>CM060429.1:17086442-19835905 GCA_030545235.1 Helianthus tuberosus | reverse complement strand
CCCAAGTTTAACAGGCGCTCAACGCTCACGTCTCCACAAATCAAATAGAAGAGGCTAAAGCTGAACCATCTTCACTCGATAACAACCATCAAAGGAGTGAAACCAACCACGATTACGGCATTCCGGTTGTTCCGCTAAACTAAGTTGCCCCTAATCATGTACCTGACAGAAAACCTTATCGGGGACATTTTCCACAGTGCCCCACTTATCAAAAACATCACCCTAATCCTGTACTTGACAGAAAACCTTGTGTGTTAAAGTGTATGTATTTAGGAGCTAGGATGCTTATATAACTAAATACATGAATACAAATACATGACACCAAATACTTGAAAATGACCAAGTATTAAATATATGGTTACATATATACATACATATCCTTAAGTGGATACATGGAAATTACAATACAAAGGAGGGTATATATAATCACATTTATATTATTTCCCAAACTTATATTCGGACAAACGAATATATATATATATATATATATGGGAATGTTCATTTGAGAAGAAAATTTAATTAAGAAGAAAAAGAACAAAGGGTAATTTTGTAAAACATTAAATAGTTTTTTCACTTATCTTATTTATTATCATTTTGACTAATTAATTAGTCATAAAGACTATTATCCTCCACACTAACTTTTTTTGCCTACACACATCAAAAGTTATCCTACATATTTCGAAATTTATCCTACATATTTCGAAATTTATCCTACACAGCTCGTAATTTATCATACACAACTCGTAATTTATCCTACACTTTAAATTATTTTATTTTATTTTATTTTTTTGAAAAAATATATATTTTGAAGATAAGTCATAGAAAATTTAATGTAGTTAGCTATTAAAGAGGAAGACTACAAATTAATGACCTATATAGATTTACCAATGTACTCTTATAGTAACATTAAATAGTTGTATTAAATGAAGTAAAATAAAGCATTATTATTGATTGAAATTTCTTCTTTTTTCTTCTTATAAAAACAAATTTTCTCATTTGAACTCTCCAATATATATATATATATATATATACACACACACACCCTAAACCGACAAGTAAGATACAATAAAAACTTGGTAAGAAACAAATATATATAGCCACTGACAAGAGTCGTACATATCATTATGACAAGGAGTATATATATTCTACCGACCCCACACTTAGGCATTTTCACTGACTATAAATATATATAAACTACTTCACCGAAGAGTTCTAAAAACCATATATTTTCGACACTTAGTTAATATATATTTTCACCATTCATAAAATTCGGAAAGTATTATATATAAAACTAACTAAGTGAAATTATACAAGTATTTAAGTATACTTATACGTATAGAAATGCATACACTAAAAAAGTTAGTAAAATACAAGATTACAAGTAATGTACGTGTACACATATACGTATAAATTCGACACAAATACTTACAATAAAGTATACAAGTGAAGTATATACATGGTATACGTATAAATACACAAGTACAATTGATATACACAAATACACTTGATGAAGTGTACACATACAATAGAATATTATACATGTACACCGACACGAGTTCGATGTTAAAAATAGTTATTTTTAACAAATATGTATAGAAAGATTTTGGCCCATGTAATCAAGCCCAGAAGAACAAATGATATGAAAAGCCAAAACTGGTTCTCAACAGTTGATCACAATAAGCAATGCATGTCCTAGATTCTACCCAATGACAGTGTTTTCTATCAGCTGATGATCCTAAGTGCTGATCTTCACAACAACTGTTAATCAAAGAACTGATGAGGTATAAAGACTGAAGCCCTAACAACTGCCATCTCTCAAGTACTGATGAAGACTAAAGCACTGCTGACTCAAGGTCTGATCACCCTTTGAAGAAAGCACTGATCTCCAACATTAGTGCTTAGGCAACAACACTGGGAAGCTGCATCAGTGCTTATGAATCAGTTGTTTATTGTAATCAGTGTTTTGCATGATCAGAGTTTAGAGGTTGTTAGTCTGTTAGATGTCACTATCTAGGTGACGTCAACTTATATGCTTAGTGGTTAGGATTGTACGATAAATAGAATAGTATCTGTACTGTTCTATCAGCTCTTTTGCACCAATCATCTTGTACGAACAAACTAGTGAGCTCAGGCTAAGGGGGAGTTTAGTGTTCATGCATGCATAGTTAAACTTTTGTAATTCATACAATCTCTTTACTATGAAATCATGTATGATGAAAACTATTCTTCTTTGATTGTGTTTTAAAGTTTATTTCCATTTCCGCTGCACATCATTCTCTGTTTCATCTTCCATTTCTGTTAAACAATACAATCAAAAGAAACTCAGATCCTAACAATTGGTATCAAAGCCTAGGACAGTCAAATTCGATCTAACAATCAATTTGACATAAAAGTTCAGCTCAAATCTATTGATACTTAAAGTTGTTCGTATCAGTTGAAAAAACAGAGTAAAAGGTAATCACGAACAAAGTTGATTATTCAAAAACTTTTGTAAAATCAACCAAGATGACATCACAATCACACGACCCTCACAACACCGGAACACTATTGAAGCCACCTATGCTTGTCAGATATGAGTACAATATCTGGCAACATAGGATGGGCCATTTATTAGCTCATCAAAACACCGGCTGTTGGAAGTCAATCATCTTTGGACCACACGTTCCAATGGTGCCTAGTACTAAAGATCCCAAAGGCTTTGTGCCTAAAAGCCCTGAAAACTACTCAGAACAAGATTTTCAGAAAATTGAATTAGATGCAAAGGCTTTTAGCATATTAGCCTCAGCTCTTCCAAATGACATTTATGCTAGACTGTTACATTGTAACAGTGCTAAAGAGCTATGGGATGCTCTAAAAGAGCAGTTCGGTGGAACAGAAGAGGTTATTGAAAATAACAGGGAGGTTTTAAATCAACTATGACAACTGTGTTCTTTAATCGATGTACAATGTAAAACAATGATGATTATTAATAAAACATTGTGCTTTGGTGTTATTATATGTGTTTTTGTGTTATTATTTGTGTTTGATGATTTTTCAATTCGATTCGATTGCCGATTTCAAGCTTTAAATCGCTTTCTGGAAGGTTATACGCGCACTGATGCGTAAATAAAACCAGTTTAATGCAAAAAACACTCCGGAATAGTGAAATAGGCTTAACATACCTTAAGTAACCTCCACATAACTTAGAAATAAGTTTTGGATGGTTTGGTGTGTTGAAATCAAGTTTGTTCGATCGCAGGGACTATTTATGTCAAACTGCGAACCTATACCGATTTGTATAGTAACGAACATTCCGGAACTTGATAATAAGTTAACCATACCCTAAATAACCTTTACATAGCTTAGAAATAGGCTTTGAGGGATTCGGTATGCTAAAATAAACTTTATTGATCAATAGGGACTAAAAGCGTCAAAAAGTGCACAAGTTTGCATTTTCGCGCTTATCTTACGTTCTGAATACATCCGGACATCCAAAAATTTATGTAAGCATTAAAATATTTTATTTTAGTGTTTGGCATAAGAAAATTCCATTCGTCGCTTGATTTGGGTCGTTTTTGCGTTCGTTACGACTCCCGTCGTAATTAACCGACAACGCAACCGTACGACCAAACGAGCCGACATCCGAGATACTTTTGAGCATGTTTTGAGTTCCCTATACTTTAACTTCATTTTAGAGCCTTGAAATGAGGTTAACGGGGCTTAAACGTGCCAAAAATGCATCAAATCCAAGTTTCTGAAGTTCAGGGGCCAATTTGCAATTTCTGGAAACTATGCCCAGGCGGGCCGCGTGAGTTTCTGTGGTTGCTTACGCGGGCCGTGTGAGTTACCCAGTAACAGAAAACTATTTCCTGAAACAGCAGCTGGTTTCCAGGCCTTTTGCACATGGATTTGATCAATCTAGGGGCCAATTTTGATGGTTTTCAAGTGCCCATGGTATTCAAATACTATGTGCCCACTTGTACGGCTTAGATAAAAGCTCAATCTTCGAGAAACGATCCTAACGGTTCTTGAATTCCTATAAATACCCCCCACCATTCACTTGCAAAACCCACTTGATATTCTGAAATTTCTCTAAGTTGAAGTGTTAACCACTTCATACCTGAGAATACTTGGAAAATCAAAGCTTGCGGGGACCTTTTGTAAGTATTCTTTTATCGCTTTTCGAGTCTGAAAGTCAAACTGTGTTTGACTTTCTGCATTGACCAGTTTATGGTCAATGCGAAGTTCGTTTGAACTTCATAACGTGAGCGTAATCACGATGGTTATAGTCCCTAGTGACTATACCTACTGATTACAACGTTATCTAGGTGTAGTGACAAGTCGTAGTTTCGGCCAAAATGTGCATTCTTGCGTATTTTGTAACCAAACTAATTATAGGTATCAAAACCGTTTGTTTTGATACCAAACTTGTTTTCTAACTTAACTAAGCATGTTCTAGCATGTTTAGCTCGTCACCTTTAGTTTAGTGCTTGTGTTGAGTCGTAAGTCAAGCAGACTAAACACCCACTTAGACTTTCAAACATGACCCGTTTGGTCGATCATTAGGATTCGACCAAACATGTTTAGTGACCATAGTTGCATAGGGAATAACCTTCCGAGGTTATACCTTATGGTTATCTAGTTTAAGTAGTTGTATGATAGGTAGTTTATATGCCTTAGGTAAATGACCAAAATGCCCTTTTCATACATAATTGGTAATTAAGCATATGAAACATATACTTTTGTCACGTAACTGATTATGTAACATATTTAAACATGTTTAGGCATATAATACTTGTCATAGGACTAGTTAGACGTCTCGAACGCGCATTTGCACGCACGACGCGTTAAAGTAGCGTAAGCTACCTTATTGGATCATAATGGGTCGAAAGCACTTAGGATAGGTTTCAATTTAGGATGTAGGCTTTGTTAAACCATATCACATGAGTTCCAACACTCATTTGGTTTACAAGACCTCATTCTGTTCGATCATCCGATTTAGGCGTCTATTGTTTGACTAGTGGTTCGATTACTAGGTGCTACTTGATTTCTCTGGTTTGCTTGAGTTTGTTGAAGTTCTATTGATCGAGGATACTTTGCACCACATGTGAGTACATAGTTCCCCTATTTTAGTGTTTTCAATTGTTTTGGGGTGATTCATATGTTCAAAATGATTTTCAAGGTTTAAATGATGGTTTTTTTCAAAAACAATTAAGATGGTTTATACAAAACTAATAACGTTTTCAATAAAGTGAACAAACTTGTTGGTTGTAGTTACATAACAAATGACATTCATTAGCATTGATCAAGCCGACCAGTATTAGGTTATGGTACCATAGGATCTGACAAATCCCGTTATTTTACTGCACCCATGGTTATGTGTGGGGGTTGTGGGTAACGACTGAATCTGCTGTTTGTTAACTTACCCTTTAGTGGTTTGTTAATGCGAGAAGCGAGATGGTCGAGTCACGAAGGTTTGAATGTTATTAGCGAGACGACCATAAATAGTTTTCACAATTAAAACGAGGATGATTTAAATGATTTAAACGAGTTAACGATTTGGAAACGATTTGGAAACGATTTGAACAAATTAAACGAATTGGATAAACAATTGGTTTTTGGTTAAGTGTTTAGATAACGGGACGGGTGTAATGTGGTGAAAGAGTGGTAGATACGCCGCTGGTACTTCTTATATATAAGTGTTTTCAACATATTACATACCGTGGCGTTATTTAGTTCACTTAGGTAAACGATTTTGAAACGATGTCATACAACGATATTTTCTAAAAGATATAAACCATACGGGTTTTATTAACGAATTTTTTTACGAGATGTTTTACAAGTTGGTTTTCTAAAACAAAATGTTTTTGGGGTTAAGAATCATGGCTACGAATTTTTATAAACTATAACCAACTTGATTTGAGTTGGTTAGCTATGTTGCAATACACTTTTCAAAACGAGGTTTGTATTTTGACTCTTGAAGTCTAATAAAGTACTGCAACATGAAAACGAAGCCATGATTCCGATACTCTTATAAAACATATGTACTCGCCAGCATTTCTTTGCTGACTTTGTTTTTACATATGTTTCAGGTGTTGTTTCTTGATTGATTTCTAGGATGCATGCGTCACATAGGATCTGGACGAGGCCTTAGTGACATAAAAACAATGATAGTCGATATGTATTTTGTTTGTTATGTGTTAAGACAATGTTAATGTTCAATATTATCAATAAAACGAAAAACTTTTTGTATCCATGGTTATGAAACGATAATTCTGTTACAACACTCCCCGACGTTTCTGCCACATTTTGTTGTTTTACGTGGTCGGGGTGTGACAGAAGAGTTGGTATCAGATCCAATGGTTATAGGGAATTAGGTTATTAGTAATGCTTTGACCTAGACTATAACTTCTAGGACCCCAATGTCACACCCCCAAAATCCACCTGCGGAGTACTACCGCTTGGAGGCGTGACTGACCAGGATCCAGCCACCAATCATATTGAACAAGCACATAAGTAGTTATAAAAATCCAACCAATACAATTGGTGTTCCAACAAAACATAGTTAAGTTGCAAGCGGAAGCATAAGTCTCAAATCAAAACATAAGTTTAATTGTTTCATAGTTTTACATGGCACACAGTCGTCCATGTCCCACAACGATCCTCCTCCATGCAAGCTCCAGCTAAGAAACCTAAGGACCTGCAAAGCATGTAGTAACGAGTCAACAACAAGTTGAGTGAGTTCACGGTTGGGTGTTCGTTTTAAGTTGTTTCGAAAACAGTTTCCTTTAGCTGGCATCCTGCCGTGGGGGTTACCCCATAGTTAAAAAACGTGACTTGTTTATTCCCGGTTACTCTGGCTATCCAGCCGTGGGGGCTACCCCGTGTAGTTATCTGGCATTTCGGCCGTGGGGGGCTACCCCATGTATACACTAGACTCGTTACCATATCGACTGCTGACTGTAGTCATGTTTATGTGCCCTGAAACTGTCAATGTCTATCATCATTGACGTGCCCCAGATCCATTAGTTCACGCCCGTCCTCTGCGGCACGGTGTGAGGTTTGTCAGACCTAAATAGCGCTATCTAACTAATGACCCGCTCGCCATTGGCCCGGCGATTAAGTCGATATAAAAATGAGGGACTTCGTGATAGAGTTTTGGTCTAGTACGAGTTATCTGTCCGTGAGGACGAGGAATTACATTCCTGAACCTTTGCTGTCCTACCCAAGGAGGACGAGGAACCCATGTTCCTTAATCCCAATTCCCGACCCCTGGGAATCCCATGCTTTGTAGAGGGTGTGAACTCACCTTGGTTTGCTCGGTAGAAAACACAGAAAGGTCAAACAAGCAACGTTGAGGCTACTCACGTCCTATCATAGTTGTATCATACAATCAGGTTCGTATTCAAGTAGTGCACGTATGGCATACACGTTAATCATGGCAGTTCATCGACATTCTCACATTCAACAGTAATATATCAGGCCTGTACACTAGGCCCAAGGGTCCGGCCCAATCAAATAAGTCCGAAATGAATTGCAAGCCCAAACAGTTATATCTGCGCATTGTCTCGAGTCGCAATTAGACGTTTGCGACTCGCAACCGGAGTCGCAATCATGGTTTCGTTTCGTGCTGGTTTGGTTACGAGTCGCAACCGGACTCGCAACGGTGGTTTCGAGTCACAAGGTTTGGGGCTTGATCAAGTGTGGTTTCGAGTCGCAACCAGGTGTTTGCGACTCGCAACTGATGTCGCAACCGGGAGATTTCGACTCATCGTGCATGGTTTCGAGTCGCAACTGGCGGTTTCGAGTGGACAGGAGCTGATTCGGAACAGTGTACTATCCACTAACATTCTGATTTCATGCAGTTTGTACTATCCAACCAAAATCCTTAAACATGTTTCTTGTCTAACAATTTACTAAAAATGGATCAAACAAATCAGAATTCAAATATTCAACCATGTTCTTATGATATTCAACAAGTTCTTCATGTGTTCATCATGTTCATCTTTAGGGTTTTCATCTTTTGAACAAACAAGCTCATTAAACCGATTTATGTCAACATAATCTACTTAGTTTAATGCACCAATGATCCTTATCACTCACATATTCAATCCGAGAACATAATAGCATCACATTCAACATTATTCTACTCATTCATATGTTAAGTTATCATGAAACATTAGCAACCACTCTAATCATGACTTTGTCTAGAAATCAAGCATATGCATCCTAGATGAACAACAACAATCTTAACAAGTAAACATGGTATCAAATCATCATTATCAACCGAAAATCATACATCATTATCAACTCAAAACACAATACACATCCGGTTCACAAACATCATCAAACATACACTACACTAGTTAAGTTCTATCATTCATACTATTATTAAACAACAACAACAAACATCATAATTTCACTAACCGGTTCAAGTGTGGGTTCAAAGGTGCGAGTGGGGCTTCCAACCGGTGTGTGTGAGAGACGATCCGAGAGCTTCTTACGGTTGTTGATTGGATCCGAGAATGAAGGAGAGTATTGTTGTGGTTTAGGGTTTTAGTGTGAGAGAGTGGAGAGTGTGTGTGTCCAAGAAAATGGCAAGGATAGCTAGGTGCATAACATATATACTAGCTTCATGTGGTGCACCCTAATGGGTTTCGGTTGGGTTAAATGGGGTGCGTGGCCCATCCGGCCCAAGTGTTATACTAGTTCACTCGAGACCACATGGTCTCGAGTCGGGTTCATGGCTTTCGGCTCATATACATATTCGAATACATACACACAAGCATACATGTAACATAACACAAGATCATGTAAGGGTTCACTTATCATTCATTAAATCACATAAGTTTAACTATTCACACGTTTAGGCATACAACGAAAGGTTCTCAATTTCGAGTTGTCACACCCAACACGAGTTTTCTTGCGTTTAGATTTTAAAACAAAACCGTCACCTATCCTTAGGTGATAACCACAATGAGAACACAATTTTCGAATCCGCTTTGAAAACTAATCATCTTTTCTAGGATGATTGATTACTAGGTTTTGAACCCTCTGTTGTAAGGTTTTGAACCCTGTAGTTTTCAAAATCTCGTCAAAGTTTGGGCCTAAATAGTGTGAACACGTGCAAACTGGAAGGGTGAGTGCCTGTACCCTGAGTTTTCTATCTAAGGCTAGAGTGTTCGTACAAATCCACATAATCGGACCAGTCACTCTTACCTGGGAACTCTTGGAGTGAGTGTTCACTTATAGGCGAGCATGTCTTCGGCGATACATTATATTGACCCATTTACTTTGATTAGTCACTGCGTGTCGTTTGTTTGTTCGAGGTAACGAACAAATGATCGCCTTTCTTGTGTTTTGTCGGTATTTTCAATACCTCTTTTGCTTTTCAACCTCACTCGTTTCCTCTGTTTCCTTCTTAGACAATGCCTCCTCGACGTGAAGCACAATCTTTTACTATTGAAGAAATCGTAGCCCTGGTCTCTCAGCAAGTGGTTGCAGTGCTTCCCGGTGTTGTGACCCAAGTCCACGAGATATACAACAACAATAATAACAACAATAACGCACCGTGTAACTTCAAGAGTTTCAATTCTGCTAAGCCGCTAAAGTTTTCTGGGTCGCAAGGAGCAATTGCGCTCCTGCAGTGGTGTGAGAGTATCGAGAGCACATTCAGACATGTGTAGTGTCAGAATGCGCGTAAGGTTGAATTTGCTTCAAGCGTGTTTGAGAAGCGAGCGCTTACCTGGTGGAATGGTATTATGCGCGATAGGGGTACTGAAGTGGCGTTGGCACAAACATGGGAAGAGCTTCGGGCTCTCATGATGAAAGAGTTTTGTCCCCGTCACGAAATTCGAGCTTTGGAACGAGAGTTTGACGATTTAAAGCAAGATGGGCGTGAACACCGTGCGTATACGGATCGTTTTGAAGAACTCAGTCTGTTGTGTCCCACTATGGTTACCCCTCTGGAGAAGGCAATCGAGAGATATATCGATGGTTTACCCGATTCCATACAGGATATTGTGACCGGCATTAATCCTACTACCGTCCGTCACGCGATCGAGTTGTCTGCTACCCTGACTGAGTCACAAGTCAAGAAGGGTAAACTTACCCGCAAGGGTGATAAAAAAAAAATTCGACCGATGCTGACAAGGATAAGAGTAAGGGTAAGGGTAAGAAAGGCGAGTTGTCGAAGAAGTCGAGAAAGCGAAAGGGTCCTCAGAATTTTGCTGTTACAGCACAGACTGCTCAGAACCCGTAGAACCCACCGGCTCAGCCGCCTGCGAAAAAGGCGTATGCTGGTACCGCACCTCATTGTGCTCGTTCCAACGGTCATCATGTTGCACAACAAGCTTGCAAGCAATGCACAACGTGTGGTAAACTTGGGCATTTGGCCAATGTTTGTCGTCTGGGACAAAATCAGGTTGCCCAGGTTCAAGCTCCGGTTCAAGGGAATGCTGCGAGATTCCCACCGGGTTCATGTTTTAATTTTGGAGAGTTTGGTCACTTCCGCAACAATTGTCCGAGGTTGGTGAACGCGAATGCTAATGCGAACCCGAATGCTAATGTCAATGCGAACGTGCATCCCGCTCGTGGACGAGCGTATAATTTGAATGCAAACGAAGCGATGGCTGACAACGAGGTTGTCAATGGTACGTAACTTGTTAACAATCAACCTGCGTCTATTCTTTTTGATTCTGGTGCCGATAGAAGTTTTGTTTCGTTATCTTTTGAGTCTTTACTTGCGATACCTAGAACTAAACTGAGGAAACCCTTATTTGTCTAAGTTGCTACGGGTAAACCTCTTGTTCTTGATTCTGTTATTCGTGATTGTCAGTTGAACCTCGATAACCATCTTTTTCCTATTGACCTCACATCGATGCAACTTGGGAGTTTTAACATTATCGTTGGAATGGATTGGTTAACCAAACATCATGCTGAGGTGGTTTGTTTCAATAAGATTGTTCATATTCCTCTTCCGTCTGGCGATGTTCTGAAAGTTCGTGGCGAGAAGCCTTTAGGTGGATTGAAGCTTATGTCATGTACAAAAGTCCAAAGTTATTTGAGAAAAGGATATGTTACTTTTCTGGCACATGTCACCGAGGAGAAAGGCAATAGCAAGAGTATTCAGGATATTCCAATTGTTCGGGATTATCCAGAGGTGTTTCCTGATGAACTGCCTGGTTTGCCTCCAGTTCGTCAAGTTGAGTTTCATATTGACCTTGTACCCAATGCCAACCCGATTGCGAAAGCGCCTTATCGTCTTGCACCATCCGAGATGTAAGAATTATCGAAGCAGCTTCAAGATTTATCTGATAAAGGATTCATCCGACCGATCTTTTCACCCTTGGGAGCTCTTGTCCTCTTTGTGAAAAAGAAAGATGGATATTTTCGAATGTGTATCGATTATCGTGAGCTTAATAAGCTTACCATCAAGAATCGATATCCCCTACCTCGAATTGATGATCTCTTCGACCAGCTGCAAGGTGCTTCGTGCTTTTCCAAGATCGATATGCGTTCTGGGTATCATCAACTTCGTGTTCTCGAAGAAGACATTCCCAAAACTGCTTTCCGCACAAGATATGGGCATTATGAGTTCACTGTCATGCCTTTTGGTTTGACAAATGCTCCAGCTATCTTTATGGACTTAATGAATAGGGTCTGTAAACCTTATTTAGACAAGTTCATCATTGTGTTCATTGACGATATCCTCATTTATTCAAAATCTCGTGCCGATCACGAGCAACACCTTCGCTTAACATTGGAACTCCTTAAGAAGGAACAACTTTTTGCTAAATTCTCCAAGTGTGAGTTTTGGCTTAAAGAAGTTCAGTTCTGTGACAACCCTCATAATTACAGGTATCCGTACAATTAATTAATCTTAATTATGTGCTTAATGACTGTGCTTGATTACAACTGACAATTTAAACTGCTTTATGATTTTTGTATCATACATACATATGCATCATATTTCATACAGTCACTCCATTTATTACACACAAACTTTAGTGACATACTTGATGCACAAAGCACAGTTAGCACACTGAACGGATAATTCAGAAACATGCTGACAATGCCAGCACATAGACAGACAATGTTATTGAGGCCAGTATGAGCCAGGGACAAGGTACTACACTAGTATGGAGTGTAGGGAAGTGAGGACCATAAAACTGCGTCACTAGGTGATAGTTATAGTGCCGGAAAGTGCCTAAAACACACTTTAAGTGCAGAATTCTGCATTTATTAATAAAATTCAGCACTGTAACATACTAGTAAAGTGCAAAAATATGGCAGAATGGTCCTGTATGCTTTCCTAAGTGCCGGGAATAAATTGTGTTACAAAAATATATATAAGACACTTTACGGAATAATTAAACACTTTAACGGAACGGTATCCAACCAAACAACCGGACATTACCCGGGACCCCAAATTTTTGCCAAACACATTGTTTATTTATTTCTTGGCTAGTCGTGATCCCCGAACACCGTAACGCCCACTAAAAATCAAGTAACTAATATATGTAAGTGTATACTTGGATTTTAACTTACCATTACCAACATTTAACAAAAACTTACAACCAACCCCCCCCCCCCCCCTAACCGAATTCGGTCCCAAGGGACCCTCCCCAAAAATTTCACCATACTTCACATCTTCTCCTAGATTTGTTTTAATTTTATAATGGATTGATTGCTTGTATGCTTGAACAAAATATTAGAGAACATCTTTATAAGTATGGCTCCATGATACTTCATCATTTCACAAAAATCACACCCCACTCCCTCACTCTCTCTTCCTCCCTCTCGACTCACTTGTGCCGCCACCATCACCACCATTTCACCACCATAAACATCCATTTTCAAGCTCCATTCAAGCTTAAAAGGTGATACAAGGAAGCTTGCAACTTGTGGAGCTTCAAAGGGCTTTGTTTCTTTCTTTTTCACCATCATTTCTTCATCTTCTCACCAAGATTCACCCCTAGCCATTGTGCTAGTAGTAAGTTCTTGTCAAACTCTTGTGCATCTTGTTTTTTTATGATCAAAAGATGTAGTATGTTAAGTATGTTCAAAACACTAAAGAACAAGAACTAAAAATATGAACATGAAGCTTTACATAAAAGTTTACTCGAAGATGAGATGTTGATAGTAAAATGTTGTAATGAACATGTTGTTAAATTTATGATGATTCTTGATTGTGTGATATTAATCACCATATGGATCTTGTTAAATAATATTTAGAAATATGATTTAACAAGATTAGAAAGTGGTTATGTGCTACATAAAATGACCACCTTCTAACTAAATATGAACTTGATAAAAATGATTTTTCATGAAATATAATTAAACTAGTGAGTTGATGATCTTGTAAATCCAAGAGTTACAAAATATTTTTGTAAATAAACCAAGTTAGAGAAGCGGTTTTTGGAAAATCATGACAATTACAAACACTTACACCATTTTTTAGAAATAAGACAAGTATGAGAATATTTTATTTACAAAAAGAGTTCAAAAGGGTAATTTTTGTAAAATTGTTTACAAGTTGTAAACACTAAACTTTGGTAAGAAAATGATTTTTAAAGGAATAATTACGTTTTGGAAGATAACTAAGTCCAATAAAAGCTTTACCAAGTTACTACGCGATTTCAGAAAGTATCAAGTTCATGATTAGTGTGTAACACATATATTTTTGCTCTTGGTAATGTAAAGATTGATTGATTTCGAAAAGAAAACGATATGCTTAATAGCATGGACACCTCCGTTTTTAGGGGAAACTCTGGCGAAATTTTCTAAAAATCCCAAGACTTAGAAAATTATTTTCTAACAAGAGTTTACAAATGTGTTTAACTTTGTTTTCGAAATTAAACTTCGCCATAAGGTTTATTACAAAACTTCAAAGTATCGGAGGTGGATTTTCGTAAATAAAAGAGGATAGGTATATATTTAGGATATATAAACGCTTGTGTGAATATTTATTTGATTGGGAACTAGTTACATTATTTAGGTCAAAATAATGTAACTTATCAAAATACTCTTAAACACATATTTTTGGTAAAATACTATTTCGGAAACTAAGAAGTGAAAATATGTTATTTTTGGGAAAAAATATATTATTTTTGAGAAAGATGTTAAGTATATTTTCTAAGTGGGACTTAAAAATATATTATTCGAACTACCAAAATACATGTATAAATACCCCCATCCTTGGGAAGGGAATACGCACATAAAATACTTGAGAAGTATGAATACGAAATAGTTGCCTAACTATTATTTCAAGACCTAAAAATATAATGTAAGTTAAAATAATTATTATTTTAACAATAAGTTATAACTTGGAATAATATCAAAGTATCGTAACTCAAACGTAAATACAAAGGCAAGGCACGGCCCGATCGTCTAATAGACATTAGTACGTTGTAGGTCGTCGGGTAGCTGATCAAGTTTGAGTTGACGTTACGATACAGGAGACGCAATACAGTGAGTTCATTTTTGTATATGATTTGGGTAGACTGACTTGTATTTTGGGGTGATGTAACCCGGTGATCTTATTTTGATGTATGATGTACTATGAAACATGTAAAAACTACATTGTGGTCATGATTAATGAAAGCTCAATGGCAACGTTCTCACTACATGCATTGTTGAATTATTTGTTTTATATTATAACATGGGATGTTATGTGATATGAGGTTGATGGATGTTATTACATACGCAAATTACTTACTTACCATACTTACTATGACCTGACCGATATGACCTTCTTTTAGAAGATGCCTCCACGACGAGACATACGTTTGCCTACTACCGAGGCAGAACTACAGGAACGTATTTCAAAAGCGATAGCTGACTATGAGGCCTCGCGAGCCGAAACAAGCAGGAATACCTCAAACAACAACAATAACAACCCACCCAATGGTAATGTCCAAATCACTTGAGACGCATTGCGTTACATCTGGATATTCCTTACACTTCCACTAATGCTTACTGTAAATGATATTGCCCGTACATGCTGTACTTACAAACAATTCCTGGACTGTAAACCGCTTAACTTTGACGGCACTGGAGGTGCTGTTGCATTTGTCAGATGGGCAGAAAAGACGGATTCTATCTTAAGGATGAGCAAGTGTGCTCCTGAGCAACAAGTTACATACATCTCAGGGCTCTTTCTTGATGGTGCTTTATCATGGTGGAATTTGCAAGTACAAACCCTAAGAGAGGCGGCGGCATAAGCATTTACATGGACTGAGCTGAAGGAGCTCATGAGGAAGAAATATTGTTCACGGGCCGAGATACAAAAGCTGGAAACGAAATTCTGGAATCTTAAAATGGATGGCCCGAAGATCGCCGAGTATGTTCAGAGGTTTCATGATTTGTCCCATGTAGTACCTTATATGGTTACGCCTGAATTCAAACGCGTGGAGCGTTTCATCTGGGGGTTGGCACCCCAAATCATGAGCATGGTAACATCTTCAAAACCGGCAACGATCACTGAAGCTATAGACCTGAGTGTGTCTCTGACTGAGGAAGCTATTAGGCTCAACAAGTTTTCAATTTCTGAGTCGAAAAAGAAAGAAACACATGTCGAATCCTCAGGAGAAAACAAGAGAAAATTCTCTAACTTTAAAAAGAGTACTGGCAGTGCCAACAAGAGGAGAGATACAAACCCTCCAGCTGAAGTAAAAACTGGCAGTGAACACAAAGGGAAAGGTTACATAGGCACTCTGTCCAAATGTTAATTATGTCAGTACCATCACCCCGGCCCGTGCAGATTCAGGAAATGTGAGTCTTGTGGGAAGACGGGCCACTCAAAAGAAACCTGCTGGGTTGGCACTGGTGCTAGTCGTGGTGGTCAGCGAGGAAATGGGAATGGAAACCGCCAACAGGGAGGAATTGGCGGGAATGGAAATTGGGGAAATTTTGGGAACCAAGCTGGAAACCGCAATAACAATCAGAGGAATGGAGGTGGTAACGGTCGAGGACCGGGATGTTTTAACTGTGGAGACGTCGGGCACTTCAAGCGCGAATGCCCAAAACTTAATCAAGCTCGTGGAAGGGTATTCAACATTGGAGCAAGGGAGGCACGCCAGGACCCGAATGTTGTCACTGGTACGTTCCCTATTAATCAACGCTTTGCATCTGTGCTATTCGATACTGGTGTCGACTATAGTTTTGTGTCACTAGAATTTAAGAAAATGCTTGGGTTAACTGTTAGTAAATTAGACATTCCGTACTCAATTGAACTGGCTAATGGAAATCTATTTTTGAAACAAATGAAGTTATCAGAGGTTGCGTGATAGAGCTGGGAGAACGCGAGTTTACATCGGATCTACTGCCAGTTGAGTTGGGAAGCTTCGACGTGGTAGTAAGGATGGATTGGCTGTCAAGCAACAAAGCCGAAAGTGTATATCACGAGAAGACCATTTGCATCCCATTGGCGGATGAAGAAACGATTGTGGTACATGGAGAGAAACGCGATACGCCTCTAAGGATCATTAGTTGCTTGAAGGCTAGAAAATATTTGAAGAAGGGATGTGTTGCCTTCTTGGCACACATCATGGATAAAGAAGCAGCTGAGCCGAGGCTAGAAGATATTCCAGTCGTAAAGGAGTATCCTGAAGTCTTTCCAGAAGACTTGCCAGGATTGCCACCACAGCGACAAGTCGAATTTCACATTGACTTGGTTCCAGGTGCCGCGCCTGTGGCTAAGGCACCCTATAGACTTGCGCCTTCGGAAATGCAGGAGTTGTCGATGCAACTTCAGGAGTTGCTAGACAAGGGATTTATCAGACCAAGCTTCTCGCCTTGGGGAGCTCCAGTTTTGTTTGTCAAGAAGAAGGATGGTAGTTTCCGCATGTGTATTGACTACCGGGAACTGAACAAGCTGACAATTAAGAACAGATATCCTTTGCCAAGGATTGACGACCTGTTCGATCAGTTACAAGGTTTGAGTTTTTACTCAAAGATCGATCTACGATCAGGTTATCATAAGTTGAGGATTCAAGAAGAAAGTATCCCAAAGACGGCCTTTAGGACTCGCTATGGACATTACGAGTTCTTGGTTATGCCTTTCGGGTTGATAAACGCACCAGCAGTATTCATGGATTTAATGAACAGAGTCTGCAAACCCTACCTTGATAAGTTTGTGATCGTGTTCATTGACGACATCCTGATCTACTCAAAAACAAAAGAAGAACATGAGCATCATCTAAGAGCAATCTTAGAGCTGCTTAGGAAGGAGAAGTTATACGCAAAATTCTCGAAGTGCGAGTTCTGGTTACGCGAAGTTCAGTTTCTTGGTCATGTGGTTAATGGAGACGGAATTCATGTGGTTCCCACAAAGATCGAGGCAATCAAGAACTGGGAGACTCCAAAGACGCCAACCGAGATTCGACAGTTTCTAGGTTTGGCCGGGTATTATCGCAGATTCATTGAGGATTTCTCAAAAATCGCTCAACCTCTGACTGCTCTCACACAAAAGGATAAGAAGTTTGATTGGGGAGACAAACAAGAAGCAGCATTTCAGTTGTTGAAGAACAAACTTTGTGACGCACCGATTTTATCTCTACCTGAACGCACTGACAACTTCGTGGTATATTGCGACGCCTCGCGCCAAGGTTTAGGCTGCGTGTTGATGCAGCGACAAAAAGTTATAGCCTATGCCTCACGCCAGTTGAAGGTCCACGAGAAGAATTATACCACGCATGATTTGGAATTAGGCGCGGTGGTATTTGCATTGAAGATCTGGAGACATTACTTGTATGGCACACGATGCACCATTTTTACTGATCACAAGAGCCTACAACATATTTTCGATCAAAAAGAGCTTAACATGAGGCAAAGACGCTGGGTGGAGTTCTTGAATGATTATGATTGTGAGATCAAGTATCACCCAGGGAAGGCGAATGTGGTCGTCGATGCCCTAAGTCGGAAGGAAAGGATTAAACCCATAAGGGTTAGGGCTTTGGAAATGATTGTTCAGACAGACCTCACATTGCGCATTCGTGCTGCGCAAAGGGAAGCTCTTAAAAGGGAGAATCTTGAGAACGAGTATCTCCGTGGGATGGAGAAGCAATTGGTACCAAAGGAGGATGGAACATTGTGTTTCTTGGGAAGAATTTGGGTTCCCCTCTTTGGTGGTTTGAGAGAAGTTATTTTCGATGAAGCGCACAAGTCACGGTACTCGATCCATCCAGGATCGGATAAAATGTACCAAGATCTTAAGGATTTCTATTGGTGGCCAAGAATGAAAGGCGATGTTGCAATATATGTTGGCAAATGTTTGACATGCGCCAAAGTGAAGGCCGAATACCAGAAGCCTTCAGGTCTCTTGCAACAACCCGAAATACCTCAGTGGAAGTGGGAACAGATTTCCATGGATTTCATAACGAAATTGCCAAGGACACCCAGAGGTCACGATACAATTTGGGTAATTGTAGACCGTTTAACGAAATCAGCACACTTCTTGCCAATCAAAGAAAAAGATAACACGAGCAAACTTGCTGAGATATACCTTGTAACACCCCGAAAACGAGTTTGGTAATCAAACTCCGTTAATACTAAAAGACGGGTAACGTACCGTTAGTAGTAAAAATAACCCGGTAAATATTTGGATTTAAATAAGAAATCCTAATATTAAATAAAAATGAATCAAAGTTTTAAGGAATTGAGTTTATAAGAGCCTGAGTTAACGGGACTCAAAATATAACGGGTTATAGCTTCCCGAACCCATCAAATTAACTAGGAGTAATTAACCTAGTTAATAAGGTGTAAATAAGTAAATAGAATATGGAGTTCTAGTCCCTAATAATTAAAATCTAAACTTGAGGGACCAAAACCGTTGAAAAGGAAACAAGTTATTATTAATAAAAAAAAACACACCACACACACACAAGGTGTGTGTGGATCGATCTCCAGGAGCGACCAGAAAGGGGTGAAACCCTAAAGTGCCAAAAATCATCAAATTGAAGGTCGATTTCAGTCCTAAATCGATGCATGATCACATAAAAACGATCACCAAGTCGTGGGGATCGTAAGGTATGTCAAATTGTTGATGTTTATGAAGTTGAGATTTTTGATGAACTTGTAAAAATCGAAATTCAAGCTTGAATGATTGATGTTTGGGTGAAACTAGGATGAAATTCATGCTTAGAAACAAACCCTAGTTGAAAACTTGAAGAATTAGTACTAAAACTAGGAATTTGATAATTACCCTATTATGTGCTAAGTGGGTTTTGATTATGTGGTGAAGATGATGATATACTCATGTTTAAAATCATCATAGTTGATAGTAGAAACAAGATACTTGAACAATTTGCAAGTTTGAGTGTTGATCATACATGACTTGAAATGGGTTTTTATAATATGATGATGTTAGTCTCTAATTTGCGATTAGAATCATCATATTGGATAGTAACTATAAAGTACTTGAACAATTTAGGTGTTTGGGTACATAAATCATAATTACCATGAATTGGGTTTGGTATAAAAAGAGGGAATTATGAAAGAAACGCGTAATTAGCTAACTTGACTAATTACATAGATATGGGATAAAATGGGTTCTAATCATAATATTGAATTGCCTTGATTGTGCATATTATATGAATAAAGGTAGTTGATTTTAGAAAGTCGAAACAACCAATGATGAAGTGGAATAGAAGTTTCGACATAAAATCCGTAAGATGAAATAGTCATAATAATGATGACTAATCTAACCGTCTTACGAATTATGATGATAGTTTGACTCTTAACAAGCTAGATGGAGGCTTGGGAAAGAAGCGGGTCAAACGGATCGTGTACGCGAAAAGAGCATAACCGGATGCAAGGTAAGTAAAACTTACACCACTTGTAGTATATGTGTTTATTTTATAAGCGATGAATACAATAAATGATTAGGTTCGAATCATGGGTTCCGACACGAAACGAAATGAGTCGGAACCAATAAAAATGTTTTAAACCATGATTAATGGTGAAAGAGGCAAATTGGTAAATTGGTCATGTAATGACTAATAACTAATAAGTTTTCGTTAAGATCACTTTAAAGTGCAACTAATAACGAGAAAATAAGTAGAGATGGAAATTTAGTCAAGTACCGACTAAAGTAAATGGTAGTTAAAAAGGGGTCTAGTGGCAAAAATCCGAAATGGGTCGGATGGGCAAATTGGTAATTATTAACCATGTTTTGCTACTTATGAAGATGCTTGGTCATATAGGCCAAACGGGTCAAATGGCGTGATAACACCATTTGACTATATAGACTGATGTGGTTGTCAAGTCTTGTGTTAACAGGAGCGATTAGCGATTCGGATACTCCCGTCGCCATAGAAAATGTGATAGTAAAAGCGAGGTATAAATCGGGTCTATTTGTTGATCCGAGCCAGGTACGCATATTTATGTAGTAGTTAAAAGTGATATTTTGGTCGAATAATTGGTGAGAGTCCTTCATTGTAAAAGAAGGACCAAGATCGACCAAAACGCCCTTGTAGGCTAAATTGAACAAACAACCCTTAGAGGTTGTTTGGAAACGAGTCTTATGATTAAACAAAAGCTTAGAACGAGTATGAGTAGTGAAAAATGTAATTCTTGGGCCGAAAGACTCCATATGAGTCTTTGCCGTAAAATGGTATTCCAAGGGGTATAATTCGAAACACATAGATATCTACTTTAAATCCAACACACAATTTGTTGTGATGGAAGAATACTAGATAAGAAATATAGGTTACAATGCTAGAATAGAATAAAAGCGATTTTGAGCCTAAAAGTGCTTAAATACTCTTAATGGGTCAAAATAAGCATTTAAGCGTAAACGGGAATTTATTATGTAAGAAACCCGTGGTTTGAGAGTAATATGATAGGAGATATTGGTATAATGAACTTCATGAGTTTAAAGATCAAATAAACAAGTTGGTGTGATAAAATCATGAACGGGTCAATATTTGGTAAAAAGGATAATAAGCCGAAGACTTAAAAATCTGGAATTTTGTTAATCCGGATGTCGGATTTTAACTCCATTAGATGGAGAATTAAATTACAGACGCGTAGGAAAAAGAATCGTGTAAAACGGACAACCGAGTAAAAAGTTATGCTAGTTTAAAGTTGAATTTTTAGGAATTTTCGGAGCTGGGCAGAAATGCAGAATTTTAACCTGCACCTGCTGGAAAAAGTGTTCCCCCGCGCCACGCGGAGGGATATGTTGGAAACCCCGCGACACGCGGAAGCCATCGCGAGTCGCGACGGATTTAATGATTCCTGCCGCGACACGCGGGAGGACCAAAGTTGGAAATTTTATTTTCTTTTATTGAATTAATGCTGGAACTTGTTTAACCTATTGTTTAAGCATCAAAACTAACTTTTAGGTTGGTTTTGATCACAGGAAAATACCAAGTGTTCCCGGATGAAGATCAAGCGTCGAGCAAGAACCGAACACGCGTTAAATGGAGCTTCCGCAAGTTGTCTTGTCGTTATTTTAAAACGGCAAATTAAACCACATTATGTGGTATTACTTAAATTTGTAATAAGATTTTAGTAAACCCGTATTTTCGATCCTTATGTAATCATTAATTACATGATTGTTTTCACAAAATATACGTTAAACCTAGATAAAGTTGAACGGGTGTTACATACCTGAGGGAGATTGTTGGACGTCATGGAGTGCCTCTCTCAATCATCTCTGATAGAGATGGAAGATTCATGTCAAGGATTTGGCAATCCTTTCAGGAAGCTTTTGGTTCTCAGTTGAATCTGAGTACTGCTTTTCACCCGCAAACGGACGGACAGAGCGAACGGACGATTCAAACATTGGAGGACATGTTGCGAGCTTGCGTAATGGATTTAGGTGGAAGTTGGGACACTCACCTACCATTGGTTGAATTTTCATACAATAACAGTTATCATGCAAGCATTCAAGCCGCACCGTTCGAAGCTCTCTATGGGCGTAAGTGTAGATCACCCTTATGCTAGGCAGGCGAGGGTGATAGACAGCTTGTTGGCCCAGATTGGTTCAGGAAACAACAGACAATATTTTGCAGATCCGAGAACGCATTAAAGCGGCTCGTGATCGACAAAAGTGTTATGCGGACCGCAGAAGAAAACCTCTGGAATTTGAGGTGGGAGATATGGTATTGTTGAAAGTTTCACCCTGGAAGGGTGTGGCACGCTTTGGGAAGCGTGGGAAGTTGAACCCCAGATACATTGGTCCATTCAGAATTCTGGAACGAATTGGTCTCGTAGCATACAAGTTGGATTTACCTGCAGAACTAAATGGCGTTCACGATACATTTCATGTATCAAACCTGAAAAAGAGTCCTACTCAGGAAACCGTTGTCATTCCTACAGACGAAATTCATGTTGATGACACACTCCACTTTATTGAAGAACCAGTTGAGGTTACGGATTGGAAGGTTAACAAAACATGCAGGAGTAGTTTCAAGCTCGTCAAGGTTCGATGGAAGGCACGACATGGCCCAGAATTCATGTGGGAACGTGAGGATCGTATGAAGGCCAAGTACCCAAATTTATTCCCCAAGACCCCTGCAACTAGAAGCAGAACCTAAAATTTCGGGACGAAATTTTCTTAACAGGGGGAGAATGTGACAACCCTCACAATTACAGGTATCCGTACAATTAATTAATCTTAATTATGTGCTTAATGACTGTGCTTGATTACAACTGACAATTTAAACTGCTTTATGATTTTTTTATCATACATATATATGCATCATATTTCATACAGTCACTCCATTTATTACACACAAACTTTAGTGACATACTTGATGCACAAAGCACAGTTAGCACACTGAACGGATAATTCAGAAACATGCTGACAATGCCAGCACATAGACAGACAATGTTATTGAGGCCAGTATGAGCCAGGGACAAGGTACTACACTAGTATGGAGTGTGGGGAAGTGAGGACCATAAAACTGCGTCACCAGGTGATAGTTATAGTGCCGGAAAGTGCCTAAAACACACTTTAAGTGCATAATTCTGCATTTATTAATAAAATTCAGCACTGTAACATACTAGTAAAGTGCAAAAATATGGCAGAATGGTCCTGTATACTTTTCTTGTGACAACTGTGCTCTGTAATCGATGAACAATGATAATTATTAATAAAACAATGTGTTGTGGTGTTATTATATGTGTATTGTGTTTGATGTCTTTTTTTACAATTCGATTTGATTCCGATTTCAAGCTTTAAATCGCTTTCTGGAAGGTTATACGCAAACTGGTGCGTAAACGCAGTTAGTTTAACGCGACAAACACTCTGGAATAGTGACATAGGCTTAACATACCTAAAATAACCTTTACATAACTTAGAAATAAGTTTTGGATGGTTTGGTGTGTTAAAAACAAGTCTATTCAATCGCAGGGACTATTTATGTCAAACTGCGATACTATACCGATTCGTATGGTATCGAAGAGTCCGGAACTTGATCATAAGCTAAACATACCATAAATAACCTAAACCTAGCTTAGAAATAAGCTTTGAGTGGTTCGGTGTGCGAAAACATGCTTATTTGATCTTACAGGGACTATAAGTGTCAAAAACGACGTAAGTTTGCATTTTCGCGCATATCTTACGTTCTGGCCACATATGGACATCCAAAATTTTTGTACACACTAAAATATGATCGGCATGCAAAAATTCCATTCGTTGCTTAATTTGGTTCGTTTTCGCGTCCGTTTGAGTTTCGTCGTAATTTAACGAACAACGCGACCGTACGACCAAACGAGCCGACATCCGAGATGTTTTTGAGCATATTTTAAGTTCCCTATACCAAACGTGTCGAAAATGCATCAAAACACAAGTTTCTCAAGTGCAGGGACTAAACTGCAATTTCTGAAAACATGCTCAGGCGGGCCGCATAAGCCTGGTCTCTCAGCTTACGCAGGCCACCTAAGAGTGCCAGTTCTGCAGAAAGTTCACAGCAGCTTCCCAGCTCGTTCTTGAGGCCCTTGTGCGAAATTTTCATGTTTTGGGGACTAAATTAACACCTCCCCAAGGCTTCCTAGCTGCTCATAACACTTGGATGGTTAGGATTTATTGCTTAGAGACCACACAAACACTTGTCTTGATCTTGTTCATCATGCACAAGTATAAATAGCATGACCCTCTCATTCATTTCCTCTCATTTGGTCTGAAATTTCTCTAAGTGGTTGTGATATTTCACTTCCTACCGGGGAATACTTAGAACCAAATCTATTTGGACCCTTTGTAAGTCCTCTTTCATTCTTTTATTGCTTTCTTAGCTTAAAAGTCAAACAGTGTTTGACTTTCAGCTTTGACCACGAGATGGTCAACGAGAAGTTCGTTTAAACTTCGCAACGTGAGCGTAATCACGATGGTTATAGTCCCTAGTGACTATACCCACTGATTACCACGTTGACTAGGCGTAGTGACGAGTCGTAGTTTCTGTCAAAATGCGCATTAAGCGTATTTTGCAACCAAACTACTCTAGGTATCAAAACAATTTGTTTTGATATCAAAACTTGTTTTCTAAAGTAGTTAAGCATGTTTTAACATGCTTAGCTCGTCAGTATTAGTTTAGTTCTTGTTTAGGGTCGTAAGTTAAGCGGTCTAAACAACCGCTTAGACTTTCGAACCCGACCCGTTTGGTCGATATTTAGGATCCGATCAAGCTTGATTAGTGATCATAGTTGCATAGGGAATAACCACTGAGGTTATACCTTATGATCACATAGGATTGGTTAGTTATTTGTTAAGTAGCTTGTATGCCCATAATAAATGACCAAAACGCCCTTTTGAAGCATAAATCCATATTTTACATATGTGAACATGTAAGACTTGACAAAGCACAGAGTTAACCATCTGAACATAGTTTTGCGCGAACGACGCGTTAAAGTAGCATAAGCTACCTTAATGGGTCGTAACGGGTCGAAAGCACTTAGGCTAAGTTCCAATTTAGGATGTAGGCTTTGTTAAACCATATCACATGAGTTCCACACTCATTTGGTTTACAAGACCTCATTCTATCCGATCTTCCGATTTAGGTATCAATTTTATTTACTGGTGATCCGATTACTAGGTACTACTTGAATTTCCTTGGTTTGTCTGAGCTTAGCTAAGTTCTTTAGATCAAGGATACCTTTCTATTCAAAGTGAGTACATAGATCCCCTCTTTTACATGTTTTGTGGTAACTATGTGAGTACATAGTTCCCCTATTTTACTGTTTTCAATTGTTTTGGGGTGATTCATATGTATTAAACGATTTCGACATTTAAACGATGATTTCAAAAACGATAAAGATGGTTTATATTAAACTAATAATGATTTCGATAAAGTGAACGAACTTGTTGGTTGTTGTTACATAACGAATGACATTCATTAATTTTGGCCGAACCGACCAGTATTAGGTTGTGGTATGACAAATCCCGTTATCAGACTACACCCATGGTTATGTGTGGGGGGTTATGTACTTAACGACCGAATCTGATGATTGTTAACTTACCCTTTGGTGGTTTGTTAATACGATAAACGAGGTAGTCGAGTCACGAAGGTTTGAATGTTATTAGCGAGGCGACCAAAAGTAGTTTCACAATTAAAACGAATGCGATTTTGGGACGAATTAAACGATTTGGAACGACCTAAACGAAATAAACGATTTGAATGAACGATTGGTTTTGGGTAGTGATTAGATAAGGGGACGGGTGTAGCATGATAGAATCATGGTAGATACGCCGCTGGTACATCTTATATATAAGTGCTTCTATCATATTACATTGCGTATCATTATTTAGTTCACATGGGAAACGATTTGAAACGATGTCACACAATGAGGTTTTCGAAATGATATAAACCATACGAGTTTTATTAACGAGTTTTTAACGAGATGTTTTACGAATTGGTTTACTAAAACAAATGTTTTGGGGTTAAGAATCATGGCTGCGAGATTTTATAAACTATAACCATCTTGAGTTGAGTTGGTTAATTATGTTGCAATACACTTTTCAAAACAAGGTTTGTACTTTTGACTCTTGTAGTCTAATGAGATACTGCAACATACAAACGAGCCATGAATCCGATGCTCTCACAAAACCTATGTGCTCGCCAGCATTTCTTTGCTGACTTTGTTTTTACATATGTTTCAGGTGATGTTGCATGATGGTTGCTAGGGAGCATGTTCACTTAGGATCTGGACGTGGCCTTAGTGACATAAAAACGATAGTAGACGATGTTTAATTTGTTCATTTGGTTTTAAGACAATGTATATTATTTAATTAATCAATGAAACAAAACTTTTAATTACCATGGTTGTGGAAACGATGATTCTGTTACAACACTCCCCGACGTTTCCGCCACGGTTTTGTTGTTTTAACGTGGTCGGGGTGTGATAGAAGAGTTGGTATCAGAGCCAATAGTTATAGGGAATTAGGTTATTAGTAATGATTTGACCTAGACTATAACTATCTAGGACCCTAAAGCGAGTTTACTTGCGTTTACATTTTAAAACAATACCGTCACCTATCCTTAGGTGATAACCACAACGAGAACACAATAACAAATCCGCTTCGAAAATTAATCATCTATCCTTAGATGATTGATTGTAGGGTTTTGAACCCTCCGAATTTTCAAAATCTCGTCAAAGTTTGGGTCTAAATAATGTGAACACGTGCAAACTGGAAGAGTGAATGCCTGTACCCTGAGTTTTCTGTCTAAGGCTAGAGTGTTCGTACAAATCCGCAATATCGGACCAGTCACTCTTACCTGGGAACTCTTGGGGTGAGTGTTCACTTATAGGCGAGCATGTCTTCAGCGATACATTATTATGATCTATTTACTTTGATTAGTCACTGCGTATCGTTTGTTTGTTCGAGGTAACGAGCGAATGATCGCACTCCCTTGTGTTTTGTCGATGTTTTCAATACCTCTTTTGTTTTTCCCATTTGTCGACCTCACTCGTTTCTCATGTTTCCTTGTTAGACAATGCCTCATCGACGCGATGCTCAAACTTTTACCACTGAAGAAGTCGCAACCCTTAATCCATGAGCTTTACAACAACAACAATAATAACAACAATAACGCACAGTGTAATTTCAAGAATTTCAATTCTGCGAAGCCGCTTAAGTTTTCTGGGTCACAAGGAGTAACTGCACTCCTGCAGTGGTTCGAGAGTATCGAGAGCACATTCAGACATGTGCAGTGTCTGAATGCGTGTAAGGTTGAGTTTGCTTCAAGCGTATTTGAGAAGCGAGCTCTTACATGGTGGAACGGAGTGATGCGTGATAGGGGTGCCGAAGTGGCATTAGCGCAAACTTGGGAAGAGCTCCGAGCTCTCATGATGAGAGAGTTCTGTCCCCGTCATGAGATTCGAGCTTTGGAACGAGAGTTTGACGATCTGAAACAAGACGGGGGAGAACACCGTGCTTATATGGATCGATTTGAGGAGCTTAGTTTGTTGTGTCCCTCTATGGTTACCCCACTGGAAAAAGCAATTAAGAGGTATATCGATGGATTACCCGATTCTATTCAGGATATTGTGACCGATGTTAATCCTACTACCGTTCGTCACGCGATCGAGTTGTCGGCTACCCTGACTGAGTCCCAAGTCAGGAAGGGTAAACTCACCCGCAAGGGTGATAAAAAGAAGTCGACTGATTCTGACAAAGAAAAGGGTAAGGGTAAGAAGCAGGGTGAGTCTTCTAAAAGGTCAAGGAAGCGCAAGGCTTCCCAGAACTTTGCTGTTACAGCACAGGCTGCTCAGAACCCACCGACTCAACCTCCTGCAAAGAAAGCATATGCTGGTACCGCACCTCACTGTACTCGATGTAATGGTCACCATGTTGCCCAACAGGCCTGTAAACAGTGTGCTACGTGTGGTAGACTTGGGCATTTGGCCAACATTTGTCGTTTTGGTCAAAACCAAGTTGCTCAAGTTCCAGCACAAGCTCAAGGGTATGCTGCGAGATTCCCACCTGGTTCGTGTTTTAATTGCGGAGAAATGGGTCATTTCCGCAACAATTGCCCGAGATTGGTAAATGCAAATGCGAATGAAAATCTGAACGCAATCGCGAATGTAAATCCCGCTCGTGGACAAGCATTCAATCTAAACGCGAACGAGGCTCGAGCTGACAACGAAGTTGTTAACGGTACGTTCCTTGTTAACAATCAACTTGCATCTGTTCTTTTCGATTCTGGTGCCGATAGGAGTTTTGTTTCGTTATCCTTTGAGCCTTTACTTGAGATACCTAGAACTAAACTAAGGAACCCCTTATCTGTCGAAGTTGCTACTGGTAAACCTCTTGTTCTCAATTCTGTTATTCATGGTTGTCAATTGAACCTCGATAACCATCTTTTTCCCATTGACCTCGTACCGATGCAACTTGGAAGTTTCGACATTATCGTGGGGATGGATTGGTTAACCAAACACCATTCTGAGGTGGTTTGTTTCGATAAGATCATTCGTATTCCTCTTTCGTCTGGTGATGTCCTCGAGGTTCGTGGCGAGAAACCATCTGGTGGATTGAAACTCATGTCATGTACGAAAGCCCAGAGTTATTTACGAAAAGGATATGTTGCTTTTCTGGCACATGTCACCGAGGAGAAAAGCAAGAGCAAGAGTATTCAGGATATTATGATTGTTCGGGATTATCCAGAGGTGTTGCCTGATGAACTGCCTGGTTTGCCTCCAGTTCGTCAAGTCGAGTTTCATATTGACCTTGTACCCAATGCTAACCCGATTGCGAAAGCACCTTATCGTCTTGCACCATCTGAGATGCAAGAGTTATCGAAACAGCTTCAAGAGTTATCTGATAAAGGATTCATCTGACCGAGTTATTCACCTTGGGGCGCTCCTGTCCTCTTTGTGAAAAAGAAAGATGGATCTTTTCGAATGTGTATAGATTATCGTGAGCTTAATAAGCTTACCATCAAGAATCGATATCCCCTACCCCGAATCGATGATCTCTTTGATCAGTTGCAAGGTGCTACGTGTTTCTCTAAAATCGATCTGCGTTCTAGGTATCATCAGCTTCGTGTATTCGAAGAAGATATTCCCAAAACTGCTTTCCAAACGAGATATGGGCACTACGAGTTTACTGTCATGCCTTTTGGTTTGACGAATGCTCCAGCTATCTTTATGGACTTAATGAATAGGGTCTGTAAACCTTATTTAGACAAGTTCATCATTGTGTTCATCGATGATATTCTCATTTATTCGAAGTCTCGAGCCGATCACGAGCAACACCTTCGTTTGACGTTGGAACTCCTGAAGAAGGAACAACTTTTTGCTAAATTCTCCATGTGTGAATTTTGGCTTAAAGAAGTTCAGTTTTTTGGGACATATTGTCAACGAGCAAGGTATTCATGTAGATCCATCCAAGATTGCAGCAATCAAGGATTGGAATACACCAACGACACCTACAGAAATTCGTTCTTTTCTTGGTCTCGCTAGATATTATCGTCATTTTATTTCGAATTTCTCGAAGATTGCTGTTCCACTCACTGCTTTGACTCAAAAGAATAAGCCTTTTGAGTGGGGACCCAAACAAGAAGAAGCGTTCCAAACGCTGAAACAGAAGCTATGTGATGCTCCTGTTTTATCTTTGCCCGAGGGAAACGATGATTTCGTTGTCTACTGTGATGCGTCCAACTTAGGCCTTGGTTGTGTTCTTATGAAACGAGGTAAAGTTATAGCATATGCATCTAGACAATTGAAAGTTCACGAGAAGAACTACACGACTCACGATCTTGAGTTGGGAGCTGTGGTTTTCGCTCTCAAAATCTGGAGACACTATCTTTATGGCACGAAGTGTGTGGTTTTCACAGACCACAAAAGTCTCCAACACATTCTTAATCAGAAGGAGTTGAACATGAGGCAACATCGTTGGTTGAACTCCTAAATGACTACGATTGCGAGATTCGCTACCATCCTGGTAAGACGAATGTCGTAGCCGATGCGCTTAGTCGAAAGGAGCGAGTCAAGCTTCATTCTGTTCGAACTGTATCTGATCTTCATACTCGTGTTCTTCAAGCTCAGCAATTTTGTGTTTCACAAAATTTGATGGCTAAGGAATTACCACGTCAACTTGAGCTGAAGCTTGAAGCGAAGGACGATGGTTTGCTCTATTTCAAGGATCGTTTGTGGATTCCGAAACAAGACGATCTTCGCACTTTAGTGATGGACGAATCTCATAAGTCTCGATATTCTATCCATCCTGGTGCTGATAAAATATACAAGGATCTTCGTACTAAGTTTTGGTGGCCTGGTATGAAGAAAGATGTTGCCTTGTATGTATCGAAATGCCTAACTTGTCTCAAAGTCAAGGCTGAACATCAACGACCTTCTGGTTTGCTTGTACAAACAGAGATACCGGTTTGGAAGTGGGAGAACATTGCAATGGATCTCATCACTAAGTTACCACGTACATCCAAAGGTCATGATGCTATATGGGTTGTTATCGATCGATTAACGAAGTCAGCTCATTTTATTCCGATTCGCGAGGATCTATCTGCTGATAAACTTGCAAAGATTTATGTTGATGAGATTGTATCTCGACATGATGTTCCTTTGGACATCATATCCGATCGTGATGCTCGATTTTCATCTCATTTTTGGAAGACCATGCAATATGCTATGGGAACCCAACTAAATCTAAGCACTGCTTATCATCCCCAAACAGATGGACAATCTGAGAGTACAATTCAAACTTTGGAGGATATGCTTAGAGCATGCGTGATAGACTTTGGTGGTAATTGGGATTCTCATCTTCCATTGATCGAGTTCTCTTACAACAATAGTTATCATGATAGCATTAAAATGGCACCATTCGAAGCTCTCTACGGTCGAAAATTTCGTTCACCTGTTTGTTGGAACGAGACCGGTGAAGCTCAGCTTACTGGACCGGAGCTTGTTCTGGAAACAACGGACAAAATCAAAAAAATTCGTGATAATCTTGTGACAGCTAGATGTCATCAAAAGAATTATGCGGATTTACGACGCAAGCCCTTAGAATTTCAAGTCGGAGACCATGTCCTACTCAAGGTGTCACCTTGGAAGGGAGTAGTGAGATTTAGAAAGAAAGGAAAACTTGCACCACGATATGTTGGACCATTTAAGATTGTTGAAAGGGTTGGAAAGGTTGCCTATCGACTAGAGCTACCTCCAGAGCTTGGAAATATTCATCCGACTTTTCACATGTCCAATCTGCGAAAGTGTTTAGCTGACGCTAATCTTCACATTCCACTCGACGAAATCCAAATCGATGAAACGATGCACTTTGTCGAGAAACCTGTGGAGATAGTGGACCGTACATACAAACAGTTGAAGAACAAACAAATTCATTTGGTCAAGATTCGCTGGGAATCCAAACGTGGCCCAGAGTTTACTTGGGAACGTGAGGACCAAATGAAGGCGAAATATCCGCAATTGTTCTCACAAGTTTCCTCTAGTTAAAATTTCGGGACGAAATTTCCTAAAGTAGGGGAGACTGTGACAACTGTGCTCTGTAATCTATGAACAATGATAATTATTAATAAAACAATGTGTTGTGGTGTTATTATATGTGTATTGTGTTTGATGTTTTTTTACAATTCGATTTGATTCCGATTTCAAGCTTTAAATCGCTTTCTGGAAGGTTATACGCAAACTGGTGCGTAAACGCAGTCAGTTTAACGCGAAAAACACTCTGGAATAGTGACATAGGCTTAACATTCCTAAATCACCTTTACATAACTTAGAAATAAGTTTTGGATGGTTTGGTGTGTTAAAAACAAGTCTATTCGATCGCAGGGACTATTTATGTCAAACTGCAAAACTATACCGATTCGTATGGTATCGAAGTGTCCGGAACTTGATCATAAGCTAAAAATACCATAAATAACCTAAAAATAGCTTAGAAATAAGCTTTGAGTGGTTCGGTGTGCGAAAACATGCTTATTTGATCTTACAGGGACTAAAAGTGTCAAAACGACGTAAGTTTGCATTTTCGCGCATATCTTACGTTCTGGCCACATCTGGACATCCAAAATTTTTGTACACACTAAAATATTTTTATTTTAGTGATCGGCATGCAAAAATTGCATTCGTTGCTTAATTTGGTTCGTTTTCGCGTCCGTTTGAGTTTCGTCGTAATTTAACGAACAACGCGACCGTACGACCAAACGAGCCGACATCCGAGATGTTTTTGAGCATATTTTAAGTTCCCTGTACTTTAACTTCATTTTAGAGCCTTAAAATGAGGTTAACGGGGCTTAAACGTGTCAAAAATGCATCAAAAAGCAAGTTTCTCAAGTGCAGGGACTAAACTGCAATTTCTGAAAACATGCCCAGGCGGGCTGCATAAGCCTGGTCTCTCAGCTTACGCGGGCCGCCTAAGAGTTCCAGTTCTGCAGAAAGTTCACAGCAGCTTCCCAGCTCGTTCTTGAGGCCCTTGTGCGCAATTTTCATGTTTTGGGGACCAAGTTAACACCTCCCCAAGGCTTCCTAGCTGCTCATAACACTTGGATGGTTAGGATTTATTGCTTGGAGACCACACAAACACTTGTCTTGATCTGGTTCATCATGCACAAGTATAAATAGCATGACCCTCTCATTCATTTCCTCACATTTGGTCTGAGATTTCTCTAAGTGGTTGTGATATTTCACTTCCTACCTGAGAATACTTAGAACCAAATCTATTTGGACCCTTTGTAAGTCCTCTTTCATTCTTTTATTGCTTTCTTAGCTTAAAAGTCAAACAGTGTTTGACTTTCAACTTTGACCATGAGATGGTCAACGAGAAGTTCGTTTGAACTTCGCAACGTGAGAGTAATCACGATGGTTATAGTCCCTAGTGACTGTACATACTGATTACCACGTTGACTAGGCGTAGTGACGAGTCGTAGTTTCGGTCAAAATGCAAATTAAGCGTATTTTGCAACCAAACTACTCTTGGTATCAAAACACTTTGTTTTGATATCAAAACTTGTTTTCTAAATTAGTTAAGCATGTTTTAACATGCTTAGCTCGTCACTATTAGTTTAGTGCTTGTTTAGGGTCGTAAGTTAAGCGGTCTAAACAACCGCTTAGACTTTCGAACCCGACCCGTTTGGTCGATCTTTAGGATCCGATCAAGCTTGATTAGTGATCATAGTTGCATAGGGAATAACCACTGAGGTTATACTTGATGATCACATAGGATTGGTTTGTTATTTGTTAAGTAGCTTGTATGCCCATAATAAATGACCAAAACGCCCTTTTAAAGCATAAATCCATATTTTACATATGTGAACATGTTTTTGATATATAATCTGATTTAGTAACATGTTTAGGTATTATTGGGCATGTAAGACTTGACATAGCACATAGTTAACCATCCGAACATAGTTTTGCGCGAACGACGCGTTAAAGTAGCATAAGCTACCTTAATGGGTCGTAACGGGTCGAAAGCACTTAGGCTAAGTTCCAATTTAGGATGTAGGCTTTGTTAAACCATATCACATGAGTTCCACACTCATTTGGTTTACAAGACCTCATTCTATCCGATCTTCCGATTTAGGTATCAATTTTATTTACTAGTGATCCGATTACTAGGTACTACTTGAATTTCCTTGGTTTGTCTGAGCTACGCTAAGTTCTTTAGATCATGGATACCTTTCTATTCAAAGTGAGTACATAGATCCCCTCTTTTACATGTTTTGTGGTAACTATGTGAGTACATAGTTCCCCTATTTTACTGTTTTCAATTGTTTTGGGGTGATTCATATGTATTAAACGATTTCGACATTTAAACGATGGTTTCAAAAACGATAAAGATGGTTTATATTAAACTAATAACGATTTCGATAAAGTGAACGAACTTGTTGGTTGTAGTTACATAACGAATGACATTCATTAATTTTGGCCGAACCGACCAGTATTAGGTTATGGTACCATAGGATCTGACAAATTCCGTTATCAGACTACACCCATGGTTATGTGTGGGGGGTTATGTAGGTAACGACCGAATCTGATGATTGTTAACTTACCCTTTGGTGGTTTCTTAATACGATAAACGAGGTAGTCGAGTCACGAAGGTTTGAATGTTATTAGCGAGGCGACCAAAAGTAGTTTCACAATTAAAACGAATGCGATTTTGGGACGAATTAAACGTTTTAGAACGACCTAAACGAAATAGACGATTTGAATGAACGATTGGTTTTGTGTAGTGATTAGATAAGGGGACGGGTGTAGCATGATAGAATCATGGTAGATACGCCGCTGGTACATCTTATATATAAGTGCTTCTATCATATTACATTGCGTATCATTATTTAGTTCACATGGGAAACGATTTGAAACGATGTCACACAACGAGGTTTTCGAAATGATATAAACCATACGAGTTTTATTAACGAGTTTTTAACGAGATGTTTTACGAATTGGTTTACTAAAACAAATGTTTTGGGGTTAAGAATCATGGCTACGAGATTTTATAAACTATAACCATCTTGATTTGAGTTGGTTAATTATGTTGCAATACACTTTTCAAAACAAGGTTTGTACTTTTGACTCTTGTATTCTAATGAGATACTGCAACATACAAACGAGCCATGAATCCGATGCTCTCACAAAACCTATGTGCTCGCCAACATTTCTTTGCTGACTTTGTTTTTACATATGTTTCAGGTGATGTTGCATGATGGTTGCTAGGGAGCATGTTCACTTAGGATCTGGACGTGGCCTTAGTGACATGAAAACGATAGTAGACGATGTTTAATTTGTTCATTTGGTTTTAAGACAATGTATATTATTTAATTAATCAATGAAACAAAACTTTTAATTACCATGGTTGTTGAAACGATGATTCTGTTACAACACTCCCCGACGTTTCCGCCACGGTTTTGTTGTTTTAACGTGGTCGGGGTATGACAGAAGAGTTGGTATCAGAGCCAATGGTTATAGGGAATTAGGTTATTTGTTGGTGCATTCATCTGTCGTCTTCGTCTTATATCGAGTCTCGGGTTCGTTGCGAAGTTGATCAAGCATGATATTATCATGTTTAAAGATGACATCATCAAAGTGACATCATCATTTCATCACCTCACAAGAAGACAAAACAGTTTCAAAGTTTACATAAGACAAAAGTGGCTTTCGCTTGAAATCAGATTGTTATACATGTGGGTTTCGCTTCAAGTCATTTAGTGGGTTTCGTTTGTAGGTGAACATGTATAGTTCAAGCGAAACTTGACTACTATAAATAGGGTTGTTGTCTATTCATTTGTAACAGTTCGTGAATTCCATACCGAGGTGCTGCCGGTGTGAAGACTGATTGTAATTGATATTATATCAATCAAATCAGTGATTAAAGTGATAACCAAGCTGTTTTGAAGTCAGTTTCTTATTTTCCGCATCTGAAACTGATAAAATCTCTTCTGAACGACTTGTTTGGGTCACAAACCGATCCTACAAGTGGTATCAGAGCCAATTATGAGTAAATACACCTGAATCAGTTGGTTTTTCTTCACAAAATTTGACTTCTGGACATTTTAACGGACAAAATGAACTGAATTTCTGATATTGTGTATAAAACCGAGTTTTAACAAATCCTTGAGTATATCAGATCTAAACTTGAAATAAAAGTGGTAAAAATGGATTGAAAATTGGGTTCCGTTTGAACGAGGCCTGGTGTTCCGTTTGAAACTGATCCTTCCGTTTGAGGTTGTCGTTTGAAACTGACCTATCCCTTTTGAAACATCCATCTTGTTTGAAAAGTGTGAACCATTTGAAAGGTGCATCGAGTTGTGTGAAACAAAAAAAAACGAGGTTGTCAGTTTTTGCATGTGAAAGAGATTATCGGTTCATGAAAGAATTATGTGTGCATGTGAATATATCGGTTTATCTGTGCATGTGAATATATCGGTTTATGTGTGCATGTGATTGATTATTAATATTGTTGGTCACACATCAGATTTACATGTGATTTCAGTCAATTGATCTAATCATTAATAAGGGTTGTCATAGATATTGTCGGCACATATTAAATGAATTGATAAAACTTTAAAATCGGTCCAATCATAGTATCTTGTGATTCAAAATAGTCAGACATAGTGTTAGCCCACTACATTGTATCGGCCCAATGAGATTGTTTCATCTTTGAAGTTGTCAGCTCATATGATCAGAAGTTGAAATGTGTTTGTTTGGCATGTGATCACATTGCTTGAATATTGATCGGCCCAATCAGACTTTTAAGTGTTTAGTATTTTTGTTTGATAGGTGATCTAACTTGGACTTGATATTTCGTTTAACGGGACTGTCTTGAAAAACGGGTTTCCGAATCATGGATATAAATTTCTTTAATATGAATAGTGAAACAATTAATAGAATAAATGTATTAAAGAAAGAGTTTGAATCGTTTTCAGGTTGTCCAAGAGAAATTACAAAGAGTATCATTGAGAGGTATAGCCATCTTGTTCGCTCAATGTCTGAGAAGGGTATTCAGAAAAGTCCAAATGAATGGGTTGAAAGATTGGCCAATGCCATACCTCAACAAGAGTGGGGTACATATCTTTTGGATTTAAAAAGAACTGGAGAATACTCTAGATTGACAATTTGTCAATTCATTGAGAAACTTAAAGAACAGATGGAGAGAAATGCTGAGAAGAAGAAAAGTTAAAGTGAAAAAAAAATTTGAAAATTCCAAAAACATTGAAAAATGCAAAAATGAGTTTTGTTGTCAAAAAGAGGAAATGATAGTAGATCAGTTGGACTGTCACAACATGCTAAAGAATTGAAAAGATAAAATGTGATAAGCGATCTCACTAAAGATGTGACGGTAGGCTCAGCTAGACTAGTAGATTTGCGAGAACGATACAAACCTAAATGAAATAGCCTAGTTCTAGTGGGAAACATGATTGAAAGCATAGTACTTAGTTTTGTCCTTCTTGATTGTGTACCTACTCAGTAATCGCTGATTGTCGAAAGACATAAAACTGGTTAAGTTTGTGAACTTTCACAACTTTGCTGAAAAATTGCTGTGATTGTGCATTTCATTTTGCAAAGATTTAAACTTGTTTTATTTCTTTATTTTGTTTAAGCATTGGACATCCTCTGCGTATACGTGAGTATCGACCTGGATGTTAGTGCCTAAACGTTCTGCTTTATTTTCTTTGGTGTTTCGTTTAAGCTTTGGATCACCTCTGCATATACGGAAGTATCGACCTGGTGGTTAAAGCCTAAACAACTTCAACTTGTTTTATTTTTCTTATTTTGTTTAAACATTGGACTTTCTCTGCGTATCGAAAGATCGACCTGATTGTTAATGTTTAAACATTCTGCGTTGTTTTCGCACATATCACAGTTGATGAAAGTTTAAAGTCATTACTTGAGTTAGTGTATTGCATGATGAGGGGATATGCTGAGATCGTGGGGTCCATAAGAATTTAGTGCAAAATTAATATACCTTAACGTATCGGTAAGCATTTCGAAAGTTTTTAGATTGAGTTTAAGTGGACAACAATATCGTCAATCTACGTGAATCGTTTAGAACTAAAAATGTTTAAAGCTTAACGATGCTAGTGATTGGTCACATAAACTGTGACAACTCGAAATTTAGAACCTTTCGTTGTATCTTGGTGTAACATGCTTGAAACGTTATGTGACTAGTTAACTTGTGGGTTTAATGATATAAGTGAACATCCTATGTGATTATGTGTTATGTTTATATGTATGCTTGTATGTATGCGAACCGAGACACAAAGACCCGACTCGAGACCATGCGGTCTCGAGTGAACAGTAACAGTTGGGCCGGATTGGGCCACACACCCCTTTAGTCTATCCGAAAACCCATTAGGGTGCATCACTTGAAGCTAGTATATAACCTTGTTGCTAGCCAACACTACCATCTTTGGACAACACACACACTCCCCTACTCTCTCTCTCTAGAAAACCTTAAACCCTAAAGAACAAACATCACCTCTCCTCTCCTTCTTCTCGGATTCAACCGGTGATCACAAGGAGCTCTCGGATCGGCTCACACACACACCCATTTGGAAGCTTCATACACACCTTTGAACCCACACTTGAACCGGTTAGTGATTCATGGCTTGGTGTTTTATCAAATGATGTTTTGAGTTATATGATTTTATACATTGATTAGTAAACAATACATGATAAGTTAGTGTTCAAGTAATCGATTCATAAGTGTGTCATAGTGTGTGTTTATATTTCGGTTGATGATGATGTATGATGAGGATTATTTGATAATATGTTCGCTTGTTAAGTTTTATACATGATGAATATACACTCCTTGAATAATCGGTGCTAAGATTGTTGTTATGTGATGATGAAATGTTAGTAATCGGTTCTATATGGGTTTGAATTCGAATGTGTGGGTTATGTTTATGTATAAATGAGGAGGTTTGTATTCATGAAATTGGATTAGCATGTTGTTAAAATGTGAAAACTCTAAAATGATGAAATATTTGTATGTATGATGAACAACATGAATATGCTATGAATGTGCCTTGAATATTTGAAACTTAGGTGTTTGATCCATTTTCGGTTATGGTTAGACAAGAAAACATGTTTATATGGATAGTACATAAGGTTGCATGAAATCGGATTTCCATTGGTTAAGTACACTATGCAGATCAGCAGGTGCTGGGAGTCGAGACACCTTGTTTCGACTCGAGACCACATGGATGACAACTCGAGACCGTAGGTTGCGACACAGGTTGCGAGTCGAGAACCCCTAGTCTCGACTCGAGACCACACAACATCAACACAAAACAGCATAACTCAAGACCAGAGTTGCGAGTCCGGTTGCGACTCGAGACCAATACATGCATGACCCGAGACCTCCTCAGTTGCGACTCGAGAACTTGTAGGCTACGACTCGAGACCGCACAGTCTCGACTAGAGACCGCACAGTCTCGACTCGAGACCATGTATACGTGCACTATTTTGGACTTGCACTGTTACGGGCTTAAGATTGGGCCAGACTTTTGGGCTTTGTTTACTTGTATACATGCTACTGTTCAACTCATAGGTATTATTGTAAACCGCCATGTTATTACGTGTATGCCATGAATAATACCTGTATGCAACTTGCTAGTATACGTGTAGAACATACGTGCACTACTTGGATATGAACCTGACTTGAATGGTATCTATGTTAGGACGTAGTTGACCACTTACAACTTGATTGACCTTTATGTGTATCTGCCGAGCAAACCAAGGTGAGTTCACACACTCTACAAAGCATGGGATTCCCAGGGGTTGGGAATGGGGTTAAGGAACATGGGTTCCTCGTCCTCCTTGGGTAGGACAGTATTGATTCAGGAATGTAATTCCTCGTCCTCACGGACAGATAACTTGTACTAGACCAAAACTCTATCACGAAGTCCCTCATTTTTATATCGGCTTAATCGCCGGGCCAATGGCGAGCGGGTCATTAGTTAGATAGCGCTATTTAGGTCTGACAAACCTCACACCGTGCCGCAGAGGACGGGCGTGAGCTAATGGATCTGGGGCACGTCAATGCTGATAGACATTGACAGTTTCAGGGCACATAAACATGACTACAGTCAGCAGTCGATATGGTAACGAGTATAGTGTATACATGGGGTAGCCCGCACGGCCGAAATGCCAGAGAACTAACACGGGGTAGCCCCCACGGCCGAAATGCCAGATAACTAACATGGGGTAGCCCCCACGGCTGGATTGCCAGAGTAACCAGGAATAAACAAGTCACGTTTTCAACTATGGGGTAACCCCCACGGCATGATGCCAGATAAAGGAAACTGTTTTCAGAACAACTTAAAACAAACACCCAACCGTGAACTCACTCAACTTGTTGTTGACTCGTTACTACATGCTTTGCAGGTCAATAGGTACTTAGCTGGAGCTTGCATGGAAGAGAGTCGTTGTGGGACATGGACAGCTGTGTGCCATGTTAAACTATGAAACAATTAAACTTATGTGTTGGTTTTAAACATTCTGCTTCCGCTTTGCAACTTAACTATGTTTGTCTGAACACCAATCGTACTGGTTAAACTTTTATAATTATTATCTTGCGTGTTCGATATGATTGGTGGCTGGATCCTGGTCAGTCACGCCTCCAAGCGGTGGTATTCCGCAGGTGGATTTTGGGGGTGTGACAGATTGGTATCAGAGCCATTGGTTATAGAGAACTTGGTTTTAATAAGGGGAAAAAGTTTTATTAAAATCAGACTATAACCTGTACAGTGCTCTACGATCCACAACGACGCTTCACTCCACATGCAAGGCTCGACATCCTAGGTGATATGATCTATGTATATATTGCCTACTTGTTAGTTACTTAGTACATTGCTCATGGTATGCTTGGTTAGTATAACTACTGTTGATTGAACACGTGTATGCTTACTCTCTTCTGTCATCGTATTTTCGTGAACCCCTCTCACTCACGTTCCTCTTGATATGAAGATCATGTCTGGACGCGTAAACATGACACAAGCCCAGTTGACGGCTCTGATTAACGAACGAGTTGTTGCGGCACTGGCAGCTGCACACGCAGGAGGTATATCCTGCAGTCCAAACTCATTCTAGGATCTTTAGATCCTACTCTCGTGAACCAACCTTTGTGTTAAACTCTGTCCTTTCTTACACCCACGACAGGTCAACATGTTCAGCCACCTGTGTGCACTTTTAAAACTTTTATGGACTGCCGACCAACTACTTTTAGCGGCACTGAAGGAGCCGTAGGTCTCCTCCACTGGTTTGAGAAACTAGAATCTGTCTTCGAAATGTGTGAATGCCCTGAGGAACGCAGGGTGAAGTACGCTACCGGTACTCTAGAAGGTTTGGCGCTCACGTGGTGGAACGCCCAGGTTCAATTGTTGGGGTTGGTTGCTGCTAACGCCACCCCGTGGAACAACTTCAAGGAAATGATCAAAGAAGAGTACTGCAATCGTGATGAAATTCACAAACTGGAGGTAGAGTTCTTCAACCTCAAGATGACGGGGTCAGAAATTGAAGCCTATGTGAAAAGATCGAACGAACTGGCAATTCTGTGTCCTACTATGGTGGATCCTCCCATCAAACGCATCGAACTCTTTCTCAAGGGCTTAGTGCCGGAAATCCAAAGTCATGTGACTTCAGCAAACCTCGCCACCATCCAGCAAGTTGTCCAGTTGGCTCACTGTCTCACGGATCAGGCGGTGGAGCAGAACAGGTTACCAAAACGCATAGGTGCTGCAACTACTTCAGGTGCTCTTAATGACAATAAGAGGAAATGGGATGGAACTTCAAGTAAGGGTTCAACTTCTGTTCAGTCTCAGTCTCAGCAGAGAAAGACTGAAGACTACAAGAGCCCTAATCAGCAATCATCTGGTGGTCAAAGTCATGGTGGATACAAAGGGAATCACCCCAAATGCAATCGCTGCAGCCTACACCACAGCGGGCCATGCACCAGGGGTAACTGTCATCGGTGCAACAAGCCGGGTCACGCTGCAAAGGATTGCAGGAGCGTATATCCCGCCAATCAGAATCGTCAACAAGCTCAATAGAACCAACGTCAGCAGCAGCAAGGTGATAACAAAGGGTGCTTTTAGTGTGGAGCTAAAGGCCATTTCAAGAGGGATTGCCCCCAGCTGAACAGGAACCAGAACAACAACAACAACAACAATAACAACAATCAGGGGAATGGTAACAATGGGAACAACAACAACAATGGTGCCAGGGGGCGGGCGTTCGTGATCGGCCAAGGTGAAGCAAGGAATGACCCCAGTGTTGTGGCGGGTAAGTTCCTTCTCGACGACTTTTATGTTACAGTTTTATTTGATTCGGGTGCCGATACTAGCTACATGTCACTAGAAGTTAGTCGAATGCTTAAGCGTATTCCAACACCTTTGAACAACAAGCACACTGTAGAGCTAGCAAATGGTAAGAGTTTAGAGGCCACACACGTAGTCAAGGGTTGTAAACTTGTTCTTGCTAACCAGACCTTCTCTATCGACCTTATTCCTATCGTCTTGGGTAGTTTCGACGTTGTTATTGGGATGGATTGGTTATCCCAACACCGAGCAGAGATCCTTTGCAACGAGAAGATTGTTCGTATTCCTAGTTCCGGTAATGAACCTCTCATGATTCGTGGCGACAAGAGGAGTGCTGTGGAGAACATCATCTCTCTCCTTAAGGCCCAGAAGTGCCTGCGAAAGGGCCACACTGCTATTTTGGCTCTCGTTACTGACACCTCGGAGAAAGAGAAGAAGATAGAAGATTTTCCAGTTGTACGCGACTATCCTGAGGTATTTCCTGAGGAATTACCTGGTCTTCCGCCTCATCGCCAAGTCGAGTTTCAGATTGAACTAGCTCCTGGAGCTGCGCCTATAGCTCGTGCACCTTATCGTTTAGCTCCATCAGAGTTGGAAGAACTCTCTACGCAACTACAAGAACTCTTGGATAAGGGTTTCATTCGTCCTAGCTCATCGCCCTGGGGAGCTCCAGTGCTATTCGTGAAGAAGAAAGACGGTACCTTTAGAATGTGTATCGACTACTGGGAACTCAACAAGGTGACGGTGAAGAATCGTTATCCGCTTCCACGTATTGACGACTTGTTCGATCAGCTGCAAGGGTCGAGCTACTATTCAAAGATTGATTTAAGATCGGGATATCACCAGCTGAGAGTCCGAGAAGAGGACGTCTCCAAAACAGCTTTTAGAACGCGTTATGGACACTATGAATTTTTGGTCATGCCTTTTGGGCTGACAAACGCACCTGCGATTTTCATGGACTTGATGAATCGAGTGTGCAAGCCTTACCTGGACAAGTTCGTTATAGTCTTCATCGACGACATCCTGATCTATTCCAAGAGTCAGGAGGAACACAAGCAACATCTACGACTTATTTTGGAACTCCTTCGAACGGAACAGCTTTACGCAAAGTTCTTGAAATGCGACTTCTGGCTTCGCGAAGTTCATTTCCTAGGCCATGTGGTGAACAAGGATGGGATCCACGTTGATCCATCCAAGGTAGACTCGATTAAGAACTGGCCTGCACCTCGCACACCAATGGAAATTCGCCAATTTTTTGGTTTGGCAGGTTACTACAGGAGATTCATTAAGGATTTTTCCAAGATTGCACAGCCTCTCACCTCACTAACGCAGAAAGGCGTTGTTTATCGATGGGGGAATGCACAGGAATTAGCATTTCAGCATCTAAAGGATAGACTTTGCAGCGCACCTATCCTTTCCTTGCCAGAGGGCACAGACGACTTCGTGGTCTACTGCGACGCATCAATTCAGGGGCTTGGTTGTGTATTGATGCAACGAGATAAAGTTATAGCTTACGCCTCATGCCAACTTAAAGTTCATGAGAAGAACTACACTACACACGATTTAGAGCTGGGAGCTGTTGTTTTTGCACTTAAGATATGGCGACATTACCTATAAGGTACCAAGTGCACCATTTACACCGACCACAGGAGTCTCGAGCACATCTTCAAACAGAAAGAGCTAAACATGCGTCAACGGCGATGGGTCGAGCTACTGAACGATTACGAATGTGCAATCAAGTACCATCCTGGCAAAGCCAATGTTGTGGCTGATGCCCTTAGCCGAAAGGACACTATGCCTAAGCGCGTACGAGCCTTACAGCTCACTATACATTCCAGTCTTCCTCCCCAAATAAGAGACGCCCAAGTAGAGGCATTGAAACCAGAAAACGTCAGGGCTGAAGCCCTACGCGGCTCAAGGCAACGCTTAGAACAGAAGGAAGATGGCGCTTACTACGTAACGGGACGCATTTGGGTCCCACTCTATGGCAACCTAAGAGAGCTTGTGATGGACGAGGCACACAAGTCTCGCTACTCGGTACACCCTGGTTCGGATAAAATGTACCACGATATCAAAACTACGTATTGGTGGCCTAGCATGAAGGCCCACATAGCAACTTACGTCAGCAAGTGTTTGACTTATGCGAGAGTCAAGACGGAATACCAGAAACCCTCAGGCCTACTCCAACAACCAGAGATACCACAATGGAAATGGGAGCAAATTTCCATGGATTTCGTTACTGGCCTACCTAGATCCCAGCGCGGAAATGATACTATTTGGGTGATCGTGGATCGACTCACAAAGTCTGCACACTTCTTGGCTATCAAAGAAACGGATAAGTTCTCCACTCTAGCAGACGTATATCTTAAAGAAGTTGTTTCGAGGCACGGGGTGCCCACCTCTATTATCTCGGATCGAGATGCACGTTTTACTTCGGAACTGTGGCAAGCAATGCATAAATCTTTTGGCTCACGACTAGACATGAGCACAGCGTATCACCCTCAGACGGACGGGCAGTCTGAGCGCACTATTCAAACCTTAGAAGACATGCTTCGTGCATGTGTAATCGACTTTGGCAACAGCTGGGAAAAGCATCTGCCACTTGTGGAATTCTCGTACAATAACAGCTACCACACCAGCATTAAAGCTGATCCGTTTGAGGCATTGTACGGGCGTAAATGCCGGTCACCTCTTTGTTGGGCAGAGGTGGGGGATAGTCAGATCACTGGACCAGAATTTGTGGTAGACATAACCGAGCGGATTGCTCAAATACGACAACGCATGGCGGCAGCTCGTGACCGTCAGAAAGTCTACGCCGATAAGGGCAGGAAACCACTTGAGCTCCAGGTTGGGGAGCGGGTATTACTCAAAGTTTCACCCGGGAAGGGTGTGGTTCGTTTTGGTAAACGAGGCAAACTTAACCCACGATACGTTGGACCTTTCGAAATCATCGAGAAAATAGGCAGGGTGGCCTACAGACTGAACTTACCAGCAGAACTCAGTGCAGTTCACAACGTTTTCCATGTGTCGAATCTAAAGAAGTGTCTGTCAGATGAGACCCACATAGTTCCTCTAAAGGAGCTCACTATCGACGAGCAGTTACGATTCGTCGAGGAACCAGTTGAAATCACGGACCGGGATGTTAAGGTCCTCAAGAACACTAGAATACCTCTCGTTCGGGTTCGTTGGAACTCACGTCGCGGCCCAGAGTTCACCTGGGAGCGCGAAGATCAGATGAAACAAAAGTATCCCCAACTGTTCGCAAACAGTACAACCACTACTGAGGCTGAAGCTACGGAATTTCGGGACGAAATTCCAGGTCAACGGGGGGTGGATGTGACACCCCAGGAAAACCAGGAAAACCATACAACTTAACTAGCTTCCTCAGTGAGTGCTTACCAAATTTCGGGACGAAATTTCTTTCAACTTGGGGATGATGTGACAACTCGAATTTTAGAACCTTTCGTTGTATCTTGGTGTAACATGCTTGAAACGTTATGTGACTAGTTAACTTGTGGGTTTAATGATATAAGTGAACATCCTATGTGATTATGTGTTATGTTTATATGTATGCTTGTATGTATGCGAACCGAGACACAAAGACCCGACTCGAGACCATGCGGTCTCGAGTGAACAGTAACAGTTGGGCCGAATTGGGCCACACACCCCTTTAGTCTATCCAAAAACCCATTAGGGTGCATCACTTGAAGCTAGTATATAACCTTGTTGCTAGCCAACACTACCATCTTTGGACAACACACACACTCCCCTACTCTCTCTCTCTAGAAAACCTTAAACCCTAAAGAACAAACATCACCTCTCCTCTCCTTCTTCTCGGATTCAACCGGTGACCACAAGGAGCTCTCAGATCGGCTCACACACACACCCATTTGGAAGCTTCATACACACCTTTGAACCCACACTTGAACCGGTTAGTGATTCATGGCTTGGTGTTTTATCAAATGATGTTTTGAATTATATGATTTTATACATTGATTAGTAAACAATACATGATAAGTTAGTGTTCAAGTAATCGATTCATAAGTGTGTCATAGTGTGTGTTTATATTTCGGTTGATGAAGATGTATGATGAGGATTATTTGATAATATGTTCGCTTGTTAAGTTTTATACATGATGAATATACACTCCTTGAATAATCGGTGCTAAGATTGTTGTTATGTGATGATGAAATGTTAGTAATCGGTTCTATATGGGTTTGAATCCGAATGTGTGGGTTATGTTTATGTATACATGAGGAGGTTTGTATTCATGAAATTGGATTAGCATGTTGTTAAAATGTGAAAACTCTAAAATGATGAACTATTTGAATGTATGATGAACAACATGAATATGCTATGAATGTGCCTTGAATATTTGAAACTTAGGTGTTTGATCCATTTTCGGTTATGGTTAGACAAGAAAACATGTTTATATGGATAGTACATAAGGTTGCATGAAATCAGATTTCCATTGGTTAAGTACACTATGCAGATCAGCAGGTGCTGGGAGTCGAGACACCTGGTTTCGACTCGAGACCACATGGATGACAACTCGAGACCGTAGGTTGCGACACAGGTTGCGAGTCGAGAACCCCTAGTCTCGACTCGAGACCACACAACATCAACACAAAACAGCATAACTCGAGACCAGAGTTGCGAGTCCGGTTGCGACTCGAGACCAATACATGCATGACCCGAGACCTCCTCAGTTGCGACTCGAGAACTTGTAGGCTACGACTCGAGACCGCACAGTCTCGACTAGAGACCGCACAGTCTCGACTCGAGACCATGTATACGTGCACTATTTTGGACTTGCACTGTTACGGGCTTAGGCCGGACTTTTGGGCTTTGTTTACTTGTATACATGCTACTGTTCAACTCATAGGTATTATTGTAAACCGCCATGTTATTACGTGTATCCCATGAATAATACCTGTATGCAACTTGCTAGTATACGTGTAGAACATACGTGCACTACTTGGATATGAACCTGACTTGAATGGTATCTATGTTAGGACGTAGTTGACCACTTACAACTTGATTGATCTTTCTGTGTATCTGCCGAGCAAACCAAGGTGAGTTCACACACTCTACAAAGCATGGGATTCCCAGGGGTTGGGAATGGGGTTAAGGAACATGGGTTCCTCGTCCTCCTTGGGTAGGACAGTATTGATTCAGGAATGTAATTCCTCGTCCTCACGGACAGATAACTCGTACTAGACCAAAACTCTATCACGAAGTCCCTCATTTTTATATCGACTTAATCGCCGGGCCAATGGCGAGCGGGTCATTAGTTAGATAGCGATATTTAGGTCTGACAAACCTCACACCGTGCCGCAGAGGACGGGCGTGAACTAATGGATCTGGGGCACGTCAATGCTGATAGACATTGACAGTTTCTGGGCACATAAACATGACTACAGTCAGCAGTCGATATGGTAACGAGTCTAGTGTATACATGGGGTAGCCCCCACGGCCGAAATGCCAAAGAACTAACACGGGGTAGCCCCCACGGCCGAAATGCCAGATAACTAACATGGGGTAGCCCCCACGGCTGGATTGCCAGAGTAACCGGGAATAAACAAGTCACGTTTTCAACTATGGGGTAACCCCCACGGCATGATGCCAGATAAAGGAAACAGTTTTCAGAACAACTTAAAACAAACACCCAACCGTGAACTCACTCAACTTGTTGTTGACTCGTTACTACATGCTTTGCAAGTCAATAGGTACTTAGCTGGAGCTTGCATGGAAGAGAGTCGTTGTGGGACATGGACAGCTGTGTGCCATGTTAAACTATGAAACAATTAAACTTATGTGTTGGTTTTAAACATTCTGCTTCCGCTTTGCAACTTAACTATGTTTTTCTGAACACCAATCGTACTGGTTAAACTTTTATAATTATTATCTTGCGTGTTCGATATGATTGGTGGCTGGATCCTGGTCAGTCACGCCTCCAAGCGGTGGTATTCCGCAGGTGGATTTTGGGGGTGTGGCATAAACTGATATGATTCTCTTACACAAACTCACAAAAATATTGTTTGTAAATATTTCTTTACTGCATTTCATTTTATTTAAAAAAAACCCAAAAATATTTTAGTGTGTTTTAGCATAAATTTTGAAAAATTCAAAAAGATTTTCGACAACTGATGTTGGAGAGTTGGTATTCAAAATTTCAAGTGCTGAACATGATGAACAGGGTTGGGAGTGGGTGCTTAAATGAAGAAATTTTGATTTTGAGAAAGAAAGTTTGATTAGTTAATCGAGATCATTAATCTGAACTTGATATAACTATTTCCAGTAAGTTTTTCTTATTGTTTTAAGTAAAAATTTATTTTTTTGATGAGAAAATGTGTGCAGGAGATGAGCTGAACAGAGTTAAAGCCAGGGATTGATCTCAAGGTGATAGCTAATTCCAGACGGCGATCCCATCATGATGAGAGGGGGAGTCTGACGAGGTTAGAGCCAAAGAGAAGATCCTGGTATATGCTAAGAAAGAAAAGAGACTGATAAAGACTGAAGATGCGAAGACTAGACACTTAAGACTCGTCAACATCTGAGGGGGAGTCTGTTGGTGCATTCATCTGTCGTCTTTATCTTATATCGAGTCTCGGGTTCGTTGCGAAGTTGATCAAGCATGATATCATCATGTTTAAAGATGACATCATCAAAGTGACATCATCATTTCATCACCTCACAAGAAGACAAAACAGTTTCAAAGTTTACATAAGACAAAAGTGGCTTTCGCTTGAAATCAGATTGTTATACATGTGGGTTTCGCTTCAAGTCATTTAGTGGGTTTCGTTTGTAGGTGAACATGTATAGTTCAAGCGAAACTTGACTACTATAAATAGGGTTGTTGTCTATTCATTTGTAACAGTTCGTGAATTCCATACCGAGGTGCTGCCGGTGTGAAGACTGATTGTAATTGATATTATATCAATCAAATCAGTGATTAAAGTGATAACCAAGCTGTTTTGAAGTCAGTTTCTTATTTTCGCATCTGAAACTGATAAAATCTCTTCTGAACGACTCGTTTGGGTTACAAACCGATCCTACATTATTAGTAATGCTTTGACCTAGACAATAACTATCTAGGACCCTAACGCGAGTTTACTTGCATTTAGATTTTAAAACAATACCGTCACCTATCCTTAGATGATAACCACAATGAGAACACAATAACAAATCCGCTTCGAAAATTAATCATCTATCCTTAGATGATTGATTGTAAGGTTTTGAACCCTCCGAATTTTCAAAATCTCGTCAAAGTTTGGGTCTAAATAATGTGAACACGTGCAAACTGGAAGAGTGAATGCCTGTACCCTAAGTTTTCTGTCTAAGGCTAGAGTGTTCGTACAAATCCGCAATATCGGACCAGTCACTCTTACCTGGGAACTCTTGGGGTGAGTGTTCACTTATAGGCGAGCATGTCTTCAGCGATACATTATTATGATCTATTTACTTTGATTAGTCACTACGTATCGTTTGTTTGTTCGAGGTAACGAACGAATGATCGCACTCCCTTGTGTTTTGTCGATGTTTTCAATACCTCTTTTGTTTTTCCCATTTGTCGACCTCACTCGTTTCTCATGTTTCCTTGTTAGACAATGCCTCCTCAACGCGATGCTCAAACTTTTACCGCTGAAGAAGTCGCAGCCCTTGTCTCTCAGTAAATGGCTACTGTACTTCCAGGCGTAGTGACCCAAATCCATGAGCTTTACAACAACAACAATAACGCACAGTGTAATTTCGAGAATTTCAATTCTGCGAAGCCGCTTAAGTTTTCTGGGTCACAAGGAGCAACTGCACTCCTGCAGTGGTTCGAGAGTATCGAGAGCACATTCAGACATGTGCAGTGTCTGAATGCGCGTAAGGTTGAGTTTACTTCAAGCGTATTTGAGAAGCGAGCTCTTACATGGTGGAACGGAGTGATGCGTGATAGGGGTGCCGAAGTGGCATTAGCACAAACTTAGGAAGAGCTCCGAGCTCTCATGATGAGAGAGTTCTGTCCCCATCACGAGATTCGAGCTTTGGAACAAGAGTTTGATGATCTAAAACAAGACGGGGGAGAACACCGTGCTTATATGGATCGATTTGAGGAGCTTAGTTTGTTGTGTCCCACTATGGTTACCCTACTGGAAAAAGCAATCGAGAGGTATATCGATGGTTTACCCGATTCTATTCAGGATATTGTGACCGGTGTTAATCCTACTACCGTTCGTCACGCGATCGATTTGTCGGCTACCCTGACTGAGTCCCAAGTCAGGAAGGGTAAACTCACCCGCAAGGGTGATAAAAAGAAGTCGACTGATTCGGACAAAGAAAAGGGTAAGGGTAAGAAGCAGGGTGAGTCTTCTAAAAGGTCAAGGAAGTGCAAGGCTTCCCAGAACTTTGCTGTTACAGCACAGGCTGCTCAGAACCCACCGACTCAACCTCCTGCAAAGAAAGCATATGCTGGTACCGCACCTCACTGTACTCGATGTAATGGTCACCATGTTGCCCAACAGGCCTGTAAACAGTGTGCTACGTGTGGTAGACTTGGGCATTTGGCCAACATTTGTCGTTTTGGTCAAAACCAAGCTGCTCAAGTTCCAGCACAAGCTCAAGGGAATGCTGCGAGATTCCCACCTGGTTCGTGTTTTAATTGCGGAGAAATGGGTCATTTCCGCAACAATTGCCCGAGATTGGTAAATGCAAATGCGAATGCAAATCCGAACGCAATCGCGAATGTAAATCCCGCTCGTGGACGAGCATTCAATCTAAACACGAACGAGGCTCGAGCTGACAACGAAGTTGTTAACGGTACGTTCCTTGTTACCAATCAACTTGCATCTATTATTTTCGATTCTGGTGCCGATAGGAGTTTTGTTTCGTTATCCTTTGAGCCTTTACTTGAGATACCTAGAACTAAACTAAGGAAACCCTTATCTGTCGAAGTTGCTACTGGTAAACCTCTTGTTCTCAATTCTGTTATTCATGGTTGTCAATTGAACCTCGATAACCATCTTTTTCCCATTGACCTCGTACCGATGCAACTTGGGAGTTTCGACATTATCGTGGGGATGGATTGGTTAACCAAACACCATGCTGAGGTGGTTTGTTTCGATAAGATCATTCGTATTCCTCTTTCCTCTGGTGATGTCCTCGAGGTTCGTGGCGAGAAACCATCTGGTGGATTGAAACTCATGTCATGTACGAAAGCCCAGAGTTATTTACGAAAAGGATATGTTGCTTTTCTGGCACATGTCACCGAGGAGAAAAGCAAGAGCAAGAGTATTCAGGATATTCTGATTGTTCGGGATTATCCAGAGGTGTTGCCTGATGAACTGCCTGGTTTGCCTCCAGTTCATCAAGTCGAGTTTCATATTGACCTTGTACCCAATGCTAACCCGATTGTGAAAGCACCTTATCGTCTTGCACCATCTGAGATGCAAGAGTTATCGAAACAGCTTCAAGAGTTATCTGATAAAGGATTCATCCGACCGATTTATTCACCTTGGGGCGCTCCTGTCCTCTTTGTGAAAAAGAAAGATGGATCTTTTCGAATGTGTATCGATTATCATGAGCTTAATAAGCTTACCATCAAGAATCGATATCCCCTACCCCGAATCGATGATCTCTTTGATCAGTTGCAAGGTGCTACGTGTTTCTCTAAAATCGATCTGCGTTCTAGGTATCATCAGCTTCGTGTATTCGAAGAAGATATTCCCAAAACTGCTTTCCGAACGAGATATGGGCACTACGAGTTTACTGTCATGCCTTTTGGTTTGACGAATGCTCCAGCTATCTCTATGGACTTAATGAATAGGGTCTGTAAACCTTATTTAGACAAGTTTATCATTTTGTTCATCGACGATATTCTCATTTATTCGAAGTCTCGAGCCGATCACGAGCAACACCTTCGTTTGACGTTGGAACTCCTGAAGAAGGAACAACTTTTTGCTAAATTCTCCAAGTGTGAATTTTGGCTTAAAGAAGTTCAGTTTTTGGGACATATTGTCAACGAGCAAGGTATTCATGTAGATCCATCCAAGATTGCAGCAATTAAGGATTGGAATACACCAACGACACCTACAGAAATTCGTTCTTTTCTTGGTCTCGCTAGATATTATCGTCGTTTTATTTCGAATTTCTCGAAGATTGTTGTTCCACTCACTGCTTTGACTCAAAAGAATAAGCCTTTTGAGTGGGGACCCAAACAAGAAGAAGCGTTCCAAACGCTGAAACAGAAGCTATGTGATGCTCCTGTTTTATCTTTGCCCGAGGGAAACGATGATTTCGTTGTCTACTGTGATGCGTCGAACTTAGGCCTTGGTTGTGTTCTTATGCAACGAGGTAAAGTTATAGCATATGCATCTAGACAATTGAAAGTTCACGAGAAGAACTACACGACTCACGATCTTGAGTTGGGAGCTGTGGTTTTCGCTCTCAAAATCTGGAGACACTATCTTTATGGCACGAAGTGTGTGGTTTTCACAGACCACAAAAGTCTCCAACACATTCTTAATCAGAAGGAGTTGAACATTAGGCAACGTCGTTGGGTTGAACTCCTAAATGACTACGATTGCGAGATTCGCTACCATCCTGGTAAGGCGAATGTCATAGCCGATGCGCTTAGTCGAAAGGAGCGAGTCAATCTTCATTCTGTTCGAACTCTATCTGATCTTCATACTCGTGTTCTTCAAGCTCAGCAATTTTGTGTTTCACAAAATTTGATGGGTATGGAATTACCACGTTAACTTGAGCTGAAGCTTGAAGCGAAGGACGATGGTTTGCTCTATTTCAAGGATCGTTTGTGGATTCTGAAACAAGACGATCTTCGCACTTTAGTGATGGAAGAATCTCATAAGTCTCGATATTCTATCCATCCTGGTGCTGATAAAATGTACAAGGATCTTCGTACTAAGTTTTGGTGGCCTGGTATGAAGAAAGATGTTGCCTTGTATGTATCGAAATGCCTAACTTGTCTCAAAGTCAAGGCTGAACATCAACGACCTTCTGGTTTGCTTGTACAACCAGGGATACCGGTTTGGAAGTGGGAGAACATTGCAATGGATCTCATCACTAAGTTACCGCGTACATCCAAAGGTCATGATGCTATATGGGTTGTTATCGATCGATTAACGAAGTCAGCTCATTTTATTCCGATTCGCGAGGATCTATCTGCTGATAAACTTGCAAAGATTTATGTTGATGAGATTGTATCTCGACATGGTGTTCCTTTGGACATCATATCCGATCGTGATGCTCGATTTTCATCTCATTTTTGGAAGACCATGCAATCTGCTATGGGAACCCAACTAAATCTAAGCACTGCTTATCATCCCCAAACAGATGGACAATCTGAGAGGACGATTCAAACTTTGGAGGATATGCTTAGAGCATGCGTGATAGACTTTGGTGGTAATTGGGATTCTCATCTTCCATTGATCGAGTTCTCTTGCAACAATAGTTATCATGCTAGCATTAAAATGGCACCATTCGAAGCTCTCTACGGTCGAAAATGTCGTTCACCTGTTTGTTAGAACGAGACCGGTGAAGCTCAGCTTACTGGACCGGAGCTTATTCTGGAAACAACGGACAAAATCAAGAAAATTCGCGATAATCTTGTGACAACTAGATGTCATCAAAAGAATTACGCGGATTTACGACGCAAGCCCTTAGAATTTCAAGTCGGAGACCATGTCCTACTCAAGGTGTCACCTTGGAAGGGAGTGGTGAGATTTAGAAAGAAAGGAAAACTTGCACCACGATATGTTGGACCATTTAAGATTGTTGAAAGGGTTGGAAAGGTTCCCTATCGACTAGAGCTACCTCCAGAGCTTTGAAATATTCATCCGACTTTTCACGTGTCCAATCTGCGAAAGTGTTTAGCTGACGCTAATCTTCACATTCCACTCGACGAAATCCAAATCGATGAAACGATGCACTTTGTCGAGAAACCTGTGGAGATAGTGGACCGTACATACAAACAGTTGAAGAACAAACAAATTCATTTGGTCAAGATTCGCTGGGAATCCAAACGTGGCCCAGAGTTTACTTGGGAACGTGAGGACCAAATGAAGGCGAAATATCCGCAATTGTTCTCACAAGTTTCCTCTAGTTAAAATTTCGGGACGAAATTTCCTAAAGTAGGGGAGACTGTGACAATTGTGCTCTGTAATCGATGAACAGTGATAATTATTAATAAAACAATGTGTTGTGGTGTTATTATATGTGTATTGTGTTTGATTTTTTTTTACAATTCGATTCGATTCCGATTTCAAGCTTTAAATCGCTTTCTGGAAGGTTATACGCAAACTGGTGCGTAAACGCAGTCAGTTTAACGCGAAAAACACTCTGGAATAGTGACATAGGCTTAACATACCTAAAATAACCTTTACATAACTTAGAAATAAGTTTTGGATGGTTTGGTGTGTTAAAAACAAGTCTATTTGATCGCAGGGACTATTTATGTCAAACTGCAAAACTATACCGATTCGTATGGTATCGAAGAGTCCGGAACTTGATCATAAGCTAAACATACCATAAATAACCTAAAAATAGCTTAGAAATAAGCTTTGAGTGGTTCGGTGTGCGAAAACATGCTTATTTGATCTTACAGGGACTAAAAGTGTCAAAAACGACGTAAGTTTGCATTTTCGAGCATATCTTACGTTCTGGCCACATCTGGACATCCAAAATTTTTGTACACACTAAAATATTTTTATTTTAGTGATCGGCATGCAAAAATTCCATTGGTTGCTTAATTTGGTTCGTTTTCGCGTCCGTTTGAGTTTCATCGTAATTTAACGAACAACGCGACCGTACGACCAAACGAGCCGACATCCGAGATATTTTTGAGCATATTTTAAGTTCCCTATACTTTAAATTCATTTTAGAGCCTTAAAATGAGGTTAACGGGGCTTAAACGTGTCAAAAAATGCATCAAAACGCAAGTTTCTCAAGTGCAGGGACTAAACTGCAATTTCTGAAAACATGCCCAGGCGGGCTGCATAAGCCTGGTCTCTCAGCTTACGCGGGCTGCCTAAGAGTGCCAGTTCTGCAGAAAGTTCATAGCAGCTTCCCAGCTCGTTCTTGAGGCCCTTGTGCGCAATTTTCATGTTTTGGGGACCAAGTTAACACCTCCCCAAGGCTTCCTAGCTGCTCATAACACTTGGATGGTTAGGATTTATTGCTTGGAGACCACACAAACACTTGTCTTGATCTTGTTCATCATGCACAAGTATAAATAGCTTGACCCTCTCATTCATTTCCTCACATTTGGTCTGAGATTTCTCTAAGTGGTTGTGATATTTCACTTCCTACCTGAGAATACTTAGAACCAAATCTATTTGGACCCTTTGTAAGTCCTCTTTCATTCTTTTATTGCTTTCTTAGCTTAAAAGTCAAACAGTGTTTGACTTTTAGCTTTGACCACGAGATGGTCAACGAGAAGTTCGTTTGAACTTCGCAACGTGAGCGTAATCACGATGGTTATAGTCCCTAGTGACTATACCTACTGATTACCACGTTGACTAGGCGTAGTGACGAGTCGTAGTTTCGGTCAAAATGCGCATTAAGCGTATTTTGCAACCAAACTACTCTTGGTATCAAACACTTTGTTTTGATATCAAAACTTGTTTTCTAAATTAGTTAAGCATGTTTTAACATCCTTAGCTCGTCACTATTAGTTTAGTGCTTGTTTAGGGTCGTAAGTTAAGCGGTCTAAACAACCGCTTAGACTTTCGAACCCGACCCGTTTGGTCGATCTTTAGGATCCGATCAAGCTTGATTAGTGATCATAGTTGCGTAGGGAATAACCACTGAGGTTATACCTTATGATCACATAGGATTGGTTAGTTATTTGTTAAGTAGCTTGTATGCCCATAATAAATGACCAAAACGCCCTTTTGAAGCATAAATCCATATTTTACATATGTGAACATGTTTTTGATATATAATCTGATTTAGTAACATGTTTAGGTATTATTAGGCATGTAAGACTTGACATAGCACATAGTTAACCATCCGAACATAGTTTTGCGCGAACGACGCGTTAAAGTAGCATAAGCTACCTTAATGGGTCGTAACGGGTCGAAAGCACTTAGGCTAAGTTCCAATTTAGGATGTAGGCTTTGTTAAACCGTATCACATGAGTTCCACACTCATTTGGTTTACAAGACCTCATTCTATCCGATCTTCTGATTTAGGTATCAATTTTATTTACTAGTGATCCGATTACTAGGTACTACTTGAATTTCCTTGGTTTGTCTGAGCTTCGCTATGTTCTTTAGATCAAGGATACCTTTCTATTCAAAGTGAGTACATAGATCCCCTCTTTTACATGTTTTGTGGTAACTATGTGAGTACATAGTTCCCCTATTTTACTGTTTTCAATTGTTTTGGGGTGATTCATATGTATTAAACGATTTTGACATTTAAACGATGGTTTCAAAAACGATAAAGATGGTTTATATTAAACTAATAATGATTTCGATAAAGTGAACGAACTTGTTGGTTGTAGTTACATAACGAATGACATTCATTAATTTTGGCCGAACCGACCAGTATTAGGTTATGGTACCATAGGATCTGACAAATCCCGTTATCAGACTACACCCATGGTTATGTGTGGGGGGTTATGTAGGTAACGACCGAATCTGATGATTGTTAACTTACCCTTTGGTGGTTTGTTAATACGATAAACGAGGTAGTCGAGTCACGAAGGTTTGAATGTTATTAGCGAGGCGACCAAAAGTAGTTTCACAATTAAAACGAATGCGATTTTGGGATGAATTAAACGATTTGGAATGACCTAAACGAAATAAACGATTTGAATGAACGATTGGTTTTGGGTAGTGATTAGATAAGGGGACGGGTGTAGCATGATAGAATCATGGTAGATATGCCGCTTGTACATCTTATATATAAGTGCTTCTATCATATTACATTGCGTATCATTTTTTAGTTCACATGGGAAACGATTTGAAACGATGTCACACAACGAGGTTTTCGAAATGATATAAACCATACGAGTTTTATTAACGAGTTTTTAACTAGATGTTTTACGAATTGGTTTACTAAAACAAATGTTTTGGGGTTAAGAATCATGGCTACGAGATTTTATAAACTATAACCATCTTGATTTGAGTTGGTTAATTATGTTGCAATACACTTTTCAAAACAAGGTTTGTACTTTTGACTCTTGTAGTGTAATGAGATACTGCAACATACAAACGAGCCATGAATCCGATGCTCTCACAAAACCTATGTGCTCGCCAGCATTTCTTTGCTGACTTTGTTTTTACATATGTTTCAGGTGATGTTGCATGATGGTTGCTAGGGAGCATGTTCACTTAGGATCTGGACGTGGCCTTAGTGACATAAAAACGATAGTAGACGATGTTTAATTTGTTCATTTGGTTTTAAGACAATGTATGTTATTTAATAAATCAATAAAACAAAACTTTTAATTACCATGGTTGTTGAAACGATGATTCTGTTACAACACTCCACGACGTTTTCGCCACGGTTATGTTGTTTTAACGTGGTCGGGGTGTGACATTCCTAAGTGCCGGCAATGAATTGTGTTACAAAAATATATATAAAAGACACTTTACGGAATAATTAAACACTTTAACGGAACAGTATCCAACCAAACAACCGGACATTACCTGGGACCCCAAATTTTTGCCAAACACATTGTTTATTTATTTCTTGGCTAGTCGTGATCCCCGAACACCCTAACACCCACTAAAAATCAAGTAACTAATATATGTAAGTGTATACTTGGATTTTAACTTACCATTACCAACATTTAACAAAAACTTACAACCAACCCCCCCCCCTAACCGAATTCGGTCCCAAGGGACCCACCCCAAAATTTTCACCATACTTCACATCTTCTCCTAGATTTGTTTTAATTTTATAATGGATTGATTGCTTGTATGCTTGAACAAAATATTAGAGAACATCTTTATAAGTATGGCTCCATGATACTTCATCATTTCACAAAAATCACACCCCACTCCCTCACTCTCTCTTCCTCCCTCTCGGCTCACTTGTGCCGCCACCATCACCACCATTTCACCACCATAAACATCCATTTTCTAGCTCCATTCAAGCTTAAAAGGTGATACAAGGAAGCTTGCAACTTGTGGAGCTTCAAATGGCTTTGTTTCTTGCTTTTTCACCATCATTTCTTCATCTTCTCACCAAGATTCACCCCTAGCCATTGTGCTAGTAGTAAGTTCTTGTCAAACTCTTGTGCATCTTGTTTTTTTATGATCAAAAGATGTAGTATGTTAAGTATGTTCAAAACACTAAAGAACAAGAACTAAAAATATGAACATGAAGCTTTACATAAAAGTTTATTTGAAGATGAGATGTTGATAGTAAAATGTTGTAATGAACATGTTGTTAAATTTATGATGATTCTTGATTGTGTGATATTAATCACCATATGGATATTGTTAAATAATATTTAGAAATATGATTTAACAAGATAAGAAAGTGGTTATGTGCTACATAAAATGACCACCTTCTAACTAAATATGAACTTGATAAAAATGATTTTTCATGAAATATAATTAAACTAGTGAGTTGATGATCTTGTAAATCCAAGAGTTACAAAAGATTTTTGTAAAGAAACCAAGTTAGAGAAGCGGTTTTTGGAAAATCATGACTATTACAAACACTTACACCATGTTTAGAAATAAGACAAGTATGAGAATATTTTATTTACAAGAAGAGTTCAAAAGGGTAATTTTTGTAAAAATTGTTTACAAGTTGTAAACACTAAACTTTGGTAAGAAAATGATTTTTAAAGGAATAATTACGTTTTGGAAGATAACTAAGTCCAATAAAAGCTTTACCAAGTTACTACGCGATTTCAGAAAGTATCAAGTTCATGATTAGTGTGTAACACATATATTTTTGCTCTTGGTAATGTAAAGATTGATTGATTTCGAAAAGAAAACGATATGCTTAATAGCATGGACACCTCCGTTTTTAGGGGAAACTCTGGCGAAATTTTCTAAAAATCCCAAGACTTAGAAAATTATTTTCTAACAAGAGTTTACAAATGTGTGTTGGTGCATACGTCTGTCGACTTCGTCTTGTATCGAGTCTTACATTGTAATAGATAGATCAGGGCGCGCAAAACGAGAAAAGTATGTATGTAGGTAATTTCGTACGAAATTACAAGTATAATTCCATGCGAAATTACACTGCCTGTATATATGTGTGTGTCTGATTCATTTGGTACAAAATTAGGAAGGTGTTTTCCGACGGCAAAGCTCTGTCGAAGTGTCGTCTTGCTGTAAAACTGTTCCAGATCAATATAAACGACAGTTAAAAGTGATATCTAGCTGAATTCAACTCATTATGTTTGTTTCCGCCTTTCATTTTGAGTAGAACACCTCTGATTGACTCATCTCGGGTCCAACAACGATCCTACAAGTGGTATCAGAGCTCAGGAGGAGGAGTTCTGCAGATTTCAGCCTGATTTCATCTTATTTTCTTACTTCTACACTTTCTTTTATCAATTGAACAAGTTTTAATGGTTAAAATGGCCTGAATTTTTCACAAAACAAGAGAAACAGTGTTTTAATAAAGCCTTGAGAGAATTGGACCTTAATTTAATCTAAAACTGATAATATTTGTAATTCCGCTTGAAAATCAGTTCGGAAAAAATGACCTCAGCATAATCTCGCACGAAATAGTCTCTTAATTTTGCACGAAATTACTGTTTTGTGTTATTTCGCGCGAAATTACTTCAGTTTTGGTATTTCGCACGAATCAGTTTGTAATTTCGTACGAAATCATCTAATTTCTCACTTATTTCATTCCAAAGAGTCTAATTTCGTTTGAACTACTAATTTCGTTTGAAAGTTGTTTGTTGCAGGTAATTTCGTTTGAAGGTTTTAATATCGTTTGAAAGTGTGATTCTTGATAAACGTATTACCGAATCATGAGTGAAGAATTTTACAACGCATTTGCAACATCCCCAACTACTCCGGCTACCATTGCTCAAAACATGAACTTGGAAAATGAGACTGGAACTACGCAAAAACCCCCGAAGCTAATGAGCATTGAGGAGTATTACGGTTGGAAAGATAGATTTGAAAACTGGGTTCAAGCTAATCACTTGAGATCTTGGGAATGTATTTTGAAAAAATATGTACTACCACGTACTGATCTGCAAGTTGAGAAAGAAATCTCTGAATTCACTGATAAAGAACGAGACATGTACAGGGGTGAAAAGATGATGAGTAGTCTACTTCACCAAGCTATTAAAGAAGACATCTTTGTATTGCTTCAACATGACAAAACTTCAAAATCAATTTGGGATGCTCTTAAAATCAAATTTGAGGGAAGTGAGAATATGATTAAAAGTAAAAAGGCGTTACTTAAGAAAGAATTTGATCTATTCACAAGTCTGCCATGGGAAGATACAAAGAAGTTGATTGAAAGATACTGCCACTTAGTGCGTTCTATGTCGTTGCTAAGGATAACCAAAGAACGAGAGGAATGGGTTGACAAATTAGCTGATGCATTACCTCAGAAAGAGTGGGGTACATTTTTTATGATTTTAAAGAACACCGGAGTATATGATGGTTTGACGATTTCTTAGTTCATCGAGAAGATTGAGGGTCAAGATCTTGAACAACAAAAGATTGCAAGGATGAATAATCCGAGTAATCAACAAGATGTGAAAATGTATTACAAAGGAAATGTTCAAGAGGTTGAAAAGAGTCCGAAAATTCAAACTGCTTTTAGTGCTGGAAACTCATCTGGAACTGTTGAACAACGTCCAAATAGCAGCAGTGGATTTTCTTCATATCCAAGTGTTGATCCAAAGAATTTAACTTCAAGTTTTCATTCTCAAAGTTCAAAAAGTGGAAATGGTTGTGTGATACAGTGCAACATTGCATTGAATCTTCCAGATGGTCAAAGTTTTTCTGAAGAAATTGCAAAAGATCACCTGGCGTTACTTGCAACTGTGTTACAATCCTATGAAGGTTTGGTTGCAGGGAGGATCGGAAATCCTATGCTGACAAAAGAGGATTACGATCAGATAGACCCTGAAGAGATGGAGCTCATGGACATCAAATGGTGTCTAGCTAGTGTTTTGAGAAGAGCAGAAAAGTTTAAAATGATCACAGGGAGAAATGATTTTCTGGATGCACATGTATCTACTTTGGGTTTTGATAAATCTAAAGTTACTTGTTTTTGATGCAGGGAGAAAGGTCATTTCAAAAGAGAATGCAAAAATCAGGAAGCGAGTGGAGCAAAGAATCCTTTTGGAAAAGATGATTACTATCGGAAAGCCATATATCAACAAGTTTCTCATCAACCATATCAACAAAAAGAAACACAAACTGCTCATGGGAAGATGATTGAAGATGCAAATAAGAAAGCTTATTATGGTATCATTAATCAAGACGATGAGAAAATGGCTCCAGGTTTCAGTTGGGACAAATATATATCAGCTGATAGTAAAGCATGTTTAATAAATCAAGATGATGAAAAGTTACCTGAAGGGTTCAGCTGGGATAGGTTTGCGGATGAGAATGGGAATTTTAAAGCTTTCATTGCAAAGATAGTTCAAGAACCTGATTTGTTTACAGAATGGATGAAAGCAATTGGTGTTCATGAGAAGAATCGAGAAGAAGAATCTGTTTCATCCGATGAAAGCTCAGAAGAAGCAACTGTTGTTGATCAAACATCATCTGATTCTGGTTTTTCAGATGATAGTTCTGAAAAGACATTAAATTTTGATCAAACATCATCTGATTCTAGTTCTTCAGATGAGAGTTCTGAGAAGAAAATAGATTTTGATCAATCACCAACTGATGACAGTGGTGATGATGAGGAAGAAAAACATATTAATGTTGCAAAAACTCATCTATCTCCTAAAAGTTTTCAATTCTATTTTGCAGATCGCTTGGAGAAACTTAAGGAGAGACGTGCTGCAAAAGAACAAAAGAAAAATGAAGAGTGAAAGTGTTGATAAAAAAGAAGAAACTGTTCAAAATGAAGAAGTTAGAGCTGAGAAGGTGACTGAATCTGAAACAGTGATTGAGGTTGAGAAAGTCATCGAAGTTGAAAAGATTGTGGAAGTCATCAAGCCTTGTTCAAAGTGTTTAGAATCTTGCAAACAATGTGCAAAAAAGATGAGAAACTGAGTGAGCAAGAAAAGATGAAAGAACAATTATTGTTCAATCTCAACTACGTGAAAGAATCGTATGATGTGCTAAAAAGAACAGTAACTGGTCTACAAAAGACTAATTCAGAAAGAGAAGATGCGTTGACTATGATGAATGTTGTGATGATGACAAAGCAGAAGGCGATTAATCATTACATTGAAGAATGTGCAAAGTTGCAGAGGGAGTTGGAGACAGAAAAGATTGAGAATGAGAGAATTAGACATTTATTACAGAGTTATTCTAGTTCTGATTATCTCATTGATCGAATTTATCCAACTGTTGCAGGTTTTGAAGCATTTAAAGATGATGAGAAGCCAAAGAAGAAGGATACTGGTAAGAAACAGAATGTTAGTTATAACAAGTGTCCGCCTCCGATTTGGGAAGGGTATTCGCCTAGAAAACCGAATGAGGAGCAAGTCGAAAAAGCAGTCAATATAAAGTTAAAGTCCGATATAACCAATGAATTACCAGAAAATATTGACATCGTTTTTACATCGTCTGACACTGATCATGAGTCCGAGTTAATAAAAAAGGTGGTCGATCAAGTGTTGGATACAGATGAGGAGTCGGAGTTAAAGTCTAAGTCAAAGTCCAAGTCTGGGTGTTCAAGTTCGTCCGTCAAAAGTCCGAGTTCGTCGGTCAATAGTTCAAAGTCGTCGGTTAAACGGGTGTAATAAAGAATTCCTGTTATCAAAATCTAATTTGAATGACGAAGCAATCAAAGTGGCATATACATTGATTGATTCAGACAAATTATATTCTGATGAGGAATTTCCAATAAAAAGTGTTCAAATTGAAAAGATCAAAAAGGTTTTCAAACTAACAGAAATTAATATTTCTGAAATAAAAGATGTAAATCTTACTGAAAAACCTAAAAAGTACACTTCAAGAGTTCAACAACGGTTAAACAAGAAAAAAGGTTACGGTTCTGGTTCTGGTTTTCAAAAGAAACCAAACCATAACGGTAATTTCAAAAAGAAAGGATTAGGATTTATTCCACCTGAAAATTATAAAAATGAAAAATATGTTCGAGATTTTAAATCAAAAATGACATTTGTTTCAGGGACAAGCTGTGAAGAGGAATCAAAAAGCTCATTCTGGAGATAATCAAATAGAGAATTCCTTGCCAAAAAGCAAGAGAATGTGAAGAGTGGAGCTTATCAAAGAAAGGAGACAAGAACCTGTTACAAATGCAATGAAGCTGGTCACATTGCATGGAACTGTTCACAAGCAACAAAAACAAAACAGGAAGTCTCTAAGAAACTCAAAGAAAAAGTTGTTGATGAAATTAAACCACCAACTGAAAAATTCAAAATTTTCGAAAATTCAACAAATGAAGTTGGTGAGTGTTCAAAAACTAATTTTTATAAAAGGAGAGCTAAGGACAACCAAGTGTGGGTTGTTAAGAAGGTTCATGGCGATGAATCTGATTCCACAAAGTCAGATGAGCCACAAATTGAGCTAAAACTGGAAACATCAGTACCGCCAATGGATGAAGTCAATTTTCCACCATTGCGGGCTGAAAATTTTAAACAAAAGGTTGGAAAAGTTGATATTTCGAATCAATTCTATTCTGAGAAGAAGGCATTCGATATCGAAAAAATTTTTAATGGAAATGTTAAAAATATTTTTGGGAAAATGGTCGAGGGAAAGGCCAAAGGGGTAAAAGAGTTTTATGAAACAAAGAAGGCAACTTACACCCCAAGTGCAGGTGAGGAAGAAACATCCAAGTTTGGTGAAGCTTGGATGTCTGTTTTTCATAAGTGATAAGTATGACTTGCCGGAGCTCCCAAGTTGGTAATCGCGGAGCATGAATCGGCATCTTTCTTATATTGTTTGTTTGAAAATTTTGAAAATAGTTCACAAGTGTGACTTGCCGGAGCTCCCAGGTTGGTAAGTGTGGAGCAGGAATCGGCACATTTCTTGAAAAATTCACGAAAGTGATTTCGTTTTACAAGTGGTAAATCAGGGACATTAAGTTGTACTTGATTTTCTACAAGTGATATTGAGAAAAACAATATGATGAATCCTTAATCTACAAGTGGTAACCCCAACAAAACTTATTTTCCGGAAAAATCATTTTGGTTAAAACAAACTTAAGTGTTTTGAAATCATAATGAGAAAATAGTTTGTTGAAAGGGGGAGTTCTTATTGTTTATGCCAAGTGGATGGCGAATTGAAGTGATTCGATATCTGTTGGACCGTGTTATGACCCTGAAAAGTCAGTCAAGGTAGTTCATCTTCACATACGAAAGCGGAATCAACGTAAATGAAGTTACACAGCTTTTCCTTTTCAATTCCTTCTCTTTTATTGCTTTCTGATTCAATTTTGACAGAGTTCGGTTACACAATCAATGACCAGGTTCCGCTCCAACGTACATCCATGAATGATCACACATGAGGTATATATAGGCTAGCTGGTTCGCTCATAAGACATGCCTTATGAGCGAAACCCCATGTGACCACATAAGCGAAACCCCCCTAGTGTACATATAAGCGAAACCCTATAGCCCTAAAAGCAAAATCACCTACTATCTTGTACACATAAGCGAAATTACAACATTAACTTCTAATTTGACTTTCAAGCTCCTATGTTGACCTATCTTGACCTAAGACGTAATGTAAACGTAGTCAACAGACATTCCATGCATCAACAGACTCCCCCTTGGATGTTGACGAAGTCTTCAGCTCCGAGTCTTCAGTCTTGGTCTTTTCTCCAACTCTCTGTCTTCTCATCATAAGCATTCTATCTTCACAGGTTCAGGATCTTGTTCTAGCTCCATCTTCAGACTTCCCTTTGACTGTTGATCCAGACTCCCCCTTTCACAGACTCCCCCTCTCAATATGCTAGAATCTGAAATCTTGATCTGGTTCAAGCTTTGACATTTAGCTTCCGTGGGAATGATGAAGTCCAAAACCTGTGTCTCAAACATCAAACATTACAAACTATCTTTTCAACAATAAATCACAAACTCAATCAGTTTTAGAAATCCACTCAAGTATTCAGGTCCAAGTTAATGACCCTGATCACTCGATTAATCTACCAAGTTCAATTTAATGTCCTTGGTTGATCTTTTGACAAAACAAACTGATTTTGAAAACAACAATTTACACATTTTCTGAAAATAACAAGTATCAAGTTAATGAACTTGTTTTTTACTTTTAATAAATCAAACTCCAACAAAGTAAGCTCTCCTCATTCTTTAGTCCAAAATCTCCTGCATCTGCTTCAACATCTGAGAATCCAACAATCAACTCTCCACTTTGGTTTGTCGGAAAATAAAGCAGAAATAAAATCTTTTTGAATTTTATAAAGTGTTCTAAACTAAGAAATGAAATGCAGAAAACTTAAATTGCAGAAAATAAACAAAGTAAACTATATACAAACTTATTTTTGGCGAGCGTGTCAGGGAATCATATCAGCTATTCGACAAATCACAAGTACCGTTAAGCTTCAATTACATACTCAGAATTAAACAATTCACATAGATTGTCGATATACTGATCCACTTTAAATTCTCACACAAATTTCAATCTGTCCAGGATACGGATTTAGTGTTTTAAAGACTTAAACTTATACGTGTGTCCCACCTCTTGAATATACTCCCGTATCCAGATCCCGATATTCAGTCTTACAGGCAATTATAACACAAATGATATCTGTAGGGGTTAATAAATTATGAAGAATCATGAGAGCTCAGGTCAGAACTACCGTTCAACAGAGAGATCATGACTCAACTAGTGGGTGTGTCCCCTTTAGAGGATCTTTTTTACAACAGCATTGCTAAGCAATTTTATTGTCTTATCATATATGCTGAGGGTGATGCTATGTTTCAAGCATTGCGGAAAGTATTATTCGAGGACTAGGTCAGAACTTCCATTCAGCAGAAGTCCCGGAATAATACCCCAGATATCACTGAGTATAAAGCCTAGTATATCAGAAAAAAGAATCCTTCAAACAAGATTTCAGGGGTTACCTATATATCCAAGTAGTGTTCCCCACGAAATAAGCAAGTAAAGATTTAGGTTTATATCCCGAACAAACCTACTAAATGTGCAAAAACCTATCGGCACATCATCAGCGAGACTGTTTAACGCATTTAAACATTCCATTTCTTTAGCATACCGTGACTGTCAAGCCGATGTACTATCATTTTCCCTTTTTACACAAGCTCTTTTTCAGATTTTATTGTTTTTTTTAAATATCTCATGTTTTTGTATTTTTACTGTTTTTGTATTTTCTGAAAATATTTCTATATACAAATATCTACTCCCCCTAAATACCAAAACAGGTAAAAAATCGACAAACCATTGCAGATTGTTTCTCGTCTTCATCCGCAACAGTACTCTCATCAACACCCACAATTCCATCCAACACCGAAAGAAGCTTCATACCATTCAGTTTTAACAAATATTGAAACCGATTTTTATCAAAAGCTTTGGTATGTAAATCAGCTTTCTGTTCGTCAGTGTGGATTTTTTCAATTCGTATCAACTTTTTCTCAAAACAATCACGAATAAAGTGATGACGAATTTCTATGTGTTTAGTTTTAGCGTGATGTACTGGATTCTTTGTTATATTTATTGCGGCCTCATTATCAACAAAAAGAGGTGTGTTAAGAAACTGCAAACCGTAGTCGCGCATCTGTTGCTGTATCCACAGGATCTGAGAGCAGCAACTGCTAGCAGAAACGTACTCCGCTTCACATGTAGATAGCGCCACAGACGTTTGTTTCTTACACTGCCAGGTAACCAATCTAGTTCCAAAGAACTGGCATCCTGCAGTTTTTGATTTTGAATTGACTTTGCAGCATCCGAAATCCGAATCGGAATACCCTTCAAGCGTAAAGTCACCTTTCCTAGGATACCACAACCCCAATGAAGGAGTTCCTTTCAGGTAGCGCAATATCCTCTTCACAATGATCATATGTGAAGCTCTCGGGTTAGATTGATATCTTGCTGCGAGGCACGTTGGGTACATGATATCAGGACGTGAAGCAGTTAAGTACATCAAAGAACCTATCATGGATCGGTAAAACGTTTCATCAGCCCTGTCTCCGGTGAGATCTGGGTGAATCCCATGATTTGTTGCAAGTGGGGTAGCAGCTGGAGTAGAACTTGACATCCCAAATTTCTCTACAATATCACGAACGTACTTCGTCTGGTGAATGAAAATTCCCTCAGGAAGTTGTTCAACTTGTAGACCCAGAAATAATTTCATCTCCCCCATTGATGACATTTCGAACTTTTGCTTCATCACTGATTCAAAATCTTTGCATAGATTTTCATTCGTCGACCCAAAAATTATATCGTCCACATAAATCTGAACTATCAGAAGATGACCGTCGACCTCTTTAGTGAAGAGAGTGGCATCCACTTTTCCACGAATGAACTTGTTGGCTAGTAGGTGTTGAGACAAAGTCTCGTACCAAGCTCTCGGGTCCTGGTGTAAACCATACAGCGCTTTGTCCAATAAGTAGACCTTGTTTTTGTGGATTGGATCGGTGAAGCCCGGCGGCTGTCCGACATAAACCTCCTCTGTGACCTTCCCATAAAGAAACGCTGATTTTACATCTAACTGATATACTTTGAAGTTCTTCCAAGACGCAAATGCAAGGAAAATTCTGATTGCCTCTAGACGTGCTACAGGAGCATAGACTTCTGTAAAATCAATCCCCTCCTGTTGACTAAAGCCCTGAACAACGAGTCGAGCTTTGTTCCTTACAACAGCTCCTCTGTCGTCTCTCTTACATTTAAATACCCATTTCGTATTGATTTTTCTGTGACCATCCGGCAAATCAACTAACTTCCACACTCCCAACTTTTCAAACTGACTTAACTCTTCTTGCATCGCAATGACCCAAGAGTCTTCAGTAAGCGCCTCTTTGTAAGTTCGTGGTTCGATCTGCAAAATAAAACAACTTAGTGAAAATTCAGTTTGTAAAGGTGCTACTGTAGAATAAAAACATGTAAGGCCCTGGTCAATTTGACGTCTCGTGCGAACGCCTGTTTGCAATTCTCCTATGATCAACTCCTCTGGATGATATGAAAGAGTTCGCGGCATCACTTCGCTTGGAACATCTACATTGCCCTCCAGATTAGTAACATTCTGATCTGCATCTTGTTCACCAACTTGGTTTGTTTGACTTGAAATCTAAATTTGCTCCCCCTCAGAATCTGAATCACCATGATCAAAGACTGGCATGTTTTCAGCTTCTTGATTATCATTCTGATCCGACTGATTATCCTGAGCAACTTCATTCTGTTGGACATCATCATGTTCACCAGCATTACTCGGACATGCTTCATCATCATTTGAAGTTTCCCGTGGTCGCCTCGAATACTCAGCTGGGAACCTTTGCTGTGACTCGTATTCGCGCAAAATATCCAACTCATCAAAGAAATCTTCATCATCCTCTGATTCTTCTCTCATGTCAACCGAATCCCACAGTTTGTCATAATGATAACGCCATGAATCTCCTTGGAACGAAGACATGGTATAACCTTGACATTCAACATTTCCGGCTTCAATAATCCGCTTCTCACTTGGAACGAAGACACGTCGCATCGGATTTGCATAACCAACAAATATTCCCTCAATGCACTTCGGACCAAACTTTCCATGAGGCTCTATAACAGTACAGGGTGACCCGAACGGTTCTAGATACTTCAAATTCGGTTTGCAGTTATTGATTAGCTCAAAGCATGTTTTGTTGAACTTCTTGACCGTGAGAACCCTGTTGAGCGTATAGCATGCGGCGGAAACAGCTTCAGCCCAAAAATTAATCGGTAACTTTGAATCTAAAATCATAGTTCTAGCCGTCTCGATTAGTGTCCGGTTTTTGCGTTCTGCGACTCCATTCTGCTGCGGAGTGTACGGAGCACTAAACTCATGCAATATACCTCTTTCATCACAAAATTCTTCCATCTTGCTGTTCTTGAATTCAGTACCATTGTCACTACGAATTCTTTTGATACTCCTTTGGTACAGATTTTCAATTTTCTTGAACAACGCCATCAAACTGTCAAATGTTTCGTCTTTCGCCTTCAAGAAAGAAACCCACGAAAATCTGGAATAATCATCAGTAACGACCAAACAGTAGTAATCTCCTGTAATACTTTTGACATTCACAGGACCAAACAAATCCATGTGAAGTCTTTCCAGAGGTCTCGAAACTGAATTGACTTGCTTTGTAGGGTGTGACTTTTTCTTCTGCTTGCCTTTAACACAGCTAATGCACTCCCCTTCCAGATGAAAACCTTTGACATTAACACCCAAAACTAAATCATTGTGTACCAAGTGATTCATTTTTCTAAGATGTATATGCCCCATCTTGCGGTGCTACAATCTTGATTCTTTCTCTGTTGCTCTAGACACAAAACAATGTGCTTGACCAGTAGTTGTAGTTGCTACAGTCATGTCCAACACATATAAATCATTCACTCTAGGTGCCCGCATGATAATCCATTCTTCAGGGATAACAAATCCTGGTTTCAAGATCAAACATTCTTTGTCTGTGAAGTGAGTAGTATACATATTGTCACAAATCTGTGAGATACTCAGCAGATTGTTCTCCAGCTCAGTAATGTAGTTAACTCTCTCAAACGTCACAATCCCGTTGGATAACGTTCCTTCACCAATTATTCTACCACCTTCGTGACCAGCAAATCCCACATAACCACCATTGATATTTCTAACATCATACAGCAACGCAGTCTTCCCTGTCATATGTCTTGAAGCTCCACTATCCATGATCCATCTGGATACAAGTTTTGGAAGATCCTGCACATAACAAATTATGACTTAAACTTTAATAAAGATGCTGATTCATGCTTCGCTATCCAGGAAGCTCCAGCAATTCAAACTGTTTAGTCGAACATGGAGTCCACCCAGGCCTCATCAGCCTTAGGTGTAACCTTGACTCTCGCAATTTGAATTTTGAAGTTTTCAGCCTTAAGAGGTGGAAAATTTGCATCATAATCAATTTGAATTGAATCCTCAGAAGGTGAAATCTTTTTCTCAGATTTTGGTTTCCAAACTTGTTGAGATAAGGCAACCCGTTTATAAAATTTGTCGTTTTTAGTTACCACTTTCTTTACAGGTTCATTTTTCACTTTGGTGTTGTCATTTTTCACACTCTTTTTCTCAACAACGATTGGTGCTTTACCCTTTTCGTCAACTTTCTTCTTTTGAATCTTCACAGTTTCAGTCTTAGGCTTCACATTGGTACACTTTCGTGCAATGTGACCAACTTGATTACATCTGAAACATATTCGAGTATCAACAACTCGACCTGTGCCTTCAGACTGAGACTATGAAGCTCTTTTCTCAAAGAACTCTTCATTCGATTTTGAAAAAATCTCTTTCTCTTCATCAGCAAGTGAACACGAACTATTCATAAACTTTTTCTTTTCAGCAAACCTCTTGTTTGGAACATTTCTTTTCTGATAATTCCTACCTCCCTGATAACCACCCGACCAGTTATTTCGATTGTTATTATAAAAAACGTGATGGATTAACAGATTTCTTGTAGTATGATTTATCTTTCTCAAAACTCATTTTTCTCTTTGTTTGACTCAGATTGTTCACTTCTGACAACTCAACTTCGACCAACTTGAAAACATTTGTCAATTTGTTCATATTAACATTCTCAATCGGAAACTCAGAATCCGAAAACAACTTATCTGAACCCAACATCTTGTACATGACAAGATTTGATTCTTCATTTAAGTTGTTCTTGGACTTTTGTTTCGTAATGTAGTTGTCCAAGAAACACCCATATTCCTCAGTAGTGTCACTATCCGTTTTTAGCACATTTTCAACAACACCTTTTACAATATCATTTTGAACACTATCGTCATTGGAAGATGTGAACGTGACATCAATTGAATCCGGAAGATTCATTTCACTTTCTTCTTCAATTTCAACCAACCCTGATTGCTTTTTCGTGTAGTTATCAAGAACAGGTGGTGGAACTTGATGAAAACCCACCCCAGTTCCATCAGAGTACACATCTTCGCCTGCTTTGTCTTTCCCGATGGGTTTGGGAATAATGTGTTGCAAAACAAAGCTTGCGGAGCTGTAACTGTTAAGCTTCAACTGGATTCGCTCGTTTTTAATTTCAGCCTCTTGAAATTTAAGTTTCAGTTTAGCGATTTCATCCAGTTGTTGGTTGATTGATTCTTCTTTTACTCTAAGCACTGCTTTTAGTTGAACATTTTCTTTATAAGTTTTACCATTTCGATCATCATTATCTTTCATTGTGCTTTTGAGTTTTTCAAACTTCTCATAAATCTGACGATTTTCAAGAATTAACTTTTCATTTTCCTTTTTAACTTTTTCATGATCAATTTTATCATTTTCAATTTGGCTAGTTAATTCTCTTATCCGTTCAGTTGAAACTTTAACTGTTTTATCACGATCAAGAATCTGATTCTCAACGCTTCTGACCTTTGCTGTCAGATCTTCAACTTTCTTACCATTTAGATACGTGACTGTATTACAAAATTTGCACTCTTTGTTGCAATTTTTGCAATCAGCATTTCCATCAATTTGTTTACCTGACGCATTTGTTGACAAGTTTGAACTGACCTGGCTTTTTGACTCAGACACGGAGTTAGAGTCTACCTCAAGTGCCTTAGTAGCCAACACTTTGTCAACCATTTTTCCCAGGTTCTCAGCAGTCAACTCCTGCGTTGTGTCAATAACACCAGTATCAATCTTCTTTAATTTCTCTATATCTTCTTTCTCCTTTTTCTCTTTCTCTTCTTTCTCCTTCCTCTCTTTTTCTTGTTTCTCATTCCTCTCTTTTTCTTCTTTCTCTTTCTCGTCTCCAGTTCCCCACCTTTTATTCTGCCAATACTCATCCTCTTCTTTGTACTCCTTGATTATGGCTTCGATATCAAGCGTTTTGTCATCGATTGCAATATTTCCATATGGGTCAAGATAACACTCCCTATCCGGATCCCATCTTCTCGCTCTCCTCGCTTCCAGATAGATACCAGAAATTCTAATGATTCTGTTTTCAGCCAACATTTTTCTGTATCTATACTTCTGCTCTTCAGTTCGGTTATCTTTCCAAGGAATAGGTTCATCGTTTTTCGCCATGAATGCGTAACCAACCGCATCTTCTTCCGGTAGAACCTCTTTACTCCAATCATACCCTTCATCATCATAAATCACCGCAAGAGCTCTAGATTTCTCTTTGTTGTCTTCAACCTGCTTCAATCTAGGCGGCTCAGATTTATTCTGGTGATAAATTTCCTTCTTGTAATAATCATCTCTGAAAGGGTTCTCCGACTCATCAGCATAAGCGTTTCTGCATTCTCGCTTGAAGTGACCTTTCTGCTTACACTTGAAACATGTCACTTTGGATTTATCGAACCCCAGCTTGGTAGATGGACCACCAATTGTCTTCCTGCCAGTAATTTCCATGAAACGCTGTGCTCGACGAACAGCACTGGCCATAGCCCAACGAATATCGATCAGCTCCATTTCTTCAGGATCTATCTGATCATAATCTTCTTTCGTTAAATTGGTGTTACCTATCTTCCCAGCTACTAACCCTTCATACGATTCCAACACCGATGCTAGGAAGATCATCTGCTGTTTGGCCGACTCCTCATCAAAATTCTGAGCATTCTTCAAGTCTATTGCAATGTTACATTGAAAACGATTCTTTGCATCAGAATGACTTGCAGATGATGAAGATCCACTGTGATAACCACTGTGATTTCCACTTCATTGACCACTTTGACTTTCTTTGCTTGCTGTGGACACATTTTCAGCAGAATATGCAGTCTTAGGAGAAGTTGAGTGATTGACTTTGTATGTCTTCTTCAGTTCCAGCTCGTGACTCTCGAGTCTCTCAATTAGCAAATCCAATGTCAAATTTTCTGGTGCCTTGATGGTATTCTTCAGCATTAGCGCATAATATCTCCAATCCATCTCGTCAGGCAACGAATCGAACAATTTGTCGATAAGCTCATCTTCAGGATATCTGATATCATGTCTTGCTAATTCCAACTTCAGATGACCAAACCTTTCTATCATTTTACAAACTGACTCATTCTTTAAACACCCAAACATATCAAACTCTTTCCTAAGTAATTTCATTTTGTTTTTCTTGATTTCTTCACTACCTATACATTTCTTTTCTAACTTTTTCCAAAGATCTTTTGCATTTGAATAATCGATCAACGAGATTATGTCCTCCCGGATGGACTGAAACAACAAAGCTACACACTTTTGTTCAGCTACAAACGAATCAATCTCCTCAGCTGATCTTAAAGTTTCACCATTTTTGTTTCCATTTTCATAACCGTTTTTCAAACTCTTCCAGCTGGGAAATGCGAATGCCATTAACCAATCTTCAAACTTTCTTGACCACCGACTATATTCCTCGATAGCCATTAGCTTTGGAGGTTTATTGAATGTTCCGAAGGCGCTTTCAGATTCCCAAGCTTCCTTTTTCTTCTCTTTTGGCAGATTCTCATTGTTGTTGCTTGTAGATGTATCGTCTCCCGAGTTTCCAGCAAATGCATACATGTCGCTGAACGGGTTCAAGAATATGTCATCCATCTTGAATATACCTGCAAAAACAGCAAATACTTAGAAAAATTTTCGAAGTTTTGGAAAATAGTGACAAATGAGCGAAATCACCAATTTGTCACAATAAGCGAAATCAGTAACTGACTGATAAGCGAAATCAGTACAATGACAAATAAGCGAAATCAACAATGTCTCTATGAGCGAAATAGGTAATTGTCCGTATGAGCGAAATAGAACAATGCCCGTATAAGCGAAATAGGACAATTGAAATGTTCGTAAAAGCGAAATAGCAATATGTCCTTATGAGCGAAATCAAGCTGAATCCTTCGATGACCGTAAAAGCGAAATATGGTTTTCAAATAATTTTTACCATTTTTAAGTCGTGTTTTAACCTGAATCTTTCTAGGGTTTGTTATTACTGTATTTTACACGTTATACTAAAAAATCAGGCCATTTCAACCGTAGGAACCAGTTTAAATCGAAAAAGCATGAGAGAAAGTGAGTAGAAATGAGAGAATTTTGTCGAATTAGCTGTAGTAGTATGAACTCCTCGTCCTGAAGCTCTGATACCACTTGTTGGACCGTGTTATGACCCTGAAAAGTCAGTCAAGGTAGTTCATCTTCACATACGAAGGCGGAATCAACGTAAATGAAGTTACACAGCTTTTCCTTTTCAATTCCTTCTCTTTTATTGCTTTCTGATTCAATTTTGACAAAGTTCGGTTACACAATCAATGACCAGGTTCCGCTCCAACGTACATCCATGAATGATCACACATGAGGTATATATAGGCTAGCTGGTTCGCTCATAAGACATGCCTTATGAGCGAAACCCCATGTGACCACATAAGCGAAACCCCCCTAGTGTACATATAAGCGAAACCCTATAGCCCTAAAAGCGAAATCACCTACTATCTTGTACACATAAGCGAAATTACAACATTAAGACCTAATTTGACTTTCAAGCTCCTATGTTGACCTATCTTGACCTAAGACGTAATGTAAACGTAGTCAACAGACATTCCATGCATCAACAATATCGGTTGTCAATTTACATGTACAGTTTGTTTTCAAATTTCTTTAAATGTGTTTGCATTTTAGGGGGAATAAAATTTTTCAGAAAATTCAAAAACATTTGAAAATTTGAAAAAGACAAAAACATGATAAAATTCAAAATGAGTTTTGGTGTCAAAGAAGAGGAAATGATAGTACATCAGTAGACAGTTACAGTATGCTAAAGAAATGTAATGTTTAAATAGTGTTAAACGGTCTCACTGATGATATGCCGATAGGTTTTTACACATTTAGTAAGCTTTTTCGGGATATAAACTTAAAATTCAAACTTGCTTATTTCGTGGGGAACACTACTTGGATATATAGGTAACCCCTGAAATCTCGTTTGAAAGGTCCCTCTTTCTGAGATACTAGGTCTTTATGCTCAGTGATATCTGGGGTATTATCCCGGGACTTCTGATAATGCGGAAGCAATGGCCTAGTCCCCGGAGAATACTTTCCGCTTGCTTGAAATATAGCACCACCCTCAGTACAAAAAATGATGAAACATTGAAAAATGCTAATCATGTGCTGTTGAAATAAAAGATCCTCTAAAGGGGACCCACCAAAATTCGAAGTCGTCATCTCTCTGCTGAACGGAAGTTCTGACCTGAGCTCTCACGGTTTTTCGCAATTTAACCCCTTACAGATATCATCTGTGGTATACTCACCTGTAAGACTGAATATTGGGATCTGGATACAGGAGTATATTCAAGAGGTGGGACACATGAATAAGTTTAAGTCCTTAATACACCTAATTCATATCTTGAATCAGTTGAAATTTGTGTGAAAATTTAAGTGGATCAGTATATCGGCAATCTAAGTGAATTGTTTAATTCTTAATGTGTAACTAAGCTCAACGGTACTTGTGACTTGTTATAAACTGATATGATCCTCTTACATAAACTCACAAAAATATTGTATGTAAATATTTCTTTACTGCATTTCATTTATTTTTATTCAAAAATCCAAAAAGATTTTCAGTGTGTTTTAGGTTAAATTTTGAAAAATGCAAAAAGATTTTTGACAACTGATGTTGGAGAGCTGATTTTCAAAGTTCCAAGTGCTAAACATGATGAGTATGTGGTGAGGGGGAAATTTTTGTTTCTATATGAGAAAAGTTTTTGAATATTTGCATACAAGTGGTTATCTGAGATTTTTAACATTGATAAATCATTCTGGATTTATTTGAGGAAGTGTCTGTATATATAAATTTGTCAAATGTTAAATTTGTGAAATTTACTTTTGGGTAGAGAATGTGCAGGTCTATAAGATAGATAGCCAGGTTCCGATACCTGAGGACTTTATGATCTCAATAGCCAGACTGCGATCCCAACATATCGAAAGGGGGAGTCTGAAGATATCCGAGCAGATAAGATTGTTCAAGGGGAGTCTGTTAATGCTGAAGATGAAAAAGAGAAAAGTTTGAGGATGCTTACTGTCAGATACTTCAGAGAGAGATCAGACTGATAAAGACTGAAGACGTTGAAGACTCGACACTTAAGACTTGTCAACATCCGAGGGGGAGTCTGTTGGTGCATGCGTCTGTCGACTTCGTCTTGTATCGAGTCTTACATTGTAATAGATAGATTAGGGCGCGCAAAACGAGAAAAGTATGTATGTAGGTAATTTCGCACGAAATTACAAGTGTAATTCCATGCGAAATTACAATGCCTATATATATGTGTGTGTCTGATTCATTTGGTACGAAATTAGGAAGGTGTTTTCCGACGGCGAAGCTATGTCGAAGTGTCGTCTTGCTGTAAAACTGTTCCAGATCAATATAAACGACAGTTAAAAGTGATATCTAGCTGAATTCAACTCATTATGTCTGTTTCCGCCTTTCATTTTGAGTAGAACACCTCTGATTGACTCATCTCGGGTCCAACAACGATCCTACAATGTGTTTAACTTTGTTTTCGAAAGTAAACTTCGCCATAAGTTTTATTACAAAACTTCAAAGTATCGGAGGTGGATTTTCGTAAATAAAAGAGGATAGATATATATTTAGGATATATAAACGCTTGTGTGAATATTTATTTGATTGGGAACTAGTTACATTATTTAGGGCAAAATAATGTAACTTATCAAAATACTCTTACACACATATTTTTGGTAAAATACTATTTCGGAAACTAAGAAGTGAAAATATGTTATTTTTGGGAAAAATATATTATTTTTGACAAAGATGTTAAGTATATTTTCTAAGTGGGACTTAAAAATATATTATTCGAACTACCAAAATACATGTATAAATACCCCCATCCTTGGGAAGGGAATACGCACATAAAATACTTGAGAAGTATGAATATGAAATAGTTGCCTAACTATTATTTCAAGACCTAAAAATATAATGTAAGTTAAAATAATTATTATTTTAACAATAAGTTATAACTTGGAATAATATCAAAGTATCGTAACTCAAACGTAAATACAAAGGCAAGGCACGGCCCGATCGTCTAATAGACATTAGCACGTTGTAGGTCGTCGGGTAGCTGATCAAGTTTGAGTTCACGTTACGATACAGGAGACGCAATACAGTGAGTTCATGTCCCACCCTTTTCTCTTAACTGTTTTCAGTTTTATACTTCGTGGGTGGAATACATGTTACAATTATTACAGACATCTTTATACATGGTATGGTTAGCGTAAGGAGGGTAAACTACTAGATCATGTGAAGGGTGGGCACAACACTTAAAGGCCATTAATCCTCATCGTAGGACCGAGGGACATGAGTGATATATCTATTTGGGTGTAGCGAGCCCACACCCATGAGGCCGGGGCGGCCCATAGAGGTGACTATGTCTTCCAGCCGGAAGCCCGGTACAAATTTGCTAGGTTTGAGTTCTTCCTGTACCTTTTCACACATGCCAGTGGCTTTGCAACCCATTGGTGATCTCTTTTTCCTTATTGCTACATACCAGGGACTTTCATACATACATCGTTTACAATGGTTTATACAAACTCATATACACATGAACTCGCTCAACTTTTGTTGATTTTTCAAACTACATGTATTTCAGGGAATTGATCGGATCTGGCGGGTGATGCACGTTAAGCTGCGTATTAAATAAAATATGTCATCCAGGGGTGTAGGGTTTGGGAGGTGTAACCCTTGCCTGGATGGGTCACATGTCTCTAAACCTCATTTTAATTAAGGTCTTTTGTTAAGTCCATTGTGAACTCATTTTCAAGCAAGTCATGGTTGTAACTAAATTTGGGTAGTTGTTTCAAGACAATTATGTTATGGCATTTTCCAAATTATATTAATGGGTGAACATCTTGTGTTTTATCATATAGCATTGTTATGATTGTTTCTATGGTATTAAGAAGTCACACCAAATTAACCCACGCTTCCGCAAAAGCCAGGGTGTGACGAGTTCTTGGGTCATATAGTCAATAAGCAGGGTATTCATGTGGATCCATCCAAGATAGCTGCTATTAAAGACTGGAATACACCAACAACACCTACAGAGATTCGATCTTTTCTTGGTCTTGCTGGTTATTATCGTCGATTCATTTCAAACTTCTCAAAAATCGCGGTTCCACTCACTGCTTTAACTCAGAAGAATAAGCCTTTTGAGTGGGGACCCAAGCAAGAAGAAGCATTCCAAACGCTAAAACGGAAGCTGTGTGATGCTCTTGTTCTATCTTTGCCTGAGGGAAATGATGATTTCGTTGTCTATTGTGACGCGTCGAATCTAGGACTTGGTTGCGTTCTTATGCAACGAGATAAGGTCATAGCTTATGCGCCTAGACAATTGAAAGTTCACGAGAAAAACTATACGAATCATGATCTTGAGTTAGGAGTTGTGGTTTTCGCGCTTAAAATCTGGAGACACTACCTCTATGGAACGAAGTGTGTGGTTTTCTCAGACCACAAAAGTCTCCAGCATATTCTTAATCAGAAAGAGCTCAACATAAGGCAACGTCGTTGGGTTGAACTCTTAAGTGATTACGATTGCGAGATTCGCTACCATCCTGGTAAGGCGAATGTCGTAGCCGATGCGCTTAGTCGAAAAGAGCGAGTCAAGCTTCATTCTGTTCGAACTCTATCTGATATTCAAACTCATGTTCTTCAAGCTCAAAAATTTTGTGTTTCACAAAATTTGATAGGTAAGGAATTACCACATCAGCTTGAGCTTAAACTCGAAGCGAAGGATGATGGGTTGCTCTATTTCAAGGTTCGTTTGTGGATTCCGAAACAAGATGATCCTCGCACCTTGGTAATGGACGAATCTCACAAGTCTCGATATTCTATCCATCCTGGTGCTGATAAAATCTACAAGGATCTTCGTACTCAGTGTTGGTGGCCTGGTATGAAGAAGGATGTTTCCTTGTATCTATCAAAATTCCTGACTTGTCTCAAAGTCAAGGCTGAACATCAACGACCTTCTGGTTTGCTTGTACAACCAGAGATACCGATTTGGAAGTGGGAGAACATTGCGATGGATCTCATCACAAAGTTACCGCGTACATCTAAAGGTCACGATGCTATATGGGTTAATATCGATCGATTAACGAAGTCAGCTTACTTTATTCCAATTCGAGAGGATCTATCTGCTGATAAACTGGCAAAGATTTATGTTGATGAGATTGTATCATGACATGGTGTGCCCTTGGATATCATTTCTGATCGTGATGCTCGGTTTTCATCTCATTTCTGGAAGACCATGCAATCTGCTTTGGGAACCCAACTAAATCTAAGCACTGCTTATCATCCCCAAACAGATGGTCAATCTGAGCGAACGATTCAAACTTTGGAGGATATGCTTAGAGCATGGGTGATAGACTTTGGTGGTAATTGGGATTCTCATCTGCCATTGATTGAGTTCTCTTACAACAATAGCTATTATGCTAGTATTAATATGGCACCATTCGAAGCTCTCTACGGTCGAAAATGTCGTTCACCTGTCTGTTGGAACGAGACCGGTGAAGCTCAGCTTACTGGACCTGAGCTCGTTCTGGAAACAACAGACAAAATCAAGAAAATCCGCGATAATCTTGTGACAGCTCGAAGCCGTCAAAAGAGTTATGCGGATATGCGACGCAAGCCCTTAGAATTTCAAGTCGGAGATCGTGTCCTACTCAAGGTTTCACCTTGGAAGGGAGTGGTGAGATTTGGAAAGAAAGGAAAACTTGCACCTCGATATGTGGGACCATTTAAGATTGTGGAAAGATTTGGGAAGGTTGCCTATCGATTAGAGCTACCTCCAAAGTTTGGGAATATTCATCCGAATTTTCATGTGTCCAATTTGCGAAAGTGTTTAGCTAACGCTGATCTTCACATTCCTCTCGACGAGATCCGAATCGACGAAATGATGCACTTTGTCGAGAAACCCGTGGAGATAGTGGACCGTGCTTTCAAACAGTTGAAGAACAAACGGACTCGATTGGTCAAGGTTCGTTGGGAGTCCAAACGTGGCCCAGAGTTTACTTGGGAACGTGAGGACCAGATGAAGACGAAGTATCCGCATTTGTTTTCACAAGCTTCCTCTAGTTAAAATTTCGGGACGAAATTTCCTGAAGTAGGGGAGACTGTGACAACTGTGTTCTTTAATCGATGTACAATGTAAAACAATGATGATTATTAATAAAACATTGTGCTTTGGTGTTATTATATGTGTTTTTGTGTTATTATTTGTGTTTGATGATTTTTCAATTCTATTCGATTGCCGATTTCAAGCTTTAAATCGCTTTCTGGAAGGTTATACACGCACTGATGCGTAAATATAACCAGTTTAATGCAACAAACACTCCGGAATAGTGAAATAGGCTTAACATACCTTAAGTAACCTCCACATAACTTAGAAATAAGTTTTGGATGGTTTGGTGTGTTGAAATCAAGTTTGTTCGATCTCAGGGACTATTTATGTCAAACTGCGAACCTATACCAATTTGTATAGTAACGAACATTCCGAAACTTGATCATAAGTTAACCATACCCTAAATAACCTTTACATAGCTTAGAAATAGGCTTTGAGGGGTTCGGTATGCTAAAATAAACTTTATTGATCAATAGGGACTAAAAGCGTCAAAAAGTGCACAAGTTTGCATTTTCGCGCTTATCTTACGTTCTGAATACAACCGGACATCCAAAAATTTATGTAAGCATTAAAATATTTTATTTTAGTGTTTGGCATAAGAAAATTCCATTCGTCGATTGATTTGGGTCGTTTTTGCGTTCGTTACGACTCTCGTCGTAATTAACCGACAACGCAACCGTACGACCAAACGAGCCGACATCCGAGATAATTTTGAGCATGTTTTGAGTTCCCTATACTTTAACTTCATTTTAGAGCCTTGAAATGAGGTAACGGGGCTTAAACGTGCCAAAAACGCATCAAATCCAAGTTTCTAAAGTTCAGGGGCCAATTTGCAATTTCTGGAAACTATGCCCAGGCGGGCCGCGTGAGTTTCTGTGGTTTCTTACGTGGGCCATGTGAGTTACCCAGTAACAAAAAACTGTTTTCTGAAACAGCAGCTGGTTTCCAGGCCTTTTGCACATGGATTTGATCAATCTAGGGGCCAATTTTGATGGTTTTCAAGTGCCCATGGTATTCAAATACTATGTGCCCACTTGTACGGATTAGATCAAAGCTCAATCTTCGAGAAACGATCCTAACGGTTCTTGAATTCCTATGAATACCCCCCACCATTCACTTGCAAAACCCACTTGATTTTCTGAAATTTCTCTAAGTTGAAGTGTTAACCACTTCATACCTGAGAATACTTGGAAAATCAAAGCTTGCGGGGACCTTTTGTAAGTATTCTTTCGTTCTTTTATCACTTTTCGAGTCTGAAAGTCAAACTGTGTTTGACTTTCTGCATTGACCAGTTTATGGTCAATGCGAAGTTCGTTTGAACTTCATAACGTGAGCGTAATTACGATGGTTATAGTCCCTAGTGACTATACCTACTGATTACCACGTTATCTAGGTGTAGTTGTTTTGGTCAAAAATTACCGAAGCAATTTAGTGATCAAATTAGTAAAGTGAGGTAGGGTGCTAGAAAGTAAATTAAAAATGTGCTTGTTAAGTTGTTTAAAAAATCAGTATTCAGGATACGGCTCAGGATATAGAGCTGTATCTAAGATCAAACTATGAGCAAAAGTAAAGTAAATGACACGAGATGTACGAGGAAAGCCCTTGATCAATCTAGATCGCCGGCATAAAACCTCAGGAGCTGACAATCGCAGCTGCCTTGTTCTTCTATTGCTTCAAATATCAGGATACAGTGCAGGATGTGGTACGGATCGACTAAGTGTTACAACAAAATTTGAATACAAGTGTGGTGTTTGCAATGAGCTAGAAAATGAAAGTATGCGAGAGTGTAAGTGTAGATTGTGTGCCTTAAACTGATCCGCCCCCATCTATTTATAGTAAAGATAAGATAACTAACTATCCTAAACTTCCGGGATCCACCGAATATTCCTTCATCGAACGTTGTAGACCTGGTCTTTCGGGCTCAACATCTTTCCTTCAACAAACTCGTCCGAGTCTTGAGGAGAAGAAGTCCTCTTGACCGTTAGCAAGTCTCAGCCATTAACCTGCACGTGGTTAATTCAATAAACCTCAGGATATCGCCCAAGATGTTAGCAATATCCTCTTCCAGCATCCTGGTCACAAATAAACAAACAAAGGCAGGATATTGGTCAGGATACATATGTTAAGAAAATGACCCCTAACAATTGTCCCCAAATATATCGGTTGGTATACCAATCCAACGGATATATTTCAAAAATCTTATCCCATAACTCAATGCATTTAAAACGAAGCGACGGTCAAGATCACATCGTAACTTCCAACGCATTTTTTACTCAATGGAGATCTACGATGCCCCTATATCTTCTCTTTTCTTGTTTGAAAAGCAGATATCTTCAACAGAACCTTCAGGTAATTTCCGATCTTCTTCCTGTCAATTTACTTCACTTTACTTGCAATGGACGCCGAGACCTTCACCCAGCAGAATCTTCTTAAAAATCCCGAAAAGGAGATCTGCGCTTTCGACAACGCAGACATTGCAGCTTTAAGAGCCTCCGGCGCTTTCCCTGACAGCACGGTCTTTAGACCATTCGATCGGTCAATCCGATCGGATGTTTCTTCCACCGAATGGGTCTGTTTCCCAGCATATCCTTTTTCATTAGGTCTTCGATACCCTTTTCCTGAATTCATGATGCAATTCTTTCGAATTACCGGCATTTCTTTTGCTCAAACCATGCCCATGGTTTGGAGAGTACTAATTGTACTCAACCAAATCAAAAACCTCCATTGCTCCGACCTCTGCATCGAGGATTTACCTATTGCTTATCGCCTCTGATCCCATGGCTCTAGCCAGTTCTTGCTCTTCTCGACCTCCAGCAAACCCCTGATTCTCAAAGCCACCAAAAACGAAGACGGATGGCAACGCAAATTCTTCTTCGTCAAACGAGATTCCATTGCTGAGGGTGCCAACCTTCCGGTGGAGTGGTTAACCACCGGTAGGATCATAAATATCCTCATAGACCATTTGATTGTTATCTTCTATTAATACTCTTCCTTTTTGATCTTTATGCAGTGAACTTCAAGGAAGTTGCTCCTCCTACCGCTGACTCAGAAGAGAGAATCAATACTGTTTATCAGCTACCTGCAATAGACAGGACTTTCACCACACACGTCCCGAGTTCAAGTCAATACTCATCATCCGAGATGTCTGGTAAGAATTTCTTTCAAAATAATTAGTCAAAACAATATAATGATAAAATAAAGAGTAAAACTTTTCCCTTTATGCAGCACCAGCTAAGATCCCTGAAGTCTTTGACCTTGACGAATTGGATAGCTATTCTGACCAGATCCAGGTCAAGAAAGAACCTAGCCCCAAGACCACAGCTACATCCAAACCCAGCAGCTCCAAAGCCATTATCATTCCTAAACCTTCACCGGCTACCAAGCCCCGGAGTTCAAGTTCCCGCAAAAGGAAAGAACCCGATTCCCCTGTCATTTCTGACACCTTTCCTTATGAGAAGCACGGGTTCATTGAAGCCAGCGGGTTTATGACTTCTTTTCTTAACCAGGTTACTATCCTCATATCATATCCTGCAATTTAGATTATTTTCAAAGATTTAACAATATTAATCCCTGTCCTCTTACCTTTATAGGGTCTTGAACGTTTAGTTCATTTATATCAAGAATCCTGCAAGCTTAACAAAACACTTGAATCTAAGTTAAAGGAAGCAGAAATCACAATCTCCGACCAAGGTATGATTGCGGCCGCTAAATCTCGTCATTACGAGGAGAAATACAAAGCTATGACCCAAGAACACCAAGTTGCTCTCAACAAAGCTACTCTTCAAGCCCAGGCCGATCTGGAAGCTGCCCATGTGCAGTACGAACGGGATATGGTCAGTTACCGGGAAAGCCTCAAAAGTTCCGTCGTCATTTCTCTCCTCCAGGCCAGGTTGAAGATGGCTCATGAAGCCAAAACATTAGGTTTCGAATGCCCTTCTTGGGATGTTGGTGCTCGGGAGACCAAGCTGAAGAATCTTGGCGGTACCTCTTCTAAATCAACTGTCGATGAACCTTCTAAAGCAGTCGAAAAGCCAACCGATGCTGAGAAGGATGCTGAGGCGGATCCCAAGATGGATGTTGCTGAAACCGCTATGGACCAAGAAGGCACTACCCCCTAGAGCTTATTTTCTTTAAATCATTCGAACAATTTTATGTTTTTATGAACAATTTTTATTTCTGTATCTAAACAATTTGATAGCCGAAGGTGGATGGGTCCTGGGTTTCAGGATGAAACCTTCGGTTATCAACCAGTATTGATTGCTTCAAGAATAATTTCATCTTTTTATTTTTCTAAGTGTAAATCTTAGCTTTGCAAAAAATTTCATACTGTTATCTTATAAAATATCCTGATCAGTATGCTCAGCGATATACTGTAAAAACCTTTTATTAGATAGAACTTCCAAACGTTCCTTCAACTTTGTAAAAATTTCTTTAGAGAGTGAAAAACAGTCTATCTTTTTAAAACCAAGTTTTAATAATATTTAAATGACCAACGTCCCAAACTAATACTAGTTTCAAACACCCTAATCAAATATCCTGAAAAGGGACTTTGAGAATATATCAGGATACTTAAAATAATGTTACTAAAAATTTAGACGACGTTTACAAAGGAAAGATCATACCAGAAATAGGGTATAAACCTATTACCAAACTTTAGTCCCTTTGCAACTCTTCCAATGAAGATGTCCCCTGTGCAAGATACTTAGTGCATAAGTTCTGAGCCTCATCCTTTTAGTTTTACATCACCATCTTGGCAGGGATGTCCCCTGAGTACAATGTCTTCAAACACTTTAGAAATCTACTGAATGTCAGTTTCCATTGCATAGGCAATTTTTTACGTCCCAAGGGTAAAACCCAAGGATGTACTGGAGATAAATCCCTTGTATCCTGGGGAAAATCCCAAATTTTCATGCGCTACAGGCGGGAGTGTATAAACTCCAGGACTTAGAAAGGTGAAAACCTTTAAACCTTAGAGAGTATGAAAATACCCTTTCGTGAGAGAGGGTGATCAATCCTCATATACCGTTAGGATTCAGGATATAGCCAACAGTAACGAAATTGTCAGCCACTTTTACATGGACTGGTCCCGCCACCTTGAACTATCCCTGAATAACTTGCGCTCCAGGCGGGGTGTTTAAACCCAATTCGGAAGAAAGGTGAATACCTTTAAACCTGTGAAGGGATCAGTATCCCTTAAACGTGAGAGAGGGGGCCAATCCTCTAATCTTTCGAGTTATCCTGAGTACATATCCTGGAGCTATATCCTGAAACATATCTTGCAAAACAATTGTAAACTAAGGTGGGTGTTAGCTTGGCTAACACCCCTCCGATGCTTAAGTCAGTATTGGGTTACAAAGAACAAATTAAACCAAACATATTCAAAAAAGGTAGATTTCATACCATCCTGAGTTAGAAATTAAATTCTAAACTCACTTGAAATAGAGCTTAAGGTGTATAGCATTCCAAGACCTCGGTAGCATATCCCCCTCCATATTATTGAGTCTGTATGCTCCTTTCCCTGCTTCTGATTCAACTTCATATGGTCCTTCCCATTTTGGAGCTAACTTGCCATCGGCAGGATTAGTAGTATTCTGAAAAGCCTTTCTTAACACCCAATCTCCAATCTTAAATCTTCTGGTTCTAATATTCCTGTTATATGCCCTGGATATTCTCTGTTGATATACTGCCATCCTTAGCTTTGCCGCATCTCTCTTTTCATCTATAGTGTCTAAATCCTGACTCAAGGCTTCAGGATTCTGCTCAGGATCACTTAAGGTAGATCTTGCAGTAGGTATTGTCATTTCCGTTGGAATCATTGCTTCTGCTCCAAACACCAAGGAAAACGGGGTTTGACCTGTTGCATTTTTTACCGTTGTCCTATCAGCCCATAAAACAAAGGGTAGTTCTTCTGCCCATCTTCCTTTTTTGGCTCCAAGCCTTTTCTTTAAGTTATTGACAATTATCTTGTTTGAGGATTCTGCTTGTCCATTTGCTTGAGGATGTACCGGAGTAGACGTAATCATTTTGATTCCCCAACTCTTGCAAAAGTCAGTAGTCCTCTTACTTATGAACTGAGAACCATTGTCACAAATTATCTCGGCTGGTACTCCGAATCTGGTCAGGATATTTCTTTTGATGAAGGATACTACTTCTTGGTCTCTAACTTGAACAAATGCTTCTGCTTCAACCCACTTAGAGAAATAATCCGTCATTGCTAGCATAAAGACTTTTCCTCCCGGAGCTTTTGGTAGCTTTCCCACTATATCCATACCCCACTTCATAAACGGCCAAGGGGATACAATAGGATATAACGGTTCAGCCGGCTGATGCAGTATGTTACTATGTCTTTGACATGCGTCACATCTTCGAACATATTCTGCGGCATCTTTTCTCATCGTTGGCCAATAATATCCTATCCTTAATACTTTTGAGAATAACGACCTGCCCCCAGCATGGTTACCACAATCCCCTTCATGTATATCCTGAAGTACTTCTTTGGCTTCGGGATCCTCCAAGCATCTCAAATACGGTCCTGCAAGAGATTTCTTGTATAAAATATTATTTATAATAGTGAATCGTGATACCTTCATCCTAAATGCCTTAGGATTTTCATTTCCAGGGATGCGTCCTTCTTTGAGATATCTCATGATTGGAGCCGTCCAGGATTTAGGATCCTCTTCAAGATGTTCTGCTCCAGGATCCTGAATACCAGCTACTTCTTTATCCTGAGGATTCGTTGCAGGATATAAGACATGTAATATTGGTATTTGCGTCCCTTCAGGTATCCTGATCGATGATCCCAAATTTGCTAAGGCATCCGCTTCAGCATTATCCTCCCTTGGTACCTGTTCAAGTATAAAAACATCGAAATATCCTGCTAATTTTTTGAGAATATCGAGATATTCGATTAGTTTCTCACCCTTAACTGCATAGGATCCATTAAAATGGTTAGTAATTAACAAAGAGTCAACATATACTTGCAATTTTTTGATACTTATGCTCTTAGCCAATTCTAATCCTGCAATTAAAGCCTCATACTCTGCTTCATTATTAGTAGCAGGAAATTCACACCTAATAGCCTGGGGTAATATGTCCCCCTGTGGCGATTTTAGTAGTATTCCTAATCCTACTCCTCTTACATTAGATGCACCGTCAGTATATAATGTCCAGGATCCTGAGGATTCTCCTAACTATTGAACTTCTAGGTCTACCTCGTCCTGAATGTCACTACTAAAGTCAGCCACAAAGTCAGCTAAAGCCTGAGATTTTATGGCATTTCTAGGTTCATATACTAAATCATAAGCACTTAACTTTACTGACCACTTGGCCATCCTGCCTGACATCTCTGGTTTCCTAAGCACATTTTTGACAGGATAATTTGTCTTAACATGTATCCTATGTGTCTCGAAATAATGCCTAAGTTTCGTTGATGCCATGACTAATGCTAGTATCAATTTTTCTAAGTGAGAGTACCTAGTTTCAGCATCTAATAAACTTTTACTAACATAATAAACAGGATATTGCTGACCTTCATGATCCTTTATGAGAACGGCACTTACAGCATTCCCTGATACGGCAAGGTACAGGGATAGTGGTTCACCATTTTCAGGCTTCATCAATAGAGGTGCGGTTGATAGATATCGTTTCAAATCCTGCAATGCTGCTTCATGCTTCTCCCCCCATTCGAATCTTTTGTTCTTCTTCAGAATATCATAAAAGTCTTTGCATTTCTCTGAGGATCTTGAGATAAACCTGTTTAGAGCTGCTACTCGGCCTGTCAATCTTTGTACGTCCTTCATATTTGAGGGTGATTTTATATCCAGGATAGCTTTGATCTGCTCTGGGCTTGCTTCTATCCCCCTTTTTGTCACCATATATCCAAGAAACTTTCCTGCCCCCACTCCGAAATGGCATTTAGCAGGATTCAGCTTCATATTGTATTGATCCAGGATATCAAATGCTCCCTTGATATCCTGGAGGTGATCCTCAGCCTTTTTAGATTTCACCACCATATCATCGATATATACCTCCATGGTGTCCCCCAATTTGTCTTTGAACATCATGTTTACCAATCTTTGGTACGTTGCACCTGCATTTTTCAAACCAAAAGGCATAGCTGTATAACAATAAATACCTGTTGGTGTCATGAAGGCAGTATCCTCCTGGTCAGAAGGCTCCATTTGGATCTGTTGAAATCCTGAAGATGCGTCCATGAAGGTCAGCATTTCATGCCCGGCAGTGGCATCTACCATTGCATCAATGTGGGGAAGAGGAAATGGGTCTTTAGGACAGGCTTTGTTCAAGTCTGTGTAGTCTACACAAACTCTCCATTTCCCATTCTTCTTCTGTACTACAACCACGTTTGCTAGCCACCTTGGGAACTTAACCTCTCTGATCATTCTGGACTTTAATAATCTTTCAACTTCCTCCTGGATAATCGTGTTCTGCTCAGGAGCAAACTTCCTTCTTTTTTGTTACACAGGCTTAAATGATTTATCAATTCCAAGCTTGTGAGTGATAATATCTTTGGATATGCCTGTCATATCCTCATGCTTCCATGCAAACGTTGACATCCTGCATTTTAAAAAGTTAATTAATTGCTCTTCAATATCCTGAGGGATATTGGTTCCTACGAGCACCGAAATATCGGGATTATCCTGGTCTAGGATAATTTTCTTCACATCCTGCTTCGGATCCTCCACGATATCCTGGACCCGCGTCTTTAATTGCTTTGCTGCACTAGGTTTGGTTGAGGATTTCATCGAGGATGAGTAGCATTCTTTCGCCTCCTGCTGATCACTATCGAGTTTGACAACTCCCCAAGGGGTAGGTATCTTGATGCATTGGTGATATGTTGATGGCACAGCCTTCATATCGTGAATCCACGGTCTTCCCAGTATGATGTTGTAGCAGGATAGAGAATCCATCACACAGAAACGTTGTATCGAGTTGACTCCTTCAACGTATACTGGCAACTTAATCTCTCCCACTGTGTTTCTAGCCTCTCCACTGAATCCAACAAGCACGGTAGACTTCGAAGTGATATCCATTGGAGATACATTCATTCTCTTCAGAGTTTCTAGTTGGATTATGTTGACGGAGCTGCCATTATCAACCAGTATCCTGCGTACAAAATGGTTAGCCACATATAACGTTATTACCAGAGCATCATGGTGAAGATCCTGGACAGTATCCCTGTCATCTGCATCAAAAGTGATCACTTTGTCAGTTGTGAGGGTAGTCATTCTGACAGGTTTGTCTCCCCTTTCGGCATTGGCTTCCTTTGCATGTCTCTTTGCTGCCGAATACGAAGTTCCACAAATGTCGGATCCTCCCGAGATGAAGTTGATTATCTTGGCATCCGCGGGAGGTGATGCTGCTCGCTCAGGATCCTTCTCAGTATCCTGACCCTTATTCTTCTTTCTTCCTAAGAGATCTTTCAGATATCCCTTGCTTAGAAGATAGCTTCTTTCTTTCCTTAGAGCAATGCAATCCTCGGTTACATGTCCGAAATCTTCGTGGAAAGCACACCATTTTGACTTATCTTTCCAGTCAGCCTTTTGTTGATTCTTTCGAGGCCACCTAGCCTTGTCTCCTAGACCCTGCATGGCATACATCAATTCGGGAATGTTAACAGAAAAGCAATATTCAGACAGCTCAGGATACTCTTCAGGATCCTCATCTTCGACAGCATTCACTCTCTTGTTATCATTTCTGCCATATGGCTTAGGCCGATATGACTTGAATGAGGATTCTGACTTCCTGTTAGTTGACTCATAAGTGTTAGATGAGTTCATCCTTTCTTGCATCTTCCTGTCATCCTCCAGACGGATATATCTCAAAGCCCTGTTACGAGCTTCGTCGAGATTCCTGCAGGGATTCATTACAAGATCCTGATAAAACTGAGAATCCTTTTGTAATCCCATCTTGAAAGCTTGCACAGCTGTTGCAACATCAAGATGTGGGATATCCAAGGATTCTCGACTGAATTTGTTCACATAATCCCTCAAGGATTCCTGAGGCCCTTGAGTTATCCTGTAAAGATCACTGGTTAGTTTCTCAAAACTCCGACTACAAGAAAATTGACTGTTAAATAAATTAACCAAATGAGTAAACGAAGTAATTGAGTGAGGAGGAACGTTTAACAGCCATTTTAAGGCTGATCCTGTTAGAGTAGAACCAAATCCCTTGCACAAGCAAGCTTCCTTGAGCTCCGGAGGGATAGGGTTAATCTCCATTCTTTCCCTATACTGAGCAACATGCTCCTCAGGATCCGTAGTCCCATCATAAAGCTTCATGTTGGGGGTTTGGAATCTCTTTGGGATCTCAGCATCACAGATAGGATATGCAAAACGAGATATCTTGTGGCTGTCCTGGGACACTTCCGGGATCGGCTGGACCACCCCAGGCACACTAGATATCATGTCCTTCAACTTCTGAAGTTCCCTAGTAAGTGCTGATGTTACACCTGTATCCTGCAAAGATCCACTATTGTTAGTAGCATGAGTATTATTATTATTTGACACGTTACCCGTTGGAGGATTTTGCCCATATCCTGAAGCATATCCTGAGCTCCTCATGGTTGATATTCTGACCGAGGAGGGTATTTCAGGAGTATGATTCTGAGGAAGATTGGGCACAATATTCCCCCTGTTATCCTCAGTATACATAGCTGAACTGAAGTTCAACGCTCTGGGGTGTAAGGGAGTGACGTTGTCCTCAGCAGATCTGCTCGAGCCAGACTTCAGGAGTTGTATTTCCCTTAAAAGCATTTGGTTTGTTTCCTGTTGCTGCCTCATTTGTTCCTGCACACTTCCAAATAAGGTTAAAATTTCATCGTTAGAAGCTAAAACAGGAGCAGATTCCTGAACACTGCGGGTAGGGATAACATCCTGAGGTCGTGAAGAGACTGGCATCCTTGGAGGAGGTGGTGGAAGCACCGAACCGGTAGTAGCAGAAGTCATAGCAGACACAGTAGAGGAACTCATGTTTGATCTTGAGGCCGTTACGGACAATGTGGCAAAAAGTTTTGAAAATAGGAAACCGATTAGCGATTTGACAAAATTTTTTAGTAAAGAGAGCACCACTCGCCCCACGGTGGGCGCCAAATTGTTTTGGTCAAAAATTACCGAAGCAATTTAGTGATCAAATTAGTAAAGTGAGGTAGAGTGCTAGAAAGTAAATTAAAAATGTGCTTGTTAAGTTGTTTAAAAAATCAGTATTCAGGATACGGCTCAGGATATAGAGCTGTATCTAAGATCAAACTATGAGCAAAAGTAAAGTAAATGACACGAGATGTACGAGGAAAGCCCTTGATCAATCTAGATCACCGGCATAAAACCTCGGGAGCTGACAATCGCAGCTGCCTTGTTCTTCTATTGCTTCAAATATCAGGATACAGTGCAGGATGTGGTATGGATCGACTAAGTGTTACAACGAAATTTGAATACAAGTGTGGTGTTTGCAATGAGCTAGAAAATGAAAGTATGTGAGAGTGTAAGTGTAGATTGTGTGCCTTAAACTGATCCGCCCCCATCTATTTATAGTAAAGATAAGATAACTAACTATCCTAAACTTCCGGGATCCACCGAATATTCCTTCATCGAACGTTGTAGACCTGGTCTTTCAGGCTCAACGTCTTTCCTTCAACAAACTCGTCCGAGTCTTGAGGAGAAGAAGTCCTCTTGACCGTTAGCAAGTCTCAGCCTTTAACCTGCACGTGGTTAATTCAATAAACCTCAGGATATCGCCCAAGATGTTAGCAATATCCTCTTCCAGCATCCTGGTCACAAATAAACAAACAAAGGCAGGATATTGGTCAGGATACATATGTTAAGAAAATGACCCCTAACAGTAGTGACGAGTCGTAGTTTTGGCAAAAATGCGCATTCTTGCGTATTTTGTAACCAAACTACTTATAGGTATCAAAACCGTTTGTTTTGATACCAAACCTGTTTTCTAACTTAACTAAGCATGTTCTAGCATGTTTAGCTTGTCACCTTTAGTTTAGTGCTTGTGTAGAGTCGTAAGTCAAGCGGACTAAACACCCGCTTATACTTTCGAACACGACCCGTTTGGACGATCATTAGGATCCGACCAAACATGTTTAGTGACCATAGTTGCATAGGGAATAACCTTCCGAGGTTATACCTTATGGTCACCTAGTTTAAGTAGTTGTATGATAGGTAGTTTATATGCCTTCGGTAAATGACTAAAATGCCCTTTTCATACATAATTGGTAATTAAGCATATGAAACATAAACTTTTGTCACGTAACTGATTATGTAACATATTTAAACATGTTTAGGTATATAATACTTGTCATAGGACTACTTAGACGTCTCGAACGCGCATTTGCGCGCACGACGCGTTAAAGTAGCGTAAGCTACCTTACTGGATCATAATGGGTCGAAAGCACTTAGGATAGGTTTCAATTTAGGATGTAGGCTTTGTTAAACCATATCACATGAGTTCCAACACTCATTTGGTTTACAAGACCTCATTCTGTTCGATCGTCCGATTTAGGCGTCTATTGTTTGACTAGTGGTTCGATTACTAGGTGCTACTTGATTTCTCTAGTTTGCTTGAGTTTGTTGAAGTTCTATTGATTGAGGATACTTTGCACCACATGTGAGTACATAGTTCCCCTATTTTACTGTTTTCAATTGTTTTGGGGTGATTCATATGTACAAAATGATTTTCAAGGTTTAAACGATGGTTTTTTCAAAAACAATTAAGATGGTTTATACAAAACTAATAACAATTTCAATAAAGTGAACAAACTTGTTGGTTGTAGTTACATAACAAATGACATTCATTAGCATTGATCAAGCCGACCAGTATTAGGTTATGGTACCATAGGATCTGACAAATCCCGTTATTTTACTGCACCCATGGTTATGTGTGGGGGTTGTGGGTAATGACTGAATCTGATGTTTGTTAACTTACCCTTTGGTGGTTTGTTAACGCGAGAAGCGAGATGGTCGAGTCACGAAGGTTTGAATGTTATTAGAGAGACGACCATAAATAGTTTTCACAATTAAAACGAGGATTATTTAAACGAGTTAACGATTTGGAAACGATTTTGAAACGATTTGAACAAATTAAACGAATTGGATAAACAATTGGTTTTTGGTTAAGTGTTTAGATAACGGGACGGGTGTAATGTGGTGAAAGCATGGTAGATACGCCGCTGGTACTTCTTATATATAAGTGTTTTCAACATATTACATACCGTGGCGTTATTTAGTTCACTTGGGTAAACGATTTTGAAACGATGTCATACAACGATATTTTCTAAAAGATATAAACCATACGGGTTTTATTAACGAATTTTTTACGAGATGTTTTACAAGTTGGTTTTCTAAAACAAAATGTTTTTGGGGTTAAGAATCATGGCTACGAATTTTTATAAACTATAACCAACTTGATTTGAGTTGGTTAGCTATGTTGCAATACACTTTTCAAAACGAGGTTTGTATTTTGACTCTTGAAGTCTAATAAAGTACTGCAACATGAAAACGAAGCCATGATTCCGATACTCTTATAAAACCTATGTACTCGCCAGCATTTCTTTGCTGACTTTGTTTTTACATATGTTTCAGGTGTTGTTGCTTGATTGATTTCTAGGATGCATGCGTCACATAGGATCTGGACGAGGCCTTAGTGATATAAAAACAATGATAGTCGATATGTATTTTATTTGTTATGTGTTAAGACAATGTTAATGTTCAATATTATCAATAAAACGAAACACTTTTTGTATCCTTGGTTATGAAACGATAATTCTGTTACAACACTCCCCGAAGTTTCCGCCACGTTTTGTTGTTTTACGTGGTCGGGGTGTGACATCAACAGTATGAAACGTTTTGCCATGTCAAAGGAGAATCACTAACACAACAGTTTGAACGTTTTAGTTGTCTCATTAGTAAACTTAAACTTGTTAATATTGAATTTGCAAAATCAACTCTAAATAGTAGGTTTCTAAGATCACTACCTGACAAATGGGACACAATTACTTTTGTGACTAGAAAATCTGTTGGATTCAAAGAATTAAGACTGACTCAACTTCATGGTCCACTCCTCACTTATGAGAGAGAGTTGAACCAGAAAAAGAGGTTACAAGAATTGTGACAACCCGAGATTTCAAGTCCCTTCATTTATGTATCTACTGTGTAACAGTTCTGTTTTGATAAAGTGTCTTGTGTTATGTGATGTGTTACTATTTGAAAGACTAGAGTTGTGTTGATTATTGAATTGTTATGTTTCTGTGAATGAACGAATTAAACTGTTTGCCATTGAAACCATACATGACGAAACTTAGGAGTTTTGCCACAACACCCACCTGACGAAACCTTGGGGTTTTGTCATAACACACCACGATGAAACATAAGAGTTTCACCGGCCCAGGTTACCTCGAAGCCCAGTAAGGGCCCAGTACACTCATGCGAATATATTACGTAATAACTGTTATATTCGTGACACAACTGAACAATTGAAAACCCTAAAACGCATCCCCTCTTCTGTGCGACGGAAACCTTGAGTCCTCAAAGCCCTCTTTATCGATCAATTTATTGTTCCTTCTATTTCGGTTAATGTTTAACCATTATGATTTTGATAATAGTCAATCTATGTGATGATCAGTTATGCTTGTGTGTGGTGTGTATATTAGGGTTTGGAATGTTTCATGAACCTTTCATATTGTTATCGGTTGTTCACGATTGACGGATGCTCTCATAGGATCTGATCGGAATGTTAGATCATAGTTATATGATGATTCTTGATAAGTAATGAACTAGTAGATTTATGTGATCATCAAGTACGATTATGTTATGATTTTGTGGACTGTATGAAAGCTTTGTAAACTGTTATGCATAGGGTGCAAGCTTAAATGTATGATTGCTTACTGTTACGCCTTGAATGCATAGTAATACATATCTAGAATACATGATTTTCATTGAATCTATTGTTAGATCTGTCTGCGTATTGATGAAACTAGTAGCATACGGCGGAATGAAAGAAAGGTTAACTGTTTGGCTAGGGTTGGACGAAACCCTAGGGACTTTGACCACTCTCTATCTCGACGAAACATTGAAGGTTTCATCACCCTGAATGTCGACGAAACACTGGAATGTTTCGTCGTTTGAAGTTTCGTCGCTTAAGTGTTTGGTTCACAGTAGACTGTGGTGATCATGTATACGAAACTTGAATGATTGTTACCTGCTTGTTAATGATGTTAATCGTGATTGAGGAAACATGTACTTGCATATGAAACATACATATGATCTGTGAATTTGATTAAGTTATATAACTGCTATGTGTTACTCGGAAGCTGATATTTGAATACATATCATGACTTCAATTTATACGTGAACATTGAGAATGTGAAACTGATTATGCGTACGTGAATATCATAGGCTGTGACTGTTTAAGTGTGAACAAGTAATTAATCAAACCGAGCAAACCAAGGTGAGTTCACTGCTCTTTTTCCAATCATGCTTCCCGGGGAGGGACATCTGGTAAACGTTCCGGGGAGGAATGTTGGGTTATTGGGATGTTTGTTAATACTCGCATATCTATCACTTAAGTCCCATCTACCGATCGTTGCCGGGGAGGCAACGGGATATTAGTTAATAGCGCTATTTAGGTTTGGCAACCTCACACCGTACCGGGGAGGTCGAGAGTGAACTAATGATCCCAGTCTTGACCATTGCTTTGTTAGAGGCAATGGGGTTTGGGCAAAACAACTTTAAGCCATCAGCGGTAAACGAGTTATTACAAAGTCAAATCATTGAATCGTTATATATACATATATTGTAACTAAAACATTTTAACAAACTTTGAACTCACCAGCGTCGTCTGACACACTTGTCTGCATGCTTGCAGGTTGTTAGATTATTAATTTGGACTTGCTATCTGGGACTGCTGGAGTGATCATGGGTCGAGACTCTTGGATACTTGTTACATGGGTTCTTGAACACTTGTTTTGAACAATTGATTAGCTATTACTATATGCTTCCGCTGAACGTTTACTTTGATTATTACTTATGACTTGGATTTATATTTTGAAATGAATGAAATGTTTTATTTAAATACTATGCGTAGTTCAATGTGATTGGTGGCTTGGATCATGGTACGTCACACGTCCCGCGGTGTTTCCGCATGTGGTATTTTGGGGGTGTGACAGTTTGGTATCAGAGCCACTGGTTATAGTGAACTAGGTTTTAAAACGTTTTTATAAAACCAGACTATAACCGAACGACTTCGAAAATCGACCATGAGACTCAGCTCCATATTGCAAGGTTCGTCTTCCGTTTAATTTATGCATTACTTGTTTAGTAGTCACACACTCACAGCTTGCATGAAACGACATACTAGATACTATGGTGATAGTGTGACACTACTCTTCGACTTTTGTGATTCGTAATCCTGTAATACCTTCTGTTTTGCTACTTGAATGCAGGGGAAACTTTTAGCGCAAGTTAAGAGGCACTGAGATGAGCATGCAAATTGACTTATTATTATGGGTGCACACATAATAATAACGTGAGGTGCATGTAAGTCCCAGTGAGGCTTAACGAGTGTGAGAAGGGTTCTGCTCTATTGTGTGTAAACTTGGTAGTTTGTAGATTTCAACGTGAGACTTGACTCTTACCTCATCTCGACTCTTAATTTGTTCTCTCTCCTTATATAGAATCATGAGTGGATGAGGTCATGGACGTGGTCACATCACGATGACCCAAGCTGAGCTGACAAACTTAATCAATACACGTGTGGCTGAGGCTTTGGCAGCCTACCAAGCTGGTACGAAATGTGCCGAAAATTTCTTTATTCTTGTGTCGCGTACACAACTCTTACCCTTGTGTTGTATTTCCCTTCATCCATTAGGTCATCACCCGCCTGGTTGCACTTTCAAGACATTTATGGATTGTAAGCCACGTACATTCAATGGGACTGAAGGGGCTGTGGGGTTACTACGTTGGTTCGAGAAGGCTGAGTCGGTATTCGCCATGTGCAACTGTCCCGAGGGGGACCGTGTGAAGTATGCTACAGGCACTTTGGAGGATGGTGCCTTAACTTGGTGGAATGCCCAGGTGTAAGTGTTGGGTATCGAGATGGCTAACGCCACTACTTGGGATGAATTCAAGGAGTTAATGCGGGAGGAGTATTGTCCTCGCGATGAGATTCAGAAATTGGAGAATGAGTACTACGATTTGAAGATGGAGGGGTGGGAGGCTTACACGAAACGATCTCACGAACTAGCAATTTTGTGCCCTAACCTGTCTCGACCTACACCTCGAAGAATTGAGTTGTACCTCAAGGGCCTAGCTCCAGCTGTAAAAGGGTATGTCACTGCTGCAAACCATAACGACCTGCCCCAGATCATCCGTTTGGCACATAAGATTACTGACCAAGAGGTCGAGCGTGGCTCATTGCCGCCTCGTAAATCTGCTACTACCTCTACTGCTACAGCTACCACACCTGCTAGTGATAATAAGCGCAAGTGGAACGATGCTGACAAGGCAACCAGTGCGAGTCAATCTCAGAAAAGGCTTGACAACAGCAACAACCGCAGTTTCAGTCAGTCGTCCTCAGTTAACCAAGGCCAGGGCAGCAACCAGAATCAAGGCTCTTACGCTGGTAAGAATCCAAAGTGCAACAAGTGCGGTTATCATCATCATGGACAGTGTGTCCGGGTATGCCGTAGATGCGATAAGTTAGACCACGAGGCAAAAGACTGTAGAGCCCCGTACCCAAAGCAGCAGAATCAACAGCAACAACATCAGCAAAGGCAACAGCCCCATCAGAACCAGGGCTTTAAGAAGGGGTGCTTCCAGTGTGTGGATGAGGGCCACATTAAACAGGATTGCCCTCAGTTGAATCAGAATACCAATGACAACAACCGCCAGAACAACAACAACAATGCTGGAAAAAAACAACAATAATGGCAACAATGGGGGAAATGGTGCTCGTGGAAGGGTGTTTACGATCGGTGCTGGTGATGCTAGGAATGACGGAAATGTCGTGACTGGTACGTTTTCTGTGAACAATCTTATTGCTTCTGTGTTATTTGATTCCGGTGCCGATTAGAGTTATGTGTCCCTAGAGTTTAGTCAACAGTTAGGGTTAACTCCAACACCTTTAGAAGTTAAGCATGTAGTAGAATTAGCTGATGGTAAAACGATTGAAGCTTCGCATGTCCTATTTGGGTGTAAACTAGATCTTGTGGGTCAAGTGTTTGATATTGATCTCCTTCCTGTTACCCTTGGTAGTTTTGATATAGTGGTTGGTATGGATTGGCTGTCTAAACATCAAGCTGAGATTTTTGTAAGGAGAAGATTGTACGTATCCCTCTCCCTAGTGGAGAGTCATTATCGGTTCAAGGGCATCGTAGTGAGATGATGGTTGGTATTATCTCGGTTATGCAAGCGCAGAAGTGTCTACGAAAGGGGTATCCTGCAATTCTAGCACTAGTTACTAATACTCCATCTGAAGAAAGAAAGATCGAGGATCTGCCAATTGTACGTGAATTTGCCGATGTATTCCCTGACGAACTTCCTGGTTTACCTCCTCACCGTCAAGTGGAATTTCAGATTGATCTTGCACCAGGAGCAGCCCCGATAGCACGTGCTCCTTACCGTTTAGCACCTGGAGAATTGTAGGAGTTGTCTAATCAACTGCAAGAGTTACTGGATAGGGGCTTTATTCGACCCAGTTCTTCGCCTTGGGCAGCCCCAGTTTTGTTTGTAAAGAAGAAAGACGGGTCCTTTCGCATGTGCATTGATTATCGGGAACTCAACAAGGTGACTATCAAGAACCGTTATCCATTGCCACACATCGACGACTTGTTTGACCAGTTGCAAGGGTCAAGTTTTTATTCGAAGATCGACTTAAGATCGGGCTATCATCAGGTGAGAGTCCGAGAGGAGGATGTTCCAAAAACGGCTTTTCGAACGCGGTACGGGCACCATGAGTTTTTAGTTATGCCGTTTGGATTGACGAACGCGCCAGCGGTCTTCATGGATCTCATGAACCATGTATGCAAACCGTATCTCGATGATTTCGTTATAGTATTCATCGATGACATTTTGATCTACTCGAAGAGCAAGGAAGATCACGAGCGGCACCTGTGTCTTATTTTGGAACTCCTGAGAAAGGAGCAACTCTATGCGAAGTTTTCTAAGTGTGACTTCTGGATTCGGGATGTACACTTTCTTGGACACATTGTTAACGAATTGGGGATACACGTGGATCCTGCAAAGGTTAATGCTGTTATAAATTGGGCGACACCAAAGAATCCTTCGGAGGTGCGAGAATTTCTTGGTCTCGCTGGGTATTATCAAAGATTTATCAAGGATTTCTCAAAGATCGCTCAACCTCTTACTTCATTGACACATAAGGGCGTAGTATACTCTTGGGGAACGAAACATGAAGATGCTTTCCAGTTATTAAAACAGAAACTTTGCAGTGCACCGATCTTGTCTCTACCTGAAGGTACAGAAGACTTTGTAGTATGTTGTGATGCTTCCATACAGGGTCTTGGTTACGTGCTGATGCAACGCAACAATGTGATAACTTACGCCTCTCGATAGTTGAAGGTACATGAGAGGAATTATACGACACACGACTTGGAGCTGGGAGCCGTAGTGTTTGCGCTCAAAATGTGGAGGCATTACCTGTACGGTACTAAATGCACCATTTATACCGACCACAGGAGCCTTCAGCATATTTTCGACCAGAAGGATTTGAATATGCGACAGCGCTGCTGGGTAGAACTTTTAAACGATTATGATTGTGCAATCAACTATCATCCGGGTAAGGCCAACGTTGTGGCTGACGTACTTAGCCAAAAGGAATCAAAACCCAAACGTGTTCGCGCTTTGCAGCTCACCATTCATTCTAACCTACCTAACCAGATCTGTTCTGCACAAGCTGAAGCACTGAAGGAAGAAAACTATGAAGCTGAGTATTTACGGGGTATGGAGAAACGACTCGAGAAGAGATCAGATGGCATTTACTATTTTAGGGAGCGGATATGGATTCCGTTGTTTGGCAACCTTAGGATCTTGTGATGGATGAAGCGCACAAGTCTTGATACTCTGTTCACCTAGGTTCGGATAAGATGTATCAGGACCTGAGAGTCATGTATTGGTGGCCGAAGATGAAAGCTCACATCGCGACTTATGTGAGTAAATGTTTAACCTACTCGAAAGTTAAGGTGGAATACCAGAAACTGTCTGGATTGCTGCAACAACCAGAAATACCCATGTGGAAGTGGGAACAAATTGCAATGGAATTCGTCACAGGCTTGCCGATAACTCAAAACGGAAACGACATAATTTGGGTGATCGTTGATCGCCTCACGAAGTCAGCGCACTTTCTAGCAATCAAGGAAACAGATAAGTTCTCACAACTAGCTTCTGTCTACCTAAAGGAAGTGGTTTCTAGGCACGGGGTGCTGACATCTATTATTTCTGACCGTGACCTGCATTTCATCTCAGATTTGTGGCAGCCGATGCACAAATCATTCGGCTCGCGTCTCGATATGAGCACAGCTTATCACCCGTAGACGGATGGTCAGAGTGAGCGAACCATCCAGACACTTAAAGACATGCTGCGGGCATGTGTGATTGATTTTGGCAAGGCTTGGGAGAAGCACTTGCCTTTGATAGAGTTTTCTTACAACAGTAGCTACCATACCAGTATTCAGGCAGCTCCTTTCGAAGCATTGTACGGACGAAAGTGTCGTTCACCTCTCTGTTGGGCTGAGGTGGGTGACAGCCAGGTCACATGCCCTGAACTTGTGTTGGAAACTTCAGAAAAGATTGTTCAGATCAGGAATCGGATGGCAACAGCGCGTGACCGTCAGAAAAGCTACACTGATAAGCGTAGGAAACCTTTGGAGTTCGCAGTTGGTGACCGTGTTATGTTGAAGGTCTCACCCTGGAAGGGTGTGGTGCATTTTGGGAAACGCGGCAAGCTTAACCCCCGTTATGTTGGGCCATTTAAAATTCTGGAACTGATCGGTAAAGTGGCCTACAAGCTAGAGTTACCTGCTGAGTTGGGTAACGTCCATGATGTGTTCCATGTGTCGCAATTAAAGAAGTGTTTGTCTGATGAAACACTTGTGGTACCATTTCAAGAGCTAAAAATCGACGACAAGTTGCAGTTTGTCGAGGAACCTATCGAAATCATGGACCGGGAAGTCAAGGTCCGCAAGCACAGCCGTATCCCGATCGTGAGAGTTCATTGGAACTCAATACGTGGACCGGAGTTCACGTGGGAATGCGAGGATCAGATAAAGCTTAAGTACCCACATTTATTCCCAGAAGATAAGTCCAAGTCTGACAAACCTAAGTCTGGCTCAACTAGTGAATTTCGGGACGAAATTCCCAATCAAGTTGGGGATGATTTGGCACCCACGGAAAATGCCCAGTCATCTTGATCTAACACTGTACCGTTTTGGATTGCTTAACAAAATTCGGGATGAAATTTCTTTCAAGTTGGGGATGATGTGACAACCCGAGATTTCAAGTCCCTTCATTTATGTATCTACTGTGCGACAGTTCTGTTTTGATAAAGTGTCTTGTGTTATGTGATGTGTTACTATTTGAAAGACTAGAGTTGTGTTGATTATTGAATTGTTATGTTTCTGTGAATGAACGAATTAAACTGTTTACCATTGAAACCATACATGATGACACTTAGGAGTTTCGCCACAACACCCACTCGACGAAACCTTGGGGTTTCGTCATAACACACCACGACGAAACATAAGAGTTTCGCCGGCCCAGGTTACCTCGAAGCCCAGTAAGGGCACAGTACACTCATGCGAATATATTACATAATAACTGTTGTATTCGTGACACAACTAAACAATTGAAAACCCTAAAACGCATCCCCTATTCTGTGCGTCGACAACCTTGAGTCCTTGAAGCCCTCTTTATCAATCAATTTATTGTTCCTTCTATTTCGGTTAATGTTTAACCATTATGATTTTGATAATAGTCAATCTATGTAATGATCAGTTATGCTTGTGTGTGGTGTGTAGATTAGGGTTTGGAATGTTTCATGAACCTTTCATATTGTTATCGTTTGTTCACGATTGACGGATGCTCTCATAGGATCTGATCGGAATGTTAGATCATAGTTATATGATGATTCTTGATAAGTAATGAACCAGTAGATTTATGTGATCATCAAGTACGATTATGTTATGATTGTGTGGACTGTATGAAATCTTTGTAAACTGTTATGCATAGGGTGCAAGCTTAAATGTATGATGATTTACTGTTACGCCTTGAATGCATAGTAATACATATCTAGAATACATGATTTTCATTGAATCTATTGTTAGATCTGTCTGCGTATTGATGAAACTGATAGCATACGGCGGAATGAAAGAAAGGTTAACTGTTTGGCTAGGTTTGTGACAAAACCCTAGGGACTTTCGCTACTCTGTGTCTCGATGAAACACTGAAGGTTTCGTCACCCTGAATGTCGACGAAACACTGGAATGTTTCGTCGTTTGAAGTTTGATCACTTAAGTCTTTGGTTCACAGTAGACTATGGTGATCATGTATACGAAACTTGAACGATTATTACCTGCTTGTTAATGATGTTAATAGTGATTGAGGAAACTTGTACTTGCATATGAAACATACATATGATCTGTGAACTTGATTAAGTTATATAACTGCTATGTGTTACTCAGAAACTGGTATTTGAATACATATCAAGACTATAATTTATACGTGAACATTGAGAATGTGAAACTGATTTTACGTACGTGAATATCATAGGCTGTGACTGTTTAAGTGTGAACAAGTAATTAATCAAACCGAGCAAACCAAGGTGAGTTCACTGCTCTTTTTCCAAGCATGCGTCCCGGGGAGGGACATCTGGTAAACGTTCCGGGGAGGAATGTTGGGTTATTGGGATGTTTGTTAATACTCGCATATCTATCACCTAAGTCCCATCTACCGATCATTGTCAGGGAGGCAACGGGATATTAGTTAATAGCGCTATTTAGGTTTGGCAACCTCACACCGTACCGGGGAGGTCGGGAGTGAACTAATGATCCCAGTCTTGACCATTACTTTGATAGAGGCAATGGGGTTTGGGCAAAAAAACTTTAAGCCATCAGCGGTAAACGAGTTATTACAACATCAAATCATTGAATCGTTATATATCCATATCTGGTAACTAAAACGTGTTAACAAACTTTGAACTCACCAGCGTCGTCTGACACACTTGTCTGCATGCTTGCAGGTCGTTAGATTATTGATTTGGACTTGCTATCTATGAGTGATGGAGTGATCATGGGTCGAGACTCTTGGATACTTGTTACATGGGTTCTTGAACACTTGTTTTGAACAATTGATTAACTATTACTATATGCTTCCGCTGAACGTTTACTTTAGTTATTACTTATGATTTGGATTTATATTTTGAAATGAATGAAATGTTTTATTTAAATACTATGCGTAGTTCAATGTGATTGGTGGCTTTGATCCTGGTACGTCACACGTCCCGCGGTGTTTCTGCATGTGGTATTTTGGGGGTGTGACAAGAATAGGGGAAGGTTGCTGATGATTACACCTTTGGTAACACAACACTTCTGGGTCAAGAAGAATTTGGTAGTAGTAAGGATCAGAGTTATGATCATTACATTGACATAACTGCTGGTGGAGCTTTTAACAACTCCGATTCTTACTCATCCAACTATGCTTTTACAGCAATTGGAGAAAACCAGAATTCTGACAACTTATCCTTTGAACTCAATGAACTCCAGCATTTTGATCCCACTGATCGGGAGGAAATGGACATATTGCATCAACTGGCACTGCTGAGTGTAAGAACCAGCAAGTTAATTAGAGAACAAGAAGAAAATTTCCAAGGTTACATGGGAATCTAAAAGTGGGGTTAGATAAATCAAAACTAAAGTGCTACAAGTGTAACAGGCTAGGACATTTTGCTAGAGAATGTAGAAGCCAAAATAGTGGACCAATCATAACATATCCTAGCCCTAGACCTCAAAACACACAAAACATTGTGCACAATTCCCAATATATCCCTGCTACTCAAGTAAACACTGCTCATTATGCACACCCTGTAACACATGTTCCAGTGCAATATGTTCAAGCCCCTGTCCCACAAATTCAGTATGTCCAAGCCCCAGTCTCTCAGGTCCAACTGCAACAACCTGCACCACAACATGCTGTATAAACATCTGCTCCAACAGAGGCCAGTCAGCAAAGCTTCTTTACCCAAGGCTTTGTTGATTGGAGTAGCATGCCTGATGAGCTATCTGATGAAAAATTTGCTCTGTTTGCTAAGAATGATGCTCCTTGTAATGAATTTTTTTTGCAGCATTAGAGTCAATTCCAAAAGGGCTGGAAACTGAAGAGGGAGAATGCAGTGATAAAACAGTGGATGAAATTATTGAAGTAGTGGTTACTGCTGTTGTTGGTGAACAGCTATTAGAAAAGGAACCCAAACCATTGTTAGAACCTCTTGCTGACCCATGGTGTAAAGATGAAGTGGAGAAGAACACCAGTGCTTGTGAAAATGTATGTGACTGTGCCATGATGGCTGCAACTAAGGTATCACCTCAGGTCTTGAAAAACCTATGTTCAGAAAAATGCATCATAGCGTTTGCTAATGTTAAAGAGGTGAATGAAAACCTTAGGGACAAAATTATAAAAGATGAAGTACATTTTGAAATGTCTGTTAAAGAACTGAAAAACAAATTGTTTGGAAAAGATAATGAAATCTGCAGTCTTAAACATGAACATAGCATAACAAAGGACCAACTTCAAGCCATGATAGAGAAATATCATGCTTACAAAAAGGAGTTGGAATCCACCCAAATCACTTGTGAAAAATGGGGGGAATCCTGCAAAGGTTATGAGCTGATGTTAGAGAAACAGATCAAAAGCAATCTAAAACTTGGCATAGTTTTAGGAAAATGACCAAGTTGAAAACACTGCTGTAAATGAGTCTGGGTCTGTTGAGATAATTCCAACAAACAAGGATGGTCAAGAAATTAAAATAACTGATAAAAATGGTAACAAAATCATTTTGGAAAAAACTAGAGGGGTCATCAACCTTTGAGAAGATTGAAAAATTTCAATTCAAACCCACCTGGTCATATAAGTGTGACATCCTTGAGAATTTCAAACCCATGGATTTTTCCACAGTTGAGGGTGTGAAAGCACCTAAGGCCAAGGTCATTCCTCTTAAAGACATCCTAACAGTGGTTCAAAACTCTGTTGCAAAGGAAGTTGAAAAGTGGAAGAAGAGAGAAAAAGTTAAAAATTTGTTTTGTGACTTTTGTGAAAAGAAAAATCATTCCACAAAGGATTGTTTTCACTTAAAAGCCTATGACATTAACAAAACAAGCATAATTGAGCCTGCAGAAAGTTGCACCATCTGTGGAAAAACCAACCATTTTACTCATGAGTGTGTATACCTCAAAACTTTTGAGGTGAAAAGAAAAGAGTACACATCAAAAACACTTGTGAGTTCATCAAAACAACCCATCATGAAACAACAACCATTTGTGTATGTCCAAACAACTGTTACAAAATAGTTGAACAAAAACTCTCTTCCCAGAGATGTTCAAGTGACAGATGCACCTCCTGCCAACCAATTCCAAAGAGGAAGAGATCAACCTCCATACCAAAGCGTCCCACATGTTTATGAGGCTTACAAAAAGCCTTCTAAACCCAAAGTGAACAGGCATGCTTTTGGATTTCAACATCTGACAGGGAATGGTCCACAACAGTGGTTAGAGAAACATTGTTCAAAAACTATTCATACCCCTAAGCTAACCAATGTTCATGTTCCTGGACTTGAGACTGAGTCTGTTGTAACCCCATCCAAAGCCTTATTGGCTTTGGAGACCCTCATGAACTAATTGTTTACTTAATGTGCAGGGAGCTTTTGCATGCTTAGATAGTCTTTGGTATGTAGATAATGGAGGCTCCAGGCACATGACTGGATGTAGAGCCCCAGTCAAGGAATTAAAAATCATGGAGGGGGTGATATATCTTTTGGTAACAATTCCGAGGGAAAGGTGTTGGGGTCTGGAACAGTTCAGTCAGGAAAAATCAAGTTTGAAATGTCAATCTCATTGACAATCTAAAGTTCAACCTCCTTAGTGTCTCATAAATGAGTGACAAAGGCTATGGGTCATTCTTTAATAAGGAGAGTTACAAGATTGTTGGACCAGAAATGGTCAAAAAGATTGAAGAAATAATAGCCAATGGAAAAACTCAACTTGTTGCTCAAAGGAGTGGCAATGTTTATGTAGTTGATTTGTCAAAAGAGAACCCTATGACTGATGCCTGTCTGTTCTCAGCTGCCTCTAACAAAGAGACAGAATTATGGCACAGAAGATTGGGGCACACAAATCTCAAGATAATCACTACTTTGTCAAAACAAGGCCTTGTAAGAGGTCTTCCACAAAAATTGTTTACTTGTTCTGTGCATTGTGTTTCCTGTTTAAAAGGTAAACAACATAAAAGCTCATACAAGTCCATTGAGGAGTCCAAAACAACTAAGTGTTTACAAATGCTGCACATGGATTTGTTTCGCCCAGTAAAAATCATGAGCTTGAAAAAGAAAAGATACCGTTTGGTCATTGTAGATGATTTTTCTAGGTTTACATGGACTTACTTCTTACATTTTAAAAATGAGACTGCAGGCAATTTGCAAGACTTTGTTAAACAGGTTGAAAAGCAATTTTACTTGCCAGTAAAAATCTTTAGGAGTGACAATGGAACAGAGTTTAGAAACAAGGAGTTGGATGGGTTCTGTGTGTCAAAAGGGATTGTAAGGCAGTACAACATCCCAAGAACACCAGAACAAAATGAGGTGGTTGAAAGGAAAAACAAAACTATAATTGAAGCTGCCAGAACAATGCTTGCAGATTCAGGTTTACCCTTAACTTTTTGGGCAGAAGCTGTAAACACTGCTTGCTATGTGCAGTACAGAGTTTTGATCAACCTCAGGCATCAAAAGACTGCCTATGAAACTCTGTTCAAAATCAAACCACTGATCTCATATTTCAAAATCTTTAGCTGCCCATGTTTTATCTTAAACCTAAAAGATTCAATTTCAAAATTTGCAGCTAAAGTAGATTGTGGTTATCACTTGGGATACTCAACCACTGCCAAGGCCTACAAAGTGTTTAACATAAGGACTAGGTGTGTGGAAGAGACTTCGAATGTAAAGTTCAATGAACTTTCATCACTGAAAATCCCAGCAAACCCTGCTGAATTGTTTGATCTTGTTAAATTTACTTTTGAAGATGTGTCTGTCAAGACTAACCCTGCAAGTACACCACAATCTCCATCACAAGACCTTGGATATGAAGTTGCCATTCCACAACACAAATTCACATCTACCACCAGAGCAGCAAATGTACAAAATAGCTGTCAAAGCTCAACCACTACTACATCAACAGTTGTTTATCAAAGTAGCCCTTCAACCTCTGCCACCACATTATCCACAGCCACTGTTGATAAAAATCTACCAACAGTGGATAAAAACCAACATTGTGTCACACCCATTCCTCCTATTCCTCCACCTTCATTTAAAATAGATCTTGGATCATCAAAGTCACCAACAGATGTTAGCTCAAATGATTCCCATCTACAGCCTTCACCCTTTAATGCCATTGTTCCATACAAGGGAGATCTAATCTTTTTGAAGTCTTGTGACAACTGTATTCTATAATCATCGTATAATGTAAAAAAATGTTGCTTATCAATAAAACAATGTGCTTTGGTGTTATTATATGTGTTATTGTATTTAATGATTTTACAATTTGATTCGATTCCGATTTCAAGCTTTAAATCGCTTTCTGGAAGGTTATACGCAAACTGGTGCATAAACGCAATCAGTTTAACGCGACGTACACTCTGGAACTGTGACATAAGCCAAACATACCCTAAATACCCTTTACATAACTTAGAAATAAGTTTCGAAGGATTCGGTATAACAAAAACATGTTTATTTGAACTAAAAGAACTAATTTCGACAAAACTGCGAAACGAACGTTGGTGACCGCCCGGATAATATTTAAATCCCAAAAATACTCTGTTATGATTAAAATTTTATTTTAATCAGGCTCGTGTTGAAAAATAAATTAAAACGCTTAAAAACGTTATTTTTCACGTTTAAGCGCGTACCGCGTGTTTCTGCGCAACACAGTGCTTCTATTGGAAAACGCAGACAACACAGCCAGTCTCGGCAACTGAAATTTATTTCAGTATTATTTTGGCGAGTTTATTTTTATAGAATAATAAAAATAATTTAGAACGCCATAAACCGGGATTTAAATGCTAGATAAAATACCCGGTATCTAGTTAAATACCTGTTTTATCTATTTTACCAAACAAATTTACACTTAACCCCCCCCCCCCCCTTCAAATTTACGGTCACATGGGGTGGCCCCCATCAAAATCCTTACGAATCTTGCAAAAATCTTTCATGATATCTCTTGGATTTCCCTTGGATCCTCTTTGATATTTTGTAATCTCTAAAGATTTATCTAGAGATTTTGTCCTATAAATACACCACCATACTTCACAACACTCCACTCACCTCCCTCTCTCTCTCTCCCAACCGTCCACACCACCTTCATCACCATTTCCATTTTTTCCAACTTTGTTCTTGAGAATCCATCTCCATTTCAAGCCAAATTCAAGTTGGTGTGAAGATCCAAAGATTTTTCCTAGGTGCTTTCAAGTGATTTCAAGCTCCATATCAATAAATCCTCATCCAACAACTTACTTGAATCTTGAAGGTATAACATTTATGTTTAAATCATACTCTTGATTCTTGATTGTTCTTGATGATTTGAAGTTTCTCTTGAATCTTGGGAATTTTCACAAACTTGAAATCTAAAATGAAATAGGTCTTGATACAAATAAAAATGGTGATGTATATGTGGGTATATAACCGTATACATATGTGTATGTGTGTATGAGTTTTGAGATTGATTTCTTGATAAACACTTGTTTAGGATATTTGCTTGCATGTTTTAGTAATATTTAAGCGATTAACAGCATGCTGAGTAACATGTACAGCCAACTTCAGTTGGCTGTAAACGGACCGTTATAAATCGAAAAATCAATTTTCTGAAGTCTAAATTATATGTTTTCGAAAAACGAATCAAATGGCACTGGAATCATATATTTTCGAGGTCGTTTACTCTTTTTAAAGGTCCGTTTTGTACAGCAGCAAAAGCTGCGTTTTTACTGCAGAAAATGTGTGTTATGTTTTTCGTCATAACTTGAAATCTGTGTAGCATTAGCTCATGAAATTTGTACTGTAGATGACCACTGATGTCTTGTAATTCTCCCACTGGAATTTCATCAATCGGACTTACGATGAATTTTAAATAAATTATTCCGTGGACTGCAGTTAGAAAGTGATGAATCTGATTGCAGTCCGGTAAATGATTTTTTATAAAATATTTGTAATGACTTGGATCACGATATTTTTATACAATAATATATGGATTGTTTAAAACATTCTGTAAAAATTTGGGAATTTTGGAGTAAGTTAACTATTTTATTAAAATTTTCGAAAACAGCCCAGTTTTGAATGATAGTTAAAATGCAAGGGTTTTGATGATATATGCATGATATGATAAATGTTCAAATACATCAGCAAATAAACATAAATAAGTTGCATATTTGTTGCATTTAGATTCATATAAAATGATGTTGATATGATAGTGTGCTTTAGGCACTTGTACATAAGAATACATGTTGATTTAAAGCTCAAGAAATGATAAAAAATGATGGTATGACAAAAGTGTTTTAGAACAGCTTATGAACACTAAAAATAACATCATTTGGTATATTATAATGGCATGAAACTTTGACATAGGTTTGATAGCTTTGCATGTTGTACATATAGCTTAAAAAGTGGTAAAATATGTGAAATTTGCATGATTTATGTGCTTTGTTTGAGACCTGCACTATCATGAGTATAACCACATTTTATTCAGTAAATAACATGGGTTATGTTAAAATATCAAGTCGTTTCGATTTGGGATGGTTAGGGTAATGTTTGATGCAAAACTATGCGGTAAAACGGTTAAAAATCGGCTTTTCGGAGGATTTTTATAAAACTGTTTTAGATCAGTAAGTAAACTGATATTTTTGATATAAAAATAAGTATTTTAACTTATATTAAGTTTACTTGTTGTTTGGTTAGTCATACGTGACTTCCGACGCCCAAAAATGTTACCGAATCGCTAAAATAAGTGTTTTTCAACATACACTATAATGGGTTGTTCATGGGTAAATTTTATGTGTTACAATGTGATATGTGTTTTATAATATGTGTATGATGACATGTTAATACTTGACAAGATTACGTGTATTACGCTATTATTAGTATGTTACGTTTGAGTATATATATTACGACGCGCAAATCATAGATATATTGTTTATAACATGATGAGAGTCACCAATAAAATCGTTCAAGTCGCAAAGTTCTTAAAATATGTATATGAACTCATATATACATAAATACACCAATATAATAAAAAATAATAACTTTTCGAGAAGATCTCAAAGTTATGTGAAAATTCTAAGTATCGGAGAAACTTATGTATTTTTGTGGGTTTTTTATTATTAAATCGTTCTTATTTAATTTAGGACGAATAAACAATTTGAGGGATTGTGTTAACATATAAAAACGCACCCAAAGGTGAGTACATAGTCCCCTCTTTTACGTTTTCAAAAGTTTTGGGGTGATTCATATGTGCCTATAGGATTTTCATGATTTCGACTATATGATTTCACATGCATAAGTACTATCTTTTGATTAATTGAACTATTATCTATGGTTTAAACGACTGATTTCCAAGGTTTGTTAGAACTAATTGTTCATTTATACTATTATTTATACATTCATTAACAATGATCAAGCCGATTGGTAGTACGATATAGCGCTATAGGACTAGACACCCCATTCCTGTTGTATGGAATGTCAGAAACCAAATTTTATCCAAATAGAATTTGCCTTTGTGGTATTTCTATAGTCTCTAAAGTGTAGTTTGATGCACTAAGGTTTGAATGTATTGCTAAATCGCGATTTATGGTATATTTCGATATACTACCAACGTGATACTGTTTGCTAAAGCATAATTTGATATGCTATTATTTACTAAAGTATAATTTGATATACTATGTACAAATCCAACATATATTTTGTTATTTACTAAAACATAGTTGATATGTTATTTACAAAACCAAAGTACACTTATGATATACTACCGAAAACTATTATTTTAACAACTAAAGTATATTTGATATACTATCTGTTTAACTATTTTGAAACTAAAATATATTATAATATATTACTTATCCGACTTTCTTAAAACCAAGGTATATTTTTATGTATACTACAACTTTTATATCAATGCAAAGGGTTCTAGAAACCAAACTTTTATCAAGGATTCATGGCTACTTTTATAAACATATAATCTTTTCTTATATGATCCAAAGCCATGAATCTAATTCACAAAACCTATGTTACTCACAGGCATTTTTATGTTGATGTATTTACTTTCACATATGTTTCAGGTTTTATTTCGTGACGACTGTTGATTGCTTTACATAGGATGGACACGGGACTTAGTAATTATAAAAAAAACATGAACGGCAATTGTACTGTTTGTTGATCAAATTCCAAGACAATGTAACTTATTATGTAATAAAACAATATTCTAAATTCCATGTGTTGTGAAACAATGATTCTGTTACGACACTCCCCGACGTTTCCGCCATGATTTGTTGATTTACGTGGTCGGGGTGTGACAAGTCTCATCCACCAGATCAAATCATTGGCAACATTAATGAAGGGGTTCTCACTAGAAGTCAATCCCAAAACATTTATCTTTTTGCTGGCTTTCTATCACTCCATCAACCAGTCAAGTACCAAGAGGCACTAAAAGACAACAATTGGGTAGAAGCTATGCAAGAAGAGCTCCAACAGTTTAAGCGACAACAAGTATGGGAACTTGTACCACTGCCAGAGGGTGTAAGTCCTATTGGCACAAAGTGGGTCTTCAAAAACAAAATTGATGAAAGGGGCATTGTTGTAAAAAATAAAGCTAGGCTCATGGTTCAAGGCTTTAGACAGGAAAAGGGCATTGACTATGATGAAACTTTTGCCCTTGTAGCAAGATTAGAAGCTATCAGACTGTTCTTAGCCTTTGCTGTCAACCACAACATCAAGGTGTTTCAAATGGATATCAAATGTGCATTCCTATATGGTAAGATTAAAGAAGAGGTATATGTTTGTCAACCTCTTGGTTTTGAGGATCCATTTAATCCAAATCATGTCTACAAGCTGAACAAAGCTTTGTACGACCTGAAACAAGCAACAAGGGCCTCATATGAAACTCTTTCCACTTTTCTAATCTCTATTGATTTCACAAGAGGTAAAATTGATAAAACATTATTTTTAAAATGGAGAGGAAAAGATTTGATGATTGTCCAAATTTATGTAGATGACATCATTTTTGGAAGCACATGTAATAAAATGTGTGAAGAGTTCAGAAAACTCATGACAGGTGAGTTTGAGATGAGTGCAATGGGTGAACTACAGTGCTTTCTTGGTCTCCAAGTTAAGCAGATGCAAAATGACATTTTCATTCATCAAAGCAAATATGCTAAAGAACTTTTAACCAAATTTGAGATGAATGATTGCAAGCAATGTAGTACACCCATGGCAACCACCAAGATAGTCATGTCTGATGAAAAGGATGATTTGGTTGATCAAACCTTATATAGAAGCATGATTGTGTCTTTATTGTACCTAACTGCATCTAGGCCAGACATCATGTTTGCAACATGTGTTTGTTCAAGATCCCAATCAGCACCTAGGAAGTCTAACCTCATTGCTGTAAAAAGGATATTCAGATACATAAAAAGTGCTCCCACACTTGGTATCTGGTACCCTACTAATGGGAATATTAAGCATTCAGGTTTTTTAGACAGTGACTTTGTTGGATGCAACACAACCAGTAATTCTATATCAGGGGGGTGCCAATTTCTAGGTGATTGCTTAGTATCTTGGCAAAGCAAAAAGCAAGCAGCTGTTTCCACATCCACTGCTGAAGCAGAATACATTGCTGCTGCAAGCTGTACAGCCCAACTGTTATGGCTTCAAAATCAATTGTTGGATTTTGGTATAACTGGTTTAAAGACATCTCTCATGTTGGATAGTCAAGCAGCTGAAAATATCATCAAAAGTCCAGTTTCTCATTCAACCACCAAGCACATTGACATCATACATCACTTTGTGAGAGATTGCTATGAAAAAGGTTTGATTTCTCTGCATCATGTTCCAACTAAAGATCAGCTGGCAAATGTGCTAACAAAAGCATTAGATACGTCCACCTTTGAAAGCTTGATCTCTAGAATTGGCATATTTAAGATGGACTAACAAGCAAAATCTTGTTTTTCTATGAATAAAAAGCATTAAAATGTTTTCAGAAAATCAAAAATTCATCCTTAAAAATAGTTAAAAATGAAAATTTTCATTAATCCTTAAAAGTCTGTCATAACCACTGATTGGTTCAAACATCTGATTGTTGAAAATTATCCACTGCTCAAAGAAAACCTCTGTTTCTTCACTTTTCTTGTTGACCACTGTTGACCAAACATCAGTGTTTCAACCACTGATAGTTATAATCAGCCAGTGTTCTCATTATTCACTGTTCTCACCCACTGATATTGTCCATCAGTGGTTTCCAAACATCTGTCTTCCACTTTCCATCAGAGGTTGCCATGTGGTCAGTTCTCAGCCGTCCGATCTTTGAAACCACTGCCACATTAGCATTCACTTTTTCACTTACATAAACCCTAATAAAACCCCAAAAAGAGTTTTCACTGCCTTATCGAATTCAAAAAATTCTTCAAAGCAGTTTTCATCTCCTATTCATATCTCTCCTCCATTCGCGATTTCTCATAATCACAATGGCTCTCGTCATCAAACAACCACACAATTACATTTGTACACTTGAGAAAACAAGCAAAAACAAAGATTTCCATTCCATCATCGACGCCCTTTCATCCTCAAAGTACAATTTTTTTTTGATTTGCAATGCACCCATTTACCCAGATGCCCTAAGAAATTTCTGGAATCATGCTAAACTCAAAATTCAAGATAAAAAACAATGGGCAATCTCATCAGAAGTGGGTGGAATTTTACTCCCAATAACACCACATACCATCTCAGAAGTATTACAGATGAATGATCAAGCAGGTAAAACTTCTTTCCCTAAGGATGAGTATCAAATTGACTTGATCGAAAGAGGGTATGCATGACAATTAACAAATGCAACCATGCAAAAAGGAGAATTTCCACCTCCCATGAAATTCCTGTTTCATACCCTGCTCACCTGCGTGTCCAATAAAACAACTACTTTTAATGAAATTCCTCTGAAAATACAATACTTGGGGTATGCTATCATCGCTAAAACTGATTTCAATTACTCCCAAGAAATTTTCAATGATTTGGTCAAAAACGTGAAAACCATAAAGGAAAAGAAGCCACAGGCCATCTTATTATTTCCAAGGTTTTTGAGTTATTACTTACAACAGAAAATACCAAAAGAAAATGCACAATACTTGTACAAGGTGCACCTTTTCAAATAAACAGTCTGGCAAAAGATTCAAAGGATTCCAAAACACAAGCAGGGGAGTCTGAGCAAATTTTGGACGAGTCCACATCTGCTCCTCAGACTTCAGCTGCTGAGCCCACTGCTCTTGGTGACCACATCAGCACAACCAGTGTTGTGCAACCCCCACCAAAATTCCCAAAAAGACCAAGAAAAATTCCACAAAGCCCACCAAACCCACCAAAAAGGGTCTTCTGGAAGATGAGATCCCAGAAGTTAACCTAGTGACAACTCAAATGTCACCGATAACCACTGTTGCTACTTCCTCACAACAGATGGAAAGATCTCCACCCAAAGGCTCAACTCCTCATGTTTCCTCACAAAAGGAACATGTTGTAAGCACAGGGACACCTCATCATGAAGTATTATCCTCACTTAAGAATATGCTTAACAACCCTTCTCCGTGGGCAAATTCTCTTTCAACTCCTATCCCTTCATCTCAACTTCCACCATCCATTAAACCTCTGTTTTATGCCATTGAGCTTCAGACTTAAAACAGCCCCTCTCAATCACACATTAAAGAGAGTACAACCTCAACAAGTGTCACACACCAACCGTGTAGTACAACAAACCGCGGCGGAAATGTCGGGGAGTGTTGTAACAGAATCATTGTTTCTCAACACATGGTAATTGAAGTTTTGTTTTATCTCATTAATTGTCTCATTGTTTTGATATGAAACTTACAAATACAACAATTGTCTTTCAAGTTTTAAGTCACAAAGGCCCACGTCCATCCTATGTGTAACAAGCAATCAACAATCGCCACATAATAAAACCTTAAACATATGTGAAAAACTGATGCGTGCGGTGTGTTATAGGTTTTTATGTATATTTTTAAGCTCTTTTTACACGTTAGTCAAGTTTTAAATTTATAAAACATGATATTTTACTAACACCAAACACACATATGGGCAAGTGCACCCATCGTGAGCGTAGTATAGTGTTGGCAAGATACCAAGGTCGTCCAAGGACACAAGAGCTTTTAATACCGGTTTATCTTCAACGTCTAATCAAATCAAAAGTTTAGAAAAAGGTTTTAAACTAGAAAAATAAAAACTAACTAAAATGCTGAAAAATAAAATAAAAATAAAAACAGATAGACAAGATGAATCACTTGGATCCGACTCGTGTTTAGTGTAACCTTTGATTATTTCCGCACTTTTGCACTTTTTAAGAGATTATCTTAGTTATTGTAGTAGGCCCCCCTTTTGAAGGTGACGTTACCCTCAACCCAGCAGTTTGAGTCAGCAAGGATACAATCCTAAAGGGTCGGATTATTGAAAGATTATTAATTAAGTTATTAATGCATAATGTGGTAGGCCCCTCTTTTGAAGGTGACGTTACCCTCGGCTAAGTAGTCTGAGTCAGCAGGGATACAGTCCTAAGTAGTCGGGTTAAAGTTTTAATAGTAGCTTACATATGAGGGGATCAAAGAGTTTGGACCCCCGCCATCCAATACCGGTGGGTATTGAAGGAGGTCCTACTAAATTTGACCCAGGTCCTTGCAGGATCTATACACTGAACAAGGCAAGACTCTTACCAAACCGTTCCCTTAATCCCCGACCAGGTAGCCAACATACCTCCATATAGACCGTGGAGATATGAATGGTGAAAATCTTTTATTTTATATAGACAGTAAAATAATGCCAAGACACCATGGAAAAACGATTAGGAAGAATCACCTTCAACATAAGAAACTAGTTATTAAAGTTATTAATACATAACAAAATAGAAAGTGCGAAAATATTAAAAATAAAAAGTATTACACTAGACACTTGTCTTCACCAAGTGATGTAAGAGACTTAGGCAAACGTGGCCTTTGATTGTCAAGAACTCTTACGATCAATCTTGGATCCCGAGATGACTCACACACTCTATGATGGATGATGGATGATGGTGGTGGGTGGTGGGTGAAGTGTGAGAGAGGTGGTGTGCCAAGGGATGGTTTGCAAATGAGCCAAGCACCCCTATTTATAGCCTGAACAGACGCTCGGGCACGGCCCCGTGTCCACCTTCCTTCTCTTTCTTCATTAATTGCATCTTGTCTGCATTAGTTTACCACGCCCCCGTGTCCGCTGGGCACGACCCCGTGTGCAGAAGCGTATCTGTACTATCAAGATTTCCCCAGATTCTGTGAATCTTAGAGTTGACCACGACCCCGTGTCCGGTGGGCACGCCCCCGTGGTGGGTAATATAAGCTTCTACAGCTTTGTCTTTTCTGTAGACACTTGGGCACGCCCCCGTGTTCACTGAACATGGGGCGTGTTCAGCCTTCTGTTCTCTTGTTTTTGCTTGGGAAGATGCTGTCGAGGGGTCGGGCATGCCACGTTTGATCGTTTTCTTGTATTGATGTTAGATTTAGCTGCCTTTTTGCTTCTTTTGTTCATTTGAGCTCATTTATCCTGAAAATACAAAAGGAAGACAAAAACACATTTTTTCCAACATTAGTACTAAAAAAGGGTTAGTTTTATGCCACATTTGATGTAATTTATATGTTGCATTTTGCACACATCAAATACCCCCACACTTGAATCTTTGCTTGTCCTCAAGCAAAACACTTTATAATGTGGCTTTACACTCCCAAATGGAATGGGTAGAAGAGAAGGTTTTTGGGCTTGTCATAGACTGTCGGGATTTCCAAGATTCTTTATTAAGTTTTATTTTTATTTATTTACAGTCCTATTCGTCATTATTTATTTAAAACATTATATAAGATAAATTACTTATTAGGGCATAACATGCCTTTTTAAAATTTCACTTATATACAAGTTCACATATCTCACGGGGGATCACTCAACACTCGGCCGAAGATGTATTTTAGTGAATCGCTCGAGAGCGGCATGGAACTTATTCCTACCATAAGCTTGCCAAGCAATCAATCCTCCTCCTTTTTAACTATACACCTTTGTAAATATCAAGAGGACTTTTGGGGTGAAGGGTTAGGCTTGGGTTAAAGGTAGGTGGTTGGGTTAGTGGTTAGTAGAAAAGGGCGAAAGGCGTTAAAGCATCGGTTTTCGTAAGACTTGCTATTTTTGTAATTTTTTATTTTGATGAAGCTTGTTATTCAAACAAAGTTATTTTTGATAAACTTGTTTGTTTATTTTTTTTTGCTTCATCCTCATCATTCAAAGATTTTTTTTCAAAGTCATGAGAAAAACCAAGCTTATTACTAAAACAAAGGGTTAAAAATAAAAAGGTTTTGGTGGGTAAAAGGGCGTTTGTTTTTGGGTGAAGAAATGAAAAGGTTTAGGCTCAACGGGGTTGACTAGGGGGATTTTGGGTAGGTGGTAAAAAAAAAAGAAAAATAATGGTGTAGAAATAAAAGGGGTTAGTCCTAATGCCTCCGTCATTTACTTACTCGGGTTTAAGTTGGTAAGGACCGGGAATGTATCGTCGTGGCAAGTTCTAGAGTCGTAAGAACAAAGCGGCTATTCACACAAGAAATGAAAAATGAGCATTTAGTTTAAGGATGTGTATTTGTATGCTCAAGAAAGGCTCAAAATTCACTTTTTGTGGGAATGGGTTTTTATGTGATCAAGTATATACAATCAAATTTTAACTAAACTTGTCATGCCGTTTCATAATTTTCTTATTTTGGTTCTTTTTATCACGACGCTCTCGGTTGTAAATTTGTAAAAATATAACCTTTTTAGAACTTGAAATTCCCAAGTTAAACCTAGACAAGTAAAAAAAATGAAAATTTTTTGAAAAAATTTGGGGTGATTAGCGGTTCCAATAGAGTTTTGTGTAAGCCTTGTTTTTAGGACTTGCAAGATTCAAGGTTTTAGCATCCCCCCCACACTTAAATTACACATTGTCCTCAATGTGTCCCAAAAATAAGTTTTTCGGTTGATTAAAATGTGTAAAAGTGGGTTAAAAACAAGATTTTATGTTACTGGGTAGCTGAACACGGGGTGTGTTGGCTGAGCACGGCCCCGTGGTCAGACTGCCAATATCAAATTTAAACAGAAGGCTGGGCACGGGGGCGTGTTCAGTGAGCACGGCCCCGTGTCCAGTTACCTGAACTGGGCATTTTCTGCAGAACCTCGGGCACGGGGCGTGTTGGGGTGAGCACGGCCCCGTGCTGAACTTGCTGTAATGAAGAAAAATTGTTGGGAGGCTCTGTTTTTGTGTATGGGGTGTGGGTTCAAGTTTCCCTTAGTAACCTCCACCATTTCGAGTGTGCTTTATTCCTGAAAATTAAAACTAAACTAGAAAACATAAAAGTTAAACTAATCTAAAATTAAGGATAGTTCCGCGGAATGCCTCCGTGGTGCACCACGTTTATAAGGGTCCTTGGCTAGACCCACCTTATCGGGTGGTTCTGGCTCATCTTCAATTAGGGGGTCGTCATTGCCGATTGGATATTTCATTGATCGTTCAAGATCGACACATCTTTTAAAGGCCCCTAATTGAATGGGTAAGTTGTTTTTCTTTCGATTAATCAAAGCTTTGTGGGTTTTTACAAAAGGTCGTCCCAACACTAGTGGGGCGTCATCAAGGATGACGAAGTCGGTTGGGATTACCATTTGATTTGTTTGGACTAACACATCTTCAACTATCCCCATTGATTTTATTGTTTTCCGATTAGATAGAAAAATGGGTATTTGAAGTGGAGAGAAATCACTAATACTTAATTTTTCAAAAATGTAGTTTGGCATTATATTAACACAAAGATCTTTATCAATTGTGATATTACTAATAAAGGAATTTTGAAAAAAGCATGGAACCGGTGTAATGTTAATTTCAAATGGGTCTTCTTTTATTAGCGTAGTTAGATCATTTGTTAACTTGATGCTTACCGTTTCGTCAATTTTAGTGTTAGTGTTTAACTCTTTTAAAAAGTTAGCATGAGTGGGCATTAAACAATGATTTTCGAAAGAAGGTGACAAGAGATTAATTTCTTTAAAATTAGACTCTTCTTGAGTTTTAACGTTGTCGGACTCACCTTTTTCGTTGTCTAACTCATGTGTCGGTTTTTCACTTACTTGTTCTTCCATTTTTACCTCTTCAACTATCTCTTCTTCATTACAAGTTAATTCTTCCCTTGCGCGGGATTCCTCTTCCCTTGCGTGGGCTTCTTTTATATAGTGCTCGATAGTTTTAAGGTGTTCTATTATCTTTTCGGCTACGGGTGAGATAGTTGTTGGTTCGTCAAAGTGAGTTGAATAAGTATCATCAAAGCTTGAATTCGGAAGTTCGATCCTTGGTTCCTCATAGTACTCATGTGAGGTAGATATTTCATACCATTGTTCCTCATTGTAAGTATATGATGGATAAGGATCGTAACTTGGTTCTTCATAATACTCATATGAGGTGGGTTGTTCATGCCATGGTTCCTTATAGTAAGTATATGAAGGTGAAGGCTCATAACTTGGCTCCTCAAAGTATGAGTAAGAAGGCTCATACCTTGGTTCATCAAGATATGAGTATGAGGGAGAAGGTTCATACCTTGGTTCTTTGTAGTACGTATATGAAGGAGAAGGTTCATACCTCGGCTCTTCATAGTATGTATATGAAGCGGTTGGCTCGTACCTAGGTTCCTCGTAGTATGTGTACGAAGGGGATGGATCAAATAGGTCACAATATTGAACCGAGTGCGGGTTACCACAATTAGTGCAATAGTTGTGACAACCCTCACATTTACATGTATCCGTACACTAAATTAATATTTAATTTGTGCTTAATGACTGTGCTTGATTACAACTGTGATTAAACTGCTTACTGTTTTCTGAAACATACATACTCATGCATCACATTTTATACTGTCACTCTATTATTTACACAGAAACATTAGTGACAGCCATGATGCACAAAGCACAGTTAGCACAGTGAGCGGATAACCCAGAAACATGCTGACAATGCCAGCACCTAGACAGATGATATTATTGAGGCCAGTATGAGCCGGGAATAAAGTACTACACTAGTAGTGAGTGTAGGGAGGTAAGGATCATTAAACTGCGTCACTAGGTGATAGTTATAGTGCCCGGAAGTGCCTAAAACATACTTAAAATGCAGAATTCTGCACTAGTTAACCAAAATTCGGCATTTAACAATGAAAGTAAAGTGCAAAAACTTGGTAAAATAGTCCAAGACACTTTCCAAAGTGTTGGTAATTTAATGTGTCACTAAAACTAATATAAATGACACTTTAAATCTTTATTAAGCACTTTAATGGATCAATAACCAACCGAACAACCGGACTTTACCCGGAACATAAAAATATTGCCAATGACATTGTTTTTACTTTTCTGAGCTTGTTAGGGTCCCCGAACACCCTAACACACCTTATATTATAACACACATAATAATACACTAACTATACCCTTTAAACTCTAACTAAATCCTAACTAGATCATCACCACCCAACCCCATACCCCCCCCCCCTCACTTCGACGGTCACCACAAGGGTGACCCACCCTTGCTTTCTTTTGATTATTTTAATTGCTAATGTTGGATATCTAGAAAACACATTACATGATGGTTAAACTTGGAATTGAATTATAAGTAAGCACCTTGGTCATTAACACTTTCATTCACTAAACACAAAATCAAACAAGCTCTCTTCTCTCCCTCCTTCACCACTCTCGGCCGCCACCCTCCTCCACCATATCACCATCATCAACTTCTTGTTCAATCATTTCTCATATACTCAAAGGTGTGAGAGGTCTAACAACTAAGCTCGGTGCTCTCGGAAGTTCAAGAACCACTCTTGTTTTCTTTTATCCACCGCTTTTACGCCTTGTTTCTTCCCTAGCCTTGTGCTAGTAGTAAGTGCTTCTAATCATCATCTTGATCTTGTTTTTGGTGGTTAATAGATTATTTAATGGTGAAAAATTAAGAAACACTAAAGAACATGAACAAGTCTTAAACATAAAGTGTTAAAGGGAGGATAAAGAGAAGTTATGTGTGTAAATCTCGTAAATCTTGTGTAGTTATGATTATTTGATGTTGTTTGTTTGTAAAAGTTGGATGGATCATCATCTAGACATGCTAGATCATGTTCAAGAACTTGAAACTTGAATAAACATAATTTTTCTTGAAAAGTAAGGTTATAAACTTGTAGATCTAAAGGTCTACAAGTGGTCTTTCGGAAGAACCAAGTGAAAGATACTAGTTTTGTTAAAACCCGGATATTTTATGAACTAAAAGCATTCTTGGTAAATAAACAAGTGTATGAACACTTGTGTAACAAGGAAATTTCGTAAAGAAATATTTTGTGAATCTTGACTAGAAGTTGTGAAACTTCAAATTCTTTAAAAATAAAATTTTCAAGAAACCAATCATGTTTTTAAAGATAACAGGACCCACTAAATGTGTTGGTGATTTACTACATATTTTTAGAAAACTCTCAAGTTCATGAGTTATGATTTAGTCTTATTTTTGTCAAGAGTAGTGAGTAAATATTGTATGTTGTTGATTGTTAAATTGGTTGATTGATTTTACAAAAGAAAATGATACGCTAGTAAGCGTGGACACCTCCGTTTACAAAGGAAACTCTGGCGAAATTTTTCTAGAATTTCAACACTTAGAAATATTTTTCTAACAAATGTTTACATATATATTTTTCAACTTGGTTTTCCAAAATAAACTTCGCCATGATTTTTATTTCAAAAATTACCAAGTACGGGAGGTGGATTTTCGTAAATAAAACTTGATAAATATATATTTAGAATATATATTTTATAATAAGACGCTTGTGTGATTATTTGATTATTTGGTGAACTAGATATATATTATTTTTAGGGTAAAAATAATATAACATGATATCATGAAATCACGACTCCAAAATAATACCAACGCTCTCACAAATAAATATTTAAGTTACACCGGAATTGTTATTACAACGCGAACTCTAAAATGTAACTTATGTATTTTGGGAAATATTCTCATATGTATATTTTAATAAGTATTATTTTGGAAATTATATGAGATAAAATATAATATTTTTGGGAAAAATATATATATATTTTGGGATTAAAATATTTTAGACAAGTGATTAAAAATATATTTTCCAAGTGAGACTTAAAAATATATTTTCGGAAATATAACGTATACATGTATAAAGACCCCCATCCTTGGGAAGGAACATACTTATAAAATAAATAAGAAGTGTGAATACGGAATAGTTACCTAACTATTTCTCCAAAAACATTAAACCATAAGCCAAGGCACGGCCCATCCGTCTAATAGGAATTAGTACGTGTAGGTCGTCACGCAGCAGATAGAGTTGGAGATTGACGTTTCTGGATACGCACTTCTGTGAGTTCATGTCCCCCTTTTCTCTTAACTGTTTTCAGTTTTATACTTCGGGGGTGGAATACATGTTACATTATTACAGACTTTTATATACACGGTATGGTTAGCTTAAGGAGGGTTTACTACTTAGATCATGTGAGTGGGTAGGTGGAACTTGAGGCCATTAATCCTCGTTGTAGGACCGAGGGTCATGAGCGGTAGATCTATTTGGGTGTAGTGAGCCCAGCTCGTGAGTCCACTGTGCGGACCACGGAGTGACTTTGAGCCCGACGCAAAAATCTACTAGGTTTGAGTCTTCCTGCATCACTTCACACATATCATTGGCTTTGCAACCCAATGGTGATCTCTTTTTCCTTAATTGCTACATACCATGGATTTTCATACATACAGACATACTACAAGGGTTTATACCTACTCACTTTTACATGAACTCGCTCAACTTTTGTTGATTTTTCAAACTACATGTATTTCAGGAAACTAATGGATCTGGCCAAGTTTGCAATGGTGTTAAGCTGCGTAGGAATAATGATGTCATCCGAGTTTAGGAAATGTGACCTTTGCCTGGACGGGTTACAAGTCTTAAACTGTGTTTTATTTCAAGTCTTTGGTCAAGTCGTATGAACAAGTTTTAATTATGTCAGGGTTGTAATTCATTTCATGTGTCGACTTTTAAACAATGTTGTCGTGTTTACTTTTAAAAACTTGATGAATGGATGAACATCATATGTTTTATTTCATATAGCATGGTTATGATATTTGCTATGGTATTAAGAAGTCACACCAAAATAAACCCACGCTTCCGCAAAGCCAGGGTATGACAGCTTGGTATCAGAGCATCGGTCATAGCGAACTAGGATTCTTTCTCAAGTCTAGACTATGATCACTAGGGCTCTCACGAAAACATTTTTACATTGCATACACTAAACATCCAGATCCAGGGCACAAAACATTTTTACAAACAAAAGGGCACAATACACTTTTTCAAAATTTATATATTTCAGTCTTAGAGGCTGAGGGAGGATCAGTCTTAGAGACTGAGGAAGGATCAGTCTTAGAGACTGAGGGAGGATCAGTCTTAGAGACTGAGGGAGGATAAGTCTTAGAGACTGAGGGAGGATTTAGTCTTCGAGACTGGGAAAAATTTGGTCTTAGAGATCAGGGAATTTAGTCGGAGAGACTGGGTAGGATAGTCTAGGGAAGACTAGGATGATTACTTGCTTGCTTTATTGTGGCTAACATGTTTATTTGACTTTATGATTGATATATGTGCATATATGGGATTGTGTTACAGACGTCATGGTTTCATCGTCAGACACAGGAGTATCGGACACACTAGACCCCATGGCGATCGTGTCAGATGACAAGATTTTGTCAGAGCAGGAGGTCTACACATCAGACACCACCAGCATGGACGACGATGATTTTCAGCCGTTCGCGCTGCCCGATGTTGGAGTTGAGCCTGCTGATGGCATTCCTGCCGGGGATTTACCACTTGCGGTGATCCCTGCTCCTATACCGCTTGCTGCTTTTCCAGTAGTTGATATGCCACTCGATGTCGTTTCTGACGACGACATCGATCTGTTTGAGGAGGATCCGCCTGAGGCTGACTATGAGGGCGGGGCCCCTATTGATGCTGACGTTATTCTTCCCATTGCTGAGGCCCCTATAGAGGAGCTTCCTGTTGGTTCACCTGTCCTGGACTCATTGGAGTCTGTGGCATCTGCATCTTCGCACGACAATGGTGTGCAGCCTCACTCTTCTGACCCTGACATGGCGATGTCAGCTGCACCCGGTCCATCGCACGAGTTCGAGGTTGACCACAAGGACGATGACGCTTTTGAGCCGACCTGTCCCCCTGATTTCAGTCCTGACCACGATATTGATTTTATTCACATGGATCAGCCACTAGAGGCGCCCGTAGATCCTATTGATCCTTTGCTTGACATTCCTGCTGATCTTGATATGGATTTTGTTGACCCGGAGCCTGCTGTGGCCCCAGAGCCTGTAGTTGCTCCTGACCCTGCATTAGAGCATGTCCCTGTCCATGAGGATGCACCAGCTGTTGCACCTCTTGTTGAGGATATACCCGTTGCTGATCTTCTCGCTGTTGCTCCACCCTTGATAGATGATCCTGTTGTTGATGCACCATTTCCTGATCCAGTGCCGGTACTGTTTGACCGTGCACCTTTTGCTACTCATATAGATCCATGTTACGCCGACACCCGTAATGGGTGGATTGACGATGACGATTACCCACCATTTGTGGTACCTGTTACACCTCCAGTAGCACCTGTTTCTATACCCACTGATATTCCCTTGTTTTCCCCACACCCCACGGATGTTCACCGCACTGATCTACCTATCACGTTCCTTCAGGACATACCGCCACCACGTCCTGGAGAGGGGTCATCTAGGTAGCCGCCTGTCCCTGTTTCACCCTTGCTGTCATCATCTTTACCGTTCACACCTCAGTTTCCTCATGTTACACCACCTACTGCACCATCTTTCAGACCGTCGAGCGAGCCATTTTTATGGACTACGCCCCCTATCATGCCACTGTCTGATCCGTACCACCCGTACCATGTTGGGTACTCTACGGAGGACATCCTCACTTCTTTGATGATATAGCAGGATGCATTGACGCGTCGTATTCAGGACTTGGAGAGAGCTCCACATCCGCCCTGTCATTGTCAGACCCCATTTGCAGCACCACACGTTCCTCGTCCACTTTCCCCCGATTCAGACGCTCGCTTTTGGACTTCTGAGCAGCAGATAGCATATTTGTTGCGCGCCTTTCGCGCCTTAGAGGAGGACTGGTTACATATGCGTCCTTTACTTTTCTCTCATTTTCCTCCTCCTCCTCCACCATCAGCATAGGCGTTTTTGGTTTTATGCAGGTCGATCTTTTGGTGAGAAGGTCGCTATTGAGCCAGCTTACGGAGCTTTTGAAAGATCACACTTTTTGTATATGATAGTTGTAGTTTGACTTGTACTTTTGGGGGTGATGTAGCCCCATGATGTTACTTTGACATGTGATGTACTATTAAACTTGTAAAACACTGTTGTGGTCGTGATTAATGAAGCTCAATGGCAACATTCTCACTACATGCTTTGTTGGGTTATATGTTTTAATTTATAACATGAGATGTCATGTGTTGATGGATGTTAATGTATATGTATATTATACTTACTATGACATGACCTACATGATCATCTTTTAGAAGATGCCACCAAGACGCGAAGTACGCATGCCTACTACCCAGGCAGAACTCCAAGGGATAATTGCCGCCGCTATAGCACAGTATGCAACCTCCCAGGGCGGAACCAGTGGGAGCATTTCGAACAACAACGGCAATAACAACCCACCCAATGGTAATGTCAAGTCGTTTGAGACATATTACCATACATTTGAATATTTATAGCATGACCGCTAATACCATTGGTAAATTCCAACGTATGTGCAGGGTGCACCTACAAGCAGTTCCTCGACTGTAAGCCCGTAAATTTCAACGGTACCGGAGGTGCTGTTGCATTTGTTCGGTGGGCTGAAAAGACAGACTCTGTCCTAAGAATGAGCAAATGTGCTCCCGAGCAACAAGTGACCTACATCTCAGGGCTGTTTCTGGATGGAGCCCTATCGTGGTGGAATCTGCAGGTGTAGACTTTAGGAGAAGCTGCTGCTTATGCATTAACATGGGTCGAGTTAAAAGAGTTAATGAGAAGGAAGTACTGCTCGCGTGCTGAAATACAGAAGTTAGAGACTGAGTTCTGGCATCTGAAAATGGATGGTCCCAAAATAGCAGAATATGTTTAAAGATTTCATGATTTATCTAACGTCGTGCCGTATATGGTCACACCCGAGTTTAAACGTGTTGAGAGGTTCATCTGGGGATTGGCTCCCCAAATCATGAGTATGGTTACCACATCCAAGCCTGCAACGATTACGGAAGCAATCGACCTAAGTGTGGCGCTTACTGAGGAAGCCATTAGGTTGAACAAGTTCTCAGTTTCTGATCAGAAGGAAAAGGAAACACATGTTGAACCGGCTGGTGAAAACAAACGAAAATTTTCCAACTTCAAGCAGAGTACAAGCAATGTGAGCAAGAAGGGTGAATCAAGCACGCCAGCCAGAGCCAAAACAAAAGGTTACATGGGCACTCTGCCCAAGTGTAATACCTGCCAGCGCCATCATTCTGGCCAGTGTGGATCGAGAAAATGTGAAACTTGTGGGAAAATTGGCCATTTGAAGGATACTTGCTGGGTTGGTTTAGGCCAGGGTGGCCAAAGGGGTTTCAATAACAACAACCGTGGTGGTAATCGTGGGAATGTTGCAAATCAAGCTGGTAACCGGGGAGCAGACGGAAATCGGGGCGGGAATGGAAATGGGAATGGCCAAGGGCCAGGATGCTTCAATTGTGGAGACGTTGGGCACTTTAAGAGGGAATGCCAAAAATTGAACCAAGCACGGGGAAGAGTCTTTAACATTGGCGCAAGGGAAGCGTGCCAAGATCCAAACGTTGTCACCGGTACGTTCCCTATAAACCAACGTTTTGCATCTATTCTTTTTGATACTGGTGCCGATTATAGTTTCGTGTCGTTAGAATTTAAGAATGTACTTGGATTGGCCACTAGTAAGTTGGACGTTCCGTGCTCGATCGAATTGGCGAATGGAAAACTAATTGAAACGGGAGAAGTTATCAGAGGGTGCGTGATAGAATTGGGAGGGCACGAATTTACCTAGACCTACTGCCTATCAAGTTGGGAAGCTTCGACGTGGTAATGGGAATGGATTGGTTATCGAGTAACAAGGCCGAGATTGTTTGCCACGAGAAGACCATCCGCATCCCTATGACGGATGAAGAAACGATCGTAGTGCACGGAGAGAAGCGTGATACGCCGCTGAGGATTATTAGCTGTCTGAAAGCTAGAAAGTGTTTACAGAAGGGATGTGTCGCATTCTTGGCGCACATCGTGGATAAAGAAGCCGTGGAGCTGAAAATAGAAGACATTCCGATCGTAAGAGTATACCCTGAAGTCTTTCCAGAAGACTTGCCGGGGTTGCCGCCTCAAAGGCAAGTTGAGTTCCACATTGAGTTGGTTCCAGGCGCCGCGCCTGTAGCCAAGGCACCCTATAGACTTGCACCTTTAGAGATGCAGGAGTTGTCAACGCAACTCTAGGAGCTGTTGGATAAAGGATTCATCAGGCCAAGCTTCTCACCTTGGGGAGCTCCGGTTCTGTTTGTTAAAAAGAAGGACGGTAGTTTTTGTATGTGTATAGACTACCGCGAGCTTAACAAGTTGACCATCAAGAACAGATATCCTTTGCCAAGGATTGATGATCTTTTCGACCAGTTGCAAGGTTCGAGCTTTTATTCAAAGATCGATCTTCACTCCGGATACCATCAGCTAAGCATACTAGAAGAGAGTATCCCGAAAACGGCCTTTAGGACTCGTTATAGACATTACGAGTTCCTAGTTATGCCGTTTGGGTTGACAAACGCACCGGCCGTTTTCACGGACCTAATGAACCGAGTCTGCAAGCCGTACTTGGACAAGTTTGCGATCGTGTTTATCGAGGACATTCTGATCTACTCGAAGACGAAGGACGAGCACGAACAGCACTTAAGAGCTATCCTAGATCTACTTAAAAAGGAGAAATTGTACGCTAAGTTCTCGAAGTGCGAGTTCTGGTTGCGCGAAGTCCAATTTCTTGGACATGTGGTTAATGGAAAGGGAATTCATGTTGATCCCACAAAGATCGAGGCAATCAAGGATTGGGAGACCCCAAAGACGCCAACCAAGATTCGGCAGTTCTTAGGTTTGGCTGGTTATTATCGAAGGTTCATTGAGGATTTCTCCAAAATCGCTCAACCGCTGACCGCACTCACACAGAAAGACAAGAAGTTTGATTGCGGTGACAAACAAGAGGAAGCATTCCAGTTGTTGAAAAACAAACTTTGTGACGCACCAATCTTATCGCTACCCGAAGGGACGGACGACTTCGTGGTATATTGTGATGCCTCGCGTCAAGGTTTGGGTTGCGTGCTGATGCAACGCCAGAAGGTTATAGCCTATGCATCGCGCCAGTTGAAGGTACATGAGAAGAATTATACCACACACGATTTGGAACTAGGCGCGGTGGTATTTGCGTTGAAAATCTGGCGACATTATTTGTATGGTACGCGATGTACGATCTTCACTGATCATAAGAGCTTACAGCACATATTTGATCAGAAAGAGCTAAACCTGAGGCAGAGACGCTGGGTAGAGCTGTTGAATGATTATGATTGCGAAATCAAGTATCACCCAGGGAAGGCAAACGTGGTCGCTGATGCCCTGAGTCGAAAAGAAAGGATCAAGCCCATAAGGGTTAGGGCTTTGGAAATGATTGTCCAGACAGACCCTCTCTTTGCTTATTCGTGCCGCGCAGAGAGAAGCTTTGAAAGAAAGGAACATTGAGGACGAGTATCTCCGTGGGATGGAGAAGCAGTTGGTATCAAACGAGGAAGGAACTTTGTGCTTCATGAAACGGATTTGGGTTCCTCTGTTTGGTGGTTTAGGGAATGTTGTTTTTGATGAGGCTCACAAATCTCGGTACTCAATTCATCCCGGTGCGGATAAGATGTACCAAGACCTCAAGGATTTTTACTAGTGGCCTAGGATGAAAGGCGATGTTGCAGTATATGTTAGCAAATGTTTAACTTGCGCCAAGGTAAAGGCCGAGTACCAGAAGCCTTCAGGTCTTCTATAGCAACCTGAAATACCCAAATGGAAATGGGAACAAATTTCAATGGACTTCATAACGAAACTGCCAACGACGCCCAAAGGCCATGATACAATTTGGGTAATAGTAGACCGTCTGACAAAGTCCGCACACTTCTTGCTGATCAAAGAGAAAGACAGCATGAGTAAACTTGCGGAAATATACATGAGGGAGATTGTCGCACGTCATGGAGTGCCTCTCTCGATCATCTCTGATAGAGATGGGAGATTTGTATCAAGGATTTGACAATCCTTCCAAGAAGCTTTTGGCTGATAGTTGAATCTGAGCACTGCATTTCACCCACAAATTGATGGCCAGAGCGAGAGAACTATTCAGACATTGGAAGATATGCTGAGAGCATGTGTAATGGACCTGGGTGGTAGCTGGGATAATCATTTACCATTGGTTGAATTTTCGTACAACAACAGCTACCACACCAGTATTGGAGCCGCGCCATTTGAAGCCCTTTATGGACGCAAGTGTCGATCACCACTGTGTTGGGCTGATGCGGGTGATAGACAGCTTGTTGGTCCCGAAATAGTCCAAGAGACGACAGACAAGATTGCACAAATTCAAAAGCGCATCGAAGCGGCTCGCGAACGACAAAAGAGTTACGCGGACCGAAGAAAGAAACCTTTGGAGTTTCAAGTTGGGGATATGGTTTTGTTGAAAGTTTCACCCTGGAAGGGTGTGGCACGCTTTGGAAAGCATGGGAAGTTGAATCTGCGTTACATTGGCCCGTTCAGAATCCTACAAAGGATTGGGCTTGTAGCCTACAAGTTGGACCTACCTGCTGAACTCAATGGTGTTCATGATACATTTCATGTATCAAATTTGAAAAAGAGTCCAACACAAGAAACAGTAATCATTCATGCTGACGAAGTTCATATCGACGACACGCTCCACTTTACCGAAGAACCCGTTGAGGCTACGGATTGGAAAGTTAACAAAACACGCAGGAGTAGTGTCAAGCTCGTCAAAGTTCGATGGAATGCAAGGCATGGGCCAGAATTCACGTGAGAACGTGAGGATCGTATGAAAGAGAAATACCCCCATTTATTTCCCAAGACCCCTGCAACTAGAAGCAGAGCCTAAAATTTCGGGACGAAATTTCTCTAACGGGGGGAGAATGTGATAACCCTCACATTTACAGGTATCCGTACACTAAATTAATATTTAATTTGTGCTTAATGACTGTGCTTGATTACAACTGTGATTAAACTGCTTACTGTTTTCTGAAACATACATACTCATGCATCACATTTTATACTGTCACTCTATTATTTACACACAAACATTAGTGACAACCATGATGCACAAAGCACATTTAGCACAGTGAGCGGATAACCCAGAAACATGCTGACAATGCCAACACCTAGATAGACAATATTATTGAGGCCAGTATGAGCCGGGAATAAACTACTACACTAGTAGTGAGTGTAGGGAGGTAAGGATCATTAAACTGCGTCACTAGGTGATAGTTATAGTGCCCGGAAGTGCCTAAAACATACTTAAAATGCAGAATTCTGCACTAGTTAACCAAAATTCAGCATTTAACAATGCTAGTAAAGTGCAAAAACTTGGTAAAATAGTCCTAGACACTTTCCAAAGTGTTGGTAATTTAATGTGTCACTAAAAATAATATAAATGACACTTTAAAGCTTTATTTAGCACTTTAACGGATCAATAACCAACCGAACAACCGGACTTTTCTCGGAACATAAAAATATTGCCAATGACATTGTTTTTACTTTTCTGAGCTAGTTAGGGTCCCCGAACACCCTAACACACCTTATATTATAACACACATAAAAATACACTAACTATACCCTTTAAACTCTAACTAAATCCTAACTAGATCATCACCACCCAACCCCATACCCCCCCCCCCTCACTTCGACGGTCACCACAAGGGTGACCCACCCTTGCTTGCTTTTGATTATTTTAATTGCTAATGTTGGATATCTAGAAAACACATTAAATGATGGTTAAACTTGGAATTGAATTATAAGTAAGCACCTTGGTCATTAACACTTTCATTCACTAAACACAAAATCAAACAAGCTCTCTTCTCTCCCTCCTTCTCCACTCTCGGCCGCCACCCTCCTCCACCATATCACCTTCATCAAATTCTTGTTCAATCATTTCTCATATACTCAAAGGTGTGAGAGGTCCAACAACTAAGCTCGGTGCTCTCGGAAGTTCAAGAACCACTCTTGTTTTTTTATCCACCGCTTTTACGCCTTGTTTCTTCCCTAGCCTTGTGCTAGTAGTAAGTGCTTCTAATCATCATCTTTATCTTGTTTTTGGTGGTTAATAGATGATTTAATGGTGAAAAATTAAGAAACACTAAAGAACATGAACAAGTCTTAAACATAAAGTGTTAAAGGGAGGATAAAGAGAAGTTATGTGTGTAAATCTTGTAAATCTTGTGTAGTTATGATTATTTGATGTTGTTTGTTAGTAAAAGTTGGATGGATCATCATCTAGACATGCTAGATCATGTTCAAGAACATGAACTAGTAAGATGTTAGTGTTAGAAATGTGAAAGATGTTGAAACCATCCACCATGAACTTGAAACTTGAATAAACATAATTTTTCTTGAAAAGTAAGGTTATAAACTTGTAGATCTAAAGGTCTACAAGTGGTCTTTCGGAAGAACCAAGTGAAAGATACTAGTTTTGTTAAAACCCGGATATTTTATGAACTAAAAGCATTCTTGGTAAATAAACAAGTGTATGAACACTTGTGTAACAAGGAAATTTCGTAAAGAAATATTTTGTGAATCTTGACTAGAAGTTGTGAAACTTCAAATTCTTTAAAAATAAAATTTTCAAGAAACCAATCATGTTTTTAAAGATAACAGGACCCACTAAATGTGTTGGTGATTTACTACATATTTTTAGAAAACTCTCAAGTTCATGAGTTATGATTTAGTCTTATTTTTGTCAAGAGTAGTGAGTAAATATTGTATGTTGTTGATTGTTAAATTGGTTGATTGATTTTACAAAAGAAAATGATACGCTAGTAAGCGTGGACACCTCCGTTTACAAAGGAAACTCTGGCGAAATTTTTCTAGAATTTCAACACTTAGAAATATTTTTCTAACAAATGTTTACATATATATTTTTCAACTTGGTTTTCCAAAATAAACTTCGCCATGATTTTTATTTCAAAAATTACCAAGTACGGGAGGTGGATTTTCGTAAATAAAACTTGATAAATATATATTTAGAATATATATTTTATAATAAGACGCTTGTGTGATTATTTGATTATTTGGTGAACTAGATATATATTATTTTTAGGGTAAAAATAATATAACATGATATCATGAAATCACGACTCCAAAATAATACCAACGCTCTCACAAATAAATATTTAAGTTACACCGGAATTGTTATTACAACGCGAACTCTAAAATGTAACTTATGTATTTTGGGAAATATTCTCATATGTATATTTTAATAAGTATTATTTTGGAAATTATATGAGATAAAATATAATATTTTTGGGAAAAATATATATATATTTTGGGATTAAAATATTTTAGACAAGTGATTAAAAATATATTTTCCAAGTGAGACTTAAAAATATATTTTCGGAAATATAACGTATACATGTATAAAGACCCCCATCCTTGGGAAGGAACATACTTATAAAATAAATAAGAAGTGTGAATACGGAATAGTTACCTAACTATTTCTCCAAAAACATTAAACCATAAGCCAAGGCACGGCCCATCCGTCTAATAGGAATTAGTACGTGTAGGTCGTCACGCAGCAGATAGAGTTGGAGATTGACGTTTCTGGATACGCACTTCTGTGAGTTCATGTCCCCCTTTTCTCTTAACTGTTTTCAGTTTTATACTTCGGGGAATACATGTTACATTATTACAGACTTTTATATACACGGTATGGTTAGCTTAAGGAGGGTTTACTACTTAGATCATGTGAGTGGGTAGGTGGAACTTGAGGCCATTAATCCTCGTTGTTGGACCGAGGGTCATGAGCGGTAGATCTATTTGGGTGTAGCGAGCCCAGCTCGTGAGTCCACTGTGCGGACCACGGAGTGACTTTGAGCCCGACGTAAAAATCTGCTAGGTTTGAGTCTTCCTGCATCACTTCACACATATCATTGGCTTTGCAACCCAATGGTGATCTCTTTTTCCTTAATTGCTACATACCATGGATTTTCATACATACAGACATACTACAACGGTTTATACATACTCACTTTTACATGAACTCGCTCAACTTTTGTTGATTTTTCAAACTACATGTATTTCAGGAAACTAATGGATCTGGCCAAGTTTGCAATGGTGTTAAGCTGCGTAGGAATAATGATGTCATCCGAGTTTAGGAAATGTGACCTTTGCCTGGACGGGTTACAAGTCTTAAACTGTGTTTTTATTTCAAGTCTTTGGTCAAGTCGTATGAACAAGTTTTAATTATGTCATGGTTGTAATTCATTTCATGTGTCGACTTTTAAACAATGTTGTCGTGTTTACTTTTAAAAACTTGATGAATGGATGAACATCATATGTTTTATTTCATATAGCATGGTTATGATATTTGCTATGGTATTAAGAAGTCACACCAAAATAAACCCACGCTTCCGCAAAGCCAGGGTGTGACAATAGTCTTCCCTATAATCATCCTCCTCATAGGTGTAGTTGTAGCCTCCTGAGTATTGATCCATGAGAACCACTCAGCAGACCACAACAAAGTCTCGAGACCAGAAAACAAAAATAAAAACAGAAACAGAGGCTGGACACGGCCCCGTGTTTAGTGAGCACGGCCCCGTGTACATAATCTGTATCTGGGCGTTTTAATTAAAGTTACTGATTTCGTTTAGCACGGGGCGTGTTTAGTGAGCATGGCCCCGTGTTCAGGCTCTGTATCTGGGTGTTTTATGAAAAATATGCAGCACGGACCCGTGTTCAGTGAGCACGGCCCGTGTTCAACATACTGTAAATGCAAAACTAACTAAAATGCAGAAAAATATGCGCGCGTTTTGAAAAACTGATTAGGCAGTCGATTTTAAGCTTTCTTAAATTCCTTGTGTCCCCAGCAACGGTGCCAAAAACTTGATGCGTGCGGTGTGTTATAGGTTTTTATGTATATTTTTAAGCCCTTTTTACACGTTAGTCAAGTTTTAAATTTATAAAACACGATATTTTACTAACACCAAACACACATATGGGCAAGTGCACCCATCGTGAGCGTAGTATAGTGTTGGCAAGATGCCGAGGTCGTCCAAGGACACAAGAGCTTTTAATACCGGTTTATCTTCAACGTCTAATCAAATCAAAAGTTTAGAAAAAGGTTTTAAACTAGAAAAATAAAAACTAACTAAAATGCTGAAAAATAAAATAAAAATAAAAACAGATAGACAAGATGAATCACTTGGATCCGACTCGTGTTTAGTGTAACCTTTGATTATTTCCGCATTTTTGCACTTTTTAAGAGATTATCTTAGTTATTGTAGTAGGCCCCTCTTTTGAAGGTGACGTTACCCTCGGCTAAGTAGTCTGAGTCAGCAGGGATACAGTCCTAAGTAACCGGGTTAAAGTTTTAATAGTAGCTTACATATGAGGGGATCAAAGAGTTTGGACCCCCGCCATCCAATACCGGTGGGTATTGAAGGAGGTCCTACTAAATTTGACCCAGGTCCATGCAGGATCTATACACTAAACAAGGCAAGACTCTTACCAAACCGTTCCCTTAACCCCTGACCAGGTAGCCAACATACCTCCATATAGACCGTGGAGATATGAATGGTGAAAATCTCTTATTTTATATAGACAGTAAAATAATGCCAAGACACCACGGACAAACGATATGGAAGAATCACCTTCAACATAAGAAACTAGTTATTAAATTCATTAATACATAACCAAATAGAAAGTGCGAAAAGATTAAAAATAAAAAGTATTACAATAGACACTTGTCTTCACCAAGTGATGTAAGAGACTTAGGCAAACATGGCCCTTGATTGTCAAGAACTCTTACGATCAATCTTGGATCCCGAGACGACTCACACACTCTATGATGGATGATGGTTGATGGTGGTGGATGATGGTGTTGTGATGGTGGTGGGTGGTGGGTGAAGTGTGAGAGAGGTGGTGTGCCAAGGGATGGTTTGCAAATGAGCCAAGCACCCCTATTTATAGCCTGAACAGACGCTCGGGCACGGCCCCGTGTCCACCTTCCTTCTCTTTCTTCATTAATTGCATCTTGTCTGCATTAGTTGACCACGCCCCCGTGTCCGCTGGGCACGACCCCGTGTGCAGAAGTGTATCTGTACTATCAAGATTTCCCAGATTCTGCGAATCTTAGAGTTGACCATGGCCCCGTGTTCGGTGGGCATGCCCCCGTGGTGGGTGATAAAAGCTTCTACAGCTTTGTCTTTTCTGCAGACACTTGGGCACGCCCCCGTGTTCACTGAACACAGGGCGTGTTCAGCCTTCTGTTCTCTTGTTTTTGCTTGGGAAGATGCTGTCGGGGGGTCGGGCATGCCACGTTTAATCCTTTTCTTGTATTTATGTTAGATTTAGCTGCCTTTTTTCTTCTTTTGTTCATTTGAGCTCATTTAATCCTGAAAATACAAAAGGAAGACAAAAACACACTTTTTCCAATATTAGTACTAAAAAGGGTTAGTTTTATGCCACATTTGATGTAATTTATATGTTGCATTTTGCACACATAAAAAACAGTCAGCATAAAAATACCGGCGAGTACATAGGTTTTTTATGTCAAATTCATGGCTTTGAATTCATATTGTAATACCTCGTCCAACTACGAGAGTTATCGAGTATGTACCTTGAAATCAAAAAGTATTTGATATTGCAATATGTTTTATCATCCTTACAAGATGATATAAGTAAACCAAAACCATTGTAGCCATGAATCTTGAATGAAAACATTTGTCTTTGTAAAACCAAGTAGTGAATCGTCTTTGAAAGTAAACTTTGTATGATTTATATCTTTAAGTAAACCTCGTTGTGTGACATTGTTTGAAATCATTCATCCAAATCGTTCAATTGTTCAAATCGTTCAAATCGTCTTTGTTATAAACCATCGTTCAATCATTCGTGTTTTAATTATGAAATACAACTTTTGGTCATTCTTTAATGAATACATTCAAACCTGTGTTCTGACTCGACTATACCACCCCTGGGGTATCTTTAATAGGCCCTAAAAGACATCTTTAACAAGACTAACAAACCAACACATGATTTTTTAATCAGATAACAGTTTCTGACGTTCCCCAAACTACCCACCAAATCCAGTGAATAGCCTAGTAACGGAATTTTTCAGATCCTATGGTACCATAACATACTACTGGTCGGCTTGATCATAGTTAATGAATGTCATTCTTCAGTCTTTCGACTAATGCCCCAACAAGTTCATTCACATTATTGAAATCATTGTGTTTTATATAAACCCTAGCATTTGTTTATGAAAACTTAAAAAGCATTTAGCACATATGAGTCACCCCAAAACAATTAAAAGCATTAAAATAAAGGAGCTATGTACTCACTTGAGATTTCAAGTATCCTTGATTAAGTGACCTAACAAGCTCGGGAAATCAAGGAATCAAGTGTCACCTAGTATGGAATCACTATGTTAATAATCGAGGCCTAAATCAGGAGATCGGATAGAATGAGGTCTTGTAAACCAAATGAGTGTTGGAACTCCTATGATATGGTTTAACAAAGCCTACATTCTGATTTGAAACCTATCCTAAGTACTTATGACCCGTTATGACCCATTAAGGTAGTTTACGCTACTTTAACGCGTCATTTGCGTGAATGCGTGTTCGGATGGCCTAACTAGTCCTATTACAAGTATTATATGCCTAAACATGTTTACTTTTGTTGCATAACTAGTTTAGGTGTCAAAATTTTGGTTACATATGCTTAAATTGACATTATGCGCAAAAAGGGCATTTTGGTCATTTTCCTAAGGCATATAAACTACCTATCATACAACTAATTAAACTAAGTAACCATAAGGTATAACCTCGGAAGTTTATTCCCTATACAACTATGGTCACCTAATGTGTTTGGTCGGATCCTAATGATCGACCAAAACGGGTTGGGTTCGAAAGTCTAAGCGGTTGTCGTGACCGCTTGACTTACGACCCTAAATAAGCACTAAAATAAAAGTGACGAGTTAAACATGTTAAAACATGTTTAACTAAGTTAGAAAACTGATTTGATATCAAAACAAAGTGTTTTGATACCCGAAAATAGTTTCGTCGCAAAATGCACATAATCGTGCATTTTGACCGAAACTTTGACTTGTCACTTCGACTAGTCAACGTGGTAATCAGTAGGTATAATCATAAGGGATTATAACCATCGTGATTACGATCACGTTGCAAATTTCAATTGAAATTTGACTTGTCCAATTAATGGTCAAAACCGAAAGTCAAACGGCAGTCAAACTGTTTGACTTTCAGCTTGTAATTGCTGAAAATAAATGAACAAGCCATGAAAGTGTCACACCCGCTCATAGCGGAAGCGCGAGGTATGATCTGATCGTATCTCATTGCATAACAATATAAGTGAACATACTAATTGAATATAAACAAGTTCCAATGCCATTGTCATAATCGTTTCAATAGAACGTAACATAAGTTAAATGTATTGGTTACAAACCATCAAATGAAAAATAAGTTGTCATTGTTTTATACATCAAAATGTAAGTCTTAAAATGTCAAGGCTTTAACCAATACATCACCGCAAAGAGGCGGCATATAATGGTCAAATCCTTCAAATGGTGGCATGGAGTCTTGATACTTGCTTTTCTTGAACTGAAATATCTGCATGGTCCACTAATTCCCTGAAATACATGTTAAGTTGAAAACATCAACAAAAGTTGGCGAGTTCATGCAGTTTAGTTGTATAAGATGTATCTTGTAAAATGTGAGTTGTATAAAATGTATCTGTAAAATGTGAGTTGTATAAAATGTATCTGTAAAATGTGAGTTGTATAAGATGAAAGCCAGTATGTAAAGATGTAGTATGTAAAGCGTCAATGAAATCGTTGATCATTAATGTTTTGCGAGGACATTAATATGTGTGACGAATCAGGAAGCAATCAAAACCTAGACGATTTTGTGTCGACTACAATCGACTGGGACACGAACGCACTCTTCTGTATGGGTCCACGACCAAGAGTGGGGCTCGCCAAAACCCATTAGATCTAACCACTTGTACCTAGGTCCAAACTGGATTAATGGTGCTTAGATGTATAACCCTATTCATACATGATCTAAGGTGTTTCATTCCATGACTTATCATACTATGAACATGTATTTTCCCTGATAGTTGTAAAGCATTTAAAATGAATAGGGGACATGAACTCACAGAATTGCGTCCGTGAAGAGTACATAACTGTGATCTCACATGAGGACGTCCTGGATAGTGTCACCACCTACAAACGTTCTATATTTGTTAGACACTTCGGTCTTGTAATGACTTGAGTATAAGTCTTTTATCTTGAATATGTGTTAAGACTTGTACGTCTTTGTTATTCTTTGAACTGTGTCTTAGATGTATTAACTGATAACTGTTTAATGTATATATATTTCGCCAAATATATATATTCTCATATCGTGAGTTGTATCGTAGTTGTATAAATGTGTTTTCACCAAGTGTTAGGTGATGTGAATGTGCATATCATTGCACGTATAGGAATACGTATGTCCGCGTGTTTGTTATATGTGATCTTGTATTCTTAGAATATATATACTTATATATTTTAAGATATATTTCATAAAAAATATATGTGTTATACTTGGTAAAAGGTATAGAAAATATCTTAAAAATAATCTATTTTTAAGATTTGTTCTAAAAATATAATTTTTAGTGTTTTACTAAAACAATATATTTTAGATGGTAAGAAATATATATGTATGTTTAAATAGTTCAAAAACAATACCTTTTCATTATAAACCATAAGTAATATATTTTGTATATTGTAGAAAAATATATAGTTACTTATTCGGTTTAGAAAACGTAGTTTACCAAGTCGTCGATATATTGTGTAATATAGTCCGTATATTTGTCCGTAAGTCTGATTTGTCCATAACTTGTGTCTGAAGGCTCGGATCATCCGGAAGTTGTTTTTAAGGTGTATGTAGGATCGTTTTCACGACCAAACGAGTCGTTCAGAAGAATTCTAATCAATTCAAAAGGCGGAAACAGATGAATTTACTTCAAAATAGCTTGATACACTTCTAAATGTCTTGTATATTGATTTAACAGATTTACAGATCAATCGACACGTCGGCAGCACTTCGGTACCGGAATCTAATTTCGTTACAAATGACAAGGCAGCACCTCTATTTATAGGTGTTGTAATTTCGCACGGAAATGGCAAATGCTATTTCGTGCGAAATTAACTTCCAACACACAAAACCTAGTTTTCTCGTACAACGTGCCCTGATCTAACAATTCTAGTATAAGACTCGATACAAGACGAAGTTTACAGACGCATGCACCAACAGACTCCCCCTCGAATGTTGACGAGTCTTCAGTGTCGAGTCTTCACAATCTTCAGCCTTGATCAGTCTTTGGGCTCTTCCAAAATATCTGATAGAGTAAGCATCCTCAATCTTCTCTTCTTTTCGACTCCAGGATCTCTAGCTGGCTTTTTCCTCACTCTAATTCTCTTGATCAGATTCAGGATCAACCTCTGGCTTTTGCATCTTCAACTCTTCTTCCCCTCGGATGTTGATCTACTAGCAGACTCCCCCTTAAATTGTGCTGGGATCGTAGTCTGGTTTTCACAAGTTCTAGAATCGCAACCTGGCTCTCTCATGGCCATAACCTGCACAAATTTCTAATCACACAATAAATTTCACAAATTTAAAAATTTGACAAATTTATACTCTGTTTAACACTTGATGAATCCAACTCAAACTGTCAAATATTGATATAACAATTTTAATTTCTGATGACCACATGTAGACAAAACATCATTTTATAACAAACTCTCCCAAACCAGTTCATCATGTCTAGCACTTGGAATTTTGAAAATCAGCTTTTCAACATCAGTTGTCTAAAATCTTTTTGGATTTTTCAAAATTTATGCTAAAACACTCCGAAAATCTTTTTGGATTTTTTATATTAAAAAAATGCAGTAAACAATATTTACAAACAATATTTTTGTGAGTTTGTGTAAGAGGATTATATCAGTTTCTGAGACAAATCACCAACACCGTTAAGCTTTAAACATTTTAAGTTCTAAACGATTCACTTAGATTGTCAGTATACTGATCCACTTAAATTTTCACACAAAGTTCAATTGTTTCGAGATACGAGATTAATGTTTTAAGCACTTAAACTTATTCGCGTGTCCCACCTCAGAATATACTCCTGTATCCAGATCCCAATATTCAGTCTTACAGGTGAGTATACCACAAATGATATCTGTAAAGGGTTAAATGCGAGGGCCTTGAGAGCTCAGGCTATTGCTTCCGCAAAATCAGAGAGATGACGGCTTCGACTTTTGGTGTGTTCCCTTTAGAGAATCTTTTCTTCAACAGCACATGATTAGCATTTTGCAATGTTTCATCATTTTTTGTACTGAGGGTGGTGCTATATTTCAAGCAAGTAGAAAGTATTATACGAGGACTAGGCCATTGCTTCCACAAAATCAGAAGTCCCGGGATAATACCCCAGATATCACTGAGTATAAAGACCTAGTATCTCAGAAAGAGGGACCTTTCAAACAAGATTTCGGGGGTTACCCATATATCCGAGAGATGTTCCCCACGATATAAGCAAGTTTGAAATTTTGGTTTATATCTCGACACAATCTACTAAATGTGCAAAAACCTACTGGCACATCATCAGTGAGACCGTTTATCACATTTTATCTTTCCAATTCTTTAGGATGCTGTGATAGTCCACTGATGTACTATCATTTCCTCTTTTTTCACAACAAAACTCATTTTTGCTTTTATCATGTTTTTTACTTTTTCAAATTTTCTAATGTTTTTGGATTTTCTGAAATTTCTTAATCCCCCTAAAATTCAAAATCATTTAAAGAAATTTGAAAAACAAACTGTACAAGCAAAGTAACAACAGATATCGAATCACTTCAAATCGCCATCCACTTGGTATAAACAATCAGAACTCCCCCTTTCAACAAACTATTTTCCCATTGTGATTTCAAAACACTTAAGTTTGTTTTAATCAAATGGTTTTTCCGGAAAATTAGTTTTGTTGATTTTATCAATTTGTAAAATCGGGGTTTCAACACTTTGTTTTCCAACTCTTTGAATGAAAATTAACTCAAGTTCAACTTAATGACCTTGATCAACCACTTGTAAGTGAAAACCTTCTTCTACCACTTGTAGGTTCACTTATCAACCAAACCACTTGTAAAATCAAAATATAACAATTTCAAGAAAAACTACCACTTGTAGATTTACCAAACAAACATTCGTAAGAATGATGCCGATTCCTGCTCCACTCTTACCAACATGGGAGCTCCGGCAAGTTAGAATTTTAGTTTGAAAATGCAGTCACCCAAGCCTAACCAGCCTTGGGTGATTTTACATCAACTTCATCCCAACCTCCTTTTGATCTGTAAAAATCTTTAGCACTTTTCACTTTCCCATCTACCATCTTTCCAAAAATATGTTTGACTTTCCCATTGAAAGCCTTTTCAGCATCAAATTCTTCTTTACCAGAGAAAAATTGACTTGAAATCTCAAACCTACCTTTTGATTTCAAAATTTCTGCCAGTAATGGTGGAAAATTTTCATCGTTCAACTCAGGAACGGAATTCTCATTCTTTTTCTCAACAAATGACTCCTCTGATTTTATGGAATCAGATTCATTGTCAGAACTACTTTTAGATTTTACAATCCATCTCTGTTTGTTTAAATCAACATTTCTTTTGTAAAAACGTTTTGAGACATCACCAGTTTCGAAAATCAAATTTTCAAACACATTAGATTTCTCAGTTGGTTGTTTCTTTTCAGTAACACATTTATCTTTCAATTTTGAGTTAACACAAACTCCCTATTGTGTGTTGTTGGACTGTTGGCAATTCCAAGCAATGTGTCCAATCTTGTGACATTTGAAACACATTCTTCTATCAACTCTTGGAATCAACTTCTTCTTTCTATCAGCAAGAAACTCCTGGTTCGATTGTTTCCAGAGAGGTTTCTTCTGTTCTTCTTCCGAACTTCCACCTGCAACAAATTTTGTTTTTGGTTTATAATTTTTCTCATTTTTATAATTTTCTGAAGAATTAAAACCTAATCCTTTCTTTTTAAAATTACCGTTATGGTTTGGTTTCTTTCGATAACCTGAACCAAAATTGTAACCTTTTTTCTTGTTTAACCTTTGTTGAACTCTTGAAGTGTACTTTTTAGGTTGTTCATGAAGATTTAAATCTTTTATTTCAGAAATATTAATTTCTGTTAATTTGAAAACCTGTTTAATCATTTCCGATTTGATACTTCTTATTGGAAATTCCTCATCAGAATATAATCTGTCTGAATCATTCAAAGTATATGCCACTTTGACTGATCCATCATTGAAATTAGATTTTGATAACAGAAATTCTTTATTGTAAACCCGTTTAACCGGTGAACTCGGACTCTTTTCTGATGAACTCGAACTTTCAGACTTAGACTCCGACTTTGACTCTTCATCCATATCCAACACCTGATCGACCACTTTCTTTAACAACTCAGACTCATGATCAGTGTCAGACGCTGTGAATGTAACATCAATATTATCTGGTAACTCATCAATGGTTTCAGACTTTAACTTGATGTTGAGAGCCTTATTTAAACGTTCCTCATTTGGCTTTCTGGGAGAATAACTATTCCAAATCGGGGGCAGACACTTGTTATATTTGACACTTTGTTTCTTACCAGTATCCGTATCTTCTGTCTTTTTATCTTGAAACGCTTCAAGACCTGCAACAGTAGGATAAACTCTATCAATCAAATAATCACAAGTTGTATAACTCAACAACAAACGTTTGATTCTTTCACTCTCAATCTTTTCAAATTCCAAATCCTGCTTTACCTTTGCACAGTCTTCAATATACTCATTGATGACCTTCTGCTTTGTCATCAATGTTGAACTCATCATTGTCATAGCAGCATCAACTTCTTTGTTTGTCTTTGTTCAGACCATCAACTGTTCTGTTCAGCACATCGTATGACTCTTTCACATACTTCACATCAGACAACAAATTTTCTTTCATCTTTTCTAATTCAACTATCTTCTTATCCTTCTCATCACAATCTTTGCATGATTCTAAACACTTCTGACAAGGTTTAATGACCTCAATTATCTTTTCAACCTCGACAATCTTCTCAACTTCAACAATTTTTTCTACCTCAACGATTTTCTCAACTTCGACAAGTTTTTCAACTTCAACTAATTTTTCGACCTCAACAATTTTCTCTACCACTTTCTCAACTATCTTTTCAAACACATCTGTTTCTTCATCACATTCTATTTTTATCTCACATTTTTCATCTTTGACTTTTTCTGTTGATTTTTCTTCAGCTTTTGCTTTTTCAGCTTCCAACTTTGCCTTTTCTTCAGCAATCCTTCTTTTCTCTGACTCTCTTTTCAATCTAGCAGCCTTCTTCTCATTCAACATCTCGATCTTATCTGCAAAAAACAAATTAAAACTAAATGAGACTAAACTTTTTCTTGCATTATTAATATACTCTTCCTCGTCTTCAGTATCATCATCACTTTCTGATGATCTAAAGATCTTTGTTCTTTTAACTGCTTGTTCTTCTAAGATTCTAGCAACAAGTCCTGAACCCGGTGGAATGTATTTATCCCAGCTAAATCCCTCTGCAACCTTTTCATCATCTTGGTCAATTATACCATAACAAGCTCTTTTCTCTTCAATGGTACGTGCATGTGCAGTTTGTGGTTGTTGAGCAATCTGATGAAAAATTGATTTTTGATAATAATTGTTTTTTTCTAGACTGATCTTGTCTTCCATTTGCTTCTTTGTTTTTGCACTCACGCTTAAAATGACCTTTTTCATAACAAGGAAAACACGTAACCTTTGATTTGTCAAACCCTATCGGAGATTTAGACAATTCATTTAATTCATCTCTTCCAGTAATTTGTTGAAACTTTTCAGCCCTTCTAACCGCACTGGCTAAACACCACTTTACATCCATCAACTCAAGTTCTTCAGCATCAGTTTGGTCATAATCCTCTTTGGTAAGCATCGGATTTCCAATTTTGCCAGCAATCAAGTTTTCATATGATTCCAACATAGCAACAAGTGATGCCATGTGTTGCTTAGCTATTTCTGGAGAAAGATTTTGACCATTTTGAATGTTCAAGGTAACATTGCACTGCAAATTTGTAGAATTTTGACGTTGAGGACTTGGTGTTGTAAAATTTGGATCAAAGCTTGAATACGAAGACGAAGGTCCACCACTTTGAGTCACAGTACTTCCCTTTGTTCCAAAAGAATTATCAGCACTGAAACCAGTTTGTATCTTTGGACTTGGAGTAACTTCAAATTTGTTTTCTCTGTAGTATAAACTGACATCTTGTTGAGCATTTGGATTAGACATGATAGCAGTTTTCTGGATATCCAACTCATGCTCTTCAATCTTCTGAATAAACTGTGCCAGATTCATATTTTCAGATTTTCTCATGTGTTTTAGGATCAACAAATAAGTACCCCATTTCTGCTGTGGTAATGCATCGGCTAGTTTATCAACCCATTCATCATCGTCTTTCTTTATTTCCAATCTTCCCATTTCCAAAACCAAATGACAATATCTATCAATTGTCTTTTTTGTTGTTTCACCTTCTAAGGCTACAAACATATCAAATAATTTCTTCAGTAATGCCTTTTTGTTCTTGATCATATCTGCACTTCCTTTAAACTTTTGAATCAATGCCATCCAAATTGATCTTGCAGTACCCTCATGTTGAAGCAAAACAAAGATATCTTCTTTAATCGCTTGTTGAAGAATACTGATCATCATTTTTTCACTTGTATATTTCAATTTATCACTCTCTAAAAAATCACAAAAAGCTTTTTCAAGCCCACGTTCATTTTTCGGTTTCTCGTAATCTTTCTCTAATGAACACCATGCGTCAAACTTATAAGCTTGCACCCAGTTCTCAAATCGATTTTGCCATCCTCTAAAATATTCGATGTACATAAGGTTTGGCGGTTTTTGATAAGTTCCCGTCTCATTCTCACTGTAAAGAGTTTCAGCAGCTGTAACAGGAGCAAAAGGTGTAGCAAACGCATTGTAGAATTCCTCTTCCATGATTTGAAAAACTGTTTCACAGATTCACAAAATTCAAACGATATGTAAGTTCACACGAAATAAGATTTCAAACGAAATAACACACTGATGCGAAATCAGTTTGGAGCGGAATAACGATTTGGTGCGAAATATCCTTTTCGAAAATACCACTTTCAAACGAAATCACTTGAAACGAAATAGCTATTCAAACGAAATAGCTCCAACTCAAACGAAATTACTAATTTCGTGCGAAATTAGTCAAGCGAAATAACACTTTGGAATGAAATAACCTAATTTCGTGTGAAATCAAGTATTTTTCAAGCGAAATAGCAATTTCAAGCGAAATCAATTGCTAATTTCGTGCGAAATACCGCTGACATCATCAAGACCGATCTGTTTTTCAAGGGAAATAGCCAATTTTACCAATTTTAGATCGAATTAATGTCCAATTCTTTGACCGTAAAATTCAGACCATTTTGACCGTAAAATTCAGTTTAATTTTGAAAAGAAGGTGTAGAAATCAGATTTTAAGGCTGTTTTGGTAAGAACTCTTCTTCCTGAGCTCTGATACCACTTGTAGGATCGTTTTCATGACCAAACGAGTCGTTCAGAAGAATTCTAATCAATTCAAAAGGCGGAAACAGATGAATTGACTTCAAAACAGCTTGATACACTTCTAAATGTCTTGTATATTGATTTAACAGATTTACAGATCAATCGACACGTCGGCAGCACTTCGGTACCGGAATCTAATTTCGTTACAAATGACAAGGCAGCACCTCTATTTATAGGTGTTGTAATTTCGCACGGAAATGGCAAATGCTATTTCGTGTGAAATAGCTATTGCTATTTTTGTACGAAATAACTACTTGCTATTTCGTGCAAAATTAACTTCCAACACACAAAACCTAGTTTTCTCGTACAACGTGCCCTGATCTAACAATTCTAGTATAAGACTCGATACAAGACGAAGTCGACAGACGCATGCACCAACAGTGTATTTACATGTAGTCTTGTAAGACTTTAGTTGTAATGTGTCTTGTGTTTACTTGTACCATTTTATTCAAGTTCCTAGTTTTCATACATATAACTAATACAACCAAATAACACATTGCACATAAGTTGTTAAGATAACTAGATATATATTTTTTCTCAAAAATATATATTTATATCTAGTTTTGCTTTTATAAAAACTATTCTTTAAAATATTTTTATTCTAATAAAGATTTTGTCAAAAAATGATAGTTTTTATAACACATGATTTTTAAGAAAAATGGCCATGTTTCCTTTGAAATATATACTTAGTCATGTTTAATAAAACATATATTTTTCTTGTAAAAATCACCAACAATCTTCTCATTTTATTCATAATAAAAACATATGAGATTTATATCAAGATCTTAACAAGACGAAATCAATAACATATAGTGTTTTGGTATGATCATAACATATGTTAACTAGTTCCAAATCCATGCTATACTTCTTGTTTTATCAAACTGTTTATAAAAACCCATCTTGTATGTTTCTTTTTATAACTTTGTAAAAGTATTGTTTTTAGTGAAAAACCTTTATACTTTAACAAAACCAAAGATTATGATCATCCATCTAAATATTTATGTTTAACAAAACCCTTAAACATTTTCATGTACACTTGTTAGATTATGTTTTTAAACATCATCTAACAAGTTATTCATATGCTAATCATCAAAACTAGATCAAATATGCAAGTAATAATCCTCAAATCACAACATAAACAAACTTTTGTATCATGATTTTTATTTTGCTTCTTTGTATTTTCATATTATTTTGTATGATTGTTTATTTTATTACATGTTCTTTAACAATCATATACATAAATAAGTATGAAAAAGGGATTTTAGAGGCTTACTTCTAGCACTTGTGGCTAGGGATGATCTAGATGATGATCAAAGAAAAGAAAAATTGTTGATTTTGATGTTTGGAAGCTATGGAATGGAAAGAAAAGCTTGCTTCTTCTTGTAGTGTCTTTAGATCTTCCTAAGTATCATCAAGCTCCATCTTGATCATCAAAGAAGTGTTAAAATGTGAAAGATTTTTTATGGTGTTCTTGGCTAAAGTATGAAGGTTTAGTGGTTTTCTTATGTGTGTGTAAAAGAAGGTGAAAAAGAGATGAAAGTGCTTAGTAAATCTTAGGTAACTAGATGTTATACAATCACCACGTTTGACCAACTTGTTCAACTTGCAAGCAACTTCGTAAATATCCAAGATATATTACCAAGTTGCAAAGAAAAGTGGGTCCCACAAGGTGGTTTCTGATCGTTAGCATGGGGGGGGGGGGGTCATGTTTGCTACCTGTTTCCTTTGATGAAATGTATTAGTTTATTTTGAGAGTTTATTAGGAAACTTCCTAAGCTTAAGTGTTAAAGTGTTTTAAATGTGTTAAGTGACCATTACTAGTCCAATATGATCCAAATAACATTAGATGGTCACTAAAAAAAGATCCGATATCGTTCGGATATTCGTTTCGCATTGTTTCTGTTAGTCGTTATTTGAACGCTAAGCTTGTGTAAGTTGTGTGAATTGATGTGATTTTGGTTCGGATGATATGCGAAGGTATCCTCATATGAATTCTATGTTAAACAACACTTTTACATGTTGCAAAAAGATTAAATTGATGATTTCTGCAGAATTTTTGCGGAAAAGTGTTGAAATTGTCGCTTTTAGTGCTTTTCGGGTAGTTTTTAGTGTTATCGGACTTCGGGAAGGTTTTAAACCAAACCCTTGCATTCCTAGTTAAGGTTTAATGTATATTAGATGTTGGACTTTCGTTTGAGTCCTAAAGATGTCGTTTAGATGGTTTATGCGGATCCTACGGTTTTGTCAGAATACTAGTTCACTAAGTGCTTTTCTAGTTGTTTTGATGCATTGTTTATACTGTTTCAAATGTAATCAAATAAAATGAATCATGTGCATCAAAAATAAGTATTCCATGAGTATTCTAAATGTATGTCATGAAATATGCAGTTCGGATGTTCAAAACGCATAAAAATGTAGCTAAAAATGAGTACTTTAAGTGTAAGAAAGTTACCCAAACGTGGCAGTTGTCACATTCTCCCCTTGTTATTGAGAATTCTGTCCTGAAATTCAAGCTGAGTCATCCTTTGCAGGAGTATTCTCGAAAAGGTGGGGGTATTTTGGTTTTGATTTGATCTTCACGTTCCCATGTATATTCGGGTCCGTGTCGAGAGTTCCAACGAATTTTTACTAATATGTTATGACTTCTTCGTGTTTTCTGGACCTTCCGGTCCATGGCCTTCACAGGTGCCTTGTGAATTGGAGTTTGTCATCAATGTGAATCTCATCCTCCGGGATGATAACTGTTTCTTGCGTTGGACTCTTCTTGAGATTCGACACATAAAATGTGTCGTGCACACTGCTCAGCTCGTATGGTAACTTCAACTTGTAGGCAACGGTGCCAATCTTTTCTAAAATTTCAAATTGTCCTACCTAACGAGGGTTAAGCTTTCCACGCTTACCGAACCTTGCTACGCCCTTCCAAGGCGAGACTTTCAATAAGACTTTGTCTCCGACCTTGAAAGATAATGGCTTCCGTCTCTTGTCTGTGTAGCTCTTTTGTCGATCGTGAGCCGGCTTGATACGGTCTCTGATCTAAAAGATTTTATCCGTAGTCTCTTGGACTAATTCCAGACCTAATAGTTGTTTATCGCCTGCTTATGCCCAACATAGCGGAGAGCGACACTTTCGACCATAGAGAGCTTCGAACGGTGCAGCTTTTATGCTTGTAAGGTAGCTGTTGTTGTAGGAAAACTCAACCAATGGTAAGTGAGTATCCCAGTTACCGCCTAAATGCATAACACACGCACGAAGCACATATTCGAGTGTTTGGATTGTCCGTTCGCTCTGGCCATCAGTTTGTGGATGAAAGGTCGTGCTTAGATTTAAATGAGATCCAAAGGCCTCTTGAAATGACTTCCAATTTCTTGAAATAAAGCGACCGCCACGGTCTGAAATGATTGAAATAGGCACTCGATGACGAGTCACTATTTCTTTGAGATAGACTTCCGCTAGTTTCTCTGTACTATCCTCTCCTGAATCGGCAATAAGTGTGCGGACTTTGTCAATCTATCGACGATTACGCATATCATGTCGTGGCCTCTTGAGGTCCTGGGTAACTTCGTAACGAAGTCCATCGATATTTGTTCCCATTTTAAGAGGGAATTTCGGGTTGTTGAAGCAAACCAGAGGGTTTCTGATATTCTGCCTTGACCGTTGCGCAGGTCAAGCATTTCCCGACATAAGTCGCGATATCCTTTTTGAGGTTAGGCCACCAATAGTACTATTTCAAGTCTTGGGCCTATGTGCTTCCTCAAAATAACATCTCGAAGGCCGCCAAAAGAGTGGAACTCAAATTCTACCCACAGAGTATAAAGTTCCATCTTCTTTCGGTACTAATTGTTTTTCAGTGACTCAAAGTGTTTCTGCTCGAATATGTTCTTCCTTAAGCGCTTCTTGTTGTGCATCATGAATTCGTATGGTAAGATCCGTGTGAATCGTCATCTCTAATGCTCGAACTCTCAAAGTTCTAACTCGTTCCTTGCGGCTCAAAGCGTCTGCTACAACGTTCGCCTTTCCCGGATGGTACTTAATTTCACAATCGTAGTCGTTCAGCAATTCAATCCAGCGTCGCTGACGCATATTTAGTCCCTTTTGATTGAATATGTGCTGAAGACTCTTATGATCCATGAAAAATCATACCTTAAGTACCATAAAGATAATGTCACCATATTTTCAAAGCGAATACCACTGCGCCTAACTCTAGGTTGTGAGTGGTATAGTTCTTTTCATGAACTTTTAGCTGTCGTGATGCATACGCGATAACTTTATCCCATTGCATAAGTACGGAACCCAATCCTTGATGCGAAGCATCACAGTAAACTACAAAGTCATCGGTACCATCGGGTAGTGATAAGATTGGTGCATCGCATAACTTATCCTTGAGGAGTTGAAAAGATTCTTCTTGTTTCTCGATTGGGTGAGGGAGTTTAGCGGTTGAGAAATTTTAGAAAAATTCTCTATAAATCTCCGATAGTACCCTGCTAATCCCAAGAATTTCCGGACTTCATTTAGAGTCTTGGGCGCTTCCCAGTTCTTAATTGCTTCTATCTTCGAGGTGTCCACTTGAATGCCTTTCTTGTTCACTATATGCCTGAGAAATTGTACTTCACGAATCGAAAACTCGGATTTGGAAAATTTTGCGTATAGTGTCTCCTTCTTGATTAGTTCTAAATTGGTCCTCGAATGTTGTTGGTGCTCATCTGCCGATCGTGGGTATATTAATATGTTGTCGATGAACACTATGATGAATTTTTCTAGAAACGACTTGCACAAGCGATTCATCAAATCCATGAAGATCGCTGATGCGTTCGTTAGACCAAAATGCATAACAAGAAACTCGTACTGACCGTAACGAGTCCGAAAAGCTGTTTTTCGGTGTGCTCTCATCTTGAATTTGTAACTGGTGATACCGATATCGTAAGTTTATCTTGGGTAGAAGCTCGAACCTTTCATAAACCATTTGAGTTAGTTGGAAATTTATTTGTAACATGGTTTAGTAATATGAATTTTTGTTCATTGAAATGTTGTGCACTTTTGCAAAACTTGCATCTCTCCCCCGAAAACCTTTAAAAAGATGTAAAATGATAAAGAGTGGGGGTTAGGAACTCACAACATTCTTATTCGGTCAACTACAAGGTTTAAAATGTGCTAATCGATATGGAAATTTGGCTACGGGTGCGGTTCCCGGTACCAAGTCGATATGAAACTCGACTTGTCGATATGGTTATATTCCCGGTGAGTCTTCAGGAAAGACTTCAGGAAACTCTTTTACCACGGGAATATCTGTCAGTTTTGGCCCAACGGCCTTCTTGTCAACAACATGTACTAGAAAAGCTGTACAACCTTTCCATAAGAACTTCTGTGCCTTTATGCAATCAATGATCCGCAATGGTGTGTCGCGCTTTTCTCCACGTATAACAAGTTCGTTCGGTAGTGGTAGGCGAATGATCTTCTCGTGACAAACGACGTCAGTTTGGTTATTGGATAGCCAATCCATGCCAACCACTACGTCCAAACTACCCAACTAAACGGGTAAGAGATCGATATTGAATTTCCGCTCGCCAAGTTCCAAGGAACATTCTCTAACAACTTCCCCTGACTTGAGTAGTTCACCGTTTGCCAATTCTATAGAATGAGGGAACGTCTAGTTTAATTGACTCTAGGCGAAGTACATTTTGAATTCTATGTGGCGAGGACTTCACTGTATAGTTTTAGGAATCCCTATGTTTAAATGTAGGATAACCTAATCCATATGTGTAGATGTAGGATAACCCAATCCATATGTTTAGGTGTAGGATAACCCAATCCATATATTTAGATGTAGGATAACCAAATCCATATGTTTAGATGTAGGATAGCCCAATCCCTATGTTTAGTTGTAGGATAATCCAATCCCTATGTTTAGTTGTAGGATAATCCAGTCCCTAATTGTAGCTCGGACAATCCTGTCACTAGCCATGAAACTCATGCTTGTGAAATGTTGAGATGAAGCTAAAATTGGCACCAGTATCAAATAACATGGATTTGAAATGTTGGTTGATCAGAAACGTGTTGGTTAACTACTGTTTGAGTGATCAAGGTTGGGTGGGACGATGCGGTCATGCCTCGGATCTCTGGAGTTAAATCCCAAATGTAACGCGTAATGCATTTGAATTCGGGTGTTACGCAGTATGGAAACAACCCTTGAGAGATCGTGAAAGCCAAAAGTGTAACCAACAACATTGGCTCTAATCATGATCGAGTTCTAGATTGTTGTTTCCAACCTTTGAATTTAAATCAGCGAGCAATACACTTCTCGTATAAGATCCTTGAGTTCTTCCCCGACAACCTCTTCACTGTATCACTTCCTATCGTTTATACTTGGAGATTCGCCCAAGTTAAGGCTGCGTTCAGTAGGAGACTCTCTGTGTATCTAATTATCTACTTAGGAATACGTTTCCTAGTATGACTAACTGACTTCAATATCTTTATTTGGCGGACAGAACCTACCGCACCTCTCGTATTAACATGGTCTTGGGGCTTACAGTCCGGAAAGGCCTTAGACTTAAAACCTTGTGTTGTCGCATCTTCTGGTGTGGCATTACCACTCGTTCCTGATCCATCGGGATTTGAACCACTTGAACTACTAATACCACCAGTACTGTTATTCGTGTCATCTCGATTAACCTCATGTTATGCAATTTCTGCACCCTCGTGTCGTTCCATAAGAACTTTAGTTCAGCTTTAATCAGGGAGATGTTGATTAGTTAACCCCTCCTGGCGCCATGATCTTTTTAATATACACTATTAAAAAAATCTAGACATATATTTGGATAATATAGTCTATCATGCGCCCAAGAATGAAGGATGCGATCGGTCATGTTTAAATAAATGATAATGTGAAAAACCGAAACCAAAATGTGCAGTGTCTCTCGCGTATATTGGTCATATGTCTAAGTGGAAAATGAAATAATTCGTTGAGGAGGGGAAACCAACAAGAGGCCTCCATCCATATTGTCACACCCCGACCACGTAAAACAACAAATCGTGGCGGAAACGTCGGGGAGTGTCGTAACAGAATCATTGTTTCACAACCATGGATTAAATAATTTCGTTTTATTGAATTATTGAACTCATTGTTTTATTACAAATCAAATAAATACAAATATTATCTTTCAAGTTTTAAAGTCGCTAAGGCACGAGTCCATCCTATGTATAGCATGCATCAACAATCATCACATAACAGCACCTGAAACATGTGTAAAAATAGGTACGTCAGCATAAAAATGACTGTGAGATACATAGGTTTTATTATAATTAGATTCATGACTTATGAGTTTAAAGAAAAATATATAATCAAAAATAGTCATGAACCTTAAAATATTTTCTTTTATAAATCATACTAAAATTTATAAGAAATCAGATAATATAATAGAATAATACATAGGTAATTAAATAACCAAGTAAAATGAGTTTTGTATAAAATATATTGTTTGTAAAACAATATTTTGATAAAAAGGTTTGTAGTACATATATAAAAATATACTTTGGTTTTAAGAAATTCGAATAAGTAATATATTAAAATATATTTCAGTTCCAAAATCGTTAAGTATATTAAATATACTTTAGTCGTCAAAATAATAAATTTTCAGTAGTATATCAAAAGTATACTTTGGTTTTATTAATAACATATTAAACTATGCTTTAGTTTTAAAAATAACATATTAAACTATGTTTTGGTTATTTAAATAACATATTAAACTATGTTTTGGGTTTTATAAATAACATATTAAACTATGTTTTGGTTTTATAAATAACATATTAAACTATGTTTTAATAATTATCAATATATATGTTGGTTTTGTACAATATCACACATGAGAGTATATCAAACTATACTTTTTGGAGTATAACAAAATATACAATACAAATGTGATTTAAGAATTCAACCAAACCTAGTGCATCAAAATACACCTAGGAGACTATAGAAATACCACGAAGGCAATCTCTATTTGGATAAAATATCGGTTTCTGACATTCCATGACAACAAGAATGGGGTGTAAAATCCTATAGCGTTATATCATACTACCAATCGGTCTGGTGAACATAAAAAAGTACAATTCAACAATTAATTTTATAATCTTTGAAAAATCAGTGTTTAAACCATAAATAATCATTCAGTTTGTCAAAAGATAAGTACTAATATGTATAATCAATTATACTTTGAAATCATCAACATAACAAATAGGTACATATATAGGTGATTATGTACTCACTTGAGAGTGCTTAGAAGTCTTGAACAACTACCAAGCAAGCTAGAGGGATCACGGAAAACAAACGGCACCTAATATAGGTAACTACATAAATAAACCGGACCTAAATCGGAAGATCGGATAGGATGAGGTTTCGTAAACCAAATGAGTGTGGGAAATCATATGATATAGTTTAACAAAGCCTACATACTAAAACGAAACCTAACCTAAGTGCTTACGACCCATTACGACCCGTTTAGGTAGTTTATGCTACTTTAACGCGTCGTTCGCATAAAAAGCGTTCGGACCGCCTAACTAGTCCTATGATAAGTAAAATATGCCTTAACATGTCTAATAATGTTTCCAAATCAATTTAGATATCAAAAGTTATGTTACATATGCTTAAAATGAATTTTGGCGTAAAAAGGGCATTTTGGTAATTTTCCCTATACTACCTATCATACAACTACTTAAACGAAGTGACCATAAGGTATAACCTCGGAAGGTTATTCCCTATACAACTATGGTCACCTAATGTGTTTGGTCAGATCCTAAAGATCGACCAAACGGGTCTAGTTCGAAAGTCTAAGCGGTTGTTTAGACCGCTTACCTTATGATCCTATATAAGCACTAAACCTAAAGTGACGAGCTAAACATGTTTAACGAATTTAGAAAACAGGTTTGGTATCAAAACCAACGGTTTTGATACCTAAAAGTAGTTTGGTGACAAAATACGCAAGAATACGCATTTTGGCCGAAACTACGACTCGTCACTATGCCTAGATAACGTGGTAATCAGTAGGTATAGTCACAAGACACTAAAACCATCGTGATTACGCTCACGTTATGAAGTTCAAACGAACTTCGTGTTGACCATAAACTGGTCAATGCAGAAAGTCAAACAAAGTTTGACTTTCACGCTAAAAACACGTAAAAGAACGAAAGAGGACTTACAAAAGGTCCAAGAATGGAAGTTTGATCTAAATTTTCTCAGGTATGAAGTGTTTCCACTCCAACTTAGAGAAAAATCTGATCAAGGTGTGAGTTGCAACAAGGAATGGAAGGGGTATTTATAGTTTTTGCACAACCGTTAGGATCGTTCATCGTAAAACGAGCTTCGATCTCATCCGTACACATGTGCCCATGGTTTTGTGAAACCATTGGAGCCCCTAAAATGGCCCATAGTACTGAAAATACCATTTGCAAGGGTGCACAGCAGCTGGAACAGCTGGAAACAGGCTTGAAAATCATTTTTGCAGATCTGGCATGTTCATACCGGCCGCGTAAGGTCCAAGGGGGGGCTTACGCTGGCCGCCTGAGATCCCCAGTTCAGCAACAAGTTTGGTAAATTGCAGTTTTGGTCCCTGCATGCTTCTAAGGCCATTTTTGTAGCGTTTAAGGCCCGTTAAGCCATTTCAAGGCTCTACAATGATGCCTAAGTATAGGGGACATGAAAAATGCTCAAAAATATGTCAGATGTCGGTTCGTTTGGTCGTACGATCACGTTATTCAGTTAATTAAGACGAAACACGAACGGACGCGAAAAATGATCCAAATCACGCGACGAATGGAATTTTATCATGCCAATCACTAAAACATAATATTTTAATGATTACATAAATTTTTGGATGTCCGGATATATTCAGAACGTAAGATATGCGCGAAAATGCAAACTTATGCACTTTTTGATGCTTTTAGTCCCTATTGATCAAGAAAGTTTATTTTTGCACACCAAACACCTCAAAGCCTATTTCTAAGCTATGTAAAGGATATTTAGGGCATATTTAACTTATGATCAAGTTCCGGAATGTTCGTTACAGTACGAATCGACATACTTTCGCAGTTTGTCGAAATTAGTCCCTGTAAGCGAATAAACTTGATTTCGACACACCAAACCATTCAAAACTTATTTCTAAGTTATGTAAAGGTTATTTAAGGTATGTAAAGCCTACGTCACTATTCCGGAGTGTTTGTTGCATTAAACTAGTTTTATTTACGCATCAGATCGCGTATAACCTTCAAGAAAGCGATTTAGAGCTCGAAATCGAACAAGAATTGATAGGTGCAAACGATACACATATTTATATAAATCACAAGTATGAAATACAATATTTCATTGGTTTGGTATTTGTTTGATGGTTGAAGTGACACAGGTGTCACAGTCTCCCCTACTTTAGGAAATTTCGTCCCGAAATTTAATTTTAGAGGAAACTTGTGAAGATAACTGTGATGGTTTCGCTTTCGAATAAATCCCTCAAACCCTAAGTAAAACTCTGGGCCATGTTAGGATTCTTAGCGAAATTGTCAACTCTCAAAGTGAAGTCCTTGTAGTAACAAAACATGGAGTTTCGAACTACAGACAGAAGAACGTTTCTTATGAAGACTTATTATAGCAAACTTGTGTGTGCTTGAAATCAGAATTGGTGAGTGTAAGATAAATGACATCGGTCAAGGTCCAGGACCTCTAGTAACTTAAATAACGCTACGTTCGCAATGTAATAAGGAACACTTATATATAGGAAGTACCAGCGGCATATCCACCATGCCCTTTCTACATTGTTCCCGTATCATTATTCTTGCCACTAGAGGTCTTAACACATGACAAAACTTGTTGTGGTTTCTGTGCATTGAATTCCATAATTATGTATGCATCCATAATTACGTAATTCCTTGCACAGTCCGCACAGTTCATTTCATAATTCGTAGGGGAAAAATCAATCGAATAAACATGAAGTGACTTGATTAGACCACCAAAGGATCTTTTTAACTAGATCAACGAGCGATCTTTTTAACTAGATCAACACATGATCTTTTTAACTAGATCGTCGTACGATCTCCTTAAATAGACCACTTAAGGGATCTTTTCAATTATATCACATGATATTCCTAACCAGATTTTTGAATCAATCTGTTTAACTAGACCACTCAAGGGGTCCAATTGTAGAATAGTACTTCATAACCCAAGGGACTTAAGTACAACGTAGAAGTCCATTAAGGATTTAAGATAGTACCTTTGGATATCCTACTATGAATCCCTCATACGAAGATATGGAAGACTCTACGAGGATTTGGATATTGAAAATTCAGATTACACAAAAACACAAGACATAAAAGGAATCACATAAGCACATATAATCACATAATTGTTTAACTTGATCTTCATTTTGTTAATTTTCTTGTTTAATTAAGCACACGAGTATTCAAAGCACACCAGGAATCCAATCCGTGAATTACGTTTGGCACTTTAAACATCTTCAAGAATCTAACTATGAAGATAGGAAGATCTTAATAGGAATTCATCTTTGTTTCTTGAAAAGAAACAAGTATTTAAGATTTTGGGGAGATCACAAGTGATCATAAAATGACAGAACCACACGAGTAGTTTCTCTTGGTGTCGGTATGATAAGGTTGCATCAACATTCACACAATCGTATCAGTTTCGCAAAATAAAAATTGAAACAACAAATTTTATTTATATAACAACTGAGTCGATTCAACATCAAAAGATAACAACCAAGGAATTTCAAAAACTAATTGTTCACTGCTGCATCGTTACCCGCGTTTGCCTCATTAATGTTAAACACTCATCCACGCGCTGGATTTGCGTTAACAAGTCTTGGGCAATTGTTTCTGTAGTGAGTAAGATCACCACAGTTATAACATGACCCAGGTGGGAACCGTGCTTGGACAGCAGCAGGATTTGCAGCAGCTTGGTTTGCATAACGGTAGGTATCGACCAAATGTCCAAGTCGCCCACAGTGGGTACATTTGTGACATTGCACTTGCCCCAGATGATGACGGTTGCATTTGTTTCACAAAGGTGCGGTACCAACATAATTTTGCATTTTGCGAGGTTGGGCTGGCTGGTTTGGCGCAACCTGATTGTCTTGAGCAGTTATGGCAAAATTTTGAGAAGCCTTGCGCTTCTTTTTCTTGGGTGTCTCGGTCTGTTTTTCCTTTAGTTCAACTTGAGCAGTCTTGTCAGATGGTCTTGGGTCGCCCTTTCGAGAAAGCTTACCCTTCCTGATATGGGATTCAGTCAGGGTGGCAGACAGTTCTATGGCCTGTCTGACGGTAGTAGGATTGCTGCCAGTAACGATATCCTGAACTAAGTCAGGAAGACCATCAATGTACTTTTCAATCGCCTTCTCCACAGGCGTAACCATAGCAGGACATAACAGGCTCAGCTCCTCAAAACGGTCAGTGTAGGCTCGATGTTCACCACTGTCTTGCTTCAAATCGTCGAATTCTCTTTCCAATGCTCTAAGCTCATGACGAGGACAAAACTCCTTCATCATTAGAGCTCGAAGCTCCTCCCATGTTTGAGCTAGTGCCACATCGGCACCCCTATCACGCATCACCCCGTTCCACCATGTAAGAGCACGCTTCTCAAACACGCTGGATGCAAACTCAACCTTACGCTCATTCGGACATTGCACATGCCTGAATGTGCTCTCCAAACTTTCAAACCATTGCAGGAGCGCGGTTGCTCCTTAAGTCCCAGAAAACTTCAAAGGTTTAGCAGAGTTGAAGGTCTTGAAATTGAGCATTTTTGTTGTTGTTTTTGTATATCTGATGGATCTCGGTTACTAGGCCCGGAAGCACAGCAGCCATTTGCTGAGCGACAAGGGCTTCGACTTCTTCATTGGTTTGGGGCTGTGCTTCTCGTCGAGGAGGCATTTTCTAAAAAGAACAAGAAAACATGAGGGGAAACAAGTGAAATGGCATTGGGTAAGATGTTAGAAATACCAACCAAAAGGCATGGGTGATGGTCATTTGTTTGAACTACGAAGAAAACAAACGACATACAAAAGCTGAATCAAAGTGAATAGGTCTTCATAATGTATCGTGAAGACATGCTTGCCTATAAGTGGACACTCACCCCAAGAGTTCCCAGGTAAGAGTGACTGGTCCGATACTGCGGATTTGTACGAACACTCTAGCCTTAGACAGAAGACTCAGGGTACAGGCACCCACCCTTCCAGTTTGCACGTGTTCACATTATTTAGACCCAAACTTTGACGAGATTTTGAAAACTTAGAAGGTTCAAAACCTAGTAATCAATCATCCTAGAACAGATGATTGGTTTTCAAAGCGGATTCGAAATTTGTGTTCTTATTGTGGTTGTCACCTAAGGATAAGTGACGGTATTGTTTTAAAACTAAACACAAGATAACTTGTGTTAGGGTCCTAGGAAGGTTATAGTCTAGGTCAAAGCATTACTAATAACCTAATTCTCTATAACCATTGGCCCTGATACCAACTTTTCTGTCACACACCGACCACGTAAAACAACAAATCGTGGCGGAAACGTCGGGGAGTGTCGTAACAGAATCATTGTTTCACAACCATGGATTAAATAATTTCGTTTTATTGAATTATTGAACTCATTGTTTTATTACAAATCAGATAAATACAAATATTATCTTTCAAGTTTTAAAGTCGCTAAGGCACGAGTCCATCCTATGTATAGCATGCATCAACAATCATCACATAACAACACCTGAAACATGTGTAAAAATAGGTACGTCAGCATAAAAATGCCTGTGAGATACATAGGTTTTATTATAATTAGATTCATGACTTATGAGTTTAAAGAAAAATATTTAATAAAAAATAGTCGTGAACCTTAAAATATTTTCTTTTATAAATCATACTAAATGTGACAACTGTGCTCTGTAATCATTGTACAATGTAAAACAATGTTAATTATCAATAAAACAATGTGTTTTGGTGTTATTATGTGTGTATTTGTGTTTGATGATTTTACGATTTGATTCGATTCCGATTTCAAGCTTTAAATCGCTTCCTGGAAGGTTATACGCAAACTGGTGCGTAAACGCAGTTAGTTTAACGCGACAAACACTCCGGAATAGTTACATAGGCTTAACATACCTTAAATAACCTTTACATAACTTAGAAATAAGTTTTGGATGGTTTGGTGTGTTGAAAATAAGTCTATTCGATCGCAGGGACTATTTGTGTCAAACTGCGAAACTATACCGATTCGTATGGTATCGAACAGTCCGGAACTTGATCATAAGCTAAACATACCATAAATAACCTAAACATAGCTTAGAAATAATCTTTGAGGGGTTCAGTGTGCGAAAACATGCTTATTTGATCTTACAGGGACTAAAAGTGTCAAAAACGGCGTAAGTTTGCATTTTCGCGCATATCTTACGTTCAGACCACATCTGGACATCCAAAATTTTTGTAGACACTAAAATATTTTTATTTTAGTGATCGGCATGCAAAAATACCATTCGTCGCTTAATTTGGTTCGTTTTCGCGTCCGTTCGAGTTTCGTCGTAAATAACTGAACAACGTGACCGTACGACCAAACGAAATGACATCTGTGATATTTATGAGCATATTTCAAGTCCACTACACTTTGACGACCTTGTAGAGCCTTGAAAATGTCTTAACGAAGGTTAAATACGTCAAATACGCGAGTTTAGGTGTGCAGGGACTGTTTCTGACATTTTTGAAACTTTCAGCTCAGACCCTGGCGTCGCGCGACGGCCATAGGGCCTTGTGGTCGCGCCATGCGACCATATGATCTGGGCATAAACATGTTTTTTGTGCAGCAGATTGAATTTGAGGGACCATTCTTGCAATTCCTTTGTGTGGTAGCCAAGTTAACACCTCCCCAAGCAAATTAGTTGGCCTCTAACACTTGTATGGCTAGGATTTAATGCTTGGTAACCACACAAACACATGGATTGATCCTATGAACCTCCAACAAGTATAAATAGCCATGCTCTTCATTTGTTGCAACTCACATTTGATCTAAATTCTCTAAGTTGAGGTTTTATAACTTCATACCTGAGAATTTTAAGATCAAGTTCTAGGAAGGACCCTTTGTAAGCTTCCTTCATTCTTTTATTGCTTCCCTAGCTTAAAAGTCAAACAATGTTTGACTTTCAGCTTTGACCAGTCAATGGTCAACAAGACGTTCGTTTGGACTTCGCAACCTGAGCGTAATCACGATGGTTATAGTCCTTAGTGACTATACCTACTGATTACCACGTTGACTAGGCGTAGTGACGAGTCGTAGTTTCGGTCAAAAAATTGCATTTAAGCGTTTTTTGCAACCAAACTACTCTTAGGTATCAAAACACTTTGTTTTGATATCAAAACTTGTTTTCTAACTTAGGTAAGCATGTTTTAACATGCTTAGCTCGTCACTTTTAGTTTAGTGCTTGTTTAGAGTCGTAAGTCAAGCGGTCTAAACCACCGCTTAGACTTTCGAACTCGACCCGTTTGGTGGATCATTAGGATCCGACCAAGCATGTTTAGTGACCATAGTTGCATAGGGAATAACCTTCCGAGGTTATACCTTATGGTCACCTAGTTTAAGTAGTTGTATGATAGGTAGTTTATATGCCTTAGGTAAATGACCAAAATGCGCTTTTCATGCATAATTGGATTTTAAGCAAATGTAACTTAACTTTTATCACCTAAACTGATTATGCAACCTAATTAAACATGTTAGGGCATATAATACTTGTCATAGGACTATTTAGACGTCTCGCAAGCGCTTTTGCGCGCACGACACGTTAAAGTAGCATAAGGTACCTAAACGGGTCGTAACGGGTCGAAAGCACTTAGGTTAGGTTCCAATTTAGAATGTAGACTTTGTTAAACCATATCACATGAGTTCCAACACTCATTTGGTTTACAAGACCTCATTCTATCCGATCCTCCGATTTAGGTGTCGATTTATTTACTAGTGATCCGATTACTAGGTACTACTTGAATTTCCTTGGTTTGCCTGAGCTTCGCTAAGTTCTTTAGATCAAGGATACCCTTCTATTCAACGTGAGTACATAGTTCCCCTATTTTACTGTTTTCGATTGTTTTGGGGTGATTCATATGTATTAAACAATTTCGATATTTAAGCGATGGTTTCAAAAACGATAAAGATGGTTTATATTAAACTAATAACGATTTCGATAATGTGAACAAACTTGTTGGACGTAGTTACATAACGAATGACATTCATTAGAATTGATCAAGCCGACCAGTATTAGGTTATGGTACCATAGGATCTGACAAATCCCGTTATCAGACTACACCCATGGTTATGTGTGGGGGTTATGTAGGTAACGACCGAATCTGATGATTGTTAACTTACCCTTTGGTGGTTTGTTAATACGAGAAACGAGATAGTCGAGTCACGAAGGTTTGAATGTTATTAGCGACACGACCATAAGTAGTTTCACAATTAAAACGAATACGATTTGGAAACGAGTTAAACGATTTGAAATGACTTAAACTAGATAAACGATTCGATTAAACGATTGGTTTTGGGTAGTGATTAGATAATGGGATGGTTGTAGCATGATAAAAGCATGGTAGATACGCCGCTGGTACACCTTATATATAAGGGCTTTTATCATATTACATTTCATGTCATTATTTAGTTCACTTGTGAAACGATTTTGAAACTATGTCACACAACGAGGTTTTCGAAATGATATAAACCATGCGAGTTTTATTAACGAGATGTTTTACGAATTGGTTTACTGAAACAAATGTTTTGGGGTTAAGAATCATGGCTACGAGATTTTATAAAGTATGACCATCTTGATTTGAGTTGGTTAATTATGTTGCAATACACTTTTCAAAACGAGGTTTGTACTTTTGACTCTTGTAGTCTAATAAGGTACTACAACATACAAACGAGCCATGAATCTGAAACTCTCACAAAACCTATGTGCTCGCCAACATTTCTTTGCTGACTTTGTTTTTACATATGTTTCAGGTGGTGTTGCGTGATATCGATTGCTAGGATGCATGAGTCACATAGGATCTAGACGTGGCCTTAGTGACTTAATAACGATAATAGACGATGTTTAATTTGTTTGTTTGGTTAAAGACAATGTACATTACTTAATAAATCAATAAAACGAAACTTTTAATTACCATGGTTGTGAAACGATAATTCTGTTCCAACACTCGCCGACGTTTCCGCCACGGTTTGTTGTTTTACGTGGTCGGGGTGTGACAGAAGAGTTGGTATCAGAGCCAATGGTTATAGGGAATTAGGTTATTAGTAATGCTTTGACCTAGACTTTAACTTTCTAGGACCCTAACCCGAGCTATCTTGCGTTTAGATTTTAAAACAATACCGTCACCTATCCTTAGGTGATAACCACAACGAGAACACAAATTCCGAATCTGCTTCGAAAATTAATCATCTGTTGTTGGATGATTGATTACAAGGTTTTGATCCCTCTTAGTTTCCAAAATCTCGTCAAAGTTTGGGTCTAAATAATGTGAACACGTGCAAACTGGAAGAGTGAATGCCTGTACCCTGAGTTTTCTGTCTAAGGCTAGAGTGTTCGTACAAATCCGCAGTATCGGACCAGTCACTCTTACCTGGGAACTCTTGGGGTGAGTGTTCACTTATAGGAGAGCATGTCTTTAGCGATACATTATTATGACCTATTTATTTTGATTAGTCACTGCGTGTCGTTTGTTTGTTCGAGGCAACGAACAAATGATCGCACTCCTTGTGTTTTGGCGATGTTTTTCAATACCTCTTTTGTTTTTCCCAATTGAAAACCTCACTCGTTTCTCATGTTTCCTTGTTAGACAATGCCTCCTCGACGTGATGCTCAACCTTTTACTGCTGAAGAAGTCGCAGCCCTTGTTGCTCAACAAATGGCTGCAGCGCTTCCTGGCTTAGTAACCCAGATCCACGAGTTATACAACAACAATAATAACAACAATAATGCGCAATGTAGTTTCAAGAATTTTAATTCTGCTAAGCCGTTGAAGTTTTCTCGGTCGCAAGGAGCAACTGCGCTCCTTCAGTGGTTCGAAAGATTGGAAAGCACATTCAGACATGTGCAATGTCCGAATGAGCGTAAGGTTGAGTTTGCATCTAGTGTATTCGAGAAGCGTTCTCTTACATGGTGGAACGGAGTGATGCGTGATAGGGGTGCCGATGTGGCGATGTCACAAACATGGGAAGAGCTCCGAGCTATCATGATGAGAGAGTTCTGTCCCCGTCACGAGATTCGAGCTTTAGAACGAGAATTCGATGATTTGAAACAAGACGGGGGAGAACACCGTGCTTATACAGATTGATTTGAGGAGCTCAGTTTGTTGTGTCCTACTATGGTTACCCCATTGGAGAAGGCAATTGAGAGGTATATCGATGGTTTACCCGATTCTGTGCAAGACATTGTGACAGGCAGTAATCCTACTACTATTTGCCAAGCGATCGAGTTGTCTGCTACTCTGACCGAGTCTCAGGTCAGAAAGGGTAAATTGACCCGTAATGGTGATAAAAAGAAGTCAGCTGATTCTGCACAGGGTAAGGGTAGGGGTAAGAAGCAAGGTGAATCTTCTAAAAATTCAAGGAAGCGCAAGGCTTCCCAAAACTTTGCAGTTACTGCACAGAACCCTTAGAACCCACCAGCCCTACCTCCCGTGAAAAAGCAATATGTTGGTATCGCACCTCACTGTGCCCGATGCAACGGTCACCATGTTACCCAGCAGGCCTGTAAACAGTGCACTACGTGTGGTAGACTTAGGCATTTGGCCAACATTTATCGTTTGGGCCAAAATCAGGCTGCTCAGGTTCCAGCACAAGTTCAAGGGAATGCTGCGAGATTCCCACCTGGTTCGTGTTTTAATTGCGGAGAAATGGGTCATTTCCGCAACAACTGCCCGAGGTTGGTAAATGCAAACGGAAATCCGAACGGGATCGCGAATGTAAATCCCGCTCATGGACGAGCATTCAATCTGAACTCTAACGAGGCTCGAGCTGACAATGAAGTTGTTAACGGTACGTTTCTTGTTAACAATCAACTTGCATCTGTTCTTTTTGATTCTGGTGCCGATAGGAGTTTTGTTTCGTTATCTTTTGACCCTTTACTTGCGATACCTAGAACTAAACTGAGGAAACCCTTATCTGTCAAAGTTGCTACTTGTACTCAATTCTGTTATTCGTGGTTGACAATTGAACGTCGATAACCATCTTTTTCCCATTGACCTCATACCGATGCAACTTGGGAGTTTCGACATTATCGTGGGGATGGATTGGTTAACTAGACATCATGCTAAGGTGATTTGTTTTGATAAGATCATTCGTATTCCTCTTTAGTCTGGCGATGTTCTGGAAGTTCGTGGTGAGAAACCATCGGGTGGATTGAAACTCATGTCGTGTACGAAAGCCCAGAGTTACTTACAAAAAGGATATGTTGCCTTCCTGGCACATGTCACCGAGGAGAAAGGCAAGAGCAAGAGTATTCAGGATATTCCGATTGTTCGGGATTATCCAGAGGTGTTTCCTGATGAACTGCCTGGTTTGCCTCCAGTTCGTCAAGTCGAGTTTCATATTGACCTTGTACCCAATGCCAACCCGATTGCGAAAGCACCTTATCGTCTTGCACCGTATGAGATGCAAGAATTATCGAAACAACTTCAAGAGTTATCCGATAAAGGATTCATCCGACCGAGTTATTCACCTTGGGGCGCTCCTGTCCTTTTTGTGAAAAAGAAAGATGGACCTTTTCGAATGTGTATCGATTATCGTGAGCTTAATAAGCTTACCATCAAGAATCGATATCCCCTACCTCGAATCGATGATCTCTTTGATTAGCTGCAAGGTGCTACCTGTTTTTCCAAGATCGATCTGCGTTCTGGGTATCATCAACTTCGGGTACTCGAAGAAGATATTCCCAAAACTGCATTCCGCACGAGATATGGGCACTACGAGTTCACTGTCATGACTTTTGGTTTGACGAATGCCCCAGTTATCTTCATGGACTATATGAATAGGGTCTGTAAACCTTATTTAGACAAGTTCATCATTGTGTTCATCGATGATATTCTCATTTATTTAAAGTCTCGAGCCGATCATGAGCAACACCTTCGCTTGACATTGGAACTCCTGAAGAAGGAACAACTTTTTGCTAAATTCTCCAAGTGTGAATTTTGGCTTAAAGAAGTTCAGTTCTTGGGTCATATTGTCAACGAGCAGGGTATTCATGTGGATCCATCCATGATTGTTGCTGTAACACCCCAACCCGGAAGGGCTGACGTGTTACAATAAAAGTGGTATCATAAACAAAAGTTATAATTCCATTTATTTATTTGACAAGGATACAACCACACGACCACTAAACTTAAGATTAATATACAAGCGGACACATTCGATTTGATTAACTAATATCTTTAGATTTAGTCCTATGCTTTATTCTTCTCTCTTTGCCCCGCCCGAAGTAACCTGTGAACCTGTACATACAAAAGTTTACGGAATGAGCCAAATGCTCAGTACGGAATAATAGGCTCAAATAACAAGTAATGCTTTATAGGAAATGTTATTCGGATGAAACTTTATGTCAAAATGATATGATGCAAGTAACGTAATTTCATAATCATATCATACGGATGTACCCATGAGCCAAACTTAAAACGTGACAATACACAGGTAGCTACTCCTGGATAAATATCACATGAGATGGCGAGTTGGCATACCCGATATCCACCTCCTTAACTTAAATCCTAGGATCGATCCATACGCCTCCTAGTAGCTTTGTACCTCACTTGTACCTAGGGACGCCGTGAACTGATCTCTCCATCACAGATGGAGCACATGATGTCGATGCCACAACAACATGCCCGTGGGACACTCCACGAGAAGCGACACTCAGGGTATCAGAGTACAATTGGTCTTATAACTTATCAAAAATATTTTCATAACAAGACGTAACATATATTGGAACATGCGATAATGAGTATAACTAACATAATACTATCGCATGACATGAAAGCTAAACCCAAGGTTATGATTAGAATAGGAATCCAACGGACTGTCAATTGAATCGATAATCAAAGACGTGAGGAGTTTTAAAAGATATAGTAATTTAATGGTTTTATAACACTTTGAATATGAAGCAATAAGGAGTGGGGTTAAGGATCTGTACCTTAATAATTCCAAAGTGATGCTACTTTGTGATAATATTTCAGATTTATACGAGCAGAGTTTAGACTAATGATTAGTCTTTTAACCTAATTTAAATAACATGCACACAATTCGGTTAATAACTTAATACAGCATTTACGATAACTCACGAGATCAAATTCTCACAACGAATGACAAAGTGCGATGCTTAAACATCCGTCGAATTAACGACTAATGACAAAGCATCACCCTAATGCGGGTAGCACTTAAACATCCATTGGATATATTGATCAATCGGACAATGAATCGTAATAGCGATCGAGTTATTACCCTTAATTGCAGCAGCGTTTCGTGATCGTGTGTGTGTTAATTGTAGTATTCAGACGATAACTCGACGTGTATTTTGAGTTTCTTCGTCGTTTAAGCGTCCAGAATCAAGTGCCAATGTCCTCTATTTATACCCGAATTTTGATGTTGCTTGCGCACCGTAAGACTCCCAATGTTACGGTCCGTAAGGGTGCTTACGGACCGTAAGACTCATACTGTTGCGGTCCGTAAGGGACACCAAATCACTATAGGGTTGCCACGCGTGGGACTAGGCCTGCTGATTCGACACATTCTCGAAATTCAATTTAGACAGCGAGATTTTAGGATAATCGTCACTAGGGAATACCCCCCCCCCCCTGAGTTTTAGGGGCCCTGATCCTGATTCTGATTGTTCTGAAATTTGTAGGGTTTGTGCAGAATCACTTGGGTGTCTTAATTAGGGTTTCCTATTGCATAATTTATAAATAATAATAATAGTTTTGGTTGATATACAGAAGGATGGATCATACGATAAATGTCAGTTTATTAGAAATTATTATTATTCTTTTATTTCTAGAATAATGATTTTAAATTTATGGTTATTACAACTATTACCCCCTTAAAAGAAATTTCGTCCTCGAAATTTTTCAAATAAGAATATAACATATCGCATAAGTAACGGAAACGGAACTTTCATAGCAGAGTTACTAACTTATATAAAAATCTCTTAAACACAAATGTGTATCTGAAATTCATAATTACGTTCATGACCATAATTGTCAATTACCTTACCACCATGTCCTAATGGTTCTTCTACTACGTGTCTTAATAACATATTTAATCATGCAGGAAATCAACATAGACTTACAGATAACAAGAGTGACTATTGGTACTGATATTTCCTACATAAATATGCTTAATCATAACTAAGATATATTCATATAAGGCAAAGCATGAATGACCACAAACAAAAACAAATGAACATAGATCAAAGAGCAAGGTTTACCGTTACCTCGACTAAAATTCTATTGCTAGAATAGATTAGGGTATAGAGAGCGAATTGATTGTTCAGATTCCCATGTTGCTTCGTGTTCAGAGTGATTTTTCCAGAGGATTTTAACAAACGGAATTACTTTCCTACGCATAACCCTTTCTTGTCGATCTAAGATGGCTTCTGGTTCCTCTTCGTAGGACAAATCTTCGTGAATTGTAAGTAACGGATAACTAATGACATGGAGTGGATGATAATTATATCCTCTTAACGAGGAAACATGAAAAACGTTATGAACATGCGAGAGATGAGGCGGTAGAGCTAGTCGATATGATACTTCTCCAATTCTTTCAAGGATTTCAAATGGACCTATGAAACGAGGACTAAGCTTCCCTTTAATTCCAAATCTACGAACGCCACGCCAAGGTGATACCTTTAAAAATACGTGGTCACCAATTTTAAATTCGAGTGGTCGTCTATCTTGATCTGCATAGCTCTTTTGTCTGCTCTGAGCTTCTTTGAGTTTTTCTCGCGCCATAGTGACTTTTTCGTTTGTAATCTGAACTAGTTCTGGCCCTTCAATAATCTTTTCTCCCACTTCATCCCAGCAGATCGGCGCACGACATTTCCGACCATATAATAGCTCAAAAGGTGCCATGCCAATACTTGTTTGCCAACTATTGTTGTAAGCGAACTCAACAAGGCATAGATATTCATCCCAGTTTCCAGACCATTCTAGTGCACATGCTCGGAGCATGTCTTCCAAGGTTTGGATTGTGCGTTCTGACTGCCCATCTGTTTGTGGGTGGAAAGCCGTACTAAACTTCAGTCGTGTACCCCAAGCTGCCTGAAAACCTTTCCAAAATCGTGAGGTGAAACATGGGTCTCTATCGGAAACAACGGAAGATGGTGTGCCATGGAGTCGAATAATTTCTTGAAGAAATATTTCGGATAACTTATTAACCGAAATTCCATGCTGAATTGGTAGAAAATGTGCTGACTTTGACAATCTATCGACAACAACCCATATAACATCATTCTTCTTGAATGTCTTAGGCAAACCGGTAACAAAATCCATTGTGATCTCATCCCACTTCCATATGGGAATATCCAATGGATGTAACAGACCGCTTGCTCGTTGGTGTTCAATTTTCACTTGTTGGCAAGTGAGGCATTTACTTACGTAGCGAGCAACGTCTTCCTTCATACCATTCCACCAAAAGTTTTGTCGTAAGTCTCGATACATCTTTGTAGAGCCTGGGTGAATTGAAAATGGTGAGCTGTGAGCTTCGGCTAACAATGACTCTCGAAGGGTGGAGTCATCGGGTACACAAAGTCTTTTTCCGCACCAAATCACCCCATGATGGTCTATACGAAATTCAGATTGCTTACCCACCTCAAGATTTTGCACAATTGCCCAAAGTTCTCCATCTTGCTTCTGTGCATCTTTGATTCGTGATATGAGATCGGGTTCAATCTGCATTCTAGCTAGATATCCATCAGATTTACTAACCTGAAGCCAAATGTTCATCCTTTCGATATCCCTCCTAATATGAGGCTGAATTTGTAAGCAAGATATAGTCCCGGAATTCTTTCTGCTCAACGCGTCAGCTACAACATTGGCTTTGCCTGGATGGTATTGAATATTTGCGTCGTAATCTTTTAAAAGTTCTAACCACCTTCTTTGCCTCATATTTAGCTCTTTCTGGGTGAATATGTACTTGAGGCTCTTGTGGTCGGTAAAGATGTCACACCTCTCACCATACAAATAGTGTCGCCAAATCTTAAGTGCAAAGACGACTGCGGCTAGTTCTAAATCATGTGTAGGGTAGTTAACTTCATAAGGCTTCAACTGACGAGAGGCATAGGCGATAACCTTCCCATGTTGCATTAGCACACAACCTAATCCTTTCTTTGAGGCATCACTATAGACTTGGTAACCTCTTGATCCAGAAGGGAGAGCGAGTATTGGGGAGGATACGAGTCGTTTCTTCAATTCTTCAAAGCTTTTCTCTTGTTCCTCATTCCATGCATACTTCACCCCTTTTCTTAGGAGTTTTGTGAGTGGTAAAGCAATGACCGAGAATCTTTCAACAAATCTCCGGTAATAGCCAGCAAGACCCAAGAAACTTCGTATTTCGGTAACAGAAGTGGGTCTTGGCCATTTTGTAATGGCTTCAACCTTTGTTGGGTCTACCATAATTCCCTCTGCTGATATGATATGACCTAAAAATGCCACTTGGCTAAGCCAAAAGTCACATTTGGAAAACTTCGCGTACAACTTCTCATGCCGCAAGGTTCCAAGTACTGCATGTAGATGTACTTCATGCTCTTCACGACTCTTAGAATACACCAGAATGTAATCGATAAAAACAATAACGAATTTATCTAGGAATTTGTGAAATACGCGATTCATCAAATCCATGAAGACTACTGGTGCGTTAGTTAGCCCAAAGGGCATAACCAAGAATTCGTAATGACCATAACGAGTACGAAAGGCGGTCTTGGGAACATCATCATTCTTGATCTTTAGCTGATGGTACCCGGACCTCAGGTCGATTTTTGAGAAGAACTGAGCCCCCTGAAGTTGGTCAAAGAGATCATCAATTCGAGGCAGAGGATACTGATTACGAATAGTAATCTTGTTCAGCTCTCGGTTGTAAATACATAAACGCATACTACCGTCTTTCTTCTTCACAAATAAGACCGGAGCACCCCAAGGTGACACACTGGGTCTTATGAATCCCAGATCTAACAATTCTTGCAATTGTTCCTTCAATTCCTTCAGTTCCATCGGGGCCATACGGTACGGAGCTTTAGAAATAGGTTCGGCACCAGGGATTAAATCGATGGTGAATTCTACCTGACGGTTGGGTGGTAATCCTGGTAGTTCATCCGGAAATACATCAGGATATTCACGGACAACGGAGTGGCTATCGATACTCTTAATATTAGCAGAAGTATCCTTAATCGATGCTAGGAATCCAGCACAGCCGTTTGATATGAATTTTCGAGCTTTGAATGCGGAGATAATTTTAAGAGATTTATGAGCTTGAGTTCCCTGATATATAATATCAGGATGATGAAGATCACCGAAAATAACACGGCGGGAATGACAATCTATAGTTACTCGATGTCGAGACAACCAATCTATCCCGAGAATAACATCAAAGTCACACATATGTATTGGAAATAGGTCTGCCTTACACACAATAGATTCAATACGGATCGGACAATCTTTATATACGTAAGTGATTACGGATGAATTTTCCATGGGAGTGGAAATGGTTAAAGTATGATTTAAGAGAGTTGGTCTTATCGGAAGATACTTAGTAAACGAGTGGGATACTAAAGAATGGGTCGCTCCTGTATCGAATAACACATAGATACTACGTTCACCAAGCTGAAGGGTTCCAGATACAGTACCTGGGGCATTAGCAGCGTCAGTAGCAGAAAGTGCGAAAACTCTTCCTCCAACATTGGGTTGGTTATTCTTCTTAGTGTCTTTCTTTGTACACTCCTTGATCATGTGTCCAGTTTGGCCACATCTAAAGCATGCTCCTGTACCTAGGTGACAGACGCCTTGATGTCTCTTACCACAAGTATTGCATAGAGGATATGTAGTTTGATTCAGGTTTAGAGGTTGATTAAATGGTTGTGCTCTAATAGGTTCTGCATACAACTGAATCTGGTTTTGAGCGGGCCTCGGGTTTTGCGGTCTAGGTTGCCATGGGCGTGCCTGATTTCCAGAGTTTTGATTTCCTTGCACTTTGCGGTCTTGATGCTGTGGCGTAGTGGATGATTGGCCGATTGCCTGCTTAAATTGTCCTTCTCTGTTTCTCTTCTTATTATCCCCAGTTCGAGATAAAAATTCTTTCCTTTCGAACTCAAAAGTTTTGACTGCATCGGCAACTTCGGTGATATCCTTAAATTTCATGTACATGATCGACTTCCGAATTCGATCATTGACTGCCCATTTGCATTTCTCTGCCTGGGCTTCTGCTGATCCTGCAACGTCTCCTACAATACTAGCCAACCTTGAAAATCTAGTAATGAACTCAGAGGCTGGTTCATCACTCCCCTGTCGAATCACTGCATACTCCCTGATATAAGCTTCTTTATCAGCGGTAGAAAAATACTTGTCGTAAAAGATGGTACGAAAATCGACCCATGAAAGATTAGCGTCAAAATCATCCCCTCCTTTGACTTGCTTATATCCTTCCCACCAAGTTTGTGCGTCATCTTCAAGTTTGTAGGTAGCCAATCTAACTTTGTATTGCTCCGGAACTCCAAGAACTCCGAAGATCTTTTCAACATGAGCTATCCAGTTTCTTGCTTCGACTGGATTAGTAGCGTGACTAAAGGATTTTGGCTTTTGTTTTTGGAATTTAGCGATCCATATGTCTATACTATAGGTAGTATGGTTCGTGGTATTTTCACGAGTTTCTCCACCAGAGATTGGATTCGTGTTATTACGTTCTGGATGACGAGTTTGTTGAATAACGGCCTCAGCTGTTTGAGCAACAAGGTTTGGAAGCAACCCGGCAACAGCCTGGTTGATAGCATTAATTACGTTTGGATCAACTGGAGTCTCATTCGAAGAAGTGTTGTTACGTACATGGTTAGTACGAGTACTCCTACGTAGCGGACGACGAGGAGGCATCTATAAGAATAGACATAGGAGTTAAACCAAATAAGAGATCAAGTTGAATCCTATCATAGATATCTACCCATTCCTCACAGGTTTTAATTACTACCTTCAAGTTTTCTACAGGAAAGAGCCTTTTCTCTGATACCATAGCTGTAACACCCCAACCCGGAAGGGCTGACGTGTTACAATAACAGTGGTATCATAAACAAAAGTCATAATTCCATTTATTTATTTGACAAGGATACAACCACACGACCACTAAACTTAAGATTAATATACAAGCGGACACATTCGATTTGATTAACTAATATCTTCAGATTTAGTCCTAGGCTTTATTCTTCTCTCTTTGCCCCGCCCGAAGTAACCTGTGAACCTGTACATACAAAAGTTTACGGAATGAGCCAAATGCTCAGTACGGAATAATAGGCTCAAATAACAAGTAATGCTTTATAGGAAATGTTATTCGGATGAAACTTTATGTCAAAATGATATGATGCAAGTAACGTAATTTCATAATCATATCATACGGATGTACCCATGAGCCAAACTTAAAACGTGACAATACACAGGTAGCTACTCCTGCGTAATTATCACATGAGATGGCGAGTTGGCATACCCGATATCCACCTCCTTAACTTAAATCCTAGGATCGATCCATACGCCTCCTAGTAGCTTTGTACCTCACTTGTACCTAGGGACGCCGTGAACTGATCTCTCCGTCACGGATGGAGCACATGATGTCGATGACGCAACAACATGCCCGTGGGACACTCCACGAGAAGCGACACTCAGGGTATCAGAGTACAATTGGTCTTATAACTTATCAAAAATATTTTCATAACAAGACGTAACATATATTGGAACATGCGATAATGAGTATAACTAACATAATACTATCGCATGACATGAAAGCTAAACCCAAGGTTATGATTAGAATAGGAATCCAACGGACTGTCAATTGAATCGATAATCAAAGACGTGAGGAGTTTTAAAAGATATAGTAATTTAATGGTTTTATAACACTTTGAATATGAAGCTATAAGGAGTGGGGTTAAGGATCCGTACCTTAATAATTCCAAAGTGATGCTACTTTGTGATAATATTTCAGATTTATACGAGCAGAGTTTAGAATACTGATTAGTCTTTTAACCTAATTTAAATAACATGCACACAATTCGGTTAATAACTTAATACAGCATTTACGATAACTCACGAGATCAAATTCTCACAACGAATGACAAAGTGCGATGCTTAAACATCCGTCGAATTAACGACTAATGACAAAGCATCACCCTAATGCGGGTAGCACTTAAACATCCATTGGATATATTGATCAATCGGACAATGAATCGTAATAGCGATCGAGTTATTACCCTTAATTGCAGCAGCGTTTCGTGATCGTGTGTGTGTTAATTGTAGTATTCAGACGATAACTCGACGTGTATTTTGAGTTTCTTCGTTGTTTAAGCGTCCAGAATCAAGTGCCAATGTCCTCTATTTATACCCGAATTTTGATGTTGCTTGCGCACCGTAAGACTCCCAATGTTACGGTCCGTAAGGGTGCTTACGGACCGTAAGACTCATACTGTTGCGGTCCGTAAGGGACACCAAATCACTATAGGGTTGCCACGCGTGGGACTAGGCCTGCTGATTCGACACATTCTCGAAATTCAATTTAGACAGCGAGATTTTAGGATAATCGTCACTAGGGAATACCCCCCCCCCCCCCTGAGTTTTAGGGGCCCTGATCCTGATTCTGATTGTTCTGAAATTTGTAGGGTTTGTACAGAATCACTTGGGTGTCTTAATTAGGGTTTCCTATTGCATAATTTATAAATAATAATAATAGTTTTGGTTGATATACAGAAGGATGGATCATAAGATAAATGTCAGTTTATTAGAAATTATTATTATTCTTTTATTTCTAGAATAATGATTTTAAATTTATGGTTATTACAGTTGCAATTAAGGATTGGAACACACCGACGACGCCTACCGAGATTCGATCTTTTCTTGGTCTTGCTGGATATTATCGTCGTTTTATTTCGAACTTCTCGAAAATTGCGGTTCCACTCACTACTTTGACTCAAAAGAACAAGCCTTTTGAGTGGGGACCCAAACAAGAAGAAGCGTTCCAAACGCTGAAACAGAAGCTATGTGATGCTCCTGTTCTATCTCTGCCCGAAGGAAACGATGATTTCGTTGTCTACTGTGATGCGTCCAACTTAGGCCTTGGTTGTGTTCTTATGCAATGAGGAAAAGTTATAGCATATGCGTCTAGACAATTGAAAGTTCACGAGAAGAACTACACCACTCATGATCTTGAGTTAGGTGCTGTGGTTTTTGCTCTAAAAATCTGGAGACACTATCTTTAAGGCACGAAGTGTGTGGTTTTCACAGACCATAAAAGTCTCCAGCATATTCTTAATCAGAAGGAGCTGAACATGAGGCAACAACGATGGGTTAAGCTCTTGAATGGCTACGATTGCGAGATTCGCTACCATCCTAGTAAAGCGAATGTCGTAGCCGATGCGCTTAGTCGAAAAGAGCGAGTCAAGCTTCATTCTGTTCAAACTCTATCTGATATTCAATCTCGTGTTCTTCAAGCTCAACGATCTTTTGTGATCAAAGGCTTATTGAAATATGAGCTACCGCTTCAACTCGAGCTTAAACTCGAAGCGAAGGACGATGGTTTACTCTATTTCAAGGATCGTTTGTGGATTTCGAAACAAGACGATCTCTGCACTTTAGTGATGGACGAATCTCATTAGTCTCGATATTCTATCCATCCTGGTGCTGATAAAATGTACAAGGATCTTCGTACTCAGTACTGGTGGCCCGGTATGAAGAAAGATGTTGCCTTGTATGTGTCAAAATGCCTAACTTGTCTCAAAGTCAAGGCTGAACATCAACGACCTTCTGGCTTGCTTGTACAACCAGAGATACCGGTACGAAAGTGGGAGAACATTGCAATGGATCTCATCACTAAGTTACCGCGTATATCTAAAGGTCACGATGCTATTTGGGTTGTTATCGATCGATTAACGAAGTCAGCTCATTTTATTCCGATTCGCGAGGATCTATCTGCTGATAAACTTGCAAAGATTTATGTTGATGAGATTGTATCACGACATGGTGTTCCTTTGGATATCATTTCCGATCGTGATGCTCGATTTTCATCTCATTTCTGGAAGACCATGCAATCTGCTATGGGAACCCAACTAAATCTAAGCACTGCTTATCATCCCCAAACGGATGGACAATCTGAGAGGACGATTCAAACTTTGGAGGATATGCTTAGAGCATGCGTGATAGACTTTGGTGGTAATTGGGACTCTCATCTACCATTGATCGAGTTCTCTTACAACAACAGTTATCATGCTAGCATTAATATGGCACCATTTGAAGCTCTTTACGGTCGAAAATGTCGTTCACCTGTCTGTTGGAATGAGATCGGTGAAGCTCAGCTTACTGGACCTGAGCTCATTCTGGAGACGACAGACAAAATCAATAAAATTCGCGATAATCTGGTGACAGCTAGAAGCCGTCAAAAGAGTTACGCGGATATGCGACGCAAGCCCTTGGAATTTCAAGTCGGAGACCATGTCCTACTCAAGGTGTCACCTTGGAAGGGAGTGGTGAGATTTGGAAATAAAGGAAAACTTACACCACGATATGTTGGACCATTTAAGATTGTTGAAAGGGTTAGAAAGGTTGCCTATCGACTAGAGCTACCTCCAGAGCTTGGAAATATTCATCCGACTTTTCACGTGTCCAATTTGCGAAAGTGTTTAGCTGACGCTGATCTTCACATTCCACTTGACGAAATCCAAATCGATGAAACGATTCACTTTGTCGAAAAACTTGTGGAGATAGTAGACCGTGCAGTCAAACAGTTGAAGAACAAACGGATTCCATTGGTCAAGATTCGTTGGGAATCCAAACGTGGCCCAGAGTTTACTTGGGAACGTGAGGACCAAATGAAGGCGAAATATCCGTAATTGTTCTCACAAGTTTCCTCTAGTTAAAATTTCGGGATGAAATTTCCTAAAGTAGGGGAGACTGTGACAACTGTGCTCTGTAATCGATGTACAATGTAAAACAATGTTAATTATCAATAAAACAATGTGTTTTGGTGTTATTATGTGTGTATTTGTGTTTGATGATTTTACGATTTGATTCGATTCTGATTTCAAGCTTTAAATCGCTTCCTGGAAGGTTATACGCAAACTGGTGCGTAAACGCAGTCAGTTTAATGCGACAAACACTCCGGAATAGTTCCATACACTTAACATACCTTAAATAACCTTTACATAACTTAGAAATAAGTTTTGGATGGTTTGGTGTGTTGAAAATAAGTTTATTCGATCGCAAGGACTATTTGTGTCAAACTGCGAAACTATACCGATTCGTATGGTATCGAACAGTCCGGAACTTGATCATAAGCTAAACATACCATAAATAATCTAAACATAGCTTAGAAATAAGCTTTGAGGGGTTCGGTGTGTGAAAACATGCTTATTTGATCTTACAGGGACTAAAAGTGTCAAAAACTGCGTAAGTTTGCATTTTCGCGCATATCTTACGTTCAGACCACATCTGGACATCCAAAATTTTTGTAGACAATAAAATATTTTTATTTTAGTGATCGGCATGCAAAAATACCAATCGTCGCTTAATTTGGTTCGTTTTCGCGTCCGTTCGAGTTTTGTCGTAAATAACAGAACAACGTGACCGTACGACCAAATGAACCGACATCCGTGATATTTCCGAGCATATTTCAGGTCCCCTACACTTTGAAGACCTTGTAGAGCCTTGAAAATGGATTAACGAAGGTTAAATACGTCAAATACGCGAGTTTAGGTGTGCAGGGACTGTTTCTGACATTTTTGAAACTTTCAGCTAACACCCTGGCGTCGCGCGACGGTCATAGGGTCGCGCCACGTGACCATATGATCTGGGCAGAAACATGTTTTTTGTGCAGCAGATTGAATTTGAGGGACCATTCTTGCAATTCCTTTGTGTGGTATCCAAGTTAACACCTCCCCAAGCAAATTAGCTGGCCTCTAACACTTGTATGGCTAGGATTTAATGCTTGGTAACCACACAAACACATGGATTGATCCTATGAACCTCCAACAAGTATAAATATCCATGCTCTTCATTTGTTGCAACTCACACTTGATCTAAATTCTCTAAGTTGAGGTTTTATAACTTCATACCTGAGAATTTTAAGATCAAGTTCTAGCAAGGACCCTTTGTAAGCTTCCTTCATTTTTTTTATTGCTTCCCTAGCTTAAAAGTCAAACAGTGTTTAACTTTCAGCTTTGACCAGTCAATGGTCAACAAGAAGTTCGTTTGAACTTCGCAACGTGAGCGTAATCACAATGGTTATAGTCCTTAGTGACTATACCTACTGATTACCACGTTGACTAGGCGTAGTGACGAGTCGTAGTTTCGGTCAAAATGCGCATTTAAGCGTATTTTGCAACCAAACTACTCTTAGGTATCAAAACACTTTGTTTTGATATCAAAACTTGTTTTCTAACTTAGGTAAGCATGTTTTAACATGCTTAGCTCGTCACTTTTAGTTTAGTGCTTGTTTAGAGTCGTAAGTCAAGCGGTCTAAACCACCGCTTAGAATTTCGAACTCGACCCGTTTGGTCGATCATTAGGATCCGACCAAGCATGTTTAGTGACCATAGTTGCATAGGGAATAACCTTCCGAGGTTATACCTTATGGTCACCTAGTTTAAGTAGTTGTATGATAGGTAGTTTATATGCCTTAGGAAAATGACCAAAATGCCCTTTTCATGCATAATTGGATTTTAAGCATATGTAACTTAACTTTTGTCACCTAAAATGATTATGCAACCTAATTAAACATGTTAGGGCATATAATACTTGTCATAGGACTAGTTAGACGTCTCGAACGCGCTTTTGCGCGCACGACGCGTTAAAATAGCATAAGCTACCTAAACGGGTCGTAACGGGTCGAAAGCACTTAGGTTAGGTTCCGATTTAGAATGTAGACTTTGATAAACCATATCACATGAGTTCCAACACTCATTTGGTTTACAAGACCTCATTCTATCCGATCCTCCGATTTAGGTGTCGATTTATTTACTAGTGATCCGATTACTAGGTACTACTTGAATTTCCTTGGTTTGCCTGAGCTTCGCTAAGTTCTTTAGATCAAGGATACCCTTCTATTCAACGTGAGTACATAGTTCCCCTATTTTACTGTTTTCGATTGTTTTGGGGTGATTCATATGTATTAAACGATTTCGATATTTAAGCGATGGTTTCAAAAACGATAAAGATGGTTTATATTAAACTAATAACGATTTCGATAATGTGAACAAACTTGTTGGACGTAGTTACATAATGAATGACATTCATTAGCATTGATCAAGCCGACCAGTATTAGGTTATGGTACCATAGGATCTGACAAATCCCGTTATCAGACTACACCCATGGTTATGTGTGGGGGTTATGTAGGTAACGACCGAATCTGATGATTGTTAACTTACCCTTTGGTGGTTTGATAATACGAGAAACGAGATAGTCGAGTCACGAAGGTTTGAATGTTATTAGCGAGATGACCATAAGTAGTTTCACAATAAAAACGAATACGATTTGGAAACGAGTTAAACGATTTGAAACGACTTAAACGAGATAAACGATTCGATTAAACGATTGGTTTTGGGTAGTGATTAGATAATGGGATGGGTGTAGCATGATAAAAGCATGGTAGATACGCCGCTGGTACATCTTATATATAAGTGCTTTTATCATATTACATTTCATGTCATTATTTAGTTCACTTGGGAAACGATTTTGAAACGATGTCACACAACGAGGTTTTCGAAATGATATAAACCATACGAGTTTTATTAACGAGTTTATACGATATGTTTTACGAATTGGTTTTCTAAAACAAATGTTTTGGGGTTAAGAATCATGGCTACGAGATTTTATAAAGTATAACCATCTTGATTTGAGTTGGTTAATTATGTTGCAATACACTTTTCAAAACGAGGTTTGTACTTTTGACTCTTGTAGTCTAATAAGGTACTGCAACATACAAACGAGCCATGAATCTGGAACTCTCACAAAACCTATGTGCTCGCCAGCATTTCTTTGCTGACTTTGTTTTTATATATGTTTCAAGTGGTGTTGCGTGATATCGATTGCTAGGATGCATGAGTCACATAGGATCTGGACGAGGCCTTAGTGACTTAATAACGATAATAGACGATGTTTAATTTGTTTGTTTGGTTAAAGACAATGTACATTACTTAATAAATCAATAAAACGAAACTTTTAATTACCATGGTTGTGAAACGATAATTCTGTTACAACACTCCCCGATGTTTCCGCCACAGTTTCTTGTTTTACGTGGTCGGGGTGTGACACTAAAATTTATAAGAAATCAGATAATATAATAGAATAATACATAGGTAATTAAATAACCAAGTAAAATGAGTTTTGTATAAAATATATTTTTTGTAAAACAATATTTTGATAAAAAGGTTTGTAGTACATATATAAAAATATACTTTGGTTTTAAGAAAGTCGAATAAGTAATATATTAAAATATATTTTAGTTCCAAAATCGTTAAGTATATTAAATATACTTTAGTCGTCAAAATAATAAATTTTCAGTAGTATATCAAAAGTATACTTTGGTTTTATTAATAACATATTAAACTATGCTTTGGTTTTATAAATAACATATTAAACTATGTTTTGGTTATTTAAATAACATATTAAACTATGTTTTGGGTTTTATAAATAACATATTAAACTATGTTTTGGTTTTATAAATAACATATCAAACTATGTTTTAATAATTAACAAAATATATGTTGGTTTTGTACAATATCACACATGAGAGTATATCAAACTATACTTTTGGGAGTATAACAAAATATACAATAAAAATGTGATTTAAGAATTCAACAAAACCTAGTGCATCAAAATACACCTAGGAGACTATAGAAATACCACGAAGGCAATCTTTATTTGGATAAAATATCGGTTTCTGACATTCCATGACAACAGGAATGGGGTGTCAAATCCTATAGCGCTATATCATACTACCAATCGGTCTGGTGAACATAAAATAAGTACAATTCAACAATTAATTTTATAATCTTTGAAAAATCAGTGTTTAAACCATAAATAATCATTCAGTTCGTCAAAAGATAAGTACTAATATGTATAATCAATTATACTTTGAAATCATGAACATAACAAATAGGTACACATGCTTCACCCCAAAACATTGAAAATAGTAAAAGAGGGGACTATGTACTCACTTGAGAGTGCTTAGAAGTCTTGAACAACTACCAAGCAAGCTAGAGGGATCACGGAAATCAAACGGCACCTAATATAGGTAATTACATAAATAAACCGGACCTAAATCGGAAGATCGGATAGGATGAGGTTTCGTAAACCAAATGAGTGTGGAAAATCATATGATATGGTTTAACAAAGCCTACATACTAAAACGAAACCTAACCTAAGTGCTTACGACCCATTACGACCCGTTTAGGTAGTTTATGCTACTTTAACGCGTCGTTCGCGTAAAACGCGTTCGGACCGCCTAACTAGTCCTATGATAAGTAAAATATGCCTTAACATGTCTAATAATGTTGCCAAATCAGTTTAGATATTAAAAGTTATGTTACATATGCTTAAAATGAATTTTGGCGTAAAAAGGGCATTTTGGTAATTTTCCTAAGGCATATATACTACCTATCATACAACTACTTAAACGAAGTGACCATAAGGTATAACCTCGGAAGGTTATTCCCTATACAACTATGGTCACCTAATGTGTTTGGTCGGATCCTATAGATCGACCAAACGGGTCTAGTTCGAAAGTCTAAGTGGTTGTTTAGACCGCTTACCTTATGATCCTATATAAGCACTAAACCTAAAGTGACGAGCTAAACATGTTAAAACATATTTAACGAATTTAGAAAACAGGTTTGGTATCAAAACAAACGGTTTTGATACCTAATAGTAGTTTGGTTACAAAATACGCAAGAATACGCATTTTGACCGAAATACGACTCGTCACTATGCCTAGATAACGTGGTAATCAGTAGGTATAGTCACAAGAGACTAAAACCATCATGATTACGCTCACGTTATGAAGTTCAAACGAACTTCGTGTTGACCATAAACTGGTCAATGCAGAATGTTGGATCGATGTGTGACCCTAACGAGTCAATCAGAAGAGTTTACAATCTATTTCAAAGGCGGAATTAGAGAAATAGACGTGTAACAGCTTGATTCCTCTTAATTATCTTCTTATTATTGATTTCAAAGCTTTTACAGATCATTTGACAAACTGGCAGCACCTCGGCTCTGAATCGGAAAAGTTACAAATGAACTAGCAGCACACCTATTTATAGTTGAGCTAATTTCGCTTGAAAGTGGCATGGCCATTTCAAACGAAATCACAATGTCTAATTTCGCTTGAAATGGTCAGTGGCCATTTCATGCGAAATTACCCACTTTCACACAAAACCTAGTTTCTAACCTGCTGTGCACTAGTTTATCCTATCTAGACATAAGACTCTATAAAGACGAAGTTAACAGACATTTGTGCACCAACAGACTCCCCCTTGGATGTTGACGAAGTCTTTAGCATCAAATCTTCAGTCTTTACTCTTTGTCTATCTTCTTTCTCTATCCAATTTGTCTAACAATGTAAGCATCCTTCAATCTTTATCTTCTAAACTCCCCTTTGAATGTTGATCCAGAATGTAGACTCCCCCTTTCAATATGCTGGAGCTCGAATTCTGGTTCAAACTTTACACTTTCTTTGCCATAGGGATCTTGTTTCCTGCTTCTCAAGAATATAACATTATAATCTATTGATTTTTAACATCTATTCTCATTTTTGAAATATTTATCAGTTTCTAGAAATCCACTTAAGTATTCAGGTCCAAGTTAATGATCCTGATTACTCAATTTATCTATCAAGTCCAACTTAATGACCTTGGTTGATTCGAGATAACACACAATTGACTTTTGTGCTACATTTTTCAAAACATTTTCTGAAAATCACAAGTTTCAACTTAATGAACTTGTTTAGACTTTTCATTTTCACAAGTTTAACATGTTAAGCTCACAACTCATCTTCCAGCTCAGAAACTTCCTGCATCTGCTTCAATTTGCGAATCTGAAGATCAGCTTTCCACTTTGGTTTGTTGGAAAATAAAGCAGAAATGTAAAATCTTTTTGAATTTTTAATAAAGTTTCTAAACTAGAATGCTAAACAGAAATAAAATGCAGTAAATGTAAACTATTTACAAACATATTTTTGGTGAGCGTGTTAGGGAATCATATCAGCTATTCGACAAGTCACAAGTACCGTTAAGCTTTAATTTCATACTCAGAATTAAACAATTCGCTTAGATTGTCGATATACTGATCCACTTAAATTTTCACACAATTTTCAATCTGTCCAGGATACGAATTAGGTGAATTAAGAACTTAAACTCATTCATGTGTCCCACCTCTTGAATATACTCTCGTATCCAGAACCCAATATTCAGTCTTACAGGTGAGTATACCACAGACGATATCTGTAAGGGGTTAAAATGCGAGGTCCGTGAGAGCTCAGGCTATTGCTTCCGCAAACTCAGAGAGATGACGGCTTCGACTTTAGGTGTGTCCCCTTTAGAGGATCTTTTCTTCAACAGCACATGATTAGCATTTTTCAATGTTTCATCATTTTTTATGCTGAGGGTGGTGCTAATATTTCAAGCAAGCGGTAAAGTATTATACGGGGACTAGGCCATTGCTTCCACAATATCAGAAGTCCCGGGATAATACCCCAGATATCACTGAGTATAAAGACCTAGTATTTCAGAAAGAGGGATCTTTCAAACAAGATTTCAGGGGTTACCTATATATCCAAGTAGTGTTCCCCACGAAATAAGCAAGTAAAGATTTAGGTTTATATCCCGAACAAACATACTAACTGTGTAAAAACCTATCGGCATATCATCAGCGAGACTGTTTAAGACTTTTTAACTTTACATATCTTTAGCATACTGTAACTGTCAAGCCAATGTACTATCATTTTCCCTTTTTACACAAGCTCTTTTCTGGTTCTCTATTGTTTTTGGATTTTGAAAATATCTCATGTTTTTGGATTTTTGAAATTTTTTACTGTTTTTGTATTTTCTGAAAATATTACCCTATACTCCCCCTAAATACCAAAACAAGTAAAAAATCGACAAACCATTGCAGATTGCTTTTCAACATCATCATCTACAGCGGTACCTTCATCTAAGCCAATAATCTCCTCCGATACCGATAAAAGCTTCATACCGTTCAATTTTAAAAGATATTGAAAACGAGTTTTATCAAACGCTTTGGTATGTAAATCAGCTTTTGGTTCGTCAGTGTGGATTTTCTCAATTCGTATCAACTTCTTCTCGAAACAATCTCGGATGAAGTGATGACGAATTTCAATGTGTTTCGTTTTAGCGTGATGAACAGGATTTTTAGTAATGTTTATCGCTGTCTCATTATCAACAAAGATAGGGGTGTTAAGAAATTGCAAACCGTAGTCGCGCATCTGTTGCTGAATTCACAAGATCTAAGAGCAGCAACTGCTAGCAGATACATACTCAGCCTCACATATGGACAAAGCTACAGAGGTCTGCTTCTTGCATTGCCAGGTAACCAATCGTGGTCCGAAAAACTGGCACCCCGCTGTTGTAGATTTAGCGTTAACTTTGCAGCATCTGAAATCGGAATCGGAATACCCTTCGAGCGTGAAATCGCCTTCTCTTGGATACCACAACCCCAATGATGGAGTTCCTTTCAGGTAGCGTAATATCCTTTTCACAATTACCACATGCGAAGCTCTCGGGTTAGATTGAAATCTTGCTGCGAGGCACGTTGGATACATAATATCGGGTCTTGAAGCTGTCAAATACATCAGCGATCCGATCATGGAACGATACAATGTTTCATCTACCTTCTCTCCGGTGAGATCAGGGTTTATCCCATGGTTCGTCGCTAACGGGGTGGAAGCTGGAGTAGAACTTGACATCCCAAATTTCTCTAAGATATCATGAACGTACTTCGTCTGATGTATGAAAATTCCCTTAGGCAGTTGATCAACCTGAAGTCCTAAGAAGAATTTCATCTCACCCATCGATGACATTTCAAATTTTTGCTTCATAACTTTTTCAAAGTCTTTGCACAAATTTTCATTTGTTGACCCGAATACGATATCGTCTACATATATTTGAACTATCAGAAGATGTCCGTCGACCTCTTTGGTGAAGAGAGTGGCATCCACTTTTCCTCAGATGAAGCTGTTGGCTAGCAGGTGTTGAGACAATGTCTCGTACCAAGCTCTCGGGTCCTGGTGTAAACCATACAACGCTTTATCCAGTAAATAGACCTTGTCTTTGTGGTTTGGATCGGTAAAGCCCGGTGGCTGTCCGATATATACCTCCTCTTTTACCTTCCATAGAGAAACGCCGATTTAACATCTAACTGATAAACATTGAAAATTTTCCAAGATGCAAATGCTAGGAAGATTCTGATTGCTTCAAGTCTATCAACCGGAGCATACACTTCAGTGAAATCTATCCCCTCCTGCTGACTGAAACCCTGGACTACGAGTCGAGCTTTGTTACGAATAATAACCCCTCGATCGTCTCTCTTACACTTGAACACCCACTTGGTGTTTATCTTCCTTTGACCATCAGGAAAATCTATCAATTTCCACACTCCTAACTTCTCAAACTGACTCAGCTCCTCTTGCATCGCGTTGACCCAAGAATCTTCAGTTAGTGCTTCCTTGTATGTTCGCGGTTCAATCTGCGAAATAAAACAACTAAGTGAAAACTCAGTTTGTAACGAAGCAACTGTAGAATAAAAACAAGTAAGGCCTTGGTCAATTTGACATCTAGTGTGAACGCCTGATTGTAATTCTCCAATAATCAGCTCTTCTGGATGGTACGAAAGAGTTCTCGGCATCACCTCGCTTGGAACATCTACCTCACCCTCCAAACTTGTGATATTTTGATTTGCACCTTGTTCACTGACTGGAATTGTTTGACTTGAAATCTGGATCTGCTCCCCCTCAATATCTGAATCACCACGATCGAATATAGGTCTATCATCAGATTCTTGATTATCGTTGACTGCCGTCTGATCGTCAAGAGTTTGCTGAATCTCATCATGTTCTCCAGCATTACTAGGACCGGCTTCATTGTTATTGGAAGCTTGATTTTGATGACTAGAGTACTCAGCTGGGAATCTTTCTTGTGATTCTTCATACTCTCTTAGAATATCTAAATCGTCAAAGAAATCATGTTCTTCTTCTATGTCAAACGAATCCCACAGTGTATCGTAATTAAAACGCCATGAGTCGCCTGGATTCTGTGGTGGCATTGTATAACCTTGACACTCAACATTATGTGCTTCGATGATCCGCTTCAAGCTTGGAACAAAGACTCGTTTCAATGGACTTGCATAACCCACGAAAATTCCTTCAATGCTCTTTGCACCAAATTTACCAAAAGGTTCTAGAACTGTACAGGGAGGCCCAAACGGTTCAAGATACTTCTGGTTCGGTTTGCAGTTATTGATCAGCTTGAAACATGTCTTGTTGAATTTCTTCACTGTAAGAACCCGGTTGAGTGTATAGCAAGCGGCTGATACTGCTTCTGCCCAAAAGTTGATTGGTAGTTTCGAATCAGCAAGCATCGTCCTAGCCGTTTCAATTAGCGTCCTGTTCTTTCTTTCTGCTACCCCATTTTGCTGTGGAGTGTAAGGAGCACTAAATTCTTGCAATATACCTTTCTCATCGCAAAATTCTTCCATCATGTTGTTCTTGAACTCAGTACCGTTGTCACTCCTGATTCTTCTAATTCGAGTTTGGTACAAGTTTTCAATTTTCCTGAACAACGTCATCAAACTTTCAAAAGTCTCATCTTTTGTCTTCAGAAATGATACCCAAGAAAATCTCGAGCAGTAATCTGTTACTACTAGACAGTAGAGATCTCCAGTTATGCTTTTGCGTTCACCGGACCAAACAGATCCATATGAAGTCTCTCTAACGGTCTTGAGACTGAGTTAACTTTCTTTCCAGGGTGAGATTTCTTCTTTTGCTTGCCTTTGACATAGCTAATGCACTCTCCCTCAAGATGAAAACCTTTCACATGAACACCAATAACTAAGTCGTTATGCACCAGGTGATTCATTTTTTGCAAGTGAATATGACCCATTTTGCGATGCCACAATTGCGATTCTTTTTCCGTTGCTCTTGACATAAAACAGTGAGCCTAACCCGTGGTAGTAGTTGCTACACTCATGTCCAACACGTACAGACCATTCACTCTAGGTGCTCTCATGATAACCCACTCTTCGGGAACAACAAATCCTGGTTTCAAGATCAAACATTCTTTGTCTGTAAAGTGCGTTGTATACATACGATCACAAATCTGAGAGATGCTCAGAAGATTGTTTTCAAGCTCGACGATGTAGTTTACTCTTTCAAACGTGACGATACCATTCGATAAAGTTCCTTCACCAACTATTCGACCACCTTGATTTCCTGCAAAACCTACATAACCTCCATTAAACCCTCTAACATCATACAATAGGGTCTTCTTCCCCGTCATGTGCCGAGAAGCTCCACTATCCATAATCCAACGTGAAATGGATCTTGGAAGCTCCTGCACATATCACAATCACTTAGTGAGAATTTGAAGCCACCCAAGCCTCTTTTGACTCGGGTAACTTGACATTGATGTGAGTTTTAGCAGTGTAAAGTGGCGGAAAATTCTTGTCATTCATTTTTAAGCTCTCCTCAGATCCAATCTCAACCTCTTTGTATAAAAAGAAATCATTTTTAGAAGGTTGACCAGATGATTGATCTTTCTTTGGTACATACTTCTTCTCAGAAGTAGTAGCCTCTTGTGGTTCAAGTTTCTCATAGTAATCCATAGGAACATTTATCTTTACCGTAGTGGTAGAAGACGATTGTTTTTCTTTTTCAGAAACCTTTGGTTTTGTGAAACTTGAATTTTTTTCAACTGATTTTGGTTTCCATGCTTGTTGAGGCGAAGCAACCCGTTTGAAAAACTTATCAGTTTTCAAAACTTTCTTTTCAACAAACATTGGTGCTTTACCCTTTACCTCATCTTTCTTTTTCTGACTCTCAGCAACTTCAGACTTAGGCTTTACGTTGGTGCACTTTCGTGGAATGTGTCCAACATTGTTGCACTTAAAGCATGTACGAGTATCAACGACCCGACTTGTGCCTTCGGTCTGAGGTTGTGAGACCTTTTCTTCAAAAAATTCTTCATTTGTTTTTGAAAAAATCTCAGATTCTTGCTCGGAATGGGAACTCGAGCTTTTTGCAAACACCTTTTTCTCAGCAAACTTTTTGTTTTGAAAATTCCTTCTTTGATAATTCTTACCACCCTGATATCCACCCAACCATTTGTTTTGATTGTTGTTAGAAAAACGCGGCGGTACAACGGGTTTTTTATAGTAAGCTTTATCTTTTTCAAAGTTTAATTGCCTTTTAGAATGTTTCAAACCTTCGATCTCAGAAACATCAATCTCAATCAACTTGAACACATTTCTCAATTTACCAACATTTACATTCTCCAAAAGAAAATCACGATCCGAATACAACTTATCAGATCCCGCCATCTTGTACATCACAAGATTATGTTCATCACTTAAGTTGTTTTTGGATTTTTATTTTGGAATGTATTTATCCAAAAAGCATTCATCATCCTCAGTAGTGTCACTTTCAGACTTTAAAACATTTTCAACCATGCTTTTCACAACTTCAGATTGGACACTATCTTCATCGGAAGATGTAGTGAATGTGACATCAATCGTGTCTGGAAGCTTAACTTCATTAACTTCTTCATCATTAACCAACCCAGACTTTTTCTTTGAAAACTTATTTAAAACTGGCGGTGGAACCTGATGAAACCCAACCCCAGTTCCATCCGAATAAACATCTTCGCCTGCTTTGTTCTTCCCAATTGGTTTAGGAACGATATGCTGAAGAACAAAACTTGCGGAGTTGTAACTTTTCAGTTTCAACTGGATGCATTCATTCTCAATTTTAGCTTCTTGAAACTGAAGCTTCAACTTAGCAATCTCATCCAATTGTTGGTTGATTAACTCTTCTTTTACCCTAAGAACACCTGACAATTTAACATTTTCTTTGTTTGTCTTACCATTTCTCTCATCAGAATCTTTTACCATTCGTTTTAGCTTCTCAAAATTTTCTGAAAGTTGACGATTTCCATGAATCAATTTTTCATTTTCTTTCCTAATTCTTTCTACGTCAATTTTATCATTTTCGATTTTCTCAGTCAATTCTTTTAATCGATCATTTGAAGCTTTTAACATTTTGTCACGGTTTAAGATCTGGTTTTCAACATCTCTGACTCTTCCTGTCTGATCTTCGATCTTTTTACCACTGAGGTAAGTAAGTGTACTACAAACCTTGCAGTCTTTCATGCAATTTTTGCAGTCGCTCTCAGTTTTAGCTTTCTTACCTGACTCATTGATTGCATCATTCTGACTGACCTTGCTTTAAGACTCAGTTCCAGAACCAGAAACTACCTCTAGCTCTTTTGCAGCAAACACTTTGTCAGCCATCTTCTTCAAATTTTCAGCAGTAAACTCTTGTGATGTGTCAATAATCACGTCATCAATTTTCTTTGACTGCTGCTCTTTCTCTTTTTCTTTTTCTTTTTCTTTTTCATTTGTTTCAGCTTCTCCTCCTCCCCACCACTCTCTCTGCCTGGCCTCTTCTTCGTCAGTAATTTGTTTGGTGAGAGTTTCAACATCAACAGTTTTTGGATCAACAGCTATGTTACCCTTGGGATCTAGGTAACATTCTCTCTCAGCATCCCATCTTTTCGCCTGTTTTGCTTCTTTGTATATATAACCGATTCTAATCTTCCTGTCTTGGGCTTTCAACTTTCTGTTGATGTATTTCTCTTTTTATGTTCGGCTATCTTTGAAAGGAACCATCTTTGTCACAAACGCATAGCCCACTGCATCTTCTTCTGGTAACACTTGACTCCAATCATATACTTCATCATCATGGATAACAGCAAGTGCTCTGGATTTTTCTTTGGGATTTTCTTCTATCTGCTTCATTCTGGGGGATTCAGATTTGTTCTGATGATAAATTGCTCTTTTGTAGTAATCTTCACGGAATGGATTTGCAGTATCATCATCATATGCATTTCGACATTCTCTTTTAAAATGACCTTTTTGTTTACATTTAAAGCACGTGACCTTTGATTTATCAAAACCAAGTTTTGTGGAAGGTCCGCCAATAGAATGTCTGCCTGTAATCTCCATGAACTTTTGAGCTTGTCTGACCGCACTAGCCATACACCACGTGATATCAATCAACTCCATCTCTTCTGGGTTGATTTGATCATAATCCTCCTTGGTGAGGTTAGTGTTTCCAATCTTGCCTGCAACAAGGCTCTCGTATGATTCAAGGACAGATGCTAAAAACACCATTTGCTGCTTTGCGGATTCCTCACTAAAGTTTTGTGCATTCTTCAGATCCACATCAATATTACATTGAAACAGATTCTTTGAAGCTGACTGTGGTTGTTGACTTGCAGCAGTTGATGATGACCCTCCATGATAGCCGCTGCTTGGACTTTCTTGATTTGACGTGTTAGAATTTTCAGCTGAGAAAGCTGTCTTAGGAGACACATTCTTCTGGATCATACTTCCTCGGTAATACAGCTCAACATTCTGCTGATATGAGGAATGATTGACTTTGTATGATTTCTTGATCTCCAGCTCATGACTTTCCAGTCTTTCAATTAACAACTAAACCGTCAGTTTCTCCGACTCGATTGTATTCTTCAGCATCAAAGCAAAGTATTGCCATTCTTTCTCATCCGGCAGTGAGTCAAATAGTTTGTCAACCAATTCTTCTCGAGAATAAATGATTCCATGTCGTGCCAGCTCCATCTTCAAATGCCCAAATCTTTCAATCATCTTAGATACAGATTCGTTTTTCAAACATCCAAACAAATCAAATTCTTTTCTTAACAACTTCTTTTTGTTTTTAACTATCTCAGCACTACCCACACATTTTACTCTCAATTTCTCCCATAGATCTTTTGCATCTGTGTATTCAATTAATGATATTATGTCGTCTCTCACAGACTGATGAAGCAACGCAATGCACTTTTGTTCAGCAACATATCTTTCTATATCCTCAGTTTCTGTCATATTTTCATAATCCGATATTCCCATATTGAAACCATTTTTCAAGCTCTTCCAACTTAGATACGTAAACGCTTTTAACCACTCTTCAAACCTTTTAGCCCATCTATTGTATTCTTCAATCGCCATCAGTTTGGGAGGTTTGTTGTACGTCCCATAAGCACTCTCCACACTCAAAGCATCAGAAAGAGTTTTCTTTGCACTCGGAGTTGAAACGTTTCCATTTGTGTTGTTTGATGTATCATCTCCACTGTTTCCCACGAAAGCAAAAACGTCACAGAACGGATTCATGAACTCATCCATCTTTACGTATCTGAAACAATCAACAAACACTTAGAAAAGTTTTTGGATTTTAAAATAGTTCAAACGGAATCACTTCACGCGAAATCAGCTTCAAACAGAATTAGATTTCACGCGGAATAACTCTTTTCAAGCGAAATATCTTTTCACACGAAATACCCAATTCAAACGGAATCTGGTTTAATGCGGAATAAGCTAATTTCGTGTGAAACTTTCAAACGGAATCAGTAATTTCGTGTGAACTAACAGTACTTTCAAACGGAATTAGTAATTTCGTGTGAAATCAAAGCAGTTTCAAACGGAATTAACCACAAAAGCTAATTCCGTGCGAAATCACAAGTGCTATTTCGAGCGGAATTAGGATGACATCATCCAATCGGCCACCATTTTGTCAAATTGAACCAGTTTTTGATCGAATTTTGGTCCAATTCTTTCAAGGATTCATTAAAACAGTGTTTTACATAATATATGTGAAATTCAGTTCAATTTGTCTGTTAAATCTCGTTTAATTTTGAAAAGAAGGAATAGAAGTGATGAAAACAAGCTGAATTGGTATAAACTCTTCTTCCTGAGCTCTGATACCACTTGTTGGATCGATGTGTGACCCTTACGAGTCAATCAGAAGAGTTTACAATCTATTTCAAAGGCGGAATCAGAGAAATAGACGTGTAACAGCTTGATTCCTCTTAATTATTTTCTTATTATTGATTTCAAAGCTTTTACAGATCGTTTGACAAACTGGCAGCACCTCGGCTCTTAATCGGAAAAGTTACAAATGAACTAGCAACACACCTATTTATAGTTGAGCTAATTTCGCTTGAAAGTGGCATGGCCATTTCAAACGAAATCACAATGTCTAATTTCGCTTGAAATGGTCAGTGGCCATTTATGCGAAATTACCCACTTTCACACAAAACCTAGTTTCTAACATGCTATGCACTAGTTTATCCTATCTAGACATAAGACTCTATAAAGACGAAGTTAACAGACATTTGTGCACCAACACAGAAAGTCAAACAAAGTTTAAATTTCACGCTAAAAATGCGTAAAAGAACGAAAGAAGACTTACAAAAGGTCCAAGAATGGAAGTTTGATCTGAATTTTCTCAGGTATGAAGTGTTTCCACTCCAACTAAGAGAAAAATCTGATCAAGGTGTGAGTTGCAACAAGGAATGGAAGGGGTATTTATAGTTTTTGCACAACCTTTAGGATCGTTCATCATAAAACGAGCTTCGATCTCATCCGTACACATGTGCCCATGGTTTTGTGAAACCATGGGAGCCCCTAAAATGGCCCATAGTACTGAAAATACCATTTGCAAGGGTGCACAACAGCTGGAACAGCTGGAAACAGGCTTGAAAATCATTTTTGCAGATCTGGCATGTTCATACCAGCCGCGTAAGGTCCAAGGGGGGGCTTACGCTGGCCGCCTGAGATCCCTAGTTCAGCAACAAGTTTGGTAAATTGCAGTTTTGATCCCTGCATGCTTCTAAGGCCATTTTTGTAGCGTTTAAGGCCCGTTAAGCCATTTTCAAGGCTCTAAAATGATGCCTAAGTATAGGGGACATGAAACATGCTCAAAAATATGTCGGATGTCGGTTTGTTTGGTCGTACGATCACGTTATTCGGTTAATTATGATGAAACACGAACGGACGCGAAAAACGATCCAAATCACACGACGAATGGAATTTTATCATGCCAATCACTAAAACATAATATTTTAATGATTAAATAAATTTTTGGATGTCCGGATATATTCAGAACGTAAGATATGCGCGAAAATGCAAACTTATGCACTTTTTGATGCTTTTAGTCCCTATTGATCAAGAAAGTTTATTGTTGCACACCAAACACCTCAAAGCCTATTTCTAAGCTATGTAAAGGACATTTAGGGCATATTTAACTTATGATCAATTTTCGGAATGTTCGTTACAGTATGAATCGGCATACTTTCGCAGTTTGTCAAAATTAGTCCATGTAAGCGAATAAACTTGATTTCGACACACCAAACCATTCAAAACTTATTTCTAAGTTATGTAAAGGTTATTTAAGGTATGTTAAGCCTACGTCACTATTCCGGAGTGTTTGTTGCATTAAACTGGTTATATTTACGCATCAGATCGCGTATAACCTTCCAGAAAGCGATTTAGAGCTCGAAATCGAACAAGAATTGATAGGTGCAAACGATACACATATTTATACAAATCCCAAGTATGAAATACAATATTTCATTGGTTTGGTATTTGTTTGATGGTTGAAGTGTCACAGGTTTCACAGTAGTATGCATTCCATACTCCATAGGCTTTGATCATCCGAAGTAGAGAAATTTCTTTGTCGTACTTGTCCATGTGCCAAATATGGTAATAGTGCTTGAGATTCACGAGCTCCAACAAGATCATTAAGATCTTCATAGATGTCAAATAGAATGCAATGAGGGAGTTGTAGCATGGCTCATGGCATACTATCCCTTTGGATAAGACAAATGTCAAATGACGGAATTTATTGTATTCATTTCCAATGAATAAGATAAGGTGCCATAGACACAAAGGAACCAACTCATGTACAAGGATTCTAGATTGTTGAGGAAAAATCGTACACAGTGGCTAACAAGTTTTGTTTGTTTAGATTACTAGTCTCGAACAACTCGTGTTATAGATCAAATGCTTAGACGTGAATGAATACGTATCATCTCGGTTAGTGTTCTATTGGATAGAAAAGAAAAGACCGAGTTTTAAGTAACAACTTAAAATTTTGAATGAATATTGATCATTAGCTTGACCCACAGAGTCCACCAGGATTTCCATGCACTACAAGTTGTTATTACGTGGGCCCCTGTAATAGTAAATTGCCTTGCATGGTCACCCTAGCATTCTCTCGTTCAAGACAGACGATCTGTCAATGAGGGGACACTACTGTCTATATACCTTCAACATAGGAGGGACCTTCGTGATAGTTCACGTGTCAACGTCCATTGTCATTATTCGCAGAACGGTACGACGTTAGATGGAATAGAAGTAGAGAGAATTTGTAAAAATAACAACTGGAGGGGCACCTTTTAAGGAGAGTACTTCATCTTCCTTGTCTGGATAAGTGTGTCGTCAATCATGATTTGTATGAGCCACAGGGACCTCGTCCCACTAATGGAGTTGTTGTCCAAGGTTACCACCTCATCGTCACTACCGAAGTCAGGCATCTTAGCATCCGCGAGAAAGCAACCATCTTCCACGGGATCAATGCTTTCTGGTCTCACTTAGGAACCACGTTTGTCATAAGCTCCACAATAGACGTGAGGTCAATATTCTCATGGAAGATGTATTGTATAAAATAGGTTATGTTTTGAAATAGAGTATTATGTCTTGTGTAAAAGATGTCGTGTCTTAACCATGTTATGTGTGTCAAGGATGACAATGGAATTCGAAGTCGAAGGCATTTCGTTCTTTCCAAAATATTTCGTACAACACATATATAAATAATTTACGTATGTAATCATGTAAAATCTTATCTAACAAGGATTTCTATCTTGTATAAGCAGAACTTGTAAATTGTTTATAATGCGTAAAATGATAATGTAATGTGTTGTAGGCACATAGTCTGTTAATGTAATGTGTCTATTTCTCATAGACTTCACCCATGGAAATGTCCTCGCTTGATTTATGTGAAGTGAATTTTTGTTGTAGTGGACCTTGAAAAATGTTTATGCAATGAAAACCTCTTATTCTTGTATCGTGAGAAGTCCCTAGTGATTGTAGACTAGACTCGAGAAAGAATCTTGGTTCACTACAATCGATGCTTTGATACCAACCTGTCACACCCGCTCGTAGCGGAAGCGCGAGGTGTGATCTGATCGGTTCTCATTGCATAATGTTAGTGCATTTATGTCTATCGCCTCCGTCATCTCAAGATCGTAGCTGAAACTGTTTAAAACTAGTCTTACATTGTAATTTTAGATAGAAAAAGGCAAGGTGGCATTATTGTAAATAAGGGGAAATCCCTTATAATCCTTTGCCTATAAATAGAGGAGTTAGGGCTTAGTTTAGAGACTTTTGTCACTTTTGACACATTAGAGACTTGGAGAGCTTTATAGCTAGAGAGAGAAAGTAGAGATAGAAAGTACTCCAAGTAGTGATTCGAGGTGCTTGTACGTTATCAAATCAATCAAAGAATCACGGTTATATTACATCACGTGTGTTCGGTCACGTACGTGTACGGATTCCGCACGTCACACGTTCGTTACGCAATCGAAACGGAGTCAAAACCGGGACCTAACAAGTGGTATCAGAGCAGGAGCTCGATTGCACAGATCAATCAAACGATTTTGCACAGGATTTCATCAATTTCAGATCCATATTGCATCAGATTCGATCTATTTCTTCATCTTTTTCATTTCGTCACGTCTTTAACTGAAAAACGCAAAATTAAACAGGATTTTACGGATAAAAATTGCTAATTTTTGGATATGATATGCAAAAATACATGATCTAAAAGCCTACAAAGTTTCAAATCATAACTCTAAGTAATTTGTGAGATATCTGAATTTTTGTGGTTCGAAAGTTTGTTGAAATATGATGAACGTTGCTGCTGTTGTTCTTGATGTTCACCGGTCGAATAGCAATTCGACCGGATGACCATTCGACTCTAGTTCCATCTCATAAAATAGTTGACCTGTTGACCCACTCGGTCGAATAGCAATTCGTGTCATATCATTTCATTAAAGTGTTTGACCAAGTTGACTGCGTCGAATAGCAATTCGACCGGATTGCAATTCGACTCAAGATTCCTTCTTTACAATTCATTTAAAGTTGTTTGACCAAGTTGACTACGTCGGATAGCAATTCGTGTCATATCATCTCATTAATAGTGTTGACCAGTTGACTGCCACCCGAACGAAATTCCACTCGACTCAAAAGTTTCATTTCATTTAAAACGTATTGACTTTTGTTGACTGTCATTCGTTCAAATCACTATCCGGTCGAATAGCAATTCGACTCAAGATTCTATCTTTGCGTTTCATTTAAGTGTTGACCACGTTGACCCGGTCGATTTGCAATTCGAACGAATGGCAATTCGAACGATTGGCAATTCGAACGAGTGGCAATTCGAACGATTGGCAATTCCAACGAGTGGCAATTCGACTCAGTGACAAATTTTTGTTTTCAAAATCATTTGTTAAATCTGGTCGGATAGAAATCCTTGTCACAATATTTCACCTGAGTAAGCCACGTGAAACCACCACTTTGTCACTTAATCAACATTAATCAGTTTTGTCAGCACCGCTTATCGAAACATGAAATCAATCGAGTTTAGAGTAAACATGCATGTGAGATATTAATTGAAAATTCTGTTTACATAGATTGTCGGGCATTAAATATTTTTGAATTGAGATTGTACGTGTTATATTGTCAGTAGCATGTGAAGTCATTATTTGTTGCATGTGAATTGAAAATTGAGAATATTGAAATTTGTGAAGTAAGCCATATTCACGAGAAATGTCAGGCCCATGTGATTCAAATTGACGGCCCAATCACATTATCGTTGTTTTGTCATTACATGTGCATTTGATATTGAATAAAAATCAATACGCAATCTGGTCGGATAACTCACCCGAACTACATTGAACGGGTCCGCAAATCTTCGACACGAGTCCTAGATCAATTCCACGTCACATACTTTCACATATTCACTTCGTTTTTAAACTGATCGTTTGTTTGTTTGCTTTCAAATTGATTCAAGGTGATTAAAGATTTACAAGGGACGAATATCAAGAAGAAGATTTAAAATGTCAGGAGACAGTGCTCATGATATTTGGTGGAGAAGAGATTATGCGAGATGGGAAATTGACAAATTCAGAGAACCATTCAAAGAAGCCCAAAGAGCCAAAAGATGGAATGACGAATTGGAATGTTACATGGATCTACGGGGTAATCCAGTTGTTGATCCATCAAAGGTGGATTTTGAGGCAGTAACAAATCTGTTTCCAAATGAGGGTACTTTCAATACAAGAAGACTATCTGATAAAAGTTACTTGCCGGATTTAATGAACAAGATAAAGGAAGTTTGTGAAGCGAGTCTACCAAAGGTGGTAGAAATGAAAAAGAGGAAAGAACAAGAACTGGAAAAGCTGATAGAGAAAGTAAAGAAAACGGCAGAGGAAACTGATGAAGAAGAACAGATGAAAGATGAAGATCAGAAAAAGACAGAAGAAGGAGGTGTGATAACAGAAAAAATTCAAACTGAATCTTCTGAATTGTTTGACAAAGACAAAAGCATTGAACAGTCTGATGATAAAAATGAAAACAAGTGCAGGAATTGCATAGAAATGTGCAAAGCCTGTACCGAAAAAGATGAAATGATAAAAACAAAAGATATTGAAACAAATAAACTTGAAAATGTTTTCAAAATAAAATGTAAAGAAATGATTGAAAAAGAGGAAATTTTGAAACTAAAGGTTGAAAAGCTAACACAGAAATGTCATGGTCTTGAAGAAGAAAATAAGATTTTGAAAGAAATGTGTACAGCTAAATGTGTTGGTTGTGTTGAAAAAGAAAATAAGTTTCAAGATTTTCAAAAAGAGTATGATGTTTTAAAGTGGTCGAGTCAGAGAGTACAAAAGGCTTATGATACTTTGAAGAGACAAGTTAAATGTTTTGATCAAAGATTGTCTGAAACTTTAGTCACTAAAGAAATGTATGAGAGACAGTTTAAAGAAAAGCAACTTGAATTAAACAAGTGTGTTGATGAAGTTGCTAATCTCAAACAAGTTCTGGCTGAAAAAGAAAAGGTTGTTACCAAACTTCAAAGTTATCATAACTCTTCGTACATTCTCGAACGCATTTTCAACATCACACCAGATGACAAAGATACTGACAAGAACAAAAAGGGTATTGGTTCAGAATTTCATCAGGTACCACCACCATTGAGAAACAATTATACTTTTTATGATGAGGAAAAGGTGGCAAAAGGTCTGAACATAGTTGACCAATTACCTAAAAGTATCGATGTGACGTACGCCAAATCTGATGAGGCTAATGATTCAGAGGTGGTAAGTAAGGTTGTTGAAAGCGTTTTGAAAGATGAGTCAACCAAAGGTAAGTCCGAATCACATGATGAAAATGAGGGAAATTTTCATGATGGTTATCTCAAACATTCAAAATCTGAGAAAGTTGTGAATGATGATTCAAAAGGATTGGTTTACACCATGATTAGATCGGACAAATTATTCTTAGATGTTGTATTCCCGATTCAGAATGTGATTTCAGAAAAGGTTGATAAAGTTTTCAAAATGGTTGAGATTGAGAAGTCTGAGATTCCAAAGTTTGCTGGTAAAGGTCACAAAACTTTTTATAATAAACCTGGTTTAAAGAAGAAAAACATGAAGGCTGGGTTGGGTTATAAAAAGAAACAAAATTGGAAGAAAAATGAAGTGCCAAATTCTCAGGCAAAGATGAGTTTTGTTCAAGGAAAAAGTTTTGAAGAAGAGGAAAAACTCAAATTTAGACAACAGTCTAATGAAGAGTTTTGTGCTCAGAAGAAAAAGCAACAACCACAGGTTAAAGATGTTTCAAAAAGAACATGTTTTAAGTGTGATCAATTAGGACATCTTGTACGAAAGTGTCCAAATCTGAAACCTGTGGATGTTGACAAAAAGAAGCCTGAAAATGTTGAGAAACAAAAATCTGAGGGTGTGAAACAAAGGTCAGCCAGATTTGATTCAAAACAAACTTGGAGGTACAACACAAACAAGTTTGCTTCGAATCAAACTTGGAAACCAAAACAGACTAGGTCTGATTTAAGACAAACACAGGTTTTTCACACACCCAGATTCAGAACAACAAAAAGTTGGAAAACAACAGTTGATATGATAAAACCTAAAGAGTTTTGGAAACCAAAAGTTGTTGTTCAAAGTCAAAATGTTCAAAAGGATTCACATTTTTACAAAAGAGGTACTCCGAAAGGTCAAACATGGAGTGTTAAGAAAAAGTGACTTTGATAAAAAATGAAAAGGTCGAAGTCAAAGATGAAAACGTTTTTGTGAATGATGACAAAGAATTTCCAAAGTTGAATGAAGTTTATTGTGTTGAAATGCCTAAGGTCCAACAGACCTGGGCTAAATTGTCCAAGTAATTGAGTTTTTGTGAATGTGCAGGTGCTCATGAAGTTTGATTATCAAGGAAGAGAATTGATGAGCAGCCTGGCACAGGAAGAGAAGGTTGCTGAATCCTGGTTTGGTTGAACAGGGAGTTTATCGTTTTCTGTATATAAATAAACAATACTTTCAAAAACCCTAAAAATTGAAAATTTTGAAAAACCAAAAATATGTTTTTGTTTTGTCAAAAATATTCAAAAATCCAAAAATTTGTTGCTTGAATACGCCGAAACCCTCACCGCTGAACAAACATGATTATTTTCACATGATTGAAAAACGGTTTTCAAACTGTAAATATCAATGTGTTGTAAATCATGGGGGTACGTTATATTTCCTGCAAATCAGTGCATGAAAAGCAGAAAATGGATGGCGAGACAAAGCTATCAGTATCGGTTTGTCAAATTTTTTTAAATGGTTTTGCATTTTAGGGGGAGTAATATTGTCAGAAAATCAAAAAACATTAGAAAATTTGAAAAAGTAAAAAACATGATAAAATTCAAAAATTGAGTTTTTGTGTAAAAAGAGGAAATGATAGTACATCAGTAGACAGTTACAGTATGCTAAAGAAATGTAATGATTATATAGCGTTAAACAGTCTCACTGATGATGTGTCGGTAGATTTTTATACATTTAGTAAACTTTTTCGGGATATAAACTTAAATTCAAACTTGCTTATTTCGTGGGGAACACTACTTGGATATATAGGTAACCCCCGAAATCTCGTTTGAAGGATCCCTCTTTCTGAGATACTAGGTCTTTATGCTTAGTGATATCTGGGGTATTATCTCGGGACTTCTGATTTTGCGGAAGCAATGGCCTAGTCCCCGGAGAATACTTTCTGCATTGCTTGAAATATAGCGCCGCCCTCAGCAAATTGATGAAACAATAAAATTGATAGTCATTGCTGTTGTAATACAAAAGATCCTCTAAAGGGGACACACCAAAAGTCGAGCCGTCATCTCTCTGCTGAACGGAAGTTCTGACCTGAGCTCTCACGGGTTCGTACTATAATTTATTCCCCTTACAGATATCATCTAGGTATACTCACCTGTAAGACTAAATATTGGGATCTGGATACGGGAGTATATTCAAGAGGTGGGACACATGAATGAGTTTAAGTTCTTAAAACACTTAATTCGTATCCTGAATCAGTTGAAGTTTGTGTGAAAATTTAAAAGGATCAGTATATCGACAATCTAAGTGAAATTTTTAATTCTTAATGTGTAACTAAGCTCAACGGTACTTGTGACTTGTAAAAAACTGATATGATCCTCTGACGCATACTCAAACAAAAATATTGTCTGTAAATATGTTTGTACATATTTCTTTATTGCTTTATATTTTCAGAAAAATACAAAAAGATTTTGATTCTGCTTTATTTTCGACAACCGATGTCTGAGAGCTGAGTTTCAAAATCTAAGTATGCTGATCGTGTTTCTGAAAATAAAACAAGTTCATTAATTTGAAACTTGATGTTTTAAAATCAAAAATCAAAAACAGTTTGTGATATCTCCAAGGTCATTAATTTGGACTTGGATGATTAACTGTGAGGGATTTGGATGCTTATACTGTTAAAAGTTGTAAAAGAGCCAGTTTCCGATCCGGTTCACTGAAACTGCCAAATCTTTGAAGATTGTTGATTTGGGGAGAGATTCAAGTAATCCTGGATATATTCATATTATTATATCTTTAGAGCCAGAATCTTGATTTAGAAAGTTTAATAGAGCCAGGATACGATTCCTGGAAAATTGGTCAATCAAAACGTTGTTACTTATAAATGTTTGAGATTTGCAGATGTTGTACCAGACTACGATCCCGACAACTGAGTCTAAGGGGGAGTCTGAAGACGAGCTCAACGCAAGAGGAAGCGTGGAATCAATGAGCCAGGAAACTATCCAGAAGAGCTTGTAACCGGAAAGCCAGGTGTCGATCCCAAAGCACGGAAGCTTGACGACTGGGGGAGCCTGAAGAGTTTACCGAAAGGGGGAGCTGAAGCTGAAAACAGATCCACCGGGATTCTGTTCGAACAAGATGGAGTCTAGGTTTCTAAAGTCGTAAAACCTTCAAGAAGACTCAGAGAGAGAGAAAGACCAAAAGCTACGAGTGTCACACCCCCAAAATCCACACGCGGAGTACCACCGCCTGGAGGCGTGACATGACCAGGATCAAGCCACCAATCATATTGAACCATGTTATTAATAAATGTAATTCAACCAAACAATATGAAAGGTGTGCGAAAACCAAAGTATAGTATCAATGTTTAGCGGAAGCATAAATGTAAAACCCAACATAAGTATAAGTATGAAATGTTATAATGGTAAACAAAGCATTCACGATCCATGTCCACAACGACCGTGCCTCCCGTGCAAGCTCCGTGTGTACCTATGGTCCTGCAAGGCATGCAACAGAGAGTCAACAACTAGTTGAGCGAGTTCACAGTTGGTTGTTCAGTTATAGTAATTGTATTGTAAACCGTATGTTCGTTTAGTAACCCATATATTGTATGTACTTGAATCGCAGTCTCCCAGACATGTGTGCGAAGAATGTGGGGGGGGGGGGGTTTCCCATGTTTTCTAGACTAGGTATATTTGTATCGCAGCCCACCCGGCATATGTGCGAAGTTCAAAGTATGGTTCGCAGCCATCCCAGGCATGTATGCGAAGATCAGTCATATTATCGCAGCCAACCCCGGCGTGTGTGCGAAGATCAGTCATATTATCGCAGCCAACCCCGGCGTGTGTGCGAAGATCAGTTCTATAAGTATCACTAGTCTAGTCGTATCTTATCAATAACCCTTCCTCTCCCAAGGACCATATAACTAAGTTCCAAAAGCTAGTTAAGTACAAGTAAATAATCCAAACCCATTCCCACCCTGGGAATCCCATGCCTTGGTAAGAGTGTGAACTCACCTTGGTTTGCTCGGTATGCTAAGTATGTACTCACAGTTAATCAATCACGTCCTAAAGTACGCATGTGTACATAATCAGTTCGCATTCACGAAGTTCACGTAAAAGTATAATCACAGTGGACAATGCATTAATAGTCATCGAGTAGCACGTTGCACTTATTCAATGATCATACAAATCATGCACAACATTTAACGGCAGTTAACTAACTCAGTTAACTCTAACAGAATCAAACTAGGTTACTGTGCAAATTTCTCATTCGACGAAACACCCTTGTTTCGTCGTTAACACCCTTTGACGAAACACCCTTTGTTTCGTCGTGATACCCTCGACGAAACACATTCGTTTCGTCGTGTTCATTTCGTCAAGTTTGGTTTCGACGAAACGTATTTGTTTCGTCGTGTATTGCGTTTCGTCAACATGTCTGTTACGTCATTCTATCAGTTACACAAAACCCTAATCATCGCTAACAGCCGACATCAACATCTTACGAAGATCATACCGTCATCACCATACAACAATCATCATACAGAACTCACACAATAATCATTCAGCAAATCATCGATACCATTTATTATGCCAATCATAACATAAACATGTGTTAACCTGAGACATTCTAGCATATATGTTGATCATTACATGAGAGCATATTCACATGCAATTATGATTACATTACAGTGGCCGACAACTAACTATTGATATCATGCTATGATTGGACCGATTGTGAGGGGATTTGTTGTTTTAAAACTTGATATTTGAGTCAACACATATATAACTTATTGACCGACAAAAGATGTTGTTATATACTTGTGATTGGACCGAAAGCATACAAGGACTCACTCAATTAATAGTCATATGCTCCCTGACAAATCAATATATTAATCACATGGCTTGATCAGATTCACATGCCTACAATTCCCAAGGCAATAATTATATACTACCAAGACACAAGCATTCCACCATAACTCGATCATCATACTACCAGTATCATCAAGCATATACATACAAAATAGTCACGGGACAATATCATCAAACATATGCATACAAGAACAGTCGAGAGACTAATTTTTACTAACCGAGATATCAGTGGTGATGGTTTGATTGCTAGAGAGAGCCTGGGAGAACACAGAGCTGCCGTCACACTAAGGAAAGGTTCTAGGGTTTTCAATTCTGATAAAGTGTGACGAATGCAGCCGTTCCGTATAGTTTATACGCATACAAGTGTACTGGGCCCTTAATGGTCTTGGCGAATCAGCGGGCCGGCGAAACAACTTGTTTCGTCGAGTGTGCTTATGGCGAAACAAATCCTGTTTCGTCGGGTTCCTCAATTCTTAAACAGTTTACAAGTATTCATGCAACCAAACAGTCTAATCATACATGACATATCAAACAAACATCTCCGCATATAATTCCGTGTGTACAATTACAAAGCAAGTAAGCAAACAGCTAGACAGTCAACGTGCAATAAATGCGAAAGTGGAATCTCAGAAACTCGAGTTGTCACATTATCCCCAACTTGAAAGAAATTTCGTCCCGAAATTTAGTATGTGGTTACTGAGGAAGCTAATTGTGTGACGTTGTTTACCTGTTTCGTATCGCGGCTCCCCGAGCAGGTTTGCGAAGATTACTGGTTTTCCTGGGGTGTCACATCATCCCCCCGTTGATTTGGAATTTCGTCCCGAAATTCTGTAGTAGCTTCGGCCTCAGTAGTGGTTGCTTGGTTCCTCGACGAAATGCAACTGTTCGTCGATAGTGAGCTCCTTCAAAGGAACTCTGAGGGTCTCATCTGACAGACACTTCTTCAGATTCGACACGTGAAAGCCGTTGTGAACTGCACTGACCTCAGCTGGTAAGTTCAGTCTGTAGGCCACTTTGCCTATTTTCTCTATAACTTCGAATGGTCCGACATATCGCGGATTTAGCTTGCCTCGTTTGCCAAAACGAACCACACCCTTCCCTTCCAGGGTGAAACTTTGAGTAGCGCTCGATCCCCAACCTGGAATTCGAGTAGTTTCCTGTCTTTATCGGCGTATGCTTTCTGACGGTCACGAGCTGCCGCCATGCGTTGTCGTATTTGAGCAATCTTTTCAGTAGTATCAACTACCATTTCTGGACTTGTGATTTGACTATCACCCACCTCTGCCCAACAAAGAGGTGACCGGCATTTACACCCGTACAATGCCTCGAATGGAGCGGCTTTAATGCTGGTGTGGTAGCTGTTGTTATATGAGAACTCCACTAATGGGAGATGTTTTTCCCAGCCGTTGCCGAAATTGATTACACACGCACGAAGCATGTCTTCTAGAGTTTGAATAGTACGTTCAGACTGCCCATCCGTCTGAGGGTGAAAAGCTGTGCTCATGTCTAAACGAGAGCCAAAAGATTTGTGCATGGCTTGCCACAGTTCTGAAGTAAAACGTGCATCACGATCAGAGATAATGGAGGTTGGCACCCCGTGCCTTGAAACCACTTCCTTAAGGTATACGTCTGCTAGAGTGGAGAACTTGTCCGTTTCCTTGATAGCCAAGAAGTGAGCAGACTTTGTGAGTCGATCCACGATCACCCAAATAGTATCATTTCCGCGCTGAGATCTAGGTAGGCCAGTAACAAATTCCATGGAAATTTGTTCCCATTTCCATTGTGGTATCTCAGTTTGTTGGAGTGGGCCTGATGGTTTCTGATATTCCGCTTTAACTCTCGCACAAGTCAAGCACTTGCTAACCTAAGTGGCTATGTGAGCTTTCATGCTAGGCCACCAATATGTAGTTCTGAGGTCGTGGTACATCTTATCCGAACCAGGATGTACTGAGTAGCGAGACTTATGAGCTTCATCCATTACAAGCTCGCGTAAGTTGCCATAGAGTGGGACCCAGATGTGTCCTGTTACATAGTAGGCTCCGTCTGCCTTTTGTTCTAACCGTTGCCTTGAACCGCGTAGGGCTTCAGCCCTGACGTTTTCTGGTTTCAATGCTTCTACTTGAGCATCTCGTATCTGTGAAGGAAGGCTAGACTGAATAGTGAGTTGCAACGCTCGTACACGTCTAGGTGTAGTATCCTTTCGAATGAGGGCGTCGGCCACCACATTGGCTTTGCCCGGATGGTACTTTATAGCACATTCGTAATCGTTCAGTAGTTCGACCCATCTACGTTGTCGCATGTTCAATTCTTTCTGCTTGAATATATGCTCGAGACTCCTGTGATCGGTGTAGATGGTGCACTTAGTGCCATACAGGTAATGTCGCCATATCTTGAGCGCAAAGACAACAGCTCCCAGCTCTAAATCATGTGTTGTGTAATTTCGTTCGTGAATCTTAAGTTGGCGCGAAGCATAAGCAATGACTTTATCTCGTTGCATCAACACACATCTAAGACCTTGGATAGACGCGTCACAGTAGACTACAAAATCGTCCGTGCCTTCAGGCAATGAGAGGATAGGTGCGCTACAGAGTCTATTCTTTAAGTGCTGAAACGCTGTTTCCTGTGTATTACCCCAACGGTAAGCAACACCTTTCTGTGTCAGTAGTGTAAGCGGCTGCAATCTCTGAGAAATCTTTGATGAACCTTCTATAATAACCCGCCAAACCCAAGAATTGGCGTATTTCGGTTGGTGTGCGAGGTGCAGGCCAGTTCTTGATCGAATCTACCTGGGATGGATCGACATGAATCCCATCCTTGTTTACCACATGGCCTAGGAAATGGACTTCACGAAGCCAGAAGTCGCATTTTGAAAACTTGGCGTACAACTGTTCTGCTCGAAGGAGTTCTAAAATAAGTCGTAGATGCTGCTCGTGTTCCTCCTGACTCTTCGAATAGATCAGGATGTCGTCAATGAAAACAATAACGAACTTGTCCAAGTAAGGCTTGCACACTCTGTTCATAAGATCCATGAAGACTGCCGGTGCGTTTGTTAACCCGAATGGCATGACCAAAAACTCGTAATGGCCGTAGCGAGTTCTGAATGCTGTTTTGGAGACGTCCTCATCCCGGACTCTAAATTGATGATAACCGGACCTCAAGTCAATCTTCGAGTAATAGCTCGACCCTTGCAACTGGTCGAATAGATCGTCGATGCGTGGAAGAGGATAGCGATTCTTCACAGTCACCTTGTTCAGTTCGCGGTAGTCTATACACATGCGGAAGGTACCGTCTTTCTTCTTCACAAATAATACTGGAGCTCCCCAGGGCGAAGAGCTAGGACGTATGAAACCCTTTTCCAAAAGTTCTTGCAGTTGCTTAGACAGTTCTTCCAGTTCGGTTGGAGCTAAGCGATAAGGTGCTCGAGCTATGGGTGCTGCTCCTGGAGCTAGCTCGATCTGAAATTCGACCTGACGATGAGGCGGTAACCCAGGTTACTCCTCAGGAAACACTTGAGGAAAATCGCGTACCACTGGAATATCCTCTAACTTCTTCTCTTTCGTCGATGTATCTGTAACGAGTGCTAAAATAGCTGTGTGGCCCTTTCGCAAACACTTTTGTGCCTTCAAGAAGGAGATGATGCCACTCACGACACCACTCTTATCACCTTGAACTTCGAGAGGTTCTTTACCAGAACGGGGAATACGAATGATCTTCTTCTTGCATAGAATCTCTGCTTGCTGTTGGGATAACCAATCCATACCAATGACGATGTCGAAACTACCCAGAGTTATAGGGATAAGATCGATAGAGAAAGTCTGACCAGCGAAGATAAGATTACAACCCTAGACTATGTGACCACTGTGATGTCTGTTGCATCTATTGCACTTTGGGTGATTTCCTCGATATCCACCCTGCCTTTGACTACCAGAAAACTGTTGACTGGGGCTCTGGTAATTATCTGTCTTTCGCTGCTCTGCCTGGGATTGAACCGAAGTTGAACCCTTGCTGGAGGTTCCATCCCATTTTCGCTTGTTGTCAATAGGAATAGCATAAGTAGTAGTAGTAGTAGTAGTAGTAGTAGTAGTAGTAGTAGTAGTAGTAGTAGTAGTAGTAGTAGTAGTAGTAGTAGTAGTAGTAGTAGTAGCACTAGTACGTGTAGGCAGCTTGTTCTGTTCCACTGCCTGGTCTGTGAGACGATGAGCAAGATGAGTAACAGCTTGAATAGTAGCAAGGTTTGTAGAAGTCACATGACTTTGGAATCTCTGGTACTAAGCCTTTGAGGTACAGCTCAAAGCGCTTGATGGGATGATCCACCATAGTTGGACATAACACTGCCAGTTCATTGGATCGTTTCGTGTACGCTTCTACTTCTGACCCCGTCATCTTCAGGTTAAAGAACTCCACTTCTAACTTGTGGATGTCATCACGTGTACAGTATTCTTGCTTGATTAGTTCCTTGAAATCATTCCAGGGTGTGGCGTTAGCAACTGCCAACCCTAACATCTGAACTTGCGCCTTCCACCAAGTCAGCGCAATGCCTTCTAGAGTACCAGTGGCGTACTTCACCCTGCGAGCCTCAGGGCATTCACACATCTCAGAAACGGACTCGAGCTTTTCAAACCAATGGAGGAGTCCAACTGCTCCTTCCGTGCCACTGAAAGTAGTAGGACGACAGTCCATGAAAGTTTTGAAACGTGCACACAGGTGGCTGAGCGTGTTGACCTGTCGTGTGCGTAAGAGTAAACACTCTTGAGCACGAGTGTTGGTTTACGAGAGTAGGATCTAAAGATCCTAGAGTAAGTGGTGATGGCAGGTTACACCTCCTGCCTGGGCAGTTGCGAGTGCTGCAGTAACTTGTTCAGTGATCGAAGCCGCCAACTGGGCTTGAGTTAGGTTAACGCGTCCACTCATGATCTTGATATCAAGGAGAACATGGGTGAGGGAGGTTCGTGAAAGTGCGATGACAGAAGAGAGTGAGCACACAAGTATTCTCAAGCAATAGGGGTTATGTGTATCTAAGCATACCATGAGCAAAGTTCTATGTAATCTAGCAAGTAGGCAATAAAACATATACCATATTACCTAGAATGTTGAGTCTTGCACGTGGAGTGAGGCGTCGTTGTGGATCGTTGAGCACTGTTCTGGTTATAGTCTGGTTTTAATAAAAACGTTTTCCCCTTATTAAAACCGATTTCTCTATAACCAATGGCTCTGATACCAATCTGTCACACCCCCAAAATCCACACGCGGAGTACCACCGCCTGGAGGCGTGACATGACCAGGATCAAGCCACCAATCATATTGAACCATGTTATTAATAAATGTAATTCAACCAAACAATATGAAAGGTGTGCGAAAACCAAAGTATAGTATCAATGTTTAGCGGAAGCATAAATGTAAAACCCAACATAAGTATAAGTATGAAATGTTATAATGGTAAACAAAGCATTCACGATCCATGTCCACAACGACCGTGCCTCCCGTGCAAGCTCCGTGTGTACCTATGGTCCTGCAAGGCATGCAACAGAGAGTCAACAACTAGTTGAGCGAGTTCACAGTTGGTTGTTCAGTTATAGTAATTGTATTGTAAACCGTATGTTCGTTTAGTAACCCATATATCGTATGTACTTGAATCGTAGTCTCCCAGACATGTGTGCGAAGAATGTGGGGGGGGGGGGTTTCCCATGTTTTCTAGACTAGGTATATTTGTATCGCAGCCCACCCGGCATGTGTGCGAAGTTCAAAGTATGGTTCGCAGCCATCCCAGGCATGTGTGCGAAGATCAGTCATATTATCGCAGCCAACCCCGGCGTGTGTGCGAAGATCAGTCATATTATCGCAGCCAACCCCGGCGTGTGTGCGAAGATCAGTTCTATAAGTATCACTAGTCTAGTCGTATCATATCAATAACCCTTCCTCTCCCGAGGACCATATAACTAAGTTCCATAAGCTAGTTAAGTACAAGTAAATAATCCAAACCCATTCCCACCGTGGGAATCCCATGCCTTGGCAAGAGTGTGAACTCACCTTTGTTTGCTCGGTATGCTAAGTATGTGCACACAGTTAATCAATCACGTCCTAAAGTACGCATGTGTACATAATCAGTTCGCATTCACGAAGTTCACGTATAAGTATAATCACAGTGGACAATGCATTAATAGTCATCGAGTAGCACGTTGCACTTATTCAATGATCATACAAATCATGCACAACATTTAACGGCAGTTAACTAACTCAGTTAACTCTAACAGAATCAAACTAGGTTACTGTGCAAATTTCCCATTCAACGAAACACCCTTGTTTCGTCGTTAACACCCTTTGACGAAACACCCTTTGTTTCGTCGTGATACCCTCGACGAAACACATTCGTTTCGTCGTGTTCATTTCGTCAAGTTTGGTTTCGACGAAACGTATTTGTTTCGTCGTGTATTGCGTTTCGTCAACATGTCTGTTACGTCATTCTATCAGTTACACAAAACCCTAATCATCGCTAACAGCCGACATCAACATCTTACGAAGATCATACCGTCATCACCATACAACAATCATCATACAGAACTCACACAATAATCATTCAGCAAATCATCGATACCATTTATTATGCCAATCATAACATAAACATGTGTTAACCTGAGACATTCTAGCATATATGTTGATCATTACATGAGAGCATATTCACATGCAATTATGATTACATTACAGTGGCCGACAACTAACTATTGATATCATGCTATGATTGGACCGATTGTGAGGGGATTTGTTGTTTTAAAACTTGATATTTGAGTCAACACATATATAACTTATTGACCGACAAAAGATGTTGTTATATACTTGTGATTGAACCGAAAGCATACAAGGACTCACTCAATTAATAGTCATATGCTCCCTGACAAATCAATATATTAATCACATGGCTTGATCAGATTCACATGCCTACAATTCCCAAGGCAATAATTATATACTACCAAGACACAAGCATTCCACCATAACTCGATCATCATACTACCAGTATCATCAAGCATATACATGCAAAATAGTCACGGGACAATATCATCAAACATATGCATACAAGAACAGTCGAGAGACTAATTTTTACTAACCGAGATATCAGTGGTGATGGTTTGATTGCTAGAGAGAGCCTGGGAGAACACAGAGCTGCCGTCACACTAAGGAAAGGTTCTAGGGTTTTCAATTCTGATAAAGTGTGACGAATGCAGCCGTTCCGTATAGTTTATACGCATACAAGTGTACTGGGCCCTTAATGGGCTTGGCGAATCAGCGGGCCGGCGAAACAACTTGTTTCGTCGAGTGTGCTTATGGCGAAACAAATCCTGTTTCGTCGGGTTCCTCAAATCTTAAACAGTTTACAAGTATTCATGCAACCAAACAGTCTAATCATACATGACATATCAAACAAACATCTCCGCATATAATTCCGTGTGTACAATTACAAAGCAAGTAAGCAAACAGCTAGACAATCAACGTGCAATAAATGCGAAAGTGGAATCTCGGAAACTCGAGTTGTCACAACGAGTCTGACTAAATGTTTGAGATTGACTGAGGCAATATCCAAGGGGGAGTCTGTTAGTGCATTTATGTCTATCGCCTCCGTCATCTTAAGATCGTAGCTGAAACTGTTTAAAACTAGTCTTACATTGTAATTTTAGAAAGAAAAAGGCAAGGTGGCATTATTGTAAATAAGGGGAAATCCCTTATAATCCTTTGCCTATAAATAGAGGAGTTAGGGCTTAGTTTAGAGACTTTTGTCACTTTTGACACATTAGAGACTTGGAGAGCTTTATAGCTAGAGAGAGAAAGTAGAGAGAGAAAGTACTCAAAGTAGTGATTCGAGGTGCTTGTACGTTATCCAATCAATCAAAGAATCACGTTTATATTACGTCACGTGTGTTCGGTCACGTACGTGTACGGATTCTGCACGTCACACGTTCGTTACGCAATCGAAACGGAGTCAAAACCGGGACCTAAGAAGATTTATAGGCACAAGGGATATAAGGAGGTTCCCTTTATTTACAATAATGCCACCTTGCCTTTTTCTATCTAAAATTACAATGTAAGACTAGTTTTAAACAGTTTCAGCTACGATCTTGAGATGACGGAGGCGATAGACATAAATGCACTAACACATAACAATATAAGTGAACATTCTAAATGAATAAAAACAAGCTCCAATGCCATTGTCATAATTGTTTCAATTTGAACGCAACATAAGTTAAATGTATTGGTTACAAACCATCAAATGAAAAATAAGTTGTCATTGTTTTATAAATCAAAATGTAAGTCTTAAAATTTAAAGGCTTTGACCACCACATCACCGCAAAGAGGCGGCATATAATGGGCAAATCCTTCAAATGGTGGCATGGAGTCTTGATACTTACTTTTCTTGTACTGAAATATCTGCATGGTCCACTAATTCCCTGAAGTACATGTTAAGTTGAAAACATCAACAAAAGTTGGCGAGTTCATGCAGTTTAGTTGTAAAAGATGTATCTTGTAAAATGTGAGTTGTATAAAATGTATATGCAAAATGTGAGTTGTATAAAATGTATCTGTAAAATGTGAGTTGTATAAGATGAAAGCCAGTATGTAAAGATGTAGTATGTAAAGCGTCAATGAAATCGTTGATCATCAATGTTTCGCAAGGACATTAATATGTGTGACGAATTAGGAAGCAATCCAAACCTAGACGATTTTGTGTCGACAACTATCGACTGGGACACAAACGCACTCTTCTGTATGGGTCCACGACCAAGAGTGGGGCTCGCCAAAACCCATTAGATCTAACCCCTTGTAACTAGGTCCAAATTGGACTAATGGTGCTTAGATGTATAACCCTATTCGCACATGATCTAAGGTGTTTCATTCCATGACTTATCATACTATGAACATGTATTTTCCCCGATAGTTGTAAAGTTGTTAAGCATTTAAAATGAATTGGGGACATGAACTCACAGAATTGCGTCCGTGAATAGTAGATAACTGTGATCTCACGTGCGGTCATCCTGGATTGTGTCACGACCTACAAATGTTCTATATTTGTTAGACACTTCGGTCTTGTAATGACATGAGTACAAGTCTTTTATCTTGAATATGTGTTAAGACTTGTACGCCTTTGTTATTCGTTGAACTGTGTCTTAGACGTATTAACTGATTACTGTTTAGTGTATATATATTTCGTCAAATATATATATTCTCGTATTGTGAGTTGTATCGTAGTTGTATAAATGTGTTTTCACCAATTGTTAGGTGATGTGAATGTGCATATCGTTGCACGTATAGGAATACGTATGTCCGCGTGTTTGTTATATGTGATCTTGTATTCGTAGAATATATATACTTATATGTTCTAAGATATATTTCAGAAAAATATATGTGTTATACTTGGTAAAAGGTATAGAAAATATCATAAAAATAATCTATTTTTAAGATCTGTTCTAAAAATATAATTTTTAGTCTTTTACTAAAACAATATATTTTAGAAGGTAAGAAATATATATGTATGTTTATGTATTTAAAAAACAATACCTTTTCATTATAAACCATAAGTAATATATTATGTATATTGTAGAAAAATAGATAGTTAATTATTCGGTTTAGAAAACGTAGTCGACATATTGTGTAATATAGTCGGTAGTACATATATAGACCGTATATTTGTCCGTAAGTCCGATTTGTCCATAAGTTCTGTCCGAAGGCTCGGATCGTCCGTAAGTTGTTTTTAAGGTCTATTTCATGTAGTCTTGTAAGACTTTAGTTGTAATGTGTCTTGTGTTTATTTGTACCATTGTATTCAAGTTCCTAGTTTTCATACATATAATTAATAAACCAAATAACACATTGCACATAAGTTGTTAAGATAACTAGATATATATATATATATATATTCTCAAAAATATATATTTATATCCAGTTTTGCTTTTATAAAAACTATTCTTTAAAATCTTTTTATTCTAATAAATATTTTGTCAAAAATGATAGTTTTTATAACACATGATTTTTAAGAAAAATGACCATGTTTCCTTTGAAATATATACTTAGCAATGTTTAATAAAACGTATCTTTTTCTTATAAAAATCACCAACAATCTTCTCATTTTATTCTTAATAAAAACATATGAGATTTATATCAAAATCTTAACAAGATGAAATCAATAACATGTAGGGTTTTGGTATGATCATAACATATGTTAACTAGTTCAAAATTCATGCTTTACTTCTAGTTTTATCAAACTATTTATAAAAACCCATCTTGTATGTTTCTTTTTATAACTTCGTAAAAGTATTGTTTTTAGTGAAAAACCTTATATACTTTAGCAAAACCAAAGATTATGATCATCCATCTAAATATTTATGTTTAACAAAACCCTTAAACATTTTCATGTACACTTGTTAGATTATATTTTTAAACATCATCTAACAAGTTATTCATATGCTAATCATTAAAACTAGATCAAATATGCAAGTAATAATCCTCAAATCACAACGTAAACAAACTTTTATATCATGATTTTTATTTTGCTTCTTTGTATTTTAATATTATTTTGTATGATTGTTTATTTTATTACATGTTCTTTAACAATCATATACATAAATAAATATGAAAAAGAGATTTTTGAGGCTTACTTCTAGCACTTGTGGCTAGGGATGATCTAGATGATGATCAAAGAAAAGAAAAAATTGTTGATCTTGATGTTTGGAAGCTATGGAATGGAAAGAAAAGCTTGCTTCTTCTTGTAGTGTCTTTAGGTCATCATAAGTATCATCAAGCTCCATCTTAATCATCAAAGAAGTGTTAGAATGTGAAAGATTTTTTATGGTGTTCTTGGCTAAAGTATGAAGGTTGAGAGGTTTTCTTATGTGTGTGTAAAAGAATGTGAAAAAGAGATGAAGATGCTTAGTAAATCTTGGGTAACTAGATGTTATACAATCACCACATTTCACCAACTAGTTCAACTTGCAAGCAACTTGTTAAATATCCAAGATATTTTACCAAGTTGCAAAGAAAAGTGGGTCCCACAAGGGGGTTTGTGACCGTAAGCATGGGGGGGGGGGTCATGTTTGCTACATGTTTCCTTTGATGAAATGTGTTAGTTTATTTTGAGAGTTTATTAGGAAACTTCATAAGCTTAATTGTTTAAGTGTTTTAAATGTGTTAAGTGACCATTACTAGTCCAATATGATCCAAATAACATTAGATGGTCGCTAAAAAAAGATCCGATATCGTTCGGATATTCGTTTCGCTTTGTTTCCGTTAGTCGTTATTTGAACGCTAAGCTTGTGTAAGTTGTGTGAATTCATGTGATTTTGGTTCGAATGATACCCGAAGGTATCCTCATATGAATTCTATGTTAAACAGCACTTTTACATGTTGCAAAAAGATTAAATTTCTGATTTCTGCAGAATTTCTGCGGAAAAGTGTTGAAATTGTCGCTTTTAGTGCTTTTCGGGTAGTTTTTAGTGTTATCGGACTTCGGGAAGGTTTTAAACCAAACCTTTGCATTCCTAGTTAGGGTTTAATGTATATTAGATGTTAGACTTTCATCTGAGTCCTAAAGATGTCATTTAGATGGTTTCTGTGGATCCTGTGTTTTTTGTCAGAATACTAGTTCACTAAGTGCTTTTCTAGTTGTTTGGATGCATTGTTTAAACTGTTTCAAATGTAATCAAAGAAAATGAATCATGTGCATCAAAAATAAGTATTCCATGCGTATTCTAAGTGTAACACCCCGAAAACATAAACTCTTTTATTTCAAATATGTTGTCGGTAAATAAGCAAAATAAACTAACTAGGAATGACACTAACCTAGTTAGATAGTGACTTATGAGTGGGTTGAACACTTAAAATAAAATAAAAACGAATTTGGAAGGACTAAATCTGTTAACATTGAAACTTGATTCAATAAAAGAAAATAAAATACACCAAACACACACAAGAGTGTGTGTCTGGTCGATTGAAACACAGGGGGCGACATAGAGCTCCCCTTCAAACCCTAAATCCTCACAAATCTCACAAATTGAAGGTCAAGATCAATTCGAAAACGAAATTCGAGCCCGGATTAGTGATCTCCATTGTAAGGGGGTCATAAGGTATGTGAAATTTGATAGAAAATCTCTACTTGAAATTCTCATGAACTTAGGGAATTCGAAATCTGTTGATGCATGATTGTTATATGGATAAAATATGAACAATATAGTGTTTAGGAGTAAACCCTAGACAACAATATGTGAAATCATGATTAAATTCTGAAAATTTCATGAACACCATGAAGGTGATTAGTGGGTTTTGTGGAACTTGATAAACACTAGGATTTTGATTGTTGTTCTAGTGTAATCTAAATTCTATGAAGTGAATTCTGATTGATTAATGTTAAATTTGATGTGAAATTGCCCGTTTAATGTTAATCTTGGCTAGATAACAAGCTACGAAATTGATAATGAATTGTGAGAAATTTGTGCCTTTAAGGTGTTTGTAAGAATGCCTCAAAGAAGGCTTAAAACTGGAAATTTGGGTTAAAACGCGTATTTGTAAATTTCGGAAAACTATGCGTTATATGTTAAAAAAAGAGTTCTAAATGGGTTGTGGTTGAACTCTATAGGAAAGGATACCGGAGCGTCAAGTGGACAAGCCGGTGGCGACTTGCGTTTGAAGGCGTGCTTTGAAGGTATGTAACTTGTTATGTTACAACATGTAAATTAGATATTATCATTGTTCATAGCCGTGTTTTAGTATAAAGGTTGGTATTAGTTGAAGAGACATTGTTCACTATTTGATTGAATGAGTTTAATATAGATTAGGAAGCGTTTGGTAGTCATTAGAAACGGAGGATTCCGTAAATGAGCCAAACGGATCGATTAATTTGTTAGTAGTAGTAAAATTGTGTTTTGAATAACATTAGGCGAAGACGGATCACAAGAGCGTGAAGCCATAAGTTTGGTAATGAAACGCCGGTGGTCGTAAGGCCCGGAAGTTGGGGTAAATACGCCTTGTAGCTTTAAGTTTGTTACTAGTTAAATTAGTACAAAACTATATGGGTCAAATGAATACATTGTGCATTTATTGGTTTCCAGCCATACATTCCATTTTTGACTGAACGGTTAAGATAGACGCGTCGGTAATTTTATTACAGACGTATAGGAAAAGAATCACTTAAAACGGACTACCGGATTGAAAGTTATGAACAATTGAAGTTGGATTTGCGCTAAAACTTAGAACTGGGAATTTGCAGCTCAAGATAAGTAACAGGCTGTGAAAAATAAGGTGTCGCGCTACGCGACGCCAAGTTAGCATCGTCGTCGCGCGACGCGACGGCAGTGGCGGGCCGCGAAGGCTGAGCCGATATCCGACGCGGGGCGCTACAGCCTCAATATGCAGCATTTTGTTTGTTTTTTTTATGGTTTAAGCCATAGAACTTGTTTATACTTGATTTTAAGATGTCAAAACTAACAATTTATGTGGTTTTGACCATAGGTGATGATGGACTTAATCCGGATGGCGATCAAGCATATTTTGAAGAACCGAACACGCACTTTTGAAGCTTCCGCGTTAGATTAACTTTGTTTAGACGATGTCTATGTTGTAAACAATTTACTAATCGTAATTTGAATGTTTAAACTAGTTTAGTAGTTAACTAGTATGTAGTCACTTTAAAACTTCAAATTTTGTACTTGTGTTGAATTAAAGTGCCAATTTTATAAAATCACGCTTATTATTAAATAAATTCGAGTAGAAATTAGACGGTTGTTACACTAAGTGTATGTCATAAAATATGCAGTTCGTATGTTCAAAACACATAAAAATGTAGCTAAAAATGAGTACTTTAAGTGTAAGAAACTTATCGAAAAGTGGCAGTTGTCACAGAAAGAACACTTACAAGTTCTCTAAGGCTGGAAAATGACTAAAAGAACTCAGGTAAGAGGCCTCCAAACAAGTGGTAGCCTCTACTTAGAGTTGTAGAGAAGAAGAATGAGGAATGAGCAATGAAATGGGCAGATTTGAGGCCTATTGATATTTGTTGTGAAGCTCCAAGATCATGCCACATGTATTGTGTATTGCCCAAGGAAGCATAGGATGATTACATATGTTTATGGTCAGATTTCATACTTGAAGATCACTCAAAACACCCACAATTTTACAAAACTAACCAAGAAAACAAGTGCTGTTGCTTTTTTAAAGATTCTGTCCAGATCAAGGCATCGCGTCGCGTGACGGAAAACACCCTCAGGTGTTGCGCCCCGCGAGGGCTCAGGCCAGACTTTTTAAATTTGGCAGAAATGGTCCCTGCAGCCTCCAAACTCGTTTTTCGACGCGTTTAACCCCCGTTAACCCATTTTCAAGGCTCTAAAACGATGTTAAAGTATAGGGGACTTGAAATATGCTTGGAAACATCATGGATGTCGATTCGTTCGATCGTACGGTCATGTTTTTCGGTTAATTACGACGAAACTCGAACGGACGCGGAAACGATCCAAATTGCGCGACGAATGGTATTTTTGCATTCACATCACTAAAATACAATATTTTAGTGATTACAAAAATTTTTGGATGTTCGGATATGGGCAGAACGCGAGATATGCGCGTAAATGCAAACTTTCACAGTTTTGACGCTTTTAGTCCCTATGATCATATAAGCGTCTTTTCGTATACCGAACCCCTCAAAACTTATTTCTAAGCTATGTTAAGGGTATTTAGGGTATGTTTTGCTTATGATCTTGTTTCGGAGTGTACGTTGCTATATGAATTGGCAGACTTTTTCAGTTTGTCGCAAATAGTCCCTATAATTCGAATAAACTTGTTTTCGCCATACCAAACCCTTCAAAACTTATTTCTAAGTTATGTAAAGGTTATTTAAGGTATGTTAAGCTTATGTCACTGTTCCGGAGTGTACATTTCATTAAACTGATTACATTTGCGTAATGGTTTACATAAAACTTCTAGAAAAGCTTCTCAAGAGTTCGAAATCATACGAAATTTGATATGTGTACTTGTCATATATAATTGTACAAATCCCAAGAATGAAACACAAGATTTCATTGGATTCGTATTTGTATGATGATTGTAATGGCACAACTGTCATAGTCTCCCCTACTTTAGGAAATTTCGTCCCGAAATTTTATTTAGAGGAATCTTGTAGGAACAGATGTGGATGATTCGCTTTCAAATAAATCCTCCGTTCTCTAAGTTTAACTCTGGGCCACGTCTGGATTTCCAGCAAACTCTGTTATTCGTACTCGTTTGTTGTTTATAGGGAAAAGTTTCAGAACCGAAGATTAAACTCCATTCTAATAGATTTGTGTATGATTGTACCGAACCTCAAGAGTGACATGTAATTGTCAAAATGATATCCTTGTTGTGGTAAAATATGGAAAGCGTGTGGATTCGACAAGAAGTTGGAGTTTCGAATAACGGATGGAGAGTATGTTTCCTATGAAGACTATGATAAGAAACTTGTGTGTGCTCGAAATTGGAGTCGAAGAGTATAACATAAATCAACATTGGTCAAGGTTCAGAACTTCTAGTAACTTGAATAACATCACGCTTGCAATGTAATAAGGAACACTTATATATAGGAAGTATCATCGGCGTATCCACCATGCCCTTATTACATTGTTCCCATTTCGTTATTCTTATCACTATAGGTTCTTACACATGACAAAACTTGTTGTGGTTTCTGTGAACTGAATTCCATAATTATGTATGCATCCATAATTACGTCATTCCTTGCACAGTCCACACAGTTCATTTTATAATGTGTAGGGGAAAAATCAAACGAATAATCCAATGATGACTTGACTAGACTACCATAGAGTCTCTTTAACTAGATCAACGAATGATCTCTTTAAATAGACCACCAAAGAGTCTCTTCAACTAGATCACCAAAGGATCTCTTTAACTAGATCGACGAATGATCACTTTAACTAGATCAACACATGATCTCTTAAACTAGATCGACGAACGACCTTTTTAACTAGACCACCAAAGGGTCTCTTTAACTAGATCAACACATGATCTCTTTAACTAGACCACCAAAGGGTCTCTTTAACTATATTAACGAATGATATATTTAACTAGATCAACGCATGATCTCTTTAACTAGACCACCAAAGGGTCTCTTTAACTATATCAATGAATGATATCTTTAACTAGATCAACGCATGATCTCTTTAACTAGACCACCAAAGGGTCTCTTTAACTATATCAACGAATGATATATTTAACTAGATCAACGCATGATCTCTTTAACTAGACCACAAAAGGCTCTCTTTAACTATATCAACGAATGATATCTTTAACTAGATCATTGCATGATCTCTTTAACTAGACCACCAAAGGGTCTCTTTAACTATATTAACGAATGATATCTTTAACTAGATCAACGCATGATCTCTTTAACTAGACCACCAAAGGGTCTCTTTAACTATATCAACGAATGATATCTTTAACTAGATCAACGCATGATCTCTTTAACTAGACCACCAAAGGTTCTCTTTAACTATATCAACGAATGATATCTTTAACTAGATCAACGCATGATTTCTTTAACTAGACCACCAAAGAGTCTCTTTAACTATATCAACACATGATATCTTTAACTAGATCAAGATATGATCTCTTTAACTAGATTGACGAATCAATCTCTTTAACTCTGGAATAGTACTTTACAATCCAAGGGTCTTAACTATTGCATAGAATCCCCTTTTAGGATTTAAGATAGTACTTTTGGATATCCTTCTAAGAATCCATCATATGAAGATATGGAAGATTCTTCAAGGATTTGGATAGCGAGCATTTGGATCACACATAATACATAAACACATAATAACATAATTGTTGACTTGGTCATTAACTTGTTATCAATTTGTTATTGATGTGTACACTTGCATTTTAAGTACTCTAGGAATCCAATCAATGGACTTTAGTTAGTACTTTAAACATCCTCAAGAATCTAACTATGAAGATAGGAAGATCTTAAAAGGATTCGGTTTTCTCCTCATTGAATCGTAACATACGCATTAAAGCACACAAAGAATCCAATTAAGGATTTTGATTTTGCGCTTTAAACATCCACAAGGATCTAACTATGAAGATAGGAAGATCCTATAAGGATTTTGGAATTCGTGTAGCGAGAAATTGTTTCAAAACCTTGTACTAGGTATGCTAAGTCAACATACGAAGTATAGTGTTTATGAAATCAAGGTGCTAGATATGTTAAATCAACATATGAAGCAAATAGGATCCTTGAAATCAATGTGCTAGGCATGCTAAGTCAACATACGAAGCAGAATGTACTTGAAAATCATGTACTACGTATCTAAGTCAACATACGAGCAGAATGTCTTTGAAAACTATGCATGGGATCTTTGAAAATATGTTTAATGTTTTTAAAACCTTGTGTAATGTTTTTGAAATCATGTACTAGGTATACTAGGTAAATATGTTTATAAAATGTTTTAAAACCATGTGAAACGCCTTTGGAATCATGTATGAGGTTTTTGAAAACATCGATGTTGTTTTTGAAATTATGTACTTAGTATATTGGGAAAATATACTATGTTTAAATGCTTTTAAACCATATGAAATATTTTTTTTTCTGAAATCATGAATGATGTTTTGAAATCATATACTATATATATTGTCGTGAAACCAGAAAGAAATGATATGTTCATAGAATTATCGCATAAGACCAATTAAGGACTTATGGAAAGTACCCTTAGATATCCAAGCAAGGATTTAAAGTGGTACTATGAGTATTCGTCCAGAGTTTGTAACTTGTACCTTGTACTTTGTTTCTTTAGAAGAAACGAGTACATAGGATTTTCGTGGAGATCGCGAGTGATCTTAAAATTGAATGAACTACGAGAATAGTTTGTCTTGCAAGGAACATGGTTCCTTGGTATTGGTATCGTAGGGGTATGCCATTCATACAAGTAATCATATTTGACTTTGTAAATAAAATGGAAACGACCAATTTTATTTATAGTATAACCAAAGTGTTTCAAGATACATAGAAAACACAAAAGCTTAAGTGTTTATTCAGACATTAGCATAAGCCTTGATATTGCCAGTGTTAAACCTTGTGCCCGTTTGTTGAGTCGTCATTTGCCAGCCAAGTCAATTGAAGTGGGTAGGATAACCACATTTGAAGCAAGCTCCATATGGGTAGTTAGGAAAAACATGTATCGCATGAGGAGTTACGATAAATTGAGTAGGAACTGCCATAGCTTGGTTTGGCGTAACGGCTAAACAACAGACATTTGTTGTATGGCCAAAACTTCCACAGTTTGAGCATTTTCGGCGTTGGACACTGGCATGGTGATGAAGGTTACATTGATTGCACAGAGGAGCTTTTCCCCTGTATGGTTTCTTAGCTGGTGGTGATGCCACCTGGCTAGGTCCTACTTGGCTAAGCGGAACTGGAGCAATCGCTGTAAGATTCCTTGAAACTTTACGCTTCTTTGATTTTCTTGAAGGCCTGACTTTCGCCTTCTTAGGTGCCTCTTGAGTAGTCACATCATTAGATATGGTGACAGCTAACTCAATGGTTCTAACGACTAAGACGCATATACGTTGAGCGGTTTTGATAGCCAAATCCACTATTTTGGCGTTGTCGCGTTGAGGAGGCATTCTAAAAAAATAAGGAAACATGGGAAACGTGTGAGATTGACATTTGAATAAATAAAAGAGGTATTTGAAAACATCAATGAAATATGAAGGTTGTGACCATTTGTTCGTTAACTAAAACAAACAAACATCACGGTGACTAATCAAAGTAAGTGGGTCTTTATAATGTATCGCGAAGATATGCTTTAGCCTATAGGTGGACACTCACCCCAAGAGTTCCCAGGTAAGAGTGACTGGTTTGATGATTCGGATTTGTACAAACACTCTAGCCTTAGACAGAAAAATCAGGGTACAGGCACCCACCCTTTCGGATTGCACATGTTCACATTTAAAGCCTAAACTTTGACGAGATTTTGAAAACACCAAAGGCTTAAAAGCCTAAAACAAATCATCTAAGGATAGATGATTTCTTGTGTAGTTTTGGAAAAGTTTTGACTCAAGAGAATGAATTGTGTTTTGTTTTTGTTAATCACCTAAGGATAGGTGATTGTATTGTTTTAAGAATCTAAACGCAAATTTCTTGCGTTAGGGTCCTAGGAAGGTTATAGACTAGGTCAAGAGCGTTACTAATAACCTAATTCCCTATAACCATGAGCTCTAATACCAACTCTTCTGTTACACCCCGACCGCGTAATACAACAAACCGTGGCGGAAACGTCGGGGAGTGTCGTAACAGATTCATTGTTTCACAACACATGGTAATTGAAGTTTTGTTTTATTTCACTAATTGTCTCATTGTTTTGATATGAACCAAATAAATACAACAATTGTCTTTCAAATTTTAATTCACTAAGGCCTGCGTCCATCCTATGTGTAGCAAGCAATCAACAATCATCACATAATAGAACCTAAAACATATGTGAAAAACAGTCAGCATAAAAATGCCGACGAGTACATAGGTTTTGTATGTCAAATTCATGGCTTTGAATACATATTGCAATACCTCGTCCAACTACGAGAGTTATCGAGTATGTACCTTGAAATCAAAAAGTATTTGATATTGCAATATGTTTTATCATCTTTACAAGATGATATAAGTAAACCAAAACCATTGTAGCCTTGAATCTTGACTGAAAACATTTGTCTTTGTAAAACCAAGTAGTGAATCGTCTTTGAAAGTAAACTTTGTATGGTTTATATCTTTAAGTAAACCTCGTAGTGTGACATCGTTTGAAATCATTCGTCCAAATCGTTCAAATCGTTTAATCGTTCAAATCGTTGAAATCATCCGTGTTATAAACCATCGTTCAATCGTTCGTGTTTTAATTGTAAAATACAACTTTTGGTCGTTCTTTAATGAATACATTCAAACCTGTGTTCTGACTCGACTATACCACCCATGGAGTATCTTTAATAGGCCTTGAAAGACTTCTTTAACTAGACTAACAAACCAACACATGATTTGTTAATGAGATAACAGTTTCTGTCGTTCCCCAAACTACCCACCAAATCCAGTAACTAGCCTAGTAACGGGATTTGTCAGATCCTATGGTACCATAATATACTACTGGTCGGCTTGTTCATAGTTAATGAATGTCATTCGTCTGTCTTTCAACTAACGCCCCAACAAGTTCGTTCACATTATTGAAATCATAGTGTTTTATATAAACCATAGCATTTGTTTATGAAAACTTAAAAAGCATTTAGCACAAATGAGTCACCCCAAAACAATTGAAAGCAGTAAAAGAGGGGAGCTATGTACTCACTTGAGATTGCAAGTATCCTTGATTAAGTGACCTAATAAGCTCGAGAAATCAAGGAATCAAGTGGCACCTAGTATGGAATCACTATGTTAATAATCGAGGCCTAAATCAGGAGATCAGATAGAATGAGGTTTTGTAAACCAAATGAGTGTTGGAACTCATATGATATGGTTTAACAAAGCCTACATTCTGATTTGAAACCTATCCTAAGTGCTTATGACCTGTTAAGGTAGTTTACGCTACTTTAACGTGTCATTTGCGCGAATGCGTGTTCTGATGGCCTAACTAGTCCTATGACACGTATTATATGCCTAAACATGTTTAATTTTGTTGCATAACTAGTCCTATGACACGTATTATATGTCTAAACATGCTTAAATTGAAATTATGTGCAAAAAGGGCATTTTGGTCATTTTCCTAAGGCATATAAACTACCTATCATACAACTAATTAAACTAAGTGACCATACGGTATAACCTCAGAAGGTTATTCCATACACAACTATGGTCACCAAATGTGTTTGGTTGGATCCTAATAATAGACCAAATGGGTCGGGTTCGAATGTCTAAGCGGTTGTCGAGACCGCTTGACTTACGACCCTAAATAAGCACTAAACTAAAAGTGACGAGTTAAACATGTTAAAACATGTTTAACTAAGTTAGAAAACTGATTTGATATAAAAAAAGTGTTTTGATGCCCGAAAATAGTTTCGTCGCAAAATGCACATAATCGTGCATTTTGACCGAAACTTTGACTCGTCACTTCGACTAGTCAATGTGGTAATCAGTAGGTATAATCGCAAGGGAATATAACCATCGTGATTACGATCACGTTGCAAAGTTCAATTGAACTTTGACTTCACCAATTCATCGTCAAAACCGAAAGTCAAACGGTAGTCAAACTATTTGACTTTCAGATTGTAACTGCTGAAAATAAATGAACAAGCCATGAAAGAACCCCTACAAGTGCTCTGAGCCTGGAAAATGACTAGAAGAACTCAGGTAAGAGGCCTCCAAGCAAGTGGTAGCCTCTACTTAGAGTTGTAGAGAAGAAGAATGAGGAACGAGCAATGAAATGGGCATATTTGAGGCCTATTTATAGTTGTTGTGGAGCTCCAAGATCATGCCACATGTATTGGATTGCTCAAGGAAGCATAGGATTATTACATGTGTCTATGATCAGATTTCATACTTGGAGATCACTCAAAACACCAACAATTTTGCAAAACTAACCAAGAAAACAAGTGTTGTTGCTGTTTTAGAGTTTCTGTCCAGATCAAGGCGTCGCGTCGCGTGTCACACCCCGACCGCGTAAAACAACAAACCGCGGCGGAAATGTCGGAGAGTGTAGCAACAGAATTATTGTTTCACAACCATGGTAATTAAAGTTTTTTTTTATTTATAAACAAGGTGGTTACATTGTCTTGAAACAACAGAAACAAAGAGTACATAATCAAAATTAAACTAGTCTAGCTTCATTTTATGTCACTAAGGCACAGGTCCGCCTAAGTGTATCTTGCTCATCCTATGCACCAGCTCCTGAAAACACATGTGAAAATAGGTACGTCAGCATAAAAATGCCTGTGAGATACATAGGTTTATTGATTTAGGATTCATGACTTGTATTTGAAAGAAAAGTTTAACAAAAAGTTAGTCATGAACCTTGAAAAATGTTTTTCTTTGTAAATCATATGAAAATCGATAAGAAATTAGATGATATAAAAGGAAGATGTGTGGTTAAATGAATAACCAAGTAAAATGAATTTGTATAAGTTATGTTATTTGTAAAACAATGTTTATGTGAAAATATGTTCTTTGTATAAAATGTAATATGTCTAAATTGTAATGGTTTACATAACGCTAGGATATGTAATATCATAAAAGCACTTATATATAGGAAGTACCAGCGGCGTATCCACCATGCTTTTATCATATTACACACGCCTCGTTATATAAATCACTTACCCAAACAAACCACCAACATGTCTTGTTTAAACAAATGTCAAAATGTTTATGTATACAATGTCTATTGTCAAATGTAAATCATATAATGTGTAATCAAATGTTATGTATGGCAAGTGAAATGTGTCAACTAAAACCATAGATAAATGCACCAAACAATGTATTGAAATAAATCATAGTTTAAATCAAAAGTTATGTTTTGTAAAATAAATGCATGCTACACTGATACAAACATCTATGCGGTATTGTTAAAATGCATACATTCAAGCCTTGCGACTGTGGCGACAAACCCTTAAAAAATTAAAGGTTTATCTAAATTATGTATATCGGATTCAGTCATTTCCTACTTCCAAACAAACCTAGGAAGCAGGGAATGGGAGTTGTCAATTCCTGTAGGATCGTATTTTGACCCGAAAGAGTCTATCAGAGGAGTCTTGATCAATTACAGGTGCGGAAAACAAGTAATCAACGTAGAAACAACTAGATCTTCACTTAAATCACTTTGTTGATTGATATAACAGCGTTTACATCCAAATCTCACACCGGCAGCATCTCGGTATGGATAACAAGAACTTCACTTTGATTTCGCTTATGAGGCACTATATATAGACCTCCTGATTTCGCTTATGTGTACATGTACACATGAGCGGAATCACCTATGTACACATAAGTGGAATCACCTATGTACACATAAGCGGAATCACCTATAAACTCTAAACATTCTCCTATTTTCTCGTAAAACATGCCCTAATCTAACATTCTAAGACTAAGACTCGATACAAGACGAAGTCGACAGATGTAGTGCACCAACAGACTCCCCCTCAGATGTTGACGAGTCGTAAGTGTCGAGTCTTCGCATCTTCAGTCTTGATCTGTCTCTGGGCTTCATTTTCTCAAACTTTTCTCGCAGATCTTCAGACTCCCCCTTGCAATATGCTGGCATTTCTTCAGATCATCAGCATCATCAGCTTTAGGATCGTTGTCTGGCTTTCCATCTCACATCTTCTCCATATCAATCAGCCTTGCTCACACTCAGCCTTTCCTCAAACCTGCACAATCTCTACCTCAAAGTAAATTTTACAATTTACACGTTTCAAACATATAAACTTGCACTAACTCAGACTCTTCTCCAATAACCTAAACAAAATGATCTTTCAATCTGATGAACCACTTGAAAATTTGATAAAAAATAATCAGTTTTAAAGACAAACTCCCCCTCAAATCATACTCATCATGTTTAGCACTCAGAATTTTGAAAATCAGCTTTTAAATACCACTTGTCGAAAATCTTTTTGACTTTTTCAAAAGTTTATGCTAAAACACACCAAAAATCTTTTTGGATTTTTTAAAGTAAAGAAATGCAGTAAAGAAATATTTACAGACAATATTTTTGTGAGTTCGTGCAAGAGGATCATATCAGTTTATGACAAGTCACAAGTACCGTTGAGCTTAATTACACATTAAGAATTAAACAATTCACTTAGATTGCCGATATACTGATCCACTTAAATTTTCACACAAATTTCAACTGATTCAGGATATGAGTTAGATGTTTTAAGGACTTAAACTCATTCATGTGTCCCACCTCTTGAATATACTCCCGTATCCAGATCCCAATATTCAGTCTTACAGGTGAGTATACCACAGATGATATATGTCAGGGGTTAAATTGCGAGGGCCGTGAGAGCTCAGGTCGATCTTTCGATACGCAGAGAGATGACGGCTTCGACTTTTGGTGGGTCCCCTTTGGAGGATCTTTTGATACAACGACAATGACTATCAATTTTATTGTTTCATCAATTTGCTGAGGGCGGCGCTATATTTCAAGCAAGCAGAAAGTATTCTCCGGGGACTAGGCCATTGCTTCCGCAAAATCAGAAGTCCCGGGATAATACCCCAGATATCACTGAGCATAAAGACCTAGTATCTCAGAAAGAGGGACCTTTCAAACGAGATTTCAGGGGTTACCTATATATCCAAGTAGTGTTCCCCACGAAATAAGCAAGTTTGAATTTATGTTTATATCCCGAAAAGGCTTACTAAATGTATGAAAACCTATCGGCATATCATCAGTGAGACCGTTTAACTCTATTTAAACATTACAAATCTTTAGCATACTGTGACTGTCTACTGATGTACTATCATTTCCTCTTCTTTGACACCAAAACTCATTTTTGTTTTTTATCATGTTTTTGTCTTTTTCAAATTTTCAAATGTTTTTGGATTTTCTGAAAACTTCTACTCCCCCTAAAATGCAAACACATTAACAGAAAATTTGAAAATAAACTGTACAATAAACTTGACAACCGATATCAAATCACCTCAATTCGCCATCCACTAGGCATAAACAATCAGAACTCCCCCTTTAAATTTTTAAGAAAGATGCCGATTCCTGATCCACGATTACAAACTTGGGATCTCCGGCAAGTCAGTTTTTTTCAATGAAAGAAAATATCCACCCAAGCCTGACCAGCCTTGGGTGTTTTCAATTCAGAAGCAGTTGGAGTGTAAGTAGCTTTCTTTTTAGAATAAAACACCTTTACCCCTTTCACCTTCCCTTCAACCGTTTTTCCGAAAATCTTCTTAACTTTCCCATTAAACGCTTTATCAACATCAAAGTTATCCTTCTCAGAATAACCCTGATTTGAGATTTCAGACTTTCCAGTTTTCCATTTAAAATTTTCAGTCCTCAATGGTGGAAAGTTCTCATCATCCATTGAAGGAACTGATTTTTCATCACTCTCATCAAACTGTGGCTCCTCTGATTTTGTGGAATCAGATTCATCGCCAGATTTTACTTCTGATTTCTTAACAACCCATTTTTGGTTGTCAAGTTTAACACTTCGCCTGTAAAATCTCTTCGAACACTCACCAACTTCAAATGTTGAATTTTTGAAAACTTTAAATTTTTCAGTTGGTGGTTCGGTTTTATCAACAACAACTTCTTTCAATTTTCCAGAAACTCCCGGTTTTGTGTTTGTCGCTTTTGGGCAATTCCATGCAATATGACCAACTTCATTGCATCTGTAACAGGTTCTTGTTTCTTTCCTTTGATAAGCTCCATTCTTCATCTTTTCAGCATGAAACTCCTGGTTTGACTGTTTCAAGAATGAGCTCTTTGCTTCTTCTTCATGGCTAGTTCCTGCAACATATGTCATTTTTGATTTATAATCTCGAACATATTTTTCATTTTTATAGTTTTCAGGTGGAATAAAACCAAGTTCTTTCTTTTTGTAGCTACGATTGTGGTTTGGTTTCTTTTGAAAACCAGAACCAGAATTGTAACCCTTTTTCTTGTTCAAACGTTGTTGTACTCTTGAGGTGTAAGGTTTAGGTTTTACATTAAGATTTTCATCTTTTATTTCAGAAATATTAATTTCTGTTAGTTTGAAAACCTTTTTTATCAAATCAGTTTTGACACCTCTTATTGGAAACTCTTTATCAAAATATAATTTGTCAGAATCATTCAAAGTATATGCAACTTCAAATGTTTCATCATTCAAATTAGATTTTGACAACAAAAACTCTTTACTGTAAACCCGTTTTCCCGACGATTTTGAACTCTTTTCGGATGAACTCGAACTCCTGACTGACTGACACGAACTTTCGGACTCGGATTTTGACTCTGACTCCTCATCCTTATCCAACACCTGATCGACCACTCGTTTTATCAGTTCGGACTCATGATCTGTGTCGGACGCTGTGAACGTGATATCAATATTGTCAGGTAAAACATCTGTTATCTCGGATTCTAACTTAATATTGACTGCCTGTTTTAGTTCTTCCTCATTAGGTTTTCTAGATAAGTACCCTTCCCAAATCGGAGGCGGACACTTATTATAACAAACACCCTGTTTCTTACCAGTATCCTTTTTCTTCTTTGGCTTTGTTTCTTCACCTTTAAACGCTTCAAATCCTTCAACTGTTGGATAAATTCTATCAATTATGTAGTCACAACCTTTGTAACTTTGCAGCAATCTTCTGATTGTTTCATTCTCAGTTGCTTCACTATCCAACTCTTTCTTCCACTTTGCACATTCTTCTATGTACAAGTTGATCTCTTTCTGCTTTGTCATCATAGTAGCATTCAACATCTTCAAAGCTTTCTCTCTTTCAGAGTTAGTCTTTTCCAGACTATTCACAGTTCTGTTCAATACATCATATGACTGTTTCAAATTTTTTACATCAAACAACAACTTTTCTTTCAACTTTTCTAACTCACTAAACCTCTCATCTTTTTCTATACATTGTTTACATGACTCTAAACAAGTAAGACAGGGTTTTGTGATTTCAACGATCTTCTCGACTTCAACTATCTTTTCAACTTCCACAATCTTCTCAATCACTTTGACCTCTTTCATTTCCTTTGCAGCTTTCCTTTCTTTCAGTTTCTTCAATTTTTCAGCAAAATAAAATTCAAAAGTGTCAGAAGATAAATGAGTTTTTCCCAAATTTATCTGTTCCATCTCTTCATCACTATCACTTGTTTCTGATGAACTGTTTTCAGATAAAACAGATCTTTCATCTTCATTTTTCTCTTCATTAGATAACACTTCCATCCATTCCTTCAACATTTCTGGCTTTTGAATAATATGTGCAATAAAAGCTTTAACACTAGAATCAGCTGGAATGTACTTGTCCCAGCTAAAACCATCAGCCACTTTCTCATCATTTTGATCAACAATGCCATGATAAGCTTTCCTGTTTGCATCCTCGATCATTCTTCCATGTGCCGTTTGAGCTTCTTTTTGTTGATGCGGTTGATGAGTGATTTGCTGATAAATGGATTTCCTATAATAATCATCTTTCCCAGATGACTCCTTTGCTCCTCTCGGCTCCTGATTCTTGCACTCTCTTTTAAAGTGGCCTTTCTCCCTGCAACGAAAACAGACAACTTTAGATTTATCAAATCCTAGATTAGAAAGGTTTGCATCCATGAAATCATTTCTTCCTGTAACCAATCTAAATTTTTCTGCCCTCCTCAAAACGCTCGCCAATGCCCATTTAATATCCATTAGTTCCAGCTCCTCTGCATCGATTTGGTCATAATCTTCCTTTGTGAGCATCGGATTACCAATTCTTTCGGCAATCAACCCTTCATAAGACTCTAATGCAGTGACCAATAATCCCATATGATTCTTTACAATCTCTTCAGAATAATTTTGTCCATTTTGAAGATGTAAAGCCACATTGCACTGAATTAGATGACCATTTCCAGCAGATGAACTTTGAACACTTGGAGGATTCACCGTTGAAAACCCACTAGTGTTGACTGATCCTTGACTGCTTGGTGTAGATTGATTTCCAGCACTAAATGCAGTTTGTATCTTTGGACTTGCTTCAGCAGTTTGAACATTTCCTTTATAGTACAATTTAATATCTTGTTGATGAGTAGAACTGTTCATTCTAGCAATTTTCTGCTGCTCCAGATCCTGTGCCTCCAACTTCTCTATAAACTGTGCAATCGATAACTTTTTAAACTGTCCGGAATTTTTCAATATCATCAGATATGTACCCCATTCCTGTTGCCGTAACGCATCAGCAAGCTTTTCAACCCATTCTGCTGGAGTTTTTGTAATCTTCAACTGTGACATAGTGCGTACAAGATGACAATATCTTTCAATAAGACTCTTTGTTGTTTCACCAGGCATGCACGTAAACAGTTCAAATTCCTTTTTCAACAAAGCTGCTTTACTTTGTAGCATTTCAGTACTTCCCTCAAATTTCTTTCCAAGAGCTTCCCAAATAGAATAAGCGTTTTCATCATGTTGAAGCAACACAAATATATCTTCTTTTACAGCTTGTTGTAACAAATTGATCATCATCTTTTCTCCTTTGTAACTCTCTCTTTCTTGCTCTGTGAATTCTGAAATGATTTTATCGACTCCCGCTGAATTCTTTGGCCTCTCATATTCAGTTTCGATGCTCTCCCAAGCTTTTAGATGATTCTCCTGAACCCAATTCTCAAACTGTTTCTTCCATCCGTGATAATCTTCAATTCCCATAAGTTTCGGGGGTTTTTGCATTGTTCCTGTTTCATTTTCCATTGTCATGGCCTTAGTAATGTCGGATGGACTAGCCGGGGTTGTAGCAAAAGCGTTGTAGAACTCTGAATCCATTTTTCAATGCGCGTTTTTCAAAAATAGTGACAAATGAGCGAAATTAGGATCTTGATTGACCTTATGAGCGAAATCAGGTCTTGATTGACTTTAAGAGCGAAATCAGAAGTTAATTTGTCCTTAAAAGCGAAATTAGGATTTAAGGATGGTATTTGGAGCGAAATCAGATGACTTGGATGTACTTTGGAGCGAAATCAAAGGTTTAGAGGTGATACATGAGCGAAATCAAGGTCTTATATTGACACAAAAGCGGATTCAGGATCTTATGTTGACACAAAAGCGGAATCAGAATCTTATGTTGTTCACAAAAGCGAAATTAGATGGTCATTAGGGCGAAATCAGAGTATGTCCAAATAAGCGGAATCAACTCGGAGATCCATTTTGTCAATTTCTAGTCCGAATTTCAGTGTCAAACTTTCCAGGATTTGTCTATGATCAATTATCTACAATCTGTGAAATTTTGAGCCAATTCCGACCGTTAAATCTCATTCTGATGAAGAAAGAAGGTGTAGAAGTAAGAATTTATGATGAAATCCAGCAATTCTCTGTAGAACTCCTCCTCCTGAAGCTCTGATACCACTTGTAGGATCATATTTTGACCCGAAAGAGTCTATCAGAGGAGTCTTGATCAATTACAGGTGCGGAAAACAAGTAATCAACGTAGAAACAGCTAGATCTTCACTTAAATCACTTTGTTGATTGATATAACAGCGTTTACATCCAAATCTCACACCGGCAGCATCTCGGTATGGATAACAAGAACTTCACTTTGATTTCGCTTATGAGGCACTATATATAGACCTCCTGATTTCGCTTATGTATACATGTACACATGAGCGGAATCACCTATGTACACATAAGCGGAATCACCTATAAACTCTAAACATTCTCCTATTTTCTCGTAAAACGTGCCCTAATCTAACATTCTAAGACTGAGACTCGATACAAGACGAAGTCGACAGATGTAGTGCACCAACAATTCCTATGGTACCACTACTTACTATCGAGCGGCGTTGCTAATGTTAATGAACGTACTTTTTTCCCGTTTAAGCAAACCAAATGTCATACCAAATGTAAGCATGTTATGTGAAAAACAATCTACTAAGTATGCAAAAATGAACATACATAGCATGAATATGATGTAAATCAATGTGTACATATGCTGAAATGAACATATGAAACAAATGTGTTTATGAAATCAATGTACTATCATGTTAACAAAACATACATAGCAAAAACATGGGTGAAATCATGTACTATATGAACATAGCATGCATATGATATAAAACATGAAAAGCACGAAAGTAACAAGTAGGCACATGTGTTTCACCCCAAAATGTTTGAAAACAGTAAAAGAGGGGTCTATGTACTCACTTGAGAGTGCTTAGAAGTCCTTGAATAACAACCCAGCAATGCTAGAGGATCACGGAATTAATCGGCACCTAGTATAGGTAACTATGTTAATAAACCGGACCTATATCGGATGATCGGATAGAATGAGGTTTCGTAAACCAAATGAGTATTGGAACTCATATGATATGGTTTAACAAAGCCTACATTCTAAAAAGAAACCTAACCTAAGTGCTTACGACCCATTACGACCCATTTAGGTAGCTTACGCTATTTTAACGCGTCGTTTGCGTAAAACGCATTCAGACCGCCTAACTAGTCCTATGATAAATATTATATGCCTTAACAAGTCTAATAATGTTGCCTAATCAGTTTAGATGTCAAAATTTAAGTTACATATGCTTAAAATGAATTTATGCGCAAAAAGGGCATTTTGGTCATTTTCCTAAGGCATATAAACTACCTATCATACAACTAACTAAACGTAGTGACCATAAGGTATAACCTCAGAAGGTTATTCCCTATACAACTATGGTCACAAAATATGTTTGGTCGGATCCTAATGATCGACCAAACGGGTCGGGTTCGAAAGTCTAAGCCGTTGTTTAGACCGCTTATCTTTACTACCTTATATAAGCACTAAACTAAAAGTGACGAGTTAAACATGTTAAAACATGTTTAACGAAGTTTGAAAACAAGTTTGATATCAAAACAAAGGGTTTTGATACCCAAGAATAGTTTGGTTGCAAAATACACATAAACGCGCATTTTGACCGAAACTATGACTCGTCACTATGCCTAAATAATGTGGTAATCAGTAGGTATAGTCACAAAGGACTATGACCATCGTGATTACGCTCACGTTGCGAGGTTCAAACGAACTTCGTGTTGATCATTGACTAGTCAAAGCAGAAAGTCAAACACTGTTTGTCTTTCGTGCTTGAAAACGCATAAAAGAATGAAAGAAACTTACAAAAGGTCCAAGCAATGAAGACTTGATTCAAGTTGCTTAGGTATGAAGCATAGATCTCCAACTTAGAGCAGGTTTGAATCAAATGTGTGAGGAAATGTGAATAAGGAGCTTGCTATTTATAGGAATCTTGAAGTTCTAAGATCATTCCACTTGTTTCTAAGCTTGATCATGGCCATACATTTGTTGGAGCCTGATTTGAGAGCTTGAAAAACCATCAAACATGCCCACAAGATTGAAAACAAGCAAAGGAAACAAGGTACAAGCAACTGGGTTTAAGAAAAATGGTTTCTGCTGACCTGGGGAGGGCTTACATGTGACAACTGTGTTCTGTAAGCATCGTTTAATGTAAAACAATGTGGATTATCAATAAAAAAATGTGCTTTGGTGTTATTATGTGTGTATTTATGTTTGATGATTTTACAATTTGATTCGATTCCGATTTCAAGCTTTAAATCGCTTTCTGGAAGGTTATACGCAAACTGGTGCATAAACACAGTCAGTTTAACGTGACAAACACTCCGGAATAGTGACATAAGCCAAACATACCTTAAATATCCTTTACATAACTTAGAAATAAGTTTCGAAGGATTCGGTGTGGCAAAAACATGTTTATTTGAACTAAAGAACTAATTACGACAAAACTGCGAAACGAACGTTGGTGACCGCCCGGATAATATTTAAATCCCAAAAATATTCTATTATGATTAAAATTCTATTTTAATCAGGTCCGTGTTGAAAAATAAATTAAAACGCTTAAAAACGTTATTTTTCAAGTTTAAGCGCGTACCGTGTGTTTCTGCACGACACAGTGCTTCTACTACAAAACACGGACAACGCAGCCAGTCCTGGCAACTGAAATTTATTTCAGTAATATTTTGGCAAGGTTATTTTTATAGAATAATAAAAATAATTTAGAACGCCATAAACCGGGATTTAAAAGCTAGATAAAATACCCGGTATCCAGTTAAACACCCGTTTTAGCCTACTTATGGCATGTTTATATAAAAGTTGCACATGGACCCCCTCCCCCATCTAACTTACGGTTCTATATCTAAATGGACCCTCCAAATATTTTCTTAGATTTTGCAAATATCATATATGATCTTATTGTGACAAGTGTTGTTGCATGTTCATGTATAAATCTTTCTATATCTTGCATATCCTTACATAATCTAACGAAGACCATTCTACACTTAATCTCTTCCTTCTCTCCTCTCCCCAAAACCGTAACCCCTCTCTCTCTCCTCCATCTTCATCTTCTTCAAACCTTCAAGCTTTGTTCTTCAAGGTTCAACACCATTTCTAGTAAACTTCAAGTTAGTGTGAAGATCTAAAGGTGTTCCCAAGGTGTTCTTGATGATATAACACTTATTTTAAATCATACTTTAAGCTTGAAGGTATAACACTTATTTTAAATCATACTTTAGATTCTTGGTTGTTCTTGATGATTTGAAGTTTCTCTTGAATCTTGGAATTTTTCACTAAACTTGAAATCTAAAAGAAATGGGTCTTGAAACAAATGAAAAATGGTGGAGTATATATATGTGTGTGTATGAGTCTTGAAGTTTGATTTCTTGTTAAATGCTTGTCTATGTTGTTACATGTTCTTGAATGATGGTAAAAATGCAAGTGTTTGGTGATTTATGTATGATATGTTAAATGCAAAGTACATCAGCAAATAAACATGAATATATCTCATATTTGATGCATCTAAACCCATATGAAATGTTGATGTTATGATATTATGCTTTAGACACTTGTACATGTGAATATATGTTGATTTAGAGCTCAAGAAGTGATAAAAAAATGGTTGTATGAAAAAACTGATTTTGAACAGATTATAAGCACTAAAAATAACCTTATTTGGTATATTAGGATGGCATGAAACTTTGCATGTTGTACATATAGCTTAAAAAGTGGTAAAATATGTGAAATTTGTATGATTTATGTGCTTTATTTAAGACCTGCACTATCATGAGTATAACCATTATTTTATTCAGTAAATAACATGGGTTGTGTCAAAATTTCAAGTCGTTTCGATTTGGGAAGGTTCGGGTAACTTTTGATGCAAAACTATGCGGTAAAACGGTCAAAAATCGCCTTTTCGGATGATTTTTATTAAAATGTTTTAGATCAGTAACCAAACTGATATTTTTGCTATAAAAATAAGTAATTTAACTTATATTAAGTTTACTTGGTTTTTGGTTAGTCATACGTGACTTCCGACGCCCAAAAATGTTACCGAATCGCTAAAATAAGTGCTTTTCGACATAACTAGAATGGGTTGTTCATAAGTAAATTTTATGTGTTACAATGTGCTATGTGTTTTACAATATGTGTATGATGATGTGCTAGTGTTGACGAGATTATGTGTATTACACTTGAGTAAATGTATATATACAAATACACCAAAATAATCAAAAATAATAACTTTTCGAGAAAACTCAAAGTTATATGAAAATTCTAAGTATCGGAGAAACTTCGGTATTTTTGTGAGTTTTTGATTATTAAATCATTCTTATTTAATTTAGGACCAATAAATTGGGGGATTGTGTTAACATATAAAAACGCACCCAAAGGTGAGTACATAGATCCCCTCTTTTTATTGTTTTCGATTGTTTTGGGGTGATTCATATGTATCAAACGATTTCAATATTTCAACGATGGTTTCAAAACGATTAGGATGGTTTATACTAAACTAATAACGATTTTGATAATGTGAACGAGCTTGTTGGTTGTAGTTACATAACGAATGACATTCATTAATTTTGGCCGAACCGACCAGTATTAGGTTATGGTACCATAGGATCTGGCAAATCCCGTTATCAGACTGCACCCATGGTTATGTGTGGGTTAGGTGGGTAGCGATTGAATCTGTGATTGTTAATTTACCCTTCGGTGGTTTATTAATGCGAGAAGCGATAGGCGAGATAGTCGAGTCACGAAGGTTTGAATGTTATTAGCGAGACAATCAAAATTAGTTTCACGATCTAAAACGAGAATGATTTAAACGACTAAAGTGATTTTTAACGAATTAAAGGATTTGGGTAAATGATTGGTCTTCGGTTAGTGTTTAGATAATGGGACGGGTGTAATGTGATGAAAGCATGGTGGATACGCCGCTGGTACTTCCTATATATATATATATATGTTTTCCTCATATTACATACCGTGGCGTTATTTAGTTCACTTGGGTAAACAATTTGAAACGATGTCACACAAACGAGGTTTTCGAAACGATATAAACTATACGAGTTTTATTAACGATATTTTATTAAATAAATGTTTTGGGTTAAGAATCATGGCTATGAGATTTTATACACTATAACCAACTTGATTTGAGTTGGTTAGTTATGCCGCAATACAATACTTTTCAAAACAAGGTTTTCAATTAAGTATTGCAACATGTAGACTAGCCATGAATCCGACACTCTCAAAACCCTATGTACTCGCCAGCATTTCTTTGCTGACTTTGTTTTCACATATGTTTCAGGTGTTGTTAAACAATGTTGATTGCTAGGATGCATGCTCACATAGGACTGGACGAGGCCTTAGTGACTTAATAACAATGATAGACTATGTTTAACCTGCTTATTTAGATTTCCAGACAATGTAAATATTTAATGTCTAATCAAACGAAACTTCAAATTTCCGTGTGTTTTGAAACAATGATTCTGTTACAACACTCCCCGATGATTCCGCCGTGATTTGTTGTTTTACGCGGTCGGGGTGTGACAGAAGAGTTGGTATCAGAGCTCATGGTTATAGGGAATTAGGTTATTAGTAATTCTTTGACCTAGTCTATAACCTTCCTAGGACCCTAACGCGAGTTTACTTGCGTTTAGTCATAAAACAATACCGTCACCTATCCTTAGGTGATAACCACAACAAGAACACAAATTTCGAATCCGCTTTGAAAACCAATCATCTGTTCTAGGATGATTTATTGTAAGGTTTTGAACCCTTTAAGTTTTCAAATCTCGTCAAAGTTTGGGTCTAAATAGTGTGAACACGTGCAAACTGGAAGAGTGAATGCCTGTACCCTGAGTTTTCTGTCTAAGGCTAGAGTGTTCGTACAAATCCGCAGCATCGGACCAGTCACTCTTACCTGGGAACTCTTGGGGTGAGTGTTCACTTATAGGCGAGCATGTCTTCGGCGATACACTATATTGACCCATTTACTTTGATTAGTCACTCCGTGTCATTTGTTTGTTCGAGGTAACGAACAAATGATCGCCTTTCTGGTGTTTTGACGATATTTTCAATACCTCTTTTGCTTTTCAACCTCACTCGTTTCTTTTGTTTCCTTATTAGACAATGCCTCCTCGACGTGAAGCACAATCTTTCACTATTGAAGAAATCGCAGCCCTAGTCTCTCAGCAAGTGGCTGTTGTGCTTCCAGGCGTTGTGACCCAAGTCCATGAGATATACAACAACAATAACAACAACAATGCGCCGTGTAACTTCAAGAGCTTCAATTCTGCTAAGCCTCTAAAGTTTTCTGGGTCGCAAGGAGCAACTGCGCTCCTGCAGTGGTTTGAGAGCATCGAGAGCACGTTCAGACATGTGCAGTGTCCGAATGCGTGTAAGGTTGAATTTGCTTCAAGCGTGTTTGAGAAGCGAGCGCTTACCTGGTGGAATGGTATTATGCGTGATAGGGGTGCCGAAGTGGCGTTGGCACAAACATGGGAAGACCTCCGGGCTCTCATGATGAAAGAATTTTGTCCCCGTCACGAAATTCGGGCTTTGGAGCTAGAGTTTGACGATCTAAAACAAGATGGGGGTGAACACCGTGCCTATACGGATCGTTTTGAGGAACTCAGTCTGTTGTGTCCCACTATGGTTACCCCTCTGGAGAAAGCAATCGAGAGATATATCGATGGTTTACCCGATTCCATTCAGGATATTATGACCGGCGTTAATCCTACTACCGTCCGTCACGCAATCGAATTGTCTGCTACCCTGACTGAGTCGCAAGTCAGAAAGGGGAAACTTACCCGTAAGGGGGACAAGAAGAAGTCGGTTGATTCTGAGAAGAACAAGGATAAGGGCAAGGGTAAGAAAGGTGAGTCATCGAAGAAATCGAGGAAGCGAAAGGATGCTCAGAATTTTGTTGTTACAGCACAGACTGCTCAGAACCCGCAGAACCCACCAGCTCAGCCTCCTGCAAAGAAGGCATATGCTGGTACCGCACCTCATTGTGCACGCTGCAACAGTCATCACGTTGCATAACAAGCTTGCAAGCAATGCACAACGTGTGGAAAACTTGGGCATTTGGCCAATATTTGTCATCTGGGACAAAATCAGGTTGCTCAGGTTCAAGCTCCGGTTCAGAGGAATGCTGCGAGATTCCCACCGGGTTCATGTTTCAACTGTGGAGAGTTTGATCACTTCCGCAACAATTATCCAAGGCTGGTGAATGCAAACGCGAATGCTAATGCAAACCCGAATGCGAACGTCAACGTCAATGTGAATCCAGCACGTGGACGAGTGTTTAACATCAATGAGGCAATCAATGATGCAGCAGTGAACGATTAGTATTTTGTAATTTCCTGTGGGTGTTATCTTTTAACATTTAAGAACAATGCGGTTGTTATATAAATAAAAATTTATGGTTTTTATTTTTTTAACTAATACAATTGTATGAATGTTTGATGCAACCTTATGATGTCAACACAAAGACAAACTACTCGTGTGGTTCTGTCATTTTTTATGATCACTTGTGATCTCCCCAAGTACCTTAAACGCTCGTTTCTTTTAAGAAACAAAAACCCAAAGTTATTTAAGAAAAGGATATGTTGCTTTCCTAGCACGTGTCACCAAGGAGAAAGACAAGAATAAGAGTATTCAGGATATCCTGATTGTTCGGATTTATCCAGTGGTGTTTCCTGATGAACTGCCTGGTTTACCTCCAGTTCATCAAGTCGAGTTTCATATTGATCTTGTACCCAATGCCAATCCAATTACGAAAGCACCTTATCATCTTGCACTGTCGGAGATGCAAGAGTTATTGAAACAACTTCAAGAGTTGTCTGATAAAGGATTCATCCGTCCGAGCTTTTCGCCTTGGTGAGCTCCTGTCCTCTTTATGAAAAAGAAAGATGGATCTTTTCGAATGTGTATCGATTATCGTGAGCTTAATAAGCTTACCATCAAAAATCGATATCCCCTACCTAGAATTGATGATCTCTTCGACCAGCTACAAGGTGCTGCATGCTTTTTCAAGATCGGCCTACGATCCGAGTATCATCAACTTCGTGTACTCGAAGAAGATATTCCCAAAACTGCAGTCCGTACAAGATATGGGCATTACGAGTTCACTGTCATGCCTTTTGGTTTGATGAATGCCCCAGCTATCTTCATGGACTTAATGAATAGGGTCTGTAAACCTTATTTAGACAAGTTCATCATTGTGTTCATCGACGATATTCTCATTTATTCAAAGTCTCGAGCCGATCACGAGCAACACCTACGTTTGACATTGGAACTCCTAAAGAAGGAACAAACTTTTCGCTAAATTCTCCAAGTGTGAATTTTGGCTTAAAGAAGTTCAGTTTTTGGGTCATGTAGTCAACAAGCAGAGTATTCATGTGGATCCATCCAAATTGCTGCAATTAAGGATTGGAATACACCAACGACACCCACAGAAATTCGTTCTTTTCTTGGTCTCGCTGGTTATTATCGTCGTTTTATTTCAAACTTCTCGAAGATCGCAGTGCCACTTACTGCTTTGACTCAGAAGAATAAGCATTTGGAGTGGGGATACAAGCAAAAAGAAACGTTCCAAACGCTGAAACGGAAGCTATGTGATGCTCATGTTTTGTCCTTGCCCAATGGAAACCATGATTTCATTATCTTCTGTGACGCGTCGAATCTAGGCTTTAATTATGTTCTTATGCAACGAGGTAAAGTCATAGCTTATGCGTCTAGACAACTAAAAATTCACGAGAAGAACTATACGACTCATGATCTTGAATTAGGAGCTGTGATTTTCGCTCTCAAAATCTGCAGACACTACCTCTATGGAATGAAGTGTGTGGTTTTCACAAGACCACAAAAGTCTCCAGCACATTCTTAATCAGAAGGAGCTGAACATGAGGCAGTGACAATGGGTTGAGCTCTTGAACGATTACGATTTCGAGATTCGCTACCTTCCTGGTAAGGCGAATGTCGTAGCCGATGCGCTTGGTCGAAAGGAGCGAGTCAAGCTTCATTTTGTTCAAACTCTATCTGATATTCAATCTCGTGTCCTTCAAGAGCAACGATTTTGTGTAAACGAGGACTTATTGAAATATGAGCTACCACTTCAACACGAGCTTAAACTCGAAATGAAAGGGCGATGGGTTGCTCTATTTTAAGAATCCTTGTGGATGATTATCGCCCAAATCGGAGCCCTGATTGGATTCCTTGTACACCTTAATATGTACATTACAACTCAATAAGGACAAACCGAATTCCTACTAAGACCTTCCTATCTTCATAGTTAGATTCTTGAAAATATTTAAAAGTGCCAAATGGAATCCACGGATTGGATTCCTGGTATGCTTTAAATACCCGTGTCCAAAGATAACAAATTAAAGGTCAAATTAAACAATTATGCTGTTATGTGATTATGTGTTTATGTGTTCTCCTCTATGTTTTTGTGTGATCCGATTTTCGTTAACCAAATCCTCATAGAATCTTCCATATCTTCATATGAGGGATTTGTTGGATCATTCCGGTGACCCTAAACAGTCAAGTTGAGTAGTTCATCATCATTTACAAAGGCGAAATCAATGCAAACAATGTCAAACAGCTTGTTTCCTTTTAAACTTTATCTATTGATGATTTCCTGAGCTTTTTACACGTTCAAATGATACATGGACAGCACCTCGGCTCAGAGAACAAGACCAGATTCCGCTTCAAATGGCAACACACAACATCTATATATAGGTAGCATGATTTCGCTTGAGGATGTCACAACCTTGTTCAAGCGACATCACATGTGTTGATTTCGCTTGAACATGTCCATGTCACTCTCAAGCGAAATTACCTACTAACACATGTACAAACCCTAATTTCTATCCTGTTTTGTGCTCGTTTATCCTATCTAGACATAAGACTCGATTAAGACAAAGTTAACAGACACTAGGTGCACCAACAGACTCCCCCTTGGATGTTGACGAAGTCTTCGGCGTCGAGTCTTTAGTCTTTGTCTCTTTCCAAATTGTCTTGACATTGTAAAAGCTCTCTTCAATTTTTATCTTCAAACTTTAATCTTCAATCTCCCCTTTGAATGTTGATCTAGAATTCTGACTCCCCATTTCGCAGACTCCCCATCTCGATAAGCTAGGGCTTGAATTCTAGTTCAAACTTTGACATTTTCATTGCCATGGGGAACTTGATTCTTGTTTCCTGCACAATCTCTACCCAAATATAAGATATATGACAATAACAATTTCCATTCAAACTCATTTTGACGATCTTGTTAGAATTAGAAATCCACTTAAGTATTCAATTCCAAGTTAATGACCCTGATTACTCAATTTATCTACCAAGTCCAACTTAATGACCTTGGTTGATCAGGGATAATTCACACTGACTTTTTGTTCAACTTTTTCTGAAAATATACAAGTTTCAAATTAATGAACTTGCTTTAACTTTTCAACATTCACAAACTTATCATGTTTTAGCTCCAAACTCATCATCCAGCCCAGAAACTTCCTGCATCTGCTTCAATTCGAATCTGAAGATCAGCTTTCCACTTTGGTTTGTCAAAAATAAAGCAGAAATGTAAAATCTTTTTGGATTTTTAATAAAGCTTCTAAACTAGAAATGAATAACAGAAATAAAATGCAGTGAAAGTAAACTATTTACAAACAAATTTTTGGTAAGCGTGTCAGGGAATCATATCAGCTATCTGACAAGTCACAAGTACCGTTAAGCTTCAATTACATACTCAGAATTAACCAATTCACTTAGATTGTCGATATACTGATCCACTTAAATTTCACACAATTTTAAATCTATCCAGGATACGGATTTAATGTTTTAAGACTTAAACTCATACGTGTGTCCCACCTCTTGAATATACTCTCGTATCCAAATCCCAATATTCAGTCTTACAGGTGAGTATACCACAGATGATATCTGTAAGGGGTTAAATTGCGAAGAACCGTGAGAGCTCAGGTCAGAACTTCCGTTCAGCAGAGAGATGACGGCTTCGACTTTGGTGTGTCCCCTTTAGAGGATCTTTTTTACAACAGCCATGATTAGCATTTTTCAATGATTCATCATTTTTAGCTGAGGGCGGTGCTATGTTTCAAGCAATGCAGAAAGTATTATTCGGGGACTAGGCCATTGCTTCCGCATTATCAGAAGTCCCAGAATAATACCCCAGATATCACTGAGTATAAAGACCTAGTATCTCAGAAAAAGGGATCTTTCAAACGAGATTTCAGGGGTTACCTATATATCCAAGTAGTGTTCCCCACGAAATAAGCAAGTAAGAATTTAGGTTTATATCCCGAACAAACCTACTAAATGTGAAAAAACCTATCGGCACATCATTAGCGAGACTGTTTAACGCATTTTAAACTTTACATATCTTTAGCATACCATAACTGTCAAGCCGATGTACTATCATTTTCCCTTTTTACACAAGCTCTTTTTCTGGTTTTTTATTGTTTTTGGATTTTGAAAATATCACATGTTTTTGTATTTTTGTCATTTTTTATTGTTTTTGTATTTTCTGAAAATATTACCCTATATTCTCCCCCTAAATACCAAAACAAGTAAAAAATCGACAAACCATTGCAGATTCCTTCTCAACATCATCTACAATGTCTCCTTCATCAACGCCAATAATCTCTTCCAACACCGATAAAAGCTTTATACCGTTTAATTTTAACAAGTATTGAAAATGAGTTTTATCAAATGCTTTGGTATGTAAATCAGCTTTTTGCTCGTCAGTGTGGATTTTCTCAATTCGTATCAACTTCTTCTCGAAACAATCGTGAATGAAGTGATGAAGAATTTCAATGTGTTTGGTTTTAGCGTGATGAACTGGATTTTTAGTAATATTAATTGATGCCTCATTATCAACAAAGATAGGGGTGTTTAGAAATTGCAAACCGTAGTCGCGCATCTGTTGCTGGATCCACAAGATCTGAGAGCAGCAGCTGCTAGCAGATACATACTCCGCTTCACATGTGGATAAAGCCACAGAGGTCTGCTTTTTGCATTGCCAGGTGACCAATCGTGATCCAAAAAACTGGCACCCCGCAGTTGTTGATTTAGCGTTAACTTTGCAGCTTTCGAAATCTGAATCGGAATATCCTTCGAGCATAAAGTTGCCATCTTTTGGATACCACAACCCCAACGATGGAGTTCCTTTAAGGTAGCGTAATATCCTTTTAACAATAACCATGTGCGACGCTCTTGGATTAGATTGAAATCTTGCTGCGAGGCAGGTTGGGTACATGATATCGGGTCTTGAAGCTGTCAAATACATCAGCGATCCAATCATGGAACGATACATCGTTTCATCTACCTTCTCTCCGGTGAGATCAGAATTTATCCCATGGTTCGTCGCTAATGGGGTGGAGGCTGGAGTAGAACCTGACATCCCGAATTTCTCCAAGATATCATGAACGTACTTCGTTTGATGTATGAAAATTCCCATAGGCAGTTGATCAACCTGAAGTCCCAAGAAGAATTTCATCTCACCCATCGATGACATTTCGAATTTCTGCTTCATAACTTGTTCAAAATCTTTGCACAAATTTTCATTTGTTGACCCAAATATGATGTCATCCACGTATATCTGAACAATCAGAAGATGTCCGTCGACCTCTTTGGTGAAGAGAGTGGCATCCACTTTTCCACGAATGAAGCTGTTGGCTAGCAGGTGTTGAGACAATGTCTCATACCAAGCTCTCGGGGTCTGGTGTAAACCATACAGCGCTTTATCTAGCAATTAGACCTTGTCTTTGTGGATTGGATCGGTGAAGCCCAGTGGCTGACCGATATATACCTCCTCTTTTACCTTCCCATAGAGAAACGCAGATTTAACATCTAACTGATAAACTTTGAAGTTTTTCCAAGATGCAAATGCTAGGAAGATTCTGATCGCATCTAGTCGAGCAACCGGAGCATATACTTCAGTGAAATCTATACCCTCTTGCTGACTGAATCCCTGAACTACGAGTCGAGCTTTGTTACGAACCACAACTCCTCTATCGCCTCTCTTGTACTTAAACAACCACTTGGTGTTTATCTTCCTCTGACCATCAGGTAAGTCTACTAACTTCCACACTCCTAACTTCTCAAACTGACTCAACTCTTCTTGCATAGCATTGACCCAAGAATCTTCAGTTAGCGCCTCTTTGTATGTGACACCTGTGTCACCTCAACCATCAAACAAATGCCAAACCAATGAAATATTGTATTTCATACTTGGGATTTGTAAAAATATGTGTATCGTTTGCACATATCAACTCTTGTTCAATTTCAAGCTTTAAATCGCTTTCTGGAAGGTTATACACGCACTGATGCGTAAATATAACCAGTTTAATGCAACGAACACTCCGGAATAGTGAAATAGGCTTAACATACCTTAAATAACCTTTACTTAACTTAGAAATAAGTTTTGAAGGCTTTGGTATGGCAAAATCAAGTTAAATCGCTTACAGGGACTAAAGTTGACAAACTGCGAAAGTATGCCAATTTGAACTGTAACAGACATTCCGGAACATGACCATAAGTTAAACATACCATAAATATCCTTTACATAGCTTAGAAATAGGCTTTGAGGTGTTCGGTATGCTAAAATAAACTTTTGTGTCATTCAGGGACTAAAAGCGTCAAAAAGTGCACAAGTTTGCATTTTCACGCATAACTTACGTTCTGAATACATCCGGACATCCAAAAATTTATGTAAGCACTAAAATATTTTATTTTAGTGTTTGGGATAAGAAAAATCCATTCGTCGCGCCATTTGGATCGTTTTTCGCGCTTGTGCGCATTCCGTCGTAATTAAGCGAACATCGCGTTCGTACGACCAAACGAACCAACATCCGACATATTTTTGAGCATGTTTCATGTCCACAATGTTTAGGCATCATTTTAGGGCCTTAAAGTTGGCTTGACGGGCCTTAGAAGTGCCAGAAATGGGCTTAAAACACAACAGGGACTGGAACTGTCATTTTTGAAAGTTATTTTCTGGTCAGAAGCTCCAGGCGGCCCGCATTAGTCTTGTGTGATCCTGAAGCGGGCTGCATCAGACTAACAGAACAGATTAGATCGAACAGTCAGCATGTTCTAGCTGTTTTATCCACCACCACACACTCACAACTTGCCTATTCAGCTGATAAGGACCAATTTTAGCCACCACAACTTTGCAACACATGTACGGGTAGGATTCGAGCACGGTTTCCATGAAACGATCTTAACGGTTACCCGAAAACTATAAATACCCCACCCCCCATTGCTTAAAAACCACTAGAATCTGATCTAAGTGACTCTAAGTTGGAACCATTGTTTCATACCTGAGTTATTGTGATCTAGATTAGCATTCGGGGACCCTTCGTAAGTATTCTTTCGTTCTTTTATTGCTTTTCGAGTCTTTTCGAGTCTGAAAGTCAAACTTTGTTTGACTTTCTGCGTTGACCAGTTTATGGTCAATGCGAAGTTCGTTTGAACTTCGCAACGTGAGTGTAATCACGTTGGTTATAGTCCCTTGGGACTATGCCTACTGATTACCACGTTGTCTAGGGTCGTAGGGTAAGCGATCTAATAAATCGCTTATACCTTCAAACCCGACCCATTTGGTCGATCATTAGGATCCGACCAAATACATTAGGTGACCATAGTAGGTAGGGAATAACCTTCCGAGGTTATACCTTATGGTCGCTTCGTAAAGTAGTTGTATGATAGGTAGTTTATATGCCTTAGGTAAATTACCAGAATACCCTTTTCATGTATAATTGGTAATTAAGCATATGTAACCTAAACTTTTGTCACATAACTGATTATGTAACATGTTTAGGCATATAACACTTGTCATAGGACTAGTTAGACGTTCCGAGCGCGTTTCACGCGAACGACGCGTTAAAGTAGCATAAGCTAACTAAACGGGTCGTAATGGGTCGTAAGCTATTAGGTTAGGTTTCATTTAGTATGTAGGCTTTGTTAAACCATATGACACGAGTCTCTATACTCGTTTGGTTTACGAACCCTCATTCTATCCAATCATCCGATTTAGGTCCGGTTATTAACATAGTTACCTATATTAGGTGCCGTTTGATATCCGCGATCTCTAGCATTGTTTGGTTGTTACTCAAGGACTACTAAGCAATCTCAAGTGAGTACATAGACCCCTCTTTTACTATTTTCCAAACTGTTTTGGGGTGGAACACATGTGCCTACTTGTTACTTTCAAGCTTTCCTGTTTTCACATCATATACCTGCTATGTTCGTTAGTACATTATAGTACTTGATTTCATTGTGTTCATGCTATGTATGCCCATTGTGTGCGTACTTAGTACATCGTTTTACATTACATTTTTATGCTACGTATGTCCATTTAGTTCATACTTAGTACATTGTTTTACATTACACTTATGCTATGTATGTCCATTGTGTGCATGCTTAGTACATTGTTTTACATTGCATTTCTGTTGCATATGCTCATCCAGCATGTGAATACATTATACTACATTTTGAACCGTTATAACTATTTGACTATGTGAACCGTTGTAATCATTTGACTATGTGAACCGTTTGTATCTGTAAACCGTTTGTATCTGTGAACCGTTTGCATCTGTGAACCGTTTGTATCTGTGAACCGTTTGTATCTATGAACCGTTTGTATCTGTAAACCGTGTGAACCGTATTTGACCATACATAAACATTTCTACAATTGTTAAACATTACATCTTGGTGGTTTGGTTTGAGTAAGTGATTAAGAAACGAGGCGTGTGTAATATGATACAAGCATGGTGGATACGCCGCTGGTACTTCCTATATATAAGTGTTTGTATGGTATTACATATCGTAGCATTATTTGAATCATTTCAATTTGAGACATATAACATATTATACAAATAACATACTTTTCACAAGACATTGTTTTACAAACAACTTATCTTATACAAACTCATTTTACATGGTTATTCATTTAACCATACATTATTCTCTTATTTATACATATCATCTGATCTTATCGTTTTCCAAATGATTTACAAGACAAAGCAATTTACCAGGTTCATGACTAAACATTTTCTCAAACATAAGTCATGAATTATGTTTTCACAAAACCTATGTATCTCACAGGCATTTTTATGCTGACGTACCTATTTTCACATGTGTTTTCAGGAGATGATGCATAGGACTTATCAAGACATACTTAGGCGGACTTGTGCCTTAGTGACTTAAAACGGGACAAGAACTAGTTAATTTTTGTTATATACTCTTTGTTTCTTGTTTAAAACAATGTAACTCTTGTGTTTGATTAATAAAACGAAACTTCAATTGCCATGGATTTGAAACAATTAATTCTGTTACAACACTCCCCGATGTTTCCACCACGTTTTGTATGTTCTACGTGGTCGGGGTGTGACAGAAAAGATGGTATCAGAGCCAATGGTTATAGGGAATTAGGTTATTAGTAATGCTTTGACCTAGTCTATAACTTTCTAGGACCCTAACGCGAGTTTACTTGCGTTTAGTCATAAAACAATACCGTCACCTATCCTTAGGCGACTACCACAACAAGAACATAAATTTCAAAACCGCTTTGAAAACTAATCATCTGTTCTAGGATGATTGATTACTAGGTTTTGAACCCTCTATTGTAAGGTTTTGAACCCTCTGTTATATGGTTTTGAACCCCTTTGAGTTTTCAAAATCTCGTCAAGGTTTTGGGTTTTAAATAATGTGAACACGTGCAAACTGGAAGGGTGAATGCCTGTATTCTGGGTTTTCTGTCTAGGCAAGCACTTCGTATACATCTCATCAGACGCGAGACCAGTTGTGCTTACCTGGGAATTCTTGGGATGAGTGTTCACTTATAGGCGAGCATGTCTTCGCGATACATTATTTTTGATCCATTTACTTTGGTTAGTCACTGTGTGTCGGTTGTTGCTTTGTAGTAACAAACAAATGACCACTATCCTTGCTTTCATCGAATTTGTTTCATCTCATTTTTTTCGTCTAATTCTCTCACTCGTTTCCTTTCATGTTTCCTCTTTTAGAATGCCTCCTCGATGCGAAAACCAGATAGCGACTGCCGAACTGGCAGAAATCATTGTGCAGCAAATGGCTGCTCAATTCCCAAACCTCTTTGCTCAATGGAATCAAGCCAACAACAACAACAATGGTCCATGCAATTTCAAGAGTTTTAACTCGGCGAAACCACTCAAGTTTAGTGGTTCTGAGGGAGCGACTGGGCTTCTTCAATGGTTCGAGAGCATTGAGAATACTTTCCGCCACGTGCAGTGTCCTGACAATCACAAGGTCGAGTTTGCTTCGAGTGTGTTCCAGAAGAGGGCCCTTACGTGGTGGAACGGGGTTATGAGAGATCGTGGTGCAGAAGTTGCTTTAGCACAGACATGGGCTGAACTTAGAGCCCTTATGATGAAGGAGTTTTGTCCTCGTCACGAGATCAGGGCCTTGGAAAGGGAATTCGACAATCTTGAGCAAGACAGCGGTGAGCATCGAGCCTACACGGACCGTTATGAGGAGTTAAGTCTGTTATGCCCAAACATGGTCACGCCTTTGGATAAGGCAATCGAAAAGTACATTGATGGCCTCCCTGACTCAATACAAGACATTGTGACTGGTAGCAACCCTACTACAGTTAGACAGGCCATTGAGCTATCTGCAACCTTGACTGAATCAAAGATCAGGAAAGGAAAACTTTTCCGAAAAGGTGACAAGAAACAGGTCGAGGAATCGAAACCAATCGAGGAATCAAAGACCATGGATGAACAGACTGGATCCTCTAAGAAGTCAAAGAAGCGAAAGGCTTCTCAGAACTTCGCCGTGGTCGCTCACAATGATCAAGCCGTCCCCAACCAACCAGCTCAACCCCCTGCCAGGAAACCCTACAACGGAACTGCACCCTTGTGCAACCAATGTGGCCTACATCATCATGCTGGTGTGAAGTGCCGCACATGCCAAGTTTGCGGACTTATAGGTCATACAGCTAGGGTTTGCCCAACCGCAGCTGCACCAAATCAAGCTGGCAACAATCCTGCTCAAGCTCGTTTTCCACCAGGATCTTGCTACAACTGTGGCGAGATGGGCCATTTTCGTAGGAATTGCCCAAGGCTTGCTAATGCAAATCCAGCGCAGGGATGAGCATCTGACCAACCAGAAGACAACATCGTTTAGAAATAATTACGTCTTATGTATTATTTTATTTTGTTGTCAAGGTCCAAGAAACAGTTGTTATCATTGTTTATAAATAAATCTTTTATTTACATTGCAATGTATTTCTGTGATTGTATGTATAAACAACATATCCCCTACAATACCGACAATCAAGGAACCGCATTCCTTGAAGAACAGACTACCCCCAAATTTCTTCCATTGTATGATCTCTTGCGTTGTTCCACGAAAATCCTAAGTACCCGTTTCTTCCAAGAGAAACGAAGTACGAGGTGCCAAGTTAATAGCAATCAATAACAATATAATAACAATTAAACAATTATGTGGTTATGTGCTTATGTGTTATCGTTTATGTATCATGTGATCCAAATTATGTTATCCAGATCCTCGTAGAATCTTACATATCCTTGTACAAGAGATTCATAGTAGGATACCCAAAGGTACTATCTATAATCCTTAATGGACTTCTACGTTGTAGAAAAGTCCCTTGGATTATAAAGTACTACTCCATAATTAGACCCCTTGAGTGGTCTAGTTAAACTAATTGATATAGCTGAAAGGACTCCTTGGTGGCCTAATTAAGAAGATCCTCTGTTGATCTAATTAAAAGGACCCTATGGTAGTCTAGTCACCGTCATCACAAGTTTGATATCCTTCCCCACAACATTACAAAACGAACTGTGCGGACTGTGCAAGGAATTACGTAATTATGGATGCATACATAATTATGGAATTTAGTGCACAGAAAGCACAGCAAGTTCTATCATGTATCTAGAGTTAACCCTATTCATTTCCAATTCTGATGAAGCATCCGTTGAGGAAAAATGAACTAGCTATTCATTTTTCACTTCTGAAGAATATCCGTTGAGGAACTGAATATCCGTTTATCCTTCATTTCCAATTCTGAAGAATACCCGTTAAGGAAAATGACTCAGTTTGTTCATTTTCGTTCTGAAGAGTATCCGTCGAGGGAAATGAATATCCGTTTATTTAATCCTTCATTTCCGAACCTGAGGAAACAACCGTTGAAAATGACTCCGTTAGTTCATTTTCGTTTCTGAAGATTATCCGTTGAGGAAATGAATATCCGTTGTTAAATCCTTCATTTCCGAACCTGAGGAAGCAACCGTTGAAAATGACTCCGTTAGTTCATTTTCGTTTCTGAAGATTATCCGTTGAGGAAATGAATATCCGTTGTTAAATTCTTCATTTCCATTTCTGAGGAAGCAACTGTTGAAAATGACTCCGTTTGTTCATTTTCGTTTCTGAAGATTTTCCGTTGAGGAAATGGATATCCGTTTGTCAATAATTTTCATTTCCATTTCTGATGAAGCACCCATTGAAAATGACTCCGTAAGTTCATTTTACGTTTCTGAAGATTGCCCGTTGAGGAAATGAATCCCCGTTTGTTTATTCCTTCATTTCCGCTTCTGAAGAATACTCGTTGAGGAAAATGACTCCGTCTGTTCATTTTCGTTCTGAAGAATATCCGTTAAGGAAATGACAGGATTATGCCTTACATATCTCTGGTGGTTATTTGACACAAAGTCACAAATAGACTCCTACGTATAAATTTCGGGACGAAATTTCCTAAAGTAGGGGAGACTGTGACACCTGTGTCACCTCAACCATCAAACAAATTCCAAACCAATGAAATATTGTATTTCATACTTGGGATTTGTAAAAATATGTGTATCGTTTGCACATATCAACTCTTGTTCAATTTCAAGCTTTAAATCGCTTTCTGGAAGGTTATACACGCACTGATGCGTAAATATAACCAGTTTAATGCAACGAACACTCCGGAATAGTGAAATAGGCTTAACATACCTTAAATAACCTTTACTTAACTTAGAAATAAGTTTTGAAGGCTTTGGTATGGCAAAATCAAGTTAAATCGCTTACAGGGACTAAAGTTGACAAACTGCGAAAGTATGCCAATTTGAACTGTAACAGACATTCCGGAACATGACCATAAGTTAAACATACCATAAATATCCTTTACATAGCTTAGAAATAGGCTTTGAGGTGTTCGGTATGCTAAAATAAACTTTTGTGTCATTCAGGGACTAAAAGCGTCAAAAAGTGCACAAGTTTGCATTTTCACGCATAACTTACGTTCTGAATACATCCGGACATCCAAAAATTTATGTAAGCACTAAAATAATTTATTTTAGTGTTTGGCATAAGAAAAATCCATTCGTCGCGCAATTTGGATCGTTTTTCGCGCTTGTGCGCATTCCGTCGTAATTAAGCGAACATCGCGTTCGTACGACCAAACGAACCAACATCCGACATATTTTTGAGCATGTTTCATGTCCACAATGTTTAGGCATCATTTTAGGGCCTTAAAGTTGGCTTGACGGGCCTTAGAAGTGCCGGAAATGGGCTTAAAACACAACAGGGACTGGAACTGTCATTTTTGAAAGTTATTTTCTGGTCAGAAGCTCCAGGCGGCCCACATTAGTCTTGTGTGATCCTGAAGCGGGCCGCATCAGACTAACAGAACAGATTAGATTGAACAGTCAGCATGTTCCAGCTGTTTTATCCACCACCACACACTCACAACTTGCCTATTCAGCTGATAAGGACCAATTTTAGCCACCACAACTTTGCAACACATGTACGGGTAGGATTCGAGCACGGTTTCCATGAAACGATCTTAACGGTTACCCGAAAACTATAAATACCCCACCCCCCATTGCTTAAAAACCACTAGAATCTGATCTAAGTGACTCTAAGTTGGAACCATTGTTTCATACCTGAGTTATTGTGATCTAGATTAGCATTCGGGGACCCTTCGTAAGTATTCTTTCGTTCTTTTATTGCTTTTCGAGTCTTTTCGAGTCTGAAAGTCAAACTTTGTTTGACTTTCTGCGTTGACCAGTTTATGGTCAATGCGAAGTTCGTTTGAACTTCGCAACGTGAGTGTAATCACGTTGGTTATAGTCCCTTGGGACTATGCCTACTGATTACCACGTTGTCTAGGGTCGTAGGGTAAGCGATCTAATAAATCGCTTATACCTTCGAACCCGACCCATTTGGTCGATCATTAGGATCCGACCAAATACATTAGGTGACCATAGTAGGTAGGGAATAACCTTCCGAGGTTATACCTTATGGTCGCTTCGTTAAGTAGTTGTATGATAGGTAGTTTATATGCCTTAGGTAAATTACCAGAATACCCTTTTCATGTATAATTGGTAATTAAGCATATGTAACCTAAACTTTTGTCACATAACTGATTATGTAACATGTTTAGGCATATAACACTTGTCATAGGACTAGTTAGACGTTCCGAGCGCGTTTCACGCGAACGACGCGTTAAAGTAGCATAAGCTAACTAAACGGGTCGTAATGGGTCGTAAGCTATTAGGTTAGGTTTCATTTAGTATGTAGGCTTTGTTAAACCATATGACACGAGTCTCTATACTCGTTTGGTTTACGAACCCTCATTCTATCCAATCATCCGATTTAGGTCCGGTTATTAACATAGTTACCTATATTAGGTGCCGTTTGATATCCGCGATCTCTAGCATTGTTTGGTTGTTACTCAAGGACTACTAAGCAATCTCAAGTGAGTACATAGACCCCTCTTTTACTGTTTTCCAAACTGTTTTGGGGTGGAACACATGTGCCTACTTGTTACTTTCAAGCTTTCCTGTTTTCACATCATATACCTGCTATGTTCGTTAGTACATTATAGTACTTGATTTCATTGTGTTCATGCTATGTATGCCCATTGTGTGCGTACTTAGTACATCGTTTTACATTACATTTTTATGCTACGTATGTCCATTTAGTTCATACTTAGTACATTGTTTTACATTACACTTATGCTATGTATGTCCATTGTGTGCATGCTTAGTACATTGTTTTACATTGCATTTCTGTTGCATATGCTCATCCAGCATGTGAACACATTATACTACATTTTGAACCGTTGTAACTAATTGACTATGTGAACCGTTGTAATCATTTGACTATGTGAACCGTTTGTATCTGTAAACCGTTTGTATCTGTGAACCGTTTGCATCTGTGAACCGTTTGTATCTGTGAACCGTTTGTATCTATGAACCGTTTGTATCTGGGAACCGTGTGAACCGTATTTGACCATACATAAACATTTCTACAATTGTTAAACATTACATCTTGGTGGTTTGGTTTGAGTAAGTGATTAAGAAACGAGGCGTGTGTAATATGATACAAGCATGGTGGATACGCCGCTGGTACTTCCTATATATAAGTGTTTGTATGGTATTACATATCGTAGCGTTATTTGAATCATTTCAATTTGAGACATATAACATATTATACAAATAACATACTTTTCACAAGACATTGTTTTACAAACAACTTATCTTATACAAACTCATTTTACATGGTTATTCATTTAACCATACATTATTCTCTTATTTATACATATCATCTGATCTTATCGTTTTCCAAATGATTTACAAGACAAAGCAAATTACCAGGTTCATGACTAAACATTTTCTCAAACATAAGTCATGAATTATGTTTTCACAAAACCTATGTATCTCACAGGCATTTTTATGCTGACGTACCTATTTTCACATGTGTTTTCAGGAGATGATGCATAGGACTTATCAAGACATACTTAGGCGGACTTGTGCCTTAGTGACTTAAAACGGGACAAGAACTAGTTAATTTTTGTTATATACTCTTTGTTTCTTGTTTAAAACAATGTAACTCTTGTGTTTGATTAATAAAACGAAACTTCAATTGCCATGGATTTGAAACAATTAATTCTGTTACAACACTCCCCGATGTTTCCGCCACGTTTTGTATGTTCTACGTGGTCAGGGTGTGACATTGTATGTACGTGGTTCAATCTGCGAAATAAAACAACTAAGTGAAAACTCAGTTTGTAAAGGTGCTACTGTAGAATAAAAACAAGTAAGGCCTTGGTCAATTTGACGTCTAGTGCGAACGCCTGATTGCAATTCTCCAATGATCAGCTCCTCTGGATGGTATGAAAGAGTTCTCGGCATCACCTCGCCTGAAACATCTACCTCGCCTTCCAGATTAGTAACATTCTGATTTGCACCATGTACATTGACTGGGTTTGTTTGACTTGAAATCTGAATTTGCTCCCCCTCAGAATCTGAATCACCATGATCAAATACTGGCATGTTCTCAGATTCTTGATTATCATTCTGTGCCGTCTGATTATCATGAGCAACTTCATTTTGTTGAATATCATCATGTTCTCCAGCATTACTTGGACCTGCTTCATCATCGTTCGAAGCTTGTCTTTGTCGACTGAAAGTCTCTGCTGGGAATATTTCCTGCGATTCTTCATACTCTCTCAAAATATCCAACTCGTCAAAGAAATCTTCTTCTTATTCCTTTTCTTCTTCCATGTCAAACGAATCCCACAACGTGTCATAATGAAAACGCCATGAATCGCCTGGATTCTGTGGTGGCATTGTGTAACCTTGACACTCAACATTGTGTGCTTCAATAATCCGCTTCAAGCTTGGAACAAAGACTCGTTTCAATGGACTTTGATAACCCACGAAAATTCCTTCGATGCTCTTTGGACCAAATTTACCAAAAGGTTCTAGAACTGTGCAGGGAGACCCAAACGGTTCTAAATACTTCAGGTTCAGTTTACGGTCATTGATCAGCTCGAAACATGTCTTGTTGAATTTCTTTACAGTGAGAACCCGGTTGAGTGTATAGCAAGCGGCTGATACTGCTTCTGCCCAAAAATTTACTGGTAGCTTTGAATCAGCAAGCATCGTCCTGACCATTTCGATTAGTGTCCTGTTCTTTCTTTCAGCTACTCCATTTTGCTGCGGAGTGTAAGGAGCACTAAATTCTTGCAGTATACCTCTCTCATCACAATATTCTTCCATTCTATTGTTCTTAAACTCGGTACCATTATCACACCTGATTCTTCTGATACGGGTTTGGTACAAGTTTTCAATTTTTCTAAACAACGCTATCAAACTATCAAACGTCTCATCCTTAGACTTCAAGAATGATACCCACGAAAATCTGGAATAATCATCAGTTACCGCAAGACAGTAGAGATCCCCTGTAATACTTTTAACGTTTACTGGACCAAAAAGATCCATATGAAGTCTCTCTAACGGTCTGGAAACTGAATTGACTTTCTTTTGAGGATGTGATTTCTTCTTTTGCTTCCCTTTGACGCAGCTAATGCACTCCCCTTCTAGATGAAAACCTTTAATGTGAACAACCAGAACTAAATCATTATGCACCAGGTGATTCATTTTTCGTAGGTGAATGTGGCCCATCTTGCGATGCCACAACTGCGATTCCTTCTCAGTTGCTTTAGAAACAAAACAATGTGCTTGACCCGTTGTTGTAGTTGCTACACTCATGTCCAATACATACAGATCATTCACTCTAGGCGCTCTCATGATAATCCATTCTTCAGGGATAACAAATCCCGGTTTCAAGATCAAACATTCTTTGTCTGTAAAGTGCGTGGTATACATCCTATCACAGATATGAGAAATACTCAGAAGATTGTTTTCAAGCTCGGCGATGTAGTTAACTCTTTCAAACGTAACAATCCCATTAGATAACGTTCCTTCACCAACTATTCTACCACCTTGATTTCCTGCAAAACCTACATAACCACCATTGAAATTTCTGACATCGTACAGCAGAGCTGTTTTCCCCGTCATGTGCCGAGAAGCTCCAGTATCCATAATCCATCGTGAAACAGATCTTGGAAGCTCCTGCACATATCAAAAACATTTAGTGAGATTTTGATGCTACCCAATCCTCTTTCGACTCAGGTAACTGGACTTTAATGTGAGATTTTGTAGTGTAAAGTGGTGGAAAATTTTCATCATTCATTTTCAAGCTTTCTGTAGACCCAACCTCAACCTCTTTATACAAGAAAAATTTGCCTTTTTGAGGTTGACCAGATGGTTGGTCTTTTTTTAAAACAACCTTCTTCTCAGAAGTAATAGCCTCTTTTGAATCAAGTTTCTCATAGTACTCCAAAGGAACATCCATCTTTACTGGTGTGGTAGAAGACGATTGTTTTTCTGACTCTGAAACCTTTGGTTTTAGAACACTTGATTTCTTTTCAACCACTTTTGGCTTCCATGTTTGTTGGGACGATGCAACCCGTTTGTAAAACTTGTCATTGTTAGTTACCACATTTTTAACAGGTTCAGTTTTGATCTTGGTATTGTTATTTTTCAAAATCTTTTTCTCAACAACCAATGGAGCTTTTCCCTTCACATCATTTTTCTTTCTTGAATTCATCACAACTTCAGTCTTAGGCTTCAAGTTGGTACACTTTCATGCAATATGTCCAACTTGATTGCATTTGAAGCATATTCGAGTATCAACTACCCGACTTTTTCCTTCAGACTGAGGTCGTGAGACCTTTTCCTCAAAGAACTCTTCATTTGTCTTTGAAAAAATCTCAGACTCTTGCTCGGAATGAGAACGCGAGCTCTTTACAAACACCTTATTCTCAGCAAACTTCTTGTTTTGAACATTCTTTTTCTGATAATTCTTACCACCCTGATAACCACCCAACCATCTGTTTCGATTGTTGTTATAAAAACGCGGTGGAACAACAGGTTTCTTGTAGTAAGCTTTATCTTTTTCAAAATTCATTTGCCTCTTTGTCTGTTTTAGACCTTCAATCTCAGACCGATCAATTTCAACCAATTTGAACACATTTGTCAATTTAGCAACATTAACATTCTCCAGTGGAAACTCATAATCCGAATACAACTTATCTGATCCCGACATCTTGTACATGACAAGATCAGGTTCTTCATTTAAGATGTTTTTGGACTTTTGTTTCGGAATGTATTTGTCCAAGAAACATTCATCTTCCTCAGTAGTGTCACTTTCAGATTTTAGAACATTCTCAACCACACTTTTCACCACTTCAGTTTGGACACTATCGTCATCGGAAGATGAAGTGAATGTGACATCAATCGTGTCTGGAAGTTTCACTTCATTCTTGTCTTCAAGATTAGCCAACCCTGATTGTTTTTTCGAATAATTGTTTAGAACTGGTGGTGGAACTTGATGATAACCCACCCCGGTTCCATCCGAAAAGACATCTTCGCCAGCTTTGTTTTTCCCGACGGGTTTAGGAACAATGTGTTGCAAAACAAAGCTTGCGGAGTTGTAACTTTTTAGTTTCAACGGGATTCGTTCATTTTCAATTTCAGCTTCTTGAAATTTAAGCTTCAACTTTGCAATTCCATCCAGTTGCTGGTTGATTAACTCTTCTTTTACCCGAAGAACTCCCGACAGATGATTATTTTCTTTAATTGTCTTACCATTTCTGTCATCAGCATCTTTAACCGTTCGTTTAAGCTTCTCAAAATTTTTCTGAAATTTGACGATTTTCAAGAACTAACTGCTCATTTTCTTTTCTAACTTTTTCTTTATCAATTTTATCATTTTCAATTTTGTCAGTTAATTCTTTTAATCTGTCGTTCGAAGATTTCAACATTTTATCACGGTTAAGAATCTGATCCTCAACACTTCTGACTCTATCAGTCAGATCATCAACTTTCTTACCATTTAGATAAGTGATTGTACTACAAACTTTGCACTCTTTTATGCAATTTTTGCAGTCAATGTCACCATTAACTTTCTTACCTGACGCACTAGTTGACGCATTTGAACTGACCTGGCTTTTAGACTCAGATACGGACTTAGAGTCTACCTCAAGTTCCTTAGCAGCCAGCACTTTGTCAGCCATCTTTCCCAAGTTTTCAGCATTCAACTCTTGTGATGTATCAATGATCCCATCATCAACCTTCTTTGCCTTTTCCTCTTTTTCTTTTTCTTTCTCTTCTTTCTCTTCTCCGCTTCCCCACCATTTTCTTTGCCAACCCTCTTCTTCTTCTTCAGCAATTTGTTGAATTATGGTTTCAAGATCGAGGGTCTTATAGTCAATAGCAATGTTTCCCATGGAGTCAAGATAACATTCTCTGTCTGGATCCCATATCTTCGCCCTTTTTGCTTCAGTGTATATATCAGATATTCTGATCATTCTGTTTTGAGCTATCATCTTTCTGTTGACATACTTTTCTTTTTCATTTCTATTATCTTTAAAAGGAACAGGTTCAACAGTCTTTGCCATAAAAGCATATCCAACCGCATCCTCTTCTGGTAACAACTCGCTCCAGTCAAAACCTTCATCGTGATGAATCACAGCAAGAGCTCTGGATTTTTCTTTATTATCCTCAAGTTGTTTCATTCTGGGCGGTTCTGATTTATTCTGATGATAAATCGCTCTCTTGTAGTAATCTTCTTTGAACGGATTTTCAGAATCATCAGCATAAGCATTCCGGCACTCTCTTTTAAAATGACCTTTCTGTTTACACTTGAAACAGGTCACTTTTGACTTGTCAAAGTCTAACTTGGTAGATGGTCCACCAATAGACTTTCTTCCTGTAATCTCCATAAAACGTTGTGCCCTTCTCACTGCACTAGCCATACACCACCTTATGTCGATCAATTCCATCTGCTAAGGATCTATTTGATCGTAGTCTTCCTTTGTTAGGTTGGTGTTGCCTATCTTGCCTGCCACAAGGCTCTCATACAACTCTAACACAGAAGCTAAGAAAACCATCTGTTGCTTTGCAGACTCCTCGCTGAAGTTTTGAGCGTTCTTTAAATCCACAGCGATGTTGCATTGAAATAAATTCTTTGCAGCTGATTGATTTGAAGTTGACGAAGAGCCAATGTGAAATCCACTGCTTGCACTCTCTTTGCTAGATGTGTTGGAGTTTTCAGCAGAAAAAGCTGTCTTGGGAGACGCATTCTTGGGAATCATACTTTTTGGATAATACAGCTCCAAATTCTACTGATATAACGAGTGATTGACTTTGTGTGTTTTCTTTATCTCCAGCTCGTGACTCTCTAGTCTTTCAATCAACAAATCAACTGTAAGATCTTCAGACTTGATCGTATTCTTCAACATCAAGGCATAGTATTGCCAATCCATCTCATCTGGCAACGAGTCAAACAATTTGTCGACCAACTCTTCTTGAGAATAGATAATTCCATGTCTCGCCAGCTCCAACTTCAAGTGCCCAAACCTCTCAATCATCTTACAAACTGATTCATTTTTTAAAAAACCAAATAAATCAAACTCTTTTCTTAGCAGTTTCTTTTTGTTTTTCACTATTTCTGCACTACCCAAGCATTTCACTTCTAATTTTTTCCACAGATCTTTAGCATTGTTATACTCGATCAAAGATATTATATCTTCTCGGACAGACTGAAACAGCAACGCGATGCACTTTTGCTCGGCAACAAAAACTTCTATTTCTTCAGTTGATGTCAAATTTTCACCATTTTTCCCTCCATCACTGTATCCATTCTTTAGACTTTTCCAGCTGGGATACGCAAATGCCTTTAACCATTCTTCAAATTTCTTAGCCCACCGACTGTACTCTTCGATCGCCATCAACTTTGGGGGTTTGTTATAAGTTCCGTATGCACTTTCCACACCTAAAGCATCCGACAAAGTTTTCTTTGCATTCGGCGTGTTCTTATTGGTGTTGCTAGAAGTATCATCTCTAGAGTTTCCAGCAAAGGCATACATATCACTGAAAGGATTCATAAATTCGTCCATCTTTCACGTACCTGAAACAGTCAACAAACACTTAGAAAATTTTGAAATTTTGAAAAACAGCAAATCCAAGCGGAATCAGTTTGAAGCGGAATAGCTTCAAGCGGAATCATCAAGAATTTTCAAGCGAAAACAGATATTCAAGCGAAACCAGGAACTTTGAAGCGAAATCACTTATTTCGCTTGAATTTTCAAGCGGAATCAACTAAAAAGTCTAATTTCGCTTAAAAATGCACAGATTAGTTCAAGCGAAATACGAAGGATCGTTCAAGCGGAATTAGGTTTCAGGCCATTTTTTATTAGTTTTAAGCAGAGATTTGATCGAATATTCTCAAGGCTTTGTTAAAACAATGTTTTACGTGATATACGTAAAATTTAGGCCATTTCAACCGTTAAATCTTGTTCAAATCAGAAAAGAAAGGGTAGAAGTGAGAAAATCCGGTGATTTCAAGCTGAATTGGTATGAACTCCTCGTCCTGAGCTCTGATACCACTTGTTAGATCGTTCCGGTGACCCTAAATAGTCAAGTTGAGTAGTTCATCATCATTTACAAAGGCGGAATCAATGCAAACAATGTCAAACAACTTGTTTCCTTTTAAACTTTATCTATTGATGATTTCCTGAGCTTTTTACACGTTCAAATGATACATGGACAGCACCTCGGCTCAGAGAACAAGACCAAATTCCGCTTCAAATGGCAACACACAACATCTATATATAGGTAGCATGATTTCGCATGAGGATGTCACAGCCTTGTTCAAGCGAAATCACATGTGTTGATTTCGCTTGAACATGTCCATGTCACTCTCAAGCGAAATTACCTACTAACACATGTACAAACCCTAATTTCTATCCTGTTGTGTGCTCGTTTATCCTATCTAGACATAAGACTCGATTAAGACGAAGTTAACAGACACTAGGTGCACCAACAGGATTCATAGTAGGATATTCAAAAGGTACTACCTTAAATCCTTAATGGGCTTCTACGTGGTAGTTAAGACCCTTGGGTTATATAGTAACATTCCATGATTCGAAAAGAGACCCTTGAGTGGTCTAGTTAAAGATTGATTCAAAATCTGGTTAAGAGTGGCATGTGACGATACAGCTGAAAGGACCCTATGGTGGTCCAGTCACACTCATCACAGGTTCATTCATTTGGTTTTCCCCTACACATTATTAATTGCAATGTGTGGACTATGCAAGGAATTACGTAATTATGGACGCGTACATAATTATACAAATTCAGTGCACGGAAACCACAGTAAGATTTATCATGTGTAAGAACCAATAGTGACAACAATAGCGAAACATTAACAATGTAACGGAGGTACGGTGGACGCACCAATGGCGCTTCATATACTTGTATATAAGTGTCCCTCTTACATTGCAAGCATAATGTTATTTAAAGTTACTAGAAGTTTGGAACTCTAACCAGTGTTGTTTTATCTTTTCGACTTCATGTTTCAAGCTTTCACAAGTTTCCTCTAAATAAAATTTCGGGACGAAATTTCCTAAAGTATGGGAGACTGTGACAACTGTGTTCTGTAAGCATCGTTTAATGTAAAACAATGTGGATTATAAATAAAACAATGTGCTTTGGTGTTATTATGTGTGTATTTATGTTTGATGATTTTACAATTTGATTCGATTCCGATTTCAAGCTTTAAATCGCTTTCTGGAAGGTTATACGCAAACTAGTGCATAAACACAGTCAGTTTAACGCGACAAACACTCCGGAATAGTGACATAAGCCAAACATACCTTAAAAATCCTTTACATAACTTAGAAATAAGTTTCGAAGGATTCGGTATGGCAAAAACATGTTTATTTGAACTAAAGAACTAATTACGACAAAACTGCGAAACGAACGTTGGTGACCGCCCGGATAATATTTAAATCCCAAAAATATTCTGTTATGATTAAAATTCTATTTTAATCAGGTCCGTGTTGAAAAATAAATTAAAACGCTTAAAAACGTTATTTTTCAAGTTTAAGCGCGTACCGTGTGTTTCTGCACGACACAGTGCTTCTACTGCAAAACACAGACAACGCAGTCAGTCCTGGCAACTGAAATTTATTTCAGTAATATTTTGGCAAGGTTATTTTTATATAATAATAAAAATAATTTAGAACGCCATAAACCGGAATTTAAACGCTAGATAAAATACCCGGTATCCAGTTAAACACCCGTTTTAGCCTACTTATGGCATGTTTATATAAAAGTTGCACATGGACCCCCTCCCCCATCTAACTTACGGTTCTATATCTAAATGGACCCACCAAATATTTTCTTAGATTTTGCAAATATCATATATGATCTTATTGTGACAAGTGTTGTTGCATGTTCATGTATAAATCTTTCTATCTTGCATATCCTTACATAATCTAACCAAGACCATTCTACACTCAATCTCTTCCTTCTCTCCTCTCCCCAAAACCGTAACCCCTCTCTCTCTCCTCCATCTTCATGTTCTTCAAACCTTCAAGCTTTGTTCTTAAAGGTTCAACACCATTTCTAGTAAACTTCAAGTTAGTGTGAAGATCTAAAGGTGTTCCCAAGGTGTTGTCAAGTGATTACAAGCTTCCTATCATCAAAATCTCATCCTACAACCTACTTGAATCTTGAAGGTATAACACTTATTTTAAATCATACTTTAGATTCTTGGTTGTTCTTGATGATTTGAAGTTTCTCTTGAATCTTGGAATTTTTCACTAAACTTGAAATCTAAAAGAAATGGGTCTTGAAACAAATGAAAAATGGTGGAGTATATATATATGTATATAACCGTACTTATATATGTGTGTGTACGAGTCTTGAAGTTTGATTTCTTGTTAAATACTTGTCTATGTTGTTACATGTTCTTGAATGATGGTAAAAATGCAAGTATTTGGTGATTTATGTATGATATGTTAAATGCAAAGTACATCAGCAAATAAACATGAATATATCTCATATTTGATGCATCTAAACCCATATGAAATGTTGATGTTATGATATTATGCTTTAGAAACTTGTACATGTGAATATATGTTGATTTAGAGCTCAAGAAGTGATAAAAAAATGGTTGTATGACAAAACTGATTTTGAATAGATTATAAGCACTAAAAATAACCTTATTTGGTATATTAGGATGGCATGAAACTTTGACATAGGATTGGTAGCTTTGCATGTTGTACATATAGCTTAAAAAGTGGTAAAATATGTGAAATTTGTATGATTTATGCGCTTTATTTAAGACCTGATCTATCATGAGTATAACCATTATTTTATTCAGTAAATAACATGAGTTGTGTCAAAATTTCAAGTCGTTTCGATTTGGGAAGGTTCGGGTAACGTTTGATGCAAAACTATGCGGTAAAACAGTAAAAAATCGCCTTTTCGGAGGATTTTTATTAAACTGTTTTAGATCAGTAACCAAACTGATATTTTTGCTATAAAAATAAGTAATTTAACTTATATTAAGTTTACTTGGTGTTTGGTTAGTCATACGTGACTTCCGACGCCCAAAAATGTTACCGAATCGCTAAAATAAGTGCTTTTCGACATAACTAGAATGGGTTGTTCATAAGTAAATTTTATGTGTTACAATGTGCTATGTGTTTTACAATATGTGTATGATGATGTGCTAGTGTTGACGAGATTATGTGTATTACGCTTGAGTAAATGTATATATACAAATACACCAAAATAATCAAAAATAATAACTTTTCGAGAAAACTCAAAGTTATGTGAAAATTCTAAGTATCGGAGAAACTTCGGTATTTTTGTGATTTTTTGATTATTAAATCATTCTTATTTAATTTAGGACGAATAAATTGAGGGATTGTGTTAACATATAATAGATCCCCTCTTTTTACTGTTTTCGATTGTTTTGGGGTGATTCATATGTATCAAACGATTTCAATATTTCAACGATGGTTTCAAAACGATTAAGATGGTTTATACTAAACTAATAACGATTTCGATAATGTGAACGAGCTTGTTGGTTGTTGTTACATAACGAATGACATTCATTAATTTTGGCCTAATCGACCAGTATTAGGTTATGGTACCATAGGATCTGACAAATCCCGTTATCAGACTGCACCCATGGTTATGTGTGGGTTAGGTGGGTAGCGACTGAATCTGTGATTGTTAATTTACCCTTTGGTGGTTTATTAATGCGAGAAGCGATAGCCGAGATAGTCGAGTCACGAAGGTTTGAATGTTATTAGCGAGACAATCAAAAGTAGTTTCACGATCTAAAACAAGAATGATTTAAACGACTAAAGCGATTTTTAACGAATTAAACGATTTGGGTAAACGATTGGTCTTCGGTTAGTGTTTAGATAACGGGACGGGTGTAATGTGATGAAAGCATGGTGGATACGCCGCTGGTACTTCCTATATATATATATATGTTTTCATCATATTACATACCGTGGCGTTATTTAGTTCACTTGGGTAAACAATTTGAAACGATGTCACACAAACGAGGTTTTCGAAACGATATAAACTATACGAGTTTTATTAACGAGATTTTATTAAATAAATGTTTTGGGTTAAGAATCATGGCTACGAGATTTTATACACTATAACCAACTTGATTTGAGTTGGTTAGTTATGCCGCAATACAATACTTTTCAAAACAAGGTTTTCAATTAAGTATTGCATCATGTAGACTAGCCATGAATCCGACACTCTCAAAACACTATGTACTCGTCAGCATTTCTTTGCTGACTTTGTTTTCACATATGTTTCAGGTGTTGTTAAACGATGTTGATTGCTAGGATGCATGCTCACATAGGACTGGACGAGGCCTTAGTGACTTAATAACAATGATAGACTATGTTTAACCTGCTTATTTAGATTTCCAGACAATGTAAATATTTAATGTCTAATCAAACGAAACTTCAAATTTCCGTGTGTTTTGAAACAATGATTCTGTTACAACACTCCCCGATGATTCCGCAGTGATTTATTGTTTTACGCGGTCGGGGTGTGACATTACAGACCATAAGCAGACCTATATGGTCCGTATGGCACCTGGTTGCTGGCAGAAAGTTTCAATAATTGGTAGAACAGGCCCCTAAGACTCCGAACTTGATTTTTGATGCATTTTGGCACTTCTAACACCCGTCAAACCCATTTTTAAACTCAATAAGGATGTTAAAACATGGGGAACTTGAAATATGCTCAGAAATGTCACGGATGTCGGTTCGTTTGGCTGTACGGTTACGTTGCTCGGTTAATTACGACGAAAATCGTAACGGACGCGAAAAAGATCCAAATTGCGAAACGAATGAAGTTTTAGCATTCCAATCACTAAAATATAATATTTTAATGATTACCAAAATTTTTGGATGTCCGGATATGTTCAGAACGTAAGATATGCGCGAAAATGCAAACTTATGCACTTTTGGACGCTTTTTGTCCCTGTTTGACCAAAAGGTTTGTTTTAGCACACCGAACCCCTCAAAGCCTATTTCTAAGCTATGTAGAGGATATTTATGGTATGTTTAACTTATGATCAAGTTCCGGAATGTCCGTTACTATACGAATCGGCATACTTTCACAGTTTGACGTAAATAGTCCCTACAATCGAATAAACTTGATTTTGCCATACCAAAGCCTTCAAAACTTATTTCTAAGTTATGTAAAGGTTATTTAAGGTATGTTAAGCATATGTTGATGTTCCGAAGTGTTTTTCGCATTAAACTGATTATGTTTACGCACCAGTTTGCGTATAACTTTCTAGAAAGCGATATAGAGTTTGAAAGCGAACAAAAATCAAAACATGCAAAATGTCAAACATAAATAAACAAACATTGGGGTCAAATCACATTGTTTTATTGATAATTGAACTGATTAAGGTTTATACAAAGATTACAAGCACAAATGTAACAGTCTCCCCTACTTGTGGAAATTTCGTCCCGAAATTTATTTAGAGGAAACTCGTGAGAATAGATGCGGATATTTCGCCTTCATTTGAACTTCACGTTCCCAAGTAAATTCTGGTCCACGTTTAGATTCCCAGCGAACTTTGACAAGTGGAATGCGCTTGCGTTTGAGCCACTTGACTTCACGTTCCATAATTTCCAATGGTTTTTCAACGAAATGCATTGTGTCATCAACACGAATCTCATCAAGTGGTATATGGAGGTTCTCATCAGCTAGACACTTTTTGAGATTGGACACGTGGAAGGTTGGATGATCATTTCCAAGTTCTGGAGGTAACTCAAGTCTGTAGGCCACCTTTCTGACTCTTTCGACGATCTTGAATGGTCCAACATATCTAGGTGCAAGTTTTCCTGTCTTTTCAAATCTGATCACACCTTTCCAAGGTGAAACCTTGAGTAGGACGCGATCACCAATTTGAAATTCCAAGGGCTTGCATCGTCGATCCGCGTAACTCTTTTGACGGCTTCGAGCTGTCTGAAGGTTATCGCGAATTCTCTAGATTTTGTCTGTAGTCTCTAGAATGAGCTCAGGACCAGTAAGCAGAGCTTCACCGATCTCATTACAATAGACTGGTGAACGACATTTTTGACCATAGAGAGCTTCGAAAGGAGCCATGTTGATGCTTGAGTGATAACTATTGTTGTAGGAGAATTCAATCAACGGAAGATACGAATCTGTTGGTGCATGCGTCTGTCGACTTAGTCTTATATCGAGTCTTGTATTAGAATGTTAGATCAGGGCACGTAGTTCGAGATTTTAGAGTAATTCCGCTTGAATGCGTAATTCCGCTTGAATGATCATGAGTGTATTTTGAGCGAAATTAGGTTCCGCTTGGAATCTTAATTCCGCTTGGAACATCTTCAAGCGGAATCGGAACCTTATATATATCTGTTCAAGTGAGATCAGTTGTAAGAGTTCCGGTCAGAGCAACGAAGTGCTGCCGAAATGTCATTTCGCTGTAAATGGCTTTCAAATCAATAAAATCGACAGTTAAAGTGATTTTCTAGCTGAATTGACCTCGATACGTCTGTTTTCGCCTTTCGTATTGATTAAAATTCTTCTGATCGACTCGTTCGGGTCTGAAAACGATCCTACAATTGGTATCAGAGCTCAGGAAGAAGAGTTCATACCAATTCAGCTGCAAATTCTGATTTCTACAGCTTCTTTTTCAAAATTAACAACTTTTCACGGTCAAAATGTTCTGATTTTTACACATCATACTCGGAATAATGTTTTAACTAATTCTTGTGAAAATTAGACCTTAATTCGATCTAAAAGTGGTAAAATCTGTAATTCCGTTTCAAAATCAACGTGAGAATGATGATGTCAGCAGCATTTCAAACGGAATTAGAGCTTAATTCTGCTTGAAACCGGTATTTCGCTTGAGAAATTGTGTTGATTTCGCTTGAAACAGTATTCCGCTTGAAAAGTTTTGTTGATTCCGCTTGAAACTTGCTAATTCCGCTTCAACTGTGTGATTCCGTTTATAAGGGTGTTAGTTCAAGCGAAATTAGGTATCTCGCTTGAAAAGGTATTCCGCTTGAAAAGGAGATTTCGCTTGAACTTACTGATTTCGTTTGAATAGGGTAATTCCGTCTGAAAGGGATTTCGCTTAAGACTGTAATTTCGTTTGAAGAACTGTTTTTGTGAACTTTGAAAAACCGAATCATGGAAGAGGAAATTTACAACGTATTCGCTACTCCAGTTACCTCGATTACTCTTGCACATAACACGATCTTAGAAAATGAAACGGGGACTATGCAAAAACCGCCTAAGCTTATGAACATCGAGGAGTATAAGGGTTGGGAAGGACGTTTTGAGAATTGGGTACAAGCTAACTACTTAGATGCTTGGGAATGTGTTGAGACGAAATATGTTAGGCCGATGACTGATGATGAGGAGATTATTGCTATTAAAGATCTGAGTGCTAAAAATAGAAAAAATACAAAGATGAAAAAATGATGTTAAGTCTACTACAACAAGCTGTGAAAGAAGATATTTTGGTTTTATTGCAACACAATGGAACTTCGTATTCAATTTGGAAAGCTTTAAGATCGAAATTCGTTGGAAGTCAAGAGATGGTTAAAAACAAAAAGTCACTTCTGAAGAAAGAGTTTGATCTGTTTCATGGGTTGAAAAATGAAAGCACAAAGCAAATCATTGAAAGATATTGCAATATGCTAGCTAACATGAAGAGATTGAGCATTGAAAAAGATAATGAAGAGTTGATCGAAAAACTAGCTGATGCATTGTCGTATGAAACTTGGGGCACATATCTCATGATGTTGAGGAACAAGAAAGGTTTATCAGTCTGACATTGAGCAAATTCATTGAAAAGATTGAGGCTCAGGAGATGGAACAGAGAAAGATTTCAAGAATGAAAGATTTCGATGGTGAACAAGACATTGGTCTTTATTACAAAGGTGGTGTAAGTGATAAATCTACCAACATGTCACCGAAAGTTGAAACTGAATTCAATGCAAAGAGTTCATCTGGAAGTTCTTCTAAAGGATCAAAAAGTAACACAAGTTTTTCATCATATCCATCATTTGATCCAAACATTTCAGCAACAAAGAATGGCAAGAAGTTACAATGCAATATTGTACTGAATCTGGAGAATGATGAGGATTATTCAGCAGAAGTTGCTAAGAGTCACATGTCTTTATTGGGAACTGTGTTGGAATCATATGGTAGTTTTGTTGCAGGTCGGATCGGGAATCCAATGCTTACAAAAGAGGATTACGATCAGATTGACGCTGAAGAAATGGAATTGATGGACATAAAGTGGTGATTGGCAAGTGTGTTGAGACGAGCTGAGAAATTTAAGCAGATCACAGGAAGAGATGACTTACGTGAAGCAAATGTTTCTACTTTAGGTTTTGATAAATCTAAAGTCACTTGTTTTCGTTGCAGGGAAAAAGGACACTTCAAGAGGGAGTGCAAAAACCGCGAAGCAATTGGAGCTCAAAATCCGTTTAAAAACAATAATGATTACTACCGGAAGGCCACTTATCATCAAGTTGCTCAACAACAACAAGAACCACAAGTGGCACATGGTAGGAAAGTAATCGAGGAGTTTTCAAAGAGAGCTTGTATGGTGAATCAGGATGACAAAAAGCCAATGGAAGGTTTCAGTTGGGACAAATATATTTCAGCTGATAATAAAGCATGCCTGATAAACCAAGATGATGAAAAGTTACCAAAAGGTTTTAACTAGGAAGGTTTCAGTTGGGATGATTATGATCCTAACAAAAATTCACATCAAAAAGCTTTTGTCGCTCGTATTGAAGAAGATAGTGATGATGATAGAGAGTATTATGCAAGAAGAATGGCAGCTCATTTTAAAATGATGGAAGAAAGTGACAGTGAAGATGAAAAAGCTAAAAAGAAAAAGAAAAAGGTCAAAACACCAGTTAGTAGTGATGATGAAGAAGTACCAGTGATAAGGAAAAAGGTGGAAGTTCCAAAGTTTAAAGTTGATGCAGAAGTTGATGCAAGAAAGATTCCTGTGAATTGTGAAACCTGTGAGATCATAAAGAAGAAGAACAGTGAGTTGATTAACAACATGAACAGGTTGAAGGAGTCTTACGATGTTCTGAACAAAGCAATGAATCAATACAACCAAACAAGTGAAGAACAAGCAATAGCAATGAAGACACTTCAAGGAGCTTTCATGACAAAGCAGAGAGTCGTTAACAATTACATTGAGAAGTGTGCTGTGCTTGAACAAAAATTGGAAACTCAAAGAATTGAAACAGAAAGAGTAAACCGTTTGTTGAAAAGTTACTCATGTACTTCTTATGTCATTGACAGGATTTATCCAACTGTTGAAGGCATGAAGGCATTTGAGGATGATGAAGTAACTAAAGAACAAAAGGTTTCTGAAGAAAAGACTCCTGAAAAGAAGAAAGAAAAGAAGAAGGATACTAAAGTGAATGATTCTGGTAAGAAACAAGGTTTCAGTTACAACAAGTGTCAACCCCCGCTTGAAAATGGATATTCACCACGAAATCCAAATTCAGAAAGAGTCGAAAAGGCAACAAATTTATAGTGGGAGTCGGAGTCTTCATTTAACTTGCCAGATAATATTGATGTCACGTTTACGTCATCTGACACTGATCATGAGTCCGAGTTAATAAAGAAAGTGGTCGATCAGGTGTTGGATAAAGATGAATCCGAGGAGTCAAAGTCAGAGTCTATGTCAGAGTCAAAGTCTGAGTCCAGCACTCCAAGTCAAACTGTCAAACATGGCAAAAGGGTTTACAATAAAGAATTTCTTCTATCAAAATCTAATTTGAATGACGAAACATTTAAAGTTGCATATACATTGAATGATTCCGACAAATTATATTTTGATAAGGAATTTCCAATAAGAGGTGTTAAACCAGAAATGATCAAAAAGGTTTTCAAACTAACAGAAATTAAAATTTCTGAAATAAAAGATGTAAATCTTAATGATAAACCTAAAAAGTACACCTCAAGAGTTCAACAAAGAGAAAACAAGAAAAAGGGTTACAGTTCTGGTTCTGGTTATCGAAAGAAACCAAACCATAACGGTAATTTCAAAAAGAAAGGATTAGGATTTATTCCATCAGAAAATCAGAAAAATGAAAAATATGTTCGAGATTTTAAATCAAAAATGATATTTGTTACAGGTACATCTTCTGAAGAAGAGAAAGAAAATCTATTCAGAAATCAGTCGAATAGAGAATTTCTTGCGAAGAAGCAAGAAGAGTTGAAGACTGTTGATCAGATGAAAGAAACAAGAACCTGTTTCCAATGCAACACTGTTGGTCATATTGCCAAGAATTGTTCTAAGGAAATACAATCAAAACATGGAGTTTCTCGTAAACTGAAAGATAAAGAAATTGTGTTTGAATCACCAATTGAGAGAACTAAACTTTTCAAAAATTCAACTTTTGAGATTGGTGAATGTTCAAACAGGTTTTACAAGAAAAGGGCAAATCTTGACAACCAAAAATGGGTTGTTAAGAAATCAGAGGATAGTTCTAGCAATGATTCTGATTCGTCAAAATCAGAGGAGCTATTGTCTGGCAATGAATCTGATTCCACAAAGTCAGAGGAGCCACAAATTGGGGTTGAAAGTGAAAAATGAGTGCCGACTGTGGATGATGTGAATTTTCCACCACTTCGGGCGGAAAATTTTAAGAAGAAAATTGGTAAAGATGAGATTTCAAATCAATTCTTTTCTGAAAAGAAAGAATTTGATGTTGAAAAGGCGTTTAACTCCATAGTTCATAACATTTTTGGAAAAATTGAAGAAACCAGGTAAGGTTGTTTCATCCTAGGTTTGTGACTGGGATGGAACATATTATGAACAGTAAAAATCTGGACTTGCCGGAACTCCCAGGTTGGTAAGTGAGGAGTAGGAATCGGCATCTTGAGAATTCAATCTACAAGTGGTATTGGTTGGTAAGCCATGTGATTGAAAAAGAGTTTGTGTTTTAATAAGCAGGTTAATCAAGGTCATTAGGTTGAACTTGATTGGACCATTCTTACATGTGGAAGGAAAAACAATATGATGAACCCCTAACCTACAATTGGTTTTATAAAATCAACAAAACTAATTTTCCGGAAAAGCCATTTGATTAAAACAAACTTAAGTGTTTTGAGATCACAATGGGAAAATAGTTTGTTGTGAGGGGGAGTTCTGATTGTTTATGCCAAGTGAATGGCGAATTGAAGTTATTCGATATCAGTTGTCAAGTTGTGTGTACAGTTTGTTTTCGAATTTCTTTAAATGTGTTTGCATTTTAGGGGAGTAAATAATTTCAGAAAATCCAAAAACATTAGAAAATTTGAAAAAGCCAAAAACATGATAAAATTCAAAATGAGTTTTGTTGTGAAAAAGAGGAAATGATAGTACATCAGTGGATGATCACAACATGCTAAAGAATTGGAAAGTTAAAAAATGATAAATGGTCTCACTGATGATATGCCAGTAGGTTTTTGCACATTTAGTAGATTGTGACGAGATATAAACCTAAATTTCAAATTTGCTTATATCGTGGGGAACATCTCTCGGATATATGGGTAACCCCCGAAATCTTGTTTGAAAGGTCCCTCTTTCTGAGATACTAGGTCTTTATGCTCAGTGATATCTGGGGTATTATCCCGGGACTTCTGATTTTGCGGAAGCAATGGCCTAGTCCCCGGAGAATACTTTACGCTTGCTTGAAATATAGCCTACCCTCAGCATAAAAAATGATGAAACATTGAAAAAATATGTAAATCATGTGTTGTTGAAGAAAAGATCCTCTAAAGGGGACTCACCAAAAATCGAAGCCGTCATCTCTCTGCTGAACGGAAGTTCTGACCTGAGCTCTCACGGTTTTCGCAATTAACCCCTTACAGATATCATCTGTGGTATACTCACCTGTAAGACTGAATATTGGGATCTGGATACAGGAGTATATTCTGAGGTGGGACACGGGATTAAGTTTAAGTACTTAAAACATTAATCTCGTATCTCGAAACAGTTGAAATTTGTGTGAGAATTTAAGTGGATCAGTATACTGATAATCTAAGTGAATCGTTTAGAACTTAAAATTTTTAAAGCTTAATGGTGTTGGTGATTTGTCTCATAAACTGATATGATCCTCTTACACAAACTCGCAAAAATATTGTCTGTAAATATTTCTCTATTGCATTTCATTTTATTTCAAAAATCCAAAAAGATTTTAGTGTGTTTTAGCATAAATTTTGAAAAATACAAAAAGATTTTCGATAACTGATGTTGGAGAGCTGATTTTCAAAATTCCAAGTGCTAAACATGATGACAATTGGTTTGGAAGAGTGTGTTTTGAAAAGAAAAATGATAATTTCTGAAAGTGATTTATCAAAGATTAACATTGAAAAATTATTGTTTGAATATTTTATCCACAAGTGTTCATCAGAAGGTGAGAATTGTTTTTACAAGTGATCATCAGAAAATTTATTTTTGGGTAGAGTTTTTGTGCAGGTAATGATAGAGCCAGCAACAGATCTTGGGATAATCAGATGGAAGCCAGATTTGGATCCTGAGCAGAATTTGAGCCAGGTCACGATCTTTAACCTGTGAAAGCCAGATTACGATCCCAGTTTACTGAGAGGGGGAGTCTGAATTTCAAAGAACCAGGTTCTGATTCTGAAAATGCTAATGAACTTAAGGAATCAAGAGATCTGATCGAGGAAAGATTATTTGTTTGAGGGGAGTTTGTTGGTGATAAAAAGAGAAGAGAGAAGATTTGAGGATACTTACAGTGTCAGATACATCAAAGAGTTCGAGAGGACTGATAAAGACTGAAGATGCGAAGACTCGACACTTAAGACTCGTCAACATTCGAGGGGGAGTCTGTTGGTGCATGCGTCTGTCGACTTAGTCTTGTATCGAGTCTTGTATTAGAATGTTAGATCAGGGCACGTAGTTCGAGATTTTAGAGTAATTCCGCTTGAATGCGTAATTCCGCTTGAATGATCATGAGTGTATTTTGAGCGAAATTAGGTTCCGCTTGGAATCTTAATTCCGCTTGGAACATCTTCAAGCGGAATCAAAACCTTATATATATCTGTTCAAGCGAGATCATTTGTAAGAGTTCCGGTCAGAGCAACGAAGTGCTGCCGAAGTGTCGTTTCGCTGTAAATTGCTTTCAAATCAATAAAATCGACAGTTAAAGTGATTTTCTAGCTGAATTAACCTCGATACGTCTGTTTCCTCCTTTCGTATTGAGTAAAATTATTCTGATCGACTCGTTCGGGTCTGAAAATGATCCTACAGAGTCCTAACTACCACCAAAATCGATCACACAAGCTCTAAGCATATCCTCCAAAGTTTGGATTGTTCTTTCAGATTGCGGATGATAAGCTGTGCTCAGATTAAGTTGGGTTACCATAGCAGATTGCATGGTTTTCCAAAACCGAGAAGAGAATCGAGCATCTCTGTCAGAAATAATGTTCAAAGGAACACCATGACGAGATACAATCTCATCCACATAGATTTTGGCAAGCTTTTCGGCAGATAGATCGTCACGGATCGGCAAGAAATGCGCTGATTTGGTTAGACGATCAACAACTACCCAAATAGCATCATGACCTTTCTTAGTGCACGGAAGTTTGGTAATAAGATCCATGGCAATGTTTTCCCATTTCCAAACTGGAATCTCTGGTTGCTCCAATAATCCAGAGGGATGTTGATGTTCAGCCTTAACCGTAAGACAAGTAAGGCATTTTGATTCGTACAAGGCAATGTCTTTCTTCATGCCAGGCCACCAATACTGGGTACGAAGATCCTTATACATTTTGTCTGCACTAGGATGAACAAAATAACGAGACTTATGAGCTTCATCCATAAGCAAGGTGCGGAGATTGCCTTGACTTGGGAGCCAGAAACGGTCCATGAAATAATACGATCCATTGTCTTTTAGCTCGAGATCAAGCTTAATATGAAATAATACGATCCATTGTCACACCCTGACCGCGTAAAACAACAAACCGCGGCGGAAACGTCGAGGAGTGGAGCGACAGAATTATTGTTTCAACAACCATGGTAATCAAAGTTTTGTATTATTAAAATTAAAGTTTACATTGTCTTAGAATTTAAAAAAAAAACATAACATAAATAACTGTCTTTTAAGTCACTAAGGACCAAGTCCGCCTAAGTGTAGCACAAACATCATCACGCATTAGCACCTGAAACACATGCGAAAATAGGTACGTCAGCATAAAAATGCCTGTGAGATATATAGGTTTTGTTTATGCTGGATACTTGTAGTTAAAAGAAGGGTTTAACAAAAAGTAGTCATGAACCTTGTAAAATGTTTTCTTTTATAAAATCATGTGAAAATCGATATGAAAATCAAATGATATAAAAGAAATATGCATGGTTAAATAAATAACCAAGTAAAAGTGAATTTGTATAAAATATGTAATTTGTAAAACAATGTCGTGTTCTTGTAAAAATGTTTCATGTCCTTGACAAAGTGATTTAGGTAACGCAAAAATGTATAATACAATAAAAGCACTTATATATAGGAAGTACTAGCTGCGTATCCACCATGCTTTTATCATATAACACATAGCCCCGTTACATAAGTCACATATCAATAACCAACCAAAATGTCTTGTTCAATGCCAAAAATGTTTATGTGTAAACCATGTTCAATGTCATGTGTGAAATGTATCATGTATAACCAAATGTAATGCATAGCAAGTAGAAAGTATCTACTCAAACTATGTGATAATGTCAATGTGAAAACAAATGTCATGTATGGTGAATAAATAATATTTACTCAACCCCATAGGAAAATGTACAAAACAAGGTTTTTGAATAAACCTAAGTTTAAATCAAATGTTATGTTTTGCAGAAAAACAATGCTTTATGATTACAAACATTTATGCAGTAATGTTAATCGTATACATTCAAGCCTTGTGACTATGGCGACAAACCCTTAAACTAATTAAAGGTTTATCTAAATTATGTATATCGGATTCTATCATTCCCAACTTCCAAACAAACCTAGGAAGTCGGAAACGGGATTTGTCAAGTCCTATGGTACCATTACATACTACCGAGCGGCGTGATCAATGTTAATGAATGTATTATTGTCCTGATTAAACATACCAAATTTCATAACCAATGTAGCATATGAAAACCATGCACTAAGTATGCTAAGTAAACATACATAGTAGAAATGTTCAAGAAATCAATGTGCTAGCATGCTAAGTAAATATACATAGCAAAAATGTTTATGAAATCAACGTGCTAGCATGCTAAGTAAACATACATAGCAAAACACAATGGGAAATCATGTACTATATGTGTACTAGGTGAAACTAGCATGTATATGTCATAAAAGCAATGAAAAGCACGAAAGTAACAAGTATGCACATGTGTATCACCCCAAAGTACTTGAAAGCAGTAAAAGAGGGGACTATGTACTCACTTGGGATTGCTTATTAGTGTCGAGGATAAAACCAAATTAAGCTCCAAGTATCACGGAATCAACAAGGCACCTATTATAGGTAACAATGTTAATTAACGGATCCTAAATCAGGAGATAGGATAGAATGTGGTTCTATAAATCAAATGAGTAATTGAACTCATATGGTATGATTTAATAGAGCTAACATTCTGATTTGGAAGTCTACCTAAGTGCTTTTGACCCGTTTCGACCCGTTATGGTAGTATAAGCTACTATAGCGCGTCGGTTGCTCAAAACTACGGTCGTATGGTTATCTAAATGCTATGTCAAGTCTTACATGCCCAATTACACTTAAATATGTTACCATATCAGTTTAGATGTCAAAAATATGTTCACATATGCACAATATGGATTTATGCTACAAAAGGGCATTTTGGTCATTTCCTATGGGCATATAAGCTACTTAACAAATGACTAACCAATCCTATGTGATCATAAGGTATAACCTCAGAGGTTATTCCGTATGCAACTATGATCACTAAACATGCTTGGTCAGATCCTAATGATCGACCAAACGGGTCAGGTTCGAAAGTCTAAGCGGTTGTTTAGACCGCTTAACTTACGACCCTAAACAAGCTCTAAACTCGTAGTGACGAGTTAAACATGTCAAAACATGTTTAACTAACTTAGAAAACTGATTTGGTATCAAAAAAAGTGTTTTGATACCTAAAAGTAGTTCTGTTGCAAAATGCGTGCTAAAACGCATTTTGACCGAAACTTTGACTCGTCACTACACCTAGTTAACGTGGTAATCAGTAGGTATAATCGCTAAGGATTTTAACCATCGTGAGTACAATCACGTTGCAAAGTTCAAACGAACTTTGTGTTGACCATTGACTGTTCAAAGTAGAAATTCAAACACTGTTTGACTTTCACGCTTGAAAAGCGATAAAAGCACGAAAGAAGCTTACAAAGGGTCCAAGCTAGGAAGAACTTGATCTATAATGCTCAGGTATGAAGCAAAGGCTTCAACTTAGAACATTAATCAGATCAAGGGTGAGGAAACAAATGAGATGGCCATGCTATTTATACTTGTGGTGATCTTGTAGGATTATTACAGGTGTTTGTTTGACCAACAAGAAAAAAATCACAGCCATACATGTGTTAAGGGCCCGCTATAATTACTTGGGGAGGTGTTAACTTGGTTAACACACAAAAAATGGCAAGAACAGTCCCTGAAACATCAAACAGTTGCTGAAAATGAGTTCCTGTCGCTGGGCCTTCTGTCGCGCCCCGCGTAAGAATGAGGTTGGGCTTACGCGGCCCGCGACCTCCCTGCAGTTCAGCCAACAATTTCCATTTTGACAGTTTTGGTCCCTACATGTGTTTAAGCTCATTTTTGGCACATTTGACCCCCGTTAAGCCATTTTCAAGGCTCTACAAGGTAGTCAATGTATAGAGGACTCAAAATATGCTCGGGAATATCTCGGATGTCGGTTCGTTTGGTCGTACGGTCGCGTTATTCGTCTAGTTATGATGAAACTCGAACGGACGCGATAACGATCCAAATTAAGAGGCGAATGGTATTTTTGCATGCCGATCACTAAAATAAAAATATTTTAGTGTCTACAAAAATTTTGGATGCCCAGATGTGGTCAGAACGTAAGATATGCGCGTAAATGCAAACTTACGTTGTTTTTGACACTTTTAGTCCCTTTATGATCAAGTAAGCGTATTTTCGCTCATCGAACCACTCAAAGCTTATTTCTTAGCTATGCTTAGGTTATTTTGGTATGTATAGCTTATGATCATATTCCGGAATGTACGTTGCCATACGAAATGACAAACTTTTGCTGTTTAACGCAAATAGTCCCTGCGAGTGAATAAAATTGTTTTTGCCATACCAAACCCTTTAAAACTTTTTTTAAGTTATGTAAAGGTTATTTAAGGTATGTTAAGCTTATGTTGCTATTTCGGAGTGTTTGTCACGTTAAACTGATTATGTTTACGTATCAGTTTGCGTTTAACTTTCCAGAAAGCGATATAGAATTTAAAATCGATCAAAAATCAAAATGTGCAAAATGTCAAACATAAATAACAAACATTGGGATCAAAATACATTGTTTTATTAATATTTAATTTTTCAGAGTTTGTACAATGATTTCACAAGAACAGTTGTCACAGTCTCCCATACTTTAGGAAATTTTGTCCCGGAATTTATTTAGAGGAAACTTGTGAGAATAGATGTGGATATTTCGCTTTCATATGATCTTCACGTTCCCAAGTAAATTCTGGGCCACGTTTAGATTCCCAGCGAACTTTGAAAATAGGTATGCGCTTGTGTTTGAGCTTCTTGACTTCACGTTCCATGATTTCCACAGGTTTCTCAACGAAGTGCATCGTGTTATCAACACGAATTTCATCAAGTGGTATGTGGTGGTTCTCATCAGCTAAACACTTTTTGAGATTGGACACGTGGAAGGTTGGATGAACATTTCCAAGTTCAGGAATTAGCTCAAGTCTGTAGGCTACTTTTCCGATTCTTTCAATGATCTTGAATGGTCCAACATAGCGTGGTGCAAGTTTTCCTTTCTTTCCAAATCGGATTACTTCTTTCCAAGGCGATACCTTGAGTAGGACGTGATCACCAACTTGAAATTCTAAGGGCTTGCGTCGTCGATCCGCGTAACTCTTTTGATGGCTTCTAGCTGTCTGAAGGTTATCATGAATCTTCTTGACCTTATCTGTAGTCTCTAGAATGAGCTCAGATCCAGTAAGCTGAGCTTCACCTATCTCATTCCAGCAGACCGGTGAACGACATTTTCGACCGTATAAAGCTTCGAAAGGAGCCATGTTGATACTAGAGTGATAACTATTGTTGTAGGAGAATTCAATCAACGGTAGATGCGAATCCCAACTACCACCAAAATCAATCACACAAGCTCTAAGCATATCCTCCAGTGTCTGTATTGTTCTCTCAGATTAACCATCTGTTTGAGGATGATATGCTGTGCTCAAATTGAGTTGGGTTCCTGTGGCAGATTGCATGGTCCTCCAAAAGCGAGACGAGAATCGAGCATCTCTGTCAGATATAATGTTCAAAGGAACACCATGTCGAGATACAATCTCATCCACATAGATTTTAGCAAGCTTGTCAGCAGATAGATCCTCACGGATTGGCAAGAAATGTGCTGACTTTCTTAGACGATCAACGATTACCCAAATGGCATCATGACCTCTTTTAGTGCGCGGCAGCTTGGTAATGAGATCCATAACAATGTTTTCCCATTTCCAAACTGGAATCTCTGGTTGCTCCAATAATCCAGAGGGATGTTGGTGTCTTGCCTTAACCTTAAGACAAGTAAGGCATTTGGAAACATATAAGGCAATGTCTTTCTTCATACCCGGCCACCAATACTGGGTTCGAAGATCCTTATACATTTTGTCTACACCAGGATGAATAGAATAACGAGACTTATGAGCTTCATCCATTAGCAAGGTGCGAAGATTGTTTAGACTTGGGACCCACAAACGGCCCATGAAATAAAACAGGCCAAAGTCTTTCAGTTCAAGCTCAGGCTTAATGTGACATGGTAATTCTTTACCTATCAAACCTTGTGTGACACAAGTATGTTGAGACTGAGAAATGCGGGTTTGAATGTCAGATCGAACCTGAACACAGTGAAGCTTGACTCGTTCCTTACGACTCAATGCATCAGCCACGACATTCTCCTTACCAGGATGGTAGCGAATTTCGCAATCGTAGTCATTTAGAAGTTCCACCCAACGTCGTTGCCTCATGTTAAGTTCTTTCTGATTGAAAATATGCTGGAGACTTTTGTGGTCAGTAAACACTACACACTTTGTACCGTACAGGTAGTGTTTCCAGATTTTAAGAGCAAAAACTACCGCACCTAGTTCAAGATCATGAGTGGTGTAGTTTTTCTCGTGTAACTTCAGCTGTCTTGATGCATAGGCTATGACTTTGTTTCTTTGCATAAGAACACAGCCAAGGCCTAAACTAGACGCATCACAGTATACGACAAAATCGTCCTTGCCCTCAGGTAAAGATAGAATAGGTGCATGACGGGTGGTCCGTAGGACAACCCTTTGTGATGTTAAAAGTCAAGTTTATCCCTCATTTAAGTGTATAATTATCTTGAATTGGATAACTACTGTTGCTTATGTCTCAGGTGCGGTTTGGCGGCTTAAAGTGAAGAAAAATGCAGCTTTGGAAGGTTTGAAGTTGAACGGGTCGCGCAAGAAACGAAAGATGAAACAAAGTGAAACATTCAAGCTGACACCGTAATTTACGGTCCTACCGTAAATTACGGTGGACCTGATTTCTGCCTGAAACTCACCGTAGCTCAGACTGTTAGCACCGTAACATCATTATATGCACCGTAACTTACGGTGGAGCCGTAAGTTACGGTGGAGTCAGCGAACAACTTCGTAACTACCATCATTTATGCAGTTTTATGATGTCTTTTCATATATTCTCATCATTGGTCGGTTTTGGGAGATCCAAGGGGCGAATTTGTCTGTTCTTGCTTGGTTCTAGACAATTTCTATCATTCGGTTTGTGATTTTGATTCGTATGAACATTGAACTTATTGTTATGATGATTCACCAAGCTATGTGTGGCTAAAACTTTCGGTGATCATCTTAGGTGAAGGTTTCTCTTGAACCTTTGTGTGTTTATTTCTGAATTTCTAGAATGATAACTTGTGTTGCTTGAATATCATGGTGTATGCATAATTGTTTGTAGCGTGTTAATCGATAGTGCAATTTCTAGTCTCAATCGTACGTTCTTGGTGCCGTTGGCAATCGAGATATCACGGGAAGGGTTAGGGTTGGTTATTGATTAATTGATCATCGGGAAACAACCTCGCGTTTATAAAATCCGAGTACTTTGTTCTCTTTTATCACTTCGATTATGTATGCACGAGTTATGTCTATGTAACTCTTTCTAGTTGGGAATTTCACACAATTGTTTAAAGAAACTGAATCCTAAGATGGTCATTGTTTTCTCCTAATCTGTTTTACAACCAACATTTGATTTGCAATTAGTTTTTAATTTAGTTTTCTAAAACAACAATCCAATCCATTGATCTTTATTTTCTGCAAATTAGGTTAATTGTAGTTTAACTGCAAGGCTATATAATTGACATACTTTCCACATACTCCCTGAGTTCGATACCCTCTTACCACTATCTATAGTTGTTATTGGGATTAAATTTGCGTGTACCTACGACAGCACGTCAAATTTTGGCGCCGTTGCCGGGGAGTAGTGCACAACGTGTGTCAGTTTGTTAGTTTTGCTTTGTTATTTTTGGGTTTACACTGGTGTATTTAGTGTGCAGGTTCTACAGGTGCATGCATACTAGAGGCTCTCACAAAGCTTCACCATTGTCATTTGATCCGGAAATCGAAAGAACGCTAAGGCAAAACCGAGTTTTACTACGCGAAAACAGAATCATTGGTTCACCCACTTCACCCATTACACCAAGAAACATCATGGACGAAACACAAGTACCACCCACAACGGGTCAAACGACCTCTTCTTTTATACCTACTTCCACACAACCATCACCAAACACCACTATTCCAAACATCACTACAATGCCTACTCCACTTCATGATACTACACCATCCAACACCACACAACCGATTACTACTCAAAGTGAACCCAATCTTTCCTTTAGCCCATCTACTACGATTCCACCACTCACTCATTTCTTCCCAGTTTCGGGTCAGTCATCGTCACATTATTCAATACCCCAAGGTTCAACGGTCGTTCATGCAACTTCAACATTTAGACCATCGAACCAATCGGGCTTTCAATACTCGACTCTTCCCTTTGGGCAAACTTCGGGTATCGGGGGAGATGGATATGAAGAAGGATATGAAGATTTTGAGGGCTATGATGAAGACGGGTATGCTTATGGGGGTTATGGTGATCAAGGAGAGTTTGGTTATGTGCAAAGTCAATCTCAAGGAATGGCAAGTGTAGGTGGAGTGCCACAACAACAACTCATACCGCAACATGTTCGGCCAAGACCACAAGGGCCACCAATGCAACGCCCTATCCCATTACAACAAGTTCGGCCACAAAATGTACAACCTCAATTCCAAAGGCCGATTCAACACCAACCGATGCCACAACAACAATTTCAACCACCGTTCGCACCACAAGGGCATATACCAAGACCTATGGGTCCTATTCGTCCAAGGGGTCGATTGGGTGTTCCAAGAAGGCATCTTAGGGAACAAGCACGGGGAATAGAAGCACATTTCAGGCCGATAATTACTCAAAACCCTTCACCGGTAGTTATCCCTCACAACAATGAAGGAAGAACTTTTGAAGTAAGAACAAATTCTTTGCAAAGTTTGCCGAAATACAAAGGGCTAGCTACGGAGGAGCCGTATTTCCATTTAGAGGCCTATGACTCAATTTGCAATACTCTTGGGAGTCAAGGTTTTTCGGCCGATGATGTCAAGTTGGTCCTATTTCAGTTTTCTTTGGAGGACAAGGCAAAGAAGTGGTTCTACACTTTGCCTTCAGCATCTATTTATAATTGGGCGGAGATGCAACAAATTTTCTTAGACGAATTCTATACCGCCCAAAAGACCAACGATGCTAGAAAGGGGTTGAGGATCTTCCAACAACAACATGGTGAGATGTCCCATAAGGCATTTGAACGTTTTAATATGATGATTAAAAATTGCCCTCACCATGGGATTGAACTTTGGGAGTTGATGAATGCCTTCCACGAGGGGTTGAGTGCCGAAGATGCTCGTGATTTAATGTCCATTACCGGTGGGACTTTTGGCACAAATTATGAAAATGATGATTGGGAGTTTTTGGAGAACATGGCAATTACATCGAAGAGAAAGGCTCAAGCATCAAGGAGAGCGCGACCGGCCATTGCCCGACCTCAAGTGCACGCCATAGATGATGGTAATGTTCAAACTACTAACCAAATTTATGATGTTTGTGCTTTGTGTAATGAAATAGGTCATGCGGCTGAAAATTGCCAAGGGATGGTGGAAGGGCAATATGAAGAGGTTCATGCGGTTCAAGGTCAAGGTCAAGGTCAAGGTGGGGGTGGTAGAAACTACAACAACATGAACTCTAATACTTACCACCCCGGGTTGAGGAACCACCCAAATTTTCGCTATGGGAACCCCTCAAATCAAGCTAACCCGAACTTTCAAGGTAGCCAAGGTAACTTTGGTTCACGCCAACCTTATAACAACCAAAGTGGATATCGAGGCGGGAACAACCAAGGATATCAAAAGCAATATCAACCGGGTCAAGAGCAAGGGGGGTCTTCGGGTGGAAATGAGATGATGGAGATGCTAAAAAGCATGCAAACGGAGATGCAAAAACGGAACCAACTTGATGAAGTTCGAATGCAAAAGGATGAGGTTCGTGATAAAAGCATCCAATCACTAACAACCCAATTGGGTCAATTAGCAACCGACGTGGCTGAATTGAAGAAAAGCAAGGGTCAACTTCCTAGCGACACTAAGGTAAATCCTTCGCATGGTACGTCACGAGGTAATGTTAATGTCCATCATGTTAGTGTTTTAAGAAGTGGAAAAGAGTTTAAAGCCAATTTGTCACCCGAATTGGTTGAGGGGGTAGTTGAGGACATCACGGGTAATGATAGTGATGATGATGTTTCACCGGTTAAACCAAAAGAATTAAATGTTAACAAACCGGGTTTGGGTGAAAATGAAAAGAGTGAAAAAGTTGAGGGTGAACCGAGCCAAGTCCCGTTTCCATCGGCTTTACTTAACCCGGGTAAGAAAAACTTTATTGCATCAAGAGGTCCCCAAAAAGAAGAATTGTGGGACATGTTTAAACAAGTTAAAATTAACCTTCCACTCCTTGATGCAATAAAACAAGTACCCGCTTATGCAAAATTTCTAAAAGAATTGTGTACACAAAAGAGGCAAAACAAAAAGAAAATGCCTAAGCGGGTGGACTTAACCGGGCAAGTGAGTGCAGTTTTAAACGGGGAGCTTCCTCCTAAGCTCCAAGATCCGGGTACGCCATTGATAAACATACAAGTTGGTAATTTTCAAATGGCTAAGGCGTTGCTAGATCTTGGAGCCGGGGTTAGCATTTTACCGGGGGGCTTATATGACCAATATGATTTTGGTCCGTTAGCAAGGGTGGAGACAACGGTTGTTTTAGCCGATTTGTCTCATAAGTTACCCCGGGGTATGGTTCAAAATGTAATTGTAAAAATTGATGAATTTTTTTACCCGGTTGACTTTTTAGTCTTGGACTACTCATCGGCGGACCCCAAGCAACAACAAAACGTAATTTTAGGTCGGCCATTTTTTAGCACCGCACATGCAGTCATCGATTGTAGATTTGGTACAGTCGATATGACTTTTGGGAATCGAAAAATGCGTTTGAATGTTTTTACTAACAATTCTAATGCTAATGGTGTTGATGAGTGTTTCATGGCAGATATAGTTGACGGATGCAACCCGCATGAGTATGAGGAGGATGGTTTGGATGTTTGCCTGTGTGATTTTTCTGAACAGGTACATGCTTATGCACTCCGGGTTGAAGAGGAAAAGCAAGATGCGATGGCGTTGATAGAAGGTCGACCGCCATGGACCCACCAGTTCGAAGGCTTACCGGCGGAGATAGATTCGGGTACTAAACCATCGTTAGAGGAACCGCCAAAGTTGGAGCTCAAAGACTTGCCGAGCCACTTGAAGTATGTGTTTTTAGGGGATAATGACACTTTACCGGTCATTATTGCCTCTAATTTAGAGTTGGCCCAAGAGCAAGCATTGTTGGAAGTCTTGAAAGAAAACAAGGGAGCTATCGGATGGACAATTGCCGATCTCAAAGGAATTAGTCCATCAATTGTCATGCACAAAATCATTACAACCGAAGATGTCAAACCGACACGAGAAGCTCAAAGGCGGTTGAATCCGAACCTAAGGGAGGTAGTTAAAAAGGAGGTAATTAAATGGTTAGACACGGGAATCATCTATCCGATTTCGGATAGTGCTTGGGTGAGTCCCACCCAAGTTGTGCCTAAGAAGGCCGGCATTCAAGTAGTCAAGGACGAAAGTGGTGAACAAATTGCCACTCGACCGGTTACCGGGTGGCGTGTATGTATTGACTACCGAAAATTGAATGCCGCCACTTCTAAGGACCATTTCCCGCTACCTTTCATTGACCAAATTATTGAAAAATTATCAGGTCAAAAATATTACTGCTTTTTGGACGGGTATTCGGGTTACAATCAAATAGCAATACACCCGGATGACCAACACAAGACCACCTTCACTTGTCCATATGGCACCTTTGCCTTTCGGCGAATGCCATTTGGCTTGTGCAATGCACCGGCAACTTTCCAACGATGTATGATGAGTATCTTCTCGGACATGGTTGGAGAGTCGCTTGAAGTTTTTATGGATGATTTCTCCATTTTTGGCACTAGCTTTGATGCTTGTCTCAACGAATTACAAAAGGTTTTAAAAAGGTGCGTTGAGAAAAATCTAGTGCTAAGTTGGGAGAAAAGTCATTTCATGGTGCAAGAGGGCATTGTGTTAGGTCATGTAATTTCTGAAAGAGGAATGGAGGTGGATAAGGCAAAAATACGGGTAATAGCATCTTTGCCACCTCCGAAAAATGTTAAGGGTGTAAGGTCATTCTTGGGGCACCCGGGGTTTTATAGACGTTTCATAAAGGGTTTTAGTGTTATCACCAAACCTTTATGCAACTTGTTATTAAAAGATGTCCCATTTGATTTTACTAACGAATGTATGCAAGCTTTCACTGTTTTGAAGGAACACTTGGTCAAAGCTCCTATCTTGCAACCACCGGATTGGTCAAAGCCGTTCGAGATAATGTGTGATACAAGCGACACTACTATTGGTGCAGTTTTGGGTCAACGGGTTGATAGAAAGCCGGTGGTGATTTACTATGCAAGCAAAACTTTATCCGAAGCGCAACTCAATTACACCACAACCGAAAAGGAGTTATTAGCGGTGGTGTATGCTTTGGATAAGTTTCGTGCTTATATTTGGGGGAGCAAAGTGGTGGTTTATTCGGATCATAGTGCGGTCCGATATTTGATGGAGAAAAAGGACGCGAAGCCTCGTTTGATTCGGTGGGTATTATTGTTACAAGAGTTTGATTTAGAAATCCGAGACAAAAAGGGAAGTGAGAACGTAGTGGCGGATCACTTGTCTCGGATTCCGGTGGAAGGGATCGATGATGTTAGTGAAATCAATGAAAGTTTTCCCGACGAGCAAATACTAGCCGTTTCCACCTTTGTTGCACCGTGGTATGCTCACTATGTCAATTACTTAGCCACGGGTGCCATCCCAAGTCATTGGACCAAGAAGCGCCGACAACAATTTATGGTTCAAGTGAAGCAATACATTTGGGATGAACCGGATCTTTTCAAGATTGGACCGGATCAAGTTATACGAAGGTGTGTGCCCGAGACAGAAGTGTTGGAAATTTTGACCCATGCTCATTCTTCCGCATGTGGGGGTCATTTTAGTGGGCACAAAACAGGCTATCGGGTGCTCTCATGTGGGTTCTATTGGCCCACAATTTTCAAGGATGCTTGTGAATTCGCTAGAAATTGCATTAATTGTCAAAAGATGGGAAGCATATCGAAGAGGGATGAGATGCCTTTACAACCAATCTTGGTTGTAGAGATATTTGATGTTTGGGGTATAGACTTTATGGGTCCTTTTCCGAATTCGAATGGCTTTCTATATATTTTGGTAGCGGTGGATTACGTCTCGAAGTGGATTGAAGCTATTGCAACACGAACAAACGACCATTCGGTTGTTTGTAAATTCGTTCAATCCAACATTTTCTCTCGTTTTGGCATCCCGCGGGTTATTATAAGCGATGGTGGTTCGCATTTCAAGAACTTCAATTTTGGGAAATTGCTGAAGAGGTATAGTGTGAATCACCGGATTGCCACACCTTACCATCCGCAAACGAGTGGACAAGTCGAAGTGTCCAACCGTCAAATCAAAGAAATTCTCATGAAGACGGTAAGAACGGATAGGAAGGATTGGTCGAGTAAGTTAGACGATGCATTGTGGGCATACCGAACGGCCTACAAGACTCCTATTGGCACAACGCCTTACCGGATGGTGTATGGAAAGGGTTGTCACTTGCCAATGGAGTTAGCGCATCGGGCACATTGGGCAATTAAGACGGTAAACGCGGATTATGACGAGGCGGGAAAGTTGAGGAAGCTACAATTAAGCGAGATAGAAGAAATTCGAGATGAGGCATATGAATGTGCATCGGCGTATAAAGATAAACTCAAGAAGGTGCATGATGCAAAATTGCGAAAGAAAACGTTCGAAGTGGGTCAAAAAGTTTGGTTGTATAACTCAAGACTCAAGATGTTCGCGGGCAAGCTTAAAAGCAAATGGATGGGCCCGTATGTCGTTCGGAGAGTTGGGAGATTTGGTGACGTAGACATCCAAGACGAGCAAACATTGAAACAACAAACGGTGAACGGTCACCGGTTAAAGCCATACTTGGAGGGGAACGACATCAACAACTTGGAGCTTGATAAAGCGGGCTACATCTTACGCCCGGTTGACGATGAGCAACCATGAGAGGCCCAGGTTTGGTAGTGTAAATAGTAGTGTTTTGTTTTGTTTTGTATAGTTCGCGCAATTACCGTATTTCCTTGAAATCCGTGTTTGAAACAAGTGTGGGGACGTTCGGACACGAATTACTCCAACATTGTGTTGAGGACAACACGGAACTTTCGAGGGGGTAGGGTGATTTTTACACGTTTTTGAAAAAAATTTAAAACCATAAAAAAATCGAAAAACTTAAAAAAATATAAAAAATGAACCTTAAAAATCACACTTGGAGAAAACCAGAAACTCCCATATATAACCGTAATTTACGGTGGGGAGGAAAAATAATTGGTCTTTACGGCATTTGGCTACTGAGTTACGGTGGAAATTTATGTTCAGGTTTCACCGTAATTTACGGTCTTACCGTAAGTTACGGTACGCAGAAAAAAATGATCCGTCGTTCAGGTGTAGCGTGTATATAAAAAAAAAAAAAATTTAATAACATCTGGTCACGTAAAATCTATCCCAGCCACACAAATTATTTCACTTCTCTCATCCAAACATTACCATCCATCTCTTTCATCTAAACCCCACAAGATCCCCAACATCCTCCAACTTCAATCCTCCATACCTCACTCGATTCTTGCTCAAACTAAGTGAAATCGGAGTCTATCTTGACTAATTTTTCAAGTAGTTTCTGGTTTTGCCAAGAGATTTACAAGAAAACGCAGTTTTTGAGTCCGAATTTCAAACCGTAGTCCGAAAAATTTTGGGGGTTTTGGGAGTTTTTGTTTCACAAGCACTTTAGCATCTTCAAAATAAGGTATGAAAGCTTATTTGTTATATTTTGATGCTACATTGTGAAAAGTAAGGTTATTTAGGTTACTTGGCCATACCCACTTGCTTGTTCTTAGATATGATTATGAAATTGGTTATTTGAACATGGTTATGGTTGTAGATGTAGGATTTGTGGTTAAAGTAGTGAACTTTTGGGATGCTCTACATTGTAGAGACACCATGCCCGATTTTTGAAAAATTCTTGATATATTTTTGGTTCACTAACATCTACAACTATGATAACAAGCAAGTGTGGGGGGATATGTTGGAGAAAAGAGTTTAATTTTGTTTCGTTGGTTGTGTTGTTTGCTCTAATGTGTGTAGGAATGGCACGAACAAAAGAAAAGACCAGAGCTAGTTCATCTTCGTCTTCAAAGGGAAAGGGTAAACAGCCGGAACAACAACCACGGAAGAGACAATACATGGGTCGAGTGGATGAAAGCGAAAGTGAAAGTGAAGAAGAAATGGAGTTGGATATGACGGAGAAACCGAAATGGGATTCGGGACCATTGGATGATCAACCTGTGGAGTGGCAACCAACGTTATATAATGACCGTATGAATAGGTTGAAGAATAAGGCAGCGGCCTTTATATGTGAGAGGGATGTTCGGGAAGTTGAGTTTGGTCAGTTCGGTGTGTTTGACAAGTTCCGGGCTCTAGGTTGGGAGCCGGCACTTAGTTGTTTTGACAAAGATAAGACCAACTTGTTCATATCCGAAATACAAGAATGGATGGCCACTCTCAAATGCAACAATTACGAAAGGCCATCACAAATGAAGCTGACGGGTATTGTGAATGGAATTCCGGTGGAGATGTCTTTTGACACGTTGAAGAAGCTTGGGAAATATGATAGTCTTCCAGCCCGTGATTATATGATACCGACTCTTGATGACCTCCTGGTTAAACCGGAGAAACATGCTCGATGGAATGATATGTTGGCAGCACTGTTTTTACCCGTGTAAATACAGTGGTATTCTATACCGGAAGAATTTAAAAATCGAAGCTAAATTGTTGCTAGCAATCTGTGTTCTCAATGTTATTCCACGAAGGGGAGACAAGGACCAGGTGAGGTTTCCCGAAGTACCCGTTCTTTATTCGCTAATGCATGGGTCTCCGCGTTTTCCGATACGCTATTTGATCATGAACCACTTATGGATCTGCCGGAATAAGTATGGAAGAGATATCGTCCCGTATTGTCGAATAATTACGGGGTTGATGAAACAACAGAAGGCAATAACATCTGAAGATCGAGGAGCAACAAAAAGGCATCAGCCTTTTACGTTAGATAAGTTGGGGATTGGTTGGTCATATACACAATCGGAGCGTTATCATAAGCTAAAGTCGGAAGGGCAAAGGTGGAGAGCACTAAAGTTGGGTGCACGAGATTTGTTACCGGGTGAGCCGGACGAGCCAGAAAGTGATGAAGAAGTAGTTCCAAGTGGAGACGAGGATTATGCGGACGAGCCGCATGGTGGTGAAAATGTAGGTCAAGGGGGTTATGGTAGAGGTTATGGTGGTATGTTTCACGATTATACGCAGCAATCTTATGTGCCGGGATGGGCTTATGAAGGCACAATGCAAGAAGTGATTGAGAATCAACGCCCTCCGGCATCCGTGTTTGATACGTGGTCGGGGTCGGAGAGGACGTTGTATGATCAAAACACGAGGAATAGTGCAAGTATAGAGCGGTCCTTGAAACAAACTCTTGATCGTCAAGAAGCATGGAATCGCACAGATGCGTATTCCCGTGAAGTTGAAATGAACAATCGATATCATGATGATCAAGAAAGGAGATTGCACGCGGATTGGCATGCCGGGCGGCCGGTGGTTGTGGATCCACAACATGTGGATTATGCGTCTCTACCACCGTATGATGGTAGTGTTTCGTATCCAACCCCGCCGATCCACCACTCGCAATGGATTGACCCAAGGCAACAAGAAGGAGCACAACAACAACAAGGTGGAAGTAGTAGCGGCTCATTTGCGTTCGGTGAATGGAACGACATGATGTCTTCCATGTTTGGACCTCCGGGACCACGCTATTATTAGTTAGGTTGTGTTCTCTCTTTGTATATTTTGTGCATATTTGTTAGTTTGATATGTGTATGGTTGGGAGGTTGGGTGGTGTTATGATTGTGTTGTTTTGTTGGGTTGGTGCTTGTTGGTGGTGTTATGTGTTAAGAAAAAGAAAAAAGAAAAAAAAATTATTATAAAAGAAAAAATATAAAAAGAAATTTGTGGTTTGAGTGAAGAAGCTTTTTGTTGATGTTGAATGATTTTAGTGATCAAAGCCTCCTAAAACCATACATTGGGGTCAATGTATCCCAAGTGTGGGGATGGGGGGAATTTTTGAAGATTTTGAAAAATTTTGAGCCAAGCGAAACGATGTGAAAATTTGAACACCCTAGATTAACCCCAATTTGGTGCACCGGCAACCTTTGATACTTTTTCATTCTTGGTGAGAGTTGTAGCTACACTTGTATATAAATAATGCTTATCTTTGATGAGAGTGGCTACGGGTGGGGGTGCATTAGAACTTGTGCTTGAATGCGGTTCGAGGCCTTAGTTAGACATGAATGTGAAGAGGATAAGGGCATTTAGGTAGCCTCGTCGTTGGTGTGAGCGAGTGTGGGATTTGGGGGGTTGGACCTCATAAGTTATATATATGAGCATGGTTGTGAGAGGGGCGGGGGTTTGGACATTTAGTTGCCCAATTTTGTGCCTAAAAGCCTATCATTTGTTACCCCTAGCTACTTACCTAAAAATTTACCCAACTTGACCCGGTTTTATAGTGATTAGTGATTGTTTAGTAGTATGTAATGTTATTTGATGTTATGTTGAAAGTATTATGTTTGAAAAAAAAAATCAGAAAAATTAGAGATGAAAAAGAGAAAAAAAAAAGAGAAAAAGCAATGAAAAATGGAAAAAGAAGTGATGTTTAGTTGTCTTGTATATAGTAGTTAAGTTTGATAGTTGTTCGTTTGTTTCTTTGTGTAATAAAAAGACCGGGTTAAGTTTTCGCTACTTCATATATATTCCATTTCCTACCCATACACCTAGCCACGTTACAACCTTGAAAGTCTCTTTGATTTGCATTCATGTTTGGCACTTGTTAGGAAAAGGATCGATTTAGGTACAAGCCTATAGTTGTGCAACCGCCCGTTAGCCTTTGGTGTGTCTAGCTCATATTGCTAGTGCTTACTTGTAACCGAGAGGAGAGATTTAGAGAGGGGTGCATTGGTTGGGTGTTAAAAAGGGGTTAGTAAAAGAATTGCATGTTCTTGCTTGGTTTAATTTGATCACTTGTTTTGAAATTGATTTGATGAGTTGCTTGGGACAAGCAACGGTTAAGTGTGGGGATGTGACGGGTGGTCCGTAGGACAACCCTTTGTGATGTTAAAAGTCAAGTTTATCCCTCATTTAAGTGTATAATTATCTCGAATTGGATAACTACTGTTGCTTATGTCTCAGGTGCGGTTTGGCGGCTTAAAGTGAAGAAAAATGCAGCTTTGGAAGGTTTGAAGTTGAACGGGTCGCGCAAGAAACGGAAGATGAAACAAAGTGAAACATTCAAGCTGACACCATAATTTACGGTCCTACCGTAAATTACGGTGGACCTGATTTCTGCCTGAAACTCACCGTAGCTCAGACTGTTAGCACCGTAACATCATTATATGCACCGTAACTTACGGTGGAGCCGTAAGTTACGGTGGAGTCAGCGAACAACTTCGTAACTGCCATCATTTATGCAGTTTTATGATGTCTTTTCATATATTCGCATCATTGGTCGGTTTTGGGAGATCCAAGGGGCGAATTTGGCTGTTCTTGCTTGCTTCTAGACAATTTCTATCATTCGGTTTGTGATTTTGATTCGTATGAACATTGAACTTATTGTTATGATGATTCACCAAGCTATGTGTGGCTAAAACTTTCGGTGATCATCTTAGGTGAAGGTTTCTCTTGAACTTTTGTGTGTTTATTTCTGAATTTCTAGAATGATAACTTGCGTTGCTTGAATATCATGGTGTATGCATAATTGTTTGTAGCGTGTTAATCGATAGTGCAATTTCTAGTCTCAATCGTACGTTCTTGGTGCCGTTGGCAATCGAGATATCACGGGAAGGGTTAGGGTTGGTTATTGATTAATTGATCATCGGGAAACAACCTCGCGTTTATAAAATCCGAGTACTTTGTTCTCTTTTATCACTTCGATTATGTATGCACGAGTTATGTCTATGTAACTCTTTCTAGTTGGGAATTTCACACAATTGTTTAAAGAAACTGAATCCTAAGATGGTCATTGTTTTCTCCTAATCTGTTTTACAACCAACATTTGATTTGCAATTAGTTTTTAATTTAGTTTTCTAAAACAACAATCCAATCCATTGATCTTTATTTTCTGCAAATTAGGTTAATTGTAGTTTAACTGCAAGGCTATATAATTGACATACTTTCCACATACTCCCTGAGTTCGATACCCTCTTACCACTATCTATAGTTGTTATTGGGATTAAATTTGCGTGTACCTACGACAGCACGTCAGTGCATCACAGAGTTTTCGTTTCAAGGTCTGAAAAGCCTCTTCCTGTTTGGGTCCCCACTCAAAAGGTTTGCTCTGAGTTAAAACAGTGAGAGGAACCGCAATCTTGGAGAAGTTTTCAATGAAACGTCGGTAATAACCCGCTAGACTAAGAAATGAACCAACCTCGGTAGGGGTAGTAGGTGTATCCCAACCCTTAATCGCACTGATTTTGGCGGGATCTACATGAATACCTTGTTCGTTGACAATGTGCCCCAAAAATTGAACTTCCTTAAGCCAGAATTCGCACTTGGAGAATTTGGCAAAAAGTTGTTCTTTCTTTAGGAGTTCCATTGTAAGACGAAGATGCTGCTCATGATCAGCTCGAGTCTTAGAATAGATCAGAATGTCATCAATGAAAACAATGATGAACTTGTCCAAATAAGGCTTACAAACCCTATTCATCAAGTCCATGAAAACTGCAGGAGCATTTGTTAAACCGAAAGGCATAGCAGTAAACTCATAATGACCATATCGAGTACGGAAAGTTGTCTTGGGAATATCTTCTTCAATTACTCGAAGTTGATGATACCCAGAACGCAGATCAATCTTTGAAAAACAAGTAGCACCCTGTAGCTGGTCAAAGAGATCATCAATGCGAGGTAGGGGATATCGATTCTTGATGGTAAGCTTATTAAGCTCACGATAATTGATGCACATTCGGAAGGACCCATCTTTCTTTTTCACGAATAGGATAGGAGCGCCCCAAGGTGAAAAGCTCGGACGAATGAATCCTTTGTCAGAAAGCTCATGAAGTTGCTTAGATAATTCTTGCATCTCAGACGGCACAAGACGGTAAGGGGATTTAGCAATAGGATTTGCACCAGGTACAAGATCAATACAGAACTCAACTTGGCGCACAGGGGTAAACCAGGTAATTCTTCAGGAAATACCTCAGGATAATCCCAAACAACAGGGATATCTTGGATAGTCTTACCCTTGCCTTTCTCCTCTACAACATGTGCCAAGAAGGTGACATATTTCTTTCGTAGGTAATTTTGGGCTTGGGTACAAGACATGAGTTTAAGGTTACTAGCAGGTTTCTCCCCACGAACTTCTAAGATCCCACCAGTCAAAAGCGGTATGCGGACAATCTTCTCAAAACAAACAACCTCTGCATGGTACTTGGCTAACCAATCCATTCCCACTATAACATCGAAGCTCCCGAGTTGCATCGGTGTGAGGTCAATAGGGAAAAGATGGTTATTAAGGTTCAACTGGCAATTTCGAAGAACAGAATCGAGTACTACAGGTTTACCACTAGCTACTTCTACTGTCAAGGGCTTTCCTAGTTTTGTTCTAGTCATCGAAAGCATAGGCTCAAAATCTAAGGACACAAAACTCTTATCGGCACCCGAATCAAATAGAATAGAAGCATGTTGGTTGTTAACGAAGAACGTACCGTTCACCACTTCGTTATCGGCATGCGCCTCGTTTGCATTCAGATTGAAAGCTCTACCACTAGCTGGTGCCTGATTTGTGTTTGCCAACCTCGGGCAGTTGTTCCTGTAGTGGGTCAGATCCCCACAGTTGAAACATGAACCAGGCGGGTAGTGAGGTCGTGCAAGATTCTGAGCAGGGTTTTGTGCTATGTTTTGAGCTGCCTGATTTTGGTTAGGAGCGAAGCGGAAGGTGTTCGCAAGATGACCAGACTTGCCACAGTTTGTGCATATATGGCATTGCACTTGTGGTTGATGATGGCTATTACACTTGTTGCACAGAGGTGCGTTGCCAGCGTACTGCCTCTTGGCGGCAGGTTGTGCAGCCTGATTAGGAGCAGCCTGGTTGGTCTGAACAGTGACAGCGAAATTCTTGGAAGCCTTATGCTTCCTTGATTTCTTTGAAGACTCAGCAGCCTTCTTGCCCTTTTTCTCATTAGTGCTATCGGACTGTTTCTGCTTCTTGTCTCCTTTTCTGTGGAGTTTACCCTTCCTGACTTGCGATTCAGTAAGGGTAGCAGCTAACTCGATGGCCCATCGGAGGGTAGTAGGGTTGCTGCCAGTGACAATATTCTGAACGGGATCTGGCAAGCCGTCTATGTATTTTTCTATAGCCTTATCCAAAGGCGTGACCATTGTAGGACAGAGCAAGCTTAACTCCTCATATCTATCCGTGTACGCACGAAGTTCACCACTGTCTTGTTTCAAGTCATGGAACTCATTTTCAAGTGCCCTCTGCTCGTGACGAGGGCAGAACTCTCTAATTATAAGAGCTCTGAGTTCCTCCCATGTCTGACCCAAAGCAACATCAGCACCCCGGTCTCTCATTACCCCATTCCACCATTCCACCATGTGAGAGCCCTCTATTGGAATACACTAGAAGCAAACTCGACTTTACGGTTGTTCAGATACTGAACATGGCGAAAGGTGCTCTCAAGACTCTCAAAACACTGGAGAAGCCCTGTTGCTCCTTCAGAACCACTAAACTTGAGTGGTTTAGCCGAGTTAAAACTCTTGAAATTGCACAGAGCAGGTGCATTATTGTTATTGTTGGCTTGGTTTATTTGAGTGATGAGATTAGGTAGCATAGCAGCCATCTGCTGTGCTATAATAGTCGCCAGTTCGGCATTGGGTTCCTGAACGTTACGTTGAGGAGGCATTCTAAAAGAGGAAACATGAGAAAACGATTGAGTTGATGTGATGAAAAATGAGATGTCAATAAAAATTGACAAAATGCAAGGATGGTGGTCATTTGTTTGTTACCACAAAGTAAACAAATGACACACGGTGACAAATCAAAGTAAATAGGTCATAATAATGTATCGCCGAAGACATGCTCACCTATAAGTGGACACTCACCCCTAGAGTTCCCTGGTAAGAGTGACTGGTCCGATAGTGCGGATTTGTACGAACACTCTAGCCTTAGACAGAAAACTCAGGGTACAGGCATCCACCCTTCCAGTTTGCACGTGTTCACATTATTTAGACCCAAACCTTGAAAAGATTTGAAAATTTGGAAGGCATATGGCCAAAAGAAATCATCTAAGGATAGATGATTGATTTAAAAAATCGTTTTGGAATTTTGGTGTTCATGTTTTGGTAATCACCTAAGGATAGGTGACGTGTATTGTTTTAAGATCTAAACACAAGAAAACTTATGTTAATGTCATAGAAAGTTATAGTCTAGGTCAAAGCATTACTAATAACCTAATTCCCTATAACCGTTGGCTCTGATACCAACTCTTATGTCACACCCCGACCGCGTAAAACAACAAACCGCCGCGGAAACGTCGGGGAGTGGAGCGATAGAATTATTGTTTCAACAACCATGGTAATCAAAGTTTTGTATTATTAAAATTAAAGTTTACATTGTCTTAGAATTTAAACGAAACATAACATAAATAACTGTCTTTTAAGTCACTAAGGCCCAAGTCCGCCTAAGTGTAGCACAAACATCATCATGCATTAGCACCTGAAACACATGCGAAAATAGGTACGTCAGCATAAAAATGCCTGTGAGATACATAGGTTTTGTTTATGCAGTATTCATGACTTGTAGTTAAAAGAAGGGTTTAACAAAAAGTAGTCATGAACCTTGTAAAATGTTTTCTTTTATAAAATCATGTGAAAATCGATATGAAAATCAAATGATATAAAAGAAATATGCATGGTTAAATAAATAACCAAGTAAAAGTGAATTTGTATAAAATATGTAATTTGTAAAACAATGTCGTGTTCTTGTAAAAATGTTTCATGTCCTTGACAAAGTGGTTTAGGTAACGCAACAATGTATAATACAATAAAAGCACATATATATAGGAAGTACCAGCGGTGTATCCACCATGCTTTTATCATATAACACATAGCCCCGTTACATAAGTCACTTATCAATAACCAACCAAAATGTCTTGTTCAATGTAAAAAATGTTTATGTGTAAACCATGTTCAATGTCATGTGTGAAATGTATCATGTATAACCAAATGTAATGCATAGCAAGTAGAAAGTATCTATTCAAACTACGTGATAATGTCAATGTGAAAACAAATGTCATGTATGGTGAATAAATAATATTTACTCAACCGCATAGGAAAATGTACAAAACAAGGTTTTTGAATAAACCTAAGTTTAAATCAAATGTTATGTTTTGCAGAAAAACAATGCTTTATGATTACAAACATTTATGAAGTAATGTTAATCGCATACATTGAAGCCTTGCGACTGTGGTGACAAACCCTTAAACAAATTAAAGGTTTATCTAAATTATGTATATCGGATTCTGTCATTCCCAACTTCCAAACAAACCTAGGAAGTCGGAAACGGGATTTGTCAAGTCCTATGGTACCATTACATACCATAGCATGCAGCATATGAAAACCATGTACTAAGTATTCTAAGTAAACATACATAGATTTGTCAAGTCCTATGGTATACATTCAAGCATATGAAAACCTCGGAAACGGGATTTGTCAAGTCCTATGGTATACATTCAAGCCTTGTGACTATGGAGACAAACCCTTAAACTAATTAAAGGTTTATCTAAATTATGTATATCGGATTCTATCATTCCCAACTTCCAAACAAACCTAGGAAGTCGGAAACGGGATTTGTCAAGTCCTATGGTACCATTACATACTACCGAGCGGCGTGATCAATGTTAATGAATGTATTATTGTCCCGATTAAACATACCAAATGTCATAACCAATGCAGCATATGAAAACCATGTACTAAGTATTCTAAGTAAACATACAAAGTAAAAATGTTCATGAAATCAATGTGCTAGCATGCTAAATAAACATATATAGCAAAAAATGTTTATGAAATCAATGTGCTAGCATGCTAAGTAAACATACATAGCAAAAATGTTTATGAAATCAATGTGCTAGCATGCTAAGTAAACATACATAGCAAAACACAATGGGAAATCATGTACTATATGTGTACTAGGTGAAACTAGCATGTATATGTCATAAAAGCAATGAAAAGCACGAAAGTAACAAGTATGCACATGTGTATCACCCCAAAGTATTTGAAAGCGGTAAAAGAGAGGACTATGTACTCACTTGGGATTGCTTATTAGTTTTGAGGATAAGACCAAATTAAGCTCCAAGTATCACGGAATCAACAAGGCACCTAACATAGGTAACTATGTTAATTAACGGATCCTAAATCGGGAGATAGGATAGAATGTGGTTCTATAAATCAAATGAGTAATGGAACTCATATGGTATGATTTAATAGAGCTAACATTCTGATTTGTAAGTCTACCTAAGTGCTTTTGACCCGTTTCGACCCGTTATGGTAGTATAAGCTACTATAACGCGTCGGTTGCGCAAAACTTAAATATGTTTATCTAAATGCTATGTCAAGTCTTACATGCCCAATTACACTTAAATATGTTTCCATATCAGTTTAAATGTCAAAAATATGTTCACATATGCACAATATGGATTTATGCTACAAAAGGGCATTTTGGTCATTTCCTATGGGCATATAAGCTACTTAACAAATGAGTAACCAATCCTATGTGATCATAAGGTATAACCTCAGAGGTTATTCCCTATGCAACTATGATCACTAAACATGCTTGGTCGGATCCTAATGATCGACCCAACGGGTCGGGTTCGAAAGTCTAAGCGGTTGTTTAGACCGCTTAACTTACGACCCTAAACAAGCACTAAACTAGTAGTGGTGAGTTAAACATGTCAAAACATGTTTAACTAACTTAGAAAACTGATTTGGTATCAAAACAAAGTGTTTTGATACCTAAAAGTAGTTCCGTTGCAAAATGCGTGCTAAAACGCATTTTGACCGAAACTTTGACTCGTCACTACACCTAGTTAACGTGGTAATCAATAGGTATAATCGCTAAGGATTATAACCATCGTGATTACAATCACGTTGCAAAGTTCAAACGAACTTTGTGTTGACCATTGACTGTTCAAAGTAAAAATTCAAACACTGTTTGACTTTCACGCTTGAAAAGCGATAAAAGCACGAAAGAAGCTTACAAAGGGTCCAAGCTAGGAAGAACTTGATCTATAATGCTCAGGTATGAAGCAAAGGCTTCAACTTAGAGCATTATCAGATCAAGGGTGAGGAAACAAATGAGATGGCCATGCTATTTATACTTGTGTTGATCTTGTAGGATCATTACAAGTGTTTGTTTGGCCAACAAGAAAAAAATCACAGCCATTATGTGTTAAGGGCCAGCTAATATTACTTGGGGAGGTGTTAACTTGGTTAACACAAAAAAAATGGCAAGAACAGTCCCTGAAACATCAAACAGTTGCTGAAAATGAGTTTTTGTCGCTGGGCCTTCTGTCACGCCCCGCATAAGAATGAGGCTAGGCTTACGCGGCCTGCGACCTCCCTGTAGTTCAGCCAACAGTTTCCATTTTGACAGTTTCGGTCCCTGCATGTGTTTAAGCTCATTTTTGGCACATTTGACCCCCGTTAAGCCATTTTCAAGGCTCTACAAGGTAGTCAAAGTATAGAGGACTCAAAATATGCTCGGTAATATCTCGGATGTTGGTTCGTTTGGTCGTACGGTCGCGTTATTCGTCTAGTTACGATGAAACTCGAACGGACGCGATAACGATCCAAATTAAGAGACGAATGGTATTTTTGCATGCCGATCACTAAAATAAAAATATTTTAGTGTCTACAAAAATTTTGGATGCCCAGATGTGGTCAGAACGTAAGATATGCGCGTAAATGCAAACTTACGCTGTTTTTGACACTTTTAGTCCCTGTATGATCAAGTAAGCGTATTTTCGCACATCGAACCACTCAAAGCTTATTTGTAAGCTATGTTTAGGTTATTTATGGTATGTTTAGCTTATGATCATATTTCGGTATGTACGTTGCCATACGAAACGGCAAACTTTTGCAGTTTGACACAAATAGTCCCTGCGAGCGAATAAACTTGTTTTTGCCATACCAAACCCTTTAAAACTTATTTCTAAGTTATGTAAAGGTTATTTAAGGTATGTTAAGCTTATGTTTCTGTTCTGGAGTGTTTGTCGTGTTAAACTGATTATGTTTACGTATCAGTTTGCGTTTAACTTTCCAGAAAGCGATATAGAGTTTAAAATCGATCAAAAATCAAAATGTGCAAAATGTCAAACATAAATAACAAACATTGGGATCAAAACACATTGTTTTATTAATATTGGATTGTTCAGAGTTTGTATAATGATTTCACAAGCACAGATGTCACATTGATGATACCCAGAACGTAGATCAATCTTTGAAAAGCAAGTAGCACCCTGTAACTGATCAAAGAGATCACCAACCTCGGACACTTGTTTCGGTAGTGGGTCAGATCCCCACAATTATAGCATGAACCGGGAGGATAGTGAGGTCGTGCAGCTTGTGCTTGTGCTTGATGTTGAGCAGGCGGTTGAGCAGCTTGCTGAGCTGCTTGAATAGGAGCGAAACGACAAATATCGGCAAGATGACCCGATTTTCCACAATTTGCACAGAAACGACACTGAACTTGAGGTTGATCGTGACTATTTCATCTGTTGCACAACGGTGCATTACCCGCATATCGTTTCTTTCCTGGTGGTTGTGCGGGCTGGTTGGGAGCTGCCTGGTTGTGACAACCGTCAAAAATCCAGGTATCCGTACAATTAATTAATATTGATTAGCGCTTAATGACTGTGCTTAATTACAACTGATGACTTAAACTACTTTCTAATTACTGCAACATACTTACATGTGCATCACATATTACATAACGTCATCTCATTATCACATGCAAACTTTATTAACATACATGATGCACAAAGCACAGTTAGCACAGTTAGCGGATAACTCAGAAAAATGCTGACGATGTTCAGTACATAGACAGACAGTGTTTTGAGACCCCGTATGGGCCAGGGACAAGGTACTGCACTAGCATGGAGTGTAGGGAAGTAAGGACCATAAAACTGCTTCACTAGGTGATAGTTTAAGTGCCGGAAAGTGCCTAAAACCCACATAAAGTGCAGTATTCTGCACATTTCAGCAAAAATCAGCAATTTAATGAGCTAGTAACGTGCGAAAATATGACTAAATGGCCCTGAATGTTTTCCTAAGTGTCGGGAATTAAAAGTGTCACAAAAGGGTACTTAAAGATCACTAAACGGAATAACTTGACACTTTAACGAACCGGTATCTAACCAAACAACCGGACATTACCCGAAACACCAAAATTATACTAGAAGCATTGTTTTATTAATTCTGAGCTAGTTATGATCCCCGAACACCCTAACACACTACATAATGCAAGATACACATAAACACTACCTAATACACTTTGAATTCTAACTAAACATCTAACTTATGATTTAAACTCAACTAATTACCCCCCCCCCCTTGGGACGGTTCAAGGTGGCCCCACCACCTTGATCTCCTCAATCTTCCTAAGATCTCTATTGATCTTACTTGGATATGATTAAGGATATGCATGTACTATTACCAACACATTATACAATGGATAATAGGTTTAGATGGTTCTAAGGGAAGCAAGAGTTCTCATTCATCACCCACACTTCTCAACACCACAACTCTCCTTCTCTCTCCCTCCCTCTTGGCCGTGAACCCCCACCACCACCATCATCACTTCCATTTCAAGTCCAAGCATTCCAAGATCATTTCAAGGTGTTAGAAGGTGTTTAATGCAGCTTGGTGCTTGCGGATCTTGAAGGACCTCCATCATTTGCTATTATCCTCCACTTTTGTCATCACCATCTCTTGTGTTCTTCCCTAGCCTTGTGCTAGTTGTAAGACTCTCATGATCCTTATTTACTTCATATGTTGTTGGTTATATGATGATATACATTGATAAACTTGATGAACTCTAAAAGACATACTCATAAATCTCTAACATAAGCTTATGAACATATGAAATCTTGATGATTTGTGATTATTTGCTTTTTTGTTGATTGATTACTAGTGTTAGTAATGTTAGACATCATATGGAACCTACTAGATTGTGATTAAACACATGATCTAGTAAGTTGATGTGATAATCTTATGAAAAACCAAGATCATCATACCTTATGTTTACATGAACTTGAATAATGAAGGTTGTTTTCATATGATGATGATTTAAACAAAATACGAGTTTTGTGAGTGGATGATTTCTAAAATAAGTTTCCAAAGAAACCAAGCTAAATCACAAGGATTTACATGAATATTGTTTTAAAAGAACCAATCATGTTTCTAGTGTTGAAACAAGTATAAGAACACTTTGTTTACAAGAAAAACTCAAAAGAATGATTTTTGGAAAAATCATCTAACAAGTTGTAAACACTCAAATCTTTCAAGAATGAGATTTTTAAAGAAATAAACACACTTTAAAGGGTAACTAAGTATATTAAACATACTACCAAGTTACTACAAGTTTTTATGAAAACTCAAGTTCATGATCATTATATAGATAGCTTTGTTTTAGCACTTGGTGAGTGTAGATTGATTGTTGATTGTTTATGATGATTTTTGAAAAGAAAATAATATGCTTTAATAGCATGGACACCTCCATTTTTAGGGGAAACTATGGTAAAATTTTCTAAAAATACAAACACTTAGAAAAATATTTTCTAATAAATATTTACAAGTGTATTTTAACTATGGTTTTCAATATAAACTTTGCCATAATTTTTGTAACAAAAATACAAGTATTGGAGGTTGGTTTTTAGAAATAAAAATGGATAAATATGTATTTAGAATATATATTTACATTAAAGACACTTTTGTGAATATTAGTATGCTTGGTGAAATAGTTATATTATTTTAGGGTAAAATAATATAACTTAACAAAATACCAAGAACTTACAATCCAAGATAATACCAAAAATCACAAGGAATAAATATATAAGTTACACACTTAATATTGTGAAACCGAACGCAAGAACGTAACTTATAAAATATTCCAGAGTATACCGTTATAAATATATTTTTGGTAAATATTATTTTGGATACAAGAAATGAAAATATGATTTTTGTAAATATTACAAAGTTATATCATATTTTCAACAAGGGGAAAATATATTATTTTTGGGAAGTAAAAATATATTTTCTTGAATATCTAGAAGATATATGATTTTTGAGAAAAATATATATTTTCTTGAAATACATTATTTTTAGACAAAATGAATTTACATATATATTTTCTAAAGTGAGACTTGAAAATATATTATTTTGAGACTACCAATACAATAATACGAATACACATGTATGAGAATACCCTCATCCTTGGGAAGGAAATACTTGAGAAGTATTATTACAAAAGTATTGTTTAACAATTATTCCAAAATTAAATATAATTGTAAAGTTAAAATAATTATTATTTTAACAAGAAATCATAACTTGGAATAATATTGGGAACATAAGGAACGTAACTCAAAAACGTAAATACTAAGGCAAGTCACAGCCCGTTCGTCTAATGGACATTAGTACGTTGTAGGTAGTCAGGTTTGCTGAAGAGATTTGGGTTACGATTCTGAAGACGCAATACTGTGAGTTCATGTCCCCCTTTTCTTTAAACTGTTTTGTTTATTTACTTCGGGGGTGAAATACATGTTACAAAAGGATTACATACAAATACAATTGGTATGGTTAGCCTAGGAAAGAACCATAGATCATGTGAATGGGTAGGCGGATACTTGGGACCATTAATCCTCGTATAAGGACCGAGGGGCATGAGTGATAGATCTATTTGGGTGTAGCGAGCCCACACCTATGAGGACCATGGTGGCCCATAGGGTGACTATGTCTTCCAGCCGGAAGCCCGGTACAACTTTGCTAGGTTTGAGTCTTCCTACACCGTCACACATATCAGTGGCCTTGCAAACCATTGGTGATCTTTTCCTAGTTTGCTATCATACCGGGACTTTCATACTTACACTGTTTATAAAGGTTTATACATACTCACGAACACATGAACTCGCTCAACTTTTGTTGATATTTTTAAACTACATGTATTTCAGGGAACTAAGTGGATGGCAGGTGTTTACATGGTTTCAAGCTGCGTTTAAATAAAAGATGTCATCCGAGGATGTAGGGTTCAGGGGATGTATCTTATTCCTGGACGAGATACATGGTCCTAAGCTCGGGTTCGTTTAAGTTATGTTGTCGAGTCTTTGTGAACTCCTTAAAACTTGTTGTGGTTTGTAACTTAAATTCAGTGTCAACATTTCAAACAATTTATGTCGTGGTATTTTCAAACGTAATTTTTTTTATGGATGAATATCTTTTGGTGTTATCATTTAGCATTGTTATGATTGAATGCTATGGTATTAAGAAGTCACACCAATAACCACGCTTCCGCAAAAGTCAGGGTGTGACACTAGTTTGGTTGTGCAGTAATAGCGAAATTCTGCGAAGCCTTGCGCTTCCTTGACCCTTTTGAAGAACCAGATTTCTTACCCTTCTTACCCTCACTCTTGTCAGACGACTGTTTCTTATCCTTGTCACCTTTCCTGTGAAGCTTACCCTTTCTGATTTGCGACTCAGTCAAAGTCATAGCTAACTCGATTGCCTGACGAATTGCGATAGGGTTGCTACCAGTGATGATATCTTACACTGGGTCAGGCGGACCATCGACATACCTTTCAATGGCTTTCTCAAGTGGGGTAACCATTGTAGGGCATAACAAACTCAGCTCCTCATATCTGTCGGTATAAGCCCGATGTTCACCACTATCCTGCTTCAGGTCATCAAACTCTCTTTCCAATGCCCTCTGTTCATGACGGGGACATAATTCCCTCATCATAAGAGCCCTAAGCTCTTCCCATGCTTGACCCAAAGCGACATTAGCACCACGATCCCTCATGACTCCATTCCACCAAGTAAGAGCCCTCTTTTGAAACACGCTAGAAGCAAACTCGACTTTGCGATTATCAGGACACTGAACATGACGAAAGGTACTCTAAATGCTCTAAAACCACTGTAGGAGCCCAATTGCTCCCTCAGAACCACTGAACTTGAGCGGTTTAGCCGAATTGAAACTTTTAAAGTTGCATGGAGCATTATGGTTATTGTTGGCTTGGTTAACTTGAGCAATAATGTCTGGCAGTACAGCAGCCATTTGCTGCAAAATGATAGCTGCCAGCTCGGCATTAGGTATCGGATTTTTGAGTCGAGGAGGCATGCTAAAAGAGGAAACATGAGAGAAAACGAGTGAGATGATTAGATGGAAAGAAATGAGATGATACAAATCGACAAAAGCATGGATGGTGGTCATTCGTTCGTACAACAAAGCAAATAAATGACACACAGAGACTAATCAAAGTAAATGGGTCAAATAAATGTATCGCAAAGACATGCTTTAGCCTATAAGTGGACACTCACCCCAAGAGTTCCCAGGTAAGAGTGACTGGTCTGATTACGTGGATTTGTACGAACACTCTAGCCTAGACAGAAAACCCGCGGTACAGGCACCTGCCCTTCCAGATTGCACGTGTTCACATTATTTAGACCTAAAACTTTGACGAGATTTTGAAAACCTAGGAGGCATTAAGCCAGAAGAATCATTCAAGAATGGATGATTGGATTTTCAAAATCAATTTGGAAAATTGGAGGATTCAAAACCTTATAACAAATCATCTAAGAATAGATGATTGATTTTCAAAAATCATTTTGGAAAATTGTGTTCTTGTTTTTGGTAATCACCTAAGGATAGGTGAAGTGCATGTTTTAAGATCTAAACACAAGATACCTTGTGTTAGGGTCCTAGAAAATTTATAGTCTAGGTCAAAGCATTACTAATAACCTAATTCCCTATAACCATTGGCTCTGATACCAACTCTTCTGTCACACCCCGACCGCGTAAAACAACAAACCGCGGTGGAAACGTCGGAGAGTGTAGCAACAGAATTATTGTTTCAAAACCATGGTAATTAAAGTTTTGTTTTATTTATAAACAAGGTGGTTACATTGTCTTGAAATAACAGAAACAAAGAGTACATAATGAAAATTAAACTAGTCTAGCTTCATTTTATGTCACTAAGGCACAGGTCCGCCTAAGTGTATCTTGCTCATCCTATGCACCAGCTCCTGAAAACACATGTGAAAATAGGTAAGTCGGCATAAAAATGCCTGTGAGATACATAGGTTTATTGATTTAGGATTCATGACTTGTATTTGAAAGAAAAGTTTAACAAAAAGTTAGTCATGAACCTTGAAAAATGTTTTTCTTTGTAAATCATATGAAAATCGATAAGAAATTAGATGATATAAAAGGAAGATGTGTGGTTAAATGAATAACCAAGTAAAATGAATTTGTATAAGTTATGTTATTTGTAAAACAATGTTTATGTGAAAATATGTTCTTTGTATAAAATGTAATATGTCTAAATTGAAATGGTTTACATAACGCTACGATATGTAATATCATAAAAGCACTTATATATAGGAAGTACCAGCGGCGTATCCACCATGCTTTTATCATATTACACACGCCTCGTTATATAAATCACTTACCCAAACAAACCACCAACATGTCTTGTTTAAACAAATGTCAAAATATTTATGTATACAATGTCTATTGTCAAATGTAAATCATATAATGTGTAATCAAATGTTATGTATGGCAAGTGAAATGTGTCAACTAAAACCATAGATAAATGCACAAAACAATGTATTGAAATAAATCATAGTTTAAATCAAAAGTTATGTTTTGTAAAATAAATGCATGCTTTACTGATACAAACATCTATGCGGTATTGTTAAAACGCATACATTCAAGCCTTGCGACTGTGGCGACAAACCCTTAAACAAATTAAAGGTTTATCTAAATTATGTATATCAGATTCAGTCATTTCCTACTTCCAAACAAACCTAGGAAGCAGGGAATGGGAGTTGTCAATTCCTACGGTACCACCACTTACTACCGAGCGGCGTAGCTAATGTTAATGAACGTACTTTTGTCCCGTTTAAGCAAACCAATTGTCATACCAAATGTAAGCATGTTATGTGAAAAACAATGTACTAAGTATGCAAAAATGAACATACATAGCATGAATATGATGTAAATCAATGTGTACATATGCTAAAATGAACATATGAAACAAATGTGTTTATGAAATCAATGTACTATCATGTTAACAAAACATACATAGCAAAAACATGGATGAAATCATGTACTATATGAACATAGCAAGCATATGATATAAAACATGAAAAGCACGAAAGTAACAAGTAGGCACATGTGTTTCACCCCAAAATGTTTGAAAACAGTAAAAGAGGGGTTTATGTACTCACTTGAGAGTGCTTAGAATTCCTTGAATAACAACCAAGCAATGCTAGAGGATCACGGAATTAATCGGCACCTAATATAGGTAACTATGTTAATAAACCGGACCAATATCGGATGATCGGATAGAATGAGGTTTCGTAAACCAAATGAGTATTGGAACTCATATGATATGGTTTAACAAAGCCTACATTCTAAAACGAAACCTAACCTAAGTGCTTACGACCCATTACGACCCGTTTAGGTAGCTTACGTTATTTTAACGCGTCGTTCATGTAAAACGCGTTCGGACCGCCTAACTAGTCCAATGATAAGTATTATATGCCTTAACAAGTCTAATAATGTTGCCTAATCAGTTTAATTTAAGTTACATATGCTTAAAATGAATTTATGCGCAAAAAGGGCATTTTGGTCATTTTTCTAAGGCATATAAACTACCTATCATAGAAAACTAACTAAACGTAGTAACCATAAGGTATAACCTCGGAAGGTTATTCCCTATACAACTATGGTCACAAAATATGTTTGGTCGGATCCTAATGATCGACCAAACGGGTCAGGTTCGAAAGTCTAAGCGGTTGTTTAGACCGCTTATCTTTACGACCCTATATAAGCACTAAACTAAAAGTGACGAGTTAAACATGTTAAAACATGTTTAACGAAGTTTGAAAACAAGTTTGATATCAAAACAAAGGGTTTTGATACCCAAGAATATTTTGGTTGCAAAATACGCATAAACGCGCATTTTGACCGAAACTATGACTCGTCACTATGCCTAAATAACGTGGTAATCAGTAGGTATAGTCACAAAGGACTATGACCATCGTGATTACGCTCACGTTGCGAGGTTCAAATGAACTTCGTGTTGGCCATTGACTGGTCAAAGCAGAAAGTCAAACACTGTTTGACTTTCGTGTGTGAAAATGCATAAAAGAATGAAAGAAACTTACAAAAGGTCCAAGCAATGAAGATTTGATTCAAGTTGCTCAGGTATGAAGCATAGAACTCCAACTTAGAGCAGATTTGAAACAAATGTGTGAGGAAATGTGAATAAGGAGCTTGCTATTTATAGGAATCTTGAAGTTCTAAGATCATTCCACTTGTTTCAAAGCTTGATCATGGCCATACATTTGTTGGAGCCTGATTTGAGAGCTTGAAAAACCATCAAACATGCCCACAAGATTGAAAACAAGCAAAGGAAACAAGGTACAAGCAGTTGGGTTTAAGAAAAATGGTTTCTGCTGAGCTGGGGAGGGCTTACGGACAGTAAGCGGACCTATACGGTCCGTATGGCACCTGGTTGCTGGCAGAAAGTTTCAATAATTGGTAGAACAGGCCCATGAGACTCCGAACTTGTTTTTTGATTCATTTTGGCACTTCTAACACCCGTCAAACCCATTTTTAAGCTCCATATGGATGTTAAAACATGGGGAACTTGAAATATGCTCAGAAATATCACGGATGTAGGTTCGTTTGGCTGTACGGTTATGTTGTTCGGTTAATTACGATGAAAATCGTAACGGACGCGAAAACGATGCAAATTGCGAAACGATTGAATTTTTAGCATTCTAATCACTAAAATATAATATTTTAATGATTAAAAAAATTTTTGGATGTCCGGATATGTTCTGAACAAAAGATATGCGCCAAAATGCAAACTTATGCACTTTTTGACGCTTTTTGTCCCTGTTTTACCAAAAAGTTTGTTTTAGCACACCGAACCCCTCAAAGCCTATTTCTGTGACAACTGTGTTCTGTAATCGTTGTATAATGTAAGACAATGTTGGTTATCAATAAAACAATGTGCTTTGGTGTTATTATATGTTTTTTGGTGTTATTATGTGTGTAATTGTGTTTGATGATTTTACAATTTGATTCGATTCCGATTTCAAGCTTTAAATCACTTTCTGGAAGGTTATACGCGCACTGATGCGCAAATATAACCAGTTTAATGCAACAAACACTCCGGAATAGTGAAATAGGCTTAACATACCTTAAATAACCTTTACATAACTTAGAAATAAGTTTTGGAGGGTTTGGTGTGGCGAAATCAAGTTTATTCGCTTACAGGGACTAATTTCGACAAACTGTGAAAGTATGCTGATTTGTACTGTAACGAACATTTCGGAATATGACCATAAGTTAAACATACACTAAATATCCTTTACATAGCTTAGAAATAGGCTTTGAGGGGTTCGGTGTGCTAAAATAAACTTTTTGGTCATTCAGGGACTAAAAGCGTCTAAAAGTGCATAAGTTTGAATTTCCGCGCATATCTTACGGTCTGAATACATCCGGACATCAAAAACTTTATGTAATCATTAAAATATTTTATTTTAGTGATTGGCATGATAAGATTCCATTCGTCGCGTAATTTGGATCGTTTTTCGCATTCGTTCGTGTTTCGTCGTAATTAACCAAACAACGCAACCGTACGACAAAAACAAACCAACATCCGAGATATTTTTGAGCATGTCTCATGTTCCCTATACTTTAACTTCATTTTAGAGCCTTGAAATGGGATTAATGGGGCTTAAACGTGTCAAAAACCATGTTTTGCACATTCAGGGACCAAAATGAAAAATCTAAATTCCAGCTTGTTCCAGCTTGTCCCCTCATTTTCACATGGTTTTAATGAAACTAGGGTCTCCCATGGTTTCACAAAACCATGGGCACATGTGTACGGATGAGATCGAAGCTCGTTTTACGATGAACGATCTTAACGGTTGTGCAAAAACTATATAAACCCCACCCCCTTTGCTCTCAAACTCACATTTGATCTGATTTTCATTCTCTAAGCTGAAGTCTTGCACTTAATGCCTGAGAATAAATTGGATCATACCTTCTTGGACCCTTGGTAAGTCCTCTTTCATTCTTGTTTCGTTTTTCAAGCATGAAAGTCAAACAGAGTTTGACTTTCAGCTTTGACCAGTCAATGGTCAACACAAAGTTCATTTGAACTTTGCAACGTGAGCGTAATCACGATGGTTATAGTCCCTTGTGACTATACCTACTGATTACCACGTTGACTAGGCGAAGTGACGAGTCGTAGTTTCGGCCAAAATGCGCATTTGTGCGTATTTTGTAACCAAACTACTCTTGGGTATCAAAACCGTTTGTTTTGATACCTAAACCTGTTTTCTAACTTAACTAAACATGTTTCAGCATGTTTAGCTCGTCACTTTTAGATTAGTGCTTGTGTAGAGTCGTAAATCAAGCGGATTAAACACCCGCTTAGACTTTTGAACTCGACCCGTTTGGTCGATCATTAGGATCCGACCAAACATGTTTAGTGACCATAGTTGCATAGGGAATAACCTTCTGAGGTTATACCTTATGGTCACTTAGGTTTAATTAGTTGTATGATAGGTAGTTTATATGCCTTAGGTAAATGACCAAAATGCCCTTTTCATGCATAATTGGTAATTAAGCATATGTAACATAAACTTTTGTCACGTAACTGATTATGTAACATATTTAAACATGTTTTGGCATATAATACTTGTCATAGGACTAGTTAGACGCCTCGAACGCGCATTTGCGCGCACGACGCGTTAAAGTAGCGTAAGCTACCTTAATGGGTCGTGATGGGTCGAAAGCACTTAGGTTAGGTTCCGATTTAGAATGTAGGCTTTGTTAAACCATATCACATGAGTTCCATCACTCATTTGGTTTACAAGACCTCATTCTGTCCGATCTTCCGATTTAGCCGTCTATGGTTTGACTAGTGATTCGATTACTAGGTGCTGCTTGATTTCTCTGGTTTACTTGAGTTGTTGAAGTTCTATTGATTAAGGATACTTTGCACTTCATGTGAGTACATAGTTCCCCTATTTTACTGTTTTCAATTGTTTTGGGGTGATTCATATGTATCAAAACAATTTTGATATTTTAACGATGATTTCAAAAACGATTAAGATGGTTTATACTAAATTAATAACGATTTCGATAATGTGAACGAACTTGTTGGTTGTAGTTACATAACGAATGACATTCATTAATTTTGGCCGAACCGACCAGTATTAAGTTACGGTACCATAGGATCTGACAAATCCCGTTATCGACTACACCCATGGTTATGTGTGGGGGTTGTGGGTAACGACTGAATCTGTGATTGTTAACTTACCCTTTGGAGGTTTGTTAATGCGAGAAGCGAGAAACGAGGTAGTCGAGTCACGAAGGTTTGAATGTTATTAGCGAGACGACCATAAATAGTTTTCACAATTAAAACGAGGATGATTTAAAGGAGTTAACGATTTGGAAACGATTTGGAAACGATTTGAACAAGTTAAACGAATTGGATAAACGATTGGTTTTTGGTTAAGTGTTTAGATAACGGGATGGGTGTAATGTGGTGAAAGCATGGTAGATACGGCGCTGGTACTTCTTATATATAAGTGTTTTCAACATATTACATACCGTGGCGTTATTTAGTTCACTTGGGTAAACGATTTTGAAACGATGTCATGCAATGATGTTTTTCTAAAAGATATGAACCATACGAGTTTTATTAACAAGTTTTTACGAGATGTTTTACAAATTGGTTTTTTTCTAAAACAAATGTTTTAGGGTTAAGAATCATGGCTATGAGATTTTATGAACTATAACCAACTTGATTTGAGTTGGTTAGCTATGTTGCAATACACTTTTCAAAACGAGGTTTGTATTTTGACTCTTGTAGTCTAATAAAGTACTGCAACATGTAAATGAAGCCATGATTCCGATACACTTATAAAACCTATGTACTCGCCAGTATTTCCTTGCTGACTTTGTTTTTACATATGTTTCAGGTGTTGTTGCTTGATTGATTTCTAGGATGCATGCGTCACATAGGATCTGGACGAGGCCTTAGTGACATAATAATAATGATAGACGATATGTACTTGGTTGTTGTGTGTTAAGACAATGTAAATGTTTAATATTATCAATAAAACGAAACTCTTTTTGTATCCATTGTTATGAAATGATAATTCTGTTACAACACTCCCCGACGTTTCCGCCACGATTTTTTGTTTTACGTGGTTGGGGTGTGACAGAAGAGTTGGTATCAGAGCCAATGGTTATAGGGAATTAGGTTATTAGTAATGCTTTGACCTAGACTATAACTTCTAGGACCCTAACGCAAGTTTCTTTGCGTTTAGATTTTAAAACAAAACCGTCACCTATCCTTAGGTGATAACCACAATGAGAACACAATTTTCGAATCCGACTTGAAAACCAATCATCTGTTGTAGGATGATTGATTACTAGGTTTTGAACCCTTTAAGTTTTCAAAATCTCGTCAAAGTTTGGGTCTAAATAATGTGAACACGTGCAAACTGGAAGAGTGAGTGCCTGTACTCTGAGTTTTCTGTCTAAGGCTAGAGTGTTCGAACAAATCCATATAATCGGACCAGTCACTCTTACCTGGGAACTCTTGGGGTGAGTGTTAACTTATAGGCGAGCATGTCTTCAGCGATACATTAGTTTTGACCCATTTACTTTGATTAGTCACTGCGTGTCATTTGTTTGTTCGAGGTAACGAACAAATGATCGCCTTCCTTATGTTTTGCCGATATTTTCAATGCCTATTTTGTTTCTCCAATTTTCAACCTCACTCGTTTCTCCTGTTTCCTTGTTAGACAATGCCTCCTCGACGCGATGCTCGAACTTTTACTGCTGAAGAAGTCGCAGCCCTTGTCTCCCAGCAAATGGCTGCTGTACTTCCAGGCGTGGTGACCCAAATCCACGAGTTATACATCAACAACAATAATAACAACAATAATGCTCAATGGAATTTCAAGAATTTCAATTCTGCTAAGTCGCTAAAGTTTTCTGGGTCGCAAGGAGCAACTGCGCTCCTGCAGTGGTTTGAGAGTATCGAGAGCACATTCAGACATGTACAGTGTCCGAATGCGGGTAAGGTTGAATTTGCATCAAGCGTGTTTGAGAAGCGAGCTCTTACCTGGTGGAACGGTATTATGCGCGATAGGGGTGCCGAAGTGGCATTAGCACAAACATGGGAAGAGCTTCGAGCTCTCATGATGAAAGAGTTTTGTCCCGGTCACGAAATTCGAGCTTTGGAACGAGAGTTTGACGATTTAAAGCAAGATGGGGGTGAACACCGTGCGTATACGGATCGTTTTGAGGAACTCAGTCTGTCGTGTCCCACTATGGTTACCCCTCTGGAGAAAGCAATCGAGAGATATATCGATGGTTTACCCGATTCCATACAGGATATTGTGACTGGCATTAATCCCACTACTGTTCATCACGCGATCGAGTTGTCGGCTACCCTTACTGAGTCGCAACTCAGGAAGGGTAAACTTACCCGTAAGGGTGATTAAAAGAAGTATACCGATTCTGACAAGGAAAAGGGTAAGGGTAAGAAAGGCGAGTCGTCGAAGAAGTCGAGAAAGCGAAAGGGTGCTCAGAATTTAGCTGTTACAGCACAGACTGCTCAGAACCCACAGAACCCACCGACTCAACCGCCTGCGAAGAAGGTGTATGCTGGTACCGCACCTCATTGTGCTCGCAGCAACGGTCATCATGTTGCACAACAAGCTTGTAAGCAATGCACAACGTGTGGTAAGCTTGGGCATCTGGCCAACATCTGTCGTTTGGGTCAGAATCAAGTTGCCCAGGTTCAAGCTCCAGTTCAGGGGAATGCTGTTAGATTCCCACCGGGTTCATGTTTCAATTGTGGAGAGTTTGGTCATTTTTGCAACAACTGTCCGAGGTTGGCAAATGCAAATGCAAATCCGAACATGATTGTCAACGCGAATGTAAATCCCGCTCGTGGACGAGCGTACAACCTGAATGCAAACGAAGCGAGGGCTGACAACGAGGTGTTTAATGGTACGTTTCTTGTTAACAATCGACCTGCGTCTATTCTTTTTTATTTTGGTGCCGATAGAAGTTTTGTTTCGTTATCTTTTGAACCTTTACTTGCGATACCTAGAACTAAACTGAGGAAACCCTTATCTGTCGAAGTTGCCACTGGTAAACCTCTTGTTCTCGATTCTGTTATTCGTGATTGTCAGTTGAACCTTGATAACCATCTTTTTCCTATTGACCTCACACCGATGCAACTTGGGAGTTTTGATATTATCATAGGGATGGATTGGTTAACCAAACACCATGCTGAGGTGGTTTGTTTCGATAAGATTGTTCGTATTCCTCTTCCGTCTGGCGATGTTCTGGAAGTTCGTGGTGAGAAGCCATCTGGTGGTTTGAAGCTTATGTCGTGTACAAAGGTCCAAAGTTATTTGCGAAAAGGATATGTTGATTTTCTGGCACATGTCACCGAGGAGAAAGGCAAGAGCAAGAGTATTCAGGATATTCCGATTGTTCGGGATTATCCAGAGGTGTTTCCTGATGAACTGCCTGGTTTGCCTCTAGTTCGTCAAGTCGAGTTTCATATTGACCTTGTACCCATGGCCAACCCGATTGCGAAAGCACCTTATCGTCTTGCACCATCTGAGATGCAAGAGTTATCGAAACAGCTTCAAGAATTGTCTGATAAAGGATTCATCCGTCCGAGCTTTTCGCCTTGGGGAGCTCCTGTTCTCTTTGTGAAAAAGAAAGATGGATCTTTTCGAATGTGTATCTATTATCGTGAGCTTAATAAGCTTACCATCAAGTATCGATATCCCCTACCTCGAATTGATGATCTATTCGACCAGCTGCAAGGTGCTTCATGCTTTTCCAATATCGATCTGCGTTCTGGGTATCATCAACTTCGTGTTCTCGAAGAAGATATTCCCAAAACTGCTATCCGCACGAGATATGGGCATTACGAGTTCACTGTCATGCCTTTTGGTTTGACAAATGCCCCAGCTATCTTCATGGACTTAATGAATAGGGTCTGTAAACCTTATTTAAACAAGTTCATCGTTGTGTTTATCGATGATATTCTCGTTTATTCAAAGTCTCGAGCCGAGCACGAGCAACACCTTCGCTTAACATTGGAACTCCTTAAGAAGGAACAACTTTTTGTTAAATTCTACAAGTGTGAATTTTGGCTTAAAGAAGTTCAGTTCTTGGGTCATATAGTCAACGAGCAGGGTATTCACGTGGATCCATCCAAGATTGCTGCTATTAAGGACTGGAATACACCGACGACACCTACAGAAATTTGATCTTTTCTTGGTCTTGCTGGTTATTATCGTCGATTCATTTCAAATTTCTCGAATATTGCGGTTCCACTCACTACTTTGACTTAGAAGAATAAGCCTTTTGAGTGGGGACCTAAGCAAGAAGAAGCGTTTTAAACGCTGAAGCAGAAGCTGTATGATGCTCCCGTTCTATCTCTTCCTGGTGGAAACGACGATTTTGTTGTCTATTGTGATGCGTCCAACTTAGGCCTTGGTTGCGTTCTTGATTTAGGAGCTGTGGTTTTCACGCTTAAAATCTGGAGTCACTACCTCTATGGAATGATGTGTGTGGTTTTCACAGACCACAAAAGTCTCCAGCATATTCTTAATCAGAAGGAGCTGAACATGAACAACGACACTGGGTTGAACTCTTAAACTATTATGATTGAGAGATTCGCTACCATCCGGGTAAGGCGAATGTCGTAGCCGATGCGCTTAGTCGAAAGGAGCGAGTCAAGCTTCATTCTATTCAAACTCTATCTGATCTGCAGACTCGTGTTCTTCAAGCTCAGCAATTTTGTGTTTCACAAAATTTGATAGGTAAGGAATTACCACGTCAACTTGAGCTTAAACTCGAAGCAAAGGACGATGGTTTTCTCTATTTCAAGGATTGATTCTGGATTCCGAAACAAGACAATCTTCGTACTTTGGTAATGGACGAATCTCACAAGTCTCGATATTCTATCCATCCTGGTGCTGACAAAATGTACATGGATCTTCGTACTTAGTGCTGGTGGCCTGGTATGAAGAAGGATGTTGCCTTGTATGTATCGAAATGCCTAACTTGCCTCAAAGTCAAGGCTGAACATCAACGACCTTCTGGTTTGCTTGTACAACCAGAGATACCGGTTTAGACGTGGGAGAACATTGCGATGGATCTCATCACTAAGTTACCGCGTATATCTAAAGGTCACGATGCGATTTGGGTTGTTTTCGATCGATTAACGAAATCAACTCATTTTATTCCAATTCGCGAGGATCTATCTGCTGATAAACTGGCAAAGATTTATGTTGATGAGATTGTTAGACAATGCCTCCACGACGCGATGTTCGAACTTTTACTGCTGAAGAAGTTGCAGCCCTTGTCTCCCAGCAAATAGTTGCTGTACTTCCAGGCGTGGTGACCCAAATCCATGAGTTATACAACAACAACAATAATAACAACAATAATGCTCAATGTAATTTCAAGAATTTCAATTCTGCTAAGTCGCTAAAGTTTTCTGGGTCGCAAGGAGCAACTGCGCTCCTGCAGTGGTTTGAGAGTATCGAGAGCACATTCAAACATGTACAGTGTCCGAATGCGCGTAAGGTTGAATTTGCATCAAGAGTGTTTGAGAAGCGAGCTCTTACCTGGTGGAACGGTATTATGCGCGATAGGGGTGCCGAAGTGGCATTAGCACAAACATGGGAAGAGCTTCGAGCTCTCATGATGAAAGAGTTTTGTCCCGGTCACGAAATTCGAGCTTTGGAATGAGAGTTTGACGATTTAAAGCAAGATGGGGGTGAACACCGTGCGTATACGGATTGTTTTGAGGAACACAGTCTGTTGTGTCCCACTATGGTTACCCCTCTGGAGAAAGCAATCAAGAGATATATCGATGGTTTACCCGATTCCATACAGGATATTGTGACTGGCATTAATCCCACTACTGTTCATCACGCGATCGAGTTGTCGGCTACCCTGACTGAGTCGCAAGTCAGGAAGGGTAAACTTATCCGTAAGGGTGATAAAAAGAAGTCGACCGATTCTGACAAGGAAAAGGGTAAGGGTAAGAAAGGCGAGTCGTCGAAGAAGTCGAGAAAGCGAAAGGGTGCTCAGAATTTTGCTGTTATAGCACAGACTGCTCAGAACCCACAGAACCCACCGACTCAACCTCCTGCGAAGAAGGTGTATGCTGGTACCGCACCTCATTGTTCTCGCTGCAACGGTCATCATGTTGCATAACAAGCTTGTAAGCAATGCACAACGTGTGGTAAGCTTGGGCATCTGGCCAACATCTGTCGTTTGGGTCAGAATCAAGTTGCCCAGGTTCAAGCTCCAGTTCAGGGGAATGCTGTTAGATTCCCACCGGGTTCATGTTTCAATTGTGGAGAGTTTGGTCATTTCCGCAACAACTATCCGAGGTTGGAAAATGCAAATGCAAATCCGAACATGAATGTCAATGCGAATGTAAATCCCGCTCGTGGACGAGCGTACAACCTGAATGCAAACAAAGCGAGGGCTGACAATGAGGTGGTTAATGGTACGTTTCTTGTTAACAATCGACCTGCGTCTATTCTTTTTGATTCTGGTGCCGATAGAAGTTTTGTTTCGTTATCTTTTGAACCTTTACTTGCGATACCTAGAACTAAACTGAGGAAACCCTTATCTGTCGAAGTTTCCACTGGTAAACCTCTTGTTCTCGATTCTATTATTCGTGATTGTCAGTTGAACCTTGATAACCATCTTTTTCCTATTGACCTCACACTGATGCAACTTGGGAGTTTCGATATTATCATAGGGATGGATTGGTTAACCAAACACCATGCTGAGGTGGTTTGTTTCGATAAGATTGTTCGTATTCCTCTTCCGTCTGGCGATGTTCTGGAAGTTCGTGGTGAGAAGCCATCTGGTGGTTTGAAGCTTATGTCGTGTACAAAGGCCCAAAGTTATTTTCGAAAAGGATATGTTGCTTTTCTGGCACATGTCACCGAGGAGAAAGGCAAGAGCAAGAGTATTCAGGATATTCCGATTGTTCGGGATTATCCAGAGGTGTTTCCTGATGAACTGCCTGGTTTGCCTCCAGTTCGTCAAGTCGAGTTTCATATTGACCTTGTACCCAATGCCAACCCGATTGCGAAAGCACCTTATCGTCTTGCACCGTCTGAGATGCAAGAGTTATCGAAACAGCTTCAAGAATTGTCTGATAAAGGATTCATCCGTCCGAGCTTTTCGCCTTGGGGAGCTCTTGTTCTCTTTGTGAAAAAGAAAGATGGATCTTTTCGAATGTGTATCGATTATCGTGATCTTAATAAGCTTACCATCAAGTATCGATATCCCCTACCTCGAATTGATGATCTCTTCGACCAGCTGCAAGGTGCTTCATGCTTTTCCAAGATCGATCTGCGTTCTGGGTATCATCAACTTTGTGTTCTTGAAGAAGATATTCCCAAAACTACTATCCGCACGAGATATGGGCATTACGAGTTCACTGTCATGCCTTTTGGTTTGACAAATGCCCCAGCTATCTTCATGGACTTAATGAATAGGGTCTGTAAACCTTATTTAAACAAGTTCATCATTGTGTTTATCGATGATATTCTCATTTATTCAAAGTCTCGAGCCGAGCACGAGCAACACCTTCGCTTAACATTGGAACTCCTTAAGAAGGTACAACTTTTTGCTAAATTCTACAAGTGTGAATTTTGGCTTAAAGAAGTTTAGTTCTTGGGTCATATAGTCAACGAGCCGGGTATTCATGTGGATCCATCCAAGATTGCTGCTATTAAGGACTGGAATACACCGACGACACCTACAGAATTTCGATCTTTCCTTGGTCTTGCTGGTTATTATCGTCGATTCATTTCAAATTTCTAGAAGATTGCGGTTCCACTCACTACTTTGACTCAGAAGAATAATCCTTTTGAGTGGGGACCTAAGCAAGAAGAAGCATTTCAAACGCTGAAGCAGAAGCTGTGTGATGCTCCCGTTCTATCTCTTCCCGATGGAAACGACGATTTTGTTGTCTATTGTGATGCGTCCAACTTAGGCCTTGGTTGCGTTCTCATGCAACGAGGTAAAGTTATAGCATATGCATCTAGACAATTGAAAGTTCACGAAAAGAACTACACAACTCATGATCTTGAGTTAGGAGCTGTGGTTTTCACGCTTAAAATCTGGAGACACTACCTCTATGGAACGATGTGTGTGGTTTTCACAGACCACAAAAGTCTCCAGCATATTCTTAATCAGAAGGAGCTGAACATGAGGCAACGACGCTGGGTTGAACTCTTAAACTATTACGATTGCGAGATTCGCTACCATCCTGGTAAGGCGAATGTCGTAGCCGATGCGCTTAGTCGAAAGGAGCGAGTCAAGCTTCATTCTGTTCAAACTCTATCTGATCTGCAGACTCGTGTTCTTCAAGCTCAGCAATTTTGTGTTTCACAAAATTTGATTGGTAAGGAATTACCACGTCAACTTGAGCTTAAACTCGAAGCAAAGGACGATGGTTTGCTCTATTTCAAGGATCGATTGAGGATTCCGAAACAAGACGATCTTCGCACTTTGGTAATGGACGAATCTCACAAGTCTCGATATTCTATCCATCCTGGTGCTGATAAAATATACAAGGATCTTCGTACTCAGTGCTGGTGGCCTGGTATGAAGAAGGATGTTGCCTTGTATGTATCGAAATGCCTAACTTGCCTCAAAGTCAAGGCTGAACATCAACGACCTTCTGGTTTGCTTATACAACCAGAGATACCGGTTTGGAAGTGGGAGAACATTGCGATGGATCTCATCACTAAGTTACCGCGTACATCTAAAGGTCACGATGCGATTTGGGTTATTATCGACCGATTAACGAAATCAGCTCATTTTATTCCAATTGGCGAGGATCTATCTGCTGATAAACTGGAAAAGATTTATGTTGATGAGATTGTATCACGACATGGTGTTCCTTTGGTTATCATTTCCGATCGTGATGCTCGGTTTTCATCTCATTTTTGGAAGACCATGCAATCTGCTTTGGGAACCCAACGGAATCTAAGCACTGCTTATCATCCCCAAACAGATGGGCAATCTGAGAAAACGATTCAAATTTTGGAGGATATGCTTAGAGCATGCGTAATAGACTTTGGTGGTAATTGGGATTCTCATCTGCCACTGATCGAGTTTTCCTACAACAATAGTTATCATGCTAGTATTAATATGGCACCATTCGAAGCTCTCTACGGTCAAAAATGCCGTTCACCTGTCTGTTGGAATGAGATCGGTGAAGCTCAGCTTACTGGACCTGAGCTCATTCTAGAAACAACAGACAAAATCAAGAAAATCCGCGATAATCTCGTGACAGCTCGAAGCCGTTAAAAGAGTTATGCAGATATGCGACGCAAGCCCTAAGAATTTCAAGTCGGCGACCGTGTCCTACTCAAGGTGTCACCTTGGAAAGGAGTCGTAAGATTTGGAAAGAAAGGAAAACTTGCACCACGATATGTTGGACCATTTAAGATTATGGAAAGGATTGGGAAGGTTGCCTATCGACTAGAGCTACCTCCAGAGCTTGGAAATATTCATCTGACTTTTCACGTGTCCAATTTTCGAAAGTGTTTAGCTGAAGCTGATCTTCACATTCCTCTTGACGAGATCCGAATCGATGAGACGATGCACTTTGTCGAGAAACCTGTGGAAATAGTGGACCGTACATTCAAACAGTTGAAGAAGAAACGGATTCGATTGGTCAAAGTTCGCTGGGAATCCAAACATGGCCTAGAGTTTACTTGGGAACGTGAGGACCAGATGAAGACGAAATATCCGCATTTGTTTTCACAAGTTTCCTTTAAATAAAATTTCGAGACGAAATTTCCTGAAGTAGGGGAGACTGTGACAACTGTGTTCTTTAATCGTCGTATAATGTAAAACAATGTTGATTATCAATAAAACAATGTGCTTTGGTGTTATTATATGTTTTTTGGTGTTATTATGTGTGTAATTATGTTTGATGATTTTACAACTTGATTCGATTCCGATTTCAAGCTTTAAATCGCTTTCTGGAAGGTTATACGCGCACTGATGCGCAAATATAACCAGCTTAATGCAACAAACACTCCGGAATAGTGAAATAGGCCTAACATACCTTAAATAACCTTTACATCACTTAGAAATAAGTTTTGGAGGGTTTGGTGTGGCGAAATCAAGTTTATTCGCTTACAGGGACTAATTTCGACAAACTGCGAAAGTATGCCGATTTGTACTGTAACGAACATTCCGGAACATGAACATAAGTTAAACATACCCTAAATATCCTTTACATAGCTTAGAAATAGTCTTTGAGGGGTTCGGTGTGCTAAAATAAACTTTTTGGTCACTCAGGGACTAAAAGCGTCAAAAAGTGCATAAGTTTGCATTTTCGCGCATATCTTACGTTTTGAATACATCCGGACATCCAAAAATTTATTTAATCAGTAAAATATTTTATTTTAGTGGTTGGCATGATAAGATTCCATTCGTCGCGTAATTTGGATCGTTTTTCGCATTCGTTCGTGTTTCGTCGTAATTAACCGAACAACGCAACCGTACGACCAAACAAACCAACATCCGAGATATTTTTGAGCATGCTTCATGTTCCCTATACTTTAACTTCATTTTAGAGCCTTGAAATGGGATTAACGGGGCTTAAACGTGCAAAAATGCATCAAAAACCATGTTTTGCACATTCAGGGACCAAAATTGACATTCTGTCATAGTTATCTTAGGAAGGGACCAAAATGAAAAATCTAAATTCCAGCTTGTTCCAGCTGGTCCCCTCATTTTCACATGGTTTTAATGAAACTAGGGGCTCCCATGGTTTCACAAAACCATGGGCACATGTGTACGGATGAGATCGAAGCTCGTTTTACGATGAACGATCTTAACGGTTGTGCAAAAACTATATAAACCCCACCCCCTTTGCTCTCAAACTCACATTTGATCTGATTTTCATTCTCTAAGTTGAAGTCTTGCACTTCATACCTGAGAATAAATTGGATCAAACCTTCTTGGACCCTTGGTAAGTCCTGTTTCGTTTTTCGAGCATGAAAGTCAAACAGAGTTTGACTTTCATCTTTAACCAGTCACGATGATTATAGTCCCTTGTGACTATACCTACTGATTACCACGTTGACTAGGCGTAGTGACGAGTCGTAGTTTCGGCCAAAATGCGCATTTGTGCGTATTTTGTAACCAAACTACTCTTGGGTATCAAAACCGTTTTTTTTTATACCTAAACCTGTTTTCTAACTTAACTAAACATGTTTTAGCATGTTTAGCTCGTCACTTTTAGATTAGTGCTTGTGTAGAGTCGTAAGTCAAGCGGACTAAACACCCGCTTAGACTTTCGAACTCGACCCGTTTGGTCGATCATTAGGATCCGACCAAACATGTTTAGTGACCATAGTTGCATAGGGAATAACCTTCTGAGGTTATACCTTATGGTCACTTAGGTTTAATTAGTTGTATGATAGGTAGTTTATATGCCTTAGGTAAATGACCAAAATGCCCTTTTCATGCATAATTGGTAATTAAGCATACGTAACATAACCTTTTTTCATGTAACTGATTATGTAACATATTTAAACATGTTTTGGCATATAATACTTGTCATAGGACTAGTTAGACGTCTCGAACGCGCATTTGCACGCACGACGCGTTAAAGTAGCGTAAGCTACCTTAATGGGTCGTGATGGGTCGAAAGCACTTAGGTTAGGTTCCGATTTAGAATGTAGGCTTTGTTAAACCATATTACATGAGTTCCATCACTCATTTGGTTTACAAGACCTCATTCTGTCCGATCTTCCGATTTAGCCGTCTATGGTTTGACTAGTGATTCGATTACTAGGTGCTGCTTGATTTCTCTGGTTTACTTGAGTTGTTGAAGTTCTATTGATTGAGGATACTTTGCACTTCATGTGAGTACATAGTTCCCCTATTTTACTGTTTTCAATTGTTTTGGGGTGATTCATATGTATCAAAACGATTTTGATATTTTAACGATGATTTCAAAAACGATTAAGATGGTTTATACTAAATTAATAATGATTTCGATAATGTGAACGAACTTGTTGGTTGTAGTTACATAACGAATGACATTCATTAATTTTGGCCGAACCGACCAGTATTAGGTTATGGTACCATAGAATCTGACAAATCCCGTTGTCGACTACACCCATGGTTATGTGTGGGGGTTGTGGGTAACGACTGAATCTGTGATTGTTAACTTACCCTTTGGAGGTTTGTTAATGCGAGAAGCGAGAAACGAGGTAGTCGAGTCACGAAGGTTTGAATGTTATTAGCGAGACGACCATAAATAGTTTTCACAATTAAAACGAGGATGGTTTTAACGATTTAAACGAGTTAACGATTTGGAAACGATTTGGAAATGATTTGAACAAGTTAAATGAATTGGATAAACGATTGGTTTTTGGTTAAGTGTTTAGATAACGGGACGGGTGTAATGTGGTGAAAGCATGGTAGATACGCCACTGGTACTTCTTATATATAAGTGTTTTCAACATATTACATATTGTGGCGTTATTTAGTTCACTTGGGTAAACGATTTTGAAACGATGTCACGCAACGATGTTTTTCTATAAGATATGAACCATACGAGTTTTATTAACATGTTTTTACGAGATATTTTACAAATTGGTTTTTTTTCTAAAACAAATGTTTTAGGGTTAAGAATCATGGCTACGAGATTTTATGAACTATAACCAACTTGATTTGAGTTGGTTAGCTATGTTGCAATACACTTTTCAAAACGAGGTTTGTATTTTGACTCTTGTAGTCTAATAAAGTACTGCAACATGTAAACGAAGCCATGATTCCGATACTCTTATAAAACCTATGTACTCGCCAGCATTTCTTTGCTGACTTTGTTTTTACATATGTTTCAGGTGTTGTTGCTTGATTGATTTCTAGGATGCATGCGTCACATAGGATCTGGACGAGGCCTTAGTGACATAATAATAATGATAGACGATATGTACTTGGTTGTTGTGTGTTAAGACAATGTAAATGTTTAATATTATCAATAAAACGAAACTCTTTTTGTATCCATGGTTATGAAACGATAATTCTGTTACAACACTCCTTGACGTTTCCGCCACGATTTGTTGTTTTACGTGGTCGGGGTGTGACAATTTCTAAGCTATGTAGAGGATATTTATGGTATGTTTAAATTATGATCATGTTCCGGAATGTCCGTTACTATACGAATCGGCATACTTTCGCAGTTTGACGTAAATAGTCCCTGCGATCGAATAAACTTGATTTTGCAATACCAAAGCCTTCAAAACTTATTTCTAAGTTATGTAAAGGTTATTTAAGATATGTTAAGCATATGTAGATGTTCCGGAGTGTTTGTCGCGTTAAACTGATTATGTTTACGCACCAGTTTACGTATAACTTCCTAGAAAGCAATATAGAGTTTGAAAGCGAACAAAAATCAAAACATGCTAAATGTCAAACATAAATAAACAAACATTAGGGTCAAATCACATTTTTTTATTGATAATTGAACTGATTAAGGTTTATACAAATATTACAAGCACAGATGTCACATCGCGTGACGGAAAACACCCTAAGGTGTAGCGCCAAGTGAGGTCTCAGAAATAGTCCCTACAGACTCCAAACTCGTTTTTCGACACGTTTAACCCATTTTCAAGGCCCTACAAGGATGTTAAAGCATAGGGGACTTGAAATATGCTTGGAAACATCAAGGATGTCAGTTCGTTCGGCCGTACGGTCGCGTTTTTTGTTTTATTACGACGAAACTCGAACGAACGCGGAAACGATCCAAATTGCGCGATGAATGGTATTTTTGCATTCCCATCACTAAAATACAATATTTTAGTGATTACAAAAATTTTTTGATGTCCGGATATTGTTAGAACATGAGATTTGCGTGTAAAATGCAAGCTTTCACAATTTTGACGCTTTTAGTCCCTATGATCAAATAAGCGTATTTTCGCATACCGAACCCCTCAAAACTTATTTCTAAGCTATGTTAAGGGTATTTAGGGTACGTTTAGCTTATGATCTTGTTCCGGAGTGTACGTTTCTATACGAATTGGCAGACTTTTGCAGTTTGTCGCAAATAGTTCTGTGATCGAATAAACTTGTTTTCGCCATACCGAACGCTTCAAAACTTATTTCTAAGTTATGTAAAGGTCATTTAAGTTATGTTAAGCTTATTTCACTATTCCGGAGTGTATGTTTCGTTAAACTGATTACATTTGCGTAATAGTTTACGTAAAACTTCCAGAAATGCTTCTCGAGAGTTCGGAATCATACGAAATTTGATATGTGTACTTGTCAAATATAATTGTACAAATCCCGAGAATGAAACACAAGATTTCATTGGATTCGTATTTGTATACTGATCATAATGGCACAACTGTCACAACAATGGTTGTGTATGAATCCCCTCAATTGGATATCCCACAAACAGTTGAGGAGGTTACACCACTGGAATTTCATGAAATTCCAGTTGGTAGTTCAAGTGGAGCAGCTACTACAGATGTTGGATCCACTGATCTCCATCTGGACAGTAGTTTCATAAGTAAGACTCCCTTGAAGGCAACCACTGCTGATGCTATCAAGGTATCCACTGGTGTTTTCAAGTTAACCACTAGTGAGATTTCCATGATAACCACTGCAGAAGAAAGTCCCCAGTACCAAGAAAAAGGGGCATCAGCTGATGAACCATTGGAGACTCCTCCTAGTTCAACAGCTAATACAACTACCACTGGCAGGAAATCAGATGATCCCATACACTTGGGTGATGGTTTAAAATACCAAGATTTGATGGAGAGGCTCTCTACCATGGAAACCACTGTTGCTCAAATGAATGAATCTATTCAATTTTTGGTTCAAGCTTCCAAAAGTCAACCCACTCCACAACAATACTCCCAAGAGCTCTGGAATGTTGTTCAACCATTCATTACTTCTCAAAGGGAACTTGTAGAAATTCAACACAATAATCAAATGGAACTGATCAAAAATATGATCGATGCAAGGTACAAAGATACTCAGGCTGAAATCAGGGCTATCAAAGAAGCCTTGAAAAAAATGACCGGCACTACCCCTGCACCTATCTACAAAGATGATGATGATCAAGATGATGCCAAAAAGGGGGAGAAACATGATATGAAGAAGTTTCACAGACCTACTCCAAGGCAAAAGCCAACTCAAAAGCCAGAGTCTGAGAAGAAGTATTCTGCAACCACTGATGAAACATCTGCCAAAGAAAAGAAAAAGTGAAACCCTAAACATTCTAGCAGATGAAGTGTCTACAAAAAAAAGGTTGTTCAAAACCAAAATGAAACAAAGGAAAGGGTACGTATTTTAAAGTATCATACTACTACTACTACTACTGCTACTACTGCTACTACTGCTACTACTGCTACTACTGCTACTACTACTACTACTACTATTATTATTTATAAATAATTATATAATACGTGCTATCTTAATTAACGTGCAAGTTATAACACAACACATAGGTACGTACACATACTCAAAGTTATCGTATTAACTTCAATACAAACGGTAAAGTTTGGACATACGAGAGACTTGCTTGTCATGACGTAAAGTTACCTACCATAACTTTCTACATAAGTTGCAAGATTGTAACTTGAGGAACTCGTTATGTAATTTTTATAAATAACATCACAAATTCAGAATCCTCTCCCTCCCTTTCCACAAACTCGGACACCACCCCTCTTCATTAGTAAATTCGAACAACACCTTATACCCCTCTTTAAATTCAGAACAACCCTAATTCGCTTCATAACCTCGGACTACCCCTACCACATTCTCTAAATTCGGACAAGCCTAGCATCCTTCCTAAATTTGAAACCCCCCATACCATCAACTCGGAACTTATAACCTAATATCTAAACTCGGACCAACCATGTAAACTTGGATACCTTTGTCTTGTTATACAAACTCGGAACCTGACCATGACTCTACTCTCTGTGTATAAATACTAACCTAAACCCTAACTTGCCCCATTCCCTGCGAATTCAGAAACACTCTCAGTTCTCTCTTTCTCGCTCTCTATCGACAATATTTTAGTGTAAACCCTTGCCACAAAAAGGTATTTCTTCACCTTTCTCTTTCAATTTTTTGTCTTATGTGATTATATTATGTGTATGGGTTATAGATGGATACATGTTGATGTATGCGATAGTTGTGGATGTATTCCGTATGCGATAGCTATGATGAGTATGTTCATTGGAATATATACTTAGATGCAGGTTTAGGTTAAATACGAAAGTTGTGAAAGATTGCATGAAATCATATGCCTAGGTATGTATGTGATATCTACTGTCGTGGATTGTAATGTTGTGTGCATGAATAGCTATTATGATCAGTGTTGTGTGAGGTCTTGTGGGTAGGTTTATATGTTTAAATAAATAAATAGTTATGTATACAAATATAGGTGTAAACAGAATGCATGAAAATGTAGGTATGTATGTATGTATGTGTAGCCCTGTTAGTATGCATATGAAGGTATATGCAGATGGTTTGATGTATGCATGTTATCGGTGGGTAGTAGGTATGGTTATATATATATATATATATAGATCATGTATCGAGTGTAGATTAAAAATGTCGATATGTATTGTGATGTATGTACATGAATTCATGGGAAGTAACTGTCTATATAAATGAAGTTGTATATATGTACGCATGTTGTGTATGAACCGTGTATGCGTGTACATATGAACCCATACGAGGAAACCCTATATATGAACGAGTGTATGTGATTACAATTGTATGTACGTGTAGGTGTGTTCTGTATACATGAGTAAAACCGTATATACACATGCATGAATAGTAATTTGACGATAATATGATAACGAGAATGAACACATACACACGATAACTTGTATACACGTGACTTTGTCTTGGATTGTGCACTAGGATTTTTGGGCATGGTAATATTGTTGTGAAACACGAAAACTGATTTAGTGTCAACATGTATGCATATTGTGTGATAGTATAAGTGTAAGAATCAATGTGACTTTTGTGAATATAAACTAACATTAAGACGATAATCATATTAGGACGTGGTTGACCACCCTTAACCCTAGTCATCTAATTCTTACCAAGCACTCACAATTGAGTTCACAACTCTTTACTAAAAGCATGTGTCCCTGGTTTGGGAAACACATACGGTACCCCTTATTTGGGGCTACACACACGTTCCTTGTTGGAACCACTGAAACATACTATCCACTAGAGGTGGAGTAGTACACTTGGACTAAATGAAAAACTCTATCCTGAAAGTCCCTACACATTATACCGATTAGCTTGACGCGTTGGCAGACGAGGTATTAGTTGATAGCGCTATTAGGTTTGACAAACCTCATACCGTGTTGGGAGCCCGGACGTGAACTATTGACCATTCCTATTGCATTAATGTGGATATACATTGATGGACGGTACAAAAACTTACTATGTTAATTTTCGGTATCTACACAGTTTAGTCATGTGATGAGGGTAAGCTACCCGAGTCATACTTATAATGCTTTTACATGTGAACTTACGCTTATGTTTTACGCTTAACTAAGCCTGTGAACCCACCAACTTTATGTTGACGCACTATTGCATGCTTTGCATGTCTTTAGGTATGGCTTGGATGGGAACTTAGAGCTTGAAGAGTGTCATGGATTTTGGTTAAGCCGTTTAAATTGTTTTGCTAAATAACTATAGTTTTCAATAAGTCTAGATTGTATGCCTTTGCTTCCCGACGTCATTAAGTTTGCGGGAGATCTTTTCTTGTTATATAACTCACGGCTGCATTTATTCCCCAGGAAGCTAAAATCCCGATGGATGGAACCGTACACGGTTAAAGAAGTATTTCCATACAGAACCGTGGTTGTCGAGGACTCAAACAGGGTGACTTTCAAAGTCAACGGTCATAGATTGAAAGTCTATATTAACGGACCTGTTGACTCGGTGGTGGAGGTAATCAAACTCCACGCCCCACACGCATAACAAGTGTGGGGAAAAGGAGTCCAGCTATCGACTCACTGAAAAACTTTAGTGAGCGTGTTTCACACGCTAGGGGTATATTTGTAAATATTTAATTTTTCACATTTATTTCCTTTTTCGTTAACTTTTTATGTGTCTAGTAGGTTTGAACAAGTCTGATTCATGTCCTAGGAAGTTTCGAAGTTAGTTTAGGATTAAAACAGGTAAAACCTTGCAAAAATGGTGAAATCTGGTGAAAAAACGAAGTTGAGAACATTCTGTTAGTTTTGCCTGCAGAATGTACAGATGACACGCGGACTTGCACCTGATCCGCACGACCGTGCACTTCATAATTGCATCTAACCAGGAACAGCCGTGCATAAGGTATTCGCCGGACACGCAAGACCGTGCATCTGACTGCACTACCGTGCACCGCAACACGATGTTGCAAACCACAGTGCACTGATCGATGCGCATGACCGTGCACATCGGCGCATGACCGTGCATGACTTTTAGCAACAATAATTTCTCAGGGTATAAAAATGACTTTTCTATAAAAACCCTACAAAATTACCAACCCTAGCCGCACAGGCGTTCCTAGCTCTCCCACTCCTAAAACCAACCATCTTTTGCAAGAATTTAACTCAAATATTCGATCATGATGAACCACCCTTTCATCCAATTCGACCCCGATATATCAAAGGATCGACCTTGCGTCAATAAGATGCAATCACTATGGGATCGAAGGGGTCAGATTGGGGAACCAAGAAGGCTGAATTAGGCTGTTATGCAGGCCCTGAACCAAGCAGAGAGACTAGCTGACATGATCTCCTTCCTGATGTCTAGGTTGTTGAACATTCAACAACCCGTTTACCTTGAACTTACATTGGAATTTTTCACTTCCTATTCATACGACAAACCACAAAGCGATAATCTAGATTTTCATAATACAAAGAGGGTACAGTTTAGACTAGTCGGGAGATGGCATAAGTGGTCAGTGGCAAAGCTCGGTAGAAAGCTAGGAATATACACCGATGAAGATATCAACTCTGAGCTTTTCACCAACATCTACAAATTCAGTAATGACCAAGAAAAAGCCGACTTTTGAGCTCAGGTGGCCACACTTCAAGGCTATAAAGGCCAAGGCTTCAAGGCTACGGGACCCGCTTCTTAGGGTTCTTCATCAGGTTATGAGCCACATGATTTGTGGTGGCATGGACAGTTCCAGGAACTGTCCAACTCCAGATGTGCTCTTCTTGTACTCTATATTGAATGGGGTGCACGTCAACCTTGCCACACGAATGGCTGAATTCTTTTTAAACAGTGCGGGGAGGTCCACGAGTAGTGAGATCCATGGGGGAGAATATGTGACCCAACTAGCCTATGCCATTGGGATCATCTCTGATGATGTAGTGAACGGTCTCACACTGGTTCACGCAGGGGGAGAAGTGGACCTTCGGTCATTGAAAGCGATGGGTTTGACGGTGGATACCCAGCATGGCCCGAGACTGAGGGGATTTAATGGAGAGATTTGGGATCCACTACCACCACCACAAGACGAAGACGTCCACATGGTTCATAAGGAGGAGGTTCACGAGGAACAACATGAGGGAGAATTATTAGGAGTGCAACTAGAGCACCAACATGAGTACCACCACCAGCACGGTTATCAACCGTAGTAGGATTGGCCGCCTGATATCCCTTCGTACCCCGAGTTCTACTGGCAGTTTCAAGATATGTAGGTGAACCAAACCCCGATGAGAGAAGAGATTCATGTGGGATTTTCGTATACCTTCGGAGGGCTCCACAACACCTTCCAGAACTACTTTAGAGATCCTTCATAGTTCCCATTCGGGAACCCGACTGGCCGTGGGGGGCCACGCAGATATGATGGAGCGGGTTCATCTTGAACCCGCCATGACAAAGAGGAGGATTAGACGGAGGCGAGAGCACACCGATCGAAGATGCTGGTGTCTTATCTTAGTTTTATTTAGTAGTTTACTTTATTTTGGGGTTTTACATTTTGATGTTATTTACTTTAAAAACCCTCGGCTTTGTTTTTAAAACATTTTATTAGTGTGTTTGATTTTGTTTTACTAATGGATATGGATTTTAGTTATCTAATCATTTGATCAATAGCATTGTTTTATGTTTCAGTTAGTGATGTGCTTTGCAGGTATATAGGGACACACACAGAGTTGAGAAGAATTACATTCAAATCAATTCATACAAGTCTACTTCAACTCTAAGGTAGTACTTCTGTCCTTTTTCACACTTTAGTTTAGCTCTTCATTATCGCTTAACTAATATGTGTTTCACATTGGGGACAATGTGATGTTCAAGTGCGGGGAAGGGTTTAACTTTGTTTGTCCTCGTTTTTGAATAAAAAACCTTTAAAAACACAAAAACGGTCAGTTGTGTTCTTTAGAAAGCATCAGATACGATCAAAATCGACAAGCCAGATTGATTTTGAAAAGATAACTAAAAATGTGACAAACAAAAAGAAAGACTTGCATGTTTATCTTTACATTCATACACGTTCCTTCCATTTATGTGAGCATATTTTTGAGCCTTTTACTGCTTTCTTGACATGCTTGTTGTTTTTGTGGAATATGAGTGAGCCGAATGTTTCATGTAATTTTGAACTTGTCATTAGCATACTTTTCAAAGATCATGAATATGTGAAAATGGCATGAATATTATAGAGGCACTTAGGATACCCTTTTGTGTTAACCTTTTTCTTTGTTCATATCCCGTACCCACCATCATTCCATTAGTTCGCCATGTTGAGGCTATTTTCCGTGTTTTTTTCCGATTTAACCAACTTAACCCACTTATCCAAATTTAGCCTTTTTATTTTTAAACCTTTGTGTTAAAACTCGGTCAAAGTTATTATTTAACTAGCTTGTTTGTAATTATTTCATCAAAAAAATGGCAATCGAAAAACAGATTAAAGACGATTAAATTGGAGCAATTTTAAGCACTGAAGAGCAAAGATTTGTTGTTTAGCTCGAAAAGGGTAAAATCGTCTTTATATACGTTACTTATGTATAGTTGTTGATTCATTTACGCTTGTTAGAAATAACCGCCGAGTTTTAACCATTTAGCCACTTTTAAATATCTATCCCACACTCTTAACCATAGCCTATCATTACAACCCTCAAAGATCTATTGATTTATGCTTTTCGCATGTTAAATTGTTGGAGATTAGATCTTTTGACAAGCTTATGACGTTGAATGATTCATTGACTTGGCATATAGTATTTTACACATACACATTACACGTATGATTCATAATTAGAACCGAGTGTGTGTGAACATTGTGCGAAATGTGAAGATTTGCATGCTAAGTCGATCGGAAATGGAATCATTGCTTTTTGGTTATCTTTGCCTATATTCACATATGCTTGTTTGGTTTGAAATCTTTGATGTTGACTTTTTGAAAAACAGATTGACCATCGAATAAATTAGTAACTTTGTAAATTATTAGCTTCGTATATTTGCTTTGTTTAATGTTTGCTTGAGTACAAGCAAAGTTCAAGTGTGGGGAGGTTTGATATTCGTTAAATTATACATATTTAAGTCCCCCATTTTACTTCCGTTTTATGCGTTTTTAACCAAAACCTCGTTGTTTAGGTACTTAATCAGGTACTTTTCCATTTTCAGGTCTTAAACCATGTGCCAAAGACAAAGTTGGAGAAAAAAGGGGCGATTTAAGGATATTACGGATGAATCTGCATAAACTGTTGAAACTGCAGCTGATGCATGGTCGTGCGCCCCAACTGCACGACCGTGCATGACCTACGACGTTGGAAGCACGGGGAGTGCACAAGCAAGTGCAACTGATTTCCTCAGAACGCACGACGGTGCGACCAAGTGCACTCCCGTGCACTACCTGAACCTCAAATATACTTTGATTTCATGACATTGCACTACTGTGCGACCAAAGTGCACGACCGTGCACATCTGAGACTCAGATCACTTGTCCACTTGTCTGACCCAACAAAGCAATGACGTCACCCGATAATTATCCGTGCACGGGCATGCACATAAAATGCACGACCATGAAGATATGAAAAATCACTATAAAACAGAGCATTCGTTACTGATCAATTCATTGGGTATTTATCCAAGTTTCTAGGAGATTTATGAGGTCCGAGAGCATTATGTTTTGATCGATTTCAACCCTCAAGATTGTAGGATCGTTTTCAGACCTGAATGAGTCAATCAGAAGAGTTTATCTCCACACGAAAGGCGGAAACAGACGTGTAGAGGTCAATTCAGCTAGATTTACACTATAAACTGTTGTATGATTGATTCTATAACGTTTTACAACCTGACAATACTTCGGCAGCACTTCGTTGCTCTAGCCGGAAAGTTACAAATGAAATGAACATGAAGGCTATTTATTGGGAGGACCCTTTCGTTTGAAGGTGTCATGGCACCCTTCAAACGAAACCTTCTACAAATGGAACCCTCTCAAACGGACTCAACAATAAACAAAAATACAATTCAGTTTCATGAGCATATGTTGTTTTCACGTGATATTGCATATGATGATATCATCCTTATGATGTCATCATCAAGCATGATGACATCATGCTTGTTCATATCCGCAACCAGACCAAGACTCGATATAAGACGAAGTCGACAGATGAATGCACCAACAGACTCCCCCTCAGATGTTGACGAGTCTTAAGTGTCGAGTCTTCAACGTCTTCAGTCTTTATCAGTCTGAACACTCTCTGAAATATCTCACAGTGTAAGCATCCTCAAATCTTTCTCTTCTCCTTTTATCAGCATCAATAGACTCCCCACAAACAATCTCTACTCGGATGTCTTCAGACTCCCCCTTTCGATATGCTGGGATCGCAGTCTGGCATGTTGAAATCACAAAGTCTTCAGGTATCGGAACCTGGCTCTCTATCACTTAGAAACCTGCACATCCTCTACCTCACAATAAATTTTCTGATGATAACTTGTAAAAACAATCTCACCAGCTAATGAACCACTTGCAGGAATTATACAATCAAAGAATGATTTTACAATGTTAATCTTTGATGAACCACTTGAAAATATATAATTTTTTATTTTCAAAACAACACACTCTCCCAAACCATCTGTTCATCATGTTTAGCACTTGAAATTTTGAAAATCAGCTCTCCAACATCAGTTGTCGAAAATCTTTTTGATTTTTCAAAAATTTATGCTAAAACACACTGAAAATCTTTTTGGAATTTTGAAAGAAAATGAAATGCAGTAAAGAAATATTTACAGACAATATTTTTGTGAGTTTGTGTAAGAGGATCATATCAGTTCTTGACAAGTCACAAGTACCATTGAGCTTAGTTACAAATTAAGAATTAAACAATTCACTTAGATTGCCAATAAACTGATCCACTTAAATTTTCACACAAATTTCAACTGATTCAGGATATGAGTTAGATGTTTTAAGGACTTAAACTCATTCATGTGTCCCACCTCTTGAATATACTCCCGTATCCAGATCCCAATATTCAGTCTTACAGGTGAGTATACCACAGATGATATCTGTAAGGGTTTAGATGCAAAACCGTGAGAGCTCAGGTCAGAACTTCCGTTCAGCAGAGAGATGACGGTTCGACTTTAGGTGGGTCCCCTTTAGAGGATCTTTTGTTACAACAGCAATGACTATCAATTTTATTGTTTCATCAATTTGCTGAGGGTGGCGCTATTTTTCAAGCAAGCACAAAGTATTCTCCGGGGACTAGGCCATTGCTTCCGCAAAATCAGAAGTCCCGGGATAATACCCCAGATATCACTGAGCATAAAGACCTAGTATCTCAGAAAGAGGGACCTTTCAAACGAGATTTCAGGGGTTACTTATATATCCAAGTAGTGTTCCCCACGAAATAAGCAAGTTTGAATTTTAAGTTTATATCCCGAAAAAGCTTACTAAATGTGTAAAAACCTATTGGCATATCATCAGTGAGACTGTTTAACGCTATTTAAACATTACATTTCTTTAGCATACTGTAACTGTCTACTGATGTACTATCATTTCCTCTTTTAGACACTAAAACTCATTTTAAAATTTTATCATGTTTTTTGTCTTTTTCAAATTTTCTAATGTTTTTGGATTTTCTGAAAAATTCTACTCCCCCTAAAATGCAAACACATCTAATGAAATTTGAAAAAAACCTATACAATAAAATTGACAACCGACATCGAATCGCTTCAAATCGCCATCCACTTGGCATAAACAATCAGAACTCCCCCTTTCAACAAACTATTTTCTCATTATGATTTCAAAACACTTAAGTTTATTTTAACCAAAATGATTTTTCCGGAAAATAAGTTTTGTTGGGGTTACCACTTGAAGGTTAGGGGTTCATCATCTTGTTTCTCAATCATTTGTATGAGGATTACATCAAGTTCAAACTAATGACCTTGAGTAATCACTTTGTCAGAATCAACCTCTTACCACTTGTAAGTATATCCAAAATATTTAATCACATATAAGAATAAATCATCGACACAAACCATTTTACCAATCAAAATGCCGATTCCTGCTTCGCACTTACCAACCTGGAAGCTCCGGCATAGTCCATCACCTGTAAAAACTAAACACAATTAAAAATTTTCACAAAATCTATCATAACAAGAATGATGCCGATTCCTGATCCACTCTTACAAACTTGGGATCTCCAGCAAGTCAGATTGTTTAAGGAAAAAGAATTTCCACCCAAGTCTGACCAACCTTGGGTGTTTTTAGTTCTTTTAGCTCTTGTTCAGTAGGGTTGTAAGTTGCCTTTTTAGTTGCATAAAAATCTTTAACCCCTTTTACTTTCCCATCAAGCATTTTCCCAAAAATTTTCTTAACATTTCCATTGAAAACTTTCTCGATATCAAATTCATTCTTCTCAGAGTAAAATTGATCCGAGATCTTAACCTTACCAACTTTCTGTTTAATCTTCTCAAACTTCAGTGATGGAAATTCATCATCATTCACTGAAGATACAGAATTTACCTTTTTTACCTCACCTTGTGGCTCTTCTGGCTTTGTGGAACCAGAATCATCGCCGACTTTCTCTTCAGACTTCTTAACAACCCACACTTGGTTGTTCTTGGCTTTCTTTTTGTAAAAATTCTTTTTAGAACATTCACCAACCTCATAAGTTGAATTTTCAAACAATTTGAATTTTTCGGTTGGTGGTTCAACATCAACAACAATTTCTTTCAGTTTTTCAGAAACTCCCTGATGTGACCAGCTTCATTGCATTTGAAACAGGTTCGAGTCTCTTTTGGATGAAACACTCCAGTTCCATTCCTTTTCTTTTCAGCAAGAAACTCCTGGTTTGATTGTCTCCAGAAAGGTTTCTTCTGTTCCTCCTCAGCACTTCCACCTGAAACAAATTCTGTTTTTGTTTTAGAATTTTTCTCATTTTTATAATTTTCTGGTGGAATAAAACCTAAACCTTTCTTTTTGTAGCTACCATTATGGTTTGGTTTCTTATGAAAATCAGAACCAGAATTGTAACCCTTTTTCTTGTTTAATCATTGTTGAACTCTTGAAGTGTATTTTTTAGGTTTTCCAGTAAGATTTAAATCTTTTATTTCAAAAAACTTAATTTATGTCATTTTGAAAACCTTTTTGATCATTTCAAATCTAACACTTCTTATTGGAAACTCTTTGTCAGAATATAATTTGTCAGAATCATTCAAAGTATATGCTACTTCGAATGTTTCATCATTCAAATTCGATTTTGATAACAAAAACTCTTTACTGTAAGACCGTTTAACCGACGATTTTGAACTGTTGACTGACGAACTTGACCCTCGAGACTCAGATTTTGACTCAGACTCCTCATCAGTATCCAACACCTGATCGACCACCTTTTTTATTAACTCAGACTCATGATCAGTGTCAGACGATGTGAAAGTAACGTCAATGTTTTCTGGTAAATCATCAGTTGTATCAGTTTTTAGCTTTATATTGACTGCTTTTTCGACTAGCTCCTCATTTGGTTTTCTGGGAGAATAACCTTCCCAGATTGGAGGCGGACACTTGTTATAGCTAACACTCGGTTTCTTACCAGTATCCTTCTTCTTAGGCTTCTCATCATCTTTAAAGGCTTCAAAACCTGCAACAATGGGATAAATTCGATCAATAAGATAATCAGAACTAGAATAACTCTGTAATAATCGTCTGATTCTCTCATTTTCAATCTTTTCATTTTCCAATTCCCGTTGCAGCTTGGCACATTCTTCGATGTAGTTATTTATCGCTTTCTGCTTTGTCATCATCACAGAATTCATCATGGTCAATGCGTCTTCTCTTTCTGAGTTAGTCTTTTGTAGACCAGTGACCGTTCTATTTAGCACATCGTAAGATTCTTTCACGTAATTTAGATTGAACAGTAATTGTTCTTTCATCTTCTCATATTCAGTCAACTGTTCATCTTTTGCTGCACATTCCTTGCAAGGTTCCAAACACTTTGTGCAAGGCTTGATGACTTCCACAATCTTTTCAACTTCTATGATTTTTTCAACTTCTACAACTTTCTCAGCTTCAGTCACCTTTTCTGCTTCATTAATCTTCTCAGTAACACTTTCAGTCTTCATTTGATTTTGTTCTTTTGCAGCACGTCTCTCCTTCAGCTTCTCCAGGCGATCTGCAAAATAAAAATGAAAACTTTCAGGAGAAAGATGAGATTTTGCAACATTAATATGTTTTTCTTCTTCATCATCACTACTGCTGTCTGTTGGTGACTGATCAAACTCTACAGATTTTTCAGAATTATCATCCAAAGAACTAGAATCAACTGGTGTTTGATAAAAAACAACTTCCTTTTCTGAACTTTCATCACTTTGTGAACTTTCATTTGAGCTCTGTGAGCTTTCTTCAGATGCAACAGTCTTTTCCTCCACATTCTTCATAGTCTCACCAATAGACTTCATCCATGTGGTAAACATATCTGGTTCCTTCACAATCTTAGCAATGAATGCTTTAAATTCTCCTTTTTCATCCACAAACATATCCCAGCTAAAACCTTCAGGTAGCTTTTCATCATCTTGAAAATTCCAGTTAAAATTCTCTTGATTCCCCAGACATGCTCTTTTTGAATCCATTATCACCTTTCTACCATGAGCCACTTGTGATTCTTGTAGTTGTTGTTGACCAACCTGTTGATATATGGCTTTCCGATAGTAGTCATCTTTTCCGAATGGATTCTTCACGTCACTTGCTTCTCGGTTCTTGCATTCTCTCTTGAAATGACCTTTCTCCCTGCATCGAAAACAAGTAACTTTAGATTTATCAAAACCCAAAGTAGAAACGTGTGCATCAAGAAAGTCATTTCTTCCAGTAATCAGCTTGAATTTTTCAGCTCTTCTCAGAACGCTAGCTAGACACCATTTGATATCCATAAGTTCCATTTCTTCAGCGTCTATCTGATCGTAATCCTCCTTTGTGAGCATAGGATTCCCGATCCGTCCTGCGACTAAACCTTCGTAAGATAGTAGCACAGAACTAAGCAATGCCATGTGATCTTTCGCAACCTCTTCAGAAAAACTTTGTCCGTCTGGAAGATTCAAAGCAATGTTGCATTGTATCACATAACCATTTCCTGTCTTTGTGCTTTGAGAATGGAAGCTTGATGTAGTATCTTTTGGATTGACACTCGAGTATGAAGAGAAACCACTACTACTTTTAGAACTTTGATCAACCTTTACTGAAGAATATCCAGCACTAAACGCAGTTTGGATTTTCGGGCTTTTTTCAACTTCTGGAACACTGCCTTTGTAGTACATTTTTACATCCTGTTGACCACTTGGACTGTTCATCCTCGCGATCTTCTGATGTTCCAAATCTTGACTCTCAATCTTCTCGATAAACTGAGAAATTGTCAACCCATCATAAACCCCAGTGTTCTTCAAAATCATCAAGTAAGTTCCCCACTCCTTTTGCGGTAACGCATCAGCTAACTTGTCTACCCATTCTTCACGATCTTTGGTAATGCTCAACATCGACATTTATCGTACTAAGTGACAATAACGTTCAATTAGCTTCTTTGTATCTTCACCCGGTAGACTGCTGAATAGATCAAACTTTTTCTTGAGCAACGCCTTCTTGCTCTTTATCATATTCTCACTACCTTCAAACTTGACTTTAAGAGCATCCCAGATTGACTTTGAGGTCTTATCATGTTGAAGCAAGATAAAGATGTCTTCTTTGATAGCCTGCTGAAGTAAACTGATCATCATCTTTTCAGCTCGGTACATGTCACGTTCTTTGTCACTAAATTCTGAGAGTTCTTTGATAACTTGTAAATATGTTCGTGGTAGAACATACTTCTTCAGAATACATTCCCATGATCTTAGATGGTTAGCTTGTACCCAGTTTTTGAACCTATCTTTCCACCCGTAATACTCCTCAATGCTCATTAGCTTCGGGGGTTTCTGAGTAGTTCCTGTTTCGTTTTCCAAATTCATGTTCTGAGCAATGACAGCCGGAGTAGTCGGGGATGTTGCAAATGCGTTGTAAAAATCCTTGTCCATGTTTCGGATTTTAAAAGTTCACAAAACACAAACTTTCTTGTTTCAAAAATACTGGTCTCAAATGAGCTGTATCACCTTGTAAAAATATACCTGAAACAAACAAACAAACAATCAGTTTAAACGGACAGAATACGTAAAAATGTGTGACGATTAAATCGATCTAGGACTCGTGTCGAAGATTTGTGGACTCGTTTAATGAATTCCGCAAACTGAATGAATGAACTAGATCAAATGTGCCACGAAATATGGGCTTCCAATGGACCGCAACCAATAATGAATCACATGGGCCGAACTATTGACTTTACACAATTACTGATTGGGCCGCAGTGTGATGATACTTGGGCCGAGAACCTTGATTTTTCTCAATTGCTAATTGGTTCGTTAATGATGTTGAGACTTGGGCCGATAACACGCAATGGACCAAACACATCCACTTAGCTGACAACTTTATTTTCTATTCAACATAGTTTGATTGGATCTCACATGTGCAAGGATATAGTGGTCAGACAAAACTTTTGATCTCTAAATTCCCATTGGACCTCCCAAATTAAATTAATTTTCAATGTTTAGAACTTATCAAATCACATGCAATTGACCTTTAACTTGTGAAGATAGCCGACATCTTTCAATAATGAAACAATTCTATTGGACCTCTGAAATCAAGTGCTGTTGTCTTTTAATTCAAGAATCAACAAAAGTGATGTTACTCAAATTATGATTGGACCGATTATACCAATTCACGAGAATCACATGCAAACATTGAATAGGACCGAGACACTTTATCAAATCTAGTGCACCAATATCACATACGCCTGACACACAACCACATGAATTCACGTGATGATACTTGACCGACAAACCAATATCACATGCAATGACAAATGATTCTGATCACCTCGTGCAAACTGACACAAGACACGAGATTTCTTTTCCCAACTACTGACAACTCGTTTAAATGTTCAACACAAAACGATGTAACTTCAAGCGGTTCACACAACACAATGCACTTTCACGTGAATTACTGAACCACTTTCAAACGGAAGTCATGTTTCAAACAGAATAGGCCAGTTTCAAACGACAACTTCAAACGGAATCGGTCAATTTCAAACGGAACACCAGGCCTCGTTCAAACGGAAACCAGTTTTCAGTCCATTTTTACCAGTTTTACTTCGAATTTTGAACTGATACTCTCAAGGGTTTGTTAAAACACAATTACGCACACATTGTGAAAATTTTAACCAATTTTATCCGTGAAAACTTGTTCAATTTTGGAAGAAGGTGTAGAAAATCAGAATTAGTGGCTGAATTGGTATGAACACTTCCTCCTGAGCTCTGATACCACTTGTAGGATCGTTTTCAGACCCGAATGAGTCAATCAGAAGAGTTTATCTCCACACGAAAGGCGGAAACAGACGTGTAGATGTCAATTCAGCTAGATTTACACTATAAACTGTTGTATGATTGATTCTATAACGTTTTACAACCTGACAATACTTCGGCAGCACTTCGTTGCTCTAGCCGAAAAGTTACAAATGAAATGAACATGAAGGCTATTTATAGGGAGGACCCTTTCGTTTGAAGGTGTCATGGCACCCTTCAAACGAAACCTTCTACAAACGGAACCCTCTCAAACGGACTCAACAATAAACAAAAATACAATTCTGTTTCATGAGCATATGTTGTTTTCACGTGATATTGCATATGATGATGTCATCCTTATGATGTCATCATTAAGCATGATGAAATCATGCTTGTTCATATCCGCAACCAGACCAAGACTCGATATAAGACGAAGTCGACAGATGAATGCACCAACAAAGATTGCAAAGAAGCCTAATCATTATCCATTCCATCAAATCCTTGCTTGTTTGTGGTTTGATTTCTTGTTCTTAACAAGTGTTTTGGGCATATTTCAAACATTGAGCTGATGTCTATGTTTATGTTTATGTATTATTGTAATAGTATTAATAAACTTGTTTCATGAATAATCTTTAGTTTGTAATCTCATTTGTATGAATCTTTTGCAACTTTTTTGTGAAATCTGTGCTTGTGTAATCATTGTATAACTCTGAACAATTCAAATATCAATAAAACAATGTGTTTTGATCCCAATACTTATTTATTTATGTTTGACATTTGAAAGTTTTTGATTTTTGATCAATTTCAAACTCTTAAACGCTTTCTGGAAAGTTATACGCAAACTGATGCGTAAACGTAATCAATTTAACGCGCCATACACTCTGGAATATCAACATAAGCTTAACATACCTTAAATAACCTTTACATAACTTAGAAATAAGTTTTGAAGGGTTTGGTATGGCAAAACAAGTTGATTCGATCATAGGGACTATTTGCGACAAACTGCAAAAGTCTACCGAATCGCATTGCAACGTACACTCCAGAATAGGATCATAAGCTAAACATACCCTAAATACCATTAACCTAGCTTAGAAATAAGTTTTGAGGGGTTCGGTATGCGAAAAATACGCTTATTTGATCATAGGGACTAAAAGCGTCAAAACTGTGAAAGTTTGCATATACGTGCATATCTTGCATTCTGACCATATCTGGACATCCAAAAATTTTTGTAATCACTAAAATATTATATTTTAGTGATAGGAATGCAAAAATACTATTCGTTGCGTAATTTGGATCGTTTTCACGTCCGTTCGAGTTTCGTCGTAATTAACCGAATAACGCATCATACGACCAAACGAACTGGCATCCATGATATTTCCAAGAATATTTCAAGTCCCCTATGCTTTAACATCCTTTTAGAGCCTTGAAAAATGGTTAACAGGGGTTAAACGCATCGAAAAACAAGTTTCGGAGCTGCAAGGACCTGTTTTGACAATTTCTGAAAGTTCTGTCTGGTATCTCTGGCGGGGTGCGATAGCTTTTGCTGTCTCTTCTGTCACACCCCAACCACGTAAAACAAAAAATCGTGGCGGAAACGTCGGGGAGTGTTGTAACAGAATCATTGTTTCATAACACATGGAATTTAGAATATCGTTTTATTACATAAAAAGTTACATTGTCTTGGAATTTGATCAACAAACAGTACAATTGCCGTTCATGTTTTTATAATTACTAAGGTCCATGTCCATCCTATGTAAAGCAATCAACAGTCGTCACGAAATAAACCTGAAACATATGTGAAAGTAAATACGTCAGCAAAAAAATGCCTGTGAGTAACATAGGTTTTGTGAATTAGATTCATGGCTTTGGATCATATAAGAAAAGATTATATGTTTATAAAAGTAGCCATGAATCCTTGATAAAAGTTTGTTTCTAGAACACTTTGCATTGATATAAAAGTTGTAGTATACATAAAAATATACCTTGGTTATAAGAAAGTCGGATAAGTAATATATTAAAATATATTTTAGTTTCAAAACAGTTAAACAGATAGTATATCAAATATACTTTAGTTGTTAAAATAATAGTTTTCAGTAGTATATCATAAGTATACTTTGGTTTTGTAAATAACATATCAACTATGTTTTAGTAAATAACAAAATATATGTTGGATTTTTACATAGTATATCAAATTATACTTTGGTAAATAATATCACGTTGGTAGTATGTCGGAACATACCTAAATCGTGGTTTAGTAATATATCAAACTATATTTTAGTAATAAATAGCATGTCAAATTATGCTTTAGTAGACAGTATCACGTTGGTAGTATATCGAAATATACCATAAATCGCGATTTAGCAATACATTCAAACCTTAGTGCATCAAACTACATTTTAGAGACTATAGAAATACCACAAAGGCAAATTCTATTTGGTTGAAATTTGGTTTCTGACATTCCATACAACAGGAATGGGGTGTCTAGTCCTATAGCGCTATATCGTACTACCAATCGGCTTGATCATTGTTAATGAATGTATAAATAACAGTATAAATGAACAATTAGTTCTAACAAACCTTGGAAATCAGTCGTTTAAACCATAGATAATAGTTCAATTCGTCAAAAGATAGTACTTATGCATGTGAAATCATATAGTCGAAATCATGAAAATAATGAATAGGCACATATGAATCACCCCAAAACATTTGAAAACGTAAAAGAGGGGACTATGTACTCACCTTTGGGTGCATTTTTATATGTTAACACAATCCCTCAAATTGTTTATTCGTCCTAAATTAAATAAGAACGATTTAATAATAAAAAACCCACAAAAATACATAAGTTTCTCCGATACTTAGAATTTTCACATAACTTTGAGATCTTCTCGAAAAGTTATTATTTTTTATTATATTGGTGTATTTATGTATATATGAGTTCATATACATATTTTAAGAACTTTACGACTTGAACGATTTTATTGGTGACTCTCATCATGTTATAAGCAATATATCTACGATTTGCGCGTCGTAATATATATACTCAAACGTAACATTCTAATAATAGCGTAATACACATAATCTTGTCAAGTATTAACATGTCATCATACACATATTATAAAAAACATAACACATAACACATTGTAACACATAAAATTTACCCATGAACAACCAATTATAGTGTATGTCGAAAAACACTTATTTTAGCGATTCGGTAACATTTTTGGGCGTCGGAAGTCACGTATGACTAACCAAACACCAAGTAAACTTAATATAAGTTAAAATACTTATTTTTATATCAAAAATATCAGTTTACTTACTGATCTAAAAGAGTTTTATAAAAATCTTCCGAAAAGCCGATTTTTAACCGTTTTACCGCATAGTTTAGCATCAAACGTTACCCTAACCATCCCAAATAGAAATGACTTGATATTTTAACATAACCCATGTTATTTACTGAATAAAATAGTGGTTATACTCATGATAGTGCAGGTCTCACATAAAGCACATAAATCATGCAAATTTCACATATTTTATCACTTTTTAAGCTATATGTACAACATGCAAAGCTATCAAACCTATGTCAAAGTTTCATGCCATTATAATATTTCAAATAATGTTATTTTTAGTGTTTATAATCTGTTCTAAAACATTTTTGTCATACAATCATTTTTTATCATTTCTTGAGCTTTAAATCAACATGTATCCTCATGTACAAGTGTCTAAAGCACACTATCATATCAACATCATTTTATATGAATCTAAATGCATCAAATATGCAACTTATTCATGTTTATTTGCTGATGTATTTGAACATTTATCATATCATACATAAATCATCCAACACTTGCATTTTAACTATCATTCAAGAACATGCAACAACTTAAAAATTCTCAAATATGTCTAATAAATTTTTAGCCATTTATATGTCAAAATACTAGCATTATTCCAAAGTATAACTCATCATTTAATCACTTCTTTATATCTCTAATATACTAGTACATAATCTTGTTCATGCAAGCAAATATCCTAAACAAGTGTTTATCAAGAAATCAAACTGAAAACTCATACACCCGTATATATATATGTACGGTTTATATACACACATATACATCACCATTTTTATATTTGTATCAAGACCCATTTCTTTTTAGATTTCAAGTTTGTGAAAAATTCCAAGATTCAAGAGAACTTCAAATCATCAAGAACAACCAAGAATCAAGAGTATGATTTAAACAAAAACTTTATACCTTCAAGATTCAAGTAAGTTTTTGGATGAGATTTGATGATATGGAGCTTGAAATCACTTGAAAACACCTTGGAAACTCCTTTGGATCCTCACACCAACTTGAAATTAGCTTGGAATGGGGTTTGATCTTGAAGAAGAAGGTTGCAAAAATGGAAATGGAGGTGGTGGTGGGTGTTTACGGTCATGGGGGAGAGAGAGAGATGAAGATGGAGTGTAGTGAGAGCTTAGGTCTTTATATATGGCAAATACAAGATCTAAAATATCATATGAGATCTCATAAGATCTAGATAAAATCCAAGAAAGATCAAGAATATAATAAAACTAAAATCCAAGAAAGATCAAGGGGGGGGGGTAAGTGTAAATTTTGATTGGTAATTTAGATAAAAACAGGTATTTAACTGGGTACCGGGTATTTTATCTAGCGTTTAAATCCCGGTTTATGGCGTTCTAAATTATTTTTATTATTCTATAAAAATAAACTCGCCAAAATATTACTGAAATAAATTTCAGTTGCCGAGACTGGCTGCGTTGTCCGTGTTTTGCAGTATAAGCACTGTGTTGCGTAGTAACACGCGGTACGCGCTATAAACTTGAAAAATAACGTTTTTAAGCGTTTTAATTTATTTTTCAACACGAACCTGATTAAAAATAAAATTTTAATCATAACCGAATATTTTTGGGATTTAAATATTATCCGGGCGGTCACCAACGTTCGTTTCGCAGTTTTGTCGCAATTAGTTCTTTAGTTCAAATAAACATGTTTTTGCCATACCGAATCCTTCGAAACTTATTTCTAAGTTATGTAAAGGGTATTTAGGGTATGTTTGGCTTATGTCACGGTTCCAGAGTGTACGTCGCGTTAAACTGAATACGTTCACGTAATGGTTTACGATTTCACTTCTAGAACAGGTTTGCGAGTTCGGAATTGAACAATGATTGAAAACGTACTAATGTCACAAATAATTAAATAAATATTGAAATTAACACACCATATTTATTAAATACAAAGTTGTTCAGAACAGTACAAGGGTTAAAATACACAGATGTCACAGTCTCCTCTACTTTTGGAAATTTCGTCCCGAAATTTAATTAGAGGAAACTTCTGAAGGAAACTGTGATGGTTTCGCTTTCGAATGAATCCCTCGAACCCTAAGTAAAACTCTGGGCCATGTTTGGATTCTTAGCGAATTTGTCAACTGTCAAAGTGAAGTCCTTGTAGTAACAAAACATGGAGTTTCTAACTATGGACAGAAGAACGTTTCTTATGAAGGCTGTCATAGGAAACTTGTGTGTGTTTGAAATCGGAATTGGAGAGTGAAAAATAAAATGACATTGGTCAAGGTTCAGGACTTCTAGTAACTTAAATAACGCTACGTTCGCAATGTAATAAGGAACACTTATATATAGGAAGTACCAGCGGCGTATCCACCATGCCCTTTTCTACATTGTTCCCGTTTCGTTATTCTCATCACTATAGGTCTTAACACATAACAAAACTTGCTGTGGTTTCTGTGCACTGAGTTCCATAATTATGTATGCATCCATAATTACGTAATTCCTTGCATAGTCCGCACAGTTCATTTTATGATGTGTAGGGAAAAATTAATCGAATAAACATGAAGTGACTTGACTAGACCACCAAAGGATCTTTTTAACTAGATCAACGAATGATTTTTTAACTAGATCAACACATGATCTCCTTAACTAGACCGTCGTACGATCTCCTTAAATAGACCACTTAAGGGATCTTTTCAATTATATCATCACAGGATATTCCTAACCAGATTTTTGAATTAATCTGTTTAACTAGACCACTCAAGGGGTCCAATTATAGAGTAGTACTTCATAATCCAAGGGTCTTAACTATTACGTAGAATCCCATTAAGGATTTAAGGTAGTACCTTTGGATATCCTACTATGAATCCCTCATATGGAGATATGGAAGATTCTATGAGGATTTGGATAATGAATATTCGGATAACACAAAAACACAAGACATAAAAGAAATCACATATGCACATAATCACATAATTGTATCAGTTTTGTAAAATAAACTTGAAACAACAAATTTTATTTATATATAACAACTGAATTGTTCCAAACGTCAAAGGATAACAAACAAAGAAATACAAAAGACTAATTGTTCACTGCTACATTGTCGTTCGCGTTTGCCTCGTTTATGTTGAACACTCGTCCACGCGCTGGGTTTGCGTTAACAAGTCTTGGGCAATTGTTTCGGTAGTGAGTAAGGTCACCACAGTTATAACACAACTCAGGAGGGAACTGTGCTTGAGCAACAGCAGGATTTGTAGCAGCTTGGTTAGCATAACGGCAGGTATTGACCAAATGTCCCAATCGCCCACAGTGGGTACATTTGTGACACTGTACTTGCTCCAGATGATGACGGTTGCATTTGTTGCACAAAGGTGCAGTACCAACATAGTTTTTCTTTGTACGGGGTTGTGCTGGCTGATTTGGTGCAACCTGATTGTTCTGAGCAGTTATTGCGCAGTTTTGTGAAGCCTTGCGTTTCTTCTTCTTGGATGTCTCGGCCTATCTATCCTTTGGTTATTCTTGTGCAGACTTGTTAGATGGTTTCGGGTCGCCCTTTCGAAAAAGCTTACCTTTCCTGATCTGGGATTCTGTCAGGGTAGTAGACAATTCAATGGCTTGTCTGACGGTAGTAGGGTTGCTGCCAGTAACGATATCCTGGACTAAGTCAGGAAGACCATCAATGTACTTTTCAATCGCCTTCTCCCAGGCGTAACCATAGCAGGACATAACAGGCTCAACTCCTCACAACGATCAGTATAGGCTCGATGTTCACCACTGTCTTGCTTCAAATCGTCGAATTCTCTTTCCAACGCTCTAAGCTCATGACGAGGACAAAACTCCTTCATCATTTGAGCTCGAAGCTCCTCCCAAGTTTGAGCTAGTGCGACATCGGCACCCCTATCACGCATCACCCCTTTCCACCATGTAAGAGCACGCTTCTCAAACACACTGGATGCAAACTCAACCTTACGCTCATTCGGACATTGCACATGCCTGAATGTGCTCTCTAAACTTTTAAACCATTGCAGGAGCTCGGTTGCTCCTTGAGTCCCAGAAAACTTCAAAGGTTTAGCAGAGTTGAGTGTCTTAAAGTTGCACGAAACAGGTGCGTTGTTGTTGTTGTTTTCTTGGTTTAACTGGGTAACTAGTTTCGGGAGTACAGCAGCGATTTGCTGAGTGATCAAGGCTGCCATTGCGGCGTCTTGAGTTTGATCACATCGAGGAGGCATCTAAAAGAAAAGGGAACACAAGGAAATGTGTGAGATTGACATAGAACAATCAAAAGGAGTATTGAAAACATCGATGAAACGAAGGAAGGTGGTCATTTGTTCATTACTTAATACAAACAAACAAACAACACAGTGACTAATCCAAGTAAAGAGGTCTACATAATGCATAATGAAGACATGCTTTAGCCTATAAGTGGACACTCACCCCAAGAGTTCCCAGGTAAGAGTGACTGGTCCGATTATGTAGATTTGTATGAACACTCTAGCCTTAGACAGAAAACTCAGGGTACAGGCACCCACCCTTCCGGATTGCACGTGTTCACATTATTAAGACTCAAACTTTGATGAGATTTGAAAACTTTAAAGGCGTAAAGCCTAAAAACTAATCATCTAAGGATAGATGATCGATTTTCAAATGGAATTGAGATTTGTGTACTTATTTTGGTAATCACCTAAGGATAGGTGATAGTATTGTTTTAAGATCTAAACACAAGGTAACTTGTGTTAGGGTCCTAGGAAGGTTATAGTCTAGGTAAAAATTTTACTAATAACCTAATTCCCTATAACCATGAGCTCTGATACCAACTCTTCTGTCACAACCCGACCACGTAAAACAAGAAATCGTGGCGGAAACGTCGGGGAGTGTTGTAACAGAATCATTGTTTCATAACACATGGAATTTAGAATATCGTTTTATTACATAAAAAGTTACATTGTCTTGGAATTTGATCAACAAACAGTACAATTGCCGTTCATGTTTTTATAATTACTAAGGTCCATGTCCATCCTATGTAAAGCAATCAACAGTCGTCACGAAATAAACCTGAAACATATGTGAAAGTAAATACATCAGCATAAAAATGCCTGTGAGTAACATAGGTTTTCTGAATTAGATTCATGGCTTTGGATCATATAAGAAAAGATTATATGTTTCTAAAAGTAGCCATGAATCCTTGATAAAAGTTTGGTTTCTAGAACACTTTGCATTGATATAGAAGTTGTAGTATACATAAAAATATACCTTGATTTTAAGAAAGTCGGATAAGTAATATATTAAAATATATTTTAGTTTCAAAAAAGTTAAACAGATAGTATATCAAATATACTTTCGTTGTTAAAATAATAGTTTTCGGTAGTATATCATAAGTATACTTTGGTTTTGTAAATAACATATCAACTATGTTTTAGTAAATAACAAAATATATGTTGGATTTGTACATAGTATATCAAATTATACTTTGGTAAATAATATCACGTTGGTAGTATGCCAGAACATACCTAAATCGTGGTTTGGTAATGAAGAAACACTAGATAACTGACCGGAATCGAATTATCTAGGGGGTTTGGATCTGCATAAAAGGGGGTTGTTCTCTCTCGTTTGATTCGATGCAACTGACCTTCTTCTCCGGTAAACTCTGCAAAACAAAGCACCGTTAGCCTCGTCAAGGGGAGAAGAGGGGTTCTCTCCTTGACCCGACTCCGGCGTGAGAATAAGTATGTGTTTATGAAGAAGAAGAGGTATTGACGAAGTGTGTGTAACTTGAATTTCATACCTGAATTGTTCTCATATTTATAGTCGAGAGTTTTGGGGGGGAAAACTCGTTGGTGAAATGCTGACGGAAGATGCTAACCCCGTAAGCGGTTACATTTCCTTCCGTTAAGCTTCTCGATCCGACGTGAGTGCACACGGATTGCTGTTTAGATCTATGGCTGGGGGTTTGCCACGTAGAAAGTGATTAAGTGGAGGTTTCTTTCCAATTTCATGCCATCATCTTGATTTCAGGGATGTATGAGGTGATGACACGTGTCCAGACGGTTGTAACCGTTTAGTGGTGCACGATTGGGTCCTTCTAGAAGGTTATTGCCATAATCCTGTGTGACTCTTTATCGTGTGGCACCAGTTGGGTAAATAATATCCAAGTCTGGATATTATTAGGCGGAAGTGTTTAACTTAGGATTTTTATCCTTTGTTTATGGAGGAAAGCGCAAGGATTTATGATTTCCTGTTGGCGCGCAAGTGTTGTCTGCTATCTGTCTCTTAAGCCTCCTTTGTAGGACCAGTGTTCGGCCGCGCAAGGTTAAAAAAAGGCTGAAAGACAAGGTTACGATATGCTCCCAAGTACTTATTATGAGGTTTTTGGGACCTTACCCCTTCAAGTCCCCCAAGTCTAGTGTTGCTCTTATGCAAATAAGTGGAGCACTGGACTTATGAGAGAGAAATGTTTTTTGGCGCGAAAGTAGGGAATCTTCTGTGAGAAGATTTACTTTGCTTATTAAAACCTTTAGGGGAAGTTGTGATTTTTCCCTTTGTTGATTTGACCCTTTGGTAATCATGACCTGACGCTTGGTGACGTCAATTTGTAATAAAGATTAGTATTTGCGATACTTTTTCTTCTTACCTTGGGATACGTATTAATGCTTGTCAGGCCTCATTTATGGGGATATGACCCTAGGTCCTGCAGCGCCGTTCAGAAGGGACGTTTTTGACAGTTAATCATGGTGATTAAGCTTTTCCTTTTCCCGGAGTTTGGTTCCTCTATATATACATTTGAGGATTCTTATCTTCTTCCTTAATTTGGAAAATATGAAGGCGAAAAGTTCCTTTCGTACCCGGTGACTTTTAGATATCTTAAGGATCTACGAGGCTGCTGAGGGTCTCTTGCTCCTTGCTGATTCACCGCCATTAATGGCTATCGGAGAAGAAAAACAGCTCGACCTCGTTTCTTCAATGGTTGTAAGTTCTGATCGTAAAGTTCACCGGCCACAGGGCACTGTTGATAAAAAAAAGTTGATGTGTTATCTGCTGAGGACTTAATGACCCGTTTTCCGATGATTCGGAAAGGTGGATGTCAACTGGTGTACCGTCGCCGGAAGAACCGTCATGGTGATCAGGTGCTGCTTGTTGATGATGGTCCTGCTGCTGATTAGGTTAAGATTGGGAAACAGTGTATTCCCTTTTTTTGATGTTTGTAAATATGTTGGTCTTGCTACTGGGAAATTTTTGAAGATCTCTGTCGTGATCTTTGTGAATGGTTGTTTGAAGTGTTATACTGCACTTGATGATATATGTATTTTTTGATGTGCCGTTGTGCATGTAAGCTTTGGTTGCTTCAGTTTGTGTTTGGATTACAATATGTTGCATATGTTTAATTGCTTTGAATAGGTAGAGCGAATGAGAATGGTATTGTGCTCATGTGTGAACGTTTGTCTAAAAATGCGGGAGGTTGTGCCCTTTTTAGACTGTTCATGAGGCGTACAATGTTTACCATATTGTTTTCGCGTAAACCAAAAGAATTATATGCAATTTGTAACAAACAGTAACATGTGTAGGGATGATACTTGCATTAATAGGGCGCAAGGCCAATAATACAAAGTGCAATAAAGAAATACATTGCCTGTATACTTTTATCTTTGCGGGATGGTTTGGCTTATATGTAACACCTGCGCAGCTGCTGCGCGTTCCAGGTGCGAGGAACTAGTGTCCCATCGATTCTTTTCAGTGTGTATGCCCCTTTGCCTAGGGCTTCATTGATGATGTATGGACCTTCCCACTTTGGCGCTAGTTTGCCTGGTTTTTCAGCGTTGGAAGCCTCATTGTCGCGCAAGACGAAGTCACCAGGAACGAAGGTACATACGCGTACACGCGCGTTGTAGTATTTTTCTAGTTTGGATTTGTACCTTGCCTCTGTGATGGCGGCATTCTCGCGCCTTTCTTCGAGAAGGTCTAAATCCAGTCTTCGCTCTTGCTCATTGTTTTGCTTTTGCATAGCAATCATGCGCGGTGATGGGAGGCCGATCTCAGCTGGGATTACTGCCTCCAATCCATAGACAAGACTGAATGGGGTTTCCCCCGTACTGGTCTTTGGCATGGTACGATGCGCCCATAGGATGCTGGGGAGTTCATCGACCCATCCCCTGCGCGCTGTTCCGAGGCGCACTTTAATGCCGTCGACAATCTGTTTGTTGACACTCTCAACTTGGCCATTTGCTTGTGGGTGCACCACAGAGGCGAAATTGTGTTCGATCTTCATTTCTTTGAACCATTTCTGAAGATCTTCTGAGGCGAAGTTGGTGCCGTTGTCGGAGATAATGCGCAATGGTAATCCGAATCTGCAAATAATGTGTTCCCATATAAACTTGCGGATTACCATTGCTGTGGTTGAGGCCAAGGCCTTAGCTTCAACCCACTTCGTGAAGTAGTCGACTGCTACAATGATGAATTTTACTGCGCCGGGCGCGTCAGGGAATGGTCCCACAAGATCAATGCCCCATTGTTGGAAAGGCCAGGCAGACGTGACCGGTAAAAGCGGGTTCTTTGGTCGGAGTGTTTTTGGCGCGTGGCGCTGACATGCTGCGCATTTCCGTAGTAATTCTACCGCGTCTACGTGCATTCCCGGCCAATAGTAGCCCGCATTCATTATTTTTGCCACTACCATGCGTGGTCCGGCGTGTATCCCGCATAACCCTTCATGGACCTCCCTGACTAAATATTGTGCGTCTGTTTTGTCAACGCAGCGCAATAGTGGTCCCATGAATGACTTTCGGTACAGAATCCCTTCCGCCATTTCATAGTTTATTGCCTTGTTCTGGATTTTTCGAGCCTCCGCCTTTCCTTCTAGGAGTTTCCCATGTTGTAGGTATAAGATAATCGGAGACATCCAGGATGGATTGCCGATCTCTATAACATTTACTTGTTTGAGAGGGACGGAAGGGTTGGACATACTTCGATGCGTACCTCTTTTGCTAAATGTTTGAAACTAGTGGCGGCCAATTTGCTTAGCGCATCCGCGTGCTTGTTCTCGCTTCTGTTTATGTGATTAACCTTGAATGTTTGGAATTTGCTGATTAGCATTCGCGCTTGTTCGAGGTATAGAGCCATTGCTTCTCCTTTTGCATCATAATGACCATTGACCTGTTCAGCCACTAATTTTGAATCTACATTGGCTTCGAGGTTTCTTGCCCCCATCTTGAGCGCTAAACGAAGGCCTGCTAGGAACGCTTCGTATTCTGCCTCGTTGTTTGTGCTTCGGAAATCTAGGCGTATAGCATATGTAAGTTCGTGGTCATCTGGGCTGACCAATCGGAGACCCGCACCTGCTCCGTCATCATTAGAAGCACCATCTGTGTGCAGAGTCCAAACCCTATCGTCGAAAACAGGAACAGGGTTTTGGATTGCCTCGCACTCTTGGACTTTGTCGATAGGAACTTCTGTGGCAAAATCTGCTAGAACTTGCCCCTTGATTGCCGGTCGCGGTCTGTATAGGATATTGTATCCTCCGAGCTCAATAGCCCATTTGGCCAATCTTCCCGCGACGTCGGGTTTGGATAAGATTTGGCCTAAATGGTAATTAGTGAGAACTGTGATGACATGACCAGAGAAATACCGACGTAAGCGCCGTGATGCATGTACTAGCGCGAGGACTTGTTTTTCTATCATTGAGTAACGTGTCTCTGGGCCAGTGAGCATCTTGCTTATATAGCAGATTGGAGTCTGAATGTTTTCTCGCTCCACCATTAATACTGCGCCTACCGCTACTTCCGCAGCAGATAAATATAAGATCAGTGGCTCTTTTTCTCGTGGTGCTGTTAGCGTTGGCAACTGAATTTGTCACACCCCGACCACGTAGAACATACAAAACGTGGCGGAAACGTCGGGGAGTGTTGTAACAGAATTAATTGTTTCAAATCCATGGCAATTGAAGTTTCGTTTTATTAATCAAACATGAAAGTTTACATTGTTTTAAACAAGAACCAAAGAGTACATAACATAAATTAACTAGTTCTTGTCTCGTTTTAAGTCACTAAGACACAGGTCCGCCTAAGTATGTCTTGATAAGTCCTATGCATCATCTCCTGAAAACACATGTGAAAATAGGTACGTCAGCATAAAAATGCATGTGAGATACATAGGTTTTGTGAAAACAGAATTCATGACTTATGTTTGAGAAAATGTTTAGTCATGAACCTTGTAATTTGCTTTGTCTTGTAAATCATTTGAAAAACGATAAGATCAGATGATATGTATAAATAAGAGAATAATGTATGGTTAAATGAATAACCATGTAAAATGAGTTTGTATAAGATAAGTTGTTTGTAAATCAATGTCTTGTGAAAAGTATGTTATTTGTATAAAATGTTATATGTCTCAAATTGAAATGATTCAAATAACGCTACAATATGTGATACCATACAAACACTTATATATAGGAAGTACTAGCGGCGTATCCACCGTGCTTGTATCATATTACATACGCCTCGTTACTTAAATCACTTACTCAAACCAAACCATCAAGATGTAATGTTTAACAATTGTAGAAATGTTTATGTATAGTCAAATGTCTATCGTCAAATGTAAATCATGTCAACAGATACAAATGGTTCACACGGTTCAATAGTTACAAACGGTTCATATAATCAAAGAGTTACGACGGTTCACATAGTCAAATGGTTACAACGGTTCAAAATGTAGTATAATGTTTTCATATGCTGGATGAGCATATGCAACAGAAATGCAATGTAAAACAATGTACTAAGTATGCACGTAATGGACATACATAGCATAAGTGTAATGTAAAACAATGTACTAAGTATGCACACAATGGGCGTACATAGCATGAAATGTATTGTAAAGTGATGTACTAAGTATGCACACAATGGGCATACATAGCATAAAATATATTGTAAAGTGATGTACTAAGTATGCTAAGTTAACATACAAAGCAGAAAAGTCAAGTAAATCAATGTGCTAGCATGCTATCAGTCAACATACATAGCAGAAATGTAATGTAAATCATGTACTAATAGTGTACTAATGAACATAACAAGTATATGATGTGAAAAACAGGAAAGCACGAAAGTAACAAGTAGGCACATGTGTTTCACCCCAAAACAGTTTGGAAAACAGTAAAAAAGGGGTCTATGTACTCACTTGAGATTTCTTAGTAATCCTTGAGTAACAACCAAACAATGCTAGAGATCACGGATATCAAACGGCACCTAATATAGGTAACTATGTTAATATACCGGACCTAAATCGGAGGATTGGATAGAATGAGGGTTCGTAAACCAAACGAGTATAGAGACTCGTGTCATATGGTTTAACAAAGCCTACATACTAAATGAAACCTAGCCTAAGTGCTTACGACCCATTATGGCCCGCTTAGGTAGCTTATGCTACTTTAACGCGTCGTTCGCGTAAAACGCGTTCGGAACGCCTAACTAGTCCTATGACAAGTAAAATATGCCTTAACATATCTAATATTGTTACCAAATCAGTTTAGACACCAAAAGTTATGTTACATATGCTTAAAATGAATTTTGGCGTAAAAAGGGCATTTTGGTAATTTACCTAAGGCATATATACTACCTATCATACAACTACTTAAACGAAGAGACCATAAGGTATAACCTCTGAAGGTTATTGTTGGTGCATCCGTCTGTCGTCTACGTCTTATGTCGAGTCTCAGTCTCGTTACGGATCTGAAAGAGGATGATGTCAACATCTTGGATGATGACATCATAATAGTGATGTCATCATTGCATCACCTCACAAGAGACAAAAGCATTTATGACCTTAGATGTTGTTTTCGTTCATAAAGTTAGAACTGATTTCGCTCATGTGTCAAAAGTGATGATTTCGCTTATATGGTAATTATCTGATTTCGCTTATGTGTCATGTATGTAAAAGCGATATCAGTAAGCCTATATATAGGTCTATGAGCGAAATCACATACATAGTTCGAGGTGTGTTCTTCCGGTGAGCCACGAAGTGCTGCCGAAGTGTTGACTTGATTGTAAAAGTTATCAGTATCAATAGAATCAACAGTTTAAAGGTGATTTACAAGGTGATACAGTTCATTTGAAAATCCGAATCATGGACGAGGAATTCTACAACGCGTTCGCTACTCCTGTTACTCAAATTTCTCTTGCACAAAATACGATGTTGGAAAACGAAACGGGAACAAGGCAAAAACCGCCCAAACTAATGAACATCGAAGAATATAAGGGTTGGGAAGGCCGTTTCGAGAATTGGGTACAAGCTAACTACTTGGATGCGTGGGAATGTGTCGAGACAAAATACATTCGACCGATGAATGATGATGAAGAAGTGGTTCCGATTAAAGATCTGAGTGCCGATGCTAGAAAGAAGTACAAAGATGAGAAAATGATGCTGAGTTTATTGCAACAAGCTGTGAAAGAAGATATTTTGGTTCTATTGCAACATAATGGAACTTCATACTCGATTTGGAAAGCTTTAAGATCAAAGTTTGTTGGTAGTCAAGAAATGATAAAGAACAAGAAGTCACTTCTGAAGAAAGAGTTCGATCTGTTTCGTGGTTTGAAGAATGAAAGCACAAGGGAGATTATTGAAAGATATTGCAATCTGCTAGCAAACATGAAGAGATTGAGCATCGAGAAAGACAATGAAGAGTTGATAGAAAAGCTTGCTGATGCATTGCCACACGAGACTTGGGGCACATATCTCATGATGCTTAGAAACAAGAAAGGTTTTAGCAGTTTGACACTCAGCAAGTTCATTGAGAAGTTGGAAGCTCAAGAGATGGAGCAACGAAAGATTATTCGAATGAAAGATTTTCATGGTGAACAGGATATTGGGTTGTATTACAAAGCAAGAGTGAATGAGAAATCTACAAATCTATCTCCAAAAATAGAAACTGCTTACAACGTCAAGAATTCTTCTGGAAGTTCATCATCAGGATCAAACAGCAAAACAACTTTTACATCGTTTCCATCATTTGATCCAAATGTGTCAACAACAAGAAATGGCAAAAAGCTTCAATGCAACATTGTGTTGAACATTGAAAATGATCAGGAATATTCTGAAGAGTTAGCAAAAAGCCATATGTCTTTATTGGGAACTGTTCTTGAATCTTATGGTAGTTTTGTTGCAGGTTGTATCGGGAATCCAATGCTAACCAAGGAAGATTACGACCAGATAGATGCTGAAGAGATGGAGCTGATGGACATAAAATGGTGCTTGGCCAGCGTGTTGAGGAGAGCTGAGAAATTCAAGCAAATCACTGGAAGAGATGATCTTCGTGAGGCAGGTGCTTCTACTTTAGGTTTTGACAAATCTAAAGTCACTTGTTTTCGTTGCAGGGAGAAAGGACACTTCATGAGGGAGTGCAAAAATCGTGAAGCAAGTGGAGCTCAAAATCCGTTCAACAATAACAATGATTACTATCGAAAAGCCATCTACCATCAAGTTGCTCAACAACATCAACATCAAGCACAAACTGCACATGGAAGACACATTATTGAAGACTCTGGAAAGAGAGCTTGTGCGGTTAATCAAGATTCTTCAAAGAGAGCTGATGGTAGTGCATTGATAATAGATCAAGATGATGAAAAGTTACCTGAAGGGTTTAGTTGGGAAAATTTCACATGGGATAATTATGTTCCTGATCAAGCTATAGCTAACAAAGCTTATGTAGCCCGAGTTGAAGAAGATAGTGATGATGATCGTGAGTATTGGGCGAGAAAATTTGATGCTGATATGAAATTGATTGCTGAGAGTGGTAGTGAAGATGAAAAAGTCAAGAAGAAAAAGAAAAAGAAAAAGATAAAGACACCAGTGAGCAGTGATGATGAGACTGTTCCAATGATCAAAAGGAAAGTAAAGGTTGAAGTTCCAAAGTTCAAAGTTGATCAAGAAGTTGATGCTAAAAAGATTCCAGTGAAGTGTGAAAACTGTGAAGCTGTGAAGAAGCAGAACAGTACACTGATCTATAACTTGAATAGTTTGAAGGAATCTTATGATGTACTGAACAAAGCAATGAACCAATACAATCAAACAAGTGAAGAACAAGCAACAGCGATGAAAACACTTCAAGGAGCTTTTATGACGAAACAAAAAGTGGTGAACAACTACATTGAGAAGTGTGCAGTTCTTGAACAGAAGCTAGAGTTACAAAGAATTGAAACTGAAAGAGTTAATAGTTTGTTGAAAAGTTACTCATGTACTTCTTATGTCATTGATAGGATTTATCCGACTGTTGAAGGCATGAAGGCATTTGAAGAGGATGAAGTAACTGAAGAAAAGAAGGATGATGGAAAAGTGACTGAAGAAAAGACTTCAGAAAAAAAGAACAAGAAGAAGAGTGACTCAAAGAAAAAGACTGACAAGAAAGATTCTGGTAAGAAACAAGATGTCAGTTATAATAAGTGTCCACCCCCGCTAGAAAATGGATATTTGCCCAGGAATCCAAATCAGGAAAGAGTCGAAAAAGCAACAAATTTACAATGGGAGTCAGAGTCATCAGTCAATTTGCCAGAAAATATTGATGTGACTTTTACATAATCTGACACTGATCATGAGTCCGAGTTAATAAAGAAAGTTGTCGATCAGGTGTTAGATAGAGATGAAACTGAGGAGTCAAAGTTGGAGTCAAACTCAGAGTAAAGTCAGAGTCAAAGTCTGGTTCTGAAAGTTCGAGTTCGACAGTCAACAGTCAAAAGCCTTCAGTTAAAAGGGTTTATAATAAAGAATTCCTGTTATCAAAATCTAATTTGAGTGACGAAACATTCAAAGTTGCTTATACATTGAATGATTCTGACAAATTATATTCTGATGAGGAATTTTCAATAAGAGGTGTCAAAACTGAATTGATCAAAAAGGTTTTCAAACTTACAGAAATTAACATTTCTGAAATAAAAGATTTAAATCTTAATGGTAAACCTAAAACTTACACCTCAAGAGTATAACAAAGATTAAACAAGAAAAAAGGTTACAGTTCTGGTTCTGGTTTTCACAAGAAACCAAACCCTAACCGTAATTTCAAAAAGAAAGGTCTTGGATTTATTCCAACAGAAAAATGAAAAATATGTTCGTGATTTTAAAGCAAAGATGACATTTGTTTCAGGTACATCAGCAGAAGAAGAAGAAGAAAAGAAAGAATTCTGGAGACAATCGAACAAAGAATTCTTTGCGAAGAAGCAAGAAGAGATGAAATTTTATGATCAGATGAAAGATACGAGAACCTGTTTCCAATGCAACACTGTTGGACATATTGCCAGAGATTGTTCTAAGGCAATACCATCAAAACAGGGAGTTTCTCGTAAACAGAAAGAGAAAGTGATTGAGTTTGAACCACCAATTGACAGAACAAAGTTATTCAAAAATTCTACATTTGAAATTGGTGAAAGTTCAAACAGATTTTACAAGAAAAAAGCTCAATCTGACAACCAGAAATGGGTTGTTAAGAAGTTTGGAGGTAGTTCTAGCGATGATTTTGATAGGTCGAAATCAGAGGAGCTATCTTCTGGCGATGAATCTGATTCCACAAAATCAGATGAGCCACAGGTTGAGGTAAAAGGAGAAAAATCAGTTCCGACTGTGGATGATGAGAATTTTCCACCACTTCGGGCTGAAAATTTTAAAAAGAAAATTGGTAAAGTTGAGATTTCAAACCAATTTTATGATGATAAAAAGGTTTTTGATGTTGAAAAGGCCTTTAACCCCACTGTGAAACATATTTTTGGTAAAATGATTGATCGAAAAGTCAAAGGGGTTAAAGAGTTCTATGAGAAGAAGACGAAGAAATATAAGGTTGAACCATCCCTGGTTTGTGACTGGGATGGCTCATACTATGAACAGTAAGTCTGTGGACTTGCCGGAGATCCCAAGTTTGTAATCGTGGATCAGGAATCGGCATCTTTCTTGAAAATTGATGTTTGTGAATGAATCTTATAAAGTTTAAATTTTTACAGGTTAAGTGTGACTTGCCGGAACTCCCAGGTTGGTAAGTGTGGAGTAGGTATCAGCATTTATCTTGAAATTTACTTTGATAAGTTCAGTGTACAAGTGATTCAGAGGTTTGTTTTGGCATAGTAATTACTCAAGGTCATTAATTTGAACTTGATGTAATTTTCATACAAGTGGTTGAATGACAATATGATGAACCATGCCCCTACAAGTGGTAAAACCAAACTTATTTTCTGGAAAAATCATTTTGATTAAAACAAACTTAAGTGTTTTGAAATCTAAATGAGAAAATAGTTTGTTGAAAGGGGGAGTTCTGATGGTTTATGCCAAGTGGATGGTGATTTGATGTGATTTGATATCAGTTGTCAACTTTCTTGTATAGTTTGTTTTCAAATTTCCTAAAATGTGTTTGCATTTTAGGGGGAGTAAGAAATTTTAGAAAATCCAAAAACATTTGAAAATTTGAAAATGAGTTTTGTTGTATAAAAGAGGAAATGATAGTACATCAGTGGACTATCACAGCATGCTAAAGAATTGGTAAGATAAAAAGTGATAAACGGTCTCACTGATGATGTGCCAGTAGATTTTTGCACATTTAGTAGATTGTGACGAGATATAAACCTAAATTTCAAACTTGCTTATATCGTGGGTAACATCTTTCGGATATATGGGTAACCCCCGAAATCTTGTTTGAAAGGTCCCTCTTTCTGAGATACTAGGTCTTTATACTCAGTGATATCTGGGGTATTATCCCGGGACTTCTGATTTTGCGGAAGCAATGGCCTAGTCCCCGAAGAATACTTTCTGCTTGCTTGAAACATAGTGCCGCCCTCAGCAAATTGATGAAACAATAAAATTGATAGTCAGTGCTGTTGTAATCAAAAGATCCTCTAAAGGGGACACACCAAAAGTCGAAGCCGTCATCTCTCTGCGTATCGAAAGATCGACCTGAGCTCTCACGGCCCTCGCATTATAACCCCTTACAGATATCATCTGTGGTATACTCACCTGTAAGACTGAATATTGGGATCTGGATACGGGAGTATATTCTGAGGTGGGACACGCGATTGAGTTTAAGTGCTTAAGACATTAATATCGTATCTCGAAGCAGTTGAACTTTGTGTGAGAATTTAAGTGGACCAGTATACTGACAATCTAGGTGAATCGTTTAGAACTTAAAATGAAATGAAGCTTAATGGTGTTGGTGATTTGTCTCATAAACTGATATGATTCTCTTACGCAAACTCACAAAAATATTGTTTGTAAATATTTCTTTACTGTTTTTCATTCTATTCAAAAATCCCAAAAAGATTTTCAGTGTGTTTTAGTTTAAATTTTGAAAAAGTCAAAAATATTTTCGACAACTGGTGTTGAAGAGCTGATTTTCAAAATTCCAAGTGCTAAACTTGACGAACTGGTTTGGGAATGTTGTATGTGAAGAAATTTTAAGTCTTGTTACAAGTGCTCATCAGAAGTTTTGAATTTGATATTTCTTCAAGTGGTTCATCAGAGTCTATAAATGAATTGATATATTTGTTTGAGACAGTTTTAAATGACGTCTATATGCTTAAATGTTTATCATAAAACTTATGTTTGTGGTAGAGAATGTACAGGTTTGAGGAAGAGTCAAGTTCCGATACCTGAGGATTGTGTGATTTCAACATGCCAAGCTGCGATCCCAGCCTATCGAAATGGGGAGTCTGAAGATACTTAAAGGAAGGAGTATGTTGGTGATGAAAAGAGAAGAGAAGATAGAGATTGAGGATTTTTACAGCGTCAAACATTTCAAAGAGAAGTTAAAAGGCTGATATAGACTGAAGATGCAAAGACTCGACACTGAAGACTCCGTCAACATCCGAGGGGGAGTTTGTTGGTGCATCCGTCTGTCGTCTACGTCTTATGTCGAGTCTCAGTCTCGTTACGGATCTGAAAGAGGATGATGTCAACATCTTGGATGATGACATCATAATAGTAATGTCATCATTGCATCACCTCACAAGAGACAAAAGCATTTATGACCTTAGATGTTGTTTTCGTTCATAAAGTTAGAACTGATTTCGCTCATGTGTCAAAAGTGATGATTTCACTTATATGGTAATTATCTGATTTCGCTTATGTGTCATGTATGTAAAAGCGAAATCAGTAAGCCTATATATAGGTCTATGAGCGAAATCACATACATAGTTCGAGTTGTGTTCTTCCGGTGAGCCACGAAGTGCTGCCGAAGTGTAGATTCAATTGTAAACGTCATTCAGATTAATAGAATCAACATATTAAAGTGAATTCTCGCTGAATTGAATCTGATTTGTCTGTTTCCGCCGTTCAAATCAGTAATAGCTCTTCTAATCGACTCGTTTAGGTCCGAATTCGATCCTACAGTTATTCCCTATATACTATGGTCACCTAATGTGCTTGGTCGGATCCTAATGATCGACCAAACGGGTCGGGTTCGAAAGTATAAGCGATTGTTTAGATCGCTTACCTTTACGACCCTATATAAGCACTAAACTAAAAGTGATGAGCTAAGCATGTTAAAACCTGCTTAACTAAGTTTAGAAAACAGGTTTGGTATCAAAACAAACGGTTTTGATACCTAAGAGTAGTTTGGTTACAAAATACGCAAGAATACGCATTCTGGCCGAAACTACGACTCGTCACTAAGCCTAGATAACGTGGTAATCAGTAGGTATAGTCACTAGGGACTATAACCATCGTGATCACGCTCACGTTATGAAGTTCAAACGAACTTCGCATCGACCATAAACTGGTCAATGCAGAAAGTCAAACATAGTTCGACTTTCGGACTAGAAAAGCGATAAAAGAATGAAGGAACACTTACAAAGGGTCCCCGCAAGATTGATTTCCAAGTAATCTCAGGTAGGAAGTGTATAAACACAACCACTTAGAGAAAAACTCAGATTTCAAGTGGGTTTTGCAATGGGGATGGATGGGTATTTATAGTAAATGGACCACCGTTAGGATCGTTCCTCGAATAACGTGCCTTCATCTCACCCGTACACTTGTCGGAATGTTGTGGTAGCTCATTTTGCACCCACCACAAGTTATTGACAAGTGGCATTGGCCTTTGGGGTGTTTAAGGGCTGGAAAGAGGCTGTTAAAAACAAGTTGCTGCATCTGGCCCCTGCTTGCGCACCGTAACACTCAGAGTGTTGAGGTGCGCAAGGACCTGCAGACCAGAAGTTTGAAAAATGACAGAACAGGCCCCTGAAGCTCCAAACTTGCTATTTGATGCATTTTTGACACGTTTAAGCCCCGTTAACCCCATTTCAAAGCTCTAAAATGAAGTTAAAGTATAGGGAACTTAAAATGTGCACAAAAATATCTCGGGTGTCGGTTCGTTTGGCCGTACGATCGCGATGTTCGCTTAATTACGACGGAATGCGCATAAGCGCGAAAAACGATCCAAATGGCGTGACGAATGGTTTTTTCTTATGCCAAACACTAAAATAAAATATTTTAGTGCTTACATGAATTTTTGGATGTCCGGATGTATTCTGAACGTAAGTTATGCGCGAAAATGCAAACTTGTGCACTTTTTGACGCTTTTAGTCCCTGAATGACCCAAAAGTTTATTTTAGCACACCGAACCCCTCAAAGCCTATTTCTAAGCTATGTAAAGGATATTTAGGGTGTGTTTAACTTATGGTCATGTTCCGGAATGTTCGTTACAGTTCAAATTGGCATACTTTCGCAGTTTGTCAAGTTTAGTCCCTGTAAGCGATTTAACTTGATTTTGCCATACCAAAGCCTTCAAAACTTATTTCTAAGTTATGTAAAGGTTATTTAAGGTATGTTAAGCCTATTTCACTATTCCGGAGTGTTCTTTGCATTAAACTGGTTATATTTACGCATCAGCGCGCGTATAACCTTCTAGAAAGCGATTTAGAGCTTGAAATCGAACAAGAGTTGATATGTGCAAAAGATACACATATTTATACAGATCCCAAGTATGAAATACAATATTTCTTTGGATTGGCATTTGTTTGATGGTTTCAGTGACCCAGGTGTCACAGAATTAAACATTCTTTCATTTGCTTGAAGGCTGCTTCCGCTTCGGGTGTCCACTGGAAGTGGGTTTTCTTGGCGCAGTTTCGTAGTGTGCTAATGAATGGATAAGACTTTGCTGCATGATTTGCCAAGAATCTGTTCAAGGCTGCTAGACGTCCGGCGAGTCTTTGCATTTCTTTTATTGTTGCAGGTGATGGCATTAACTGGATGGCCTGCACTTTCTCCGGGTTTACTTTAAAACCATCCCTTGTTACTATGAAACCTATAAATTTCCCTTCTTCAATTCCGAAGGAACATTTCGTTGGGTTGAGCTTTAAGTTTACACTGCGCAAAGAATAGAACGTACGCTGGATATTTGCGAGCATTGTATTTTCCTCGTGGCTCATAATGACGAGGTCATCCATGTATACCCCGACTGTCTTACCGATATCACCTCTGAAGACCGTGTCCATTAGGCACTGGTACGTTGCGCCTGCGTTGCGTAAGCCAAAGGGCATTTTTGTGTAACAGAAGATGCCCTTGTCTGTGCGGAATGCGGTCTTGTCTTCGTCTTCTTCTTTCATTTGGACCTGATGATAACCTTTATAACAGTCAAGAAAGCACTTCCATCGAAATGATGCTAGAGAGTCAACTTTTTTGTCTATCTCAGGAAGCGCGTAGCAATCTTTTGGGCATGCTTTATTCAGGTCTTTGAAGTCGACGCACATTCTCCATCTGCCACTGTGTTTTTGGACCATTACTGATTTGGTGACCCATGTATGGTATTGAACCTCGCGCAAGATTCCGGCATTAAGTAGCTCTGTCACTTGCTCGTCCATGGCTTTTGCTTTCTCATCGCTGAAGCTGCGCCTCCCCTGTGCAACAGGTTCTGCTGAGGGTCGGATGTTCAGACAATGTTGTGCTATATCGCGCGGAACCCCAGTCATGTCTGCTGGGCACCAGGCGAATATGTCTTTATTGTTGGACAACAATTCTTTTAATTGTATTCGTGTTGCTGGGGAAATGGCGTGTCCTAACAGGATGGTCTGTTCTGGATATTCATCATTCAGAACCCATTTCTCTGGCTCATTTGATGCTGAGGGTTTGGCCACTTTTGCTGGTGGCTCATCGTCCACGTACATGACCTCCTTACTTGAGTATAGAATTGCAACTCCAGTTTCTGTTGGAAATCCACATGCAGCATGTGGAATAGAAGTGATCATGCTGAATTCTCTTTGTGACCTTCTTCCGAGCAATACATCATGGCGTGATGTTGCCGGCATGACCATGAAATTTACTGTGACTGTGAGCGAATGCTCGCCATCAGATAGAGTCACAGGGAATACTATTTGCCCTAACGGGAATACAGCTTCATTACAAAATCCGGTGAGAGGGAAATCGACCGGCTCCAGACGTGCTTTGTCTTCTGGATCGAGTTGTTTGAAGCACTGCTCGTATATGATATCCATCAAGCTTCCTGGATCTATAAACATATAGTCCGTTCGATAATGGCCGAAGATGCCAGTAATAATTACTGGTCGCTCTTCCTGAGGGCCTCCAGGAACAACAGGAAACACGACTTGCTGTTCTCGCCAATGCTGATCATGGTGTCGTTTGTTTGGCCTTCGTGAAGGGCCTCCTTGTACCATGTTTATTTGTTTTGGTTTAGCTATTTGACCATTGGTACCTTCTGGTTTTGGAATTACCCTGGCATAACTGTCAGATTGGATGTCCCACTGATAAGGCATCTGTGGGTCCAATACTACAGTATCAATCCTGCCACTGCTTTCTTGCCGAATATCAGATCTGATGTTTGGGGACTCAGGTCTGATAATTTGTGTGAAAATTTGGTTCAAAGCTATCTGGAATCTGCCGATCCAGTATTCTGGAGCTCTCTCTATGAGTTGATCTGAGGAGTCCTTTTCGTCTGAGTTATTGTTACTTGTATTGATTCCCATGATTCCGTCGATCTGAGTATTTGGGGTTGTAGAACCCTTGAATTTAGACCGAGGACCTGATGGGTGAGGTGATGAATTCTCTGCCATGTGAAAACAGAGAAATGAGGGAAACTGAATCGAAACGAGACAAAACTGAAAAAACAGAGAAATCGGTGGGCGCCAATGAAGAAACACTAGATAATTGACCGGAATCGAATTATCTAGGGGGTTTGGATCTGCATAAAAGGGGGTTGTTCTCTCTGGTTTGATTCGATGCAACTGACCTTCTTCTCCGGTAAACTCTGCAAAACAAAGCATCGTTAGCCTCGTCAAGGGGAGAAGAGGGGTTCTCTCCTTGACCCGACTCCGGCGTGAGAATAAGTATGTGTTTATGAAGAAGAAGAGGTATTGACGAAGTGTGTGTAACTTGAATTTCATACCTGAATTGTTCTCATATTTATAGCCGAGAGTTTTGGGCGGGAAAACTCGTTGGTGAAATGCTGACGGAAGATGCTAACCCCGTAAGCGGTTACATTTCCTTCCGTTAAGCTTCTCGATCCGACGTGAGTGCACACGGATCGCTGTTTAGATCTATGGCTGGGGGTTTGCCACGTAGAAAGTGATCAAGTGTAGGTTTCTCTCCAATTTCATGCCATCATCATGATTTCAGGGTTGTATGAGGTGATGACACGTGTCCAGACGGTTGTAACCATTTAGTGGTGCACGATTGGGTCCTTCTAGAAGGTTATTGCCATAATCCTGTGTGACTCTTTATCGTGTGGCACCAGTTGGGTAAATAATATCCAAGTCTGGATATTATTAGGCGGAAGTGTTTAACTTAGGATTTTCATCCTTTGTTTATGGAGGAAAGCGCAAGGATTTATGATTTCCTATTGGCGCGCAAGTGTTGTCTGCTATCTGTCTCTTAAGCCTCCTTTGTAGGACCAGTGCGCGGCCGCGCAAGGTCAAAAAGAGGCTGAAAGACAAGGTTATGGTATGGTCCCAAGTACTTATTATGAGGTTTTTGGGACCTTACCCCTTCAACATCCAAATAAAACAATCATTTACCTGAACTCTCACTTTAGTAAGGCAATCATTTGCCTCCGTATCAATAATAGCCTATATATAACATCAAAATCAATTTCCAGCTAACTAATGCTATAAAATTTAAAGAAAAATACACTTTACCTCTACTTCAGATTGCAAGTGGTTGCCAGCTGTCTTGTTATCTCCAATAATCTAAATGTAACATACGAACCTTTAATCAAATAACAGTAACCTATATTACAAAGTTAATATAGTCATGAATATAATTAAAAGTTTGAAACTCACAAAAAACCAAACCACAAATACATATTGAAAATAAACAACAAAATACATAAAGAGTTACCGATGACTGCGTTGACGGTGTAACATAATTGTCAACTAATGAGCTAAACACTTCATCAGCCATCTCCCATTCAACATCTTTGATCTTTGCACATATTTCGGTTTCTTCATCAATTTGAAGAACACCAGCTGATGCAGGATTGGCAGCGTCAACAGTTGAAGATATAGACCTAGGCTGTATAAGCACATTGATATCATCTCCGAGGTAATGTTACTATCATAAAACAAACCAACTTACTAAGGTAAAGTCACTTAAACCAAAATAAAACAAATCATTTACCTATACAACACTTTGGGTAAGGCTAGCATCTGACCCATTACCAACAACAACCTAAAAAAACATACCAATAATTAAATTAACTCTAAGTAACCATATTAAGCAATATTAAAATAATAGTAACAGTAACCTATATTACAAAGTTAATACAATCATGAAAACAATTAAAATTTTGAAACTCACAAAAAACCAAACCATAAATACATATTTAAAATAAAAAACAAAAAACATAAAGAGTTACCGATGACTGCTTTGACGGTGTAATAGTATTATCAACTAATGAGCTAAACACTTCATCAGCCATCTCCCATTTAACATCTTTGATCTTTGCACACATTTCAGTTTCTTCATCAATTTGAAGAACACCAGCTGATGGAGGATTGGCAGTGTCAACAGTTGTAGATATAGACCTAGGTTGTATAAGCACATTGATATCATCTCCGAGGTATTTAGAAACAGTAAAACGGCTGGAAAATTTAGGCGCTAAATTATAGGCATCGATCTTAATAACAAAAATAACCCTTCGAGAACATAAATTTTCATTCAAATACGATTCTATCCAATTTGGATCATCAACACCCTACAAAAAACATAATAAGCTATCAACACAACTGAACAAACTAATATATACTAAACATGCAAAAACATTCAACAACTAATAATTGTAAAAGGAAATCTAAAATAAACCTCTGACAAAGACTTGTTAACTAACTCATCAGCAGTTATTTTAAGTAGAAATACGGCAGCTTCATTAAAAAGAACACATGTCATCTCATCATTGGTACCATTAGTAACACAAAGTTCCAATTTGTATCTGCAATACGGAAACGATTAATAAAACGGAAAACAAACAACAAATAAAATATTAAAAAAACTTACACATGATGTGGATTGACAACATCTTCTTCACAGTTCCAACAAAAATAGTAAGGCTCAACCATTGACGCCTTCTTACGACATTTGTTACACTTAACATATTTCCAATCACTATGCATTTCCACACCACTTATGTTTGCATCAATGTTGAAAATTGTTCCCTGTACATGATTAAAATTAAAAAACTAATGATTAAAAGTCAAAAACTAACAAAAAATAATTTATTTGTGTGTATTAGCAATACAATACCTCAGCCACATCTCCTGCTGTAAGAAGGTTGTATATGTTTGCAATACTCGTAATTTGAAAGGTGGCTGCATTGTCTTCATTGATAGTAATTTGAGGAGACTCACTGAAAACAAAAAAAATACAACGTATATAAAACATAAAATAATAATGCATCTAATAAAACATGCCAAATCACATAATTACATAATCCTGTAGGCATCAACTTCAGGTATAGAAAGATTCAAGTAAATTTGAGTCACCACAGTTGTCATTAAACTTGTAGAACCTAATTTAATACAAACATTTAAACATAAGTTATAAATAATCAATTAACAATGCAACATATCCTATACATAACACCATACCCTTGTAAGATCGAACTTTGCAAGATGACAAAATAATAACAACTGTATTTTTTGCAATTCTTTAAATATAACCATCGGTAAACTGATTCACCAAGTGTCCCTATAATGAAACATTCACCTTCATATCACTGAATTATATATATCTAAGAATGAGAGAGTAACAATATACAATATAGACGAACGAATTAATATAGATAACACTAACATATTTGGTGTCAGAGATAACAATGTTTCGTACACCAGGATTGCAAGATGAAACAGATTCCAATTGATACTGAACAGAGCCCCATTCCCTAAGAACGCCAATAACACCTACACACACACACACACACACACATATATATATATAACAATAGAAAACTTGAAGAAAAAAAAACTAACAGAATAAAATGCACACATACCTGTAAGATATTTGTCATCATTAACACGATCGGCTAACAGATTGAGTGGAAGAAAATCAAACACATATCGTCTGAAGACAGACGGATGCGTCGGACAAGTAGTAATACTTGTTGAATACAAGAACTGAATATAAATATCGCACCGCAATGGACGATACATGGTACTATACTTATGAACAACAAACTTACGAATCCTGTAAACACATCCCTCTCTAAACGCATTCTGAAATAAACTCAGCAAGTTAGATGGAATCTTTGCATGAATAGATGAACCCTGAAAAAAAATATACATTTTAAGATTAGATAATTACCAATGTAAAATCAAAAACTAAACAATATTGCATTAGAAAGAAATACTTACTTGTGCATCAGATAGAATCATGTCAAACGAAAGGATACGATTTGTTTTAGGGTTGAATGATGTCCAAGCACGCGAGACCAACACATCAACTTACTAGTTGTTGGTAAAATAAGCACGTAAATTCGAAATACTTGCACGATTCATTTTATAAAGTAATAAGCTGCAAATATATATAAGACTGCAATCAACATCAGACATATAATCCATAACACTATAAACAAAGACTACACATATAGACCCATATATATACATACAAGGCTAATAATACTCAACAAAGAAAACATGTTACCTTTGAACAACCTAGTTTGACAACACCAATTACACAATACTATCAGCTGGCGATAATGGAAAATTATAAAAAACTTCCTTATACACAACATTTTTAGTCATATTGTTAGGACATTTTTCTTTATTATCCACATAGAACTTTAGTCCAGCACGAGATGTTACACGAGATGCAGCAACATATAACTGTCCATGGGAGAACACGGGCTTTGCTAAGTAAACACAAACATTATTAAAAGTTTGGCCTTGACTTTTGTTAATAGTCATAGCAAAACAAACTTTTATAGGAAAATGTTGTCGCTTAAATTCAAAAGGCCAAGACGAATTACTTGGAGTCATATCAATTCTACCAATGAATACTTTCTCTCCAACATATGGGCCTGTAATAATCGTACATTCAAGAACACGACGACTTATTTAACTTACAACCAACCGCGTCCCATTACACAAGCCACGTTGCATGTTTAGGTTACGCAACAAAATAACAGAAGCACCAACCTTGAGATGTAGTACATGATTCGGAAGTCCATAAAATTTCAAACCGTTAAGAAACTCAGGAGCATACATAGCATGCAATTCATCAACATTTTTTGTACTTGCACATATCTCATCAACACTAAACAATATATACATTTCACCTGGTATCTTCTCAAGAACATGTTGGTTAATCGTATCAACTTCATCATTAGTCGGACAAAGAATGCAATGTTCCTTCAGGTAATCGACATCATTAAATATGTTCATAATATTAGGGAACGTATTTAACACAACGGACTCAAGATGATTATCAGTTATAGAAATTAACATATCCCTTGTTATACGAATCCAGGTAGCATCATCTGATCCATCCACAGAAACTGAAGGAAGACAACCAGTCCCCATGTCTAAAAGCCATTTACTAAATTCCTGCATTTGAATAAGATCCCTACCAAAAATACTAGGATCACGTAAACGCATGTTAGTTGTTAAAGAAAACACTTTACATGACCTCCATATATTTGGCGACTTGTTAATCGTTGAAGCAACAAATACGCCATTCTCAAGCTATACCCTAATCTATTATTTATACTACATAATTTAAATTAACAAAACACAATACAAACAAACATAGCTATAAGAAGACATGCAACCAACTATTAAATACAAGTAACAATAAAAGAAAGCAATGAAATTAAATATGAATATGAAACACCTATACACACTATGAAAAACAAAATCACACATACATTGCTGAATTGATAGTAGCTCCTTTGATACTTCGTTTCCAATTACAACTTTTCAAAACCTATTGATAAGGGAAACTAAAGAACTGTAGTAAAAAAAATTAAGACAATAGATGGGTTATCAAATACAGTTATCAAAGTTAAAATAATAATGGGGCAACATAGTGGGTAGTTTTTGAACATGCACCATAATTGTAGGAATTATAATTGTCTTTAATTAGATAATATTATATATTTTATACAAAAATAAAGTAAACACGGTACAACCACAAATGAATGCATAACTTAAAATGCTAATTATAATTACAAACTTTAGGTGTGTTAACCTAATTTAAGTTTTTTAAATAAATTGGGTTTTTATAGAAATGTAATAATATATACTAACATTGTCCTATACCATTTATGTTGTTGATTACATTGTGTTTTATTATGGAAAACATTGTGCTTATACGAAATCACTATGTTTAGGAATACTACGTTACCCTATTGTAATAGTCCTTATATACTTTTTGAAGTTGTATGTATATTTTATACAATATTAAGCTCTAATAAAGGCATTGGGTGTTTTATTAAACCTTACTTTTTTACTGAATTCTGATTATCAATGTAAACTTGTTTAAGTGGAAAAAAAAAGCACATCAAAATTTTAAGCTATGTTCAAACGACCTATAGTGATAAAAATATTTATATCTGCATACATTTTAATGTAATAATTAAGTTAATCTCATCTTGACTTAAGTCACTGGTTGCCTGCCATATATCTGTTGCGAAAAACACAATTAACATTATCCATAAGACAATTCAAGATATTGTTTTGTCTTTTATTAATCAACTCAATAACCGAAATATTATTTTTTGAATATTTTAAATGTAGTATCTTTTTTATGTATTATTTGTGTTTTCAAAAACAATGACATGAATTCTAAATTCAGATTGACTTTTTTTCAATAACATGGAACCAAAAATAAAAAAAATTGCAAGACTTCCGGTGACAAACACAAAAATGGACCCATGCTATTTGGAATGTTTCAATGAATTTAATAAAATATGATAAACTTTAAGGTTGGGTTACAATTGGATAATTAATCATAACTTTGAGTTTATGTTTCTAATTTGAACTTATAATAAAATATGATAAACTTTAAGCTTGGGTTACAATTGGATAATTAATCATAACTTTGAGTTTATGTTTGTAAATTAACTTAAAGAAACTTTTGGTTATTTTAAAATTGAATATGAAATCACTATAACTTTTAGGATTTTCAATTTATGTTGTTAGTGATATGATCATTTTGGATGTAGCTTTCTTAATGGTTTAACTTGCAAATCACAATAGAGTTGACTTGATCATTTAACAATCTGTATATATAATGCCAAATTAAAAATACACAACCTGTATACAATTTGTTACACTACCCGAACCAGAAACTACATTAAACATCAATCATATATTAAATAATACTACGTTAAACATCATCCATATATTAAATAATAAAACGAAATATCAAACATTAGAAGATCCTTACACAATAAACTACTATATTAACATTAAATTACTAAAATACTAAAGACATTAACATAAACTTTAAACAAACATGATACATCAAAACATAAAGAAAAAGAGAAGCTTAATACCTTTAGTAATTTGGAGACACAAGGCTCTCAAAATAGACAGACCCTTGTAAGACAGTCATGTACTTCCAAGGAAAGTAGTACCCAACTCGCATAGTTTTCATATCTAACATATAAATATCCCCACAAGTAGTCATCAACAGCATTTCATCAGTAGACTCTACATACTCTACAAACCCGAGGAAACTCGATGGAACAACACTAATACAAGGCAGAACCCATAAGTTAATCCATTCTTCATATCCCAACTTACACAAACCAACTAAATACATATCATATTTATAACGCATAAAAATGTGAAGTTGCCCAGCAATACTGACCAAAGATCCATCAAAACCTCCTCCATAAAAATCACATGGTAATGGAACACTTGAAAATTGCTCTAGCTTAACATCAAAACGTAAAATTGACTGCACACAATCACCAGAACATGAATCAACAATGAAATATACACCATCTCCACACAATGTACCTAATGACCATTTTCCACCATGCTTAAAAGACATAATGTCTGTAATTTTCCTCCAAGAATGTAGTCGGGTAGAATAAATATAAACTGCCTCTGTGCCACGTCTTCTTATAACATGTAAACCCTTGTACTCATTAGCAGAATCCACATAGAAAGCAGCAGAATCAGAATGTTTTTTGAAGAAACCATGTGATTCACATGATGACAAAGATGTACTTGCCTGTGTAAGTGGATTCCAAATTAAAATTTGAGAAGTCTCTTCCAGGCACACACATAACATTCCATCCAAACTCCCTAATATCATCAATTCATCTGGTCGGGTTTTGAATGGTTTAACAGACATCATTTTAGGACCACAAAAGCACGTGCGTGCATAAAACAATTTTTCAAGAGAACCACAACGATCTAATTTCACAAGAACCCACTTGGTAGCTGACGCTGACGTACTATGACAATGAATTAATGGAAACTCTGGTGTGGACAGGATATACAACCATTTTTTGCACACCAACTTGCATCGACCTATATCTCTTGTAGAAAGTTTTGTAAAAATGTCATACATTAATATTGATTAACTGCTCACATTAGATCAACACATGTTAGTCCAATTCACTTTAACATCAAAGTGTAAATCATAGTTATGAATAATAGAAAGCAAAGTAACAAATTAAAGAAAAGATACTTACAAACAACAACTTTTCTTTGCTCAAAGATCTGGAACAATTCTGACTAAAATGTTACCCTATAATCATATAAATAGGAAGATGTGACAAAGAAACGTCAACCCATAAAAAACTGGAGATAATGGGAGAGAAATGCTTAATAACTAATCACATAATAAAAGGATTAGTAACCACTAACATAGCAGTTGATTTTTTTAACGGCAAAACTTCTATATATATATATATAGGAAAGGCAACCTAGCAGATGATATCTCCAACTTTCTAATACAGCTTATCCGGTAAAATAACACAAAACAAAATTTATATCATTTCATATAAAAACGCAAATTTATATGTAACCACACAAACAACTCAAAATATCATGTATTAATCATACTGCCTATACATACAACATTGTCAAACTTAACTGCAAATACATACCATAAACAATACATAACACTTACAAAAGCCCAATAGTTGTTCACATAGAACAAACAAACACAACCCACATCCTGACTAATATTAACATAGTACACCAAGAATAACTAAACCCTAGGCTTACTTTCAACATCCTGTTCCCCTTACCCATTTTTTTTACTTGTTCTTCAAGAATCATGTTCCTGTTTCCCAATGTGATTGCATTATCTTCATGCCTGTTAATGGTGTCCAATAGCCCTGGAATCGAAGCAACAAATGAGATATATTATTTTTTACCAAGGGGGAAAATGAGATATATTATTCAACAAAAATGAATTTCAGTCATTAAAGTTAAAACAATTAATGATTTTTAGGATTCCATTTCTAAAGTTAAACAACTTTAATAAATTTCAGTCATTAAAGTTAAACAACTACTATTGAGTGGAATTCATATAACAATAACCACTTTCTTCTCATAAAACATTATAATACATAAAAATACCACCATATTCTTAATATAAAGTATTGAAAACATATATAAGTTAAAAACTGGAAAAGGCCCCACATTTAGAGTTCATTTAAGCCCTCCAATAATAAAAAAACACAATAAAATAAAAACACAATAAATAAAAAAACACAATAATAATCACTCCAATAACTACCTTATACTACTTCCGCTTTTTTTTTTTTTTGAAAATAAAATAACTAATCTTTAACATTAGGGGTTATACCTGCTAAAATTTATTCAAATAATTAACTGCCAAGTTTACACATCACATATTATCATACTACTTATGTAATTACAAGAAATCAATAATTTTTAATGCACAACATACAACTTACTCTAAGAAGTTGATAACCATATATATAACAAAGAACATAAGCAACTAAAATACCATACAAAAATAAAATATCTTCTAACTTTACCAAAGTATATTACAATACAAATGAAAAACATAACAAACATACAAAAATAAAACAAAGTAAATTACCTAACATCGTAGATTTAAACATTTGGAGACATAAGGCTCTCAGAGTACACTGCTCCTTTTAATGCATAAAAGTTGATAACAGGAAAGAAATTATCAACTTTCCTCACCTCCAAATCAAATTCATACACATCCCCATAATCAGTCATCAACAACCACTTCTTACTTGAACCAATGTACCTCACAAAGCATTTTATAGGCAATGGAATACAATCAATATCAGGTACAGACAAAATCTTTATCCATTCTTCACCTTTCAACTTCCACAAATTAACAGAAACATCAAATGCACCATGAAGAACAAAAAATTGAAGTTCATCAGAAATATTAACCAAAGACCCTCTAAAATTTACTTCATACTCATCAAAGGGAAAGGAAGCTTTAGTAAATGTCTCTAAATTCACATCAAAGCGAACAATTAACGCCACATTATAATCCCAACACGAATCTACCGTGAAGTATAATCCATCACAACACAAAGTCCCACATGACCATTGAACGGTCTGATCATCTAAAATAAAGTCTTTAACAAACTTTATTTGCCTCCAACATTGGCTTTCCATGGAGTAAATGTAAACCGACTGATTGTTAAACCTAAATACAACATGTGAAAGCTTGTGATCCTTCAAGTAATCCACATAAAAGCCAACAGCATCAAAATTTACTTTGAAAAACCCATATTTCTTAGGAATTGACAAGTTCCTATAGGCATTGGTGAGAGGATTCCATATTAACAACTGACAAGTGTTACTTAGACAGACACATAGCATTCCATCCAAACTACCTAAGATCATCATATATTCTGCACGAGTTTTGAAAGGCACTTTCACAATTTCAGTTAAAGAAATATTGGCTGAACCATAACTAAGTCTACGAAGTGAACGATGTATGCCTCCTGATATTAAAAAAATTGCATCTTGGTTAACGATGGCATCTTAAGACAATGAAGCCTAGCAAAGAATACCGTTGACAGGAAAGAGCACCACTCTTTACACACTAACTTATAACGGCCTACGTCTCTTACAGTAAGATTTGGCAATATCTCAAACATAAATAAGTCAATCGGAATCTCTGGCATGGTAACACTTTCCTACAATGTACATTTAAAAAGATAAAGTCTTTAACAAACTTTATTGGCCTCCAACATTGGCTTTCCATGGAGTAAATGTAAACCGACTGATTGTTACGCCTAAATACAACATGTAAAAGCTTGTGATCCTTCAAGTAATCCACATAAAAGCCAACAGCATCAAAATTTACTTTGAAAAACCTATATTTCTTAGGAATTGACAAGTTCCTATTGGCATTGGTGAGAGGATTCCATATTAACAACTGACAAGTGTTACTTAGACAGACATATAGCATTCCATCCAAACTACCTAATATCATCATATATTCTGCACGAGTTTTGAAAGGCACTCTCACAATTTCAGTTAAAGAAATATTGGCTGAACCATAACTAAGTGTACGAAGTGAACGATGTATGCCTCCTGATATTAAAACAAATTGCATCTTGGTTAACGATGGCATCTTACGACAATGAAGCCTAGCAAAGAATACCGTTGACAGGAAAGAGCACCACTCTTTACACACCAACTTATAACGGCCTACGTCTCTTGCAGTAAGATTTGGCAATATCTCAATCATAAATCAGTCAATCGGAATCTCCGTCATGGTAACATTTTCCTACGAGTTAATTACATAGTTAGTCCCTGTGGTTTGCACAAAATAACAAACTTAGGTACTAATAGTTTAAAATCACCTTCTAGGGTATTAACTTTTCATTTTGTAACGTTTGGAGGTATTAACTTCTAAGGTAATAACATAGGTAGTCCCTGTGGTTTGCACAAAATAACATACTTAGGTACTAACAAAATGTGATTTTAAGCCTACAAATAAGCTTAATACCCTCAAACGTTACAAAATGAAAAGTTAATACCCTAGAATGTTATCAGAAACTATTAGTACCTAAACTTGTTATTTTGTGCAAACCACAGGGACTAACTATGTAATTAACTCTTTTCCTACAATGTACATTTAAATACGATAAATTAACATTTATGAACATAAACATGTGAAATTGCCAAACAACATAACAATACTTGAAAAAAAGGAAAAACCCCAATTTAAAAAAATGAAACTCGATTGAGAAACTCGCTAACAATTGCAAAGGAAAAGCACGAAAAGACAATGCTTACACACCTTAAAACAGCAACTGGAATATGAAATCAACTATTTTTTTCTTTGAACGAATACGATTTTCATAAAAAAGTCTTAATCAAGAAGCTCAAGACATACAGTACATAAAAGAAACTGAAACGAAAACAAAACAGAACTAAAGAATTACAAGGTGAAGTCCGTTAACTTGAATCCTCTCCAATTCTCCCAACTTAACTCCGGGAATCCAGCCCTAGTTTTCACCCACAAATAAGATAGTTCCTTGATGTCACCACTCGAGTTTGCTATATTGGGGGATCTTTCTGATAAATCGAATTCAACTATATGGGAAGAAATAAACATACAAATGAATATAACTGAGAAAGTATTTCTTAGATATGGTTACCGAAAAATCAAGTAAATATAGGTTAGTGGGAAGTTGCAAATAGTATATAACTGTGCCTTGAATATAGCAGTTGGGATTTTCAAAGTTATTTGCTAAGAAGGGACATATTGAATTTCTCAATGTAATCAAGTACACTCTATAACTTCTGCAGACAAAACACATTATGGCTAGTCATCCTTTTACCAAGGAAATGTGATGTCATTATATGTCATTAATTTAACAATCACACATATTCTTAAATAAAAATATTAATAATAATATACATACATATATATATATATATATATTGAAGAATATATGTTATTATTAAACTTACATAAGACACAACAACTAAAACCTAATGATAAAAAATATAAAAAAACGCAAGATAAATAAAAATATGTAACGAAAAAAAATAATAGAATATAAATTTCTATACAAAATAATGTGATATAAAAAACCTAACAAAAAAAAAAACAATAAAAGCAAAGAAATATAACACTATACAAAAGAAACTGCTATTTAATACAAGTCTCCAAATATGAATTAAAAAGAAGATCAAACCCTCCTAGTTTCTGAAAAAAAAAAGTAAAAAGCTAATATATTTTACACACTATTGTGTTTTTTACTCGTTGTGTCTTCAACTAAATGACACAATCAAAAAAGATTTGTACCACTCAAATGCCGACTATAAAATACCATTACCACACGCAATCAAATAACTTACATTTTACTAATAAGGGTGGACTTATAATACAAAGGGATTGAAAAAAACTATAAGAAACTATTACAAAGAGACAAGTGACAAGTTTTGATAACAATATAATGTATATCTGTAACATCCCAGGCTAACCACACCATGATACTATCCGCTTTAGCCAAGACGTTCCAACATTTCCTCACTGATGTAAAACGCGTCATGATGTTGAAGGTATCAAGACCATTACAAGGAAGCCTTCATTCCCCTTCACAACCAATGTGGGATGTTATAAATCACACTCCTTACAGGTCCCAACATCCTCGATGACACACCAGTCCAATCCCTAGCACTAATACCATCTGTAACAGCCCAACATAACCACACCATCATATTGTCCACTTTGGCTAGGTCGAAACAAATCAATACCAAATCAAGGTTGCTCTAAATAAACAAAACAGTTATATATTATTAATTTAAAACAATGTTATGCATCATTGTTTGTACTTTATGCTTATAGGGTGTTTTTTTGCAATGGTTGGTTGCACCTATGGTTTTAGGGTTGCATATATGTATTGTACCTTATGTTTTATGAGTTTAAAAAATGTTTGGTTGTAGGTTCATAGGACATTGTATTTTATTATTATCTTTATTTTTATTATTATTTATTTTATGTTTTATGAGTTTAAAAAATGTTTGGTTGTAGGTTCATAGGACATATATGTATTGTACCTTATGTTTTATGAGTTTAAAAAAGTTTGATTGTAGGTTCATAGGACATTATATTTTATTATTATCTTTATTTTTGTAATACACATTAATGATTTCTTTGTTTTAGTATTCTTAGTTATTTAAACCATGTATTTATTTTTGTAATACACATTAAGTTATTTTATTTAAATTTTATTCGTGTCCATACACTTGATTCCATCATATAAAAAAACAATTAATATAAAAAACATACTGCATATAACTAAATTTTAATCAAACAAACTGAAATATCCAAAATACACATTGGAAAAAACCTAAAAATCATAACAATTGATTTAAATTAATAGAGATATGAGATAAGTTTATTTCTTGTTAACTTTCTCCAAATCATTGAAATTACTTGGAGTTGAAGACTTATAGACGTCAACCAATTTACGTTTGTTGATTTCATTGGTATCACAACTGGTATTAGCATTATCAATCTTAACACTTTAAATGTGACTTTTTTTTTTTATAAATTCTTTATCGTTTCCCTGAAACAAAAGTCAAAATTAAGTAAATATAATAGAATTAAATATGATGTAAATATAAATGTATAAATATGAATCATGTATTGAAATAAAAAATACCTCAGTAATTTTCATCTTTTCTTTGAGCTCATTAATAATTGACTCATCATCAGTCATGTTTGTGACAAGATACATTTCATCAAAGTTAGACAGATTATGAGTTGTTATCTCAATTTTAAAAGCAAACATCTTTCCAATCAACTTGTCTAAATCAATAGGAAACATTACTTCTTCAACATCCTGTGAATCAGAATATTTTATGATAAAATTAATATTAAAAAATATTTAGATACAATGAGAAGAAAATATAGGAGAAGTAAAGATTATTTATACATACAGATGATGAGTTTTCTTTAAGCAATTTTACAACCGACTTGAGAACAACTTTTTCAATGATTTCATCAGCTAGAGGATGAAATAATATTAGTGGAACATCATCAGTATTGTCTTCCACTTGAACTTTTATTTTGAATCTAGTTATGTTAAATATAAAAACACATATATACAAATCGATTATTTTATAAAATATATAAATATTAAAATATATAGAAAAAACTCATATTACCTTGGAACTGGATATATAACACTTTCATCACAATCACGGTTGAAGCACACATGAAAATAATGTGACTCCAAACCCACGCAGTCTACAAGATCTGTACCCGCCTCCATTAAACATTTAGGACACTCCACATAGTGCCAACCAAAATCCTTATCTATAGCCTTAATAGTACCAAGTATGATAACAAATTGAGGTTGTATAAATTGAAAAATACGAAAATAATTGAGTTCAACAAAAATACTTTTGAACTTTTTGAATTATAAAAATTTATACAAACCTTCATAATTTGCCAAAGATCATACACGTTTTTCAACGGAGTCTTTATGATAAATTCATCACTTGACATCTACAAAATGCAATACAAAAGTTTTTTATATACGAATAGCACAAAATAAAAATTGGAAGTAATAAAATAACAGAGAACATGAAGATTAGAGAAAAAAAATATAAACTCATACCTTCTCAAATTCAACCTCAAAGACAGACTTTTCTCTTCTAATGTGTGAAATTTAAACAACTTTGAACATGTATTTATAATACAGTTTTAATTTAAACTCAATTGGACAGGTAAGTTATATTTACTTGAATAAAAAACTGTAAACTGCATAAGGTCACAAAATTTTCGGAAATCATGAAGTTAGTGGATGGAGGTTATACATGACTAAATACATCTCTCATAAACCGATGTTTTATACACTATGAATATATAAAATCACAACGTTGTTTATCAAATATTTAATAATTCTAACTATAGCTGTTTAAATTGAATTACACTATAGCGATGTTTAAACATATACCTGAATTACAATAAACCTGCTTAAATTGAATTACACATCAAAAAAATTGATTGTATGACGGTATTTAATCCTACTATTGACATTATCTAATGATTACAACATACAATACCTCACTGACTTTATAATATATCATAGCCTTTGTATTTAAACATTGTGTTATTTTTATCAACATGTTCTTTATTATTATCTATTCATCAGAATTAGAAACCACAACTACACTTGATTCCATTATATAAAAAAAACACAATTAATATAATAAACATACTGGATATAACTAAATTTTAATCAACAAAAATGGATATAACACAAATTTCTACAACAAAAACAGATGTCTGCATACATAGATCAATACTTGCAACAAAAAACAACACAGAGAAAATTATACACCAACATTTTATACATAAAATAAAACGACAAATTCAAAGTTTCACAACACGAGAACGACGGTGAATTGAAACTTTTGGAACTTTAAGTTTCCGATTGTAACTTTCTAGTGAATCAGCGGTATCATCAACTTCATCTTCAGAATCAGAAAATTGGTCAAAACCAGACTGACCGATAAGCTCATCTACATCAGCATCAACAGTCATATCAATAAACTCAATTTCTTCGTTAAAGTTGCTGATCGAAACAACATAATCCCAATTCCAATATAGCAAGTCTCTAGATCGTTTGCACTACCTCTCAATCCTTCGTATCTGGGTAAGAGAAATAACTTGTTTCATTACGAGCTAGAAACTTTCACATAACAAATTTTACTAAGATTTAAAAAATTACAACTTCAATATATATCACCTCCTCACTGAACTCACGGGAAAGGTGAGATTTATAAGGACTAAAGGGCCCAACAGAAATTATCTCTACACTACCACTGTCGGCCTGTAATCAAACAAAATAAAAATAACAAAACAACAAAACAATAATATTAAAATATTACAAATAAACATTATTTATTGATGATATTACTAAATTACATGTTCTTGACGTTTTAAAGGATTGATAAACGTCGGCTGCCGGTCATCACCTAAATGAACAGGATTATTACTTCTTGTAGATGCATTTTTCTCCATCACTTGCTCAATATTTGAAGGATAAATCTATAAATTCTGCTACAAATTCACAAGCCTATATAGTTTTATACTAACATGTTCCTATTATATAAGCTATTCTACAACGGTTTTTAACACACGTTCAAGTATTGTAGCAACTACTATATACACACGTCACATATCAAGATAATGGAACAGTTGATATTACCAAATTTATAGGAGAATATGATTTCGAAGGAAATAAAAAACAATTTAATTTAACTTATATAACAAACCGCCAATTGATATCCTAATCAAAATTATAAGGCTACATCCCAAGTTGGTACAAATAATATGGGAGAATGGGAAGTGGGTAGTTACTTCCCATAAAGAATTGCTCTTCTCAACAACTACTGATCCTGTAAACAACTGTTAAGTCAAAGCACTGCTGATCCTGTAAACAACTGTTAAGTCAAAGCACTGATGAAGCATAAAGAATTTATCTAAAAATTATAGATAAACTAGCATAAAGCTTATTGTTAAGTCAAAGCACTGTTGTTAAATAACCACTTTATTACAATTTAATTTATATAATTTTAATTAACGTATATGTTTTACTTTATATATTATATATTAATTGTAAGTATATACCAACAATCATTAACAAAAACATCGTAAGAATATATTATCAACAATTTATAAAAGCACAACAGCGTACAAAATTACCATAATTTAATATTAAATGGATAAAACAATCTAATGTAACATCATTTTTATCTAACAAATAACGATAAAGGCTAGCACGACAAAGTCAAACTCACCATGTCTAAGACACAAATTTCAAAATGATTATCTTAAATTTTCAAACCATAATGTCATCCAATTAATAATTTTTAAACAATAAAGAAAAGGAAAAAAAATTAACCTAATTTAAGTTTTTTTTTTTAAATAACCAACACTATTTAAGATCCCTGCAACATATTCATAAGACCAAGACTTTTCCTCCATTTACATCGTCTCTCTCTCACACCATCATTTATTTACTTCTGTTTTTAGTAGTCCCATTCAGAAAACTTTACTTGTACCACTTATTTCCTTCATTTTAACAGTTACATTTACAAACCCCCTTTTATTCATCGTCATTACAGTTTGACCAATTATTACAGTTCAGGTCAAACTTGAAAATTGTATCATTTGATTCAACCTTAAATTTTTTGGGCAAAGTTGGCATCTTTCAAGAATGATGATGACAAAAATGATAAAAACTTGAAGTTTGGTCTGCATTGGCATAACTGAACAAACTACAAGGACGAAAATAAAATTTAACTAAAAACAAATATATCTTTAAAAATTTATACAAGAAATTCCCAAAAGATTTCATTAAGGATTATATTATCCTATCTTATATCTTATATCTTATATGTATATATATATATGTATATATATATGTATATATATAAATATATATATATATGTATATATATATATATATATATCTACCATATATTTGAAAATAAGTTGGGCTGATGTGGCACTCAATAATGAGGCATCAAATTTGGTTTCTGGCTCCAAAACTCCCTTCTCAATCTTTTAACATGGAATGGATCATCCGGCCTAAAAACTCGACCCATTTTTTCGAATCCTATAAAAGTCTTCTAATTATTTGTTCATCTCTCACAATCCCCACATCTTCTTCACGTTTCCCCACAAAACCTTTCAACATCATCAAATCTACACTGCATATCTCATATCTTCAACCGATCAAATCTTGATTTCTGACACAAGAGAAACATTTCTTCTCTTAAACCTGGTTATCTCCACAATCTTCATCACTTGATTCTTCTCCGAGAAGGTATGGTTACCTTATATGTTTGTCTTTCAAGATTTTTATGATTTGGATGATGTTCATGGTTTATTTCTAATTATCTTCATCGTTTAAGTGAGGATTATCTTCACAATCTGCATCAGTTGATTCTTCCCCGAGAAGCTATGGTTACTTATATGTTTTTTTTGTAAGATTTGTAAGATTTTGTATCAATTGAATGATGTTCATGTATTTTATGTTATTATCTTTGTCGTATATGTGAAGATTCTAATCCGATTATAATTTTTTTGATATTTTGTTCCGTATTTAGGTATGCTTTTCGTTTAATTTTTTTTTTGGATATAAGGATCTGAATTTTTTTGTATATTGCACTCTGATTCTCATATTTTTGATGTGTGGTTGAGTATTTTATGAAAGTTTAGGTTTTCGATATTTGTTGATTTTATTGCTAGAATGGTTTATAATATGGATTTCTTTGTTTATGACAACCTTGAGTTTGCTGGTTTTTTGACCTATACATGTAATGTTTAATGTCAAAAACTATAGCCACTTTTATCCCTGATTAAAGAACATATATCTCTAATACATTATTAACACTCTTGTATTTTTTAAAACCTGTCATGCCCTTACCATCGAATCAAGTATGCCCTTATGAACCCTTAACAATACAAGCCTTAACCATGGATATATGTTTGTACTACTTTTAGTGATAACTGATAAGATATGACTTAACCATGGATGTATGGATAAATTACTTTTACCGATAACTGATAACATATGCACAAACTAAAAGGAATAAACTTTAGTTAACTATTGCATGCAATTAGAATTTGCTGAGCTGAACATTTCGAATAATAAGGATATTCATAGACTTGAAAATGATATAAAGTTTAAAGATTTGATAAAATACGATGTGATATATGACATAGAAAGTAACAATGCATAAGGACATCCGTAGCGCTTAACATAGTAGTGCAAAATACATTGACAGTAGTAACACTTGTTTAGTTGTCACAACATAATATATCAAAAAGTTTAGTTTATAGCATTACACTTTATTAGCTGACTATAACAACTACAACATATATCTTATAAAACGACATGAATTTGCGTGCATTTAGAATTGCAGTCTGCAAATGACACCATCTTTCTGTGTAGTGTTAAAACGATCGTCACGTTCTCGACTGGTACACATCCTCTGAGAAGACAATTAAATATAAATAATTGCTTACTGGTTTTGTTTATCTTTCACACACTTATATCGTAAATCTTTCAGCCACTACCTCCATCAATTGGGTTCTTTCATGACAAAGAACTACAAAACAAAAGCAAAATTTGTATACAGGCAGATAACGGGCATACTTGGGACGTCAACATCAGGAAAATAAACAGAGTATACTACTTTGCAGATGGCTGGAAAAATATTGTTGATGATTTAGGGCTTGATGATGTTTGTTTGATAGTATTTGAAGCTCACAGTGAATGCAAATACAAAATCAAAGCCTTTAAAGATTCACGTCAACTGGGACCATCATTCTGCGATGCAATATCCAAACAATCGGAGAAACACATTGTACACTCTCAACCATGAACTCCCAAAATAACTTAAAACCACAAATGCATTATAATTTACATAACAAATAACCGCATCTCATCTGTCTAATATAATTATTGCAGAGGCTCCCTAAAAACTTTCTCAAAGACAATATGAAAAATAAACTCCCAAACATGTCAATACAACTATCTGCAGGTGAAGGACATACATGGGAATTAAAGATAGAGAAAAGAGGAAGACGATACTATTTGATAGATGGATGGATGAATGTTATAAAAGACATGCAGCTAAAATTCGGCTACATTCTCGTGTTTGACATAATTCAAAATCCAAAGCTGACGATGACTGTTTTCCATCCTGATGGAAGTGAATTTATAATCCCAAAAAAGCACCTGTTGAACAAAACGAAGCGCACACGCATAACCAATGATGCCACAACAAAGCACCATCATCTACAGCAGACAACAACACATTTAAAAAGACTGCCACAGAGAAATTCGTAAGATATCCGATACAATTTTTAACTATAATTGTGACAACCCGAACTTTCAAGGTCACTGTCTTTTAGTCATGTGATCCAGTTTCTTATTATTTCTCTTTCATGTCCCTTACGATGATAAAACTATTAAACACTCGTGTATGTACTATATGTACCAAACACTTTTAACTACTAGAAACCATTAAAACGCTTTTAGGTGTCGATACTTTTGGGTCGCGGAATTACTCAACACTTGTGGGCCGCGAGTTTATTTGAGCCCAACCCGTACACGTATATATGTTTAATCAAATAATACTTATGCACGAATCATGTAAAGCCCAACTAAATCTAGAAGTGGGCCGGCCCTTGCTGGAGTTGTTGTTGCACGCACACACATTTCCTTTAAACCTCAAAACAATTCGGCCCACATTCAAACTAACTAGTCTTCGGCCCAATGTTATGAGGATTTTGATTGGTATATTAGTTAATAATCTGGGTTACGTAACATAGGAGTTTAACAAAGAAAAACCCTAGTGCAACCACTCTACTTCTTCGAAGATCAGCCCCTCCCCTCCCATTCGAAACCTCGGGTATGTATAATTTTAAGGATCTTAATCTCGTTTGGCTAGGATTGAGTTTGTGAAAGGTGTTATTTGTATGCATGTAGTAATACTTGGTTCACGTAGGAAAGATATATGCTAATATTATCTGATGTGTTATCTTTATATTGGTAATGAATGAATGTGAATGTGTTGTGGTTGTTACTCGAATTGTATAACAGTGGGTAGGATAAGGGTCCATTAGATGTGTAGGTAATGACTTGATAAGATTGGATAACCTAGAATGAGTAAATGACGGCCCATGTGCAGTTGAAATCTTGATCTCATCAAACCTTGTGCACCTCCTAAACATGTTGTCAGAATAGTCAATGCATTAAATCTTATCAATTGTTTTGAATTATGTGAGAACCTAATTGTGTTAGATACATGAAAGTTAGATATTGAATGATGATGGTGATGAAACTGATTGAAAAAGGGATTAATTGTGTTAACAGAATGATTGGGTAGGTGATTTAGGTTTGTGATTTAGTTCATTAATCAACATATAGTTATCGGCCCAATGAAGGTGTCAGCCCACTAATACATTGATCCAATAATTGTCTCTTGAATGATTTAACAGTTGTCGGTCACTATTGTTTGTAAAGATAATAAACATGATTTTGAGGATTCAATATTATTTCTTTTATGAGGAGTATTGTTAGTGGGTACCTATATTTGATGAACAAATGTGATATAAACTGCAATGTAAATGAACGATTTACCTTGATGACTATTTGAGGATTGGGGAAATTAATGTTTATGCACTTCAAAGATTTAATGGTTATTTCATATATTGATCTCGATCAACAGTAGGTTAAGTATGCATGAAGTATGTGAATAGGTGTCGGTATGGATATTTGCTACAACTTGTGTGATAGTACGAATTATACTTGTTATGACAAACGTGATGATTATATGTTGGTTGTTTATTTCTCGAGCGATAAGTGTGAATAGATACGTTAATTGTGAATTCATGAAACTGACTATCTCCGGTAACTACGATAGGATTTGACTGACCAACTGTTTAACAAGCATTTAATCTAACCGAGCAAACCGAAGGTGAGTTCATTACTTTTGAGCATGCGTCCCGGTGGTTGGGACAGTCAGTGGGTATCCCGGGGAGGGATAAGTCTTTTGGGTAAAAACGGGAATGTTGGATAATATACTCTTCCTATCACCTTTAAAGTCCCTCCGTGTTGTTTGGTTACCAGGGAGGTAACATGGTATTAGTTAGTAGCGCTACTTAGGTTTGGCAACCTCACCCCGTACCTGGGAGGACGGGTGTTGAACTAATGACCTGGTCATGACCAATTCTTTGATAGGAGCATTGGAGATGTTGGACTCTGTATGCCCAAGACACATATTAAATTGATGTGGCTAGTACGTTATGATCCAAGTCGAGTCATACCCAATAACAAGCTAGACAAACACATATAATATTTATTTATGATGTGATCAAACAAATAAATATTAACACTTATAATATTTAGAAATTGGTTTTCTAAATAATTGCACTTGACAAACCAATAAATTATATGGATAATTTATTTTGAGAGAATATTTTATTTTGTTATTTAATGGGTTAAATAACTTAATAAAAGTTGTATAAAGTTTTGTGAACATATGATGTTATATTTTATAAAAGTTATAAAATACAAGACTTATATTATTTAAAAGATTTTTTTTTAAATAAAGCAAGGCCGCCACCCCCCCCCCCATGGTGTTCTTCCATAAAATTTTAGTCCAATAGAAATGCATGCAAATGCATGTGTTAGAGGAGATTTGATTGGGTGGTCTAACCAAGACCATTTTGGTCCAATGGGGCTTCATGCACTTGCATGTGTAAGTTGGCACATGATTGGTCAAGGTGGGTGGCAATTCTCTCTCATGGTTCTATAAATACTTAGATGAACTTGAAGAACTTGTAAGACTTGGATGACTTGAAAAACACTAGAGATTTCTCTCTAGAAATCGGCCAACATAAGGTTGTGCATAAGGGTTTTTCAAGTTTGATTTTCAAGTGCAAGAACTCCATAACTTCCCTTCATAATTTTCGGCCAAGAGTTGGTTCCAAGAGGGGATCTTTCAAGTGAGTTGCAAGTGTTCAAATCCTAGCTAAAACTAAGGTGTTTGTTGGAAGGCTTGGGGTATACAAGCTTGAGGTCTTCTACACTTGAAGGCAACCGTTCAAGAAGCATCATCATCTTCATGTCCTTTACTCCTTGGAAGGTAGTATTCTAAACACTCTATGGTTGTGTTTTATTTTGATAGCATGCATGTTCGTATATGGATCCGTGATTGGATTTTGCATATAAATGGTTTTATATCTTTTAAAAGTAACATGTTTTAAACATTATTTCCGCTGCGTTTTTTTATTTTATAAGGATAAAATACTTTGATAAACATGTGAAAATCCCAACAGTGGTATCAGAGCCGCTTATATGAGTGCATGCTTCAATAGATTAAAAATTTCGGGTTTCGGGTTTGAATAAAAACCTATGGCCGAAAATTTTAACATGGTTAACCCTTTGTTTTTCAAGATTATTTTCTTACATGCATAAGAGAATCTTGAAAAATTTATTTCATATGGATGATTTGTTTGTTTGGACAAAACTTACCTTTTCGGTTTTTTTGTACATAGCCGAAAATGGTCATAAAAGGGAACCAATTTTTTTTAAGCTTCTTATAATTTATATATATATATGTGGATATATATTTTGGTGCATATGACCTAGCCATGACCTTGTGTTGAATGATTGTGTTGTGATTCATTTATTATTATTTCAATGGATTGTAATAATTATTATTTTGTTCTTCCATTAGAAGATATGTAATTTATTTATTTTATTTGGTATGTAAAATAAATAGATTAGGTGCATTTTATTTTACTAGAAAAAATGTATTAGGATATATTTTGTAAAAGAAGATGCACACAAAAATGCGGTTTTGGTTTGGACCATAATATTCGGTCCAAAGAACTTCATCGTTCTCAACGGGATTTTAACCCGATAACCAAAACACATTTTTTTGAAGTCCAAAGGAGTTTGGAGCTGAAAATAAAAGACTTTTGGAAGCTCAAAGAAAGTGGAGAAATCACAACACAAGAAGGAGACTTGAAGCATTTGGATGCGGGATCAAGTGGGAGTTCAACGACACATTTCTTGTGTCATTTTTCATCCTTTAGGAAGGACCTTTTGGCACACTTGTTTCGGCTAACAAGTGTTGTCAAAATAGTTGGCTATGGTTATGCACCTATTGTTATGTATGTTATGCTTGTGTGGTTGTTTATTTTGTTGTTTAGATGATATGTCGATATGCATGACTTAACAAACTAATAATCAACAACAAGCGTAAAATTGGTTCTTAACAAAATCATTAGAATGGTTAATAAAAGGTTTTATTAAAAATTAATGATTTTTATAATAAAATGGGTTTTATTAAAAAGAACCTTGAAAATTAGTTTTCACTAAAGTACCATTGATTTGAATGCATGCAAATGTATGGTACATAATATTTTCTAAACTAGAATTTTGAAATATTAAAAACCCTTTTATAAAACAAGTCAAACACCATCCTTTTATACAACACTCGAAACACTTGGGAACTCTTATTGTGGGATAAAGGTCACCTAACCACATTTGAGGGAACTTGTATGTTCGAGGTGGGTTTACCATGTTTGTGGGATAAAGGTCACCTAACCACTTATGTGTATAAACTCACACGTGTGTGTAAGTTGGACGACTTGACTTGGAAACCATGAACTTAGGGTCACCGAAGCATAGGGAACAAAGGTGTTGATGGGATTAAACATGCCAACTAAACATAAAGAAGTTTAACCGATCTCATATGGCTAGAAATTGCAAAGAGTTGCAATTGTCAAACGTTGACTACCTTGTTAATTTAAATAGAGGGATAAAGGTCACCTAACCAATATTTAAATGTAACGTTGGATTCTAGATTTTAATTATTAATTGTCTTTAAGACACAAAAGGGTATTAATGATTAAAATATAATAATATCGAAAATACTAAAATTGAACTTGTTAAATTTTGTAGATGGCCGCTAACAATGCAAACCCGACTAACCAAATCGTCCGAAACCTATCATTAAGAACCATCCTTGAAAAGGATCGTCTCAACCATAACAACTTCATGGATTGGTTTCAAAACTTGAGAATCGTTCTCAAGCAAGAGAAGATATCCTATGTGTTGGACGATCCTATTCCCGATGAACCTAACGTGGAAGATGTGGAAGCCTACAACGATTGGGTTAAGTATACCGAGGACTCCATGCAAGCCTCATGCCTCATGTTGGGAACTATGATTCCTGAAATTCAAAAGGATTTTGAACACCACGGGGCATACGACATGATTACCCAGTTAAAGGAAATGTTCCTACAACAAGCAAGGGTAGAACGCTTTGAAACTGTCCGGGCGCTTCATGCATGTCGAATGGAGGAAACCCAATCGGTATCATCTTATGTTCTCAAGATGAAAAGCCACATTGATCGCCTCGAATGGCTAAATTGTCCCGTCTCTAAAGAGTTGGCTACGGATTTGATCCTCAACTCTTTAACAAAGAAATTTGAAAGCTTTGTAATGAATTACAACATGAATGGATGGGACAAGAGCATTGGTGAGCTTCATGCAATGCTCAAAACGGTCGAAGCAGGAATGGGCAAAAAGGCTTTACCCGTCCTAGCGATCAATGAAGGAGGCAAAAAGAAGAGGCCCCACCCCGACTCTAAAGCAAACTCTGCTAAAAGAAAGGGACACGTCAAAGGAAAGGGAAAGGGAAAAGCTAAAGCAGAACCCGCCAAACCAAAAGAGAAGAAGCAAAAGGTTGCTACGAATGACCCATGTTTTGAATGTGGTGAGATAGGACATTGGAAGAGAAATTGTCCAACCTATCTCAAGGAGTTGAAAAACAAGAGGGATGCAGGGCAAACCTCAGGTACTATCTTTATGATACATGTTGAGCTTAATGTTATTTCTTCTAACACATGGGTACTAGATACCGGATGTGGAACTCATATTTGCAATTTGTTGCAGGGGTTCAAAAGAAATAAACATTACAAGAAGGGAGACGCTAGTCTCTTCATGGGCAACGGAGCAAAGGTTGATGTCGAAGCTCAAGGAGACTACGTTTTAGAGCTTCCAAGTGGTTTGGAAGTTATTTTGAAGAACGTTTTGTATGCTCCTAGTTTAACTAGGAACATAATTTCTGTTTCCCTTTTGAGACAATGTGGTTTTAAATTTGAATTTGTTAACCAAGACATTTATGTTTCTATGAATGATGTGTTTTATTTTAAAGCTATGTCTTTAAATGGTATTTATGAATTAGATCATGATAACGCATCATACGATAGCTCAATGTACCAAGTAACCAACAAGAAACTCAAAATGGATTTGAGTGATTCCTATCTTTGGCATTGTCGCCTTGGACATATAAGCAAGAATCGCATGCATACACTTCAGAAAAATGGTCTTTTAAATACAAATGAAGATAATTCATTTGATGTATGCGAATCTTGTTTACAAGGCAAAATGACCAAGACACCCTTTAGTGGAACTTTTGAAAGGGCTAAAGACTTACTAGGTATCATACATTCAGATGTATGTGGTCCTTTTAAGCCGATGACTAGGAATGGTGAAAGATACTTCATTACCTTTATCGACGACTATAGTCGTTATGGATATGTGTATTTACTAAGACACAAGGATGAAGCATTTGAAATGTTCAAAGACTTCAAAAGTGAAGTAGAAAATCAACTCAAGAAAACAATCAAAGTCCTTCGTACTGATAGAGGAGGTGAATACCTTAGTGGTGCCTTTCAAGATCATCTTAGAAGTTGTGGGATTATCTCACAACTTACTCCACCTGGAACACCACAACACAATGGTGTGTCCGAAAGTAGAAATCGAACTCTATTAGATATGGTTCGATCTATGATGGCTAGAAGCACATTACCTCTATCATTTTGGGGTTACGCTTTGCTCTCCGCAGTCCGTATATTAAATATGGCCCCAACCAAGAAAGTGGAAAGGACACCTTTTGAAATATGGCATGGAAACCCTCCATCATTATCATTCTTATGGGTTTGGGGTTGTGAAGCTTATGTTAAGCAATACACTCCAAATAAATTGGAAGTCCAATCTACTAAGTGTATCTTTGTAGGATATCCTAAAGATGATATAGGATATTATTTCTACGACCCAACCGAGCAAAAGGTATTTGTTGCTCGAAAGGGTAAGTTCTTAGAAGCTAAGTTCCTTATGGAAGGAACTAGTGATAGAACAGTGGAACTTGAGGAGGATCAAGAACCACAAGACGATACACGTTTGGTTGATACTAGCACTCAACAAGAGGTTGTTGAAAATGATCAAGAGCTTGATCAAAACACACAAAATGTTCGCAGATCTGGTAGAATTAGTAGTCCACCTGAAAGATATGGATTTTTTATGGATGGATGCTACGTGGTAGATTCAGATGAACCAACCACATACCATGATACAATTTCAAAATCCGATTGCGACAAATGGCTTGAAGCCATGAACATAGAGATGCAATCCATGTATGACAACCAAGTTTGGGAATTGGTTGTGCCACCACTTAACTCTAAAGTAGTTGGAAGTAAGTGGGTTTTCAGGAAGAAAACCGATATGCATGGTAACTTGGATACTTATAAAGCGAGACTTATAGCAAAAGGTTTCACTCAAACTCAAGGGATTGATTATGATGAGACCTTCTCGCCTGTGGCGATGCTAAAGTCAATTAGGATATTATTTGCCATACCTGCATAATATGATTATGAGATTTGGCAAATGGATGTCAAAACAGCTTTCCTTAATGGATATCTTGAGGAAGATGTCTATATGGTTAAGCCTGAAGGTTTTTGTCGATCCAGAACTTCCTAATAAAGTACACAAATTAAGGAAATCAATCTATGGATTGAAACAAGCATCTAGGAGTTGGAATCATCGTTTTGATGAAGAAATTAGGGAATATGGATTCATCAAGAACGACGATGAAGCTTGTGTGTATAAGAAGGCTAGTGGGAGCATTATTACTTTCTTAGTATAGTATGTCGATGGCATTCTACTATTTGGGAATGACATTCCAACCATGGAAGGTGTAAAAGCTTGGCTTGGAAGTTGTTTTTCTATTAAGGATTTTGGTGAAGTCGCCTATATTCTGGGAATAAAGGTCTATAGGGATAGATCAAAGCGCTTGATAGGTTTAAACTAAAGTGCATACATTGACAAAGTCTTGAAAAGGTTCAGGATGGAGAACTCTAAGAAAGGTTTGGTATCTATTCAAGAGAGGACAATATTGAGTGCGTCTCAATGTCCAAGCTCAAAGGATGAGCAAGAAAGAATGAAAGGAATCCCATATGCGTCTGCTATAGGATTCATTATGTATGTAATAATATGCACTAGACCGGACATGTCATGCGCATTAAGCATGACGAGAAGATACCAGCAAGTAACGGTCATTGGGTGACTGTTAAAAATATATATTGAAATACCTTAGAAGGACTAAGGATATATTTCTAATATATGGATCTGGTATTTAGGAACTCGTTGTAAAGGGTTACAGGGATGCGAGTTTCGGAATTCGTTGTAAAGGGTTACATGGATACGAGTTACCAAACTGATCGAAATGGTCCTCGATCACAATTAGGGTAGCATTGTCCACTACAGAATCAGAATACATCGCCGCTTCATTGATCGAGATAATTCATATGGATTTGCCACTTGAATTATTACCGATCTAGGGGTAGTCCCTACCATTCAGGACCCCTAGTGATCTTTGTGATAACGATGGTGTGATTGCTTAAATCACAGAACTTCATGTACATCGAAAGATTAGGCACATTGAGCGGAGTTTCAACTACATAAGGGATGAAGTTGAAAAGGGAAAGATATGTATTCGCAAAGTTCACACTGATCAAAATATTGCGGATCCACTCACGAAGCTCCTTGAAAGGGCAAAGCATGAAAGGGTCATACTTGTGCCTTAGGACTTCGATATTCTAGTGATTGGATTTGATCTATTTTGTATTTGGATATTGGAACAATTGTTAATATAACTCTTTATGGTATTTTGAGTTATATTCCTTTTTAGAATGTTTAAATCCGTGAATAAGTTACTTATTCTAAATGTCCGTAGTCGATCATACTTGTGGGAACAGATATGAATGTAAGACTATTATGAACTTGGATTAGTGGATATTCATTAGGTATGAATATAGAGCAAAGTGTTGCTGCCAAAGTTCATAGATATTTGTGAGATACAAATATTGGACTGACTCGCTCTCAAATATTACTGCATGGAATCATTTGTGATTGATCATAAGTAAATTTGAGTAAAGGAGAATATCATAGTATCCTCAGACCTGAGATACATATTGGGTCTTGATATTCACCAAATATTGTACCTTGACTTATTTCTTCGCTGTCAGTAATATGACAGTACATAAGGCTAAGCTCAGGTGTGGTACAAGGTGATAGTGAGAGACGTATGTAGTCAAGATGGGATTTGTTCCTTTTATTCGTTGAGAGTAAGAAGTCTAAGGCCTGCTAAAGTTAAATCAACAGAGAGTGATCACTCTATGTCTCTGGATTTAACATGACATCTGTAACGAAAGGATAAATGATAGATTCACCTAAATCATGTTCAAGTAAGACGTGACACTCTGGATTTTCCCGAACAACCTTCTAGTTCAGTATTTCGTGTACGTACTATTATTAATTGAAAGGTGTGACTTATTTTGATGTGCTATGTGCTGATAACGTGTAAGTAATATATATGTATAGATATATTTATCGTGAACCGAAATCACAACTCGAGACCACTCGGTCTCGAGTGAACAGTAAAGAAGTGGGCCGGTTGGGCCTTGCACATCTCGAAACCCAAAACACAAGGACCTGACTCGAGACTATTCGGTCTCGAGTGACCCAAGTTGGTTGGGCCGCAACTCCCCTTAGCCCACTCGGAAACCTTTAGGGTGCACCTTTTGTTATATATAAACCTAAAACCCTCACACTTTCTCCTCTACACTCTCTCTCACTTCATCCTCACTCTTTCTCTCTAGCAAACCTTAAACCCTAACAATCAAGCATCACCTCCCCTCTCCTTTCTCTCTCAGACCAAAACCGGTGATAAGAAGGACTCTCGGTTCAAGCTTGGGATCTTGCTTGGATGCTTATTCATCATATTCTCACACCATGAAATCTAACCGGTTAGTGGTTCCTTGCAATTAAGAGATGAAAATATTATATATGTTTGCTTGTTAAATTATATGCATATTGAATGTGCCTTTTCTTGTATAGTTGATATTATGATTGTTGTTTAAGTAAAGTGTATGTTGATCTAGTGGTTGCTTGATTAAAATGGTTTTTGATATTTAGTATATGTGATTCTTGACCATGGAATGAATATGTGTGTAAGATGAACCGTGTTGAATAAATGATGGAAATTGTTGGCTGAAAATGCTTTTAGAATTGCAAGTATAGATCTAGGATAACATGTTTCGGGTCGGTTTTGAATGATTATGCATGATGGGTAGTTTGTATATATGATGAACAACATGTATATGAGTTGAAGGTGCTTTAAATATTTGAAAAACTTGCTGTTTGATCCATTTTGGTTAATTGTTAGACAAAGAAACATGTTTATGGAATTCTATTGGATAGTACACAATTACATGAAATTGCAATTCTATTGGTTAGTACATCAGAAGTTCTAGAAGAACTTCATGTGCACGTATCCGGGGTTGCGAGTCGAGACCCCCGGTTGCGACTCAAGACCAACACGTGACAACTCGAGACCACAGCAATTGCGACTCGAGACCATGTCCAAGCAACTCAAAACAGACTTCAGGGACTCGAGACCATCAAGGTCTCGACTCGAGACTGGACTCGAGATCCCTGAGGTTGCGACTCATACCTGCACTACTCGAGACCTCCTGGTTGCGACTCGAGACCACCTGTTCTCGAGTCGAGACCACCTGGTCTCGACTGGGCTGTTAGTTTTCGTTATTGGGCCCAAGTGTATTAACTGTACATGCTTGTTACTGTTTAAGTGGGCTACGTGTTAACTGTTTACTGTTGCTGTTAAAGAATTTTGACAGGCCCAATGACTTATTGGATAATTATATGTTGTGCATGCTATGTGTTAGATACGTGTAGAATATACGTGACTTCTTTGGACCCAAACCTGACCTATACTGGTAACCATGTTAGGACGTGGTGACCAACGTGTTTGACCAAGTAAACTAAACTGCCGAGCAACCCAAGGTGAGTTCACAACTTTTAAAGCATGCGTTCCCGGTGGTTTTGGGAAACGGAAACTTAAACAAACGCTATCCCCTCGTAAGGGATACAAACCTACTTTCTTCCCCTTAAATGGGACTCTTAGTTAATTATTGTTTATACGGTAATGCAACAAGCAACACTAAACGAAACTCTATCACTCAAGTCCTCACTACTTAATACCGATTAATCGCCGGGGCCTGGCGAACGGGTTATTAGTTGATAGCGCTATTTAGGTGTAACCAGCCTCACACCGACCCTTGTTACTGGGAACGGGAGTGAACTAATGTACTCTGGCAAACCGTCAATGATGATAGAACATTGACAAACGGGGCACTGCGGAAACGTACGGTTAAGTAAGTATTCGGTATTGTAAAATAGTTTAGTCGCTTACCTATGGGGTAGCTCCCCATCGCATGTATAAACGGATAAATTAACTAGTGAAACAAGTTTTTGGTAATTAAAAACTGGACAACTCGTGAACTCGCCAACATTTTTGTTGATACCCTACTGCATGATTTGCAGGTACCCAGTGACACAGGAGCTTGCTACTTGGGGATGGGTAGTGGTCGTCTAACCCATGCGTTGGGTTCTAAATAAACTTGAACTATGAACCTTGTTTTAAATTGCTTTGCCTATGCTTCCGCTACTTATTTAGACTGTTACTTAAACTTGAACTTTTGAACTTTAAACTATGATGTTTACTAACCATTGTGTTGGCGAACATTTTTACTACTAACCAATGCTCAGTATAATTGGTGGCTGGATCCTGGTCAGTCACGCCTCCAAGCGGTGGTACTCCGCATGTGGATTTTGGGGGTGTGACAGATTGGTATCAGAGCCATTGGTTATAGTGAACTTGGTTTTAAAAAGGAAGTCTTTTTGAGAAAAACCAGACTATAACCCGTGACTCGTGACGACACTACACTCCAAGTGCAAGACTCAACGCATTAGACCTCATAGCTCTCACTTATGTTTACTTGCTGTTTGTTTAAGTGCTTATGTGCTAATATACATATTAGTGTGCCTAGCTAGATGTATACACAATCCCCCTCCCCCCCCCCCACGTTCTTGTTTCACTACGACGTCTTTTCTCACTCTGTGTCTACTGAACATCAAGATAATGACCGGACTCGATGGAGACAGCATAACCCTGACAAGGGACCAGCTGGCGGCCCTGGTAGACGCTCGGGTCGCTGAAGCCTTGGCAACCAACCCGGAAGGACCATCCAAATACACCCAACCCCGAGTTGGCACCCTCAGGGCGTTCTTGGAATGCAAACCACTCCCCTTCGATGGCACAGAAGGAGCAATAGGCATTTTACATTGGTTCAGGAGGATCGAGTCTGCGTTCGAAGAAGGTGAAAGCCCATGTAGCAAACGAGTAGAGTACGCCACTAGCACGTTTCTAGGAAAAGCGTTTTCTTGGTGGAACGCGCAAGTTCAGATGCTCGGATTGGCAGATGCAAATGCCACTCCCTGGGATGATTTCAAGGATCTAATCAGGGAAGAATTCTGTCACAGGGATGACATGCAGAGGCTGGAAATGGAATACTATGGGTTAAAAATGGTTGGCTCGGAAATCGAAGCGTACACGAAAAGGTCCAATGACTTGGCTGCCTTGTGTCCTAACTTATCGCAGCCTCCCTACAAACGAATCACACTCTACCATAGGGGCTTAGTCCCAGAAGTCCAGGGTTCAGTAATCGCAACCAAACCCCCTACAATCCAACGAGCCATCCGTCTAGCACACCATTTCACAAACCAAGCGGTGGAAGAGGGCCGGTTGCCCAGGCGTTTAACTGCTACAGCTAATGCTTTCGATTTTAGCAAACGCAAGTGGAATGACTACCAAAGTGGGAGTCCCAGCACTATGCCACCTCAAGCTCAACAAAGGAAGGTCGTTGGGAGCGAGGGCCCTGGCCCGCGAACGAGTGGTTACCAAAGAAAACTACCCAAGTGTAACAAGTGTGGCCGACATCACAACGGGCCCTGTGCGAAGAACAAGTGTCAGCGATGCAACAAGATGGGGCATGAGGCCAAGGATTGTAGGAGCCCCCATCCAGCAAGGCAGAATCAACCGCAACAGCAGCAGCATCATGGGAACATCAAGGGTTATTTCCAGTGCGGAGCCGAGGGGCACATTAAGAAGAATTGTCCCCAGTTAAACCAGAACAACAACCCGGGTGCGGGGAATAACAACAACAACACCAACAACGCTGGAAATGGTGCAAGAGAAAGAGTTTTTGTGTTTGGAGCTGGAGAAGCGAGGAATGACCCCAACGTCGTAGCGGGTAAGTTTCTACTCGATGATTGTTATGTGTCCATCTTATTTGATTCTGGAGCAGATGCTAGCTATTTATCCCTACGTATTAGTAAAAAGCTTAAGAGTACGTCTACGTTATTAAGTTCTAAGCATATCGTCGAGTTAGCTAACGGTAGGAACGTTGAAGCCTCACACGTTATTCGTAACTGCAAACTAGAATTGTCTGGTCAGACCTTCCGTATCGATCTCTTCCCCATCGTTCTCGGAAGCTTCGACGTCGTCATTGGTATGGATTGGTTATCCAAACTTCGGGCTGAAACTCTCTGTCAAGAGAAAATGGTTCGTATTCCCCGTCGATCTGGCAACCCTTTATCGTTCAAGGAGACAAAGGCGGAGAAGTCACAGGCATCTTTTCATTCTTAAAAACCCAGAAGTGTTTACGAAAGGGGCACGCCGCTATCTTAGTACTTGTCACTGACACACAGAAAAAGGAAAAGAGGATCGAAGATTTTCCAATTGTACGCCATTACCCCAAGGAAATTCCTGAGGAACTACCTGGACTCCCTCCTCACCGTCAGGTTGAATTCCAAATCGAACTAGCCTCTGGAGCAGCACCTATAGCTCGCACACTTTACGGACTAGCTCCCGTAGAACTGGAGGAACTTTCTACGCAGCTACGAGAATTGTTGGAGAGAGGATTTATCCGTCCTAGTTCGTCACCCTAGGGGAAGCACCAACGTTCTTTGTTAAGAAGAAGGATGGCGTATTCCGTATGTGCATCGATTATCGTGAGCCGAACAAGGTTACCACCAAGAACCGTTACCCACTCCCACATGTCGACGACCCATTCGATCAGTTGCAAGGATCAAGCTACTACTCTAAAATTGACCTGCGATCAGGTTATCATCAGCCGAGAGTCGGTGATGAAGACATCTCCAAGGCTGCGTTCAAAACTCGTTATGGTCACTATGAATTTCTCGGCATGACTTTTGGAAAGACCAACGCGCCTGCAGTTCTTATGAATCTCATGAACCGAGTGTGCAAACCCTACCTCGACAAGTTCGTGAGCGTGTTTATCGACGACATCTTGATCTACTCGAAAAGTCAAGAGGAACATGAACAACATTTGCGTCTTACTCTCGAGCTCATTCGCAATGAACAACTGTACGCCAAGTTCTCGAAATGTGATTTCTGGCTTAGAGAAGTCCGTTTCCTTGGGCCCATGGCCAATAAGGACGGAACTCACGTCGACCCAGCTAGGATCGACTCTATAAAGAATTGTCCTACCCCTAAGACATCGACGAAGTTCGCCAATTCTTGGGATTGGCAGGATACCATCATAGATTCATAAAGGGATTTTCGAAGATCGCCCAACCCCTCGCGACTCTCACCCAGAAGGGCATTGCTTACAAGTGGAATAATGCTCAAGAGTCTGCCTTTCAGAAGCTAAAGGAAAACCTTTGTAATGCTCCTATCCTTTCGTTACCTGAAGGTACGGACGACTTGGTGGGCTCGGTTGCGTGTTGACGCAACGCGAGAAAGTTATCGCCTATGCTTCTCGACAACTTAAGATTCATGAAAGGAACTACATGACGCACAACTTGGAACTCGGAGCAGTCATCTTTGCACTCAAGATATGGAAGCATTACTTGTACGGTACCAAGTGCACGATTTACTCCGATCACAAGAGTCTCTAGTATATCTTGGATCAGAAGGAGTTGAACATGAGGCAACGCAGATGGGCAGGACTCCTTAACGACTACGAATGCGCAATTAAGTATCATCCTGGCAAGGCCAATGTGGTGGCTGATGCCCTCAACAGGAAGGAAACCAAACCTAAGCGTGTTTGTGCTTTACAGCTCACTAACCACTCGAACCTCCCTAAATCGGAATAAAAATGCTCAGGTTGAAGCATTGAAGGAAGAAAACATCAGGGCTGAGACCCTACGAGGGTCAAGGAAACGTTTAGAACAAAAAGGAAGACGACGCTTACTACGTGACAGGGCGTATATAGGTCCCACTTTATGGAAATCTGCGCGAACTTGTGATGGACGAAGCACGCAAATCTCGTTACTCGGTACATCCTGGTTCGGATAAGATGTACCACGATCTCAAGACTACGTATTGGTGGCCTGTTATGAAGGCCAACATAGCCACCTACCGTCAGGCTTGTTACAACAACCAGAACTGCCAAAAAGGGTACAGGCTTACCAAGATCTCAGAACGGGAACGACACTTACCATTGGTGGAGTTCTCCTACAACAATATCTACCACACCAGTGTTCAGGCGGCACCCTTTGCGGCATTGTACGGTCGTAAATGCCGGTCACCCTTATGTTAGGCGAAAGTTGGCGAAAGCCAAATTACTGGCCCGGAACTCGTGGTCGAGACAACGTAAAGGATCGCCCGGATCAGACAACGCATGGCGGTAGCTCGTGACCATCAGAAAAGTTACGCTGATAAACGTAGGAAACCGCGAGAATTCCAGGTCAGCGACCGGGCTCTACTTAAAGTCTCACCCTGGAAGGGTGTGGTTCGTTTTGGAAAGCGGGGCAAGCTTAATCCGCGATATGTTGGACTATTCGAAATTACCGAAAATATCGGTAAGGTTGCTTACAGATTGAATCTGCCTGAAGAACCGAGTGCGGTGCATAACGTCTTTCACGTGTCTAATATGAAGAAGTGTCTGTTAGATGAAACACTCATCATTCCTTTCAAGGAACTCACTTTTGACGAACAGCTACACTTTACGGAGGAACCGATTGAGATCGCGGGTCGAGAGATTAAAACCCTCAGACGTAGCCAGATACCTCTCGTACGAGTTCGTTGGAACTCGCGCCATGGCCCAGAGTTACCTGGGAGCGGGAAGACCAGATGAAGCACAAGTATCCCCAGTTGTTCCCAAATGAAACTCCCAGCACTGGAGCTACAACCGAATTTCAGGACGAAATTCCAAACTAACGGGGGGATGATGTGACACCCCGTTGAAATGTTCTCACTTATACTAGCTTGACAGTGACTGCCTTAACTTTCGGGACGAAAGTTCTTAAAACTTTGGGATAATGTGACACTCTGGATTTTCCCGAACAACCTTCTAGTTCAGTATTTCGTGTACGTACTATTATTAATTGAAAGGTGTGACTTATTTTGATGTGCTATGTGCTGATAACGTGTAAGTAATATATATGTATAGATATATTTATCGTGAACCGAAATCACAACTCGAGACCACTCGGTCTCGAGTGAACAGTAAAGAAGTGGGCCGGTTGGGCCTTGCACATCTCGAAACCCAAAACACAAGGACCTGACTCGAGACTATTCGGTCTCGAGTGACCCAAGTTGGTTGGGCCGCAACTCCCCTTAGCCCACTCGGAAACCTTTAGGGTGCACCTTTTGTTATATATAAACCTAAAACCCTCACACTTTCTCCTCTACACTCTCTCTCACTTCATCCTCACTCTTTCTCTCTAGCAAACCTTAAACCCTAACAATCAAGCATCACCTCCCCTCTCCTTTCTCTCTCGGACCAAAACCGGTGATAAGAAGGACTCTCGGTTCAAGCTTGGGATCTTGCTTGGATGCTTATTCATCATATTCTCACACCATGAAATCTAACCGGTTAGTGGTTCCTTGCAATTAAGAGATGAAAATATTATATATGTTTGCTTGTTAAATTATATGCATATTGAATGTGCCTTTTCTTGTATAGTTGATATTATGATTGTTGTTTAAGTAAAGTGTATGTTGATCTAGTGGTTGCTTGATTAAAATGGTTTTTGATATTTAGTATATGTGATTCTTGACCATGGAATGAATATGTGTGTAAGATGAACCGTGTTGAATAAATGATGGAAATTGTTGGCTGAAAATGCTTTTAGAATTGCAAGTATAGATCTAGGATAACATGTTTCGGGTCGGTTTTGAATGATTATGCATGATGGGTAGTTTGTATATATGATGAACAACATGTATATGAGTTGAAGGTGCTTTAAATATTTGAAAAACTTGCTGTTTGATCCATTTTGGTTAATTGTTAGACAAAGAAACATGTTTATGGAATTCTATTGGATAGTACACAATTACATGAAATTCCAATTCTATTGGTTAGTACATCAGAAGTTCTAGAAGAACTTCATGTGCACGTATCCGGGGTTGCGAGTCGAGACCCCCGGTTGCGACTCAAGACCAACACGTGACAACTCGAGACCACAGCAATTGCGACTCGAGACCATGTCCAAGCAACTCAAAACAGACTTCAGGGACTCGAGACTGGACTCGAGATCCCTGAGGTTGCGACTCATACCTGCACTACTCGAGACCTCCTGGTTGCGACTCGAGACCACCTGTTCTCGAGTCGAGACCACCTGGTCTCGACTGGGCTGTTAGTTTTCGTTATTGGGCCCAAGTGTATTAACTGTACATGCTTGTTACTGTTTAAGTGGGCTACGTGTTAACTGTTTACTGTTGCTGTTAAAGAATTTTGACAGGCCCAATGACTTATTGGATAATTATATGTTGTGCATGCTATGTGTTAGATACGTGTAGAATATACGTGACTTCTTTGGACCCAAACCTGACCTATACTGGTAACCATGTTAGGACGTGGTGACCAACGTGTTTGACCAAGTAAACTAAACTGCCGAGCAACCCAAGGTGAGTTCACAACTTTTAAAGCATGCGTTCCCGGTGGTTTTGGGAAACGGAAACTTAAACAAACGCTATCCCCTCGTAAGGGATACAAACCTACTTTCTTCCCCTTAAATGGGACTCTTAGTTAATTATTGTTTATACGGTAATGCAACAAGCAACACTAAACGAAACTCTATCACTCAAGTCCTCACTACTTAATACCGATTAATCGCCGGGGCCTGGCGAACGGGTTATTAGTTGATAGCGCTATTTAGGTGTAACCAGCCTCACACCGACCCTTGTTACTGGGAACGGGAGTGAACTAATGTACTCTGGCAAACCGTCAATGATGATAGAACATTGACAAACGGGGCACTGCGGAAACGTACGGTTAAGTAAGTATTCGGTATTGTAAAACAGTTTAGTCGCTTACCTATGGGGTAGCTCCCCATCGCATGTATAAACGGATAAATTAACTAGTGAAACAAGTTTTTGGTAATTAAAAACTGGACAACTCGTGAACTCGCCAACATTTTTGTTGATACCCTACTGCATGCTTTGCAGGTACCAAGTGACACAGGAGCTTGCTACTTGGGGATGGGTAGTGGTCGTCTAACCCATGCGTTGGGTTCTAAATAAACTTGAACTATGAACCTTGTTTTAAATTGCTTTGCCTATGCTTCCGCTACTTATTTAGACTGTTACTTAAACTTGAACTTTTGAACTTTAAACTATGATGTTTACTAACCATTGTGTTGGCGAACATTTTTATTACTAACCAATGCTCAGTATAATTGGTGGCTGGATCCTGGTCAGTCACGCCTCCAAGCGGTGGTACTCCGCATGTGGATTTTGGGGGTGTGACAGATTGGTATCAGAGCCATTGGTTATAGTGAACTTGGTTTTAAAAAGGAAGTCTTTTTGAGAAAAACCAGACTATAACCCGTGACTCGTGACGACACTACACTCCAAGTGCAAGACTCAACGCATTAGACCTCATAGCTCTCACTTATGTTTACTTGCTATTTGTTTAAGTGCTTATGTGCTAATATACATATTAGTGTGCCTAGCTAGATGTATACACAATCCCCCCCCCCCCACATTCTTGTTTCACTACGACGTCTTTTCTCACTCTGTGTCTACTGAACATCAAGATAATGACCGGACTCGATGGAGACAGCATAACCCTGACAAGGGACCAGCTGGCGGCCCTGGTAGACGCTCGGGTCGCTGAAGCCTTGGCAACCAACCCGGAAGGACCATCCAAATACACCCAACCCCGAGTTGGCACCCTCAGGGCGTTCTTGGAATGCAAACCACTCCCCTTCGATGGCACAGAAGGAGCAATAGGCATTTTACATTGGTTTAGGAGGATCGAGTCTGCGTTCGAAGAAGGTGAAAGCCCATGTAGCAAACGAGTAGAGTACGCCACTAGCACGTTTCTAGGAAAAGCGTTTTCTTGGTGGAACGCGCAAGTTCAGATGCTCGGATTGGCAGATGCAAATGCCACTCCCTGGGATGATTTCAAGGATCTAATCAGGGAAGAATTCTGTCACAGGGATGACATGCAGAGGCTGGAAATGGAATACTATGGGTTAAAAATGGTTGGCTCGGAAATCGAAGCGTACACGAAAAGGTCCAATGACTTGGCTGCCTTGTGTCCTAACTTATCGCAGCCTCCCTACAAACGAATCACACTCTACCTTAGGGGCTTAGTCCCAGAAGTCCAGGGTTCAGTAATCGCAACCAAACCCCCTACAATCCAACGAGCCATCCGTCTAGCACACCATTTCACAAACCAAGCGGTGGAAGAGGGCCGGTTGCCCAGGCGTTTAACTGCTACAGCTAATGCTTTCGATTTTAGCAAACGCAAGTGGAATGACTACCAAAGTGGGAGTCCCAGCACTATGCCACCTCAAGCTCAACAAAGGAAGGTCGTTGGGAGCGAGGGCCCTGGCCCGCGAACGAGTGGTTACCAAAGAAAACTACCCAAGTGTAACAAGTGTGGCCGACATCACAACGGGCCCTGTGCGAAGAACAAGTGTCAGCGATGCAACAAGATGGGGCATGAGGCCAAGGATTGTAGGAGCCCCCATCCAGCAAGGCAGAATCAACCGCAACAGCAGCAGCATCATGGGAACATCAAGGGTTGTTTCCAGTGCGGAGCCGAGGGGCACATTAAGAAGAATTGTCCCCAGTTAAACCAGAACAACAACCCGGGTGCGGGGAATAACAACAACAACACCAACAACGCTGGAAATGGTGCAAGAGAAAGAGTTTTTGTGTTTGGAGCTGGAGAAGCGAGGAATGACCCCAACGTCGTAGCGGGTAAGTTTCTACTCGATGATTGTTATGTGTCCATCTTATTTGATTCTGGAGCAGATGCTAGCTATTTATCCCTACGTATTAGTAAAAAGCTTAAGAGTACGTCTACGTTATTAAGTTCTAAGCATATCGTCGAGTTAGCTAACGGTAGGAACGTTGAAGCCTCACACGTTATTCGTAACTGCAAACTAGAATTGTCTGGTCAGACCTTCCGTATCGATCTCTTCCCCATCGTTCTCGGAAGCTTCGACGTCGTCATTGGTATGGATTGGTTATCCAAACTTCGGGCTGAAACTCTCTGTCAAGAGAAAATGGTTCGTATTCCCCGTCGATCTGGCAACCCCTTATCGTTCAAGGAGACAAAGGCGGAGAAGTCACAGGCATCTTTTCATTCTTAAAAACCCAGAAGTGTTTACGAAAGGGGCACGCCGCTATCTTAGTACTTGTCACTGACACACAGAAAAAGGAAAAGAGGATCGAAGATTTTCCAATTGTACGCCATTACCCCAAGGAAATTCCTGAGGAACTACCTGGACTCCCTCCTCACCGTCAGGTTGAATTCCAAATCGAACTAGCCTCTGGAGCAGCACCTATAGCTCGCACACTTTACGGACTAGCTCCCGTAGAACTGGAGGAACTTTCTACGCAGCTACGAGAATTGTTGGAGAGAGGATTTATCCGTCCTAGTTCGTCACCCTAGGGGAAGCACCAACGTTCTTTGTTAAGAAGAAGGATGGCGTATTCCGTATGTGCATCGATTATCGTGAGCCGAACAAGGTTACCATCAAGAACCGTTACCCACTCCCACATGTCGACGACCCATTCGATCAGTTGCAAGGATCAAGCTACTACTCTAAAATTGACCTGCGATCAGGTTATCATCAGCCGAGAGTCGGTGATGAAGACATCTCCAAGGCTGCGTTCAAAACTCGTTATGGTCACTATGAATTTCTCGGCATGACTTTTGGAAAGACCAACGCGCCTGCAGTTCTTATGAATCTCATGAACCGAGTGTGCAAACCCTACCTCGACCAGTTCGTGAGCGTGTTTATCGACGACATCTTGATCTACTCGAAAAGTCAAGAGGAACATGAACAACATTTGCGTCTTACTCTCGAGCTCATTCGCAATGAACAACTGTACGCCAAGTTCTCGAAATGTGATTTCTGGCTTAGAGAAGTCCGTTTCCTTGGGCCCATGGCCAATAAGGACGGAACTCACGTCGACCCAGCTAGGATCGACTCTATAAAGAATTGTCCTACCCCTAAGACATCGACGAAGTTCGCCAATTCTTGGGATTGGCAGGATACCATCATAGATTCATAAAGGGATTTTCGAAGATCGCCCAACCCCTCGCGACTCTCACCCAGAAGGGCATTGCTTACAAGTGGAATAATTCTCAAGAGTCTGCCTTTCAGAAGCTAAAGGAAAACCTTTGTAATGCTCCTATCCTTTCGTTACCTGAAGGTACGGACGACTTGGTGGGCTCGGTTGCGTGTTGACGCAACGCGAGAAAGTTATCGCCTATGCTTCTCGACAACTTAAGATTCATGAAAGGAACTACATGACGCACAACTTGGAACTCGGAGCAGTCATCTTTGCACTCAAGATATGGAAGCATTACTTGTACGGTACCAAGTGCACGATTTACTCCGATCACAAGAGTCTCTAGTATATCTTGGATCAGAAGGAGTTGAACATGAGGCAACGCAGATGGGCAGGACTCCTTAACGACTACGAATGCGCAATTAAGTATCATCCTGGCAAGGCCAATGTGGTGGCTGATGCCCTCAACAGGAAGGAAACCAAACCTAAGCGTGTTTGTGCTTTACAGCTCACTAACCACTCGAACCTCCCTAAATCGGAATAAAAATGCTCAGGTTGAAGCATTGAAGGAAGAAAACATCAGGGCTGAGACCCTACGAGGGTCAAGGAAACGTTTAGAACAAAAAGGAAGACGACGCTTACTACGTGACAGGGCGTATATAGGTCCCACTTTATGGAAATCTGCGCGAACTTGTGATGGACGAAGCACGCAAATCTCGTTACTCGGTACATCCTGGTTCGGATAAGATGTACCGCGATCTCAAGACTACGTATTGGTGGCCTGTTATGAAGGCCAACATAGCCACCTACCGTCAGGCTTGTTACAACAACCAGAACTGCCAAAAAGGGTACAGGCTTACCAAGATCTCAGAACGGGAACGACACTTACCATTGGTGGAGTTCTCCTACAACAATATCTACCACACCAGTGTTCAGGCGGCACCCTTTGCGGCATTGTACGGTCGTAAATGCCGGTCACCCTTATGTTAGGCGAAAGTTGGCGAAAGCCAAATTACTGGCCCGGAACTCGTGGTCGAGACAACGTAAAGGATCGCCCGGATCAGACAACGCATGGCGGTAGCTCGTGACCATCAGAAAAGTTACGCTGATAAACGTAGGAAACCGCGAGAATTCCAGGTCAGCGACCGGGCTCTACTTAAAGTCTCACCCTGGAAGGGTGTGGTTCGTTTTGTAAAGCGGGGCAAGCTTAATCCGCGATATGTTGGACTATTCGAAATTACCGAAAATATCGGTAAGGTTGCTTACAGATTGAATCTGCCTGAAGAACCGAGTGCGGTGCATAACGTCTTTCACGTGTCTAATATGAAGAAGTGTCTGTTAGATGAAACACTCATCATTCCTTTCAAGGAACTCACTTTTGACGAACAGCTACACTTTACGGAGGAACCGATTGAGATCGCGGGTCGAGAGATTAAAACCCTCAGACGTAGCCAGATACCTCTCGTACGAGTTCGTTGGAACTCGCGCCATGGCCCAGAGTTACCTGGGAGCGGGAAGACCAGATGAAGCACAAGTATCCCCAGTTGTTCCCAAATGAAACTCCCAGCACTGGAGCTACAACCGAATTTCAGGACGAAATTCCAAACTAACGGGGGGATGATGTGACACCCCGTTGAAATGTTCTCACTTATACTAGCTTGACAGTGACTGCCTTAACTTTCGGGACGAAAGTTCTTAAAACTTTGGGATAATGTGACACTCTGGATTTTCCCGAACAACCTTCTAGTTCAGTATTTCGTGTACGTACTATTATTAATTGAAAGGTGTGACTTATTTTGATGTGCTATGTGCTGATAACGTCTAAGTAATATATATGTATAGATATATTTATCGTGAACCAAAATCACAACTCGAGACCACTCGGTCTCGAGTGAACAGTAAAGAAGTGGGCCGGTTGGGCCTTGCACATCTCGAAACCCAAAACACAAGGACCTGACTCGAGACTATTCGGTCTCGAGTGACCCAAGTTGGTTGGGCCGCAACTCCCCTTAGCCCACTCGGAAACCTTTAGGGTGCACCTTTTGTTATATATAAACCTAAAACCCTCACACTTTCTCCTCTACACTCTCTCTCACTTCATCCTCACTCTTTCTCTCTAGCAAACCTTAAACCCTAACAATCAAGCATCACCTCCCCTCTCCTTTCTCTCTCGGACCAAAACCGGTGATAAGAAGGACTCTCGGTTCAAGCTTGGGATCTTGCTTGGATGCTTATTCATCATATTCTCACACCATGAAATCTAACCGGTTAGTGGTTCCTTGCAATTAAGAGATGAAAATATTATATATGTTTGCTTGTTAAATTATATGCATATTGAATGTGCCTTTTCTTGTATAGTTGATATTATGATTGTTGTTTAAGTAAAGTGTATGTTGATCTAGTGGTTGCTTGATTAAAATGGTTTTTGATATTTAGTATATGTGATTCTTGACCATGGAATGAATATGTGTGTAAGATGAACCGTGTTGAATAAATGATGGAAATTGTTGGCTGAAAATGCTTTTAGAATTGCAAGTATAGATCTAGGATAACATGTTTCGGGTCGGTTTTGAATGATTATGCATGATGGGTAGTTTGTATATATGATGAACAACATGTATATGAGTTGAAGGTGCTTTAAATATTTGAAAAACTTGCTGTTTGATCCATTTTGGTTAATTGTTAGACAAAGAAACATGTTTATGGAATTCTATTGGATAGTACACAATTACATGAAATTGCAATTCTATTGGTTAGTACATCAGAAGTTCTAGAAGAACTTCATGTGCACGTATCCGGGGTTGCGAGTCGAGTCCCCCGGTTGCGACTCAAGACCAACACGTGACAACTCGAGACCACAGCAATTGCGACTCGAGACCATGTCCAAGCAACTCAAAACAGACTTCAGGGACTCGAGACCATCAAGGTCTCGACTCGAGACTGGACTCGAGATCCCTGAGGTTGCGACTCATACCTGCACTACTCGAGACCTCCTGGTTGCGACTCGAGACCACCTGTTCTCGAGTCGAGACCACCTGGTCTCGACTGGGCTGTTAGTTTTCGTTATTGGGCCCAAGTGTATTAACTGTACATGCTTGTTACTGTTTAAGTGGGCTACGTGTTAACTGTTTACTGTTGCTGTTAAAGAATTTTGACAGGCCCAATGACTTATTGGATAATTATATGTTGTGCATGCTATGTGTTAGATACGTGTAGAATATACGTGACTTCTTTGGACCCAAACCTGACCTATACTGGTAACCATGTTAGGACGTGGTGACCAACGTGTTTGACCAAGTAAACTAAACTGCCGAGCAACCCAAGGTGAGTTCACAACTTTTAAAGCATGCGTTCCCGGTGGTTTTGGGAAACGGAAACTTAAACAAACGCTATCCCCTCGTAAGGGATACAAACCTACTTTCTTCCCCTTAAATGGGACTCTTAGTTAATTATTGTTTATACGGTAATGCAACAAGCAACACTAAACGAAACTCTATCACTCAAGTCCTCACTACTTAATACCGATTAATCGCCGGGGCCTGGCGAACGGGTTATTAGTTGATAGCGCTATTTAGGTGTAACCAGCCTCACACCGACCCTTGTTACTGGGAACGGGAGTGAACTAATGTACTCTGGCAAACCGTCAATGATGATAGAACATTGACAAACGGGGCACTGCGGAAACGTACGGTTAAGTAAGTATTCGGTATTGTAAAACAGTTTAGTCGCTTACCTATGGGGTAGCTCCCCATCGCATGTATAAACGGATAAATTAACTAGTGAAACAAGTTTTTGGTAATTAAAAACTGGACAACTCGTGAACTCGCCAACATTTTTGTTGATACCCTACTGCATGCTTTGCAGGTACCAAGTGACACAGGAGCTTGCTACTTGGGGATGGGTAGTGGTCGTCTAACCCATGCGTTGGGTTCTAAATAAACTTGAACTATGAACCTTGTTTTAAATTGCTTTGCCTATGCTTCCGCTACTTATTTAGACTGTTACTTAAACTTGAACTTTTGAACTTTAAACTATGATGTTTACTAACCATTGTGTTGGCGAACATTTTTACTACTAACCAATGCTCAGTATAATTGGTGGCTGGATCCTGGTCAGTCACGCCTCCAAGCGGTGGTACTCCGCATGTGGATTTTGGGGGTGTGACAGATTGGTATCAGAGCCATTGGTTATAGTGAACTTGGTTTTAAAAAGGAAGTCTTTTTGAGAAAAACCAGACTATAACCCGTGACTCGTGACGACACTACACTCCAAGTGCAAGACTCAACGCATTAGACCTCATAGCTCTCACTTATGTTTACTTGCTGTTTGTTTAAGTGCTTATGTGCTAATATACATATTAGTGTGCCTAGCTAGATGTATACACAATCCCCCCCCCCACGTTCTTGTTTCACTACGACGTCTTTTCTCACTCTGTGTCTACTGAACATCAAGATAATGACCGGACTCGATGGAGACAGCATAACCCTGACAAGGGACCAGCTGGCGGCCCTGGTAGACGCTCGGGTCGCTGAAGCCTTGGCAACCAACCCGGAAGGACCATCCAAATACACCCAACCCCGAGTTGGCACCCTCAGGGCATTCTTGGAATGCAAACCACTCCCCTTCGATGGCACAGAAGGAGCAATAGGCATTTTACATTGGTTCAGGAGGATCGAGTCTGCGTTCGAAGAAGGTGAAAGCCCATGTAGCAAACGAGTAGAGTACGCCACTAGCACGTTTCTAGGAAAAGCGTTTTCTTGGTGGAACGCGCAAGTTCAGATGCTCGGATTGGCAGATGCAAATGCCACTCCCTGGGATGATTTCAAGGATCTAATCAGGGAAGAATTCTGTCACAGGGATGACATGCAGAGGCTGGAAATGGAATACTATGGGTTAAAAATGGTTGGCTCGGAAATCGAAGCGTACACGAAAAGGTCCAATGACTTGGCTGCCTTGTGTCCTAACTTATCGCAGCCTCCCTACAAACGAATCACACTCTACCTTAGGGGCTTAATCCCAGAAGTCCAGGGTTCAGTAATCGCAACCAAACCCCCTACAATCCAACGAGCCATCCGTCTAGCACACCATTTCACAAACCAAGCGGTGGAAGAGGGCCGGTTGCCCAGGCGTTTAACTGCTACAGCTAATGCTTTCGATTTTAGCAAACGCAAGTGGAATGACTACCAAAGTGGGAGTCCCAGCACTATGACACCTCAAGCTCAACAAAGGAAGGTCGTTGGGAGCGAGGGCCCTGGCCCGCGAACGAGTGGTTACCAAAGAAAACTACCCAAGTGTAACAAGTGTGGCCGACATCACAACGGGCCCTGTGCGAAGAACAAGTGTCAGCGATGCAACAAGATGGGGCATGAGGCCAAGGATTGTAGGAGCCCCCATCCAGCAAGGCAGAATCAACCGCAACAGCAGCAGCATCATGGGAACATCAAGGGTTGTTTCCAGTGCGGAGCCGAGGGGCACATTAAGAAGAATTGTCCCCAGTTAAACCAGAACAACAACCCGGGTGCGGGGAATAACAACAACAACACCAACAACGCTGGAAATGGTGCAAGAGAAAGAGTTTTTGTGTTTGGAGCTGGAGAAGCGAGGAATGACCCCAACGTCGTAGCGGGTAAGTTTCTACTCGATGATTGTTATGTGTCCATCTTATTTGATTCTGGAGCAGATGCTAGCTATTTATCCCTACGTATTAGTAAAAAGCTTAAGAGTACGTCTACGTTATTAAGTTCTAAGCATATCGTCGAGTTAGCTAACGGTAGGAACGTTGAAGCCTCACACGTTATTCGTAACTGCAAACTAGAATTGTCTGGTCAGACCTTCCGTATCGATCTCTTCCCCATCGTTCTCGGAAGCTTCGACGTCGTCATTGGTATGGATTGGTTATCCAAACTTCGGGCTGAAACTCTCTGTCAAGAGAAAATGGTTCGTATTCCCCGTCGATCTGGCAACCCCTTATCGTTCAAGGAGACAAAGGCGGAGAAGTCACAGGCATCTTTTCATTCTTAAAAACCCAGAAGTGTTTACGAAAGGGGCACGCCGCTATCTTAGTACTTGTCACTGACACACAGAAAAAGGAAAAGAGGATCGAAGATTTTCCAATTGTACGCCATTACCCCAAGGAAATTCCTGAGGAACTACCTGGACTCCCTCCTCACCGTCAGGTTGAATTCCAAATCGAACTAGCCTCTGGAGCAGCACCTATAGCTCGCACACTTTACGGACTAGCTCCCGTAGAACTGGAGGAACTTTCTACGCAGCTACGAGAATTGTTGGAGAGAGGATTTATCCGTCCTAGTTCGTCACCCTAGGGGAAGCACCAACGTTCTTTGTTAAGAAGAAGGATGGCGTATTCCGTATGTGCATCGATTATCGTGAGCCGAACAAGGTTACCATCAAGAACCGTTACCCACTCCCACATGTCGACGACCCATTCGATCAGTTGCAAGGATCAAGCTACTACTCTAAAATTGACCTACGATCAGGTTATCATCAGCCGAGAGTCGGTGATGAAGACATCTCCAAGGCTGCGTTCAAAACTCGTTATGGTCACTATGAATTTCTCGGCATGACTTTTGGAAAGACCAACGCGCCTGCAGTTCTTATGAATCTCATGAACCGAGTGTGCAAACCCTACCTCGACAAGTTCGTGAGCGTGTTTATCGACGACATCTTGATCTACTCGAAAAGTCAAGAGGAACATGAACAACATTTGCGTCTTACTCTCGAGCTCATTCGCAATGAACAACTGTACGCCAAGTTCTCGAAATGTGATTTCTGGCTTAGAGAAGTCCGTTTCCTTGGGCCCATGGCCAATAAGGACGGAACTCACGTCGACCCAGCTAGGATCGACTCTATAAAGAATTGTCCTACCCCTAAGACATCGACGAAGTTCGCCAATTCTTGGGATTGGCAGGATACCATCATAGATTCATAAAGGGATTTTCGAAGATCGCCCAACCCCTCGCGACTCTCACCCAGAAGGGCATTGCTTACAAGTGGAATAATGCTCAAGAGTCTGCCTTTCAGAAGCTAAAGGAAAACCTTTGTAATGCTCCTATCCTTTCGTTACCTGAAGGTACGGACGACTTGGTGGGCTCGGTTGCGTGTTGATGCAACGCGAGAAAGTTATCGCCTATGCTTCTCGACAACTTAAGATTCATGAAAGGAACTACATGACGCACAACTTGGAACTCGGAGCAGTCATCTTTGCACTCAAGATATGGAAGCATTACTTGTACGGTACCAAGTGCACGATTTACTCCGATCACAAGAGTCTCTAGTATATCTTGGATCAGAAGGAGTTGAACATGAGGCAACGCAGATGGGCAGGACTCCTTAACGACTACGAATGCGCAATTAAGTATCATCCTGGCAAGGCCAATGTGGTGGCTGATGCCCTCAACAGGAAGGAAACCAAACCTAAGCGTGTTTGTGCTTTACAGCTCACTAACCACTCGAACCTCCCTAAATCGGAATAAAAATGCTCAGGTTGAAGCATTGAAGGAAGAAAACATCAGGGCTGAGACCCTACGAGGGTCAAGGAAACGTTTAGAACAAAAAGGAAGACGACGCTTACTACGTGACAGGGCGTATATAGGTCCCACTTTATGGAAATCTGCGCGAACTTGTGATGGACGAAGCACGCAAATCTCGTTACTCGGTACATCCTGGTTCGGATAAGATGTACCACGATCTCAAGACTACGTATTGGTGGCCTGTTATGAAGGCCAACATAGCCACCTACCGTCAGGCTTGTTACAACAACCAGAACTGCCAAAAAGGGTACAGGCTTACCAAGATCTCAGAACGGGAACGACACTTACCATTGGTGGAGTTCTCCTACAACAATATCTACCACACCAGTGTTCAGGCGGCACCCTTTGCGGCATTGTACGGTCGTAAATGCCGGTCACCCTTATGTTAGGCGAAAGTTGGCGAAAGCCAAATTACTGGCCCGGAACTCGTGGTCGAGACAACGTAAAGGATCGCCCGGATCAGACAACGCATGGCGGTAGCTCGTGACCATCAGAAAAGTTACGCTGATAAACGTAGGAAACCGCGAGAATTCCAGGTCAGCGACCGGGCTCTACTTAAAGTCTCACCCTGGAAGGGTGTGGTTCGTTTTGGAAAGCGGGGCAAGCTTAATCCGCGATATGTTGGACTATTCGAAATTACCGAAAATATCGGTAAGGTTGCTTACAGATTGAATCTGCCTGAAGAACCGAGTGCGGTGCATAACGTCTTTCACGTGTCTAATATGAAGAAGTGTCTGTTAGATGAAACACTCATCATTCCTTTCAAGGAACTCACTTTTGACGAACAGCTACACTTTACGGAGGAACCGATTGAGATCGCGGGTCGAGAGATTAAAACCCTCAGACGTAGCCAGATACCTCTCGTACGAGTTCGTTGGAACTCGCGCCATGGCCCAGAGTTACCTGGGAGCGGGAAGACCAGATGAAGCACAAGTATCCCCAGTTGTTCCCAAATGAAACTCCCAGCACTGGAGCTACAACCGAATTTCAGGACGAAATTCCAAACTAACGGGGGGATGATGTGACACCCCGTTGAAATGTTCTCACTTATACTAGCTTGACAGTGACTGCCTTAACTTTCGGGACGAAAGTTCTTAAAACTTTGGGATAATGTGACACTCTGGATTTTCCCGAACAACCTTCTAGTTCAGTATTTCGTGTACGTACTATTATTAATTGAAAGGTGTGACTTATTTTGATGTGCTATGTGCTGATAACGTGTAAGTAATATATATGTATAGATATATTTATCGTGAACCAAAATCACAACTGGAGACCACTCGGTCTCGAGTGAACAGTAAAGAAGTGGGCCGGTTGGGCCTTGCACATCTCGAAACCCAAAACACAAGGACCTGACTCGAGACTATTCGGTCTCGAGTGACCCAAGTTGGTTGGGCCGCAACTCCCCTTAGCCCACTCGAAAACCTTTAGGGTGCACCTTTTGTTATATATAAACCTAAAACCCTCACACTTTCTCCTCTACACTCTCTCTCACTTCATCCTCACTCTCTCTCTCTAGCAAACCTTAAACCCTAACAATCAAGCATCACCTCCCCTCTCCTTTCTCTCTCGGACCAAAACCGGTGATAACAAGGACTCTCGGTTCAAGCTTGGGATCTTACTTGGAAGCTTATTCATCATATTCTCACACCTTGAAATCTAACCGGTTAGTGGTTCCTTGCAATTAAGAGATGAAAATATTATATATGTTTGCTTGTTAAATTATATGCATATTGAATATGCCTTTTCTTATATAGTTGATATTATGATTGTTGTTTAAGTAAAGTGTATGTTGATCTAGGGGTTGCTTGATTAAAATGGTTTTTGATATTTAGTATATGTGATTCTTGACCATGGAATGAATATGTGTGTAAGATGAACCGTCTTGAATAAATGATGGAAATTGTTGGCTGAAAATGCTTTTAGAATTGCAAGTATAGATCTAGGATAACATGTTTCGGGTCGGTTTTGAATGATTATGCATGATGGGTAGTTTGTATATATGATGAACAACATGAATATGAGTTGAAGGTGCTTTAAATATTTGAAAACTTGCTGTTTGATCCATTTTGGTTAATTGTTAGACAAAGAAACATGTTTATGGAATTCTATTGGATAGTACACAATTACATGAAATTGCAATTCTATTGGTTAGTACATCAGAAGTTCTAGAAGAACTTCATGTGCACGTATCCGGGGTTGCGAGTCGAGACCCCCGGTTGCGACTCGAGACCAACACGTGACAACTCGAGACCACAGCAATTGCGACTCGAGACCATGTCCAAGCAACTCAAAACAGACTTCAGGGACTCGAGACCATCAAGGTCTCGACTCGAGATCTTCTGATTGCGACTCGAGACTGGACTCGAGATCCCCGAGGTTGCGACTCATACCTGCACTACTCGAGACCTCCTGGTTGCGACTCGAGACCACCTGTTCTCGAGTCGAGACCACCTGGTCTCGACTGGGCTGTTAGTTTTCGTTATTGGGCCCAAGTATATTAACTGTACATGCTTGTTACTGTTTAAGTGGGCTACGTGTTAACTGTTAACTGTTGCTGTTAAAGAATTTTGACAGGCCCAATGACTTATTGGATAATTATATGTTGTGCATGCTATGTGTTAGATACGTGTAGAATATACGTGACTTCTTTGGACCCAAACCTGACCTATACTGGTAACCATGTTAGGACGTGGTGACCAACGTGTTTGACCAAGTAAACTAAACTGCCGAGCAACCCAAGGTGAGTTCACAACTTTTTAAGCATGCGTTCCCGGTGGTTTTGGGAAACGGAAACTTAAACAAACGCTATCCCCTCGTAAGGGATACAAACCTACTTTCTTCCCCTTAAATGGGACTCTTAGTTAATTATTGTTTATACGGTAATGCAACAAGCAACAGTAAACGAAACTCTATCACTCAAGTCCTCACTACTTAATACCGATTAATCGTCGGGGCCTGGCGAACGGGTTATTAGTTGATAGCGCTATTTAGGTGTAACCAGCCTCACACCGACCCTTGTTACTGGGAACGGGAGTGAACTAATGTACTCTGGCAAACCGTCAATGATGATAGAACATTGACAAACGGGGCACTGCGGAAACGTACGGTTAAGTAAGTATTCGGTATTGTAAAACAGTTTAGTCGCTTACCTATGGGGTAGCTCCCCATCGCATGTATAAACGGATAAATTAACTAGTGAAACAAGTTTTTGGTAATTAAAAACTGGACAACTCGTGAACTCGCCAACATTTTTGTTGATACCCTACTGCATGCTTTGCAGGTACCCAGTGACACAGGAGCTTGCTACTTGGGGATGTGTAGTGGTCGTCTAACCCATGCGTTGGGTTCTAAATAAACTTGAACTATGAACATTGTTTTAAATTGCTTTGCCTATGCTTCCGCTACTTATTTAGACTGTTACTTAAACTTGAACTTTTGAACTTTAAACTATGATGTTTACTAACCATTGTGTTGGCGAACATTTTTACTACCAACCAATGCTCAGTATAATTGGTGGCTGGATCCTGGTCAGTCACGCCTCCAAGCGGTGGTACTCCGCATATGGATTTTGGGGGTGTGACATAAGAGACTTGAAAGGGATGATGTTATTGAATGGCAAATATAGTCATACGTATTGGGGGTAGTAAACCGTAGTTAGGCGTCATTTACTGCTTGCATCAATCTTTTATGTATCTTGTGCAAGTGGGAGATTGTTGGACTCTGTATGCCCAAGACACATATTAAATTGATGTGGCTAGTACGTTATGATCCAAGTCGAGTCATACCCAATAACAAGCTAGACAAACACATATAATATTTATTTATGATGTGATCAAACAAATAAATATTAACACTTATAATATTTAGAAATTGGTTTTCTAAATAATTGCACTTGACAAACCAATAAATTATATGGATAATTTATTTTGAGAGAATATTTTATTTTGTTATTTAATGGGTTAAATAACTTAATAAAAGTTGTATAAAGTCTTGTGAACATATGATGTTATATTTTATAAAAGTTATAAAATACAAGACTTATATTATTTAAAAGAATTTTTTTTTTAAATAAAGCAAGGCCGCCACCCCCCGCCCATGGTGTTCTTCCCTAAAATTTTAGTCCAATAGAAATGCATGCAAATGCATGTGTTAGAGGAGATTTGATTGGGTGGTCTAACCAAGACCATTTTGGTCCAATGGGGCTTCATGCACTTGCATGTGTAAGTTGGCACATGATTGGTGAAGGTGGGTGGCAATTCTCTCTCATGGTTCTATAAATACTTAGATGAACTTGAAGAACTTGTAAGACTTGGATGACTTGAAAAACACTAGAGATTTCTCTCTAGAAATCGGCCAACATAAGGTTGTGCATAAGGGTTTTTCAAGTTTGATTTTCAAGTGCAATAACTCCATAACTTCCCTTCGTAATTTTCGGCCAAGAGTTGGTTCCAAGAGGGGATCTTTCAAGTGAGTTGCAAGTGTTCAAATCCTAGCTAAAACTAAGGTGTTTGTTGGAAGGCTTGGGGTATACAAGCTTGAGGTCTTCTACACTTGAAGGCAACCGTTCAAGAAGCATCATCATCTTCATGTCCTTTACTCCTTGGAAGGTAGTATTCTAAACACTCTATGGTTGTGTTTTATTTTGATAGCATGCATGTTCGTATATGGATCCGTGATTAGATTTTGCATATAAATGGTTTTATATCTTTTAAAAGTAACATGTTTTAAACATTATTTCCGCTGCGTTTTTTTATTTTATAAGGATAAAATACTTTGATAAACATGTGAAAATCCCAACAGGAGAAAGGGCAAAATAATCAGGAGCCGTCTTGTATTCGGGTTATTATCAACATTACTTTCGGATTTAAATTCAATGGATTAACTAAACACTTGGTAACCAACGTTTTCGTAAAACTATGAACTCACCAGCGTTGTCTGATACACTTGTTGCATGCTCGCAGGTTGTTAGATATCTTGGATTTGGGAACTTGCTGTCTGGTGTAGCTGGAGTGGTCATGGGTCGAACTGGAGGGATTCATGTGATTGAATTATTGACATCATACATTGGTTTACTAATTGCTTCCCCTGAACATGTTGGTTTTCGTTTAAACTTGTTGTTGGTGATTTTCATTAATAATTGAGAATTTGATTTATAAACTTGTATGGGTTTGATGTAATTAGTGGCTCATTGTTGGTACGTCACACGCCTAACAGGGACATTCCCTAGGTGGTATTTTGGGGGTGTGACAGTTTGGTATCAGAGCCACTGGTTATAGTGAACTTGGTTTTAAAACGTTTTTATAAAACCAGACTATAACCGAACAGATCCGAAATCGACCATGACACTCAGCTCCAGACTGCAAGGTTCGTTTCTCGTTTACTATTGCATAGTATATCTAGTGTTTGCTTATGAATAACATCACACGTGAATGCACACTTAGCACTGCAGTATGAACTTCTATGTTACCAACCCATGTTACGTGTTTTAAGAGTGCGACTCTTCTTGAACTTTCATGATCTATTTCATGGCGTCATCTGTCTTATTGCTCGAATTCGGGGAACCTTTTAGCGCGAGTTAAGAGGCACTGAGATAAGCATGCAAATTGCCTTATTATTATGGGTGCACATATAATAGTAATGTGGGGTGCATGTGAGTCCCAGTGAGGCTTAACGAGTGTGAGAGGGGTTCCGCTCTGTTAATTGATGTTATGTTAGAACTCAGCAGTCTATAGGAGTCATAGCAGTGATTGTATCCTACTCGAACATGATCTTTTCACCCCTTTCTGAATCCTTACGAATCTCGATGTTATCGAGTATCACCTGATCACACATCTGAACGCCTAGCGAACTGTGTAGAATGTTAGGTGCTAGTACGAACGTCCCTGAGTTGGATGGCTAAGCGTCAAATGATTGGACTATACTTTCCTCACTTATCTTTGTTTGCTGGAACTTAGCGTGTTAACGCCTTAGATCCCGAAGTGCGATCACTTCTGCAAAACTCTCGCGACATACCGTGTATTACTCAGTCAACTTGCAAGAACGATGGACAAGAGGGTAAACGTAGTACCTTACTGACTTCAGCATTTGAATGACCCTAGTTACCGGCAACGAACAACAGCGATTTGACTCCAATCGAATCCTTAACCCCAGCCAGCGACTCATGGGAGTCGACTCTTACGAACCAATCGGGACAAAATCGATGACGATTGACTGTAGAGCAGACTGTGTAACCGCCCGCACCATGAGTAGTGCCTTAGGACGTGGCACGGAATGTGAAAAGATGGACCTTGTTGGTGAAAGGACGCAAGACACCGTTACAGGAAACAATATTAGAGGCAACAGTCGCGGCAACATCAAGGTACTCGTGATCGTAGATTACAGTATGGAAACGAAGGTGATCTCGACAAGGATTGACTGTGTTAAGGTGACGACAACCAAGGGAACGACGGCAGTACTGGAAATTCTCGTGACGAAATCAACACTGAAAATGAGGCTCATGGAAGGACATTTAGCATTGGCATAGGCTATACCAGGTGTAATAGCAACACGATAGCTTGGATGGGTAGCTATTCGCTTCGTCTCTGTTCTGTTTAACCCTGATGCTTCTTGAAACCGAACCTGTTGTGGAGTCGGCTGATGCAAGTCAATTGAAGTCTTATATGTTCGCTAGGATGCAAACTCGACCTTGGGGAACAGGTGTTCGACATCGACTTTCCTTCTACTACCCCTGATGGCTACAATGTAGTAGTTAGTGTGGATTGGTTATTCAGAAATCGCGCAGACATACCTTCTGAGGAGAAAATTTTGTGTGGAGAACCGTTATTTGTTTTAAAAAAACAGAGTGGTGTAAAGGTTAGCGCCATATCAGCTATGAAGGCCCAGAAGTGTCTACGGAGGGATCACCCCGCTACGTTAGCAACCGTTACTGATGTTGAGGCTAAGGAAAAGAGGATCGAGGATCCACCAATTGTTTGTGATTCCTCTCAGTGTGCTACCCAAGGAGCTTACAGATTTACTTCCACCACTGTTAGGCAGAATCTCAGTTTGATCTCACGACAGGGGCAGCCCTGATTACTCGTGCTACATACCGTCTTGCACCAGGAGGGTTGCAAGGACTATCTACAAGAACTGTTGGACAGGAGTTTTATTGGACATAGTTTTTGTTCACTTTGGGGAGCCCCAGCTATATTCGGGAAGATAAAGCCTTTTCGTATGTGTACTGATTATCCAGAACTCAGCAAGGTGACAATCAAGAACTGTTTGTCTCGACCATGTATTGACGGAAGACCAAGAGGAGAATGTTCCTAAAACGGCATATCGAACGCAATACGGCCATTCCGACTTTGTACACCATGACCATTGAGTTAATCAACACACCAGCAGCTTTATGGACCATATGAATCGACCGTATTTATGGATGACGTTCTGGATCATTTCCAAGAGGAAGGAACATCATGGGCGGCATTTGTGTCTTATTTTAGGGCTCCTGAGGGAGGAGCCACTCCGCGCGAAGTCTTGTTAAAGGTAACTTCTGGATTCGAGAGATACCTTTTTGGTCATATGATCAACGAAGTGGGGATACACGTGGATCTCGCTCAAGAACCATTTCGTAAGATATTGTTCGGCACCAAGGATCCCTTCGAGGATGCAGCAATTTCTTGGTCACACTAGACTCTATCGCAGATTCACCATAGGATTTTCGAAGATCGCGCAGCTTAAATCTCTTTAGCACAGTAGGGTGCTGTGTTCGTGAAGGACAAAATAGGAGGACGTCTTTTCAGCTTTCGAATCCCAACTCTGCAATGTTTACACGCCGACGCAACACGAGAAAGTGATGACTTACGTAATGGACTTACAAGAAGAACTGCACGAGTCACGACCTGCGGTGGAAGCCCTGGTCTTTGGATTTAAGTTGGAGGCATTACTTGGACGGTACCAAATGCACTACCTAGACCGATCACAAGGGCCTCCCGTATACCCTTGTTTCGAAGGAGCTAAACATGTAATGACATCACTGGATGGAGCTATTGGATGATTACGACCGTGAAACTTGGACGTGCACGAGCTTTGCAGCCTGCTATCGACTTTAACATACCTGATCAGACTCGCCTTGTTCAAACTGAAGAACTAAAGGAAGAGAGTTCTCAAGATTGACCCATGCGGGGCATGGGGAAGCAACCTTTGGCAGGTCGGACAATATTTGCTACTTCATGGAACGAATATGGACCTCACTATACAACAACCTTAAGGAACTGGTGCAGGCGAAACACACGGGCCTCGATATTCTATTCATCTAAAGTTTTGATTGGATGTATTGAAACCTGAAGACCATGTACGGATGACCGGGCCTAAAGGCCCACATAGCAACGCATGAGAACGATGTTTGACTTGTGAAAAAGTCAAGGTGAGATTTTAGCAACCAGAAACACATGTATGGAAATGAGAACAGACTGCCATGGATTTGGTCACTAGTCTACTTACAACTCGAAACAAAAACATTATCACCTGGGTGATCATTGATGGACTCAAGTTACCAGTACACATTCTTGCAATCAAGAAAACTGACGAGTCTTCACAGTTGTAAATGTTCCTCTGAGAGAGGCGGCTTTTAGGCACGAGGTGCCAACTTCTGTTATCTCTGAATTTGATCTATGCATGATCTATACCAGACAATACGCAACACCCTTGGCTCACGTCAGGACCAGAGCATTGCTTATCGCCGTTGGGCAAATGATCAGAGAAAACGAACTCTCCTGTCACTCGAAGACATGCTGCGAGCATGTGTGTGACTGGCTTTGGTGCAAATTGGAAGGACTCTTACCTATGGTTGAGAACTACTGCAGCAGTTATCATCTTGGTAACCAGACAGCCCTATGGAGACAAAATGGTTGACAACTTAATTATGCCAACCTTCTTGTTAGACTGAGATGGTTGACAACTTAATTACTGGCCCAGGACTGGTACTCAAAACTCTTGGGAAGATTGTTTGGAGCGGGAGTCGATTGGCGATAACGTGTGACCATCAGGAAAGCTGATAAACTTGGGGAAACGCTGGAAGATCGCTGTAGGCGATCGTATCGTGTTGAAAGTCTCACCCTGGGAGGGTGTGGAGTGCTTGGGAAGCATGGCGAGCTTAACTGACGTCACAATGGACCATTCAATAGTCTGGGAAGAATCGGTAGCGTAACCTACAAGCTCGAGTTACCTGACGAATTCGATAACGTATACGATGTCATTTATGTCTCGAACCTAAAGAAGCGTCTGTTCGACGCAACACTTGTGATACCCTTTTTGAGAAACCCACTGTTAACACAGTCGAATATCAATCGTGAGAATTCGTTGGAACTCAAGACGTGGACTGAAGTTCCTATGAGAATGCAAAGATCAGGTGAAGCTCTGTTATCCCCGATTGTTCAAACGGTGGGACCAACTTTCGACATTATTGGCGAATTTCGGGACGAAATTCCCTTTCAAGTTGGGGATGATGTGGCACCCAACTGACCTCGCAATCCTGTTTTTACAATTTGGTTTACGTTGTGTCTGTGCAGTTATCTGGATGCTTAGTGATTGCGTGTAATGCTTGATTATTATTTGTGATTATTATTTTTGTAGTATTACATACAGTTTAATTAGAGTTTCTATCGCTTCACTCTTCTGCGCTTACTTGTCAAATTTCGGAACGAAATTTCTTTCAAGTTGGGGATGATGTGACAACCCGAACTTTCAAGGTCAGTGTCTTTTAGTCACGTGATCCTGTTTCTTATTATTTCTCTTTCATGTCCCTTTCGATGATAAAACTATTAAACACTCATGTATGTACTATATGTACCAAACACTTTTAACTACTAGAAACCATTAAAACGCTTTTAGGTGTCGATACTTTTGGGCCGCGGAATTACTCAACACTTGTGGGCCGCGAGTTTATTTGAGCCCAACCCGTACACATATATATGTTTAATCAAATAATACTTATGCACGAATCATGTAAAGCCCAACTAAATCTAGAAGTGGGCCGGCCCTTGCTGGAGTTGTTGTTGCACACACACATTTCCTTTAAACCTCAAAACAATTCGGCCCACATTCAAACTAACTAGTCTTCGGCCCAATGTTATGAGGATTGTGATTGGTATATTAGTTAATAATCTGGGTTACGTAACATAGGATTTTGACAAAGAAAAACCCTAGTGCAACCACTCTACTTCTTCGAAGATTAGCCCCCCTCCCATTCAAAACCTCGGGTATGTATAATTTTAAGGATCTTAATCTCGTTTGGCTAGGATTGAGTTTATGAAAGGTGTTATTTGTATGCATGTAGTAATACTTGGTTCACGTAGGAAAGATATATGCTAATGTTATATGATGTGTTATCGTTATATTGGTAATGAATGAATGTGAATGTGTTGTGGTTGTTACTGGAATTGTATAACAGTGGGTTGGATAAGGGTCCATTAGATGTGTAGGTAATGACTTGATAAGATTGGATAACCTAGAATGAGTAAATGACGGCCCATGTGCAGTTGAAATCTTGATCTCATCAAACGTTGTGCACCTCCTAAACATGTTGTCAGAATCGTCAATGCATTAAATCTTATCAATTGTTTTGAATTATGTGAGAACCTAATTGTGTTAGACACATGAAAGTTAATTATTGAACGATGATGATGATGAAACTGATTGAAAAAGGGATTAATTGTGTTAACAGAATGATTGGGTAGGTGATTTAGGTTTGTGATTTAGTTCATTAATCAACATATAGTTATCGGCCCAATGAAGGTGTCAGCCAACTAATACATCGATCCAATAATTGTCTCTTGAATGATTTAACAGTTGTCGGTCACTATTGTTTGTAAAGATAATAAACATGATTTTGAGGATTCAATATTGTTTCTTTTATGAGGAGTATTGTTAGTGGGTACCTATATTTGATGAACAAATGTGATATAAACTGCAATGTAAATGAACGAATTACCTTGATGACTATTTGAGGATTGGGGGAATTAATGTTTATGCACTTCAAAGATTTAATGGTTATTTCATATATTGATCTCGATCAACAGTAGGTTAAGTATGCATGAAGTATGTGAATAGGTGTCGGTATGGATATTTGCTACAACTTGTGTGATAGTACGAATTATACTTGTTATGACATACGTGATGATTATATGTTGGTTGTTTATTTCTCGAGCGATACGTGTGAATAGATACGTGAATTGTGAATTCATGAAACTGACTATCTCTGGTAACCACGATAGGATTTGAGTGACCAACTGTTTAACGAGCATTTAATCTAACCGAGCAAACCGAAGGTGAGTTCATTACTTTTGAGCATGCGGCCCGGTGGTTGGGACAGTCAGTGGGTATCCCGGGGAGGGATAAGTCTTTTGGGTAAAAACGGGAATGTTGGATAATATACTCTTCCTATCACCTTTAAAGTCCCTCCGTGTTGTTTGGTTACCGGGGAGGTAACATGGTATTAGTTAGTAGCGCAACATAGGTTTGGCAACCTCACCCCGTACCTGGGAGGACGGGTGTTGAACTAATGACCTGGTCATGACCAATGCTTTGATAGGAGCATTGGAGAAAGGGCAAAATAATCAGGAGCCGTCTTGTATTCGGGTTATTATCAACATTACTTTCTGATTTAAATTCAATGGATTAACTAAACACTTGGTAACCAACGTTTTCGTAAAACTATGAACTCACCAGCGTTGTCTGATACACTTGTTGCATGCTCGCAGGTTGTTAGATATCTTGGATTTGGGAACTTGCTGTCTGGTGTAGCTGGAGTGGTCATGGGTCGAACTGGAGGGATTCATGTGATTGAATTATTGATATCATACATTGGTTTACTAATTGCTTCCGCTGAACATGTTGGTTTTCGTTTAAACTTATTGTTGGTGATTTTCATTAATAATTGAGAATTTGATTTATAAACTTGTATGGGTTCGATGTAATTAGTGGCTTATTGTTGGTACGTCACACGCCTAACAGGGACATTCCCTAGGTGGTATTTTGGGGGTGTGACAATAATCACAGTTGACTTATATGCATTGAATTCTAACCAACTATTCCATATACTAACATTGTTTATTATACTACTTGAAAAACAGTTCATCCCAGATGAAGTTGTTAAAAAGAAGAAAATTGCTCAGAGATGCACTTTGATAATAAAAAATCAAGAAGGAAGTTGTTATAACCTGGGAGTCAAAATTCATTCACGTAGAGCGCGAAAGGAATATCTGGTGAATGAATGGCTGGAATTTATGGCAGAGAATGATATATCTTATGGAGATAAGTGCACTTTTCAAGATCTTAGAAGATGAAGGTATGATATTACTTTCAAGCGTTTGCAGGTTAAATTAATTCACACAGCCAGAAGCAGATTCAGAACCAACGTGACTTCTTTTGGCAACAACTAATATGCAGTATTGTTGGTGGTAGTTTTTTTTGTTTAAATTAACCGTCGTTAATCGTGAAGGCTTATAACACTTTCCCTAAATTTCAAAAAAACAATGTATTTTGTAATGGTAATACCTATACACAATGATAATCATCGGTGCTCTACTTACAATGCTTTTTATCATATTTTTTCAAATCGAATATGTCCTTGCAAACGAATAAATAATTTTGTATGAACTAACATGTTAACGTAACATATAGCATCTGCTATAGACCACTGTAATAATCACCACAAAATATAGACCACTCAAACATATGTCAACTACTATATCCCAATAGCAGTAATAAACTGCATTTGATGCCAATGGTAGTTTAATATGTAAACATTTCTATAAGTGTGATGGTTTAAAAAATATATATTGGTTTTCAAATGTTTCTACTTTTGCATAAATCATCAAACAAATGATAAGTAATACATATTCAAAACGAATAAAAATAGCCAACCACAATTAATACTACAATGGACACTCATAAATGTTCCCAATAACAATAGAAAATAAAACTAAATAAAATTGAAACATTTTTTTAAAATAATAAACACAATAAACAGAATTGCTAACAATATAACAGCAAATAAAAATACAAGATAATAGCACTACCCAATAGCTGAATCAACAGTCTCTAAAAATAATGCTCATTTATGACCAAATAATGCTCCTTTAAGCCAACAAAACAAATCAACATGTTGAAGGTATTCAAAATCTTGTACACTCATGTATACTTCAGTAATATTCCCAAATTTGGGGAGCAAAATCAATTTGTCGTTTGCCACGTCCGATGCTCCACACCATTCCACAAATTAGAATGTTTCAACATTTGGGAAAGACTACACCTTAGACCATATATTATCTTGATATTTGAAAAGACTCGCATTAACATTAGGCCAGATTTCAACAACAAACATATGAAGCTTATTTTTAACAGTGAGAAAATGTCCGTCATAAACATACAGGTCATTAACTGGAGGAAAAGGAAACCTCTTAAACGTTTCAGTAATTACATCAAAACCAATTATATGAATGTCACCCCGTACCCTCACTTGTTTAACAGTGAAATATAAGGTATTGTTAACAAAAGAGCCAACAGACCAAATATAACACCCCGTTGCATATTTTTTCCCAATAAAAAAAATCTACATTTCTCCAAGTGCCGAGTCGTCGAGAATAAACACGAGCATGATCATAATTACGATGACGTTTAATGTGTAATATTTTAAGATCGCTGGATGTATCAAAATACATACCAGCTGCATCCGATTGCCAATCATATATACGATCAGAGTGCTCATCGAACAAAATTTTGAAACTCATAGTAGTTGGATTCCATAGCATCATCTGATATGAAGGCCTTTTGTTGCAAACTAATAAAAGCCCACCAACAGTAGAAATAATATGTAACAACAAAGGCCGAGTTTTACCAGGGAAACAAATAGTTTTCCTTGCACCAATGTCTACCCGTCCATCCACTATGCTATCAATAAATATTGATAGAGGTTGAATGGTGATTCGTTTCCGACATTTTGAACTACCAATCCGGCTAGAATGCAAAGCAGCAAACTGACAACTTGATAACTCATCACACCATTGTTTACAAACACATTTGAAACGACCGATTGCCTTAACTGGGAGTCTGGATAGTATTTCAGAAACTACAACTTCGATTCCAAGGTCTGCCATGCTATAACCTACATTAAAAAGATAAAATTATACATAAAGAAAATACACAAATAAGCGTAAGAATTTGCCTTAACTGGGAGTCTACTTGGTAAAAGACGTTCAATTATTGTAGTAACTCCTAAACTACCACGTCACATATCAAAAACACAACACTTGACTTAATAAGTTTTGAATATAAAAACCAACAATATATCAACAAAAAAAAGACCATTCCATACTCGATAATTGCATATAACCCATAGTCCAATGTAAATTTGATAGTAATCATTTCACCCAATCTTAAATCCTATTATATATAATACTTCTCCTAACTACATCTTTTTTTAACATCTTTTCAACCTTTATTTATCTTCACTCAACTCACACAATAAAACACAATGAAGTAGAACAAAAAAAGATTAGAAAAAAAATAACACAACATCATACCATAACAAACAATTGACATGGGTATAACACAATCCATATGAAAAAAAACACAACAATAATTTAGAATATATATACAACTAAAATATAACATGTAGCTAATCATCACTTAAGTTATCTAGACTATAAAAATAACCGACATTGGAAAAACACAATATATATATTTATATCAAATATTTTTCTAAACCACTTTACATTAATTACTTGAAAAGACTCAACTGCAAATGAAAAGACCATTTCAATATTTCATCATTGCATCTTAGCTCGGATGCCAATAAGAAATCATTACAATTCTTTCACACAAGTTGTTAATCCTATTATATATAATACCTCCTAACTACATCCTTTTCTTACCTCTTCAACAACTCTCTATCTTCACTCAACTCTTCTCTGTTCTAACTATAATGAATACATCAAACTCCAAAGGTTTGTTCTGAACTGTCCTAAGTTAAAAGGAATATCTATGAAGGATTCAAAGGTCAACATGAAGACACAGAAAGAGAGATCAGAGACAGCTTGATTGACATAACACGTCTACTTCAACAACAACTACGGGAGAATAAGAAGATGAGAATGAAGATCATGAGCAACCCACCTTCACATGAACAGTACATTGTTGGGTTGCTTCTATCTGATGAAGAAAGGGAGACACAAGATCTTCTTGATAAAGCAAACAGCTTAGCTGACCAATACACAACAAACACCAACCAAGGAAAGCAAGCTCTTACTAAATTTATGGCTTCTTAGACTGAATGCAAATTAGTTTGTTTGTTGTGCATGTAGCTGTTGGTATGGGGTTTCTTTCCATGATAGTAGGACATCTTCCTTATGTTTTTGCTTTTTGATCTCATACTTAACGACCATCATGATTCCACATCTAATGTATTGGCAAATTTTGTTATTATGTATAATTTTGTCAATGAATGATGGTTATATTTATGTTCCTCTTATAAGTTTTTCTATCTACAACTTAACTAATGTAGCATATTATTATTAACAACCAATATGTAAACTAAACTTCAGTTATTCACACATAAGAAAGCTGAACAACATCAAAACATACGAAAATAAAAAAAACAAAAGAGAAAAAGTTTATGTCCAGAAAAAAAAAACATTGAACAAACACAAAACATAAAAACCATCGCTCTAAAATGCAACAAACAAAAGAAACTACCTCTCACTCATTAAAATGGGTAAATTTAATCTCTTTTTTACCAACATCTTTCACGGTCTCCACAATATTATTACGTGTACTTTCACATATGCTCGAGTTAGAAATGACATCCAAATTGTAAAGATCATGCAGTTTACGCTTAGACGTCGTATCTTTACAAACCATTGAACATGTTTTCTTATCAATTGTATCACCATCGGAACTCATCACAAGCGAAATTGGAGAACCATTCTTCTTATCATCAGGCATATAGCTCTAAACCAAAATTGAAAAAGTTTATTAACTAAAGACAACTATAATACTTCAGTTAAAAGTTCATAGTACCTGACTAATCCCAGACATTTGTTTAACCACATCAACAACTGATTCATCGTCAGCTATTCTTTGAATCTCGTATTCTTCATCACAATATGTCAAGTTAGTCTCGCTGACTTCAATCTTGAATGCAAACAATTTATCCAGCAAAGTTTTTAATTCGTTTGGAAATCGCACAGTACCATCATCCTGAAAACATAAAAAATAGGATATATAACCAAAAAGTTAGCTTACAAAAAATATATAATTTGATAAATAGAAACTAAATATAAATCATACACATGCATACTACCATTGTCTTATCCTGAATCAACTGTTTTGCAGACTTCTCGATAACATGGTTAGCCGTATTATGAAACAAAATAAGAGATACATCACCACTGCTATCCTCAACACGAACCTTCAATCTAATTGATAACATAACAAATTAATTTGAATTCAAACGGATTACATAAACTAAAATAAGGTAAGTGATGAAAAAAGTTACAATGTCAAAATGACAACGTAAATAACAACAGAATAATAACAATACCTTAAAACCGGTTCATCAATAACATTTTTTCGACAAAATTCATTAGTGCACACATACAACGTATGTTGGTCTTGATCATAACCTCAGTCAGATTTAGTTAAACCCATGTTTTTTGTGCAAGCCTCATTTAAACAATTAGGACACTTCAACGAAAACCAACCAACCTCCTTGGATATTTCCTTTACGGTACCTAGTATGATAACATATCGTGGCTGTAAAAAATATAAATATATCCACCTACATCTAATGTAAATATCGAAATACGTAACTTGAAATGGTCTATGATTACCTTACTAATTTCCCACACATCATCGATGTTACTAAAAACAACATTCTTTAGAAAATCATCAATAACCACCTGCAACCCGATAGAATTAGAAAGCAGTAATGCATCAACTTTGTTGTCAGTAACTCAGTATGTAATACAAAAACAATGCAGACAATTATCACATAATGCAATGCACTTGTTTTCAAAACAGAAAGAATATGAACTAAACAAACCTTGCAAATAAAACTGGACATAATCGAGTATGATATGTTTATTAAATAATCAAGTAATACGATATTTATAAACCATAAAAAGCAGTTGATGACACCAGATTTGTAAGAACATGGGCGACAACACCTAAGTAGTAAACCGCTAATACATACCATATTGTAAAATAAATAATACATAAAGTATAGCATGTAAAATAAAAAAAACAATAATATAGAAAAAACACAATCAAAATACCATATAAAATAAAAACACAATACTATATAAACACACAAACATAAACACTCCAGATACTTAGCTTATAATCTGAAAGGGGAATTTATTAATTTCTCTGCCACAAAATATTTATTAGACAGCAAACACCGCATTTAATGTTATACAATAAGATAAAATAAGATACACAACTACAAATGAATAGTTAAACCTGAATACAAAAGTTCTAATACATACATTGTCATATAATAAGAGAAAATATCACTCTTCATAAAATAACACAATTTCTTAAAAGATTACACAATAATAACCATTCCAGTTAACTACATTTACATCAAAATTGAGTTAGAATCGGTTAAGAGAGTTTATTAAGAAATGGACACAGCAGTTTACCTTACCATCTTTGTAGGAGAACATGCAAGAAAGACTACAACAACTTATTAACCTAAAATCCTGGATTATAAACCGCTAGTACATACCATGTATTAAAATTACACATATTAAAGATTTCATTTAATATAATAACACAATATTATACAAAAGAAGGATAGTACCAAATGATAAACATACCATATATTTCTACAACTGCCTTTTAGCACCCATTCATGAGTTGTACTAAATGATAAACATACATGATACATATACAAAAAAAAAAGCAATTGATGTTATCAGAATCTACACAAAAGCCAAAAAATAAACGATGTATACTATCAAAATACAATTTCGTTGGTAAAACACAAACCATTGGAAAAAACACAATTCATGATATCAGGTTTGTAGGACTTCTTCACCTATATATATAGTAAAACAAATTAAACTGAAAATATTAAAAGTTCGAAATAATATATGATTAAATAACACGAATCGGAATTAAATATCCATGCAGACAATTGTTAATACACTTATACATACGGAAATACTTGAAACAATAAACAAAATTAAAAAAAACGACCACCATTCCCTATAATATAGCATAATAATTTCTAATCGATCAGCGAAACAGTGGTCTCGATAAATAATGCTCGTTTCGCACCAATGTAGGAATCAACAGGTTGGAGGTAATTAAAAACTTCATTGCTCAGGTCAGCTTCAACACCACCATTCCAAATGTTTACTATCAACCACTTGTTGTTTTGAAATATATTGGACCAATGGAAACTTTCTACATAACGAATAATATGAATATTATTGATAGAAAACATCTTGATGAAGGCTTCATCTTCAACTTTGTACATACCAACAGATAACTCGGGAGACCTTTCAACAACAATAAAATGGAGCTTCTTTGCAATGCTCAGAAATTCTCCTCGCCAAGGAGTAACTTCCAAACTTTCAGGAAAACGAAGGCTTCTAAAAGTTTCGGAAATAACATCGAAAGCAACTATATACCTCTCCAAAGGGTCGGGATACCAATTTTTTGAACACACGAAATATATGGTTTTGCCAGAATAAATCTCGGAAGACAATGAATAACCCCGACCACCGAAATTAGCTCCCCTCAAGAAATCTATTTATCTCCACGTCTCATGACGTCGTGAATAAACACGAGCAGTAACGACATTCAAAAAATAATAATTGATGTTAAGCACTTTAAGATCATTGGTTTCATCAAAATACATTCCACCTGTATCACAGTTTCGAACATACAGCTGACAAAAGTCTGAGACGGACAACAACTTATGGCACCTGGTTGTTGGATTCCAAAGGATCAGCTCACAGTAACTCGGTTCAAAGGACACTAACAACAGCCCATTAAGCGATGCTAGAATACGTAAGAATCTAGGGTCAACATTGCCAGGAAAAGTGATATGTTTGCTTGTAACCACATCCAAATTCCCACCTATTACGTCGTCAACAACAATTGACATATCTGGCAAGGAGAGATATTTCTTATGTGAATTTCCAATTCGACAAGAATGCATCATCTCAAAAAAAAAATGAGTTGACAGTTCCTTACGGAAATCTTTGCAAACACATTTCAAACAACCAATAGCTTTGGCAGGGAGCCTTGTGAATATTTCATCGACAATCAATGCAAACCCAAGCTTTTCCATTTTATGATCTATGGGGCTACAATATAAAATATAATAAATGAAATACAATTGAGACAATTTGATATGTAAATGTTTATATATAAACACAATGTATACAACCGCTTTTCATACACAACCGTGTGATAAAATAAGACTAACCAACCACGTAACTTATATAAAAAAAACTGTTAATGAAAGCAGTTTAACATTGTATTAACACAATCTTAAACAACTGCTGATGTTAGCAAATATTGACCTTTCTACAAACATTTTGAAATGAACACAGCAGTTTACCTTACCATCTTTGTAGGAGAACATGCAAGAAAGACTACAACAACTTATTAACCTAAAATCTTTTATAAACACAGCATTTAATGATATACAATAAGATAAAATAAGACACACAACTACAAAAGAATAGTTAAATCTCAATACAAAAGTTCTAACACATACATTGACATATAAAAAGAGAAAATATCACTCTTCATAAAATAACACAATTTCTTAAAAAAAATACACAATAATAACCATTCCAGTTAACTACCTCTAAGTCAAAATTGAGTTAGAATCGGTTAAGAGAGGTTTATTAAGAAATGAACACAGCAGTTTACATTACCATCTTTGTAGGAGAACATGCAGGAAAAACTACAACAACTTATTAACCTAAAATCCTGGATTATAAACCGCTAGAACATACCATATATTAAAATTACACATATTAAAGATTTCATTTAATATAATAACACAATATTATACAAAAGAAGGATAATACCAAATGATAAACATACCATATATTTCTACAACTGCCTTTTAGCACCCATTCATGAGTTGTACTAAATGATAAACATACATGATACATATACAAAAAAAAAGCAATTGATGTTATCAGAATCTACACAAAAGCCAAAAAATACACGATGTATACTATCAAAATACAATTTCGTTGGTAAAACACAAACCATTGGAAAAAACACAATTCATGATATCAGGTTTGTATGACTTCTTCACCTACATATATAGTAAAACAAATTAAACTGAAAATATTAAAATTTCGAAATAATATATGATTAAATAACACCAATCGGAATTAAATATCCTTATAATATAGCATAAACAAAATTCGAAAAACGACCACCATTCCCTATAATATAGCATAATAATTTCTAATCGATCGGCGAAACAATTGTCTCTATAAATAATGCTCGTTTCGCACCGATGTAGGAATCAACATGTTGGAGGTAATTAAAAATTTCATTGCTCAGGTCAGCTTCAACAGCACCACTCCAAATGTCTTTTATCAACCACTTGTTGTTTTGAAATATATTGGACCAATGGAAATTTTCTACATAACCAATAATATGAAGATTATTGATAGAAAACATCTTGATGAAGGCTTCATCTTCAACTTTGTACAAACCAACAGATAACTCGGGGGACCTTTCAACAACAATAAAATGGAGCTTCTTTGCAAAGCTCAGAAATTCTCCTCGCCAAGGAGTAACTTCCAAACTTTCAGGAAAATGAAGGCTTCAAAAAGTTTCAGAAATAACATCGAAAGCAACTATATACCTCTCCAAAGTGGGATACCAATTTTTTGAACACACGAAATATATGGTTTTGCCAGAATAAATTCCGGAAGACCATGAATAACCCCGACCACCGAAATTAGCTCCCCTCAAGAAATCTATTTCTCTCCAAGTCTCACGACGTCGTGAATAAACACGAGCAGTAACGACATTCAAAAAAAATATTTGATGTGAAGCACATTAATATCATTGGTTTCATCAAAATACATTCCACCTGCATCACAGTTTCGAACATACCACTGACAAAAGTCTGAGACGGACAACTTATGGCACCTGGTTGTTGGATTCCAAAGGATCAGCTCACAGCAACTCGGTTCAAAGGACACTAACAACAGCCCATTAAGCGACGCTAGAATACTTAAGAATCTATGGTCAACATTGCCAGGAAAAGTGATATGTTTGCTTGTAACCACATCAAAATTCCCACCTATTACGTCGTCAACAACAATTGACATATTTGGCAAGGAGAGATATTTCTTATGTAGTGAATTTCCAATTCGACAAGAATGCATCATCTCAAAAAAATGAGTTGACAGTTCCTTACGGATATCTTTGCAAACACATTTCAAACAACCAATAGCTTTGGCAGGAAGCCTTGTGAATATTTCATCGACGATCATTGCAAACCCAAGCTTTTCCATTTTATGATCTACGGGGATACAATATAAAATATAATAAATAAAATACAATTGAGACAATTTGATATGTAAATGTTTATATATAAACACAATGTATACAACCGCTTTTCATACACAACCGTGTGATAAAATAAGACTAACCAACCACGTAACTTATATAAAAAAAACTGTTAATGAAAGCATTTTAACATTGTATTAACACAATCTTAAACAACTGCTGATGTTAGCAAATATTGACCTTTCTACAAACATTTTGAAATGAACACAACAGTTTACCTTACCATCTTTGTAGGAGAACATGCAAGAAAGACTACAACAACTTATTAACCTAAAATCATGTATTATAAACCGCTAGTACATTCCATATATTAAAATTACACATATTAAATATTTCATTTAAAATAATAACACAATATTATACTAAAGAAGGATAGTACCAAGTCCAATATACCTTCTAAATAAACATATACAACTGAATTTAACACACGTACAACTAATATAATAACTACTAACTACCCACGTTACATATATATAAAACAACGGTTGATGTTAGCAGTTTTCACTTTTCTACAACAGCCTTTTAGCACCCATTCATGAGTTGTACTAAATGATAAACATACATGATACATATACAAAAAAAAACCAATTGATGTTATCAGAATCTAGACAAAAGCCAAAAAATACACGATGTATACTATAAAATACAATTTTGTTGGTAAAACACAAACCATTGGAAAAAACACAACATGTTATAACGTTTGTAGGACTTCACCTACATATATAATAAAACAAATTAAACTGAAAATATTAAATGCTCGAAATAATAAATGATTAAATAACACCAAGCGGAATTAAATATCCATGCAGACAATTGTTAATAAACTTATACATATGGAACTAGTAAAAATAATAAACAAAATTAGAAAAACCGACCACCATTCCCTATAATATAGCATAATAATTTTATAATCGATCAGCGAAACAGTGGTCTCGAAAAAAATGCTCGTTTCGAACGGTTGTAGCAATCAACATGATGGAGGTATTTAAAAACTTCATTGCTCAGGTCAGCTTCAACAACACCACCCCAAACGTTTCTAAGCAACCACTTGTTGTTTTGAAATATATTGGACCATTGGAGACTTTCTTCATAATCAATTATATGAAGATTATTGATAGAAAACACCCTGATGAATGCCTCATCTTCAACTTTGTACAAATCACCAGATAACTCGGGAGACCTTTCAACGACAATAAAATGGAGCTTCTTTGCAATGCTCAGAAATTGTCCTCGCCAAGGAGTAACTTCCAAACTTTCAGGAAAACGAAAGCTTCTAAAAGTTTCGGAAATAACATCGAAAGTAACTATATACCTCTCCAAAGGTGGATACCAATTATTTGAACACACGAAATATATGGTTTTGCCAGAATAAATACCGCAAGACCATGAATAACCCCGACCACCGAAATTAGCTCCCTTCAAGAAATCTATTTTTCTCCACGTCTCACGACCTCGTGAATAAACACGAGCAATAACGTCATCAAAAAAGAAATTTTTGATGTGAAGCACTTTAAGATCATTGGTTTTATCAAAATACATTCCACCTATATCACAGTTTCGACCATATCACTAACGAAAGTAGTCGTCGGACAACCACTTATGGCACCTGGTTGTTGGATTCCAAAGGATCAGCTCACAGTAATTCGGTTCATAGCACACTAACAACAACCCATTAAGCGACGCTAGAATACGTAAGAATCTAGGTTGAACATTGTCAGGAAAAGTGATGTGTTTGATTGTAACCACATCCAAATTCTCACCTATTACGTCGTCAACAACAATTGACATATCTTGCAAGGAGAGATATTTCTTATGTAGTGAATTTCCAACTCGACAAGAATGCATCATCTCAAACAAATGAGTTGACAGTTACTTACGGAAATATTTGCAAACACATTTCAACAACCAATAGCTTTGGCAGGGAGCCTTGTGAATATTTCATCGACGATCATTGCAAACCCAAGCTTTTCCATTTTATGATCTATGGGGCTACAATATAAAATATAATAAATAAAATACAATTGAGACAATTTGATATGTAAATGTTTATATATAAACCCAATGTATACAACCGCTTTTCATATACGACCATGTGATAGAATAAGACTAACCAACCACGTAACCTATATAAAAAAAACTGATAATGAAGGCAGTTTCACATTGTATTAACACAATCTTAAACAACTGCTGATGTTAGCAAGTATACTATAATATACAATTTCGTTGGTAAAACAAAAACAATTGTAAAAAACACAATTCATGTTATCAGGTTTGTAGGCCAACTTCACCTACATCTATAGTAAAATAAATTAAACTGAAGATATTAAATAATATATGAATAAATAACCACAAAGTAATGTATTAAAAAATCTATACAAAAAACTTTTTGAACTTCAACTATTAAGAACATCAATAACAGTGTCTACATTTAAGATAATAATGACTTTTTATTCGATTGCGAGTAGTAACAACAACTGTTCTTATATTCTCATACATCGAATTGTCATACGTACTAACTTAAAATCTTAGATCTAATTCACACAATCTAAAACTTTTAAGTAACTATTTTTAAATTGATTAACATAGCAATTGCTAACACCATTAAATAAAGATAGATGAGATCTATCAAAGTTAGATGTTTATGATATAGATATTGTTTTTTTTTTCATGTTTGCAACTCTATATTCAGGCACAATTCAACATCAACATAAACTAAATCAATTACAATTCTCTATATGGTCGCTCGAAGGAAAGGTAGCATATGAAGAACTAAACAGAAAAGTCGGCATCATCAGTGATAACAATTACAAGCGAACCTGGAGCAGCATCGGATAGCTTGATGAAGTCCTCCACTCTCCCCCATCAGATTTCATGAACAACTCAGAAGAGTTTATCACACAACTGTTGAAACAGGATCAGAAAATCTGCGACATCCTAGCCGATCTGCAAAACAAAAGAAAGAATGAAATCGCGTGGAAGAAGACAAGAGTCGTCGAAATCTTAGGAAGTGTTAATTGTACAACATCAAAAATAGTTACTATTATAATATTCTCTAAATATATTATGAAATTTGATTTTTGTAAATTATCAACCAAAACAGAATATGTGAATTTTAATCTTTTATATGAAAAGATAAATGTATAATAAAAAATATATATATAAAAAACAAAACGGCGGCAGCAACAATATATCAGATTTTATGAAATCTTCTCTTCAGATCCATATTCTCTCTCATAATTAAAGGTGTGTTAAAAAGTCAAAATATCCATCATAGCTGAACTTCTTTATGACTACCCTTCCAACAAAGATCCTTTCGGTTAGTGGATTTGTGATAAGGGTTTCAAAATTTCTCTCATTTGCATTGCTCATTTCTCCAACATACGGTTTCTAAGTCAACAAAAATCATGTAAAGTAATTCCATTTTTTCAATCTTATTATTCATTTGCCATTTGTTGGTTGGAATAAGTTAATGAAAATGACAATCTGTATACAGAAACGTAGATGTAACTTGTTTGGTTGACATATTTACCTTGATTCAGTTACATAACATACATATGTTCTTAGTGTATTGACTGCATACATGTCTTCGGGTATGAAAAACAAAACAGATTTAGGAAGTCATCTAAACACAGGGAAATGCTAAAAGACATTAAACATAAGATGTACACCAGGTGTTCGAACAAATGACTGTATGAAAAATTATGTACTTAACAAAAGTATCATTTTGTTAAAGTAAAACTTTCAACAATAGTGAGGTGTTTTATACGATTAGGTTGAATAAAAAGGGTTAGCAATATAAGATATGGTTATGTAATAAAAGAAAGTCCTAAAGTAGAATAAAGATGTAAAATGGCGAGGAATGGTATTATGCAGCTTATGTATGTTTGTCATTTCTTTAAAGTACAACAAAAAGAAAAAAATAAATAAATTTCGCGTTACTAAAATGGGTCAACTTTTTAAATGTTTCTTAGAATGGCTGGAGCTGAAAACGATGTTATCGTCATATCGGATTCTGAAGACTATTCGGCTGAATTTGAGGAGATTGATGATGATGAGACTGATCCGGTGATATTTTTTGTGCCATACACCAAACGGTTTGTAAGTTCCGAAAAAATTATATGTTAATAGGCGTCTAATATGTTTACATAATTTGGTTAAGTTTTGTATTTTTTAATACTTCAACATCATTAATGGAAATTATTATTATGTTTTGTAACTTATAGCGCATACCGGTTGCAGTAGCACAGATGACAGGAATTGACGAAACCTTGAAAGTTAAGATTGTCAACAGGCAGCATGTGGAGACAAAACATGATGTTAGGGCGGAGCCAAATAAGAACAGTATCAAGTACATTGTCAAAGGCTGGGCGAAATGGCTTAAAGATAACAACATAAAAAAAGGTGATCATTGCATGTTCCAGTACTTTCCAGATATTCGTGCTTTGTTCCTTACCGATGTTTTTCACTAGTGGTGATGTTTGAAACTTTGAAACAGGGTTGAACCATAACATATCGTACTTTTGGCAAACGAAGAAACTTAGCGTAGCTTATGTAGTGTTAAAATAGTTGTTTGTAAGTAGGTTAACATGTTTGTTAGTTCCAAACTTTACATAGTTTGGAAGGCTACTATGTAACCGTGTTTATAAATATATACGTTTTCTAGTTCTAGTTTATATGTTATATATTGAACATGTTTTTTTATCAATTGTATCACCATCGGAACTCATTACAAGCGAAATTGGAGTACCACTCTTCTTATCATCAGGCATACAGCTCTAAACCAAAATTGAAAAAGTTTATTAACAAAAGACAACAAAATGGAAAAGACAACTATAATACTTCAGTTAAAAGTTCATAGTACCTGACTAATCCCAGACATTTGTTTAACCAGATCAACAACTGATTCATCGTTAGTTATTCTTTGAATCTCGTATTCTTCATCACAATATGTCAAGTTAGTCTCGCTGACTTCAATCTTGAATGCAAACAATTTATCCACCAAAGTTTTTAATTCGTTTGGAAATCGCACAGTACCATCACCCTGTAAACATAAAAGATAGGATATATATACAATTTCATAAGTAAAACACAAATCACTGTAAAAAACACAATTCATATTATCCGGTTTGTAGGACAACTTCACCTACATCTATAGTAAAAGTAATAAAAATCAACTGTTGATGTTAACAGTTTTCACTCTTCTACAACTGCTTTTTAACACACATTCATGAGTTGTAATAAATGATAAACATGCAGGTTACACATACAGAAAAAAAAAACAATTGATGTTATCAAGATCTCCCAAGGATATTACACAAAAGCCAAAAAAAAACACAATATAAACTATAATATACAATTTCGTTGATAAAACACAAACCATGTAAAAAACACAATTCATGTTATCAAGTTTGTAGGATAACTTCACTTACATCTATTCCAAAACAAATTAAACTAAAGATATTAAATGTCTGAAATAATATATGATTAAATAACCACAATGTAATGTATTAAAAATATTACACAAAAAACTAATTGAAATTCAATATCATACCAGACTAACTTTTGATAAGCAAAACACAAGATTCAATTAGCAGTTTTCACTTCTCTAGAACTGCTTTTTAACACACATTCATAACTTTTAATAAATGATAAACATGCAGGCTACATACATAAAAAAAGCAGTTAATGTTATCAAGATCTGACAAGAATATTACAAAAAAGCCAAAAAAAAAAAAACACAATGTATACTATAATATACAATTTCGTTGCTAAAACACAAACCATTATAAAAAACACAATTCATGTTATCAGGTTTGAAGGACAACTTCACCTACTTCTATGGAAAAACAAATTAAACTGAAGATATTAAATGTGGGTTTCTTGGGAGAGGTTTTATTGCAGATGAGTTTGGAGATGGTGGCCTGGTAATAACTGGCTGAGCAGTGGTTGAAGGTTGTTCAGACTCAAGTCTTTCTTCAATCATTCTTTTAACTCCTTCTTTCACAAGATACTCTTCTGCTTCTTGATCTGCTACTGTTACTTTATCCATCTTGTTTTGTCTCCTTCTTTGGTAAAGGAAGGCAGCTGGTGGAGCAGTTGATATTTTGAATTGTTGCTTTTGTGGCTTTTCTGGAACCACTTCTTTAGAATAATCAGGCTTTTGTGGAATATCAGGATTTATCTTCCTTAGTTCTTCCAGCCTTTGGTAACTTGCCCTGACCTTGTCTTCCTTCCATCTTGTTACTTGATTTCTTGACCCAAAATCAGCAGTAATAAGTTCCTATTTCATTCTTTTCAGCTCTAGCACCTTGTCTGGTAGATTTTTCATGTATTTTGACCAAACAGGTGGAGTATGTTTAACCTTGTCCTTATTCATCTTTTCAATCCTTTCTAACTGTTGATGCATAATGTCTATCGCCTACGTCATTAGTCTATGTCGAGTCATTATATGTAATAGGCTAGTTGAAATGTTAAGGTTATGTGTTATGGCCAGTTCGCACGACCTGGAAGGTCAGGTCGCATGAGGTGGATTCCTCAGTTCGTGCGGTCTGGGTTGTTTATCCCATGCGATCTGGTGAGTCTATAAATAGGCTAGTAGTGTTCTTCATTTGTAACTTTCTGGAGAATTTTGTAACGAAGTGCTATCGGATTCTCTCTGTACGAAAACGTTTATAATCAATAAAGAACATGTTTAAAGTGACTTTCTACTCTTCTACTCCTGTTCTAACACTGATTGATGGTTTCTAGTCTGACTCTGATTGACTCGTATTGGACGATTCATCGATCCTATAAGTGGTATCAGAGCTCAGGATGAGTAAAATCTGTTGATATCAGTGTTTTGAACGGTTTAGAACCATATATTTCTATTCTTTCTTGGATTTTCAGACGAATTCACGGACAAAATGCACTGAATTTTAGATATTGTGTGTAAAACATCATTTTGAACAATCATACAAAGTTTCAGACCATAAATCGAACTAAAACTGATCCAAAATGTCAAACACTTGAAATTTTGATAAACTAAATCTTCAAACGAGGTGAAACTGTCCAAATCGTATGAAAATGGTGCTCAAATCGTGTGAAATTGATCAGATCGTTTGAATTTTTGTCAAACTGTTTGAAAATCTTGTCCAGGTCGCACGGATTGGACCAGTTCGTTTGTAAGTTTCAAACATTGTGACCAACTCGTACGACTTAAGTGGTCAGATCGCACGAACTGAAATTTCTTTTAACAAGTATTTCTCACTTCGCACGGTTTGGCAGTCCAAGTATTTGTTTAAGATTTCTGTGAAACTAGAAATGATTGGTATACAAAAGCAGAAAAAGAAAAGAAGAAAAAAGGTGGAAAGAGAGATCCTACACCGAAAGTCCAAGCTGAAGAAGAATCATCTTCTCAACCACAGAAAAAACGTAAAAGGAAAGCTTTGTTGAAAAAGCCGAAGAAAGCGAAGATTTTTTCTAGTCTTTGTGAAGATTGTTTTGAAGACCGGCTGACTGAAGACTGCGGCAATATCCAAGGGGGAGTTTGTTGATGCATAATGTATATCGCCTACATCATCAGTCTATGTTGTGTCATTATATGTAATAGGCTAGTTGAAATGTTAAGGTTATGTGTTATGGCCAGTTCGCACGACCTGGAAGGTCAGGTCGCACGAGGTGGATTCCTCAGTTCGTGCGGTCTGGGTTGTTTATCCCATGCGATCTGGTGAGCCTATAAATAGGCTAGTAGTGTTCTTCATTTGTAACTTTCTGGAGAATTTTGTAACGAAGTGCTGTCGGATTCTCTCTGTACGAAAATGTTTATAATCAATGAAGAACATGTTTAAAGTGACTTTCTACTCTTCTACTCCTGTTCTAACACTGATTGACGGTTTCTAGTCTGATTCCGCCTTTCTAGAAACTAGATCTGACTCTGATTGACTCGTATTGGACGATTCATCGATCCTACAAGTGGTATCAGAGCTCAGGATGAGTCAAATATGTTGATATCAGTGTTTTGAACGGTTTAGAACCATATACTTCTACTCTTTCTTGGATTTTCAGACGAATTCACGGACAAAATGGACTGAATTTTAGATATTGTGTGTAAAACATCATTTTGAACAATCATACAAAGTTTCAGACCATAAATCGAACTAAAACTGATCCAAAAATGTCAAAAACTTGAAATTTTGATAAACTAAGTCTTCAAATGAGGTGAAACTGTCCAAATCGTATGAAAATGGTGCTCAAATCGTGTGAAATTGATCAGATCGTTTGAATTTTTGTCAAACCGTTTGAAAATCTTGTCCAGGTCACACGGATTGGACCAGTTCGTTTGAAAGTTTCAAACATTGTGACCAACTCGTACGACTTGAGTGGTCAGATCGCACGAACTGAAATTTCTTTTAACAAGTATTTGTCACTTCGCACGGTTTGGCAGTCCAGGTCGTTTGAAACAGTCTAGGTCGTTTGAAAGGTCCAGATTGTCCGAAAGTCCAGATCGTTTGAAAGTCCAGGTCGCTTGAAATTGAAATTTTTCAAAACTTAGAAATTTTTCAAAACATTTTTCAAAGTATAAAATGGACAATCAAGAGTTTTACAATGCGTTTTTCGGAGGAGGTATGATTGTTCAAACTCCAACAAGTATAGCCCAGAATCTGAATATGGAGAACGAGCTAGGAACCATGCAAAAACCTCCGAAACTGCTCAACATTGAAGATTATTCGGGGTGGCAGGATAGATTTCGCACGTGGGTTCAGGCGAATCACCTCGAATGCTGGCTAAAAGTTGAAACGAAATATGTAGTTCCTACGAATGACGATGGTCTTCGGAAAACACTTAACACGTTAACTCCGGCTGAACAAGAAAACTTAAAAGCCGAGAAGAAGATGGTTAGTATATTGCAACAGGCAATTAAGGAAGACATTTTGGTACTGTTACAGCATCAGGGTGACGCGCAATCTATTTGGAACTCTCTTAAAATCAAATTTCTTGGGAGTGCTGCAATGATCAAAAGCAAAAAGGCGCTACTGAAAAAAGAATTCGACATATTTACTGCTATCAGAGGAGAATCAACGAAAGAGTTGATTGAGAGGTACTGTCACTTGGTAGTGGAGATGAAACATTTGAATATAGATAAAACAGACGAAGAGTGGGTTGATAAGTTGGCAGACGCACTACCACAAGAAGAGTGGGGTACGTTCTTATTGGTTTTGAAGAACAATTTGGAATACGTGGGTTTCAATTTGAGTACGTTTATCGAGAGAATTGAAGCTCGTGAGCTTGAACTTAGGAAGATGAGGAAAATGCAATCTACAAACGTACAGCAAGATGTTCAGCTTTATTACAAAGGAAACTCATCACATCTGCTCCGAGTCCAAAGATTCAAACGGTATTCAGTGCAGAATCTTCATCGGGAGTATCTCAAAGCATGCCTAACAACAACTTTTCACAGTTTACAAATTACGAACCGAATCCTAAGGTTCAGAGTTCTCAAGAACAGGTTTCTTCTCAAAGTTCTTCAGGTTCGAACAATCAGAGTTATAGTCATGGGATACTGTGCAATATTGCTATTAATATAAAAAACGGTCAAGATTTTACCGAGACAGCCCCAAAGCAGCATATAGCACTTCTAGCTTCTGTACTTGAGTTTTACGAGAGTCTAGTAGTCGGACGGATTGGTAACCCAGAAGAAGATGGGGTAGATCTCATCGACATAAAATGGGGTATGGCGAGCATTGTGAGAAGAGCTCAGAGGTTCATGGAAATTACCGGAAGAAGTAGTCTCGCAGGTCCTGATCCTAAACTTGGATTCGACAAATCGAAGGTGACTTGCTTTAAGTGTAAAGAGAAGGGACACTTCAAGCGTGAATGTCCAAACAAAGAAGTTAATAACCACCAGAATCCATTCGCAAACGATTATTACCGACAGGCTATCTATCATAAAAACAGTCAACAACCATTCAATCCATGACCTCAAATTGAGAACGGTCAATCAAAACAAATAGAAAAGGCTCTTTTGGTCAATCAAGATGATGAAAAGATTCCAGAAGGTTTCAGTAGGGATAAGTACGTTCCAGGAGGTGGTCTTGCTATGATGGCTGAAATTGTTGAAGAGCCGGAACCGGAAATCGAGGAATGTGTTTCTGAAATTGAAGAAGTCAGTGAAGTGGTGAATGAAGAAAGTTTTGCAGATCTAGAAGAGGAGGCAGCAGTGGTCTATTATTATCAGTCTGAACAAGAGGTTATTGCAATGCATTTAAATCTATAATGCCAGCTAATGTGTTTGATTCTTTTGCAGGTTTCTTTAGTGAACCGACTACGGGTTTTTGCCCACAGTACGAAGTTGAACAAACTCCGGTTCAAGAGATCATTGATTTCTCAAAGGAAATGAATGAAGAGACTTTGAAAGAAATAGCAGATAAAGCTCTTATGGTCAAGCTGCAAGAGGTAGAACAAACTAAAACACCTTCTGATAACAATGAGACCAAAGATGCAACTCAAGAGTCAGTGTCCGTAGAAAAGGAATCAATTATCGAGACTTGTGATACGTATGAGTCAGGAGAGAAGTCCGAGTCCGACGACAAATCAGAAAATGTGAAGTCCGAATCCGAAGAGAAATCTGAGTCAGAGTCCGGAGAGTTTGGTAAATCGGAAAGTAAAAATGATAAACAAGAAAATGTTTTTGAAAAAGTTGATCCAATTCTTGAAAAGCCACGCGAAAACTGTTTAAAACCATGCATGGATTGTCTTGAAAAAGACAAACAGTTTCAAGAGTTGAAAAAGTTTAACGACAAATTAAAATTTGATTTTAATGATGTTAAAGAAGCTTATGACACTCTGTCACAGTCAATTAAAATGATTCACACTGAGAGTAAAGAAAATGATAAAATTGCTAATTTTCTCAAAGCTACGGTCATGGATAAGCAAATGTCGATTAACATCCATCTGGACACAATCGCATCTCTAAAGAAGGAACTTGAACTGATGCGCATTGAGACAGAAAGAGTCGACAAAAAGTTGATCAGTTATCTTTCATCTTCATATGTGATTGATCAAATCGTTCCTCAACAAACTGAAGTTAAACCAGCTTTCAAAAATGTTCCACCCCCAATGTGGAATCATTATTCTCATAAATATCCAGACGGGGTGGAGGAGGCATTAAATCTCAAACTGAGAACAGAAGAGAATGAGTTACCGGAAAACATAGATGTTACATTCTCTTCATCTGACACCGACAACGAGTCACAACTGGTTAAAACAGTGCAGACCAAGTGTTGGATGAAGATAGTGATAACACTGATTTTGAAACAATTAAAACTCATTTTGAGAATTACAGTTCAGAATCTGAAGATGACGGAAACTTTCTTGATAAGTTTATCCCAACATCAGATAAAGTTTTGGATGACGATTCGATCATTGTGGTTTACACGATGACCGGAACTGACAAACTGTATACTGATTTTGAGTACCCGATTCAGAATGCAAAACTGGAAAATGTTGAAAAAGTCTTTAAACTCGTGGAAATTGATATCTCAGAAGTTAACAACAATTCGTTTCTATCAAAACCGAAAAAATCTTTTGTTAAACAACAACCGACAAACAACCCGGGAAAGAAAAACGAATGGGTGGGTAACAATGGTAATAACAAGAGACATTGTAATAATTACAAAAAGAAAGGTGTTGGTTTTGAGAAGAAAATGGATAAGAAAGAAGTGAAACCAAAGGAAAAATTGAGTGAAGTGTTTGTGGCTGGTAATAATACATAAGTCGAAAAGGATTATATATGTAGTAAGCAAGCAATTGACGATTTTATTGCGGCCAAAAAGATAAGAGACGAGATCAACAGATCCACTTTTGTTGAATATGACAAAAGAATCTGTTATCGATGCAATGAAATCGGTCACATGGCCAAACAATGTGTCAAAAAGATAATAAAACCAGTTTTCCATTAACCAAAACCAAAAATTTCAAAGGATGTTAAGGGAAAATCACCTATGGTATTCCCCGTGCGTATTCTTAAACGCGGTGAATCATTGAAGTCATAGGACAAACCAAAATAAACTTTTGAAATTGGTGAATCTTCAAAATCAGAAAAGACTTCAAAGGTTTATTCTAAAACAAAGACATCCCAAAGTCAATCATGGGTGGAGAAACCTAAACATTCTTTTGAGGAAAAGAAAATGGAAGAAGTTTTAAAATCTGAACCGAAAATCTTTGCAACAATTGATGAGAAAATTGAATTTCAGTTATATAAGTTGATTGAAGAATTCCCATCTATCAAGGAAGAAGCTCTAAAATCAAAACCAGAATCTGATGTTCCAAATGTTGTTTTTAACATTCCAAAAGTTGACATAGTAGCTCATGATATTGTCCTTGGTAGTGTACCAAATGTTGAAAAATCTTGGGTATCATTGTTTAAGTAAATGTCTTTTGATGTGTGTAAGGGCTTCCAAGGTCTATCATTTCTAAATGGATAATGGTTAGCGGCGCCTCACGGGACATGACAGGGATGTTAGCACTGCTATACGATGTCAAATCAATCAATGGAGGTTATGTCGGGTTTGCTGGAACTCAAGGTGGAAGAATTTTTGGAGAAGGAATTCTTACTGACGGAGTCGTAACATTCGATAAAGTGAACTACATTTCCGAGTTGGAAAACAATCTGTTGAGCATTTCTCAGATTTGTGATAAGTCATTCACTGTTCATTTTACAAAAGATGAATGTCTGATTCTTAAACCAGGGTTTAAGATACCCGAAGATATGGTGTTGATGCGTGCTCCTCGTGAAAACGATCTCTACATACTAGACATGAGCGTTGCAACAACGACAGATAAAAAGGCACAATGCTTTGTGAGTAAGACGAAGGCGACTGAGAAAGAATCCATCATGTGGCATCGTAAAATGGGTCATATTCACTTGAGGAAGATGAACTTTTTAGTTCATAATGATCTTGTAGAAGGTGTAAATTTGAAAAGCTTCCATCTCAACGATGATTGTATTGAATGTAAGAAAGGAAAGCAGACGAAGAAATCGCACCTGAAAAAGCTCTTGAACTCCATCAGATTACCGCTCAAAAGACTCCATATGGATCTTTTCGGACCGGTAAATGTGAAAAGCATAAGTGGAGATCTATATTGTTTAGTTGTGACTGACGACTTTACAAGATTCTCCTGGGTGTTGTTTCTAGAGAGGAAAGATGAAACGTTTGATTCTTTGATGAAGCTATTAAAAAAGATGGAGAATGTTTACAAACTGCCGATTAGACGTATTAGAAGCGACAATGGCACGGAATTCAAGAACAACCGTATGCTCGAATTCTGCAACGATAAGGGCATTCTTCATGAGTTTAGCGCACCGTATACTGCTCAACAAAACGGTGTCGCAAAACGAAAAAATCGTACGTTGATCGAAACGGCTCGTACCATGTTAGCAGATTCGAAATTACCGGTATATTTTTGGAGTGAAGCGGTTGCCACGACATGTTACACGCTCAATCGGGTTCTTACGGTGAAGAAGTACAAGAAAACTTGTTTCGAATTGCTTCATCTTTACAAACCGAATCTGAAATTCTTAGAACCATTTGGATCACCATGCAGATTCATTGATCCAGACGGTAAATTTGGTGCAAAAGCTAATGAAGGTTTTTTTGTAGGATACGCTAGTCTGTTGAAGAGAGTTTTTGTTCCGAGTTTGGGGAAGATCATACAAGTTCAACACGTTGACTGTCAACGGTTTACTGCTCCAAATCAACTTCCCAGAAACAGGTTGCTATTTGATTACGAAAATCTCTGGGAGTCATTCCATCTACCGATAGAGCCGAAAGAGGAGGAACTGGCGTTCTTGTACCAACAACAACAGTCTCTTTCACAAGAACAAGTGCCGAGACCGTTGGTGGTTTCTTCGCCCACCGAGGGTTCAAATGATCATGAGGCTGGTCCTAGTGGAACTGCACATATACCCCCAGAAGAAACATCTCCAGTATTTGACCATTCTGACGACTCAGAATCGGAAACCGATCCGATTTATGACGAGGAACCAAATATTGCAACTTCAAATATATTGATCACACGGGTGATCAGAATATAACAAATTTGTAATCGGAAGTGAGCGTACCAGATACGGTCATGCCAAGAACGTTATCTTACCATCCGTCAGAGCAAATCATTGGTGACTTTCAAAGCAGCGTAAAAACCCGCGAACAAATAAACAAAGGGCTTACATGGTTTTACTCATCTGTAGCACCTTTACAAGTAGACTTCTCATTAAAATGTTTTATCTCGCAGGTAGAGCCGGAAACATACAAAGAAGCATTAACCGAAGAGAGTTGGGTAAATGCAATGCAAGAGGAGTTACAACAGTTTGAAAAGCTTGGAGTGTGGAGGTTGGTTGATCTCCTGGAAGATCAGAAGTTGATCAAGACCAAGTGGGTCTTCAAATGTAAAAGAGATGATAGAGGGGTTATAGTAAGGAACAAAGCACGGTTGGTAGTCCAAGGATTTAGTCAGCAAGAAGGAATTGACTTTACTGAAGTATATGCTCCCGTTGCTCGACTTGAGGCAATCACAATCTTCTTGGCATTCGCGTCATGGAAGGGATTCAATGTGTGACAACTCGAGTTTCCAAGATTCCATCTTCGCATCAATTGCACGTAAATTGTTTAAGTTGTTTGTTTACACGACTTGTTTGTTTCGCAAGTGTACATGTTTGTAATATGTTAAATCGTATTGAGATTGATGTGTTATATATGGTGTGCAATTACATTTGAGTGTATGTAATAATATGTTTCCTGTTAATGGTGGGATATGTGTATTTTAAAAATGGAACTTTTGCTAAATACCCTCCATCCGAAAACACCCTCTTCACGAAAACACACATGTGTTTTCGTCCACCTTGTGGCCAACGAAATCAAATGGGCTTTAGGCCCAGTAGTGGATCAGCTACATATTACTTCCAACCTTTACGTGAATATTTTTTTAATCGGCAACCCTAGACTCTCCCTAAGCGACTAGCGGCAGCAAACTCTCTCGAAACATCATTGTATTGTGTCGCGGTTAGTGTCGATCTTAGTATGATTATTTGATTTAAACCATCTCTCGACTATCTATTAGAAATCTATATTATCTATTGTTGAGTAATGTTAGATCATAACTAAGGGTTGATTCTTGATGATATCAGATTGTTATGGTTATCGATTTGCATGCGTGATTAATATTCGTGTAAGTTAGGATCTGATATGTGAGTCAGTGAGTGGTGATGTTATATGCAAAACTGTGTTATTATAATAGATGTTCAGCAGATTGGAATTCTATGATTGGATATGTATAAATAGATTGGATATTGCCTGCTCGGTATTTTCGTAAATCGATAATTAAATGCCTATGTCTAATGATCGAGTTCATGATATGTTCTGTATTATTATATGGTGATTGTGTAACTGTTAATGAAGATGATGTCTAGCCAACGAAATCACAACATTGGACGAAAACACTTATGTGTTTTCGTTACACTTGAAGCCGACGAAAACAAGTGTTTTCGGCCCGGGTGTCTTCGTCGCTTGGGGGATTTCGCCAGGCAGGGATTTCGCCAGGCACCTGTTTTCATCACATGTGCTTTAGTCAAGTATTTTAGAGAGTACTTCTGTTAGTCATTAACCCTGTTAAGTATGTAACTCTTATGGCATGTCAGCTCTGTTAGTTGATTAACACTGTTAATTATTATTCTCTGTTAAGCAAGATAATCCTATTAAGTTGGCTAACGTTGCTAAGTATGCTAGCCTTATTAAACTGCTAACCCTGTCAAGCATGTTAATGAATAACTATGTAGACTAAACTGCACAAGGCATTTATGAGAAGCATGAATTGTATGAGTGTGATTAACTGATTGTGATGCATGCTGTTGATTTCTAAACACACTCTGTGATAATGATTTGCATGTGAAACTTTACCAACATGAACTGACTGTGTATACATGCAAACTCTAGGCTTTGATTGATTGTTTGCGAGCACGTAGTTTAGCATACCGAGCAAACCAAGGTGAGTTCACACTCTTACCAAGGCATGGGATTCCCGGGGTTGGGAATGGGATTGAATGATTACTTGTACTTACATCAGTACTGAAATACGTACCACTGACCTCATTAGGTGTAGGACACCTATAGATACAGCTAGACTAGTAAAACACGGGAAGCCCCCACTAATCTTCGCACACATGTCTGTGAGACCGCGATACAAATGCTAATCTTCGCAAACATGTCTGTGAGACCGCGATACGAATACTAATCTTCGCAACCATGTCTGGGAGACCGCGATACAAATACAAATACAACTAGTCTAGGATACATGGGAAACCCCCACTAACCTTCGCACACATGTCTGGGAGACCGCGACACGAATTAATACGATACCTGGTACAAGTGAACAAATGATTTACGAACGAATACTATAACTAAACAACCAACTGTGAACTCGCTCAACTTTGTTGTTGACTCGTTGTTACATGCCTTGCAGGTCGTTAGGTACTCATGGAGCTTGCACGGGGAGGCACAGTCGTTGTGGGATATGGATCGTGGATGCCATGTTAAACGTTTATGACATTTCAAACTTATTACTTATGTTGGGTTTTACATTTATGCTTCCGCTAAACATTGATACTATACTTTTGTTTTGAACACCTTTCATATTGTTTGATTGAATTACATTTACTAATTACATTGTTCGATATGATTGGTGGCTTGATCCTGGTCATGTCACGCCTCCAAGCGGTGATACTCCGTGTGTGGATTTTGGGGGTGTGACAGATTGGTATCAGAGCCATCGGTTATAGTGAACTTGGTTTTAATAAGGGAAAAAGTTTTGTTAAAACCAGACTATAACCTGAACAGTGCTCAACGATCCACAACGACGCTTCGCTCCACGTGCAAGACTCAACACTATAGGTAATACTGTTCATGTTTACATTGCCTACTTGCTAGATTACATAGAACTTTGCTCATGGCATGCTTAGATAAACGTAACAACTATTGTTTGATACACATGCGTGCTTACTCTCTTCTGTCATCGCACTTTCGCGAACCTTTCTCACTCATGTTTCCTTTGATATGAAGATCATGAGTGGACGCGTTAACCTAACTCAAGCCCAGTTGGCGGCTTTGATCACTGAACAAGTTACTGCAGCACTCGCAGCTGCCCAAGCGGGAGGTATACCCTGCAGTTGTAACTCACACTAGGATCTTTAGATCCTACACTCCTAAACCAACTCTTGTGTTTAACCTAGCCCTGATTCTTATACACAACAGGTCAACACGCTCAGCCACCTGTTTGCACCTTCAAGACTTTCATGGACTGTCGTCCTAGCACATTCAGTGGCACGGAAGGTGCAGTTGGACTCCTCCATTGGTTTGAAAAGCTCGAGTCCGTATTTGAGATGTGAGAATGCCCTGAGGCTCGCAGGGTGAAGTACGCCACTGGTACTCTTGAAGGCATTGCGCTGACTTGGTGGAATGCACAAGTTCAGATGTTAGGGTTGGCAGCTACTAACGCCACCCCTTGGAACGATTTCAAAGAACTAATCAAGCGAGAATACTGTACACGTGATGACATCCATAAGTTAGAAGTGGAGTTCTTTAATCTAAAAATGACGGGGTCAGAGATTGAGGCGTATACGAAAAGGTCAAACGAGCTGGCCATCTTGTGTCCAACCATGGTGGACCCTCCTATCAAGCGTATTGAGTTATATCTCAAAGGGCTAGTACCGGAAATTCAAAGTCATGTGACATCGGCCAACCTTGCTACTATCCAGGATGTTACTCGTCTTGCTCATCGCCTCACAGATCAGGCAGTGGAACAGAACAAGCTGCCCAAACGTATCAGTGCTACTAATGCTACTACTTCCGCTACTCCCAGTGACAATAAGAGGAAATGGGATGGGGATTCCAGCAAGGGTTCAGCTACAGCTCAGTCTCAGGCACAGCAGCGAAAGACTGATAACTACCAGAGCCCTGGTCAGCAATTTTATGGTAGTCAAAGACAGGGTGGATATAGAGGAAATCTCCCAAGGTGCAATACATGCAACAGGCACCACAATGGCCAGTGCAACAAGGGTAGTTGTCAGCGGTGTCTCAAGATGGGTCATGAGGCTAACGATTGCAAGAGCTCACGACCTGCGAATCAGAACCCGCAACAACAACCACTCGCTCCATGAAACCAGCAACAACAACAACAGTGAGGCAATAGGGGATGCTTTCAATGTGGGGCTGAAGGCCACTTCAAGCGGGACTGCCCACAGTTAAACCAGAATCAGAATAACAACAATAATAATCAGGGCAACGGGAACAACAATGGGGGAAACAATAACGACAATGGTGCTAGGGGTCGTGCATTTGTGCTGGGTCAGGGTGATGCAAGGAACGATCCTAATGTGGTTATGGGTAAGTTTCTTCTTGATGACTTTTATGTTATTGTATTATTTGATTCGGGTGCGGATACCAGTTATATGTCTCTGAAAGTTAGTCAAATGTTAAAACGCACACCAACTCCCTTAAACACCAAGCATGTTGTAGAGTTAGCAAATGGTAAAAGTCTAGAGGCCACACACGTAGTTCAGGGTTGTAATCTTATCCTCGCTGGTCAGACTTTCTCTATCGATCTCATTCCTATAGTTCTGGGTAGTTTCGACATCGTCTTTGGGATGGATTGGTTATCCCAACAGCAAGCAGAGATCCTATGCAAAGAGAAGATTGTCCGTATTCCCCGTTCTGGCAAAGAACCTCTCGAAGTTCAAGGCGACAAGAGTGGTGCCGTGGTTGGCATCATCTCCTTCCTGAAGGCTCCGAAGTGTTTGCGATAGGGCCACACTGCTATCTTAGCACTTGTTACTGACGCATCAGCGAAAGAGAAGAGATTAGAGGATATTCCAATAGTACGCGATTTTCCTCAAGTGTTTCCTGAAGATTTACCTGGGCTACCGCCTCATCGCCAGGTCGAATTTCAGATCGAGCTAGCTCCTGGAGCAGCACCATAGCTCGAGCACCTTATCGCTTAGCTCCAAGCGAACTGGAAGAACTGTCTAAGCAATTGCAAGAACTCTTGGAAAAGGGTTTCATTCGCCCTAGCTCTTCGCCCTGGGGAGCTCCAGTATTATTTGTAAAGAAGAAGGACGGTACCTTCCGTATGTGCATCGACTACCGCGAACTAAACAAGGTGACCGTAAGGAATCGCTATCCTCTTCCACGCATTGACGACTTGTTCGACCAGCTGCAAGGGTCGAGCTACTATTCAAAGATTGATCTGAGGTCAGGCTACCATCAGCTGAGAGTCCGGGACGATGACGTCTCCAAAACAGCATTCAGAACTCGCTACGGCCACTACGAGTTCCTGGTCATGCCATTCGGGTTAACAAACGCACCTGCAGTCTTCATGGATCTTATGAACAGAGTGTGCAAGCCCTACCTGGATAGGTTTGTGATTGTATTCATCGATGACATTCTGATCTACTCTAAGAGTCAGGAGGAACACGAGCAGCATTTACTATTTATTTTGGAACTCCTTCGAACAGAACAGCTGTACGCCAAGTTTTCGAAATACGACTTCTGGCTTCGTGAAGTCCACTTTCTAGGCCACGTGGTAAACAAGGATGGGATTCATGTTGATCCATCCAAGGTAGATTCGATCAAAAACTGGTCTGCACCTCTCACACCAATACAAATTCGCCAATTCTTGGGTTTGGCAGGTTATTACAGAAGGTTCATCAAAGACTTCTCAAAGATTGCACAGCCGCTTACACTACTGACACAGAAAGGTGTTACTTATCGTTGGGGTAATACACAGGAAACAGCTTTTCAGCACTTAAAGGATAGACTCTGCAGCGCACCTATTCTCTCATTGCCAGAGGGCACAGATGATTTTGTGGTCTACTGCGACGCATCAATTCAGGGTCTTGGTTGTGTATTGATGCAACGGGATAAAGTCATTGCTTACGCCTCGCGCCAACTTAAGATTCACGAAAAGAACTATACTACGCACGATTTAGAGCTGGGAGCTGTGGTTTTCGCGCTTAAGATATGGAGACATTACCTGTACGGTACCAAGTGCACCATCTACACCGATCACAGGAGTCTCGAACATATCTTCAAGCAGAAGGAATTGAACATGCGTCAACGCCGATGGGTCGAACTAATGAACGATTACGAATGTGCCATCAAGTACCATCCAGGAAAAGCCAATGTTGTGGCTGACGCCCTTAGTCGAAAAGACACTATACCAAGACGCGTACGAGCATTACAGCTTACTATCCAGTCTAGTCTTCCGGCACAGATACGAGATGCTCAGGTAGAAGCATTGAAACCAGAAAACGTCAGGGCTGAAGCCCTACGCGGCTCAAGGAAACGGTTAGAACAAAAGGAAGACGGCGCCTACTACGTAACCGGACGCATTTGGGTCCCACTGTATGGCAACTTACGCGAGCTCGTAATGGATGAAGCACATAAGTCTCGCTACTCGGTACATCCAGGTAGAAGCATTTGAAAACTACATATTGGTGGCCTAGCATGAAAGCTCATATAGCAACTTACGTTAGCAAGTGTTTGACTTGTGCGAGAGTCAAGACTGAATATGAGAAACCATCGGGCCTACTCCAACAACCAGAGATACCACAATGGAAATGGGAGCAGATTTCCATGGATTTTGTTACTGGCCTGCCTAGATCTCAACGTGGGAATGATACTATTTGGGTGATCATGGATCGACTCACTAAGTCTGCACACTTCTTGGCTATCAAGGAAACAGACAAGTTCTCTACTCTAGCAGACGTATATCTTAAGGAAGTTGTCTCGAGGCACGGGGTGCCAACCTCGATTATCTCCGATCGTGACGCACGTTTTACTTCAGAATTGTGGCAAGCAATGCACAAATCTTTTGGCTCTCGTTTAGAATTGTGGCAAGCAATGCACAAATCTTTTGGCTCTCGTTAGTGGAGTTCTCGTATAACAACAGTTACCATACCAGCATTCAAGCCGCTCCATTCGAGGCATTGTACGGGCGTAAATGCTGATCACCTCTTTGTTGGGCAGAGGTGGGTGATAGTCAGATCACGGGTCCAGAACTTGTAGTGGACACAACGGAAAGAATTGCTCAGATACGGCAACGCATGACGGCAGCTCGTGACCGTCAGAAAGCCTACGCAAATAAGCACCGGAAACCACTCGAGTTCCAAGTTGGGGATCGAGTGCTACTCAAAGTTTCACCCTGGAAGGGTGTGGTTCGTTTTGGCAAACAGGGCAAGCTCAATCCGCGATATGTCGGACCGTTCGAAATCATTGAGAAAATAGGCAAGGTGGCCTACAAACTAAACCTACCAGCAGAACTCAGTGCAGTTCACAACGTCTTTCACGTGTCAAATCTGAAGAAGTGTCTGTCAGATGAGACCCTCATAGTTCCTTTGATGGAGCTCACTATCGACGATCAGTTGCGATTCATCGAGGAACCAGTGGAAATCACGGACCGGGATGTTAAGGTCCTCAAGCACACTAGAATACCTCTTGTTCGAGTTCGTTGGAACTCCCGTCGTGGCCCAGAGTTTACCTGGGAACGAGAAGATCAAATGAAACTCAAGTATCCCCAGTTATTCGGAAACAGTGCAACCACTACTGAGACTGAAGCTACTACAGAATTTCGGGACGAAATTCCAAATCAACGGGGGGATGATGTGACACCCCAGGAAAACCAGTAAACTACACAACACAACTAGCTTCCTCAGTAACCGCATGCTAAATTTCGGGACGAAATTTCTTTCAAGTTGGGGATAATGTGACAACTCGAGTTTCCAAGATTCCATCTTCGCATCAATTGCACGTAAATTGTTTAAGTTGTTTGTTTACACGACTTGTTTGTTTCGCAAGTGTACATGTTTGTAATATGTTAAATCGTATTGAGATTGATGTGTTATATATGGTGTGCAATTACATTTGAGTGTATGTAATAATATGTTTCCTGTTAAAGGTGGGATATGTGTATTTTAAAAATGGAACTTTTGCTGAATACCCTCCATCCGAAAACACCCTCTTCACGAAAACACACATGTGTTTTCGTCCACCTTGTGGCCAACAAAATCAAATGGGCTTTAGGCCCAGTAGTGGATCAGCTACATATTACTTCCAACCTTTACGTGAATATTTTTTTAATCGGCAACCCTAGACTCTCCCTAAGCGACTGGCGGCAGCAAACTCTCTCGAAACATCACTGTATTGTGTCGCGGTTAGTTTCGATCTTAGTATGATTATTTGATTTAAACCATCTCTTGACTATCTATTAGAAATCTGTATTATCTATTGTTGAGTAATGTTAGATCATAACTAAGGGTTGATTCTTGATGATATCAGATTGTTATGGTTATCGATTTGCATGCGTGATTAATATTCGTGTAAGTTAGGATCTGATATGTGAGTCAGTGAGTGGTGATGTTATATGCAAAACTGTGGTATTATAATAGATGTTCAACAGGTTGGAATTCTATGATTGGATATGTATAAATAGATTGGATATTGCCTGCTCGGTATTTCCGTAAATCGATAATTAAATGCCTATGTCTAATGATCGAGTTCATGATATGTTCTGTATTATTATTTGGTGATTGTGTAACTGTTAATGAAGATGATGTCTAGCCAACGAAATCACAACATTGGACGAAAACACTTATGTGTTTTCATCACACTTGAAGCCGACGAAAACAAGTGTTTTCATCCCGGGTGTCTTCGTCGCTTGGGGGATTTCGCCAGGCAGGGATTTCGCCAGGCACCTGTTTTCGTCACATGTGCTTTAGTCAAGTATTTTAGAGAGTACTTCTGTTAGTCATTAACCCTGTTAAGTATGTAACTCTTATGGCATGTCAGCTCTGTTAGTTGATTAACACTGTTAATTATTATTCTCTGTTAAGCAAGATAATCCTGTTAAGTTGGCTAACGTTGCTAAGTATGCTAGCCTTATTAAACTGCTAACCCTGTCAAGCATGTTAATGAAGAACTATGTAGACTAAACTGCACAAGGCATTTATGAGAAGCATGAATTGTATGAGTGTGATTAACTGATTGTGATGCATGCTGTTGATTTCTAAACACACTCTGTGATAATGATTTGCATGTGAAACTTTACCAACATGAACTGACTGTGTATACATGCATACTCTAGGCTTTGATTGATTGTTTGCGAGCACGTAGTTTAGCATACCGAGCAAACCAAGGTGAGTTCACACTCTTACCAAGGCATGGGATTCCCGGGCTTGGGAATGGGATTGAATGATTACTTGTACTTACATCACTACTGAAATACGTACCACTGACCTCATTAGGTGTATGACACCTATAGATACAGCTAGACTAGTAAAACACGGGAAGCCCCCACTAATCTTCGCACACATGTCTGTAAGACCGCGATACAAATGCTAATCTTCGCAAACATGTCTGTGAGACCGCGATACGAATACTAATCTTCGCAAACATGTCTTGGAGACCGCGATACAAATACAAATACAACTAGTCTAGGATACATGGGAAACCCCCACTAACCTTCGCACACATGTCTGGGAGACCGCGATACGAATTAATACGATACCTGGTACAAGCGAACAAATGATTTACGAACGAATACTATAACTAAACAACCAATTGTGAACTCGCTCAACTTTGTTGTTGACTCGTTGTTACATGCCTTGCAGGTCGTTAGGTACTCATGGAGCTTGCACGGGGAGGCACAGTCGTTGTGGGACATGGATCGTGGATGCCATGTTAAACATTTATGACATTTCAAACTTATTACTTATGTTGGGTTTTACATTTATGCTTCCGCTAAACATTGATACTATACTTTTGTTTTGAACACCTTTCATATTGTTTGGTTGAATTACATTTACTAATTACATTGTTCGATATGATTGGTGGCTTGATCCTGGTCATGTCACGCCTCCAAGCGGTGATACTCCGAGTGTGGATTTTGGGGGTGTGATACAAGGTCTACCAACTGGATGTCAAATATGCATTCCTCTACGGCAAGATTAAAGAAGAAGTGTATGTCAGTCAACCACCAGGTTTTACCGATCCTGTACACAAAGATAAGGTGTATCTACTCGATAAGGCATTATACGGATTACACCAGGCCCTGAGAGCCTGGTACGAGACGCTTTCCAAGTATTTGCTGAACAACGGGTTCACCAGAGGGACTGTCGATAGTACCCTGTTCAGGTTTGCAGGACATCTACTTATCATGCAAATCTATGTTGATGATATAATTTTCGGATCAACGAATGATGAGTTGTGCAAAGAGTTTAAGAAGGTCATGAAGCAGAAGTTTGAAATGAGTTCAATGGGGGAGATGAAGTTCTTTCTCGGGCTTCAAGTTGAGCAACTGCCCGATGGAATCTTCATACACCAGACCAAGTATGTGAATGATGTGTTGGAAAAATTCAATATGTCCGAATCATCTCCCATATCAACCCCCCTGGCTTTGAATCATGGCATATGTCCGGATGAAAATGGTGAGAAAGTGGATGAAACGCAATATCGGTCAATCATAGGATCGCTAATGTATCTTAAAGCATCACGACCGGACATCATGTATCCAACCTGCCTCTGTGCCCAGTACCAGTCATGTCCCAGAGCATCACACATGACGATAGTGAAGAGGATCTTACGGTATCTCAAAGGTTGCCCAAGCACCGGCTTGTGGTATCCCCGATCCGGTGACTTCTCTCTAACTGGATATTCTGACTCTGACTTCGGGTGTTGTAAGTTGAATGCTAAGTCCACCACTGCTGGTTTCCAGTTCTTCGGAACTCGGCTAATCACTTGGCAGTGTAAGAAACAGACCACAATCGCTCTCTCGACTTGTGAGGCTGAATATGTTTCGGCATCCAGTTGTTGTTCCCAGATTCTCTGGATTCAACAGCAAATGAGGGATTATGGTTTGCAATTCTTAGACACACCAATTTTTGTGGACAACGAGGCAGCCATTAATATCACTAAAAATATGGTTCAACATTCTAAAACAAAACATATTGAGATTCGACATCATTTTATTCGTGATTGCTACGAGAAAAAAATGATTCGAATTGATTATATTCACACCGATGATCAGAGAGCTGATTTTTACACTAAACCCTTTGATAAAACAACATTTACTTATCTTTTAAAATTGAACGGGTTAAAGAATTTGTTTTCTGGGAGGGTGGTAGAGTGTGTGGCCGAGGCGGACGGTGATCAGATGTGATCTGCGTCTAGTTGTCATGTTTTCTGTACAGTTTCTTTACTGCTTTTGTTAAAACCAAAAACACAAAAATATGTTTTTTGATTTTAGGGGGAGATAGTTTATAGAAAATACAAAAACATGATAAAATTTCATAAAAAAATCCAAAAACATTGAAAAAGACAAAAAGAGTTTTGTTGTGAAAAAGAGGAAATGATAGTACATCAGTGGACTATCACAACATGCAAAAGAAATGGATTGTCAAAATGTTTTTAAACAAGTCTCACTAATGATGTGCCAGTAGGCTTCACACAATTAGTAGATTGAGTTCGAGATATAAACATAACGAATAACTGCTTATCCTCGTGGGGAACATCTCTCGGATATATAGGTAACCCCTGAAATCCTGATTGAAAGATTCTATTTCTGACATACTAGGTCTTTGTACGTGATGATATCTAGGGTATTATACCAGGACTTCTGATTTTGCGGGAGCAATAGCCTAGTCCTCGTATAATACTCTGCACTGCTTTATTCTTAAAGCTCACCCTCAGCATAAAAAATGATGAAACATTGAAAAATGCTAATCATGTGCTATTGAAAAGAAGATCCCCAAGGGGGACCCACCTAAATTCGAGCCATCATCTCTCTGATTGAACGGAAGTTCTAGCCTGAGCTCTCATGGCCTCGCATTTACCCCTTACAAATATCATTAGTGTGCACTCACCTGTAAGACTGAATATAGAAGTCTGGATACGGGAGTATATTCTGCGGTTGGACACGCGAATAAGTTCAGTCCTTAAAATACTAATTCGTATCTTGAATCAATTGAAACTTGTGTAGAAGTTTAAGTGGACAAAAATACTGACAATCAGAAGTGAATTTGTTTAAAACTTAAAGTTAAATCAAGATCAACAGTGTTAGTGATAAGTCTCAAAAACTGATATGATCCTCTTACACAATCTCACAAAAAGATGTATGTAAATATGTTTGTACAGTTTCCAGTATTCTTCAATTCCAAAAGATGTTCTGTTTATTTTAGCTAAAATGTTGAAAAATTCAAAAAGATTTGTCATTTCATCTTATTTTCGACAACAGACGTTAGGAATCTGATGATCAACCCAACAGTGCTAAACAAGTTGTATCATTTGGGTTGGATAAGAAAAGTTTGAGAAAAGTGTTGGTAATTGCTCAAAATGCTTAAAAGTTCATTAATTTGAACTTAAAATGTTTCAAATGTTTAAAAGTTCATTAATTTGAACTTAATTTGTTTCAAAATTGTCAGTGAGATCATAATTTGGTCGGCCAAATTCATTAATTTGGATTTGGCCGGCTAAACAGTTGACCAGGGTCATTAAATTGGACTTGGTTAACTGAGTGTATTGGTAAAAGGTAAAAAAAATTAAATTCAAAATTCAAAAAAAATCTGAAAATTTTGAAAAATAAGATTTTCACACGAGGTGCCAACTCGTGCGAACTGGCCAAACAGTTTCAAATTCTGGCCAGACCGCACGAACTCCTCAAATCGTTTCAAATTTTCAACTCGTACGACATGGCTCCTCTATATAAAAGGGAGACCAGATCGTGTGAATGTTTCAGTCTCACACCACTGCGCATCACAACACATTCATCGAGCGATCTGAACGATTTGAGTGATTCTTTGTTTTCAAGCTGTAATCGTGTAATCTGTTGTTCGGATTCATTGTATAAGTTGGTTCGCACAACTTATATCATGGGAAAGGTATAGATTGATGATTAATTGAACTGAATCACATGAAGTCGTATGAACTTGAACGAACAGGATCTTTGAACTTAGATCTAGGCTTGTAAAGTGAACTAAATTGAATAAAATTGATACCAACATGATCGGATTTTGATGTAGAAAAGATCTATGGCATGAATTTCATAATAAAACACGTTTTGATAATCTGCAAATTCACTGTTCGTAAAGGTTTGTTCAAACGAAGTGATGATCCAGTCCGCACGAGATCGCCACACCATTTGATGTTCCAGATCGCATGAATTGGCCAACTCGCTTAGGATCCACATCGTTTAAAACTGTTCAACTCGTTTGAAATCCAAATCATTTGAGATTGACCAGTTCGTTTGAAATACCAGACCGTATGAGATGGTCAGATCGTGTGAACATCAAATCATTTGAAAATCCTGATAAGTTTGGCACGAGGTCACATGAAATGGCCACATCGCATGAGGCCAGATTGTGTGAATGATAGTTTTGTCTTGAAAATTGTGCAAAAATTGTTTAACTTGTGTGTTTTTGTTTGTTTTTCAGGCATCGAATGTAATGTTTGATTCATCGCACAATACTTGCTGTGTTTACGATGAAACACTACCAAAGATGAGTGTATTTAAGGAGATTTTGCCATTCATGAAATGTTTACCAATTCAAAAGGCTTTAACGGATCAGCACAAAGTCTTCAAATCTCATGTTGATCATTTCTGGAAGAATGCTAGTTACGATGAAGTGAATGATGTTATAAATTCAAGTGTGAGTATAGATGGTGAAGATAAAGCAATCATAATCACAGAACAACTTGTACGTGAAGTGTTAGAGTTTCCAGATGATGATAATTCGCCAATAGGGTTTCCGGAAAAGATGGTCAAAGGATGTATGCTTAGAATGGAATATAACGGGCCGTTGAATAAAGCAAATTATTTGAAAGCATGTTTTATGAAGCCATACAAATTCTTTATTCACTCAGTGATTCATGCGTTAAGTCACAGGAAAGGTGGATACGACGTTATGAAAGATTATCAAATGTGTATGGTGATGGCGTTGGTGCTTAACAAGAAATTCAACTTTTCTAGAATTATATTTCATTACATGAAAGATAATATCATTTCTAAAAGTCGAAGTTGGGTGTATCCAAGGTTTGTGCAGATGATGTTGGATCATGCTTATCCAAATCTAGTGAAAGATGAACAGAATGATCTGATGATGTTGCATTACATGGATAATGAAACGTTAATCCGATTATCCAAGTATACAAAGAATTGGCCTGAACCGAAGAAGACAAAGTTTTTCGGGTTCATCAAAAGTGAGAAGTATGAGGATCCAAATCCAGTAAATCATATAAAGTGGAGGAATGATGATGAAATGAAAGAAAAAAGTGCAACTGATGAATTAACGAAGTTAGAAGATTTCTGTGAAACTCGAAATGATTGGTATACAAAAGCAGAAAAAGAAAAGAAGAAAAAAGGTGGAAAGAGAGATCCTACACCGAAAGTCCAAGCTGAAGAAGGATCATCTTCTCAACCACAGAAAAAACGTAAAAAGAAAGTTGTTGAAACAATGTTAGTTGATGAACCAGAAGTTGATGAGAGAGAAGCTGATGTTGAAAAAGATCAAGAACCGTTAACTCCTGAAACTGAGCAGTTGCTGAAAGATGTTGATGATACTTTTGTAGCTGAGAAATCAGTTAGTAAGATAGCAGTTGATGATGAAGAGGAGAGTTCATCTGGTGTAGAATTTGATATTGATGCTCAAGTTGATCGTTGGATTAGTGAAAACTATGATCCAAGAGATAGAGAGAAACAAAAGAAGAGAAAGAGGAATTCAGATGATGAAGATGAAACATATGTTCCACCAGAGAATGTTCAGGTTGTAACACCACCATCTTCAGGAGGTAGAAAGAAGTCAACGTCAAGAAAATGTGTCATAACTCCAGCAGCGCGAAAGTTAAAATTCAAGCTGAAACTAAATCCACCACCAGAATCACAAAGTAAACCACCATCACCATCACCACCACAAAATCAACCAAAATCACCACCACCTCAAGAACCATTACCTGATCCTTTACAATCACCACAATCACCACCACCACATCATATTTCATTACCTATTCATGAACAACCACCAATAACTTCACCACACGTCCAACAAACACCACCAACCACACAACCACCAGTTCATACTACTCCTGGATCATCTGGTTTTGAAAGTTTTCCACATATTCCAGAGAGTACAGTTCTTGAACAGCTTGATGATTTTAGCTTTATAAATGATGATCTTGTGAAGAAGCTGCAAAAGAAGGTGGATGAGATGTCAAGTGAGAAAAAGAAGTTAGAGGAACATGTCAAGTCTGTTGAATTTGAGAATTCATCTTTGTTGAAAAAGATTGAAGCTGATCAAGTTGACATTGATATTTTGAAAGTTCGAATAGCTGTCTTGGAAGAAGAAAAGTCTCGAAGGGATGAGCAGAATGAGTATTTCAAGTTGAAAAATCAAGAGTTAGAAGCCAAGAATGATAGAAAAGAACATGAAGAGTATATGTTAAAGAAAGTGTTGGAAGATTTGATTGGTAAGCCGATTGAACAAAAGTTTGAAGAGATAGAACTTGCAGAAGTTAGAGCAAGACGTAAAGCTGAGATAGAAGCTGAAATGAAAGATAAAGGTAAAAGTGTTCAAGTTAAAGATGATGTTCAAGTGACTGAAAGGGAAATTGTTCTGATTGAGAAAGTTCCAGAATCGTCTATTCCAGATCCTTGTCCATTAACTTCAGTAGCTGGTATGATCGAAGATGATGAAGAAGATGAAGATGATAATCTGAAAGATGATGCAGATGAAGTATATTCTGTTCATAGCGATGATGATGCTGATCAAGTTAATTCTGGTATAAAAGTAACTGAAGCATCACAAGAAGAGAATATTGATGAATATCTTCATGATGATGCAAACGAAGAGCCAGAAAATGCAGGAGGAAAGGGGGAGCATGGTAATGCTGAAAAGGTTGATGAAAATGTTGATCAGGGTGAAGGTTTGATTCTATGTCTTGAACATGATGTAGAAGAAGGTGAAATCTTGCATACTTACACTAGAGCTGAGATCATTAAGATGATGGATGTTGAGGAAGATAAGTTTAACTTTGATTTTGAAGAAGAGTTGAATGAATTTGATATCAATCATCAACCTGAATATCAGTACAAGTATGTTGAAGAAGCTGATAATTATGATAAAGTGGAAGTAGAAGACTGGAGCGATGATGATCAGTCTGAGAATGTTAATGTTGATACTTCTAGCTTTCCAACTCTTGCTGAGTTCTTCAGTCAAGCGAATGAAGATGAATTGAGAAGGAAAGTTGCTGAAAGTGTTAAGAGTAAGAGTTTTAGAGAAATGTCTAAAGAAGAACAACGTGAAGAACGAAAGAAGTGGTTCAGGAAAGATACGGAAAGAAAATTCAAAAGACCACTACAGTATTACAAAAGGGATAGAGATGTTTCTCTGGGTGATATCATAAGTTGGGGTTACTTGCCACAAGTCAATGCTTATGCTATTAGAAGAGAATCTGGTGTTCAGTATTTCCAATATATTCAAGATATAATGTCTCTGCCTTGGTCTGTAACAACTGTGCTTGTAATCACTATGAACAGTTCTATTATCAATAAAACAATGTATTTGATCCAAATGTCTGTTTTGTTATGTTATACATTTTTCATGTTTTGACTTTTATGTAATTTCAAACTCTACATCGCTTTCTGGAGAGTTATACGCAAACTAGTGCGTAAACGTACTCAGTTTAATGCGAGAAATACTCTGGAACATCAACATATATCCAACATACCTTAAATAATCTTTCGATAACTTAGAAATAAGTTTTGAAGGCTTTGGTATGGCAAAAACAAGTTAATTCGCTTACAGGGACTAAATATGACAAACTGCGAAAGTATGTCAATTTGAACTGTAACGAACATTCCGGAACATGACCATAAGTTAAACACACCTTAAATATCCTTTACATAGCTTAGAAATAGGCTTTGAGGGGTTCGGTGTGCTAAAATAAACTTTTGGGTCATTCAGGGACTAAAAGTGTCAAAAAGTGCACAAGTTTGCATTTTCGCGCATAACTTACGTTCTGAATACATCTGGACATCCAAAAATTTATGTAAGCATGACTATATTATATTTTGGTGTTCGCCATAAGAAAAATCCATTCGTCGCGTCATTTGGATCGTTTTTCGCGCTTATGCGTATTCCGTCGTAATTAACCGAACATCGCGATCGTACGGCCAAACGAACCGACATCTGAGATATTTTTGAACACATTTTAAGTTCCCTATACTTTAACTTCATTTTAGAGCTTTGAAATGGGGTTAACGGGCCTTAAACGTGTCAGAAATGAGCTTTTTACACTACAGGGACCAAATCTGCCATTTTGCCAAACTTACTGGCTTACGGACCGTAAGCCATACCTTACGGTCCGTAAGGCACCTGCAGAACAGATAAGAGTTAACAGTCAGCAGATTATCAGCTGATTAAACCACAACCACATGTTTTAAGTTGATGTGTCACTAAGTTAAGGAGCATATGTGGTTCCATAACATTCCGACAAGTGTACGAACTAGATCTTTTCCCCTTTTCCAAGAAACGATCTCAACGGTTCACCGAATACTATAAATACCCCACCCCCCTTTGTTCATAATCACTAGAAATTTGTTTTGAGAAACTCTAAGTTGAAACATTAGTTTCATACCTGAGATTTTCGAATCGAGTTTAGCATTCGGGGACCCTGGGTTAGTATTCTTTCGTTCTTTTCCTTATTTTACTGCTTTTCGAGTCAGAAAGTCAAACTTTGTTTGACTTTCAGCGTTGACCAGTAATGGTCAATGCGAAGTTCGTTAGAACTTCGCAACGTGATTGTAATCACGATGGTCATAGTCCCTTGGGACTATGCCTACTGATTACCACGTTGTCTAGGGTCGTAGGGTAGGCGATCTAATAAATCGCCTATACCTTCGAACCCGACCCAGTTTGGTCGATCATTAGGATCCGACCAAACACATTAGGTGACCATAGTGTAGGGAATAACCTTCCGAGGTTATACGTTATGGTCACGACGTTTAAGTAGTTGTATGATAGGTAGTTTATATGCCTTAGGTAAATTACCAGAATACCCTTTTCATACATAATTGGTAATTTAGCATATGTAACCTAAACTTTTGTCACGTAACTGATTATGTAACATGTTTAGGCATATAATACTGTCATAGGACTAGTTAGGCGGTCCGAACGCGTTTCACGCGCACGACACGTTAAAGTAGCATAAGCTTCCTAAACGGGTCGTAATGGGTCGTAAACAATTATGTTAAGTTTCATTTAGCATGTAGGCTTTGTTAAACCAAATGACACGAGTCTCTACACTCGTTTGGTTTACGAAACCTCATTCTATCCAGTCTTCCGATTAAGGTCCGGTTATTAACATAGTTACCTATATTAGGTGCCGTTTGATTCCGAGATCTATAGCATTACTTGGTGATTATCTTTAGACAACTGAGCAATCTCAAGTGAGTACATAGACCCCTCTTTTACTGTTTTCCAAACTGTTTTGGGGTGAAACACATGTGCCTACTTGTTACTTTCATGCTTTCCTGTTTTTACATCATATACCGGTTATGTTTGTTAGTACATTATAGTACATGATTTCATTACATTTCATGCTAGGTGTGCCCATTGTGTGCATTACTTAGTACATTGTTTTACATGACATTTCCTGCTAGGTGTGCCCATTGTGTGCATTACTTAGTACATTGTTTTACTTGACATTTCCTGCTAGGTGTGCCCATTGTGTGCATTACTTAGTACATTGTTTTACATGACATTTCCTGCTAGGTGTGCCCATTGTGTGCATTACTTAGTACATTGTTTTACATGACATTTCACGCTATGTATGTTCATTTGATTACATACTTAGTGCATTGTTTTCACATGTTTACATTTTGGTATGACATTTGGTTTGTTTACATGGGACAATACATTCATTAACATTAGCTACGCCGTTCGTTAGTAGGTAGTGGTACCATAGGAATTGACAACTCCCGTTCCAGACATCCCAGGGAAAGGGGACAGAAAGGAATGACCGAATTCGTTGACATTAAGAAAGATAGACCTTTAATTTGTTTAAAGGGTTTTATCACCACAGTCGCCAGGCTTGGATGTATGCATATTCACAATACCGCATAAATGTTCATATTAAATAGTTGCATGCATTTACACGAAACATAACTTTGATTTAAACCAAGTTTTACTTCAATACTTTGTTTTTGTGCATATGGTTTAGTTTGAGACATTTCACTTGCCATACATGACATTTTGACATAGACATTTGACATGGATAATTGACATAGACATTTGACATGGATATTTGACATAAACATTTGACATGGATATTTGACATAGACATTTGACATGGATATTTGACATAGACATTTGACATGATTTACATTTGACATATTATTCAATACATTTGACATTTGGTTTAAACATAGACTTCTTACATTGGTTGGTTTGGTTTGATTAAGTGATTAAGTAACGATGCGTGTGTAATATGATACAAGCATGGTGGATACGCCGCTGGTACTTCCTATATATAAGTGTTTGTATGGTATTACATGGCGTAATGTTATTTGAATCATTTCAGTTTGAGACATAGAACATTTTATACAAATAACATACTTTTCACAAGACATTGATTTACAAACAACTTATCTTATACAAACACATTTTTACATGGTCATTTATTTAACCTGACATTTACTTATACATATCATCTGATCTTATTGTTTTCAAATGATTTACAAGACAAAGCAAATTACAAGGTTCATGACTAAACATTTTCTCAAATACAAGTCATGAATCCTATTTTCACAAACCTATGTATCTCACAGGCATTTTTATGCTGACGTACCTATTTTCACATGTGTTTTCAGGTGCTTTTCCATAGGATGTTGATTATGATACTAGGGCGGACCTGTGCCTTAGAGACTTTTAAATAAGATAGACTATGTTTAATTATGTTCTGAACTCTTTAATTTCCTGTTTGAAACAATGTAACACCCTTGTTTAATAAATAAAACACAACTTTGTATGCCATGGTTATGAAACAATTAATTCTGTTGCAACACGCCCCGATGTTTCCGCCGCGATTTGTTGTTTTACGCGGTCGGGGTGTGACAGAAGAGTTGGTATCAGAGCCAATGGTTATAGGGAATTAGGTTATTAGTAATGCTTTGACCTAGACTATAACTTTTCTAGGAACCTAACACAAGCTATCTTGTGTTTAGATCTTAAAACATGTACATCACCTATCCTTAGGTGATTAACAAAACAAGGAACCAAAATTTTTCCGAAACGATTTTTGAAAAAACAATCATCTGTTTTTGAATAAATTTTTACAAGGTTTTGAACCCTCAATTGTAAGGTTTTGAACCCTCTGTTATATGGTTTTGAACCCTTTTCAGTATTGGTTTTTGGCCTTGTGCCTTCAAATTTTCAGAATCCCGTCAAACGTTTTGGGTTTTAAATAATGTGAACATGTGCAAACTGGAAGGGTGAATGCCTGTATTCTGGGTTTTCTGTCTAGGCAAGCACTTCGTATACATCTCAACCAGACGCGAGACCAGTTGTGCTTACCTGGGAATTCTTGGAGTGAGTGTTCACTTATAGGCGAGCATGTCTTCGCTAATACATTATTTTTGACCCATTTACTTTGATTAGTCACTGTGTGTCGTTTGTTTGCTTTGTGATACGAACGAATGACCACCATCCATGCTGTTTGCAATTCTTGTTTTTATCATCTCATTCTTTTCATCCAATCATCTCACTCGTTTCCTTTCATGTTTTTCCTCTTTTAGAATGCCTCCTCGACGCGAGAACCAGATAGCTACTGCCGAGCTGGCAGAAATTATTGCGCAGCAGATGGCTGCTCAATTCCCAAATCTCTTTGCTCAATGGCAACAAGCCAACAACAACAACAATGGTCCGTGCAAATACAAGGATTTTAATCAGGCTAAACCACTCAAGTTTAGTGGTTCTGAAGGAGCGACTGGGCTTCTTCAGTGGTTTGAGAGCATAGAGAATACTTTTCGCCACGTGCAGTGTCTCGAAAATCGCAAAGTCGAGTTTGCTTCGAGCGTATTTCAGAAGAGGGCTTTGACATGGTGGAACGGGGTTATGAGGGACCAAGGTGCAGAAGTTGCTCTCGCACAGACATGGGCTGAACTTAGAGCCCTTATGATGAGGGAATTCTGTCCTCGTCATGAGCAACGAGCGTTGGAGAAAGAGTTTGATGTTTTGAAGCAAGATAGTGGTGAGCACAGGGCTTATACTGATCGGTTTGAAGAGTTAAGTTTGCTTTGCCCGACTATGGTTACTCCACTTGACAAGGCTATCGAAAGATACATCGACGGCCTACCTGACTCGGTACAAGACATTCTTACTGGTAGTGAACCTGCCACACTCCGTCAGGCGATCGAGTTATCAGCGACATTGACTGAGTCGCAGATCCGGAAGAACAAGTTGCACCGGAAAGGTGACAAGGACAAGAAGCAGTCGGCTGACAAGGAAGATAGCAAGAAAGGTCAAAACTTGAATGGAAAGAACTCTGGTTCTTCGAAGAAGTCAAGGAAGCGTAAGGCTTCCCAAAATTTTGCTATCACTGCCCAAGCTAATCAGGCAGCTCCCAACCAACCCGCACAGCCGCCAGCAAAGAAACCCTATACAGGGAATGCACCTTTGTGCAATAAATGCAACAGTCACCACCAGCCGCAACTTCCATGCCGTTTCTGTACCAACTGTGGGAAGTCAGGCCATCTTGCCAATTTTTGTCGGTCTGCTTAGAATCCCGCGGTTCAGAACCCGGCTCAACAAGTTGCTCCGCAACAGGGTCAAGCTGCAAGACCACAATACCCACCGGGTGCTTGTTATAATTGTGGGGATTTGACCCACTATAGAAACCGGTGCCCAAGGCTAGCCAACCAGAACCAGAACCAGAACCAGAATCCGGCTCCGGCTCGAGGCCGAGTCTTTAACATGAACGCCCAAGAGGCACAGGCTGACGATAATGTGGTGAACGGTACGTTCTTTATTAATAATCAGCCTGCGTCTGTTCTTTTCGATTCCGGTGCCGATAAGAGTTTCGTGTCTTTGTCTTTTGAGCAAATGCTTCGTGTGTCTAGAACGAAACTAGGCAAATCTTTGACAGTAGAGGTTGCTAGTGGTGAACCCATTATTCTTGATTCTGTTCTTCGCAACTGCCAGTTGAATCTTAACGACCATCTTTTTCCTATTGACCTCGCGCCTATGCAACTTGGAAGCTTCGACGTTATTGTGGGAATGGATTGGTTATCCAAGCATCACGCAGAGATAGTTTGTTCTAAGAAGATTGTTCGTGTGCCGCTTTCGACAGGCGAGATCCTGCAGGTTCAAGGTGAGAAGCCTATCGGTGGTCTCAAACTCATGTCTTGTTTTAAAGCTCGGAAGTATCTGCAGAAGAACTATGTGGCTTTCTTAGCACATGTTACAGAAGATAAAGGCAAGGGTAAGTCTATTTCAGATATTCCTGTCGTTCGGGATTATTCTGAAGTGTTCCCTGAAGATTTACCTGGTCTACCTCCAGCACGCCAAGTCGAGTTCTGCATTGATCTCGTACCTGGTGCAAATCCAATTGCTAGAGCTCCATATCGTCTTGCACCATCCGAGATGCAAGAGTTGTCTAAACAGCTTCAGGAGCTTTCTGACAAAGGTTTTATACGTCCTAGTTTTTCACCTTGGGGTGCTCCCGTTCTTTTTGTCAAGAAGAAGGATGGATCCTTTAGGATGTGTATCGATTATCGTGAGCTTAATAAGCTTACCATCAAGAATCGATATCCTCTACCTCGCATCGATGATCTCTTTGATCAGTTACAAGGCGCTTCTTATTTTTCGAAGATTGATCTGCGGTCTGGATATCATCAACTTCGGGTGCAAGAAGAAGACATTCCGAAGACAGCGTTCCGTACTCGTTATGGGCATTATGAATTCACAGTCATGCCATTCGGTTTGACTAATGCTCCTGCTGTTTTCATGGACTTAATGAATAGGGTCTGTAAACCTTATTTGGATCAGTTCGTCATTGTTTTTATTGACGACATCTTGATTTATTCTAAGACGCAAGCTGATCACGAGCAACATCTTCGTCTTACCCTTGAACTCCTAAAGAAAGAGCAACTTTTCGCCAAATTCTCCAAGTGCGAATTTTGGCTTAAAGAAGTTCAATTTTTGGGGCATGTTATCAACGAACGGGGTATTCATGTAGATCCCTCCAAGATCAGTGCGATTAAGGATTGGGATACACCTACTACTCCTACTGAAGTTCGTTCTTTTCTTGGTCTAGCGGGTTATTATCGCCGCTTCATAGAAAACTTCTCGAAGATTGCAGTTCCTCTAACTGCTCTAACTCAGAAGAAAATGCCCTTTTATTGGGGAAACAAACAAGAGGAAGCTTTTCAACACTTGAAACAGAAGCTTTGCGATGCGCCTGTTTTATCATTACCTGAGGGTGATGATGATTTTGTTGTATATTGTGATGCATCGAAATTGGGTCTTGGCTGTGTTCTTATGCAAAGGAACAAAGTCATAGCTTATGCATCGAGGCAGTTGAAGATTCATGAGAAGAACTACACCACTCATGATCTTGAGTTAGGTGCAGTTGTCTTTGCTCTCAAGATCTGGAGACACTATTTGTACGGTACAAAATGTGTGGTTTTCACTGACCACAAAAGTCTTCAGCATATCTTCAACCAGAAAGAACTCAACATGAGACAGCGACGTTGGGTTGAGCTTTTAAACGACTATGACTGCGAAATTCGCTACCATCCTGGTAAGGCGAATGTCGTAGCTGATGCATTGAGTCGTAAGGAACGTACTAAGCTTCATTGTGTACGTGTTCAATCTGTTATTCAAGCTCGATCCGATATTCAAGCACGCATTTCTCAGGCTCAACAATCTTGTGTTTCACAAGGTTTGATGGATAAGGAATTTCCCTATCACATAACACCTGCTCTGGAACTGAAGGACAATGGATCATATTACTTCATGGACCGTTTGTGGGTCCCAAGCCAGGATGATCTTCGTACCTTGCTTATGGATGAAGCCCATAAGTCTCGTTATTCTATTCATCCGGGCTCAGATAAAATGTATAAGGATCTTCGTATTCACTATTGGTGGCCTGGTATGAAGAAAGACATTGCCTTATACGTATCCAAATGCCTTACTTGTCTTAAGGTTAAGGCTGAACATCAGCGTCCTTCGGGATTATTGGAACAACCAGAGATCCCAGTTTGGAAATGGGAAAACATTACTATGGATCTTGTTACCAAACTCCCGCGCACAAAGAAAGGTCATGATGCCATCTGGGTAGTCGTTGATCGTCTTACAAAGTCAGCACATTTCTTGCCAATCCGTGAGGATTTTCCTGCTGACAGACTTGCACAAATCTATGTAGATGAAATTGTGGCTCGACATGGTGTTCCGTTGAACATCATTTCTGACAGAGATGCTCGTTTCACTTCTCATTTCTGGAGAACCATGCAATCTGCTATGGGGACCCAACTTAATCTGAGCACAGCTTATCATCCGCAAACGGATGGTCAATCTGAGAGAACAATCCAGACTCTGGAGGATATGCTAAGAGCTTGTGTGATCGATTTTGGTGGTAGCTGGGATTCACATCTTAAATTGATTGAATTCTCCTACAACAACAGTTATCACACTAGCATCAAAATGGCTCCTTTCGAGGCTCTCTATGGTCGAAAATGTCGTTCACCAGTCTGCTGGAATGAGATTGGCGAGGCTCAACTTACTGGACCTGCCCTCATTTTAGAGACAACTGACAAGGTCAAGAAAGTTCGTGATAACCTTCAGGCAGCTAGAAGCCGTCAGAAGATTTATGCGGATCCAAAACGCAAAGCCTTGGAATTTCAAGTCGGTGATCGAGTATTACTTAAGGTCTCACCTTGGAAAGGTGTGATCAGATTTGGAAAGAAAGGAAAACTTGCACCTAGATACGTTGGACCATTCAAGATCGTCGAAAGAATCGGAAAGGTAGCCTACAGACTTGAGTTACCTCCTGAACTGGGAAATGTTCATCCAACTTTTCACGTGTCCAATCTCAAGAAGTGTACAGCTGATGAGAACTTCTCCATACCGCTTGACGAAATTCGTGTTGGCAAAACACTGAAGTTTGTTGAGAAACCAGTGGAAATCATGGAACGTGAAGTCAAGTGGCTTAAACGCAAGCGCATTCCTTTGGTCAAAGTTCGCTGGGAAGCTAAACGTGGACCTGAGTTTACTTGGGAATGCGAAGATCAAATGAAGGCGAAATATCCACATCTTTTTCCACGAGTTTCCTCTAAATAAATTTCGGGACGAAATTTCCACAAGTAGGGGAGACTGTAACAACTGTGCTTGTAATCACTATGAACAGTTCTATTATCAATAAAACAATGTTATTTGATCCAAATGTCTGTTTTGTTATGTTATACATTTTTCATGTTTTGGCTTTTATGTAATTTCAAACTCTACATCGCTTTCTGGAGAGTTATACGCAAACTAGTGCGTAAACGTACTCAGTTTAATGCGAGAAATACTCTGGAACATCAACATATATCCAACATACCTTAAATAACCTTTCGATAACTTAGAAATAAGTTTTGAAGGCTTTGGTATGGCAAAAACAAGTTAATTCGCTTACAGGGACTAAATATGACAAACTGCGAAAGTATGTCAATTTGAACTGTAACGAACATTCCGGAACATGACCATAAGTTAAACACACCTTAAATATCCTTTACATAGCTTAGAAATAGGCTTTGAGGGGTTCGGTGTGCTAAAATAAACTTTTGGGTCATTCAGGGACTAAAAGTGTCAAAAAGTGCACAAGTTTGCATTTTCGCGCATAACTTACGTTCTGAATACATCTGGACATCCAAAAATTTATGTAAGCATGACTATATTATATTTTGGTGTTCGCCATAAGAAAAATCCATTCGTCGCGTCATTTGGATCGTTTTTCGTGCTTATGCGTATTCCGTCGTAATTAACCGAACATCGCGATCATACGGCCAAACGAACCGACATCTGAGATATTTTTGAACACATTTTAAGTTCCCTATACTTTAACTTCATTTTAGAGCTTTGAAATGGGGTTAACGGGCCTTAAACGTGTCAGAAATGAGCTTTTTACACTACAGGGACCAAATCTGCCATTTTGCCAAACTTACTGGCTTACGGACCGTAAGCCATACCTTACGGTCCGTAAGGCACCTGCAGAACAGATAAGAGTTAACAGTCAGCAGATTATCAGCTGATTAAACCACAACCACATGTTTTAAGTTGATGTGTCACTAAGTTAAGGAGCATATGTGGTTCCATAACATTCCGACAAGTGTACGAACTAGATCTTTTCCCCTTTTCCAAGAAACGATCTCAACGGTTCACCGAATACTATAAATACCCCACCCCCCTTTGTTCATAATCACTAGAAATTTGTTTTGAGAAACTCTAAGTTGAAACATTAGTTTCATACCTGAGATTTTCGAATCGAGTTTAGCATTCGGGGACCCTGGGTTAGTATTCTTTCGTTCTTTTCCTTATTTTACTGCTTTTCGAGTCAGAAAGTCAAACTTTGTTTGACTTTCAGCGTTGACCAGTAATGGTCAATGCGAAGTTCGTTAGAACTTCGCAACGTGATTGTAATCACGATGGTCATAGTCCCTTGGGACTATGCCTACTGATTACCACGTTGTCTAGGGTCGTAGGGTAGGCGATCTAATAAATCGCCTATACCTTCGAACCCGACCCAGTTTGGTCGATCATTAGGATCCGACCAAACACATTAGGTGACCATAGTGTAGGGAATAACCTTCCGAGGTTATACGTTATGGTCACGACGTTTAAGTAGTTGTATGATAGGTAGTTTATATGCCTTAGGTAAATTACCAGAATACCCTTTTCATACATAATTGGTAATTTAGCATATGTAACCTAAACTTTTGTCACGTAACTGATTATGTAACATGTTTAGGCATATAATACTGTCATAGGACTAGTTAGGCGGTCCGAACGCGTTTCACGCGCACGACACGTTAAAGTAGCATAAGCTTCCTAAACGGGTCGTAATGGGTCGTAAACAATTATGTTAAGTTTCATTTAGCATGTAGGCTTTGTTAAACCAAATGACACGAGTCTCTACACTCGTTTGGTTTACGAAACCTCATTCTATCCAGTCTTCCGATTAAGGTCCGGTTATTAACATAGTTACCTATATTAGGTGCCGTTTGATTCCGAGATCTATAGCATTACTTGGTGATTATCTTTAGACAACTGAGCAATCTCAAGTGAGTACATAGACCCCTCTTTTACTGTTTTCCAAACTGTTTTGGGGTGAAACACATGTGCCTACTTGTTACTTTCATGCTTTCCTGTTTTTACATCATATACCGGTTATGTTTGTTAGTACATTATAGTACATGATTTCATTACATTTCATGCTAGGTGTGCCCATTGTGTGCATTACTTAGTACATTGTTTTACATGACATTTCCTGCTAGGTGTGCCCATTGTGTGCATTACTTAGTACATTGTTTTACATGACATTTCCTGCTAGGTGTGCCCATTGTGTGCATTACTTAGTACATTGTTTTACATGACATTTCCTGCTAGGTGTGCCCATTGTGTGCATTACTTAGTACATTGTTTTACATGACATTTCACGCTATGTATGTTCATTTGATTACATACTTAGTGCATTGTTTTCACATGTTTACATTTTGGTATGACATTTGGTTTGTTTACATGGGACAATACATTCATTAACATAGCTACGCCGTTCGTTAGTAGGTAGTGGTACCATAGGAATTGACAACTCCCGTTCCGGACATCCCAGGGAAAGGGGACAGAAAGGAATGACCGAATTCGTTGACATTAAGACAGATAGACCTTTAATTTGTTTAAAGGGTTTTATCACCACAGTCGCCAGGCTTGGATGTATGCATATTCACAATACCGCATAAATGTTCATATTAAATAGTTGCATGCATTTACACGAAACATAACTTTGATTTAAACCAAGTTTTACTTCAATACTTTGTTTTTGTGCATATGGTTTAGTTTGAGACATTTCACTTGCCATACATGACATTTTGACATAGACATTTGACATGGATAATTGACATAGACATTTGACATGGATATTTGACATAAACATTTGACATGGATATTTGACATAGACATTTGACATGGATATTTGACATAGACATTTGACATGATTTACATTTGACATATTATTCAATACATTTGACATTTGGTTTAAACATAGACTTCTTACATTGGTTGGTTTGGTTTGATTAAGTGATTAAGTAACAATGCGTGTGTAATATGATACAAGCATGGTGGATACGCCGCTGGTACTTCCTATATATAAGTGTTTGTATGGTATTACATGGCGTAATGTTATTTGAATCATTTCAGTTTGAGACATAGAACATTTTATACAAATAACATACTTTTCACAAGACATTGATTTACAAACAACTTATCTTATACAAACACATTTTTACATGGTCATTTATTTAACCTGACATTTACTTATACATATCATCTGATCTTATTGTTTTCAAATGATTTACAAGACAAAGCAAATTACAAGGTTCATGACTAAACATTTTCTCAAATACAAGTCATGAATCCTATTTTCACAAACCTATGTATCTCACAGGCATTTTTATGCTGACGTACCTATTTTCACATGTGTTTTCAGGTGCTTTTCCATAGGATGTTGATTATGATACTAGGGCGGACCTGTGCCTTAGAGACTTTTAAATAAGATAGACTATGTTTAATTATGTTCTGAACTCTTTAATTTCCTGTTTGAAACAATGTAACACCCTTGTTTAATAAATAAAACACAACTTTGTATGCCATGGTTATGAAACAATTAATTCTGTTGCAACACGCCCCGATGTTTCCGCCGTGATTTGTTGTTTTACGCGGTCGGGGTGTGACATGGTCGGATGTTAAAGAGTTGCCCAAAGTCAGAGCATTATCATATCCTGTCAGAGTTCATGATATGCCAACATGGGGCTTGATGAAATTTGAAGCATTCAAAGACTTTCGACACTGGAAGCCACATTATCCAAAGAAAGTCAAGAGGAATGATCAAGATACAGGTATTGAGGAAACAATTCTGAAAATCAAGAAACCCAGGGATATGAAGAATATTCCATTGCCAAAGATGGAACAGAATTTTCATGAAGGGTTTGTATGCTGGGTTTACAGTTGCATGACGACTGAAGCAGTGATTGTGTACAAAGTTGAAAATGAAACTATATATATTCACCTGTACGATCCGATGTGGATAGTGAATTGTTCTGCAAAGGATATTGAATGTCTGTTTGTGAACAAGATCGGATTTAAGGCAGAAGATAGAGAGCAAGCTCTGCAGTTTCAGAAGGTAGCTACAGTATGCTTTCAGAAGGGTATCAATTATGAAAATATGTGGTTATCAAGTTGGAGAGAGATTGAAAGAGAAGAGTTTCTGAAAGCTGAAAAGGAGAGAGAAGAGCGTGAATAAAAAGATAGAATCGCTCGAGCTACATGGAGACAAAAGCTTGCTGAGGAAGAAAAGAAAGCTGCTAAAGAAAAGGAACAGCTCAGGAAAGCTTTGTTGAAAAAGCTGAAGCAAAGAGAAGAATTTTTCAAGTCTTTGTGAAGATTGTTTTGAAGACCGGCTGACTGAAGACTGCGGAAATATCCAAGGGGGAGTTTGTTGATGCATAATGTCTATCGCCTACGTCATCAGTCTATGTCGTGTCATTATATGTAATAGGCTAGTTGAAATGTTAAGGTTATGTGTTATGGCCAGTTCACACGACCTGGAAGGTCAGGTCACATGAGGTGGATTCCTCAGTTCGTGCGGTCTGGGTTGTTTATCCCATGCGATCTGGTGAGCCTATAAATAGGCTAGTAGTGTTCTTCATTTGTAACTTTTTGGAGAATTTTGTAACGAAGTGCTGTCGGATTCTCTCTGTACGAAAACGTTTATAATCAATGAAGAACATGTTTAAAGTGACTTTCTACTCTTCTACTCCTGTTCTAACACTGATTGATGGTTTCTAGTCTGATTCCGCCTTTCTAGAAACTAGATCTGACTGTGATTGACTCGTATTGGACGATTCATCGATCCTACACTAACTCCTCTTTGAGTTCACCCACTGTCCATTCTTTATATTGAGCTTTGTCACCTTTGTACCTTTTGAAGGCCATGATGTGCTCAATATAATGTTTCTTCAAGGTTTCATCATCTCTTTCTGAAAGCTTTTGACACAAATCTTTTGTAAACTGCTCCAATGTTCTGACTTGTGTGAGCAGCAATTGATAGTGCCTTTGAATTTCTTTATCAGATTTTCCTTGTGAGTTTCTTTTAGAGATATCCTCTGCTTGTTGAGCTTTGACTTTCAGGTATTCTTCAATATTATTAGGCCTTGAATATCCTTGGACAGATGGTAGGTTTCTTTTAGCAGGGTCATCTTCAGAATAAAAAGATTTGATTTCTTCTCTGACTGCTATAAGTTCCAGAGGATATTGGACAGCTGCTGAAACAATGGCAGTGTTTAGGTTAAAAGCCTGTGCAGAAGAAAGTGGAACAGGGTTTGGAATTATAGCAAGTGATAATGGTTGTGAAGATGTTGGTGGTGGTGGAGAATCATCATCTTTTAAAATCATCCTTCTCCTTTTTGGTTTAGGAGAGGCTGGTGGTGTTTTGGTTGGTTCAGTGGTGGTGGTGATTTGAGTGGTGATAAAATCATCCTTGCTTTATCGTTTGCCTCCATATCCCTTTTTACCCTTGCTTTTGTATCAGCAATAGCATTTGTTGTTACATCAATCTTTTTAGACCATCTTCATATCCCTTCTTTTTCAACTGCTTCATTTTCTCCCCCTTTTTGGCATCAGCTGGTGGTGGATTGTCCACAAAGATGATAGAGGGAGGAGCAGTGCCAGTGGTGTTCAGTAAATGGGCCTTGATTGCCTTGATATCAGTCTGGGTATCTTTAAACCTTGCTTCCATGAGATTTCTGATCTTTTGAACTTGTATCTCATGTTGCTGATCAGCTAATTCTCTTTGATGATGGAGCAGAGGTTGAAAAAAACTCCACAGCTCATTTGGTGTAGGAGGAGATGATTGAGCAGCTGTTGGAGTTGGTGCAACAGTGGGTGGTACCTTTTGAACTTTCAACAACTGTTGAAGCATGTCTTTGATTTCTGCAACAGATGTATCAAGCTTGTCAACTCTATCCGTCAATTCTCGGTACATTAAACCATCACCCAATTTAATGGGATCATCTGATTTCCCACATTCAGTGGTTGTAACAGTGGTTGCCACAGGGAATGTGATGTGTGTAAAATGCAACATATAAATTACATCAAATGAGGCATAAAACTAACCCTTTTTAAGTACTAATGTTGGAAAAAGAGTGTTTTTGTCTTCCTTTTGTATTTTCAGGATTAAATGAGCTCAAATTCACAAAAGAAGCAAAAAGACAGCTAAATCTAACATAAATACAAGAAAAGGAACATAAGTGGACTGCCCGACCCCTCAACGGCATCTTCCCAAGCAAAATAGAGAAGGCAGAAGACTGAACACGCCCCGTGCTCAGCCAGCACGGGGCCGTGCCCAAGAAGCAGCAGAAAAGACAAACCTATAGAAGCTTCTATTGCCCACCACGGGGCCGTGTCCAGTGAACACGGGGGCGTGGCGAAAGTACAGCAGGCACATTAATTGTAATTGCGAATTACAATTAATGAAGAGAGAGAATGTCAGACAGGCACGGGGGCGTGTCCAGCGGACACGGGGCCGTGCCCAGCCTTCTGTTCAGCCTATAAATAGGAGTGCTTGGTTTCATTTCAACTCATCCCTTGGCACACCACCTCTCTCACACTTCACCCACCACCCACCACCACCATAACACCATCATCCACCACCATCATCCATTGTCCATCGTAGAGTGTGTGAGTCGTCTCGGGATCCAAGATTGATCGTAAGAGTTCTTGACAATCAAGGCCATGTTTGCCTAAGTCTCTTACATCACTTGGTGAAGACAAAGTGTCTAGTGTAATACTTTTTATTTCTAATCTTTTGCACTTTTTATTTGGTTTTGTATTAATGACTTTAATAACTAGTTACTTATGTTGAAGGTGATCTTTCCTTATCGTTTGTCCGTGGTGTCTTGGCATTATTTTACTGTCTATATAAAATAAAATATTTTCACCATTCATATCTCCACGGTCTATATGGAGGTATGTTGGCTACCTGGTCGGGGGTTAAGGGAACGGTTTGGTAAAGGTCTTGCCATTGTTCAGCGTTTAGACGTCCTGCAATGGACCTGGGTCAAATTTAGTAGGACCTCCTTCAATACTTAACGGTATTGGATGGCGGGGGTCCAAACTCTTTGATCCCCTCATAAGTTAACTACTATTAATACTATAACCCGGCTATTTAGGACTGTATCCCTGCTGACTCAGACTACTTAGTCGAGGGTAACGTCACCTCCAAAAGAGGGGCCTACCATAATTTGCATTAATAACTTAATTAATTATCTTCCAATAATCCACCCTTTTAGGATTGTATCCTTGCTGACTCAAACTACTGGGGTGAGGGTAACGTCACCTTCAAAAGAGGGGCCTACTACAATAACTAAGATAATCTCTTAATTATGTGCAAAAGTGCGGAAATAATCAAAGGTTACACTAGATACGAGTCAGAACCAAGTGATTCATCTTGTCTATCTGTTTTTTTTTTCTTTTATTTTTATTTTCAGCATTTTAGTTAGTTTTTATTTTTCTTAGTTTAAAACCTTTTCTAACTTTTTATTTTGATTAGACGTTGAGGATAAACCGGTACTAAAAGCTCTTGTGTCCTTGGACGACCTCGGTATCTTACCAACGCTATACTACGCCCACGATGGGTGCACTTGCCCATATGTGTGTTTAGTGTTAGTAAAATATCGTGTTTTATAAATTTAAAACTTGGCTAAAAAAGTGTTAAAGGGGCTTAAAATATACACCTAATATATATAACACTTCACACGCATCAAGTTTTTGGCGCCGTTGCCGGGGACACAAGGATTTTAAGAAAGCTTAAAATCGACGGCCTAATCAGTTTTTCAAAACCTTTTCAAAACGCGCGCATATTTTTCTGCATTTTAGTTTAGTTTGCATTTACAGTAGCCTGAACACGGGGCCGTGCTCACTGAACACGCCCCCGTGCTGCATATTTTTAGTTAGATACCCAGATACAGAGTCTGAACACGGGGCCGTGCTCACTGAACACGCCCCCGTGCTCAAAGTGACCAGTAACTTTAATTAAAACGCCCAGATACAGATCCTGTACACGGGGCCGTGTTCACCAGACACGGGGCCGTGTCCAGCCTCTGTTTCCGTTTTTATTTTTGTTTTCTGATCTCGAGACTTGGTTGTGGTCTGCTGAGTGATTCTTATGGATCAATACTCAGGAGGTTACAACTACACCTATGAGGAGGATGATTATAGGGGTAATTATTGCACTAATTGTCGTAACACACGCTCGGTTCAAAATAATCACTCATATCAACCATCCAATTCATACACCTACTATGAGGAGCCCAGGTACGAGCCATCGACTTCATACACATCCTATGAAGACCAAAGGTATGAACCTCCTCCCTCATACTCATATTTTGATGAACCAAGGTATGAGCCTTCTTACTCATACTTTGAGGAACCAAGGTATGAGCCACCACCTTCGTATGCTTATTATGAGGAACCATGGCATGAACAACCCACCTCATATGAGTATTACGAAGAACAAAATTACGACCCTTATCCATCATATACTTACAATGAAGAACAATGGTGTGAACCATCTACTTCATATGGGTATTATGAGGAACAAAGGATCGAACAACCGGATTCAAGCTTAGAAAATTCCGATTCTTTTTCTATAACCGAAGTGACCGATAGGATATTAGAACACATTAGAGTTATCGATCGATGTATAAAAGAAGCTCGCGCAAGGGAAGAGGAGTCCCGCGCAAGAGAAGAATTAAAAAATGAAGAGATAACTGAAAGTGAAAAAATGGAAGAACAAATAAGTGAAAAACCGACACATGAGTTAAACAACGAAAAAGGTGAATCCAGCAACGTTAAAATTCAAGAAGAGTCTAATTTTGAAAAAATTAATCTCTTGTCACCTTCTTTTGAAAATCATTGTTTAGTACCCCCTCATGCTAAGTTTTTAAAAGAGTTAAGCACTAACACTAAAATTGACGAAACGGTAAGTGTTAAGTTAACTAATGATCAAACCTCGCTAATAAAAGAAGATCCATTTGAAATTAACATTACACCGGTTCCATGTTTCTTTCAAAATTCGTTTATTAGTAATGTCACCATCGATAAAGATCTTTGTGTTAACATAATGCCTAACTGCATTTTCGAAAAATTAAGTATTAGTGATTTTTCTCCACTTCAAATACCCATTTTTCTATCCAATCGGAAAATAATAAAATCAATCGGTGTAGTTGAAGATGTATTGGTTCAAACGAATCAAATGGTAATCCCGACCGACTTTGTCATCCTCGATGACGCTCCTCTAGTGTTGGGGCGACCATTTGTAAAAACACACGAAGCTTTGAAAAACCGGAAGTTCAACAATCTACCTCTTCAATTAGGGGCATTTAAAAGAAGTGTCGATCTCGAACGGTCAATGAAATATCCTTTCGGCAATAATGACCCCCTAATTGAAGATGAAGATGAACCACCCGATACAAGTGAAGAGATTGACCACTTTGTTGAAGAAGAGGTCGCTATAGAACAAACTTTTAAAGTTCTTGATCGAAATGAGCAACCAAATAAAGAGTCTCCCAAAGACCCACCACTTGAGCTCAAAGAACTTCCAAAAGGTTTGGAATATGCTTTTCTAGACAAAGATGGTAATTTACCTGTAATTATTTCGTCTAAATTAGATAACTTAGAAAAAGAAAAATTAATTAATCTTTTGAAAAAACACAAAAACGCAATAGCTTGGAAACTTGTAGACATAAAAGGAATTAGTCCTTCCATGTGCACACACAAAATTTTGATGAACGATGACTTCAAATCAGTAATACAACCACAACGTCGAGTAAATCCAAATGTTCAAGAAGTGGTTAAAAACGAAGTCATCAAATTACTTGACGCCGGACTTATCTATCCTATCACCGATAGCCCTTGGGTAAGTCCTGTCTAAGTAGTTCCAAAGAAAGGAGGTATGACGGTAATAACCAACGAAAAGAATGAACTAATACCAACGAGAACCGTCACAGGATGGAGAGTATGTATAGATTATAGACGATTAAATGAAGCAACAAGAAAGGATCACTTTCCTTTACCCTTCATTGATCAAATGATAGAAAGACTATCCGGTCATAAATTTTATTGTTTCTTGGATGGTTTTTCAGGTTACTTTCAAATCCCGATAGCACCCGAAGACCAAGAAAAGAGAACTTTCACATGTCCCTATGGAACTTTTGCTTATCGACGCATGCCATTTGGTATATGTAATGCCCCCGCAACATTTCAACGTTGCATGGTAGCCATTTTCCACGACATGATAGAAAAGACAATGGAAGTCTTTATGGACGACTTTTCTATGTTTGGGGATTCATATGACCAATGCCTCGATAACCTTGAACGAATGCTATCCCGATGTGAGGAAACTAACCTCGCCCTTAATTGGGAAAAATGCCATTTCATGGTAACGGAGGGAATGGTACTCGGTCACAAGATCTCAAGCGAAGGAATGGAGGTGGATCGAGCCAAAATAGATACCATTTCTAGATTACCACCTCCATCCTCCGTACGAGCTATCAGAAGTTTCCTAGGGCATGACGGATTCTATAGGCGGTTTATCAAAGACTTTTCTAAAATTTCTAGACCTCTAACAAAATTACTTGAAAAAGATGCTCCTTTCATCTTTGACAATGATTGCAATCAAGCATTTCTCACCTTAAAAGAAATGTTAGTCAATGCACCTATCATGATAGCGCCTGATTGGAAATTTCCTTTCGAAATCATGTGTGATGCTAGTGACTTTGCAGTTGGAGCTGTCTTGGGACAAAGAAAAGAAAAGCATTTCCACCCAATTTATTATGCTAGTAAAACACTTAATGATGCACAAGAAAATTACACAACAACTGAAAAAGAGTTACTAGCTGTGGTATTTGCTTTTGATAAATTTCGTTCTTATCTTGTTCTTTCTAAAACTATAGTTTATACAGATCATGCAGCCATCCGATATCTCTTCAAAAAGCAAGATGCAAAACCACGTTTGATTCGGTGGATTCTACTCCTCCAAGAATTTGACATTGAAATCAAGGACAAAAGAGGAGCAGAAAACACCGCTGCAGATCATCTTTCGCGCTTAGAAGACCCAGCTTTGGAAGCAACCAGGGACGAGCAAATCAACGAAAAATTCCCAACTGAGTCCCTCGAAATGGTGGAATACAAGGAAGAACCATGGTACGCCGACTATGCTAACTACCTAGCTAGCGGTATAGTCGCAAAAGGGTGGCCACATCATCAAAGAAAAAAATTCTTTGCCAATGTGAAACACTACTTTTGGGAAGATCCATATCTTTTCAAAATGTGTGCCGACCAACTCGTCCGACGATGCGTACATGGTAATGAACCACGAAGAATTCTCCGCCATTGTCATGAAGGTCCATACGGAGGACATCATGGTGCTGCTAGTACCGCACGAAAGGTATTCGATTCAGGATTTTATTGGCCAACCATTTACAAAGACGCCCAAAGTCTTGTAAAAACATGTGATGCTTGCCAAAGAACAGGTAATATTTCTTCCAAAAACGAAATGCCACAAAATGTCATTCTTGTTTGTGAAATTTTTGATGTGTGGGGACTCGACTTTATGGGGCCTTTCCCACCATCGAAAGGAAACAAATATATACTTGTGGCAGTAGATTACTTGTCTAAATGGGCCGAGGCCGAGGCACTTCCAACAAATGATGGAAGAGTCGTGGTAGGATTTCTGAAAAAATTATTCTCTCGTTTTGGCACACCTAAAGCTTTAATAAGTGATAGAGGTACCCATTTTTGCAACCATCAACTTGAAAATTTTTTAACAAGATATGGGGTCTATCACCGGGTCTCAACAGCATATCACCCTCAAACAAACGGACAAGCCGAAGTGACCAATAGAGGTTTAAAACGAATACTTGAAAAAACCGTAGGGTTAAATAAAAAGGAATGGGCTGATAAATTAGATGATGCTTTATGGGCTTTTCGAACTGCTTATAAAACAACAATAGGTACAACCCCATATAAGCTAGTTTATGGAAAAAGTTGTCACTTACCAGTAGAAATTGCACACAAAGCCTACTGGGCAATCAAAAATGTAAACTTAGATTTAGAATTTGCTGGTAAAAATCGATTTTGTCAATTAAATGAATTAGACGAGCTTAGAAATTATGCATACTCAAACTCTGAAATTTATAAGGAAAGCATGAAAAATTTGCATGACAAACATATTAAACCTAATGAATTTCGGGTAGGAGATCTAGTTCTTTTGTTTAATTCACGACTTCGATTGTTTCCTGGTAAATTAAAGTCTAGGTGGTCAGGACCTTTTTCCGTCACCCATATTTACCCACACGGTGCAGTAGAAATTAAATCTCGAAATGGGCCTCCATTCAAAGTCAATGGGCAACGGCTGAAACTTTATCAAGGATTCATTGAGGATGAAGAGGAAGAGATCTCGTTTCAAACAGTGGAAGGATGAAACCAACATCATACCTGGTAAGTTACAAGCAATTGGGACGACATCGAAAGCGTAAGTTTTCTAACCAAGGCTTATGGGAAACAAGGGCACTCACACGAGCACTAAAAAAAAAAAAACCCTTGCTCGGCACGAGGCCGTGTCCGCGCTGCAGTCGGGATATATCCCCTATTTCAAAACAGTTTCTTCATTCCACACGCCCCGTTTCCCCGAAAAAGCTCTGGTTCCAGGCGATTTTTCGAAAAATTTCGACGTCTCCTATCACTCTAACAACATCAAGATGGCAAAGTTCACAAGGTTCAATGCAAGTGAGCTCGATGCCAGGGCAAGATATGAGATACTTCAAACAAGACCCGAGGAGTACCCCAGGCGAGCATGCACGGACCTGTTAACCTTGGTAAACCAGCTGGACCGATTCAACAACATCGTTACGGGACCACTAGCTGTTGCATTGAACACTCGGCTTCGGTCGGTGCATCAATGCACCATGGAGTTCTACAGTACTTTCACCTTCACTTCAAGGTGTGACCCATTCGACAATGAAGGGGTTGCATTTCGGTGTGGCGGGACAAGGTACTCGATCTCTATGGCACAGTTTGGAGCTATAATAGGACTGTACGGGGAAGAAGAATCGGGAAACGAGGAAAATACCGGGGGATTACGAGACTTGGATGAAAATGAACGACAAGCCGCATGGGCTCAAATCGGTGAAGGAATCTACAACCCTAGCAGCACCAAGAGTACTAAGCTAAGGGATCCGCTCTATCGCTACATTCACAGGCTTCTCACCTACTCTCGTAACCAACGTCACGACAGTAGTGGCGTTGTAAGGTTGAAAGATTTGGTTGTCCTTCACTGTATCCACAACCGGAAGCCTCTCGATGTTCCATATCTCCTGTTACGAAACATGCATCTCAACCGCCTTGCTCGCGCTCCAACACCTATCTTCTTCGGAGGATGGGTGTACCGTCTCTTCAAGCATTACACGCGAATTCCAAGGTCCTTTGAAAGAAGCCCATGGTCGGGACGAGTTGACTACCACATTTGCCGAGCCATGAACTTACTTTATGAGGCGGAAGACGGGTCGGTGAGCTTCCAAAGGACGCAAGGCTATGCATGGTGTCACACCCCGACCACGTAGAACATACAAAACGTGGCGGAAACATCGGGGAGTGTTGTAACAGAATTAATTGTTTCAAATCCATGGCAATTGAAGTTTCGTTTTATTGATTAAAAGTGTTACAATGTCTTAACAAACAAAGAAATACAACATAATTAACTAGTCTTGCATCTTTTATTGTCACTAAAGCCCAAGTCCGCCTAAGTGTATCTTGATCAATCCTATGCTTCATTTCCTGAAACACATGTGAAAATAGGTACGTCAGCATAAAAATGCCGGCGAGTACATAGGTTTTGTGAAAATAAGATTCATGACTTCTGTTTAAGAAAATGTTTAGTCATGAACCTTGTAATTTGATTTGTCTTTGTAAATCATTTGAAAAACAATAAGTTCAGATGATACGTATAAGTAAGAGAATAATGCATGGTTAAATGAATAACCATGTAAAATGAGTTTGTATAAGTTAAGTTGTTTGAAAAACAATGTATTGTGAAAAGTATGTTATTTGTATAAAACGTTATATGTCATAAACTGAAATGATTCAAATAACGCTACGATATGTAATACCATACAAACACTTATATATAGGAAGTACCAGCGGCGTATCCACCATGCTTGTATCATATTACACACGCATCGTTACTTAATCACTTACTCAAACCAAACCATCAATGTAAAATGTTCATGTCTAATGTAAATCATGTAATGTATAACCAATGTCAAAAGTGTTTATGTGTCAAATGTAAACCATGTAAAATGCATGATCAATGTAAATCATGTAATGTGTAACCAAAATGATATGTATGGCTAGTGAAAACGCATCAACTAAACCATAGGTGAAATGCACAAAAACAAAGTATTGAAGTAAAACTTGGTTTAAATCAAAGCTATGTTTTGTGTAAATGCATGATCAATGTAAATCATGAAATGTGTAAATGCATGATCAATGTAAATCATGTAATGTGTAACCAAACTGATCTGTATGGCTAGTGATAAATATCACTAAACCATATGCACAAGAACATAGTATTGAAGTAAAACTTGGTTTAAATCAAAGCTATGTTTTGTGTAAATGCATGATCAATGTAAATCATGTAATATGTAAACAAAATGATATGTATGGCTAGTGAAAACGCATCAACTAAACCATAGGTGAAATGCACAAAACAAAGTATTGAAGTAAAACTTGGTTTAAATCAAAGTTATGTTTTGTGTAACAAATGCATGCTATACTGATACGAACATCTATGCGGTATTGTTATAATGCATATATCCAAGCCTTGAGACTGCGGCGATAAACCCTTAAACAACTTAAAGGTTTATCTAATTTATGTATATCGAATTCGGTCATTCCTTCCAATCCCCTTTCCCTGGGATTTCAGGAACGGGAGTTGTCAATTCCTATGGTACCACTACCTACTAACGAACGGCGTAGCTAATGTTAATGAATGTATTGTTCCATTGTAAACAACCCAAATGTCATAACAAAATGTAAGCATGTGATGAAAATGATGTACTAAGTATGCACGCAATGGACATACATAGCATAAAATGTAAATGTAAAATGATGTACTAAGTATGCACGCAATGGACATACATAGCATAAAATGTCAATGTAAAATGATGTACTAAGTATGCACGCAATGGACATACATAGCATAAAATGTCAATGTAAAACGATGTACTATAATGTACTAACGAACATAGCAGGTATATGATGTGAAAACAGGAAAGCTTGAAAGTAACAAGTAGGCACATGTGTTTCACCCCAAAACAGTTTGGAAAACAGTAAAAGAGGGGTCTATGTACTCACTTGAGATTGCTTAGTAGTCCTTGAGTAACAACCAAACAATGCTAGAGATCGCGGATATCAAACGGCACCTAATATAGGTAACTATGTTAATAAACCGGACCTAAATCGGAAGATCTGATAGAATGAGGGTTCGTAAACCAAACGAGTATAGAGACTCGTGTCATATGGTTTAACAAAGCCTACATACTAAATGAAACCTAACCTAAGTGTTTACGACCCATTACGACCCGTTTAGGTAGCTTATGCTACTTTAACGCGTCGTTCGCGTGAAACGCGTTCGGACCGCCTAACTAGCCCTATGAGAAGTGTTATATGCCTAAACATGTTACATAATCAGTTATGTGACAAAAGTTTAGGTTACATATGCTTAATTATCAATTATACATGAAAAGGGTATTCTGGTAATTTACCTAAGGCATATAAACTACCTATCATACAACTACTTAAACGATGTGACCATAAGGTATAACCTCGGAAGGTTATTCCCTATACACTATGGTCACCTAATGTATTTGGTCGGATCCTAATGATCGACCAAACTGGGTCGGGTTCGAGGTATAAGCGATTTATTAGATCGCTTACCCTACGACCCTAGACAACGTGGTAATCAGTAGGCATAGTCCCAAGGACTATAACCATCGTGATTACAATCACGTTGCGAAGTTCAGACGAACTTCGCATTGACCATAAGCTGGTTAACGCTGAAAGTCAAACAAAGTTTGACTTTCTGACTCGAAAAGCAATAAAATAAGGAAAAGAACGAAAGAATACTTACGAAGGGTCCCCGAATGCTAATCCCGATTCAAGAATCTCAGGTATGAAACAATGGTTTCAACTTAGAGGTTCTCAAATCAGAATTCTTGTAATTTTGAAGCATGGGGGGTGGGGTATTTATAGTAAAAGGTCCACCGTTAAGATCGTTTCATGGAAAACGTGCCTTAATCCCACCCGTACAAGTGTCGGGACCTTATGGTGACTAAAATTTGATCCTTATCAGCTGACTAGACAATTGGGATTGTGTGGTGGAGGATTAAACAGCTGCAATCTGCTGTTAGAAACATTTAACCTGGTCAGAAGGTCTGACGCGGGCCGCCTAAGGATGCTCAGGAACTGAGGCGGGCCGCCTAGCAGTCACAGATCAGAACAAAGTTTCAGAAATTACAGTTTCAGCCCCTGCACGTGTTTAAGGCCATTTCCGACACTTCTAAGGCCCGTAAAGCCAACTTTAAGGCCCTAAAATGTTGCCTAAACATTGAGGACATGAAACATGCTCAAAAATATGCCGGGTGTTGGTTCGTTTGGTCGTACGAACGCGATGTTCGCTTAATTACGACGGAATGCGCATAAGCGCGAAAAACGATCCAAATGACGCGGCGAATGGATTTTTGGCAAGCCAAACACTAAAGTATAATATAGTCATGCTTACATAAATTTTTGGATGTCCGGATGTATTCAGAACGTAAGTTATGCGCGAAGATGCAAACTTGTGCACTTTTTGACACTTTTAGTCCCTGAATGACCCAAAAGTTTATTTTAGCACACCGAACCCCTTAAAGCCTATTTCTAAGCTATGTAAAGGATATTTATGGTGTTTTTAACTTATGGTCATGTTCCGGAATGTCTGTTACAGTTCAAATTGGCATACTTTCGCAGTTTGTCAACTTTAGTCCCTGTAAGCGATTTAACTTGATTTTGTCATACCAAAGCCTTCAAAACTTATTTCTAAGTTATGTAAAGGTTATTTAAGGTATGTTAAGCCTATGTCACTATTTCGGAGTGTTTTTTGCATTAAACTGGTTATATTTACGCATCGGTGTGCGTATAACCTTCCAGAAAGCGATTTAGAGTTTGAAATTGAACAAGAATTGATATGTGCAAATGATACACATATTTTTACAAATCCCAAGTATGAAATATAATATTTCATTGGTTTGTTATTTGTTTGATGGCCGTGGAGGCACAGGTGTTACAGTCTCCCCTACTTTAGGAAATTTCGTCCCGAAATTTATTTAGAGGAAACTTGTGAGAGCTTGAAAACATGAAGTTGAAAAGATCGAAAAATATTGGTTAGGGTTCTGAACTTCTAGTAATCTTTAATAACATCATGATTGCAATGTAAGAGGGATACTTATATACAAGTATATGAAGCGTCATTGGTGCGTCCACCGTACCTCCATTACATCGTTCTCATTTCGTTATTTTTGTCACTATCGGTTCTTACACATAATAAATCTTACTGGGTTTCTGTGCACTAAATTTCATAATTATGTACGCGTCCATAATTAGACAATTCCTTGCACAGTTCACACCGTCTATTTTATAATGTGTAGTGTAAAACCAAACTAACAAACCTGTGATGAGTGTGACTAGACCGCCATAGAGTCCTTTTAATTAAATCAATAAATGATCTAAATAGACTATCAAGGAGTCTGTTCAGCTATATCACTAGATGTCGTTCTTTAACCAAATTGTGAATCAATCTTTTTGACTAGACCACTAAAGGTCTCTTATGAATCATGGAGTGGTACTATATAATCCAAGGGTCTTAACTATTACATAGAAGCCCATTAAGGATTTAAGGTAATACCTTTTTGAATATCCTACTACGAATCCCTCATATGAAGATATGAAAGATTCTACGAGGATTTGGATAACGAATATCCAGAGTATACAAAAACACAAAATGCATAAAAGAAAACATAAAATGAATAAACACATAGTCACATAACCACGAAATTGTTTAACTAGAAGTTTGTTCTGCTAACAGAGCACATGTATTTAAAGCACACTAGGAATCCATCTCGTGGATTCCATTTGGTACTTTAAACATTATCAAGAATCTAACCATAAAGATAGAAAGATTTTTAAAAGAAAAATTCGATTTCGATTATAAGGAACCGAAATGTTCGAATTTAGGTACATAAGGAATCCAACTAAGGACTCTGATCTGTATGACAATTATCCACAAGGATCTAATTGTGAAAATAAAAAGATCTCATATGGATTTAAAAGTTGAATATGTTTTGAAACCTTGAACTGGGTGTGCTTAGGTCAAAACATGATGTAAAATGCTTATGAAGTTGAGATGCTTGATATGTCAAGGCGACATATGAAGCAGAATTTGAAGGTTAAGTCAATGTATGAGGAAAATATTTTTGAAAATTATGCATGGGGTTCTTTTAAGAAAAATGTGTTTAACGTTTTTGAAACCTTATATATAATACTTTTGAAATTATAAAGTAGTTGTAAGTATATTTATAAAAATGTTTTAAAATCATGCGAGATGAATTTTGAAATTATGTATAAGGTTTTTGAAAGACATGAATGATGCTTTTCTAAATCATGCACTTGATAAGAAGATGTATTGTGTTAATATTGTCTTCAGACTATATGAAATATTTTGAAATTAGGAAGGTTGGTTTTGATAACATGGCCAATGTTTTTGAAATAACATAGACAATGCATCTAGAAAAATTGTTTTCAAACTATATGAAATGTTTTGAGATCATGAAGATTGTTTTGAAATACTTGTACTGTGTATGTTGAAAAATCAAAACGTAATGGGTATGAGATTTGAAAATACCCTTAGTTATCTAACCAAGGATTTAATGGCACAGATGTGCAGAAGCATGATTACTCATAATGTCACTTTATTTTCTGTACTTTGTTTCTTAGAGTGAAACGAGTATTTAAAATTTTTGAAGGAATCATGAGCGATCATTTGAAAGAGAGAATCACAAGAGTAGTTTGTAAGGAACATAGTTCCTTAATGCAGGTATCATAGGAAAAGTCATACATACATGTAATTATACTTGTATATCAGAATTGTGAACAACAACTTTTATTTATGAACAAGACATATTGTTTCACAATACACGAAAACAAAAGAAACAAAGGCATAAGACAGCAACATCCTTTGTTCAGCCGAATGCTCATCCAAGGGTTGGATTTGCACTGGCAATCTTCGGGCAGTTGTTCCTGAAATGGCTCGTATCGCCACAGTTGTAGCAAGTACCACGCGGAAAACGAGCTTGAGTTGGGTTGACTTGGGGTTGATTTAGACCACTTTGATTTGGGTTACATCGACGAGTACTTGCCAGGTGACCAACTCGTCCACATGATACACACCGATGACACTGTAAGTGAGCTAGGTGATGCCCCTTACATTTGTTGCAAAATGGTGAAGTTCCATTGTACGGCTTCCTAGCTGGTGGCCTTGCCACATGACTAGGTCCCGCTTGATTAGGTGTAACCGCTGCGGGTTTCCTTGAAGCCTTACGCTTCCTTGATTTTGGTGCTGGCTTGACTTCTGCTTCCTTTGGTGGCTCTTGAGTGGCTTCATTGTCGAGACGAGAGGCTTCATTTTTGAGACGAGCCATGGCAATGCCTAAATCTACAGACTTCAGTATCACCTCGCCTATTTGCTGGGCAAATTTGGCTGTTTGCTCGGACATTTGACCAGTGCTGAGAGGAATAGACATTCTAGAAGAAAATGAAAGACATTGGAAGGAACAAGTGAAAGGTTATTGGATAATCAATACCGAATGGTAACGAATGAAAATTGTGATCATTTGTTTGTTACCTAAGGCAAACAAATGAGATGGTGACAAATCAAAGTAAATGGGTCAAAAATAATGTATCGCGAAGACATGCTCGCCTATAAGTGAACACTCATCCCAAGAATTCCCAGGTAAGCACAACTGGTCTCGCGTCTGATGAGATGTATACGAAGTGCTTGCCTAGACAGAAAACACAGAATACAGGCATTCACCCTTCCAGTTTGCACGTGTTCACATTATTTAAAACCCAAAACCTTAACGAGATTTTGAAAACTCAAAGGGGTTCAAAACCATATAACAGAGAGTTCAAAACCTTACAATAGAGGGTTCAAAACCTAGTAATCAATCATCCTAGAACAGATGATTAGTTTTCAAAGCGGTTCAGAAATTTATGTTCTTGTTGTGATCGTCGCCTAAGGATAGGTGACGGTATTGTTTTATGACTAAACGCAAGTAAACTCGCGTTAGGGTCCTAAGAAGGTTATAGACTAGGTCAAAGCATTACTAATAACCTAATTCCCTATAACCATTGGCTCTGATACCATCTTTTCTGTCACACCCCGACCACGTAGAACATACAAAACGTGGCGGAAACATCGGGGAGTGTTGTAACAGAATTAATTGTTTCAAATCCATGGCAATTGAAGTTTCGTTTTATTGATTAAAAGTGTTACAATGTCTTAACAAACAAAGAAATACAACATAATTAACTAGTCTTGCATCTTTTATTGTCACTAAAGCCCAAGTCCGCCTAAGTGTATCTTGATCAATCCTATGCTTCATTTCCTGAAACACATGTGAAAATAGGTACGTCAGCATAAAAATCCCGGCGAGTACATAGGTTTTGTGAAAATAAGATTCATGACTTCTGTTTAAGAAAATGTTTAGTCATGAACCTTGAAATTTGATTTGTCTTTGTAAATCATTTGAAAAACAATAAGTTCAGATGATACGTATAAGTAAGAGAATAATACATGGTTAAATGAATAACCATGTAAAAATGAGTTTGTATAAGTTAAGTTGTTTGAAAAACAATGTATTGTGAAAAGTATGTTATTTGTATAAAACGTTATATGTCATAAACTGAAATGATTCAAATAACGCTACGATATGTAATACCATACAAACACTTATATATAGGAAGTACCAGCGGCGTATCCACCATGCTTGTATCATATTACACACGCATCGTTACTTAATCACTTACTCAAACCAAACCATCAATGTAAAATGTTCATGTCTAATGTAAATCATGTAATGTATAACCAATGTCAAAAGTGTTTATGTGTCAAATGTAAACCATGTAAAATGCATGATCAATGTAAATCATGTAATGTGTAACCAAAATGATATGTATGGCTAGTGAAAACGCATCAACTAAACCATAGGTGAAATGCACAAAAACAAAGTATTGAAGTAAAACTTGGTTTAAATCAAAGCTATGTTTTGTGTAAATGCATGATCAATGTAAATCATGAAATGTGTAAATGCATGATCAATGTAAATCATGTAATGTGTAACCAAACTGATCTGTATGGCTAGTGATAAATATCACTAAACCATATGCACAAGAACATAGTATTGAAGTAAAACTTGGTTTAAATCAAAGCTATGTTTTGTGTAAATGCATGATCAATGTAAATCATGTAATATGTAAACAAAATGATATGTATGGCTAGTGAAAACGCATCAACTAAACCATAGGTGAAATGCACAAAACAAAGTATTGAAGTAAAACTTGGTTTAAATCAAAGTTATGTTTTGTGTAACAAATGCATGCTATACTGATACGAACATCTATGCGGTATTGTTATAATGCATACATCCAAGCCTTGAGACTGCGGCGATAAACCCTTAAACAACTTAAAGGTTTATCTAATTTATGTATATCGAATTCGGTCATTCCTTCCAATCCCCTTTCCCTGGGATTTCAGGAACGGGAGTTGTCAATTCCTATGGTACCACTACCTACTAACGAACGGCGTAGCTAATGTTAATGAATGTATTGTTCCATTGTAAACAACCCAAATTTCATAACAAAATGTAAGCATGTGATGAAAATGATGTACTAAGTATGCATGCAATGGACATACATAGCATAAAATGTAAATGTAAAATGATGTACTAAGTATGCACGCAATGGACATACATAGCATAAAATGTCAATGTAAAATGATGTACTAAGTATGCACGCAATGGACATACATAGCATAAAATGTCAATGTAAAACGATGTACTATAATGTACTAACGAACATAGCAGGTATATGATGTGAAAACAGGAAAGCTTGAAAGTAACAAGTAGGCACATGTGTTTCACCCCAAAACAGTTTGGAAAACAGTAAAAGAGGGGTCTATGTACTCACTTGAGATTTCTTAGTAGTCCTTGAGTAACAACCAAACAATGCTAGAGATCGCGGATATCAAACGGCACCTAATATAGGTAACTATGTTAATAAACCGGACCTAAATCGGAAGATCTGATAGAATGAGGGTTCGTAAACCAAACGAGTATAGAGACTCGTGTCATATGGTTTAACAAATCCTACATACTAAATGAAACCTAACCTAAGTGTTTACGACCCATTACGACCTGTTTAGGTAGCTTATGCTACTTTAACGCGTCGTTCGCGTGAAACGCGTTCGGACCGCCTAACTAGCCCTATGACAAGTGTTATATGCCTAAACATGTTACATAATCAGTTATGTGACAAAAGTTTAGGTTACATATGCTTAATTATCAATTATACATGAAAAGGGTATTCTGGTAATTTACCTAAGGCATATAAACTACCTATCATACAACTACTTAAACGATGTGACCATAAGGTATAACCTCGGAAGGTTATTCCCTATACACTATGGTCACCTAATGTATTTGGTCGGATCCTAATGATCGACCAAACTGGGTCGGGTTCGAGGTATAAGCGATTTATTAGATCGCTTACCCTACGACCCTAGACAACGTGGTAATCAGTAGGCATAGTCCCAAGGACTATAACCATCGTGATTACAATCACGTTGCGAAGTTCAGACGAACTTCGCATTGACCATAAGCTGGTCAACGCTGAAAGTCAAACAAAGTTTGACTTTCTGACTCGAAAAGCAATAAAATAAGGAAAAGAACGAAAGAATACTTACGAAGGGTCCCCGAATGCTAATCCCGATTCAAGAATCTCAGGTATGAAACAATGGTTTCAACTTAGAGGTTCTCAAATCAGAATTCTTGTAATTTTGAAGCATGGGGGGTGGGGTATTTATAGTAAAAGGTCCACCGTTAAGATCGTTTCATGGAAAACGTGCCTTAATCCCACCCGTACAAGTGTCGGGACCTTATGGTGACTAAAATTTGATCCTTATCAGCTGACTAGACAATTGGGATTGTGTGGTGGAGGATTAAACAGCTGCAATATGCTGTTAGAAACATTTAACCTGGTCAGAAGGTCTGACGCGGGCCGCCTAAGGATTCTCAGGAACTGAGGCGGGCCGCCTAGCAGTCACAGATCAGAACAAAGTTTCAGAAATTACAGTTTCAGCCCCTGCACGTGTTTAAGGCCATTTCCGACACTTTTAAGGCCCGTAAAGCCAACTTTAAGGCCCTAAAATGTTGCCTAAACATTGAGGACATGAAACATGCTCAAAAATATGCCGGGTGTTGGTTCGTTTGGTCGTACGAACGCGATGTTCGCTTAATTACGACGGAATGCGCATAAGCGCGAAAAACGATCCAAATGACGCGGCGAATGGATTTTTGGCAAGCCAAACACTAAAGTATAATATAGTCATGCTTACATAAATTTTTGGATGTCCGGATGTATTCAGAACGTAAGTTATGCGCGAAGATGCAAACTTGTGCACTTTTTGACACTTTTAGTCCCTGAATGACCCAAAAGTTTATTTTAGCACACCGAACCCCTTAAAGCCTATTTCTAAGCTATGTAAAGGATATTTATGGTGTGTTTAACTTATGGTCATGTTCCGGAATGTCTGTTACAGTTCAAATTGGCATACTTTCGCAGTTTGTCAACTTTAGTCCCTGTAAGCGATTTAACTTGATTTTGCCATACCAAAGCCTTCAAAACTTATTTCTAAGTTATGTAAAGGTTATTTAAGGTATGTTAAGCCTATGTCACTATTCCGGAGTGTTTGTTGCATTAAACTGGTTATATTTACGCATCGGTGCGCGTATAACCTTCCAGAAAGCGATTTAGAGTTTGAAATTGAACAAGAATTGATATGTGCAAATGATACACATATTTTTACAAATCCCAAGTATGAAATATAATATTTCATTGGTTTGGTATTTGTTTGATGGCCGTGGAGGCACAGGTGTTACACATGGAACCCGTAGGAGGCCCTAGTTCTTCACGCACCACCTCCCCAATACCAGTATCAACCCCATGGTGATCCGGGTCAATCCTCCTCACAAGGAGGCGGTTTTCCTAACTTTCAAAGCTTACATGATCTTTTGCAGGAAAACCTCATGTGTACCAGGAACGCCTACAACCTCGCCAACAACACATACCACCGGGTCGGAGCTATTGAACGCAACATCAACGATATACAAGACGATATCGGCAGCATCCGGAAATATATGGCGGGGCATGGGGATGGAGGTGATGATAGCGATGAAGACATGGAGTAGGGGGCTTGAAGGAGCAGGGGCGGGTTGATGGCGAGCCCACAGGTTTAAGTCCCTTTATCTATCGAACGGTTGGTGGCCTGCGTGCCAAGTGTTGAACAATTTACTTTCCTTGACCACTTTTATTTTCCGTTTTATTTTTTTCTTTTACTTTATGCTTGGGACAATTAACTCTGGTAATGTAGGATGTTTGTGTTACTTGGTGTGGTATTAAGTGATGAAACAGGTACAAACCAAGGCTTGGAGTGCTAAGCCTCAGCACTTATAGGGCCAGGATGGAAAAACCGGGGGAAGAAACCTGTTTTTCAGGCTTACAGACTGTCCACATGGGGACGTGTCCAGCCAACACGGCCCCGTGCTCACCTCCCAGACCTGCTGTTTGGTTACTGTCCTGCAGATTTTTGTCAAGACACGGGGCCGTGCCTAACCAACACGCCCCCGTGTTCGCCTTCTGTAAGTTTTCGTTACTGACAGTTCGCCACGGGGTCGTGTCCAGCGGACACGGGGCCGTGTCCAGACTGCCAGTAACATAAATCTTTGCTTTTAACACCATTTTACACATCTAATCAACCTAAAAATTTATTTTTGGGACACATTCAGGACAATGTGTAATTTAAGTGTGGGGGGGATGCTAAACCTTGAAATTTTGCAAGTCCTAAATACAAGCCTTACACAAAACTCTATTGGAACCGCTAATCACCCCAAATTTTTTTCAAAAATTTCATTTTTTTACTTGTCTAGGTTTAACTCGGGAAATTCAAGTTCTCAAAAAGGTTATATTTTTACGAATTTACAACCGATAGCGTCGTGATAAAAAGAACCAACATAAGAAAATTATGAAAAGGCATGGCAAACTTAGTTAAAATTTGATTATATATATTTGATCACATAAAAACCCATTCCCACAAAAGTGAGTTTTGAGCCTTTATTGAGCATACAATTACATATCATTAAACTAAATGCTCATTTTTCGTTTCTTGTGTGAATAGCCGTTTGGTTCTTACGACTCTAGAACTTGCCATGACGATACATTCCCGGTCCTTATCAACTTAAACCCGAGTAAGTAAATGATGGAGGCATTAGGACTACCCTTTTTTTCTTCTACACCATTATTTTTCTTTTTCTTTTACCACCTACCCAAAAATCCCCCTAGTTAGCCCCTTTGAGCCTAAACCCTTTCATTTCATAACCCAAACCAAACACCCTTTTACCCACCAAAACCTTTTTCATTTTTAACCCTTTGTTTTAATAACAAGTTCGGTTTTTCGTATGATCGATCAAAAAAAAAAAATGTGTTGATGATGAAGCAAAAGAAAAAAAACAAACAAGTTCATCAAATATAACTTTGTTTGAATAATAGCTTCATCAAAATAAAAGTTTCAAAAATAAAAAGTCCTACGAAAACCGACACTTGTTACGCTTTTCACCCTTTTTCTACTAACCACTAACCCAGCCACCTACCTTTAACCCAAGCCTAACCCTTCACCCACAAAGTCCTCTTGATATTTACAAAGGTATAAAAGTTAAAAAGGAGGAGGATTGATTGCTTGGCAAGCCTATGGTAGGAATAAGTTCCATACCGCTCTCGAGTGATCCACAAAAATACATTTTCGGCCGAGTGTTGAGTGATCCCCGTGAGGTATGTGAACTTGTATATAAATAGAATTTTAAAAAAAGGCATGTTATGCCCTAATAAATAATTTCTCTTATGAAAAGTTTTAAATAAATCATGACGAATAGGATTGTAAATAAATAAAAATAAAACTACATAAAGAATCTTGGAAATCCCGACACTCTACGACAAGCCCAAAACCTTCTCTTCTACCCATTCCATTTGGGAGTGTAAGCCACATATTAAAGAGTTTTGCTTGAGGACAAGCAAAAGTTCAAGTGTGGGGGTATTTGATGTGTGTAAAATGCAACATATAAATTACATCAAATGAGGCATAAAACTAACCCTTTTTAAGTACTAATGTTGGAAAAAGAGTGTTTTTGTCTTCCTTTTGTATTTTCAGGATTAAATGATCTCAAATTCACAAAAGAAGCAAAAAGACAGCTAAATCTAACATAAATACAAGAAAAGGAACATAAGTGGACTGCCCGACCCCTCAACGGCATCTTCCCAAGCAAAATAGAGAAGGCAGAAGACTGAACACGCCCCGTGCTCAGCCAGCACGGGGCCGTGCCCAAGAAGCAGCAGAAAAGATAAACCTATAGAAGCTTCTATTGCCCACCACGGGGCTGTGTCCAGTGAACACGGGGGCGTGGCGAAAGTACAGCAGGCGCATTAATTGTAATTGCGAATTACAATTAATGAAGAGAGAGAATGTCAGACAGGCACGGGGGCGTGTCCAGCGGACACGGGGCCGTGCCCAGCCTTCTGTTCAGCCTATAAATAGGAGTGCTTGGTTTCATTTCAACTCATCCCTTGGCACACCACCTCTCTCACACTTCACCCACCACCCACCACCACCATAACACCATCATCCACCACCATCATCCATTATCCATCGTAGAGTGTGTGAGTCGTCTCGGGATCCAAGATTGATCGTAAGAGTTCTTGACAATCAAGGCCATGTTTGCCTAAGTCTCTTACATCACTTGGTGAAGATAAAGTGTCTAGTGTAATACTTTTTATTTCTAATCTTTTGCACTTTTTATTTGGTTTTGTATTAATGACTTTAATAACTAGTTACTTATGTTGAAGGTGATCTTTCCTTATCGTTTGTCCGTGGTGTCTTGGCATTATTTTACTGTCTATATAAAATAAAAGATTTTCACCATTCATATCTCCACGGTCTATATGGAGGTATGTTGGCTACCTGGTCGGGGGTTAAGGGAACGGTTTGGTAAAGGTCTTGCCATTGTTCAGCGTTTAGAGGTCCTGCAATGGACCTGGGTCAAATTTAGAAGGACCTCCTTCAATACTTAACGGTATTGGATGACGGGGGTCCAAACTCTTTGATCCCCTCATAAGTTAACTACTATTAATACTATAACCCGGCTATTTAGGACTGTATCCCTGCTGACTCAGACTACTTAGTCGAGGGTAACGTCACCTCCAAAAGAGGGGCCTACCATAATTTGCATTAATAACTTAATTAATTATCTTCCAATAATCCACCCTTTTAGGATTGTATCCTTGCTGACTCAAACTACTGGGGTGAGGGTAACGTCACCTTCAAAAGAGGGGCCTACTACAATAACTAAGATAATCTCTTAATTATGTGCAAAAGTGCGGAAATGATCAAAGGTTACACTAGATACGAGTCGGAACCAAGTGATTCATCTTGTCTATCTGTTTTTTTTTTCTTTTATTTTTATTTTCAGCATTTTAGTTAGTTTTTATTTTTCTTAGTTTAAAACCTTTTCTAACTTTTTATTTTGATTAGACGTTGAGGATAAACCGGTACTAAAAGCTCTTGTGTCCTTGGACGACCTCGGTATCTTACCAACGCTATACTACGCACACGATGGGTGCATTTGCCCATATGTGTGTTTAGTGTTAGTAAAATATCATGTTTTATAAATTTAAAACTTGGCTAAAAAAGTGTTAAAGGGGCTTAAAATATACACCTCATATATATAACACTTCACACGCATCAGAATGTATTCCAAAAGTCATCCACTGATGCCCCTTTGTCTTGGAACTGGGGACTTCTTCCTTCAGCTGGGGTGACTACTTTTAGTGAACCGGTAAAAACTGGATGCACCATGGTTCCCAAAGAAGGAATTACCTTCAAGGAAGTCTGATTGATGTAACAACTGTCCAAGTACAAACCAGTGGGTTCAGCACTTGTAGTAGCTGCTTCACTTGAACTACCACCAAGAGTTACATGTAACTCAAGGGGTGTAACCTCCTCATGTGTTGTTGGTGGGTTAGCAATGATTGAAACAACATACTCAGTCACTTTCTGAGGTATAATCTCATTAACAGGTGATTGAGATGAACTGATTTGTATCTGGTTTAAATCAATAGCATCCAACAAAAGTTTTGTTTGTGGTGGAATTTGGGAAGTGAGGATGGGTGTGGAAAGAGAATTTACCCCGAGCAGTGGGCTGTGGATGATAGAAACAAGTGATTCCAGAGCATCATATTGTGGTGTCCCTATTCTTACAACCTGTTCTTTTTTAGAAGAAGCAGGAGGAGATTAAGGCATGGGTTGAGATCTTTCTACCATCTGTTGTGAGGAAGTAGCAGCAGTGGTTTCTAGTGACTTTTGTGTTGTCACTGGCAGTTGCTCTGGGATCTCATCTTCCAGAGTTGCCTTTCTTGTAGGTTTGGGGGGCTTTTGAGTTTTCTTTTGTCTTGGTTTTCTGGTGTTTTTAGGTGTGGGTTTCACAGCAGTTGTTTTGCTGCTGTGATCACCTAGAGTAGTGGGCTCAGCAGCAGGTGCCTGAGGAGCAGTGGTAGCTGCTAAATTCTGCTCAGGAGCCTCTGCTTTTGTTTTAGAAGGTTTTGATAATCTTGTAAATGTTTCAGGTGTTAAGCCATTTATTTGAAAAGGTTCACCTTGGATGAGCACATGAGCATCATCCTTTCCAAATTTCTTTTGAAAATAAAAGCTTAGGAACCATGGAAATAATAAAAATGATTTGCTAGTAACATTTTTGACCAAGTCATCAAAGATCTCCTGGGAGTAATTAAAATTTTTGTTATGTAAAATAGCATAACCCAGGTATTGGATCTTCAATGGTATTTCATTAAAAGCAGTTGTTTTATTTGAAACACACATCAAGAGGGTATGGAATAAGAATCTTGGTGTAGGAGGAAAACTACCTTTTTGTAAACTGTCCCTTTTCATTTCCTCAGCATACCCCTCTCAATAAAATCAGTTTTATACTCGATTTTAGGAAAAGAAGTTTTACCTTGCAGATCATCGAGTTCAAATACCTCTGAAATGGATTTTGGTGTAATTTGAACCTTTTTACCCTTTATTGAGGAATTGATGGCTATGATTGTTTCACCCTGAGACTCAAGTGTGGATTCTTCCAAAATTCACTCTGGGTTTTTAGGTAAATCAGAGCATCAGCGGTCAACAAAGTTATGTACTTTGAAGACGAAAGTGCGTCTATGATGGAATTGAAGGTTTCAGTATTACTTGGTTTTGTAAAGAGACCCAAGTAGTTATGAGCAGCTTTGTATGGAATTTCTATGGCTTTTTCAGTGGGTTTTGCAGATGATGAAGACGATGATTTTGCCATTTTAAGGAAGAAGAATGATGAATTATTTGAGAGAAATGGATGATAACTGCTTTGAGAAGGGAATTTTTGAATTCGATTCGACAGTAAAAACCCTGTTTGGGGTTTTGCTCAGGGTTTTATAAAGGAAAAAGGGAAAGCTGACGTGGCAGCGGTTACAAAAGATCTGACCGCTATGTACTGTCCATGTGCCAACCCTTGATGAGTAATGGAAGACAGTTGTTTTATGAAACCACTGATTGAACAATATCAGTGGTTGCAACAGTTATAATGAAAACAGTGGGTGATTTTAACTATCAGTGGATAGCATATCAGTAGATGAAAACACTGATTTTGAACAACAGTGATATCCAAAGAAATGAGAGAACAGGGGTTGACTTTCAGCAGTGGACAGCTTTTCACAGAGCAGATGTTTGAACAAAACAGTGGTTATGGCAGTGGATAGCTTTTCACAGAGCAGATGTTTGAACAAAACAGTGGTCCGCCTATTATTGCATTACATCCCTATTAAGAACATCAATAACCATGTTTATATTTAAGATAATAATGACTTTTTATTCGATTGCGATTAGTAACTACAACTGCTCTTATAATCTTACATTTAATTCACACAATTTAAAACTTTTAAGTAACTATTTTTAAATTGATTAACATAACAATTGCTAACACCATTAAATAAAGATAGATGAGATCTATCAAAGTTAGATGTTTATGATATAGATAGTGTTTTTTTTTATGTGTGCAACTCTATATTCAGGCACAATTTAACATCAAAATAATCCAAATCAATTACAATTCTCCAGACGGTCGCTCGAAGAAATTAAACTGAAGATATTAAATGTTTAAAATAATATATGATTAAATAACCACAATAAAAAAACGACCATAATAAAAAACACAATTCATCCAGACTAACTTTCAAGAAACAAAACAAAACATTCCATTAAAATAAAAATACCACAAATAACTCTTAGTAATTGAATACAAACCACTTCACTATAACAACAACTATCACTAAACTTAACAAAACTACTTATAAGGAAAGTAAAAACCTACGCTTCAACTCCGTTGACTCATTAACTTGTCTAAATATCTCTAACATCTGTACCATTAACTGAACATCTTTGTTCCCACTATCACCATTATTCAAAAGTGTCAGGTCACGAACTGCAGTTGGAGGCAATAAACGCAATGTCTCAGTTACATCATCACGAGAGCCAACTCCAGTCTTCAAAGAATGAAAGCATTTCCTTAGATCTTTAGAAAACTCTAACTCAGCTTCCAATTCTTCCATCACTACTTTTTAAAACAGTTCCTTCAAATCTTCTCCTTGATTACTTGATGAAGCCATTGAAAAAAGTTAACTTTTTAATTAGAAATCGGTAAAACTTAAATAACTTGAGATACGATATACATGAAATGTCTGCATATATATATAAAAGGCTTATGGTCACAAACGCGGAACTATTAATGGCAGCAACGGTTACATGATGTAAAAATTGCTCCGGGAAACGATACAATCATACAAAAAACTGAAGAGACACACGTTTACATAAAGTTATTACTATAAACACACAAACCATTAATTAAACACGGGAAACTTAAACTGGTACACGGCTTACTATGCATGAATCAACGAAAATATTAATTACCCTTTAAATTATAACGAAAATATTACAAACAAAGAAAACCATGCATGTTTAAGGGAAAGGAAAAAACACACATAAAAAAATTCCAACTCAACACAGTATCATTACCAAAATATAATAACCATCATCATATATAAAAAAACAACATAACTAATCTTCGCCAAAACTGTCGATTTCAATCACCTCATCCCACTTCCAATTCTTCAGCACCTTTACCCTTTGATTAATTCTTCTGAAATTACGAGGCTAGTGAATAATATGTCAGTCACTCATCTAGAATATTAACTAAACACAACTAAACATATAGACATGGAACCAACCTTGTTGATCTCATGCTTTATAGAATTGTCAGGATATCCAACCAAAGCACCAAACTCCAAGTCAAAGCGTTTAGATTTGTTCTGAAATTTACAAAACAAAATATAAGCAAACATAATAAGATTCAGCATAAACATCACCAACTATCACTAACAAAATAATTTACATACTTTAACATAAACGATTTACCTTTGCAGCTCCGATTGAAGACATAGTCAAGTCAGGAAGTACTCCAAACAATTCTTCAAACTGAAAAACAATATACTCATTAATAAAAAAACTACCATGTTGAACTAAAACAATGTTATCTTAGAGTTATAAAAGAATTATTACATACATCTCCAGTTTCGTCAGATATCTTACTCAACTTTTGAAAATGATCATCCACAAAAATGTTGTCAGCCACAACCTGGAAAAAAAAAACTGTTAATCACTGATGTCATAGTACATTACAAATATAAACCAAAAAACGCAGTATCTGTAAAAAAAACACAATGATTTTTAAAAATACACAACATGATAAAATATTTTACAAGAATTATTACGCACGTTTCCAACTTCATCAGATGTCTTGCTCAACGTTTGAAAATGATCATCCACAAACATGTTGTCAGCCACCACCTGGAAAAGAAAAAAAACAACTGTCAACCACTGTTGTCACACCCCCAAAATACCACCCATGGAAAACCCTTCTAGGCGTGTGACAAACCAATAACGAGCCACTAATCATGTTGAACTTATAACAAGTTTTAAAATGAAATTGCCAATTATAAATGAATTGTATCAACAATGAGTTTAATGAAATCCAACAAGTTCAGCGGAAGCAATAAGTAAATAATAGTTTAACTGTTTCAAAGCAAATGTGTATAATCAATAAACCCGCCATGTGTATCAAATCAGCTCGTAATGTTATGTTACATTACCCGCTCGGTATGTTGGTCAACCAAACCCTATCGTGGTTACCAAAAGACAATCAGTTTAAATGCATGTAAATCACGTATTCCACGTTCACATTACATATGTAGCATACACACCTCATCATATGAGTTATAATAATCGTTCATGGAATCCAACAGTAGCATATGTCATTCTATCACATAGTTATCACATTATGCACGTAGCAACAAGTATAACCCGTATTACCACACAAGTTGCAGCAAGTATTTGGCCCTATGCATATACACGTTACAAGTTTCTATCATACGGCTTGTTTCATTTTAACGCTTAGCAATTAATTTCTCATTCACATGAAAGCGCGGCCCATACAGTTTAGTGTATGACTCAAGTGCTACTCGTTAATGTTGCCCGGCCTAATCCAGATTGTTTATCTTTTTGTTCTAACCCTTTTATCCCAATATACTTTCCAGTTTCATGAATTATAACTCCTCATGCACTCTTGGTTTATTAAACACATCAAGAAGAAATTACATATAAAATAAACATATCATCAGATTAGCACCAATGTTCATACTCATGATTATAATTCCAACAATTCAAAACCCACACATAAAATTCTATATATCAACGAGTGTCTAACAGAACCAACATCAAAACACTGAATTCTTGTCACATGTAATTCACCCCATCAACTGTCCATATAAGGTCACCTCCGTCGCTACTGTTACGAATCCTACACCATATAACCGAGAACCCATCCTTAACTTATTTATTGCATGAGGTCCTAGCAAACAAACATCCATTCCTCCTAAATTATTCATGTCGGCTGATCAGTATATGTACATACATTCGTGTTTTAGTCTATAGTCAAACTCATGCATACACATGTGATCACATAATCTAATCACAACTAGCCATACTCTAATTTACAACCACGTTGGATCAACTAGCAATATAATCTTCCCACATTATCCTATATAATAATAACCACTAGTATGCTAATCGATTCCCAACATAATTCCGATAATAATCAACATTCACTTCACATAACGTTCACATAACCTAGTCCTCATAGAACATATGTACACACTTTTTGTCAATCAAGCGCACACACAACAAGATCAAACAAATCAGATTTAATACGAATACGAAGTTACTAACCAAGGACCTGATGAAAGAAGATGATGCTCCGATGGGGGTTATTATCGTCGCTAGTGTAGATGAATGTAGGGTTTGCGATGTGATATGTATTAAATCACATGATTTACGTACACCTATAAGAGGCTGGACCGAGCTTACTTGTGATGGGAGATTGGGCCGAGTTTAATTGGGTGGTCCAAGGGTTTGCATGAGATTTGATGTAGTGGGTTATTTGGTACAATAAGAGTTCGAACTGTGTTAAAGTTGTCGGCCAACCATGCCCAATTAAACATCAGCTCAATTAAATTCACATTGCCAACATACTCTTCTAGATAATTGAGATTAGGAGGTATTTTATTGTTTCAACAAATTTTCGACACATGATGTCTAAAAGATAGTGTGGTCCAATAAGATTGCCTTAAAATTCTTGGCTCACTAATTGTTTGATTAATGGCCCAATCAATTCAGCTTTATATGTAAAATGAGTAAACTGCTATTTCGGTTCCTGTGGTTTGGTCACTTTTGCCACTTTAGTCCAAAACTCAAATACGTTTTACATTCACCACGTTTATCCTAACTAAGAGCGTTTAAAATTTTATCAAAGCACGTGATGAGAAATCAGGATCACGAGACTAAATGACACTAACCTTGAAAGTTCGGGTTGTCACATCATCCCCAACTTGAAAGAAATTTCGTCCCGAAATTTGATAAGCAATCTCAAAAGAGTAAAGTGATATATTAGGATGACTGCAGGTTTTCCTCAGGTGCCACATCATCCCCAACTTGAAAGAAATTTCGTCCCGAAATTCACCAGTTGCGTCAGGAATTGATCCTACCATTTCAAACGGGTTAGGATACTTGAGCTTCATCTGGTCCTCGCGTTCCCATGTGAACTACGGTCCACATCTTGAGTTCCAACGAACTCTCACAATCGGGATTCGACTATGTTTACGCTCCTTGACCTCTCGGTCCATGATCTCGATAGGTTCTTCGACAAATTGCAACTTGTCGTCAATTTTCAGCTCTTGGAACGGCACAGCCAGTGTTTCATCAGACAAACACTTCATCAATTACGTAACATGAAAGATATCGTGAACATTACCCAATTCAGCAGGTAACTCGAGCTTGTAAGCCACTTTACCGATCCGCCCCGGGATTTTAAATGGCCCAACGTAACGCGGGTTAAGCTTGTTGCGCTTTCCAAAGCGCACTACACCCTCCCAGGGTGAGAACTTCAGCAAGAATCGCTCGCCTACAGCGAACTCCCAGTGTTTCCTAAACTTATCAGCTTTCCTGACGGTCGCGTGTTGCCGCCAAACAATTTCCGATCTAAGCAATCTTCCCAAAAGTTTCGAGTACAACTCCTGGACTTGTGATTAGGTTGTCATCCACCTTAGTCCATCAAGGAGTTTAGCGTTACTGTCCATGCCATGCCTCAAACAGAGCTGTCTAAATACTAGAATGGTTACTGCTGCGGTAGAACTCTGCCAAAGGTATGTGTCCTTCCACTTTTCACTAAGTCAATCACACACATGCTTGCAGCATGTCTTCAAGTATCGGGGGGGGGGGGGGTTTCGTTTACTCTGACCATTTATCCTATGGTGATAAGTATTTCTCATGTCTAGACGTAAGCCAAGAGTGTTGTGTGGTGCCTGTCATAAATCAGGTATAGATCAAAACCAGAGGTAACAGGAGTTGGCACCTCGTGCCTAAAATGCCGCCTATCTCAAAGGGTTATTCACAAGCTTGTGGAGACTCGTCAATTTCCTTGATCGCAAGAGGGTGTACCGGTTACATGAGACAATCAACGATCACCCAGGTGATATTGCTTCCGTTCTGGGTTTTAGGTAGTCCAGTAACAAAATCCGTGGCAGTCTGTTCTCTTTACGAAATGAGTGTTTCTGGTTGCTGACACAAACCAGAAGGTTCTTGATATTCCACCTTGACTTTCGCACAAGTCAAACATCGTTCACATACATTGCTTATGGACCTTCACGCCCGGTTGCCAGTACCAGGTTCATAGATCCTAATACCTCCTAACAAAATCCAGACGACTAGAATAACGAGGCTGGTGTGCTTTGCTCAACACAAGTTCCCTACAGTTGTCGTATGGTGGGATCCATATTCGTTCCATGAAGTAGCGAATATCGTCCAACTTGCCAAAAGTTGCTCATCCATGCCCCGCATGGACTCAATTCGAAAATTCTCCTCCTTCAGCGCTTCGATGTAAACAGGGCGAATCTGATCGGGTAGGCTAGAATCGATGGTGAGTTGCAAGCTCATATGTATTTAGGTTCCATAGTCGTATTCGCTCGAGAGTTTCATCCAGCGATGCCATCACATAATTAGCTTTCTCAAAACAAAGGTACATGGGAGGCCCTTGTGATCGGTCTAAATGGTGCAATTGGTACCGCCCAAGTAATGCCTCCATCTTAATTCCAAGGACCATGGCTTCCACCGCAGGTTATGACTCATGCAATTCTTCCTGTAAATCCACTACGTAAACCATCCCCCTTTCGTGTTGCATCGGTGTGTACCTGAGACTCTAATTCGGACCATCATGGTATACCACCTGATCACCCGTACCCTCGGTTAAAGACGATACTCAGTGCATTGCAGTGTTGGGTTTTCAAAAGCTGAAAAGACGCTCTCCTGTTTGTCTCCCACGAATACACAGCACCCTGCTGTGCTGAAGAGATTAAAGCTTCAAAATCCTCGAAAACCCTGTGATGAATCTACGATAGCAGCTAGCTGGACCAAGAAATTACTGCATCCCCGATGGACTATTTGGTGCCGATCAATATCTAATGAAATGGATCTTTAGCGAGACCTGCATGTATCCCCACTTCGTTGACTATGTGACCAAGAAAGTGTACCTCCCAAATCCTGAAGTCACACTTAGGTAGATTCCGCGTGGAGTTGCTCCTCCCCTAGGAGATCTAGGACAAAATACAGGTGTCGTTCATGGTGTTCCTTTCCCCTGGTAGTGATTCTAACCATCACAGATAAATGTGGTCGACGAATCTGGCGAAACGAGGTTGACGTATACTACTCATGTGATCCCTGAGGCTGCTGGTGTGTTGGACATCTTAAATAACTTAAACAGAAAATCGTAGTGGCCATTCTGGATCTGTAACGCCGTGTTAGGAATCATCCTTCCCATGGTCTTCCATCAGATGACAGTCCGGTCTAACGTCAGTTTCCAGATAGATTCTTGATTATTGCAACTGGTCAACCAGGTTGTCGATGTGAGGCAGGGGGTGACGGTCTATGATAGCCACCTTGTGGTAGTCTGTACACGTACGAAAGGACTCGTCCTTCGTTTCCGCAATAGAGCGCGTTTCCTACGAAACGAGGAGCTGGATCTATAAAACTCCCATCCTGTAGTTTCCTGAAGTTGATTGGATAGTTCTAACAACTTCCCAGGCGCCAGACGATAAGGAGTACGAGTATTCAGGGCTGCCTCTGGTCGTGAGATCAATCTGAGACTCTACCTAATCAGTTGTGGAGGTAAACCTGGAGGTTCCTCAAGTAGCACGCTAAGTGGAATCACGAACAATTGGTGGATCCTTGATCCTTTTTCCTTAGCCATAACATTAGTAACGGTTGCCAACACAGCGGGGTAATCCCTCCATAGACACTTCTGGCTTTCATTGTTGAAATGATACTAACCTTTACACCATACTGATGCTTTAGGACAGACGACGATTCGCCACTCGGGAGAGGGATACTCAAAATTTTCTCCTCACAAGGTATATCCGCGCGTTATCTGGATAACCAATCCACACTAACTACTATAACAAAACTAACAAGGGTAGATGTCAAACACTTGTCCCACAAGGTCGAGTTTGCATCCCAACAAACATAGGAGGCTTCCAATGACTTGCCGTCAGTCGGTTCCACAACAGGTTTGGTTTCCAGAAGCATCAGCGTTAAGCAGAACAGAGACGAAGCGGTTAGTTACCAAGAACGTGCAGGCCACCATGCTGCTATAATTCTGGCGTCGCCCACGCCAATCCTGAATGCCCTTCCATGAGCATCGTTCCCAGTGTTTGTTGTTACGAGAATTTCCAGTACTGCCGTCGTTCCCTTGGTTGTTGTCGTCTTGATTTAACAACGGCCAATCCATGTCGTGGGCACCTTCATTTCCATACTGTAGGCTATGATTACAAGCACCTTGATGTTGCCATGACTGTTGCCTCTAATGTCGTTGCTTGAAACGGAGCCCTACGATCTTTCACCAACAGGGTCCATCCTTTCACATTTTGTGCCACGTCCTAAAGCGCTACTCACTGGGCTGGCAGCTACACATTCCACACTATAATCATTTGTCATCGCTTATGCCCCGATTGGTTTGTAAGAGTTGACTCCCATAAGTCGCTGACTAGTGTTAAGGATTCGATTGAAGTCAATTCACTGGTGTTCGTTGCCGGTAATCAGGGTTGTCCAAATACTGGGACTGGTAAAGTACTACTCTCATCCTCTTATCCATCGATCTAGCAAGTTAATTGAGTAATACATGGTATGTTACGAGAGTGTTGCAGAAGTGATCGCACTTCGGGATCTAAGACGTCAATACATTAAGTTCTAGCAAACGAAGAGAAGTGAGAAAGGTATCGACCAATCATTCGATGCTGTGACATCCAACTCAGGGACGTTCATACTAGCACCTAACATTCTACACAGTTCGCTAGGCGTTCAGATGGGTGTTCAAGTAATACTCGATAGCTTCGAGATTCGTAAGGATTCAGAGAGGAGGGAAAAGATCACGCTCGGCTAGGAGGCAATCATTGCTGGGACTCCTATAGATTTGTTACGTTTTTCACTGATTAAATAACAGAACAGAACCCTTTTTCACTTGTTAAGGCTCACTAGGACTCGCATGCACCACACATTATTATTATGTGTGCACCCACAATAATATTGTGATTTGCATGCTCACCTCGGTTCCTCCTAACTTGTGTCAAATGGTTCTTCAAACTCAGATATCAAATGGAGGTTGTCAAAGTAATGAGGTCACAAAAATCCAAAGACTATAACATACTATCGGCGCCTCATAATGTAAGCAAGCAATTCATGTAATTATGCTATAGTGACGAGTGTGGGTTCGTATGTTACGTCATAAACAAATGTGTACTAGTCATGTAATGTATGCAACAAGTGAGAAAGACGAACCTTGCAATCTGGAGCTAAGTGTCATGGTCGTATTCACGTATTCAGAACTGTTCGGTTATAGTCTGGTTTTACAAAAACGTTTTAAAACCAAGTTCACTATAATCAGTGGCTCTGATACCAAACTGTCACACCCCTAAAATACCACCCATGGAAAACCCTGCTAGGCGTGTGACAAACCAATAACGAGCCACTAATCATGTTGAACTCATAACAAGTTTTAAAATGAAATTGCCAATTATAAATGAATTGTATCAACAATGAGTTTAATGAAATCCAACAAGTTCAGCGGAAGCAATAAGTAAATAATAGTTTAACTGTTTCAAAGCAAATGTGTATAATCAATAAACCCGCCATGTGTATCAAATCAGCATGACCCATGACCACTCCAGCTACTTCAGACAGCAAGATCCAAATCCATAGAATCTAACGACCTGCGAGCATGCAACAAGTGTATCAGACAACGCTGGTGAGTTCATAGTTTTACGAAAACGTTGGTTACCGAGTGTTTAGTTAATCCATTGAATTTAATTCCGAAAGTAATGTTGATAATATCTCGATACTGAACAAGACGGCTCCTGATGTATGTTTTGCCCGTTCCCCAGTGCTTCTATCAAAGCACTGGGCCCGACTGGGTCATTAGTTCACAACCGTCCTCCCCGGTACGGTGTAAGGGTGCCAAACCTAAGTAGCACTACCAACTAATACTCCGTTACCTCCCCGGTAACAAAAGATGGGACATAAGAGTGATAGGGTGAGAATATTATCCAACACCCCAGTTTTACCGAAAAGACTTATCCCTCCCCGGGATACCCACTGATTATCCCAACCACCGGGATGCATGCTCAATAGATGAACTCACCTTTGATTTGCTCGGTATGTTATGTTACATTACCCGCTCCCAGTTGGTCAACCAAACCCTACCATGGTTACCAAAAGACAATCAGTTTAAATGCATGTAAATAACGTATTCCACGTTCACATTACACATGTAGCATACACACCTCATCATATGAGTTATAATAATCGTTCATGGAATCCAACAGTATCATATGTCATTCTATCACATAGTTATCACATTACGCACGTAGCAACAAGTATAACCCGTATTACAACACAAGTTGCAGCAAGTATTTGGCCCTATGCATATACAGGTTACAAGTTTCTATCATACGGCTTGTTTCATTTTAACGCTTAGTAATTAATTTGTCATTCACATGAAAGTGCGGCCCAAACAGTTTAGTGTATGACTCAAGTGCTACTCGTTAATGTTGCCCGGCCCAATCCAGATTGTTTATCTTTTTGTTCTAACCCTTTTATCCCAATATACTTTCCAGTTTCATGAATTATAACTCCTCATGCAGTCTTGGTTTATTAAACACATCAAGAAGAAATTACATATAACATAAACATATCATCAGATTAGCACCAATGTTCATACTCATGATTATAATTCCAACAATTCAAAGCCCAAATTCACATTCTATGATGACGAAAAGGTGGAAAAAGCTTTCAACATGGTTGATCAATTGCCAGACAATATTGACGTAACCTATTCCAAATCTGATGATTCTAGTGATTCAAAGGTGGTAGGTACGGTCATTGAAAGGGTTTTGAAAGAAGAGTCGGTTGAAACAGGTAAATCTAAATCACAGGATGAAAATGAAGGTAGTTTTCATGAGGGTTATCAGAAAAACTCAAAATCTGAGAAAAATTCGAATGATGATTCAAAAGAATTGGTTTATACCATGATTGGATCGGACAAATTATTTTCAGATTTTGAAGTCCCGATTTAGAATGTGATTTCAGAAAAGATTGACAAAGTTTTCAAATTGATTGAAATTGAAAAATCCGAAATTGCAAAGTTTGCTGGAAAAAGTCACAAAAGTTTTTATAACAAACCTGGTTACAAAAAGAAAAACATGAAGGCTGGGTTGGGTTATAAAAAGAAACAACATTGAAAAAGAAACGAAACACCAAATTATCAAAAAAGATGAATTTTGTTCATGGAACAAGTTCCGAAGAAGAGAAAGAACTCCAATTTAGATGACAGTCTAATGAAGAGATTTATGCTTAGAAAAAACACCAACAACAGGTCAAAGATGTGTCCAAAAGAACATGTTTTAAATGTGATCAAACTGGACATCTTGCTTGCAAGTGTCCAAATCCGAAACCTGTTAGTGTTGAGACGAAAAAGAAATCAAAACAAACATGGAAACTGGTGACACCCAGATTTAGAACAACACAAAGTTGGAAAACAACTGTTGATGCAACAAAACCAAACTAGTTTTGGAAACAAAAGTTGTTGTTCAAAATCAAAATGTTCAAAATGAATCACATTTTTATAAAAGAAGTGCTTCAAAAGGACAAAGCTGGGTGGTTAAGACACAACCTAGTTCTAAACAAAAAATTGATTCAATTAAAAAGTGTGAAGTAATGGATGAAAAATTGTTTGTACCAAACGAAGAAAATTTTCCAAGATTGAATGAAGCATATTGTGTTGAAATGCCTAAGGTCAAACAGACCTGGGCTAAATTGTTCATCTAATTGAATACATTGAATGTGCAGGTGCTCAAGAATTCTGAAAATTATCAAAATGGAATAGAGAGAAGCCTGGCACGAGAGGAGGAGACTGTTGGTCCCTGCGATAGTTAAACATGGAGTTTATTCATTTCTGTACATAAATAAACCATATCTCAAAAACCCTAAAAAAATGGAAAATTTAAAGACCAAAAATATGTTTTCATTTCGTCAAAAATTGAAAAATAAGAAATATGTTTGTTTTTAAATTTTGTCAAAAATCTAAAATTTCAAAAATACGTTACTTGAATATGCTAAAACCCTCTCGGCGGAACAAACATGATTAATTTCACAAGATTGAAAAACGGTTTTCAAACTATAAAATATCAATGTGTTGTAAATCATGGGGGTACATTATGCGTTATATTTTCTGCAAAACAGAGCATGTGAAGCAGAAAATGGATGGCGAAGCAAAGCTATCTACATCGGTTATCAAATTTTCTTTAAATGTTTTGAATTTTAGGGGGAGTAAGCGTTGTCATAAAATCCAAAAACATTAGAAAATTTGAAAAAGCCAAAAACATAAAAATTCAAAAAGAGTTTTGTGTAAAAAGAGGAAATGATAGTACATCAGTAGACAATCACAGTACGCTAAAGAAATGAAAATATTAAATGTGATAAACAGTCTCACTGATGATATGCTAGTAGGTTTTTACACGCTTAGTAGATTGTTTTCGAGATATAAGCCTAAATATCAAATACTTACTTATCTGGTGGGGAACATCTCTCGGATATATGGGTAACCCCCGAAATCTTGTTTGAGAGATTGCCTGATTCTGAGATACTAGGTCTTTATACTGTTTGATATATGGGGTATTATACATGGTCTTCTGATATTGCTGAAGCAATGGCCTAGACCTCGTATAATACTTTACGTGCTTTAAAAGCTTACCCTCCGCATAAAAATTGAAAAGATATCGAAAGATATGAATCAAGTGCAGTTGTAAAGAAGATTCCCAAGGGGAACACACCTAAAAGTCGAGCCTTTATCTCTTTGACTGAACGGTAGTTCATACCTAAGCTCTCAACGCCTCACACTAACCCAGAGTACAGATATCAAATTGGTATACTCACCTGTAAGACTGAATCTAGGGAATTTTGATACAGGAGTATATTCTGAGGTGGGACACGCGAATAAGTTAAGTCCTTAAAACACTAATCTCGTATTTTGAACCAATTGAACTTTGTGTGAAAATTTAAGTGGATCAGTATACTGACAATCTAAGTGAATCGTTTAGAACTTAAAGTGTTAAAAGCTCAACGGTGCTAGTGATTTGTCATAAACTGATATAATCCTCTGACGTGAACTCGAACAAAAATATTGTCTGTAAATATGTTTGTAAATATTTCTTTACTGCTTTATGTTTCAGAAAAATACAAAAAGATTTTGATTCTACTTTATTTTCGACAACCGATGTCTGAAAGCTAAGTTTCAAAATCTAAGTATGCTGAACATGTTTCTGAAAATAAACAAGTTCATTAATTTGAAACTTGTAGTTTTAAAATCAAAAAAAAAAAAAAAAACAGTTTGTGAAGTCTCCAAGGTCATTAATTTGGACTTGGATGATAAATTATGAAGATGTTGGATGTTTAAATTGTTAAAATCTATTGCAAAGAGCCAAGTTATGGTTTTGGATTCTTAATACTACCAAATCTATAATGTATTTTGATAGGGGGAGAAGAATCAAGTAATCCTGGATATATTCTTATTGTTATATTTGTGATAAGAGCCAGGTTCTTGATAAAAAGTTTTTGAGAGCCAGGTCATCATTCCTGGACAAACGAAAACGCTTTCATTATCAAAATGTTTCAGCTTATGCTGAGAGAGCCAGGTTTTCAATCCTGGATGTTCAAAACATTTTCATTTATAAATGTTTGAGATTTGCAGATGTTGTACCAAATTACGATCACGATAGCCAAGTCTAAGGGGGAGTCTGAAGACGATCTCAACGCAAGGGGGAGGTTGTAACCTGTCACACCCCGATATTTCCACATATTACCGGTGGGCCCGGTGGGGAGTATCGTGACGTAGTTGATATCATCATGGTTAAACATACAAAGAATAGCACAGCAGAAGTCTTGGAATATAAAATATTATTACAAACTCAAATGTCTGAAAATATCAAAGTATTTATTACAGACGAGCCTGTAATATCAAATCCACAGGTGGATCTTTACAGAATGTATAAAATGAAGTTTAGCAGACTTTAAGGCATCTTTAAGGATTCGCAACATCCTTTATTTCGACACCGAGCAGCTCCCAGCCTATTATGTGTAGTACCTGTCACTTTGTCTTTTGAAAATACGTCAGTTTTCACTGGTAAATACAATTAACCAACTCTTTTGAAAATAGTTTATGAATATTGATTTAAGCGCACAAGGCACAAACCTTTTATAACTTGGGACAATCTTTAATAAAATCTTGTATACAGTTTTACATGTTTGTCATACATATGGGGCCGGTTTGGAAGCCGGTCATGATTAACCGACTCACCACTTATAAAACCCACGAACGAGTTATCCCCAACATGTGGGTTATTTGGCATTTGCATCTGTCAGGTGTATGCCTACACCCCGTGCATAGGTCGTGGCCATTTTCAAATGAAATGAGCCGAGGATATCCAGGACACGGTCGTATTAACCCCCAATGTTTATGTTATCAAACAAAATGGATTAAAACAGGTTATGCAAATTTATTAATCACAATCCGATTAGATGATTTCATACCCGACCAAGCGGTATTATTATTATACCGTATCCCAAGCCCGTATAAGGGAAAATAAGTTAAAAGTATTTACCTGAGCTAATACTTTATTCACAGCAAAATAACTCAGTCGTATTCAATCAATCTAAATGCAGGTAGCTTTTACCGGGTGGCTCTAGTCTGGAATGATGGTAATATATAACCAATTCAGAATGCTAACGGGTCTTATTTAGGTCATGGACCTAGACCGGCTAACTTAAAGTTTTAGAAACGGTACGATACGCTAGATTAAGCGGAGACCGGAATAGAATGTGATTCAGGCCCGACAAGTTTGGATACTTGTATAATATGGGAAAACTATACACATTCTGAAATTTGAGGGTTTGATGACAAGGTTAGACCCGTTCGACTATTTTACGTATACTAGTCACATAAACCGATCCGAACGCATAAATGCGTAAGGGTAACCAAATGAATTATATACAGGTCTCATATGTTAGTATGCTTAAAATATGCTAATACATTAGTAATATGTCAACATTTATGTCCAAGAAGTATTTAAAACCATTTTAAGTCCCGTAAGGGCATTTTGGTCATTTTAATAATTATAAAAGAGATTTTGTAATAAACTGAGGTTCTGGTCTATGTTAATCAGTAAAAATATTTATTTCATCACATTACATCAGTAAGATATTACATATATGTGAGGTTTACCATTTATCGCCAAACTATGCCCCGAAAGGGCATTTTGGTCATTTCACATATGCTTTTAAGGACATTTTTTGGAAGTCTAAGTTCATGACTTATACTTACTGTAATAATATTGAAATTTGTTTAAAACTTCAATAGGTAACAAGTCTTAGTGTTAAATATGGTTTTAAACCATACTATGCACTTAATAAGTGTAAAACTCGCTAATTGACGATAATCAAGATGTTTATGTAAATCTGAGATTTTGATCAGTTTTAAATGCTCAAAATAATTTATTTAATGTATGAAATCAGTAGAAAAAGGTTTGGCATACAAATCATTTGTAAATCTCATTTTATGCATAAAAGGGGTATTACCGTCATTTACCGAATTACACAAGAACTCTATGATATGATCAGATTATAATCTGAACAAAAATCCTAAAAATCCTTAAAAATAATATCTTAATAGTAGGTAATGAGTTTTGGGTCAAAATCCAAGTTTAAACATGTCTTATGCAAGATATCGCAATTTAATTAATAAAAAGCTTATATTTACGATATCGAGCATAACTTCAGTTTGAGACCAAGAACTGATGTCAAATTTTCGGGACAAGCTTATATATCAGTAACAAGTGTTTTTGTCCTCTGACATTTCTAAAAATCTCATTAATATGTTAAAAGGGCAAATATGGTATTTATAAGCATAATAACGATCATGAACATATAATTCAAATTACTAAGGACCAGGTAATATAACTCCAGGGGTTACACTACAACATAAAGTGGTCCTAATGAATGCTTAAAACATGGAAGGATTAAGCTCAATCGGGTCAGAACTGAAAGTCAAAGCAAAAGTCAAGCTTTTGCGACTTTCGGTTATGAACCGACCTTAAACTGATAATTGTAGGGTCAGACATATTTAAACATGTTCTAATACTAATTACCAAGTTATTAGAATGCTAAAATATTATTTTTAACCTCTCTTTTATTAGTTTAAATCGTTATTTTAATTTCTATCTAGTTTGACTTTTTAACTTAATAGTTTGACCCGACAATTAACTAGTCAAACGAAATAATTTGGAGGTGCCCTTTTAAGGGTTAATCACCTACCTTAATATGGTCACATAACCACTTTTATTTTGGACAGTGGCTGGACCATTTGTGATTAAACCGAAAGTCAAAGTCAATTTATGATATCTTTGACTTTTCGGTTTTTAAACTAATAAACTGAACTAAGAGAGGACTAAGACACTTACATAGGGTCCTAGTTATCTTTTCTACACTTCTTGATCCTCCTCTAATGCCAAATAACTCCAGAAATGTCCAGAACTCAAGTTTGGAGAGTTGAGAGTGAAAAATGAGTGAATGAGCACTTGAATTGTTGGACAAAAGGCTCATTATATAGGGAATTCAGATTGATTCAGATGATCCCTGCACTTATTCAAGCCTTAAATCTTTCATTTTAAGCACTCTTGGCCCTTGAAGTTAGTTTGTAGATGAACTAGGGAGTATTACCAAACTCCGTTAAGCCCGGTTTCGTTAATTGATCACCGAAACATAAGTTTCATCTCGTTGACGCTTTAAAGCCTAATTCTTGGGAATTTGCGTAAACAACGCATAACGATCTCGAAACCTCATAAAATTTATATCACTTATTCTTGAGAGTATATTGGAATATTACGAAGCCTCAGGTTTGTTAAAAGGTCACTCAGAGGTAAGAATTAACATGTTGACACGTTTAACCCCTGTAGTTTATAATCTTTCAATTATTTTCACAAACGGCTTCTTATATTCGAATTATTACTCGTTTAAGAATATATTTTTCGTGGGTGGTCATTCAGAGGCACAAGTTTGGGATGATGACACTTTTAGTCCCTTCGGTTTTGTATTTTGATCATTTTACAACTTTAGTCCTTCAAACCCAATCTTTCACATGATTAGGGTTTAGGACACGTGTCTTCACATAATTGGACACGTTTTTTTTCGTGGTGTTACATCCTCACCCCCTTAAAAGAAATCTCGACCCCGAGATTTACTGGAACAAGTGAGGGTACTTCTGTCGCATAGTGGACTCAACTTCCCATGTATATTTAGGGCCTCTACTAGCACATGCTTCATTCGGAGCTTTTTAACCTGTCGATCTTCGATTGATATAGGTCTTTCAACTAACCTCAGGCTTTCATCAATCTGCACATCTTTATAAGACATTGCTAGCGATTTATCAGCTAGACATTTATTTAAATTACAGATATGGAACACATCATGAATTCCACTAAGCTCCTCAGGCAAGTTTAGCTTATAAGCTACACTGCCAACATATTCGAAAATCTCAAATGGTCCAATATACCTCGGGCTTAACTTGCCCTTCTTACCAAAACGCATCATTCCTTTCCAGGGTGATACTTTTAGTAAGACTTTGTCGCCTACCTTAAACTTCAGAGGTTTTCGCCTCTTATCAGCATAACTTTTCTGCCTATCCCTGACAGTTTTCAGGCGATCAAGAATTTGGACAATCTGGTTGTCACACCCTGACTTTTGCGGAAGCGTGATTATTGGTGTTACTTCTTAATACCGTAGCATTCAATCATAACAATGTTATATGATAAAAACAGTAGATGTTCATCCATAAATTTAATTTCGAAAATAACATAACATACTTGTCTGAAACGTTGACACCAAATTCAAGTTACAAACCACAACATGTTTAAATCAGTTCATGCAGACTCGACAAAAGACCTTTAAATAAAACCGGGTTTAGAAACATGTGTCCCGTCCAGGAATAGGATACACTTCCTAAACTCTAACAACCTTGGATGACATCTTTTATTCATGACGCAGCTTGACTACATGCACACACCTGCCAGATCCACTTAGTTCCCTGAAATACATGTAATTTGAAAACATCAACAAAAGTTGAGCGAGTTCATGTGTGAGTGTATGAATAAACCTTTAAAGTATATCTGTATATAGGTATGTCCCTGGTATGCAGCAATAAGGAAAAATAGATACCAATGGGTTGCAAAGCCAATGGTATGTGTGAAATGGTGCATGAAGACTCAAACCTAGCAGATTTGTCTCCGGGAATAAGACATAGTCACCACATGGGCCACCCTGGTCCGCATGGGTGTGGGCTCGCTACACCCAAATAGATCTATCACTCTTGTCCCTCGGTCCTACGACGAGGATTAATGGCCTTAAGTGTTATACCCACCTTTCACATGATCTAGCAGTAACCCTCCTTAGCTAACCATACCATGTATAAAACGTTTGTAATAATCCCGAAGTATAAAACTGAAAACAGTTAAAAGAAAAGGGGGACATGAATTCACTGTATTGCATCTTCGGTACTCGCGACTCAAATCTCCTCAGCAACACGACTACCTACAATGTGCTAGGGTCTATTAGACGAACAGGCCGTGCCTTGCCTTAGTATTTACGTTTTTGAGTTACGTTTCTGGTATTATTTCGAGTTATAATTATTAAAATAATAGATATTTTAACTTTAAGTTATATTTAAATTTGGAATAATTTGCTGAACAATATTTTTGTAACTATACTTCTCAAGTATTTATTTTCGTATTTCCTTCCCAAGGATGGGGGTATCTCATACATGTATCTTTGTATTCTTGTATTTGTAATCCCAAAATAATATATTTTCAAGTCCCACTTTAGAAAATATATATAGCTTATTTTGTCCAAAAATAATGTATTTCAAGAAAATATATATATTTCCCAAAAATCATCTATCTTCTAAATATACTAAGAAAATATATTTTTACTTCCAAAAATAATATATTTTCTCCTTGTCAAAAATATGATACAACCTTGTAATATTTACAGGAACCATATTTTCATTTCTTGTATCCAAAATAATATTTACCAAAAATATATTTATAACGGTATTTTCCTGAATATTTCATAAGTTACGTTCTTGCGTTCGGTTTCACGATATTAAGTGTGTAACTTATATATTTATTCCTTTTGAATTTTGGTATTATTTTGGATTGGTATTTTGTTAAGTTATATTACTTTAAATCCTAAAATAATATAACTAATACAAAGTATACAAATAATCACACACAATGTGTCTTCTAAATATATATCTTTTAAATACATATCTAGTTATTTTTATTTACAAAAACCAACCTCCAATAATTGTATTTTTGTAGCAAAATCTATGGCAAGGTTTATGTTGAAAACCATAGTTAAAACACACTTGTAAACTTTTGTTTAGAAAATATTTTTCTAAGTGTTTATAGTTTTAGAAAATTTCGCCATAGTTTCGCCTAAAAATGGAGGTGTCCATGCTATTAAAATCATCATAAACAATCAACAATCAATTTACACTTACCAAGTGCTAAAACAAAGCTATCTACATAATGATCATGAACTTGAGTTTTCATAAAAACTTGTAATAACTTGGTAGTGTGTTTAGTAGACTTAGTTACTCTTTAAAGTGTGTTTATTTCTTTAAAAATCTCATTCTTGAAAGATTTGAGTGTTTACAACTTGTTAGATGATTTTTCAAAAAATCATTCTTTTTAATTTTTCTTGTAAACAATGTGTTCTTATACTTTTCTCCTTACCAAAAATAGTATATATTTAAGTAAGAGCCAAGATCTTCTAAAAATCATATTTTGAACTTGGTTCTTTTGGAAAACCATTCATAAATATTAGATCCATAAGATTACTCACTCACTTTGTTTATTATTTTTCAAGAAATCACTTTTTATTCTTCAAGCTCATGCTTAACACATGAGGATGATCATCTTGTTTTATCACATAATCATCCTCTCTCTTGCTAGATCCTGTGTTTAATCACAATCTAGCAAGCTCCTTATGATGATCAACATCATAATCTCTAGAAAACAACAAGCAAGTGTCATACATACACCAAACAACAAGTATTTATATGTTAATGTGCTTATGTTAGAGTTTATTGATCATGTCTTTTAGTGTTCATCATGTTTATCATTGTACATCATCTTTTAACCAACAACATATGAAGAATCAAGAGATCATAAGGGCCTTACTACTAGCACAAGGTTAGGGAAGAACACTTGAAGTTGTAGATGACAAAAGTGAAGGATAAAAGCAATCGGGAGAGGTCCTTCAAGATCCAAGACCACCAACTTTCTTTAATGACCTTCTTACACCTTGGAATACACTTGGAATGGAGGGTGTAACACCTGTGCCTCCACGGCCATCAAACAAATACCAAACCAATGAAATATTATATTTCATGCTTGGGATTTCTAAAAATATGTGTATCATTTGCACATATCAATTCTCGTTCAATTTCAAACTCTAAATCGCTTTCTGGAAGGTTATACGCGCACCGATGCGTAAATATAACCATTTTAATGCAACGAACACTCCGGAATAGTGAAATAGGCTTATCATACCTTAAATAACCTTTACATAACTTAGAAATAAGTTTTGGAAGGTTTGGTGTGGTGAAATCAAAGTTTAATCGCTTACAGGGACTAAATTTGACAAACTGCGAAAGTATGCCAATTTGAACTGTAACAGACATTCCGGAACATGACCATAAGTTAAACATACCATAAATATCCTTTACATAGCTTAGAAATAGGCTTTGAGGTGTTCGGTGTGCTAAAATAAACTTTTGGGTCATTCAGGGACTAAAAGTGTCAAAAAGTGCACAAGTTTGCATTTTCGCGCATAACTCACATTCTGAATACATCCGGACATCCAAAAATTTATGTAAGCACTATAATATTTTATTTTAGTGTTTGGCATAAGAAAAATCCATTTGTCGCGTCATTTGGATCGTTTTTCGCGCTTATGCGCATTCCGTCGTAATTAAGCGAACATCGCGTTCGTACGGCCAAACGAACCGACATCCGAGATATTTTTGAGCACATTTTAAGTTCCCTATACTTTAACTTCATTTTAGAGCTTTGAAATGGGGTTAACGGGCCGTAAACGTGTCGAAAATGGGCTGATTGCAATGCAGGGACCAAAAGTGTAAATCTGCCAAACTATGGCCTAGCGGTGCGCTACACTTTTAACGTAGCGGTGCGCTAGCCTGTTCCAGAACAGATAATATCAAACAGTCAGCAGATTATCAGCTGATTAAACCACAACCACAAGTTCTAAACTTGCCCTTTCAGCTCTTAATAGGTCATTTTCAGTAACCACAACATTTTGACAAATGTACGCACGAGATTTAGGCACGATATTCGACAAACGATCTTAACGGTTCTCCGAAATCTATAAATACCCATCACATTTCACTTCATTTCTCACAAGAATCTGATCATTTGTGCTCTAAGTTGAAACCTTTGTTTCATACCTGAGCTATTTTGATCTAGATTAGCATTCGGGGACCCTTCGTAAGTATTCTTTCGTTCTTTTATTGCTTTTCGAGTCCGAAAGTCAAACTTTGTTTGACTTTCTGCATTGACCAATTTATGGTCGATGCGAAGTTCGTTTGAACTTCATAACGTGAGTGTGATCACGATGGTTATAGTCCCTAGCGACTATACCTACTGATTACCACGTTATCTAGGCTCAGTGACGAGCCGTAGTTTCGGGCAGAATACGTATTCTTACGTATTTTGTAACCAAACTACTCTTAGGTATCACAACCGTTTGTTGTGATACCAAACCTGTTTTCTAAACTTAGTTAAGCATGTTTTAACATGCTTAGCTCGTCACTTTTAGTTTAGTGCTTATATAGGGTCGTAGAGGTAAGCGATCTAATCAATCGCTTATACTTTCGAACCCGACCCGTTTGGTCGATCATTAGGATCCGACCAAGCACATTAGGTGACCATAGTATATAGGGAATAACCTTACGAGGTTATACCTTATGGTCGCTTCGTTTAAGTAGTTGTATGATAGGTAGTTTATATGCCTTAGGTAAATTACCAGAATACCCTTTTCATGTATAATTGGTAATTAAACATATGTAACCTAAACGTTTGTCACATAACTGATTATGTAACATGTTTAGGCATATAACACTTGTCATAGGACTAGTTAGACGGTCCGAACGCGTTTCACGCAAACGACGCGTTAAAGTAGCATGAGCTACCTTAATGAGTCGCGATGGGTCGATAATACTTAGGTTAAGTTTCATTTAGTATGTAGGCTTTGTTAAACCATATCATATGAGTTCCTACACTCATTTGGTTTACAAACCCTCCTGCTACCCAGTCTTCCGATTTAGGTCCGGGTTATTTATGTAGTTACGTATATTAGGTACCGTTTGATTTCCGGGACTCCTCTAGCTTACTTGGTAGTTGTTCAAGACTCCTAAGCACTCTCAGGCGAGTACATTATTCCCCTCTTTTACTATTTTCAACTGTTTTGGGGTGACTCATATGTGCTAAATGCTTTATCAATGATTTCAATAACAATTACAATGTGGTTTCAAGAACGATTACAATAATTTCAATAACAATTACAATGTGGTTTCAAGAACAATAACAAGGGTTTCAAGAACGATTTCAATGGTTCAAAAACTAATTACAAATTTCAAAAAGTGAACAAACTTGTTGGTTATAGTTACATAACCAAATGACATTCATTAGCAATGATCAAGCCGACCAGTATTAGGTTATGGTACCATAGGATCTGACAAATCCCGTTATTTACTACACCCGTAGTTATGTGTGGGTGTTGTGGGTAGCGACTGAATCTGTAATTATTAACTTACCCTTTGGTAAGGGTTTGTTAAGAACAAGAACGAGAGCGAGTTGGAACGAGGAACGAGTCAAGAAGGTTTGAATGTTATTAGAGAATCGACCATTAAGTAGTTTCACAATTAAAACAAGAACGATTTGAACAATTAAAACAAGAACGATTTGAACGATTAAAACAAGATGGTGTAACGATTGGGTAAACATGTGGACATGATTTACATTTGATCATGCATTTCCACGAAACATAGTATTGATTTAAACCAAGTTTTACTTCAATACTTTGTTTTGTGCGTTTCATCTATGGTTTAGTTGATGCATTTCACTAGCCATACATATCATTTTGGTTACACATTACATGGTTTACATTTGACACAAACACTTTTGACATTGATTATACATGACATGATTTACATCTTAACATAAACATTTTTGTTATGTTATTCAATACATTTGACAATTTGTTTAAACATGGACATCTTACATTGGTGGTTTGTTTGGGTAAGTGATTTGAGTAACGGTGCGTGTGTAATATGATACAAGCATGGTGGATACGCCGCTGGTACTTCCTATATATAAGTGTTTGTATAGTATTACATATTGTAGCGTTATTTGAATCATTTCAGTTTGAGACATAGAACATTTTATACAAGCAACATACTTTTCACAAGACATTTATTTACAAACAACTTATCTTATATAAACTCATTTTACATGGTTATTCATTTAATCATGCATTATTCTCTTATTATACATATCACCTGAACTTATTATTTTTCAAATGATTTACAAAGACAAAGCAAATTACAAGGTTCATGACTAAACATTTTCTTAAACAGAAGTCATGAATCTTATTTTCACAAAACCTATGTACTCGCCAGCATTTCTTTGCTGACCTCGTTTTCACATATGTTTCAGGCATTGTTGGATGATATCGATTGATAAGATGCATGCTCACATAGGACTGGACAAGGCCTTAGTGACTCAATAACAATGATAGACTATGTGTAAATAGTGTATTTAGATCTCAAGACGATGTAATTATTCAATGTTTAATAAAACGAAACACTCTTTGGTATCCATGGTTATGAAACATTAATTCTGTTGCAACACGCCCCGATGTTTCCGCCGCGATTTGTTGTTTTACGCGGTCGGGGTGTGACAGAGGGGATTGAGTTGAGAGTGATGGTGGGGGTGGTGCTTGCTCACGACCGAAGAGAGGGAGAGAGGAAGGAGAGAGGTGAAGTGTGGTGATTATGAGCTCATGCCTTCTGATAATTCATTTGATGTTATTATCCATTGTGTCTTGTGTTCCTAATAGTACATGCACAATCTTTGGCATATCTTAGGAAGATTTAAGGAAATCTAGTGAGATTATGAAGATCAAGGTGTGGGGCCACACCCTTGATGCCGTAAATCATGAAGGGGGGGGGGGTAAGTGTAAGTTTAAATGGTAAGTTAGATAACTAAGTTAGATTTCAAGTATATTAGTTAGGTGTTTATGTGTATGAAGTGTTATATAGTATGTTAGGGTGTTCGGGGATAATAACTAGTTCAAAAATAATAAAACAATGCTTCTAGTATAATTTTGGTGTTTCGGGTAGTGTCTAGTTGTTCGGTTAGATACCGGTTCGTTAAAGTGTCAAACTATTTCGTTTAATGTTCTTTAAGTACCCTTTTGTGACACTTTTAATTCCCGACACTTAGGAAAGCATTCAGGACCATTTTGCCATATTTTTGCATGTAACAAGTTTGTTAGATTGCTGAATTTTGCTGAAATATGCTGAATTCAACACTTTTAGTGGGTTTTAGGCACTTTCCGACACTTAATCTATCACCTAGTGAAGCAGTTTTATGGTCCTTACTTCCCTACACACCATACTAGTGTAAAACCTTGTCTCTGGCCCATACGGGGTCTCAAAACACTGTTTGTCTATGTACTGAAATTGTCAGCATTTTCCTGAGTTATCCTCTAATTGTGCGAACTGTGCTTTGTGCATCGTTTATGTCACTAAAGTTTGTATGTGATAAATGATGTGACAGTACGCAATATGTGATGCACATGTAAGTATGATGCAGTAATTAGAAAGCAATTCAAGTCATAAATTGTAAATCAGCACAGTCATTTAGGCACTAATCATAGTTAATTAATTGTACGGATGTATGCGAATTTGACAGTTTTCACATTATCCTCCTTTTAAGAAAATTTCGTCCTCGAAATTTGTACTACCTTAACTCCTTAGGGTTACATTGTGCGTGTATGTGTATGAATAATACCGAGGTAGGTAACCCAAAACTGAATCAAAACTTATTCAAATCAGGCGAATCCAAGGATATCTTACTATAATCGGAACCTAGCAGTTAAAAAGTATGTGTTTCAGGATTTGTTGTCAAAGATACAAGACGTATTGACGTATAGTCTAGTGTAATCCAGTTAACAGGGGTTCCACAAAAGGGGAGTTTTGACCAATAGGATTCTCAAACAATCGGTCACAATATGCAAACGAGTTTTTCACAAACCATAGCATCCGCTAAATGAACCCAAAATCAACAACTTGAATATGAAAAAGATCCGTCAACTTTCAAATAAATAAATGGTAAGGATTAGCGTTTTGACATTCTTGAATTGCGAAAATACACCGAATGAAATACAAGCGAATCTAGTGTCTCATTGTCTTGATTCGTAGTTGCATCAGGAATGTTTAAATGACAAGTTAGACAAAAGTTTATGTAATTTTGTGTGAAACGATTGACCATGATTAGCACAAGCAACAATTTGTAATGTCACCACAAGGTGTCGTAATTGACATATTTCAACAATAGCGGTGACTGAACAAGTCCACCATGCTTGGAATCAAGGAAAGTGTATTGAAACAGTTCTGAAAATTTAATTTAAACAGCGTCATGGGGTTTTTAACCGAATTTGGAACATCAAAGAACTACTGTTTCTGATTGAAGATGGAAAACAATAAACACTGCGAGGTATTCAATTTGTAACAAAAGAATCGTTAGGAGGTACACCGTGATATGAAATGAATCTAGGTACCATTGTCTCAACACACAACTATGTTGAGACCGCTTTAGTCGATAAATAAAACGGATTTAGGGAAAGTCAATGAATAAACAATTAAATCCGTGTATGAGGTGTGTAACCAAATTAGCGCAAGCTTCAATTCTGTGAAAGTATCACCGCATGGTATCAAGAAACGATTTAGTGGAGTCGTAGACCAACCAAGTTTACTACGACTCGAAACGAAGGAATCTTTGCAAAAATTTTTGAATATGATGCTCTCAATACATCAGATGGCATCTTAAATTGAATATGCGAAATGGACAAGTTCAAGCAATTGAACTAGGTTTCAGCGTAATCTGACAACAAACGTATGTATTAACAAGGGAATCTCAACATGGTTACGAAGATGAACTATGAATGTAACTTGAAAGAAAAGATTTTCAAGAAGGTGTGTTGACTTGATAACAAAGGAGCCAACAATTCAATAACGTAGGTTATTCGAATCATAAACCAATAATTAGTTTTAGCAAAATAATATTTGAACCTCAATGAAGCGCTTATTCGAAACGAAACCACATGCGTAGCAAATGGTGCATGTGTGACATGTAAGTTTCCCAGTAATGACACAATGAGTATTTGTTAGAATTAAGAATGACCAAGTATTGAAGCAAATGCGTGTTCGCTCTTAGCGAAGAAAATTAACGCGATGCAACTTCCATTAAGGGGAGTAGAGATGCAAACATCCTTTCGCTAGAAGCAAAAGTGGAGATTTTAACAAAAGAAAATTTGGGTGCTTTCTGTTTGGTTGACTGAAGTAGCATATCTGTCAAGATAATGGGGTTTGCTTGAGTTAACAAGTGTGGTTCCTAAGTGACAACCTCTACTAGTTTCGACATGGGTTCTCAAAGGATTAAGCACATGTTTTCTAGGTTCTCAAAGTTTCGTATTCTGTTTAAAACTGTTTAGTGCATTGAGTAGGAAACACAATTTTGGTGGGTGTTTAAATAAGTTATTGTCCCACAATTTCCCCGGTATACTTTCTTCCTGAATTCACAGCTAACGACACTCGATCATCGATCAGTCGGGAAATAGTAGTTGGATCATCTCAGTTAGTTAAATAATTCGTTAATCCTCAGCTAGAGTTACCGAATCTTGTTGGTTAGCTCGTTCGGCTCCTGGTAGTTGATGTTCATTTGAAAATCATCGTCCTTCTTCTTGACGAGCAGAACTGGGGTTTTCCCAAAACGAGAAACTTGGTCTGTTAGCTTCCTTCTCTAGCAATTCCTGAAGCTGTTCTGACAATCCTAGCATCTCCGAAGGTGTGAGTCGTTAAGGTGCATTGACTGCAGGAGCGGCGCCTGGAATAAAATCGATGCGAGATTCGATTTGTCGTTGAGGAGATACTTCTGGCAAGTCTTCGGGTGGAGACTTCAGGATATTCCCTTATCACAGGGATATCTTCGAGTTTTGGTTCTTCGGCTCCCTTGTCCATGACAATGAGCCAAGAAGGCAACACATCCTTTGCGCAAAAACCTCCGTGTCTTCAAGCACTAGTAGTTTGTAGAGGCGTGTGACAACTGTGCTCTGTAATCGATGTACAATGTAAAACAATGTTAATTATTAATAAAACAATGTGTTTTTATGTTATTATATGTGCAATTGTGTTTGATGATTTTACGATTCGATTCGATTCGATTCCGATTTCAAGCTTTAAATCGCTTTCTGGAAGGTTATACGCAAACTGGTGTGTAAACGCAGTCAGTTTAATGCAACAAACACTCTGGAATAGTGAAATAGGCTTAACATACCTTAAATAACATTCACATAACTTAGAAATAAGTTTTGCATGGTTTGGTGTGTTGAAAACAAGACTATTCGATCGCAGGGACTATTTGTGTCAAACTGTGAAACTATACCGATTCGTGTAGTATTGAACAGTCCGGAACTTGATCATAAGCTAAACATACCATAAATAACCTAAACATAGCTTAGAAATAAGCTTTGAGTGGTTCGGTGTGCGAAAATATGCTTATTTGATCTTACAGGGACTAAAAGCGTCAAAAACGACGTAAGTTTGCATTTTCGAGCATATCTTACATTCTGACCACATCTGGACACCCGAAATTATTGTAGACACTAAATTATTTTTATTTTAGTGATTGGCATGCAAAAATACCGTTCGTTGCTCAATTTGGATCGTTTTCGCGTCCGTTTGAGTTTCGTCGTAATTTGACGAACAACGCGACCGTACGACCAAAGATGGTTAATTTTCTTTTAGTTAAGTTCCCTATACTTTAACTTCATTTTAGAGCCTTGAAATGAGGTTAACGGGGCTTAAACGTGTTAAAAATGAGCCAAAATGCAAGTTTTACAAGTTCAGGGGCTAAATATGACAATCTGCCAAAGATGGCCAGGCGGCCCGCGTAAGTTTGAGCATGGGGCTACGGGGCCTGTGTCAGTCTTGCAGATCAGAAACATTGAATCTGGTCATTTAGCTCGATTTTGATGGTTTTGATCAATGGTTTTCAATGCTATAGGCTGGTTTGTGTGGAGAACAAGTCCCCCAATCATTCTCTAACATTTGTATGGCCAAGATCATTCCCTCCTTGCCAAGAAATGATCTTAACGGTTTGCGAAAAAACTATATAAGGCCATGTCCCTCATTCATTTTCCTCACATTTGATCTGAGATTTTCTCTAAGTGGTTGTGATTATTCACTACCTACCTGAGAAAAACTTGGAATCAAATCTATTTGGACCCTTTGTAAGTCCTCTTTCATTCTTTTATTGCTTTCTTAGCTTAAAAGTCAAACAGTGTTTGACTTTCAGCTTTGACCACGAGATGGTCAACGAGAAGTTCGTTTGAACTTCGCAACGTGAGCGTAATCACGATGGTTATAGTCCTTAGTGACTATACCTACTGATTACCACGTTGACTAGGCGTAGTGACGAGTCGTAGTTTCGGTCAAAATGCGCATTTAAGCGTATTTTGCAACCAAACTACTTTTGGTATCAAAACACTTTGTTTTGATATCAAAACCTGTTTTCTAACTTAAGTTAAGCATGTTCTAACATGCTTAGCTCGTCACTTCTAGTTTAGTGCTTGTTTAGAGTCGTAAGTCAAGCGGTCTAACCCACCGCTTAGACTTTCAAACTCGACCCGTTTGGTCGATCATTAGGATCCGACCAAGCATGTTTAGTGACCATAGTTACATAGGGAATAACCTTCCGAGGTTATACCTTATGGTCACCTAGTTTAAGTAGTTGTATGATAGGTAGATTATATGCCTTAGGTAAATGACCAAAATGCCCTTTTCATGCATAATTAGATTTTAAGCATATGTAACCTAAACATTTGTCACCTAACTGATTATGATAATACTTGTCATAGGACTGGTTAGACGTCTCGAACGCGTTTTACGCAAACGACGCGTTAACGTAGCATAAGCTACCTTAATGGGTCGTAACGGGTCGAAAGCACTTTGGTTAGGTTCCGATTTAGAATGTAGGCTTTGTTAAACCATATCACATGAGTTCCACACTCATTTGGTTTACAAGACCTCATTCTGTCCGATCTTCCGATTTAGGTGTCGATTTATTTACTAGTGATCCGATTACTAGGTACTACTTGAATTTCCTTGGTTTGTCTGAGCTTCGCTAAGTTCTTTAGATCAATGATACCCTTCCATTCAATGTGAGTACATAGTTCCCCTATTTTACTGTTTTCAATTGTTTTGGGGTGATTCATATGTATTAAAACGATTTCGATATTTAAACGATGGTTTCAAAAATGATAAAGATGGTTTATATTAAACTAATAACGATTTCGATAATGTGAACGAACTTGTTGGTTGTAGTTACATAACGAATGACATTCATTAATTTTGGCCGAACCGACCAGTATTAGGTTATGGTACCATAGGATCTGACAAATCCCGTTATCAGACTACACCCATGGTTATGTGTGGAGGTTATGTAGGTAACGACCGAATCTGTGATTGTTAATTTACCCTTTGGTGGTTTGTTAATGCGAGAAACGAAATAGTCGAGTTACGAAGGTTTGAATGTTATTAGCGAGACGACCATAAGTAGTTTCACAAACTAAAACGAATACGATTTTTGGACGACTTAAACGATTTGGTTAAACGATTGGTTTTGGGTGGTGATTAAATAATGGGATGGGTGTAGTATGATAAAAGCATGGTAGATACGCCGCTGGTACATCTTATATATAAGTGCTTTTATCATATTATAATTCATGTCATTATTTAGTTCACTTGGGAAACGATTTTCGAAACGATGTCACACAACAAGGTTTTCGAAATGATATAAACCATACGAGTTATATTAACGAGATTTAATGAGATGTTTTACGAATTGGTTTACTAAAACAAAAGTCTTTGAGTTAGGAATCATGGCTACGAGATTTTATAAATTATAACCATCTTGATTTGAGTTGGTTAATCATGTTGCAATATTATATACTTTTCAAAACAAGGTTTTCGAGGTATTGCAATATATATAAACGAGCCATGATTCCGATACTCTTATAAAACCTATGTGCTCGCCAGCATTTCCTTGCTGACTTTATTTTTACATAAGTTTCAGGTGATGTTGCGTGATGATTGCTAGGGAGCATGTTCACTTAGGATTTGGACGTGGCATTAGTGACATAAAAACGATAGTAGACGATGTTTAATTTGTTTGTTTGGTTTTAAGACAATGTAAATTACTTAATGAATCAATAAAACGAAACTTTTAATTACCATGGTTGTTGAAACGATGATTCTGTTACAACACTCCCCGACGTTTCCGCCACGGTTTGTTGTTTTACGTGGTCGGGGTGTGACAGAAGAGTTGGTATCAGAGCCAATGGTTATAGGGAATTAGGTTATTAGGTTATTAGTAATGCTTTGACTTAGACTATAACTTTCTAGGACCCTAACGCGAGTTTACTTGTGTTTAGATTTTAAAACAATACCGTCACCTATCCTTAGGTGATAACCACAACGAGAACACAATACCAAATCTGCTTCAACAATTAATCGTCTATCCTTGGATGATTGATTGTAAGGTTTTGAACCCTTACAGTTTGATTCATTTTCGGCTTTATGCCCTCTGAATTTTCAAAATCTCGTCAAAGTTTGGGTCTAAATAATGTGAACACGTGCAAACTGGAAGAGTGAATGCCTGTACCCTGAGTTTTCTGTCTAAGGCTAGAGTGTTCGTACAAATCCGCAGTATCGGACCAGTCACTCTTACATGGGAACTCTTGGGGTGAGTGTTCACTTATAGGCGAGCATGTCTTCAGTGATACATTATATTGACCCATTTACTTTGATTTGTCACTGCGTAACATTTGTTTGTCCGAAGTAACAAACAAATGATCGCCTTCCTTGTGTTTTGTCGAATTTTTCATTGCCTCTTTTGTTTTTCCAATTGTCGACCTCACTCGTTTCTCATGTTTCCTTGTTAGACAATGCCTCCTCGACGCGATGCTCAAACTTTTACTGCTGAAGAAGTCGCAGCCCTTGTCTCTCAGCAAATGGCTGCTGTACTTCCAGGCGTTGTGACCCAAATCCATGAGTTATACAACAACAATAATAACAACAATAATGCTCAGTGTAATTTCAAGAATTTCAATTCCGCGAAGCCGCTTAAGTTTTATGGGTCACAAGGAGCAACTGTACTCCTGCAATGGTTCGAGAGTATCGAGAGCACATTCAGACATGTGCAGTGTCTGAATGCGCGTAAAGTTGAATTTGCTTCAAGCGTGTTTGAGAAGCAAGCTCTTACATGGTGGAACGGAGTGATGCGTGATAGGGGTGCCGAAGTGGCATTAACGCAAATTTGGGAAGAGCTCCGAGCTCTCATGATAAGAAAGTTCTGTCTCCGTCACGAGATTCGAGCTTTGGAACGAGAGTTTGATGGTTTAAAGCAAGATGGGGGAGAACACCGTGCCTATACGGATCGATTCGAGGAGCTTAGTTTGTTGTGCCCCACTATGGTTACCCCACTGGAGAAAGCAATCGAGAGATATATCGATGGTTTACCCGATTCCATACAGGATATTGTGACCGGTGTTAATCCTACTACCGTTCGTCACGTGATCGATTTGTCTGCTACCCTGACTGAGTCTCAAGTCAGGAAGGGTAAACTTACCCACAAGGGTGATAGAAAGAAGTCGACCGATTCTGACAAGGGTAAGGGTAAGAAGCAGGGTGAGTCTTCTAAAAAGTCGAGGAAACGCAAGGCTTCCCAGAACTTTGAAGTCACTGCGCAGAACCCTCAGAACCCACCGACTCAACCTCCTGCAAAGAAAGCATATGCTGGTACAGCACCTCATTGTGCCCGATGCAATGGTCACCATGTTGCCCAACAGGCCTGTAAACAGTGTGCTACGTGTGGTAGACTTGGGCATTTGGCCAACATTTTTCGTTTTGGCCAAAATCAGGCTGCTCAGATTCCAGCTCAAGCTCAAGGGAATGTTGCAAGATTTCCTCCTGGTTCGTATTTTAATTGCGGAGAAATGGGTCATTTCCGCAACAACTGCCCAAGATTGGTAAATGCGAATCCGAATGGTAACGCGATCACGAATGTGAATCCCGCTCGTGGACGAGCATTCAATCTGAACATGAACGAGGCAAGGGCGGACAACGAGGTTGTTAACGGTACGTTTCTTGTTAACGATCAACTTGCATCTGTTCTTTTCGATTCTGGTGCCGATAGGAGTTTTGTTTCGTTATCCTTTGAGCCTTTACTTGCGATACCTAGAACTAAACTGAGGAAACCCTTATATGTCGAAGTTGTGCTTGGTAAACCTCTTATACTCGATTATGTTCTTCGTGGTTGTCAATTGCTATTCGATAACCATCTTTTTCCTATTGACCTCACACCGATGCAACTGGGGAGTTTTGACATTATCATGGGGATGGATTGGTTAACCAAACATCGAGCTGAGGTGGTTTGTTTCGATAAGATCATTCGTGAATTCTTTCGTCTGGCGATGTCCTAGAGGTTCGTGGCGAGAAATCATCTGGTGGATTGAAACTCATGTCGTGTACGAAGGCCCAAAGTTATTTGCGAAAAGGATATGTTGCTTTTCTGGCACATGTCACCGAGGAGAAAGGCAAGAACAAGAGTATTCAGGATATTCCGATTGTTCGGGATTATCCAGAGGTGTTTCCTGATGAACTGTCTGGTTTGCCTCCAGTTCGTCAAGTCGAGTTTCATATTGACCTTGTACCCAATGCCAACCCGATTGCGAAAGCACCTTATCGTCTTGCACCGTCTGAGATGAAAGAGTTATCGAAACAGCTTCAAGAGTTATCTGATAAAGGATTCATCCGTCCGAGTTATTCACCCTGGGGAGCTCCTGTCCTCTTTGTGAAGAAGAAAGATGGATCTTTTCGAATGTGTATCGATTATCGTGAGCTTAACAAGCTTACCATCAAGAATCGATATCCCCTACCCCGAATCAATGATCTCTTTGATCAGCTTCAAGGTGCTACCTGTTTTTCCAAGATCGACCTGCGTTCTGGGTATCATCAACTTCGTGTATTCGAAGAAGATATTCCCAAAATTGCTTTCCGCACGAGATATGGGCACTACGAGTTTACTGTCATGCCTTTTGGTTTGACAAATGCCCCAGCTATCTTTATGGACTTAATGAATAGGGGCTGTAAACCTTATTTAGACAAGTTCATCATTGTGTTTATCGACGGTATTTTCATTTATTCGAAGTCTCGAGCCGATCACGAGCAACACCTTCGTTTGACTTTAGAACTCCTGAAGAAGGAACAACTTTTTGCTAAATTCTCCAAGTGTGAATTTTGGCTTAACGAAGTTCAATTTTTGGGACATATTGTCAACGAGCAAGGTATTCATGTGGATCCATCCAAGATTGTTGCAATCAAGGATTGGAATACACCAACGACACCTACAGAAATTCGTTCTTTCCTTGGTCTCGCTGGATATTATCGTTGTTTTATTTCAAACTTCTCGAAGATTGCGGTTCCACTCACTGCTTTGACTCAAAAGGATAGGCCTTTTGAGTGGGGACCCAAACAAGAAGAAGCGTTCCAAACACTAAAACAGAAGCTATGTGATGCTCCTGTTCTATCTCTACCCGAGGGAAACGATGATTTCGTTGTCTACTGTGATGCGTCCAACTTAGGCCTTGGTTGTGTTCTCATGAAACGAGGCAAAGTTATAGCATATGCGTCTAGAAAATTGAGAGTTTAAGAGAAGAACTACACAACTCACGATCTTGAGTTGGGAGCTGTGGTTTTCGCTCTCAAAATCTGGAGACACTATCTTTATGGCACGAAGTGTGTGGTTTTCACAGATCACAAAAGTCTCCAGCATATTCTTAATCAGAAGGAGCTGAACATGAGGCAACGACGTTGGGTTGAACTCTTAAACGATTACGATTGCGAATTTCGCTACCATCCTGGTAAGGCGAATGTCGTAGCCGATGCGCTTAGTCGAAAAGAGCGAGTCAAGCTTCATTTTGTTCGAACTCTATCTGATCTTCAAACTTGTGTTCTTCAAGCTCAGCAATTTTGTGTTTCACAAAATTTGATGGGTAAGGAATTACCACGTCAACTTGAGCTTAAACTTGAAGCGAAGGACGATGGGTTACTCTATTTCAAGGATCGTTTGTGGATTCCGAAACAAGACGATCTCCGCACTTTAGTGAAGGACGAATCTCATAAGTCTCGATATTCTATCCATCCTGGTGCTGATAAAATGTACAAGGATCTTCGTACTCAGTATTGGTGGCCTGGTATAAAGAAAGATGTTGCCTTGTATCTAGCGAAATGCCTAACTTGTCTCAAAGTCAAGGCTGAACATCAACGACCATTTGGTTTGCTTGTACATCCAGAGATACCGGTTTGGAAGTAGGAGAACATTGCTATGGATCTCATCAATAAATTACCACGTACATCAAAAGGTCACGATGCTATTTGGGTTGTTATCGATCGATTGACGAAGTCAGCTCATTCTATTCCGATTCGCGAGGATCTATCTGCTGATAAACTTGCAAAGATTTACGTTGATGAGATTGTATCTCGACATGGTGTTCCTTTGGACATCATATCTGATTGTGATGCCCGATTTTCATCTCATTTTTGGAAGACCATGCAATCTGCTATGGGAACCCAACTAAATCTAAGCACTGCTTATCATCCCCAAACAGATGGGCACACTAAGAGGACGATTCAAACTTTGGAGGATATGCTTAGAGCATGCGTGATTGACTTTGGTGGTAATTGGGATTCTCATCTGCCATTGATCGAGTTCTCTTACAACAATAGTTATCATGCTAGCATTAATATGTCACCGTTCGAAGCTCTCTACGGTCGAAAATGTCGTTCACCTGTCTGTTGGAATGAGATCGGTGACAGCTAGATGCCGTAAAAAGACAAAATCAAGAAAATTCGCGATAATCTTGTGACAGCTAGATGCCGTAAAAAGAGTTATGCGGATTTACGACGCAAGCCCTTAGAATTTCAAGTCGAAGACCATGTCCTACTCAAGGTGTTACCTTGGAAAGGAGTGGTGAGATTTGGAAAGAAAGGAATACTTGCACCACAATATGTTGGACCATTTAAGATTGTTGAAAGGGTTGGAAAGGTTGCCTATCGTCTAGAGCTACCTCCAGAGCTTGGAAATATTCATCCGACTTTTCACGTGTCCAATTTGCGAAAGTGTTTAGCTGACGCTGATCTTCACATTCCTCTCGACGAGATTCAAATAGATGAAACGATGCACTTTGTCGAGAAACCTGTGGAGATAGTGGACCGTACATACAAACAGTTGAAGAACAAACGAATTCATTTGGTCAAGATTCGCTGGGAATCCAAACATGGCCCAGAGTTTACTTGGGAACGTGAGGACCAAATGATGGAGAAATATCCGCAATAGTTCTCACAAGTTTCCTCTAGTTAAAATTTCGGGACGAATTTTCCTAAAGTAGGGGAGACTGTGACAACTGTGCTCTGTAATCGATGTACAATGTAAAAGAATGTTAATTATCAATAAAACAATGTGTTTTGATGTTATTATATATGCAATTGTGTTTGATGATTTTACGATTCGATTCGATTCCGATTTCAAGGTTTAAATCGCTTTTTGGAAGGTTATACGCAAACTGGTGTGTAAACGCAGTCAGTTTAACGCAACAAACACTCCGGAATAGTTAAATAGGCTTAACATACCATTAATAACCTTCACATAACTTAGAAATAAGTTTTGGATGGTTTGGTGTGTTGAAAACAAGACTATTCGATCGCAGGGACTATTTGTGTCAAACTGTGAAACTATACCGATTCGTATAGTATCGAACAGTCCGGAACTTGATCATAAGCTAAACATACCATAAATAACCTAAACATAGCTTAGAAATAAGCTTTGAGTGGTTCGGTGTGCGAAAATATGCTTATTTGATCTTACAGGGACTAAAAGCGTCAAAAACGACGTAAGTTTGCATTTTGGCGCATATCTTACGTTCTGACCACATCTGGACACCCAAAATTGTTGTAGACACTAAAATATTTTTATTTTAGTGATTGGCATGCAAAAATACCGTTCGTTGCTCAATTTGGATCGTTTCCGCGTCCGTTTGAGTTTCGTCGTAATTTCACGAACAACGCGACCGTACGACCAAACGAGCCGACATCTGAGATGTTTTTGAGCATATTTTAAGTTCCCTATACTTTAACTTCATTTTAGAGCCTTGAAATGAGGTTAACGGGGCTTAAACGTGTCAAAAATGAGCCGAAATGCAAGTTTTACAAGTTCAGGGGCTAAGACAATCTGCCAAAGATGGCCAGGCGGCCCGCGTAAGTTTGAGCGTGGGGCTACGCGGACCGTGTCAGTCTTGCAGATCAGAAACATTGAATCTGGTCATTTAGCTCGATTTTGATGGTTTTGATCAATGGTTTTCAATGCTATGGGCTGGTTTGTGTGGAGAACAAGTCCCCCAATCATTCTCTAACATTTGTATGGCCAAGATCATTCCCTCCTTGCCAAGAAATGATCTTAACGGTTTGCGAAAAACTATATAAGGCCATGTCCCTCATTCATTTTCCTCACATTTGATCTGAGATTTTCTCTAAGTGGTTGTGATTATTCACTACCTACCTAAGAAAAACTTGGAATCAAATCTATTTGGACCCTTTGTAAGTCCTCTTTCATTCTTTTATTGCTTTCTTAGCTTAAAAGTCAAACAGTGTTTGACTTTCAGCTTTGACCACGAGATGGTCAACGAGAAGTTCGTTTGAACTTCGCAACGTGAGCGTAATCACGATGGTTATAGTCCTTAGTGACTATACCTACTGATTACCACGTTGACTAGGCGTAGTGACGAGTCGTAGTTTCGGTCAAAATGCGCATTTAAGCGTATTTTGCAACCAAACTACTCTTGGTATCAAAACACTTTGTTTTGATATCAAAACCTGTTTTCTAACTTAAGTTAAGCATGTTCTAACATGCTTAGCTCGTCACTTCTAGTTTAGTGCTTGTTTAGAGTCGTAAGTCAAGCGGTCTAACCCACCGCTTAGACTTTCAAACTCGACCCGTTTGGTCGATCATTAGGATCCGACCAAGCATGTTTAGTGACCATAGTTACATAGGGAATAACCTTCCGAGGTTATACCTTATGGTCACCTAGTTTAAGTAGTTGTATGATAGGTAGATTATATGCCTTAGGTAAATGACCAAAATGCCCTTTTCATGCATAATTGGATTTTAAGCATATGTAACCTAAACATTTGTCACCTAACTGATTATGCAACCAATTTAAACATGTTTAGGCAGATAATACTTGTCATAGGACTGGTTAGACGTCTCGAACGCGTTTTACGTGAACGACGCGTTAAAGTAGCATAAGCTACCTTAATGGGTCATAACAGGTCGAAAGCACTTAGGTTAGGTTCCGATTTAGAATGTAGGCTTTGTTAAACTGTATCACATGAGTTCCACACTCATTTGGTTTACAAGACCTCATTCTGTCCGATCTTCCGATTTAGGTGTCGATTTATTTACTAGTGATCCGATTACTAGGTACTACTTGAATTTCCTTGGGTTGTCTGAGCTTCGCTAAGTTCTTTAGATCAAGGATACCCTTCCATTCAATGTGAGTACATAGTTCCCCTATTTACTGTTTTCAATTGTTTTGGGGTGATTCATATGTATTAAAACGATTTCGATATTTAAACGATGTTTTCAAAAACGATAAAGATGGTTTAAATTAAACTAATAACGATTTCGATAATGTGAACGAACTTGTTGGTTGTAGTTACATAACGAATGACATTCATTAATTTTGGCCGAACCGACCTGTATTAGGTTATGGTACCATAGGATCTGACAAATCCCGTTATCAGACTACACCCATGGTTATGTGTGGGGGTTATGTAGGTAACGACCGAATCTGTGATTGTTAACTTACCCTTTGGTGGTTTGTTAATGCGAGAAACGAAATAGTCGAGTCACGAAGGTTTGAATGTTATTAGCGAGACGACCATAAGTAGTTTCACAAACTAAAACGAATATGATTTTGGGACGACTTAAACGATTTGGTTAAACGATTGGTTTTGGGTAGTGATTAAATAATGGGATGGGTGTAGTATGATAAAAGCATGGTAGATACGCCGCTGGTACATCTTATATATAAGTGCTTTTATCATATTATAATTCATGTCATTATTTAGTTCACTTGGGAAACGATTTTCGAAACGATGTCACACAACGAGGTTTTCAAAATGATATAAACCATACGAGTTATATTAACAAGATTTAACGAGATGTTTTACGAATTGGTTTACTAAAACAAAATTCTTTGAGTTAGGAATCATAGCTACGAGATTTTATAAATTATAACCATCTTGATTTGAGTTGGTTAATCATGTTGCAATATTATATACTTTTCAAAACAAGGTTTTCGAGGTATTGCAATATATATAAACGAGCCATGATTCCGATACTCTTATAAAACCTATGTGCTCGCCAGCATTTCCTTGCTGACTTTATTTTTACATATGTTTCAGGCGATGTTGCGTGATGATTGCTAGGGAGCATGTTCACTTAGGATTTGGACGTGGCCTTAGTGACATAAAAACGATAGTAGACGATGTTTAATTTGTTTGTTTGGTTTTAAGACAATGTAAATTACTTAATGAATCAATAAAACGAAACTTTTAATTACCATGGTTGTTGAAACGATGATTCTGTTACAACACTCCCTGATGTTTCCGCCACAGTTTGTTGTTTTACGTGGTCGGGGTGTGACAGAAGAGTTGGTATCAGAGCCAATGGTTATAGGGAATTAGGTTATTAGTAATGCTTTGACTTAGACTATAACTTTCTAGGACCCTAACGCGAGTTTACTTGTGTTTAGATTTTAAAACAATACCGTCACCTATCCTTAGGTGATAACCACAATGAGAACACAATAACAAATCCGCTTCAACAATTAATCGTCTATCCTTGGATGATTGATTGTAAGGTTTTGAACCCTTACAGTTTGATTCATTTTCGGCTTTATGCCCTCTGAATTTTCAAAATCTCGTGAATTTTGGCTTAATTATCAACGAGCAAGGTATTCATGTGGATCCATCCAAGATTGTTGCAATCAAGGATTGGAATACACCAACGACACTTACAGAAATTCGTTCTTTCCTTGGTCTCGCTGGATATTATCGTCGTTTTATTTCAAACTTCTCGAAGATTGCGGTTCCACTCACTGCTTTGACTCAAAAGGATAAGCCTTTTGAGTGGGGACCCAAACAAGAAGAAGCGTTCCAAACGCTGAAACAGAAGCTATATGATGCTCCTGTTCTATCTCTACCCGAGGGAAATGATGATTTCGTTGTCTACTGTGATGCGTCCAACTTAGGCCTTGGTTGTGTTCTCATGCAACGAGGCAAAGTTATAGCATATGCGTCTACACAATTGAAAGTTCAAGAGAAGAACTACACAACTCACGATCTTGAGTTGGGAGCTGTGATTTTCGCTCTCAAAATCTGGAGACACTATCTTTATGGCACGAAGTGTGTGGTTTTCACAGACCACAAAAGTCTCCAGCATATTCTTAATCAGAAGGAGCTGAACATGAGGAAATGACGTTGGGTTGAACTCTTAAACGATTACGATTGCGAAATTCGCTACCATCCTGGTAAGGCGAATGTCGTAGCCGATGCGCTTAGTCGAAAAGAGCGAGTCAAGCTTCATTCTGTTCGAACTCTATCTGATCTTCAAACTCGTGTTCTTGAAGCTCAGCAATTTTGTGTTTCACAAAATTTGATGGGTAAGGAATTACCACGTCAACTTGAGCTTAAACTTGAAGCGAAGGATGATGGGTTACTCTATTTCAAGGATCGTTTGTGGATTCCGAAACAAGACGATCTCCGCACTTTAGTGATGGACGAATCTCATAAGTCTCGATATTCTATCCATCTTGGTGCTGATAAAATGTACAAGGATCTTCGTACTCAGTATTGGTGGCCTGGTATGAAGAAAGATGTTCCCTTGTATCTAGCGAAATGCCTACCTTGTCTCAAATCAAGGCTGAACATCAACGACCATTTGGTTTGCTTGTACAACCAGAGATACCGGTTTGGAAGTGGGAGAACATTGCTATGGATCTCATCACTAAATTACCACGTACATCAAAAGGTCACGATGCTATTTGGGTTGTTATCGATCGATTGACGAAGTCAGCTCATTCTATTCCGATTCGCGAGGATCTATCTGCTGATAAACTTGCAAAGATTTACGTTGATGAGATTGTATCTCGACATGGTGTTCCTTTGGACATCATATCTGATTGTGATGCCCGATTTTCATCTCATTTTTGGAAGACCATGCAATCTGCTATGGGAACCCAACTAAATCTAAGCACTGCTTATCATCCCCAAACAGATGGGCAATCTGAGAGGACGATTCAAACTTTGGAGGATATGCTTAGAGCATGCGTGATTGACTTTGGTGGTAATTGGGATTCTCATCTGCCATTGATCGAGTTCTCTTACAACAATAGTTATCATGCTAGCATTAATATGTCACCGTTCGAAGCTCTCTACGGTCGAAAATGTCATTCACCTGTCTATTGGAATGAGATCGGTGAAGCTCAGCTTACTGGACCTGAGCTCATTCTAGAAACAACAGACAAAATCAAGAAAATTCGCGATAATCTTGTGACAGCTAGATGCCGTCAAAAGAGTTATGCGGATTTACGACGAAAGCCCTTAGAATTTCAAGTCGGAGACCATATCCTACTCAAGGTGTCACATTGGAAAGGAGTGGTGAGATTTGGAAAGAAAGGAAAACTTGCACCACGATATGTTGGACCATTTAAGATTGTTGAAAGGGTTGGAAAGGTTGCCTATCGTCTAGAGCTACCTCCAGATCTTGGAAATATTCATCCGACTTTTCACGTGTCCAATTTGCGAAAGTGTTTAGCTGACGCTGATCTTCACATTCCTCTCGACGAGATTCAAATAGATGAAACGATGCACTTTGTCGAGAAACCTGTGGAGATAGTGGACCGTACATACAAACAGTTGAAGAACAAACGAATTCATTTGGTCAAGATTCGCTGGGAATCCAAACGTGGCCCAGAGTTTACTTGGGAACGTGAGGACCAAATGAAGGAGAAATATCCGCAATTGTTCTCACAAGTTTCCTCTAGTTAAAATTTCGGGATGAAATTTCCTAAAGTAGGGGAGACTGTGACAACTGTGCTCTGTAATCGATGTACAATGTAAAATGTAACATCTGTGCTTGTAATCATTGTGAACAGTTCTATTATCAATAAAACAATGTTATTTGATCCTAATGTTTGTTTGGTTGTGTTTTACATTTTTCATGTTTTGACTTTTGTCCAATTTCAAACTCTATAACACTTTCTGGAGAGTTATACGCAAACTGAGGCGTAAACGTAATCAGTTTAATGCGACAAATACTCCGGAACATCAACATATACTTAACATACCTTAAATAACCTTTACATAACTTAGAAATAAGTTTTGAAGGCTTTGGTATGGCAAAAACAAGTTAATTCGCTTACAGGGACTAAACTTGACAAACTACGAAAGTATGCCAATTTGAACTGTAACGAACATTCCGGAACATGACCATAAGTTAAACACACCTTAAATATCCTTTACATAGCTTAGAAATAGGCTTTGAGAGGTTCGGTGTGCTAAAATAAACTTTTGGGTCATTCAGGGACTAAAAGTGTCAAATAGTGCACAAGTTTGCATTTTCGCGCATAACTTACGTTCTGAATACATCCGGACATCCAAAAATTTATGTAAGCACTAAAATATTTTATTTTAGTGTTCGGCATAAGAAAAATCCATTCGTCGCGTCATTTGGATCGTTTTTCGCGCTTATGCGCATTCCGTCGTAATTAAGCGAACATCGCGATCGTACGACCAAACGAACCATCATCCGGCATATTTTTGAGCATGTTTTGAGTTCCCTATACTTTAACTTCATTTTAGAGCCTTGAAATGAGGTTAACGGGGTTCAAACGCATCGAAAAAGTCCTTAAACACGTGCAGGGACCATTTCTGCCACTTTTGAAACATTTCTGAAACAGGGGGGTGCTAGCGTAGGGCGACTGCCTAATGCCTTTGCAGTAGCGCTACGCGACTGCCTAACCAGACCAGATTAAGTGTATTTAACATCAGATTGCAGCTGTTTAATCCTCAACCACACACTCACACATGCTTAGTCAGCTGATAAGGACCATTTTTAGCTACCATGAGTTTCCGACAAGTGTACGCATGAGATTCAAGCACGGTTTCCATGAAACGATCTTAACGGTTACCTGAAAACTATAAATACCCCACCCCCCATTGCTTCAAAACCACTAGAATTTTGATTTGAGAAACTCTAAGTTGAAACCATTGTTTCATACCTGAGATTCTTGAATCGAGATTAGCATTCGGGGACCCTTCGTAAGTATTCTTTCGTTCTTTTATTGCTTTTCGAGTCTTTTCGAGTCTGAAAGTCAAACTTTGTTTGACTTTCTGCGTTGACCAGTTTATGGTCAATGCGAAGTTCGGTTGAACTTCGCAACGTGAGTGTAATCACGTTGGTTATAGTTCCTTGGGACTATGCCTACTGATTTCCACGTTGTCTAGGGTCGTAGGGTAAGCGATCTAATAAATCGCTTATACCTTCGAACCCGACCCATTTGGTCGATCATTAGGATCCGACCAAACACATTAGGTGACCATAGTATATAGGGAATAACCTTCCGAGGTTATACCTTATGGTCGCTTCGTTTAAGTAGTTGTATGATAGGTAGTTTATATGCCTTAGGTAAATTACCAGAATACCCTTTTCATGTATAAATGGTAATTAATCATATGTAACCTAAACGTTTGTCACATAACTGATTATGTAACATGTTTAGGCATATAATACTTGTCATAGGACTAGTTAGGCGGTCCGAACGCGTTTCACGCGAACGACGCGTTAAAGTAGCATAAGCTACCTAAACGGGTCGTAATGGGTCACAAGCAATTATGTTAGGTTTCAATTAGTATGTAGGCTTTGTTAAACCATATTACACGAGTCTCCATACTCGTTTGGTTTACGAACCCTCATTCTATCCGATCTTCCGATTTAGGTCCGGTTTATTAACATAGTTACCTATAGTAGGTGCCGTTTGATTCCGAGATCTCTATCATTGTTTGGTTGTCACTTCAGGACTACTGAGTAAACTCAAGTGAGTACATTGAACCCCTCTTTTACTGTTTTCCAAACCGTTTTGGGGTGAAACACATGTGCCTACTTGTTACTTTCATGCTTTCCTGTTTTCACATCATATACCTGCTATGTTCGTTAGTACATTATAGTACACGATTTCATTACATTTCATGCTATGTATGTCCATTGTGTGCATACTTAGTACATTGTTTTACATTACATTTCTGCTATGTATGTTGACTGATAGCATGCTAGCACATTGATTTACATGACTTTTCTGCTTTGTATGTTAACTTAACATACTTAGTACATTGTTTTCATATGACATGTATACAACTGCTATAACATTTGGTTTGCACAAACGGGTCTTTATTACGTTCATTAACATTTGCTACGCTGCTCGGTAGTAAGTAGTGGTACCATAGGACTTGACAAATCCCATTCCTTACATCTCGGGTTTGTTTGGATGTAAGGAATGACTGAATCCGAAAACATTTCTTTTGATAACCTTGACTGAAAGGGTTATCCGACTGTCTCAAGGCTTGAATGTATGCGTTAACTTACCACATAAATGTTTGTATCAATGTAACATGCATTACTATACAAAACATAACTTTTTGATATATTCAAAATACTTTGTTTTGTACATTTCTACATTTGGACTATGTGACAATACTTTACTTACAATACATAACATTTGATATACATTACTTGACTACTTTTGGACTTATAAACATTTGATATGGTTTATACAAGGACTTTTGACTATTGGTTTAGACATAGACTTTATACATTGGTGGTTTGTTTAAGTGACTTAAGTGACGATATGTAAAGTAATACGATACAAGCATGGTGGATACGCCGCTGGTACTTCCTATATATAAATGTTTGTATTATATTACATATCATAGCGTTATTTAAATCATTCATGTTGGATTTATACATTTTATACAAGTAACATGTTTTCACAAGACTTTGGTTTACAGTACAGTTTATTTTATACAACTCATTTTACATGGTTATTCATTTAACCATACAGTATTCTCTTATTTATACATATCAACTGAACTTATTGTTTTCAAGCGATTTACAAAACAAATCAAATTACAAGGTTCATGACTAAACATTTTCTCAAACATAAGTCATGAATCTTATTTTCACAAACCTATGTATCTCACAGGCATTTTTATGCTGACGTACCTATTTTCACATGTGTTTTCAGGAGCTTTTCCATAGGATGTTGATCAGGACACTAGGGCGGACCTGTGCCTTAGAGACTAAAAACGATGATAGACTTTGTTTAATTATGTTATGAACTCTGTATTTCCTATGTTAAGACAATGTAACTCTTGTTTAATAAATAAAATACAACTTTGTTTGCCATGGATTTGAAACAATTAATTCTGTTACAACACTCCCCGACGTTTTCCGCCACGTCTTGTATGTTACACGTGGTCGGGGTGTGACAGAAGAGTTGGTATCAGAGCCAATGGTTATAGGGAATTAGGTTATTAGTAATGCTTTGACCTAGACTATAACTTTTCTAGGACCCTAACACAAGCTATCTTGTGTTTAGATCTTAAAACATGTACGTCACCTATCCTTAGGTGATTAACAAAACGAAAACCAAAATTTTCCGAAACGATTTTTGAAAAACAATCATCTGTTTTTGGATGATTTATTACAAGGTTTTGAACCCTCTATTGTAAGGTTTTGAACCCTCTGTTATATGGTTTTGAACCCTTCCAGTTTGACTAAATTTTTGGCATTGTGCCTTCAAATTTTCAAAATCTCGTCAACGTTTTGGGTCTTAAATATTGTGAACATGTGCAAACTGGAAGAGTGAATGCCTGTATTCTGAGTTTTCTGTCTAGGCAAGCACTTCGTATACATCTCAACCAGACGCGAGACCAGTTGTGCTTACCTGGGAATTCTTGGGATGAGTGTTCACTTATAGGCGAGCATGTCTTCGTAATACATTATTTTTGATCCATTTACTTTGATTAGTCACTGTGTGTTGTTTGTTTACTTTGTGATACGGACGAATGACCACCATCTTTGCTTTTGTTGATTTTGTTTCATCTCATTCTTTTCATCCAATCATCTCACTCGTTTCCTTTCATGTTTTCCTCTTTTAGAATGCCTCCTCGACGCGAAAACCAGATAGCAACTGCCGAACTGGCAGAAATTATTGCGCAGCAGATGGCTGCCCAATTCCCAAATCTCTTTGCTCAATGGAACCAAGCCAACAACAACAACAATGCTCCATGCAAATACAAGGATTTTAACTCGGCTAAACCACTCAAGTTTAGTGGTTCTGAGGGAGCGACTGGGCTTCTTCAGTGGTTTGAGAGCATTGAGAATACTTTCCGCCACGTGCAGTGTCCGGACAATCGCAAAGTCGAGTTTGCTTCAAGCGTATTTCAGAAGAGGGCTTTGACATGGTGGAACGGGGTTATGAGAGATAGGGGTGCTGAGATTGCTTTGGCACAGACATGGGCTGAACTAAGAGCTCTTATGATGAGGGAATTCTGTCCTCGTCATGAACAGCGAGCGTTGGAGAAAGAGTTTGATGTTTTGAAGCAAGATAGTGGTGAGCACAGGGCTTATACTGATAGGTTTGAGGAGTTGAGTCTGCTTTGCCCGACTATGGTTACCCCACTCGACAAGGCTATCGAAAGGTACATCGACGGCCTACCTGACTCAGTGCAAGACATCCTTACTGGTAGTGACCCTGCCACACTCCATCAGGCGATCGAGTTATCGGCGACTTTGACTGAGTCGCAGATTCGGAAGAATAAGCTACACAGGAAGGGTGACAAGGGCAAGAAACAGTCGGCTGACAAGGATGATAGCAAGAAAGGTCAAAACAAGAAGGGAAAGAATTCTGGAGGGTCTAGGAAGCGGAAGGCTTCCCAAAACTATGCTGTTACTGCACAGGCTCAAGCTGCACCAAATCAGCCTGCGCAACCACCCGCCAAGAAGCCTTATTTTGGCAATGCACCTTTGTGCAACAGGTGTAACGGCCATCATCAACCACACCTCCAGTGTCGTCAGTGCACCAACTGCGGAAGACCTGGTTATCTTGCTGCCACCTGCCGCATTCCTGTTAACCAGAACCAGGCAGTTCAGAACCAAGCCCAATAAGTTGCTCAGCCTCTTGCTCAGCAACAAGCTCAAGCTGCACGACCTCACTTTCCTCCTGGTTCGTGCTACAATTGTGGGGATCTGACCCACTACAGGAACCGGTGCCCAAGGCTAGTCAACCAGAATCAGAATCAGAATCCGAATCAAGCTCAAGCTCAAGGACGAGCTTTTAACTTGAATGCCCAAGAGGCGCAGGCAGACGATAATGTGGTGAACGGTACGTTCTTTATTAATAATCAGCCTGCATCTGTTCTTTTCGATTCTGGTGCCGACAAGAGTTTTGTGTCTTTGTCTTTTGAGCCAATGCTTCGCGTGTCTAGAACGAAACTAAGTAAATCTTTGACAGTAGAGGTTACTAGTGGTGAACCCATTATTCTTGATTCTGTTCTACGCAACTGCCAGTTGAACCTTAACGACCATCTTTTTCCTATCGACCTCACGCCAATGCAACTTGGAAGCTTCGACGTCATAGTGGGTATGGATTGGTTATCCAAGCATCGCGCAGAGATAGTTTGTTCTGAGAAGATTGTTCGTGTGCCGCTTTCGACAGGCAAGATCCTACAGGTTCAAGGTGAGAAACCGTCTGGTGGTCTCAAGCTTATGTCTTGTTTTAAAGCTTGGAAATATCTGCGGAAGAACTATGTGGCTTTCTTAGCACATGTTACAGAAGATAAAGGCAAGGGTAAGTCTATTTCAGATATTCCTGTCGTTCGGGATTATTCTGAAGTTTTCCCTGAAGATTTACCTGGTCTACCCCCAGCACGCCAAGTAGAGTTCCGTATTGATCTCGTACCTGGTGCGAATCCCATTGCCAGAGCTCCATATCGTCTTGCACCGTCTGAGATGCAAGAGTTGTCTAAGCAGCTTCAGGAACTCTCTGACAAAGGTTTTATCCGTCCTAGCTTTTCACCTTGGGGTGCTCCCATTCTTTTTGTCAAGAAGAAGGATGGATCTTTTAAGATGTGTATCGATTATCGTGAGCTTAACAAGCTTACCATCAAGAATCGATATCCCCTACCTCGCATCGATGATCTCTTTGATCAGCTACAGGGCGCTTCTTATTTTTCGAAGATTGATCTGCGATCTGGATATCATCAACTTCGGGTGCATGAAGAAGATATTCCCAAGACAGCGTTCCGTACTCGTTATGGACATTATGAGTTCACAGTCATGCCATTCGGTGTGACTAATGCTCCTGCTATTTTCATGGACTTAATGAATAGGGTCCGCAAGCCTTATTTGGATCAGTTCGTCATTGTTTTTATTGACGACATCCTGATATACTCTAAGACGCGAGCTGATCACGAGCAACATCTTCGTCTTACTCTTGAACTCCTAAAGAAAGAGCAACTTTTCGCCAAATTCTCCAAATGCGAATTTTGGCTTAAAGAAGTTCAATTTTTGGGGCATATTATCAACGAACAAGGTATCCATGTAGATCCCTCCAAGATCAGTGCGATTAAGGATTGGGATACGCCTACTACTCCTACTGAAGTTCGTTCTTTTCTTGGTCTAGCGGGTTATTACCGCCGCTTCATTGAAAACTTCTCAAAGATTGCAGTTCCTCTAACTGCTCTAACTCAGAAGAACAAGCCCTTTGATTGGGGATACAAACAAGAGGAAGCTTTTCAACACTTAAAGCAGAAACTTTGTGACGCGCCTGTTCTGACTTTGCCTGAGGGCAATGATGATTTTGTCGTTTATTACGATGCATCTAAATTGGGTCTTGGCTGTGTTCTGATGCAAAGGAACAAAGTCATAGCATATGCATCGAGGCAGTTGAAGATACATGAGAAGAACTACACCACTCATGATCTTGAGTTGGGTGCAGTTGTTTTCGCTCTTAAGATCTGGAGACACTATTTGTATGGTACAAAATGTGTGGTTTTCACGGACCACAAAAGTCTTCAGCATATCTTCAATCAGAAAGAACTCAACATGAGGCAACGACGTTGGGTTGAGCTACTAAACGACTATGACTGCGAAATTCGCTACCATCCTGGTAAGGCGAATGTCGTAGCTGATGCGTTGAGTCGTAAGGAACGTACTAAGCTTAATTGTGTTCGTGTTCAATCTGTTATACAAGCTCGATCTGATATCCAAGCACGCATTTCTCTGGCTCAACAATCTTGTGTTTCACAAGGTTTGATGGATAAGGAATTTCCTTATCACATAACACCTGCTTTGGAACTGAAGGACAATGGATTGTATTACTTCATGGACCGTTTGTGGGTCCCAAGTCAGGATGATCTTCGTACCTTGCTTATGGATGAAGCCCATAAGTCTCGTTATTCTATTCATCCGGGCTCAGATAAGATGTATAAGGATCTTCGTATTCATTATTGGTGGCCTGGTATGAAGAAAGACATTGCCTTATACGTATCAAAATGCCTTACTTGTCTTAAGGTTAAGGCTGAACATCAGCGTCCTTCTGGTTTATTGGTGCAACCAGAGATCCCAGTTTGGAAATGGGAAAACATTACTATGGATCTTGTTACCAAACTTCCACGCACAAAGAAAGGTCATGATGCCATCTGGATAGTTGTTGATCGTCTTACAAAGTCAGCGCATTTCTTGCCAATCCGTGAGGATTTTCCTGCTGACAGACTTGCTAAAATCTATGTGGATGAAATTGTAGCTCGTCATGGTGTTCCTTTGAACATCATTTCTGACAGAGATGCTCGTTTCACTTCTCACTTTTGGAGAACCATGCAATCTGCTATGGGGACCCAACTTAATCTGAGCACAGCTTATCATCCGCAAACGGATGGTCAATCTGAGAGAACAATCCAGACTCTGGAGGATATGCTTAGAGCTTGTGTGATCGACTTTGGTGGTAGTTGGGATTCACATCTTAAGTTGATTGAATTCTCCTACAACAACAGTTATCACACCTGCATCAAAATGGCTCCTTTCGAGGCTCTCTATGGTCGAAAATGTCGTTCACCAGTCTGCTGGAATGAGATTGGCGAGGCTCAACTTACTGGACCTGCTCTCATTTTAGAAACAACTGATAAGGTCAAGAAAGTTCGTGATAACCTTCAGACAGCTATGAGCCGTCAAAAGAGTTACGCGGATCCAAAACGCAAACCCTTGGAATTTCAGGTCGGTGATCGAGTATTACTTAAGGTCTCACCTTGGAAAGGTGTGATCAGATTTGGAAAGAAAGGAAAACTTGCACCTAGATACGTTGGGCCATTCAAGATCGTCGAAAGAATCGGTAAGGTAGCCTACAGACTTGAGTTACCTCCTGAACTTGGAAATGTTCATCCAACTTTTCACGTGTCCAATCTCAAGAGGTGTTTAGCTGATGAGAACCTCCACGTACCGCTTGACGAAATTCGTGTTGGCAAAACACTGAAATTTGTCGAGAAACCTGTGGAAATCATGGAACGTGAAGTCAAGTGGCTTAAACGCAAGCGCATTCCTTTGGTCAAAGTTCGCTGGGAAGCTAAACGTGGACCCGAGTTTAGTTGGGAACGCGAAGATCAAATGAAGGCGAAATATCCGCATCTTTTCCCACGAGTTTCCTCTAAATAAATTTCGGGACGAAATTTCCACAAGTAGGGGAGACTGTAACATCTGTGCTTGTAATCATTGTGAACAGTTCTATTATCAATAAAACAATGTTATTTGATCCCAATGTTTGTTTGGTTGTGTTTTACATTTTTCATGTTTTGACTTTTGTCCAATTTCAAACTCTATAACACTTTCTGGAGAGTTATACGCAAACTGAGGCGTAAACGTAATCAGTTTAATGCGACAAATACTTCGGAACATCAACATATACTTAACATACCTTAAATAACCTTTACATAACTTAGAAATAAGTTTTGAAGGCTTTGGTATGGCAAAAACAAGTTAATTCGCTTACAGGGACTAAACTTGACAAACTACGAAAGTATGCCAATTTGAACTGTAACGAACATTCCGGAACATGACCATAAGTTAAACACACCTTAAATATCCTTTACATAGCTTAGAAATAGGCTTTGAGAGGTTCGGTGTGCTAAAATAAACTTTTGGGTCATTCAGGGACTAAAAGTGTCAAATAGTGCACAAGTTTGCATTTTCGCGCATAACTTACGTTCTGAATACATCCGGACATCCAAAAATTTATGTAAGCACTAAAATATTTTATTTTAGTGTTCGGCATAAGAAAAATCCATTCGTCGCGTCATTTGGATCGTTTTTCGCGCTTATGCGCATTCCGTCGTAATTAAGCGAACATCGCGATCGTACGACCAAACGAACTATCATCCGGCAAATTTTTGAGCATGTTTTGAGTTCCCTATACTTTAACTTCATTTTAGAGCCTTGAAATGAGGTTAACGGGGTTCAAACGCATCGAAAAAGTCCTTAAACACGTGCAGGGACCATTTCTGCCACTTTTGAAACATTTCTGAAACAGGGGGGTGCTAGCGTAGCGCGACTGCCTAATGCCTTTGCAGTAGCGCTACGCGACTGCCTAACCAGACCAGATTAAGTGTATTTAACATCAGATTGCAGCTGTTTAATCCTCAACCACACACTCACACATGCTTAGTCAGCTGATAAGGACCATTTTTAGCTACCATGAGTTTCCGACAAGTGTACGCATGAGATTCAAGCACGGTTTCCATGAAACGATCTTAACGGTTACCCGAAAACTATAAATACCCCACCCCCCATTGCTTCAAAACCACTAGAATTTTGATTTGAGAAACTCTAAGTTGAAACCATTGTTTCATACCTGAGATTCTTGAATCGAGATTAGCATTCGGGGACCCTTCGTAAGTATTCTTTCGTTCTTTTATTGCTTTTCGAGTCTTTCCGAGTCTGAAAGTCAAACTTTGTTTGACTTTCTGCGTTGACCAGTTTATGGTCAATGCGAAGTTCGGTTGAACTTCGCAACGTGAGTGTAATCACGTTGGTTATAGTTCCTTGGGACTATGCCTACTGATTTCCACGTTGTCTAGGGTCGTAGGGTAAGCGATCTAATAAATCGCTTATACCTTCGAACCTGACCCATTTGGTCGATCATTAGGATCCGACCAAACACATTAGGTGACCATAGTATATAGGGAATAACCTTCCGAGGTTATACCTTATGGTCGCTTCGTTTAAGTAGTTGTATGATAGGTAGTTTATATGCCTTAGGTAAATTACCAGAATACCCTTTTCATGTATAAATGGTAATTAATCATATGTAACCTAAACATTTGTCACATAACTGATTATGTAACATGTTTAGGCATATAATACTTGTCATAGGACTAGTTAGGCGGTCCGAACGCGTTTCACGCGAACGACGCGTTAAAGTAGCATAAGCTACCTAAACGGGTCGTAATGGGTCACAAGCAATTATGTTAGGTTTCAATTAGTATGTTGGCTTTGTTAAACCATATTACACGAGTCTCCATACTCGTTTGGTTTACGAACCCTCATTCTATCCGATCTTCCGATTTAGGTCCGGTTTATTAACATAGTTACCTATAGTAGGTGCCGTTTGATTCCGAGATCTCTATCATTGTTTGGTTGTCACTTCAGGACTACTGAGTAAACTCAAGTGAGTACATAGAACCCCTCTTTTACTGTTTTCCAAACCTTTTTGGGGTGAAACACATGTGCCTACTTGTTACTTTCATGCTTTCCTGTTTTCACATCATATACCTGCTATGTTCGTTAGTACATTATAGTACACGATTTCATTACATTTCATGCTATGTATGTCCATTGTGTGCATACTTAGTATATTGTTTTACATTACATTTCTGCTATGTATGTTGACTGATAGCATGCTAGCACATTGATTTACATGACTTTTCTGCTTTGTATGTTAACTTAACATACTTAGTACATTGTTTTCATATGACATGTATACAACTGCTATAACATTTAGTTTGCACAAACGGGTCTTTATTATGTTCATTAACATTTGCTACGCCGCTCGGTAGTAAGTAGTGGTACCATAGGACTTGACAAATCCCATTCCTTACATCTCGGGTTTGTTTGGATGTAAGGAATGACTGAATCCGAAAACATTTCTTTTGATAACCTTGACTGAAAGGGTTATCCGACTGTCTCAAGGCTTGAATGTATGCGTTAACTTACCACATAAATGTTTGTATCAATGTAACATGCATTACTATATAAAACATAACTTTTTGATATATTCAAAATACTTTGTTTTGTACATTTCTACATTTGGACTATGTGACAATACTTTACTTACAATACATAACATTTGATATACATTACTTGACTACTTTTGGACTTATAAACATTTGATATGGTTTATACAAGGACTTTTCTGTCACACCCCGACCGCGTAAAACAACAAATCGCGGCGGAAACATCGGGGCGTGTTGCAACAGAATTAATGTTTCATAACCATGGATACCAAATGTGTTTCGTTTTATTGAACATTGAATAATTACATCGTCTGGAAATCTAAATACACAAATTAAACATAGTCTATCATTGTTATTGAGTCACTAAGGCCTTGTCCAGTCCTATGTGAGCATGCATCTTATCAATCGATATCATTCAACAATACCTGAAACATATGTGAAAACGAGGTCAGCAAAGAAATGCTGGCGAGTACATAGGTTTTGTGAAAATAAGATTCATGACTTCTGTTTTAAGAAAATGTTTAGTCATGAACCTTGTAATTTGCTTTGTCTTTGTAAATCGTTTGAAAAATAATAAGTTCAGGTGATATGTATAAATAAGAGAATAATGCATGATTAAATGAATAACCATGTAAAATGAGTTTGTATAAGATAAGTTGTTTGTAAATAAATGTCTTGTGAAAAGTATGTTACTTGTATAAAATGTTCTATGTCTCAAACTGAAATGATTCAAATAACACTACAATATGTAATACCATACAAACACTTATATATAGGAAGTACCAGCGGCGTATCCACCATGCTTGTATCATATTCCACACGCATTGTTACTTAATCACTTAATCCAAACCAAACCACCAAAGTAATGTTCATGCCCAAATGTAAATCATGTAATATGTATAACCAAAATAATATGTATGGCTAGTGAAATGCATCAACTAAACCATAGGTGAAACGCACAAAACAAAGTATTGAAGTAAAACTTGGTTTAAACAAATACTATGTTTCGTGTAAATGCATGATCAAATGTAAATCATGTACAAATGTTTACCCAATCGTTACCCAATCGTTAAAACATCGTGTGAAACCCAATCGTTACCCAATCGTTAAAACATCGTGTGAAAACCAATCGTAAATCGTTTAATTCGTTTTAGGTCGTGAAACTACTTATATGGTCGTCTCGCTAATAACATTCAAACCTTCTTGACTCGCATTAATAAACCCTTACCAAAGGATAGATTAACATCTCGCATTAATAAACCCTTACCAAAGGATAGATTAACATCTCGCATTAATAAACCCTTACCAAAGGATAGATTAACATCTCGCATTAATAAACCCTTACCAAAGAGTAAATTAACAATTACAGATTCAATCGCTACCCACAACACCCACACATAACTACGGGTGTAGTAACTAACGGGATTTGTCAGATCCTATGGTACCATAACCTAATACTGGTCGGCTTGATCATTGCTAATGAATGTCATTTGTTATGTAACTACAACCAACAAGTTTGTTCACTTATGGTGGCTGGAAATCCATCCTTATCAGATGACTAGACAATTAGGAATGTGTGGGTGTGGTTAATCAGCTGCAAACAGGCTGTTAAGAAACACTGCATCTGGTCTGTGCATGGCTAGCGCACCGCTACACTAAAAGTGTAGCGCACCGCTAGCCATAGTTTGGCAGAATTACACTTTTAGTCCCTGTCATGCATTCAGCCCATTTTCGACACGTTTAAGACCCGTTAACCCCATTTCAAAGCTCTAAAATGAAGTTAAAGTATAGGGAACTTAAAATGTGTTCAAAAATATCTCGGATGTCGGTTCGTTTAGCCGTACGAACGCGATGTTCGCTTAATTACGACGGAATGCGCATAAGCGCGAAAAACGATCCAAATGACGAAACGAATGGATTTTTCTTATGCCGAACACTAAAATAAAATATTATAGTGCTTACATAAATTTTTGGATGTCCGGATGTATTCAGAACGTAAGTTATGCGTAAAAATGCAAACTTGTGCACTTTTTGGCGCTTTTAGTCCCTGAATGACACAAAAGTTTATTTTAGCATACCGAACACCTCAAAGCCTATTTCTAAGCTATGTAAAGGATATTTATGGTATGTTTAACTTATGTTCATGTTCCGGAAGGTCTGTTACAGTTCAAATTGGCATACTTTCGCAGTTTGTCAACTTTAGTCCCTGTAAGCGATTAAACTTTGATTTCACCACACCAAACCTTCCAAAACTTATAACTAAGTTATGTAAAGGTTATTTAAGGTATGTTAAGCCTATTTCACTTTTCCAGAGTGTTCGTTGGATTAAACTGGTTATATCTACACATCAGAGCGCGTATAACCCTCCAGAAAGCGATTTAAAGCTTGAAATCGAACAAGAGTCGATATGTGCAAACGATACACATATTTTTACAAATCCCAAGTATGAAATACAATATTTCATTGGTTTGGTATTTGTTTGATGACCGTGGAGGCACAGGTGTTACAGTCTCCCCTACTTTAGGAAATTTCGTCCCGAAATTTATTTAGAGGAAACTTGTGAGAGCTTGAAAACATGAGGTTGAAAAGATCGAACAATATTGGTTAGGGTTCTGAACTTCTAGTAACCTTTAATAACATCATGATTGCAATGTAAGAGGGATACTTATATACAAGTATATGAAGTGTCATTGGTGCGTCCACCGTACCTCCATTACATCGTTCTCATTTCGTTATTGTTGTCACTATCGGTTCTTACACATAATAAATCTTACTGTGTTTCTGTGCACTAAATTTCATAATTATGTACGCGTCCATAATCAGACAATTCCTTGCACAGTACACACAGTCTATTTTATAGTGTGTAGGGGAAAACCAAATGAACAATCATGTGATGAGTGTGACTAGACCGCCATAGAGTCCTTTTAATTAAATCAATAAATGATCTAAAGAGACTATCAAGGAGTCTGTTCAGCTACATCACTAGATGTCATTCTTTAACCAGATTGTGAATCAATCTTTTTTTTACTAGACTACTAAGAGGGTCTCTTATGAATCATGGAGTGGTACTATATAACCCAAGGGTCTTAACTACCAGGTAGAAGCCCATAAGGATTTAAGGTAGTACCTTTTGAATATCCTACTATGAATCTCTCATATGAAGATATGAAAGATTCTATGAGGATTTGGAAAATCGTAACACACAAAAACATAGAGGAGAACACATAAACACATATCATATAACCACAAAATTGTTCGTTAATTTGTCTTGTAAATTGCGTACATGCATTTAAAGCACACTAGGAATCCATTCCGTGGATTTCATTTGGTACTTTAAACGTTATCAAGAATCCAACTATAAAGATAGAAAGATTCAAAAAGAAAATTCGATTTCGATTACTAGGAACCGAAGTGTTCGAATTAAGGTACATAAGGAATCCGATTAAGGACTCTGATTTGAACGATAATCATCCACAAGGATCTAATTGTAAAGATAAAAAGATCCCATATGAATTTTAGAAGTTGAAGATGTTTTGAAACCTTGCACTGGATGTGCTTAGGTCAAAACATGATGTAAAAATGTTTATGAAGTTGAGATGCTTGATATGTCAAGGCGACATATGAAGCGGAATTTGAAGGTTAAGTCAATGTATGAGGAAAATATTTTTGGAAACTATGCATGGGGTTCTTTTAAGAAAAATGTGTTTAACGTTTTTGAAACCTTATATATAATATTTTTTTGAAATCATAAAGTAGGTGTATTAAGTAGATATATTTACAAAAAAAAAAAATGTTTTAAAATCATGCGAGATGAAAGTTTGAAATTATGTATAAGGTTTTTGAAAGACATGAATGATGCTTTTCGAAATCATGCACTCGATAAGAAAATGTATTGTGTTAATATTGTCTTCAGACTATATGAAATATTTTGAAATTAGGAAGTTTGGTTTTGATAACATGGCCAATGTTTTTGAAATAACATAGACAATGCATCTAGAAAAATTGTTTTCAAACTATATGAAATGTTTTGAGATCATGAAGATTGTTTTGAAATACTGGTACTGTGTATGTTGAAAAATCAAAACGTAATGGGTATGAGATTTGAAAATACCCTTAGTTATCTAACCAAGGATTTAAAGGCACAGATGTGCGAAAAGCACGATTACTCATAATGTCACTTAATTTTCTGTACTTTGTTTCTTAGAGTGAAACGAGTACTTAAAATTTTCGAGGGAATCATGAGCAATCATTTGAAAGAGAGAAATCACAAGAGTAGTTTGTAAGGTACATAGTTCCTTGATGTAGGTATCATAGGAAAAGCCATACACACCTAGCAGGGGGTTGAGCTGGTTGGTTGGGTACTGCTTTACCATTGTGAGCGACCATGGCGAAGTTCTGAGAAGCCTTTCGCTTCTTTGACTTCTTAGGGGATCGTTCATCCATGGTCTTTGATTCCTCGATTGGTTTATTGGCTGATGGTGCTATCACCTGACTAGGTCCTGCCTGTCTTGGTGACTCTTGAGTGGCTTCATCCTGGAGACGGTACATGGCAGTAGCTAATTCAACAGTCTTCAGGACTACTTCGCCTATTCGCTGAGTGAATTTGGCAGTCTGCTTGGATATCTGGGCGTCATCGTGATGAAGAGACATTCTTGAAGAAAAAGAAAGGCATAGGGAGAAACAGGTGAAAGATTATTGGACAATCAGAACAGAATGATAACGCATGAAGATTGCGATCATTTGTTTGTTACCTAAGGCAAACAAATGAGACGGTGACTGATCAAAGTAAATGGGTCAAAAATAATGTATCGCGAAGACATGCTCGCCTATAAGTGAACACTCATCCCAAGAATTCCCAGGTAAGCACAACTGGTCTCGCGTCTGATGAGATGTATACGAAGTGCTTGCCTAGACAGAAAACCCAGAATACAGACATTCACCCTTCCAGTTTGCACGTGTTCACATTATTTAAAACCCAAAACTTTGTCGAGATTTTGAAAACTCAAAGAGGTTCAAAACCATATAATAGAGAGTTCAAAACCTTACAATAGAGGGTTCAAAACCTAGTAATCAATCATCCTAGAACAGATGATTAGTTTTCAAAGCGGTTTTGAAATTTATGTTCTTGTTGTGGTCGTCGCCTAAGGATAGGTGACGGTATTGTTTTATGACTAAACGCAAGTAAACTCGCGTTAGGGTCCTAAGAAGGTTATAGACTAGGTCAAAGCATTACTAATTACTAATAACCTAATTCCCTATAACCATTGGCTCTGATACCATCTTTTCTGTCACACCCCGACCGCGTAAAACAACAAATCGCGGCGGAAACATCGGGGCGTGTTGCAACAGAATTAATGTTTCATAACCATGGATACCAAATGTGTTTCGTTTTATTGAACATTGAATAATTACATCGTCTGGAAATCTAAATACACAAATTAAACATAGTCTATCATTGTTATTGAGTCACTAAGGCCTTGTCCAGTCCTATGTGAGCATGCATCTTATCAATCGATATCATTCAACAATACCTGAAACATATGTGAAAACGAGGTCAGCAAAGAAATGCTGGCGAGTACATAGGTTTTGTGAAAATAAGATTCATGACTTCTGTTTTAAGAAAATGTTTAGTCATGAACCTTGTAATTTGCTTTGTCTTTGTAAATCGTTTGAAAAATAATAAGTTCAGGTGATATGTATAAATAAGAGAATAATGCATGATTAAATGAATAACCATGTAAAATGAGTTTGTATAAGATAAGTTGTTTGTAAATAAATGTCTTGTGAAAAGTATGTTACTTGTATAAAATGTTCTATGTCTCAAACTGAAATGATTCAAATAACACTACAATATGTAATACCATACAAACACTTATATATAGGAAGTACCAGCGGCGTATCCACCATGCTTGTATCATATTCCACACGCATTGTTACTTAATCACTTAATCCAAACCAAACCACCAAAGTAATGTTCATGCCCAAATGTAAATCATGTAATATGTATAACCAAAATAATATGTATGGCTAGTGAAATGCATCAACTAAACCATAGGTGAAACGCACAAAACAAAGTATTGAAGTAAAACTTGGTTTAAACCAATACTATGTTTCGTGTAAATGCATGATCAAATGTAAATCATGTACAAATGTTTACCCAATCGTTACCCAATCGTTAAAACATCGTGTGAAACCCAATCGTTACCCAATCGTTAAAACATCGTGTGAAAACCAATCGTAAATCGTTTAATTCGTTTTAGGTCGTGAAACTACTTATATGGTCGTCTCGCTAATAACATTCAAACCTTCTTGACTCGCATTAATAAACCCTTACCAAAGGATAGATTAACATCTCGCATTAATAAACCCTTACCAAAGGATAGATTAACATCTCGCATTAATAAACCCTTACCAAAGGATAGATTAACATCTCGCATTAATAAACCCTTACCAAAGAGTAAATTAACAATTACAGATTCAGTCGCTACCCACAACACCCACACATAACTACGGGTGTAGTAACTAACGGGATTTGTCAGATCCTATGGTACCATAACCTAATACTGGTCGGCTTGATCATTGCTAATGAATGTCATTTGTTATGTAACTACAACCAACAAGTTTGTTCACTTTTTGAAATCGTTATTAGTTTTGTATAAATCGTCTTAATTGTTTTTGAAACCATCGTTATAACATCGAAAACATTTAGCACATATGAGTCACCCCAAAACAATTGAAAACAGTAAAAGAGGGGAATAATGTACTCGCCTGAGAATGCTTGGAGGTCTTGAACAACAACCAAACAAAGCTAGAGGGAGCACGGAATCAGTCGGCAATCTAAAACTATATAAATAAACCGGACTTAAATCGGGAGATCGGATAGGATGAGGCTTGGTAAACCAAATGAGTATTGGAACTCATATGATATGGTTTAACAAGGCCTACATACTACATGAAACCTAACCTAAGTGCTTTCGACCCATCGCGACCCATTAAGGTAACTTATGCTACTTTAACGCGTCGTGTGCGTGAAACGCGTTCGGACCGCCTAACTAGTCCTATGACAAGTAGAATATGCCTAAACATGTTACATAATCAGTTATGTGACAAAGGTTTAGGTTACATATGCTTAATTACCAATTATACATGAAAATGGTATTCTGGTAATTTACCTAAGGCATATAAACTACCTATCATACAACTACTTAAACGATGTGACCATAGGGTATAACCTCGGAAGGTTATTCCCTACCTACTATGGTCACCCAATGTATTTGGTCGGATCCTAATGATCGACCAAACTGGGTCGGGTTCGAAGGTATAGGCGATTTATTAGATCGCCTACCCTACGACCCTAGACAACGTGGTAATCAGTGGGCATAGTCCCAAGGGACTATAACCAACGTGATTACACTCACGTTGCGAAGTTCAAACGAACTTCGCATTGACCATTACTGGTCAACGCTGAAAGTCAAACAAAGTTTGACTTTCTGACTCGAAAAGCAGTAAAAATAAGGAAAAGAACGAAAGAATACTTACGAAGGGTCCCCGAATGCTAATCCCGATCCAAGAACTCAGGTATGAAACAATGGTTTCAACTTAGAGCTCTCAAATCAGAATTCTTGTGCAAAATGAGGTTGTGTGGGTTGGGTATTTATAGGAATACCCGAACCGTTAGGATCGTTCCATGGAAAACGTGCCATGAATCCAACCCGTACACTTGTCGGAACCTTATGGTGGCTGGAAATCCATCCTTATCAGATGACTAGACAATTAGGAATGTGTGGGTGTGGTTAATCAGCTGCAAACAGGCTGTTAAGAAACACTGCATCTGGTCTGTGCATGGCTAGCGCACCGCTACACTAAAAGTGTAGCGCACCGCTAGCCATAGTTTGGCAGAATTACACTTTTAGTCCCTGTCATGCATTCAGCCCATTTTCGACACGTTTAAGGCCCGTTAACCCCATTTCAAAGCTCTAAAATGAAGTTAAAGTATAGGGAACTTAAAATGTGTTCAAAAATATCTCGGATGTCGGTTCGTTTAGCCGTACGAACGCGATGTTCTCTTAATTACGACGGAATGCGCATAAGCGCGAAAAACGATCCAAATGACGAAACGAATGGATTTTTCTTATGCCGAACACTAAAATAAAATATTATAGTGCTTACATAAATTTTTGGATGTCCGGATGTATTCAGAACGTAAGTTATGCGTAAAAATGCAAACTTGTGCACTTTTTGGCGCTTTTAGTCCCTGAATGACACAAAAGTTTATTTTAGCATACCGAACACCTCAAAGCCTATTTCTAAGCTATGTAAAGGATATTTATGGTATGTTTAACTTATGTTCATGTTCCGGAAGGTCTGTTACAGTTCAAATTGGCATACTTTCGCAGTTTGTCAACTTTAGTCCCTGTAAGCGATTAAACTTTGATTTCACCACACCAAACCTTCCAAAACTTATAACTAAGTTATGTAAAGGTTATTTAAGGTATGTTAAGCCTATTTCACTTTTCCAGAGTGTTCGTTGGATTAAACTGGTTATATCTACACATCAGAGCGCGTATAACCCTCCAGAAAGCGATTTAAAGCTTGAAATCGAACAAGAGTCGATATGTGCAAACGATACACATATTTTTACAAATCCCAAGTATGAAATAAAATATTTCATTGGTTTGGTATTTGTTTGATGACCGTGGAGGCACAGGTGTTACAGTCTCCCCTACTTTAGGAAATTTCGTCCCGAAATTTATTTAGAGGAAACTTGTGAGAGCTTGAAAACATGAGGTTGAAAAGATCGAACAATATTGGTTAGGGTTCTGAACTTCTAGTAACCTTTAATAACATCATGATTGCAATGTAAGAGGGATACTTATATACAAGTATATGAAGTGTCATTGGTGCGTCCACCGTACCTCCATTACATCGTTCTCATGTCGTTATTGTTGTCACTATCGGTTCTTACACATAATAAATCTTACTGTGTTTCTGTGCACTAAATTTCATAATTATGTACGCGTCCATAATCAGACAATTCCTTGCACAGTACACACAGTCTATTTTATAGTGTGTAGGGGAAAACCAAATGAACAATCCTGTGATGAGTGTGACTAGACCGCCATAGAGTCCTTTTAATTAAATCAATAAATGATCTAAAGAGACTATCAAGGAGTCTGTTCAGCTACATCACTAGATGTCATTCTTTAACCAGATTGTGAATCAATCTTTTTTTTACTAGACTACTAAAAGGGACTCTTATGAATCATGGAGTGGTACTATATAACCCAAGGGTCTTAACTACCAGGTAGAAGCCCATAAGGATTTAAGGTAGTACCTTTTGAATATCCTACTATGAATCTCTCATATGAAGATATGAAAGATTCTATGAGGATTTGGAAAATCGTAACACACAAAAACATAGAGGAGAACACATAAACACATATCATATAACCACAAAATTGTTCGTTAATTTGTCTTGTAAATTGCGTACATGCATTTAAAGCACACTAGGAATCCATTCCGTGGATTTCATTTGGTACTTTAAACGTTATCAAGAATCCAACTATAAAGATAGAAAGATTCAAAAAGAAAATTCGATTTCGATTACTAGGAACCGAAGTGTTCGAATTAAGGTACATAAGGAATCCGATTAAGGACTCTGATTTGAACGATAATCATCCACAAGGATCTAATTGTAAAGATAAAAAGATCCCATATGAATTTTAGAAGTTGAAGATGTTTTGAAACCTTGCACTGGATGTGCTTAGGTCAAAACATGATGTAAAAATGTTTATGAAGTTGAGATGCTTGATATGTCAAGGCGACATATGAAGCGGAATTTGAAGGTTAAGTCAATGTATGAGGAAAATATTTTTGGAAACTATGCATGGGGTTCTTTTAAGAAAAATGTGTTTAACGTTTTTGAAACCTTATATATAATATTTTTTTGAAATCATAAAGTAGGTGTATTAAGTAGATATATTTACAAAAAAAAAAAAATGTTTTAAAATCATGCGAGATGAAAGTTTGAAATTATGTATAAGGTTTTTGAAAGACATGAATGATGCTTTTCGAAATCATGCACTCGATAAGAAAATGTATTGTGTTAATATTGTCTTCAGACTATATGAAATATTTTGAAATTAGGAAGTTTGGTTTTGATAACATGGCCAATGTTTTTGAAATAACATAGACAATGCATCTAGAAAAATTGTTTTCAAACTATATGAAATGTTTTGAGATCATGAAGATTGTTTTGAAATACTGGTACTGTGTATGTTGAAAAATCAAAACGTAATGGGTATGAGATTTGAAAATACCCTTAGTTATCTAACCAAGGATTTAAAGGCACAGATGTGCGAAAAGCACGATTACTCATAATGTCACTTAATTTTCTGTACTTTGTTTCTTAGAGTGAAACGAGTACTTAAAATTTTCGAGGGAATCATGAGCAATCATTTGAAAGAGAGAAATCACAAGAGTAGTTTGTAAGGTACATAGTTCCTTGATGTAGGTATCATAGGAAAAGCCATACACACCTAGCAGGGGGTTGAGCTGGTTGGTTGGGGACTGCTTTACCATTGTGAGCGACCATGGCGAAGTTCTGAGAAGCCTTTCGCTTCTTTGACTTCTTAGGGGATCGTTCATCCATGGTCTTTGATTCCTCGATTGGTTTATTGGCTGATGGTGCTATCACCTGACTAGGTCCTGCCTGTCTTGGTGACTCTTGAGTGGCTTCATCCTGGAGACGGTACATGGCAGTAGCTAATTCAACAGTCTTCAGGACTACTTCGCCTATTCGCTGAGTGAATTTGGCAGTCTGCTTGGATATCTGGGCGTCATCGTGATGAAGAGACATTCTTGAAGAAAAAGAAAGGCATAGGGAGAAACAGGTGAAAGATTATTGGACAATCAGAACAGAATGATAACGCATGAAGATTGCGATCATTTGTTTGTTACCTAAGGCAAACAAATGAGACGGTGACTGATCAAAGTAAATGGGTCAAAAATAATGTATCGCGAAGACATGCTCGCCTATAAGTGAACACTCATCCCAAGAATTCCCAGGTAAGCACAACTGGTCTCGCGTCTGATGAGATGTATACGAAGTGCTTGCCTAGACAGAAAACCCAGAATACAGGCATTCACCCTTCCAGTTTGCACGTGTTCACATTATTTAAAACCCAAAACTTTGTCGAGATTTTGAAAACTCAAAGAGGTTCAAAACCATATAATAGAGAGTTCAAAACCTTACAATAGAGGGTTCAAAACCTAGTAATCAATCATCCTAGAACAGATGATTAGTTTTCAAAGCGGTTTTGAAATTTATGTTCTTGTTGTGGTCGTCGCCTAAGGATAGGTGACGGTATTGTTTTATGACTAAACGCAAGTAAACTCGCGTTAGGGTCCTAAGAAGGTTATAGACTAGGTCAAAGCATTACTAATTACTAATAACCTAATTCCCTATAACCATTGGCTCTGATACCATCTTTTCTGTCACACCCCGACCGCGTAAAACAACAAATCGCGGCGGAAACATCGGGGCGTGTTGCAACAGAATTAATGTTTCATAACCATGGATACCAAATGTGTTTCGTTTTATTGAACATTGAATAATTACATCGTCTGGAAATCTAAATACACAAATTAAACATAGTCTATCATTGTTATTGAGTCACTAAGGCCTTGTCCAGTCCTATGTGAGCATGCATCTTATCAATCGATATCATTCAACAATACCTGAAACATATGTGAAAACGAGGTCAGCAAAGAAATGCTGGCGAGTACATAGGTTTTGTGAAAATAAGATTCATGACTTCTGTTTTAAGAAAATGTTTAGTCATGAACCTTGTAATTTGCTTTGTCTTTGTAAATCGTTTGAAAAATAATAAGTTCAGGTGATATGTATAAATAAGAGAATAATGCATGATTAAATGAATAACCATGTAAAATGAGTTTGTATAAGATAAGTTGTTTGTAAATAAATGTCTTGTGAAAAGTATGTTACTTGTATAAAATGTTCTATGTCTCAAACTGAAATGATTCAAATAACACTACAATATGTAATACCATACAAACACTTATATATAGGAAGTACCAGCGGCGTATCCACCATGCTTGTATCATATTCCACACGCATTGTTACTTAATCACTTAATCCAAACCAAACCACCAAAGTAATGTTCATGCCCAAATGTAAATCATGTAATATGTATAACCAAAATAATATGTATGGCTAGTGAAATGCATCAACTAAACCATAGGTGAAACGCACAAAACAAATTATTGAAGTAAAACTTGGTTTAAACCAATACTATGTTTCGTGTAAATGCATGATCAAATGTAAATCATGTACAAATGTTTACCCAATCGTTACCCAATCGTTAAAACATCGTGTGAAACCCAATCGTTACCCAATCGTTAAAACATCGTGTGAAAACCAATCGTAAATCGTTTAATTCGTTTTAGGTCGTGAAACTACTTATATGGTCGTCTCGCTAATAACATTCAAACCTTCTTGACTCGCATTAATAAACCCTTACCAAAGGATAGATTAACATCTCGCATTAATAAACCCTTACCAAAGGATAGATTAACATCTCGCATTAATAAACCCTTACCAAAGGATAGATTAACATCTCGCATTAATAAACCCTTACCAAAGAGTAAATTAACAATTACAGATTCAGTCGCTACCCACAACACCCACACATAACTACGGGTGTAGTAACTAACGGGATTTGTCAGATCCTATGGTACCATAACCTAATACTGGTCGGCTTGATCATTGCTAATGAATGTCATTTGTTATGTAACTACAACCAACAAGTTTGTTCACTTTTTGAAATCGTTATTAGTTTTGTATAAATCGTCTTAATTGTTTTTGAAACCATCGTTATAACATCGAAAACATTTAGCACATATGAGTCACCCCAAAACAATTGAAAACAGTAAAAGAGGGGAATAATGTACTCGCCTGAGAATGCTTGGAGGTCTTGAACAACAACCAAACAAAGCTAGAGGGAGCACGGAATCAGTCGGCAATCTAAAACTATATAAATAAACCGGACTTAAATCGGGAGATCGGATAGGATGAGGCTTGGTAAACCAAATGAGTATTGGAACTCATATGATATGGTTTAACAAGGCCTACATACTACATGAAACCTAACCTAAGTGCTTTCGACCCATCGCGACCCATTAAGGTAACTTATGCTACTTTAACGCGTCGTGTGCGTGAAACGCGTTCGGACCGCCTAACTAGTCCTATGACAAGTAGAATATGCCTAAACATGTTACATAATCAGTTATGTGACAAAGGTTTAGGTTACATATGCTTAATTACCAATTATACATGAAAAGGGTATTCTGGTAATTTACCTAAGGCATATAAACTACCTATCATACAACTACTTAAACGATGTGACCATAGGGTATAACCTCGGAAGGTTATTCCCTACCTACTATGGTCACCCAATGTATTTGGTCGGATCCTAATGATCGACCAAACTGGGTCGGGTTCGAAGGTATAGGCGATTTATTAGATCGCCTACCCTACGACCCTAGACAACGTGGTAATCAGTGGGCATAGTCCCAAGGGACTATAACCAACGTGATTACACTCACGTTGCGAAGTTCAAACGAACTTCGCATTGACCATTACTGGTCAACGCTGAAAGTCAAACAAAGTTTGACTTTCTGACTCGAAAAGCAGTAAAAATAAGGAAAAGAACGAAAGAATACTTACGAAGGGTCCCCGAATGCTAATCCCGATCCAAGAACTCAGGTATGAAACAATGGTTTCAACTTAGAGCTCTCAAATCAGAATTCTTGTGCAAAATGAGGTTGTGTGGGTTGGGTATTTATAGGAATACCCGAACCGTTAGGATCGTTCCATGGAAAACGTGCCATGAATCCAACCCGTACACTTGTCGGAACCTTATGGTGGCTGGAAATCCATCCTTATCAGATGACTAGACAATTAGGAATGTGTGGGTGTGGTTAATCAGCTGCAAACAGGCTGTTAAGAAACACTGCATCTGGTCTGTGCATGGCTAGCGCACCGCTACACTAAAAGTGTAGCGCACCGCTAGCCATAGTTTGGCAGAATTACACTTTTAGTCCCTGTCATGCATTCAGCCCATTTTCGACACGTTTAAGGCCCGTTAACCCCATTTCAAAGCTCTAAAATGAAGTTAAAGTATAGGGAACTTAAAATGTGTTCAAAAATATCTCGGATGTCGGTTCGTTTAGCCGTACGAACGCGATGTTCGCTTAATTACGACGGAATGCGCATAAGCGCGAAAAACGATCCAAATGACGAAACGAATGGATTTTTCTTATGCCGAACACTAAAATAAAATATTATAGTGCTTACATAAATTTTTGGATGTCCGGATGTATTCAGAACGTAAGTTATGCGTAAAAATGCAAACTTGTGCACTTTTTGGCGCTTTTAGTCCCTGAATGACACAAAAGTTTATTTTAGCATACCGAACACCTCAAAGCCTATTTCTAAGCTATGTAAAGGATATTTATGGTATGTTTAACTTATGTTCATGTTCCGGAAGGTCTGTTACAGTTCAAATTGGCATACTTTCGCAGTTTGTCAACTTTAGTCCCTGTAAGCGATTAAACTTTGATTTCACCACACCAAACCTTCCAAAACTTATAACTAAGTTATGTAAAGGTTATTTAAGGTATGTTAAGCCTATTTCACTTTTCCAGAGTGTTCGTTGGATTAAACTGGTTATATCTACACATCAGAGCGCGTATAACCCTCCAGAAAGCGATTTAAAGCTTGAAATCGAACAAGAGTCGATATGTGCAAACAATACACATATTTTTACAAATCCCAAGTATGAAATAAAATATTTCATTGGTTTGGTATTTGTTTGATGACCGTGGAGGCACAGGTGTTACACTTTTGACTATTGGTTTAGACATAGACTTTATACATTGGTGGTTTGTTTAAGTGACTTAAGTGACGATATGTGAAGTAATATGATACAAGCATGGTGGATACGCCGCTGGTACTTCCTATATATAAATGTTTGTATTATATTACATATCATAGCGTTATTTAAATCATTCATGTTGGATTTATACATTTTATACAAGTAACATGTTTTCACAAGACTTTGGCTTACAATACAGTTTATTTTATACAACTCATTTTACATGGTTATTCATTTAACCATACAGTATTCTCTTATTTATACATATCAACTGAACTTATTGTTTTCAAGCGATTTACAAAACAAATCAAATTACAAGGTTCATGACTAAACATTTTCTCAAACATAAGTCATGAATCTTATTTTCACAAACCTATGTATCTCACAGGCATTTTTATGCTGACGTACCTATTTTCACATGTGTTTTCAGGAGCTTTTCCATAGGATGTTGATCAGGACACTAGGGCGGACCTGTGCCTTAGAGACTAAAAACGATGATAGACTTTGTTTAATTATGTTATGAACTCTGTATTTCCTATGTTAAGACAATGTAACTCTTGTTTAATAAATAAAATACAACTTTGTTTGCCATGGATTTGAAACAATTAATTCTGTTACAACACTCCCCGACGTTTTCCGCCACGTCTTGTATGTTACACGTGGTCGGGGTGTGACATAAAACAATGTTAATTATCAATAAAAAATGTGTTTTGATGTTATTATATGTGCAATTGTGTTTGATGATTTTACGATTCGATTCTGATTTCAAGCTTTAAATCGCTTTCTGGAAGGTTATACGCAAACTGGTGTGTAAACGTAGTCAGTTTAACGCATAAATAACTAAACATACCATAAATAATCTAAACATACCATAAATAACCTAAACATAAGCTAAACATACCATAAATAACCTAAACATAGCTTAGAAATAAGCTTTGAGTGGTTCGGTGTGCGAAAATATGCTTATTTGATCTTACAGGGACTAAAAGCGTCAAAAACGACGTAAGTTTGCATTTTCACGCATATCTTACGTTCTGACCACATCTGGACACCCAAAATTGTTGTAGACACTAAAATATTTTTATTTTAGTGATTGGCATGCAAAAATACCGTTCGTTGCTCAATTTGGATCGTTTTCGCGTCCGTTTGAGTTTCGTCGTAATTTGACGAACAACGAGACCGTACGACCAAACGAGCCGACATCCAAGATGTTTTTGAGCATATTTTAAGTTCCCTATACTTTAACTTCATTTTAGAGTCTTGAAATGAGGTTAACGGGGCTTAAACGTGTCAAAAAATGAGCCGAAATGCAAGTTTTACAAGTTCAGGGGCTAAATATGACAATCTGCCAAAGATGGCCAGGCGGCCCGCGTAAGTTTGAGCATGGGGTTACGTGGCCCGTGTCAGTCTTGCAGATCAGAAACATTGAATCTGGTCATTTAGCTCGATTTTGATGGTTTTGATCAATGGTTTTCAATGCTATGGGCTGGTTTGTGTGGAGAACAAGTCCCCCAATCATTCTCTAACATTTGTATGGCCAATATCATTCCCTCCTTGCCAAGAAATGATCTTAACGGTTTGCGAAAAACTATATAAGGCCATGTCCCTCATTCATTTTCCTCACATTTGATCTGAGATTTTCTCTAAGTGGTTGTGATTATTCACTACCTACCTGAGAAAAACTTGGAATCAAATCTATTTGGACCCTTTGTAAGTCCTCTTTCATTCTTTTATTGCTTTCTTAGCTTAAAAGTCAAACAGTGTTTGACTTTCATCTTTGACCACGAGATGGTCAACGAGAAGTTCGTTTGAACTTCGCAACGTGAGCGTAATCACGATGGTTATAGTCCTTAGTGACTATACCTACTGATTACCACGTTGACTAGGCGTAGTGACGAGTCGTAGTTTCGGTCAAAATGCGCATTTAAGCGTATTTTGCAACCAAACTACTCTTGGTATCAAAACACTTTGTTTTGATATCAAAACCTGTTTTCTAACTTAAGTTAAGCATGTTCTAACTTGCTTAGCTCGTCACTTCTAGTTTAGTGCTTGTTTAGAGTCGTAAGTCAAGCGGTCTAACCCACCGCTTAGACTTTCGAACTCGACCCGTTTGGTCGATCATTAGGATCCGACCAAGCATGTTTAGTGACCATAGTTACATAGGGAATAACCTTCCGAGGTTATACCTTATGGTCAGCTAGTTTAAGTAGTTGTATGATAGGTAGATTATATGCCATAGGTAAATGACCAAAATGCCCTTTTCATGCATAATTGGATTTTAAGCATATGTAACCTAAACATTTGTCACCTAACTGATTATGCAACCTATTTAAACATGTTTAGGAATATAATACTTGTCATAGGACTGGTTAGACGTCTCGAACGCGTTTTACGCGAACGACGCGTTAAAGTAGCATAAGCTACCTTAATGGGTCATAACGGGTCGAAAGCACTTAAGTTAGGTTCCGATTTAGAATGTAGGATTTGTTAAACCATATCACATGAGTTCCACACTCATTTGGTTTACAAGACCTCATTCTGTCCGATCTTCCGATTTAGGTGTCGATTTATTTACTAGTGATCCGATTACTAGGTACCACTTGAATTTCCTTGGTTTGTCTGAGCTTCGCTAAGTTCTTTAGATCAAGGATACACTTCCATTCAATGTGAGTACATAGTTCCCCTATTTACTGTTTTCAATTGTTTTGGGGTGATTCATATGTATTAAAACGATTTCGATATTTAAACGATGGTTTCAAAAACGATAAAGATGGTTTATATTAAACTAATAATGATTTCGATAATGTGAACGAACTTGTTGGTTGTAGTTACATAACGAATGACATTCATTAATTTTGGCCGAACCGACCAGTATTAGGTTATGGTACCATAGGATCTGACAAATCCCGTTATCAGACTACACCCATGGTTATGTGTGGGGGTTATGTAGGTAACGACCGAATCTGTGATTGTTAACTTACCCTTTGGTGGTTTGTTAATGTGAGAAACGAAATAGTCGAGTCACGAAGGTTTGAATGTTATTAGCGAGACGACCATAAGTAGTTTCACAAACTAAAACGAATATGATTTTGGGATGACTTAAACGATTTGGTTAAACGATTGGTTTTGGTTGGTGATTAAATAATGGGATGGGTGTAGTATGATAAAAGCATGGTAGATACGCCGCTGGTACATCTTATATATAAGTGCTTTTATCATATTATAATTCATGTCATTATTTAGTTCACTTGGGAAACGATTTTCGAAACGATGTCACACAACGAGGTTTTCAAAATGATATAAACCATACGAGTTATATTAACGAGATTTAACGAGATGTTTTACGAATTGGTTTACTAAAACAAAAGTCTTTGAGTTAGGAATCATGGCTACGAGATTTTATAAATTATAACCATCTTGATTTGAGTTGGTTAATCATGTTGCAATATTATTTACTTTTCAAAACAAGGTTTTCGAGGTATTACAATATATATAAACGAGCCATGATTCCGATACTCTTATAAAACCTATGTGCTCACCAGCATTTCCTTGCTGACTTTATTTTTATATATGTTTCAGGTGATGTTGCGTGATGATTGCTAGGGAGCATGTTCACTTAGGATTTGGACGTGGCCTTAGTGACATAAAAACGATAGTAGACGATGTTTAATTTGTTTGTTTGGTTTTAAGACAATGTAAATTACTTAATGAATCAATAAAACAAAACTTTTAATTACCATGGTTGTTGAAACGATGATTCTGTTACAACACTCCCCGACGTTTCCGCCACGGTTTGTTGTTTTACGTGGTCGGGGTGTGACAAGGCGTATCCTGCTTCATGAGTCACGATTGCTTCGTCGTTCATCGTCGGGATGCGGATAACAACCATCGTTCGATTGCTCGACAACTGGTCCATCCCAGTTACCACGTCGAGGCTTCCCATTAACTAGTTCTATCGAGGGCAAGTTTTCTAACTTATCCCTTTACTAAACCAAGTATATTCTTAAATTCATGAGATACGAAGCTATGGTCGGAACTGGTATCAAACAGCATAGATGCAAAATTTTTGGTTGACAGAGAACGTACCAGCAACCACATCTGGATCCTGGCATGCTTCACGAGCTCCGATGTTGGATGCTCCTTCACGGTCTTGGGTAACCTTCCTTGGGCAATCTTTCCAAAAGTGCCCCACGTCACCGCAGTTAAAACACCCTTGTCTACGTTCTTGATTGTCGCCATTTCCTCCCTGATAGTTACTGTTGTCGTTGTTTACTCCGTATCTTCTACTACCAACTTGATCTTGATTCCCATGTTTCTTCCGACGCCAACATATCTCCTTGCAGTGTCCCACTCTGCCACAGTTATCACACTTTTTATTTCTGCATTGCCCGGTATGATGACGCTGACATTCGTCGCACTTAGGTAGTTTATCCCTGTACTCCTTTCCCTTTTTGGCTTTGTTTTTGTTATTCGCCCGATCACCTTCTTGGAAATCGAGGAGCTTCCTCTTGTTCCTTCTAGATGAATCTACCTAAGTTTCCTTCTTCTCATCAGGGTTTGAAAACTTTTCCAGTCTAACTGCTTCTTTACTGAGTGCCACATTTAATTCGACCGCATTAATAGTTGTTAGCGGAGCTGATACCGCCATTAAGCGCAGGATCTGAGGCGCCAGTCCCCAGATGAATGGCTCCATCCTTTTCAACTCTGGTTCCACTAGGTACGGAACAACCCGCCACAAATCGTGAAGTCTCTGCACGTACTCCGCCACTTTTGGACCTTCCATCATTAGCTTCCAGAATTCGAATTCCAGCCTCTGGATTGCCATCTGAGAGCAAAAATCCCTACGCGTCATTTCCTTCAGCTCATCCCATGTTAAAGCATTCGTAGCAGCTCTGCCCATTATTCTAACCTGAGAGTTCCACCATGACAGGGCCCAATCTTGAAACAATCCTAACGCATACAGGACTTGTTGCTCCGGCGCACATCCGCACATTCGCAAAACAGCATCCATATTTTCTGTCCATTTCACAAAGGCTATGGCACCTCCAGTGCCGTCGAAATTCGGAGGCTTGTAGTCTAAAAACTGCTTGTAGGTACAACCTGTACCCAAGCAATCATCATCACAAAAAGTATTAGCAAGGCACACTTGGAATTGTCCAAACGTATTGTAATGTGTCTTAGGTGACTTAAACATTACCGTTGGGTGGGTTGATCCCTGAGATATTTTTGCTGAGTTGGTAGCGAAGAACCTCGTGCCGCGCGATGGCCTGTGTGATGTGCGCTTGTAGTTCCGCCTCGGTCATGGGCAGCTGAATGATCCTTTGAGAAATCTTCTACGAAAAGTTTGGATTGGTCAATTCTCATTTGTTCAGGGAGTGTAATTAGTTGTTTATAGATCATATGTATTTACACGTAATAAATCATCATATCAACACATCAAGCAACAACATTTTCATAGTATAAGAAAACAAATGGAATTATGTTAAATGAGAGTATAACAAACAAGTACGTACATTACAATCATAGCACATTCCTGTATATTGTTTAATGAAAATATTACGATTAGGTTTTCATTAAGCAGGTAAGCACATAATATCTCAATCATGGCATATCCAAGTTATTCAACAATGTATACAATGAGAATATTGCGACTGAGCTTGTATAAATCACCGACCACACATACAGTTTTACAAGTTCTACAATTGTATCATATCTCATCAAAAAGGACTATAGGGTCACATCACCCTTGTCCAAAATATCCATCGGTCTACAACAGTCATATACACAAAAAGTGGTATTCGAAAAAAAATCTTCGTAAGCCGGGCTCAATCGCGACACTCTCATTAAAAGTAGTCTATCTGCATAAGACCAAAAACCAACTACGCTGATGGTGGTGGAGGAGGAGGTGGAGGAACAAAAAGCAACCTGCGCAAATGCGCTAAATCCTCCTCAAGAGCATGAACGACACGCAGCAGGTAACTAATCTGCTGCTCCATAGTAAGAAAACGAACGTCAAAATCTGGGTATGGCAGAAGAGGAGCGGGTGAAGTCGCGAATGGTGACTAACAAGGACAAGGTGGAGGATGCGAGATCCTCTCAAGATCCATGACTCTCCGACACAACATCTCCTGCTGGAGCTGTAACGACAAAAGCAGATCATCCCTCGTGTATCCAGTATAATGTGAAGGATGATATGGATCAGAAACAGGCATCATGTTGGGCGAAAACCAGATAAGTGGCTCGCCCGATGGTGTAGTAACAAAAGGAGCAGTATGTGTAGCAGGTGCAAACGGTGGCATGAAAGGAAACGCTGCTGACATAGGTGGTATATGACTGGGCTGCTGACTCGATGGACCTTCCCCTGGACGGGGAGGAGGGATATCCTGTAGGAACATGACCAGTAGATCTGCGCAGTGAATGTCAGACATATGTGGGTGAAACGGGGCGATGTCAATGGGTGCATGTGTAGGTGCAGGTGGGGGAGTAACAGGCCTAACAAAAGGAGGCAATTCGTCGTCGTCCTCTATCCACCCATTATGGGTGAATGCATATCTGGGGTCTACATGGTCAGCAAAAGGAGCGTGATCAACGGCTGTAGGTATAGGGTCCGGTAAAGGTGGTGCAACAACAGGTATATCAACAGGTGCAGGGTCATGCTCAGGCAGAGGATCGTGAGCAGGTATAGGCTCAGGTGCAAGCATAAGCTCAGGGCCAGCTGGCGCAAGCTCAGTGTTGGACTATGTATGCCCAAGACACATATTACATTGATGTGGCTAGTATGTTACGATCCAAGTCGAGTCATACCCAATAACAAGCTAGACAAACACTTATATTATTTATTTGTGATATGATCAAACAAATAAATATTAACACTTGCAATATTTAGAAATTGGTGTTCTAAATAATTACACTTGAGAAACCAATAAATTATATGGATAATTTATTTTGAGAGAATATTTTATTTTGTTATTTAATGGGTTAAATAACATTTTAAAAGGTTGTATAAAGTCTTGCATTTATGTAGTGTTATATTTATAAAAGTTATAAATATATAAACAAAGACTTGAATTTTATAAAAGAATTTTTTTTTAAACAAAGCTAGGCCGCCCCCCCCCCCCCCACATGGGAACTCACAAACCTTTTGTTGGTCCAATGAAATGACATGCATGTTGTCACACTTGCATGTGTTTTGATTGGGAGTTGGTGGTGGCAATATTCTCTCTAAGATTATACAGATCATGGATGACAAAATGAAAAAAAAATGGTAGTAATTTTACTCTAAAATTTCGGCCATCATAGTGGTGTCTCTCAAGTGTTCGGTTTTGATCCTTAGTGTTCAAAATCCTAGCTAGTCTCGTGGTATTTGTTGGAAGCTTGGGGTATACAAGCTTGAGGCCTTCTACTCTTGAAGGCAACCGTTCAAGAAACATCATCCTTTTCATCTTCCTATTACTCCAAGAAGGTAGTTTTTCTAAACATCCTATGGTTGTGTTTGATAGTATGCATGTTCATATATGGATCCGGGTTTTGGGATTTTTCATATAAATGGAATTTATATCTTAGAAGGTAACATGTTTTAAACATTATTTCCGCTGCATTTTTATTTCATATGGATGAAATTACTTTGATAAACATGTTAAAATCCCATCAATGGCATCTAGAGCCCCTTATATGAGTGCATGCTTCAATAGATTAAAAATTTCGGGTTTCGGGTTTGAATAAAACCCTATGGCCGAAAATTTTAACATGGTTATCCCTTAGTTTTTCAAGATTATTTTCTTACATGCATAAGAGAATCTTGAAAAATTTATTTCATATGGATGATTTGTTTGTTTGGACAAAACTTACCTTTTCGTTTTTTTTTTGGACATAGCCGAAAATGGTTATAAAAGGGAACCATTTTTTTATGCTTCTTGAAATTAATATATATATATATATATATATATATATATATATATATGTGGATATATATTTTGGTGCATATGACATAGCCATGACCTAGTGTTGAATGATTGTGTTGTGATTCATTTTATTATTATTTTGTTCTTCCATTAGAAGATATGTAATTTATTTATTTTCATTTGGTATGTAAAATAAATAGATTAGGTGCATTTTATTTTATTAGAAAAATGTATTAGGATATATTTTGTAAAAGAAGATGCACACAAAAATGCGGTTTTGGTTTGGACCATAATTTCCGGTCCAAAGAATTTCATGGTTCTCAACGGGATTTTAACCCGAAAACCAAAACACATTTTTGAAGTCCAAAGGAGTTTGGAGCTGAAAATAAAAGACTTTTGGAAGCTCAAAGAAGGTGGAGAAATCACAACACAAGAAGGAGACTTGAAGCATTTGGATGCGGGATCAAGTGGGAGTTCATCGACACATTACTTGTGTCATTTTTCACCCTTTAGGAAGGACTTTTTGGCACACTTGTTTCGGCTAACAAGTGTTGTCAAAATAGTTGGCTATGGTTATGCACCTATTGTTATGTTTGATATGCTTGTTTGGTTGCTTATTTTGTTGTTTTAGATGATATGTCGATATGCATGACTTAACAAACTAATAATCAACAACAAGCGTAAAATTGGTTCTTAACAAAATCATTAAAATGGTTAATAAAGGTTTTATTAAAAATTAATGATTTTATAATAAAATGGGTTTTATTAAAAAGAACCTTGAAAATTAGTTTTCACTAAAGTACCATTGATTTGAATGCATGCAAATGTATGGTACATAATATTTTCTAAACTAGAATTTTGAAATATTAAAAACCATTTTATAAAACAAGTCAAACACCATCCTTTTATACAACACTCGAAACACTTTGGAACTCTTATTGTGGGATAAAGGTCACCTAACCACATTTGAGGGAACTTGTATGTTCGAGATGGGTTTACCATGTTTGTGGGATAAAGGTCACCTAACCACTTATGTGAATAAACTCACACGTGTGTGTAAGTTGGACGACTTGATTTGGAAACCATGAACTTAGGGTCACCAAAGCATGGGGAACAAAGGTGTTGATGGGATTAAACATGCCAACTAAACATAAAGATGTTTAACTGATCCCATATGGCTAGAAATTGCAAAGAGTTGCAATTGTCAAACGTTGACTACCTTGTTAATTTAAATAGAGGGATAAAGGTCACCTAACCAATATTTAAATGTAACGTTGGATTCTAGATTTTAATTATTAATTGTCTTTATGACACAAAAGGGTATTAATGATTAAAATATAATAATATCGAAAATACTAAAATTGAACTTGTTAAATTTTGTAGATGGCCGCTAACAATGCAAACCCGATTAACCAAACCGTCCGAAACCTATCACTAAGAACCATCCTTGAAAAGGATCATCTCAACCATAACAACTTCATGGATTGGTTTCGAAACTTGATAATCGTTCTCAAGCAAGAGAAGATATCCTATGTGTTGGACGATCCTATTCCCGATGAACCTAACGTGGAAGATGTGGAAGCCTACAACGATTGGGTTAAGTATACCGAGGACTCCATGCAAGCCTCATGCCTAATGTTGGGAACTATGATTCCCGAAATTCAAAAGGATTTTGAACATCACGGGGCATACGACATGATTACCCAGTTAAAGGAAATGTTCCTACAACAAGCAAGGGTAGAACGCTTCGAAACTGTTCGGGCGCTTCATGCAGGTCGAATGGAGGAAACCCAATCGGTATCATCTTATGTCCTTAAGATAAAAAGCCACATTGATCGCCTCGAAAGGCTAAATTGTCCCGTCTCTAAAGAGTTGGCTACGGATTTGATCCTCAACTCTTTAACAAAGAAATTCGAGAGCTTTGTAATGAATTACAACATGAATGGATGGGACAAGAGCATTGGTGAACTTCATGCAATGCTTAAAACGGCCGAAGCAGGAATGGGCAAAAAGGCTTTACCCGTCCTAGCGATCACTGAAGGAGGTAACAAGAAGAGGCCCCACCCCGAATCTAAAGCAAACTATGCTAAAAGAAAGGGACATGTCAAAGGAAAGGGAAAAGGAAAAGCTAAAGCAGAACCCGCCAAACCAAAAGAGAAGAAGCAAAAGGTTCCTACGAATGACCCATGTTTTGAATGTGGTGAGATAGGACATTGGAAGAGAAATTGTCCGACCTATCTCAAAGAGTTGAAAAACAAGAGGGATGCAGGGCAAACCTCAGGTACTATCTTTATGATACATGTTGAGCTTAATGTTATTTCTTCTAACACATGGGTACTAGATACCGGATGTGGAACTTATATTTGCAATTCGTTGCAGGGGTTCAAAAGAAATAGACATTACAAGAAGGGAGACACTAGTCTCTTCATGGGCAACGGAGCAAAGGTTGATGTCGAAGCTCAAGGAGACTACGTTTTAGAGCTTCCAAGTGGTTTGGAAGTTATTTTGAAGAAGGTTTTGTATGCTCCTAGTTTAACTAGGAACATAATTTATGTTTCCCTTTTAAGACAATGTGGTTTTAATTTCGAATTTGTTAACCAAGACATTTATGTTTCTATGAATGATGTGTTTTATTTTAAAGCTATGTCTTTAAATGGTATTTATGAATTAGATCATGATAACGCATCATATGATAGCTCAATGTACCAAGTAACCAACAAGAAACTCAAAATGGATTTGAGTGATTCATATCTTTGGCATTGTCTCCTTGGACATATAAGCAAGAATCGCATGCATACACTTCAGAAAAATGGTCTTTTAAATACAAATGAAGATAATTCATTTGATGTATGCGAATCTTGTTTACAAGGCAAAATGACCAAGACACCCTTAAGTGGAACTTTTGAAAGGGCTAAAGATTTACTAGGTATCATACATTCAGATGTATGTGGTCCTTTTAAGCCGATGACTAGGAATGGTGAAAAATACTTCATTACCTTTATCGATGACTATAGTCGTTATGGTTATGTGTACTTAGTAAGACACAAGGATGAAGCATTTGAAATGTTCAAAGACTTCAAAAGTGAAGTTGGAAATCAACTCAAGAAAACAATCAAGGTCCTTCGCACCGATAGAGGAGGTGAATACCTTAGTGGTGCTTTTCAAGATCATCTTAGGAGTTGTGGGATTATCTCACAACTTACTCCACCTGGAACACCACAACACAATGGTGTGTCCGAAAGGATAAATCGAACTCTATTAGATATGGTTCGATCTATGATGGCTAGAAGCACATTACCTCTATCATTTTGGGGTTACGCTTTGCTCTCCGCAGTCCGTATATTAAATATGGCCCCAACCAAGAAAGTGGAAAAGACACCTTTTGAAATATGGCATGGAAACCCTCCATCATTATCATTCTTAAGGGTTTGGGGTTGTGAAGCTTATGTTAAGCAATACACTCCAAATAAATTGGAAGTCCGATCCCTAAGTGTATCTTTGTAGGATATCCTAAAGATGATATAGGATATTATTTCTACGACCCAACCGAGCAAAAGGTATTTATTGCTCGAAAGGGTAAGTTCTTAGAAGCTAAGTTCCTTATGGATGGAAATAGTGGTAGAACAGTGGAGCTTGAGGAGGATCAAGAACCACAAGATGATAAACATTTGGTTGATACTAGCGCTCAACAAGAGGTTGTTGAAAATGATCAAGAGGTTGATCAGAACACACAAAATGTTCGCAGATCTGGTAGAATTAGTAGTCCACCTGAAAGATATGGATTTTTCATGGATGGATGCTACATGGTAGATTCAGATGAACCAACCACATACCATGATGCCATGTCAAAATATGATTGTGACAAATGGCTTGAAGCCATGAACATAGAGATGCAATCCATGTATGATAACCAAGTTTGGGAATTGGTTGTGCCACCACTTAACTCCAAAGTAGTTGGAAGTAAGTGGGTTTTCAAGAAGAAAACTGATATGCATGGTAACTTGGATACTTACAAAGCAAGACTTATAGCAAAAGGTTTCACTCAAACTCAAGGGATTGATTATGATGAGACCTTCTCGCCTGTGGCGATGCTAAAGTCGATCAGGATATTATTTGCCATAACTGCATATTATGACTATGAGATCTGGCAATTGGATGTCAAAATGACTTTTCTTAATGGATATCTTGATGAAGATGTCTATATGGTTCAGCCTGAAGGTTTTTTCGATCCAAAACATCCTGACAAAGTATGCAAGTTAAAGAAATCAATCTATGGATTGAAACAAGCATCTAGAAGTTGGAATCACCGTTTTGATGAAGAAATTAAGAATTTTGGATTCATCAAGAACGGCGATGAAGCTTGTGTGTATAAGAAAGCTACTGGGAGCATCATCACTTTCTTAGTACTGTATGTCGATGACATTCTACTATTTGGGAATGACATTCCAACCATGGAAGGTGTAAAAGCTTGGCTTGGAAGTTGTTTTTCCATTAAGGATCTTGGTGAAGTAGCCTACATTTTGGGAATAAAGGTCTATAGGGATAGATCAAGGCGCTTGATAGGTTTAAACCAAAGTGCATACATTGACAAAGTCTTGAATAGGTTCCAAATGGAAAACTCTAAGAGAGGTTTTTTACCTATTCAAAAGGGGACAATATTGAATACATCTCAATGTCCAAGCTCAAAGGATGAGCAAGAGAAAATGAAAAGAATCCCATATGCGTCAGCTATAGGATCCATCATGTATGCAATGATATGCACCAGACCGGACGTCTCATGCGCCTTGAGCATGACGAGTAGATACCAGCAAAATCCAGGTAACAATCATTGGATGGCTGTTAAAAGCATATTGAAATATCTTAGGAGGACTAAGGATATGTTCTTAATATATGGATCTGGTGAGGAGGAGCTCGTTGTAAAGGGTTACACGGACGCGAGTTTCCAAAACGATCGAAGTGATTCTCGATCACAATCGGGGTATGTCTTCATTTTAAATGGTGGAGCAGTCTCCTGGAAAAGCTCAAAACAAGACGTAGTAGCATTGTCCACTACAGAATCATAATACATCGTCACTTCATTGGCAGCCCAAGAAGCTGCATGGTTGAAGAAATTCATAGCCGACCTAGGGGTGGTTCCTACCATTCAAGACCCCCTAGAGATCTTTTGTGATAACAAGGGTGTGATTGCACAAATCAAGGAACCTCGTGCGCACCAAAAGACTAGACATATCGAGCGGAGATTCAACTACATAAGGGATGAAGTTGAAAAAGGAAAGATATGTATCCGCCAAGTTCACACCGATCAAAACATTGCGGATCCACTCACGAAGCTCCTTGACAGGGCAAAACATGAGGGTCATACATGTTCCTTAGGACTTTGATATTCTAGTGATTGGATTTGATCTATTTTGTATTTGGATATTGAAACAATTGTTAATTTAACTCTTTTATGGTATTTTGAGTTACGTTTCATATTAGCATGTTTAAATCCGTGAATAAGTTAATTATTCTAAATGTCCGTAGTCGATCATAATTGTGGGAACAAATATGAATGTAAGACTATTATGAACTTGGATTGGTGGATATTCATTTAGAATGAATATAGAGCAAAGTGTTGCTGCCAAAGTTCATAGATATTTGTGGGATACAAATATTGGACTGACTCGCTCTCAAATATTACTGCGTGGAATCATTTGTGATTGATCATAAGTAAATTTTGAGTAAAGGCGAATATCATAGTATCCTCTGACCTGAGATAGATATTGGGTCTTGATATTCACCAAGTATTATACCTTGACCTAGTTCTTAGTTGTCTGTAATAAGGCAGTACACAAGCTAAACTCAGGTGTGGTACAAGGTGATTGTGAGAGACATATGTAGTCAAGAAGGGATTTGTTCCTCTTATTCGTTGAGAGTAAGATGTCTAAGGCCTGATAAAGTTAAATCAACAGAGAGTGATCACTCTATGTCTCTGGATTTAACATGACATCTGTAACGAAAGGATAAATGATAGATTCACCTAAATCATGTTCAAGTAAGGGACTTGAAAGGGATGATGTTATTGAATGGCAAATATAGTCATACGTATTGGGGGTAGTAAACCGTAGTTAGGCGTCATTTACTGCTTGCATCAATCTTCTATGTATCTTGTGCAAGTGAGAGATTGTTGGACTCTGTATGCCCAAGACACATATTAAATTGATGTGGCTAGTACGTTATGATCCAAGTCGAGTCATACCCAATAACAAGCTAGACAAACACTTATATTATTTATTTGTGATATGATCAAACAAATAAATATTAACACTTGCCATATTTAGAAATTGGTGTTCTAAATAATTACACTTGAGAAACCAATAAATTATATGGATAATTTATTTTGAGAGAATATTTTATTTTGTTATTTAATGGGTTAAATAACATTTTAAAAGGTTGTATAAAGTCTTGCATTTATGTAGTGTTATATTTATAAAAGTTATAAATATATAAACAAAGACTTGAATTTTATAAAAGAATTTTTTTTTTTAAAACAAAGCTAGCCCCCCCCCCCCACATGGGAACTCACAAACCTTTTGTTGGTCCAATGAAATGATATGCATGTTGTCATACTTGCATGTGTTTTGATTGGGAGTTGGTGGTGGCAATATTCTCTCTAAGATTATAAAGATCATGGATGACAAAATGAAAAAAAAAATGGTAGTAATTTTACACTAAAATTTTGGCCATCATAGTGGTGTCTCTCAAGTGTTCGGTTTTGATCCTTAGTGTAAAAATCCTAGCTAGTCTCGTGGTGTTTGTTGGAAGCTTGGGGTATACAAGCTTGAGGCCTTCTACTCTTGAAGGCAACCGTTCAAGAAACATCATCCTTTTCATCTTCCTATTACTCCAAGAAGGTAGTTTTTCTAAACATCCTATGGTTGTGTTTGATAGTATGCATATTCATATATGGATCTGGGTTTTGGGATTTTTCATATAAATGGAATTTATATCTTAAAAGGTAACATGTTTTAAACATTATTTCCGCTGCGTTTTTATTTCATATGGATGAAATTACTTTGATAAACATGTTAAAATCCCATCACTCAGGATCAGCGGGTATCATGTCAGGATCGACAGGTGCCCCAAAAGGCTGATCATCAGGGACAAACTCAATCTCATCATCAAACTCGAAGTCCTGCAGAGGAACAGGTGCGGCAGACATAGCTGTGTCAGAATCAGAATCGGTGGGATATCGCTGTAATCCCAGTGCATGCAAAGTAGTGGAAGACAGTAACTTGAAAGAATCCGAAGCAGGATGATCAGAAGAAATCTCAACAATAGGAATATCAACAAGAGGAACAACAACGTCATCACCAACTGGAACTCCATCACCCTGAACAGCGTCAGGGGGACCATCAATGAAAAGATCGATATCATCGTCAGACAAAGCGTCCAAAGGCAAATCCTCAAGAGGAAATGCAACAAGGGGCAAAGGATCAGGTATCGGAACAAGAAATGGATCCTCGACAGGGAAACCATCAGCTAGCGGTATATCATCGCCAAAATCTGGTAAGGCAAACGGCTGGAAATCATCATTATCGCTATTCGTGGTGTCAGATGTAAAAACCTCATCCTCTGGGATGATCTCCTCATCCGAAACCATGGCCATAGGGTCTACGGTATCGGATACTCCACTCTCGGAGAAGGGCATGGTGTCTGTAACAAGTAATCACAAAATATGCACATATATCAACAATCATCAAATAAGCATGTAAGCAGTAACAATGTAAGCATGTATTCATCCTAGTCATCCCAGACTATCCCACCCAGCCTCTCAGACTGAACTTCCTAGCCTCTCAGACTAAAACCTTCCCAGTTTCTCAAACTGACTACCCAGTCTCTCAGATTAAACTTCCCAAGTCTCTAAACTTCCCCAGTCTCTAAGACTCAATTTCCCCAATCTCTAAGACTGAACTTCCCCAGTCTCTAAGACTCAATTTCCCCAGTCTGTAAGACTGAACTTCCCCAGTCTCTAAGACTGAATTATAAACATAGCCTTGAAATGTGTTTTTGTGCCTTTTGTTTGAAAAAATGTTTGTTTTCAGGATCTGGACGTTTTGTGTATGCAATGAAAACACGTTGTGAAAACATTTTCGTGAGAGCCCTAATGATCGTAGTCTAGACTCGAGAAAGAATCCTAGTTCGCTACGACCGAAGCTCTGATACCAAGCTGTCACACCCTAACTTTTGCGGAAGCGTGATTATTGGTGTGACTTCTTAATACTGTAGCATTCAATCATAACAATGTTATATGATAAAAACAGTAGATGTTCATCCATAAATTTAAGTTTGAAAATAACATAACATACTTGTCTGAAACGTTGACACCAAATTCAAGTTACAAACCACAACATGTTTAAATGAGTTCATGCAGACTCAACAAAAGACCTTTAAATAAAACCGGGTTTAGAAACATGTGTCCCGTCCAGGAATAGGATACACTTCCTAAACTCTAACAACCTTGGATGACATCTTTTATTCATTACGCAGCTTGACTACATGCACACACCTGCTAGATCCACTTAGTTCCCTGAAATACATGTAATTTGAAAAACATCAACAAAAGTTGAGCGAGTTCATGTGTGAGTGTATGAATAAACCTTTAAAGTATATATGTATGTAGGTATGTCCCTGGTATGCAGCAATAAGGAAAAGTAGATCACCAATGGGTTGCAAAGCCAATGGTATGTGTGAAATGGTGCAGGAAGACTCAAACCTAGCAGATTTGTCTCCGGGAATAAGACATAGTCACCACACGGGCCACCCTGGTCCGCATGGGTGTGGGCTCGCTACACCCAAATAGATCTATCACTCATGTCCCTCGGTCCTACGACGAGGATTAATGGCCTTAAGTGTTATACCCACCATTCACATGATCTAGCAGTAACCCTCCTTAGCTAACTATACCATGTATAAAACGTTTGTAATAATTGTAACATGTATTTCACCCCCGAAGTATAAAACTGAAAACAGTTAAAAGAAAAAGGGGGACATGAACTCACTGTATTGCGTCTTCGGTACTCGCGACTCAAATCTCCTCAGCAACATGACTACCTACAATGTGCTAGGGTCTATTAGACGAACGGGCCATGCCTTGCCTTAGTATTTACATTTTTTAGTTACGTTTCTGGTATTATTCCGAGTTATAATTATTAAAATAATAGATAGTTTAACTTTAAGTTATATTTAAATTTGGAATAATTTGCTGAACAATATTTTTGTAACTATACATCTCAAGTATTTATTTCCGTATTTCCTTCCCAAGGATGGGGGTATCTCATACATGTATCTTTGTATTCTTGTATTTGTAATCCCAAAATAATATATTTTCAAGTCCCACTTTAGAAAATATATATAGCTTATTTTGTCCAAAAATAATGTATTTAAAAAAAATATATATTTTTCCCAAAAATCATCTATCTTCTAAATATACTAAGAAAATATATTTTTACTTCCAAAAATAATATATTTTCTCCTTGTCAAAAATATGATACAACCTTGTAATATATACAGGAACCATATTTTCATTTCTTGTATCCAAAATAATATTTACCAAAAATATATTTATAACGGTATTTTCCGGAATATTTCATAAGTTACGTTCTTGCGTTCGGTTTCACGATATTATGTGTGTAACTTATATATTTATTCCTTGTGATTTTTGGTATTATTTTAGATAGGTATTTTGTTAAGTTATATTACTTTAAAACCTAAAATAATATAACTAATACAAAGTATACAAATAATCACACACAATGTGTCTTCTAAATATATATCTTTTAAATACATATCTAGTTATTTTTATTTACAAAAACCAACCTCCAATACTTGTATTTTTGTAGCAAAATCTATGGCAAGGTTTATGTTGAAAACCATAGTTAAAACACACTTGTAAACATTTGTTTAGAAAATATTTTTCTAAGTGTTTATAGTTTTAGAAAATTTCGCCATAGTTTCCCCTAAAAATGGAGGTGTCCATGCTATTAAAGTGTCAAACTATTTCGTTTAATGATCTTTAAGTACCCTTTTGTGACTCTTTTAATTCTTGACACTTAGGAAAGCATTCAGGACCATTTTGCCATATTTTTGCATGTAACAAGTTTGTTAGATTACTGAATTTTGCTAAAATATGCTGAATTCAGCACTTTTAGTGGGTTTTAGGCACTTTCCGACACTTAATCTATCACCTAGTGAAGCAGTTTTATGGTCCTTATTTCCCTACACACCATACTAGTGTAAAACCTTGTCTCTGGCCCATACGGGGTCTCAAAACACTGTTTGTCTATGTACTGACATTGTCAGCATTTTTCTGAGTTATCCACTAATTGTGCTAACTGTGCTTTGTGCATCGTTTATGTCACTAAAGTTTGTATGTGATAAATGATGTGACAGTACGCAATATGTGATGCACATGTAAGTATGATGCAGTAATCAGAAAGCAATTCAAGTCATAAATTGTAAATCAGCACAGTCATTTAGGCACTAATCATAGTTAATTAATTGTATGGATGTATGCAAATTTGACAGTTGTCACATTCTCCCCCTGTTAAGAAAATTTCGTCCTCGAAATTTGTACTACCTTAACTCCTTAGGGTTACATTGTGCGTGTATGTGTATGAATAATACTGAGGTAGGTAACCCAAAACCGAATCAAAACTTATTCAAATCAGGCGAATCCAAGGATATCTTACTATAATCGGAACCTAGCAGTTAAAAAGTATGTGTTTCAGGATTTGTTGTCAAAGATACAAGACGTATTGACGTATAGTCTAGTGTAATCCAGTTAACAGGGGTTCCACAAAAGGGGAGTTTTGAACAATAGGATTCTCAAATAATCGGTCACAATATGCAAATGAGTTTTTCAAAAACCATAGCATCCGCTAAATGAACCCAAAATCAACAACTTGAATATGAAAAAGATCCGTCAACTTTCGAATAAATAAATGGTAAGGATTAGCGTGTTGACATTCTTGAATTGCGAAAATACACCGAATGAAATACAAGCGAATCTGGTGTCTCATTGTCTTGATTCGTAGTTGCATCAGGAATGTTTAAATGACAAGTCAGACAAAAGTATATGTAGTTTTGGGTGAAACGATTGACCATGATTAGCACAAGCTACAATTTGTAATGTCACCACAAGGTGTCGTAATTGACATATTTTAACAATAGCGGTGACTGAACAAGTCCACCGTGCTTGGAATCAAGGAAAGTGTATTGAAACAGTTCTGAAAATTTAATTTAAACAGCGTCATGGGGTTTTAATCGAATTTGGAACATCAAAGAACTACTGTTTCCGATTGAAGATGGAAAACAATAAACAGTGTGAGGTATTCAATTTGTAATGAAAGAATCGTTAGGAGGTACACCGTGATATGAAATGAATCTAGGTACCATTGTCTCAACACACAACTGTGTTGAGACCGCTTTAGTCGATAAACAAAACGGATTTAGGGAAAGTCAATGAATAAACAATTAAATTCGTGTATGAGGTGCGTAACCAAATTAGCGCAAGCTTCAATTCTGTGAAAGTATCACCGCATGGTATCAACAAACGATTTAGTGGAGTCGTAGACCAACCAAGTCTACTACGACTCGAAACGAAGGAATCTTTGCAAAAATTTTTGAATATGATGCTCTCAATACATCATATGGCATCTTAAATTGAATATGCGAAATGGACAAGTTCAAGCAATTGAACTAGGTTTCAGCGTAATCTGACAATAAACGTATGTATCAACAAGGGAATCTCAGCATGGTTACAAAGATGAACTATGAATGTAACTTGAAAGAAAAGAGTTTCAAGAATGTGTGTTGACTTAATAACAAAGGAGCCAACAATTCAATAACGTAGGTTATTAGAATCATAAACCAATAATTAGTTTTAGCAAAATAATATTTGAACCTCAATGAAGCGCTTATTCGAAATGAAACCACATGCGTAGCAAATGGTGCATGTGTGACATATAAGTTTCCCAGTAATGACACAATGAGTATTTGTTAGAATTAAGAATGACCAAGTATTGAAGCAAATGCGTGTTCGCTCTCAGCGAAGAAAATTAACGTGATGCAACTACCATTAAGGGGAGTAGAGATGCAAACATCCTTTCGCTAGAAACAAAAGTGGAGATTTTAACAAAAGAAAATTTGGGTGCTTTCTGTTTGGTTGACTGAAGTAGCATATCTGTCAGGATAATGGGGTTTGCTTGAGTTAACAAGTTTCGACCTGGGTGACAACCTCTACTAGTTTCGACCTGGGTTCTCAAAGGATTAAGCACATGTTTTCTAGGTTCTCAAAGTTTCATATTCTGTTTAAAACTGTTTAGTGCATTGAGTAGGAAACAAATTTTTTGTGTGTGTTTAAATAAGTTATTGTCCCACAATTTCCCCGGTATACTTTCTTCCTGAATTCACAGCTAACAACACTCGATCATCGATCAGTCGGGAAATAGTAGTTGGATCCTCACAGTTAGTTAAATAATTCGTTAATCCTCACCTAGAGTTACCGACTCTTGTTGGTTAGCTCGTTCGGCTCCTGGTAGTTGATGCTCAATTGAAAATCATCGTCCTTCTTCTTGACAAGCAGAACTAGGGTTTTCCCAAAATGAGAAACTTGGTCTGTTAGCTTCTTTCTCTAGCAATTCCTGAAGCTGTTCTGACAATCCTAGCATCTCCGAAGGTGTAAGTCGTTAAGGTGCATTGACTGCAGGAGCGGTGCCTGGAATAAAATCGATGCGAGATTCGATTTGTCGTTGAGGAGATACTTCTGGCAAGTCTTCGGGGGAAGACTTCAGGATATTCCCTCATCAAAGGGATATCTTCGATTTTGGTTCGTCGGCTCCCTTGTCCACGACAATGAGCCAAGAAGGCAACACATCCTTTGCGCGAAAACCTCTGTGTCTTCAAGCACTAGTAGTTTGTAGAGGCGTATCCTGCTTCATGAGTCACGATTGCTTCGTCGTTAATCATCGGGATGCGGATAACAACCATCGTTCGATTGCTCGACAACTGGTCCATCCCAGGTACCACGTCGAGGCTTCCCATTAACTAGTTCTATCGAGGGCAGGGTTTCTAACTTATCCCTTTACTAAACCAAGTATATTCTTAAATTCATGAGATACGAAGCTATGGTCGGCACTGGTATCAAACAGCATAGATGCAAAAATTTTGGTTGACAGAGAACGTACCAGCAACCACATCTGGATCCTGGCATGTTTCACGAGCTCCGATGTTGGATGCTCCTTCACGGTCTTGGGTAACCTTCCTTGGGAAATCATTCCAAAAGTGCCCCACGTCACCGCAGTTAAAACACCCTTGTCTATGTTCTTGATTGTCGCCATTTCCGCCCTGATAGTTACTGTTGTCGTTGTTTACTCCGTATTTTCTACTACCAACTTGACCTTGATTCCCACGTTTTTTCCGGCGCCAACACATCTCCTTGCAGTGTCCCACTCTGCCATAGTTATCACACTTTTCATTTCTGCATTGCCCGGTATGATGACGCTGACATTCGTCGCACTTAGGTAGTTTACCCCTGTACTCCTTTCCCTTTTTGGCTTTGTTTTTGTTATTCGCCTGATCACCTTCTTGGAAATCGAGGAGCTTCTTCTTGTTCCTTCAAGATGACTCTACCTGAGTTTCCTTCTTCTCGTCAGGGTTTGAAAACTTTTCCAGTCTAACTGCTTCTTTACTGAGTGCCACACTTAATTCGACCGCATTAATAGTTGTTGGCGGAGCTGATACCGCCATTAAGCGCAGGATCTGAGGCGCCAGTCCCCAGATGAATGGCTCCATCCTTTTCAACTCTGGTTCCACTAGATACGGAACAACCCGTGACAAGTCGTGAAGTCTCTGCACGTACTCCGGCACTTTTGGACCTTCCATCATTAGCTTCCAGAATTCGAATTCCAGCCTCTGGATTGCCATCTGAGAGAAAAACTCCCTACGCATCATTTCCTTCAGCTCATCCCATGTTAAAGCATTCGTAGCAGCTCTGCCCATTATTCGAACCTGAGAGTTCCACCATGACAGGGCCCAATCTTGAAACGATCCTAACGCATACAGGACTTGTTGCTCCGGCGCACATCCGCTCATTCGTAAAACAGCGTCCATATCTTCGGTCCATTTCACAAAGGCTATGGCACCTCCAGTGCTGTCGAAATTCAGAGACTTGTAGTCTAAAAACTGCTTGTAGGTACAACCTATACCGAAGCAGTCATCATCACAGAAAGTATTAGCAAGGCTCACTTGGAATTGTCCAAATGTATTGTAATGTGTCTTAGGTGACTTAAACATTACCGTTGGGTGGGTTAATCCCTGAGATATTTTCGTTGAGTTGGTAGCGAAGAACCTAGTGCCGCGCGATGGCCTGTGTGATGTGCGCTTGTAGTTCCGCCTCGGTCATGGGCAACTGAATGATCCTTTAAGACATCTTCTATGAAAAGTTTGGATTGGTCAAGTCTCATTTGTTCAAGGAGTGTAATTAGTTGTTTAGAGATCATATGTATTTACACGTAATAAATCATCATATCAACACATCAAGCAACAACATTTTCATAGTATAAGCAAACAAATGGAATTATGTTAAATGAGAGTATAACAAACAAGTACGTCCATTACAATCATAGCACATTCCTGTATATTGTTTAACGAGAATATTACGATTAGGTTTTCATTAAGCAGGTAAGCACATAATATCTCAATCATGGCATAACCAAGTAATTCAACAATGTATACAATGAGAATATTGCGATTGAGCTTGTATAAATCACCGACCACACATACAGTTTTACAAGTTCTACAATTGTATCATATCTCATCAAAAAAGACTACAGGGTCATAACACCCTAGTTCAAAATATCCATCAGTCTACAACAGTCATATACACAAAAAGTGGTCTTCGAAAAAAAATCTTCGTAAGCCGGGCTCAATCACGACACTCTCATCAAAAGTAGTATATCTGCATAAGACCAAAAACCAACTACACTGATGGTGGTGGAGGAGGAGGTGGAGGAACGAAAAGCAACCTGCGTAAATGCGCTAAATCCTCCTCAAGAGCATGAACGACACGCAGCAGGTAACTAATCTGCTGCTCCATAGTAAGAAAACGAACGTCAAAATCTGGGTATGGCAGAAGAGGAGCGGGTGAAGTCTTGAATGGTGACTGACAAGGACAAGGTGGAGGACGCGGGATCCTCTCAAGATCCATGACTCTCCGACACAACATCTCCTGCTGGAGCTGTAACAACAAAAGCAGATCATCCCTCGTGTATCTAGTATAATGTGAAGGATGATATGGATCAGAAACAAGCATCGTATTGGGCGGAAACCAGATAAGTGGCTCGCCCGATGGTGTAGTAACAAAAGGAGCAGTATGTGTAGCAGGTGCAAACGGTGGCATGAAAGGAAAGGCTGCTGACACAGGTGGTATATGACTGGGCTGCTGACTCGATGGACCTTCCCATGGACGGGGAGGAGGGATATCGTGTAGGAACGTGACCGGTAGATCCGTTCGGTGAATGTCAGAAATATGTGGGTGAAACGGGGCGATGTCAATGGGTGCATGTGTAGGTGCAGGTGGGGGAGTAACAGGCCTAACAAAAGGAGGCAAGTCGTCATCGTCCTCTATCCACCCATTATGGGTGAATGCATATCTGGGGTCTACATGGTCAGCAAAAGGAGCGTGATCAACGGCTGTAGGTATAGGGTCCGGTAAAGGTGGTGCAACAACAGGTATATCAACAGGTGCAGGGTCATGCTCAGGCAGAGGATCGTGAGCAGGTATAGGCTCGAGTGCAAGCATAGGCTCAGGGCCAGCAAGCGCAAGCTCAGGATCAGCGGGTATCATGTCAGGATCGACAGGTGCCCCAAAAGGCTGATCATCGGGGACAAACTCAATCTCATCATCAAACTCGAAGCCCTGCAGAGGAACAGGTGTGGCAGACATAGCTGTGTCAGAATCAGAATCGGTGGGATATCACTGTAATCCCAGTGCATGCAAAGTAACGGAAGACACTGACTCGAAAGAATCTGAAGCAGTATGATCAGAAGAAATCTCAACAATAGGAATATCAACAAGAGGAACAACAACGTCATCACCAACTGGAACTCCATCACCCTGAATAGCGTCAGGGGGACCATCAATGAAAAGATCGATATCATCGTCAGACAAAGCGTCCAAAGGCAAATCCTCAAGAGGAAATGCAGTAAGGGGCAAAGGATCGGGGATCGGAACAAGAAATGGATCCTCGAAAGGGAAACCATCAGCTAGCGGTATATCATCACCAAAATCTGGTAGGGCAAACGGCTGGAGATCATCATCATCGCTACTCGTGGTGTCAGATGTAAAAACCTCATCCTCTGGGATGATCTCATCATCCGAAACAATGGCCATAGGGTCTACGGTATCGGATACTCCACTCTCGGAGGAGGGCATGGTGTCTGTAACAAGTAACCACAAAATATGCACATACATCAACAATCATCAAATAAGCATGTAAGCAGTAACAATGTAAGCATGTATTCATCCTAGTCTTCCCAGACTATCCCACCCAGCCTCTTAGACTGAACTTCCTAGCCTCTCAGACTAAAACCTTCCCAGTTTCTCAAACTGACTACCCAGTCTCTCAGATTAAACTTCCCCAGTCTCTAAACTTCCCAGTCTCTAAGACTCAATTTCCCCAGTCTCTAAGACTGAACTTCCCCAGTCTCTAAGACTCAATTTCCCCAGTCTCTAACACTGAACTTCCCCAGTCTCTAAGACTGAATTATAAACATAGCCTTGAAATGTGTTTTTGTGCCTTTTGTTTGTAAAAAAATGTTTGGTTTCGGGATCTGGACGTTTTGTGTATGCAATTAAAACATGTTGTGAAAACATTTTCGTGAGAGCCCTAATGATCGTAGTCTAGACTCGAGAAAGAATCCTAGTTCGCTACGACCGAAGCTCTGATACCAAGCTGTCACACCCTGACTTTTGCGGAAGCGTGATTATTGGTGTGACTTCTTAATACCGTAGCATTCAATCATAACAATGCTATATGATAAAAAAAAGTAGATGTTCATCCATAAATTTAAGTTTGAAAATAACATAACATACTTGTCTGAAACGTTGACACCAAATTCAAGTTACAAACCACAACATGTTTAAATGAGTTCATGCAGACTCAACAAAAGACCTTTAAATAAAACCGGGTTTAGAAACATGTGTCCCGTCCAGGAATAGGATACACTTCCTAAACTCTAACAACCTTGGATGACATCTTTTATTCATGACGCAGCTTGACTACATGCACACACCTGCCAGATCCACTTAGTTCCCTGAAATACATGTAATTTGAAAAACATCAACAAAAGTTGAGCGAGTTCATGTGTGAATGTATGAATAAACCTTTAAAGTATATATGTATGTAGGTATGTCCCTGGTATGCAGCAATAAGGAAAAGTAGATCACCAATGGGTTGCAAAGCCAATGGTATGTGTGAAATGGTGCAGGAAGACTCAAACCTAGCAGATTTGTCTCCGGGAATAAGACATAGTCACCACATGGGCCACCCTGGTCCGCATGGGTGTGGGCTCGCTACACCCAAATAGATCTATCACTCATGTCCCTCGGTCCTACGGCGAGGATTAATTGCCTTAAGTGTTATACCCACCTTTCACATGATCTAGCAGTAACCCTCCTTAGCTAACCATACGATGTATAAAACGTTTGTAATAATTGTAACATGTATTTCACCCCCGAAGTATAAAACTGAAAATAGTTAAAAGAAAAGGAGGACATGAACTCACTGTATTGCGTCTTCGGTACTCGCGACTCAAATCTCCTCAGCAACACGACTACCTACAATTTGCTAGGGTCTATTAGACGAACGGGCCGTGCCTTTCCTTAGTATTTAAATTTTTGAGTTACGTTTCTGGTATTATTCCGAGTTATAATTATTAAAATAATAGATATTTTAACTTTAAGTTATATTTAAATTTGGAATAATTTGCTGAACAATATTTTTGTAACTATACTTCTCAAGTATTTATTTCCGTATTTCCTTCCCAAGGATGGGGGTATCTCATACATGTATCTTTGTATTCTTGTATTTGTAATCCCAAAATAATATATTTTCAAGTCCCACTTTAGAAAATATATATAGCTTATTTTGTCCAAAAATAATGTATTTCAAGAAAATATATATTTTATTCCAAAAATTATCTATCTTCTAAATATACTAAGAAAATATATTTTTACTTCCAAAAATAATATATTTTCTACTTGTCAAAAATATGATACAACCTTGTAATATTTACAGAAACCATATTTTCATTTCTTGTATCCAAAATAATATTTACCAAAAATATATTTGTAACGGTATTTTCCGGAATATTTCATAAGTTACGTTCTTGCGTTCGGTTTCACGATATTAAGTGTGTAACTTATATATTTATTCCTTGTGATTTTTGGTATTATTTTGGATTGGTATTTTGTTAAGTTATATTACTTTAAATCCTAAAATAATATAACTAATACAAAGTATACAAATAATCACACACAATGTGTCTTCTAAATATATATCTTTTAAATACATATCTAGTTATTTCTATTTACAAAAACCAACCTCCAATACTTGTATTTTTGTAGCAAAATCTATGGCAAGGTTTATGTTGAAAACCATAGTTAAAACACACTTGTAAACATTTGTTTAGAAAATATTTTTCTAAGTGTTTATAGTTTTAGAAAATTTCGCCATAGTTTCCCCTAAAATGGAGGTGTCCATGCTATTAAAGCATATCATTTTCTTTTTAAAATCATCATAAACAATCAACAATCAATCTACACTTACCAAGTGCTAAAACAAAGCTATCTACATAATGATCATGAACTTGAGTTTTCATAAAAACTTGTAGTAACTTGGTAGTGTGTTTAGTAGACTTAGTTACTCTTTAAAGTGTGTTTATTTCATTAAAAATGTCATTCTTGAAAGATTTGAGTGTTTACAACTTGTTAGATGATTTTTCCAAAAATCATTCTTTTGAATTTTTCTTGTAAACAATGTGTTCTTATACTTGTTTCCTTACCAAAAATAGTGTATATTTAAGTAAGAGCCAAGATCTTCTAAAAATCATATTTTGAACTTGGTTCTTTTGGAAAACCATTCATAAATATTAGATCCACAAGATTACTAACTCACTTTGTTTGTTATTTTTCAAGAAATCACTTTATTCTTCAAGTTCATGCTTAACACATGAGGATGATCATCTTGTTTTATCACATAATCATCCTCTGTCTTGCTAGATCATGTGTTTAATCACAATCTAGCAAGCTCCTTATGATTATCAACATCATAATCTCTAGAAAACAACAAGCAAGTGTCATACATACACCAAACAACAAGTATTCATATGTTAATGTGCTTATGTTAGAGTTTTATGATCATGTCTTTTAGTGTTCATCATGTTTATCATTGTACATCATCTTTTAACCAACAACATATGAAGAATCAAGAGATCATAAGGGCCTTACTACTAGCACAAGGCTAGGGAAGAACACTTGAAGTTGTAGATGACAAAAGTGGAGGATAAAAGCAATATGGAGAGGTCCTTCAAGATCCAAGACCACCAACCTTCTTTAATGACCTTCTTACACCTTGGAATGCACTTGGAATGGAGGGGATTGAGTTGAGAGTGATGGTGAGGGTGGTGCTTGCTCACGGCCGAAGAGAGGGAGAGATGAAGGAGAGAGGTGAAGTGTGGTGATTATGAGCTCATGCCTTCTTATAATTCATTTGATGTTATTATCCATTGTGTCTTGTGTTCCTAATAGTACATGCACAATCTTTGGCATATCTTAGGAAGATTTAAGGAAATCTAGTGAGATTATAAAGATCAAGGTGTGGGGCCACACCCTTGATGCCGTAAATCATGAGGGGGGGTAAGTGTAAGTTTAAATGGTAAGTTAGATAACTAAGTTAGATTTCAAGTATATTAGTTAGGTGTTTATGTGTATGAAGTGTTATATAGTGTGTTAGGGTGTTCGGGGATCATAACTAGTTCAGAAATAATAAAACAATGCTTCTAGTATAATTTTGGTGTTTCGGGTAGTGTCCGGTTGTTCGGTTAGATACCGGTTCGTTAAAGTGTCAAACTATTTCGTTTAATGATCTTTAAGTACCCTTTTGTGACACTTTTAATTCCCGACACTTAGGAAAGCATTCAGGACCATTTTGCCATATTTTTGCATGTAACAAGTTTATTAGATTGCTGAATTTTGCTAAAATATGCTGAATTCAGCACTTTTAGTGGGTTTTAGGCACTTTCCGACACTTAATCTATCACCTAGTGAAGCAGTTTTATGGTCCTTACTTCCCTACACACCATACTAGTGTAAAACCTTGTCTCTGGCCCACACGGGGTCTCAAAACACTGTTTGTCTATGTACTGACATTGTCAGCATTTTTCTGAGTTATCCGCTAATTGTGCTAACTATGCTTTGTGCATCGTTTATGTCACTAAAGTTTGTATGTGATAAATGATGTGACAGTACGCAATATGTGATGCACATGTAAGTATGATGCAGTAATCAGAAAGCAATTCAAGTCATAAATTGCAAATCAGCACAATCATTTAGGCACTAATCATAGTTAATTAATTTTACGGATGTATGCAAATTTGACAGTTGTCACACTTGTCCGTCGTTGCAAGGACTATATCAGGTCCTGATAACTGAGTTTCTCCTACTTCTTCCCTACAAACAGGTGTTCTGCATTTCCTTCCATACAATGCCTTAAAAGGCTCAGCTTGAATTCTAGTATGGTCGCTATCATTATAGGAGAACTCGATCAACGGTAGGTGGTCATCCCAGCTACCTTCCAAATCAATTAACACATGCACGAAACACGTCTCCCAAGGTTTGAATTGTTCGCCCACTTTGTCCATCTGTTTGAGGATGGTAAGCAGTACTAAAATTCAAACGAGTGCCTAATGATTGTTGGAAACTTTTCCAAAAGTGAGAGGTGTATCTAGTATCTCTATCGGATATAATAGACACCGGCACTCCGTGGAGAGATACAATCTTATCCACCTACAACTGAGCTAGCTAGTCGGAGCTGTGAGTCTCCTTGATGGGTAAGAGGTGTGCTGACTTAGTCAGTCTATCAACTATGACCCATATGGTATCATTTCCATGTCGTGTTTTAGGTAACTTGGTTATAAAATCCATTGTTACCATCTCCCACTTCTATGTGGTAAGCTCTGGTTGTTGTAGCAGACCTGACGGCTTTTGATGTTTAGCTTTAATCTGTGCACAAGTCAGGCACTTAGCTACATGTGTGGCTATAGATTTCTTCAAACCTATCTACCAATAATTTGCTCTCAAATCTTGATACATTTTGTCACCTCCTGGGTGAACTGAGTATTTGGAATTGTGAGCTTCCTGGAGGATTATATCTCGAAGTCCTCCATGAATAGGAACCCAAATTCTTCCATTCATTCTAAGGATTTCCATCCTTGCCGGGTGCTATCTGTTCAGCAGTTACACCTAACTCTTCACTTGGAAGGTTAGCTTCTAAAATAGCTCCCTCCTGAGCAGCTAACAACCTTTCATTCAAGCTATTCTTGAGTTCAATGCTCTTGGCATTAATCCTTATAGGTTTGACTCTTTCCTTTTCGGTTTAAAGCATCAGCGACTACGTTCGCTTTGCCAGGATGGTAGCGAATCTCACAATTGTAGTCATTTAGTGTCTCCATCCAACGGCGCTGTCTCATATAGAGATCCCTTTGATTGAATAAGTGTTGGATACTTTTGTGATCCGAATAGATCACACATTTGGTTCCATATAAATAATGTCTCCATAACTTAAGTGCAAAGACAATGGCACCCAATTCCAAATCATGGGTGGTGTAATTCTTTTCTTGCACTTTTAATTGTCGAGACGCATAGGCAATCACCTTGCCTCTTTGCATAAGTACACAACCCATACCGGTGTGTGAAACATCACAGTACACGACAAACTCTTCTTATTCCTTTGGCAATGTCAACACCGGAGCATTGCTCAATTTCTGTTTAAGAATCTCAAAAGATTCTTGTTTTTTGGGACCCAAATCAAATCTTTACATTCTTGCGGGTCAGAGAAGTCAATGGTGCAGCTATTCTTGAGAATTTCTCAATGAATCTTTTATAATAGCCAACAAATTTCCACAAAGCTGCGAATCTCCGCAAGTGTTTTAGTTCATGAAGGCTTCTATTTTAGCGGGATCTACTTGGATACCATGCTTGCTCACAACATGTCCAAGGAATTGGACTTTGCGAAGCTAGAACTCACACTTGGAAAATTTAGCATATAACTTCTCCTGTCGTAACAATCCTAAAATACACCGAAGGTGTTTCTCGTGATCAACTTGACTACGAGAATAGATAAGTATGTCGTCTATAAAGACAATGACAAACTTCTCTAAGTATGGCTAGCAGACTCGATTCATGAGATCCATAAATGTTGCAGGTACATTAGTGAGCCCGAAAGGCATCACTAAAAACTCGTAGTGGCCATATCTTGTTCTTAACGCTGTCTTAGTGTGACAACCCGTACTTCTAATGTTCTAACCGTTCACTTTCTTGTTTCGTATATTTTTTAGCTATGTTTTTTTTTATTCTTCGCATCATACTTTCATGGTCATATATAATTTATATAATTTATGTTGGGATTCTCCATTCACACATCATAATCATTATCTCATACATAACTTACTGCAATATTGATATCTTAGCCATAAGTCTACATCATTCTATATTATTTTCTAACTACTCCATATGTGTTTCCTAACTGCCCCACTAGACAAAACTCTATTATGATAATATACATATTCTAGCATTGATTGGTTATAAATATCGATAACTCTACAAACCCCAACTCACATTAAAGAAATTGTGTTCTTGTTCCTTCCCTCTTGGCGATCTACGGCAGCACGTACCTCCCTCACGTCTCTACCCTCCCTTTCACACTAGCTCTCTTTCACTTGCATCTCACTGCCGGTTAGTTCGACTTGGTTTATTTTGGTTATTATTCATGCACTACATGGCTGCGGTTTCTGTAGTTATTGATTCGTATTATGATATGATGATTTTATGAGTCGCTTGAATTACGTATGATGGTGTTTATATGAGTTGCTTGCGATATTACTATAAGTTCATGCTTGCTTTCTGATATAAAACAACTTATAACCTGCTGTGAATGATGGAATATGTTCGTGTAATTGCGGAAACATGATAACGAAACTCAGAAACTCGTTTTATTAGGAGACCTGTGAAAACAGCTTCTGTCCAAACATTTACAGCCAACTTCAGTTGGCTGTAAACAGGTCGATATTTATCGAAAAACTGATTTTCTTGAGTCTATAACGTGTTATTTTGAAAAACACTTCAAATGGCACTGGAATCATAATTTTTGAGGTAATTTACTATTTTTAATTGTCCGTTTTGTACAGCAGTAGAAGCTGCGTTTTTACTGCAGAAAATTTGTGTTATGTTTTTCGTCATAACTTGAAATCTGTGAAGAATTAGGTCATGAAATTTGTACTGTAGATGGCCACTAATGCGTTGTAATTCTCCAACTGGAATTTCGTCAATCAAACTTACGATGAATTTTAAATGAATTTTTCTATGGACTGCAGTCAGAAAGTGACGAATCTGATTGCAGTCCGGTAAATGATTTTTTATAAAATATGGGTAATGAATTGGATATCGAGATTTTTACACAATAATATCTGGGTCGTTTAAGACCTATAAAAAGTTGGGAATTTTTGGAACAGGTTAACTATTTTATTAAAATGCCTGAAAACATCCCAGTTTTGGATGTTAAAGCTGAAATGACATAAGTAGTAATTTGCGTGTCTAAAATGTCGGGTATGTTATCTGAGGATGATCTAACATGTTATATGTCAATGAAAGTGTTATGTACAATATCGTATGCTTGCTTTTGAATGGTAATAGATGGGGAAGTTTATATGGGCGTGAACTGTTAAAGTGAGTATATGTTATGTGGTAGATGCGTGTAGGAACTTCTTGCTTATTTGAAGTCACTAATAAACTAAGTGGTAATCATACTAGGACATGATTGACCAACACCTATTGTTAGCTATTTTTGAGAGTTAAACCGAGCAACCAAAGGTGAGTTCACACTCTTTCTAAGGCATGGGATTCCCGGTGGTTGGGAATGGGTTAAAGAACTAAAACGGAACCTGCGTATCCTCCTTGGATAGGATATGTACCGCCATCCTCCATGGGTAGGATGCCAATATTAATCCTGCGTATACTCCTTGGGTAGAATACGTACGTTCGTCCTCCTTGGGTAGTACAACAACCTTAAACTTACTAGACAAAACTCTATTATCAAGTCCCTCATTTTTATATCGACTTAATCGCCGGGCCAATGGCGAGCGGGTCATTAGTTAATAGCGCTATTAGGTTTAACAAACCTCACACCGTGCCAGTCGGACGGGCATGTACTAATGGACTATGGCAAACTGTCAATGATGATAGACATTGACGTAGGGCACAGCTTACTTTCATTAGTAGTCGATATGGTAACGGTCTAGTGGTTCATATGGGGAAGCCCCCACTAATTATGAATATGGTTTGGGAAAAACAAAGATACTGGTTAACTCGTGGTTTACGAAACAACTTACGGTTTTCAAAACAAACTTTCAAAACTAAACAACCAACTGTGAACTCGCTCAACTTTGTTGTTGACTCGTTGTTACATGCCTTACAGGTCGTTAGATGCTTATGGAGCTTACACGAGGAGGAGGTCCTTGTGGGATATGGACTGTTATGTTCCGTGCTTAACATTTGAACTTTATGAACTTATTACTTATGTTTGGGTTTCACGTTTTATGCTTCCGCTGTTTAAATTGAACTTGGTTAACTTGTTTGTGAACACCTATTATATTGTGTGGTTGAACTTTTATTTACTTTACTATATTGTTCAATATGATTGTTGGCTTGATCCTGGTCATGTCACGCCTCCAAGCGGTGATACTCCACATGGTGGATTTTGGTGGTGTGACAGATTGGTATCAGAGTCATTGGTTATAGTGAAATTGGTTTTAAAAAGGGAAAAGCTTTTTGACAAAACCAGACTATAACCTGTACAGTGCTCAACGATCCACAACGACGCTTCGCTCCACGTGCAAGACTCGACGCAATAGGTGGTATAAATTATGTTTATATTGTCTGTTAGATAGTTCACATAGTGCATTAGTTAACGTGATAATTGCTATTTGAACCTTGTGTGTTTACTTTCTTCTGTCGTCCCATGCTTACGCACTTTCGCGACACTTTTCTCACTTACGTTGCTTCGTTGTGAAGATCATGAATGGACGCAGAGGACGTGCTGGTATCAACCTAACTCAAGCCCAGTTGGCGGCTTTGATCAATGAACGAGTTGCTGAGGCACTCGCAGCAGCTCCAGCAGGAGGTCAACATGCTCAGCGTCCCGTATGTACGTTCAAAACGTTCATGGATTGCCGACCTAGTACTTTCAGCGGCACAGAAGGAGCTGTAGGTCTTCTTCACTGGTTCGAGAAGATTGAGTCTGTTTTTGAGATGTGTGAATGCCCTGAAGTTCGTAGGGTGAAATTTGCTACTGGAACACTCGAAGGTGCTGCGTTAACCTGGTGGAAAGCACAGGTCCAACTGCTAGGGCTGGCGGTTGCTAATGCCACCCCATGGAACGACTTCAAAGATTTGATCAAGGAAGAGTACTGTAGTCGTGACGACATCCACAAGCTAGAGGTGGAATTTTTCAATTTGAAGATGACGGGGTCTGAAATCGAGGCATACACAAAGAGATCGAACGAATTAGCTATCTTGTGCCCCACTATGGTAGATCCTCTTATCAAGCGTGTCGAGCTATACCTTAAGGGTTTGGTTCCCGAAATTCAAAGCCACGTGACCTCAGCTAATCTTGGCACCATTCAGAAAATCATTCGGTTGGCTCATCGTCTCACTGATCAGGCTGTTGAGCAGAACAAGCTACCCAAGCGTATTAGCGCTACTACTACTGATGCTCTCAGTGATAACAAGCGCAAGTGGGATGGAAATTTGGGCAAGGGTTCTACTTCAGTTCAGTCTCAGTCCCAGCAGCGAAAGACAAATGACTACAAGAGCCCTGGTCAGCAATCTTCGGGTAGTCAGGGGCAAGGTGGATACAAGGGAAACCACCCCAAGTGAAACCAATGCAACAAACATCATAGTGGGCAGTGCAACAAGGGTCGTTGTCTGAGGTGTAACAAGTTTGGTCATGAATCCAAGGATTGTAGGGGTGCACGACCAGCAAATCAGAATCGCCAACAACAACAACAAGCTCCACAGAACCACCAGCAGCAGCAACAGCAGGGCAATAAAGGATGCTTTCAGTGTGGCGCTGAAGGTCACTTTAAGAGGAACTGTCCTCAGCTGAACCAGAATCAGAACAACAACAACCAAGGAAACGGGGACAACAATGGAGGCAACAATGGAGGCAATAACGGGGGTAACAATAATGGCAATGGTGCGCGAGGTCGTGCCTTCGTGATTGGTCAGGGTGATGCAAGGAACGATCCCAACGTTGTGATGGGTAAGTTTCTTCTGGACAACTTCCTTGTTACTGTATTATTTGATTCGGGTGCCGATACTAGTTATGTGTCCATAAAAGTTAGCCAAATGCTTAAGCGTACTCCAACACTTCCGAACACCCAACACACGGTAGAACTAGCAAACGGTAAAAGTCTTGAAGCCACACACATAGTTAAGGGCTGTAACCTCGTCCTAGCTGGTCAGACCTTCTCCATCGATCTTATTCCTATCATTCTGGGTAGTTTCGATGTTGTTATTGGGATGGATTGGTTATCTCATCAGCAAGCGGAAATTCTTTGCAACGAGAAGATTGTCCGCATCCCTCGTTCTGGTAAAGAACCCCTCGTAATTCGTGGCGACAAGAGTAGTGCTGTTGTGGGCATCGTCTCTTTCCTTAAGACCCAGAAGTGTTTGCGAAAAGGCCACACTGCTATCATAGCCCTCGTTTCTGATACATCCTCGGAAGAAAGGAAGATAGAAGACATACCTATTATACGTGATTTTCCTGAGGTATTTCCTGAGGAATTACCTGGTCTTCCGCCTCATCGTCAAGTTGAATTTCAAATCGAGCTAGCTCCTGGAGCAGCGCCCATAGCTCGAGCACCTTATCGTCTAGCTCCATCAGAACTTGAAGAACTGTCCATGCAACTACAAGAACTCTTGGAAAAGGGTTTCATACGTCCTAGCTCTTCGCCTTGTGGAGCTCCAGTGTTATTCATGAAAAAGAAAGACGGTACCTTCAGAATGTGTATTGACTACCGCGAACTCAACAAGGTGACCGTGAAGAATCGTTATCCTCTCCCACGCATTGATGACTTATTCGACCAGTTGCAAGGGTCGAGTTTCTACTCAAAGATTGACCTGAGGTCAGGCTACCATCAACTGAGAGTCCGAGACGAGGATATCTCTAAGACAGCATTCAGGACTCGGTATGGGCATTACGAGTTTCTGGTTATGCCTTTTGGATTAACGAATGCACCTGCGGTCTTCATGGATCTCATGAACCGAGTGTGCAAACCTTACCTGGATAAGTTTGTCATAGTTTTCATCGACGATATCCTGATCTATTCGAAAAGTCAGGAAGAACACGAGCAACACCTGAGGCTTATTTTGGAACTTCTTCGAACAGAGCAGTTGTATGCCAAATTTTCGAAATGTGACTTCTGGCTTCGCGAAGTCCACTTTCTAGGCCATGTGGTAAACAAGGATGGGATTCATGTTGATCCATCCAAGGTTGACTCGATCAAGAACTGGCCTGCACCCCGTACACCAACAGAAATCCGCCAATTCTTGGGTTTGGCAGGATATTATAGAAGGTTTATCAAGGATTTCCAAAGATTGCGTAACCTCTCACTTCAGTGACTCAGAAGAGTGTCACCTATCTTTGGAGTGATGTACAGGAGTCCGCATTTCAGCACTTAAAAGATAGACTTTGTAGCGCGCCTATCCTGTCATTGCCTGAAGGCACAGATGATTTTATGGTTTATTGCGATGCTTCCATCCAAGGGCTTGGTTGCGTGTTGATGCAACGTGACAAGGTCATTGCCTACGCATCACGCCAACTCAAAGTTCACGAAACGAACTACACTACGCACGACTTGGAATTAGGAGCAGTTGTTTTCGCACTTAAGATATGGAGACATTACCTGTACGGTACCAAGTGCACCATTTACACCGATCACAGGAGTCTCAAGCATATCTTCAAGCAAAAGGAGTTAAACATGCGACAATGCCGATGGGTTGAGCTCTTGAATGATTACGAATGTGCGATCAAGTACCATCCGGGCAAAGCCAATGTTGTGGCCGACGCCCTCAGTCGAAAGGATACTATACCTAAACGTGTGCGAGCACTACAACTTACCATCCAATCTAGTCTTCCTGCCCAGATACGAGATGCTCAGGTTGAAGCGTTGAAGGCAGAGAACATCAGGGTTGAGTCCTTACGAGGATCGAGGAAGCGGTTAGAACAAAAGGAAGACGGTGCCTACTATGTAACAGGACGCATCTGGGTCCCACTTTTCGGAAACTTACGCGAGCTTGTGATGGATGAAGCGCACAAGTCTCGTTACTCAGTACATCCTGGTTCGGATAAGATGTACCACGACTTAAAGACTACATATTGGTGGCCTAGTATGAAAGCCAACATAGCAACCTACGTCAGTAATTGCTTGACTTGTGCTAGGGTCAAGGTCGAATACCAGAAACCATCAGGCCTACTCCAACAACCAGAGATCCCGACAAGGAAATGGGAGCAAATTTCCATGGATTTCGTTACTGGCCTGCCTAGATCTCAACGCGGAAATGACACTATTTGGGTGATAGTGGATCGATTGACTAATTCTGCACACTTCTTGGCTATCAAGGAAACCGGCAAGTTTTCTACTCTAGCAGACATCTACCTAAAGGAAGTAGTATCAAGGCACGGAGTGCCAACCTCCATCATTTCTGATCGTGACTCACGTTTTACATCTGAATTGTGGCAAGCTATGCACAAGTCCTTTGGCTCTCGATTAGACATGAGCACGGCATATCATCCACAGACGGATGGGCAATCTGAACGTACCATCCAAACCCTTGAAGACATGCTTAGGGCATGTATAATCGACTTTGGTAATGGCTAGGAAAAACACCTCCCGTTAGTGGAGTTTTCGTATAATAACAGCTACCACACCAGTATCCAGGCCGCTCCGTTTGAGGCATTGTACGGACATAAATGCCGATCACCTCTTTGTTGGGCAGAAGTTGGCGACAATCAAATCACAGGCCCAGAACTTGTGGTAGACACAACCGAGAAGATTGCTCAGAAACGACAACGAATGGCGGCAGCTCGTGACCATCAGAAAAGCTATGCTGATAAGCGAAGAAAGCCACTCGAGTTCCAGGTTGGGAATCGGGTGCTACTCAAAGTCTCACCTTGGAAAGGTGTAGTTCGTTTTGGAAAACGAGGCAAACTCAATCCGCATTATGTCGGACCGTTCGAAATCATTGAGAAAATTGGCAAAGTCGCTTACAAGTTGAATCTACCTGAAGAACTCAGCGGAGTTCACAACGTATTCCACGTGTCAAATCTGAAAAAGTGGCTGTCAGATGAGACCCTCATAGTTCCCTTAAAGGAGCTCACAATCAACGACCAGTTGCGATTCGTCGAGGACCCAGTTGAAATCACAGACCGAGACGTTAAGATTCTCAAGCGTACCAGAATACCTCTTGTTCGAGTTTGTTGGAATTCCCGTCGTGGCTCAGAGTATACCTGGGAACGAGAAGACCAAATGAAACTCAAGTATCCCAGTTGTTTAAGAAAAGTGCAACCACTACTGAGGCTGAAGCTACTGCAGAATTTCGGGATGAAATTTCAAACCAATGGGGGGATGATGTGACACCCCAGGAAAACCAGGAAACCACGCAACCTAACTAGCTTCCTCAGTGACTGCGTGCTAAATTTCGGGACGAAATTTCTTTCAACTTGGGGATAATGTGACAACCCGTACTTCTAATGTTCTAACCGTTCACTTTCTTGTTTCGTATATTTTTTTTTAGCTATGTTTTTTTTATTCTTCGCATCATACTTTCATGGTCATATATAATTTATATAATTTATGTTGAGATTCTCCATTCACACATCATAATCAATTATCTCATACGTAACTTACTGCAATATTGATATCTTAGCCATAAGTCTACATCATTCTATATTATTTTCTAACTACTCCATATGTGTTTCCTAACTGCCCCACTAGACAAAACTCTATTATGATAATATACATATTCTAGCATTGATTGGTTATAAATATCGATAACTCCACAAACCCCAACTCACATTAAAGAAACTGTGTTCTTGTTCCTTCCCTCTTGGCGATCTACGGCAGCACGTACCTCCCTCACGTCTCTACCCTCCCTTTCACACTAGCTCTCTTTCACTCGCATCTCACTATCGGTTAGTTCGACTAGGTTTATTTTGGTTATTATTCATGCACTACATGGCTGCGGTTTCTGTAGTTATTGATTCGTATTATGATATGATGATTTTATGAGTCGCTTGAATTACGTATGATGGTGTTTATATGAGTTGCTTGCGATATTACTATAAGTTCATGCATGCTTTCTGATATAAAATGTAACAACTCTCACCTAAACTATTATTTCTTATTATATTTGTCCAAAAGGAAACCCTAATTGAGAAACCCAAGTGATCCTGCATAAACCCTAAAAATTTTCAGAACAATCGGAATCAGGATCAGGGCCCCTAAAACTCAGGGGGGGGGGGGGGTAAACCCTAGTTAGTATTATCTCGACAGTTTTACGTGTAAAAAGAATTTGAACAATCGGTCCACTCAGCAAACCTACCAAGACACGGGGCTACCCTATGATAGGGTAGTACCCCTCGCACCACGCGACGACCCCTCGCGCCACGCGAGGGAGTCGGTTTTCTGCCGCTAAAATTCGATTCATGCACTGAGATATCGTCCAAATACTACAGAAACACACACAATCTCGAATTTCTGCCGCAATAACAGGGTAATATCTCGATCGCTGCTACGATTCAATGTCGGATCGATTAAAACTATCCAATGGATGTTTAAGTGCTGCCCACATTAGGGTTATGCTTTGTCATTCGTCGTGGATTCGATGGATGTTTAAGTATCGCACTTTATCATTCATTGTGAGGGTTTAATCTCGTGAGTTATCGTAAATGCTGTATTAGTTACTGACCTAGTTTGTGTGCATGTTATTTAAATTAGGTTAAGAAGGCTAATCAGTAGGCTAAACTCTGCCCGTATTAAATCTACAGTGTGGGTTATTCTCTTTTTATCAAAAGCATTTTACAATACTCCATTTTCAAAAGTTATAATTACAGGGAGTAAGTCGTGGTTATCTTGAATCACTGGCTAGTGGGGTATTGTGCACATTACTAATTTCTCACGGGTTAGGCTAATAAATCCTAACAGTGATAAACGTCACTACTTGGGGAAAGACCCAATAGTGGTATGACCATCGTCACCAGGTGACACGGCGCCAGATAAAAATAAGATAGAAGCCATTGTAATCGCTCTTATGTTGTAATTGATAACTAATGTGTCGTTTTACATACTTGAATGACTCGCCAGCATTTCCCCGCTGATAAAATATTTTTAAAACATGTTTCAGGCGACCTGCTGTAAATCAAGGAAAACGTGCTACGGAGCACTAACAAGCTTGAAGAGGTGGCTCAGTTAAAATGAATAAACATGTTTTAATAAATCAGGGAATTTACTTGTGAAATTCCTCTATTGTAAATTACTGGGATTTATCCCGCGTTATGAAATAAAATAATTGGGCATTTCGAGTTTCAAAAAGATCCTGTTAAAATCTTCCGCTCTCGCATCACAGATACCACGGGTTCCTGTCCCGCGGCTCCTGACCGGGTCAAACCGGGGCTGGGGCCGTGACACGAAAAGGTGGTATCAGAGCTACTGAAAGAGCCACTGATTAAAGCCTATTAAGTATTTAAATATACTTAATTTTCCTGATTACCAATTTGTGATTTTGTGCTTTATTAACTGACTACTTGTTAGTTACAGTATGGGTAAGCAAAGAATGTCGGATATCTATCTTAAATTAGATAGTATATCAAAAGATAAGGGATCCTCATCCCAATCAAATTCCTCATGATATTCAGCAGACACTAAGGAGGGAATATTTGTTCGAAAGGCACAGTATGAGAAACCACTTTCCCCTAGTAAAAGAAGTTTGATTATTAGAAAAAGTCAAGAGAAAATGAGGAAGTTACAAACTAAAGAGGTGATAATAAAAGAGACCCAAGAAGTAGGCAACAACCCACCATGGGAAGATAAATTAGAAGAAAAATGGGCAAATCTATATATGCTAACTACAGTAGCAGTAAATGCTAACCTTTAAATTACCAATACCCTGACCCAGTATTAGCACCCATATTGTCTATTAGCCAGAAACTTTAAAATAATATTAGTTGTATTAAAAATAAATATTTTGTTTCAATAAAATGGTTTATAGATATTTGTAATTAATATTAAAATTTTAATTACATTTAGTGATTCTGTGAAAATTTAATTTACAAATTTTTAACCTAAAATTTTGTGTGTTTCTTCATAAATTCTAAACATGAATGAATTATCTGAAGCTCTAGAAAATCTCAATCTCTATCCCGTAAAAGTGGAAGTTTCCAGAGATTTTACTGGTTACTTTGCCGATGTAGAAGAACCTATGGAATTTCAAGCTCCATCTCCGGAAAAATCAAAACCTAAGAAAAGAAGAAGATTTGTGGGTTGGAGACGTGTGCGCAGAAGAAAACCAGCAACTAGGAAAATTCCCAAGATAGAAAATCCCATGGATAAAGGAAAAGGAATTGAGATCGGGGAAAGTTTTAGACAAGGAGGAATGGAAATTGGGGAAAGCTCCAAGCAAACCAAGGAAATGACGTTACAGGAAGAGCTAGATTTCATACTGGCAAGTTGTGATACCCTTAAACCTATCAATGAAAACCTTTTTACCTATCCTGCTGAAACCCAACTTCCAATAAACTTGGAACCAGCCATCCCAGAACCTTTGATCCACACCCAACCACAAGGAATGGACGAATGGTGGACCAACGATTGGCAATTCCAAAACCTTCTAAATAATCCTTATACCTTTTTCCCTCAGTTCGACCCAGAACCTGCACCAAACCCACCAATGAGTAATGAAAACTTAGCTGAACTCCGCCATTTTGGCGAAGAGCTAATGGATGCCGGGAATAGGATCCGGGAGATAGGAGGACAAATCTCCTGGAACTACGACGAGAGGGAACATCGCTTTTGAAATACCAGCGGACTAGGGATAATGTGGTTGTGAAGTTATGATTGTATAATAATATAATAATCAAAATAAAACATGTAAAATAAACAATAAAACTTGTGTAAAATAATCAGTGTGTACGGAAGCATATTATAATATATAAAAATGAAAGTCGAGAAATTGACAATTTTGGCTATATGTGTTAAATGTGATTATGTGTGATTGTTTTGTTTTGATTGTTTAATTATTTTATGCTAATCACTTATATAAATTAATTACCAGATGGCAAACGCTGGTAATGAAAAAATTAACGAAGGCAATCAATCGGAGCAACACCAGGTGGGTCAATTTCTAAATAGGCAAGATATCGAGAATATCGTTGCACAAGGAATAGCCAATGCTATTCCAGAAATCCTTGCTGCTGCTCGAAGTCCAATCGCACCTCAAAAAATTATTCCTAGCAAACGCACACAAGGAGATAATTTCAGTAATAGTGTAAACGGAGGCGACAACCATATTAATAACGACAATTAGGGGATACAAGCTCCACTCCTTAAGAAAATGAAAGCTGCAACACCTGGTTGCACTTATAAGGAGTTTCTTGCCTGTAAACCAGCTGAGTTTGCAGGTAACGAAGGGGCAACTGCTGCACTGCGTTGGTTAGAGAAAACCGAAGCAGTAATTATGAAAAGTAAATGTGCTGAAGAAGACAAGGTCATGTATGCATCGCATCTTTTTAAAGAAGGGGCGCTAGAATGGTGGAATACAGTTCTACAAGCTAAAGGAAGAATTGTGGCATATGCTATGAAATGGGAAGAATTTAAAAGTCTTGTAGAAAGAAAATTCTGTCCCGAGTACGAAAAGGAACAAATGACCAATAAGTTCCTAAATCATCAGATGGTAGGCGTGGATTGTCGATGGTATACTTCGACATTCTTCGAATACGCTAGAGTAGTACCAACCCTGGCTTCGCCAGAACCGGTACTTATATCTCGCTACATTTGGGGCTTAATTGGCGAGATCCATAATATTGTCAAGGCTGCGAGACCCCGCACGATCGATGACGCGGTGGAATTCGCTAACACTTTGACCGACGAACTGGTACGTACAAGAGAAGAAACTCGGAAAAAGGAAGTGGCCCAAAAGATTACCCAAGGATTCCGTATGGGTAATAGAAGCAATTTTAAGAGAAAGGGAACTGGGCAATCTTCCACTGTTCCATTTTGCAATGTCTGCAAAAGAAAGCATTTTGGAAGATGCAAGGCATATTGCAATTTCTGCAAAATTCCGGGGCATCAAGAAGAAGACTGCAGGAAGAAGAAAACCACAGTCTGTTACAACTGTGGAGAAGCTGGACATATTAGGCCAGACTGCCCAAAAATGGTTAAACCAGCTGATAACAAAGCCAAAACTGCAGAAGGAACTAATAAGAAGAACGTAAGAGCCTTTCAGTTGACTACTCAGGAAGCCGAGCTAATTCCTGATGTGATAGCTGGTACGTTTCTAGTTCACAACGTTTATGCAAAAGTATTATTTGACTCTGGTGCAAACCAAAGTTTTATAAATACTTCATTCTGCCAAGCACTTCAATTACCTTTAACCAAACTTAGGCAGATTTTTACAGTCGAAACGGCAGATGGGAATTCTGTTAAAATAAATAAGGATGTGCGAGAAATAAAGATAGAATTATTAGGCCATAAATCCTCTGCAAACCTATTACCTATGAATTTAGCGGGTTTCGATGTGGTGTTAGGAATGGATTGGTTGGTAGCCAATCATGCTCGAATTCTTTGTGACAAGAATTCCATAGAAATTCATACACCTACAGGAGAGTTAGTGGTGATTACAGGAGATCAACCACGTAAGCCACTAAAGTTCATTTCGGTAATGAAAGTTGCTAGTTATGAACGAAAGCAAGGAATAGTGTATATGATTTCAGTAATCATTAACACTAAGGGTAAGGAACTTAAAGAAATTCCAGTAGTATCAGAATACTCAGATGTATTCCCAGAAGAACTACCTGGGTTACCACCTGATAGGGAAGTAGAGTTTAGAATTCATCTAATTCCTGGAACTACATCGATAGCCAAGGCACCTTATCGGTTAGCACCCACAGAAATGTTAGAATTGAAAAAGCAATTAGATGAATTACTAAGCAAAGGATTCATACAACCTAGTTCATCCCCATGGGGAGCTCCAGTGTTGTTTATAAAGAAGAAAGACAGTTCGATGCGAATGTGTATTGATTATAGGGACTTGAATAAAGTTACAATTAAGAATCGATACCCATTACCTAGGATTGATGATCTTTTTGATCAATTACAAGGAGCTAGATACTTTTCTAAGATCGACTTGCGCTCCGGATATCATCAATTGAAGGTACAGGAAGAAGACATACCTAAAACTGCTTTCAGAACTAGGTATGGTCACTACGAGTTTACAGTCATGCCCTTTGGGTTAACTGTCACACCCCCAAAATCCACACGCGGAGTATCACCGCTTGGGAGCGTGACTGACCAGGATCAAGCCACCAATCATATAGAACAATGTATAAAGTAAAAGTAATTGCAATTTAAATCCAAACAATCCATATGAGAGGTGTTCCCAAAACATAAGTATGTTATCACAGTATAGCGGAAGCGTATAATTAAACCCAACATAATAAAGTATGAAATGTCATAAAGTCTAAACAAGCATTCATGATCCTTGTCCACAACGACTACGCCTCCCGTGCAAGCTCCATAAGTACCTAAGGTCCTGCAAGGCATGTAACAGAGGATCAACAACTAGTTGAGCGAGTTCACAGAAAGTAAATGCGTAATAGTAAATTCGTATGTAACATGTGGCTCTACTGGGCCGATAGTGCGTTCTATTGGTGGGGGTTTCCCATGTTATATATCCCCTAGACTATTCGTAATCATAAGTATCCTTCCCAATCCGAGGATAGTAGTATGTATAGGTTTACGCAGGTTTTATGTAGTGCCCTTCCCAACCGAGGACAGTACGTAGCGAGTACGTAGATTTAGCGCTGGCGTCCTTCCCAATCCGAGGACGGTAGTACGTAGGTTTAGCACTGGCGTCCTTCCCAATCCGAGGACGGTAGTACGTAGGATTTACGTAGGTTTAGTGCTGGTGTCCTTCCCAATCCGAGGACAGTACGTAGGCTTTGCGTAGAATTTGGCACAGGCATCCTTCCCAACCGAGGACCGTGGTAAATAGTCTAGTGTTAATGTAAGTGCAGGTAATCCTTCAATCCCATTCCCAACCCAACTGGGGAATCCCATGCCTTGGTAAGAGTGTGAACTCACCTTGGTTTGCTCGGTATGCTACGTATATGCTCACAAGTAATCAATCACGTCCTAAAGTATGCATGTATGTGAAATCAGTTTGTGTCCAAGTTATGCATGTATAAACATGTAGCACGTAATCACAATCATAAACAAGATGACTACACTTAACAGCAGTTATCTAACCAGGTTAACACTTAATAGAATTAACTCAAGTTACTGCACAGATCAGCTAGTTGGCGAAACACACTTCGGCGAAACACATATTGACGAAACATATTCTGTTTCGTCGTTCAAGGTCTCGGCGCAACACTTGTGTTTCGCCATGTTTGTTTCGTCAAGTAGGTCTCGGCGAAACACATCTATTTCGCCGTCCTCTGTGTTTCGTCTAAGATGTCTGTTTCGTGGAAACTCAGTTACGTGGATATCAGTTACATCAGTAAACCCTAACAGCCGTAAAACAGCAAATCCTCAATCATACAGAAAGCATTCAACACAGAATCATCGTAACATCATCACAGCATAATCATCGGATTTCTTTAACGTCTAGCATGAACCCTAGCTCACGTATACAACATATCGATTACAACATCACATCATCAAACCCTATCAAGATGCTAACTTGCATTCAAGATCAGATCATAATAACAACATCCATAACCTAGTATTCAATCATATTAAGTTTCGCATAAAACCATTTATATCCGATTACAATATTCATATCGAAATCCATATCATCATCATCATAACAAGAACCCTCATATTTAACATGTATCGATTTCAAATATACAACATCAAAGCAGAATCACAGGACACATAAACGCATACATGGATGAAAGATCGATCAAGACACATAGGTTTACTAACCGAGATGATGGTTTGATCGCACAAGGGTTTCCGGGGGTTCTAGTTTGCCGTCAGAGAGAAGGGAGCTCTAGGGTTTGGATTGTGATGGTAAAAGTGTGAAACTAAGGCTGTTACACATTCTAATATTCGAGTTTACGTATTGGGCCCGAACTGGGCTTTGGCGAATTAAGGGCCGGCGAAACAGACTTCTGTTTCGTCGGAGTGTTCATGGCGAAACAGCCTGTTTCGTCGAAATGGGTTATGGCGAATCAACTAGTTTCGTCGGGTTCTTAACAGTTCAAGTTTTACAAACAGTACACATGTTATACAATCACACATAACCATGCAAACACACCAGGTTTTATCATAACACAACCATATAGTCAAAGTCAATGTGCGTTTAATGCGAATAAAGAATGTCGGAAATTCGAGTTGTCACAATATCCCCAACTTGAAAGAAATTTCGTCCCAAAATTTAGCATGCAGTTACTGAGGAAGCTAGTAGTGTGACGTTGTTTACCTGTGTTGTATCGCGGCTCCTCGAGCAGGTTTGCGAAGATTACTGGTTTTCTTGGGGTGTCACATTATCCCCCCGTTGATTTGGAATTTCGTCCCGAAATTCTGCATTGGTAGCTTCAGCCTTAGTAGTAGTTGCTTGATTTCCGAATAACTGGGGATATTTGAGTTCCATTTGATCTTCTCGTTCCCAGGTATACTCTGGGCCACGACGGGAGTTCCAACGAACTCGTACAAGAGAGATTCTCGTGTTCTTGAGGACCTTAACATCCCGGTCCGTGATTTCAACAGGTTCCTCGACGAAGTTCAACCGTTCGTCGATAGTGAGTTCCTTCAAGGGAACTACGTGGGTCTCATCTGACGTACATTTCTTCAGATTCGACACGTGAAAGACATTGTGAACTGCACTGAGTTCAGGTGGTAAGTCTAATCTGTAGGCCACTTTGCCTATTTTCTCAATAACTTTGAAAGGTCCGACGTATCGTGGATTCAGTTTGCCGCGTTTGCCAAAACGAACCACACCCTTCCAGGGTGAAACTTTAAGTAGCGCTCGATCCCCAACCTGGAATTCGAGTAGTTTCCTGTCTTTATCAGCGTATACTTTCTGACGGTCCCGAGCTGCCGCCATGCGTTGTCGTATTTGAGCAATCTTTTCAGTAGTATCAACTACCATTTATGGACCTGTGATTTGACTTTCTCCCACCTCTGCCCAACAGAGAGGTGACCGGCACTTACGCCCGTACAGTGCCTCGAATGGTGCAGCTTTAATGCTGGTGTGGTAGCTGTTATTGTATGAAAATTCCACGAGTGGCAGATGCTTTTCCCAACCGTTGCCAAAGTCTATTACGCACGCCCGAAGCATGTCTTCTAGAGTTTGAATAGTGCGCTCAGACTGCCCATCGGTCTGAGGATGATAAGCTGTGCTCATGTCTAATCGAGAGCCAAAAGATTTATGCATTGCTTGCCACAGCTCTGAAGTAAAACGTGCGTCACGATCAGAAATGATGGAGGTGGGCACTCCGTGCCTCGAGACCACTTCTTTTAAGTAGATGTCTGCTAATGTAGAGAACTTGTCTGTTTCTTTGATGGCCAAGAAGTGAGCAGACTTTGTGAGTCGATCCACGATCACCCAAATAGTATCATTTCCGCGCTGAGATCTAGGTAGGCCAGTGACAAAATCCATGGAAATTTGCTCCCATTTCCATTGTGGTATCTCAGGTTGTTGGAGTGGTCCTGACGGTTTCTGATATTCTGCCTTGACTCTCGCACAAGTCAAGCATTTACTAACGTATGTGGCTATGTGGGCCTTCATGCTAGGCCACCAATATGTAGTCTTAATATCGTGGTACATTTTATCCGAACCAGGGTGTACCGAGTAGCGAGACTTGTGAGCTTCATCCATTACCAGCTCGCGTAAGTTGCCGTACAGTGGGACCCAAATGCGTCCTGTTACGTAATAAGCTCCATCTTCCTTCTGTTCTAAGCGTTGTCTTGAGCCGCGTAGGGCTTCAGCCCTGACATTTTCTGGTTTCAATGCTTCCACCTGAGCATTTCGTATCTGGGAAGGAAGACTAGACTGTATAGTGAGTTGTAAGGCTCGTACGCGCTTAGGCGCAGTGTCTTTTCGACTGAGAGCGTCAGCCACAACATTGGCTTTGCCTGGGTGGTACCTGATTGAGCATTCGTAGTCGTTTAGTAGTTCAACCCATCGCCGCTGTCGCATATTCAGCTCTTTCTGTTTGAAGATATGTTCGAGGCTTCTGTGGTCAGTGTAGATAGCACATTTAGTGCCGTACAAGTAGTGTCGCCATATCTTGAGTGCAAAAACAACCGCTCCCAGCTCTAGGTCATGTGTCGTATAATTCCGTTCGTGAATCTTAAGTTGGCGCGAAGCATAAGCAATAACTTTATCTCTTTGCATCAATACACATCCAAGACCTTGGATAGATGCGTCGCAGTAGACTACGAAATCGTCCGTGCCTTCAGGCAATGAGAGAATAGGTGCGCTACAGAGTCTATCCTTTAAGTGTTGGAACGCTGTATCCTGTGCATTACCCCAACGGTAGACAACACCCTTCTGCGTCAGTAGCGTAAGTGGCTGAGCAATTTTTGAGAAGTCTTTGATGAACCTTCTGTAATAACCCGCCAAACCCAAGAATTGACGTATTTCTGTTGGTGTGCGAGGCGCAGGCCAGTTCTTAATCGAATCTACCTTGGATGGATCTACATGAATCCCATCCTTGTTCACCACGTGGCCTAAGAAGTGGACTTCACGAAGCCAGAAGTCACATTTAGAAAACTTAGCGTATAGCTGTTCCGTTCGTAGAAGTTCCAGTATGAGTCGTAGGTGCTGCTCGTGCTCCTCCTGACTTTTCGAATAAATCAGGATGTCGTCGATGAAGACAATGACGAACTTGTCGAGATAGGGTTTGCACACCCTGTTCATAAGATCCATAAATACGGCAGGCGCGTTCGTTAGCCCGAATGGCATGACCATAAACTCGTAGTGGCCGTAGCGTGTTCTAAACGCTGTCTTGGAGACGTCCTCATCCCGGACTCTCAGCTGGTGATATCCTGACCTTAAGTCTATTTTGGAGTAGTAACTCGACCCTTGCAGCTGGTCGAATAAATCATCTATGCGCGGAAGAGGATAACGATTCTTGATCGTCACCTTGTTGAGTTCGCGGTAGTCTATACACATCCTGAACGTACCGTCTTTCTTCTTTACGAATAACACTGGGGCTCCCCAAGGCGAAGAGCTAGGACGTATAAAACCCCTTTCCAAGAGTTCTTGTAGCTGCTTTGACAGTTCTTCTAATTCAGTTGGAGCTAGACGATAAGGCGCTCGAGCTATGGGTGCTGCTCCTGGAGCGAGCTCGATCTGAAATTCAACTTGACGATGAGGCGGTAACCCAGGTAATTCCTCAGGGAACACTTGAGGAAAGTCACGTACTACAGGAATATCTTCAATCTTTCTTTCTTTCTTCGAGGTATCTGTAACGAGAGCTAAAACAGCTGTGTGGCCCTTTCGTAAACACTTCTGAGCCTTCAAAAAGGAGATGATGCCACTCACGACACAACTCTTGTCGCCTTGAACTTCGAGAGGTTCCAAGCCCGAACGAGGAATACGAATAACCTTTTCTTTGCATAAAATCTCCGCTTGTTGTTGAGATAACCAATCCATACCGATGACGACGTCAAAGCTACCCAAGGTTATAGGAATGAGATCGATGGAGAAAGTCTGACCAGCGAGGATAAGATTACACCCTTTAACTATGTGTGTGGCTTCTAAACTTTTACCGTTAGCTAACTCTACGACATGTTTGGTGTTTAGAAGAGTTGGGGCTCGTTTCAACATTTCACTAGCTTTTAAAGACATGTAACTAGTATCCGCACCAGAATCAAATAGTACAGTAACATAAAAGTCGTCAAGAAGAAACTTACCCATAACCACGTTGGGATCATTCCTGGCATCACCCTGACCGATCACAAACATACGGCCTCTAGCACCATTGTTGTTATTGTCCCCACCGTTGTTGTTGTTCCCATTGCCCTGGTTGTTGTTGTTGTTCTGGTTTCGGTTTAGCTGAGGGCAGTGTCTTTTGAAGTGACCTTCGGCGCCACACTGAAAACATCCCTTATTGCGCTGTTGTTGATTCTGCTGTGCTTGCTGCTGCTGCTGATTTTGATTTGCAGGTTGCGGGCTCCTACAATCCTTGGCCTCATGGCCCGTCCTGAAACACCTTTGACAACGACCCCTGTTACACTGGCCATTGTGGTGCTTGTTGCAGATGTTGCACTTTGGGAGGTTCCCTCGATAACCACCCTGTTTGTGACTGCCCGAAGAGTGCTGACTAGGGCTCTGGTAGGTGTCAGTCTTTCGTTGCTGAACTTGGGGCTGAACTGAAGCTGATCCCTTGCTGGAATCCCCCTCCCATTTTCGCTTGCTGTCACTGGGAGTAGCAGGAGTAACCGAAGTAGTAGCTGTAGGGGTGGCGTTGATGCGTTTGGGCAACCGGTTCTGCTCCACCGCTTGATCAGTGAGACGGTGAGCCAACTGAACAACCTGCTGGTAAGTGGCATGATTTGCTGAGGTCACATGACTCTGGATCTCTGGCACCAGACCCTTAAGATAAAGTTCAATACGCTTGTCCACCAGAGTAGGACACAGTAATGCAAGCTCATTCGATCTCTTGGTATACGCTTCGATCTCAGACCCCGTCATCTTGAGGTTGAAAAACTCGACCTCCAGCTTATGAATATCATCTCTACTGCAGTATTCTTCCTTGATCATCTCTTTGAAATTGTTCCATGGGGTGGCGTTAGCAGCAACCAACCCCAGTATTTGGACCTGTGCTTTCCACCATGTGAGGGCTAAACCCTCGAGGGTTCCGGTAGCATATTTCACCCTGCGTGCCTCAGGGCATTCACACATCTCAAACACAGACTCTATCTTTTCAAACCAGTGCAGGAGACCTACGGCTCCTTCAGTGCCGCTGAAAGTGGATGGACGACAGTCCATGAAAGTCTTGAAAGTGCAAACAGGTGCTTGACCTGTTGTGTAAAAGAATTAGGACAAGTTTAAACACAAGAGTTGGTTTAGGAATGTAGGATCTAAGGATCCTAGTGTGAGTTGTAACTGCAGGGTATACCTCCTGCTTGTGCGGCTGCAACTGCCGCAGTAACTCGTTCGTTAATGAGGGCCGTCAACTGGTCCTGGGTCATGTTGATACGTGCAGACATGATCTTCATAGTAAAGATAACGTAAGTGAGATAGGTTCGCGAATAGTGCGATGACAGAAGAGTGTAAGCACACACGTGTTCTCATGCAATAACAAATAGTGAGCAACGTAATCTAAGCATACCATGAGCAAAGTTCTATGTAATTCTAATATGTAGGCAATAAACATAAACCTTATTACCTAGGATGTCGAGTCTTGCACGTGGAGCGAAGCGTCGTTGTGGATCGTTGAGAGCACTGTTCTGGTTATAGTCTGGTTTTAATAAAATCGTTTTCCCCATATTAAAACCGAGTTCTCTATAACCAATGGCTCTGATACCAATCTGTCACACCCCCAAAATCCACACGCGGAGTATCACCGCTTGGGAGCGTGACTGACCAGGATCAAGCCACCAATCATATAGAACAATGTATAAAGTAAAAGTAATTGCAATTTAAATCCAAACAATCCATATGAGAGGTGTTCCCAAAACATAAGTATGTTATCACAGTATAGCGGAAGCGTATAATTAAACCCAACATAATAAAGTATGAAATGTCATAAAGTCTAAACAAGCATTCATGATCCTTGTCCACAACGACTACGCCTCCCGTGCAAGCTCCATAAGTACCTAAGGTCCTGCAAGGCATGTAACAGAGGATCAACAACTAGTTGAGCGAGTTCACAGAAAGTAAATGCGTAATAGTAAATTCGTATGTAACATGTGGCTCTACTGGGCCGATAGTGCGTTCTATTGGTGGGGGTTTCCCATGTTATATATCCCCTAGACTATTCGTAATCATAAGTATCCTTCCCAATCCGAGGATAGTAGTATGTATAGGTTTACGCAGGTTTTATGTAGTGCCCTTCCCAACCGAGGACAGTACGTAGCGAGTACGTAGATTTAGCGCTGGCGTCCTTCCCAATCCGAGGACGGTAGTACGTAGGTTTAGCACTGGCGTCCTTCCCAATCCGAGGACGGTAGTACGTAGGATTTACGTAGGTTTAGTGCTGGTGTCCTTCCCAATCCGAGGACAGTACGTAGGCTTTGCGTAGAATTTGGCACAGGCATCCTTCCCAACCGAGGACCGTGGTAAATAATCTAGTGTTAATGTAAGTGCAGGTAATCCTTCAATCCCATTCCCAACCCAACTGGGGAATCCCATGCCTTGGTAAGAGTGTGAACTCACCTTGGTTTGCTCGGTATGCTACGTATATGCTCACAAGTAATCAATCACGTCCTAAAGTATGCATGTATGTGAAATCAGTTTGTGTCCAAGTTATGCATGTATAAACATGTAGCACGTAATCACAATCATAAACAAGATGACTACACTTAACAGCAGTTATCTAACCAGGTTAACACTTAATAGAATTAACTCAAGTTACTGCACAGATCAGCTAGTTGGCGAAACACACTTCGGCGAAACACATATTGACGAAACATATTCTGTTTCGTCGTTCAGGGTCTCGGCGCAACACTTGTGTTTCGCCATGTTTGTTTCGTCAAGTAGGTCTCGGCGAAACACATCTATTTCGCCGTCCTCTGTGTTTCGTCTAAGATGTCTGTTTCGTGGAAACTCAGTTACGTGGATATCAGTTACATCAGTAAACCCTAACAGCCGTAAAACAGCAAATCCTCAATCATACAGAAAGCATTCAACACAGAATCATCGTAACATCATCACAGCATAATCATCGGATTTCTTTAACGTCTAGCATGAACCCTAGCTCACGTATACAACATATCGATTACAACATCACATCATCAAACCCTATCAAGATGCTAACTTGCATTCAAGATCAGATCATAATAACAACATCCATAACCTAGTATTCAATCATATTAAGTTTCGCATAAAACCATTTATATCCGATTACAATATTCATATCGAAATCCATATCATCATCATCATAACAAGAACCCTCATATTTAACATGTATCGATTTCAAATATACAACATCAAAGCAGAATCACAGGACACATAAACGCATACATGGATGAAAGATCGATCAAGACACATAGGTTTACTAACCGAGATGATGGTTTGATCGCACAAGGGTTTCCGGGGGTTCTAGTTTGCCGTCAGAGAGAAGGGAGCTCTAGGGTTTGGATTGTGATGGTAAAAGTGTGAAACTAAGGCTGTTACACATTCTAATATTCGAGTTTACGTATTGGGCCCGAACTGGGCTTTGGCGAATTAAGGGCCGGCGAAACAGACTTCTGTTTCGTCGGAGTGTTCATGGCGAAACAGCATGTTTCGTCGAAATGGGTTATGGCGAATCAACTAGTTTCGTCGGGTTCTTAACAGTTCAAGTTTTACAAACAGTACACATGTTATACAATCACACATAACCATGCAAACACACCAGGTTTTATCATAACACAACCATATAGTCAAAGTCAATGTGCGTTTAATGCGAATAAAGAATGTCGGAAATTCGAGTTGTCACATTAACAAATGCTCCACAGCATTTATGGACATGATGAATAGAATCTGTAAACCGTACTTGGATAAATTTGTAATTGTCTTCATTGACGATATACTTATTTATTCCAAAAGTCAGGATGAACACTGTCAGCATCTGCATGCACTCTTAACTCTCTTAAGAAAAGAGAAGCTTTATGCCAATTTCTCGAAGTGTGAATTTTGGCTACAAGAAGTGCAATTTTTAGGACACATGGTGAATCACGAAGGTATTCACGTAGATCCTGCTAAAATAGAAGCATTCACCAAATGGAAGGTCCCACAGTCAGCTATGGAAATTAGAAGTTTTATAGGATTAGCCGGATACTATAGACGGTTTATTAAGGATTTTTCCAAAATAGCTATACCATTAACTAAGCTAACCTGTAAAGCAGTTAAGTTTGAATGGGGACCTAGGCAAGAAGAAGCCTTTAGGATTTTAAAACAGAAATTAACAAATGCTCCAATTCTAGCCTTACCAGAAGGAACAGAAGATTTTGAAGTATACTGTGATGCTTCAAAACTAGGATTTGGATGTGTACTTATGCAACGCAAGAAGGTAATTGCGTATGCATAAAGGCAATTGAAAAAGCACGAAGAAAACTATACGACTCATGATTTAGAGTTAGGAGCCATAATTTTTGCCCTTAAGATTTGGAGACATTATCTGTATGGAAGTAAGTTTACTGTCTATACAGATCATAAGAGTTTAAGATACATATTTGGGCAAAAAGAATTAAACATGAGGCAAAGGAGATGGATGGAAATCCTAAGTGACTACGACTGTGATATTCAATATCACGAAGGAAAGGCAAACGTAGTGGCAGATGCCTTAAGTCGTAAGTATCATGAAAAGCAAAAGCGAGTCAGTGCTCTTAGATTAAATCTACAGTTAGATTTAATTGAACAATTAAAGAATGTTCAGGAAACAGCAATCCAAGATGTTGCTGAAGGAATGAAAGGGCGGATAAAAGAATTAGAACAAGGAAGTGATGGAATTTGGAGATTCCACAAGAAAAGAATTTGGGTACCTAAGCAAGGAGAGTTAAGAAATAAAATCTTAGAAGAAGCCCATAAATCTAGGTATACCATGCATCCTGGTAACAATAAGATGTACCAAGATTTAAGGAATAACTTCTGGTGGATAGGAATGAAAAAGGACATAGCTAGATATGTTTCTAAGTGTCTAACTTGTTCACAAGTTAAGGCAGAACACCAGAAACCTTCAGGTCTACTACAACAATTAGAAATGCCTGTATGGAAATGGGAGCTCATAGCAATGGATTTTGTTACTAAGTTACCCAAAACCAGAAAGGGTAATGATGCGATTTGGGTAATTGTGGATCGATTAACCAAATCAGCACATTTTCTACCCATGAAAGAAACCTTTAGCATGGAAAGGTTAGCCAAGTTGTATGTAGATGAAGTCGGATCCTTACATGGAGTTCCACTCTCCATTGTATCGGATAGGGATAGTCGTTTCACTTCCCATTTTTGGAAAAGTTTCCAAGAAGCAATGGGAACCCGACTAAATTTAAGTACTACATACCATCCTCAAACAGATGGACAAAGTGAAAGGACGATCCAAACTTTGGAAGACATGCTTAGGGCATGTGTGATCGATTTTGGAGGGAATTGGGACAATCACTTACCCTTAATTGAATTCTCCTATAACAATAGTTATCATTCAAGCATCGAAGCTGCCCCATTCGAAGCACTGTATGGACGTAAGTGTAGAACTCCAGTGTGTTGGGCAGAGATAGGAGAAAGTCAATTATCAGGTCCTGAAATAGTACAAGAAACTACCGACAAGATCACTCAAATCAAGGAAAGACTAAAGAAGGCACGAGATCGCCAGAAGAGTTATGCAGATAATCGACGTAAGCCGTTAGAATTCCAAGTTGGAGATAAGGTACTTTTGAAAGTTTCTCCTTGGAAAGGAGTAGTACGATTCGGTAAGAAAGGAAAACTAAGTCCAAGGTTCGTAGGACCATTTCCAGTGATCCAACGTTTAGGACCAGTTGCTTATCGCTTACAACTACCAGAAGAATTAGCTGGAGTACATGATGTATTTCATGTATCCAATCTCAAGAAATGTTTATCTGATGAATCCCTGGTAGTACCTCTTCAAGATATAGAGGTAAATGAAAAGTTCAAATTTGTTGAGAAACCATTACGGATAGAAGACAGAAAGATCAAGTTTCTCAAACATAAGCGGCCAGTGCTGGTCAAAGTCAAGTGGGATTCAAAGAGAGGATCTGAATACACTTGGGAGCTGGAATCGGAGATGAAGCGAAAGAATCCCTACTTATTTTAGTAAATCTCGAGGACGAGATTTTAAATAAGGTGGGGAGAATGTAACAACTCTCACCTAAACTATTATTTCTTATTATATTTGTCCAAAAGGAAACCCTAATTGAGAAACCCAAGTGATCCTGCATAAACCCTAAAAATTTTCAGAACAATCGGAATCAGGATCAGGGCCCCTAAAACTCAGGGTGGGTAAACCCTAGTTAGTATTATCTCGACAGTTTTACGTGTAAAATGAATTTGAACAATCGGTCAACTCAGCAAACCTACCAAGACACGGGGCTACCCTATGATAGGGTAGTACCCCTCGCGCCACGCGAGGGAGTCGGTTTTTCAGATATAAATAGGGGAGTTTGGTACTTGATTTCCTGCATTGGTTCGACGTTAAAATTCGATTCATGCACTGAGATATCGTCCAAATACTACAGAAACACACACAATCTCGAATTTCTGCCGCAATAACACGGTAATAACTCGATCGCTGCTACGATTCAATGTCCGATCGATTAAAACTATCCAATGGATGTTTAAGTGTTGCCCACATTAGGGTTATGCTTTGTCATTCGTTGTGAATTCGATGGATGTTTAAGTATCGCACTTTGTCATTCGTTGTGAGGGTTTAATCTCGTGAGTTATCGTAAATGTTGTATTAGTTACTAACCTAGTTTGTGTGCATGTTATTTAAATTAGATTAAGAAGGATAATCAGTAGGCTAAACTCTGCCCGTATTAAATCTACAATGTGAGTTATTCTCTTTTTATCAAAAACATTTTACAATACTCCATTTTCAAAAGTTATAATTATAGGGAGTAAGTCGTGGTTATATTGAATCACTGGCTAGTTGGGTATTGTGCACATTACTAATTTCTCATGGGTTAGGCTAATAAATCCTAACAGTGATAAACGTCACTACTTGGGGAAAGACCCAATAGTGGTATGACCATCGTCACCAGGTGACACGGCGCCAGATAAAAATAAGATAGAAGCCATTATAATCGCTCTTATGCTGTAATTGATAATTAATGTGTCGTTTTACATACTTGAATGACTCGCCAGCATTTCCCCACTGATAAAATATTTTTAAAACATGTTTCAGGCGACCTGCTGTAAATAAAGGAAAACGTGCTACGGAGCACTAACAAGCTTGAAGAGGTGGCTCAGTTAAAATGAATAAACATGTTTTAATAAATCAGGGAATTTACTTGTGAAATTCCTCTATTGTAAATTACTGGGATTTATCCCGCGTTATGAAATAAAATAATCGGGCATTTCGAGTTTCAAAAAGATCCTGTTAAAATATTCCGCTGTTGCATCACAGATACCACGGGTTCCTGTCCCGCGGCTCCTGAACGGGTCAAACCGGGGCTGGGGCCATGACATAAAACAACTTATAACCTACTATGAATGATGGAATATGTTCGTGTAATTGCGGAAACATGATAACGAAACTCGGAAACTCGTTTTATTAGGAGACCTGTGAAAACAGCTTCTGTCCAAACATTTACAGCCAACTTCAGTTGGCTGTAAACAGGTCGATATTTATCGAAAAACTGATTTTCTTGAGTCTATAACGTGTTATTTCGAAAAACGCTTCAAATGGCACTAGAATCGTATTTTTTTGAGGTCATTTTCTATTTTTAATCGTCCGTTTTGTACAGCAGCAGAAGCTGCGTTTTTACTACAGAAAATGTGTGTTATGTTTTTTGTCATAATTTGAAATCTGTGAAGAATTAGGTCATGAAATTTGTACTGTAGATGGCCACTAATGTCATTGTAATTATCCAACCAGAATTTTGTCAATCAGACTTACGATGAATTTTAAATGAATTTTTTTGTGGACTGCAGTCAGAAAGTGACGAATCTGATTGCAGTCTGGTAAATGATTTTTTTTTAAAATATAGGTAATGAATTGGATCTCGAGATTTTTACACAATAATATTTGGATCGTTTAAGACCATCTGTAAAAAGTTGGGAATTTTTGGAATAGGTTAACTATTTTATTAAAATGCCTGAAAACAGCCCAGTTTTGGATGTTAAAGCTGAAATGACATAAGTAGTAATTTGCGTGTCTAAAATGTCGGGTATGTTATCTGAGGATGATCTAACATGTTATATGTCAATGAAAGTGTTATGTACAATATCGTATGCTTTCTTTTGAATGGTAATAGATGGGGAACTTTATATGGGCGTGAACTGTTAAAGTGAGTATATGTTATGTGGTAGATGCGTGTGGGAACTTCTTGCTTATTTGAAATCAATAATAAACTAAGTGGTAATCATATTAGGACGTGATTGACCAACACCTATTGTTAGCTATTTTTGAGAGTTAAACCGAGCAACCAAAGGTGAGTTCACACTCTTTCTAAGGCATGGGATTCCCGGTGGTTGGGAATGGGTTAAAGAACTAAAACGGAACCTGCGTATCCTCCTTGGGTAGGATATGTACCGCCATCCTCCATGGGTAGGATGCCAATATTAATCATGCGTATTCTCCTTGGGTAGAATACGTACGTTCGTCCTCCTTGGGTAGGACAACAACCTTAAACTTACTAGACAAAACTCTATCATTAAGTCCCTTATTTTTATATCGACTTAATCGCCGGGCCAATGGCGAGTGGGTCATTTGTTAATAGCGCTATTAGGTTTAACAAACCTCACACCGTGCCAGTCGGACGGGCGTGTACTAATGGACTATGGCAAACTGTCAATGATGATAGACATTGTCGTAGGGCACAGCTTACTTTCGTTAGTAGTCGATATGGTAACGGTCAAGTGGTTCACATGGGGAAGCCCCCACTAATTATGAATATGGTTTGGGAAAAACAAAGATACTGGTTAACTCGTGGTTTACGAAACAACTTACGGTTTTCAAAACAAACTTGCAAAACTAAACAACCAACTGTGAACTCGCTCAACTTTATTGTTGACTCGTTGTTACATGCCTTACAGGTCGTTAGATGCTTATGGAGCTTGCACGAGGAGGAGGTCCTTGTGGGATATGGACTATTATGTTCCGTGCTTAACATTTGAACTTTATGAACTTATTACTTATGTTTGGGTTTCACGTTTTATGCTTCCGCTGTTTAAATTGAACTTGGTTAACTTGTTTGTGAACACCTATTATATTGTGTGGTTGAACTTTTATTTACTTTACTATATTGTTCAATATGATTGGTGGCTTGATCCTGGTCATGTCACGCCTCCAAGCGGTGATACTCCGCATGGTGGATTTTGGTGGTGTGACACTTAGGTACATCTTCAGTTCTAACCTTGATTTGATGATACCCAGATCTTAAATCAATCTTCTAGAAGAAGCTTGCCCCTTGGAGTTTATCGAATAAGTCGTCGATCCTGGGCAAAGGATAACGATTCTTGATCGTTACTTTGTTTAGCTCTCAATAATCAATGCATAGGCGCATTGATCCATCCTTCTTCTTCACAAACAGTATAGGAGCTCCCCAAAGTGAAGAGCTGAGTTGTATGAAACCCTTTTCTAGTACATTATCCGATTGAGTCCTAAGCTCTTTCATTTCTGTAGGCGCTAACCGATATAGAGCTTCTGTAATAGATACAGCTCCTAATAGGATGTTAATCCTAACTCCACTTTGCCTCTCAGGAGGTAAACAGGGTTTTTCATCACTTGTGCCATGTAAAGGACACATTTGCTTTACGAGTGCATGGATGCCTTAAGTAGAGATGCCTACTTAGGCATTCCTATAATGGATATCTTCTTTGAATACCACTAGCTGACTTTAGTACAATATGACCATTGGAATATCTTAGTGGTTCCATGCATTAAACCTCCATACTGATCAGGCATGGAAGCAATCTATGGGACACACTAGGTTACGCCAATCCTCATATGGCGCTTTTATCAAACATAGTTGGCACTCGCAGTTGATAGAAATCAATGAGAAAATAATTAAAATAACATATATTGTCGTACTCTATTTGAAGAAACGGTCTCTATGGTCTCATTGGTAGGTTCTACCTTATACTTAATGTCTGAAGTTCTTGAGTATCAACAAAAGTTTGCTAAGCTTATGGTCTATGAAAGAGTTATTATTGCCTGTATTAAAACAGGACACTTAGCAGAAATTATCATTGATAAATGGTAAGGAATGTACCTTGTGATATTATTAATGTGTACCGCCTCTCGCAATCATCAGGTAGTTCGGGCATTTCCCTTCTTAACCTCTTCAGGCTTCTTGGTTTTATTTGGGCAATTAGTTTTGATGTGCCCTATTTCATTTCAACCATAGCAGGTTGCGTCCTTTATGTTTTGGCACTCCAAAGTTTTGTGCCCTTCTTTATTACAGATTCCACAAGGCTTGGCTTGTGAATCTAAAATGCATTTCCCTTTAGTCGCCCTCTTTGGGCAGCGAGTCTTTATATGCCCTTTCTCGCCACAACCAAAGCATGTGGCATTTATCAAGTCCTTGCACTCATGAGTCTTGTGATACATCTCCTTGCAGATGCCACATCCCCTGGTCTGCTTACGGAAACATTTTCCGAAGTGCTGTTTACCACAGGTTTTACATTTGGGCCTCGCCTCATTCGGCTTGGACTGGTTATAGTTCGAACCAGTCTTACCCTTTTTGTAACCCTTAGTTGGTGTATTATCGCACTTTCGCTTATGATCCTTTAATACTCGGTCCACGGCTTTGTTTACGGCTGTATCTAACATAGCCTGTAACTCGGTGCCCGTTAAGTTCAGTCTTGCGTTATTATTATGATCAACTGGATGATTATGAGCTTCATATGAGTCAGCCATGGTGAAGCTTTGAAGGCTATAACCGAGTAATAATAATTTATTTAGTTACATAGCGAATCGTCGAATTTGATGATTAAATAGCCATGGTGTAAATAAACCATATAGGCAAGTAAGATAGTATGTAATTTATTTGATTATGTTATGCCTAGGTTTTAAATGAACCATTTTTGGCGTTTAAACAGAATCTAATCCTTCATATTTATTAGATAAGGGACATAAGTCACAACAGTCAATGTCGTACAGACATTTTATATAGCGCAAAGGCTAGTCTCAAAGGACTTTTGGATGGCACAAAAAGGCCTTGTCACAAGGACAATTAAAACATAATCAATGATCCTTTGGATCAGAAAAAATTCATAGTTCATTGCCTTTTGACAAGAAGTTATGAAATAAAACTATCTTTGTCATGAATACATCTTTGCCCGTAGGCATACATCTCAAATGAATGTTTTGATGTGTACATCATGTTCGACGTTATTAGCCATGATTCAAATTGATCATTTAGGCCATGTAGATGGCTTGGAAAGATCCAAGTACTTTGAAGGCTGATGTGGTCTCTCAAGTCACACAGCCATGAATGTTAACATGTTTTTAGATGCTAACAAGGATTAATTGTCTTAAGAGGGTTTTACCATCACAGCCATGTTCATAGACATATAGGCTAGGTTATACCATTAAGAGGATCTTTTGAAATTTTTCAGCTGATCGATAAAGTTCGAGTAAAATCGGAACAATCGTTTGATAAAGGACGATATGAATACCTATATAAGAAAAACTTTCCATAAATCATCAGGAAATTTACAATAGTGCCTCTGACAAGACTTTAATAATTCATTTGTCCATACGGGGACTTTAAAGCAACTTTAGTCCACGTAGGGACTAAAAGGAAAATATAAGTCCGTATATAAAATATGTCCTCGAAGAGGGTTATCAAGAAGTATCTTGTCCACCAAGGGACTTATAATGAAATAACATGTCCACAAAGGGACTATTTCGAAATAGCGTATCCCCAAAGGGATTTTAATGAAATAACATGTCCATAAAAGAACTATATTGGTACAGCGTGCGCACAAAAGGGCTTTGCTGTACAAATGTCCTCACAGGGACTTTAAGTCAAAAGATACATCCACATTGGGACTTATTAATGAAACAATATGTCCTTGAAGGGACTATAATGAAATATCATATCCACAAGGGATTTTAATGAAATAATATGTCCATAAAGGGACTAAATAGCAAATGCCCATATAGGGTCTTTTAAGTCGAAAAGTATGTCCACACAGGGACTATATAGAAGAGATAGGTCCTTATAGGGATTTAAAGGATAATGAATATTATGAAAGAAGGATTCTCTAATGCCTTCCTTGCTCCATTTCGATTGTTTCACTTCTTTGATTACCATATATGGTGGGGACACTGAAGACCCCAGTGAATAAAGTAAGTATTCCAATCAGGATCCGATATAGAAGTAGAATTTCAAGAATTCCATGGTGAAAGAATGATATGGATCACGGATTGGGTTTTGACTGATACAATCCAAATCTGGGATTTCAAAACTTGGAGGTAAGAAATAGGGATCATTAGGATCCACTGGTATTATTTTCAAATACGGGAGCCTCAGGGACCACCTGGTATGGACTCCACTGGTATAGACTTCAAAATTTGGAGCCTCAGGGACCTCCGGTATGGACTCCGAAGTCTGATTGAGAATTTCAAAAAGTTTGGTTTTTTTTTGGGAATAGGTCCACAAAGGTCTTTCCTCCAAACCGGTCGCACGCTTGTTCTAGTCGTGATACGGAGCTTGGCATTCCTTGGCTTCGAATGAGGAGAATCTCTATCCACGGCTTCTCTGCTTGGCGACATATTCAAAATACATAAAATCAAAAACAATGTTTACTTAATAGGGATGAGAGAATTCCTATGTTATGTCTAGACTCAAAAGGTCTAAGGAATATGCTACTGTGTCATTTGAGATTAAACACTAAGGGCTAGGGTTTAATTCACTCAAACGTTGGCTCTGATACCAACCTGTCACACCCTGATATTTCCACATATTACCGGTTGGCCCGGTGGGGAGTATCGTGACGTAGTTGATATCATCATGGTCAAACATACACAGAATAGCGCAGCGGAAGTCTTGGAATATAAAATATTATTACAAACTCAAATGTCTGAGAATATCAAAGTATTTATTATAGACGAGCCTGTAATATCAAATCCACAGGTGGATCTATACAGAATGTATAAAATGAAGTTTTGCAGACATTAAGGCATCTTTAAGGATTTGCAAGATCCTTTATTTCGACACTGAGCAGCTCCCAGCCTATTATGTGTAGTACCTGTCACTTAGTCTTTTGAAAATACGTCAGTTTTCACTGGTAAATACAATTAACCGACTCTTTTGAAAAGATTTTATGAATATTGATTTAAGCGCACAAGGCACAAACCTTTTATAACTTGGGACAATCTTTAATAAAATCTTGTATACAGTTTTACATGTTTGTCATACATATGGGGCCGGTTTGGAAGCCGGTCATGATTAACCGACTCACCACTTATAAAACCCACGAAGGAGTTATCCCCAACATGTGGGTTATTTGGCATTTGCATCTGTCAGGTGTATGCCTACACCCCGTGCATAGGTCGTGGCCATTTTCAAATGAAATGAGCCGAGGATATCCAGGACACGGTCGTATTAACCCCCAATGTTTATGTTATCAAACAAAACGGATTAAAACGAGTTATGCAAATTTATTAATGACAATCCAATTAGATGATTCCATACCCGACCAAGCGGTATTATTATTATTATACCGTATCCAAAGCCCGTATAAGGGAAAATAAGTTAAAAGTATTTACCTGAGCTAATACTTGATTCACAGCAAAATAACTCAGTCGTATTCAATCTATCTAAATGCAGGTAGCTTTTACCGGGTGGCTCTAGTCTGGAATGATGGTAATATATAACCAATTCAGAATGCTAACGGGTCTTATTTAGGTCATGGACCTAGACCGGCTAACTTAAAGTTTTAGAAACGGTACGATACGCTAGATTAAGCGGAGACCGGAATAGAATGTGATTCAGGCCTGACAAGTATGGATACTTGTATAATATGGGAAAACTATACACATTCTGAAATTTGATGGTTTGATGACAAGGTTAGGCCCGTTTCGGCTATTTTACGTATACTAGTCACATAAACCGATCCGAACGCATAAATGCGTCACGGGTAACCAAATGAATTATATACAGGTCTCATATGTTATTATACTTAAAATATGCTAATACATCAGCAAGATGTCAACATTTATGCCCAAGAAGTATTTAAAACCATTTTAAGTCCCGTAAGGGCATTTTGGTCATTTTTAATGATTATAAAAGAGATTTTGTAATAAACTGAGGTTCTGGTCTATGTTAATCAGTAAAAATATTTATTTCATCACATTACATCAGTAAGATATTACATATTTGTGAGGTTTACCATTTATGGCCAAACTATGCCCCGAAAGGGCATTTTGGTCATTTCACATATGCTTTTAAGGATATTTTTTGGAAGTCTAAGTTCATGACTTATACTTACTGTAATAATATTGAAATTTGTTTAAAACTTCAGTAGGTAACAAGTCTTAGTGTTAAATGTGGTTTTAAACCATACTATTGATGCGGGTTGGTGTGTATATGGAATTAAGTATATTTTAAGCCCTTTTTACACGTTAGTCAAGTTTTAAATTTATAAAACACGATATTTTACTAACACCAAACACACATATGGGCAAGTGCACCCATCGTGAGCGTAGTATAGTGTTGGCAAGATACCGAGGTCGTCCAAGGACACAAGAGCTTTTAGTACCGGTTTATCCTCAACGTCTAATCAAATCAAAAGTTTAGAAAAAGGTTTTAAACAAGAAAAATAAAAACTAACTAAAATGCTGAAAAATAAAATAAAAGTAAAAACAGATAAACAAGATGAATCACTTGGCTCCGACTCGTGTTTAGTGTAACATTTGATTATTTCCGCACTTTTGCACTTTTTAGGAGATTATATTAGTTATTGTAGTAGGCCCCTCTTTTGAAGGTGACGTTACCCTCAACCCAGTAGTTTGAGTTAGCAAGGATACAATCCTAAAGGGTCGGATTATTGAAAGATAATTAATTAAGTTATTAATGCATATTATGGTAGGCCCCTCTTTTGAAGGTGACGTTACCCTCGGCTAAGTAGTCTGAGTCAGCAGGGATACAGTCCTAAGTAGCCGGGTTAAAGTATTAATAGTAGCTTACATATGAGGGGATCAAAGAGTTTGGACCCCCGCCATCCAATACCGGTGGGTATTGAAGGAGATCCTACTAAATTTGACCCAGGTCCTTGCAGGATCTATACACTGAACAAGGCAAGACTCTTACCAAACTTTTCCCTTAACCCCCGACCAGGTAGCCAACATACCTCCATATAGACCGTGGAGATATGAATGGTGAAAATCATTTATTTTGTATAGACAGTAAAATAATGCCAAGACACCACGGACAAACGATAAGGAAGAATCACCTTCAACATAAGAAACTAGTTATTAAAGTCATTAATACATAACCAAGTAAAAAGTGCGAAAAGATTAAAAATAAAAAGTATTACACTAGACACTTGTCTTCACCAAGTGATGTAAGAGACTTAGGCAAACATGGCCTTTGATTGTCAAGAACTCTTACGATAAATCTTGGATCCTGAGACGACTCACACACTCTATGATGGACAATGGATGATGGTGGTGGATGATGGTGTTGTGATGGTGGTGGGTGATCGGTGAAGTGTGAGAGAGGTGGTGTGCCAGGGATGGTTTGCAAATGAGCCAAGCACCCCTATTTATAGCCTGAACAGCAGCTCGGGCACGGCCCTGTGTCCATCCTCTTCTCTTCCTTCATTAATTGCAGTTTGTCTGCATTAGTTGACCACGCCCCCATGTTCGCTGGGCACGCCCCCGTGTGCAGAAGCATATCTGTACTCTCAAGATTTCCTCAGATTCTGCGAATTTTAGAGTTGACCACGGCCCCGTGGCCACTGGGCATGCCCCCGTGGTGGGTGATAGAAGCTTCTGTAGCTTTGTCTTTTATGCTGGCACTTGGGCACGCCCCCGTGTTCACTGAGCACGGGGCGTGTCCAGTCTTCTGTCTTCTTGATTTTGCTTGGGAAGATGCTGTCGGGGGGTCGGGCATGCCACGTTTGTTCCTTTTCTTGTATTTATGTTAGATTTAGCTGCTTTTTTGCTTCTTTTGTTAATTTGAGCTCATTTGATCCTGAAAATACAAAAGGAAGACAAAAACACACTTTTTCCAACATTAGTACTAAAAAAGGGTTAGTTTTATGCCACAATTGATGTAATTTATATGTTGCATTTTGTGCACATCAACTATGCACTTAATTAGTGTAAAACTCGCTAATTGACGATAATCAAGATGTTTATGTAAATCTGAGATTTTGATCAGTTTTAAATGCTCAAAATAATTTATTTAATGTATGAAATCAGTAAAAAAAAGGTTTGGCATTCAAATCATTTGTAAATCTAATTTTATGCATAAAAGGGGTATTACCGTCATTTACCGAATTACACAAGAACTCTATGATATGATCAGATTATAATCTGACCAAAAAATCCTAAAAATCCTTAAAAATAATATCTTAACAGTAGGGAATGAATTTTGGGTCAAAATCCAAGTTTAAACATGTCTTATGCAAGATATCGCAATTTAATTAATAAAAAACTTCTATTTACGATATCGAGCATAACTTTAGTTTGAGACCAAGAACTGATGTCAAATTTTCGGGACAAGCTTATATATCAGTAACAAGTGTTTTTGTCCTCTCACATTTCTAAAAAACTCATTTATATGTTAAAAGGGAAAATATGGCATTTATAAGCATAATAACGATCATGAGCATATAATTCAAATTACTAAGGACCAGGTAATATAATTCCAGGGGGCTACACTACAACATAAAGTGGTCCTAATGAATGCTTAAAACATGGAAGGATTAAGCTCAATCGGGTCATAACTGAAAGTCAAAGCAAAAGTCAAGCTTTTGCGACTTTCGGTTATGAACAGACCTTAAACTGATAATTGTCGGGTTAGACATGTTTAAACATGTTCTAATACAAATTACCAAGTTATTAGAATGCTAAAATATAATTTTTAACCTCTGTTTTATTAGTTTAAATCATTATTTTAATTTCTGTCCAGTTTGACTTTTTGACTTAATAGTTTGACCCGACAATTAACTAGTCAAACGAAATAATTTGGAGGTGCCCTTTTAAGGGTTAATCACCTACCTTAATATGGTCACATAACCACTTTTATTTTGGACAGTGGCTGGACCTAGCTATCTTTTCTACACTTCTTGATCCTCCTCTAATGCCAAATATCTCAAGAAATGTCCAGACCTCAAGTTTGGAGAGTTGAGAGTGAAAAATTAGTGAATGAGCACTTGAATTATTGGACAAAAGGCTCATTATATAGGGAATTCAGATTGATTCAGATGATCCCAGGTGTTTAGAAGTGTTATCAGGGCTCTACATGTGTCTTGGTGGTTTTTAAAAACCATTTACAAGTCCATTGATTCGAGTTTACTTGTTTGGAGGTTAAGGAAAAGAACAAACCTACAGCTGCCAATAAACGGTTGTCGAAACAGGGCCGTCGCGTTGTGCGACGGCAAATAGGCTTCAAGGTCGCGCCACGCGACCACCTAGATAACCAGCCAAACAAGTTTACTCTTTGACAGTTTCAGTCCCTACACTTATTCAAGCCTTAAATCTTTCATTTTAAGCACTTTTGTCCCTTGAAGTTAGTTTGTAGATGAACTAGGGAGTACAACCAAACTCCGTTAAGCCTGGTTTTGTTAATTGATCACCGAAACATAAGTTTCATCTCGTTGACGCCTTAAACCCTAATTCTTGGAAATTTGCGTAAACAACGCATAACGATCTCGAAACCTCATAAAATTTATATCACTTATTCTTGAGAGTATATTGGAATATTACGAAGCCTCGGGTTTGTTAAAAGGTCACTCAGAGGTAAGAATTAACATGTTGACACGTTTAACCCCTGTAGTTTATAATCTTTCGATTATTTTCACAAACGGCTTCTTATATTCGAATTATTACTCGTTTAAGAATATACTTTTCGTGGGTGGTCATTCAGAGGCACAAGTTTGGCATGATGACACTTTTAGTCCCTTCGGTTTCATATTTTGATCGTTTTACAACTTTAGTCCTTCGAACCCAATCTTTCACATGATTAGGGTTTAGGACACGTGTCTTCACATAATTGGACACGTTTTTTTTCGTGGTGTTACATAACCAGAAAGCCAGGTGTCGATCCCAAAAGCACGGAAGCTTAACGAAAAGGGGGAGGCTGAAGAAAAAGAGTCTACCGACAAGGGGAGCTGAAGCTACAGACAGATCCACGAGGAGTTTGTTCGAGCAAGAGTGAGTCTGTGTCGCTGAAGAGTTCAATCCTTCAAGGAGACTCAAACAGAGAGAAAAGACAAGACACTACGAGATTGACTGCGGTAATATTCAAGGGGGAGTCTGTGAGTGCAGATATGTATATCGCCTCCGTCAATGCAGTCCGTAGCAAGAAACTGAAGAAGTCATGGTTTTATAATGGTTTATATTGGGAAATGTCAAGGTGGCATTATTGTAAATAAAGAGAACTTCTTTTAGAAGTCTTGCCTATAAATAGGAGGCTTAGGGCTTTAGTTTAGAACTTTTGCACATTTTGACTTGGGAGAGCTTGGAGCCTAGAGAGAGAAAGTGCAAAAGGTGATTCACGTTGCTTGTACGTTTTCATATATTCTTTAGAATCACAGGTTATATACGTTCTAGTGTTCGGTCCACGCACGCGCACGGATTCCGCACGTCGCACGTGTCGTTCACAATCGTTTCAGAGTCGTAAACGACTCTACAACGCGCTAACACCATCCTTCTTTTTCACAAAAAGAATGGGTGCGCCGCATGATGATGTGCTCGAGCGTATAAAGCCTTTATCAAGCAATTCTTGAAGTTGGCTAGATAGCTCGCACATTTTGGATGGTGCAAGGCGATAGGGAGCTTTTGTAACAGGTGTAGCACCAGGAATAAGATCAATACGAAAATCAATATCACGAATAGGGGGTAAACCAGGTAAATCGTCGGGAAAAACCTTAGGAAAATCACAAACGACTGGAACGTCTTTCACGGTTTTCTTCTCATTCTTCGTCTACACAATATGAGCTAGGAAAGCGATGTACTCCTTGTGTAAGTACTTACTCGCTTGGATACACGACATAAGCTTCAATCCTTTTGAGAGTACCTCACCGTAAACACGTAATTGATCACTGTTTAGAAGGGAGAAGCGAATCATCTTTTCGAAACAAACAACTTCGGCATGATTCTCACGAAGAAAATCCATGCCTACTATGATGTCAAAACTACCTAGTTGTATAGGTATGAGATTGATCAAGAAAACATGATTGTTAAGTTCAACAGTACAATCACGTAGAACAGAACTAACGGTAACGGTTCTTCCGGTGGCTACATCTACGTCGAATGTCTTTGGGAGTTTAGCTCGTTCACATTTTAAAAGCTTTTCGAATTCAAACGATACAAAACAGTTATCTGCTCCAGTATCAAATAAGCATGAAGCATAAATACCATTAACAAGGAACGTACCATTGACAACATTGTTATCATTCTGGACCTGGCGGAGGTTGATGTTGAAAGTTCTCCCGCGTGCAGCTTGCGGTTGTTTTTGTTACTACTGTTGCTGCTGTGGTTGCTGTGGTGGCCCTTGTTTTACAACACGCTGCGGGCAGACATTGCTAAAGTGGTTGGGATCGACACAAGTGTAGCAACCACGCGCATGAGCAACTGGTGCTGGAAGTGTTGGGCTTACCTGAGCAGTGCGAGGTTGAGCTGGCAGTGCTGCGAGAGCTTGAGGAGCTTGCTGATGAGGGCCTGTGCGCCAGTTGCCTGTGAAGCGCCCATAAATGTTGCAGTTGACACAGAAACGACAATTTTCCTCCACTGGATGATGATAAGTGTATGTAGGGCACAATGGGTGATTCCCAGTATACGCACGTTTAGCAGGCGGTGCGTTGGGAGTAGCAACCTGACCAGACTGGGTATTGAGTGGTGCTGTGATAGTCGCACAATTTTTGCTGGAGTTCTTCTCTAGTAACCTTGATGATTAGACTTGGGAGCTTGAGATGGTGCGGCGTCAGGGCCTGGTGTTACAGTAGCTTGGTTGAAACTCTTGGTCGGGACCTTGAAAGTTCCAGCCAAGACTCTCTTGACGTTGATTTTTGCGGCGAGTTGATAAGTTTCCTCAATTATTGGTGGTTTCGCTTCTTGAACAATGTCAGCGACACAGTCAGGGAGAGCACGGATGTACTTCTTGATGGCTTTCTCAGTAGTGTCCACTTGACTCCGACAGATGATACTCAACTTCTTGAATCGGGCGGTGAGACCAGCGTTATCACCACCAATTGGCTTGATGTTTCAGAACTCGTTTTCTAGCTTCTGGACTTGGTGGGGAGGGCAAAATTCCTTCATCATGAGCTCTTTTAGCTCCTCCCATGCGAGACCATAGGTTGCATCGTTTCCACGCCTGTTACGCTCGGCAGTCCACCAGTCAAGTGCCCTTGACTGAAATACACCAGTGGCGTTGACAGTGAGGAGATTCTTAGGACATCCGCTTTGTCAGAAAGTAACTTCAATCGAGTCAAACCATTGAAACATCTTACTGGGTCCATCTTCACCAGTAAAGGTCATAGGATTGCAGGCTTTGAACTGTTTAAAGCTGAATGGAGTTTTCGGCGCGTCATTCTTGGAATCAACTAAAGAGTTATTGCTGATAGCTTGAATCTCACTAACGATTTGGGGGATCATCTTGGCCATGAGAGAGGCGATGCATTTGTCAGCATTGTTTCGCTAAACAGTTCGGCGAGTGTGAGATCCCATTGAGGCCATCTGCAGCGGAATTGGATGAGATTCTATTATATTGGATTTTGGTTAAAAAGTTATGCATTCCATTATACCGTATGGAACCAGTATGTTTTATTATTATTATTCACATAACGCATAGAATCATAGAATCATATAATCATGTAAGCAGATAATCACACAGGCACATAATCACGTATAGACACGTATACACATAGGAACGTATTAGCACATAATTCACATAAACACATATTTTGCACGTATTCACCTTCCCTAGATTGCATGTAGGGCGTGATATAGCGTAGCATATGCAAGGAGTATAGCGTATGAAGTTCGCATGACCTCATGAGCGTAAGGTAAGTAAGACTTCTTAGTTTGTTCACGATTAGTTAGCGTTTTAGATTGCGAGAGTTGTGTGTATTTTGCAAAGCGGGGAGCGATAAAACGAAAGTTATAAAAGCGTAGGGATCAAAATTTCACAAATTCAAAACACATAAACACAATAAATTCAATGACGCGTAAAAAACGACAATTGCAGGCTTAAAATAGATACAGCGTCCTGGTGTTGAGACATTAACTACCCAAAGTGATTCAACTATTCCTAACAAATTCGGGCACACGCTTTTGCATAATAGACTTATGCTCTCACCTTAATACGGCTAACGAAATTTGTCCTTCCAGTTACTACGTGCCCCGAGTCATTGGAAACAGTTGGGACTTTGGTGAGATCTTTTAAAAATCAGTTTAGGGAGTGGAACGGGTTATTGTAAGTTTATGATTCCAGACCGTGACCCGTGATTAGTGTGTAATTATGTTCAAGACGGGAGAGATTAGAGACTGATAAACAACTTCCTTGTATAAATTCGGTAGCATAACGTTACAAAGCGGCCCGATTACTAGCTAGCCGAACTATACCAAAGGAGCATACATCCGGGGAGAGACTAAGTGGTGGTCTCTCCCCCAAGTCTAAAACCTACCAAATGTTTAAAATGACCAAGTGGTGGTATTTATAGCCACACCACATTCACTTGCAAACACACACGGTTAAACGAATAACCCTTTCGTTTGACCACTTCAAACGAGCGGTCCAATACACGTTCGTTTGACCGTTTCACTAACTATTACATAATCAGCATAAAATAATTCTAATCTATTCGAACAGCATCGGACACAAAAACTGCACCAACAAATTCCCCCTTGTTCGTTGTTGTAGAATGCTGAAAATGCAACTACAATCGATCTTCAGTGAAGTATTTGTTGATGTTATCTTCTCTGTGTAAACAAATTCCCCCTTGACCAATGATCCAGGTAAGTATTATCTTGACTTGAGTCTTCATAGCAATACCAAACCCTTGAAGCTTCTCGTATAATATTTCCCCCTCAAAGTACGCGTATCTGTGTTGGGTGTTGTACAATGTCCTCACAAGGCTAAATTGACCGATCTTCCGCTGATCTTCCAATACTCCAACCGGCATTTGATAAGGGTTCCATTCTTTAAAAACTACATCAAGTCTTGATCTTGTCTTAAGAACACTATCTCATTCAAACATACTACATTGGTAGAGTTTTTCTAGTGAGTTGTCTTCTGTAAACCATCCTTGTGGAATCGACCAAGTAATGCACTTTAATCATCAGCATCAACACTTAGGAAGTCAGCTAGACCGAGTATATCACTTGCAAGCTCAACCATCACGCTTAGTTGAACTACATCCATATCTCATTGTTTCGCCTTTGTGAAGATGACCACGTCACGCACTACAGATCTTCAGCATCAGTACTCAGGATGTTAGCTTGACCAAGTACATCGTTTGCAAACTCAACGAATTGAGTTACACCCAGATCCCTGTAAAATCCCAAAGAAAACCTCAAACCCAAAACCGAATCCTACAAATTCCCCCTCAACTACAACTTCTGATAGAGTTGGAATCCACACTTGTCAGCCTTGAACTATCAGCTCTCATAAAGATTCCCCAGATCTTCAGTGAACATCATTTTGAAACTACTGTTGACTTTAGATACCAGTATGTTTCCATGCAAAACCTTTCACGCTGGCTGGAGAATTAATTAAAATCCTCAAATATGTGTCTGTGCAAAACATTCCACGCAGAACCTTTGGCATCACCAGAAAATCACAAACTCTACCACCTGTGATTGCGTTTAGAATTTTACCAAAGAAATTCAACATATGAAAATTTTTATCCCCCCATTTCTTTGGTGAAATCTCTAAATCTTAACAAATTCCCTCCTCTGAGCGGAACTGTCGTCAACTTCACTGAACAGATTCTCTCCACTAAGCAGAATCTTTCAAATGTCCTGGGTTTTTTGAGAAATCACGAAAGAGAATTTCTTCTTTGCATATTCTAGTTGATAAAGAAAGTCCCCTAGCCCTGTAGGATCCGACTTGTATCCCCCCAAAGTTCTACTAACACCTAATCCGAAAACTTCCATCATAGGCATAACTCTTCGACTTTGTGAACTCGTTAGGACCGGTCTTGGCTCTCTAGGTTCCTTCAATCGTTACCAAATGCGAGAATATGAAAGTAAACAAAATTCTTTCAAGCATTTATGAACACCGATAACAAAACAAATTTCCACGTGCGGAAGTAAAAATATCGTTTTTGGCCCATAATAGTCACATCACCAATTTTGACATTTGCACCGGTAACCATGACTACCCCACGTTCTTAAAAAAATCATTTGTTTTCATCATGCCTCATCATCCCGTGCGCTCCCGAATCTGTACGAATTTGACGTTAAAGCTTAATTCAAATAAGCTTCACGAACACCCGACCCCACTTCACAATTCACGAATAGAAACGGGTCCATGACACCATGTTTCATCTGAGAAACTTTGATATGTGGCACCAAAAAAATAGTCCAACCAAACATCATGATGATGTTTTATAAATAAGTGGACCCATCAGAAATATCAAATATTTTCAGCTGCCACAAAAATTCGTCAATTATACGGGCCCAAAAAAAAGCACATTTCATCATTAAAATAGCCCAAAAAAATGGAGCCCAACATTTCTAGGATCTTTTGTTCGGTCATATAAGTTGGGCCAAATGAAAAGACCTGGCTGCCAAACAAATGATCCTGTCGAAATCTTCCACCTTGTACAACCGCCAATATCATCTTCCAAGTCTCTCTCATCTTTCTCTTCGATACACAGACATCCAAAACCCTTTCTCTTTCTTCGATACACACCTCCACAGCAAATATTCATCTCTTCTAATTTCACGATGAACATCACAGCAACAACATCTGCCATCCTCACTTCCACCTATCAAACCAGCCGTTAATCACCATTTGAGTGCACAACTGCACAAGTCTTCGTGATGATGTTCTTCATCCCTGAGGTTTTTCGTCCAATCCAAAACCCACGAATAATGATGAACCACGAAGAACATTACTGATTTCAAACACTATTCACTAAAACCAATCAAATATCACGAAGAACCAGAACGCACGAAGAAGGTTCTTCGCCGAAGGATTCGTCATCAGGCAGTTCTTCGTGTATATTAATCAGCTGAACAGTAAACCTTACGAAGTATAGTTCTTCGCATGAACCAGTCTGCACAGGTTCTTCGTCTCCTGTTCATGGGGTTCTTTGTGAGGTCTTATCATCAGAGGTTCTTCGTTGACAGACATTCAGATGAAGAAGGTTCTTCACAGGTGATAAGTTCTTCAGCAAGGGTTTTTCATGAGTGGGAGGTTCTTCGCTAGTCCATATCTGAAGAAACCCTAGAGTTTCTTAAACAGCCGCCACCATCTTCAGGAACACAGCCAACTGTTCATCCACAAATCTGGCCAAAAATGCCTCAAAATGATAAGGAATGATAAAAACTTGATTTTCTTGGAGTGAAACATAAAACCCAACTCTTGTGTACAGTCCGATTCAGCTCAGACTCATACATTCGGGTCCAGATCTGAATTTTGCTTTTTTACACCACATTTACATCTTGAACAAAAACACCACAAAAATCACTGATCTAGAGCACATGTGACTTAGCAAATGGTTAGATTCACTAAGTCGGGTACCATGGCTCTGATACCAATTGTAAGTTCATGATTACGGACCATGACCCGTGATTAGTGTGTAATTATGTTCAAGACGGGAGAGATTAGAGAATGATAAACAACTTCCTTGTATAAATTCGGTAGCATAACGTTACAAAGCAGCCCGATTACTAGATAGCCAAACTATACCAAAGGAGCATACATCTGGGGAGAGACCAAGTGGTGGTATTTATAGTCACACCACATTCACTTGCAAATACACACGGTCAAACGAATAACCCTTTCGTTTGACCACTTCAAATGAGCGGTTCAATACATGTTCGTTTGACCGTTTCACTAACTATTACATAATCAGCATAAAATAATTCTAATCTATTCGAACAACATCGGACACAAAAACTGCACCAACAATTATTAAGACGCGGGTTTCACCCCTAACTTAACAACATCACTCCTAACTGTGGTAAGAACAACCACAAGATAGAAATGGAGATTTTCGTCGAGATATGGGTATCACTCCTAACTCAACGGAAGATCCTCGTGCTAAGAGTAATGCGTAGAGTGAGTGATTTTATCGAGAGTTCTTTATTTTTAGACCTAGTCTCGACACAATCGCTCGTTTGTGTTATACGAGTGTCTTCAAGTCTTCAAACGTGTAGATTGTGTTAGCCTTAGGAAAGGAAAATACTTACATGCCTTAGGAAAGGCTCCCTTCATACGAAGCATGTAGGTTCGTACGAAGGTGCAGTATGTGGGTTCGTACAGAAAGGTTTGTTTTGGTACTTAGACTAAAACTAGGTCGAATCCTGCAATTCTACATAATTTCCCTATAGTTATGGCTCTGATACCAACCTGTCACACCCCAACCGATGGCGGAATCATCGGGATGTAGCATGATGCGAATAGGTTGCTCGAGAGAATCCATAACGACTATTTGTGACAATATTTAATAAGGTTCAATTTCCCATACACTCAAACAAAACATTACACAAAAATTCGAAACGAAATTCAGTAGTTTCTCAAGCAACAAAACAAATGTAACAAAATTTGTAGTTTAATTTAGGCGTGTTTCTAGAAACCCTAGACCATTTCCTGCAGTAATCCATCAACCTGTCACATACGTTAAAATATAGGTCAATACAATGATGTAAAGGTGAGTACACAAGTTTTTCATAATATATTAATAAATCCTTTACGCATAACCAGCATGTAACACGTAGAGAGGTGACTCAAGTAAGTTATCGACAATGATACAAGCTAACCAACATGACTGCGAGTATGCGCGATACGTGTCCACCGTAGTGACCACGCATGTAAATGCGAGAGCCTTAACATCCCCTGAATAAACAGGTGCTGAGTCCAAACCATAGTACTACCGTTGCTAAGGGTGGTAGGGCGACTCATCAATGTGTAAACATAACAAACAAACATTCAGCGATTCACGTATAACATGCGAGAGCGGTTAGCGTTCATAAAGAGTTAAAGCGTTGTGTGCGATGTGTTTTGATAGAGAACGTATGTAACACCCAAAAGTGCGTTAAAGCGAAAAGGGGTCGAGTATACTCACAGTGCGTGCTTAACAGATAAACACAGTCTGGAAAGCAGTGGAGGGAGCGCTGGATCAGCCTGCGTACGGGAACAGAAGTGCATAAGTCTTCCAAAGTGCTGAAACGATCAAGTTGGAGTGTCGAGTGGGAAACAGAACTTTCGTATGAAGGGCCACCTCATACGAAGATGGTGCCTTCGTACGAAGGTGTTGCCTTCGTGCAAGTTGCTTGTTTTGGTGTCCAAAATCGAGTGTTCTTCGCGTCTTTCTTCTGGAATTCGAGTGTCCATCCCTCCAGCCTTAAGCTACTGATTAAACTTAGAATCAGAGAGATCTTGAGCAGTTCAGTTACACGTGGGAATATGGGCTGGTTTGTACGAAGGGTTCCTTCGTACGAAGCCAGTGCCTTCGTACGAAGCCGGGGCTTCGTACAAGCCGGTCCTGCTCGTACAAGCGACTGTTTCAGCGTCTTCATGCATTTGGAACTGTGTTTTCTCCTTAATCGGATGTGTTTTCGAGTCCTTTTCATGACGGTTTCGACACTGCTTCGTCCCACTATCCAGTGAATGAAACATATGTCAGTTTTGGTCCGTTTTAGTGTAAAAATAGAGTTTAAAACAGTTTTTCCGTCGATTAAACGCTTGGTGAGTGCGAGATAATCAGATATCTATATTGGGGAACTAAAGCTAAGCCCAATACACTCGTTTAGGTGTAAATCCGTAGCAAAATCAGAAGTTTTGATGAAAAAGACGAAGGTTTTCTTAAAATAGGGAAGTTTTAGATGAAATCGGAGATAAACTCGTGAAAAATCGTTGTATTTCGTGTAAAAATAGTGGATCTTACCTGGAAATAAGAGAGGAGACAAGTAGGGAGTGTTCTTGGGTGAAATGGCAGCAAGTTGCAATTGAAAGGGTGTGCTTGGTATTTATAGAGGGAGTTGCAGGTTCTGTACGAAGGAAGTGCCTTCGTACGAAGGTGGTGTCTTCGTACGAGGGGACCTGTTTCGTGCGTGTGGCTCTCGTTTCGCATGTCGGATAATAGTTTGGTGCGTTTGGTTGCGTTAGTTAGTTCAAGTACTTTAAGTGTTTTTGCAAGGTAATTAAGTGTTGTGTTGCGTTGCGTTTTAGCGTTATAAATCGAGTTGCGCGAGTGAGCATTTGAGCGTTTTAAGCGAGTATCAAACACATATAACATATTTAACATTTAAACACACAAATAAAACAACAAATAATACAAATAGCATAAGTAAATCCACGTTTTGAGTTTGCGTTGCGACGAGCGTTTAAGTAATAAGCGTTTAAATGCGATAAATAAGCGATATAAAATGCGTTTAAAAAAATGTAGTTAACCCATGGTAATCATCGAATCTCGGAGTACAAGCGTTTACGAATGAAATAACGATAAGAATAGGAACAACCGAAAGTCAGGTTGTTACAACTCACCTTTAATCCACCATCCAAAACCAATACCCTAAGGGTGTAATCATGATTCAAACCACTATCCACTTATTTATTTTATTGGGTTAGGATATAATAGGAACTTTGTTTTGCTAGGAAGTCTAGGAAGGAATCTTAACCATCAATAGATTTAATCAAAAGCTAAGATTAAATGAGTGAAATTGAAGAGAACAAAAGAGGCACGTGGGTTTGTGTAAGGGCATTCTAGTCAATCCAGCACAATAGTTTCTCTCTCCTCCAATCCCCCCCCCCATTTTTTAAACGTTAATAACTTTTTTCATACGACATTATTTTTTATAAAAATTGAACCAAAAAACGAGCGTTTTTTTATCTTTAAAACGAGTATACTATTGCTATATTTTCGGAAAAAAAAAATTGAAAACCTAGTTGCGTAAAACGCAATGGAAAAAAATACAGTTGTGTAAAACGCAATGGAAAAAAACATTAAAAATGACTTTTTCGAAAACGCAATGCACCAAAAACACAAAAAATGTCTTATTTCTAAGACGCAATGGTCAGAAAACACAAAGAAATGTTTTATTTCTAAAACGCAATAGCCTAAAAACACAAAAGAAAGTGTACTTTTTAAAACACAATGGACTGAAATACATAAAAATATGTTTTTCCTAAAACGCAATGCACAAAAAACACAAAGAAATGTCTTATTTCTAAAACGCAATGGCCAGAAAACACTTAAAAATATCTTTTTTCTAAAACGCAATGGCTTAAAAACACAAAAGAAAGCGTATTTTTTAAAACGCAATGGACTGAAAACACATAAAAATGTGTTTTTACCAAAAACGCAATGCACCAGAAACACAAACAAATGTCTTATTTCTAAAACCCAATGGCTAGAAAACACTTAAAAAGGTCTTTTTTTCTAAAATGCAATGGCCAGAAAACACATAAAAATATCTTATTTCTAAAACGCAATGGCCTAAAAACACAAAAGAAAGTGTTCTCTCTAAAAGCAATGAACTGAAAACATATAAAAATATGTTTTACCTAAAATGCAATGACTAAAAACACTTCGAAAATATGTTTTTCTAAAACGGAATGGCTAGAAAACACATAAAAATGTCTTATTTCAAAAACACAATGGCCTAAAAACACAAAAGAAAGTGTTCTCTCTGAACCAGGAAGTAGAAGATCAAAAACTGTCTACGAAAATGAGGCAATTTCCAGAAAAATAAATTTTCTGATACAGTTTTATTAAAGCAGCTCGACCCCAGCCAGGGCTCTGCCCCCTTGGACCCCGCCAGGGGCGGCCGCCCCTTGGACCCTGCTCCGAGGGGCGCTGCCCCTGACCCTCGCCAAGATCGTAAAATGCAATGACTCAATTCAAAAACCCAGATCGTAAAAATGCAATTCAAAAATTTGTTAAATAGATCGAAGCCGACTACTTCAGATTTATTCACCGATTGACGAAATTTGAATGTTAGAAACACTTATCAGCGATCTAGTCGAACGAATCGAGTGATTCGCTTCAAAATCACAGGTAAAAAAATGAGATATTGTATGAAATTAAACTAGGTTTCTTCAAAAAAAAAGTTGAAGAACACGTAGATTGGGTGTTTGAATCATTGATTGGTGACGAAAATCGCACTATAATATAGTGAATATTGAGGTAGAAAGTGAAGAAAAGGTTGAAGATAGTTAGTTTTAAAAATGGTGGGTTTTGAAGTTACTAGGGAGAAGAAGGAAGAAGATTGTATATGGTTGACTAAAATACTATTCCTCTTTATTTTAAATTTTGTCACATATCATAATCCTATTGTTTCCTATCCTTTCTAGCCAAAATAAACTTCCTATTTAATCATCACCCTTATTTTAATTTATTTATTTTCAAAGAAAAAGGAAATGATTTCTTGAAAAATTGAAAGAAGTACCATGGTTGCCATGGTTTAATCAATCAAACCATGGTGAATCATGCAAGTAGGTGGTGTAGCATTCCATTCATGTTCCTATATGGCGAAGCATGTCCCAACCATGACCCCCACATCCTTTAGCCTTAGATGCATGTATTTTAACCAATATAGACGAGAACAGACAAATGTATCTTAGTATTTTTATTAGATGCAGATTTTGACAAAAAAATATATCTAATAATTTTAATAGATGCATATATTAAAAAAAAATCTTTGCTTGTCATAAGAAGAAAGGTTACTTTGACCAAAAATATCTTAGTAATTTTATTAGATGCATATTTTGACCAAAATATCATAGTAATTTTATTAGATGCATATTTTTGACCAAAAGGTCCTCCTCGTGGCCCAGTGGGTATTCTCATGGGGTTAAGTTGGGTCGGCTCCTCCTTGGAGGTCACCGGTTTGACTCTCACTTGTGGCATTAGGGGGGGGGGGGGGGGGGGGGGGACGTCCCAATGATGGCTCGTTTCCTACCGAGGCATGGTTCGGGCTTGAGGGCAACCCGGTTTTACCCAGCTGTTACCCCAGCGAGTCTCTCGTGTGGGGGCAGTATGGTTTCCGGGCGGAAGTCAGCTTGCGCAACGGCTGGGGCCTGATCGAACATCGCGTCCGGAAAAGCGGGGCTGACTGGGGAATGTCTTTGACATGACCCCGGAGACCAATTCGGTCTTGTACAGAGAAAGTCTCCTTCCAAAAAAAATCTTGTGTCACGAATCAAATAATTTTAAAAGATGCTCTTTCGACTAGGGCTGGCAATTTTACACGAATACACGACACGAACCTACACGAAGTTAACAGGTATCGTGTATGGCCTTAACAGGTATCGTGTACCAAACAGGTAGACACGAGATTACCTGTTAATTTTCATGTATAAACAGGTTAAATACCTGTTTACCTGTTAATACCCGTTAGTACACAATAAGAAATTAAATTAAATAAAACTCATGAGTCATGTGCGTGTGGGTTCCTTAATTCCTTTCTATTTTCATTCCTCATTCAATTAAAAAAAATAAAACCCTAAACTCCCTCTGTAACTCTCAAATAGCATGTCGTGTTCGTGTTTTCGTTCGTGTTAACATGCATTAACAGGTAATTTTCGTGTATAAGAGTCGAACAATCGTGTTAACAGGTATTAACAGGTAATTTTCGTGTATATCGTGTCGTGTTCGTGTTTGAAAAAAAAGACACGATAAATTATCGTGTCGTGTTCGTGTATGGGATTTCGAGTATCGTGTCTTATCGTGTCTTATCGTGTCGTGTCTTATCGTGTACGGGTATACATGATATGTCAGCCCTACTTTCGACAAAAGATGTTATTTGTCATCGTCTCATGATCCAATAATTTTATAACATATTTGAGAAAAAAAAGAGCTAATTTTTCTAGTTATGGTTAAAGATGATGAAAAACGTCAAAAGAAAATTACATATTTTGAAAATTATGTAGTTTCATAATTTATTGTAACATGCATTATGCAAATTATCCCTGTTTCATAATTTATTGTAACATGCATTACGCAAATTATGCCTTTTAAAAATATTTAAAATACTTTAGGGCATGTTTGTTTACCTCTTAACAAGGCTTTTAATGGTTTACACCTCTTAGTGGTTCAGCACTTAACGGTTCAGACTGTTTGTTTCACAAACAAATATCTTAATGGTTAAGACGTTTGCCTCTGAATGGTTAAGCATATATACTTTAGAGCGTCTGTACAACACATGTTTTGCCATTAAAAATCTTGTTATTTCTCGCTTTTCATATACTTCATAGCGTCTGTAAACATATAACGCCGACTGCCTTCCTATTGTTCTTGGACCACGGCAAATTACTTACAAAACACAAGCTTTATAAAAACTGTAAAAAAAAGCTCTCCACAAATTTGTAAAACTCCAATTCATTTTCCATTACTGTTACAATTGAGAATGAGAATTTATAAGATCATGCGTAATGGACATTATGAGGGCATGAGGGGGCATGATAACACCTCTAACACCGTCAGTTGGGCGTTAGAGGGGCATGTGTAATGGACATTATAAGGGCGTGAGGGGACTTAATAACACCTCTAACACCGTCACCTTGGGCGTTAAAAGGGCATGAAGAGGAATAGACGTTTCTAGTATAATGACAAATGAGAAGAAAAAAATGTAAAGTAATGACTGAAAGAGTATTTAAACATTTTTTGAAGGGAAGTTAAGATGTGGATACGCTGAAAATGCCCCTTAGATGCACTAAACATTACAGATGTTCTAAGTCAGCGTTTGATTCGCATGAATTCAATGGAATTTAAGGGAATTGGAATTTGAATTCCATCTCTTAAAATGTTTGGTTCACAAAATTTGATGAAACTGGAATTCCAATTCCAATCTTCATGTGTTCGGTTGACAATGGAATTAGAATTAGAATTAGGCATGAATTCCTTCAAATTCCTATAACTAAAGGAATTCAAAATCCTTCCTATATATGATGGAATTAAAGTAAATTCATTGTAATCTTCGACCGTTTCGACCCGTACCGTTTCAACACGTACCGTTTCGACGCGGACGGTTTCGACCCGTACCGTTTCGAATCGAACCGTTTCGACACGAACCGTTTCGACCCGTAACGTTTCGACGCGAACCGTTTCTGTAACGCCCTGCTTTTTCATACTTTCCATAAATAGAAAGCGTTGCTTGTATTTCTATTTTTGGAAGTCTTGTATTCTTGTATTCGTCTTTTCGTTGTAACGTTGTAAAATCCGAGACTTGGATCATAATGAAATTCGTATTTTTCTTACATTCATGTTATACACGCTTTATACATATTCATACGTTCAAATCAATTAATCATGTGACCCTTTATTAAGAAGTTGTGCTAAATACATTAAACATGCAAACACGTGACGTATATGTGCAACTTATACAAATTCGATACTTAGACATGCTTAATTATACTTGGTTACATTTGTTTTATAATTCTATTTCATTACATACCCTTAAATATATATTCATTATGCATAAAGTACCTTGAAACTACTTAAAACGTCCATTATATGAGAGTCCAAGGGGTAAAAGTGTCAAAAAACAACAAAAACTAGACCTGGTAAGGCCTCGCGGCCCGCGACTCGGGAGCTCATCTGTGTCGCGCCCCGCGACGGAGGGTAATCCGCAGAAACAATGAACAACTCGTTTTATTGGCGGGTTTTGGTGTTTTTGTTAAGTTTAAACTTGTGTTTTCTTCATTTAATGCTCACCAAACTTTTCCCTAATCCTTCCCTATAAAACCCAAGCATTTCCCACACTTCATCCACTTTACAAACTCACAAATTCACTCCCAAATCACTCTTAATCAGCTTGAAAATCAGAAAGTTTGCATAAGTGAGCATAACTTCTTTATTTTTCAATCTTTTTCATTGATTCTTCTTCCTAATCACTTGGAACAACCTTTGGTAAGTTTCCACAGGTTTTCCATGGAAAACAAAGGCCTGAAACATCACCAAAACAGGCTCCAAAGTGAAGAAAACTTTCTTTTTTGATTTAAACACTTGTTAAACTACTTGAACTTGAGGTTTCTCATACCCATTCCTATGTCCTTATGCTCATAGTCACATCTATGGTTAGTTGGCCTTAAAAACAAGATTGTGAGATGTAAAATCAGAGGTTTAATCCTCATAAACATTCTGTTTTGATAGGGTTTTTACCCACAAGTGATGAACAAACTCAAAGCTTGAAGTTTGTGTGATTATAAGGTTAGCTTGGGCTATCCTACTTGAAAATCCACACATCACTTGATGATTTCTTAGATTAGTTGTAATTATTTCATTCTTTATTGTATGTTCATGACCCTCCTTGTTGTGTATGACAACATGTGTAGTGGTGGACACTAAAGAGGTACCTAAATGGAAGACTAGTCTTTCCTACCTCATGCATGACTTATGTGAAATACAAAAGAGGTTCCTAAATGGAGGATTTATCCTCCTACCTCATGCTTGACCTATATGACATTATGATATCTATATATATAATACATATATATTACCTAAGTAACCAAACTTTTGATGATGAACTAATGGTCATTTGTCAAATGTTCAAGTTACATCATCTAAGACTTTGATAACTTGCTATGATTCTAATGGGTATTTTGACCCATGAAAACATTCTAACCCTTTTAGGTTTCATCGTGTCAAACAAGTATTATATGACTAGATGATTATTTTCCTCATATGTCTACTATCATGTACATTTATACTCCGAATCTTTACTCCTTCGTTAACTTCCAATACTCACACACCTATGTTTCTTCGTGTAGAAGGACACGGTGTTCCAATATAATCAAACAACAAACACTCGCGGGATATCAAGTGGAAAGCTTGCAAAGCCATGAGTATACTCGATCCCGTTTTACCTTTTATCACTTTGGGTGCAACATGTATGTTATACAAATCAAACGACACTTAAACTATTTTAATCTCTATCTATGCTTAACATGAAACTATATGATGCTTGTGAATCTTGTATGCTATGTAAACTTTTTGTGTCAATATATGCTCATTAACTTTTCTAGCCTACCTTAACAATTATAGCGCTATACGATTAACGCACCGCCCACGAAACTTGGGGTATTGTTAAGTTAAACATGTTAACATCCCGTTATTCTTTGGGATAGGCAAAATTAACGTGTTGTATACTTAGATTTGAACATATGGTACACCGTTTCAGCATATTAGTAATTTCCATATTGTGATTCATGTTGGATACGAGACGTTAAACTTTTTATTCTATATTATGCTATGTATCAAAACTTGTATACTCGCCAACTTTTTGTTGATATATTTTAATACATGTTGCAAGTTGATAGACGAGACGATGTTATGTGAAGAAACAAGATTTAGGTGGACTTAGAAACACACCTAGATTAATTTGTTATTTGATGTTATGTTTTGAAACAATGTTATCATTTATTTGGATCTTTGTATGACATTTTTAGTCTTGATATGAAATTTGAATTTAAATTATATTGTCATATAGTGTTATGAAGTTTTGAGCAATTTGTTCGTCTCATCCCGATGTTTCCGCCATCGGTTGGGGTGTGACAGATTGGCATAAAGCCATAACTATAGGGAATTAGGAAAAGTAAGAATGCTTTGCCCTAGTCTATAGTTTTTGGAACTTTGATTCTTATTTGTCGTTTAAAATTACATGCATTCTACCATATTTGCTTCTTACTTATTCGTTTTGGTCTCTTAAACTTACATCCCTTTCCAAAGGCTAACACAATACACTTTTGAAGACTTGAAGGCACTCGTAACACAAACGAGAAGAGTTTACCAAAATAGGCGTGAAACCCATAATTTGTTAAACGACTCTCATTCCGCTTGATTCTATTTTTGCACAAATTTATACCATTAAGTTAGGAGTGAAATCCACATCATAATGGTAATTTCCAATTCAAACTCTAGTGGACCCTAGTCAAAGTGTCGAAATTTGATTTTGACCTGACGAGTACCAACCACATTAGGGTACGAAATTGTCAAGTTAGGGGTGAAACCTGCATCTTGTCAATTAAGTCCCATTCCTCGATTTTCAATCTCGCCAAAGTCCCGATTGTTTCAATCGATTAGAGACGTGTAGTAACTGGAATCGTAAGATACCGTTAATTGTTTCTCAATGAGAGTATCTAACCTATAGGCCAAAGCACGTTTCTCTAATTCGAAAGGACTTTAGACCCACTATGGAATAGTCGACGTTTCTCTACCCAAAACAATCCAATGTTTTGTGAGCCTCTCTTTTATGTTATCTCAATTTATATGTGATTTATACTTGTTCATTTCAAAACCGTTACACAAATTCGCACGTTTCTAGCAATAAAAAACAATAATAATCTCTCGTGAACAAACTAAATTTACGACGCTTTCATTATTCATGTTATACTATGTGGAATTCATGATTATGCTATGTGATACAAATTGAAAATTTTATGCTGTGTGAAACTATATGCTATGTAATGCACTCGTGAAAACGATTTTTCTTAAACAAACATTATGATCAAGTCTCACCTATTCGTTCTTTTGAATCTTAGATGTCTGGCCAACTCTCTAACTCGACTAAGAAGTCTAAGACCAGCTCCAAAAAGAAAATGATGACATTCATGGCCGATCAGATTGCTCGCATCGTCGCAAAAATCGTCACTGAAATCCAAGCTAGCTCTACCCCAAACTCCTCTGTCGACTCGAAGGTTGAAGTTCGCAAACCTGTGTCGTTCAATTTTAAGCACTTCTCGTCTTGTAACCCTAAGTCGTTCACTGGCAACGATGGGGTGACCGCTATACTTGAATGGTTCGACAACATAGAGGTCACGTTGGTCAACAGCGAGTGTCCCGAAGAGCTCAAAATGTGTAGTGCTACTGGGGTCTTCCAAGATAGGGCCTTGGAATGGTGGACCAGCGAAAGAAACATTCGTTCAAACGAAGATGCCTATGCTCTACCTTGGGAAGAAGTTAAGGAACTTATGATGGAAGAATTATATCCTCCGTATGAGCAACAAAAAATGGAAGAAGAATTTTGGGCCCTAAAACAAGTTGGCGACGATAACCTAGCCTATACCACCAGCTTTAAACAGCTTAGTTTCATTGTTCCCCACCTTGTTTTGACCACCGATCGCATGATAAGGAAATACATCGATGGTTTACCTCCTGTCACGCGAGATACTATCGAGGCAGACAAACTCGATAATATTGAAGTTGTTTATCGTCTCGTAGTTTCCCTGAACAACAATCGCATTCGCGATAAACAAGCTGCAACTCCCGTTTCTTCCAAGCCAGCCAATCAAATCTCCCAACAATCGAGTAGCAACAAGCGGAAGAAGCGAAAGCATCAGAACCCTGGTGCAACGCAATTGTACCAGCTGTTAACCCAAACCCTACTACGCCTGCAAACGATCGAAAGCCATACACTGGGATTCATCCCAAGTGTGCCACTTGTAACTATTATCACCCTACAAACGTCAATTGTCGCCATTGTACTACCTGTAACTGTTTTGGCCATAACACCGCCTATTGTCGTAATACCCCTGCACCACAAGCTCAACCAGCTCCTCAAAACGTTAAACCAGCTCGAGCCTGCTTCAAATGTGGTGACACAACGCATCTCCATCCTCAATGTCCTTAACTAAACCAAGAACAACAGCAAGCTGCAAGAGGACGAGCTTTCAACCTCAACGCAAACCAGGGGCGCAACGACAATGAAGTCGTTAATGGTACGTTTCTTGTTAATAATCTTTATGATTCGATACTATTTGATACTGGTGCGGATAAAATCTTTGTGTCCGTTGAATTTGAATCTTTGTTAAACTGTACACGCTATAAACTGCCTAAGTCGTTTTCCGTCGAAGTTCCCAATGGGAAATCCATCTTAGTCGATTCCGTTCATCTTGATTATCTTCTCACTCTTAACGAGCACGTTTTTACCATCGACCTTATACCCATGCAACTGGGTAGTTTCGACATTATCGTAGCCATGGACTGGCTTCGAAAGAACCATGCTGAAATTGCTTGCCATGAGAAGTACGTACGTTTGCCTCTCCCATCTGGTGATGTTTTACACGTTTATGGAGACCGACCTTCAAAAGGACTGAAATTGATGTCCTGCACATAAGTGAAAATATTTTAATGCAAACAGTACTTTTCCTTTTTAGCCCACGTTGTGGAAGAAAAGGGCAAGGGAAAGAGCGTAAGTCCATTGGTGCGCGACTTCCCTGACGTCTTTCTTGAAGACTTACCTGGTCCTCCTCCACCTTGATCTGTCGAGTTTCGCATTGAGCTCGTACCTGGTTTAACTCCTGTTGCCAAAGCTCCTTATCGCCTTGCACCTTCTGAGATGCAAGAGTTATCTACTCAACTTCAAGAACTCCTCGATAAGGTCTTCATTTGTCCAAGTACCTCACCTTTGGGTGCTCTTGTGCTTTTCGTCAAAAAGAAGGATGGCTCGTTCCGCATGTGCATCGACTATCGTGAGCTTAACAAACTCACCATCAAGAATCGTTATCCTCTCCCGCGCATCGACGTTCTCTTTGACCAACTTCAAGGTGCAACTTGCATCTCCAAGATCGATATTCGATCTGGTTATCATCAACTTCGTGTTCTCGAAGAGGACATTCCCAAAACCGCATTTCACACTCGCTTTGGACACTATGAGTTCGTGGTTATGCCTTTTGGTTTGACCAACGCACCGGCTGTGTTCATGGATCTTATGAATCGTGTCGGTAAGCCTTACTTGGATTGTTTTGTGACCGTCTTCATTGATGATATCCTCATTTATTCTAAGACTCAAGCTGATCACGAGTGCCATTTATGCCTCATACTCGAACTCCTACGTGTGGAACGTCTGTACGCAAAGTTTTCTAAGTGCGAATTCTGGATCAAAGAAGTCCAATTCCTTGGACACGTTGTTAGTGAAAAAGTAATCCATGTCGACCCTTCCAAAATCGAAGCAGTGAAGAATTGGACCACGCCTAAAACTCCCTCTGAAATTCGTTCTTTCTTAGGATTGGTGGGTTATTACCGCCGATTCATCTGGCACTTTTCGAAAATTGCCATTCCTCTCACTTCGCTAACTCAAAAAGAGAAACCTTTTGCTTGGGGTCCTGAGCAAGAGGAATCTTTTCAAACTCTTAAGAACTTTCTTTGTAACGCTCCTATTCTTGCTCTCCCCGATGGGAATAATGATTTCGTGGTATATTGTGATGCCTCGAACCATGGTCTTGGTTGTGTTCTCATGCAAGGAGACAAGGTCATCGCGTATGCCTCTCGTCAGCTCAAAATAGATGAGAAAAACTATACTACCCACGATCTCGTGCTTGGCGCAGTTGTTTTTGCGTAAAAAATTTGGCGACACTACCTATATGGAACGAAGTGTGTGGTTTTCACTGACCATAAGAGCCTACAACACATCTTTAACCAAAAAGAACTAAACATGCGTCAACAACGTTGGGTGGAATTACTTAACGACTACGACTACGAAATTCGCTACCATCCTGGTAAAGCGAATGTCGTGGCCGATGCACTTAGTCCTAAGACTCAATTAGGAGCATTCATTGTTTTCAAGTTTTTATAGACCTTCATACTTGCATTCTTGAAGCTCAATATTCGTCAGCCAACGAAGGTAGTCTAATTGTCAAAATCCGAGGTGCTTCTATTGACCAACTTATGACCAAATTAGATGGACTTCAATACTACCTCGATCGCATCTGGGTGCCAGATCGCGACAATCTTCGTGAGCTCATTCTGAAAGAGGCACACAAGTCCCGTTACTCTATTCATCCTAGTGCTAAGAAGATGTACCACGATCTACGCACATCCTATTGGTGGCCTGGGATGAAGAAGGACATTGCCTCACATGCTCAAAGGTCAAAGCCGAGCATCAACATCCTTCTAGACTACTCAAACAACCTGAAATCCCCGTTTAGAAATGGAATAGCATTGCTATGGACTTCATAACCAAACTTCCTCGCACATCTTCTGGTCACGATAAAATTTGGGTAATCATCGATCGTTTGACCAAATCTGCTCATTTCCTTCCTATTCGTGAAGATTTCAAAGTGGAGAAACTTGCTCGACTCTACACCGATGAAATCATATGTCGTCATGGTATACCCATTGACATCATCTCTGACCGTGATGGTCGTTTCACTTCACGTCTTTGGCAAACTTTCCAGTCCGCTATGGGTTCTCATTTGAATCTCAGTACGGCCTTTCATCCTCAAACGGATGGACAGACTGAACGTATTATCCGAACCCTAGAGGACATGCTCCGTTCTTGTGTTATCGACTTTTGTGGTACTTAGGATGTGCATTTACCATTGATCGAGTTCTCGTACAACAATAGCTACCACTCCAGTATTCAAATGGCTCCTTTCGAGGCATTATATGGTCGCAAATGACGATCTCCTATTAGCTAGCATGAGATTGGTGACAAACAACTTACTGGCCCTGAGCTCATACAAGAAACAATGGATAAGATTCTTCAAATCCGTGATAATCTACTCAAGGATAGAAGTCGACAAAAGAGCTATGCTGACAAGAGATGCAAAACTTTGGAGTTTAACGTTGGTGATCATGTACTACTCAATGTATCTCCTTGGAAAGGAGTAGTTCGTTTTGGTAAAAAGGGAAAACTTGCCCCTCGTTATGTTGGTCCTTTCAAGATACTCGATAGGATTGGCAAGGTAGCTTATTGACTTGATTTACCTCAAGAACTCAACAACGTACACCCAATGTTTCATGTCTCGAATCTCAAGAAGTGTCTAGCTGAAGAAGGACTTCAAGTCCATCTCGAAGATCTCCAAATCAACGACACCTTACATTTTGTGGAAAAACCCGTCGAATTCATGGACCGAGGAATCAAGAAACTAAGGTGCAGTCAAATTCCAATCATTAAGGTTCGATGGGAAGGAAAACGTGGCGCTGAATTTACTTGGGAACTCGAGAGTGATATGAACACCGAGTATCCGCAACTCTTCGTTACATCTTCCTAAATTTCAGGACGAAATTTCCTAAAGGAGGGGAGACTATATTACCCTGTTTTTTCATACTTTCCATAATTAGAAAGCGTTGCTTGTATTTCTATTTTTTGAAGTCTTGTATTCGTGTATTCATCTTTTCATTGTAATCATTGTAAAATCCGAGACTTGGATCATAATGAAATTCGTATTTTTCTTACATTCATGTTATACACACTTTATACATATACATACGTTCAAATCAATTAATCATGTGACCCTTTATTAACAATTTTTGCTTAATACGTTAAACATGCAAACACGTGACGTATATGTGCAACTTATACAAATTCGATACTTAGACATGCTTAATTATACTTGGGTACATTTGTTTTATAATTCTATTTCATTACATACCCTTAAATATATATTCATTATGCATGAAATACCTTGAAACTACTTAAAACATCCATTATATATTAGTCGAAGGGGTAAAAGTGTCAAAAAACAACAAAAACTCGACCTGGTGACGTGCTGTCGTAGGTACACGCAAATTTAATCCCAATAACAACTATAGATAGTGGAAATAGGGTATCGAACTCAGGGAGTATGTGGAAAGTGTGTTGATTTTATCTAGCTTTGCGATTAAACTACAATTACCCTAATTTGCAGAAAATAAAGATCAATGTTTTGGATTGTTGTTTTAGAAAACTAAATTAATAACTAATTAACTTCAAATCAAATGTTGGTTGTAAAACAGATTAGGAGAAAACAATGACCATCTTAGGATTCAGTTTCTTTAAACAATTGTGTGAAATTCCAACTAGAAAGAGTTACATAGACATAACTCATGCATAAATAATCGAAGTGATAAAAGGGAACAAAGTACTCGGATTTATGAACGCGAGGTTGTTTCCCGATGATCAATTAATCAATAACCAACCCTAACCCTTCCCGTGATATCTCGATTGCCAACGGCACCAAGAACGTACGATTAAGACTAGAAATTGCACTATCGATTAACAAGCTACAAACAATTAAGCATACACCATGATATTCAGCAACGCAAGTTATCATTCTAGAAATTCAGAAATAAACACACAAAAGTTCAAGAGAAACCTTCACCTAAGATGATCACCGAAAGTTTTAGCCACACATAGCTTGGTGAATCATCATAGCAATCAATTCAATGTTCATACAAATCGAAATCACAAACCGAATGATAGAAATTGTCCAAAAACAAGCCAAGATAGCCAAATTCGCCCCCAATGTGTTCTCTAACCGACCAATGATGAGAATACTTGAAAAGACACCATAAAACCGATTTTAATGAGGCAGTTACGAGTCTGATGCAGCCTCCACCGTAACTTACGGTGCCACCGTAAGTTACGGTGGACCTAGTGTTGTTACGGTGAGAGTTGTCTGAGTTACGGTGGAGATCAGGCCATTTTCAGGTCCACCGTAAATTACGGTGATACCGTAACTTACGGTGGTAGCCTGAATTTTGTCTTTTGTTTCATCTTTTGTTCCGCACACGACCCTTTCATCTCTAATCCTTCCAAAGCTGCATTTTCTCCTCTTTAAGCTCCCGAACCGCACCTGGAACATAAACAACCGTAGTTATCTAATTCAAGATAATTACGCGATTAAGTGAGGGATTAATTCGTCTTTTAACAAAATTAAGGGTTGTCCTATGGACCACCCGTCACATCCCCACACTTACCCGTTGCTTGTCCCAAGCAACTCATCAATTCAAGTTCTCAACAAGTGATCAATATAAATCAAGCAAAAACTTGCAATCCTTTTACTAACCCCTTTTTAACACCCAAAACAATGCACCCCCTCACTATGTCTCTCCTCTCGGTAACAAGTAAGCACTAGCAATATGAGCTAGACACACAAAGGCTAACGGGCGGTTGCACAAATATAGGCTTGTACCTAAATCGATCCTTCTCCTAAAAAGTGCCAAAAATAAATGCAAATCAAAGGGACTTTCAAGGTTGTAACGTGGCTAGGTATATAGGTAGGAAATGGAATATATATGAAGTAGCGAAAACTTAACCCGGTCTTTTTATTACACAAATAAACGAACAAACAACTACCAAACTAAACTATTATATACAAGAAAACTAAACATCATTTCTTTTTCCATTTTTCATTGCTTTCTCTTTTTTTTTCTTTTCTTTTCTGATTTTTTTTTTCAAACATAATACTTTCAACATAACATCAAATAACATTACATCCTACTAAACAATCACTAATCACTATAAAACCGGGTCAAGTTGGGTAAATTTTTAGGTAAGTAGCTAGGGGTAACAAATGATAGGCTTTTAGGCACAAAATTGGGCAACTAAATGTCCAAACCCCCACCCCTCTCGCAACCATGCTCATATATATAACTTATGAGGTCCAACCCCCCAAATCCCACACTCGCACTCACCCAGACGAGGCTACCTAGATGCCCTTATCCTTTTCGCATTCATGTTCAACTAAGGCCTCGAACCGCATTCAAGCACAAGTTCTAATGCACCCCCACCCGTAGCCACTCTCATCAAAGATAAGCATTATTTATATACAAATGTGGCTCAACTCTCACCAAGAATAAAAAGATATCAAGGGTTGCCGGTGCATCAATTTGGGGTTAATCTTGGGTGTTCAAATTCTCACAATGTTTCGCTTGTCTCAAAAATATTTTTTTTTTTTTCAAAATCTCCAAAAATTTCCCCCCATCCCCACACTTGGGATACATTGACCCCAATGTATGGTTTAAGGAGGCTTTGATCACTATAATTCATTCAACATCAACAAAAAGCTTCTTCACTCAAACCACAAATTTCTTTTTGGATTTTTTCTTTTATATTTTTTTTTATTTTTTTTTTCTTTTCTTTTCAAACATCACACCGCCAACTTTCGCCAACCCAAACACAACATATCAAAACACCACCCAACCGCCCAACCATAAACAAACAAACTAACAAATATGCACAAAAATATACAAAGGAGGAACACAACCTGACTAATAATAGCGCGGTCCCGGAGGTCCAAAAATGGAAGACATCATGTCGTTCCATTCACCGAACGCAAATGAGCCGCTACTACTTCCTCCTTGTTGTTGTTGAGCTCCCTCTTGCTGGCGTGGATCAATCCATTGTGAGTGATGGATCGGCGGGGTCGGATACGAAATACTACCATCATAAGGTGGTAGTGACGCATAATCCACATGTTGTGGATCCACAACCACCGGCCGCCCGGCATGCCAATCTGAGTGCATTCTCCTTTCTTGATCGTCATGATATCGATTATTCATTTCCACTTCACGGGAATACGCATGTGTGCGATTCCATGACTCTTGACGATCAAAGCTATGTTTTAACGACCGCTCTATACTTGCACTATTCCTCGTGTTTTGATCATACAACGTCCTTTCCGAACCCGACCATGTATCAAAAATAGATGCCGGAGGACGTTGATTCTCAACCACTTCTTGCATTGTGCCTTCATAAGCCCACCCCGACTCATAGGACTGCTGCGTATAATCGTAGAACATACCACCATAACCTCTACCATAACCCCCTTGACCTATATTCTCACCTCCTTGCGGCTCGTCCGCATAATCCTCGTCACCACTTGGAACTACTTCTTCATCACTTTCCGGCTCGTCCGGCTCACCCGGCAACAAATCTCGTGCACCCAACTTTAGTGCTCTCCACCTTTGCCCTTCCGACTTTAGCTTATGATAACGCTTCGATTGTGTATATGACCAACCAATCCCCAACTTATCTAACGTAAAAGGCTGATGCCTTTTTGTTGCTCCTCGATCTTCAGATGTTATTGCCTTTTGTTGTTTCATCAACCCCGTGATTATTCGACAATACGGGACGATATCTCTTCCATACTTATTCCGGCAAATCCATAAGTGGTTCATGATCAGATAGCGTATCGGAAAACGCAGAGACCCATACATTAGCGAATAGAGGACAGGTACCTCCGGGAACCTCACCTGCTCCTTGTCCCCCCTTCGTGGAATAACATTGAGAACACAGATTGCTAGCAATAATTTAGCTTCTATTTTTAAGTTATTCCGGTATAGAATACCACTGTATTTACCGGGTAAAAACAGTGCTGCCAACATATCATTCCATCGAGTATGTTTCTCCGGTTTAACCAGGAGGTCATCAAGAGTCGGTATCATATAATCACGGGCTGGAAGACTATCATATTTCCCAAGCTTCTTCAACGTGTCAAAAGACATCTCCACCGGAATTCCATTCACAATACCCGTTAGCTTCATTTGTGATGGCCTTTCGTAGTTGTTGCATTTGAGAGTGGCCATCCATTCTTGTATTTCGGATATGAACAAGTTGCTCTTATCTTTGTCAGAACAACTAAGTGCCGACTCCCAACCTAGAGCCCGGAACTTGTCAAACACCCCAAACTGACCAAACTCAACTTCCCGGACTTCCCTCTCACATATAAAGGCCGCTGCCTTATTCTTCAACTTATTCATACGGTCATGATAGAGTGTTGATTGCCATTCCTCTGGTTGATCATCCAATGGTCCCGAATCCCATTTCGGTTTCTCCGTCATATCCAACTCCATTTCTTCCTCACTTTCACTTTCGCTTTCGCTTACTCGACCCATGTATTGTCTCTTCCTTGGTTGTTGTTCCGGCTGTTTACCCTTTCCCTTCGAAGACGAAGATGAACTAGCTCCGGTCCTTTCTTTTGTTCATGCCATTTCCTACACACATTAGAGCAAACAACACAACCAACGAAACAAAATTAAACTCTTTTCTCCAAAATATCCCCACACTAGCTTGTTACTATGGTTGTAGACGTTAGTGAACCAAACTTTTATAATTTTTTTTTCAAAATTTGGGCATGATGTCTCTACAATGTAGAAATTCCCCAAAAGTTCACTACTTTACTTACAATCCTACATCTACAAACCATAATCATGTTCAAGTAACAAGTAACAAGTCAAAACTATGAACAAGCAAGTGGGTATGAACACATAACACTATTAACCTTCATTCTTACAATGTATCAACAAAACATAGTAAATAAACTTCCATACCTTGTTTGAAGATGTAAGAAACACAAATGAGGCAACAACTTCAAAAAGCCCCAAAATTTCGAAACTAGGGTTTGAAGTTCGGACCCAAAAACTGCGTTTTCTTGTAAATCTCTTGGCAAAATCACAAACTACGTGAAAAATTAGTCAAGATAGACTCCGATTTAACTTAGTTTGAACAAGAATTGAGTGAGATATGAAAGAATTAAGGTTGAAGATGGCTATGGAGTCTTGTGGGTCTTTGTGAAAGAGATAGGTGAAAGAGATGTATGAGAAAGATGAAAGAAATTGTGTGGTTGGGGATCACTTCAGGTGACCAGATGTTATTATTATTTATTTATTTATTATTATTATTATTATTATTTTTTTTTATAAATACGGAACCCGGACAGACTTGTTGACTCGCCAGGTCCACCGTAAATTACGGTGGGACCGTAACTTACGGTTGAAGCTGGCAACCTGTTTCTATCGTAACTCAGGAAATTCCTGCCGTAAACCCCAATATTTTCATCACCCACCGTAACTTACGGTAAGACCGTAAATTACAGTACAACCTGCACATAAACTTCTACCGTAAAACAGTAGAGATATACCATAAAGCCTTAAAACCTTTTACCTCCACCGTAACTTACGGTCCCACCGTAAGTTACGGTGGCATCTGGGTGTTTCTGGTTTGTTGCCAAATGCACTTTTAAGGTTCATTTTTTTATATTTTTCAAGTTTTTCGATTTTTTTTTATGTTTTTAAAACGTGTAAAAATCACCCTACCCCCTCGAAAATCCCGTGTTTTCCTCAACACAATGTTAGAATAATTCGTGACCCGAATATCCCCACACTTGTTTCAAACACGGACTTCAAGGAAATACGGTAATTATGCAAACTATACAAAACAAAGAAAATGAAATACTAACTATTTACACTACCAAACCTGGGCCTCTCATGGTTGCTCATCGTCGACCGGGCGTAAGATGTAGCCCACTTTATCAAGCTCCAAGTTGTTGATGTCGTTCCCCTCCAAGTATGGTTTTAAACGGTGACCATTTACCGTTTGTTGTTTAAGTGTTTGCTCGTCTTGAATGTCTACGTCACCAAACCTTCCAACTCGCCGAACAACATACGGGCCCATCCATTTGCTTTTAAGCTTGCCCGCGAACATCTTGAGTCTTGAGTTATACAACCAAACTTTTTGCCCAACTTCAAACGTTTTCTTTCTCAATTTTGCATCATGTACCTTCTTGAGTTTATCTTTATAAGCCGATGCACATTCATATGCCTCATCTCGAATCTCTTCTATCTCGCTTAATTGTAACTTTCTCAACTTTCCCGCCTCGTCATAATCCGCGTTTACCGTCTTAATTGCCCAATGTGCCCGATGCGCTAACTCCATTGGCAAGTGACAACCCTTTCCATACACCATCCGGTAAGGCGTTGTGCCAATTGGAGTCTTGTAGGCCGTTCGGTATGCCCACAATGCATCGTCTAACTTACTCGACCAATCCTTTCTATCCGTTCTTACCGTCTTCATGAGAATTTCTTTGATTTGACGGTTGGACACTTCGACTTGTCCACTCGTTTGCGGATGGTAAGGTGTGGCAATCCGGTGATTCACACTATACCTCTTCAATAATTTCCCGAAGTTGAAGTTCTTGAAATGCGAACCACCATCACTTATAATAACACGCGGGATGCCAAAACGAGAGAAAATGTTGGATTGAACAAATTTACAAACATCCGAATGGTCGTTTGTTCGTGTTGCAATAGCTTCAATCCACTTCGAGACGTAATCCACCGCTACCAAAATGTATAGAAAGCCATTCGAATTCGGGAAAGGACCCATAAAGTCTATACCCCATACATCAAATATCTCTACAACCAAGATTGGTTGTAAAGGCATCTCATCCCTCTTCGATATGCTTACCATATTTTGACAATTTATGCAATTTCTAGCGAATTCACAAGCATCCTTGAAAATTGTGGGCCAATAAAACCCACATGAAAGAACCCGATAGCCTGTTTTGTGCCCACTAAAATGACCTCCACATGCGGACGAATGAGCATGGGGCAAAATTTCCAACACTTCTGTCTCGGGCACACACCTTCGTATAACTTGATCCGGTCCAATCTTGAAGAGATCCGGTTCATCCCAAATGTATTGTTTCACTTGAACCATAAATTGTTGTCGGCGCTTCTTGGTCCAATGACTTGGGATGGCACCCGTAGCTAGATAATTGACATAATGAGCATACCACGGTGCAACAAAGGTGGAAACGGCTAAAAGTGTCACACCCCCAAAATCCCCCTGCGGAATACCACCGCTTGGGGACGTGACTGACCAGGGTCCAGCCACCAATCATATTGAACAAGCGTGTAAGTGTTTATAAAAATCCAACCAATATGATTGGTGTCCAAACAAAACATAGTTCAAGTTGCAAGCGGAAGCATAACGTTTAAAACCAAAACATAAGTTTAATTGTTTCAAAGTTTAATATTGCATGCAGCTGTCCATGTCCCACAACGACTCTCTTCCATGCAAGCTCCAGCTAAGTACCTATTGACCTGCAAAGCATGTAGTAACGAGTCAACAATAATGTTGAGCGAGTTCACAGTTGGGTGTTCGTTTTAAGTTGTTTCGAAAACAGTTTCCTTTATCTGGCATCCTGCCGTGGGGGTTACCCCATAGTTGAAAGAGTGATTTGTTTAACCCAATTACTCTGGCTATCCAGCCGTGGGGGCTACCCCATGTTTAGTTATCTGGCTTTTCGGCCGTGGGGGCTACCCCATGTATGTTACTAGACTCGTTACCATATCGACTGCTGACTGTAGTCATGTTTATGTGCCCTGAACTGTCAATGTCTACCATCATTGACGTGCCCAGATCCATTAGTTCACGCCCGTCCTCTGCGGCACGGTGTGAGGTTTGTCAAACCTAAATAGCGCTATCTAACTAATGACCCGCTCGCCATTGGCCCGACGATTAAGTCGATATAAGAAGGAGGGACTTCGTGATAGAGTTTTGGTCTAGTAAAAGTTAACTGTCCATGAGGACGAGGAATCACATTCCTGAACCAGTACTGTCCTACCCAAGAAAGGACGAGGAATCCATATTCCTTAACCCATTCCCAACCCCTGGGAATCACATGCTTTGTAGAAAGTGTGAACTCACCTTAGGTTCGCTCGGCAGATAAACGAAAGGTCAAATCGAGCTAATTGTGGTCAACCACGTCCTAGTATGGTTACCACACAAGTCAGATTCATATTCAAGTAGTGCACGTATGTTCTACACGTATTGTACACAAGTAACGATCACGGCATACATGCCTAGCATGGTAGTTAAATCAACAGTGCTAGTTCAACAGTAGGAAATCATGTAGCAAACAAAGCCCAACAGTACAGCCCAATCACCTAAGCCCGTAACAGTGTGCAAGTCCAAATCAGTGGGTATGTGTACGTGGTCTCGAGTCGAGACTAGAGATCTCGAGTCGAGACTGTGCGGTCTCAAGTTATGCATGTACTAGTCGAGACTAGACAATCTCGAGTCGCAACCGGACCCGCAACCGTGGTCTCGAGTTATGCTGCTTGTGTGAGGGAGCTGTGATCTCGAGTTGTCATATGTATGGTCTCGAGTCGAGACCAAGGGTTTCGAGTCGCAACCGTGGATGCGTGCACAGGTGGAGGTCTTCTAGAACCTCAGTTGTACTATCCAATGGAATTGGAATTTCATGAAATTGTGTACTAACCAATGGGGTTCCATAAACATGTTTTGTTGTCTAATTTCCAAACAAATCGGATTAAACATGGCATCTTTTTAAAAGTTCATAAGATATTCAAATATTCATGCTCACATTCAAACTTTGCTCATCATCTTAGGGTTTTCATCATAACAAACATGTTCATTAAACCGATTCATACTAGCATATTACTCCTAGTTTAATGAATTATCAATCATCATCATTCAAACACATCACAATATTCATACACTCTAAGTCAATACACAATTTAGACATCATCCTTGGCCCTATGTCTAGTATACATTCATCTTACACAAATGTTGTTCTACACAAAAGTCATGTTCACATAGGATATTGGAACCTAAGCATGTATCGTCTAACAACCAAGCACCCATTAAATCAACGAACACCTTTGTCATATTCAAACAATAGCCACGATGCATATTATCACAAAATCAACACTTTAATCATGTATATACATATGTTTGCAAGGAAATCACTAACCGGTTCAAGTATGGGTTCAACGGTGTGAAGTAGTAACGAATGAAGCTTCCAAATGGGTGTGTACGAGCTGATCCGAGAGCCCCTTGTGGTCGCCGGTTTGATCCGAGAGAAAAAGAGAGGAGAGGAGAGGTGATGCTTGATCTCTAGGGTTTAAGGTTTTCTAGAGAGAGAGAGTGTAGAGGAGAGTGTGTGAGAGTGAGTGTGGGTTTGGGGTTTTTATACTTGGTTTCGGGTTTCGAGAGGTGCCTGGCCCAACCGGCCCAATTGTCCTACTGTTCACTCGAGACCGAGCGGTCTCGAGCCGGGTCCTTGTGTTTCGGTTCCGGATTACTACAAACATGTTGTATAAAACTATACTTTATACGTACACCTTAATAACACATAGCACATCAAGATAATCACGAACTTTCATTTACTAATATATAAACACATAACGTTCAAGCATGTTACATCAATATACAATTGAAGGGTTCTAAATTTCGAGTTGTCACATTATCCCCAAGTTGAAAGAAATTTCGTCCTGAAATTTGGTAAGTACCCACTGAGGAAGCTAGTTAAGTTATGGTTTTCCTGGTTTTCCTGGGGTGTCACATCCTCCCCCCGTTGATCTGGAATTTCGTCCCGAAATTCCGTAGCTTCAGCCTCAGTGGTGGTTGTACTGTTTGCGAACAGTTGGGGATACTTTTGTTTCATCTGATCTTCGCGTTCCCAGGTGAACTCTGGGCCGCGACTTGAGTTCCAACGAACTCGAACGAGAGGTATTCTAGTGTTCTTGAGGACCTTAACATCCTGGTCCGTGATTTCAACTGGTTCCTCGACGAATCGTAACTGCTCGTCGATGTTGAGCTCCTTCAAAGGAACTATGAGGGTCTCATCTGACAGACACTTCTTCAGATTCGACACGTGGAAAACGTTGTGAACTGCACTGAGTTCTGCTGAAAAGTTCAGTTTGTAGGCCACCTTGCCTATTTTCTCGATGATTTCAAAAGGTCCGACGTATCGTGGGTTAAGTTTGCCTCGTTTACCAAAACGAACCACACCCTTCCAGGGTGAAACTTTGAGCAGTACTCGCTCCCCAACCTGGAGCTCTAGTGGTTTTCTGCCCTTATCGGCGTAGAGTTTCTGACGGTCACGAGCTGTCGCCATTCGTTGTCGTATCTGAGCAATTCGTTCTGTTGTGTCTACCACAAGTTCTGGACCAGTAATCTGACTATCCCCCACCTCTGTCCAACAAAGGGGTGACCGGTATTTACGCCCGTACAATGCCTCAAATGGAGCAGCTTTAATGCTGGTGTGGTAGCTGTTATTGTACGAAAATTCCACAAGTGGCAGATGCTTTTCCCAGCCGTTGCCAAAGTCAATCACACATGCCCTCAGCATGTCATCAAGGGTCGGGATGGTGCGTTCAGACTGCCCATCCGTTTGCGGGTGATAAGCTGTGCTCATGTCTAATCGTGAGCCAAAGGATTTGTGCATTGCTTGCCACAGTTCTGAAGTAAATCGTGCATCACGATCCGAGATAATAGAGGTGGGCACCCCGTGCCTCGAGACAACTTCCTTAAGATATACGTCTGCTAAAGTGGAGAACTTATCCGTTTCCTTGATAGCCAAGAAGTGTGCAGACTTTGTGAGTCGATCCACGATCACCCAAATAGTATCATTTCCGCGCTGTGATCTTGGCAGGCCAGTAACGAAATCCATGGAAATTTGTTCCCATTTCCATTGTGGTATCTCTGGTTACTGGAGTAGGCCTGAGGGTTTCTGGTATTCAGTCTTGACTCTCGCACAAGTCAAACACTTGCTGACGTAAGTTGCTATGTGGGCCTTCATGCTAGGCCACCAATACGTAGTTTTGATATCGTGGTACATCTTATCCGAGCCAGGATGTACCGAGTAGCGAGACTTGTGTGCTTCATCCATCACAAGCTCTCGTAAGTCGCCATAGAGTGGGACCCAAATGCGTCCCGTTACGTAGTAAGCACCGTCTTCCTTTTATTCTAATCGTTGCCTTGAGCCGCGTAGGGCTTCAGCCCTGACGTTTTCTGGTTTCAATGCTTCTATCTGAGCAGCTCGTATCTGGGAAGGAAGACTAGATTGGATAGTGAGTTGCAATGCTCGCACGCGCTTAGGCGTAGTGTCCTTTCGACTAAGGGCATCAGCCACAACATTGGCTTTGCCAGGATGGTACTTGATTGCACATTCGTAATCGTTTAATAACTCGACCCAACGTCGTTGACGCATATTCAGCTCCTTCTGTTTGAAGATGTGCTCGAGACTCCTGTGGTCGGTGTAAATGGTGCACTTGGTACCGTATAGGTAATGTCTCCATATCTTAAGTGCAAAAACAACAGCTCCCAGCTCTAAGTCGTGCGTAGTGTAGTTTCTTTCATGAACTTTGAGTTGGCGTGAGGCATACGCAATAACTTTATCTCGTTGCATCAATACACAACCAAGACCCTGGATTGATGCGTCGCAGTAAACCACAAAGTCGTTAAACACTAGATCCTGTGCATTCCCCCATCGATAAACGACGCCCTTCTGCGTTAAGGAGGTGAGAGGCTGTGCAATCTTGGAAAAATCCTTAATGAACCTCCTGTAGTAACCTGCCAAGCCCAAGAATTGGCGAATTTCCGTTGGTGTACGAGGTGCAGGCCAGTTCTTAATCGAGTCCACTTTGGATGGATCAACGTGAATCCCATCCTTGTTTACCACATGGCCTAGGAAATGGACTTCACGAAGCCAGAAGTCGCATTTCGAGAACTTTACGTAAAGCTGTTCCGTTTGAAGGAGTTCCAGAATAAGTCGTAGATGCTGCTCGTGTTCCTCCTGACTCTTAGAATAGATCAGGATGTCATTGATGAAGACTATAACGAACTTGTCCAGGTAAGGTTTGCACACTCGATTCATCAAGTCCATGAAAATTGCAGGTGCGTTTGTCAGCCCAAAAGGCATAACCAAAAACTCGTAGTGCCCATAACGAGTTCTAAAAGGTGTTTTGGAGACGTCCTCTTCTCGAACTCTCAGCTGGTGATATCCTGATCTCAGATCAATCTTGGAATAGTAGCTCGACCCTTGCAGCTGGTCGAACAAGTCGTCAATACGAGGTAGAGGGTAACGATTCTTCACCGTCACCTTGTTGAGTTCACGGTAGTCGATGCACATTCTGAAGGTACCGTCTTTCTTCTTCACAAACAGAACTGGCGCTCCCCAAGGCGAAGAGCTAGGATGAATAAAACCCTTATCCAAGATTTCTTGTAGTTGCGCAGAGAGTTCTTCCAACTCTGATGGAGCTAAACAATAGGGTGCACGAGCTATAGGCGCAGCTCCAGGAGCTAGTTCAATCTGAAACTCGACTTGGCGATGAGGCGGAAGACCAGGTAGTTCCTCAGGAAATACCTCAGGATAGTCGCGTACAATTGGAAGATCTTCTATCTTCTTCTCTTTCTCCGAGGTGTCAGTAACGAGAGCCAAAATGGCAGTGTGGCCCTTTCGCAAGCACTTCTGGGCCTTAAGGAGAGAGATGATGTTCTCAACAGCACCCCTCTTGTCGCCACGAATCATGAGAGGTTCAATACCGGAACCAGGAATACGAACAATCTTCTCGTTGCAAAGGATCTCTGCTCGGTGTTGGGATAGCCAATCCATCCCAATGACAACGTCGAAACTACCCAAGACGATAGGAATAAGTTCGATAGAGAAGGTCTGGTTAGCAAGAACAAGTTTACAACCCTTGACTACGTGTGTGGCCTCTAAACTCTTACCATTTGCTAGCTCTACAGTGTGCTTGTTGTTCAAAGGTGTTGGAATACGCTTAAGCATTTGACTAACTTCTAGTGACATGTAGCTAGTATCGCCGCCTGAATCAAATAAAACTGTAACATAAAAGTCGTCGAGAAGGAACTTACCCGCCACAACATTGGGGTCATTCCTTGCTTCACCTTGACCAATCACGAACGCCCGCCCCCTGGCACCATTGTTGTTGTTGTTCCCATTGTTACCATTCCCCTGATTGTTGTTATTGTTGTTGTGGTTGTTGTTGTTCTGGTTCCTGTTCAGTTGGGGGCAATCCCTCTTGAAATGGCCTTCAGCTCCACACTGAAAGCACCCTTTGTTATCACCTTGCTGCTGCTGCTGGCGTTGATTCTGTTGAGCTTGCTGACGATTCTGGTTGGCGGGATATAAGCTCCTGCAATCCTTTGCAGCGTGACCTGGTTTGTTGCACCGATGACAGTTACCCCTGGTGCATGGCCCGCTGTGGTGGAGGCTGCAGCGATTGCATTTGGGGTGATTCCCTTTGTACCCACCATGACTTTGACCACCAGATGATTGCTGACTAGGGCTCTTGTAGTCTTCAGTCTTTCTCTGCTGAGGCTGAGACTGAACAGAGATCGAACCCTTACTTGAAGCTCCATCCCATTTCCGTTTGTTGTCACTAAGAGCACCTGAAGTAGTTGCAGCACCTATGCGCTTTGGTAACCTGTTCTGTTCCACCGCCTGATCCGTGAGACGGTGAGCCAATTGAACAACTTGCTGGATGGTGGCGAGGTTAGCTGAAGTCACATGACTTTGGATCTCTGGCACTAAGCCCTTGAGAAATAGTTCGATGCGTTTGATGGGAGGATCCACCATAGTAGGACACAGAATTGCCAGTTCGTTCGATCTTTTCACATAAGCTTCAATTTCTGACCCCGTCATCTTGAGGTTGAAAAACTCTACTTCCAGTTTGTGAATCTCATCATGATTGCAATACTCCTCTTTGATCATTTCCTTAAAGTTGTTCCATGGGGTGGCGTTAGCAGCAACCAACCCCAGCATTTGAACCTGAGCGTTCCACCATGTGAGCGCTAAACCCTCTAGAGTACCGGTGGTGTACTTCACCCTGCGCTCCTCAGGGCATTCACACATCTCGAAAACAGATTCGAGTTTTTCAAACCAGTGGAGGAGACCTACGGCTCCTTCAGTGCCGCTGAAAGTAGTTGGTCGGCAGTCCATAAAAGTTTTGAAGGTGCACACAGGTGGCTGAGCATGTTGACCTGTCGTGGGTGTAAGAAAGGACAGAGTTTAACACAAAGGTTGGTTCACGAGAGTCGGATCTAAAGATCGTAGAATGAGTTTGGACTGCAGGATATACCTCCTGCGTGTGCAGCTGCAAGTGCCGCAGCAACTCGTTCGTTAATCAAAGCCGTCAATTGGGCTTGAGTCATGTTAACGCGTCCACTCATGATCTTCATATAAGAGGGGAAACATGAGTGAGAGGGGTTCGTGAAAGTGCGATGACAGAAGGGAGTAAGCACACACGTGTTCGAGTAACAGTAGTTATACTAACCAAGCATACCATGAGCAATGTACTATGTAACTAACAAGTAGGCAATATATACATAGATCATATCACCTAGAATGTCGAGCCTTGCATGTGGAGTGGAGCGTCGTTGTGGATCGTAGAGCACTGTACAGGTTATAGTCTGAATTTAATAAAACCTTTTTTCCCCCTTATTAAAATCAAGTTCACTATAACCAATGGCTCTGATACCAATCTGTCACACCCCCAAAATCCACCTGCGGAATACCACCGCTTGGGGACGTGACTGACCAGGATCCAGCCACCAATCATATTGAACAAGCGTGTAAGTGTTTATAAAAATCCAACCAATACGATTGGTGTCCAAACAAAACATAGTTCAAGTTGCAAGCGGAAGCATAACGTTTAAAACCAAAACATAAGTTTAATTGTTTCAAAGTTTAACATGGCACGCAGCTGTCCATGTCCCACAACGACTCTCTTCCATGCAAGCTCCAGCTAAGTACCTATTGACCTGCAAAGCATGTAGTAACGAGTCAACAATAATGTTGATCGAGTTCACAGTTGGGTGTTCGTTTTAAGTTGTTTTGAAAACAGTTTCCTTTATCTGGCATCCTGCCATGGGGGTTACCCCATAGTTGAAAGCGTGATTTGTTTAACCCAATTACTCTGGCTATCCAGCCGTGGGGGCTACCCCATGTTTAGTTATCTGGCTTTTCGGCCGTGGGGGCTACCCTATGTATGTTACTAGACTCGTTACCATATCGACTGCTGACTGTAGTCATGTTTATGTGCCCTGAACTGTCAATGTCTATCATCATTGACGTGCCCAGATCCATTAGTTCACGCCCGTCCTCTGCGGCACGGTGTGAGGTTTGTCAAACCTAAATAGCGCTATCTAACTAATGACCCGCTCGCCATTGGCCCGGCGATTAAGTCGATATAAGAAGGAGGGACTTCGTGATAGAGTTTTGGTCTAGTAAAAGTTAACTGTCCATGAGGACGAGGAATCACATTCCTGAACCAGTACTGTCCTACCCAAGAAAGGACGAGGAATCCATATTCCTTAACCCATTCCCAACCCCTGGGAATCCCATGCTTTGTAGAAAGTGTGAACTCACCTTAGGTTCGCTCGGCAGATAAACGAAAGGTCAAATCGAGCTAATTGTGGTCAACCACGTCCTAGTATGGTTACCACACAAGTCAGATTCATATTCAAGTAGTGCACGTATGTTCTACACGTATTGTACACAAGTAACGATCACGGCATACATGCCTAGCATGGTAGTTAAATCAACAGTGCTAGTTCAACAGTAGGAAATCATGTAGCAAACAAAGCCCAACAGTACAGCCCAATCACCTAAGCCCGTAACAGTGTGCAAGTCCAAATCAGTGGGTATGTGTACGTGGTCTCGAGTCGAGACTGTGCGGTCTCGAGTTATGCATGTACTAGTCGAGACTAGACGGTCTCGAGTCGCAACCGGACCCGCAACCGTGGTCTCGAGTTATGCTGCTTGTGTGAGGGAGCTGTGATCTCGAGTTGTCATATGTATGGTCTCGAGTCGAGACCAAGGGTTTCGAGTCGCAACCGTGGATGCGTGCACAGGTGGAGGTCTTCTAGAACCTCAGTTGTACTATCCAATGGAATTGGAATTTCATGAAATTGTGTACTAACCAATGGGGTTCCATAAACATGTTTTGTTGTCTAATTTCCAAACAAATCGGATTAAACATGGCATCTTTTTAAAAGTTCATAAGATATTCAAATATTCATGCTCACATTCAAACTTTGCTCATCATCTTAGGGTTTTCATCATAACAAACATGTTCATTAAACTGATTCGTACTAGCATATTACTCCTAGTTTAATGAATTATCAATCATCATCATTCAAACACATCACAATATTCATACACTCTAAGTCAATACACAATTTAGACATCATCCTTGGCCCTATGTCTAGTATACATTCATCTTACCCAAATGTTGTTCTACACAAAAGTCATGTTCACATAGGATATTGGAACCTAAGCATGTGTCATCTAACAACCAAGCACCCATTAAATCAACGAACACCTTTGTCATATTCAAACAATAGCCACGATGCATATTATCACAAAATCAACACTTTAATCATGTATATACATATGTTTGCAAGGAAATCACTAACCGGTTCAAGTATGGGTTCAAAGGTGTGAAGTAGTAACGAATGAAGCATCCAAATGGGTGTGTACGAGCTGATCCGAGAGCCCCTTGTGGTCGCCGGTTTGATCCGAGAGAAAAGGAGAGGAGAGGAGAGGTGATGCTTGATCTCTAGGGTTTAAGGTTTTCTAGAGAGAGAGAGTGTAGAGGAGAGTGTGTGAGAGTGAGTGTGGGTTTGGGGTTTTTATACTTAGTTTCGGGTTTCGAGAGGTGCCTGGCCCAACCGGCCCAATTGTCCTACTGTTCACTCGAGACCGAGCGGTCTCGAGTCGGGTCCTTGTGTTTCGGTTCCGGTTTACTACAAACATGTTGTATAAAACTATACTTTATACGTACACCTTAATAACACATAGCACATCAAGATAATCACGAACTTTCATTTACTAATATATAAACACATAACGTTCAAGCATGTTACATCAATATACAATTGAAGGGTTCTAAATTTTGAGTTGTCACAAAAAGTTGCTCGTCGGGAAATGTTTCATTTATTTCGCTATCATCGTCTATCCCTTCCACCGGAATCCGAGACAAGTGATCCGCCACTACGTTCTCACTTCCCTTCTTGTCTCGAATCTCTAAATCGAACTCTTGTAATAGCAACACCCACCGAATTAAATGAGGCTTTGCATCCTTCTTCTCCATCAAGTATCGGACCGCACTATGATCCGAATAAACCACCACTTTTCTCCCCCAAATATAAGCACGAAACTTATCCAAAGCGTACACCACCGCTAATAACTCCTTTTCGGTTGTGGTGTAATTGAGTTGCGCTTCGGATAAAGTTTTGCTTGCATAGTAAATCACCACCGGCTTTCTATCAACCCGTTGACCCAAAATTGCTCCGATAGTAGTGTCGCTTGCATCACACATTATCTCGAACGGCTTTGACCAATCCGGTGGTTGCAAAATAGGAGCTTTGACCAAATGTTCCTTCAAAATAGTGAAAGCTTGCATACACTCGTTAGTAAAATCAAATGGGACATCTTTTAATAACAAGTTGCATAAAGGTTTGGTGATAACACTAAAACCTTTTATGAACCGTCTATAAAACCCCGTGTGTCCCAAAAATGACCTTACACCCTTAACATTTTTCGGAGGTGGCAAAGATGCTATTACCTTTATTTTTGCCTTATCCACCACCATCCCAACATGACCCAACACAATACCCTCTTGCACCATGAAATGACTTTTCTCCCAACTTAGCACTAGATTTTTCTCAACGCACCTTTTTAAAACCTTTTGTAATTCGTTGAGACAAGCATCAAAACTAGTGCCAAAAATGGAGAAGTCATCCATAAATACTACGAGCGACTCTCCAACCATGTCCGAGAAGATACTCATCATACATCGTTGAAAAGTTGCCGGAGCATTGCACAAGCCAAAGGGCATCCGCCGAAAGGCAAAGGTGCCATATGGACAAGTGAAGGTGGTCTTGTGTTGGTCATCCGGGTTTATTGCTATTTGGTTGTAACCCGAATACCCGTCCAAAAAGCAGTAATATTTTTTACCCGATAATTTTTCAATAATTTGGTCAATGAAAGGTAGCGGGAAATGGTCTTTAGAAGTGGCGGCATTCAATTTTCGGTAGTCAATACATACACGCCACCCGGTAACCGGTCGGGTGGCAATTTGTTCACCACTTTCATCCTTGACTACTTGAATGCCGGCCTTCTTAGGCACAACTTGAGTGGGACTCACCCAAGCACTATCCGAAATCGGATAGATAATTCCCGCGTCCAACCATTTAATTACCTCCTTTTTAACTACCTCCCTTAGGTTCGGATTCAACCGCCTTTGAGCTTCTCGTGTCGGTTTGGCATCTTCGGTTGTAATGATTTTGTGCATGACGATTGATGGACTAATTCCTTTGAGATCGGCAATTGTCCATCCGATAGCTCCCTTGTTTTCCTTCAAGACTTCCAACAATGCTTGCTCTTGTGCCAACTCTAAATTAGAGGCAATAATGACCGGTAAAGTGTCATTATCTTCTAAAAACACATACTTCAAGTGGCTCGGCAAGTCCTTAAGTTCCAACTTTGGCGGTTCCTCTAACGATGGTTTAGTACCCGAATCTATTTCCGCCGGTAAGCCTTCGAACTGATGGGTCCATGGCGGTCGACCTTCTTTCAACGCCATCGCATCCTGTTTTTCCTCTTCAACCCGGAGTGCATAAGCATGTACCTGTTCAGAAAAATCACACAGGCAAACATCCAAACCATCCTCTTCATACTCATGCGGGTTGCATCCATCAACTATATCTGCCATGAAACACTCATCAACACCATTAGCATTAGAATTGTTAGTAAAAACATTCAAACGCATTTTTGGATTTCCAAAAGTCATATCGACTGTACCAAATCTACAATCGATTACTGCATGTGCGGTGCTCAAAAATGGCCGACCCAAAATTACGTTTTGTTGTTGTTTTGGGTCCGCGGACGAGTAGTCCAAGACTAGAAAGTCAACTGGGTAATAAAATTCATCAATTTTAACAATTACATTTTGCACCATCCCTCGGGGTAACTTATGAGACAAATCGGCCAAAACAACCGTTGTCTCCACCCTTGCTAACGGACCAAAATCATATTGGTCATATAAGCCCCCCGGTAAAATGCTAACCCCGGCTCCAAGATCTAGCAACGCCTTTGCACTTTGAAAATTACCAACTTGTATGTTAATCAATGGCGTGCCCGGATCTTGGAGCTTAGGAGGAAGCTCCCCATTTAAAACTGCACTCACTTGCCCGGTTAAATCGACCCGCTTAGGAATTTTCTTCTTGTTTTGCCTTTTTTGTGTACATAACTCTTTTAAAAATTTTTCATAGGCGGGTACTTGTTTTATTGCATCAAGGAGTGGAAGGTTAATTTTAACTTGTTTAAACATGTCCCACAATTCTTCTTTTTGGGGACCTCTTGATGCAATAAAGTTTTTCCTACCCGGGTCAAGTAAAGCCGATGGAAACGGGACTTGACTCGGTTCACCCTCAACTTTTTCACTTTTTTCACTTTCTTTATTTTCACCCAAACCCGGTTTATTAACATTTAATTCTTTAGATTTAACCGGTGAAACTTCATCATCACTATCATTACCCGTGATGTCCTCAACTACCCCCTCAACCAATTCGGGTGACAAATTGGCTTTAAACTCTTTTCCACTTCTCAAAACACTAACATGATGAACATTAACATTACCTCTTGACGAACCGTGTGATGGATTTACCTTGGTGTCACTAGGAAGTTGACCCTTGTTTTTCTTCAATTCCGCCACATCGGTTGCCAATTGACCCATTTGGGTTGTTAGTGATTGGATGCTTTTGTCACGAACCTCATCCTTTTGCATTCGAACTTCATCAAGTTGGTTCCGTTTTTGCATCTCTGTTTACAAGCTTTTTAGCATCTCCATCATCTCATTTCCACCCGAAGACCCCCCTTTCTCTTGACCCGGTTGATATTGCTTTTGATAACCATGGTTGTTCCCGCCTCGATATCCACCTTGGTTGTTGTAAGGTTGGCGTGAACCAAAGTTACCTTGGCTACCTTGAAAGTTCGGGTTAGCTTGATTTGAGGGGTTCCCATAGCGAAAATTTGGGTGGTGCCTCAACCCGGGGTGGTAAGTATTAGAGTTCATGTTGTTGTAGTTTCTACCACCCCCTCCTTGACCTTGAACCGCATGAACCTCTTCATATTGCCCTTCCACCATTCCTTGGCAATTTTCAGCCGCATGACCTATTTCATTACACAAAGCACAAACGTCATAAATTTGATTAGTGGTTTGAACATTACCATCATCTATTGCATGCACTTGAGGTCGGGCAATGGCCGGTCATGCTCTCCTCGATGCTTGAGCTTTTCTTTTTGAGGTAATTGCCATATTCTCTAAGAACTCCCAATCATCATTTTCATAATTTGTTCCAAAAGTCCCACCGGTAATGGACATTAAATCACGAGCATCTTCGGCACTCAACCCCTCGTGGAAGGCATTCATCAACTCCCAAAGTTCAATCCCATGGTGAGGGCAATTCTTTATCATCATATTGAATCGTTCAAACGCCTCATGGAACATTTCACCATGTTGTTGTTGGAAACTCCTCAACCCCTTTCTAGCATCATTAGTCTTTTGGGCGGTATAAAATTCGTCTAAGAAAATTTGTTGCATCTCCGCCCAAGTATAAATAGATGCTGAAGGCAAAGTGTAGAACCACTTCTTTGCCTTGTCCTCCAAAGAAAACTGAAATAGGACCAACTTGACATCATCGGCCGAAAAACCTTGACTCCCAAAAGTATTGCAAATTGAGTCATAGGCCTCTAAATGGAAATATGGTTCCTCCGTTGCTAGCCCTTTGTATTTCGGCAAACTTTGCAAAGAATTTGTTCTTACTTCAAAGGTTCTCCCTTGGTTGTTGTGAGGAATAACCACCGGTGAAGGGTTTTGAGTAATTATCGGCCTGAAGTGTGCTTCTATTCCCCGTGCTTGTTCCCTAAGATGCCTTCTTGGAACACCCAATCGACCCCTTGGACGAATAGGACCCATAGGTCTTGGTATATGCCCTTGTGGTACGAACGGTGGTTGAAATTGTTGTTGTGGCATCGGTGGTTGTTGAATTGGCCTTTGAAGTTGTGGTTGTACATTTTGTGGCCGAACTTGTTGCAATGGGATAAGGCGTTGCATTGGTGGCCCTTGTGGCCTTGGCCTAATGTGTTGTGGTATGAGTTGTTGTTGCGGTATTCCACCAACACTTGCCATCCCTTGAGATTGACTTTGCACATAACCGAACTCTCCTTGATCACCATAACCTTCATAAGCATACCTATCTTCATCATAGCCCTCAAAATCTTCGTATCCTTCCTCATATCCATCTCCCCCTATACCCGGAGTTTGCCCAAAGGGAAGAGTCGAGTATTGAAAGCCCGATTGGTTTGATGGTCTAAATGTAGAGGTAGTATGGACCACAGTTGAACCTTGTGGTGCTGTATAGGTTGAAGATGATTGCCCTGAAACTGGGAAGAAATGAGTGAGTGGTGGAATCGTAGTAGATGGGCTAAAGGTCAAACTAGGTTCGACTTGAGTAGTAATCGGTTGTGTGGTGTTGGTTGGTGTAGTATCATGAAGTGGAGTAGGCATTGTGGTGATGTTTGGAATAGTGGTGTTTGGTGATGGTTGTGTGGAAGTAGGTATAAAAGATGAGGTCGTTTGACCCGTTGTGGGTGGTACTTGAGATTCTTGCATGATGTTTCGTGGTGTGATGGGTGATGTAGGTGAACCAATGATTCTGTTTTCTCTTACTAAAACACGATTTTGCCTTAATGTTCTTTCGATCTCCGGATCAAATGACAATGGTGACGCTTTGTGAGAGCCTCTAGTATGCATGCACCTGTAGAACCTGCACACTAAACACACCAGTGTAAACCCGAAAATAAGAAAGCAAAACTAACAAACTGACACACGTTGCGCACTACTCCCCGGCAACGGCGCCAAAATTTGACGTGCTGTCGTAGGTACACGCAAATTTAATCCCAATAACAACTATAGATAGTGGAAATAGGGTATCGAACTCAGGGAGTATGTGGAAAGTGTGTTGATTTTATCTAGCTTTGCGATTAAACTACAATTACCCTAATTTGCAGAAAATAAAGATCAATGTTTTGGATTGTTGTTTTAGAAAACTAAATTAATAACTAATTAACTTCAAATCAAATGTTGGTTGTAAAACAGATTAGGAGAAAACAATGACCATCTTAGGATTCAGTTTCTTTAAACAATTGTGTGAAATTCCAACTAGAAAGAGTTACATAGACATAACTCATGCATAAATAATCGAAGTGATAAAAGGGAACAAAGTACTCGGATTTATGAACGCGAGGTTGTTTCCCGATGATCAATTAATCAATAACCAACCCAAACCCTTCCCGTGATATCTCGATTGCCAACGGAACCAAGAACGTACGATTAAGACTAGAAATTGCACTATCGATAAACAAGCTACAAACAATTAAGCATACACCATGATATTCAAGCAACGCAAGTTATCATTCTAGAAATTCAGAAATAAACACACAAAAGTTCAAGAGAAACCTTCACCTAAGATGATCACCGAAAGTTTTAGCCACACATAGCTTGGTGAATCATCATAGCAATCAATTCAATGTTCATACAAATCGAAATCACAAACCGAATGATAGAAATTGTCCAAAAACAAGCCAAGATAGCCAAATTCGCCCCCAATGTGTTCTCTAACCGACCAATGATGAGAATACTTGAAAAGACACCATAAAACCGATTTTAATGAGGCAGTTACGAGTCTGATGCAGCCTCCACCGTAACTTACGGTGCCACCGTAAGTTACGGTGGACCTAGTGTTGTTACGGTGATAGTTGTCTGAGTTACGGTGGAGATCAGGCCATTTTCAGGTCCACCGTAAATTACGGTGATACCGTAACTTAAGGTGGTAGCCTGAATTTTGTCTTTTGTTTCATCTTTTGTTCCGCACACGACCCGTTCATCTCTAATCCTTCCAAAGCTGCATTTTCTCCTCTTTAAGCTCCCGAACCGCACCTGGAACATAAACAACCGTAGTTATCTAATTCAAGATAATTACGCGATTAAGTGAAGGATTAATTCGTCTTTTAACAAAATTAAGGGTTGTCCTATGGACCACCCGTCACCTGGTAAGGCCTCGCGGCCCGCGACCTAGGAGCTCATCTGTGTTGCGCCCTGCGACGGAGGGTAATCCGCAGAAACATTGAACAGCTCGTTTTATTGGCGGGTTTTGGTGTTTTTGTTGAGTTTAAACTTGTGTTTTCTTCATTTAATGCTCACCAAACGTTTCCCTAATCCTTCCCTATAAAACCCAAGCATTTCCCACACTTCATCCACTTTACAAACTCACAAATTCACTCCCAAATCACTATTAATCAGCTGGAATATCTGAAAGCGAACAGATTCATCACAACTTGCTTAAGTGAGCATAACTTCTTCATTTTTCAATCTTTTTCATTAAGTCTTCTTCCTAATCACTTGGAACAACCTTATGTATGTTTTCACAGGTTTTCCATGAAAAACCAAGGCCTGGAACATCACCAAATGTAACAACTCTCATCAAAAGTCCTATTTATTACTTTAATGGACCAATAGGAAACCCTAATTGAGAAACCCAAGTGATTTTGAACAAACCCTAAAATTTTCAGAACAATCGGAATCAGGATCAGGGCCCCTAAAACTCACGGGGGGTAAACCCTAATTGGTAATATCCTTACAGTTTGCTGTAGGAATTGAATTACGTCAAAATTTGACTCACCAAAGCTATAAAAGACACGAGCCTACTCTACCCTAGAAGTGACCTGTCGCGCCACGCGACAGGAACAAAAGGACCCCTCGCGTGGCGCGAGGGGGACGATTTTCCAGCTATAAATAGTAGGCTGTGGGACTGGAACTTCTGCGTTGATTTGACGTTTAAATTCATTTCGTATACAAAGTTATAGTGAAAACAGTCCAAAAACACACACACGAATCACGAAGTGCTGCCGCAATACAGGGTAATAACTCGATCGCTATTACGATTCATTTTCCGATCGATCAATAATCCAATGGATGTTTAAGTGCTGCCCACATTAGGGTGATACTTTGTCATTAGTCGTTAATTAGATGGATGTTTAAGTATCGCACTTTGTCATTCGTTGTGAGGGTTTGATCTCGTGAGTTATCGTAAATGCTGTATTGATTATTAACCCAGTTTTGTGTGCATTGTTGTTTAAATTAGGTTAACAAGGCTAATCCATAGACTAGACTCTGTCCGTGTTAAATCTGCAATGTGAGTCATTCTCTTTTTATCAAATTACTTTCAAATCATGTTTATTTTCAAAGATTATAATTACAGTGATTAAGTTTATGTAATCACCAAGTTACAGCCGGTATGTGGGGTTTTGTATACATTACTTGATAATCTTCACCATTGGGGCAGCCAAGGGGTGATATGACCATAATCACAGACACCATTGGACGAATGGGCCAATGGGTCGAGTGACAAAGTACTGTGGGTAGTTGGTTGATATCAGAAACATTGTAATCTTTCTTAATACTGTAGATTACAACAAATGTGTCATTTTAATAAATAAAATGACTCACTCAGTATTTCCTGCTGACAAAACCTTTTTCAAACATGTTTCAGGTGATCTGTTGTGATCCAGGAAAGGTGCTGTGGAGCACTGCAAGCTTAAGAAAGTGGCTCATTATAAAATAAAGAAATATGTTTTGTAAAATAAAGATTTCTCCGTAAAATCATAGTATTGTAATCGGGAAAATTTTAGCTTTAAAAAGATCCTGATGATAAACTTCCGCTGTTAAACTCAATTAAACAAATACCACGGGATTTCTGTCCCGCGGCTCCTGAAACGGGTCAAACCGGGTCGGGGGCCGTGACAAAAAAAGGTGGTATCAGAGCCACTGAGTTAAGCTAATTAAGTAATTGAGAAATACTTAATTTTTCCTGATTACTATTATGTGATTATGTGTATTATTAACTGACTATTTGTTAATTACAGTATGGGTAAACAAAAGCTTTCAAACATCTATCTTAAATTAGATAGGTCATCAAATGAGAAGGGAAGTTCATCCCAAACTCCTGAAAAAGGAATATTCGTTCGAAAAGCCCAATACGAGGAACCACTTTCTCCTGATAAAAGAAGTTTAATTATTAGAAAAAGCCAGGAGAAATTAAGGAAATCCCGAGAAAAGAAAGTTAAAAAGGAAACCCAGGAATTAACCAGTAAATCACCTTGGGAAGATAAGTTAGACGAAAAATGGGCAGATCTTTATATGTTAGCTACAGTAGCAGTAAACGTAGATCTCTAAATAAATTAATTGGCAAACCATATCACCTACAAGCTAGAAAATCCATCCAGTAAATAAATAAATTTACAGTAAAACATAAGTGTGTTTTAAATTTCAGTTGTTTTGTAATAATATAGTATGCAATAATATGTGAATGTTATTTTGAAAGTTATTATAAAATTTTTAAATTATTTTAAACAGCATGAATGAGTTATCTGAAGCCCTAGAGAATCTCAACCTTTACCCTGTAAATATAGAAGTTTCTAAAGAATTTACTGGGTACTTTCCTGATGTGGAACAACCTGTAGAATTCAACGCTCCACCTCTGGAAAAGCCAAAACCTAAGAAAAAAAGGAGATATGTATAGGGAAGGCGTGTTCATAAGAGAAAGCCAGCTAAGAGACTTCCTAAAATAAACAATCCCTTAGAAAAAGGAAAAGAAATTGAAACCGGGGGAAGTTCTAGACAGCAGGAGATGGAGACTAAAGTCAAGGAAGATTCTAGGCAAATGGGAATGCAGTTTGAGGAATATTCTAAGGAAATAGAAATGGAGGTTGGAAAAGGTTTTAGACCAATCCAGATGGAAATTGGAGAGAGCTCCAAACAAACCCAGGAAATGACATTTCAGGAGGAAATAGATTTTATATTGGCAAGCTGTGATACTATTCAGCCTGTCAATAGAAATGTTTTTACTCAGCCTCTTGAATCTCAACTACCAATAAATTTGGACCCAGCAATCCCAGAACCAATAATCCATACCCAACCATTAAGAATGGATGAATGGTGGACAAATGATTGGCAATTTCAAAACATTGTCAACAGTCCTTATTCCTTTCTTCCGCAATTCGATCCAGAACCATTACCAAATCCACCCATGAGTAACGAGAATTTAGCTGAACTTCGCCATTTTGGTGAAGAGTTAATGGATGCGGGAAATAGAATCCGGGAGATAGGGGGACAAATTGCTTGGAAGTATGACGAAAGGGAGCTTCGTTTTTAGGAAGACAAATGACGAGAGATAGGGGGTTGGTAAAACTGTGGTTGTGTAATAGTAATAGTAAAATCAGTATTTGTAAAATAAATAATAAAACGGTTGTATATAGAGGCAGGATATAATCTATAAAACAAATGAAATTTTAATTTACAATTTTGTTTGTATATTTGTTTACGTGATTATGTGTAATTAATTGTGACATTGGATTGTTTCTTAATTTACTAATTATTTATCTATAAATTAATTATCAGATGGCAAACGTTGGTAATGAACCAGTAAATGAAGTAAATCAATCTGAGCAAATTCAGGAAGAACAATTGTTAAATAGGCAAGATATAGAGGATATTGTTGCACAAGGAATAGCCAATGCTATTCCAGCAATTGTTGCTGCTGTTCAAAAACCTGTTAAACCTCAATCAATCATTCCTAGTAAACGTACTCAAGGCGACAACTTTAGTAATAGTATCAACGGAGGCGGAAATCATGTTAATAACAATAATGATCTGCAAGCCCCAATTTTCAAGAAAATGAAAGCTGCAACACCTGGTTGCACTTACAAAGAATTCCTTGCCTGTAAACCAACTGAGTTTTCAGGTAATTAAGGGGCTATTGCAGCATTACGTTGGTTAGAGAAAACTGAGGCAGTAATTGTTATAAGTAAATGTGTTGAGGAAGATCAAGTTATGTATGCTTCCAATCTTTTTAAAGAAGGGGCATTAGAATGGTGGAACACAGTATTACAAGCTAAAAGAAGAATTGTGGCCTATGCCATGAACTGGGAAGAATTTAAGAGTCTTGTAGAAAGAAAATTCTATCCCGAGTATGAAAAAGATCAAATGGCAAATAAATTCCTAAACCATCGGATGGTTAATGTGGACTGTCGAGGATATACTTCGACATTCTTCGAATATGCAAGGGTGGTACCAACATTGGCTTCGCCAGAACCGGTACTCATTTCTCGCTATATTTGGGGATTAATTAATGAAATCCGTAATATCGTTAAGGCTGCGAGACCTCGCACTATTGACGATGCGGTGGAACTAGCTAACACCCTAACTGATGAAATGGTACGCACAAGAGATGAAAACAGGAAAAAGGAACTGGCTCAGAAAATTACCCAAGGATTTCGTACGGGTAATAATAGCAACTTCAAGAAAAGAGGAACAGGGCAATCCTCAAATCCACCTTTCCGCATGAATTGCAAAAGGAAACATTTTGGAAGATGTAATGTAACCTGCAACCTTTGCAAAGCTGTAGGACATCATGAAGAAAACTGCAGAAAGAAAACCATAATCTGTTTTAACTGTGGGGAAGCGGGGCATTTTAAAACAGAATGTCCTAAATTGGTCAAACCTGCAGACAACAAAACCAAGGCGATCAACGGAGCTACTAAGAAAAATGTCAGAGCATTCCAGCTAACTACTCAAGAAGCAGAACTCATTCCAGATGTGATAGCTGGTACGTTTCTAGTTCACAACATATACGCAAAAGTATTATTTGACTCTGGTGCAAACCAAAGTTTTATAAATACTTTTTTCTGTCAAGCTCTTAAGTTACCTTTAACCAACATTAGGCAGATTTTTACAGTCGAAACCGCAGATGGGAATTCAGTTAAAATAGATCAGGTTTTGCAAAAAGTAGAAATAGAACTTTCAGGTCATAAATTTGCTGCAAATCTGTTACCTATGAAATTAGCTGAATTTGATGTTGTGTTAGGAATGGATTGGTTGATAGCCAACCATGCTCAAATTCTTTGTGATAAGAATTTTATAGAAATCCAGGCACCTACTGGAGAAGTAATCACAATTACAGGAGATAAACCGCGTAAACCCATGAAGTTCATATCAGTAATGAAAGTTGCTAGTTATGAACGAAAACAAGGAATAGTATATATGATTTCAGTAATCATTAGCACTAAGGGTAAAGAACTTAAGGAAATTCCTGTAGTCTCAGAATACCCAGAGGTATTTCCAGAAGAATTACCAGGATTACCACCAGATAGGGAGGTAGAATTTAGGATTCATCTAATTCCTGGAATTACACCGATAGCTAAGGCACCTTATCGGTTAGCTCCTACCGAAATGTTAGAACTGAAAACACAATTAGATGAATTACTAAGTAAAGGATTCATACAATCTAGCTCATCCCCTTGGGGAGCACCAGTGTTGTTTGTTAAGAAAAAGGATGGTTCAATGAGAATGTGTATTGATTATAGAGAATTGAATAAGGTTACAATTAAGAATCGATACCCATTACCTAGGATTGATGATTTATTCGATCAACTTCAAGGAGCTAGATATTTTTCTAAGATCGATTTACGTTCCGGATATCATCAATTGAAGGTACAAGAAGAAGACATACCTAAGACAGCTTTCAGAACTAGGTATGGTCATTACGAGTTTACAGTCATGCCCTTGGGGTTAACGAATGCACCTGCTGCATTCATGGACATGATGAATAGAATATGTAAACTGTACTTAGATAAATTTGTAATTGTCTTCATAAACGATATACTTATTTATTCCAAAAGTCAGACAGAACATTGTGAGCACTTGCATGCACTTTTAACTTTGTTAAGAAAAGAAAAGCTTTATGCCAAATTCTCAAAGTGTGAATTTTGGTTGCAAGAAGTGCAATTCTTAGGACACATGGTGAATCACGAAGGTATTCATGTAGATCCTGCTAAAATAGAGGCAATTACAAATTGGAAGGTTCCGCAAACCGCAATGGAAATTAGAAGTTTTATAGGTTTAGCTGGATATTATAGACGGTTTATTAAGGATTTTTCCAAGATAACTGTACCATTAACTAAGCTAACATGTAAAGCCATTAAGTTTGAATGGGGACCTAAACAAGAAGAAGCCTTTAGAATATTGAAGCAGAAATTAACAAATGCTCCAATCCTAGCTTTACCGAAAGGGACTGAAGATTTTGAAGTTTACTGTGATGCTTCAAAACTAGGATTAGGATGTGTGCTTATGCAACGCAAGAAGGTGATTGCATATGCTTCAAGGCAATTGAAAAAGCACGAAGAAAATTATACGACTCATGATTTAGAATTAGGAGCCGTAATTTTTGCCCTTAAGATTTGGAGACATTATCTTTACGGAAGTAAATTTACTGTCTATACAGACCACAAAAGTTTAAAATATATTTTTGGGCAGAAAGAGTTAAACATGAGACAAAGAAGATGGATGGAAATCCTAAGTGATTACGACTGTGATATTCAGTATCACGAGGGAAAGGCAAATGTAGTTGCAGATGCCTTAAGTCGTAAGTACCATGAGAAGCAAAGACGAGTTTGTGCTCTTCGATTAAATGTACAAATAGATTTAATAGAACAAATAAAGAATTCTCAAGAAACAGCAATAGAGGATGTTGCTGAAGGAATGAAGGGACGAATAAAAGAATTAGAGCAAGGAGCTGATGGAATTTGGAGATTCCACAAAAGCAGAATTTGGGTACCAAAGCAGGGAGAATTAAGAAATAAGATTTTAGAAGAAGCTCATAATTCTAGGTATACCATACACCCTGGAAACAATAAAATGTACCAAGATTTAAGAAAAAATTTCTGGTGGATAGGCATGAAAAAGGATATAGCTAGATATGTTTCTAAGTGTCTTACTTGTTCACAAGTTAAGGCAGAACACCAGAAACCTTCAGGTCTAGTACAACAACTGGAAATGCCTGTATGGAAATGGGAACTCATAACAATGGATTTTGTTACTAAGTTACCCAAAACCAGAAAAGGTAATGATGCGATTTGGGTAATTGTGGATCGATTAACCAAATCTGCTCACTTTCTGCCTATGAAAGAAACCTTTAGCATGGAAAGATTGGCAAAGTTGTATGTAGATGAAGTCGTATCCTTACATGGAGTTCCACTCTCCATTGTATCAGATAGGGATAGTCGTTTCACTTCTCATTTCTGGAAAAGTTTCCAAGAAGCTATGGGAACTCGACTAAACCTAAGTACTGCATATCATCCACAAACAGATGGGCAAAGTGAAAGGACGATCCAAACTCTAGAAGACATGCTTAGAGCATGTGTAATAGATTTTGGTGGAAATTGGGATGATCACTTACCATTAATTGAATTCTCCTATAACAATAGTTATCATTCAAGTATTGAAACTGCCCCATTCGAAGCACTGTATGGAAGAAAGTGCAGAACTCCAGTTTGTTGGGCGGAAATAGGAGAAAGTCAATTATCAGGTCCGGAGATAGTGCAAGAAACGACTGACAAGATTACTCAAATCAAGGAAAGGCTGAAGACAGCTCGAGATCGCCAGAAGAGTTATGTAGATAATAGATGCAAGCCATTAGAATTCCAAGTTGGAGACAGAGTACTGTTGAAAGTTTCTCCTTGGAAAGGAGTTGTCAGATTCGGAAAGAAAGGAAAGCTAAGTCCAAGATACGTAGGACCATTTTCGGTGATTCAACGTATAGGACCAGTTGCTTATCGTTTAAAACTACCAGAGGAATTAGCTGGAGTACATGATGTATTTCATGTATCCAACCTCAAGAAATGTCTATCAGACGAATCTTTGGTAGTACCTCTCCAAGATATAGAGGTAAACGAAAAATTAAAATTTGTAGAAAAACCTCTTCAGATAGAAGACAGAAAAGTGAAGTTTCTCAAGCACAAGCGACTAGTTCTAGTCAAAGTTAAATGGGATTCAAAGAGAGGAGCTGAATACACTTGGGAACTGGAATCTGAGATGAAGCGAAAGCATCCTCATTTGTTCCAGTAAATCTCGAGGACGAGATTTTATTAAGGTGGGGAGAATGTAACAACTCTCATCAAAAGTCCTATTTATTACTTTAATGGACCAATAGGAAACCCTAATTGAGAAACCCAAGTGATTTTGAACAAACCCTAAAATTTTCAGAACAATCGGAATCAGGATCAGGGCCCCTAAAACTCAGGGGGGGTAAACCCTAATTGGTAATATCCTTACAGTTTGCTGTAGGAATTGAATTACGTCGAAATTTGACTCACCAAAGCTATAAAAGACACGAGCCTACTCTACCCTAGAAGTGACCTGTCGCGCCACGCGACAGGAACAAAAGGACCCCCCGCGTGGCGCGAGGGGGATGATTTTCCAGCTATAAATAGTAGGCTGTGGGACTGGAACTTCTGCGTTGATTTGACGTTTAAATTCATTTCGTATACAAAGTTATAGTGAAAACAGTCCAAAAACACACACACAAATCACGAAGTGCTGCCGCAATACAGGGTAATAACTCGATCGCTATTACGATTCATTTTTCGATCGATCAATAATCCAATGGATGTTTAAGTGCTGCCCACATTAGGGTGATACTTTGTCATTAGTCGTTAATTAGATGGATGTTTAAGTATCGCACTTTGTCATTCGTTGTGAGGGTTTGATCTCGTGAGTTATCGTAAATGCTGTATTGATTATTAACCCAGTTTTGTGTGCATTGTTGTTTAAATTAGGTTAACAAGGCTAATCCATAGACTAGACTCTGTCCGTGTTAAATCTGCAATGTGAGTCATTCTCTTTTTATCAAATTACTTTCAAATCATGTTTATTTTCAAAGATTATAATTACAGTGATTAAGTTTATGTAATCACCAAGTTACAGCCGGTATGTGGGGTTTTGTATACATTAGTTGATAATCTTCACCATTGGGGCAGCCAAGGGGTGATATGACCATAATCACAGACACCATTGGACGAATGGGCCAATGGGTCGAGTGACAAAGTACTGTGGGTAGTTGGTTGATATCAGAAACATTGTAATCTTTCTTAATACTATAGATTATAACAAATGTGTCATTTTAATAAATAAAATGACGCACTCAGTATTTCCCGCTGACAAAACCTTTTTCAAACATGTTTCAGGTGATCTGTTGTGATCCAGGAAAGGTGCTGTGGAGCACTGCAAGCTTAAGAAAGTGGCTCATTATAAAATAAAGAAATATGTTTTGTAAAATAAAGATTTCTCCGTAAAATCATAGTATTGTAAATTACCGGGGTTTTATCCCGAGTTCTGAAATAAAATAATCGGGAAAATTTTAGCTTTAAAAAGATCATGATGATAAACTTCCGCTGTTAAACTCAATTAAACAAATACCACGGGATTTCTGTCCCGCGGCTCCTGAAACGGGTCAAACCGGGTCGGGGGCCGTGACACCAAAACAGGCTCCAAAGTGAAGAAAACTTTTTGTTTTGATTTAAACACTTGTTAAACTACTTGAACATTCCTATGTCCTTATGCTTATAATCACATCTATGGTTAGTTAGGCTTAAAAACAAGGTTGTGACATGTATAATCAGAGGTTTAATCCTTATAAACATTCTGTTTTGATAGGGTTTTTACCCACAAGTGATGAACAAGCTCAAAGCTTGAAGTTTGTGTGATTATAAGGTTAGCTAGGGCTATCCTACTTGTAAATCCACACATCATTGATTATTTTTTAGATTAGTTGTAATTATTTCATTCTTTATTGTATGATCATGACCCTCCTTGTTGTCTATGAAAGCATGTGTAGTGGTGGACACCAAAGAGGTACCTAAACGGAAGACTTGTCTTTCCTACCTGATTCATGACTTATGTGAAATACAAAAGAGGTTCTTAAATGGAGGATTTATCCTCCTACCTCATGCTTGAGTTATATGACAATATGAAATATATATAATACATATATATTACCTTAGTAACCAAACTTTTGATGATGAACTAATGGTCATTTGTCAAATGTTCAAGTTACATCATCTAAGACTTTAATAACTTGTTATGATTCTAATAGGTATTTTGACCCATGAAAACATTCTAACCCTTTTGTTTTTCATAGTGTCAAACAAGTATTATATGACTAGATGATTATTTTCCTCATATGTCTACTTTCATGTACATTTATAATCCGAATCTTTACTACTCCGTTAACTTCCAATACTCACACACCTATGTTTCTTCGTGTAGAAGGACACGGTGTTCCAACCTAATCAAACAACAAACACTCATGGGATATCAAGTGGAAAGCTTGCAAAACCATAAGTATACTTGATCACGTTTTACCTTTTATCACTTCGGGTGCAACATGTATGTTATACAAATCACACGACACATAAACTATTTTAATCAATATCCATGCTTAACATGAAACTATTTGATGCTTGTGAATCTTGTATGCTATGTAAACTTTTTGTGTCAATAAATGCTCATTAACTTTGCTAGCCTACCTTAACAATTATAGCGCCATAGGATTAACACACCGCCCACGAAACTTGGGGTATTGTTAAGTTAAACATGTTAACCTCCCGTTATTCTTTGGGATAGGCAAAATTAACGCGTTGTATACTTGGGTTTGAACATATGGTACACCGTTTCAGCATATTAGTAACTTGCATATTGTGATTCATGTTGGATACGAGACGTTAAACTTTTTATTCTATATTACGCTATGAAATAAAACTTGTATACTCGCCAACTTTTTGTTGATAGATTTTAATACATGTTGCAGGTTGTTAGTCGAGACGATGTTATGTGAAGAAACAAGATTTAGGTGGACTTAGAAACACACCTAGATTAATTTATTATTGATGTTATGTTTTGAAACAATGTTGTCGTTTACTTGGATCATTGTATGACATTTTTAGTCTTGTTATGAAATTTGAATTTAAATTATATTGTCACATAGTGTTATGAAGTTTTGAGCAATTTGTTCGTCTCATCCCGATGTTTCCGCCATCGGTTGGGGTGTGACAGTTTCTACCCGTACCGTTTCGACGCGAACCTTTTTGACCCGTACCAATTCGACCCGAACTGGTGGTTGTGGGTGCCGGGGTGATGGATTCCATTTCATTTGACAACCAAACACAACAAAAAATGGAATTTGAGATTACAATTCCAACAATTTCCAATTCCAATTCGAATGTTTAAATTCCAAATCCAATTCGTTCAAATTCTCATTCCTATACAAATTTCAATTCTAATTCTAAATCATTCAGACAACCAAACACCCCTAGAATTTGTGAAATTTGAATTTAGATTTTGCTAAGAACTTGAGTATGGATTTAATTTCTTTACCTATCTCAGATTTTTCTTTTTCTTTTTCTTTTGGGGAATTTGTGGAATCGCCGATAATCACCGACAAGTTTTTACGCCAGTGAGTTTTAGTCGATTTACTAGTGATCAATTTGTTCTCATTTTTTATATAAATAAAAAATATCACAGCCCGTGATACTAAAAGGAAATCATTTAAGTTAAGAAAAAAATATGAAAATATGTTAAAACATAAAAAGTAAAGAAAATTATTATTATTATTATTATAATATTAGAAAAATAAAAGTATAAAAAGCTATATATAATATTATAATATTAAAGTTACTATTCATTAGCTTCTATTTTTAATATATAGATAAGGGGAATTGGCCTGTAATAATACCACCTATACCTTATTGGCCATTAATAATCCCACCTCAAAATATTTCACCCAAACAGTCCCACCTTTCACCTATTTTTCCTACAATGGTCTCCCGTTAAAAAAACTTAACAGAGTTAAGCCTTTTTCCAAATTACAAACATATGTTTTAGGTTTTTTGATTAAAACGACGATACGAGTCCATTGATGTAAAACTTGCCTCGAAACGGTGCTCCAAACGATGAAAACGGCGCTTCAATTCGGGTGTTTAAATATCCAATTAACCAAGATCAAGTCACTTGGAGCATCATTTCGAAGTAAGTTTTACATAAATGGACTCGTATCATCGTTCTGATCAAAAGCCCTAAAAAATTTGTTTGTAATTTGTAAAAAAAGCTTAACTCCGTTAATTTCTTTAACGGGGGACCATTATAGGAAAAATAGGTGAAAGGTGGATTATTAATGGCCAATAAGGTCTATGTGGGATTATTACAGGCCAATTCTCCTATAGATAATTACCTATCTCAGATTTTTCTTTTTCTTTTGCGGAATTTGTGGAATCGCCGGTAATCACCGACAAGTTTTTACGCCAGTGAGTTTTAGTCGGTTTACTAGTGCTGAATTTGTTCTCATTTTTTATATAAATAAAAAATATCACAGCCCGTGATACTAAAAAGAAATCATTTAAGTTAAGAAAAAAATATGAAAATATGTTAAACATAAAAAGTAAAGAAAATAATAATTATTATAATATTAGGAAAATAAAAGTATACAAAACTATATATAATATTATAATATTAAAGTTACTATTCATTAGCTTCTATTTTTAATATATAAATATAATAACTATTTTTAATGTATAATATATATACTAGGGTCATTCCCCAGTCGCGCGTTGCGCGATTTACATATCATACAACCGCCCAAGGTAAGTAGAAGGTTCCTTTTGGGTAGATGGAGGAGCTACATTGTTTGGCCCATCTTTTTCAGTAATCGTAAGACCAAACTGAGCAATATCATTGTACCTATAGAATTTATAAATATGTGTATATACATATAAGTTAGCAAATTACAAGAACCAACACAAGTATCTGTTGAGAAGAAAATAAATTTACCTTATAGTGCTTAATATGAAGCTGAATATGTACAAAGGGTAGAGCATATAATCTATTATAAAGTAAAAATGTCATATCAAGTGATCTGTAATGCTAAGTTTCACAAGAAGAACCATTAATTACACAAATGTAAGAGATTCAAGATCGTGAGTAAAAAAAGCTATGCATCATTACTAAAGGTAGGGAAGCATTATTAAACATGAATCAAGCAAGCATGATGATGAAGCAAGTATGAAGATGTAGGATTAGTAATCAGCAGGGAATGGTAAAAAAAGGTTTCCAGTTTTTACTTAATTTTCTAAATTCTGATTACAACATACAAAACAAACTGTGCAACAATAAACGAATATATTCCAGATAAATAGGTCTTTTATAACCATGATTATAAACATATTAAGCAGCAAAATACTATAGGAAACATGACAATTCACATTTCAAGAACTCTAAATGATTGTTTATAAGCATTTGAAGATATAAAAGGTTTTAAAGGCACTGCAACCCAAACCTATGTTAAAAAGCCAAATATCAAAATAAAGAAGTGGCCACTGGAACTTCCATCGTTTGATTGGGTTCTGACCTAAGTTTATGTGTTGACCGAGCTGACCTATTCTTGACTCTCATCAACCATTACCGAGACTGTGACAACTGTAAAAAATCTAGGTATCCGTACAATTAATTAATCTTGATTAATGCTTAATGACTGTGCTGAAATTACAATTAACTGCATTTTGATTGCTGCCATACACAAACATGTGCATCATACATTGTTAAATGTCATACCAATATTGCATGAAAGCTATATTACCTCAAATGATGTATTAAATACAGTTAGCACAGTTATCTGATAAATCAGGAATATGCTGACGAAGTTCAGTACATAGACAGACAGTGTGTTGAGACACAGAATGAGCCAGAGACTAAGTACTACACTAGTATAGAGTGTAGGGAATTAAGGACCACAAAACTGCTTTTCTAGGGGATAGTTTAAGTGCCGGAAAGTGCCTAAAACTCACCCAAAGTGCTGAATTCAGCATAAATCAGCATTTTAACATATTTATTTTATGCAAAAACATGGTAAAATGGCCCTAAATGCTTTCCTAAGTGTCGGGAATTAAAATTGTCACAAAAGGGTACATAAATAACACTAAACTGCAAGTTTAGCACTTTAACGAATCAGTATCTAACCGAACAACCGGACACTACCCGAAACACCAAATTTACACTAGAAGCATTGTTTTAATGTTTCCAAGCTAGTTATGATCCCCGAACATCATAACACCTCCTAAAAATATCATGTAACTAACTATATACTTGATTTTGAACTAGTAAGTAATCAAACTAGTTAAACCTACTCTACATACCCCCCCCCCCACCTACAATCGGCCATACCACCACCACCATGCTTCAAGATTTTATTCCTATATTTAATTGGATCTTGTGTTACTTTTTGCAACATATTACACATCAGTTAATTGGTTAAAATGGTTTATAAGTAAACCTTGGAGATCTTGAGTTCATATCTTCACACACATCACACACACTTCTTCTTCCCTCTCCTTGCTTATTCTCGGCCGAACCATCACCCACACACCTCCATCATTTTTGTTCAACCTTCAACCATTACAAGACCATACAAAGGTGTTAGAAGCAAGATAAGGAAGCTTGGTGGCTTTGGATCTTGAAGGACCTTCTCTATTTGCTTTTACCCACTCATTTTATACTCTTGATTCATCCCTAGCCTTGAGCTAGTGGTAAGATCCTTGTACACTCTAGTTTACATCTATTTTTAGTGGTTAATGTTGAATCATGATCAAAAATAACAAGAACACTAAAGAATCATATGAAGTAAACATGAACATAAGATTGATTTATGAAGTAATCTTGATGAAACTAAGTTGTTTATGAGATGTATGCTTGTTGATCTTTGATTGTTTGTAGAAATGATGTTGATCATCAAAACATCTTGCTAGATCATGATTAGAAACATAGTTTAGCAAGATGAGAAAATGAGAATGTGGTATGATGAAAGATCATCCACACTTAAATCATGAACTTGAAGAAGAATACTTTGGTTTCTTGAAAAATAATAATCAAAGTGAGTTAATAATCATATAGATCTAAAATTTATGAATGGTTTTCCAAAAGAACCAAGTTTAAAATATGAGTTTTAGTAGATCTTGGTTCTTACATAAACAAGACTTGTTTTTAGTGATTAACCAAGTGTAGAAACACTTGTGTAACAAGAAGATTACATGAAGAAACATTTTTGTAAAGTATGATTACAAGTTGTAAACACCTAAATCATTCAAGAATGAAGTTTTTATATAAACAACCACACTTTAAAGGGTAACTAAGCTCATTAAACACACTACCAAGTTACTACAAATTTTCATAAACTTTCAAGTTCATGAAGTAGTAGAATAAGCATGATTTTGGCAAATTGGTAAATGTAAGTTGTTTAGTGTTGATTGTGGATTGATTGTGATGATTTTTCATAAGAAAATGATATGCTTGAAAGCATGGAAACCTCCATTTTTAGGGGAAACTATGGCAAAATTTTCTAAAAATATAAACACTTAGAAAAATATTTGTAAACATATACTTACAAGTGTATTTTCAAACTAAATGGTTACAAAAACTTTGCCATAAATTTTGGTTACAAAATACGAATATCGGAGGTTGGTTTTTATAAACAAAAGTGGCTAAATATATATTTAGAATATATATACTTTGAAGACACACATGTGTGAATATTTGTATACTGGATGTACTAGTTATATTATTTTAGGGCATGTAGTAGTGTAACACATCAAAACACCAAGGATTACCATCCAAAATAGTACCAAAATCACAAGGAATAAGTATATAAGTTACACACAAAATATTGGCAAAACCAAACAAGAAATGTAACTTACAAAATATTCTGGAAAATATATTCGCAAGTATATTTTGGTAAATAATATTTTGGGACACAAGGAAACGGAAGTATAATTTTCATGATTAACACAAGTGTATATCATATTTTGACAAGAAGGAAATATATGATTTTTGGTGAATAAGAATACAAATGTATTTACTTGGAATTTTTAGAAGATATATTATTTTTGGGAAAAATATATATTTTCTTAAGTAAACTTGAAATACATTATTTTGGATAAAGAAAAGTTTATATCTATTTTCTAAGTTAGACTTGAAAATATATTATTTTGGAACTACAAATAATTTGTCAAGAGAAAAATTATAAATAATTTTTCTAAGTGATACTTCTTAAATATATATTTTGGAAAGGTATATATTGGTGGATTTTTTTTTATTAGAAATAATATTCCGGAAAGTATAATATAAATTTAAGTGTATGAATACTCAATGAATACATTAAGGATACGTATTCTCACACGTATAAATACACACCGGAATACGACACCGAAACGTGGCAAAATACACAAGAATACGAATACACATGTATAAGATACCCCCATCCTTGGGAAGGAAATACAAGTATTAAAACTTGGGAAGTATTAAGTTAATATATATATGTTTAACAATTATTCCAAAATTTAACAAATATAATTTAAGTTAAAATATTAATTATTTTGACAATAATTATATAACTTGGAATAATATCAGAAGCGTAAAAGAAACGTAACTCAGAAACGTTAACCCTAAGTCAAGGCACAGCCTGTTCGTCTAATAGACATTAGTACGTTGTAGGTAGTCTTGTTTACCGGAGAAGCTCGAGTTACGATTATTGAAGACGCAAGACTGTGAGTTTCGTGTTCCCCCTTTTCTTTAACTGTTTTCAGTTTTATAACTTCGGGGGTGAAATACATGTTACAACTGTTTACATACATTATTATTTGGTATGGTTAGCTAAGGAAGGGTACACTTAGATCATGTGAGTGGTGGGCATAACGCTTAAGGCCATCAATCCTCGTTGTAGGACCGAGGGACATGAGTGATAGATCTATTTGGGTGTATCGAGCCCCGCCCATGTTGGACCAGGTTTTGGCCCATGGGTAGACTATGTCTTACAGCCGGAAGCCCGGTTTAAAATTTGCTAAGTTTGAGCTACTGCATCACGTCACACATATCAATGGCCTTGCAAACGATTGGTGATCTGTTTTCCTTGTTGCTTTCATACTGGGGTTTATAAACTTACATACATACTTACAGTGATTTCAAAGGTTTATACATACACACAAACAAACACACGAACTCGCTCAACTTTTGTTGATGTTTTCAAAATACATGTATTTCAGGGAATTAGTAAGTGGATCTGGTGGGCGTTGGAAGTTTTATGCTGCGTTGTGAATGAAGATGTCATCCATGGTTGTGAGGTTTGGGTTGGGTGTCTTATTCCTGGACGAGACACGTCTTTCAAACCTTGGTTTTTATTTAATATCTTTTGATGAGTCCTTAGTGAACTCTTAAAACAAATAGTGGTTTGTAAACCTTGTATTTGATGTCTACGTTTTAAAACAATGTTGCTATGTTTTAAACTTATTTAATGGATGACGAATCTATGGTTTTATCATATAGTTGTTGTTATGATTGAATGCAATGGTATTAAGAAAGTCACACCATAATCACGCTTTCACAAAAGTCAGGGTGTGACAGAGACAGACCTTAAGAACTTCAAATCTTCACCAAGCCAATTCACCATGCTTTACCTCAGACCTGTGGACACTACACCTCTGTTGGCGTTCCAAATAGGGGTCACCGGAATTTCACAAGTAGCCACCAATTTGACATAACCAGCCCTAATTCCAACGGTGCCCTACTCCTCTTCACTGTTTCTACACATTTAAACCTGATTACTTAACCGCAATTCACATACGTAGCCAGAAGTAGTTCGTGGCTTACCTTATATGTAGAGTCGGCCTGGAGTGTTGCCGATTCACTTGAAGAACTCTCGTACAGGCTTCAATCTGCTCACCGGATCTTCACCTGGTTCTCCTTGTCGGTACTACTCTTTAGATCTAAGACAAAAATCAAATTCTAAAAAATATAAGACGAAAAGAGAAAAACATGTAACTTGAACATAAACAATTCTTATTAAATCTTATGTTCGAGGTGTTTGAATGTAATTGAACTAATTATAGCAATTTGTAGTTGCAAAAATCAATTTGTGGAGTCTTTTGATACGCTTTATAATCAGACACTTTGATTATTTACGATCAAAATGATCAAACTTAAATATAAAACCAACTAACTATAACTAACTTTACCGGGAGTAAAATCTTAATTCCAAGGAGCTACAAACACTTTAAAACGCACATCCATACACCCTTCGTGTGTCCTTCCCCCACAAAAATCATAAAGAGGAAAACATCAAATAAAGATTTCAATCACTTTGCAAGGACACAATTTTAGTTAATAAAACCAATAAAAGAAACCTTATAGATTCCAAATGAAGTCAAAGTAATGTTAAATAACAAAATGTTCAAATTTTCACTACTCACAACAACACATCTACTTAAAAACTATTGTAAGTTACTTTCTTGAAAACACATCCCTAGTTATAGAATCTTTAATAGGGTAATTAGACAACAACCAAGAACATAAACAAAATACAAAGATTAGGAATAAATCAATGGCATTGGAGTATCACATCAACTAATCAAAATATCGAGAAATTCCAAAGAAGAGTATGAATTATGATTAAAAAATTAACACCCAGATGAGCAAACCTCACAAAATTAACCACCATTATATCCTGAATTCTGAAATCAACTGTGAATGATAGAAAAATCATATTTAAAAACATATAATAACATTTAAAAGAAATTACCCTTGTTTCTTTGATCTACAAAATGGGGTTGAGAGAACCTACGATGAAACAAAGGTATAATAGTGGATAATAGTTTAATCGTAGCAAAGGATAATAGTTGTGCTGATAGCAAAATCTAGTTGCCATCATCTACCTTCACCGGAACAGTTGGGTACACCAAATAAGCATATATGATGCTTTCAAGACCCATTTTGAACCGATCTAACAAAGAACGAAACATGCAGATGGGTTTGGATCTTACCGAAATCTGGTCGGAATGCTAACCGTCGTCATGGCCACCGTCTACACAACCTCTTTCTCTCTCTGAAACCCTCAGCCGTTGTTCCGTGGTTGGGGTCGTTGACACACTGGAATCAGGTGGCGTTGCCGTGCTCATCCATCGCTCCGCCACCGGGGGCGGTGTTCAGTCGCCACTCCCTCACAACTCTCTCTCTCTCAGTCGTTGTTTCGTTGGTTGGGGTTATTGACGCACCGGAATAGTTGGCGGCGCCGTGCTCCTCCATGGCTCCGCGCCTCCGCCACTCCCTCACGGCTCGCTCTTTCTCTTTCTAAGACTCTAATCTCTAGACATCAGCCTATCTCTCTGTATTCAAGGTTGTATGGGTGAGGTGTCAAATATGTGGACAGCCAAGATTAAGACACATAAATGATCAACATAAAAACACTATTCATTTCAGTTCTCCTTATTAATAGATATAGATATAAATATTAATAGATATAAATAGATATAAATTTTTAATATATAGATAATTTTAATTTTATAGAAGTCTTGTGATCATGTTGGTAATGGAGAAGATAATGTTTCGATGTGCTTCTTCCAATTTTTGTTTTTCATTTTCCATCTCGCCATGGCACCATAATGAGCACTCTCCAAATTTTGTTTATTTCATATTTCCTATAAACCTAATCTGGTAATCTTATAAAATTTTTAGAGTAAACTGTCAAAATCTTCCCTGAGTTTTGGTCACTTTTAACACTTTAATTCAAAACTCAAAACTTTTGAATCTGGCTCTCTGTAGTTCCAATTTTGTTGCCATTTTTATACAAAAGCAAAATCTAGTTACATTTTTCAGTTAAGATCCAATTTTTTTTTTGTCATTTTCCTCCCTATGAATGAAGAGCAAAACGGTCATATTTTTTTTTAATTTGATATAATAAAACATTAAAAGACCATTTTACCCTTCGTTAAAAGGGAGAAAAAAGACAAAAAATTGGATATTAATTGAAAAATCTGACCATATTTTGATTTTGGATGAAAATGGTAACACAATTGAAATCACAGGGAGCCAGATTAAAAAGGTTTGAGTTTTAGACTAAAGCGGTAAAAGTTACCAAATCTCAGGGACCATTTTGACATTTTACTCTAATTTTTATATAACTAGTGGAATTCTTGTTTCATGCTACGACATAAATTCAGCCGGTTTTAGTTTATTTCATTACTAGGTTAGAGCCCCGTGTATTACGCGGGCTGAACAAATTTTATATAAAATAATATATTTTTAAAGAAACCTTATTTAACACCGATTGAATAAATGTAATTTTATATATTAAATAATAAAACAAAGTTATATCTTTAAGAACCCTGTGTATTGTATGTGTTGAATAATGCAATTTTGTATACCAAATTATATATAAAAAAAAGTCTTGGTGTCATCCTACTTCCCAAATGACTTACATAAAGCATTCATGAAATTAATGCTCTGTTCCACATAACTCCCTAAGCCTAAAGTACTATATTTCTTATATACATTCTCTTACTCAGTTTAATTACTTATATCATTTTAGGTATACTTTGGTTGCTAACTAATATATTAATAGATAACTTTACTTGTGGATAATGTGTTCATGTTTTGCAACTACTCGGTACCATCTATATCTGTTGTTGGGATTGAACCCTATCAGAGGAACAGATAATGAAAGCCAAAACTGGTTCACAACAGTGGATACATCATAAGCAGTAGTTTACACCAGGCTTTCCCCTTGAAAGTGTTTATAACATCTGATGTCCTCTATCCACTGTCCGTATACAACAGCTGCTGTCCTTTAAACTGCTGATGAAGCCCTGAAGATTGATAAAGAGTAAACACTGCTGGTTCAATTGACTGATGTTAAAGGACTGCCCACTCAAGGACTGATCAACCTTGAGGAGAGCACTGATGAAAGGAGAAAGCAGTAGTTTAGTGTGTCACTTGTTTTGTATAAAGTCAGTGGTTAAGATTAGCAGTATTTGTATAAGAACAATGGTTATAGGTTGTTAGGTTGTTAGATGTCACTTTCATGGTGACGTCAGCTTAGATGCTTCAGTGGTTTGATTTTCCTATAAATGGAACAGTACCCTGTACTGTTACATTTGATTGACTGAGTGAGTTCTTCTCCTCTAGTCCAATCCTTTCATCTTGTGCGATCAATCAGAGGAGCATCAGGCTGAGGGGGAGTTTTGTTGTAAGCATGCATTGTAATCTTTTGATTTGATTTGTAATCTTTCGACCTAATGAAAAGCATGTGTTTATCAGAACTATTCTCCCTTTTGACTGTGTTTATAAAGTTTGTTTCCATTTCCGCTGCACTTTACATTATTTCATGTTCATTCATTGTTTAAATTAAACAAACAAACAGAATCATGAGAGCCTGGGATCCTAACAATTGGTATCAGAGCTTGGACAGTCAAATTCGATCTAACAATCAATTTGACATAACAGTTCAGCTCAAAATTCATTGATGCTAAGGTTGATCGTATTTAGTTGAAAAACAGAGTAACGGATAATCACGCTCAAATTTGCTTTTCAAAAACTCTGTAAAACAACCAAGATGTCATAGGACACACAAACTTCACATAACAAGTGATGTCATACATAAACCACCTATAGTTTTCAGATCTGAAAATATGTCTGATAACTATGGTAAAATTATTTACGAAAATTGATTTCAATTGTTGTTATGAAGTTTATGCTGTTTCCATCATGTTTGCTACTAAGGTGTGAACCTCAGGTCAACAAAAACCTATGTTCATAAAAACATTAGTGTTTTTGTTAACAAAAAAAGAGGGAAATTAAAGCTTTAGTTATTAGTTCTTGTGTGTTGAAAAACAGGTTGAGAATCCTCAAAAGGACTAAATCAACTTTGTTAAAAATACATTAAGAAAATCAGGTGTTAAAATAGTCCTAATCATATGTAATGTGAGATTTGATACAAGCATGTATAAAAATGGTCAGATCTCTCAAAACGTTGCTACAAAATGATTTGGGATTAAGTATTCCTTCAATAAAAACCTCCCTGTAAGTATTTCATTACTTATGAATGGGAAGGGTAAAAAGGGAAGAAGTAAAATCACAAAAACTCAAAAGTGTGTTTATCTCAAAACTTTTGAAGTCAAAAGAAAAGAGTATAAATATAAAACACTTAAGAGTCCAAAATTGGGTTAACAATGGTTATCAAGCAACTGAGTGCATTCATTGGTTCAGGAAAGTTCAGGTAACAATAGTATCTCCAGTAAATAAACTTACAAGAGGACTAGACAAGCCTTTCAGAGTCATCACATTGTAACAAAGTTTATAACAGGACTTTCAAAAACACATGTGAACATGTCTCCTCATTTTTGCAATCAATTAAACAAGAAAATGGTCTCAAACAATGGTTATTACAATGTATTTCAAACCACTGACCATTTTCATAAACTTGAGAATGATGTGATTATGAGTTTTATTGGAAAATATACCAGATCCTTTTGGTGCTGTTTTCAGAAAAACCTTTAATTATTTTTCTTGAAAAGGTTTTTCTCAAATAAAGCAGGATATATTATTCCTTATTTTTTCTTAAGAGTGATATATTTTGTACTTTTACTTGTTTTTAATAGCAAAAGTGTCAAACTCCTGTCAGGATAAAGAACCATCATTTTTTTTGTGATATTATCCTTAAAAATGGATCAAAAGGAAATGGTTCAAGTGTCAAGGTCATGTCAAACTCAAGTTTGTTTTAACACTGAGCAAAAGATTGATTGCTAACAGACCCTAAAATACTTGGATACTCATGTTCTAATTCAAATATTATGACACAAAATGGGTAGCCTTAGTAAAAGGGTTTTCATCATCTGGGGTACTAAACCATTGTCAGGAATCTATAAAAGCTTCAAAATGTGTAATTGACATGTGGCAAAACCTTGAATGCAAATTCTCATAAAAGCTGCTGACATATTGAACTTGACAATTTGCATCTAAAATGTATATTGTTGAGGATAGCAATCTTGCAGACATTTCAGAATCACCATCAACAGATGTTAGAGATGATATTGTGATTTCACAAGATAAAATCATTCCTTTCATCAGAACAGCAGATGCTCAAAATTTTTTGTCAAAAGCTTATACACTGATGCACTAACAGTTGCTGACATACTTGCCTTTCAAATCCTTACCATTACCTTACCCCTAACCACTATTTTGTTCAAACATCTGTTTCCTAACTACTGTCCACTGCTGAAAGTCAACCCTTGTTCTCTTATTTCCTTGATAAGCACTGTTGCTCAAAATCAGTGTTTTTATCCACTGATGGTTAAAATCATCCACTGTCTTCACTTTAACCGCTGTAACCACTGATATTTGCTTAATCAGTGGTTCCCTAAACAACTGTCCTCCATTATTCATCTTTTCATCAGAGGTTGGCACGTGGTCAGTTTTTAGCCATCAGATCTTTGTAACCGCTGCCACATCAGCATTCACTTTTTCCCTAAATAAAGCCCTGATCAAAACCCCCAAACAGGGTTTTACACTGTCGAATTGAATTCCAAAATTCTATTCTCAAAGCAGTTTTCAATCTTTCGTCTCAAATCATTCTTCGTTCTTCTTCAATCAAAATGACAAAGTCAAAATCAAAACCATCCTCATCTTCCAAAAAAGGTCGCTCAAAAGGATGCTGAACCCATTGAAATACCATACAAAGCACCTCACAACTACTTGGGTCTACTCACAAAACCCACCACCAACAAAACCTTCGATTCCATCATTGACACTCTTGCAGCTTCAAAGTACAAAACTTTGTTGACTGCTGATGCTCCCATTTACGAACAAACCCAGAGAGAATTCTGGAAAAACGCCACACTTGAATATCAAGGTGAAAAAGTTATAGCCATTAAGTCTTCCATAAAAGGGAAAGAAATTCAAATCACCCCACAATCTATCTCGGAAGTCTTTGCACTCGATGATCAAGAAGGTAAAACATTTTTTTTCCGAAAAACGAGTTAAAAACTGATTTCCTTGAAAGAGGGTATGGTGCAGAAATAAAAAAGGACACCTTACAATAAGGTTACTTCCCTTCTGCACCAAAGTTTCTATTTCATACCCTTTTGATGTGTGTTTCAAATAAAACAACTGCTTTTAACGAAATACCATTAAAGATCCAAAACCTGGGATATGCTATTTTACATGAAGAAAATTTTAACTATTCTCAGGAGATCTTTGATGATTTGGTAAAGAAATGTTGATAGCAAATCATTTCTACTTTTTCCAAGGTTCTTAAGCTACTATTTTAAACAAAAATTTGGAAAGGAACATGACAATTTGCTCATCCAAGGTAAATCTTTTCAAATAAATGGTTTAACATCTGAAACATTTACTAGAATGTTAACACCTGCAAAAACACAAGCAGAGGTGCCTGAGCAGACTTTAGCAGCTACCACTGCTCCTCAGGTATCTGCTGCTGAGCCCACTGCTCCAGGTGATCATGGCAGCACACCCACTGCTATGAAACCCACACCTGTCATCACCAAAAAGCCTAAAAAGAAATTATCCAAAAAGCCCCCCAAACCCACTAAAAAGGCAACTCTGGAAGATGAGATCCCAGAGCCACTGCCAGTGACAACACAAATGTCATCAAAAACCACTGCTGCTACTTCCTCACAGCAGATGGAAGAAAGATCTCCACCCTTACCTCAAACTCCTCCTGCATCCTCACAAAAGGATCAGGTTGTAAACACAGGGACCCCATATTATGAAGCTCTGGGTCCAATTGGATCCATCTTCCTCAGTCCTGATCCCAAGGACATGTCTCTTTCAACACCCTTATCTTCACCCCTCACATTACCACAATCCATAATACCCTTGATACATGCAGTTGCTATAGCTCAGACACAAACCAGTTCCTCTCTATCACCTATCACTGAGAGTACACTCCAACAAGTGACTGGGTCTGATGCTTATACCTCTGCTATCCCAACAACATTTGAGGAGGTTACACTGCAGGAGTTACAAGTAATTCCTGACAGTGGTTCAAGTGGAGCAGCAACTACAAGTGTTGGATCAACAGATCTACACTTGGCCAGTTGTTTCATCAATCAGACTCCCTTGAAGGCAATTTCTTCCATAGCACCTCTGGTAACCACCAGTGAGTTTGTTTTGACCACTGGTACCTTCAAAAGGTTATCAAGTGTTGAAGAAAGAAGACCCCAGAACCAAGAACAAGGGGCATCAATGGATGATTTTTGGGATTCATTTCCTAAGTCACACATTGATACAACCACTGCTGGTGGGGAATCAGATGATCCCATTAATTTGGGTGATGATTTAAAATATCAGGAATTGACGGGTAGAATTGAAAACCTTGAGACATCTGTTGCTGAAATAAAAGATATGATGCAACAGTTGTTGAAAGCTCAAAAGGTCACAACCACTGCTGTTCCAACTCAAGCATCTGCTCCACCACAAGCACCTGCTGCAAATGAGTTGTGGAATCTATTCCAACCTCTGCTCCGACAACAAAGACAAATGGCTGATCAGCAACATGCTATACATGTTCAAGAGCTGAGAAACATGTTGGAATCAAGGTTCAGAGATACTCAAGCAGACATCAAGGCTATAAAAGCCCACATCCTGAACACCACTGGCAAAGCCCTTCCCACTGTTCTTTTCATTGATAAACTTACTTCAGATAATGCCAAAAAGGGGGAGAAAATCAAAGAGTGGAAGAAGAAGGGAATAGAAGATGGCCTCTACATTGAACCAGAAAAAGAAAACATGACTAAAAACATCCCTTTGCCAGATGGTAGTAAGAAAATTGATGTTACCACAAATGCACTTGCAAAAGCAAAAGCAAGTGTTAAAAGAGATAGAGAGGCTAAGGATAAAGCCAGGTGGGAAAAGGAGAAAAGAGCTTACATGGAGCTGAATGCACAGGGTACTTCTGAGCCAAAGGATGATGAAAATCCTAAGGATGAAAAGAAGAAGCCCACTAGACAAGTGAGGCAATCCAAATCCACACCATCCAGACCCACAAAGCATGCCTCCAAACCACCTCCCAAAGGCTCCAAACCTCAAACCACCAAATCTCAAACTTCCACCCAAACAGTTGTTGTAACACCTGTTGTATCAACAACTGATACCTCAGTGGTTTCAACAACTGCCAGCCAAACATCTGCCATCTTTTCAACACACACCACCACAACACACACCACACACCACAACCACTGCCCTACCACCACAACCTAAAATCACTTCACCACCCACCAAATCACCACCTGCTGATAAGCAGAAGACATCTACTGACACATCAGTAGTTGTAATGACAACAGAGGTTGAAACACCAGTTGTTTCAACAGCTGTTTGCCAGCCATCTACCACTGCCCTCACCATTTCAACAATCACCACACAACCCATTGTCACATCACAACCAAAACCCCCTTCACCCAAAAGGCTTTACACAAGGAAAAGGAAATCTCATGAGGGTAATGATGACATACCAGCACCCATTCCTTTATCCTCCACACCTTACAAAGTTGTCGAGGCACAACCATCCACTCCACCAACTCTAGTCAAAGCAATAAACCCTGCTAACCTTGTATCCACTGCTGCAAGTTATCCACTGGAATTGGAAGCTATAAAGGATGTGATGAGACAATTCTATACAGAAGATGATCCTTCAAAAAGAAGATTTCCTTCTCTCAAGGGCTTCAGGAACCCAGAAAACATGGATGCATATCTAAAACTCAAAGCCAGGCAAGCAGATATAAGAGCTAGAATTGAATGCAAAGATCAAGGTGACAAAGCTATTTCAGAAAGAATGGAATTTTTACTCACTAAGGTCAAACAAATGGAAGATTATGCAAAAGACTTAAGCAAAGAAATGTTAAATATGCCACCTGGAGCCGTCCTACAAAAGGAAATGAGAAAGGATTATCTTGCATTTATTATAAGAGAAAAATTTTATCCAGCTAATGAAGAACAATTCAGTGAATGGCCACTCATTGCACTAAAGCATGAAGTTAACAGAATCAGGATGATCAAGAATGATCCAGGTCAGAAAAAGACAGCTCCAAACTGGAGAAAATACAAAAAGGCCATTGATAAACTTACCACAGAATACAAGAGAAAGAAACAAGAGCTGGTGGATGCAAAGGTTGGACCTGCCAAAGCCATAGCAAAATGGACAAGGCAATACACAGATGAGGCTTATGAAAGGTTAAAGAAAAGAAGGATGACAGATCCCAGTTTACCACAAAAGCCTGAATACAAAGAGCCAAAATAGATCAATACTTCTGAACCACTGTTCACTTCAGCAGATGTATCAGCCATTGAGATAGATCAAAGAAAGAGACAAGAGCAAATTGAAAAAGAAACTGCAGAAGATATAGTTGCAGCAAATGATATCATCAAAATGGTTTTCAAACAAAATACAGTTGGAGATTCTGAGCTAGCAAAAGCTCAGAGCACTGCTCAACAAATTATCACAAGGCCAGCATCACCAAACTCATCAGTAAATAAACCTCTCCCAAGAAACCCATTGGGTTCAAAAATACTAAAATGGATGTCTGATCAAAAGACCCATGTATTGACCTGTTCAGATCCAATGGAGAAGTAAAGCACATATCAAGGGAACAAGCACTGGGCCTGAGTGTTGAGGATCTACAAGATCTCCTTGAGCTTATACTGTGTAGGGATGAGGAAGATACAAGTTCCATGGATTTTGAATTGCAGTTTAAAGGACAAGTTAGGGAACTTCTGATGAGACAATAAAGATCCAAAATAATGAAGAGTTTTGGCATTATCTGTTCCAGGGGGAGATTGTTGGGATTGAACCCTATCAGAGGAACAGATAATGAAAGCCAAAACTGGTTCACAACAGTGGATACATCATAAGCAGTAGTTTACACCAGGCTTTCCCCTTGAAAGTGTTTATAACATCTGATGTCCTCTATCCACTGTCCGTATACAACAGCTGCTGTCCTTTAAACTGCTGATGAAGCCCTGAAGATTGATAAAGAGTAAACACTACGGGTTCAATTTACTGATGCTAAAGGACTGCCCACTCAAGGATTGATCAACCTTGAGGAAAGCACTAATGAAAGGAGAAAGCAGTAGTTTAGTGTGTCACTTATTTTGTATAAAGTCAGTGGTTAAAATTAGCAGTGTTTGTATAAGAACAGTGGTTATAGGTTGTTAGGTTGTTAGATGTCACTTTCATGGTGACGTCAGCTTAGATGCTTCAGTGGTTTGATTTGCCTATAAATGGAACAGTACCCTGTACTGTTACATTTGATTGACTGAGTGAGTTCTTCTCCTCTAGTCCAATCCTTTCATCTTGTGCGGTCAATCAGAGGAGCATCAGGCTAAGGGGGAGTTTTGTTGTAAGCATGCATTGTAATCTTTTGATTTGATTTGTAATCTTTCGACCTAATGAAAAGCATGTGTTTATCAGAACTATTCTCCCTTTTGACTGTGTTTATAAAGTTTGTTTCCATTTCCGCTACACTTTACATTATTTCATATTCATTCATTGTTTAAATTAAACAAACAAACACAATCATGAGAGCCTCCGATCCTAACATCTGTTTAGTGGTGAAAGTTGAAGTGAGAAAACTGAAACAACAAAGATAGCAATGCAATATTTGGCTGCAGTTAGAGGCGATAATGGAATATAATATGAGATATAGAAAACTATTTCAATATTCGAGGGCTTTGAGAATCCAAAAACATCATAAAATAATAACTCCATTGGTTTTATAAGTAATTTATCTTTCTATATTCTTTAAGTTTACAAATGTATAAAAAGTAGGATCTTTATAAAACATGATGCTTTAATCTTTATAATATATTTGCATGATTTTTTAATCTTTTTAATACATCTGCAGTTTCTCATGATAAACATCTATTTATATGTTAGGGAAAACTAACTGAAATTCACTTCAATGAAATTACAAAAAATAACATGTGTCGGTACACAAACATGTAAGATGCCATATTTCTATGATGTCATCACAGTAATATTGAGTTTCTTTGCTAATTTTATTAGATTAAAGTACTAATTGTTTTTTTTTATAATTTTTATTATGTCGTAGTTACTTAGTGCATACAAGATGAAAGGTCATATCAATCATTTTATTAGCTTTGTGCAGGACTTTCACATGCTTTAATATTAATATAACATTAACATTATATTGATAGTGTGATGATGATATTAAATTAATATATAAACATGGTACTTGTTATGGGTGAAATTCTGAGCCCATATCCTGGAAAATATCTTGATTTATATCTTGGCTATACAGTATCTGTTTACGTCCGGGATGCTGGTTCAGGATATTGGTAACATCCTGAATGGTATCCTCAGGATTACTAACGGATTATGTGCAGGTACGTGGGTTAGAAGCTATCAACGTTCACGAAGACTCATTCCGTGGAAGACTCGGTCCAAGTTGTTCAATGAAAGACGTTAAGCCCGCTTTATTTGGTTCCAAACGGCTATTTATGGAATATTCGGGAGCATCCCATATTTATAGGAATTTTAGTTTCTACTTTGTAACAATAAATAGGTGGGTATACCAGATCGAATAGGACATCACATTTTCACTGCATACACTCTAACACTCGCTCTCTAGCAATTTACACTTTCATACAAAAACATTGTAACACTTAGCGATCTGGTCTATATCCTGCACTGTATCCTGAAGTTTGAAGCAATAAGAAGAACAAGGCAGCTGCGATTGTCAGCTCCCGAGGTTTTATGCCGGCGATCTAGATTGATCAAGGGCTTTCCTCGTACATCTCGTGTCATTTACTTTACTTTTTACTCATTGTTTGATCGTAGATACAGCTCAATATCCTGAGCCGTATCCTGAATACTGATTTTCCATATAACTTAACCGGCATATTTTCAACACATTTTCTAGCACACTACCTCACTTTACTAATTTGATCACTTAATTGCTTCGGTAATTTTTGACCAAAACAATTTGGCGCCCACCGTGGGGCAAGTGGTGCTCTCTTTGCTAAATTTTTTTGTGAAATCGTTAATCGGTTTTCTATTTTCAAAACTTTTCACCGCATTGTTTACAATGGCCTCAAGATCAAACATGAGTTCCTCCACCATGTCTGCTATGACTTCTGCTACTACCGGTTCGGTGCTTCCACCACCTCCTCCAAGGATGCCAGCCTCTTCACGACCTCAGGATATTATCCCTACTCGCAGTGTGCAGGAATCTGCTCCCGTTTTAGCTTCTAATGATGAAATTCTAACCTTATTTGGAAGTGTGCAGGAACAAATGAGGCAGCAATAGGAAACAAACCAAATGCTGTTGAGGGAAATACAACTCCTGAAGTCTGGCTCGAGCAGATCTGCTGAGGATATTGTCACTCCATTACATCCCAGAACTTTGAACTTTAGTTCAGCTGTGTATACTGAGGATAACAGGGGGAATATTGTGCCCAGCCTCCCTCAGAATCATACTCCTGAAATACCCTCCTCGGTCAGGATGTCAACCATGAGGAGCTCAGGATATGCTTCAGGATATGGGCAAAATCCTCCAACGGGTAACGTGTCAAATAATAATAATACTCATGCTACTAACAATAGTGGATCTTTGCAGGATACAGGTGTAACATCAGCACTTACTAGGGAACTTCAGAAGTTGAAGGATATGATATCTAGTGTACCTGGAGTGGTCCAGCCGATCCCGGAAGTGTCCCAGGACCGCCACAAGATATCTCGTTTTGCATATCCTATCTGTGATGCTGAGATCCCAAAGAGATTTCAGACCCCCAACATGAAGCTTTACGACGGAACTACGGATCCTGAGGAGCATATTGCTCAGTATAGGGAAAGAATGGAGATTAACCCTATCCCTCCGGATCTCAAGGAGGCATGCTTATGCAAGGGCTTTGGTTCTACCTTAACAGGATCAGCCTTGAAATGGCTCTTGAATGTTCCTCCGCATTCGATTACATCTTTTGCTCACTTAGTAAATTTATTTAATGGTCAGTTCTCTTGTAGTAGGAGCTTTGAGAAACTAACAAGTGACCTTTACAGGATAACACAAGGGCATCAAGAATCCCTAAGGGATTATGTGAACAAGTTTAGCCGGGAATCCTTAGACATTCCGCATCTTGATGTTGCAACAACTGTGCAAGCTTTCAAGATGGGGTTGCAAAAGGATTCTCAATTTTACCAAGACCTTGTAATGAACCCATGCAGGAACTTGGATGAAGCTCGGAACAGGGCCCTGAGATATATTCGATTGGAGGATGACAGAAAGATGCAAGTGAGGATGAACTCATCTAACACTTATGAGTCAACTAACAGGAAGTCAGAATCCTCATTTAAGCCATATCGCTCTAAGCCATATGGTAGAAATGAAAACAAGAAAGTGAATGCTATTGAAGACGAGGATCCTGAAGAATATCCTGAAGTATCTGAATATTGCTTTTCTGTTAACATTCCTGAATTAATGTATGCCATGCAGGGTTTAGGAGACAAGGCTAGGTGGCCTCGAAAGAATCAACAAAAGGCCGATTGGAAAGATAAGTCAAAATGGTGTGCTTTCCACGAAGATTTCGGACATGTAACTGAGGATTGCATTGCTCTAAGGAAAGAAATAAGCTATCTTCTAAGCAAGGGATATCTGAAAGATCTCTTAGGAAGAAAGAAGAATAAGGGTCAGGATATTGAGAAGGATCCTGAGCGAGCAGCATCACCTCCCGCGCCATTATCTACCAATATCCAGCGTACAAAATGGTTAGCCACATATAACGTTATTACCAGAGCATCATGGTGAGGATCCTGGACAGTATCCCTGTCATCAGCATCAAATGTGATCACTTTGTCAGTTGTGAGGGTAGCCATCCTGACAGGTTTGTCTCCCCTTTCGGCCTTAGCTTCTTTTGCATGTCTCTTTGCCGCCGAATACGAAGTCCCACAAATGTCGGATCCTCCCGAATCCAACTAGAGACTCTGAAGAGAATGAATGTATCTCCAATGGATATCACTTCAAAGTCTACCGTGCTTGTTGGGTTCAGTGGAGAGGCTAGAAACACAGTGGGAGAGATAAAGTTACCAGTATACGTTGAAGGAGTCAACTCGATACAACGTTTCTGTGTGATGGATTCTCTATCCTGCTATAACATCATACTGGGAAGACCATGGATTCACGATATGAAGGCTGTGCCATCAACGTATCACCAATGCATCAAGATCCCTACCCCTTGGGGAGTTGTCAAAGTTGATAGTGATCAGCAGGAGGCGAAAGAATGCTACTCATCCTCGATGAAATCCTCAACCAAGCCTAGTGCAGCATAGCAATTAAAGACGCGGGCCCAGGATATCGTGGAGGATCCGGATCAGGATGTGAAGAAAATTATCCTGGACCAGGATAGTCCCGATATTTCGGTGCTCGTAGGAACCAATATCCCTCAGGATATTGAAGAACAGTTAATTAACTTTTTGAAATGCAGGATGTCAACGTTTGCATGGAAGCATGAGGATATGACGGGCATATCCAAAAACATTATCACTCACAAGCTTGGAATTGATAAATCATTCAAGCCCGTTCAGCAAAAAAGAAGGAAGTTTGCTCCTGAGCGGAATACGATTATCCAAGAGGAGGTTGAGAGATTATTGAAGTCCAGGATGATCAGAGAGGTTAAGTTCCCAAGGTGGCTAGCAAACGTGGTTGTGGTACAGAAGAAAAATGGGAAATGGAGAGTTTGTGTCGACTACACAGACTTGAACAAAGCTTGTCCTAAAGACCCATTTCCTCTTCCCCACATTGATGCAATGGTAGATGCCACTGCCGGGCACGAAATGCTGACCTTCATGGACGCATCCTCAGGATTTCAACAGATACAAATGGAGCCTTCTGACCAGGAGGATACTGCCTTCATGACACCAACAGGTATTTATTGTTATACAGCTATGCCTTTTGGTTTGAAAAATGCAGGTGCAACATACCAAAGATTGGTAAACATGATGTTCAAAGACAAACTGGGGGACACCATGGAGGTGTACATTGACGATATGGTGGTAAAATCAAAGAAAGCTCAGGATCACCTCAAGGATATTAAAGGAGCATTTGATATCCTGGATCAGTATAACATGAAGCTGAATCCTGCCAAGTGCCATTTTGGAGTGGGGGCAGGAAAATTTCTAGGATATATGGTGACCAAAAGAGGAATAGAGGCGAGCCTGGAGCAGATTAAAGCCATATTGGATATTAAATCACCTTCAAACATGAAGGATGTTCAACGATTAACAGGGCGAGTGGCGGCATTAAACAGATTTATTTCAAGATCCTCAGAAAAATGCAAAGATTTTTATGATATCCTGAAGAAGAACAAAAAATTCGAATGGGGTGAGAAGCATGAAGCAGCCTTGCAGGATTTGAAGAAATATCTTTCAACTGCACCATTAGTGATGAAGCCTGAGAATGGTGAACCATTATCCCTATACCTCGCAGTATCAGGGAATGCTGTAAGTGCCGTCCTTGTAAAGGACCATGAAGGTCAGCAATATCCTGTTTATTATGTTAGCAAAAGCTTATTGAATGCTGAAACTAGATATTCTCATTTAGAAAAATTGATACTAGCATTAGTTATGGCATCAACAAAACTTAGACATTACTTTGAGACACATAGGATTCATGTTAAAACAAATTATCCTGTTAAAAATGTACTTAGGAAACCAGAAATGTCAGGCAGGATGGCTAAGTGGTCAGTACAATTGAGTGCTTATGATTTAGTATATGAACCTAGAAATGCCATAAAGTCTCAGGCTTTAGCTGACTTTGTGGCTGATTTTAGTAGTGACATTCAGGATGAGGTAGACCTAGAAGTTCAACAGTTAGGAGAATCCTCAGGATCCTGGACATTATATACTGATGGTGCATCTAATGTAAGAGGAGTAGGATTGGGAATACTACTAAAATCGCCACAGGGGGGACATATTACCCCAGGCTATTAGATGTGAATTTCCTGCTACTAATAATGAAGCAGAGTATGAGGCTTTAATTGCAGGATTAGAGTTGGCTAAAAGCATGAGTATCAAAAATTTGCAAGTATATGTTGACTCTTTGTTAATTACTAACCATTTTAATGGATCCTATGCAGTTAAGGGTGAGAAATTAATCGAATACCTCGATATTCTTAAAAAATTAGCAGGATATTTCGATGTTTTTACACTTGAACAGGTACCAAGGGAGGATAATGCTGAAGCGGATGCCTTAGCAAATTTGGGATCATCGATCAGGATACCGGAAGGTACCCAAATACCAATATTACATGTCTTATATCCTGCAACGAATCCTCAGGATAAAGAAGTAGCGGGTATTCGGGATCCTGGAGCGGAATATCCTGAACAGGATCCTAAATCCTGGACGGCTCCAATTGTGAAATATCTCAAAGAAGGACACATCCCCGGAAATGAAAATCCTAAGGCATTTAGTATGAAGGTATCACGATTCACTATTATAAATAATGTTTTATACAAGAAATCTCTTGCAGGACCATATTTAAGGTGCTTGGAGGATCCTGAAGCCAAAGAAGTACTTCAGGATATACATGAAGGGGATTGTGGTAATCACACTGGGGGCAGATCATTGTTCTCGAAAGTATTAAGGACAGGATATTATTGGCCAACGATGAGGAGAGATGCTGCAGAATATGCTTGAAGATGTGATGCATGTCAAAGGCATAGTAACATACTACATCAACCAGCTGAACCATTATATCCTGTAGTTTCCCCTTGGCCATTCATGAAATGGGGGATGGATATAGTAGGGAAGTTACCAAAAGCTCCGGGAGGAAAAGTCTTTATGTTAGCAATGACGGATTATTTCTCTAAGTGGGTTGAGGCTGAAGCGTTTGTTCAAGTTAGAGACCAAGAAGTAGTATCCTTCATAAAGAGGAATATCCTGACTAGGTTTGGGGTACCAGCTGAGATCATTTGTGATAATGGGTCCCAGTTTATAAGCAAAAGGACCACTGACTTTTGCAAGAGTTGGGGAATCAAAATGATCACATCTACTCCGGTACATCCTCAAGCGAATGGACAAGCTGAATCCTCAAACAAGATAATAGTCAATAACTTAAAGAAGAGGCTTGGAACAAAAAAAGGAAGATGGGCGAAAGAGTTACCCTTTGTTTTGTGGGCTGATAGGACAACGGTAAAGAATGCAACTGGCCAAACCCCGTTTTCCTTGGTATTTGGAGCAGAAGCAGTGATTCCAACAGAAATGACGATACCTACTGCAAGATCTATCCTACAGGATCCTGAACAGAATCCTGAAGTCTTATGCCAAGATTTGGATACTATAGATGAAAAAAGAGATGCAGCAAGACTAAGAGTAGCAGCATATCAACAAAGAATATCCAGAGCATATAATAAGAACATAAGGACTAGAAGATTTCGAGTTGGTGATTGGGTGCTAATAAAGGCTTTTCAAAATACCACTAATCCTGCCGATGGCAAGTTAGCTCCTAAATGGGAAGGTCCATATGAAGTCGAGTCAGAAGCAGGGAAAGGAGCATATCGACTCAAGAATATGGAAGGGGATATGCTACCAAGATCCTGGAATGCAATACATTTAAAGTTTTATTTCAAGTAAGAGCAGTATTTAATTTCTGTCTCAGAATGGTATGTATTCTATCTATTTTAACTATATTTGTTTATTATCTTGAACCCAATACTGACTTAAGCATCGGAGGGGTGTTAGCCAAGCTAGCACCCACCTTAGCTTACAATTGTTTTGCAGCATATGTTTCAGGATATAGCTCCAGGATATGTACTCAGGATAACTCGAAAGATTAGAGGATTGGCCCCCTCTCTCACGTTTAAGGGATCCTGGTCCCTTCAAAGGTTTAAAGGTATTCACCTTTCTTTCGAATTGGGTTTAAACACCTCGCCTAGAGCGCAAGTTATCTAGGTATAGTTCAAGGTACTGGGACCAGTTCATGTAAAAGTGGCTGCCAATTTCGTTACTGTTGGCTATATCCTGGATCCTGAAGGTATATGAGGATTGATCACCCTCTCTCACGAAAGAGTATTTTCATGCTCTCTAAGGTTTAAAGGTTTTCACCTTTCTAAGAACTGGAGTTTATACACTCTCACCTGTAGCGCATGAAATTTAGGGTTTATCCCCAGATATTAGGGTTTATCCCCAAGATATTAAGGGTTTATCCCAAGTATGCTAAGGATTCATTTCAGGATATCAGGGGTTTTGCCCTGGGGTATTCGGAATTTATTCAAATCAAAGTATGAATACATTTGCGTTTCTGTATCGAACACAGGGGACATACATTATACTATTCAGAGGATGGATCCAAGTTTATAAGTGTGCACTGGGGACAAACTTATAATGGAGGATTGTAATTGATTCTCTAAGAATCTCTCGTATGATCTCTCCTTTTTATTTGGATAATTAATAGGTTGTATGTCAATATCCTGATCAAGATATCTTTCAGGATATCTTCTAGGATACGTTTGCAATATGTCCAAACAAAACAGTTTTCACAAGTAAAATTTGTATATCAATGACAACAATAATAAAGTCAAAAGAGAAGTTATATTATTAACATACCAAAAGATGTGCTCTTAGTTTCACCTCAAAATAAGGCCCATCCACTAAGAGCACTAGTAGTTCCTTATCATATTTAACCAACAGTTGAAGGTTTCATCTCAAACCGAGACCCATCCACCTTCAACTGTTGTATTGTTCAAAAAAGCATGCAGGAAATGTAAATTGTTCAGGTGCAGAAAAGTAAAGTGCAGAAAAGTAAATTGTTTTGGGACTACAGACCAACATTCAAATTCAAAAAGGTGGGCTCCGGCCTTGGCACGTATATCCATCATCGCCCACCTGAATGCCCTCACACAGCGGCATCTTCTCCAACCTTCTCAGACTTCTCGGCACCAGCATCCTGAGCAGCATCCTCACCAGTATCCATCCCAGCATCCGCTCCAGCATCCTTCTTGTCTCCAGCCTGGATCACCACCTCTGCTGACTTAGAAGACTCACCAGCTTCAACAGGAAGTGGCACAGCTTTGCCCCCGAGCTCCTTTAGCTTGGCCACCCAGGATTCAACGGGCCAAGATGGACAAACAAGGCCCGTCTCCTTGGCCTCGTAGGCCATCTTGATGCGTGCTTGTAGCAGGGAGACGATGGCGGAAGCCTTGATTCCCTCCCGGAAATTGACCAAGGCTTGATCATGATCCATTTGAACGGTGGCAAGTTTGAGCTCAGCGTCTTGGGTGACCTTCTTCAGCAGGCTTTCGTAGTGTCGGGTCTTCGCTTCGGCAATGGCACCTTGGTCAGCAACGGTGCTTTCAAGCTGTTTGATCCTGGCTTCATGGAGTGCAACAGTACCACAGGCATCATTATACAAGTGGAGCAAATGCTGGAGGCCCTGCACATCAATTACAGGTATAAGTTAGAATATATATTGACTAGGATATCCTGTCAGGATATCCTATTAGGATATACGTGCAGGATATACGTGCAGGATATGCGTCAGGATATTACCTTGTTAAGGAAGGATGTCATTGGCTCTAAGGAATCGGAGAAGCTGAGTTCGTCATAGGAGAACCCTTCTGAACCTGGAGCACTGACTTCAAGACCTTTCCTCTTTTTTGCTGTGGAAGCACGAGTCCTTGGATTGGCCTTGGGAGCCGGGAGTGGCTTGGAGCTAGTAGCAGCAGGAGTTTCTTTCTTGACTGTGGCTGGAGTTGGGTAGCTGTCGAGTTCGTCAAGGTCTAGATAGACTGGAACTTTGCTGGAGTTTGCACACAGGGAGTAAAATTCTAAATCTCTCCTAAGAATATCAAATAAAAACATGTGTGTACAGGATATCTTGCAGGATCCTTACCAGACATGTTTGCGCTTGAAAGAGGGCTTGGAGTTGGTGGAGATGGGTTGAAGCTTCTCTCTGCCTCTGAAAGGAGTCTGATGGCGTCTATTCTTTTTTGAGAATCAGCAAGGGGAGGTGCAATCTTCCTGAAATCAGCTGCATACACAACAGAGAAAATAAAATTGGTCAGTTCAGGATATAAAGCAGGATAAGAGGCAGGATCATCTTTAAACCCTAAATCCTACCCTTCTTCAACCATCTCATCGGATAATCCGTTCCACCAGGGATTGAATCCCTTTTTACAAAGAAAAACTTGGATTGCCAACCATCCTCGTTCCTGGTGGCACGAAGTATTAATGGGTCACCGGAAGTAGAATAAAACAGAAACCTACATGATCCATGGCATCTAAGTTTGTAAGCTAAGGGGAGATCATGGACGGAAAGATCAGGAATGTGGTTTCTCTTGATCTGGTCAAGAACAGACAAGACACGCCAGAGCATTGGCATGGTTTGGCTGAAAGAGATTTTGGTGATATTAAAGAATTCGGTGATGAAGTCCGGAAAGGGGAATTGTAGCCCTAGGGTAAAAGGGAAAGCACTGAAGCATATCCACTCACTGGAGACCATATCCGACCGGATTTCCCGGTCAAACGGTCTAAATACGGTTCCTTCCGGAAAGATACCGGAGGATTTTAAGGCCGACAGGTGGGCACTGTCAAAGGTGCATATCTCCTTCTCCGGTTCTTGGAGAAGGTTCTGTTGGATGAATGTGGGAGCCGAGTCACCTGAACTGGACCTTGTTTGCCTTGGCATTTGGTCGCCTGAATTTTTCGCCGGAGAAAGAGGATAAAGATAAATATGAAGATGAGAGAGAGAATGTTACCTTTTCCTTGTCGATTATGATTAAAAAAGAGATGAGGATGAGAAGATATAGGGCATGATGAGTAAATATAGGCTGGGTAGTTGAAAACGGTCACATCATTAGTCTTATCTATTAATTACCTCGGCCACCGTGAAAAATGTAACCGTTAGTGCAGGATAACAAACGGTAACATTTTTGGGGACAATTGTTATGGGTGAAATTCTGAGCCCATATCCTGGAAAATATCTTGATTTATATCTTGGCTATACAGTATCTGTTTACGTCCGGGATGCTGGTTCAGGATATTGGTAACATCCTGAATGGTATCCTCAGGATTACTAACGGATTATGTGCATGTACGTGGGTTAGAAGCTATCAACGTTCACGAAGACTCATTCCGCGGAAGACTCGGTCCAAGTTGTTCAATGAAAGACGTTAAGCCCGCTTTATTTGGTTCCAAACGGCTATTTATGGAATATTCGGGAGCATCCCATATTTATAGCAATTTTAGTTTCTACTTTGTAACTATAAATAGGTGGGTATACCAGATCGAATAGGACATCACATTTTCACTGCATACACTCTAACACTCGCTCTCTAGCAATTTACACTTTCATACAAAAACATTGTAACACTTAGCGATCTGGTCTATATCCTGCACTGTATCCTGAAGTTTGAAGCAATAAGAAGAACAAGGCAGCTGCGATTGTCAGCTCCCGAGGTTTTATGCCGGCGATCTAGATTGATCAAGGGCTTTCCTCGTACATCTCGTGTCATTTACTTTACTTTTTACTCATTGTTTGATCGTAGATACAGCTCAATATCCTGAGCCGTATCCTGAATACTGATTTTCCATATAACTTAACCGGCATATTTTCAACACATTTTCTAGCACACTACCTCACTTTACTAATTTGATCACTTAATTGCTTCGGTAATTTTTGACCAAAACAGTACTATTCAAAAAATGTGATGATATATATCTTATCAGCTCTTCTTGGATAGTGGTTATTATAACCTTTGAGAACGTCGTTTTTATTTTATTGAGTTTAGTTTATAAAAACAAACCCAACTTTTAACTTTTTTGTTATTTAGTTTATACAAACAAACCTAATTAGAAAAGAAAAAAACATAAGTGGTTTACTTATAAATAATCTAAAGCTAATTCTATTTAAACATTTTCATATATTATCTATAAAATATATGTTCATCAATATCAGTAAATTTTATCTACTTTAGCTTTTTAAATATAATATATATTCAATTGGGATATCAACTAATTAAATTTAATAATTTAAATTAAATAATAATTATCTACAACTAATGATGGTCTAGAATAATGACAATTGTCTCTCTATTGATTTCTTTTATTATATAGTATAGATATAGATGATATTGATATGGTACCAACACTTAGAAAGCATCCCAAATAGAAAACCAAAAATAAAGTTGTGATGTGCCCAAAAAATATCGACATGTGTTTTTCATCAATCTAAAGTCATAAAAACGAATATCGGTATGTAATGGTTCTGATAGTATCGGTACTGAAGTAGTTTGTTTGGCACTGGTACAACACTCGTTATAGGAAAGGTTACAAAAAATAATCTATGATAAATACAATTCCGTTTTCAACATAAAGTTAATCGATAACAATAAAAACTCATACCGGTATTGGTTTCAATAGTTCAATACCAGAAACCGATGTTGTTCAGCCGAAACCAGTTTGGTTCGTCACTATCATTCGTATAGCTTATGATATAAAAAAGTAACATCTATTTTAAATACAACTTCGTTCGCAACGAAATTCATGCCGAAATGTCAAGGAAAAAAACATATTAGGCTAAAGGTGTGGGGGTCATGGTTGGGACATGATTCTCCACTTAGAAACATGAATGGAATGCTACACCACGCCCTTGCTTGATCCGCCATGGCAGTGGCGTCTCTGAGAATTCATGTACCCTGTTCGAGCTCGAAAAAACATGTCCTTCCACAATGTTTTATTGTTGATGTTATTATTTAAAATCAAATGGGCATTGGACTCACTAAACTTAATGCCAATGGGCTAACTTCTAACCCATAAAAATTGTTTTGTAAATGGGTCTATTTTGGAGTTGGTATATGTGTTTTGGTCAAAAATTACTGAAGCAATTAAGTGATCAAATTAGTTAAGTGAGGTAGTGTGCTAGAAATGTGTGTCGAAAATATGTTATTCAAGTTATTTGCAAAAACAGTTTCAGGATACGGCTCAGGATATAGAGCTGTATCTGTGATCAAACAATGAGCAAAAATGTAAAGGGTGACACAGGATGTACGAGGAAAGCCCTTGATCAATCTAGATCGCAGGCATAAAACCTCGGGAGCTGACAATCGCAGCTGCCTTGTTCTTCTATTGCTTCAAATATCAGGATACAGTGCAGGATATGATGCGGATCAACTAGGTGTTACAACGTGATTTGATTACAAGTGTTGGTGTGTAGTGATTGCTAGTAACTAGAGAGTAAAGTGTGCGAATGAAAGTGAGTGCCTTAACTTGATCCGATCATACTATTTATAGCTAAACGAAAATAACTAACTTTCCTAATAAACCGAGATTCCCCGAATATTCCCAAGTAAACGTTGCAGTCCTGGTCTTTCGGGATCAACGTCTCTATTCCAACTGATTTGCCCGAGTCTTGGGGGGAAGAAGTCTTCTTAAACGTTGGAGACTTGTAACCCTTAATCTGCACGTGATTAATTCAGTCAATACCAGGATATCGTACCAGGATGTTACCAATATCCTGATCCAGTATCCTGGTCACAAGTAAACAATCAAAAGCAGAATATTAGTCAGGATATATGCTCAGAAAATGACCCATAACAATTGTCCCCAAAATATACCTATTAGAATTCTGAATTCAAACGGATATATTTTTAAATTTTATCACCTGGATCGAGGCAATTAAAACGAAATGACGGTCAAGATAGCAATGTGTAACTTCCTACGCGGTTTTCACTCGATGGATATCTACTACGCCCCTATATCTTCTCTCTTTTTATTTGAAAACCAGATATCATCAACGGAGTCTCTAGGTAATTCCTTACTTCTTCTTCATTTTCTATCAATCTCTTTTCCTTTACTTGCAATGGCCACTAGAACTTTTTCTCAAACCGGCGAATCGTCCGAAACCTTTATCCAGCAAAATCTTCTTAAAAATCCCAAGAAGGTGATCTGTGCTTTGATAACGCGGACATTGCAGCGCTGAGAGCATCCGACGCTTTCCCTGATGGTACGGTCTTTAGACCATTTGATCAGACGTTTCTTCTGCTGATTGGGTCTGCTTCCCGGCATACCCTTTCTCGCTAGGTCTTCGGTACCCATTTCCCGAGTTTATGATGCAATTTTTCCGAACCACTGGTATCTCCTTTGCACAAACCATGCCCATGGTTTGGAGAGTACTGATTATACTCAACCAAATCAAAAATCTTCATTGTCCTGACCTCTGTGTCGAGGATATCCCAATAGCCTACCGCCTCCGGTCACATGGTTCTAGTCGATTCTTGCTGTTTTCAACTTCCAGTAAACCCCTCATCCTCAAAGCTACCAAAAACGAAGATGGATGGCAACGCAAATTCTTTTTCGTCAAGCGAGATTCCATCTACGAGGGTGCTAGCCTTCCGGTGGAGTGGTTAACCACCGGTAGGGTTTAGGGCTTCAAACATATCCATAGACACTTTCAGGCTTTTGTCTCGTGCTAATATTTTCTCATTTGGTCTTTTTCGCAGTGAACTTTAAGGAAGTAGCTCCCCCTACTGCAGAATCTGAGAAAAGGATTAAAGCAATTTACCAGCTACCAGATAGTGATAGGAGTTTTTCTACACACATCCCAAGTTCCAGTCAATATTCATCATCTGAAATGTCTGGTAAGAGTTATTTTGTAATATAATTAATTAATGCAATATAACGAAAGAGCAATAAGGATTTAGAATTCCCCCTTTATGCAGCACCAGCCAAGATCCCTGAGGTTTTCGATCTTGAGGAGCTGGATAGTTATTCCGACCACGTCCAAGTCAAGAAGGAGCCCAGTCCCAAGGCTACGGCTTCATCTAAGCCCAGCAGCTCCAAAGCCGTCATCATACCCAAACCTTCACCAGCCACAAAGCCCCGGGGTTCAAATTCTCGCAAGAGGAAAGAGACCGATTCACCCACCATCTCTGACACATTCCCCTATGAGAATCATGGGTTCATTGAGGCAAGCGGGTTTATGACCTCCTTTCTTAATCAGGTATAAATTCCCATTCCACATCCTGCACATATATGTCAGACCTATATCCTAGTTTTCATTATACCTGTGTTTCTGGATACAGGGCCTTGAGCGTTTAGTTCATTTGTATCAGGAATCCTGTGGGCTCATCAAAACACTTGAGTCTAAGTTGAAGAAAGCTGAGGTTACCATTTCCGATCAAGGCATGATTGCTGCGGCCAAAACTCAACACTAAGAAGACAAGTTCAAGGCCATGACTCAGGAGCACCAAGCCGCTCTCAAAAAAGCCACTCGCGAAGCCCAAACCCAACTGGATGCTGTACATGCCCAACACGAGCAGGATATGGCTACTTACCAGGAAAGCCTCAAACGTTCTGTTGTTGTCTCTCTCTTGCAGGCTCGGCTTAAAATGGCTCACGAGGCCAAAGCCCTGGGCTTCGAATGTCCTTCTTGGAACGTCGATGCCTGGGAGACCAAGCTAAAAACTCTTGGAGGCCATCCCATAGAACATCCCGTTAAGTCTGTAGCTGCAGGATCTCCAAAGATGATGGAAAAATCATCAGGTACCGTCGACAAGACTGAGAAGGATATTCAGGCCGATCCTGAGGCGAATGCTGGTGAAGATGCGATGATTGAAGATGGCGTTGCCCCCTAAAACTCGTTTCTTTTAAATTTGATGCTTATGTTCGAACAATTTTACTTCTTGTCCTATGAACAATTTCTACTTCTGCATTAAAACAACTTGATAGCCGAAGGTGGATGGGTCCTAGGTTTTAGGATGAAGCCTTCGGTTATCAACTAGTATTGCTTATTTCAGATAATTTCATCTCTCGATTTACTTGTTGTTGCCTTTTAATTTTTTTTGTTATGCATTGCAAAGTTTTAACTTTAGTATCCAAAATCAGTGCCACTATTTTTAGAAAATATCTTGACCAGGATACTCAACCGATATCTTTCGTCAAATAATTTAAAACAGTTTATTCTACAAAATCTCAAACAACAAGGTTTTAAAAGTAAAAAGATAGTTTGCTTAGAACTTATAAACCTTGTTTTGATAACACATTTAACTCTGATTTTTAAATCCAAGTATTGTATCCCAGATATTCTAACCAAATATCCTGAATCATATTCCGAGAATATATCTTAAAGATATATCCCAATCAGGATATTTAAACTTTAAACATGGTTTCAAAAGTTCAAACAAGTTGTGTAAGATTCACAAAGGAAAGATCATACCAGGAATATAGTGTAACCCTAGTACCAAACTTCAATCCTTCTTGTAACTCCCTCCTGTAAAATGTCCCCAGCCTTAGTGTACTGGGTTCAAATTTGACTCTTTGTGCCATCCATAATCGCTTTAGGAGAAATGTCCCCTGTGCACGAAATCTTCCAACACTTAGAAAATTGTTTGGATTCATGTTTAACCGCATAGACAGTTCTTGTGTTATTGGGGTAAAACCCGAAAACATTCTGGAGATAAATCCTTAGTATCTTGGGGTAAACCCACGAGTATCCTAGGGAAAATCCCAAATTTTCATGCGCTACAGGCGGGAGTGTATAAACTCCAAGACTTAGAAAGGTGAAAACCTTTAAACCTTAGAGTATGAAAATACCCTTTCATGAGAGAGGGTGATCAATCCTCGTATACCTTAAGGGTCCAGGACATAGCCAACAGTGACGAAATTGTCAGCCACTTTTACATGAACTAGTCCCGCCACCTTGAACTATCCCTGGACAACTTGCGCTCCAGGCGGGGTGCCCAAACCCAATTCGTGAGAAAGGTGAATACCTTTAAACCTTTGAAAGGATCAGGATCCCTTAAACGTGAGAGAGGGGGCCAATCCTCTAATCTTTCGAAGTATCCTGAGTGTGCATCCTGGAGCCATATCCCGAAGCGTATTCTGCAAAACAATTATAAGCTAAGGTGGGTGTTAGCCTTGCTAACACCCCTCCGATGCTTAAGTCAGTAACTGGTTCGAAACAATATTAACATATTAAAAGAGATAATATTCATACCATCGTGAGTTAGAAATTAAATTCCTAACTCACTTGAAATAGAGCTTCAAATGTATAGCATTCCAGGATCTTGGTAACATATCCCCCTCCGTATTCTTGAGTCGGTATGCTCCTTTTCCTGATTCTGATTCAATCTCACAGGGTCCTTCCCATTTTGGGGCCAGCTTTCCGTCAGCAGGATTAGTAGTATTCTGAAAGGCTTTTCTTAATACCCAATCTCCAACTTGGAACCTTCTAGTCCTTATATTCTTGTTATATGCCTTGGATATCCTTTGTTGATATGCTGTCATACTTAGCCTTGCTGCATCTTTTGTCTCATCAATAGTATCCAATTCCTGGCATAGGATTTCAGGATTCTGCTCAGGATCCCGGAGGTTGGATCTTGTTGTAGGTATTACCATTTCTGTCGGGATTACCGCTTCTGCTCCAAATACCAAGGAAAACGGGGTTTGGCCGGTTGCATTTTTCACCGTCGTCCTATCAGCCCACAAAACAAAGGGTAGCTCTTCTGCCCATCTTCCTTTTTTGGCTCCTAGTCTCTTTTTGAGGTTGCTGACAATTATCTTGTTTGAAGATTCTGATTGTCCATTTGCTTGAGGATGTACTGGTGTGGATGTGATCATTTTGATTCCCCAACTCTTGCAAAAGTCAGTAGTCCTCTTACTTATGAATTGAGATCCATTGTCACAAATTATTTCAGCCGGTACACCAAACCTAGTCAGGATATTCCTTTTTATGAAGGATACCACTTCCTGATCTCTGACTTGAACAAATGCTTCAGCTTCAACCCACTTAGAGAAATAATCAGTCATTGCTAACATGAAGAATTTTCCTCCTGGAGCTTTTGGCAGTTTTCCCACTATATCCATTCCCCATTTCATGAATGGCCAAGGAGATACAATAGGATATAATGGCTCTGCAGGCTGATGTAGTATGTTGCTGTGTCTTTGGAATGCATCACATTTTCGAGCATATTCTGCAGCATCTTTTCTCATGGTAGGCCAATAATATCTTGTTCTTAATACTTTTGAGAACAATGACCTGCCCCCAGTGTGGTTACCACAATCTCCTTCGTGGATATCCTGAAGCACTTCTTTGGTCTCGGGATCCTCTAAGCACCTCAGATATGGTCCTGCAAGGTATTTTTTTATACAAGACATTATTTATAATAGTGAATCGTGATACCTTCATCCTAAAGGCCTTAGGATTTTCATCCTTGGGGATGTGTCCTTCCTTAAGATATCTTGTGATTGGAGCCGTCCAGGATCTAGGATCCTCTTCAGGATATTCAACACCAGGATCCTGAACATTTACTACCTCCTTATCCTGAGGATCCGTCGCAGGATACAGGATATGTAATATTGGTATTTGGGTTCCTTCCGGTATCCTGATTGATGATCCCAGATTTGCCAAGGCATCAGCTTCAGCATTGTCCTCTCTTGGTACCTGTTCAAGTGTAAAAACATCAAAATATCCTGCTAATTTTTTGACAATTTCAAGGTATTCAGCCAATTTTTCACCTTTTACTGCATAAGATCCATTAAAATGATTAGTGATTAACAAGGAATCAACAAACACTTGTAGACTCTTGATATTCATGCTCTTAGCCAATTCTAATCCTGCAATTAAGGCTTCATATTCTGCTTCATTATTAGTGGCAGGAAACTCACATCTAATAGCCTGGGGTAATATGTCCCCCTGTGGCGATTTTAGTAGTATACCCAAACCTATACCTCTTACATTAGATGCACCATCAGTATATAATATCCAGGATTCTAGGTTTTCTCCTAGCTGTTGTACCTCTAGGTCTACTTCATTTTGAATATCACCATCAGTATATAATATCCAGGATTCTAGGTTTTCTCCTAGCTGTTGTACCTCTAGGTCTACTTCATTTTGAATATCACTACTGAAATCAGCCACAAAGTCAGCTAGAGCCTGAGACTTTATGGCATTTCTAGGTTCGTATACTAGATCATATGCACTTAATTTTACCGACCATTTAGCCATCCTACCCGACATTTCTGGTTTCCTAAGCACATTCTTAACAGGATAGTTGGTTTTAACATGAATCCTATGTGTTTCAAAATAATGTCTAAGTTTTGTTGATGCCATAACTAGGGCTAATATTAGTTTTTCTAGGTGAGAATACCTAGTTTCAGCATCTAATAAACTTTTACTAACATAATAAACAGGATACTGCTGACCTTCATGATCCTTTACAAGGACAACACTTACTGCATTCCCTGATACTGCAAGATACAGGGATAATGGTTCGCCATCCTCAGGCTTCATCAATAAGGGTGCGGTTGAAAGATACTGCTTCAAATCCTGCAAGGCTGCTTCATGCTTTGCTCCCCATTCGAACTTCTTATTCTTCTTGAGGATATCATAAAATTCCTTGCACTTTTCCGAGGATCTTGAAATAAATCTGTTCAATGCTGCTACTCGGCCTGTTAACCGTTGAACATCCTTCATATTTGAAGGTGACTTGATATCCAAGATAGCTTTAATCTGCTCCGGGCTTGCTTCTATCCCTCTTTTAGTCACCATATATCCTAGAAACTTTCATGCCCCCACTCCGAAATGGCATTTAGCAGGATTTAGCTTCATGTTATACTGATCCATGATATCAAATGCTCCCTTGATATCCTGGAGGTGATCCTCAGCATTTTTAGACTTTACTACCATGTCGTCGATGTATACCTCCATAGTGTCCCCTAGCTTGTCTTTAAACATCATGTTCACCAATCTCTGATATGTTGCACCTGCATTTTTTAAACCAAAAGGCATAGCAGTATAACAATAAATACCTGTGGGTGTCATGAAAGCAGTATCCTCCTGATCAGAGGGTTCTATTTGGATTTGCTGAAATCCTGAAGAGGCATCCATGAAGGTTAACATCTCGTGGCCAGCGGTAGCATCCACCATTGAATCAATATGAGGAAGAGGAAATGGGTCTTTGGGACAAGCTTTGTTTAAGTCCGTGTAATCTACACAGACTCTCCATTTCCCGTTTTTCTTTTGCACCACAACTACATTCGCCAGCCATTTAGGAAACTTCACTTCCCTAATCATCTTGCTCTTTAGAAGTCTTTCAACTTCCTCTTGGATGATCACATTTCGCTCCGGAGTAAATTTCCTTTTCTTTTGTTGGACAGGCTTGAATGACCTGTCAATACCGAGCTTATGTGTTATAATATCCTTGGAAATACCTGTCATATCCTCGTGCTTCCACGCGAACGTTGACATCCTGCATTTCAAAAAATTAGTTAATTGATCTTCAATATCCTGAGGGATATTGGTCCCCACGAGCACCGAGATATCCGGATTATTCTGATCCAGGATCACTTTCTTTACATCCTGCTCTGAAGCCTCCATGATATCCTGGCCTCGCATCTTTAATTGCTATGCTGCACTAGGTTTTGTTGAGGATTTCATCGAAGAAGAATAGCACTCCTTTGCTTCCTGTTGATCAATTTCCACCTTGACAACCCCCCAAGGAGTAGGGATCTTGATGCACTGATGGTAGGTTGACGGAACAGCCTTCATATCATGGATCCAAGGCCTACACAGTATAATATTATAGCAGGTGTTTTGGTCAAAAAATCAGACGAGGATAATGCAACCAAACTCTTTGTTACGGGTATGATGCTTTAAATGTAGAACAATGATAAGGATCACTTCAAGGTAAATTGCACAAACGACACAAGGATTTATACGGGGAAAAAGCCCTTGATCAAGAGTTGATCTCCGGCACAAAAAACCCCGGGTGATGGAAACTACCGATCACCAAGCTCAAATAAATCAATAAATGTTTACAACTTCGGATAGTAACGAGCTAGGTACAAGGATCACTATTGTGAGATGTGTAAAAGTGAGTGAAAATTGATAAGTGTTCGTCGAGAGCTTCAAGAATGCGATTGTAAGAGAGTGTGTGTAGCTGAAAATGGCTAAGTGTTCTAATTCTAGCTCGTCACCCCTTTAAAAATAAAAGTTAGCTATAATAACAAACTATCCGACTTTTGTGCCAAGCTCCCACGTTCTCCACAACGTCCATTTCCAGTCAAACGTGTGCGAAATACCCGTGGAATATTCCATAGTAACATTGCCAAGACCAAGTCAAGCTTGTTACTCCTGCGAAGCAATACAAAACACAAACAAACAATCGTCAGTATGAGGATCCTTAAAGTGATCCATGATCCTGATCCTGAAGCTCTTCTGAGGATCACTATCTGTCACAGAAGTAAGGATCATTAATTAGGATAACGAATAAGGATCACTAATTGTTAGAAAATCCTCCCCTAACAATTGCCCCCAAAATATAAGGAGTGAAATGTTAAATAAGCGAATTATATTTTCCTGATCTTATCCGCAACTGACTATCGTAAATATAGCCGTTATTGTAGAACTATCCGTTGCAACCATGACGTCACAGAAGTGACAACCCTGCACGATCATTATTATAAATAGGAGATAGAGATAGGATCAAATGCATTTAAAATTTCAGAGAGACTCCCTTTATAACTGCATTCCGAAGATAAACAGGTATTCTCTCTTCATCTTCTTCCTTCTCTTGCTCTGTTTTCCGTTTCTTTTCACCATTCTATCAAAGTTGTTGCTCCGGAATTCCCCAGCTAAGGATCACCCGAAAAACAGCCCACCGAAAAGCCAGGGGATCATCGAAGATTCCATAAAAGAACGATGTTGTTTCAACGATGCACAGATTGATAGGATCCGCCACTGCTTCCCGGCGAACACCGAGTTTAGACCTTTTGATCCCAATGCCCTGAGTGATCATATTTCTGACAAGTGGGTTGCTTTTCCTGTCACTCCGTTCACCATAGGCTATACATATCCTTTCCCATCCTTTACCCAATCTTTCTTTTCCCTAACCGGCATCTCTTATATCCAAGCCATGCCGATGATTTGGAGGGTTTTGTATACCCTTGAAAGGATCATCGAGCAGGAAGGGATAGACCTAGGAATGTCAGAGCTGGGAGAGCTGTATGATCTTACTACCTTTGGTTCTCATCGTTATTTGTTCAAACGTAAGCCTGGTGAGGAACATCCGATCTTCAAAGCCACCAAGAACGATGCTAATTGGAAGCGGCGTTTCTTTTTCGTCAAGAGAGATTCTATTGAGGATGGAAAGGATCTACCCAAGAAATGGGCTACCCATGGTAGGGTGGAGGATCCTGAGAAGGATCACCAGAAACTTTCTCTTGATGTAAGGATCACTTATATTTTTGCTTTCTTGTTATGCAGCTATCACCGTCTCACACCTCAGATTGTCTCCTGCTGCTAAAGAGAGACTCATCGCTTTCAAGAAACTTGATCCTGAAGCAAGAACTTTCAAGACAACAACCCAAGATTCTCAGGAGGTATCCTCAGGCTCTGTCACGATGTCAAGTAAGTATCTTTGTTTAAAATTTAAATAAATAGTAAAATATAAGTTAAGTGAAGATACTTATCTTGTTTTGGTTGTGTAGGTGCTGGAAAATCCACCAAGCCTGCTTCTCAATTCGACACGGCTGACCTTGATTCTGTTAGACCCAGGAAGAAAAGGTCCACTACTAGTCCTAGCATCTCCATTCCCAAGGCACCCACTAAAGGAAGGGGTGGCAAAAAGAGAAAGACCTCCGAGGCTGAGGATTTGCAGGGTCTGCCTCTGATCCGTCACCAATTCCTCGAGTACTTCAATGATGTAAGGATCACTGTATCTGCCTGTATATCCTACTGGCATATCCTGCTGATTTGAGGATCACTTGGTCCTGACCTTATCTTTTGTCTCTTTTGCAGAAATTCGCTGAGATTGAAGACTATGTGGGGAACGTCGGGGAGCAGGACAAGAAGATCGCTGACCTCCAACAGGTTGCAGTGCTTAAGGACCTCAAAATTGCTGATCTTCAGAAGGAACTCCAAGATGCCAAGACTAAGACGGCTAAACTCCTGATTGACCTTGACAATAGGCAGGATTGCAATTGGTGGAGGGATCCTCTGTTTGGGGGATGAAGCCATTGTGATCCTGCCGCCTTTATATTCCTGCACTAATTTTTGAACTTATTATCATGGACACCCTTTACCTACCCCAGCGGACGGGCCACGTTTTGCTGGTAGATGCTCGGGGTAGGTAATTTTGACAACCTTTTAAGGGTTAGTCTTTTGTTAATAAATAAAATCTTAACCTTTTGTCGCTTATCTTGTGTTGTTATCCTTTTGTTTCTTTAATTCTCCTTTGTTTTGATGCACATTTATTGAATACACAATTTTGAATAAGTCAGATTGAAAATACTTAGGATATGATCCAAGATCAAGTATCCTATAGTTAAAGAATCCCAAAAAGTAAAATATTTTAAGGATCACAAGTTTAGTTGTCAAATTTCAAGGGTTATTCAAATAAATAATGAATAGAATTAAAAATAGTTAGGATCATACCTGAGTATCCAAGTTAGGATCCTAACCATAATCAGGATAACTACAAAATAAACCTTAGAAAGAAGTAAGGATCAAGGATCCCTAGTTGCTTATCTTCAAGGACCTGAAATAGATCATAACTTGGGACTAAGCCAATATAAGATAAGAGTTAGCAACTGGGGACAAGCCCAAGGATAACTGGGGACAAGCCCAAGGATAACTGGGGACAAGCCCAAGGATAACTGGGGACAAGCCCAAGGATCGTATGTAAACTGGAGTATGGCCCTAACTGGCGACTATCCAAACTTAGTGACATGAAAATGCCAAAACCTTAGCTAACGTGAAAACGTTAGAAACCTTAGGAACGGATGTATGGTACGTCTACCATTATACTTAGGATCCTAGGTATAGCCAGTACAATGAAATTATCAGCCCCTAAAGCGAGTACTGGTCCCACTGCCTTGAACTATACCAGGATCATCATGCGCTACAGGCGGAACTGGGGTCAAGCCCAAATAACTGGGGTTAAACCCAAAGGACGGATTGCTTCTGCAGATAACCAATACTTTGCTAAAGATTCCTGAACTTTCAAAACTTAAAATCACGTGAGAAATGGATAAAGGATACATGACCCTTATCCTTATATGATAAAATAAAGAAATGAAATAGTTCAAGATTAGGATATTACCAAAGTAAGGATCACCGATACTTTAAGGATCCTTTAAGGATATCCCTAACGTAAGGATCATCTGTGCTATGAGGATCCTGCTCACATGAAATATTTCTTCAAGTGGACAGCATTCCAAGCTCTTGGTAGCAAATCACCTTCCATGGTTAGCAATCTATATGCCCCCTTTCCTGCTTCAGCTTCAATCAAATAAGGGCCTTCCCATTTTGGAGCCAATTTTCCATCAGCAGGATTGGTGGTATTCTGAAATGCTTTCCTTAATACCATATCTCCAACTTGAAACTTCCTGATCCTGACATTTTTGTTGTAAGCACCAGCCATTCTTTGTTGATAACTGGCCATCCTTATCCTAGCCATATCCGTGATTTCTTCAATAGTATCCAGGTCTTGAGCCAAGTTTTCATCATTTTCTTCAGGATCACGAGTACTTGTTCTAGCAGTTGGAACCACCATTTCTGTTGGGATCACTGATTCTGCCCCAAATACCAAAGAGAATGGCGTTTGACCAGTAGCATTCTTAGGGGTTGTCCTATCAGCCCAAAGCACATAAGGTAGTTCTTCTGCCCATTTTCCTTTCTTGGATCCAAGCTTCTTCTTCAAATTATTGATGATGATCTTGTTGGATGATTCTGCTTGACCATTAGCTTGTGGGTGGACTGGTGTTGATGTTATCATCTTAATCCCCCAACTGTCACAAAAGTTAGTGGTTCTGCCCCCAATAAATTGGGAACCATTATCACATATAATTTCAGAAGGAATTCCAAATCTAGTTATAATATTTCTTTTAATGAAGGATATAACTTCCTTTTCTCTGACTTGTGCAAAAGCTTCAGCCTCTATCCACTTGGAGAAGTAATCAGTCATAGCTAGCATAAATACTTTTCCACCAGGTGCCTTAGGGAGCTTACCAACTATATCCATACCCCATCTCATAAATGGCCAAGAGGAGGATATAGGATGCAATAATTCAGCTGGTTGATGAAGGATATTGCTGTGTCTCTGACAAGGATCACATCTTTTAGCATACTCCACAGCATCTCTTTTCATGGTTGGCCAGTAGTATCCTGTCCTCAGGATCCTTGAGAATAATGCCCTACCCCCAGTGTGGTTTCCACAATCTCCTTCATGGAAGTCTTTTAAAACTTCTTGGATTTCAGGATTCTCAATGCATCTCAAGTATGGTCCTGCAAGAGATCGTCTATACAACATATTATTTAAAATTGTGAATTGAGATACCTTAATTTTGAAAGCCCTAGGGTTTTCTCCTGTAGGAATCTCTCCATGTTGTAAGTATCTCATGATTGGTGAGATCCATGATCCTGATCCTGAATGGGATTGAGTATCCTCACTAGGGATAATTGCAGAATCATTTCCTATCTCCATAGCCACATGATCCTCAATAGCCGGGGTCAGGATATGGATAATAGGGATCTTGATATCCTCTGGGATCTTCAAAGATGATTCTAAGTTAGCCAATGCATCAGCTTCTGTATTTTCTTCCCTTGGTACCTGTGTCAAACTAAAGGAAACAAAAGAGAGTGCCAAATTTTTGACTATCTCCAAATATTTGGTTAGCTTTTCACCTTTAACAGCATAGGATCCATTAAAGTGGTTTGTAATTAACAATGAATCTACATGTACCTCAAGATACCTGATCCCCATATGCTTTGCAATTTGCAAACCAGCAATTAAGGCTTCATATTCAGCCTCATTGTTAGTGGTTTGGAACTCACAAGCTATAGAGTGGGGTATTATGTCCCCCTATGGCGATTTTAGTAGTATTCCAAGCCCTGTGCCTTTGACATTTGAGGATCCATCAGTATAGAGTATCCAAGGATCCTTGGTCTCCTCTAGCTGCTGGACTTCTAACTCAGCTTCTTTTTGTAAATCACTACTGAAATCAGCCACAAAGTCAGCTAATGCTTGGGATTTGATGGTTGTCCTAGGCTCATATCTTATATCATATGCACTTAGCTTCACTGCCCACTTAGCCATCCTTCCTGACATCTCTGGTTTCCTGAGGACATTCTTAATTGGGAAATTAGTTTTAACAACAATAACATGAGTTTCAAAATAATGTCTCAACTTAGTGGATGCCATAATTAATGCAAGAATAAGCTTTTCAAGGTGTGAATACCTGGATTCGGCATCAAGTAAACTTTTACTTACATAATAGACAGGATGTTGTGTACCTTCGTGATCCTTAACAAGGACCGCACTTACTGCTTTCGAGGATACTGCAAGATATAAGGATAGCACATCGCCTTTTTCTGGTTTCATCAAGGCCGGGGCTGAGGATAGGTAATCTTTGAGAGCTCTTAAGGCATTTTCATGCTTCTCCGTCCACTCAAATTTCTTGTTCTTCCTTAGGATATCATAGAATTCTTTACACTTCTCTGAGGATTTGGATATGAATCTGTTCAAAGCTGCTATCCTGCCTGTTAGCCTTTGAACATCCTTAGCATTGGCCGGAGATTTGATGTTCACTATAGCTTTGATTTGTTCCGGGCTAGCTTCGATGCCTCTCTTGGTCACCATGTATCCTAAGAATTTACCTGCTTTAACACCAAAGTGACATTTGGAAGGGTTAAGCTTCATATTGTATTTATCAAGGATATCGAATGCTTCCTCCAAGTCTCTTAGGTGATCCTCAGCCTTTATTGATTTTACCACCATATCGTCTATGTAAACCTCCATAGTTTGTCCAATCTGATCCTTGAACATCATATTCACCAGCCTTTGATATGTTGCACCTGCATTTCTTAGTCCGAACGGCATAGCAATATAGCAGTATATACCAGTTGGAGTCATGAATGCTGTATCCTCTTGATCGGATGGTTCCATTTGGATTTGTTGAAATCCAGATGAAGCATCCATAAAAGTTAACAGTTCATGACCCGCAGTTGCATCCACCATGGAGTCAATGTGGGGTAATGGGAAAGGATCCTTGGGACATGCCTTATTTAAATCGGTAAAATCGACACATACCCTCCACTTTCCGTTTTTCTTTTGAACAACAACCACATTGGCCAACCATCTTGGATACTTGACCTCTCTAATCATACCTGCCCGGAGCAATTTCTCTACCTCTTCTTGGATAATGGCATTTCTTTCCGGTGCAAACTTTCTTCTCCTTTGATGGATTGGTTTGAAGGACTTATCAATGCCAAGTTTGTGAGTGATTACATCTTTAGATATACCAGTCATGTCTTCGTGTTTCCATGCAAAGGTAGTCTTTCTCCTTTTGAGGAAGGATGTAAGGTCTTCCTTCATATCGCCAAGGATCCCTGATCTGATATAGATTTTGGATTCAGGATCATCAGGATCCATGAGGACTTCTACCACATCCTGCTCTCTTGCCTCCAAGACATCTCTTGGAGGATACTTTGATTGCTATTGCTCCCTTGACTTCGAGGCTGGTTTCATCGATGAAGTATAGCAATTCTTAGCCTCCTGCTGATCACTATCAATTTTCACTATTCCCCAAGGACTAGGGAGCTTCACACATTGATGGTAGGTAGATGGGACTGCCTTCATATCGTGTATCCAGGGCCTGCCAAGGATAACATTACAACAAGATAAACAGTCAATAACACAAAATTTTTGATATGAGTGTAGGCCTTCGATGTATATTGGGAGTTTAATGTCCCCCAGGGTATTCTTAGTTTCGCCACTAAATCCCACGAGCACGGAGGATCTTGGTATGATATCTGATTCAGGAATACCCATCTTCTTTAGAACATCAAGCTGGATAATGTTCACTGAACTTCCTCCGTCTATAAGGATCCTGCGGACAAAATGGTTAGAAATGAAAAGAGTAATAACTAAACCATCGTGATGAGGATCCTGGATATCAACACGATCATCCTCATCAAAGGTTATGACTTTTCCTTCGGAGACACTTGATGTTCGAACAGGTATTTCTCCATTATCCATTTTAGTTTCCTTTGCATGCCTCTTAGCTGCTGAGAAGGATGTGCCGCAAATGTCTGATCCTCCAGAAATAAAGTTTATTACTTGTGCATCTGCTGGAGGGGCTGGAGCCTTCTCAGGGATCCTCTCAGGATCCTGAGTCCTTGACTTTTTTCTTCCCAACAATTCTTTTAGATGCCCCTTGCTCAACAAGTATCCAATTTCCTTTCTCAGTGCAATGCATTCTTCTGTGAGATGCCCAAAATCTTCATGGTATGCACACCACTTTGATTTATCCTTAGTTGCAGCTGGCCTATCATTTTTTCTGGGCCATCTAGCTTTATCACCTAGATTCTGCATCGCAAGGATTAGTTCATTGTTATCAACAGAAAAACAATATTCAGAAATTGGAGGATAATCCTCATCATCCTCTTCTTGATCAACAGCATGCTCGTTCTGGTTATCAGATCTGTTGTAGGATCTGAACTTGTTGTTCCTGAATGAGGATCCTTGCTTATCTTGCTTTGAGGATCCTGCTAACCTCTCCTGGAACCTCTTGTCATCCTCTAGCCGAATGAACCTAAGTGCCCGGGTTCTTACCTCATCTAAGTTCCTGCACGGTGTCATAACAAGATCATCATAGAACGACGAATCCCTAAGCAATCCCATTTTAAAGGCCTCAACAGCCGTGGCTATATCCAAGTTGGGAATGTCTAAGGATTCTTTACTGAATTTGGTAATGTAATCCCTTAATGATTCATTATGACCCTGGGTTATCCTATATAGATCACTAGTTAATCGTTCAAATTTCCTACTGCATTAGAATTGGCTATTAAACAAATTAACTAGATTAGCAAATGAAGTAATAGAGTAAGGAGGAAGACTTAGCAGCCATTTGAGAGCTGATCCAGTAAGAGTGGATCCGAATCCTTTGCACATGCATGCTTCCTTTAACCTTTCTGGGATTGGATTGATCTCCATCCTCTCCCTTTATTGTGCTATGTGTTCTTCAGGATCCGTCGAACCATCATACAGCTTCATAGTTCGAACATGTAACCTCTTGGGTATCTCAGCATCACAGATCGGTGGTGCAAAACGAGATATCCTGTGGCTCCCATCTGCAATTTCTGGGATAGGTTTGACCACTCCTGGAACACTTGATATCATATCCTTTAACTTTTGCAACTCTCTGGCCATGGCATGATTGATACCTGGATCCTGCATAAGGCCATGGTTAGTAGCATAGGAATTATTAAAAGTGTTACCTCCCATTGGATTCAAATTAGGAAGAATGGATGTTAATCCATATTGTTGGGGCTCTAGAATGATCGAAGGACCAGTAGAAGCATTGGTCTGCATTGGAATAAAATCTCCCTGATGGACATCTGAACTTCCTGTTTGCAAACTCCTCAAGGATCCTGGCATCTGGAAGGATCCATGAAACTGGGAGGATCCTGGAACAAAGGAGGATCCTTGAACCTGGGATGATCCTGGAACAAAGGAGGATCCTTGAACCTGGGATGATCCTGGAACAAAGGAGGATCCTTGAACCTGGGATGATCCTGGAACAAAGGAGGATCCTTGAACCTGCTGCGCTCCTGAGTACCCTCCTGAATTCATGAAGGATCCCATATGCTGAGGATAGGATCCTGCTGGCTGGAAGTATGGACCTAATGCCTGGGTCACTGTTGTTGTTCCGTAGTGCACTCCTTTTGGTCCACCCACATATTGAACATCTGGAGCCACTGATGGCTGAGAAGTAATCACCGGAGTATCAAAATTCAAAGATCTGGGCATCAGTGGAGAATGATCCTCTGCCGTTTTCTTTTGTTTCTTGAGATCTCCGATTTCTTTGAGAATTCTTTCATTGGTCTTATCCTGTTGCTGTATATGATCCTTCATCTGCAAAATTAAAGTAAACATGTCACTAGTAGTGGGAGTGTAAGAAGCAGAAGAAGTTGGAGGTTTGGAGAAAATTGGAGTTGGTTTCTTCTCGGCATTTTTCTGAGGTCCAGAAGGTGGTGGAGGCAATGGTGGAATGCCCTGAGATGAATTGACCGCCGACATTGCAGTAGAGGTATTCTTCAATGATGAAGCCATGTATTTGTATGCAATGAACCGGGACGACCACCAACAGAAAAACTTCTTAGGAATGAAGCACCAATTGCCCCACGGTGGGCGCCAAACTGTTTTGGTCAAAAAATCAGACGAGGATAATGCAACCAAACTCTTTGTTATGGGGTATGATGCTTTAAATGTAGAACAATGATAAGGATCACTTCAAGGTAAATTGCACAAACGACACAAGGATTTATACGGGGAAAAAGCCCTTGATCAAGAGTTGATCTCCGGCACAAAAAACCCCGGGTGATGGAAACTACCGATCACCAAGCTCAAATAAATCAATAAATGTTTACAACTTCGGATAGTAACGAGCTAGGTACAAGGATCACTATTGTGAGATGTGTAAAAGTGAGTGAAAATTGATAAGTGTTCGTCGAGAGCTTCAAGAATGCGATTGTATGAGAGTGTGTGTAGCTGAAAATGGCTAAGTGTCCTAATTCTAGCTCGTCACCCCTTTAAAAATAGAAGTTAGCTATAATAACAAACTATCCGACTTTTGTGCCAAGCTCCCACGTTCTCCACAACGTCCATTTCCAGTCAAACGTGTGCGAAATACCCGTGGAATATTCCATAGTAACGTTGCCAAGACCAAGTCAAGCTTGTTACTCCTGCGAAGCAATACAAAACACAAACAAACAATCGTCAGTATGAGGATCCTTAAAGTGATCCATGATCCTGATCCTGAAGCTCTTCTGAGGATCACTATCTGTCACAGAAGTAAGGATCATTAATTAGGATAACGAATAAGGATCACTAATTGTTAGAAAATCCTCCCCTAACAGCAGGGTAGGGAGTCCATGACACAAAAGCGCTGCATTGAGTTGACCCCTTGAACATACACGGGCTGAAACCACGGTATTCCTAGCTTCTCCGCTGAAACCAACAAGCACAGTGGACTTTGAAGTGATATCCATCGGGGATACATTCATCCTCTTCAATGTTTCCAGCTGAATTATGTTGACTGGGCTGCCATTATCCACCAATATCCTGCGTACAAAATGGTTAGCAACATATAAGGTTATCACTAAAGCATCATGATGGGGATCCTAGACAGTATCCCTGTCATCATTGTCGAAGGTAATGACTTTTTCAGTCGTGAGGGTTGACACTCTCGTCGGCTTATCCCCCCTCTCTGCCTTAGCTTCCTTCACGTGTCTCTTTGCTGCAGAATACGATGTGCCACAAATGTCGGATCCTCCTGAAATAAAATTAATTATTTTTGCATCCGCGGGAGGTGATGCAGCTCGTTCAGGATCCTTCTCAGGATCCTGGCCCTTATTCTTCTTCCTTCCCAAGAGGTCTTTCAAATAGCCCTTACTCAAGAGATAGCTTATCTCCTTTCTCAAAGCGATACAATCTTCAGTAACATGTCCGAAATCTTCATGGAAGGCACACCATTTGGACTTATCCTTCCAATCAGCTTTTTGTTGATTCTTCCGAGGCCACCTGGCTTTATCTCCTAAACCCTGCATAGCATACATTAGTTCAGGTATGTTAACAGAAAAGCAATATTCAGATAATTCAGGATACTCTTCAGGATCCTCGTCTTCAACAGCATTCACTTTCTTGCTGTCATTTCTGCCATATGGCTTTGAGCGATACGGTTTATACGAGGATTCTGATTTCCTGTTAGTTGACTCATAGGTTGTGGATGAATTCATTCTCTCTTGCATCTTTTTGTCATCCTCCAGCCGAATGTATCTCAAGGCCCTGTTACGAGCCTCGTCGAGATTCCTGCAGGGATTCATTACAAGATCCTGATAAAATTGAGAATCTTTCTGCAACCCCATCTTGAACACTTGCACGGCCATTGCAACATCAAGATGTGGGATATCCAAGGATTCTCGACTAAACTTGTTCACATAATCCCTCAAGGATTCCTGAGGTCCTTGAGTTATCCTGTAAAGGTCACTGGTTAATTTCTCAAAAATCCGGCTGCAAGAAAATTGACTGTTAAATAAATTAACTAAATGCGCGAAAGAAATAATCGAGTGAGGAGGAACGTTTAACAGCCATTTCAAGGCTGATCCTGTTAAGGTAGAACCGAAACCCTTGCATAGGCATGCCTCCTTGAGCTCCGGAGGGATAGGGTTAATCTCCATCCTTTCCCTATACTGGGCAATATGCTCTTCAGGATCCGTAGTTCCGTCATAGAATTTCATATTGGGAGTTTGAAATCTTTTTGGGATTTCAGCGTCACAAATAGGAGGTGCAAACCGAGATATCCTGTGGCTGTCTTGGGACACTTCCGGAATTGGTTGGACCACCCCAGGTACACTGGATATCATGTCCTTCAATTTCTGGAGCTCCCTGGTAAATGCTGATGTCATACCTGCATCCTGCAAAGATCCACTATTGTTAGCAAGAGTATTATTATTATTTGACACGTTACCAGTCTGAGGATTCTGGCCATATCCCGAAGCATATCCTGAGCTCCTCATAGTTGACATCCTGAGCGAGGAGGGTATTTCAGGAGTATGATTCTGGGAATGGCTAGGCACAATATTTCCCATGTTATCCTCAGTGTATACAGCTGAACTGAAGTTCAAAGTTCTGGGTTGTAAAGGAGTGACAATCTCCTCAGCAGGCCGACTCGGGCCAGACTTCAAGAGGTGTATTTCCCTCATCAGCATCTGGTTGGTCTCCCGTTGCTGCCTCATCTGTTCCTGTACACTACCAAACAAATTTAAAATTTCTTCATTAGAAGCTAAAACAGGAGCGGATCCCTGGACACTGCGAGCAGGGATAACATCCCGAGCCACATGACTTTCAGTTCCTTGCGAAGAGGCTTGCATTCTCGGAGGAGGCGGTGGAAGCACGGAACCAACTGTTGCAGAGGTTGTAGCAGACACGGTGGAAGAGCTCATGTTTGATCTCGAGGCCATAGTAAATAGTGTGGCAAAAAGTTTCGAGAATAGAAAACCAAGTAATGATTTTGCAAAAGTTTTTAGTAAAAACAGCACCACTTGCCCCACGGTGGGCGCCAAATTGTTTTGGTCAAAAATTACCGAAGCAATTAAGTGATCAAATTAGTTAAGTGAGGTAGTGTGCTAGAAATGTGTGTCGAAAATATGTTATTCAAGTTATTTGCAAAAACAGTTTCAAGATACGGCTCAGGATATAGAGCTGTATCTGTGATCAAACAATGAGCAAAAATGTAAAGGGTGACATAGGATGTACGAGGAAAGCCCTTGATCAATCTAGATCGCCGGCATAAAACCTCGGGAGCTGACAATCGCAGCTGCCTTGTTCTTCTATTGCTTCAAATATCAGGATACAGTGCAGGATATGATGCGGATCAACTAGGTGTTACAACATGATTTGATTACAAGTGTTGGTGTGTAGTGATTGCTAGTAACTAGAGAGTAAAGTGTGCGAATGAAAGTGAGTGCCTTAACTTGATCCGATCATACTATTTATAGCTAAACAAAACAACTAACTTTCCTAATAAACCGAGATTCCCCGAATATTCCCAAGTAAACGTTGCAGTCCTGGTCTTTCGGGATCAACGTCTCTATTCCAACTGATTTGCCCGAGTCTTGGGGGGAAGAAGTCTTCTTGAACGTTGGAGACTTGTAACCCTTAATCTGCACGTGATTAATTCAGTCAATACCAGGATATCGTACCAGGATGTTACCAATATCCTGATCCGGTATTCTGATCACAAGTAAACAATCAAAAGCAGAATATTAGTCAGGATATATGCTCAGAAAATGACCCATAACAATATGTATACTTTAAAAAAAATTAACATATATATAGGATTTTTTTTAAAAACACGTGCCTCTCGAAATCACGGGCACTGTGCGGTGGTCCTCCCCGCACACCCTCATCGCCCCCTCTGCACCATGGTTTGTATCGATTAAAACATCGTAACCATGGTCCTCATTTCTATTTTTCAATAAATTATTTCATTTTTCTTTAGATAAAGATAAATTAAAATAAATAAGAGGCTAGCGGTTTGGGTCATGACCACACCCTTAGGGTAGTGGTTTTAGATGGTGGATTAGAGATGGGTTACGTGACACTGACGTGGAAGATCATGGCATGACCACACGCTCTAGCCGGCAGATCTTTGTTCATGTTCAGTTCGACTTGATGTACAATACCTATTAAAAATATACTTAAAGATAACAATGAAATCTCCTAAAAAATATGCTTTTATTATGAATTATTAGAGAAAGTGGCAGACATAGGCCTCACCAGTTTTGTTTTATTTCTTTTTCTTTTCTATATAACGAATATAATAGATTCGATAGAAAATGAATTGTGAAAAAAAGAGAGGAATATAGAGAAAGATATATCGAGAAAGTTTTAATCTCAATCTCTTTGTTTTATAACACGTTATCAGCACGAGGGTTCTCTACCAAGCAAATCAACAAAAGCAAAGGAACTATTACCATACTCAATGTAAGAATTTCATACATTTAAATACATACATATGTGTACATATATATATATATATATATATATATATATATAGGTTGAAAGCCTAAGGGTGCACCAGTGTATTGTAAAACCATACACCTTTAGGATGATCTTTTAGATCCCGTTTCTCCTTTATATATATGTATATTTATAATATTGTTCTTTGATAAATAAAAATTAGTACAGGGTACCTATTGCTATGGGAATATAATAATAATGGGACTACTAACCATCTAACATTTATTTATGAATTTAACATTTATGCATCTAACGTTTATTTACGCATCTAACATTCATTTATGCAAGCTAACATTTATTTATGCAACTAACATTTTAATTATGTGTATTGTTATATTTTATCTCATTTTAATAAGTATGTAATCCTAATATTTATATATTTGTATTTAGTAACAAAATGGAAAACATCGCGAAACTTGAATTTCCAGCATTGAATATCTCCGGAGAAAATTATATGACTTGGACAGCAAATGTCAAAAGACACCTAAAAGCAATGGGTGTAATAGAAGTCATAAATGAAGAGAATAATTGTTCGGATCAGGAAAAGGCCAAAGCTGATGTGTTTATTCATAAACACATTGATAATTTACTACAACATGAATATTTCAATTCTGATGATCCATATGAATTATGGACGGATTTGAAGAACAGATTTGATAATCAAAAGGAAGTTTTACTTCCTACAGCTAAAAATGAATGGAACAATCTGAGGTTCCAAGATTTTAAAAAGAGTTAACTGCCATTTTCGTCCCTGTGGTTTGGTCACTTTGGCCATTTCAGTCCATTTCTCAAAAATGCGCCATTTTCGTCCCCCACGTTCTGGAAAGGTGCCATTTCAGTCCAAAAATCATAACCCAGTTAAGTCAGTTAGTAAATAAGGACTGATTGTGTAAATTTGTAACATAAAGGATTGATTGTGTAAATTTGTAACACCACCACCACTAGCCCTGCCACCACCACCACTCTGCTACCACCACCACCACCACCACCGCCACCACCGCCACTCCGCTGCCACCGCCACCACCACCACTCCGCTGCCACCACCACCACCACCACCACTCCGCTGCCACCGCCACCACCACCACCACCACCACCGCCACCGCCACCACCACCACTCCGCTGCCACCGCCACCACCACCACTCCGCTGCCACCACCACTCCGCTGCCACCGCCACCACCAATTTTGTTGATGATAATGTTGTTGCTGATAATGTTGTTGCTGCTGTTACTGTTGCTTCCTTCAAATATTAATAGAGGCGATGATGATGAATTTGTCGTCGTCTGAGTGGATCGAACAAAGCTTGAAACAGACCGTATCTTGGCGGGGTAATATCCGGAGGCTTCTATTTGAAGCAAACGTGATGTTTGCCGCCGCCACCGCACATTCTCGTTCATCGTTCATCTAAAAAGAAACAGAACAAACTAAATTTGACCAAGAAATTATTTTTTAAAAGAGGACTAATATGCGTTAATTATTCATATACCAATGGTGTTGTGTTATTCTCATGTTACATTGGGTTGTGATTTGTTTATTTGTAAATAACTTAAATCGAATTATAAGTTGGCTTCAGTTTGAAATTGATTAACTCGGAACTTAACAATGAAAGATTCTGCTAAAAAGAAACAGAACAAACTAAATTTGACCAAGAAATTATTTTATCAAGTGTCATAATACAAATTAACAAAATCCATAACATAAAAACAAAATGACAGCCACATAATGACTCTTGCCTTATGCCACAGAATGCACAGACCTGCGCCTCGCCTAGCAACAAACTCGATTTTACTTGCAGTTAAAAAGCACCTGAAACACATATGAATTTCCTTGTTAGTAGATCGAGAGATGGGTTTGATTAATAATTTCATTCAGATTTACAACTAGATTACCTCCAGAAAAATGATGGTTCTTGTTTTCACATGGTTGATGTCTTCTGTTATAGAGAGTGTACTTCACGACTTTATAAAAAGACACTACAATCCCCACTGATGGGCCTGCACGTGCGACACGTGGACCGACTCCTGTGAATAGTCCCTTTACACGAACCGTTAACGGCTGGAACGACGTGTTGACTGATTCCGGCCACTGTGAAGATTCCGGCGAAGTTGCAGGTCCGGTAAAGGTGATGGTGGTGGTGATTGCAGAGCATAGAGAGAGAGAGTAGAGAGAGTGTGTGGTGGTGGTGATGGCAGTGGTGGTGGTGGCAGCGGAGTGGTGGTGGTGGCAGGGCTGCGGTGGCGGTGGTGGTGGTGGCAGCGGAGTGGTGGTGGTGGCAGGGCTGTGTGGCGGTGGTGGCGGTGGTGGTGGTGGTAGGGCTGTGGTGGCGGTGTTTAATATTTACTTAAATGGTCCTTTATGTTACAAATTTACACAATCAGTCCTTATTTACTAACTGACTTAACTGGGTTATGATTTTTGGACTGAAATGGCACCTTTCCAGAACGTGGGGGACGAAAATGGCGCATTTTTGAGAAATGGACTGAAATGGCCAAAGTGACCAAACCACAGGGACGAAAATGGCAGTTAACTCTTTTAAAAAAGTAAATGATTACACATCTGCTTTATTTAAAATATGCTCAAAATTAGAGTTTTGTGGGCATCCTGTTACTGAGGAAGAAAAATTGGAGAAAACTTACTCCACATTTCATGCATCACATATAAGTTTAGCACAACAATATCGATTGTTGAGATTTTACAGATACTCTGATTTGAATGCACATCTCCTCATAGCAGAATAGCATAACATACTTCTGATGAAAAATCATGAAGCCCGTCCCACAGGATCATTAACTATACCTGAAGCAAATGTTGTTAATAATTATCAAAATAAAAGGGAACAAGGTCGTGGGCGAGGCCAAGGACGAGGCCGTGGCCGCGGTCATGGGTATTTTGGTAAAGATCATTATAATGGTCACAACCATACTTTCAAAGGTAATAAAAATTACCGAGGTCGTGGACGCGGTCGTGGCTGTGGCCGAAATCAAAGAACTACAAATTATCATGCTCCACAAGATAATACTTCCAATTTTCATATTCAAAGGAATGAAGCCGGTGTGTCCGAAAAAAATGGTAATTCTTATTATAGATGTGGAAGTATAAATCACTGGTCAAAAACTTGTAGAACAGATCCACATCTATGTGAGCTTTACAAAGCCTCTCTTAAAGGAAAAGAGAAGGAAGTAAACTATTTGGATAAATTAGATAAAAATGTTGAGCTAAACACCGCGGATTTTGATGAAGACATTTAAACAAAATGTTGCTTGGTCTCAATGATTTTATGTAACAATTAAATGTGTATTTTTATAATGTCTTTCTTTCATATAATGTTTTTTTTAATAAAGTTATTGTTAATAATTATAATATGTTAATCATACTCTTATTATTTTTCTTTTTATAATTGTAAGATTAAAATGGATATCATTGAAGCTCAAGATCGAATGAATGAAGCGAATATTTGTATAGCGGATAGTGGAGTCACACACACTATATTTAAATCTAAAAAATATTTTTATGAATTGAAATCAACAAGGGGAACTGTCAATACAATATCAGGTCCTAAGAACTTGATAGAAAGAGTGGGAAAAGCTAATATAGCACTACCAAATGGAACAACACTTGAAATAGAAAATGCTTTATTTTCCCCCAAATCAACAAGAAATTTGTTAAGTTTCAAAAACATATATCATAATGGATATGATACTCAGTCAAAGATTGTTGATAATGAAAAATATTTGTATATCATGAGCAAAAATCAGATATTGGAAAAACTGCCAATGTTTCAATCTGGTTTGCATTATACATATATTGATGTGCCTCAAGCACATATGGCAGTAAAAGAAAATTTTTGTGATCCTGAAACATTTAACTTATGGCATGACAGATTAGGCCATCCAGGATCTACAATGATGAAAAGAGTGATTGAAAATACTCATAGACATCCATTGAAGTATAAAAAGATCCCAAAATCTGATAAAATTTCTTTATGTGTATCTTGTTCTCTAGGAAAATTAATTACAAGACCTTCGCTTGTAAAAGTTGAAAAGGAAATTCCAATGTTCCTTGAAAGAATTCAAGGAGATATATGTGGACCAATCCATCCACCATGTGGACCATTTAGATACTTCATGGTTCTAATAGATGCATCAAGTAGATGGTCTCATGTGTCTTTGTTATCAACTCGCAATATGGCTTTTGCAAAATTTCTTGCACAAATTATTAAATTGCGAACACATTTCCCAAATCATACCATTAAAAGGGTGAGACTCGACAATGCTGGTGAATTTACATCACATGCTTTTAATGATTATTGCATGTCTGTAGGAATTATTGTTGAGCAACCTGTTGCTCATGTGCACACACAAAATGGTTTAGCTGAATCATTAATTAAACGTCTACAACTAATAGCTCGACCATTAATAATGAGGACAAAACTTCCTGTATCCATTTGGGGTCATGCAATCTTACATGCTGAATCATTAATTCGCATAAGACCAAGTGCAAATCATGAATACTTTCCCCAACAAATTGCATCTGGCCAACAGCCAAATATTTCCCATATTAGAATTTTTGGATGTGCAGTTTATGTCCCAATTGCACCACCACAACGCACAAACATGGGACCTCAAAGAAGATTGGGAATATATGTTGGATATGATTCACCTTCTATAATAAGATATCTTGAACCTTTAACAGGTGATGTCTTTACAACACGGTTTGCTGATTGTAAATTTAATGAAACAACTTTCCCTGTATTAGGGGGGAGAATAAAGATAAAAATAAGGAAAAGGATGTCACATGGTGTGAAACTTCATTATTATATCTGGATCCAAGAACTAAACAATGTGAGACAGAGGTTCAAAAGATAATACACTTGCAAGAAATTGCAAATCAATTACCTGATGCATTTACTGATATAAGTAGGGTTACTAAATCTCATATACCAGCTGCTAATGCTCCAGCTCGAGTTGAGATCCCTAATAAGGCAATAGATAATAATATGACTCATGAGTCTCAGAAACGTTTAAAACGTGGAAGGCCAATTGGTTCGAAGGATAAAAATCCTCGAAAAAGAAAAACGCTTATAAATGAAATTGACCAAAAAGATAAAAATCTTGATCAAGCGGTAAATACCGAAACCTCTCATGAGGAAGATGTTGATGATACTAACAAAGAGAAATCAATCAACTACGGTCATACACATATAATATGGAACCGAGATGAAATGGAATATATGGATGAAATATTTTCATATTCGGTTGCCAGAGAGATTATGAGCGGAGATGATGCTCCTGAACCAAAGTCTGTCAATGATTGTAAAAATAGACATGACTGGGGAAAATGGAAAGATGTTATGCAAGCTGAATTAAATTCATTAAACAAACGAAAGGTTTTTGGGCCTATTGTTATCACACCTAAGGAAATAAAGCCTGTAGGGTATAAATGGGTTTTCATACGAAAACGAAATGAGAAAAATAAGATTACAAGGTATAAAGCGAGACTTGTAGCTCAAGGTTTTTCGCAAAGGCCAGGGATTGACTATGAAGAAACATATTCTCCCGTGATGGACGCGATAACCTTTCGATACATAATCAGCTTAGCAATATCTAAAAAGTTAGAAATGCATCTTATGGTTGTTGTTACAGCTTACTTATATGGATCACTTGATAGTGACATATATATGAAAATTCCTGAAGGATTTAAACTCCCTGAAGCGTTAAGTTCAAAACCCAAAGAAATGTATTCGATCAAATTACAAAGGTCTTTATATGGGTTGAAACAATCTGCGAGGATGTGGTACAATCGTTTAAGCGATTACTTGATAAGTAAAGGTTATACAAATAATCTTATCTGTCCATGTGTCTTTATTAAGAAGACAACGTCAAGATATGTGATCATAGCTGTATATGTTGATGATCTAAATATAATTGGGACTCAAAAGGAAATTCATGAAGCAGTTATTCTTTTAAAGAAAGAATTTGAAATGAAAGACATTGGAAAAACCAAATATTGTCTTGGTTTACAAATTGAACATATGAACAATGGAAGACTTGTTCATCAGATGAATTATACTGAAAAGCTATTGAAACGTTTCAATATGGACAAGGCAAATCCTTTGAGCACCCCAATGGTCGTTCGATCACTTAATGTTGAAAATGATCATTTTCTTCCTTGTGAGGACAACGAAGAAGTTCTTGGTCCAGAGACACCATACCTTAGTGCAATTGGAGCACTTATGTATCTTACTAACTGTATGAGACCTGACATTTCTTTTGCAGTAAATTTGTTAGCAAGATTTAGTTCAGCTCCCACTAAAAGACACTGGAATGGGATTAAACATATTTTTCGATATCTTCGAGGTACTGTTGATTTAGGCTTGTTTTATCCTAACGATTCAAAAGAAGGGTTAGTTGGTTATGCAGATGCAGGTTATTTATCTGATCCCCATAAAGCAAAATCTCAAACTGGATACATATTCAAGATTGGAGGAACTGTAATTTCATGGCGTTCTCAGAAACAAACACTCGTTGCAACATCTTCAAGTCATGCCGAAGTCATTGCACTACATGAAGCTTCAAGAGAATGTGTATGGTTAAGATCTATGACACAACACATACTAACATCTTGTGGACTAGAGAAAAACATAAATCTAACTCCAATCTATGAAGATAATGCAGCTTGTGTCGCGCAAATGAAGGAAGGGTATATCAAAAGTGATAGAACAAAGCATATACCACCAAGATTCTTTGAATATACTTGAGACCTTATTAAAGACAATCAAGTCGAGATGAGATATGTCCAATCCAGCAACAATTCAGCCAATCTTTTCACAAAAGCACTACCTACAGCAACTTTCAGGAAACACGTTCATGATATTGGGATGCGACATGTACGGAAAATGTGATAATCCACACATGACATTTTGAGGGAGAGCATTATACACGTTGCACTTTTTTTTTCCTTAGCTATGGTTTTATCCCACCGGGTTTTTCTTAGCAAGGTTTTTAATGAGGCAACATATCTGATCCACTGTGTATACTGCAAGCTGCACTCTTTTTCCCTTAGCTATGGTTTTGTCCAACTGGGTTTTCCTAGCAAGGTTTTTAACGAGGCAGTATTTCAAAGCTAAGCACCAAAACGGAAGAACAACATAAAACAAAGAGCTAATGATTTATTCATCAAATAAATAAATGGGCATATGTCTGAGGGGGAGTATTATTAATTATTAGAGAAAGTGGCAGACATAGACCCCACCAGTTTTGTTTTATTTCTTTTTCTTTTCTATATAACGAATGTAATAGATTCGATAGAAAATGAATTGTGAAAAGAAGAGAGGAATATAGAGAAAGATATATCGAGAAAGTTTTAATCTCAGTCTCTTTGTTTTATAACAGATTTCTCCTTATTTGACACCTCATGTATTACCGCCTTACTCTTCTTTTAAATCAACCTGTAGCAGACAATCCTTACTTTCAAATAAAACCGTCACCTATGAAACTTCCTTTAGAATCTTCCTTTGGCCCAACTCAGCCCAATCGATTAATGGGCGTTTGGTTCATAGAAATTCAAAGGAATTTAAATAAGGTGTTGCTAAATGCACTCCTATTTTTTTAATTTTACTGGTTGCACTCCCCCCCTGAAGTTTGTAAATAAATACAATCAATCCTTGTATTTTCTAATTTTTGAAAATTTGTATTAGGAAATATCCCTATTTTTTAGGGGTTTATCTAGTTGCCATAGTTTGAATATTTAGGTATATACGTACAATTCTATGGAAGAAAAAAAAACTTGCACTGATTGAAAGAAAGAGATTAAGAGAAAGCTTGAAGAAACAATATTTTTCAACTTAAATTTTTATCATAGTTATTATTGGTATGTATCTAACTAAAAGTCTTCATCATCTTTTCAAAAATTTCATCAACAGTTTTCGTACTCTACCAATTAAAATTGATGTACGGTTTTAATGCGTAACTAGTCTTATGCTTCGAGCGTTCCAAGTGTAAAACCGTGCTAAGTAACAACCCAACGATGACCAAAACCGGAAAAAAGGTAAAATAAAAACACAATTTTTTAACACCATGTAACGTAAAAAGTAGGCGAATTCGAATTTATAATGACACATATTAGAAAGCCGATGGTGTCAAGGACCAAGGTACTAAATGTGATTATCAAACACCATGCTAAATAGTAATTGAACGAAAGAATAGAAAAACCTGAGGCACCAAATGTGATCACTAAAAATCATACTATGTAGCAGTGTTGCAGAAATCGGCCTAGGCGGCCGATTAATCGGCGCCTAGACGCTAGGCGGCCACTTACTGCCTAATTTTGAGTTAGTCGGTCAATTAATCGGCCATGGTCAAAGTCGGTCAAAGGCGGTACCTAGGCGGTCCTAGGCGGTCAAAAATCGGATTAATCGGACTATATTAATCGGTCAAAATCGGTCCTAGGCGGTCCTAGGCGGTCCTAGGCGGTCATAGGCGGTCCTAGGCGGTCAAAATCGGTCAAAATCGAACCATACTATCTGAAACTTGAAGTATTTATGTGAATTTTGAAGTATAATTTTTATATTATTGGGTATATATATATAATTTTGAAAAAAATACATATAAAAATCTCATTCCGATTAATCCCTAGGCGGTACCTCACCGCCCGACTAGCGCCTAGCGCCTTCTACAACATTGCTATGTAGCAACCAAACGATGACCAAATCCACGAAAAAAGTATAGAACAAAAAACTAATAAAAAACTAAAGTAGTTTAATTTCTATGGAAAATATATAATAGAATCAAGTGTTGTTAAAAAAGCAAAAAACAAAACAAAACTACAAAAATAGTTTGAAAAAGTTTTGTGGCTAAAACAAAAAGCGAAGAAAATTACTATTTCTTACTGTGTTAGAAAATAATACATATATATGAATGTGTGAATTTCTTCAAAAGTTATTATTGTGTAATTGAACTTTGATGTACGGTTTTAATTCAACATCCATATTACTTTTTTTTAATAAAAAATTGTAAAATTCAACAAAAATTTTTGTAAAACATCCATATTACTTTTTTTTTAAATCGAAATTGATGTACTGTTTTAATTCAACAAAACTTTTTGTACATTGTAAAATTCCTATTAAATTTTAATTCGTAATTAATACATCATAAAGTGATTATTTATTTATATGTTGGAAATTGCTTTTGGGTTTGTTTCTGATACAGTTTATCACAGTTCGACATCAAAAGGTATACAAAAAGATGTCTGCATTTTCTACGAATCGGGTATACGTTTTATTTAAAGGATTATAAGCTTGTATTTTTATTTACATAATGTTTGTAGTCATACGTCCCATCTCTAATATTTTTTATTATTAGGAATTCAAGTCTCGTGAAGAGATGATTAAATGGGTTCAAAACACTACACGTGCTGTTGGTCATGTTATCGTCATTTAAAGATAACAAAAAAAGCCAAGTGGCTATTGTAAAGTCATACTAATGTGTGAACATGGTGGAGCGTATAGGCCCGTTAAAGGTACAAGTAAAGCAACTGGCACCAAAAAAATTGATTGTCCATTTGAATTGATCGTGGCATATACAAAAGAGAACGATTCTTGGAAGTTAAATGTGATACGCGATGAACATAATCATCTACCTGCACAACATATGGAGGGGCATATACAAAACTTGTGGAGTTTTATTCGAACTGAACGTTCAAGAGATGGACATTAACTCAAAAAATGGACGCAAATTTTGGACACAGTTGTCACCGGAGAGTATAACCGTCTACGTCCCAACATAGATTTTCAAGGAAAGGGACTTGCAAGCGCTGATCATTGGATGGATATGCCCCACAATGGACTCCTAATTGCTCAAAGATTAGGTGTGATTGTTCACGTTTTAAGTATCGCCGGCAATCAAACTTTCTTCCCGCTATTGAGTGCTCCAAACCAAATTCGTAGCCCTCATCAGGTGGTGTCGCTTGTTTATGTTCATGGAAACCATTTCATCCATGTTAGATTAGAAGGAGACTATCTGATGCCTCTACCGAACAGTCTTTGGAGTAGCAACCAAAGTGACGCTGTAGCAGATTGGGAAGTTATGTACAGTTCTCGTATAAACCGGTATAAGGAGCTAAAAAATCCTAATCCAGACCGAACTGTACAATATGTTGGTTAAACTTCAGTTGTAATTTATTTGGGTTAAACTTTATTTGTTTTAGTTAAATCACAACTTTAATTTGTTTTGGTTAAACTTTATTTGTTTTAGTTAAATCAAAGTTGAAAAAAAGGGTGTGGCTAAATGCACATCCACTTTTACTATTATATTCGGATTCTACTTCAGTAACAAGAATTTAAATAAAATAAGTGTAAACCATTATACTTGAACTTCCATAGTAGAGTGACTGTACATTTTTTCCAAGACAGTCACGCAAACCTCATGAAGACCCTGCTTGCGGGCAATGCCGTGGGCAAGTTTATTGACATTCCATGCCTTGTCACGGTAGCCGAGATGATGAAGTTGAGCATTTGTGTTGGCAAAATATTTGAATGCATCGATCAGCATAAAGACCACCATGTGCACCAACAGATGAATTTAATAAAGTTATTCAATATTAGTTGAATATCTAAAATAATAACTAAAGGGACTGAACAAAAAACGTAAGGATTTATTTTCAAAAAATAGAAAATACAAGGGTGGAATTTAAAAAATTATAAAGCTAATATTTTTGGAAATGGAGGTATAAACAGTAAAAGGAGAGGTGCCTTCTGTCACAACCCCCGTCTCCTAACGACCCGGAAACGGGCGGCCGTGGTCAATTTTGGTGGTATCGGTATTTATCATTTTGGCAGCGGAAATTACATCAGGACCGTAGTTAGGAAATATTTTATCAGAGTAAAATACCACACTTTTATAAATTTAAACACATGAGAAATTCCCAAGTTTCAAGTAACATATTTTTATAGGGATAAACCCTATTTTATTTAATAAAAACATCTCTTTATTTAGGTAACTTTTATAGCCACTTTTCCGAGACTTCAGTGCTGTTCAGCTGGCTTATATTTGGCTTTCACATTTTGTTACCTGAAACGCGTTTAAAAACATTTTGTCAGTGGGAAATACTGGTGAGTGAATCACATTTTAATCAAGAAGAGTTTTATCCTTTAACAGTATTGAGAACGATTACAATGTTTATATCTACATAATTACTCATTCAGTACTGTCAATCCTGACTGGTGGGTCATATTACTCATTGGCTATCTCGTTGTCCAATGGTAACGTGTTCCACATTTTGTATACAAAACCCCAACATACCGGCAATAATTGAAGATTACAAAGACTCAATCACTGCTAATTATAATTTAAAGTAAATAAAAGTTTTGTATAAATAGTTTGCAAAAAGGTTTACAAAAAGGAGATTACTCACATTGCTGTCTTAGGGTTTCCCTTAAGGATTTCCTGGTGATTATCTATTAATTACACAATTGCACACGCGTTAGTATAATAACCTAATATTTACATTAGTAATACCCTCCCCGAGATGGCATTCCAACGACTACGTCGGGCAGAACCACGACAGCCGTTACGGAACCCTGGATCAATTGGGTAGCGTATCTAATACATAATCGGGGGTTATGATACTTACATCGAGGCAGAACTTCGTTATTTTAGGGGGTATTATGCCCGAAAATTACTTAATCTGTGTAGAAATTCGAGAGAGAAAGTGTGAGATGAACGAATTGGACTGAAGGCCTCTCGACTCAATTTATAGGGCTGATCAGACAAGGCGTCGCGCCCCGCGACGGAAACACAGGAGGGCTTCGCGGCCCGCGAGGGCAGCTAGGGTAGGCCCTAGCTGTGCTGATTCGGCCACTAGGCTTGACACGAGGCTGTCACGTGGCGGCCTGGGGGTTCGCCCTGACTATGAGCTGTCGCGGCCCGCGACTAAGGTAACCAAGGGCGTCGCGCCCCGCGACGGCCCGTTAAATTTTGTTTTTAATTAATTTTAATAAAAATAAAGGTATTCGGGGCCTGTTTTCGTATACGGGGTGTATTTTAGGACGTATAGGGATAATTTAAATATTTTAAGGGTGTCGAAAATATTTGGAGTGTTGTTATACATTTAGCCACACCCTTTAAATAAATTGGAATCTAAATTTCATATCTTACAATGTTTGGTTCACAAAATTTATAGGATCAGAATGTAAATTCCAATCTTCATGTGCTTGGTTGACAATGGAATTTGAATTGTAATTGAGCATGAAATCCTTCAAATTCCTCGAACTAAAGAAATTCAAAATCCTTCCTATATGTGAAGGAATTAAAGTAAATTCGTCAGAATCTTCGACCGTTTCGACCCGAACGGTATCGACCCGCACCGATTAAACTCGTACCGTTTTGATCCGAACCGTTTCGACCCGTACAGGTTTCGATCCGAACCGTTTCGACCCGTCCCGTTTCGACACGAACCGTTTCGACTCGTCCCGTTTCAACGCGAATCGTTTCGATTCGAACTGTTTCAACGCGAACCGTTTTGACGCGAACCGTTTCGACCCATACCGTTTTCACCCGAACCGTTTCGACGGAAACCGTTTCGGCGTTTCGACCCAATTCATTCAAATTCTAATTTCTACGGAAACGGGGGTTGTGGGTGCCAGAGTGATGGATTCCAATTCATTTGACAACTAAACACAACATAAATGGAATTGAAATTCTAATTCTAACAATTTCCAATTGCTATTGGAATGTTTAAATTTCATCCAATTCATTCAAATTCTAATTTCTATAAAAATTACAATTACAATTCCAAAACATTCCGTAAACCAAACATCCCCTTAATATTTCAAGGATCAAACCAACACAAAATAATATATATTTCAATAAAATCACTTTATCATAGTCAACACCCACGTATATCAAATCAGTTTAAATGATTGCTTACTTTTTTTGCAAACACTAAGACTTAAGGGAGTGGGGCGTCTCCCCCTCCCACGTCGCCCCTAAGTCGCCCCAAACACCGCCTCCATCGGCGTCCCCCATCGGCGTCCCCCCTTGCCCGTCCTCTTCTCGTCGCCCAGCTCTCCTCACACAACTCAATTTGGCACAAAATTTCAGGAGACTCCCCCCTCCAACTTTTCAAACAACCAATCAAAAAACCTTAACTTTTCAAACAACCAATCACATCTTTCTTTGGCAACTTGAGTTGCCCCAAACACCACGCCCCCTTTTTTGCTCAAAATCCTCTTATCTGACGTGGCGCCACGTGTCGCAAGACGCCCCCTCTAAAGGTTGCCCCACTCCCTTCAGTCTAATGTACTTTACTTTAGTGCACTATGAAATAAGTAGAAGAAAATCTGGCGACATCCAAGTTCATATACGCCTTGGCTAATAATTAATAAACTAGTTCCATCAGCTGTGATTCTATTAGTTTCACGTCGATCCCTAATCGAGCTTGAAAAGCCTGCATAAATTATAAAAAGTTGAAGTCTTGAGGCATGATTTCCTTAATGTATAGATAAGCATCTAGCTCTTTGCAGTTAAGAGTGTTGCTAGAGCAATTAGGCTGCGTACCAAATATTGATATAAATCCGTATTCAAACTTGTATATACAGTATGATATCCATTATACGGAAATACCATATGGTATGGAACGCTCAAAATGTATCAAAGCGAGTCCTTAATGTATTTAAATAAGGTCGGCATGATAATTACCACAAAACTATGTTTTGTTAGTAATCCTCTGGTACTTGTTTATGTTGCCTAACAACGTTTTTTAAGATCATGTTTTTTTGGGTGTTAATATTCCCACGTCCCTCCGTATCTCTCTCTCTATATATAGAGATATATATAGATATATATGGAGAGAGAAATAGAGTGAAAAAGATGTAGTAAGAAGATTTAGGGGTGTGAAAATAGAATAATAGTTTTTTTTTTTTTTTTTCTTTTGAAGTTGTAATTTAGCAAATCGTACAAGCATATACACACAACTAGAAAATAGGGTGGTTTTTTCTGACAAAAACCATTTCGTTGGGAGAATGGTCTTGAGAAAGTGATGTATGCACCTGAGCATGAACAGTGCAGTAGATATGGTGGCCAACGGTACAAAAGCTAGAACTAGTAATTTCAGCACCACCTTGTTCTATGACTCTCAACACTTCAAATGGCACCACTTTCTTGTTATTCACCATGAATATCATGTTAACCTCTAACTTCAGATCCATTGATTCCATGACTCGAACCACCTTTAACATTGGTTTGTTATTGCTGGGCTCACAATTATGGTTAACTTCCTTTTCTAGCTCTTCTTTCCTAACCTTCAATCTTTCAACGCCTTCCTTCAAGTGTATCAGTGACGCCGTCGCTCCATCCAATAACTCTGGCAATGACTTCCAGTCCTGTAATCATTGTCAATATTAATTTATAGTACATATGTGTGTCTACTTCATCACTTTAGTGCATGTGTGTGTGTGCTTCTGTGCAGCTACCTACAGAGATAGATAGAGGTACATATGGTTGAAGATGAAGAAGTGTAGCGAGTGTGCAGTAGAGGCCTTTCATATGATCTCTGCGTTGCTTTTCTCTCTCAGCCCGAAGTGCTGCAGTTGAGCTTATGCGCCTCATTTTGATTTGGTTTATGGTGGATGTACTGCACCTGTGGACTCGATCTGTGGTGATTCAAGCGACTTAGAAAATTGGACTGAGGTCTTCGCATGAAAGTCAATGTCAAATGAACATCATTAATGCGTTTGAAATGGAATCCAGATTCTTCGTAGTAATTGCCATGACAGAATTGATAATATCTAGGGCTAGGGCTGTAAAGGAACTAAAAGGCTTGTAAGGCCGGAGGGTATGGAGGGTCACCAGGGCCATGTCATCATCTATAGCGTCCATAGGCGCTATACCTCCACACCGACCGATTCAAGAGGGGGCGCTATAGATGAGGCTCCATGGTGGTAACGAGCCATTCTCGAGTGAAGCGAGGAGAATTAAAGGTTTTGTTACCGTTGAACGGTAACATTTAAAAAAAATTTAATTTCCTTTTTTATAAATTAATCCTATAAATACCCACCATTCTTTACATTTTTTATACCATTCCTTTCACTTTCTCTACTTTTTTTAATACCATTCTCTACACATTTTTTACATCATTCTGTACAATGTTTCCCAACAACCCAAGTCAATGGGACCCGAGCAATCCGTTTTGACAAAGTTTGTAAAACAACGAGCAAGAGGACCGATATCGGCGAGACCCGCGTACGGGTGAGCTTGGATATTATCCGATGCCACCAAGCACCCCAACTTCTCCTCATCCCACCACTCCACCGATGCCCGGTTTTTATGGGTATTATTCTCAACCCCCATTTTTTTTCCCAAAACATAACTCAAAACGTACCCCAAACTCAAAACATAACCGAAACCCAAAACACAACCCAAACCCAAACCGAATCCGTTCACGAAATCCAAGTCGAACCCTATTCTAGAAAAAAAGTGAAGTCATCGAAAGAAGGATGAGTCCGAAAAACGTGTTACTAAGAAGGAAGAATTCGAGTTGGCAAAAACATGACTCAACGTATCGGAGGACTAGATTGTTGGTAAATTTTATCTCCATATATTTTTTACATACTTTTATAAACATATAGTTTTGTAAATTTATTTTTTAAATCAAACATGTTCTTTTGTAAATACATTTTTTTATAGGAAACGACCAAAACTAAAAGATATTTTGAGGTCGTATACGTGAGAAGTTTTTCGTCGCAATGGGTCGTGGCGAATATCGAACATATTCTTTTGTAAATACATTTTTTTCTAGTACCTTGTATTTTTTTAATGACATTGTAATGTGATTATTTTTTTTATGAAATTATGTTTTTTTTTTAATTTTCTAGTTATTAAAATTGGCATTTAATTTAAAAAAATAAATATATAAATAAAAAAAAATAATTATGTAATGATGACGAGGGCTCCATCCCACACCCTGCAAGTTAAAGGGGGGCGTGATAAAGCTCCCTGCCTGACGTGGATACTACGTGTCGCTGACGTGTGTTGATAAAGTCCCTAAGAGCTCCATTCCACACCCTCTAGCCTAAGGAAGTAGAGATTTACTAGTTATTGAATTAACCAAGTCGTGCTTAAATAAATTTATACCCAAAAATTTAGCTCCTTTAATTCTGCAAGTATAGCTGTTCAATAATATTAATAGTAATAATAATAGTATTACTAATAGTAATAGTAATATTAACAATAGTAATTGTAATAATAATAATAATAATAATTATTATTATTATTATAATCTTAAAAGGAAATGTCGGTGCAATTTACGTTTATTGTCCCTCCTGCATTTGTCCCATCTGCCCTTCAGGTCTCATTTTGTGTTGAGCTTTCAATTAACTAAACAATAAACAATTGAGTAAATTACAAAAATTGTCCTTTATATATGTCACTTATTGCAAATTGTGTCCTTTATCTTCAATAATTACAGAAAACGTACTCAATTTTTGCAAACCCTTTCAAGTTATGTCCTTTAACCCTAACCCTAACTCAGTTAATTTTTTGTGGTTAAAATGGACCAAATGGAGCCCACATGAGGGTATTTTGATCATTTTACTCTCATGTGAGGTCCATTTGGTCAGATTTAAGCACAAAAATACCGTCATGTGGGGTCCATTTGGTCAGATTTAACCACAAAAATTAACTGAGTTAGGGCTAAAGGACATAACTTACAAGGGTTTGCAAACATCGAGTACGTTTTCTGTAATTATTGAAGACAAAAGACACAATTTGCAATAAGTGACATACATAAAGGACGGTTTTTGTAATTTACTCTAAACAATTGGGTTTCGCTATTTCTCTGTTTCCTCAGTTTTTCATTTGATACAAATCTATAGGGGTGTGCACGGTTCGGTTCGGTTCGGTTTTTTGGTAAAATCAAAACCGAAATGTCGGTTTTCGGGTTTTAAAAACCGTTCGGTTTCGGTTTTTTTCGGTTTCGGTTTTTCGGTTTTTACGTCGGTTCAGTTTTTCGGTTATTTCGGTTTTTGGAACAAAATTATGTAAGATTCAAAAAATGAAAAGTATAATTTATATTATAACAATCTTTTTATATGTTTACATTTAAATTATTATAGTTAACCTCTTTAATTAATATTGTTTACATAAACCTAACTTTCTAATCTTTTTTTATGTTTCTTCAAAGTTTTTATTAAATTTTGTTATACTTATAGGTAATAATAAACCATTTCAGTTATAATGTTTTTATTATAAACATTTAACTTTCAAGAATAAAATTAACATTTTCTACTAGCATTGGGTTAAACACTTAAACAATTTAAACTTAAACATAAAAATATATGGATTGTAACTTATCGGTTCGGTTCAGTTTTTTTCGATTATTGAAAAAGTTTATCCGAAAACCGAACCGAAATTTTCGGTTATTAAAAATCCGAAAACCGAACCGTCGGTTTTTGTTTCGGTTCGGTTTTTTCGGTTCGGTTATTTCGGTTATTCGGTTACGGTCCGGTTATTTCGGTTTTTTTGCTCACCCCTACAAATCTATATTTTTGTGGCTAACAAACTATCGCACAAATTCTTCCTCTCTGCTCTGATCAACTACACATCCATTGCATCTCCTGCCATCTGCGCATCTGTATTTCGCATCACTTGGCCGGAAACGCCGCCGCCTCCGCCGCTGCTTGATTAGGTCAGCGCCTCAGTGGTGGTTTCACCGCCGAATGAAGCAATGAGCAACGAAAGCAATTGGGATGTAGAGTGAGGTAGTGGTTGATGAAAATCAAGTGTTGATTAGGGTGTAAGAAGTAAGAACAGATATGAGATATGCGATCTGGGGTTTCTAACACCACACAACCACCAAAGGAACCGCTCATCGACAAATCTGGTGTGATTACAGATCTAACCCCACAAAAGAAATGATTTTGAATAGTGGTATTAACAGTTAAAGCTCTTCCTAACTTCCTGATGTGTAGAGGAAATGATACACAAGATTTCAAGGCGTTTTTGAAACGCTATACATGGGGGTGGTTAGGTGGTGTAGTGGGGTTGAGAGTGTATACAGAGGGTAAGGGGTGTGGTTAAGGGAGATTTCAAAAGAAAAATGTTTTTTTAATTTGAAGAAGTGGAAGTTGGGTGCCTGATGGAGTATTGGAGTGTACCTAGACTTTTTCAAAGCAAATTACTCCAAGTGCAGCAAAGATGGTTGTTTATCAAATAAATTTTCTTTCTTTTGTTTATCCAATTTCACACGTATATGATTAAAATGATATTATTTTATTACATTAAGTGTTAAAATGAATTAGGACTTAAATAGTTCATGACATCTGTTTTGAGATGATGACAACTTTAAATTGTTAAATAACAACCCAATTAATCTAGAACTTAAATGTTTTTTAAGTTGTTCGGTTTTTCAAACTGCATGATGCTTATCTCTAAGTATACTATTATGATTTATTTTTTATATACGTTCAAACTGACCCGTCGTAATGAGCGGCCATCGTGTTTATCTTTATATACATTTTGGTGTGAATTATGTTCGAATAATTTAGTTTTCGTATACAAAAACGTAACTTTTCAGTGACTTTCAAATACATTGTCACGACGTAGTGTTTTAGTATCACGTTCGCGATTTGCTTATAGATCCTTTCATATGTCTTGAAATATTTCCATGTAAAAAAAAGGAAAAAAAAATATTTGTTAATACTAAGAAATAATAAAACAGAAAACTAAAAACAAATTTATATCGCAACATGCGAGACATCCAACATTAGAGATTCAATATTTCCAACTTTCATTTTTTGATAAGTGACACATTGATCCATAACTTTTGTTAACAACTTTGAGCCTCTTTTTTGTTTAAATCACTTTTACGAACTTATACCGCTATGTGTAAGACATTCTACTTTTTTAATCTATGCCTAACCATGTTGATGTCGTGAAGGTAACGTGTGTAACAAAGTAAAAAATGCATCACATCACACTCAAGCACCAAACATTCATGTCATCATCGTAACGCGTGTAACCAAGTAGCAAACGCGACGTTGTCGCCGCAACGCGCGACACGGGTAAAGATCTAGTTTCTATACGAAGTGTAACATGCGTTGAATACACATTTACATTTATAGTGTTAGATCAATGATTATTATTTTTTCTATTTAAAGTGTATGAAGCGAAAAAAAAAGAAAAAAAAAAGAATTCGGTGACATTTTCGTAAATACGATAATTATGATATGAGTTAACTGTCATTTTCGTCCCTGTGGTTTGGTCACTTTGGCCATTTCAGTCCATTTTTCAAAAATGCGCCATTTTCGTCCCCCACGTTCTGGAAAGGTGTCATTTCAGTCCAAAAATCATAACCCAGTTAAGTCAGTTAGTAAATAAGGACTGATTGTGTAAATTTGTAACAAAAAGGACCATTTAAGTAAATATTAAACACCACCACCACTAGCCCTGCCACCACCACCACTCCGCTGCCACCACCACCGCCACCACAGCCCTGCCACCACCACCACTCTGCTGCCACCACCGCCACCGCCACCACAGCCCTGCCACCACCACCACAGCCCTGCCACCACAGCCCTGCCACCACCACTACAGCCCTGCCACCACCGCCACCACAGCCCTGCCACCACCACCACTCCGCTGCCACCACCACTCTCACAGATCGTAAACAACTCCCCACGCTTTGTAATTGTTCAATAAGCATGCCCGACACCACGTGAAATCAGAGTTTTTATAAAAAATTCAAAGTGGAATTAATCCACAGAAGTTTGTCGATTAAGTGTCAAATTGTTGTGTTATTTAGAGTCCCTGAACCCATACGAAACTCTCACACCCTTCAAAATCCTTTACCCCTTCGAAAATACCCTTTGTTCATCGTCTGCAAGTCTCGCCGGAATACCCGTCGCAAATTCAACTGTTTGCTCCTACAGAAAAAATATAAATAGTAGAAATGGTATTTGACTTTCTATATAAATGGATTAACAAAATTTAGTTGATAACAAGATGTGGATTGAATATATAACTAACAGGTGCATGCTTTTTTGTCCAGTCATCTAACTGAGTTTCAGGAGTCCAAGAGTCGCCATAGAAGAAATCCGGAACAACTACATAATATCCAGTAGCTGCAACTTTGTCTGCAAGTTGCCTGCAAAGTTAAATGATTTACAATCTACACTCAAAATCCCATTACATAAGGGATCCACCAGCTGAATATATAAAGTAAACTGGCAACTGGAAATGGTCTTTTAACAGATAAATGGTACCTCATCTTTTAATGCTACCTCTAAAAATTTATTTGGATTCATTCATGTATAATTTAATTAAAGATTTTCCACTTCTAAATGGTAGCTTTATAGAGAGTTAACTGCCATTTACGATCTGTGAGAGTGGTGGTGGCAGCGGAGTGGCGGTGGTGGCAGGGCTGTGGTGGCGGTGGTGGCAGGGCTGTGGTGGTGGTGGCAGGGCTGTGGTGGCGGTGGTGGTGGTGGCAGCGGAGTGGTGGTGGTGGCAGGGCTGTGGTGGCGGTGGTGGTGGCAGCGGAGTGGTGGTGGTGGCAGGGCTAGTGGTGGTGGTGTTTAATATTTACTTAAATGGTCATTTATGTTACAAATTTACACAATCAGTCCTTATTTACTAACTGACTTAACTGGGTTATGATTTTTGGACTGAAATGGCACCTTTCCAGAACGTGGGGGATGAAAATGGCGCATTTTTGAAAAATGGACTGAAATGGCCAAAGTGACCAAATCACAGGGACGAAAATGGCAGTTAACTCTTATGATATTAAGCAAATAATTACACTATATAGTTTAATAATTATTATGCCGTACAATTTCTAGTGTAATAACTATTACACTACAAATTTGTTCAATTGTAATTTATATATCATCAATTTGGAACACACTTGTGCAATAAGGTGTTGTACGCATGGCTTCAATTGTGTTTTGTGTATTAGGTTTTTATACGCTACTTTCTTCCCTTTGTAACTCTTCCCATTTGTTGCCATTTTTCTTTTCCGCTTACAATGCTCTTCCCACCTCCTCTTTTTCCCTCATTACGTACACCCACCTAGGCGTTAGAGAGAAAAGATAACACTTTCGATTTGTGGTGTTAGCAGTCCATGAATGTGACGAAGGAAACCAACGGCTTCTCTAGCGACCTTAATCGTTCAAACCACTCAGCTGTACCTAAGTATAGCTTTGTATAAATGAAGCTCTGAACACCAACGATGACGATGGCGACGAAGGTGAACTGCTGCCAATGGCGACGCCGGCGACGACTTTGATTAATATGGGGCTTTTTTCGACTATCCTTTCTACCAACCATGTTTGCTTCTAATATGTTGATTTGTTAAATTCTTGTTTTTTTCGTGGTCATGTTGTCGACATTTGGTGTTTTTGGTTTCGATTATTTCGGTTGTCTGACGTTTGGGGCTTTGCTAAAGCTTTGTCGTCGTTCAAGAGACTTTCGCCTTCCAAGGTTTGATTTCCGTTTTTGTTAGACTAATCTGATGTTTGTATTTTGCTTTCTATGCCGATTCGGTTTTGTTTATTGATGCTTTCTTTTATGTTCAGTTTTACCCATTTTTACCGTTTTCTAGGTTTCTTGCATGTTTATCTTCTCAACCGATCAGAGGTTAAACCCTACTCAGATGTGTTTTATCAATAACAAGAGAAGAAGAAAGTCATTGCCATGGCTTCAACAGCGGCGATGGGATGATTATAACCTCTAACGACGGCAGTGGAAGGTGTAGTGCTTAGATCTTGGGTTGGTTGTGAGTTCCCAAAGTAGCTCATAGAATGTGATGTTGTTTCTAGTAACCAAGGTAAGATCCAACACTTTTAACCCTATTTTTTTCTTATCTGACTCAAATCTGGCATATATGATGTTCAAATTGTTGGTGTTCTCAAGATTTTTTTAGGGTTTAAGGTGGTTATTCCAGATGTCGTGTGACAAAAGACAAAATTACAGGTAAATCCGTACAACCTAATCATAGTTAATTATATAATTAGGTGCATTTAGACTTAATTATGCATTAATTGATCCACAAAGTCTAGCAATGTCCTGAAAATTCATGAATATTTGCATTTAACACAATCGTATTCGTCGTGTCGCCTTACGATGAAAATAGTCTTAACAAATGTTTGGGGGATTATCCAGTTAACAATTTAATTTCAAAAATGTTCCAATATGCCTAGAACGAATTGGGCATTATTATATGTTTGATGAAAACAACGGATAAACACCTATTAGAATACGTATATATTCTAATTGTCCAGTAAAATGCGCAAGCATTATTTTTGGTCCATTTTTAACAAACATGACTTATAATTTTCGCCAAACGACTACTAGCACTTGATTAGAGTATTATCGCATAAATGATAGTTAATCGATTAATTAGCACAACCAAGGAATCTTTTAGCATCAAGTCATCATCAAAGCATAATCTAGAACCAGTTAACCTCATTTAGTGCCCTAATGCTAGATTACCCTCCTAAACAACCTCATTAGCCCTAACCACCTAAATATCTCCAAAGTCATCATCATATAAGATCTTATTAGTCAAATATTTTACCGACCCAAAACCCCCATTTATCCCCTCTCCTCATGGCTCCAAGGGGGCCCCACCACCCTAACATCTTGTGTTAAGTAAAGACCTTACAAGCATGGTGAATGTTGACTAAAAAGGGTTGCAAATATGGTTGAAGATAAGGAGAAATATATGGCCATTCACACTAGCATTTCACCTCATTCCAGCACTTAACAAAAAACAACAACAAAAACTCTCTTTTATCCTCTCCTCTCTACCTACAAACCAACCCCTCTCCCCTCACATCTCATTTTTCAAAACTCAAACAAGACATCCAAGGGTTCTTACAAGGTGTTCGGTCACGCAAGGAAGCTTGTTCTTGCAAATTTATGGGGTTTTCTCTTCTGTTATCTACAAGAATGTTCTTCCCTAGCCTAGTGCGAGTAGTAAGCTAGCTCTTAATCCTTGTTTTTAAGTTTGATTTAATGTTACGAATACAATAAAATCACCAAAGATGTTTTTAAGATACGTAGAAGGTTTAAAAAGAAACAAGATATATTTTATGTGGTATTGGTGATTTGTGATGATCTTGAGATATATACTTGTTTAACTCATTGGTGATTGAAAGTGATTTCACATGTTTAATAAGTGTAGAGATGGATTAAACTTGTTAGAAAAAGAAATAGTCATGGATATTGCTCTTGAATATTTTAGGGTTTTTATATAAATTACATCAAGTCTTAGATCTTGTTAAAAAGTATAGAAATATTGATGATGATTATTAGATGATGGCAATGATGATGAGGATTAGAGGATGATAATGATCTAGGGTTAACAAGTTAAAAACTATAAAGTTAACAAGTCATGATAAAACATGGTAAACTAGGGTTTTAAAAGCATTAAACGGATATTTTCACTTATTAGGTGTTATGTTTATATTTGTGAACATACAAGGATAACAAAATACCATGGTTAAAAACTTGAACATTTAAGGTCTTAAAAGTTTAATGAATAAATATACATACTATGGACTATATTGATCTACTTTAGTAAAATATAGATATATACATATTTGAAAAATCTTATGTGGAAAAATTAAGTTTAGAAGAATAAATGAGATTTGGTTTCGAAAACGAGTTTCAAAACCTAAGGGAAATTTTGGGATAAAATACATGATTTTGGTGAAATCCGGGTTCTCGATAAAACGACAATAATACAGAATATTTGGACGCATCTACACACACACACACACATATATATATATGTCGGGCGAAAATGAATATTACCAACCTATTGTATATATATATATTCGAGCTAATTATAGAAATATATATTTTCGAGCCGATTGCAAAAATATAATATTTCCGAGTTATCGTAAGAATATATTTTCCACAATATATTTCTTGGAAAACCGAAAAAATACTAAGAGTTAAATGATTAGAGGATATATATATATATATATATATATATATATATATATATATATATATATATATATATATATATATATATATATATATATATATATATGTGTGTGTGTGTGTGTGTGTGTGCCTATGTTTATCTTGACACACTTAGAAAATACGATTTAGTATGTAGTATATATGTATATGTACACATTACTTGTTACGTGCTCGTTGATTGAAAATGTGTGTGTGTGTATGTGTGTGTGTACGTATACACGGAAGATAAACAAAACGTTCATGACAACGAACGGGGTTTTGGAAAATGAACATGAATAATATTAAAGATATTACTTTTGACAAAATCGAACTTGGAAAAGATTTTGAAATTTTCAATAATGAAGGATAAATGTAAACTCTGTTTCTCATGGGTTTTTATAGGGTTAATGGAACAGTGGTATCATCGTGGATAATGGTTACCTTTTAGTCCACGTGGCCAGTTTCTATTTGTCATAGCAAACCTTTGTTGAGAAAGTGGGTCCTACTAAGGAAACACACCGATGAAGAAATAAAAGATATGTTTCAAAATATTTGTTTGAAGCCTCTGTTGTGCTCAATAGACCTTTGGAAAATGTGATCTGTGTTTTGAACCATCTGATTGACTTTTGGTCAAAAGTGTTTTGAAACCTCTGTTTGAAACCTTTCTTGGGTTAAACAGAGTTGTGGATGAAAATAGTGGTAAATGATAAAGAAACAATGGTTTTGTTTGACTTTGAAGTCAAACAGTTGTTTTGAAAATCAGTGGTTCTTTTGCCTTAAACGGTGGTTATCGCACTTGAACAGACTTTTGAACCATTTAAACGGTTGTTTTACGCCTTTGAACATAGTTTTTGTTCTTGGTGATTTTTTTCAATCTTTTCTCGATTTTTAAAAATTATATTTTGGTTCTTCTGAATTTAATGAAACAAAATAAATTTTGGATTTTTCAAGGCAGTTTTCTTTCTATAACTGGGACAGAGGATAGATGCACAGGTGACCTATGTTGGTACTTTTAAATTATGAACACTGGTTCCTTGCACATGATGGTGAATGGGTTAATCTTGCAGATGATCCAAGGCATTATCTGCCTTAGATTTGGTGTTATCAACCACTACAATAGCTTGTTGGGATTGGTCTTTAATCACTAGGTGTTGTTTAAACAATCTCCAACAAATGTTTTTGACCCTCTTCAAGTGCTTGCACACTTGGGTCAATAGAGGGTTGGCCATTTCCAACAAGGTGTTGATACCCATGAGGATGCATGTTTACCCTTGATTTTTGAGGCTGTGATACAAGTTCTGTATACCTGTAAGGCGGTTGCCCATAGGCTCTAGGCAATGCATTTTATGATACAACAGTGTGATCAGACTCAACACTTTTAGGAAGAGAATAGTTATTCCTGTTACCCGACCCATCTTCCTTTTTGAAATTCGATTTCTTACAAGACCAGTTTTTGTTAAAATTATGTTATCTAAGAAATGAGCACTTTTGAGTAAAATGGTTGCTTTTTCCACAGATGGTGCACCCAAGAGTGGATTCACGGATGTTGTTGTTTTGATTCATATCAAGGGCTTTTAACGTGAAATAGTCTTTTACCCAGTGATTCATTTTACCACAAAAATTACACAACATATCTGGAATCTTGTCTTTCCTCTTACCTTTGTCTTTTTTCTCAGAAGCAGATGATTTAACCTATGTTTTAGTGTTGGTGATAAGAACAAGTTTTATCTTAGGTTGCTTAAGACCATCAGGGTTTGCAAAATCAATTGGTTTGAAATTTTCAAGATCATCACAGTCATCTAACCAAGTAGGTTTAAAATATATTTAGGTTTTCAGATAGTTTATGGTTTTCCAAGAGTGACATTCTTGGCACTAATTTCAATGATCCTGATTTCTTTTCCAATTAACTTGGCTGAGATGTCTTCAATAGATTTAGAGCATTTAGAAGTTTTGGTATTTTGGTGAGGTTTAACAAGACCTGCAACAAACTTCTCATTGCCATTTATCTGTTTTACTAGCATCTTTTCATAATCAGAGCAAGATTACACCCATTTTTCAAAAGTGTTTTGGGTGGACTCCAACTCCTTTTTGCAGTTTTGATATTTTCTATCATTGACTGGAGTTGGTTTCTGATTATGGATGCTTCATGTTTTAAGGTGCTGATTTCTTGATCCTTTTCAGTTAGTCTATTAATGAAATCACTTTTTAGTTTTTCTAACACAATTTCTCTAACTTGGACCTTTTCACGAAGGTTTTCATTTACCTCCTTAATGTTAGCAAATGCTATGATACACTTGTCTAAACATAGTTCTTTTAGAACTTGAGGCGATACCTTCGAGATAGCAACCTTCAAATTATTAGCATTGATGGAGTTTGTGGTATTATTTGGATAGATATTGGCTTCTTCTGCATTACCCTCTTCACAAACAGATGTTTGTCTTAGGGTCTCTATAGTTTCACCAACCGAGCTTTCACCAGCAGAGTTTTCATTTTCTCGAGACTCTCCACCTGAGGTATCATTGCAAGCCATAAACAAAAGTTTGCATGCTCATCATCTTCATTTGCTATTAAAGTAAAATTTCTGTCAATTAAGTTTTTAGGCAAACTGCTCCAATCAACAAAGCCTTGTGTGGAAAAGCTTTGTTGATTTTGGCTCAACTGCTGCAAGAGCAGGAACAATTTGAGGTGCTGGAACATGTTATATGGGCATTTGAACATATTGAACTTGAGGAAGTCGGGCTTGGATATATTGCACAAATGCAGGACTAGCAAAATGGGTTGTGTTTTGAACACTTGATGTAGGGGTATTTTGGGTATTTTGATAAAAGTGTGTTTGATAACTAGCTTGTGGTCTTTGATTTGGATAGGTAATGACAGGGGCCGAGTTTTGACTCCTGCATTCCCTAGCAAAATGACGTAGCTGATTACATTTAAAACACGTTATCTTGGACATGTTCAACCCAACCCTAGATCTCCCATTAAGTCCTGGATAACTTCTACTAGTTTTCTTGTAAAAATTGTTTGCTCTCACACTTAGTAGAGCCACCTGGTGTAGAATATCCATTTCCTAAAGACCAATGGGATCAATGTACTTAATATGATAAAAAAAACAAATGTCAGATTATCTAGATTATGACTGTCATCACTAGCAGTAAATGCGTAGTTTGAGGAATGTTGACCATAATTAATTCCTATTGATATGTTAATAAAGTGATCATAACTCATGTCATTTATCATTCCTGTTGATGAACTTTCCTGACCTAGAAGTGTTGTGTTCCGAATACATATTCGTTAGACACTTTTCTAGTTTCCTAGGGCTTCTTTTTCTAGACAAGCTCTCTTCCAAATGTCAAGAGCTTTCCATGAAGCTGGGTTAGTGTCATATCTTTGAAATTTGGAGTTTTTCTCATCACTATCGCAATTATATCCAATTTCTCAGGTAAAGACCTCAGAAATCCGTTACTTAAAGTTTATTTTGTGAACTCTTTGTTCACCAAATTTAACTTACTGATTAAACATAAAAACCTTTCAAATTATTGTGCAAGGGTTTCTCCCTTGACATGAGTGAAAGTCTCGTATTGTTGGTTGAGGATCTTATGAGTCTTCTGGAGAACTTCCTCTGTACCACCAAACTGCTCTTTCAAAGCATCCCATAGCTCTTTAGCACTTTTACAATTTAATAGGCCAGCATAGATACCATTCGGCAGCGCCATAGCCACAATGATGAAGGCTTTCTCATCAAGCTCGAATTTTTGATAATATTGCTCTAAGTAGTTTTTATGCTTCTTTGGCTGAGATACATTTGGGTTTTAAAGAATAACAGAGTCTGTGAGAGACACTTTATCAGTTCTTCACTAAACAAATTTGAGCTACGAACTGGATTTGGGTTTTAAAGAAAAACATGGTCTATGAAATCAAGTTTAAACGTGACCAAGCTCTGATCTTGCAAACAAATATTGATTATGAAGATAATATTCACAAACTAGAAGTCATTTTTTGTTTTTCATTAATCATACAAGATTCAAATGTTTTACAACTCGGCTGACTCTACAAACTCCCCCTCAGCTGATCATACAAACAAATTAGTTCGTACAAGAGAAAATGTGAGTGTGTGTGATAAATATATGACTAGCAGGTGTGATCAATTTATATAAGTACGAAAGCTTTGTTTAGTGATTGACTTACGTCACCCTGATAGTGATATCTAACATTCCTAACAGAAAAGATTCCTCAGATATTAGCGAACATCTGAGCAAATCCTATCCTTTAATCTAGGCTATACTAAACACTGATAAGATAAATACAGTTACATTGAGAAAAAAATTGTCTAAGCTATCATCTGTTGTAGTTGTCCAAACATTTGTTTGGCCTAATAGATGTTTGGTCTTCTTTATCAGACCTTTGCTTGATCAGGGCTTTGGTGTTCAACAGATGCTAGCCTTCAACAGACGTTGGTACTCTTGAACAACGGTTCCAAGTCTTCATCAGATGTTCTGAGTAGGTGTTCAAAATTCACTATCTTTGAGGAGAGACTAGTTCAATCTGTTGCTTATTTCTTGGTCAGTAGATCATGTTTTAGCTTTTGGATATTATTTGTTGTTTTGTAGGTCCAAGAATTAATAACTTAATATTTTTCTCTGTATAGAGCTCCTACATACATAAGTAATATTTAGAAGGGGAAACAAGAAAAATGTTATTGGGTGGGAGGGGGTTATGTAGGCATTCTAAAACCTAACAGGGTTGCTTAGGATCATGTCACTACTGAGAAAAAGATGGTGGTCTAGGTTTATGCCCTTTAAAATTATTAAACATTTCCCTTTTTTCTACTGGTGGTAGAGATGCAAAACTTACCCCTAGAACTTGGCCAACATTACCTCACCATAAAGCTTTGTAATGAACCTAGTGTGCTATAGCCAAGTTAGAAAACCACATTGGTTCAGTTCATCTAGACCTGTTCTTAGCTATTAAAAGTGATGTGGGGAATGAGTGTGGAACCCGATATTAGGCGTGATCCCTGGTTACTTGACAAACCACTCAATTCAGTTTTCCCTAGATTGTTCGTGTTAGGGATGACTAAATTCTATTGGGTAGTTGATTGGTACATTATAGTAAATGGGATTTTGTTGTCTATTTTGTGGAATTTGAAGGTGTAGGTTTTAGACGGGGAGGCTTCCTCTAATATAGCTAATCTGATGGCTACTATCTCTTCTCGGGGGATTCGGTTAAAAAATTCCTCTAATATTGCACAGTCTCATGCCAACAATATTTTGGATTGGATTTCCTAGTTTCCTAGGAAGTTGGATATGTTTAAATGGAGAACTATATTGTCCCAGCTCCCAACAATGGATGCTCTTATTAAGCATAGGATCTTGGATGGTTCGAATGTTTATAATTTTTGTTGGTCTGTTGCGGAAACTGTTCACCACTTATTCACTTGTTAACTATCACTAGTGCTCTAGTGGTGGCCACGGGTATTTAAGTTCCACCTATGTTGGACCCAAGTGAGTTTTCCCCTCCAGGTCTCAAGTTCGAGTGTGGATGATAGCGATTTTCTCATTGAGGGGTTTAAATTGAGGATCTATTGTGCGAGTGGGCTCTCTAGCGCGGACCCGATTAAGACAACGTATGCTAAAACTCCCGACATTCGCGAATAATTTACACCTTTCAAAAAAAAACTTATTCACTTGTTATTTGGCTTCGTTTGTGTCGCCAGACATTTTTAGTAAGTGGTGCAAAAAATTTCCCCTATATATTCCTTTCGGTAGCTGACCTTCTTGAAATTCACTATAAGAATCATAATGATTGACCTCATCAATTGAATGAGGGGAGATATGTATTTATAATAAAACATTACAACAATCACTCCTATAATTTAGGAGATACTTAATAATGAAAAGATACACCAAATATATTACAATAATAATTGTTAGCTAATAACCCCCTTCAATCGGAATGGTGGCGGCCCAAGATGCAACATTGCACGGAACTGTTCGAACTGCGCACGCGGAAGACTCTTAGTGAATATATCCGCCACCTGTAGATTGGTCGGAACAAATTTAGTATAAAGCTTCCCTGAATATACAAGTTCCCGAATGAAATGATAATCCAAGAATAAAACATCAACCAGATGATCTTCAGTTAACTTGCTTATAGACAATAGCTTCTTCGTAAGACCAGGAACCACAAGAACATTACGAAGAGTAATATTGCGAGCTATTGTAGACGTCCCTGTGTGTGAGATAGGAAGTGTCTTACCATTACCAAAAACAACACAATTTTTACCTTTATAAGGAGTGGAATTGTGGACCGTATCTGTAGGAGGAACCATGTAATCTGTGGCACCTGAGTCAGCGCGCCAATCGGGAGAATCGTCTGTTACATGACATTGAGCATGAAAAGCTTTGGCTAAGGACTCGTCGGAAGGAGCTTGAGATGCAAACAAATGAAGCTGAGGGCAAGCGTTTGCATAGTGACCATTTGTAAGGCAAAGCTGATAGTGGGGTGGTCGACGTTGCTGTTGTCCACGTCCATGCGAAGACCCACGGCCACAGCTACCAGAATAGGAGCCCCGGCCAGATCCAGACTGTTGCGCATTGAAAGCTATGGCAGGGGTGTCAGAACCATGCAAAGATTGGATAAATAACTCCTGACTTTCGGTTTGAGCCACAAGATCGTTGAACGATGGACGAGTTCGTGCCGTGCGAATGGTGGTGGAATAAACTTCATAAGCCGGAACAAGACCACAAAGATACCAATGTAAGCCATCCATCTCATCAACAGGATACTAATAGCTGCAAGTTAATCACATAAAGTTTTAAAGTGACGAGAATATTCGGTAACCGAAGACGTACCCTTTTTAATCAAACGGAGGGAGTCACGTAACGAATGAATACGCTCAACCGAAGCATTGTTGTAGGCATGTTCGAGAGCAGCCCAGATGTCATGAGAACCTTTGAGACCAAGAACTTCTGCAGCAACTTCCTCTGTGAGAGAGGATTTAATCAAGAGAACCGCTTTTTGATCTTTATCATCCCAAGCGGCTGCATCAGGATTCAGAAAGGATTTGCCATCAACAATAATCGAAGCTGGAGGCGGGGAAGCATCGGCGGAGACATGGGCCGATAGCTTATTAAAGTCGAGAACTGATAGCATCTGTTCTCGCCATACTAGGAAATTATAGGAGGAAAGTTTCATGTGCATCATGTGGTTAAAGGCTGTTATGGAGAAGAGTGTTTCAGATGAGGCGGATAGGGAAGCCATCGATGATAACATGATCGAAAAGAAGAACAAAGAAGAACAGGGATACGGTAGGATTAGGGTTGAGAGAGGGAGAGGAGAGATATGGCTGATACCATATAAGAATTATAATGATTGACCTTATCAATTGAATGAGGGGATATATGTATTTATAATAAAACATTACAACAATCCCTCCTATAATTTAGGACATAATAATGAAAAGTTATATCAAATATATTACAATAATGTTGCTAAATGCACTCCTTTTTTTTTTTAATTTTACTAGTTGCACTCCCCCCTTGAAGTTTGTATATAAATACAATCAACCCTTGTATTTTTAATTTTTTAAAAAATGGATTAGGGAACATCCATATTTTTATCAGGGTTTATCTACTTGGTTTATCTACTTGCCATAATTTAAATATCGAGATATACATGTTATTCATATATATATGAACGATTTTATCACACAAAAAAAGTGCAATAACTGAAAGAACGAGATTAAGAAAGACACTGAAGAAACAATTTAATGCAACTTTGATCTTCATCATAGTTCTAATTAGTTGAGCGTTAGCATGTATTCAACTTTTTTCATAAGATAGTTCTTTTAAAAAAAATAGATTGATAGTTTTAGTAGTAGAATTATATAACTCGATTAGCAGTGGGTTGTAAGCATAAAAAAGATATGACGCTCAAACTCAAAATTTGTTTATTATTTTATAATGTAGATTTAGGTGTTCATTTATAAAATTAATGTATATTGTTTTTTTTTTTCGTCTTACATTGGTCAATCGATTAAAAATGTATATTATTTTATATATGATGCTCAAACTCATGATGGTATTTAATCAGAAAAGTTGACAAATAAATGTGGCATAAAAGAAACCACATAATATCGAAAGTAGCTGTGGATCGCTATTTTTCAGAATCCAAAAACTGAAATTAAAATATTAGAGATGAATTGTTAGTGTAAAAGGTGTAATGAATGGATATTTAAAGGGTAGAATTTGAAAAGTTTTAAAATGATATTTTTGGAAAGGAGGTGTGAAAAGTAAAAAGTGGAGGTGCATTTAGCCACACCTCGGGTAATATTATTAAGAAGAGGATGGTGCAGTCGATACTTTTAGTTGGCTACCGAAGTTTATGGTGTGCTTGTAAGAGCTTTAGCTTTCCTGTGAATTAAAAGTTAGTCAAAGACTTCGAGGTTAGATTTCGACAAATCGAAAAGATTTGATATGTAACCGGTGCTTTTTTTGTTTATCTTGTTTTCTTTGTTGCTATAGTGCCCCTCTTGCTAGTTGTTGGCCAGTGTGTTTTGGCCTTGGTTTGTTTTAGTTAGATATGTCATATGATTTTTAATAAATAACTAATGCTTAATATTTAAAATTATATTTCTTAACAACTTTTCTTTTATTGAAATGAGTAAGTTAAGTATTTTGATTATTGATCATAAACTTTTATATCCTAAATTTTAACCCAGTGGCACAGTCAAGTGGTTTGAACTATGAATCTTTTGTGCTTCTCATTTCATTTTATAAATTTTTACAAATAACTAAATTCGCAAATGCATTTTATTTTATTGGAAAACATCAAGGTCTTTTAAGAGTGTAAACAAAGTCATCATATGATGCAGTTTCAAGCTCAATTAAATAACATAATATCAATTAGTTAATCAAATACTCAAAGAGGTTCAAGGACAATGTTCTTCAATTATAAATCAACAAAAAAAACTAATAAAATCATAAATCCTAGATCCTTTTATGTAGAATAGGAATCATATGCTAAATAGGAAACTAAATAAAAATAAATATAAGAAATTTTAATGTAGAATAATAAAAATAATCTTCAATTCAATCTCGTAGATAACCCTGCATCATAATCCGCTTCTTCAAAACAAAAAAAAAAAACTCGTCCTCGAGTTTTGTCTCCGAACCAAATCCACCCGGGTCAAGCGAAACATCTTGTTGTGTTTTGTTCACATTTAATTGACCCACCCAGAATGAGTGCAGACCCCATTTGCTTTTGCAATCGCTAAATTGCTGGGCTTCATTGGACCTGTCTCCGTTAACCTTTTAATATTTAGATCCTGACTAAAGGGACTACAATTGAAACATCCCCATTAATCAACCCACCTCCTTTTCCATATGGCCCACTAGAAAGAAAATATGAAATTGGTGTTATAAAAATATATTATTATTGGGTAACGATCAAATAGGAAACAATAGAATTATGATATGTGACAAAATTTAAAACGAAGAGTATGGGTATTTTAGTCAATTTTACCCAATCTTCTCTCTTCTTCTCCTCTCTGTAACTTTAAAACCCACAATCTTCAACATTTTTCTTCACTTTTTATCTCAATAATCACTAGATTATAGTGCGATTTTGGTCACCTATCAATGATTCAAATACCCAATCAACGTGTTCTTCAACTTTTTTGAAGAAACACAGTTTAACTTCATACAATATCTCATTTTTTTCATTTGATTTTGAAGCGAATCACTTGATTCGTTCCATTCGATCGCTGATAAGTGTTTCTAACATTCAAATTTCGTCAATTGGCGAAGAAATCTGATGAAATCGGCTTCGATCTATGTAAGAAATTTTTGAATTGCATTTTTACGCTCTAGGTTTTTGAATTGAGTCATTGCGTTTTACAAAGTAATCTTGGCGGGCATCCGGGGGCAGCGCCCCTATGATCAGGGTCCAAGGGGCAGCAGCCCCTGGCTGGGTCGAGCTGCATTAGAAAATTTAATTTTCTGAAAATTGCCTCATTTCGCAGACAAAAATTCGTAGACAGTTTTTAATCTCCTGCTTCCTGGTTCAGACAATTCACAGACAAAACATACACTGGTTCTATGCGTTTTTAGAAAGAACGCTTTCTTTTGTGTTTTTAGGCCATTGCGTTTTAGAAAAACCCATTTTTGAAGTGTTTTTAGTCCATTGCGTTTTAGGTAAAACACATTTTTATGTGTTTTCAGTCCATTGCGTTTTAGAAAGTACATTTTCTTTTGTGTTTTTAGGTCATTGCGTTTTAGAAAAAAAAAACATTTTTAAGTGTTTTCTGGCCATTGCGTTTTAGAAAAACACATTTTTGAAGTGTTTTTAGTCCATTGCGTTTTAGGTAAAAACACATTTTATGTGTTTTCAGTCCATTGCGTTTTAGAAATTACACTTTCTTTTGTGTTTTTAGGCCATTGTGTTTTAGAAAAAAGACATTTTAAGTGTTTTCTGGCCATTGTGTTTTAGAAATAAGACATTTCTTTGTGTTTTTTGATGCATTGCGTTTTAGGTAAAACACATTTTTATGTGTTTTCAGTCCATTCCGTTTTAGAAAGTACACTTTCTTTTGTATTTTTTAGCCATTGCGTTTTAGAAATAAGACATTTCTTTGTGTTTTCTGACCATTGCATTTTATAAATAAGACATTTCTCTGTGTTTTTTGTGCATTGCGTTTTAGAAAAAAATTCATTTTTTTACGTTTTTTGTCCATTGTGTTTTACGCAACTGAGTTTTCAAAAAAAAATAAAAAATATAGCAATAGTATACTCGTTATAAAGATAAAAAAGCGGTCATTTTTTGGTGCAATTTTTATAAAAAAAATAATGTCGTATGAAAAATTTATTAATGTTTAAAAAATGAGGGGGGGGGGGGATTGAAGGAGAGAGAAACTATTGTCCTGTATTGACTAGAATTCCCTTACACAAACCCACGCGCCTCTCTTTTTCTCTTCAATTTCACTCATTTAATCTTAGCCCTTGATTAAATCAACTGATGGTCAATATTACTTTCTAACCTTCCTAGCCAAAAAAACTTCTTATTATATACTAACCGTTATATTATTATAATTATCAACATCAAAAATAGATTAGCTTTCTCTCCAAGTTTTGTACTCTGTAATACATGTCTAAACTTTTCGAGATTTTAATAATAACTAAGCATTTTACATGAAAATGCATCCATTCAAAAACTTTTAAGAGTTATCATTCATACATAATTAAAACATTCAAAAGATAGTAATAATTGTTTATATAAGTTTTTTTAAACATAAACAAACAACATCATTGCGGAAGCTTAAAAAACGAGTGTTCGGTTCTTGTTACATGACTTGATCATCATCCGGATGCAACCTATTGTCACCTAACTTCAAAACCGACATAAAAGTTAGTTTTGATAAGTTAGAAACATGCTAAATCAAGTTCCATGAGTTAAATAAACAAAATTCAAACAATTTGCTACAGTTAGAGCCCTCGCGGGCGGCGACCGTAGTCGCTCAACTCTGTCGCGGGCCGCGACCATAGTCGCGTTACGCGACGGTGATGATGGGTTGGTGTCGTGCGACACGACACCTTGTTTTCGACAGTACGATGGCTGGTTTGTTGCTGCATATTCCCATCTCCAATTTTTTTTTTACCAAAATCAACTTTAAACATTCATAACATTGGTTTTATAAATCTGTTTTACGTGATTCTATTTCCTACGCGTCCGTAATTTAAATACAAACACGTTCACTATCATTATTTGCTAAAAACACCAGGTTATAGGCTGAAAGCCTATAAGTCCCCGTTTTATTTATTCGACCCGTTTAGTTATTTGCTAAAAACACCAGGTTATAGGCTGAAAGCCTACACGTCGTACTTACACATTTTCCCGGGCTTGTGAACTTCGACGTATCAATACCATTTCATGGTTTTACGCTTTCATAATCCGCAATCATCGAGTGACATTCAAGTCACTTCAATCCTACCAATTTTACCATTGTTTGACCTGTTTGGTTGTCTAATGGAAATCACCATTTCAATGACAAACCAAACATACCTTACCAAATCTTTCGACCCGTTTGATTATCTAGTGAACTTCGTCACTTCTACAACATACTACATTCCCTTATAACACCAATTCAAGTTACTAACTACATTCAATATGAAAAACACAATGTAACGGAACTATGGTTACATACCTTCAAAGCTTTCCTTTCAAGCGCGTATCGCCCCCGGCTTGTCCGCTTGATGACTCGGTTTCCTTGCCTATAGAGTTCACCCCAAACCCGTTTAGAACTCTTTTTATAACACATATCACATAATTTGCCATTTCATTCAAATATACATTTTGTGTGAATTTTTTTTAATATTTTGTTTTCTTTAAGGCATTATATCAAACACCTAATGAGCATAATTTTTACATGATAAGCAATCAAGTTCCATGATTAATTATCTCGCCAATTTCAACATCTTTTACTAAATTAAACATCTAATTTATAGTTCAATATCAAGATTAACTTCATAGAATTCAGATAACACTAGTTTGATAATCATGATTCTAGTGTTCATCATGTCTCTACAAAACCCATTAAACACACAAAATGGATGATCATGAATTTCATGATTTACACACTAATCCAACAAGTTATTGACTAAGGTTTACTCCTAGACATGTTTTCATTACTAATTTCATCTAAATATCAATCAATCAAGTTTAGATTTTGATTTCTCATGTTCATCAAAATTCTAAGATGTATCCAAAAGATGAAATTTAACATACCTTGTGATCCTTTTACTTAGGTGATCAGTAAATAAGCTTGGATTTCGATTTGGGACTGATTTGGCCTTCTAATTGCTTGATTTTTGGCTAGTTAGGGTTTGAACAAGGAGTTCTTTGGCTCCTCTGGAGGTTTCGAACAGAACACACACTTAGAGTGTGTGTTTTGGTGTTAAGTGTTTTATTTAATTAAAACTTGTTTCAAGTTTGTCACATTTGGCCCCTATACTTTACCAAGTTGCATTTAGTTTGTTTTAACCCAATTTTCTTATTACTACTAGGTTATTTATTCCTAGTTACTTTATCTTGTTTATTATCGACATTAAATTTTTTTAACATAAATATTTATATTTTTGGGGTGTTACAGGTCCACCCCTCTTAAAAGGGTTTCGTCCTCGAAACCGGAATACATACCCAATAATGTAGGGTAGAGTCGTTGCATTTCTTCTTCGGATTCCCATGTAGTATCCGAACCCTTTCTATGCTCCCACTTGACCTTCACTTGGCCAATTTCCTTGTTCCGTAAGCTTTTAACCTTTTGATCCAGAATTTCAATCGGTTTCACCGCATAATTAAAGCTATTATCCACTTCGATGTCGTCATAGTGGATATAAGCCGTTTCTTCGGCTAAACACTTTCGATGATGTAATATGTGGAATGTGCTATGAATTCCGCTCAATTCCTCTGGTAGTTCAAGGCGGTACGCTACCTTACTAACCCGTTCCACTATTTTAAATGGCCTAATAAATCTTGGGCTTAACTTTCCCCTTTTTCGAAACAGGATAATCCCCTTCCATGGAGATACCTTAAGCATAACTTTGTCGCCAACCTGAAACTCAATCGATTTTCTTTTTTTATCCTCATACGACTTCTGTCGATCTTGAGCCGCTTTCAAATGTGCCCATAACCATATTGATTTTCTTGTTTGTGGCTTGGACTATATCCTTATAAGCGAGTTCACGTGGACCCACATCACCCCAACACACCGGAGTTCTGCACCTTCTACCGTAGAGCATCTCGTATGGAGCCATACCAATACTAGCATGGTAACTGTTGTTATATGAGAATTAGGCTAATGGTAGATATACATCCCAAGTTTGTGGCTTGAACTATGTCCTTATAAGCGAGTTCACGTGGACCCACGTCACCCCAACACACCGGAGTTCTGCACCTTCTACCGTAGAGCATCTCGTATGGAGCCATACCAATAGTAGCATGGTAACTGTTGTTATATGAGAATTCGGCTAACGGTAGATATACATCCCAACTACCTCAGAAATCGATGATGCACGCCCGTAGCATGTCTTCCAATGTTTGTATCGTTCTTTCACTATGTCCATCTGTTTGAGGATGGTACTCGATGCTAATGAACAGTTTCGTCCCCATTTGCTCTTGGAAATCTCACTAGAAGTTTGAAGTAAACCGGGTATCCCTATCAGACACAATGGATACTGGTACTCTGTGACGTGCCACTATCTCATTATTATATACCTCTGACATATTTTCTGACATATAAGTCTCACGTATCGGAATGAAGTGGGAACTTTTCGTCAGTCTATCCACAACCACCCATATGGCATCAAATCCTCGGTTCGTCTTCGGTAGTTTAGTCAATTGGTCCATGGTTATATGTTCCCATTTCCAAACTGGAATATCCAACGATTGAAGTTTTCCGTAGGGTCTTTGGTGCTCTGCTTTGACTTGCAGACACGTTAAGTATTTCTCCACATACTTTACTACGTCTGCTTTCATTCCGGGCCACCAATAATTTTGTTTCAAGTCGTTATACATCTTGGTCGCCCCCGGATAAATGGAATAAAGGGAGTTGTGAGCTTCATCAAGTAGTAGGTTTCTAACTCCACCCGAGTTAAGGACCCACGTTCTACCGAAACGAGTTTTCAACCCGTTGTTACCATCTACTAAATCTTTCAGTTAGCCGACTATTCGTTCCTTTTTCCGATTATCCTCTTTAACCGCTTCCACTTGTGCTTCTCGGATTTGTTCAAGTAAACCTGACTTCACAATGAGCTGCATCGATTGTACCCATATAGGGGTATAATCCGCCTTTCAGCTCAACGCATCCGCCACTACGTTGGCTTTCCCGAGATGGTAATGTATATCGCAGTCATAATCCTTCACTATTTCTAACCACCGCCTTTGCCTCATGTACAACTCCTTCTGATCGAAGAAGTACTATAGACTCTTGTGGTCGGCAAATATAGTGCACTTCTTCCCATATAAATAGTGCCTCCATATTTTTAGAGAAAAAACCACTACTGCTAATTCAAGATCATGCGTAGGATATTTCTTTTCGTGAACTTTCAGCTTCCTTGAAGCATAGGCTATAACCTTGCCTCTTTGCATTAAAACGCATCCGAGCCCCGAATGCGATGCATCCGAGTAAACCACCATATCATCGACTCCGTCCGGCAACATTAATACCGGAGCGTGAGTTAACTTTTCCTTGAGCGTTTGAAATGCTTTCTCTTGTTCAACGCCCCATATAAATTTTTCCTCCTTGCGTGTTAACTTGGTCAACGATGTAGCAACCTTGGAGAAATCTTGTATGAATCTCCTATAATATCCTGCAAGCCCTAAGAAGCTTCTGATTTCCGAGGGATTCTACGGAGGGTTCCATTTTTCCACTACTTCTATTTTTTACAGATCCACTAACACTCCGTCGGCAGTGATAACGTGCCCGAGGAATTGCACCTCCCGTAACCAAAAAACACTCTTTGAAAACTTTGCATATAGCATTTCTCTTCTGAGCGTCTCTAATACTTCGCGTAGATGACGCGCGTGATCAGCTTTACTCTTCGAGTATACCAAAATGTCGTCGATAAACACTATTACCAGTTTAGTTATGTGTTATACTTTTCATTATTTGCTAAAAACTCTGGCTTATAGGCTGAAATCCTATAAGTCCCCTTTTTATTTATTCGACCCGTTTAGTTATGTGTTATACTTTTCATTATTTATCAATTGTGATTTCTAGACGTACATACCCATTTTCCCGGGCTTGTGAACTTCTGCGTATCAATACCATTTCATGGTTTTACGCTTTAATAATCTGAAATCATCGAGTGACATTCAAGTCACTTCAATCCTACCAATTTTACCATTGTTTGACCCGTTTGTAGGATCATTTTCAGACCCGAACGAGTCATTCAGAAGAGTTTTTGCTCAATACGAGAGTCGGAAACAAACGTATCGAGGTGATTCAGCTTGTAATTCACTTTAAACTGTCTTTTGATTGACATAACAACGTTTTACAGCGAGTAGACACTTCGGCTCTGAAACCGTAAAGTTACAAATGACAAGGATTCGTACGAAATAGTTCACACGAAATCAAGTTCACACGAAATAATCATTTCGTGCGAAATAGCCAACTGATTTCGTGCGAAATAGCTGTTGCCTATTTCGTGCGAAATCAACCTTTTAACATGTATTCTCGTTTTGCGTGCCCTGATCTATACAATCTAATACAAGACTCGATACAAGACGAAGTCGACAGACGTATGCACCAACAGACTCCCCCTCGGATGTTGACGAAGTCTTCAATGTCGAGTCTTCAATCTTTATCAGTCTTTTCGAATTCTTCCAAAGTATCTAACAATGTAAAGCATCCTCAATCCTCTCTCTTATCTTTCTCAACTAATCTCCCCATTGAATGTTGATCTATATTTTTAATTCTCTTGATCAGATCTCTTGATTCCTTAAGTTCATCAGCAACTAGCATGAATTTCAATTCCAGGATCAGAACTTGGCTCACATTCTGCTCAGGATCAGAAACTTGGCTAACCTGCACACATCTCTACCTCACAATAAATTTCACAAATTTAAAATTTTGACAAATTTATTCTCTGCTTACCACTTGTAGACACACATTTAAAACATCATTTGCAAATATCGTACAAAATGATTTAATATTTTTAATCTCTGATGTATCATTTGAAAGAATAACTATTTCAAACACACTCTCCCAAACCTGTTCATCATGTTTAGCACTTGGAATTTTGAAAATCAGCTCTCCAACATCAGTTGTCGAAAATCTTTTTGAATTTTCAAAATTTTATGCTAAAACACTCCGAAAATCTTTTTGGACTTTTGATTAAAATGAAAATGCAGTAAAGAAATATTTACAGACAATATTTTTTGTGAGTTTGTGTAAGAGGATCATATCAGTTTTGTTTTAAGACAAATCACCAACACCGTTAAGCTTTAAACATTTTAAGTTCTAAACGATTCACTTAGATTGTCAGTATACTGATTCACTTAAATTTCCACACAAAGTTCAACTGTTTCGAGATACGAGATTAATGTTTCAAGAGACTTAAACTTATTCGTGTGTCCCACCTCAGAATATACTCCCGTATCCAGATCCCAATATTCAGTCTTACAGGTGAGTATACCTAGATGATATCTGTAAAGGGTTAAATGCGAGGGCAATGAGAGCTCAGGCTATTGCTTCCGCAAAATTAGAGAGATGATGGGTTCGACTTTAGGTGTGTTCCCTTTAGAGAATCTTTTCTTCAACAGCACATGATTAGCATTTTGCAATGTTTCATCATTTTTTATGCTGAGGGTGGTGCTATATTTCAAGCAAGAGAAAAGTATTATACGGGGGCTAGGCCATTGCTTCCGTAAAATTAGAAGTCCCGGGATAATACCCCAGATATCACTGAGTATAAAGACCTAGTATCTCAGAAAGAGGGACCTTTCAAACAAGATTTCGGGGGTTACCCATATATCCGAGAGATGTTCACCACGATATAAGTAAGTTTGAAATTTAGGTTTATATCTCGACACAATCTACTAAATGTGCAAAAACCTACTGGCACATCATCAGTGAGACCGTTTATCACATTTAACTTTTCAATTCTTTAGCGTGCTGTGATAGTCCACTGATGTACTATCATTTCCTCTTTTCTCAACAAAACTTATTTTTGATTTTATCATGTTTTTGGCTTTTTCAAATGTTTTTGGATTTTCTGAAAATTTCTTACTCCCCCTAAAATTTAAAACCATTTAAAGAAGATTTGAAAACAAGCTGTACAAATAAAGTGACAACTGATTTTGAATCACTTCAATTCGCCATCCACTTGGCTTAAACAATCAGAAATCTCCCTTACAACAAACTATTTTCCCATTGAGATTTCAAAACACTTAAGTTTGTTTTAATCAAAATGGTTTTTCCGGAAAATTAGTTTTGTTGATTTTCACAAACCACTTGCAGGTTAGGGGATCAATTCATCACCTTGTTCTTTCATCTTCAACTGTTTGAAAAATATAACAATTTTAAGTTCAATCAACAAATACCACTTGTAGGAAATCAAGTACAACTTAATGTCCCTGATTTACCACTTGTAAGTTTTCACAAACTAGCATAATTCAAGAAAAAAAATGCCGATGCCTGCTCCACAATTACCAACCTGGAAGCTTCGGCAAGTCATACTTTTTTACATATGAAAAACAGACATCCAAGCATGACCAAACTTGGATGTGACCTCTTCAGTTTCACTCGGGGTGTAAGTTGCCTTTTTTGTTTCATAAAAATCTTTTACCCCTATTACCTTCCCATCGACCATCTTTCCAAAAATCTTTTTCACATTTCCATTAAAAACTTTTTCGACATCAAATTCTTTCTTCTCAGAATAGAATTGATTCGAAATATCAATCTTTCCAACTTTTTGTTTAAAATTTTCAGCCCACAATGGTGGAAAATTAACATCATCCATTGGCGGTACTGATGTTTCAATTTTTAGCTCAATTTGTGGCTCTTCTGACTTTGACGAGTCAGATTCATTGCAAGACTTCACATCAGATTTCTTAACAACCCATTTTTGGTTGTCAAGATTCACTCTTCTCTTGTAAAATCTTTTTGAACATTCACCAACCTCATATGTTGAGTTTTTAAACACTTTGAATTTTTCAGTTGGTGGTTCAGTTTTGTCAACAACTTTTTCTTTAAATTTAGAAACAACTTCCTGTTTTGTGTCGGTAGCCATTGGACAATTCCAGACAATGTGACCAACTTCTTGACATCTATAATAGGTTCTTGTCTCTTTTCTCTGATAAGCTCCATTCTTCTCAAATTTTTGTTTTTCAGCAAAGAACTCTTTGCTTGACTGCTTCCAGAATGAGCTCTTTTCTTCTTCCTCTGAACTTGCTCCTGAAACAAATACAGTTTTTGGTTTATAAGTTTTCTCAATTTTATGATTTTTCGGTGGAATAAAACCTAGACCTTTCTTTTTGTAATTACCGTTATGGTTTGGTTTCTTTTGAAAACCAGAACCAGAACTGTAACCCTTTTTCTTGTTTAGACGTTGTTGAACTCTTGAGGTGTAAAATTTTGGTTTTTCATAAAGATTCATATCTTTTATTTCAGAAATATTAATTTCTGTTAATTTGAAAACCTTTTTAATCATTTCAGTTTTAACACCTCTTATTGGAAATTCCTCATCAGAATATAATTTGTCTGAATCATTCAAAGTATATGCCACTTTGTTGGTTCGTCATTCAAATTAGATTTTGATAACAGGAATTCTTTTTTGTAAATCCTTTTAACCGACAACTTTTGACTGTCAACTGATGAACTCGAACTCTTGGATTCGGACTTTGACTCTGACTCCTCATCTTTATCCAACACTTGATCGACCACTTTCTTTATTAACTCAGACTCATGATCAGTGTTAGACGATGTGAACGTAACATCAATATTTTCTGGTCACTCATTAGTTGTTTCGGACTTTAACTTTATATGGACTGCCTTTTTAACTTGCTCATCATTTGGTTTTCTGGGAGAATAACCTTCCCAGATCGGAGGCGGACACTTGTTATAATTTGCACTTTGTTTCTTACCAGTATCCTTATCTTCAGGCTTCTTGTCTTGAAATGCTTCAAAACCAGCAACAGTTGGATAAGTTCGACCAATCAAATAATCAGAACTAGAATAACTTTGTAGTAAACGTCTGATTCTTTCATTTTCTATTTTTTCTGTTTCCAACTCCTGCTTCAACTTAGCACATTCTTCAATATAATGATTAATGGCCTTCTGTTTTGTCATCATCACAACATTCATCATTGTTAACGCATCTTCTCTTTCATAATTTGTCTTTTGTAGACCATTCACTGTTCTATTCAATACATCATACGATTCTTTCACATAATTGAGATCGAACAGTAACTTTTCTTTCATCTTGTCCAACTCACTCAACTTCTCATCTTTCTCTTCACACTGCTTGCATGATTCCAAACACTTTAGACAAGGTTTAATGACTTCAACAATCTTTTCAACTTCGATAATCTTTTCAACTTCAACCATTTTCTCATCATCAACTGACTTTACAATTTCAACCACCTGCTCAGTAACTTTAACTTCTTCACTTTGTTCAGAAATCTTTTCCTGAGCAACACCTTTACTCTTCATCTTTTTCTGTTCCTTTGCTGCTCGTTTCTCCTTTAGCTTTTGCAAACGATCTGCAAAATAAAATTGAAAACTTTCAGGCGATAAATGAGTTTTTGCAATATTAATATGCATTTCTTCCTCATCATCACTGTCATCAGTTGATGATTGATCAAACACTTGTGTCTGTTCTGAACTCTCATCTGAAGAACTAGATTCGTCATCTTGATTCTTTTCCTCACTTGCAAATACTTTCATCCATTCAGTCATCAAATCTGGTTTTTGAATCAGGTGGAATATATTTGTCCCAGCTAAAGCCTTCTGCCACTTTTTCATCATCTTGATCAATTATGCCAAAATAAGCTTTCTTATTTGCTTCTTCAATCATTTTAGCATGTGCAGTTTGTGGTTCTTTTTGTTGATATGGCTGATGAGCAACTTGTTGATATATGGCTTTCCGATAATAATCATTACTACCAAAAGGATTCTGTGCTCCACTAGCTTCTCGATTTTTACATTCCCCCTTGAAATGTCCTTTCTCCCTGCATCGAAAACAAATAACTTTAGATTGATCAAAACCCAAAGTAGAAACATTTGCATCCAGGAAATCATCTATTCCTGTAATCATCTTGAATTTTTCAGCTCTTCTTAAAACACTCGCTAACCACCATTTAATGTCCATGAGTTCCATCTCCTCAGCATCGATCTGATCGTAATCCTCTTTTGTCAACATAGGATTTCTGATCCTTCCTTCAACCAACCCTTCATATGATTCCAACACTGTAGCAAGTAACGCCATATGACTTTTAGCAACCTCTTCAGAGAAATTTTGAGCATTCTGAAAATGCAACGCGATGTTGCAGTGTAAAATTTGACCATTACTGCTGTTTGAACTTTGGAACTGATGACTTGAGGTTGATCCCTTCAGATTAACACTTGGGTATGAAGAAAATCCACTGTTGCTGTTTGGACTTTGATTGATTGATTCAGATGAGTTTTCTGCACTAAAAGCAGTTTGGATTTTCGGACTTGCTTCGACACCCTGAACACTCCTTTTGAAATACATCTTAACATCTTGTTGTGGATTTGGATTACTCATTCTAGAAATCTTTTGTTGCTCAAGATCTTGTCCTTCAATCTTTTCGATAAACTGAGAAATTGTCAAGCCATCATATTCTCCAGTATTCTTTAATATCATAAAAAATGTACCCCATTCTTTCTGAGGTAAAGCATCAGCTAATTTGTCAACCCATTCCTCACGATCTTTATTGATATCTAACAATGACATTGACCGTACTAAGTGACAATATCTTTCAATCAATTTCTTTGTATCTTCTCCCGACAAACTTGTAAATAAATCAAATTCTTTCTTTAATAATGATTTTTTACTCTTGATCATCTTTTCACTTCCCTCAAACTTAATTCGAAGTGCTTCCTAAATTGAATGTGAAGTCTTATCATGTTGAAGCAATATGAATATGTCTTCTTTAATAGCTTGCTGAAGTAAACTAATCATCATCTTTTCTGCTTTGTACATGTCTCGTTCTTTATCCGTAAATTCAAAAATTTTCTTTTCAACTCCCAAGTCTGTACGTGGTAGTACGTACTTTTTCTCAACACACTCCCAAGATCTCAAATGATTAGCTTGAACCCAGTTTTCAAACCGGTCTTTCTAACCATAATACTCTTCAATGCCCATTAGCTTCGGGGGTTTTTGCAAAGTTCTGGTTTCATTTTCCATGTTCATGTTCTGAGCAATGGCAACATGTGTACTTGGAGCAGTAGCAAATGCATTATAAAACTCTTCTTCCATGTTTCAGAATTTTTTTTCACAAATCAGTTACTTTCAAGCGAAATCAGATTTCAAACGAAATAACCTCTTCACACGGAATACCCGGTTCAAGCGAAATAACCTGCAATACAACTTCAAACGAAATCAATTCACACGAAATAAGATGCTTTTGTACAAAATAGGTGATTTCGTACGAAATAGCGATTCTTTCACACGAAATAGGTGATTTCGTGCAAAATAACAGACTTTCACACGAAATAAGGACACTTTGGTATGAAATAGTGATTTCGTACGAAATAGCTGTTGGTGCATACGTCTGCTGACTTCATCTTGTATCGAGTCTTACATTACACATAGCACAAAGATCGAGAAAACAAGACATAAAGTTAATTCCGCTTGAAAGACCTAATTTTGCCTGAAGAGTTCAAGTTAATTCCGCACAGAATTAACATATAATTCCGTTTGAATGTAATATCGCATGAACTGATTCATGTGAAGCATGTTTCGTGCGGAATTAGGTGTGTCTATAAATAGTGGTAGATCTGTGTCATTTGGTACGAAATTACGTAGAGATTTTCTGACGGCGAAGCTCTGTCGAAGTGTCATCTTGCTGTAAAACTGTTCCAGATCAATATAAACGACATTTAAAGTGTATATCTTGCTGAATCACGCACAATATGTCTGTTTCCGCCTTTCATATTGTGTAGAATGCCTCTGATCGACTCGTTTCGGGTCCATACACGATCCTACATGTGGTATCAGAGCTCAGGAGGAGGAGTTCTGCAGATTTCAGCTTGATTTCATCTCATTTTCTTACTTCTACACCTTCTTTTCTGAATTAAACATCTTTTAACGGTCTAAATGATCTGAATTTCACATATAACAAGCGAAATAGTGTTTTAACAAATCCTTGAGAAAATTGGATCTTAATTCTGTTGGTGCATACGTCTGTCGACTTCGTATTGTGTCAAGTCGTGTAATAGAATAGATGAAACAAGTCATACAGTTCGAGATTAACAGGATACAGAGGTGAACAAGCCAGTTCAAACAAAGTGACCAGTTCAAACGAAGTGGTCAGTTCAAACGAAGTGGCCAGTTCAAACGAACTGGACAGTTCAAACGAACTGGAGTTGTTTGTTCAAACGAAGTGGAAATAGTATAAATAGGTGACTTGTGTTTTTCATTTGGAACTTGGTCATTCCGGTAGCGAAGCTCTGCCGAAGTATCTCCAGGTCTGTAATCGTCATCGAATCAATACAAGAGATAGTTAAAGTGATTCTCGTGTGTTTGTAGCTAAAATAACTCCGATACGTTTGTTTCCGCCTCTCGTATTGGACGAGATCTCTTCCGAACGACTCGTTTGGTCGTGCAAACGATCCTACAAGTGGTATCAGAGCTCAGGAGGAGGAGCTCTTGATATTTCAGCCGATATTCGCCGATAATTCTGATTTCTTCTCTATTCTGTCACGTTTTTCAAAATTAACCAAGATTTTCAGGATAAAATGGATTGATTTTGAAGTATATTGTGCGAAATAGTGTTTTGCATAATCTGTAAAAGTTTCAGACCTTAAAACTAACTAAAACGTGATCAATTTAATAAAAAACTCATCAGATCGTTTGAAAGTACATTCAGTTCGTTTCAGATCCATATCACACGAACCGGAACTTCGAACTCAGATCTACAACGATTCAGTGGACGAAATTGAACGGATAACACATCATTGTGCTCGGAATTCATTGTAGAACAATCCTTGAACATATCAGATCTTAATTCATCCGAAAACTTGTTAAAATTGGATAAAAACTTCAGATCGTTTGAAACGAAGTGACCAGATCGTTTGAAAGGTCACACGAAGTGTGCCAGTCCGTTTGAAATTAGAGTTAAATTGATACGGAGTACTTAGTTCGTTTGAGAATTCAGTTCATACGGAGTAAACTTGAACTTCTTGTTCGTATGAAATTCAGTTCGTCTGAAAGTCATACGAAGTCGTCTGAATCACAGTTCGTCTGAAATCGTCAGTCCGTTTGAAAGCTTTTCAGATTCTGTTCATTTGTTCTTCGTTCAGGTCGTCTGAAACAGTTGACCAGGTCGTTTATATAATCAAAGGTCGTCTGAGGTTGTTAAGTTCGTTTGAAATTAACATCAGGTCATACGTAGTGGGTAACATATCATCAGTTCACGTGAAGTTCAGTTGTCGGCAAAGGTTGAAAAGGGTAATAAGTCTGCATGTGATTGTTCAAAGTTGATGGGTCTGTGATGATTGAGTCGATATTGACGGAAAAATCAAGTGATTAAAATCAGTAGGAATCACGTGATGTAGTGTCTTGTTACATGTGATCTGATAATTACATTGTTACTCAATCAACCAAGTCAAGTTTAATCGTTGAAGTCCAATTGAAAAAAAAAAGTTTTGTCAGTTGCACATGTGATGTTGTTGGCACAAGAAACAGTTCATCGGTTCAATGAGAGCATATATTACCAGTCCATGTGATTGAGATAAGTGTCAACTTTAATGGTCCAATGAGAAGTTAGTGATCTTAAAATTTTCGACATATGATATTGGATAATTAGAGGTCCAATCATAGTTAACCACATATCAGTTCATTAAATCATCAACTTGCTTGAAATATGATTGATCTTGATTGTGAATGATGACAACTTGATAACAATGTACGATTGAATTGCTTTTCATGTGATAGTGCATAATAGTGTGTGAAACTTTAAAAAATATTGTTGTGGGTTTGTATGTCTTGATAACAAATATGTTCACTTCGCACGGTGTGTACTCAGGTCGCGTGTTTTGAGTTGTGGTGTCTGTTAGTTCGTACAGTTTGGAGTTCAAAATTTTCAAAGGTCGTTTGATTTTGATCCGAGTTCTAGAAGCCTGCACAGTTGGTCAACGTTCAGTCCGCACAGAAAATTCACCAGTTCAAGTACCAGTCTTATTCAGTTAATTGATAAGCATTTAAACTGATTGTGTTGTGTTTGTGTGTCTCCAGGTGTTTCACGAGGTGAACTAGTTCGCATCAAGTTAGTTCATTTGTAATTACCAGTTCGCTTGAGATTTGATTCCAGTTCATTTGAAAGTCTGAGTTTGTGAATTTTGGAATACCGAAACATGGAAGAGGCGTTGTTGAAGAAGTCATTTGACATGTTTGTAGCTTTTGACCATGAAACAACAAAGATGACCATTGATAGATATTGTCATTTAGTCGTGGAAATGGGAAGATTGAAAATTAAGAAAGACAATGATGAATGGATTGATAAACTTGCTGATGCCTTACCACAGCAAAAATGGGGAACTTATCTGTTGATTGTAAAACATATGAGAAAACATGAAAACATGAATCTGGCACAGTTTATTCAGAAAATTGAAGAACATGAGTTGAAAGCAGAAGTTGAAGAAAGCTCAACAAAAGAAACTGAGGGACAGAAAGCTGAAATAGAATCCGAAGAACCAGTGGTTGAAAAGATTGTCGAGATAGAAAAGGTAGTTGAAGTTGAAAAACTTGTTGAAGTCGAGAAAATCGTTGAGGTTGAAAAGATAGTTGAAAAAATGGTTGAAATTGAAAAACAATGTTTGAAGTGTTCAGAATCTTGCAAAGTTTGTGAAGAGAAAGACAAAAAGATTGCTGAATTAGAGAAAATTAAGGAAGATTTATTGTCCGATGTGAAGTATGTGAAGGAATCTTATGATGTACTGAACAGAACAGTTGATGGTTTGAAGAAGACAAATTCAGAAACCGAAAAAGCAATGGATAAAACGAGTGCAACATTAATGACAAAGCAGAGCGTCATCAATGATTATATTGAAGATTGTGCTCAGCTGAAGAAGGAGTTAGAGCTTGAAAAGATCGAAAGTGAAAGGATTAAACGATTACTATTGAGTTATACTACTTGTGATTATTTGATTGATCGTGTTTATCCTACTGTTGCAGGTCTTGAAGCGTTCACGGAGAAAAATACTAAAAATACTGATACTGGTAAGAAACCAAGTGTCAAGTATAACAGATGTCCGCCCCCAATCCATGAAACTTATTCTCCAAGGAATCCTAACGAGGAGCGTCTAAAAAAGGCAGTCAACATCAAGCTAAAGTCTGAAATCATTGATGAATTACCAGACAATATTGATGTTACATTCACAGCGTCTGACACTGATCATGAGTCCGAGTTATTAAAGAAAGTGGTCGATCAGGTGTTAGATATGGATGAAGAGTCAAAACCGGAGTCTAAGTCGGAAATTTCGAGTTCATCAGAAAAGAGTCCGAGTTCACCGGTTAACAGGGTTTACAATAGAGAATTCCTGTTATCAAAATCTAATTTGAATGACGGGTCAATCAAAGTGGCTTATACTTTGTATGATTCAAACAAATTATATTCTGATGAGGAATTTCAAATAAGAAGTATCAAAACTGAAATGATCAAACAGGTTTTCAAATTAACAGAAATTAATATTTCTGAAATAAATGATTTAAATCTTCATGAAACACCTAAAAAGTACACTTCAAGAGTTCAACAGAGATTGAACAAGAAAAAGGATTACGATTATGGTTCAGGTTATCGAAAGAAATCAAACCATAATGGTAATCTCAAAAAGAAAGGTCTTGGTTTTAATTCTTCAGAAAATTATAAAAATCAGAAAAATTATAAATCAAAAACAAAATTTGTTTCAAGAGGAAGTTCAGAGGATGAACAGAAGAAACCGTTCTGGAAGCAGTCGAATCAAGAGTTTCTTACTGAAGTAAAGAAGAATGTGAAAAGGTTTGCTGAAAGAGTTGACAGAAGAACCTGTTTCAAATGCCAAGAAGTTGGACATATAGCTTGGAATTGCCCCAAGACCAACTACCAAAAACAGGAAGTTTCTTCTAACTCTGTTTTGAGAAAGACGTGTGTTGATAAGAAAAAACAACCTGTGAAAAATGTTAAAAAGTTTGAAAATTCTACTTCTGAGGAAGGAGAAAGTTCAAAAAGGTTTTACAAAAGAAGAGGTGATTTGAGTAAACAAAAGTGGGTGGTTAAATTTGAGGGTAATTCTGACAATGAATCTGATTCCATAAAATCAGAGGAGTCTTTGGTTGATAAAAAGGTTGATAATTCCATTCCTGAGATGAACGAGGAAAACTTTCCGTCATTGTCAAAAGAAAATTTGATGAAGAAAGTGGGAAAGGTAGAGATCTCAAATCAATTCTTCGCTGATAAGGGAGAATTTGATGTTGAGAAGGCTTTCAATTGGAAAGTCAAACATATTTTCGGGAAGATGGTTGATGGGAAGGTTAAAAGTGCAAAAGAGTTTTACAAATCAAAATGTTGGTGGGACAGATGTTTGCCGCCAAAATCACCCAAGGCTGGTCAGGCTTGGGTGACAGCTTTTTCACCATAAATTCCTGACTTGCCGGAGATCCCAAGTTTGTAATCGTGGATCAGGAATCGGCATCATTCTTGTTAAGATAGATTTTGTGAAAGATTTTTAAATGTGTTTAAATTGTACAGGATGAGTGTGACTTGCCGGAGCTTCCAGGTTGGTAAGTGTGAAGCAGGAATCGGCATTTTGATTGGTAAAATGGTTTGTGTAGAGGTTTATTCCTACATAGGTTTGTATGCTGTGAATATTTTTACAAGAGGTACAGAGGTTGCATAATTGCAAGTGGTAAATCAGGGACATTAAGTTGTACTTGATCTACTACAAGTGATTGAATGACAATATGATGAACCATGCCCCTACAAGTGGTAAAATCAAACTTATTTTCCGGAAAAATCATTTTGATTAAAACAAACTTAAGTGTTTTGAAATCTAAATGATAAAATAGTTTGTTGTAAGGGGAAGTTCTGATTGTTTATGCCAAGTGGATGGCGAATTGAAGCAATTCGATATTGGTTGTCACGTTGTTTGTACAGTTTAGTTTCAAATTTCCTAAAATGTGTTTGCATTTTAGGGGGAGTAAAATTTTTCAGAAAATCCAAAAACATTTGAAAATTTGAAAAAGACAAAAACATGATAAAATGAAAATGAGTTTTGTTGTATGAAAGAGGAAATGATAGTACATCAGTGGACGATCACGGCATGCTAAAGAAATGGAAAGTTAAATAGTGATAAACGGTCTCACTGATGATGTGTCAGTAGGTTTTTGCACATTTAGTAAATTGTGACGAGATATAAACCTAAATTTCAAACTTGCTTATATTGTGGGGAAACATCTCTCGGATATATGGGTAACCCCCGAAATCTCGTTTGAAAGGTCTCATAATCTGATATACTAGGTTTTTATACTCAATGATGTCTGGGGTATTATTCCGGGACTTCTGCTGAACGGTGGTTCTGACCTAGTCCTTGGATAATACTTTCCGCAATGCTTGAAACATAGCATTAACCCTCAGCATGCTGATGAAACAATAAAATTGATAGTCGCTGCTGTTGTAGCTAAAAGATCCTCTAAAGGGGACATACTGTTAAGTCGAAGCTGATATCTCTCTGCGTATACGGAAGTATCGACCTGAGATCCCTCGGCCCTCGCATTACCTAATTTATATATACAGATATCATTTGTGTCATAATTACCTGTAAGACTGAATATTGGGATCTGGATACGGGAGTATATTCTGAGGTGGGACACGCGATTGAGTTTAAGTTCTTAAGACATTAATATCATATCTCGAAGCAGTTGACCTTTGTGTGAAAATTTAAGTGGATCAGTATACTGATAATCTAAGTGAATCGTTTAGAACTTAAAATGTTTAAAGCTTAACGGTGTTGGTGATTTGTCTCAAAAACTGATATGATCCTCTTACACAAACTCACAAAAATATTGTGTGTAAATATTTCTATACTGCATTTCATTTCTGTTATGTAAAATTCCAAAAAGATTTTCAGTGTGTTTTAGCATAAATTTTTTTGAAAAATCCAAAAATATTTTAGACAACTGATGTTGAAAAGCTGATTTTCAAAATTCCGAGTGCTAAACATGACGAACAGATTTGGGAAAGTTTGTTTGAAAAGAAAAATGATATTTCTTCAAGTGGTTTATCAAAGATTAGCATTGTAAAATCATTTATTGATTGTTTAATACCTGCAAGTGAGATTAAATTTGTTAAATTTTAAATTTGTGAAATTTACTTTGAGGTAGAGAATGTGCAGGATAGCCAGACTACGATCCCTAGTTGATTGAAAGGGGGAGTCTGAAGATGGAAAAGCAAGGTTTATGATTGGTTAAAGCCAGATGTTGTTATTGCTGATAAGAAAGAGAAGAAAAGAAGATAGAGAATTAGAATGCTTACATTGTCAGATACTTTGGAGGGAGCTTGAAGACTGATCAAGACTGAAGATGTTCGTAAGGCATACCGAAGACTCGTCAACATCCGAGGGGGAGTCTGTTGGTGCATACGTCTGTCGACTTCGTCTTGTGTCAAGTCGTGTAATAGAATAGATGAAACAAGTCATACAGTTCGAGATTAACAGGATACAGAGGTGAACAAGCCAGTTCAAACGAAGTGACCAGTTCAAACGAAGTGGTCAGTTCAAACGAAGTGGCCAGTTCAAACGAACTGGACAGTTCAAACGAACTGGAGTTGTTTGTTCAAACGAAGTGGAAATAGTATAAATAGGTGACTTGTGTTTTTCATTTGGAACTTGGTCATTCAGGTAGCGAAGCTCTGCTGAAGTATCTCCAGGTCTGTAATCGTCATCGAATCAATACAAGAGATAGTTAAAGTGATTCTCGTGTGTTTGTAGCTGAAATAACTCCGATACGTTTGTTTCCGCCTCTCGTATTGGACGAGATCTCTTCCGAACGACTCGTTTGGTCGTGCAAACGATCCTACAAATTCATTCTAAATCTGATAAAATTGATAATTTCGCTTGAAATTTTGTTCGAAAATGATGACATCAGCTAATTCCGTTTGAAATTGTTCAGTAATTTCGCACGGAATTATCATTCACTTTTAATTTCGCTTGAAAAATTGCTAATTCCACACGGAATTAGTAATTCCGCTTGAAATCGATCAAACGTAATTATAATTTCGTTTCAAAAGAGTAATTTTGTTTGAAACCTGAGTAATTTCGCACGGAATTACCTGATTCCGTTTGAAAATATCTAATCTCGTTTGAAAGTTTGTGTGCAGGTAATCTCGCTTGGAGTAATTCCGTTTGAAACCTAATCTCGTTTGAAAGTACCTGTTTTGTGAAAAAGTTTACCGAATCATGAATGAAGAATTTTATAACGCATTTGTCACATCTCCGACTACTCCAGCTACCATTGCTCAAAACATGAACTTGGAAAATGAGACTTGAACTACACAAAAACCTCCAAAACTAATGAGCATTGAGGAGTATTACGGTTGGAAAGATCGATTTGAAAACTGGGTTCAAGCAAATCATTTGAGATCTTAGGAGTGTATTTTGAAAAAAATATGTACTACCACGTACTGATCTGCAAGTTGAGAAAACAATCTCTGAATTCACTGACAAAGAATGAGACATGTACAGAGCTGAAAAGATGATGATTAATCTACTTCAGCAAGCTATTAAAGAAGACATCTTTGTATTTCTTCAACATGACAAAACGTCAAAATCAATTTGGGATGCTCTTAAAATCAAGTTTGAGGGAAGTGAGAAGATGATTAAGAGTAAAAAGGCACTGCTCAAGAAAGAATTTGATCTATTCACAAGTCTGCCAGGGGAAGATACAAAGAAATTGATTGAAAGATATTGCCACTTAGTGCGTTCTATGTCATTGTTAAGCATAACCAAAGAACGAGAGGAATGGGTTGACAAATTAGCTGATGCTTTACCTCAAAAAGAATGGGGTACATTTTTGATGATTTTAAAGAACACCGGAGAATATGATGATTTGATGATTTCTTAGTTCATCAAGAAGATTGAAGGTCAAGATCTTGAACAACAAAAGATTGCAAGGATGAACATTCCGAGTAATCAACAAGATGTAAAAATGTATTATAAAGGCAGTGTTCAAGAGGTTGAAATGAGTCCGAAGATTCAAACTGCTTTTAGTGCTGGAAACTCATCTGGAAATGTTGATCAAAATCCAAACACTAGCAGTGGATTCTCTTCATATCCGAATGTTAATCTAAAGAGTTCAACTTCAAGCTTTCATTCTCAAAGCTCAAAAGGTGGAAATGGTTGTGTGATACAGTGCAACATTGCATTGAATCTTCCAGATGGTCAAAGTTTTTTTGAAGAAGTTGCAAAAGATCACATGGCGTTACTTGCGACTGTGCTACAATCCTATGAAGGTTTGGTTGCAGGGAGGATCGGAAATCCTATGCTGACGAAAGAGGATTACGATCAGATAGACGCTGAAGAAATGGAACTCATGGACATCAAATGGTGCTTAGCTAGTGTCTTGAGAAGAGCTGAAAAGTTCAAAATGATTATAGGAAGAAATGATTTCTTGGATGCACATGTTTCTACTTTGGGTTTTGATAAATCTAAAGTTACTTGTTTTCGATGCAGGGAGAAAGGTCATTTCAAGAGAGAATGCAAAAATCAAGAGGCTAGTGGAGCAAAGAATCCATTTGGAAAAGATGATTACTATCGGATAGCCATATATCAACAAGTTGCTCATCAACCATATCAACAAAAGGATTCACAAACTGCTCATGGGAAAATGATCGAAGATGCAAACAAGAAAGCATATTATGGTATCATTGATCAAGACGATGAGAAAATGGCTCCAGGATTTAGCTGGGATAAGTTTGTGGATGAGAATGGGAATTTTAAAGCTTTCATTGCTAAAATAGTTCAAGAACCTGATTTGTTTACAGAATGGATGAAAGCGATTGGTGTTCATGAGAAGAATCAAGTAGAAGAATCTGTTTCATCCGATGAAAGTTCAGAAGAAGCAACTGTTTTTGATCAAACATCATCTGATTCTGGTTCTTCAGATGATAGTTCTGAAAAGACATTAGATTTTGATCAAACACCATCTGATTCTGGTTCTTCAAATGATAGTTCTGAAAAAACAATCGATTTTGATCAAACACCAACTGATGACCGTGGTGATGATGAGGAAGAAAGACATATTAATGTTGCAAAAACTCATCTATCTCCTGAAAGCTTTCAATTTTATTTTGCAGGTCGCTTGGAGAAGCTGAAGGAGAAACGAGCAGCAAAAGAACAAAAGAAAATGAAGTGTGAAAGTGTTGAGAAAAACGACGAGACTGTTCAAAATGAAGAAGTTAAAGCTGAGAAGGTGATTGAAGCTGAACCAGTGATTGAGGTTGAGAAGGTCATCGAAGTTGAAAAGATTGTGGAAGTCATCAAGCCTTGCTTAAAATGTTCAGAATCTTGCAAGCAATGTGCAGAAAAAGATGGGAAACTGAGTGAGTAAGAAAAAAAGAAAGAACAATTATTGTTCAATCTTAATTATGAGAAAGAGTCATATGATGTGCTAAACAGAACAATAACTGGTCTATAAAAGACTAATTCAGAAAGAGAAGACGCATTGACCATGATGAATGTTGTGATGATGACAAAGCAGAAGGCGATTAATCATTACATTGAAGAATGTGCAAAGTTGCAGCGAGAGTTGGAAAATAAAAAGATAGAAAATGAGAGAATCAGATGTTTATTACAGAGTTATTCTAGTTCTGATTATCTCATTGATCGAATTTATCCAACTGTTGCAGGTCTTGAAGCTTTTAAAGATCAGAAGCCAAAGAAGAAGGATACTGGTAAGAAACAGAGTGTTAGTTATAACAAGTGTCCGCCTCCAATTTGGGAAGGGTATTCTCCTAGAAAACCGAATGAGGAGCAAGTCGAAAAAGCAGTCAATATAAAGTTAAAGTCAGATATAACAGATGAATTACCAGAAAACATTGACGTCGTTTTTACATCATCTGACACTAATCATGAGTCCGAGTTAATAAAAAAGGTGGTCGATCAGGTGTTGGATACAGATGAGGAGTCGGAGTTAGAATCTGAGTCAAATTCCGAGTCTGGGTGTTCAAGTTCGTCCATTAAAAGTTCGAGTTCGTCAGTCAACAGTTCGAAGTCGTCGGTTAAACGGGTTTACAATAAAGAATTCCTGTTATCAAAATCTAATTTGAATGATGAATCAGTCAAAGTGGCATATACTTTGAAGGATTCAGACAAATTATATTCTGATGAGGAATTTCCAATAAGAAGTGCTAATTTTGAAATGATCAAAAAGGTTTTCAAACTAACAGAAATTAATAGTTCTGAAATAAAAGATGTAAATTTTAATGAAAAACCTAAAAAGTACACTTCAAGAGTTCAGTAACATTTAAACAAGAAAAAAGGTTGCGGTTCTGGTTCTGGTTTTCAAAAGAAATCAAACCATAACAGTAATTTCAAAAAGAAAGGTCTTGGATTTATTCCACCAGAAAATTATAAAAATGAAAAATATGTTCGAGATTTTAAATCAAAAATGATATTTGTTGCAGGAACAAGCTGTGAAGAGGAATCAAAAAGCCCATTATGGAAGCAATCAAACAGAGAATTCCTTGCCAAGAAGTAAGAGAATGTGAATAATGGAGCTAATCAAAGAATGGAGACTAGAACCTGTTATAAATGCAATGAATCTGGTCACATTGCGTGGAACTGTCCTCAAGCTACAAAAACAAAACAGGAAGTCTCTAAAAAACTCAAAGAAAAAGTTGTTGAGAAAAATGAACCACCAACTGAGAAATTCAAAAATTTTGAAAATTCAACATTTGAAGTTGGTGAGTGTTCAAAGACACATTTTTACAAAAAGAGAGCTAAGAATGACAACCAAGTGTGGGTTGCTAAGAATGACAACCAAGTGTGGGTTGTTAAGAAGGTTCATACGGATGATGTTAAATCTGGCGATGAATCTGACTCCACAAAGTTAGATGAGCCACAGGTTGAGGTTAAAGAGGAAAACTCAGTACCTCCAACGGATGATGTTCATTTTCCACCATTGAGGGCTGAAAATTTTAAATCAAAAGTTGGGAAAATTGAGATCTCAAATCAATTCTATTCTGAGAAGAAAGAATTTGATGTTGAGAAAACGTTTAATGGAAATGTGAAAAAGATTTTTGGGAAAATGGTTGAGGGAAAGGTAAAAGGGGTGAAAGACTTTTATGAAACAAAGAAAGCAACTTTTTACTCAAGTGAAGTTGAGGAAGAAACATCCAAGTTTGGTCAGGCTTGGATGGAAGTTTTTCACAAGTAAAATCCTTACTTGCCGGAGCTCCCAAGTTTGTAATCGTGGAGCAGGAATCGGCATCATTCTTGATAAAGTTTGTTTTTGTGTATGAATCTCAAAAATTGTGAAACTTTACAGGTTGTGGATATTGCCGGAGCTCCCAGGTTGGTAAGTGTGGAGCAGGTATCAGCATCTTTCATGAGAAATTCACGAAAGTGATTTCGTTTTACTAGTGGTTTTTGGTTTGGTACTTACATGTGGTAAATCATGGACATTAAGTTGTACTAGTTTTTCCTACGAATATTTGAGAAACAATGTGATGAACCCCAATTTTACAAGTGGTAAAATCAATGAAACTTATTTTCCGGAAAAATCATTTTGATTAAAACAAACTTAAGTGTTTTGAAATCATAATGAGAAAATAGTTTGTTCTAAGGGGGAGTTCTGATTGTTTATGCCAAGTGGATAGCGATTTGAAGTGATTCGATATCAGTTGTCATTTTACTTGTATAGTTTGTTTTCAAATTTCCCTTAAATGTGTTTGAATTTTAGGGGGAGTAAAAATTTTCAAAAAATCCAAAAACATTAGAAAATTTGAAAAAGACAAAAACATGATAAAATTCAAAATGAGTTTTGGTGTCGAAAAAAGGAAATTATAGTGCATCAGTAGACAGTTATAGTATGCTAAAAAAATGTAATGTTTAAATAGTATTAAACGATCTCACTGATGATATGCCGATAGGTTTTTACACATTTAGTAAACTTTTTCCGGATATAAACTTAAATTTCAAACTTGCTTATTTCGTGGGGAACACTGCTTGGATATATAGGTAACCCCTGAAATCTCGTTTGAAAGGTCCCTCTTTCTGAGATACTTGGTCTTTATGCTCAGTGATATCTGGGGTATTATCCCGGGAGTTCTAATTTTGCGGAAGCAATGGCCTAGTCCCCGGAGAATACTTTACGCTTACTTGAAATAAAAGCCTACCCTCAGCATAAAAAATGATAAAACATTGAAAAATGCTAATCATGTGCTGTTGTAAAAAAGATCCTCTAAAGGGGACCCACTAAAAGTCGAGCCGTCATCTCTCTGCTGAACGGAAGTTCTGACCTGAGCTCTCACGGTTTCGCAATTTAACCCCTTACAGATATCATCTATGGTATACTCACATGTAAGACTGAATATTGGGATCTGGATTCGGGAGTATATTCAAGAGGTGGGACACATGAATGAGTTTAAGTCCTTAATACACTTAATTCATATCCTGAATCAGTTGAAATTTGTGTGAGAATTTAAGTGGATCAGTATATCGGCAATCTAAGTGAACTGTTTAATTCTTAATGTGTAATTAAGCTCAATGGTACTTGTGACTTGTCAAAAACTGATATGATCCTCTTACACAAACTCACAAAAATATTGTTTGTAAATATTTCTTTACTGCATTTCATTTCATTCAAAAATCTGAAAAAGATTTTCAGTGTGTTTTAGCATAAATTTTTGAAAAATACAATAAGATTTTCGACAACTGATGTTGGAGAGCTGATTTTCAAAATTCCAAGTGCTAAACATGATGAGCATGTGCCGAGGGGGAATTTGAGTTTAAATGAAAAAGATTTTGAATAATTGTTTACAAGTGGTCATCAGGAATTATCATTGATATATCATTATGTTTTAATTTGAGGGGGAGTCTGGATAGATAAAGTTGTAGATTGTTAAATTTGTGAAATTTATTTCTGGGTTAAGAATGTGCAGGTTTAGCCAGGTTTCGATCCTGAACCTGAAGAAAGAGCACAGAGCCAGGTTACGATTCTAGAAGAAAGAGAAAGAAGATTGAGGATGCTTACAGTCAGATACTCCAGAAAGCAGACAGACTGATAAAGACTGAAGACGTTGAAGACTCGACACTTAAGACTCGTCAACATCCGAGGGGGTCTGTTGGTGCATACGTCTGCTGACTTCGTCTTGTATCGAGTCTTGCATTACACATAACACGAAGATCGAGAAAACAAGACAAAAAGTTAATTCCGCTTGAAAGACCTAATTTCGCTTGAAGAGTTCAAGTTAATTCCGCACGGAATTAACATATAATTCCGTTTGAATGTAATATCGCATGAACTGATTCCGTGTGAAGCATGTTTCGTGCGGAATTAGGTGTGTCTATAAATAGTGGTAGATCAGTGTCATTTGGTACAAAATTACTTAGAGATTTTCTGACGGCGAAGATCTGTCGAAGTGTCGTCTTGCTGTAAAATTGTTCCAGATCAATATAAACGACAGTTAAAGTGTATATCTTGCTGAATCACGCACAATATGTCTGTTTCCGCCTTTCATATTATGTAGAACACCTCTGATCGACTCGTTTCGGGTCCATACACGATCCTACAATAGCTCACACGATATACTAATTTCGTGCGAAATACAGGATCTATTCCGTGTGAAATACCGCTGACGTCATCATGTTGATCAGATTTTTGTCCAATTGATCAAGTTTTAGTCCAATTTTAGGTCTGAAACTTTCAAGGCTTTGTTAAAATACAGTTTCGCATATACTGTGAGAAATTCAATCCATTTTAACCATGAAATGTTGTTTAATTTTGAAAAGAAAGGTGTAGAAAACAGATTTTTAAGCTGAATCGGTAAGAACTCCTCCTCCTGAGCTCTGATACCACTTGTAGGATCGTTTTCAGACCCAAAAGAGTCGTTCAGAAGAGTTTTTGCTCAATACGAGAGGCGGAAACAAACTTATCGAGGTGATTCAACTTGCAATTCACTTTAAACTTTCTTTTGATTGATATAACAACGATTTACAGCGAGTAGACACTTCGGCAGCACTTCGGCAGCACTTCGGCAGCACTTCGGCTTTGAAACCGGAAAGTTACAAATGACAAGGCACCTCAAGTATTTATAGGCTGGGGTATTTCGTAGGAAATAGTTCACACGAAATCAAGTTCACACGAAATAGTCATTTCGTGCGAAATAGCCAACTGATTTCGTGCGAAATAGATGTTGCCTATTTCGTGCGAAATCAACCTTTTAACATGTATTCTCGTTTTGCGTGCCCTGATCTATACAATCTAATACAAGACTCGATACAAGACGAAGTCGACAGACGTATGCACCAACAGACGTTTGGATGTCTAATGGAAACCACCATTTCAATGACAAAGCAAACATACCTTAACCAAATCTTTTGACCCGTTTGATTATCCAGTGAACTTCGTCACTTCTACAACATACTACATTCCCTTATAACACTAATTCAAGTTACTAACTGCATTCAATATCAAAACATAATGTAACGGAACTAAGGTTTCGTACCTTCAAAGCTTTCTTTTCAAGTGCGTATCGCCCCCGGCTTGTCTGCTTGATGACTCGGTTTCCTTTCCTATAGTGTTCAACCACAACCCATTTAGAACTCTTTTTATTACACATATCGCATAATTTGCCATTTCATTCAAACATACGTTTTGTCCGAATTTTTATTTTTTTAATATTTTGTTTTCTTTTAGGCATTATTTCAAACACCTAATGAGCATAAATTTTACAAGATAAGCAATCAAGTTCCATGATTAATTATCTCGCCAATTTCATCATCTTTTACTAAATTAAACATCTAATTTATTGTTCATTATCAAGATTAACTTCATAGAATTCAGATAACACTAGTTTGATAATCATTATTCTAGTGTTGATCATGTCTCTACAAAACCCATTAAACACACAAAATGGATGATCTTGAATTTCATGATTTACACACTAATTCAACAAGTTATTGACTAGGGTTTACTCCTAGACATATTGTCATTACTAATTTCATCTAAATATCAATCAATCAAGTTCAGAATTTGATTTCTCATGTTCATCATGTTAGAATTGAACCCTACCAGAGGAACAGATAATTAAAGCCAAAACTGGGTCAGAGCAGTGGATCCAGAATAAGCAGATGTTTCGTACAAGTCTCTCCCCTTGAAAATGGTTTCAACATCTGCTGACCTCCTATCTATGATCATACAAGCTACTGACCGTCAAACTGCTGACCAAGTGAAGACCTGATGAAAGACTAAAGTTCTGTTGTTCAATCTACTGCCTTGGTTCAAGCACTGCTGATCCGGACAAGTACTGCTGGGCTCACAGCAGTGGAAGGATGCAGCAGTTGTTTACTCTGTCTTTTATGTAATGAAATGTAATAGCAGTAGTTAGTATAGCAGTGTTTGTATAGATCAGAGGTTAGAGTTTGTTAGGAGGTTAGATGTCACTTTCATGGTGACGTCAGCTTAGATGCTTAGTGGTTTGCTAGTGCCTATAAATAGAACAGTGCTCTGTACTGTTCTATTAGCTCTTTGCAACAATCGTCTTCTCTGCACGAACAAACACTGAGCTCTGGCTGAGGGGGAGTTTGTATCAAGCATTACTTTATAATCCTTATTGAAACTAAATTCAATCTTTCGGTTCTTAGTGAAAAGTGTTTTGATCAAAGCAATACTCTCGTTTGATGGTATGCAAAGTTTGTTTCCATCTTAATTCCGCTGCACAACTCATTCATTTCCATCTTAATTTCAAACGAAAAATACAATCATAACCAAACTCAGATCCAACAATTGGTATCAGAGCTAGGACAGTCAAATTTGATTTAACAATCATTTTAACATATATAGTTCAGCTCAAAATCGTTGATATCGATAGTTTGTTCGTTTTTGTTGGAAAACAGAGCAAGGTTTAATCACCGTTAAAGTTGATTATTCAGTGTCTGTAAAACAACCAGGATGACGTCACAAGCACTAGATGATAAGAATAATGTTGGCTCGCTTTTTAAACCACCCATGCTTAAACGTAATGAATACAACATCTTGGAGAGAAGGATGGGACACATCCTTGCTCAACAGAACACTGGATGTTGGAGGTCTGTTGTTTTTGGTCCCCATGTTCCTATGGTGCCAAATGCCGAGGATCCAAAGAAGTTCGTACCAAAACCTTATGAAAACTATACTCAAACTGATTTTCAAAAGTTCGAACTCGATGCCAAAGCATTTAGCATCATAGCATCTGCATTACCAAATGAGATCTATGCCGGACTGTTACATTGTAACAGTGCCAAAGAGCTATGGGATGCATTGAAGGAACAGTTTGGGGGAACCGAAGAAGTTATTGAAAACAATAGGGAAATTCTGAATCAGCAGTATGAAACCTTCTGTCACATTAAGGGTGAAACATTGACCCAACAGTTTGAACGTTTTAGTTGTTTCATCAGTGAGCTAAGGCTTGTTAAGGTTGAATTTCCAAATCAACTCAAAATAGCAGGTTTCTTAGATCGCTACCTGCTAAATGGGACACAATTGCATTTGTGACTAGAAACTCTGTTGAGTTCAAAGATCTGACCCTGACCCAACTTCATGGTAGACTCCTGACCTATGAAAGGGAGTTGAACCAGAAAAAGAAGTTGCAAGAGTCTGGAAAAGCTACTGATGATTACTCATTCGGTAGCACAGCTCTTCTGGGTCAAGAAGAATCTGGTAGCAGTAGTAAGGAACAGGGTTAGGATCATTTTATTGATATAACAGCTGGTGGTAACTTTACCAACCCTGATCCTCACTCTGCAAATTATGCTTCCACTGCAAACACTGAAAACCAGATGTCAGATAATTTGTGCTTTGAACTCAATGATTTGCAACATTTTGATCCCACTGACTTAGAGGAGATGGACATTTTGCATCAGTTGGCTTTGCTTAGTGTGAGAACAAGAAAATTCTACAAAAGAACAGGGAGAAAGTTCCCAGGGCTACATGGGAATCTAAGGGTAGGGTTGGATAAATCGAAAATCAAGTGTTACAAGTGCAATAGGCTAGGTCATTTCGCTAGGGAATGCAGGAGTCAAACTACTGGTCCTATAATCACTCATCCTAGCTCAAACCCTAGACCTCAAAATCAAAGCATTGTGCACTATACCCAATATACCCCTGCAGCTCATGTTAACACTGCTCGTTATGCTGCTGCCCCTGTGCCTGTGCATTATGTCCAAACCACTGTTCCGCAGATTCAATATGTTCAAACCCTTGTCCCCCAGGCACAAGTGCAATCTGTTGCACCTCAAACAGCTGCTCCAGCAGTGGTACAACCAGATCAGCAAAGCTTTTTCACTCAAGGCTTTGTTGACTGGAGCAGCATGCCTGATGAGCTTAGTGATGAAAATTTTGCACTCTATGCTTCTAATGAACCTTCTAATGATGAATTTTGTTTGATGGCATTAGAGTCAATACCAGAGGGGGTTGAAACTGAAGGTGAACAACTAAGTGATGAAACAGTGGATGAGGTGACTGAAGCAGTTGTTAATGCAGTTGCTGGTGAACTGCTGCTGGGAGAAAATTCAGAAACCCTGATTGAACCACTGACAGACCCATGGTCCAAAGAGGACAAAGAAGAAGAGAAAAAAAAGAGCAGGTGAGAAGGAAGTAAGAGCTGATGATGAAGAAAATCATCAATGTGATTGTGCAATGATGGCTGCTACCAAGGTAACTCTTCAAGTTCTTGAAAAACTGTGTTCGGACAATTTCATTATTGCTTTTGCTAACATCAAAGAGGTAAATGAAAACCTTCGGAATAAAATCTTAACTGATGAAGTCAAATTTGAAAGTTCTTTAAAAGAACTTAAAAACAAGTTGACTGAAAAAGAGATCAGCAGTCTTAAAGAAGAGCAAAGCATAACCAAAACTCAACTCCAAACTATGGTAGAAAAATACCAAGTTTGCAAAAAGGAGTTGGAGTCCACCCAGATCACCTGTAAAAAGTGGGTGGAATCATGCAAAGGGTATGAGGTTATGCTTGAAAAACATATTAAAAGCAATGTAAAATTTGGTGTTGGTTATAGAAAACATGATGATGAAAACACTACTTTTGAAAAATCTGTTCAAACCACTGATGTAACAACTGAGTTCATCCCCACAAACAAGAATGGCCAAGAAGTGAAAATCACTGATAAACTTGGTAACAAAATCACACTTGACAGACCAATGAGATCCTCTACTTTTGAGGAGCTTGAAAATTATCAGTTTAAACCAAAATGGTCTGACGAGTGTGATATTCTTGAAAATTTCAAGCCCATGGACTTTACATCAACTGATGGTGTTAATGCTCCAAAAGCTAAAGTCATTCCACTCAAGGACATCCCAACAGAGGTTAAAACCTCTGCTGCAAAGGAGTCCGAAAAGAGAAAGAAGAAAGAAAAGATCAATAACCTGTTTTGTGAATTCTGTGAGAAAAGGAATCATCTAACAAAAGACTGTTTCCATTTAAAAGCTTATCTTTTGAACAAAACAAGTGTCATTGTTCCAGCTGAAAGCTGCATTGTTTGTGGTAAAACAAACCACAAAACTCAAGCATGTGTGTATCTCAAAAACTTTGATGTGAAAAAGAATGAGTACATTGCTAAAACATCCTTGAGTCCATCAACATCATCTGTCAAATTCACCAAGAACCAACCACTGTTTGTGCCAGTTCAAACAGCTGTCACAAAACAGCTGAACCAAACCTCTGTCAAAAGAGATGTTCAGGTTACTGATGCACCCCCATGCCAATCAGTTCAGAAAAGGCAAGGAAAAACAGTCTTACCAAAGGATTCCACACGTTTATGAGACCTACAAAAGGCCCTCTAAACCTAAAGTGAACAGGCATCCTTTTGGGTACCAACAGATGATTGGCCAAGACCCCCAACAGTGGTTAGCAAGAAACAGTACTAAAACTGTCCAAACCCCTGACCTAACCACTGTCCATCAATGTGCATCCATCCCAGACACTGTTGAGACCCCATCCAAAGCCTTATTGGCTTTGGAAACCCTAATGAACTAATCCTTTTACTTCATGTGCAGGGAGCTTCTGCCTGTTTAGATAGCCTTTGGTATGTTGATAGTGGAGGCTCCAGGCACATGACTGGATGTAAAGCCCTACTCAAAGATTTCAAAATTCATGGAGGGGGTGATATATCCTTTGGGAATAACAGTAAAGGAAAAGTTCTGGGGTCTGGTACAGTACAATCTGGAAATGTAAAATTTGAAAATGTCAATCTGATAGACAGTCTGAAATTCAACCTCCTGAGTGTTTCACAAATGAGTGACAAGGGGTATGGGTCATTCTTCACAAAGGAGTGTTGTAGGATTGTTGGACCAGAAATGGTCAAAAAGATTGAAGCAATAATAAAAACTGGTCAAACAAAACTTGTTGCTCAAAGAAGTGGCAATGTTTATGTTGTTGATATGTCAAAAGAGTGTCCCAGAGCTGATGCATGTCTGTTCTCAGCTGCCTCTAACAAAGAGACAGAACTTTGGCACAGAAGACTGGGGCACACAAATCTTAAGACAATCACTGAAATTTCAAAAAATGGTTTGGTAAGAGGCCTACCACAAAAATTGTTTTCATGTCCTGAACATTGCATTTCCTGTTTAAAAGGAAAACAACATAAAAGTTCTCATAAGTCCAATGAAGAGTCCAAAACAACCCAGTGTTTGCAAATGTTACACATGGATTTGTTTGGCCCAGTTCAAGTCATGAGTCTCAAAAAGAAAAGATATTGTTTGGTTATTGTTGATGACTTTTCTAGGTTTACATGGACTTTCTTTTTACACTCAAAAGATGAGACTGCAGGCATTTTGCAAGACTTTGTGACACAGGTTGAAAAGCAATTTGACCTTCCAGTGAAAAGCTTCAGGAGTGGCAATGGCACAAAATTTAAAAATAAGGAGTTGGATGCCTTCTGTGTGAAGAAAGAGATTGTAAAGCAGTACATCATCCCTAGAACACCAGAGCAAAATGGGGTAGTTGAAAGAAAGAACAGAACTTTGATTGAGGCTGCCAGAACCATGCTTGCTGATTCAGGTTTGCCATTAACCTTCTGGGCAGAGGCAGTAAACACTGCTTGCTATGTCCAGAATAGAGTTTTAATAAACCCCAGGCACAAAAAGACTGCTTATGAAATTCTGTATAAAATCAAACCACTTATCTCATACTTCAAGGTGTTTGGCCGCCCATGTTTTATTTTGAACTTAAAAGATTCCATTTCAAAATTTGCAGCCAAAATTGATTGTGGTTATCATCTGGGGTACTCAACCACTGCCAAGGCCTACAAAGTGTTTAATACACGGACCAAGGCAGTGGAGGAGACTTTGAATGTAAAGTTCAATGAACTTTCATCAATGAAAATTCCAGCAAATCCTGCAGATCTGTTTGTTCTTGATAAATTCACTTTTGAAAATACTGCTGTCAAGACTAACAGTGCAGGTCCATCAGAGGATTCAACACCAGACTATGGGTATGAAATCATCATCCCTCAAAAGTCTGTCAGATTGGGAAGAGCATCAGATGTTCAAAACAGCTGTCAAAGCTCAACCACTGCTACCTCAACAGTTGTTGACCAAAGTAGCCCATCAACCACTACTTCCACATCCTCAAACACTGCTGACAAAAGTCCCCAAACAGTGGATAAAAGTCAGCATGTGTCTACTCCATTACCTCCCATTCCACCACCTTTTGAAGCCACTGCTGGATCATCAAAGTCCCCAGCAGTGGTTAGCTCAGATGATACACATTTGCAGCCTTCACCAACAAATGCCATCATTCCATACCAAAGAGATTCAATCTACTTGAGATCTCATCCACCTGATCAAATCATTGGCAACATCAACGAAGGGGTGCTCACAAGAAGCCAAACCCAAAACATTTGTCTTTTTGCTGGTTTTCTATCTCTCCATTAGCCACTCAAGTACCAAGAGGCACTGAAAGACAACAACTGTGTAGAAGCCACGCAAGAGGAGCTCCAACAGTTTAAAAGATAACAAGTATGGGAGCTTGTACCACTGCCAGAAGAGGTCAGTCCCATTGGCACAAAGTGGGTCTTCAAGAACAAAATTGATGAAAGGGGTATTGTTATCAAGAATAAAGCCAGCCTTGTGGTTCAAGGTTACAGACAGGAAGAGGGGATTGATTATGATGAAACATTCGCCCCTGTTGCAAGATTGGAAGCCATTAGACTGTTCCTGGCCTTTGCTGTCAACCACAACATGAAGGTGTTTCAAATGGATATCAAAAGTGCTTTCCTCTATTGAACAATTCAAGAAGAGGTGTATGTCTGTCAACCTCCAGGTTTTGAGGATCCATTTTATCCAGATCATGTCTATAGGCTGAACAAAGCCCTGTATGGCCTGAAACAAGCACCAAGGGCCTGGTATGAAACTTTTTCCACCTTTCTACTCTCAAATGGTTTCAAAAGAGGTACCATTGATAAAACACTGTTTCTAAAATGGAGAGGAAAGGATTTAATGATTGTCCAAATTTATGTGGATGACATTATTTTTGGAAGCACATGCAACAAAATGTGTGAAGAGTTTAGGGAACTCATGACAGCTGAGTTTGAAATGAGTGCAATGGGTGAGCTGCAATGCTTTCTTAGTCTCCAAGTTCAGCAAATGCAAAATGGAACTTTCATTCATCAAAGCAAATATGCAAAAGAACTTTTAAACAATTTGATATGAATGATTGTAAACCATGCAGCACACCCATGGCAACAAATAAGCTTGTCATGTCTGATGAAAAGGATGAGCTGATTGACCAAACTTTATATAGAAGCATGATTGGGTCTTTATTGTACCTAACTGCATCTAGGCCAGACATCATGTTTGCAACATGTGTTTGTGCAAGAAGTCAATCAGCCCCTAGAAAATCCAATCTTATTGTTGTAAAAAGGATCTTCAGATACATAAAAAGTGCTCCCACACTTAGTATCTAGTATCCAGCTAATGGGAATATCAAGCTTTCAGGATTTTCAGACAGTGACTTTGCTGGATGTAACACCACAAGGAAGTCCACATCAGGAGGGTGCCAGTTTCTAGGTGATTGCTTAGTTTCATGGCAATGCAAAAAGCAAGCAGCTGTTTCAACATCCACTGCTGAAGCTGAATACATTGCTGCTGCAAGCTGTACAGCCCAACTCATGTGGCTTCAAAATCAGTTGCTGGATGTTGGTATCACTGCCTTAAAGACACCACTCATGTTGGATAGCCAGGCAACAGAAAATATCATCAAAAATCCAGTTTCCCATTCAACCACCAAACATATCGACATCAGACATCACTTTGTGAGGGATTGCTATGAAAAAGGTTTGATTTCTCTGCATCATGTTCCAACTAAAGACCAGCTGGCAGATGTGCTCACAAAAGCATTGGATACTTCCACCTTTGAAAGCTTGGTCTCTAGAATTGGCATGCTAAACATGGAATAACAAGCAACATCTTGTTTTTCTATGAATAAAAGCATTAAAATGTTTTCAGAAAATCAAAAATCCATCCTTAAAAATAGTTAAAAATGAAATTTTCATTAAATCCTTAAAAGTCTACCATAACCACTGATTGTTCAAAAGTCTGCTCTACTTCAAAGTCTGTCCACTGCTGAAAGCCATCCTCTGTTCACTTATTTCCTTGATAAACTCTGTTGTTCAAAAGCAGTGTCTTATCCACTGATATGCTATCCACTGATAGTGAACATCATCCACTGCTTTCATTATACCGTTGTAACCACTGCCTTCATTAGTAACTTTCATAAAAGTATTGTCCTTCAGTTCCTCAGAGTTTGGCATGTGGGCAATACATTGTGGTCAGTACTTTTGTAACCGCTGCCACGTCAGCCTTCACTTTTTCCTCTATAAAACCCCTACTTCACACCAAAAACAGGGTTTTACTGTCGAATTGAATTCTCAAAAATTCCTTTCTCAAAACAGTTTTTCTTCAAATTCCTTCACAAATCTCTTCGATCATCATCTTCAAAATGACAAAATCGAAGCCATCTGCAAAACCCACTTCCAAATCATTGTCGAAATCGGCCTCTCAAAAGGTCAATACCACTGAAATCCCACACAAACCATCTCACAATCTTCTGGGTCTCCTCACAAAACCCGGCACTACCACCATTTTCGATTTCATCCTTGCTACCATCTCCGCATCAAAGTACAAAACTTTGTTAACAGCGGATGCACCAATCTACTTGACAACCCAAAGAGAGTTCTGGAAAAATGCAACCCTTGAAAAACAAGGAGAAACTGTAATAGCCATCAACTCATCTCTAAAGGGTAAATCTGTCAAGATTACATCACAATCAATTTCAGAGGTCTTTCAACTCAATGATCAAGAAGGTAAAATTTCTTTCCCCAAAAACGAGTTAAAAATGATTTTCTGGAAAGAGGGTATAATGCAGAGGTTAAAAAGGACACCTTACAAAAAGGTTACTTCCCTTCTGCAACAAGGTTTTTATTTCATACCCTCTTAATGTGTGTTTCAAACAAAACCACTTCTTTTAATGAAATGCCATTAAAAATTCAAAATCTGGGATATGCTATTCTTCAAGAAGAAAATCTAAATTATTCTCGGGAAATTTTTAATGATCTGGTTAAAAATGTTGAAACAAAGGCATTGTTACTATTTCCAAGATTTCTAAGTTATTATTTTCAAAAGAAATTCAGTAAGGATGATCTTTTTGCAATAAACCAAGGTGCATCTATTCAAATAAATTGCTTAACTGCTGAAACTTTTACAAGGATGTCAACACCTTGCAAAACACAAGCAGAGATGCCTGAGCAGATTTTAGCAGTTACAACTGCTCCTCAGGTATCTGCTGCTGAGCCCACTGCTCAAGGTGATCAAAGTAGCACAACAACTGCTTTGAAACCCACACCTAAAATCACCAAAAAGTCCACAAAAATAAAAACTCAAAAACCCCCCAAACCCATCAAAAAGGCAACTCTGGAGGATGAGATACCAGAGCTACTGCCAGTGACAGCACAAAAGTCACAAGAAACCACTGCTGCTACTTCCTCACAGCAGTTGGTACAAATATCTCAACCCATAGCCGAAACCCCTCCTGCTTCTTCACAAAAAGAACAGGTTGTACAAATTGGGACACCACATCATGATGCTCTGGAAGCACTTGTTTCCGTCATCCACTGCCCAATTCTCGGGGAAACTCCTATTTCTACACCCACCATCACATCCACAATTCCCACACCAACCAAACTTCTGTTGGATGCAATTGATTTGAACCAGGCACTAACCAGTCCTTCTCAATCACCTATTAATGAGAATATACCTCAACAAATGACTGGGTCTGATGTATCAATCCTTGCTAACCCACCAACACAACCTGAGGAGGTTACACCCCTTGAGTTACAAATAACTCTTGGTGGTAATCCAAGTGAAGCAGCCACTACAACTGTTGAACCCACTGGTTTACAGTTGGACAGTGGTTACATCAATAAGACTTCCTTGGAGGCAATTCCTTACATAGCACCTCTGCCAACCACCAGTGGATTTATTTTTCCCACTGGCAACATCAAACGGTTGTCAAGTGTTGAAGGAAGAAGACCCCAGTACCAAGACAAATGGGCATCAGTGGTTAGTGTTTGGAGTACACTCCCTACCTCAACCACTGATAAAACCACTGTTAGTGGGAAATCAGATGATCCCATTAGCTTGGGTGATGATTTAAAATATCAGGATTTGACGGAACGAATGGAAAAATTGGATACATCTATTGCAGATCTTAAAAATATGCTACAACAGGTGTTGAAAACACAAAAGATGCAATCCACTGTTATTCCACCTCAAGCACCTGCTCCACTTCCAGCATCTACTACAAATGAGCTCTGGAATCTCTTCAAACCTTTTCTCCAACAACAAAAAGAAATGGCTGATCAGCAACATGACCTACATGTCCAAAACCTGAGAAACATAATGGAGTCTGAGTATAAGAACACTCAAGCATATATTAAGGTAATCAAGGCCCATTTATTGGAAACCACTGGCACTGCTCCTCCAACAGTACTTTTCATTGATCAACTCCTAGAAGATAATGCCAAAAAGGGGGAGAAAATTAAGGAGTGGAATAAGAAGGGAATAGATGATGGTCTTTACATTGAACCAGAAAGGGATGCTATGACCAAAAAAATTCATGTGCCAGATGGTAGTAAAAAGGTTGATGCTACTCAAGAAGCACTTGATGAAGGAGTAGCAAGTGTAAAAAGGGATAGAATGGCAAAAGATATTTCAAGGTGGAATGAGGAGAAAAGAGCTTTCATGGAGCTGTATGACCAGGGTTGTTCTGGGTCAAAGGATACTAAAAATCCTAAGCCAAAAAGGAAACCTAAGTCCATCCCATCCAGAATTCCAAAGCATATTCCAAAAACACCATCCAAAAGCCATCAGCATCAAACCTCCACCAAAACAGCTGTTGTAACTCCTGCTGTATCAACTACTGCTGGTACTTCAGAGGTTTCAACATCTGTTATCACTTCAACACACACCACAACCACTGCTTTACCATCACCATCATCACCACCAAAAATAACTTCATCACCACTTTTTCCTGCCAAAAAGCAGAAGACAACAGATGTTACAACATCCGTTGTAATGACAACAGTGGTTGAAACACCAGTTGTTTCAATAGCTGTTAGTCAATCACAAACCACTGCCACTCAATCTACCACCACTGTTCCACCCAAAACATCATCAGCCCCTCCTCAAACAAAAAAGGAGAAGGCTAATCCTCAAAGATGATGACTATTCACCACCACCAACATCTTCAAAATCCCTGTCACTTGTCACCATTCCAAAACCCATACCTCTCTCTTCAGCTCAAATTCTAAAACCATTACCTCCTGCTGCTGTCTCATTTCCTCTAGAACTCATTGTAGTTAGGGAAGAAATCAAATCCTTTTATTATGAGGATGACCCAGCTAAAAGGAGTTTGCCATCAGTTGAAGGATATCCCAGGCCTAACAATATCGAAGAATATTTAAAACTCAAGGCCAAGAAAGCAGAGGATATTGCAATCAGAAATAAAGAAGGGAAATCTGATAGGGAATTTCAACAAAACTATCAGTTCTACTCACACAGGTCAGAGCAATGGAGCAATTTGCCAAAAATGTATGTCAGCAAATCTCTGAAAGGGCAGATGAGTCCTTGAGAAAAGACTACATTGAGAACATCATGACCTACAAGAAATACAAGGGGGAGAAACACATGTACAAAAACTGGACCATTCCTGAGCTTGAAAAAGAGGCAGCCAGGATTCAAGAAATGATCAAAAATAAGGTCAAGCAGACTCCCCCTGAAAAAACAGTTTGAAGCTGATAAGGCATTAGAGTTGAAGAGAATGAAAGAGGAGCTGATAGCATCTGATTATGGGTCAAAAAATTCAGTGACAAAGTGGGGAGAAGATAGGGTCAGGGCTACCTACAAAAGGTTAGAGGAACTTAGAAAGAAAGATCCAACTGTTGCCTGACTACTCCAAAGCAGCGGTTTCAAAAAGACCACCAAAGCTGCAAATCAAAAGAACCACTGCTCCAGCTGGTGCTGCCATCTACAAAAGAAGGAGTCAAAACCAGTCAGGTGCTGAAAAAATTCAAGATCTAAAAGCTGGAAATGCTATTGTAAAAGAAGGCATTAAATTAATGATAAAAGAAGATATTGAATTGGAACAATCTGCAAGTACTGCTCAGTCAGTCATGAATAGGCCAGCCTCACCAAACTCCTCAACAAATAAAAATCTCCCAAGAAACCCACCAGGCTCAAAAATACAAAAGTGGGAAACTGACAAACAGACCTACGTATTGACTTTACTCAGGTCTGGTGGAGAAGTGAAGAAAATATCAAGGGAACAAGCTCTTGGCCTGAGACTTGAAGATTTTGTAGGATCTCCTTGATCTTCCACTTAGCAGGGATGATGACGACACAGATGCCCTAGACTTTGAACTACAATTTAAAGGTCAGATAAGGGAACTGCTGATGAGGCAATAAATAATTCCACAATAATGAAGAGTTTTGGCATTATCTGTTCCAGGGGGAGGTTGTTAGGATTGAACCCGGCCAGAGGAACAGATAATTAAAGCCAAAACTGGGTCAGAGTAGTGGATCCAGAATAAGCAGATGTTTCGTACAAGTCTCTCCCCTTGAAAGTGGTTTCAACATCTGTTGACCTCATATCTACTGATCATACAAGCTACTGACCGTCAAACTGCTGACCAAGTGAAGACCTGATGAAAGACTAAAGTTCTGCTGTTCAATCTACTGCCTTGGTTCAACCACTGCTGATCCGGACAAGTACTGCTGGGCTCACAGCAGTGGAAGGATGCAGCAGTTGTTTACTCTGTCTTTTATGTAATGAAATGTAATAGCAGTAGTTAGTATAGCAGTGTTTGTATAGATCAGAGGTTAGAGTTTGTTAGGAGGTTAGATGTCACTTTCATGGTGACGTCAGCTTAGATGCTCAGTGGTTTGCTAGTGCCTATAAATAGAACAGTGCTCTGTATTGTTCTATTAGCTCTTTGCAACAATCGTCTTCTCTGCACGAACAAACACTGAGCTCTGGCTGAGGGGGAGTTTGTATCAAGCATTACTTTGTAATCGTTATTGAAACTAAATTCAATCTTTCGGTTCTTAGTGCAAAGTGTTTTGATCAAAGCAATACTCTCGTTTGATTGTATGCAAAGTTTTGTTTCCATCTTAATTCCGCTGCACAACTCATTCATTTCCATCTTAATTTCAAACGAAAAATACAATCAAAACCAAACTCAGATCCAACACATCAAAATTCTAAGATGTAACCAAAAGATGAAATTTAATGTACCTTATGATCCTTTCACTTAGGATCCTAAAATAAGCTTGGATTTCGATTTGGGACGGATTTGGCCTTCCAATTGCTTGATTTTTGGCTAGTTAGGGTTTGAACAAGGAGTTCTTTGGCTCCTCTTGAGGTTTCGACCAGAACATACACTTAGAGTGTGTGTTTTGGTGTTAAGTGTTTTATTTAGTTAAAACTTGTTTCAAGTTTGTCACATTTGGCCCCTATACTTTACCAAGTTGCATTTAGTGTGTTTTAACCCAATTTTCTTATTACTACAAGACTTATGACTAACTAGGTTATTTATTCCTAGTTACTTTATCTTGTTTTTTGTCGACATTAAATTTTTTTAATATAAATATTTATATTTTTGCGGTGTTACATACTCCTATATATATCCTTATTGTATCTCATTCTAAACATACCTCACTCAATGAAATATTATATTTTTTTCTCCCTGTTATTTTCTTCTTCTTTTTTGCTATTAGCTAAGTTTCTCAATATGTTATCAGCACGAAAGTGCTCCCATCAAAACCCTAATCCACTTCCATGGTTTCTTTTGAACATTAGTCGCACAAACCAGCCGTCACATCCTAACGTAATGAATCACATACTCAATGCAGCTTCACACGTTTCCAGTTGCCACCATTTATTGCAAAATCAGGTATTGAATACTACCCTCTATTATTCATAAAACAAGTGGTTATATATATTTTTGCCTAGTTTGTTACTAGAATTAGAACCCTATTATGGTATTACCATCAACCCAAACTCATTATTTAAACTAGCATTATTTTATTGATATATAAAGAATTTCTGGAACAGAAAACATTCGTTATTTATTCGAATTATTTACAACATAATATGGAACTTGGAATTTTTTGTTCACTTAGTTTTAAAATATGGAAATACCGAACATGCGACAAATAATAGGGCGATGGGGAGGATGAGGGTTGCATCATCAATAGAAACAAAAGTGCAGCATATTATATTTTCATTAATAGCAAATAAATTCTTTTTATCATACGCAAATTAATTTAGTGTATCAAATCAAAGTTTGTTTTCAATATCTTTTCTTCCTTTTCCTTTTATTTACCACATAAGATAAATATTTATTATTTACAGAAGATATATATTTATTACGTATAATTTATGATTCTTATTGGTTATATGTATTTATGATTTCTTTTTTAATGAGTCCTAGTTTAAATAATACCAAAAAGTTTACTAGTAGATAAAATACAGTATGGTTTTAGTTTGTTATATACTCTTACTTTCAAATATATTTTATGATAATGTTATTTTGTTTGAAGTCATCATTGGATTTGACCTACCTAGAAATCTCACAGATAATATAAAATACTTACCACAATAAAATGGTTAAACCTTTGTCAAAATATTTTTTCCTTCAAATAAGATAAGATGGGTTAAGAAGATAACTAAACGATTGTGGTGCGAAAATGGGTTTACATATGCTACTTTATGAAAATTTGCTAGTGCATGACAATTGATTTAAATAGTTTTGTCTTGTTTCTATTTCGATGACATATGATGCAAATGATATGAGTAATAAAACCAACGTTACATATACAAGTTGATATTAGCTTTATTACTAATTACTAAGTCACTTAAAGTGCATTCTTTAAAGTGCTTACCCATGAATGCAACATTGTTTTGTGATATGTGTTTTCTAAACTATGTAATATAATAATTAAAACACCATGGAGCTATTTGTCTATGCTTCTAATTGAAGTGATACATATTTCTATAAAAGATGTATTTAAGACTAGTTACACTGTGGTACGTTTATCTGTGGCATGTGGTTACTTATAAGTGATAGGAGAAAAATCATGATTTTATAAAATCTCATTATGACTCGGTTTATATGGTGACATGTTAGAATATCATTTATTCTATAATTTTATTGTTTATTATATAAACTGTGTTTAATAGAATAATTAAACCAAAGTCGTGGTTTGTTGTCTTTCTCAAGAAAGTGTATACATATGGTTAGATAATGAAAAACTAGACAAAAGATTTCCATTTGTCATACCTAAGATATGCTACTGAAGTAGAAATATTATTAAGAGAGTATGATAGTTTGAAATGATTTCATATTCATGGGCTGAGTAAAGGATGAAAATTCATGAAAGTTTATAGATTCTATCTACCTGAAGTTAATTTAATTACATATTAATCATTGTAAAGGTAGTCATCATGGACATAATTGAGAAAGTTGTAATAATGAGATCGACCATTTAGAATTGTAAATGTTCATGTTAATAATGAGATGGATCACTAAAAGTGGCAAACTAAGTAGTGACAATATAACATGATAGTTGAACTATAAAGTTACAAGACTCTCTTTCGTATCTAAAGTTTTGTATTACATACGTGTAAGTAATACATATACGATCATAAACCAGAATTTTATGGATCATAATTAAAACTAACTTGAAGTAGAAGGTAATATTGCAAGAAAAAATCAATAAATAATAAAAAAAGATTCATACTTATAAGGCTATAAAATGTGGTCATGACCCTCATAACCACCATAACCCTCCATGTTAGTTCCGTATCACTCACCTCAACTCCACCATCCAAAATCAATACCCTGAGGGTGCGGTCATGACCTAAACCATTATCCCCCTATTTATTTTAATTTATCTTTGTTTAAAAAAACTGAAATGATTTCCTGAAAAATGGAAAGGAGGACCATGGTTGACATGGTTTAATCCATGCGAACCATGGTGAATCATGCAATAGGGTGGTGTAGCCTTCCATTCATGTTCATATGTGGCGAATTATATCCCAACCATGACCGCCACACCCTTTAGCCTAAGTTATTTCATATTTGAAATAACATTTATCCACAAATAGAAATTTAATATAAATATATATATATATATATATATATATATATAGAGAGAGAGAAAGTGTATTGTACAAAATGCCTTAACGTCCGCTACGTACGCGATGTGAAATCGCATGTTATAAAATAGCATGGGTGAAATCGCAATTGATAATTTTGATGAGATCGCATGTTGGTTTTTTGTTACAATTTCGCGTGTGATAATTTTGATGAAATCGCATGTTGGTTTTTTTGTAACAATTTCGCATGTGGTCATTTTGATGAAATCGCATGTTAAAAAACCAACATGCGAAATTGTTTCAAAAAAAACATGTGATATCAATGTGGGATGAAGATCCGACGGCTGAGATGATCGCATACGTAACGTAGGATTAGCGATCTTGTACGTTAACCTAACCCTATATATATATATATATATATATATATATAAGATTAGGTTCAAGAGTGAACATTAGTGTAGCTTGCGAACTGAGTGAACTAATCCTAGCCATACACGTGTGTAGATCAATGGCTAGGATTTGATGTTGAAATACACTAGTGTTTTTTATGATTTGATGATGAGATCCTGGCCACACACGTGTATAGATCAATGGCCAGGATTTGTTCACTCAGTTCGCAAAAATACACTAGTATTCACTCTAGAACCTCACCCTATATATATATATATATATATAGGGGTAGGTTAACATACAAAAGGGCTTATCATACAAAATGTACGCGACGCGCTGAACCCTTGGATCAGGCCAAAAATCACGCATGGACCAGTTAATCACGCATGGGATCAATTTTTTGACCTAATCACGCATGGGAACTTAATTACGCAAGTTATGTTGATAAAAAAAATGTGATAATCACGCATGGGATACTAATTACGCACGTTGTAACTCTGTTTTGTACGATAATGTAGGATAAGCCTTTTTGTACATTATACTTTCTCTCTCTATATATATATATATATATAGGGTAAGGTTCATGCGAGAACCACCTTTATTGCCAGAATCGCGAGAACCAATGTGAACACAACCTAAAATACCTAAAAAAACCTAACCCCCACCCGCCTCCCCCAAAAACCTAAACCCCCCACTCCCCCCACCCCAAAAAAAAACCTAACCCCCCCCCCCCCAAGCTAAATGCTAAAAACTAAAACCCCCAAAAAACCAAAAAAAAAAAACAACCCCCCAAGCTAAAATGCTAAAAACTAAACCCTCAAAAAACCTAAAAAGAAAAAAAAAACACACACAATTTTTTTTAATATTTTTTAAGTTAAAATCGCTACTTTTAGTAGCAAAAAAAAAAAAAAAAACTTGGGGTTACTTAAAGTAGCGATTTTTTTATAAAAAAAATTAAAGAAAACAAAATTTTTATGTGTTTTTTAGCTATTTTTAAGTATTTTTGGTTGTGTTCACATTGGTTCTCGCGGTTCTCCCAATAAAGGGTGGTTCCTAACGGATCTTTGTCCTATATATATATACTAGCCATTTACCCGCGCGATGCAGCGGGAGTGACCATTCACAATAGAATACTCATTTACCTTTAGGTAATGTTTGGTATGCAGGAATGAGAGGTGGAATGGAATGGACCATTGCGAAGGAATGAAGAAAAGAGTGTTTGGTTGGTCAATGGAATGGAATCGTCCATTCCAAAATGCATTCCATTCCCTCAAAATCATTCCATCCATCCCCCATGTTTTTTTCCATTCCATTCCCTCTTCATCCTTCATTAACAACACCACAACCCACCACCGTTACCACCACCCACCACCACCGTCATCCGCCGCCGTCACCCACTTCCGCCGCCACCTCCCGCCGCCGCCACCCACCTTTGTCCCTGCCACCGCCATCGCCGCTACCCACCGTCACCGCTGCCACTTCCGATCGCCGCCACCACCCATCTTTGGTCATCGCCGCTACCACCTTCGATCACCGCCGTCGTCGCCACCAACCTCCGCCACCACCCACCACCACCGCCACTACCACCTGCGACAACCGTCACCGCCGCTACCACCTCCGACCACCGCGGTCACCCACCACCACCACCGTTGTCACCACCCACCACCGCCGCCGCCGCTACAACTACCACCTATCACCACCCACCATCACCGTCCATCGTTGACCACCGCCATCCGATTTTATTCCTTCGTCTTTTCTCTCATACCAAACAACAAAAAGTAATGCTTCATTCCATTTTCACATGGCAACCAAACAAGACATGGAATGGTAATGATCCATTCCATTACCTTGTCCATTCCATTACCTCGTCCATTCCATTCCCCCGTCCATTCCATTACCCCATACCAAACAGACCCTTAGTTTATCAGTCGTCTCGTGATATATTGTATAGTACTTAAGTTAGTTTTCTTATTCGTAATATGTTGGCACTCGTTTTTCTGTTAGTTTATCGATGTGGTGATATACTTTTATTAATTTTTTTAGTTGTTAGTTTATCAATCTTTCTATCAAATCAATAGTTAAGATGAAAGGGTAAAAGAAAGGAGGAGTGCAAGGGTATCTTGGGAAAATCCTATTTATAGACTTTCTCTCTCCACATGCAAGGCACATGCATATTCCACCCCCATTTTTTAAACGTTCATTACTTTTTTATACGACATTATTTTTTCATAAAATTTTCACCGTAAAATCGAGCGTCTTTTTATCTTTAATTTGAGTACCATATTGCTATATAAAACATGAAGACTAAAAAAACCCACTTAAATGTGTTGTATTTCTATGTTTTATAACATTTTTTTTGTGTTGAATTTTTGTACTATATTTATGTGCTAATTTTGTTTTCTGACTCGTATGATGTTCTACAAATTTTTATTATGTTTATTGTTTTCTTAGGTTTTTGAGTTAGTGGCACCAATTGATCTATCTATATCATAAGGCTTACACATCTCAATAACATAAGAAATAGGAGCATAAGTCATTCGTAGCATTAAAGAAAAAAAAGAATATATATTTCCAAATTATAGTTAAAAGCCCTAACCTGGAAGCAATCCCAGAGTACACATCATCTGGCTTTTCTCTTTGAATCTGATTTAACAGCAGCTGCTGGCAGCTGAATATCTGTAAAAAATTCAATGGGTAAGCACGGAATAATAAATATAACTTAGAAATAAAAATTATATTCAAACATATAATTTATTAATTTCAAATAATCTTCAAAGTATCAAATCACTAAATTACATTGTCCCTTCCAACTGCGCTTTACACATGTTTATCCATTATTCACAAAACTAAAAGGGTTCAATTTCTATTTCGAAGAAAATGATTCAAGATGATAAATTAGACGGAGAAAATTTAAATTAAAAAAAACAAGGATATGTACCTAGATATATCAAGGAGATAACATGTTGAACAACAATATCCAATTCCCCTTCGTTGTAATTAAAACGAACCTGTGACAACGAGGTTTAATTTTTCCTCACAACCAGGTGATAAACTACCGTAATCTTATCTTGAAGATGATGATGATGATGGTTGTGGTCACCGTTGGTTTAGCCTCTGGCCTTCGTTGGAACCCTAGTCTCCTACACCAGAGTGCATTAGAGGTGGCTGAACCATTGTCGGGAAGCTGTAACAACCGGCATTCGTCACAATCGTCATAATGCGGACCAATCTAACAGCCGATGGAACATACAATCAAAAGAGGACTTACAAGAGCTAGTCGGAGTCTTCGTCGAAACCCTAGCCACCATCGCCGGAGGAAGCGGCTAGGGTTTTTTGTCATTGTCTTCCTCCTCGTGTTAACCTTGGAACCAGTGAAGGTTATGTGACTCCTGAGGACCACTACCGTCACCACCGTATGGAAGGTTGTAACCAAATCATTACCACCACCACTCCCCTTCTCAATCCGTTTTCACCGCGGCGGAGTATGGCTGGCGCCGCCGTAGCACTACCACTTCCATCCTCAGATTTCTCTCTCTATATCGCTATTGCGTGTTCTCCCTTTTTGTTTCTTTTTCTATCGATTGAAGTGGTGAGAGAAAGCATAGATTTCAGCTCTAATTTGGCAACCTTATTTCAAAATTTAAAAGTTACAAAAGATGGAGCCAAATGTCATTTACATATTTCTTAACATGATAGGTTTAATGCGTTGTACATTAAAACAAGGGATTAAAATCAAATTAAGATGAAGGGTTAAAATGTAACTATTGTTTAAAAAGACAAATTTACCCTTATTTTAGGGGGTGTATGTAACACCCGTCTAGTTATATTAGATTTTAAACATAGATTACAACATTAGACTTACAATATTGTTGTATTAGACAAAACTTTCCTAAAATAAGTTTATAAGTAGCGTCTACCATAGTCAACTAATGACTAAATTAAAACATTACAAAAGCTGTTTAAAGATTGTTTACAACCATACATAAAGTCTATTTAGGATTTAAAACGATGCGGAAGCTAATAGATTGTGTTCGGTTCTTCAAAAGTTGCTTGACCATCTTCCGGTTAGTTTCCATGATCACCTAAGATCAAAACCACAATAAATATTAGTTTTGATTAAGTACAAAGGGTTACAAACAAGTATCATGGATCAACAAATGAAAAAAATAAAATTTTTCCGGCTTGAAGGCGTCGCGCGACGCGACGGGGTCTCGCGCTACGCGAGGCCCTAGTTTTCACAGAATGTCTTGTTTGAAATGCTGAATATTCCCAGCTCCAAGTGCAATCAAGTTTCAACTTTAAAAAGCCATAACTTTTGACTCGTAAGTCCGTTTTAGGTGATTCTTTTTCCTATGTGTCTGTAATTTCGTTACCGACATGCCTATTATAAATTCCGTACCGAAAAACTTGATTACGGGTCAAAAGACTATATGAACATATATGAATATTCGACCCATTCTAACCTTACACATCTTTGTTACCATTAAACTATTAGACCTATGGCGCCCTATGCCCAACATCCGGCTTATTATTATTCACATATCTTACCAATTTATGACTTCATGCTCGTGTGAATATTTCCGCCTCTACTTTCAACTTTACAATATTTAAACTACAAGGTATCATGATTCGACCCGTTTGATCCATCTAAGGTGATTCTCCATTTTGATGGCAACCAAACGACTACAACACAATCTTTAACCTACGGATTTAAGTATCATACATGATTACCAGAATCAACACGATTTTATCAACAACGCAAGGTTTAACAACAATTCACCAAATGTAACGGATCAAGTTACATACCTTAGCGTACGCCCTTCAACCGCGAATCACCACCGGCTTGTCCACTAGACGTTCCGGTATCTTTTCCTATAGAGTTCAATTCAAAACATGTTTAGAACTCTCTTTAGACCTCACTTCGCATAATATACCGAAACATCACAATTATGCGTTAAAGCTTTAAATTTCTATTTTTAAGCCTTCTTCGAGGCATTTTCACAAACACTTCATAGGCAGAATTTTTTTATATCTTTAGTATTCAACTTCATAGCTTGCTAATTAGCTAACTTGACAACAATAATACCCTCATATAGATTTTAAACACCATATCTTTCTGGAATCACTTTCTACAATCAAATTACACTAGGATAATCATTCTAAACCCTAATGTTCATCATCATCTTGTAAAACCCACAACCCACCTTCAAGGTGTTCATGGAATTTTCCTGAATTTGAACATGATTTCACATGTAGTTGTCTAGGTTTTACTTCTAGACACTATATCATCCCTAATCTAACCAAATAACACTCATGCAACATCTAATTTCAGATTTTCCAAAATCATGAGATTTTCAAGTTTAGAGATTTCATCAAATTTTACATACCTTATGATCCTCTTGTGATGAGGATCGATAATCTAAACTCGGATTTCGTTTTGGACCAGAATAGCACCTCCAATTTGAGAGTTTTTGTGGATTTTAGGGTTTGGGGCTTGAGATGTCGCCCCCTGCTTGTTCTACACGACCAGACATCCTTAATGGGTGTTTGGTTTTGATTTTTATTCAAAATTAATAAGATAGTTTCAATTGTTTCAACTTAAGCCCCTCAACTTTGATACATAATTTAATTTAGTTGTTTTTATCCCTACTTTAAGTTATTTCTAGCCTATTAACTAACTAGGTTAGATTTCCTAGTTAATAAATTCTAGTTTATTAAAACCTTACTAATTCAAATTTAAGGTTTTATATTTTCGGGGTGTTACAAGTCCACCCCCCTTAAAAAGGGTTTCGTCCCCGAAACCGTAGTACGTACCAAATAAAGTAGGGTGAAGACGTCGCATCTCCTCTTCGGACTCCCACATAGTGTCCGAACCCTTTCTATGCTCCCATTTGACTTTGACTTGATCAATTTGTTTATTTCGTAGATGTTTGACCTTTCGGTCCAAAATCTCCACCGGTCTCACCGCATAATTCAGACTATTACCCACTTCGATATCATCGTAGTGGATATAGGCCGTTTCGTCTGCTAAGCACTTTCTTAATTGTGACACGTGAAACGTGCCATGTATCCCACTTAGTTCTTCCGGTAACTCAAGGCGATAAGCCACTTCGCCAACCCTTCCGATAATTTTAAATGGCCCAATAAACCTCAGGCTTAGCTTCCCCCTTTTTCTGAATCTAATAACGCCCTTCCAAGGGGAAACTTTTAGCATGACCATGTCGCCAACCTGGAATTCGATTGGCCTTTTTCTTTTATCAGCATACGCCTTTTGTCTGTCTTGAGCTGCTTTCAAATGTGCTCGAACTTTATCGATCTTTTCATTCGTGGCTCGTAGTATATCCTGGTGGGCGAGTTCTCGTGGACCCACTTCACCCCAACATACCGGGGTTCGACATTTCCTACCATAAAACATTTCGTACGGTGCCATCTTAATACTAGATTGGTAACTGTTGTTATACGAAAACTCGACTAACGGTAGGTGAACATCCCAACTGCCTCCAAAGTCGATTATACACGCCCGTAGCATGTCCCCCAATGTTTGTATCGTTCTTTCACTTTGTCCATCCGTTTGAGAATGGTACGCAGTGCTAATGAACAATTTGGTCCCCATTTTCTCTTGGAAATCTCGCCAGAAATTCGAAGTAAACCGGGTATCCCTATCAGACACGATGGACACCGGCACCCCATGACGTGCTATTATTTCATTGGTGTAAACTTCTGACATCTTTTCTGACGTATAAGTCTCACGAATCGGAATGAAGTGAGCACTTTTTGTCAACCTATCCACCACTACCCATATGGCATCAAAACCACGATTCGTCTTAGGCAACTTGGTTAATAGGTCCATTGTGATATGTTCTCATTTCCAAACCGGAATGTCTAAAGGTTGGAGTTTGCCATATGGTTTCTGATGCTCCGCCTTGACTTGTAGACATGTGAGGCATTTTTCCACATACTTCGCCACATCCCTCTTCATTCCGGGCCACCAATAGTTTTGTTTCAAATCATTGTACATCTTGGTCGCACCCGGATGAATGGAATAACGGGATTTATGAGCTTCATTAAGTAGAAGTGCCTTCACTCCACAAGTATGTGGGACCCATATTCTTCCGGATCGAGCCTTCAACCCATTATGCCCATCCGACAAGTCTTTCAATTGGCCTATGATTCTTTCTTTCTTCCAATTCTCTTCTTTCATTGCTTCTAATTGCGCCTCTCGAATACGTTCAAGTACACCCGAGGTCACCACTAGTTGCATCGATCTCACTCGTATTGGAACATAATCCGCCTTTCTGCTCAACGCATCCGCCACCACATTAGCCTTTCCGGGGTGATAATGTATTTCACAATCATAGTCTTTCACCGTTTCCAGCCATCGCCTTTGTCGCATATTTAACACTTTCTGATCGAAAAAGTATTTCAAGCTCTTGTGGTCGGTGAATATGGTGCACTTTACCCCATACAAATAGTGCCTCCATATTTTTAATGCAAATACCACTGCAGCCAACTCGATATCGTGCGTGGGATATTTCTTCTCGTGTATCTTCAATTGTCTCGAGGCATAGGCTATTACTTTGCCCCGTTGCATCAACACGCAACCGAGTCCCGATAATGAAGCATCCGAATAAACCACCATGTCTTCTACGCCGTCCGGCAATGTCAATACCGGAGCTTGAGTCAACTTTTCTTTTAGCGTTTGAAACGCTTTTTCTTGATCGGCACCCCAAATAAACTTTTCTTTCTTTTGGGTTAGCTTTGTTAGCGGTGACGCAATCTTGGAGAAATCTTGAATGAATCTTCTATAGTATCCCGCAAGCCCCAAAAAGCTTCTGATTTCTGAAGGGTTCTTCGGGGGATTCCATTTTGACACCGCCTCTATCTTTGACGGATCCACCAAAACCCCATCGGCACTTATAGCATGACTGAGAAATTGTACCTCTCGTAACCAAAAGGCACATTTAGAAAATTTTGCATATAACTTCTCTCGTCTAAGTGTCTCTAATACTTCTTGTAAGTGGTGTGCGTGTTCGGCTTCACTTTTTGAATACACCAAGATATCATCAATAAACACGATGACCGACTTATCCAACATTGGCTTGCAAACCCGGTTCATGAGGTCCATGAAAGCCGCGGGCGCATTTGTTAGCCCAAATGACATCACGAGAAATTCGTAATGTCCGTATCTTGTGCGGAAAGCCGTCTTCGGCACATCTTCTTCTTTGACCTTTAGTTGGTGATACCCCGACCTAAGGTCAATTTTTGAAAACCAACTCGCGCCTTGTAGTTGGTCAAATAAGTCGTCTATCCTCGGGAGCGGGTATCGGTTCTTTACCGTGAGTTTGTTTAACTCCCGGTAATCGATACACATGCGCATGCTCCCGTCCTTCTTTCTCACAAACAACACCGGTGCGCCCCAAGGAGACACACTCGGCCTTATGAATCCTTTGTCAAGCAAATCTTGAATTTGGGACATCAACTCTTGTAATTCCGACGGTGCAATTCGGTACGGGGCTTTTGCTACGGGTTTTGCGCCCGGAATCAATTCGATCCCGAACTTTATTTCTCGTTCAGGTGGTATCCCCGGTAAATCATCCGGAAACACATCTTCATAATCTCGTATTACCGGTACATCTCCAAACTTTCGTGATTCTTTTTCGGGCTCATTAGCGTATATCATAAATGCCTTGCATCCTCGCTTCATGAGCTTGTGAGCTTTCAACATCGAGCATACTATGGGGTTGCCTCCTTTTTCGCCATAAATGGTGACGTGTTTTCCGCTCGGAGATGTTAGTTTTATCTCTTTACGAAAACACACGACCTTTGCATGGTATTGAGATAGCCAATCCATCCCAACGACTACTTGGAATTCTCCCATCGACATCGGGATGAGATTTATCAAATATTCTTCATCGTCAATGCTCAGTTTACAATTTTCACATACATCACAAACAATAAAACTCTTGTTATTACCTATCTCTACTTCTAAGGGCACAGGTAATTTTGTTAGAACAAATGAAGGATGTCGAATAAATCCATATGAAACAAAGGATTTATTCGCACCCGTATCAAATAACACGCGTGCAGGAATTGAATTTACAGCAAATATACCTGAGACCACGTCAGGTTCAATCTTCGCTTCTGCGGTGGTTAATTGAAAAGATCTTGCCTTTGCTTTTGGGGCTTCACCTTTCGGTTCCTGCCCATCCTTCTTTCCAACCACTTCCGGGCATTCCGACTTTTTGTGACCCGTTCGATAACAATTGTAACAAACCGTCACTTTCTCCGGGCACGACATAGCCATATGTCCCGTTTTCTTGCATATAGGACAAGGCTTATCCTTGTAACGGCATTCACCCTTATGATTTTTCCCACAAATTTTGCAACCTGGTGTACTACCTTTAGCATCTGACTTCTTTGCTGATTCATTCGTTCTTGCTTTCTTGGTAGGGCTTGGATTCACTTCTTGTGCCCTTCGTTCACCCCGTTCTATACTCTTTTTCAATTCGATCTCCCTTTCCCGAGCAGCATTGACAATCTCGGTAAAGGTCTCATACTTTGAAGGGGTTATGAACTCTCTATACTCCGCGCTTAGCATGTTATGATAATAGTAGACCTTTTGTTCTTCATTTGTTATCAAATTATCACAGAACTTCATCTTGTCCATAAACATCCCCGTGATCTTGTCTATGGATTCACCTTTGTGTCTGAGTTGCATGAACTCTTCCTTGATTCTATTTATGACCGCTTTGGGACTGTGCTGTTTAAGAAACGGCGTCTTAAACTCCTCCCATGTCATGGCCTTAGCCGCTTCACTTCCAATCTCCTTCTTTTTGTTATCCCACCAGTCTTTCGCTTGGCCTCTTAATTGACCTGTACCATAAGCTACGTAGTCATTTTCATCACAATGAGTTCTCTCGAATACTCCTTCGATATCACTTAGCCATCGTTGGCACACGATTGGATCAACCTCCCCATTATATATTGGTGGTTTACAGGCCATGAATTCCTTGTATGAACAAGGCTTTCGTCCACCATGCTTTTCCTTTGTTGAATTGGAATCATCTTCCAATTTCTTGATTCTCCCTTCCACTATTGATAAAACTGTGTTTTGAATTTTATCAATAAAGCCCGACAAACTGTTTTCGATCGCCTTTCCAACGTCTTCGGCAATCACTTCTTTCATTTGTTCGGTGACTCTTGGCACCGCATTAACATTACCTCCATCAGCCATCTCGATTTCTGAAATGTTTACATAGATTGTTAACATTCCATTTATAACACATGCTTTATTTGTTTTGATTTAATCAAGTTCATAACTCGATTTAATCATTCTTGTTTTAATTCAATCAAGTTCGTAACTTGATTTAATCATTCTTGTTTCAATTCAATCAAGTTCGTAACTTGATTTAACAATTCTTGTTTCATGCATTTCTTGTTTTTGAGTGAGCTTATACACACTCTTTTCATTTTCATGCATATTTATTCATTTCTCATTCTATACATAATACATAATTTATTAACAAAATAAGTTAACTCTTACCGGACGATCGATCAAGCTTGAACCGAACACTTTGTTAACAACCTTAGGCTCTGATTACCAACTTGTAACACCCGTCTAGTTATATTAGATTTTAAACATAGATTACAACATTAGACTTACAATATTGTTGTATTAGACAAAACTTTCCTAAAATAAGTTTATAAGTAGCGTCTACCATAGTCAACTAATGACTAAATTAAAACATTACAAAAGCTGTTTAAAGATTGTTTACAACCATACATAAAGTCTATTTAGGATTTAAAACGATGCGGAAGCTAATAGATTGTGTTCGGTTCTTCAAAAGTTGCTTGACCATCTTCCGGTTAGTTTCCATGATCACCTAAGATCAAAACCACAATAAATATTAGTTTTGATTAAGTACAAAGGGTTACAAACAAGTATCATGGATCAACAAATGAAAAAAATAAAATTTTTCCGGCCTGAAGGCGTCGCGCGACGCGACGGGGTCTCGCGCTACGCGAGGCCCTAGTTTTCACAGAATGTCTTGTTTGAAATGCTGAATATTCCCAGCTCCAAGTGCAATCAAGTTTCAACTTTAAAAAGCCATAACTTTTGACTCGTAAGTCCGTTTTAGGTGATTCTTTTTCCTATGTGTCTGTAATTTCGTTACCGACATGCCTATTATAAATTTCGTACCGAAAAACTTGATTACGGGTCAAAAGACTATATGAACATATATGATTATTCGACCCATTCTAACCTTACACATCTTTGTTACCATTAAACTATTAGACCTATGGCGCCCTATGCCCAACATCCGGCTTATCATTATTCACATATCTTACCAATTTATGACTTCATGCTCGTGTGAATATTTCCGCCTCTACTTTCAACTTTACAATATTTAAACTACAATGTATCATGATTCGACCCGTTTGATCCATCTAAGGTGATTCTCCATTTTGATGGCAACCAAACGACTACAACACAATCTTTAACCTACGGATTTAAGTATCATATATGATTACCAGAATCAACACGATTTTATCAACAACGCAAGGTTTAACAACAATTCACCAAATGTAACGGATCAAGTTACATACCTTAGCGTACGCCCTTCAACCGCGAATCACCACCGGCTTGTCCACTAGACGTTCCGGTATCTTTTCCTATAGAGTTCAATTCAAAACATGTTTAGAACTCTCTTTAGACCTCACTTCGCATAATATACCGAAACATCACAATTATGCGTTAAAGCTTTAAATTTCTATTTTTAAGCCTTCTTTGAGGCATTTTCACAAACTCATAGGCATAATTTTTTTATATCTTTAGTATTCAACTTCATAACTTGCTAATTAGCTAACTTGACAACAATAATACCCTCATATAGATTTTAAACACCATATCTTTCTGGAATCACTTTCTACAATCAAATTACACTAGGATAATCATTCTAAACCCTAATGTTCATCATCATCTTGTAAAACCCACAACCCACCTTCAAGGTGTTCATGGAATTTTCCTGAATTTGAACATGATTTCACATGTAGTTGTCTAGGTTTTACTTCTAGACACTATATCATCCCTAATCTAACCAAATAACACTCATGCAACATCTAATTTCAGATTTTCCAAAATCATGAGATTTTCAAGTTTAGAGATTTCATCAAATTTTACATACCTTATGATCCTCTTGTGATGAGGATCGATAATCTAAACTCGGATTTCGTTTTGGACCAGAATAGCACCTCCAATTTGAGAGTTTTTGTGGATTTTAGGGTTTGGGGCTTGAGATGTCGCCCCCTGCTTGTTCTACACGACCAGACATCCTTAATGGGTGTTTGGTTTTGATTTTTATTCAAAATTAATAAGATAGTTTCAATTGTTTCAACTTAAGCCCCTCAACTTTGATACATAATTTAATTTAGTTGTTTTTATCCCTACTTTAAGTTATTTCTAGCCTATTAACTAACTAGGTTAGATTTCCTAGTTAATAAATTCTAGTTTATTAAAACCTTACTAATTCAAATTTAAGGTTTTATATTTTCGGGGTGTTACAGTGTATATATAAATTAAAAAGGAAAAGTTCTTATTTTTTGGGATATCTTAAAACAAAAAAAAATTATTAGTTGTTATTTTCTTCTTTAATCACTTGTACATTAAAGCATTATCTACTTATACCTTTTAATATGTGCGTCGATATTGAACAAGACAACTACCGAAACGTCGACAAAAATGTGTAGGTCGTCATGCTATCTTTGAATTTTTTTGAAACAATATAGTTTATAAGATATGTCAAGAATAAATTAAAAAAATTATAAGTTTGTTGTGGAGGGGTGAATTGTAACTAATTATCTATAATTTTGTTAAAACCTTAGGGATTTAAGTGTGATAATTTTAGGGGCTAAAAAATAAATAGTGTTTAAAAGACCAAACTACCCTCATTTTAGGGGTCTTTCTATAAATAAAGTGGGAGAAAAGTTCTTATTTTTTTGGTATCTTAAAATGTCCTTGCCTCATGCATTATAATATAGTATATATATATATATATATATATATATATATATATATATATATATATATATATATAGGACATCGCTAAAATGAAAACCATCTCTAGTTGTAAGAACCATGGGAACCACTTTCTAGCCTTTAGTTCAACAAGATGGACGGATGAGATTAAAAGTAACAAAAATTAATATTAAATACATTTTGTCTTATTATGTCTTTAGTATTTTAATCCAAAAGGTTAGTTTAGTAAAATAATTTTTTTTTGTCTTTTTGTCTTTATTATTTTTTTATTACTTTTTTGTTTTATTATATTTCTTTTTAGTTTAATTATATTACTTTTTATTTTTCAAAAAGATTTTTTTATTAAAAACATTTTTAAATTCAAATTTTTTTAACAAAGACAATTTTTTTGCGCACCGGTTTTTGCACGCCGTTTTTACGCATCGTTTTTTAATGGGTCTTTTTTTCACGCCGTTTTTTACGCTCGACTTTTTCAAGCGTCGTTTTTTTAACGCGCCGTTTTTTACGTCCCGTTTTAACGTGGCGTTTTTTACATCCCGCTTTTTTTTCGCGGCGTTTTTATGCGCCACAATCACGCCCCTTTTTTAGGCGCCGTTTTATCACACCGTTAAGCTTTTTACGTTTTACGTTAAACTTTTTACGCTTTACGTTAAACTTTTTACGTTTTACGTAAAACTCTTTACGTTTTACGTTACGTTTTACGTAAAACTCTTTACGTTTTACGTTTTACGAAAAACTTTTTACGTTTTACGTTTTACGCGCCGGTTTTTTACGTTAACGTTTTTTACGTTTTTACGCGCCGGTTTTTTACGTTAACGTTTTTTACGCTAACATTTTTAAATTCAAGTTTTTTACGTTAACGTTTTTTACGTTTTAGTAAAAAATTTTTACGTTTTTACGTTTTACCTAAAACCTTTTACGTTTTACGTAAAACTTTTTACGTTTTACGTTAAAAAGTTTGCGGTTTACGTCAAAAAGTTTACGGTTTAATTTTTTTTTACAAAAACTTTTTTACGCAAAAACGAACACACCCAGAAAAACGCAAACTTGGTGAAGCGTCTCAGATATATTGTTATCATCCTCGACTAGGGAGAAAAAAATAAAAAAAACCAACAATATCAAAACAAAGTGTATCTCGAAAAAAAACGGGGTTTGGCTCAGATTATCCAATAATCAAAAGGCTGCAAAAGTGGGGTTGCAGGTTTAAAAAACCTACCATCCGTCGTCCTTGCCGCGCCATCGTCATCAAAATCTGCGTTTTTTTTTTTGCATCATCGCCGCCGCCCCAATCGACCATATCAAAACAGATCAAAAATTTCCACAAAACAGATCAAACCCACATATCAGATCAAACCCACATATCAAAAATCAAAGTTCATAAAAAATCAAAGTTCATCAAACCCACATATCACTAGAGATCTGTTTTGTAAAAAAATCACTAGAAAAAGCAAAATCACCACAAAGTTCATCAAACCCACATATCAAAAATCAAAGTTCATCAAAAAAGCACCAGATTCAACCCCAACAAAAACCTAGATTCAAACCCAACAAAAACACTTACCAACAACCAATCAAGAAAGTCAAAACCACAAGAAAAAATCCAGATTCAATGAAATCAACAGAACCAAAAAGCACCAGATTTACCCACCTCCTTCACCCCATCATTCGCCGCCACCACCGCCGTCGACATATCAACCGGGGTTGCTACTGCTGTTCTTCGTTGCTGTTGTATTTTCCGGCGACAGCACCGCAATGTACGGCGGCGGAGGTGGTGCTCTCCTACGAATCAATTACGAAGATGACGGTGGTGTAATGTTAACGGTAGCAGTCGTTGGCCACCACAGAGGAGCTTGATCGGACGAGGGGAAGGAAGGGGAGTGCGGCTGAGGGGTTATTTTTGGGTTTTATGTTGGTTAAATGAAGATGATTTGAATTTTAGGGACTTAAAATGGGTTTGATTATTTTTGGGTTGCAGGTGTCTCTCCATAGAAGAGATGAAAATGAATGGATTTGAAGAGAGAGAGAGAGTGTGAGAGATTAATTATAATAGTCTGATACCATTAATGAAGAGAGAGGGTGAGAGATTAGACATTTGGGGTAAATGACTAAACTACCCTTTTGGTTGGCAGAATATGATTGGTGGAAAGTGGTTCTCATGGTTCTTACAACTAGGGGTGATTTTCATTTTAGCAGCTCCCTATATATATATAAGTGTCCACTAAAATGAGAACCACCCCGAGTTGTAAGAACCGTGAGAACTACTTGATCCGGGGCGAGGTGGACCAATTTTTTTTCATAAACGTAGATGCATGTATTATAATAACATTTGTAAAAAAAATTCAAAAACAAAAAATGTCGTGTGTGTAGTTTTGAGCACCACAAGTTTGTGTTTACGGGTACCGTAAATTTTCCGGTTAAATTTACGGTACCCGTAAACACAAACTTGTGGTGCTCAAAACTACACACACGAATTTTTTTTTTTTACAAATGTTGTTATAATACATGCATCTACGTTTATGAAAAAAAAAATTTGGTCCATCGCGCCCCCTTCGGTGTAGTTCTCACGGTTCTTACAACTCGAGCTGGTTCTCATTTTAGCATTCCCCTATATATATATATATATATATATATATATATATATATATATATATATATAGGGGATCGCTAGAATGAGAACCACCACGAGTTATGAGAACCACGCGCCCCGCGGGTGGCCGTCGGCGACGAAATTTTTTTTACACCTAGATCCGTATATTTTAGTGGGGGGTTTAAATTTTCGGTTCAAACGGCGCGCCTGAGGGGGTAGTTTTTTACGCCCAAAGTTTGGGTTTTTTTAATTTTTCTTTTTTTTTACCAAACTTTGGGCGTAAAAAACTACCCCCTCGAGCGCGCCGTTTGAACCGAAAATTTAAACCCCCCACTAAAATATACGGATCTAGGTGTAAAAAAAATTTCGTCGCCGACGGCCACCCGCGGGGCGCGGTTCTCGTGGTTCTCATAACTCGTGGTGGTTCTCATTCTAGCGGCTCCCTATATATATATATATATATAGGGTAATGCTACACAAGAAACCCTTTATTTTTAAAAAACTTTGGAAACCCATCTCATGGCCTACATTTGGCCACATGTCCCAGCTTCCATAATATCATTTTTTAATCTTGAGGGCACATTGGTAATTCAACATATTCCTAGCCTACTCAAAAAGTGATTTGAGACCCTCATTAATATCTAACATTACATCATTCTCTTCCATCCTCCTCTATTTTCGTTTAACCAAATTCAAATTAGAAAGCTTGTTTTTTCATAATTTCTTCATCTTCTTAAACCACTTATTTCAAACTAGATCCACCATTAATGAACTATGGAGCATCCATCAACAATGGTAGATCTATGGAGCACCATTAATGTACTGTGGAGTATTCATCTTCCTTAACAAGATCTTTACTACGATCTGGGCTAGTGGGCTTTGGTTCGCTTTTCTTCTTCTTCTTCTTCTTCTCTCACCTTCCAATGTTTGTCCAGATCTTGTGGTGAACAAGGGTGTGAATAAAGTTTCTTCCTTTTTTATTATTTGATTCGATTTGGTTCCGATATTTGTGGTGATATTTGCGATGAGGTAATCTTGATTTAGTTTCTTGATTTGATTATTGCATTGTGGGTTTTTGTTTGTTGTTTGGATATGATGATTTAGGGGGGGATCTCGTTAATGTGAAACACGAACAACAAGTCTATTAATGCTCACGTTTTTATCTTGCTTGTTTGCTTCAGTAGTTTTTTTTTATTTTCAGCTGATTATAGAATATGGGTTTTGAAACACGAACACCAAGTATAATAGTTAATGTTCGTAATTAGACCGTTAATGTGTCTTATAGATTACAAATTGCAGTTTGTATAATTCCAACCGTTATTATGAATCACGAACAACCGTTAATGTTCGTATAGATTACAAATTATAGACCGTTAATGTTTCGTATTTTAGATCTTTAATGTTTATGTCATTATCTTCATTTGTGTCCTTATTTGATGTTGTTTTCTCATTTTCAGCCGTTACACTTGCTGAATGAAAAAACCATGGTTATGAATGTGTTAATAGTTATGTCTGGTTAACGACTTAAGGGTTATCTTATCTTTTTCTTATTAGGATGGTGATGGATACAAGGGAAACAAGATCCAATTCTCGGGACCATTGGTTTTGTCAAACGTGGATCAGATGCTTAAGGATCATGACCATGTTTATGTTACAGCACAACACAACTAACACGTGTTATAGTTTGAACTTCTGGACATCTGTTTTTAGAAAGGAAAAGCCAAGTTTGTCTTTCAGCACAACCAACGTAACACGTGTTATAGTCTGAACTCCTGTTTCACAGCTAAGCCAAGTTTGTCTTACAGCACAACCAACGTAACACGTGTTATAGTCTGAACTCTTGTTTCATAGCTAAACCATAGTAACATGTTATAGAGACATGTATTAGGGTATGACGATGTATTAGAGACATGTATTAGGGTATGACGAATTAATTGCAGGTTTTTAGTTCTGTGTACTTTGTTAGTTGTTGTTTCAGTTGTGTAAGATTAATTTGCAGGTTTTTATTTTTGTGTTAAAAAGCTGTGCTTGGTTTGGTTGTTTGTTTGGGCTTTTGATCTGAATAGTAACTGTTTTTTGTTGGTTTGGTTGCTCTGTTTTGGGCTTTTGATCTGAATAGTAACTGTTTTTGTGATGTTATCTGAGAAAAAAGATTTTTTGGCTATGAATGTGTTAATATTTATGTCTGGTTAACGACTTAACGGTTATCTTATCTTTTGTTATTAGGACGGTGATGGATTCAAGGGAAATAAGATCCAATTCTCGGGACCGTTGGATCATGACCATGTTTATGTTACAGCACAACACAACTAACACGTGTTATAGGTTGAACTTCTCGGACATGCATGTGTTATATGTGACATGAAACCCATGTAAAACGTAACACGTGTAACGTGTGACATGAAAACACATTTTTATAACTTCCCTGGCATACGCACACCCACATGTTTACAAACCGTTTCAAGACCGACCCAAACAATAAATCAAGGGTAGCCGCTGAAAAGCTAAGGCAGCAAAGGTAGCCGCTGAAAAGCTAAGGCAGACTTTCAAAGGAAGCTCCACCATTTTCTTAGTGCTATGAATATATGTCAGGTTACAAAAAGATTATAACAGAGGCTTAACACATGTTATCATTTATGTCTGGTTAACGACTTAACGGTTATCTTATCTTTTTGTTATTAGGACGGTGATGGATTCAAGGGAAATAAGATCCAATTCTCGGGACCGTTGGAAAGCTAAGGTAGCAAAGGTAGCCACTGAAAAGCTAAGGCAGACTTTCAAAGGAAGCTCCACCATTTTCTTAGTGCTATGTATTTTCGTAAACTAGTAATATGTAATGTGAGACTCTTATTTTGTTTTGTCTAGTACATGATGTTAAAACGGTATGGACTTAACACATTCTGGAAGTCTTAACACACGTTATAAAAGAGCCTTAACACACGTTATATCAGGTATACTATGTTATTAAGTTACTATTGGAGTTTATGCGTCCATTCTGGAAGTCTTAACACACGTTATAATAGAGGCTTAACACACTTTATACAATATTAACTTGTATGTTTCATATACGGTGTTACAATATTAACTTGTATGTTCCATATTAACTTGTACACATATTAACTTGCAAACCACTTTCATATACATGAATACATGTTATCATATGTATACAAGTGGGGTTACAACAAGATTACGATATTAATTAAGCTCACCATTAAACTCATCGCCCCGTCGACTCTTTTCACCCTTGTCACATGTTAAGCAATTACATGTTCCGAATAGACAAATTGTAACACATGTTAGATCAGTATATACACATGATGGTGTTGTGTAAACCCCTAGCTTATACATGAATATATGTCAGGTTACAAAAAGATTATAACAGAGGCTTAAGACATGTTATACATTCCAAAATGTGCAAAACAAACACATGTTATAAACGAACGAAGAGTTCTTTCCCACGTTATATATCATTATAACAGGGGCTTAACACATGTTATACATGAACACATGTCAGGTTACATCATGGTGTTCTATTACAGCATGAACCACCAACACATGTTATAAATGAACGAAGACTTCTTTCCCAAAGGATGTGACTTTCATATACATGAATACAAGTCGGGTTACGGTGTTACAATATTAACTTGTATGTTCCAAGATTATACAAGTTAATAGTCTTTTGGAAACCACTAGCTTATACATGACACCATGTTGGGTTAAACCAAGATTATAATAGAGGCTTAACACATGTTATCCCAGGTATACGGTGTTACAATATTAACTTGTATGTTCCATATTAACTTGTACACGTGTTACGATCAGTATATGCACATCATGGTGTTTTGCAAACCACTTTTGATATACATGAATACAAGTCGGGTTATAATGGATGCTTACATGTTATCATATGTATACAAGTGGGGTTACAACAAGATTACGATATTAACTAAGCTCACCATTAAACTCATCGCCCCCGTCGACTGTTAATCAAGCTCACCATTAACTCACTATTAAACTCACATGTTAATCAATTACATGTTCCGAACAGACACATTGTAACACATGTTAGATCAGTATATACACATCATGGTTTTTTGTAAACCACTAGCTTATACATGAATACATGTCAGGTTACAAAAAGATTATAACAGAGGCTTAACACATGTTATACATTCCAAAATGTGCAAAACATGTTAGAAACGAACGAAAACTTGTTACAGCATGAAAGCTTCTTTATGGATCTGTTACAGCATGAACCACTAACACATGTTATAAACGAACGAAAACTTCTTTCCCAAAAGAGTTGACTTATTCAATGTCCCCGCATTAACGTCGCCTACATCCATCCAGCTTGTCAATTGAATATCTTTATGGATCTGTTTCTATAAATCAACACACGTTATATATCATTTTAACAGGTGCTTAACACATGTTATGGGTCTGTTTCTGTAAATCAAACAACCCGACAAAAAAAACACTTACTGTTCAGATTAAAAGCCCAAACCAGCAACCAAACCAACAAAAAAAAAACAATTATTGTTACGATCAAAATCCCCAAACAAGCAACCAAACCAACAAAAAATGTCGTTCAAAATCTCATCCTAAAGTTTTCGATTTATTTAAAATACATGAACATTAACCATTACTAGATCTTGATTGAAGACAGAGGAGAGGAGAGAGAGAGAGAACATTAACCATTACTTGATCTTGACTCCGACGACGTTCCGAACTCCGGCGCCACCAACCACCCACCCTCCACCACCTTCTATAACCACCCACTGTCGCCGCTATCAACCACCAACACCCCAGAATGAACCAGTCACCACCTTCCACCAACCACCAGATCTGCAACCACCATCGTCTTCTGCAACTGAATCATGCTTTGATCTGCAACCACCTCTCTTTCTCTTTCGATTTCTCTGGTACTCTCTCTCACGGCTCTCACTCTCTCTCTAGGCTTTGCAGGTTGTAAGTGTTGTGTAGAGAGAAGGGAAAGTCATGAGATCTGTGATTTTAGAGAGAGGGAATTTGAGAGATTGTGATTTTGAATTGGATATGAAGAGAGAGAAAGAGAGGTGCATTAAAGAGAGATGATAGGATGGAAAGAGAAGGAATATACTACCTAAAATGTCCTTCCAGTTGACTTTTATGTATTATTACATTTCTTTTAAATCTAATTGTTACCAAAATTATGAGAGTCATTGATTAAGTGTGATGAAACATAATCAATGGATGATATTGGGTTTGCATAGTTTCTTAAAAAAGATGGGGTTTCTTGTATAGCCAAGCCCTATATATATATATATATATATATATATATATATATATATATATATATATATATCCATTGATGGCATTTGATTTTAAATTGAGTGTCTTTAAAAATAAGAAAAAAAGGTTAAACAACTTTTAGAGACATTTGGAAAACTCTGTTGCGTATAATTTTTCAACTTTATTTATGCATTAATTACAACGTCTTTTTAGAGACAAAAAACTCTGTTGGGTATAGTTTTTCAACTTTATTTTTGCATTGATTATGACTTCTTTTTTAGAGACATTTGGAAAACTTTGTTGTGTTTAATTTTCAGCTTTATTTATGCATAAATTATAGCTTCATTGATTAACATATGCATAGTTTGTATTTTATTTTTACTACTAATAAACTTTTTTATAATATATAAATAAGTTTTTTTATAATGTATACATTCAACAGTATAGTTTATTTTGATTATTACAAATTAGTTGGATAATGATCGATAATTTGTTATAAAGGCGTCTTTTTCGTCACGTCAATAAGAATATCGAGAAGGAGATCGCTTCACCAGTTGTCGCGGGTTAACTTCTATTGAGGAAACCTGTTCACCGATCATGGAGATATCTTCATCTAGTGTGAAAACTAGAACATTTCAAATTAGATTTTTCATGTTGTTAAAGATATTTGTATTGCCAGGGGAACTCTGGAAAGGTCTGTGGGTACGTTGAAATGGAAATTTAGGAACCAATAAATACTTTGGGGTCCCTTAATGTGAGGACAAATTGGAATAGTTGTTATCATCTATTTTAAGTTATAAAATATCTAATAATGTGGTAAAATGGAATCGTATTTGAGTTTTGAGAACGAAAAATAAATATTGTTTCTTAGTGTGTTTTAAAAGTGTGGTTTACATATCAACTATTAGATACCTAACTCACAATGTGACGAGAATTCGAGATATGTACAAAAAATAAAACAAGTTTACAATAATAGCGACCAGATAAATAAAGTAAAACAAACTTTGGCCAATTGGCAACCATTCACAACTCTTATTGCTAGTTGGCATCTCTTTAGACCATCTTGATTGCATTTACGTTGTGTTCTAGAGATTTACTTAATTAGAGAAGAGAAAAAAGTTGGAAGGAAAAAAGAGGGTAATAGTGTTCCAGAGATTTTTTATGGGAAGAAAGGCAGAGAAGAGAATAGATAAGGGAGGTCTTTTTAGTGTTCAATTGTTTCCTCTCAAATCGGGAAGATTGGGAGAGTAAAGAATAATGAAAGCCACGTTCTTATTTAGGGTTCCAGTTTTACCTTCGTCAAAAAAATGGCGGGTATATCTCCCACATCCCGTCATATCTTCAACGCACCTTCCATATCTCTCCCATAATTGCATATCTTTAGTTATCATTATGATCTTTCCCATATCTTCAGATTCAACTTGATAAGGGTTGTTGTTCATCGTCGTTGCTGCAACTTATTCTTCATCAGTGATCAACAATCCATCTTTGAGGTAACATACATACATCCAATTTATCACATATAGGTGTTTTTATTGTGTTTCTTAGATGAATTTTATGAGGATATAGCTTCTTATAAGATGAATTTCTTAGGTTTGCTTATTGTTTATGATGATTTTCTTTTACTGGATCATGTGAATTTTAACAACAAAACCTATATGTTTACCTCTCAAACTCTTCACAACAAACGAAGAGCACCTACACCCATTATCATATCAACAGTTAAAAATATGAAAACTAAAGAATTGAGGAAAGAATATGAAGAGGCCCCCCTTATCAGGTTGAATATGAAGTTACCTTGAAATCTAGACGTTTTGTGCTACATGTTATACCATTGTTTTTTTATGCTGGACTGTTGGATTTCGGAGACGCCACTGGCCTCCAAGTTTCCGTTGATGTTTGGTTTAAAAAACAGGAACAAAAAGGCAGCAGTGGTTGAGAGCCAATACGTGGAACTGGGCGTTTGACCAGAATGGGGAATTCATGGTTAAGAGCCTGAGATCACAGTTGGTTTCAGCAAATCAATGGGCTGGAGGAAAGGTGTTGTGTGGGTGTAAGGCGATTTGTAATCTTATGTGGTTAACAGTATTTTGTTGACCCATTGTTAATAAAATGTTTGGTTAGTCGTTCAAAAAAAAAGGTCCAAAAGACCACCCCATATACCTACCGAGTACCACACACACCGGAAACTGCACCATTTCTGCCAATTCTCCACAGTAACATTTGACCAGTTCGAAAGCCAAAGGAAGACTAATTCCTTAGTAACATTCGACTGGTTGGTGGTAGATTTGAAACCATGATTCTCATACTCCTCACCTAAAGCATTTGCCATATCACTCCTTCCCGAGCCTTTCCAACCTCAAATGTCAACTCCATGAGAGGTAGATTGTTCATGTACCCAAAATCTGAAAACACTCAGACCCCCTGGATAGAACATGAATCTCTATTTCATTTCCACCCCCACAAAAGACTTGTACCTAAGGGTGCAAACGATCCGAGCCCGAGCTCGACCCGGCTGCTCGAGCTCGATTAAGTTGTAAGAGATCGAGCTCAAGTTTTGCTCAGTCCGAGCTTTGTTTAAAAGCTCGAGTTTGCCTCACGCTCGACTCGTTTAATATTTCTTAATTAATATATTAAATAAAAATAACATACATACCACAATTTTTAATTCTCCTCAACCCTAGTTTCTAGTTTACTCTTATTTGATTTACTATGTAACATACAAAAGCATAAATAAAAAATGATGTACATCCTTCAATAATTTCATAGAACTAGAATGTAAGTTTTAAATAACGATTTTCTAATCAAATAACAATTTTCAACAACAAGTAAAGTTACAATGGATAATCGGATACGCCAGGCAGCTGAACTTGTGCGAGCTAGACAATTGCAAACAGCTAACCTGGTTTGCTTACTAGTGGCTTTCATTTCATTATGCAGATTGTCAACCAGAGGGCATGCTAATTAACCTACGAATGATGAAGTTTTACAACGACGATATGTGCGAGAAGAGATGTTACACGACCTTTGAAACGACGGTAAGTATCATGAGCTTATCCGCATGAATGAGAGAGCTTTTATGACATTGTGCAGTATCTTAAAGCGTGATGGTTGACTTCGAGCTACTCAACGCATGTCTGTTGAACAGCATGTTGCAACATTTTTGCATATTGTAGGTAATGATTTGAGAAATCGGTTTACCTCATGGCTATACCGTCGTTCAGGCTCAACAACTAGTCGGTGCTTCCATAGAGTTTTGCGAGCGATTGCACCCACTATCTACATGTTGTAGGTACTCCATTACTGCATAGAGCTAAATCTGCAGTTTCTTATGTAAACACAAAAAAAAGATATAAACAAAAAGAAAGCAAGAAAACTAGTTAGAAATTGGAGTCCAAACTTGCTTTAGTTTTAGTATATCATGGTTTTCTCCAATTATATTTTCTTTTCTTTTCAAAAAACATGTTGAGTTTACAAATCCTTTAACAAATTTCTTAAAACTATCAAATTGATCTGTAAGGTTTTTAGCAAAACTTTGATCAGACTTGTGAAAACTTTTCATGTTGCATCTTTTAATAACATGTCCTACTTGACCACATCTAAAGCAACAAGAGCAATGAATCTTTTTCTTGTTGGCGGTTGAGGTTTTGGATGATGTCGCTTGTGATGATGAGCTTTGACATTCTGATGATGTGCTTAAATTGCTTGAAAACTGTTTAATGAAGCTATCGAGCTAGAACTCTTGATCTTCTTCATCTTCTTGTCAAGTAAATTAGGTTAAAAAATATATTATTACACTGTTGTCCAAAGATCTTGCGTACACATATTTAGATAAAATTAAAATATACAAATTTTTCGCAAGATAAAATTAATTCACTCCAGAAACTAACTAGCAGTTTTGAATCAGTGAGCATGGTGCGTGCAGTCTCTATCAACGTTCTGTGCTTTCTATCAGCTACACCATTCTGTTGTGGAGTGTACGGTGCACTGAACTCATGCAGAATTTCTTTCTCATTGCAGAACTCTAACATCTTGTTATTCTTGAATTATGTCCCATTGTCACTTCAAATACGTCTAATCGACAAATGGTACGGATTTTCCAACTTTTTACACATGATCATCAGACTGTCGAACGTTTCATCTTTACTCTCTAGGAACATCACCGATGAGAACCTCGAATAGTCATCGGTAACAACTAGGCTGTACAGATCTCCTGACAAACTTCTGTAGGATCGAGATTCGATCAATACGAGTCGTTCTGTGTCAAATCTAGGTCGCTAGAAAGGCGGAAACAATCTAGTAACCTTGAATCAGTGTTAGAATAGGAGTAGAAGCAGAGAAATACACTTTAAACTGGTTTTCCATTCATATAAAACATTTTTACATGCAGAGAATCCGGCAGCACTTCGTGACAGATTTCATCAGAATGTTTCAAATGGAAAACACAATACCCCTATTTATAGGGATTCCAGATCGCACGAGTTAACCTAGCCACTTCGCACGAACTGGTCAACTACCAGTTCGTGCGACCTGGACATTACAAACACCACTTCGTGCGAACTGGTACAATACATATAAAATTACACTTTTAACCCTATTACATGCTACTGACACGACTCAGACTGATGACGTAGGCGATAGACATTGTGCACCAAAAAACTCCCCCTTGGATATTGCCGCAGTCTTCAGTCAGCCTGTCTTCACAACTTCCTTCACAAAGACTTGAATTTTTCTTCACTCTGTTTCGGCTTCTTCAGCAACGCTTTCCTCAGTTTTTCATTTTCCTCAGCAGTTCTCTTTTCCTTCCGCTACGCTATTGCAAACACGTAGCTTTAGCAATCCTGTCATTCTCTTCACGCTCAGCTCTCTCCTTCTCAGCTTTTACAGACTCTTTCTTCAGGCTCCCCCTTTCGTTAAGCTTCCGTGCTTTTGGGATCGACACCTAGCTTTCCAGTTACAATCTCCCCCTTTCATCGAGCTCGTCTTCAGACTCCCCCTTAGACTCAGCTATCGGGATCGTAGTCTGGAACTTTTATCTGCAAATCTCATACATTTATGAGAAAAATTTTGATTTTTTTTTAAAACTTTTTCACTTTTTAGAAACACACTCAGTTAACCAATTCCAAGTTAATAACCCTGGTCAACTGTTTAGCCTACCAAGTCCAAGTTAATGACCTTAGTTGACCAAATTATGATCTTACTGACATTGTGAAACAATTTAAGTTCAAATTAATGAACTTTTAAACCTTTCGAGCAATTACCAACACTTTTCAGAAACTTTTTCTTATCCAACCCCAAAGATCCAACATGTTTAGCACCGTGAGACTTTGATCATCAGATTCCCAACATCTGTTGTCGAAAATAAAATGAAGTATCAAATCTTTTTGGATTTTACAACATTATGCTAAACAAACAGGAAATGTTTTGGAATTTAAGAAACTGAAAACTGTACAAACATATTTTTGTTAAGCGTGTTAGGGGATCATATCAGCTGCTGACAAGCTACAAGTACCTTTAAGTTTTGATTGCATACTAAGCATTAAACAATTCACATTGATTGCCGATATACTAATCCAATTTAAATTTTCACACAAATTTCAATCTGTTTAGGATACGAATTAGTGTTTTAAGGGTTAACTTATACGCGTGTACCACCTCAGAATATACTCTCGTATCCAGACCACTATATTCGGTCTTACATGTGAGTACACACTAATGATATCTGTAATTGGGTTAATGCGAGGCCATGAGAGCTCAGGCTATTGCTTCCGCAAAATCAGAGAGATGATGGCTCGACTTTTAGGTGGGTCCCCCTTGGGGATCTTCTTTACAACAGCACATGATTAGCATTTTTCAATGTTTCATCATTTTTTATGCTGAGGGGGAGCTTTAAGATTTAAAGTAGTGCAAAGTATTATACGAGGACTAGGCTATTGCTCCCGTAAAATCAGAAGTCTTGGTATAATACCCTAGATATCAAGACGTATAAAGACCTAGTATGTCAGAAATAGAGCCTTTCAAATAGGATTTCAGGGGTTACCTATATATCCGAGAGATGTTCCCCACGTAAAAGCAAGAAATGATTTAGGTTTATATCCCGAAACAACTTACTAAATGTGTAAAAACCTATCGGCACATCATCAGCGAGACTGCTTAACACTTTTAAACTATACATTTCTTTAGCGTACTGCAACTGTCTAGCTAATGTACTTGTTGGTGCATAGATGTTTGTTAACTTCGTCTTTATAGAGTCTTGAGTCTAGATAGGATAAACTAGTGCTCAGCATGTTAGAAAACAGGTTTTGGATGTGAATGGGTAATTTAACACGAAATAGCAGTTGCTATTTCGTACGAAATAACACAGGGGTATTTCACACGAAATTAGTAATTTCGCTTGAAAGTAATTTCGCTTGTATAATTCCGTGCGAAATTACAACGCCTATATATACCCAACCTGCTAGTTCATTTGTAACTTTTCCGATTCAGAGCCGAGGTGCTGCCAGTTTGTCAAACGATCTGTAAAAGCTTTGAAATCAATAATAAGAAGATAATTAAGAGGAATCAAGCTGTTTCAAGTCTATTTCTCTGATTCCGCCTTTGAAATAGATCATATACTCTTCTGATTGACTCGTTCGGGTCACACATCGATCCAACAAGTGGTATCAGAGCTTAGGAAGAAGAGTCTATACCAATTCAGCTTTTTTTTCATCACTTCTACTCCTTCTTTTCAAAATTAAACGAGATTTTACGGTTAAAATGGCTTAATTTTCATACATTACACGCGGAACATAGTTTTAATGAATCCTTGAGAGAATTGGACCAAAATTCGAACAAAATCTGGATCAATTTGACAAAATGGTGGCCGACATGCTGATGTCATCATGATTTCGCATGAAATAGCTTCTTAATTTCGCACGAAATTACGGTTTGGGATTAATTTCGTTTCACATTGCTGTGTAATTTCGTACGAAATTAGATTTCATTTGAGTATTTCATACGAAATTACTATTTCATTCCAAAGAGGCTATTTTCGTTTGAATCCAAGCTAATTTCGCACGAAATCATATTTCGTTTGGTCAGTTCAAACGAAATCACTATTTCGTTTGAAAACTCTATTTTCGTTTGAGTTGGTATTTCGTGTGAAAGCTTATTTCGCTTGAAGGCTGTTATTTCGTTTGAAGTCATTTCGTGTGAAGTGATTTCGTTTGAGATTGTTGTTAAAATCAAAAATTTTTCTAAGTGTTTGTTGATTGTTTCAGATACGTGAAGATGGATGAGTTTATGAATCCGTTCAGTGACATGTTTGCTTTCACGGGAAACACTGGAGATGATACATCAAACAACACAAATGAAAATGCTCCTAATCCGAGTGCAAAGAAAACCCTGTCTGATGATTTGAGTGTGGAAAGTGCATATGGCACATACAACATACCTCCCAAACTGATGGCGATTGAAGAATACAATAGATGGGCTAAAAGGTTTGAAGAGTGGCTAAAAGCGTTTGCATATCCAAGCTGGAAAAGCATGAAAAATGGTTTCAATATGGGAAGATCGGATTATGAAAATATAGCAGATAATGATGGTGTAGAAAGTTTCGTTGCCGAACAAAAGTGCATTGCATTGCTTCATCAGTCTGTGAGAGATGACATAATATCGTTGATTGAGTACACAAATGCAAAAGATCTATGGGAGAAACTAAGAGTGAAATGTGTGGGTAGTGCCGAGATAGTTAAAAACAAAAAGAAGTTGTTAAGAAAAGAATTTGATTTGTTTGGATGTTTGAAAAATGAATTTGTATCTAAGATGATTGAAAGGTTTGGGCATTTGAAGCTGGAACTTGCAAGACATGGAATCGTGTACACTCAAGAAGAGTTGGTTGACAAACTGTTTGACTCGCTGCCAGATGATAAAGACTGGCAATACTTTGCTTTGATGCTGAAGAATACAATCAAGTCGGAGGATCTGACGGTTGATCTGTTAATTGAAAGATTGGAGAGTCATGAATTGGAGATCAAGAAATCAAACAAAGTCAATAACTCGTCATATCAGCAGAATGTTGAGCTGTATTACCGAGGAAGTATGATCCCAAAATCTATGTCACCAAAAACAGCATTTTCAGCAGAGAATTCAAACACGGTGAATCAAGAAACTCCAAGCAGTGGCTATCATGGAGGTTCAACTTCAACTGCTCAAAGTCAATCAGTTCCAACGAATCTGTTTCAATGTAACATTGCTGTGGATCTCAAGAATGCTCAAAATTTCAGTGAAGAATCCGCAAAGCAGCAGATGGTGTTCTTAGCTTTTGTTTTAGAGTCATACGAGAGCCTTGTTGCGGGAAAGATTGGAAACACTAACCTCACCAAGGAAGATTATGATCAGATCGACCTAGAAGAGATGGAGTTGATAGATATCAGATGGTGCATGGCTAGTGCAGTCAGACGAGCGCAAAGATTCATGGAGATTACAGGCAGACATTCTATTGGTGGACCTTCAACCAAGTTAGGGTTTGATAAGTCGAAGGTCACGTTTTTTAAATGTAAACAAAAAGGTCATTTTAAAAGAGAATGTCGAAATGCATATGCTGATGATACGGCAAATCCGTTCCGTGAAGATTATTACAAAAGAGCCATTTATCATCAAAACAAATCTAAATCCCCAGAATGAAGCAGATAGAAGAAAATCCCAAAGAAAAATCTAGAGCACTTGCTGTTATCCATGACGATGATGGATATGATTGGAGTGATGTGTTACCAGAAGAAGACGCAGTGGGCTATGCGTTTGTAACAAAGATTGTTCCTTTCAAAGATTCCAGAACAGAAGAAGTGAAATACATCAACAGAAAGATGCTAGCTCAGAACATGATTAGTAGAATCTATCGTACATACAAAGAAGCTAAACAGGCGAATAGATGGGATGCTGATAGAGAATGTTACCTAGATCCCAAAGGAAACATTGCTGTTGATCCAAATACTGTTGATGTTGAAACTCTCACCTAGCAAATTGCAGCAGAAGAAGAAGCAAATAAGAGATTGTGGTGGGGAGGAGGAGAAACTGAAGAAAAAGAACAAGAAAAAGAGAAGGAGCTGCAGACAAAGAAAGTTGATGATGGGATTATTGATACGTCACAAGAATTCACAGCTGAAAATTTGAAGAGGATGGCTGACAAAGTACTTGATGCAAAAGAGCTAGAGGTAGTTTCTGGTTCTGGAACTGAGTCTAAAAGCAAGGTCAGTCAGAATGATGCAATCAATGAGTCAGGTAAGAAAGCTAAAACTGAGAGCGACTGCAAAAATTGCATGAAAGACTGCAAGGTTTGTAGTACACTTGCTTACCTTAACGGTAAAAAGACCGAAGACCTGACAGGAAGAGTCAGAGACGTTGAAGATCAAATCTTAAACCGTGACAAAATGTTAAAAGCTTCAAATGAACGATTAAAAGAATAAACTGAGAAAATTGAAAAAGATAAAAGTGACGTAGAAAGAATTAGGAAAGAGAACGAAAAGTTAATTCATGAAAATCGTCAACTTTCAGAAAATTTTGAGAAGCTAAAACGAACGGTAAAAGATTCTGATGAGAGAAATGGTAAGACAAACAAAGAAAATGTTCAACTGTCAGGAGTTCTTAGAGTAAAAGAAGAACTAATCAATCAACAACTGGATGAGATTGCTAAGTTGAAGCTTCAGTTTCAAGAAGCTAAAATTGAAAATGAACGCATTCAGTTGAAACTGAACAGTTACAACTCCACAAGTTTTGTTCTTCAACATATCGTTCCTAAACCAATTGGGAAGAACAAAGCTAGCGAAGACATTTATTCGGATGGAACCGAGGTTGGGTTTCATCAGGTTCCACCACCAGTGTTAAATAATTTTTCAAAGAAAAAGTCCGGGTTGGTTAATGATGAAGAAGAAAATGAAGTTAAGCTTCTAGACACAATTGATGTCACATTTACCACGTCATCTGATGAAGATAGTGTTCAACCTAAAGTTGTAAAAAGCACGGTTGAAAATGTTTTAAAGTCTGAAAGTGACACTACTGAGGATGATGAATGCTTTTTGGACAAATATATTCCAAAATCAAAATCCAAAAACAACTTAAGTGAAGAACCAAATCTTGTGATGTACAAGATGGCGAGATCTGATAAGTTGTATTCGGATCGTGATTTTCCTTTGGAGAATGTAAATGTGGATAAATTGAAAAATGTGTTCAATTTGATTGAGATTGATGTGTCTGAGATCAAAGGTTTGAAACGTACAAAGAGGCATTAGAACTTTGAAAACGATAAGTCTTATTATAAGAAACCCGTTGTACCACCGCGTTTTTCTAACAACTATCAAAACCAATGGTCGGGTGGATATCTGGGTGGTAAGAATTATCAAAGAAGGAATTTTCAAAACAAGAAGTTTGTTGAGAAAAAGGTGTTTGTAAAAAGCTTGAGTTCTCATTCTGAGCAGGAATCTGAGATTTTTTTCAAAATCAAATGAAGTGTTTTTTGAAGAAAAGGCCTCACAGCCTCAGACCGAAGGCACAAGTCGGGTAGTTGATACTCGTACATGCTTTAAGTGCAACAAAGTTGGACACATTGCACGAAAGTGCATCAATTTAAAGCCTAAGTCTGAAGTTGCTGAGAGTCAGAAAAAGAAAGCTAATGCAAAAGGCAAAGCACCAATGGTTGTTGAGAAGAAAGTTTTGAAAAATGAAAACACAAAAATCAAAACTGAATCCGTAAAGAATGTGGTAACTAAAACTGATAAGTTTTACAAACGGGTTGCTTCGCCTCAACAAGCATGGAAACCAAAATTAGTTGAAAAGAATTCAAGTTCTCCAAAATAAAAGGTTTCTGAAAAAGAAAAACAATCGTCTTCTACCACTCTGGTAAAGATGAATGTTCCTGTGGATTACTATGAGAAACTTTAACCACAAGTGGCTACTACTTCTGAGAAGAAGTATGTACCAAAGAAAGACCAATCATCTGGTCAACCTCCTAAAAATGATTTCTTTTTATACAAAGAGGTTGAGATTGGATCTGAGGAGAGCTTAAAGATGAATGACAAGAATTTTCCACCACTTTACACTGCTAAAACTCATATCAAAGTCATGTTACCTGAGTCGAAAGAGGCTTGGGTGGCATCAAAATCTAACTAAAATGTTTGTGATATGTGCAGGAGCTTCCAAGATCCGTTTCACGTTGGATTATGGATAGTGGAGCTTCTCGACACATGACGGGGAAGAAGACCCTTTTGTACGATGTTCGTGGGTTTAATGGAGGTTATGTGGGATTTGCAGGAAATCAAGGTGGTCGAATAGTTGGTGAAGGAACTTTATCGAATGGTATCGTCACGTTTGAAAGAGTAAACTACATCGCCGAGCTTGAAAACAATCTTCTGAGCATCTCTCAGATTTGTGATCGTATGTATACAACGCACTTTACAGACAAAGAATGTTTGATCTTGAAACCAGGATTTGTTGTTCCCGAAGAGTGGGTTATCATGAGAGCACCCAGAGTCAATGATCTGTACGTGTTGGACATGAGTGTAGCAACTACTACCACGAGTCAGGCTCACTGTTTTATGTCAAGAGCAACAGAAAAACAGTCACAGTTACGACATCGAAAGATGGGCCATATTCATTTACGAAAAATGAATCACCTGGTGCATAACGACTTAGTAATTGGTGTTCATGTGAAAGGTTTTCATCTTGAGGGGGAGTGCATTAGCTGTGTCAAAGGCAAGCAAAAGAAGAAATCTCACCCTGGAAATAAGGTTAACTCAGTCTCAAGACCGTTAGAGAGACTTCATATGGATCTTTTTGGTCCAGTCAATGTCAAAAGCATTACTGGAGATCTCTACTGTCTAGTAGTAACATATGACTACTCGAGATTTTCATGGGTATCATTTCTGAAAACAAAGGATGAGACATTTGAAAGTTTGATGACGTTGTTCAGGAAAATTGAAAACTTGTACCAAACCCGAATCAGAAGAATCAGGAATGACAACGGTACAGAGTTCAAGAACAACAAGATGGAAGAATATTGTGATGAGAGAGGTATACTGCAAGAATTTAGTGCTCCTTATACTCCGCAACAAAATGGAGTAGCTGAAAGAAAGAACATGACACTAATTGAAATGACTAGGACGATGCTTGCCGATTCCAAACTACCAGTTAATTTTTGGGTAGAAGTAGTATCGGCCGCTTGTTATATACTCAACCGGGTTCTTACAGTTAAGAAATTCAACAAGACATGTTTCGAGTTGATCAATAACCGCAAACCGAACCTGATGCGTGTGAAGTGTGTATATGAATTTAAGTATATTTTAAGCCCCTTTTACACTTTCTTTAGCCAAGTTTTAAATTTATAAAACACGATATTTACTAACACTAAACACACATATGGGCAAGTGCACCCATCGTGAGCGTAGTATAGTGTTGGTAAGATACCGAGGTCGTCCAAGGACACAAGAGCTTTTAGTACCGGTTTATCCTCAACGTCTAATCAAATAAAAAAGTTTAGAAAAATGTTTTAAGCTAAGAAAAATAAAAACTAACTAAAATGCTGAAAAATAAAAATAAAAGAAAAACGGATAGACAAGATGAATCACTAGGCTCCGACTCGTGTATAGTGTAACCTTTGATTATTTCCGCACTTTTGCACTTATTTAAGAGATTATCTTAGTTATTGTAGTAGGCCCCTCTTTTGAAGGTGACGTTACCCTCAACCTAGTAGTTTGAGTCAGCAAGGATACAATCCTAAAGGGTCGGATTATTGAAAGATAATGAATTAAGTTATTAATGAAAATTATGGTAGACCCCTCTTTTGTAGGTGACGTTACCCTCGACTAAGTAGTCTGAGTCAGCAGGGATACAGTCCTAAATAGCCGGGTTATAGTATTAATAGTAGTTTAACTTATGAGGGGGTCAAAGAGTTTGGACCCCCGCCATCCAATACTGTTAAGTATTGAAGGAGGTCCTACTAAATTTGACCTAGGTCCATTGCAGGACATCTAAATGCTAAACAATGGCAAGACTCTTACCAAACCGTTCCCTTAACCCCCGACCAGGTAGCCAACATACCTCCATATAGACCGTGGAGATATGAATGGTGAAAATCTTTTATTTTATATAGACAGTAAAATAATGTCAAGACACCACGGACAAACGATAAGGAAGAATCACCTTCAACATAAGAAACTAGTTATTAAAGTCATTAATACAAAACCAAGTAAAAAGTGCGAAAAGATTAGAAATAAAAAGTATTACACTAGACACTTGTCTTCACCAAGTGATGCAACAGACTTAGGCAAACATGGCCTTGATTGTCAAGAACTCTTACGATCAATCTTGGATCCCGAGACGACTCGCACACTCTATGATGGACAATGGATGATGGTGGTGGATGATGGTGTTATGGTGGTGGTGGGTGGTGAGTGAAGTGTGAGAGAGAGGTGGTGTGCCAAGGGATGGTTTGAGCTTAAGCCAAGCACTCCTATTTATAGGCTGAACAGAAGCTCGGGCACGGCCCCGTGTCCAGTGGGCACGGCCCCGTGTCCACATCCTTCTCTTTCTTCATTTAATGCAGCTTGTCTTATTAGTTGACCACACCCCCGTGTCCGCTGAGCACGACCCCGTGTGCAGAAGAATCTTTGTACTATGAAGATTTTCCTGGATTGTGCGAATCTTATAGTTGACCACGGCCCCGTGTCCGCTGAGCACGGCCCCGTGGTGGGCAATAGAAGCTTCTACCACTTTGTCTTTTCTACTGACACTTGGGCACGCCCCCGTGCTGGCTGAGCACGGGGCGTGTTCAGTCTTCTGTCTTCTTGTTTTGCTTGGGAAGATGTTGTCGTGGGGTCGGGCATGTCACATTTGTTCCTTTTCTTGTATTTATGTTAGATTTTGTTGTCTTTTTGCTTCTTTTGTTAATTTGAGCTCATTTAATCCTGAAAATACAAAAGGAAGACAAAAGCACACTTTTTCCAACATTTGTACTAAAAAAGGGTTAGTTTTATGCCACAATTGATGTAATTTATATGTTGCATTTTGCACACATCAAATACCCCCACACTTGAATCTTTGCTTGTCCTCAAGCAAAACTCTTTATAATGTGGCTTTACACACCCAAATGGAATGGGTAGAGAAGAAGGTTTTTGGGCTTGTCATAGAGTGTCGGGATTTCCATGATTCTTTATTTAGTTTTATTTTTATTAATTTACAATCCTATTCGTCATGATTTATTTAAAACTTTTCATAAGATAAATTACTTATTAGGGCACAACATGCCTCTTTAAAATTCTATTTATATACAAGTTCACATACCTCACGGGGATCACTCAACACTCGGCCGAAAATGTATTTTGTGGATCACTCGAGAGCGGCATGGAACTTACTCCTACCATATGCTTGCCAAACAATCAATCCTCCTCCTTTTTAATTATATACCTTTGTAAATATGAAGAGGACTTTTTGGGTGAAGGGTTAGGCTTGGGTTAAAGGTAGGTTGTTGGGTTAGTGGTTAGTGGTTAGTAGAAAAGAGCGAAAAGCGTAAAAAGCATCGGTTTTCGTAAGACTTTCTATTTTTCAACTTTTTATTTTTATGAAGCTATTTTTCAAACAGAGTTATTTTTGATAAACTTGTTTGATTATTTTCTTTTGCTTCATAATCAACATTTTTTTTGAAAGTCATATGAGAAACTGAACTTGTTACTAAAACAAAGGGTTAAAAATGAAAAAGGTTTTGGTGGGTGAAAGGGTGTTTGTTTAGGTTATGAAATGAAAAGGTTTAGGCTCAAAAGGGCTAACTAGGGGGATTTTGGGTAGGTGGTAAAAAAAAAGAAAAATAATGGTGTAGAAATAAAAAAAAAGTTAGTCCTAATGCCTCTATCATTTACTTACTCGGGTTTAAGTTGGTAAGGACCGAGAATGTATTGTCATGGCAAGTTCTAGAGTCGTAAGAACCAAGCGGCTATTCACACAAGAAACGAAAAATGAGCATTTAATTTAAAGATATATTTTTGTATGCTCAATAAAGGCTCAAAACTAACTTTTGTGGGAATGGGTTTTTATGTGATCAAGTATATATAATTAAATTTTAACTAAGCTTGTCATGCCTTTTCATAATTTTCTTATGTTGGTTCTTTTTATCACGACGCTATCGGTTGTAAATTCGTAAAAATATAACCTTTTTAGAATTTTGAAATTCCCAAGTTAAACCTAGACAAGTAAAAAAAAATGAAAATTTTTGAAAAAATTTGGTGTGATTAGCATCCCCTTTTACACTTGAATCTTGCGTGTGAAGTGTGTATATGAATTTAAGTATATTTTAAGCCCCTTTTACACTTTCTTTAGCCAAGTTTTAAATTTATAAAACACGATATTTACTAACACTAAACACACATATGGGCAAGTGCACCAATCGTGAGCGTAGTATAGCGTTGGTAAGATACCGAGGTCGTCCAAGGACACAAGAGCTTTTAGTACCGGTTTATCCTCAACGTCTAATCAAATTAAAAAGTTTAAAAAAATGTTTTAAGCTAAGAAAAATAAAAACTAACTAAAATGCTGAAAAATAAAAATAAAAGAAAAACAGATAGACAAGATGAATCACTTGGCTCCGACTCGTGTATAGTGTAACCTTTGATTATTTCCGCACTTTTGCACTTATTTAAGAGATTATCTTAGTTATTGTAGTAGGCCCCTCTTTTGAAGGTGACGTTACCCTCAAACCAGTAGTTTGAGTCAGCAAGGATACAATCCTAAAGGGTCGGATTATTGAAAGATAATGAATTAAGTTATTACTGCAAATTGTGGTAGGCCCCTCTTTTGGAGGTGACGTTACCCTCGACTAAGTAGTCTGAGTCAGCAGGGATACAGTCCTAAATAGCCGGGTTATAGTATTAATAGTAGTTTAACTTATGAGGGGGTCAAAGAGTTTGGACCCCCGCCATCCAATACCGTTAAGTATTGAAGGAGGTCCTACTAAATTTGACCCAGGTCCATTGCAGGACCTCTAAACGCTGAACAATGGAAAGACTCTTACCAAACCGTTCCTTTAACCCCCGACCAGGTAGCCAACATACCTCCATATAGATCGTGGAGATATGAATGGTGAAAATCTTTTATTTTATATAGAGAGTAAAATAATGTAACACCCCGTGTTTTCATAAGTGAAAGTCAAAGCCAAGGTCAAAGTCAACGACCGATTTCGCGCAACTTGACTTGTAGAAATTTCTTTATTTTATTTGTATTATGTGGAGTAAGTGTCGTTAATGCAATAATCGATGTGTGTTGATCGTTAATCAATCGACTTACGACTGTGAAATACAGGGCAATGCGATAAAGCTAACAAATCGATAATCAAGCTATGCTAATCGAATCGACTTCTAACTGCAACTCGAGCTATGAATTTTACTTGTTATTATACGTGTGTGTGCCTTACGTGTTACCTGTGCATGTTTATTTATGTTATGTTGTGATAAGCAAGTGAACTCAATCGAAACTCGAAATCTAACTCGAAATGCAATCGAATTCGAATCGTGAAACGAACTCTGGTAATGGTGGAAAATAGATTATGCGAGCTATGAGTGTTTAGGACTGAGAGTAATTTGACTAGGAGAATCTACCGTATCGCACCGATCGCAATCGAAATTGAATCAGCAAAGATCAGCGCGTCAAACACCCTAACCAAGGGCCATCCGATTGAATGGCCATTCGACCGGATAGCCACTTGGTAAAGGATGACAGGTGCCATCCGATCGAATCGCCATTCGACTGAACGGTCACCCAGGCGATGTGCTATTCGACCGAACAACCCTTTCCTCTTTTGGCATCCTATAAATACCCATGTCATTGTCACTCTTTCCACTTTTGGAAATCCCTGTTCGACCAGCACGCTCAACTCAAACTTTTCTCAAATTTCTCTCGATTCCGGTAAGATCTCGTCCTAAATCTTGTACCTTCTTGATCTACACGCACTCCTACACCTTTCTATCTTTTAAATCTTACTTTTTAACCGTGAAATCACTAGATTTCGGGTGTTCTAAGGTGACGTCATCATGTGTTCTTCAAGAACTTCATGTTTTGACCTCAACCCGCTAAGAACAACTTAGATCTAACCGATTTCCACAAAGATCTTGTAAAGATCTCGACACAAGTGTGGTGAAAAAGAATTGAAGGATGGTTTTAACTTTCTTTCGACTCTTTTTACACTTAAAACACTCAAAACCGGTAGAATCAGGTTCTGATCTAGTCTCCTACTCGCCCTTAGTGTTGTACTGGCTCAAATCTAGATTCTACTCACGAGACTACCGATTTCGGGTTAGCCAAGATCAACCGTCTCGAGCCGGTAACCGGCCGGACTAGGGTGATTCCTGTTCAGGTTGGTCAACTGGGTCGAACAGAGGGTTCTGATTGGCTAACACGTTGTCAAGTGACTCGACATAACGACAAACCTTCAAAACGACCAAGTGTAGGACGAACAGGACAATTAGAGCGGATGGCCAACCGAACGAATTACCATTCGAACGGATAGGCTACCCGAACGAATTGCCACCCGAACGGATTACACTTGGGTCCCACCTGTAAACAATTTTAATTAAAGTTTGGGTATTGAACGAATTGCAATCCGATCGAACGACCCTTGAAAGGATTACTCTTCGGATCATGAGATACTAAGACTTTAAAAGACTTAACAATAGCATGAATTGCCATTCGATCGAATTGCCATCCGATCGAATGACACTTATGTAGTGAACTTTTTTTTCAATAAGTAACCTCATCATGAAGTCGCAGTCCGACCGGATGACCATTCGAACGAATTGCCATCCGTACGACTAGTCATCTGATCGACCGGCTGGAAAGATAGAGATACTTCATTATTTCAAAATGCTACAACGAAAACTTCAAAAGTTAAACCATCATACACAAAAACACCCTACTCATAGGAAGAAACAATCCACTCGAATCGTCACTCGATTGAATTGCTGTTCGATCGAATTACCATCCGAACGAACCCCTATTCGACCCTTTCATACTTTGTGACGTTTTACGAATCGCTTACCGTTATACTACCGAATCTATTCCGGCTAACCGTACTCGCTAAGGGCTCCCTTCAATCCATAATCGCCGTGAGTATACTCGATCCCTTTTTGCTTTAAGCACTTTTGGGTGTCACATACGTTCCGAATATTCAACTACAATTATCACTCTACTCAAACTATTTGAACGCTAACCGTTAATGCATGTTATACGTGGCTTATGAATGCTTGTTTGTATGTTTACACATGGAATGCTGTCTACCTGCCTTAGCAACGATAGTACTATAGTTTGGACTCAGCACCCGTTCACACGGGGGTTGTTAAGGATCTTTTACTTGCATGGATTACGGTGGTAATCATGTATTGCGAACTGCCTTGGGCAGTCAACCCACAATCATTGGTATCGATGGATCTATGTCGATAACTAACGTGCTTCATTTCACTATGTGTACGTGCTGGTTATGCGTAAACGAATTCGAACTCTATATGCTATTATCAAACTTGTATGCTCACCTTTACATTATATGTATTGACTTTTATTTTAACGTATGTGACAGGTGCTTAGGATGCACATGTGGTAGGAATTTGAAGCTAGAATAAAGCTTTAGAGCCCAACAAATAGTTGTGTGTAGATAACGAATCAGGGGTCTCTAGAAGCAGATAAACAATTGCTGTCTTATTTAAATCTGAGTTGTTGGAACAGAATATTTGTCTTGATGTTTGTCTGTAATAACTATTTGACTATTTGAGATACGGTATGGGACGTATTATTTAAATTGAATAGTTTTGATAATTGTTGTGGAAACTTCTGGACAATCTGTTTCGCTCAGTGCCACGCCCCGATGATTCCGCCATCGGTTGGGGTGTGACAGATTGGTATCAGAGCCATAACTATAGGGAATTAGGCAAGACTCGACCTAGTCCGGGTCGATGTCTTAGAGACCTAGACTATAGTTAAGAACCAACAGGCTGAACTTACATGCTGTACCCAACTATTTCTCGCTATCACTGCACTCGAATTTGCAAAAAGGGCCAAACGATTTCGTTGGGATTAGGTGTGAAAACCGCAAACTCTCGACTAAATTGCTTGGTCAGTGCCGATTTTATCAATTTATCAATGATTTCCTCATTATTTACAATAACAAACGAGGGGAATTATACCAAATCAGGAGTGAAATCCATATTTTGATGAATAATCTCCCCAATTTTTGCTAAAACAAGGAAGAAGTTGCTAAGCTAGGGGTGAAACCCTAACCTTGACAACTTGCTCCTAACTTTTACTCATCTCACCAAAGCTTCGACGAACTTTAACGACCTGAGTCCATGAGTATGACCCAGGGAGTACGTGTTGAATGCCCAAGAATAGAGGCGGAAACACGATCCCGAAAGTCGAAGTGTGACGACAAGTCTGTTGAGAATAGTCGAATCACTTTGGGTAGTCAACGTCTAGTAGCCGCAGACGATTTAATTCTCAATTTTTATGTGTTTGGAGTCGACAGTTGTCGCTCTGATTCGTCGATTTTATGTGTTTTATGTGCTTTTATCTGTTCATGTGTTTAAAATTTTGAAGAATTACTTGATTTTGCTTTCACTTCGATCGACACACACGACGCGCACTGCATTCTATCTCAAGTCGCTAACAAATCGCCGAATTTTGGACACCCTGTGCTATACTACGCTATTCGATATACTAAACGCGATCGCTATACTCGAACGATCGCGAGCTTTGAATAACAGGTTTCTATTTTCTGACTGCTTCTAAGTGACTCAATGCGTATGCGCTTCCTTGCTCCTGTGTTTTACGTACTTAGGTGTTATGTGATTATTTGCTCTAAGTGCTTAGGAATTATGTGATTATGTGATTCTACGTGTTTATGTGATTTGTGCTCTATGCGTTATGTGTGTACGTAAGTGTACGTGTTACTGAGCTTTAGTAAGTAGAAAACGTGTGAGGTGAGATTCGAATACAATGTGTTGAGTTCCGTGGCGATGTCTGTTGCAGACAATGTCGTCTGGATCCCGTCATGCACTTTCTCGCCAAGAGAATAGAGACAGACGTCTTGCTTCCATCATCGCTAAAAGCGTAGCAAAGGCTGTGAGTGATGTCTATGAGAATGCCAGCAAATCGTCTGAGGAATCAAGAACCAACGCTCCTAAAGCTGCCGCAAGGCCTTTCAGTTTCAAGCAATTCAAGTCTTGTGGGCCAAAAGAATTCACTTGTGAAGGAGGTCCCACTGCACTATTTCACTGGTTTGACTCTATTAAGGTTACTTTGCGACAAAGTGGTTGCCCTGATGACCTTCGAACACTGAATGCTACCGGCGTTTTCCAGTCCCGTGCACTAGACTGGTGGACGGCCGAGAGGAATAAGCGAGGGAACGATGCAGCCTACGGTCTGTCGTGGGACGAGCTCAAGGAAGTTATGCTAGAGGAATTCTGCCCTCCTCACGAGCGTCAAAAGCTAGAAGATGAATTTTGGCACATCCAGCAAAAGGATGGTGACAATGCTGGTCTTACTGCTCGTTTTAAACAGCTCAGCGTTATCTGTCCTGATCAACTCAATACTCCCGACATGACGATCAAGAAGTACATCCTGGCCCTGCCCGACTGCGTTGCTGATTTCGTGCAAGCGGCTAGGACTACGACGATCGAGGAAACCTATCTGCTGGTCGCAGAAATCAACGATAAACGGGTTAAGGCTGGGGTCTGGGATAAGACTTCGAAACATCTGCATCAAGCTACCACCACCGTACCAACTGCTGAACCTACCTCATCAGGCAACAAGAGGAAGAACAAGAGAAAGAACAGATCCAGCAACAAGAACTGTGCGATCACTGCTGCACCAGTTCAAGCCGTACCAGCCCAACAGCGTCAAGTAGCGGCGCATGTGGCCAATGCACCGCCTGCAAAGCGTGCATACACTGGGCCACACCCGCTCTGCCCTACTTGCACCTACCACCACCCAACTGCCATTGCTTGCCGTTACTGTGCTCATTGCAACATATACGGTCATTTTAATGCTAACTGCCGCATCCGACAAGCTCCTGCTCACCAAGCTCTGCTCACTGCCCCACAGGGACAACAAGCTCCTCCGGCACCCGCAGTCAAAGCCAGAGCCTGCTTCGCATGTGGCGACCCGAACCACTTCGCCAACATGTGGCCAAACAGGGTCGTGAAGTAAGAGCCTCAGCAAGAACAACAGCAGCAACAACAACAGCAGCAACAACAGGCCACACGCGCCAGAACTTTCAACCTCAACGTGCGTCAAGCCCAGGCCGAAAACAATGTGGTCAATGGTATGTTCCTTGTGAATGGTATTTATGCTTCATGTTTGTTTGATACTGGAGCCGATAACTGCTTTGTATCGCTCGAATTTGAGAAACTCCTTAGTCGCAAACGTTCCCAACTCTCCTCGGCATTCGATGTGGAAGTCGCTACCGGAAGAACCGTCACTGTCAATTCCGTTATCCGTGATTGTACTCTCGAGCTCAACAATCACATCTTCCCAATTGACCTTATCCCGATGCAGCTCGGAAGTTTCGACGTTATAGTAGGCATGGACTTTCTTCGAGAAAACCATGCCGAAGTTGTATGCTTCGACAAGATGATTCGTTTCTCGCTCGCGAATGGTGACTCATTGTGTGTATACGGTGATACTACTTCAAAGGGGCTCAAACTTATGTCCTGTGTCCAAGCTAGCAAGTATCTCCGCAAGGAATACAGGGCTTTCTTGGCTAACGTTGTAGCAGCGGAGAAGGAAAAGAAAGAGAAGAAGGAAGTGAAGGACGTTCCTGTGGTTCGAGAATTTCCTAATGTTTTTCCAGAGGATCTTCCCGGATTACTGCCAAGTCGTGATATTGACTTTCGTATCGACCTCATTCCTGGAGCCAACCCTATTGCCAAAGCTCCTTATCGTCTTGCACCATCCGAAATGCGCGAACTCTCAACCCAACTCCAGGAACTACTTGAGAAGGGCTTCATTCGCTCGAGCACCTCTCCTTGGGGCGCGCCAGTCCTTTTCGTCAAAAAGAAGGATGGGTCGTTCAGGATGTGCATCGACTATCGGGAATTGAATAAGTTAACTATCAAGAACCGCTACCCTCTACCTCGCATTGACGATTTGTTTGATCAACTACAAGGCGCTACGTGTTTCTCAAAGATTGACCTGCGTTCAGGATATCACCAGCTACGTATTCAAGAGGAGGATATACCCAAAACCGCGTTTCGTACTCGTTACGGTCACTACGAATTCGTTGTCATGCCTTTTAGCTTGACCAACGCACCAGCGGTTTTCATGGACCTAATGAATCGCGTGTGTAAACCATATCTCGACAGTTTCGTCATCGTATTCATCGACGATGCCTTGATTTACTCCAAATCGAAAACCGAACATGCGCAACATCTACGTTTGGTTCTCGAGTTACTCCAGGGGAACCAACTCTATGCCAAATTCTCTAAGTGTGAATTCTGGCTGGAGGAAGTTCAGTTTCTGGGTCATATCGTAAATAGTCAAGGCATTCACGTCGACCCTGCAAAGATTGAAGCTGTCAAGAGCTGGGTTACACCTAAGAATCCGTCTGAAGTCCGCTCTTTTCTCGGACTAGCGGGCTATTATCGACGATTTATCGAAGGATTCTAGAAGATTGCTATACCACTTACCTCTCTTACGCATAAGGACCAACCTTTTGTCTGGGGAACCAAACAAGAGACTGCCTTCCAACACCTCAAGCACATGCTTTGCAACGCTCCTGTTCTCACATTGCCAGACGGAAACGATGATTTTATTGTCTACTGTGATGCTTCCAACCTTGGTCTTGGTTGCGTTCTCATGCAACGGGACAGGGTCATAGCTTACGCATCTCGTCAGCTCAAAATCCACGAGAAGAACTATACAACCCATGATCTCGAGCTAGGCGCAGTTGTTTTTGCGTTAAAGATTTGGCGACACTACCTGTATGGTACCAAGTGTACGATCTTCACCGATCATAGGAGCCTACAACACATCTTTAATCAGAAGGAACTTAATATGCGTCAACGCCGATGGGTAGAACTTCTCAACGATTACGACTGTGAGATCCGTTATCACCCAGGCAAGGCAAATGTCGTTGCCGACGCACTCAGCAGACGGAGTTACCTGCTTAGCACCCGTAATGTTCAAGCCCAACATTATCTCGAACCCTCATCCGCGACGCCCAACATGCATGTTTTAATGAACGCACCCTGAAGAAAGAAATGATCTACCATGATGGAGCCCAGCTTGTGAGCAAATGAAACGGGATATTCCACTTTTTAGACCGAATTTGGATTCCCAAATGAACGGAATTGCAACAAATCTTAATGGACGAAGCCCACAAATCTCGGTATTCTATTCACCCCGGTGCCGACAAGATGTACCAGGATCTTCGTTATAAGTACTGGTGGCCGGGTATGAAAAGGGATATCGCGCTCTACGTCGGTAAATTCCTAACTTGTGCTAGAGTCAAGGCTGAACATCAAAGACCCTCTGGCTTACTCGAACAACCACCAATTCCCATGTGGAAGTGGGAGAGCATAGCCATGGATTTTATAACCAAGCTGCCACACACGTCATCAGGTCACGACAGCATATGGGTTGTGGTCGACCGTTCGACTAAATCATCTCACTTTCTGCCAATACGAGAAGACTACAAGGTAGAACGATTAGCCCGAATCTACACCGATGAGATCATTTGTAATCATGGGACGTCTCGTGACATCATTTCTGATCGTGATGCTCGGTTTACCTCGCGACTATGGGAAACGTTTCAAACAGCACTCGGTACAACGCTTAATCTAAGTACCGCTTTCCACCCTCAAACCGACGGTCAGACTGAAAGAACGATTCGTACTCTTGAGGACATGCTCCGTTCGTGTGTCTTAGACTTCGGTGGTAATTGGGATAAATACCTGCCATTAGTCAAATTCTCGTATAACAACAGCTACCATTCTAGTATCCAAATGGCACCATTCGAGGCATTATATGGAAGAAGATGTCTATCGCCTATTGTATGGCACGAGATCGGTCATTCGCAACTAACCGGTCCTGAGCTATTACAAGAAACGACAGACAAAATTTTCCAAATCCGAGACAACCTGGTGAAAGCTCAGGATGGACAGAGAGTTTACGCCGATAAAAAGCGCAAGCCCCGTGAATTTGGCATTGGTGACCACGTACTCCTAAAGGTATCACCTTGGAAGGGTGTGGTCCGATTCGGCAAGAAAGGGAAACTCGCGCCTCGATATGTTGGACCTTTTAAGATTCTGGAAAGGATCGGAAAAGTCGCCTACAGACTCGAATTACCAGAGGAACTTAGTAACGTCCACCCGACTTTCCACGTGTCAAACCTCCGAAAGTGCCTCGCCAACCACGATTTACATGTCTCTCTAGACGATCTACAAGTGAACGAAACATTACACTTCGTGGAAAAGCCTGTCGAAATCACGGATCGCCAAACCAAGCAGCTCAGGCGCTCACGCATTGCTATTGTGAAAGTCCGATGGGAAGGCAAACGAGGCGCAGAGTTCACTTGGGAACTCGAAAGCGACCTGAAAGCTAAGTACCCGCAATTGTTTCAAGAGAGGAGCTAGAGAGAGAAAGTAGTATTGTGATTCTAGTGCTTTGTACGATTTCATATCAATCTATAGAATTACCAATTTTAGTACATTCTAGTGTGTTTGGTCACGCACGTTCACGGATTCCGTGTCACAAGCGATCGTTTCGAAGTCAAAATCGATCCAAACGGAAGGTTCCCAAATGTGATTCACGGCATTGTACAGCTTCCAGCCTAATTCCGGGACGAAATTCCCTAAACAAGGGAAGGCTGTAACACCCCGTGTTTTCATAAGTGAAAGTCAAAGCCAAGGTCAAAGTCAATGACCGATTTCGCGCAACTTGACTCGTAGAAATTTCTTTATTTTATTTGTATTATGTGGAGTAAGTGTCGTTAATGCAATAATCGATGTGTGTTGATCGTTAATCAATCGACTTACGACTGTGAAATACAGGGAGTAACAATGCGATAAAGCTAACAAATCGATAATCAAGCTATGCTAATCGAATAGACTTCTAACTACAACTCGAGCTATGAATTTTACTTGTTATTATACGTGTGTGTGTGCCTTACGTGTTACCCGTGCATGTTTATTTATGTTATGTTGTGATAAGCAAGTGAACTCAATCGAAACTCGAAATCTAACTCGAAATGCAATCGAATTCGAATCGTGAAATGAACTCTGGTAATGGTGGAAAATAGATTATGCGAGATATGAGTGTTTAGGACTGAGAGTAATTTGACTAGGAGAATCTACCGTATCGCACCGATCGCAATCGAAATCGAATCAGCAAAGATCAGCGCGTCAAACACCCTAACCGAGGGCCATCCGATCGAATGGCCATTCGACCGGATAGCCACTTGGTAAAGGATGACAGGTGCCATCCGATCGAATCGCCATTCGACCGAACGGTCACCCAGTCGATGTGCTATTCGACCGAACAACCCTTTCCTCTTTTGGCATCCTATAAATACCCCTGTCATTGTCACTCTTTCCACTTTTGGAAATCCCTGTTCAACCAGCACGCTCAACTCAACCTTTTCTCATATTTCTCTCGATTCCGGTAAGACCTCGTCCTAAATCTTGTACCTTCTTGATCTACACACACGCCTACACCTTTCTATCTTTTAAATCTTACTTTTTAACCGTGAAATCACTAGATTTCGGGTGTTCTAAGGTGACGTCATCATGTGTTCTTCAAGAACTTCATGTTTTGACCTCAACCCACTAAGAACAACTTAGATCTAACCGATTTCCACAAAGATCTTGTAAAGATCTCGACACAAGTGTGGTGAAAAAGAATTGAAGGATGGTTTTAACTTTCTTTCGACTCTTTTTACACTTAAAACACTCAAAACCGGTAGAATCAGGTTCTGATCTAGTCTCCTACTCGCCCTTAGTGTTGTACTGGCTTAAATCTAGATTCTACTCACGAGACTACCGAATCCGGGTTAGCCAAGAACAAACGTCTCGAGCCGGTAACCGGCCGGACTAGGGTGATTCCTGTTCAGGTTGGTCAACTGGGTCGAACGGAGGGTTCTGATTGGCTAACACGTTGTCAAGTGACTTGACATAACGATAAACCTTCAAAACGACCAAGTGTAGGACGAACAGGACAATTAGAGCGGATTGCCAACCGAACGAATTACCATTCGAACGGATAGGGTACCCGAACGAATTGCCACCTGAACGGATTACACTTGGGTCCCACCTGTAAACAATTTTAATTAAAGTTTGGGTATTGAACGAATTGCAATCCGATCGAACAACCCTTGAAAGGATTACTGTTCGGATCATGAGATACTAAGACTTTAAAAGACTTAACAATAGCACGAATTGCCATTCGATCGAATTGCCATCCGATCGAATGACACTTATGTAGTGAACTTGTTTTCAATAAGTAACCTCATCATGAAGTCGTCGTCCGACCGGATGACCATTCAAACGAATTGCCATCCGCACGACTAGTCATCCGATCGACCGGCTTGAAAGATAGAGATACTTCATTGTTTCAAAATGCTACAACGAAAACTTCAAAAGTTAAACCATCATACACAAACACACCCTACCCATAGGAAGAAACAATCCACTCGAATCGTCACTTGATCGAGTTGCCATCCGATCGAATGACCACTCGAACGGATTGTTACTCGCACAAATTGCTGTTCGATCGAATTACCATCCGAACAGTGGTGTGCCAAGGGATGGTTTGAGCTTAAACCAAGCACTCCTATTTATAGGCTATACAGAAGCTCGGGCACGGCCCCATGTCCAGTGGGCACGGCCTCGTGTCCACATCCTTCTCTTTCTTCATTTAATGCAGCTTGTCTTATTTGTTGACCACGCCCCCGTGTCCGCTGAGCACGACCCCGTGTGCAGAAGAATCTTTGTACTATGAAGATTTGCCTGGATTGTGCGAATCTTATAGTTGACCACGGCCCCGTGTCCGCTGAGCACGGCCCCGTGGTGGGCAATATAAGCTTCTACCACTTTGTCTTTTCTGCTGACACTTGGGCACGCCCCCGTGCTGGCTGAGCACGGGGCATGTTCAGTCTTCTGTCTTCTTGTTTTGCTTGGGAAGATGCTGTCGTGGGGTCGGGCATGTCATATTTGTTCCTTTTCTTGTATTTATGTTAGACTTTGCTGTCTTTTTGCTTCTTTTGTTAATTTGAGCTCATTTAATCCTGAAAATACAAAAGGAAGACAAAAGCACACTTTTTCCAACATTAGTACTAAAAAAGGGTTAGTTTTATGCCACAATTGATGTAATTTATATGTTGCATTTTGCACACATCAGAACCTGAAGTATCTGGAACTGTTTGTGTCTCCCTGTACAGTTCTATAACCTTTTGGTAAATTTGGTGCAAAGAGCATTGAAGGAATTTTTGTTGGTTATGCAAATCCATTGAAACGAGTCTTTGTTCCAACCTTAAAGCGGATCATCGAAGCACATAATGTTGAGTGTCAAAGTTATACTATGCCACCGCAGAATCTAGGAGACTCATGGCGTTTTAATTACGATACTTTGTGGGATTCATTTGACATTGAAGAAGAACCAGATTTCTTTGACGAGTTGGATATTCTGAGAGAATATGAAGAATCACAAGAAAGGTTTCCAGCTGAGTATTCTAGACGTCAAAATCGAGCTTCCAATGATGATGAAGCCGGTCCAAGTAATGCTGGAGAACATGATGATATTCAACAATCCTCAGAACATGCTCTTGATAATCAGACGGCAGTCAAGAATAATCAAGAATCTGATGATAGACCTATATTCGATCGTGGTGATTCAGATTCTAAGGGGGAGCAGATCCAAATTTCAAGTCAAACAATTCGAGTCAGTGAACAAGGTGCAAATCAGAATGTCACAAATTTGGAAGGCGAGGTAGATGTTCCAGGCGAGGTGATGCCGAGAACTCTTTCGTACCATCCAGAAGAGCTGATTATTGGAGAATTACAATCAGGCGTTCGCACTAGACGTCAAATTGACCAAGGCCTTACATGTTTTTATTCTACAGTTGCTTTGTTACAAACTGAGTTTTCACTTAGTTGTTTTATTTCACATATTGAACCGCGAACATATAAGGAAGCACTAACTGAAGATTCTTGGGTCAATGCGATGCAAGAGGAGCTAAGTCAGTTTGAGAAGTTAGGAGTGTGGAAATTGGTAGACTTGCCTGATGGTCACAGGAAGATAAACACCAAGTGGGTGTTCAAGTGTAAGAGAGACGATCGAGAGGTTATTATTCGTAACAAAGCTTGACTAGTAGTCCAGGGTTTCAGTCAGCAGGAGGGGATAGATTTCACTGAAGTGTATGCTCCGGTTGCTAGACTTGAAGCGATCAGAATCTTCCTAGCATTTGCATCTTGGAAAAATTTTAAAGTTTATCAGCTAGATGTTAAATCGGCGTTACTCTATGGGAAGGTAAAAGAGGAGGTATATGTCGGACAGCCACCGGGCTTCGCCGACCCAATCCACAAAGACAAGGTCTATTTACTGGATAAAGCGTTGTATGGTTTACACCAGGCCCCGAGAGCTTGGTACGAGACATTGTCTCAACTCCTGCTTGCCAACAGCTTCATCCGTGGAAAAGTGGATGCCACTCTCTTCACCAAAGAAGTCGAAGGACATCGTCTGATAGTTCAAATATACGTGGACGACATCATATTTGGGTCTACAAATGAAAATCTGTGCTAATATTTTGAAAGAGTTATGAAGCAGAAATTTGAAATGTCATCGATGGGTGAGATGAAATTCTTCTTGGGTCTTCAAGTTGATCAACTGCTTAAGGGAATTTTCATACATCAGACGAAGTATGTTCATGATGTCTTAGAGAAATTTGGGATGTCAGGTTCTACTCCAGCTTCCACCCCATTAGCAACAAAGCATGGGATACACACTGATCTCACCAGAGAGAAGGTAGATGAAACGTTATATCGTTCCATGATCGGATTGCTGATGTACGTGACGGCTTCTAGACCCGATATCATGTATCCAACTTTCCTCGTAGCAAGATTTCAATCTAACCCAAGAGCTTCGCATATGGTGATTGTGAAACGGATATTACGCTACCTGAAAGGAACTCCATCACTGGGGTTGTGGTATCCAAGAGATGGCGATTACATGCTCGAAGGGTATTCCGATTCCGATTTCGGATGCTGCAAAGTTAATGCTAAATCAACAACAGCGGGGTGCCAATTTTTCGGACCACGATTGGTTACCTGGAAATGCAAGAAGAAGACCTCTGTAGCTTTATCCACATGTGAAGCCGAGTATGTATCTGCTAGCAGCTGCTGCTCTCAGATCTTGTGGATCCAACAACATATGAGAGACTACGGTTTGCAATTTCTTAACACCTCTATCTTTGTTGATAATGAGGCAGCGATAAAAATTACTAAAAATCCTGTTCATCATGCTAAAACGAAACACATTGAAATTCGTCATCACATCATCCGAGATTGTTTCGAGAAGAAGTTGATACGAATTGAGAAAATCCACACTGACGAACAAAAAGCTTATTTAAATACCAAAGCGGTTGATAAAACTCGTTTTCAATATCTTTTAAAATTGAACGGTATGAAGCTTTTATCGGTGTCGGAGGAGATTCTTGGCGTAGATGAAGGTACCAATGTAGATGATGTTGAGAAGCAATCTGCAATGGTTTGTCGATTTTTTATTGTTTTGGTATTTAGGGGGAGTATAGGGTAATATTTTCAGAAAATACAAAAACAGTAAAAAATTTCAAAAATTCAAAAACAATAGAAAATTGAAAAAGAGCTTGTGTAAAAAGGGAAAAGATAGTACATTGGCTTGACGGTTACGGTATGCTAAAGATATGTAAAGTTTAAAAGTCTTAAGCAGTCTCGCTGATGATATGCCGATAGGTTTTTACACATTTAGTAGGTTTGTTCGGGATATAAACATAAATCTTTACTTGCTTATTTCGTGGGGAACACTACTTGGATATATAGGTAACCCCTGAAATCTTGTTTGAAAGATCCCTCTTTCTGAAATACTAGGTCTTTACACTCAGTGATATCTGGGGTATTATCCCGGGACTTCTTATATTGTGGAAGCAATGGCCTAGTCCCCGTATAATACTTTCTGCTTGCTTGAAATATAGCACCGCCCTCAGCATAAAAACTGATGAAACATTGAAAAATGCTAATCATGTGCTGTTGAAGAAAAGATCCTCTAAAGGGGACACACCTAAAGTCGAAGCTGTCGTCTCTCTGATTTTGCGGAAGCAATAGCCTGAGCTCTCACGGCCCTCGCATTTTAACCTCTTACAGATATCATCTGTGGTATACTCACCTGTAAGACTGAATATTGGGTTCTGGATACGGGAGTATATTCAAGAGGTGGGACACATGATTGAGTTTAAGTTCTTGATATACCTAATTCGTATCCTGGACAGATTGAAAATTGTGTGAGAATTTAAGTGGATCAGTATATCGACAATCTAAGCGAATTGTTTAATTCTGAGTATGAAATTAAAGCTTAACAGTACTTGTGACTTGTCGAATAGCTGATATGATTCCCTAACACGCTCATCAAAAATATGTTTGTAAATAGTTTACATTTACTGCATTTCATTTCTGTAATTCATTTCTTGTTTAGATACTTTAATAAAAATCCAAAAAGATTTTACATTTCTGCTTTATTTTCTGAAAAACCAAAGTGGAAAGCTGATCTTCAGATTCAAAATTTGAAGCAGATGCAGGAAGTTTCTGAGCTGGAAGATGAGTTGTGAGCTTATCATGTTAAACTTGTGAAAATGAAAAGTCTAAACAAGTTCATTAAGTTGAAACTTGTAATTTTCAGAATAATGTTTTGAAATTTTTTGAACTAAAGTCAGTTTTGTCTTAATTGAATCAACCAAGGTCATTAAGTTGGACTTGGTAGACAAATTGAGTGCTTAGGGTCATTAATTTGGACCTGGTTACTTAAGTGGATTATTAAAACTGATAAAAACAAGAAAAGATGTTATAAGTCAATAGATTGTAATGTTATATTCTTGAGAAGCAGGAAACAAGATCCCCATGGCAAAGAAAGTGTAAAGTTTGAACCAGAATTTGAACTCCAGCATATTGAAAAGGGGAGTCTACATTCTGGATCAACATTCAAATGGGAGTTTTGAAGATAGAGATTGAAAGATGCTTACAATGTCAGACAAATTGGACAGAGAAGAAGATAGACAAAGACTAAAGACTGAAGATTTGATGCTAAAGACTTTGTCAACATCCAAGGGGGACTCTATTGGTGCATAGATGTTTGTTAACTTCGTCTTTATAGAGTCTTGAGTCTAGATAGGATAAACTAGTGCTCAGCAGGTTAGAAAACAGGTTTTGGATGTGAATGGGTAATTTCGCACGAAATAGCAGTTGCTATTTCGTACAAAATAACACAAGGGTATTTCACACGAAATTAGTAATTTCGCTTGTATAATTCCGTGCGAAATTACAACGCCTATATATACCCAACCTGCTAGTTCATTTGTAACTTTTCCGATTCAGAGCCGAGGTGCTGCCAGTTTGTCAAACGATCTGTAAAAGCTTTGAAATCATTAATAAGAAGATAATTAAGAGGAATCAAGCTGTTTCAAGTCTATTTCTCTGATTTCGCCTTTGAAATAGATCATATACTCTTCTGATTGACTCGTTCGGGTCACACATCGATCCAACAGTACTATCATTTCCCTTTTTTTCACAACAAAACTCATTTTTGTCTTTTTCAATGTTTTTGGATTTTGAAATTTTATCATGTTTTTGTATTTTCTATAAACTTTCTCCCCCTAAAATCAAAAACATATTTTTGTGTTTTTGGTTTTATCAAAAGCAGTAAAGAAACTGTACAAAAAATATGACAACAAGACGTAGATCTCTTCTGATCGCCGTCCTCCTCTGCTTCACATTCTCTGTTTAGCTCTCATTCAGCCCCAGGATTTACAAACCACTTGATTATAACATTTTGAAATCATTTTTCAATCTTGTTTTATCATGTGTTTGTTTAGCCTTGGGGGTTTCGGCGTATTCCTTTTAAATTTTTCAAAAAAAATTTAACAATTTAAACCAAACACTTCCTGTTTTTAACCACATACACAGGATTTTCTCCTCATGTTCCATGCTGTTCCGTTATTCATGCTGAACTTGAATTGACCTCTGAACACCTGCACAAGCATAAAAATTTGATTAGTCTTGAATTTGAACCCAATCCTTTACTTTCTAAAAACATTGAGCCTTTTTATCTGTCGTTATTGCAACGCTCATGTCTAGTATGTAGTGATCGTTTTCACGAGGAACGCGCATCAACACCATTTATTCAAAAATATTAAACCCTGGTTTGAGAATAAGACATTTGTTGGTGCACTGAATGTCTGTTGACTACGTCTTAATCGAGTCTTAGGTCTAAATAGGTTAGATTGGAGCTTGGAAATAGAAAAGTGTTTTAATGTTGTAATTCCGCTCGAAATGACATTTGTGTCATTTCAAGCTAACTCAGGAAATTAGGTGATTCCGCTCCAAATGGTACTTAGTGATTCCGCTCCAAATAGTCTACTAGGTGATTCCGCTCCAAATGACTAGATGGTGATTCCGCTCGAGTGAACATAGGGGTTCCGCTCGGGTTATTTCGAGCGGAATCAGGAGCACTATAAATAGGTGTGTGATGTTGTCATTTGTAATAGTCGGAGCGAAATCTGGTCTTGTGTTAGGTGTCGAATTGCTGTCAAAAAATTTAGTCAGAAACACGTGTAAAGACTTGGAAAAGCAGTAATAGAAAGAAGTTAAAAGGATACAAGCTGTGTGACTTTGTTTATTTTTATTCCGCCTTAGTAAATGAAGATGAACTGCCTTTACTGACTATTTAGGGTCACGCACACGGTCCAACAAGTGGTATCAGAGCTCAGGACGAGGAGTTCATACCATTACAGCTTAATTCTACCGGATTTTCTCATTTCTACTCTCTTCTTCTCATATTTTTCTAATTTGAACTAGTTTCAGCGGTTGAAATGGTCTGATTTTTACATATGTTGTGTAAAACATAGTATTAACAAACCCTACAAAGAATCAGATTAAAACTCGACTTAAAACTGGTAAAAATGACCTACGAACCTGATTTCGCTTGAAAGGTTCTTCGCAGATTTTACCTTAAAAGCTGATTCAGCTTGAGATTCATCCTTGATTTCGCTCGAAAAGATAAAATTCTGATTCAGCTCGAAAGATAATATCTGATTCCGCTCGAAAAGATAAAATTCTGATTAAGCTCGAAAGATAATATCTGATTTCGCTCGAAAAGATAAAATTCTGATTCAGCTCAAAAGATAATATCTGATTCCGCTCGAAAAGATAAAATTCAGATTCAGCTTGAAATACATTTCTGATTTCGCTCGAAGTCAGATTAGTTCTTATTCCGCTTGAACAATACTTCTGATTTCGCTCAAAAAACGGTTCCGCTTGAAATACTATTGTATTTTCAAGCGAAATCAGATTACTTCAGATTTCATTTCAAACTTTCTTGTGATTTCGCTTGAAGAGATTCCACTTCAAGTGATTCCGCTTGAACTTGCTGATTTTCAAAATTTAAAAACTTTTCTAAGTGTTTGCTAATTTTTTCAGGTACGTGCAAGATGGATGATTTATTCATGAACCCATTTAGCGACATGTATGCGTTTGCTGGAAATTATGGGGATGATAATTCTTCTAGCAACACCAATGAGAACAAACCAAATACAAAGAAAAAGTTATCGGATGCTTTGGAAGTTGAAAGCGCATTTGGAACATATAACAAACCTCCGAAGTTGATGGCTATCGAAGAGTACAGTCGGTGGGCCAAGAAGTTTGACGATTGGTTGAGGGCCTTTGCTTATCCTAGCTGGAAGAGTCTAAAGAATGAATACAATGATGGAGGCAAAAATGGTGAAAGCTTAACATCACCTGACGAAATAGAATCGTTTGTTGCTGAGCAAAAATGTATTGCGTTGTTGTTTCAATCTGTTCGAGAAGATATAATATCTTTGATCGAATACACGAGTGCTAAGGATCTCTGGGATAAGTTGAGAATCAAATGTTTAGGAAGTGCAGAAATAGTGAAAAACAAAAAGAAACTACTTAGAAAAGAGTTTGATTTGTTTGGGTGCTTAAAGAATGAATCAGTTTGTAAAATGATTGAGAGGTTTGGGCATCTGAAGCTGGAACAGGCGAGACATGAAATTTTCTATACTAAAGAAGAACTGATTGCCTGAAGTGCTTACGGTGGATCTGTTGATTGAAAGACTAGAGTCACGAGCTGGAGATAAAGAAAACTCACAAAGTCAATCACTCGACTTATCAACAGAATTTGGATTTGTATTATCCAAAAAGCATGATGCCAAAGAATACATCTCCCAAGACAGCGTTTTCTGCTGAGAATTCCAACACTTCAAGCAAAGAGAGTCAAAGCAGTGGATTTCACCGTGGTTCTTCGTCACATTCAAACCAATCTGATGCAAAGAATTTATTCCAACGCAACATCACTGTAGACTTAAAGAACGCTCAGAATTTCAGCGAGGAGTCTGCTAAACAACAGATGGTTTTCCTAGCGTCGGTGCTGGAATCATATGAAAGTCTTGTGGCAGGGAAGATTGGCAACACCAACCTGACGAAAGAAGATTACGATCAGATAGATCCTGAGAAGATGGAACTGATAGACATAAGGTGGTGTATGGCCAGTGCAGTTCGTCGGGCACAGCGTTTTATGGAGATAACTGGGAGAAAGTCTATTGGTGGACCATCTACCAAATTGGGCTTTGACAAGTCTAAAGTGGCATGCTTCAAGTGTAAACAGAAAAGTCACTTTAAGCGTGAATGCCGGAATGCTTATGCTGATGAGTCTGAAAACCCGTTCAGAGAAGATTACTACAAGAAAGCGATTTATCATCAGAATAAATCAGAACCACCAAGGATGAAGCAGCTTGAGGACAACAAAGAGAAATCCAGAGCTCTTGCGGTGATTCATGACGATGAAGGTTTCGACTGGAGTGAGTTGTTACCTGAGGAGGATGCGGTTGGATATGCATTCATGGCAAAATCTGAACCTGTTCCTTGGAAAGACGACAGAACTGAAGAACAGAAGTATTGTCACAGAAAGCTGATAGCTCAGAACAAAATGATCAGAATATCCGGTATCTATCTTGAAGCAAAAAGAGCAAATAGATGGGATCCAGACAGGGAATGTTATCTGGACCCTCAGGGAAACATTGCTATTGACCATAACACTCTTGATATGGAAACCATAATTAAAGAAGTGAAAGATGAAGATGATTACTGGCAAAGAAAATGGTGGGGAAGCGGAGAAGAGAATAAAGAGAAAGAAAAAGACAAAGAAGAGAAAGAGAAGGGAGAGAAATCAAAGAAGATTGACAATGGAATTATTGACACAACACAGAAATTGAATGCTGAAAACATGGGAAAGATGGCTGACAAGGTGCTGGCTGCTAAGGCACTTGAGGTAGATTCTAAATCCGTCTCTAAGTCTAAAAGCCAGGTCAGTTCAAACACGTCAACGACTGAGTCAGGTAAGAAAGTAAATGGTGATGTTAACTGCAAAAATTGCATCAAAGAATGCAAAGTTTGTAGTACAAACACTTATCTCAAAGGTAAGAAGATTGATGATCTGACTGCTAGAGTCAGAAGTGTTGAGGATCAAATTCTTGATCGTGATAAAAGGGTGAAAGCTTCGAACGACAGAGTAAAAGAATTAACAAACAAAATTGAAAATGATAAAATTGATCAAGAAAAGGTTAGGAAAGAAAATGAGAGGTTAGTTCTTGAAAATCGTCAGATTACTGAATATTTTGAGAAGCTTAAAAGCACGGTTAAAGATAATGATGATAGAAACGGTAAAACATACAAAGAAAATTGTCACTTGCAAAGTGTTTTAAGGATCAAAGAAGAATTAATCAATCAATAATTGGATGAGATTGCTAAATTGAAGCTCAAGTTTGAAGAAGCTAAGATTGAGAATGAACGTATCAATTTGAAATTGAACAGTTACAGCTCTGCAAGCTTTGTTTTGCAACACATTGTTCCCAAACCCACCAGGAAAAACAAAGCAGGCGATGATGTATATTGTGATGGAACTGGGGTCGGGTTTCATCAAGTTCCGCCTCCAGTTCTAGACAATTATTCAAAAAAGCAATCTGGGTTGGTTAATCTTGAAGATGAAAATGAAGTGAAACTTCCTGATTCAATTGATGTGACATTTTCTTCATCATCATCTGATGATAGTGTTCAAACTGAGATTGTTAAAGGCATGGCTGAAAGTGTTTTGAATAGTGATTCGGCTGAGGATGAAGAGTGTTTCTTGGACAAATACATTCCGAAATAAAAGTCCAAAAACAACTTAAATGATGAACCTACTCTTGTCATGTACAAGATGTCGGGATCTGATAAGTTGTATTCGGATTCTGAGTTTCCTCTGGAGAATGTAAATGTTTCAAAATTGACAAATGTGTTCAAAATGGTTGAAATCGATTTGTCTGAAGTAAAAAATTTAAAACAAACAAAAAGGCAAATGAATTTTGAGAAAGATAAATCTTACTACAAGAAACCTGTAGTTCCACCACGTTTTTATAACAACAATCGAAACAATTGGTCCGGTGGTTATCAGGGTGGTAAGAATAATCAAAGTAGGTCACATTGCAAGAAATTGCACCAACTTCAAGCCTAAGACTGAAGTTGTTGAAAATCAAAAGAAGAAGGTTGATGCAAAAGGCAAAGCTCCAATGGGTGTTGAGAAAATTTTGAAAAGTGAGAAAACAAAAGTCAAAATTGAACCTGTTAAGAATGTGGTAACTAAAAATGACAAATTCTATAAATTGGTTGCATCATCTCAACAAACATGGAAGCCAAAAGTGGTTGACAAGAAAGAAAGTTCATTTAAACAAAGGTTTCCGAGAAAGAAAAACAATCGTCTTCCACCACTCTGGTAAAGATGGATGTTCCTTTGGATTATTATGAACAATTGGAGAAACAATCTTCTACTCCAACAGAGAAAAAGAATGTTCAAAAGAAAAAGCAACCAACCGGTCAACTTAAGATAGATGAGTTTTTCTTATACAAAAAGGTTGAAGTTGGATCTGAGGCAAGCTTAAAAATGAATGATAAGATTTTTCCGCCACTTTACACTGCTAAAACTCATATTAAAGTCAAGTTACCCGAGTCAAAAGAGGCTTGGGTGGCATCAAAATCTCACTAAAAATTTTGGACTTGCCGGAGCTTCCTAGTTGGTAATTGTGAAGCATGAATCGGCATCTTTATTGAAATGTGTTTTTAAATCATTTTGTGATTGATGCAGGAACTTCCAAGAACTATATCACGATGGATTATGGATAGTGGAGCGTCTCGACATATGATAGGGAAGACTGCATTGTTGTACGGTGTTAGAAATTTCAATGGAGGATATGTGGGATTCGCAGGAAATCAAGGTGGTAGAATTGTTGGTGAAGGAACGTTATCCAATGGGATTGTTACGTTTGAAAGAGTTAACTACATTGCTGAGCTGGAGAATAATCTGCTGAGTATCTCACAGATTTGTGACATGATGTATACCACTCACTTCACAGACAAAGAATGTTTGATCTTGAAACCAGGATTTGTTATCCCTGAAGAATGGATTATTATGAGGGCACCAAGAGTCAATGATCCGTACGTTTTGGACATGAGCGTAGCTACTACAACCACGGGTCAGGCTCATTGTTTTGTGTCTAGAGCAACAGAGAAAGAATCGAAGTTGTGGCACTGGAAGATGGGGCATATACATCTTAGAAAAATGAATCATCTGGTGCATAATGATTTGGTTATTGGTGTTCATGTCAAAGGTTTTCATCTGGAAGGGGAGTGGATTAGTTGCATCAAAGGCAAGCAGAAGAAAAAGTCACACCCTAAAAAGCAAGTCAATTCAGTTTCCAGACCTTTAGAGAGACTACATATGGATCTGTTTGGTCCAGTAAACGTCAAAAGTATTATAGGGGATCTCTACTGTCTTGTGGTTACTGATGATTATTCAAGATTTTCGTGGGTATCATTCTTGAAGTCTGTGACAACTGTGTTCTGTAATAAATGAACGATGTAAAACAATGATGATTATTAATAAAACAATGTGCTTTGGTGTTATTATATGTGTTTGGGTGTTATTATATGTGTAATTATGTTTAGTGATTTTACAATTTGATTCGATTCCAATTACAAGCTTTAAATCGCGTTCTGGAAAGTTATACGCAAACTGGTGCGTAAACGCAGCCAGTATAACGCGACAAACACTCTGGAATAGTGACATAGGCTTAACATACCTTAAATAACCTCCACATAACTTAGAAATAAGTTTTGAATGGTTTGGTGTGTCGAAATCAACTTTGTTCGATCGCAGGGACTATTTGTGTCAAACTGCGAAACTATTCCGATTTGAACTGTAATGAACATTCCGGAACATGAGCATAAGTTAAAAATACCCAAAATAACCTTTACATAGCTTAGAAATAGGCTTTGAGGGGTTCGGTATGCTAAAATAAACTTTATGCTCATTCAGGGACTAAAAGCGTCAAAAAGTGCATAAGTTTGCATTTTCGCGCATAACTTACGTTCTGAATACATCCAGACATCCAAAAATTTATGTAAGCATTAAAATATTTTATTTTAGTGTTTGGCATAAGAAAATTCCATTCGTCGCTTAATTTGGACCGTTTTGCGTCCGTTACGACTTCCGTCGTAATTAACCGAACAACGCAATCGTACGGCCAAACGAACCAACATCCATGATGTTTTCAAGCATATTTCATGTTCCCTATGTCTTAACATCATTGTGGAGCTTGAAATTGGGTTTGACGGGTGTTAGAAGTGCTGTTAGGCAACGAAACAAGGTGCATGGACCAAAACTGTCATTTCAGCAAAGATGATGGCTTACGGACCGTAAGCCATCACCCTTACGGTCCGTAAGGACCCCCCAGATGATCAGAAGCTTCTAAACAGCCTGTTAACAGCTGTTAAGCAGTTCTAATCCCATTTGTACTTGCCTCTTCCTGATAATGAGGGGCCATTTTGGTGTTCCATGGAAATTTCAACAAGTGTAGGGGTGAGATTGAAGTACAATTTTCGATAAACGATCCTAACGGTCCTAGTAATCCTATAAATACCCACCTTAGTTTTCACTTCTTCCTCACAAATCTGATCAAAAGTGCTCTAAGTTGAAGCCCTTGCTTCATACCTGAGTTATTTGGATCAAGATTAGCTTGCGGGGACCCGTTGTAAGCGTTCCTTCGTTCTTTTATTCGTTTTAGCGTAAAAGTCAAACTGCGTTTGACTTTCTGCATTGACCAGTTTATGGTCAATGAGAAGTTCGTTTGAACTTCATAACGTGAGCGTAATCACGATGGTTATAGTCCTTTGTGACTATACCTACTGATTACCACGTTATCTAGGCTCAGTGACGAGTCGTAGTTTCGGTCAAAATACGCATATACGCGTATTTTGTAACCAAACTACTCTAGGATATCAAAACCGTTTGTTTTGATATCAAAACCTGTTTTCTAACTTAACTAAACATGTTTTAGCATGTTTAGCTCCTCACTTTTTAGTTTAATGCTTGTGTAGAGTCGTAAGTCAAGCGGACTAAACACCCGCTTAGACTTCCGAACACGACCCGTTTGGTCGATCTTAGGATCCGACCAAACATGGTTAGTGACTATAGTAGTATAGGGAATAACCTTCCGATGTTATACCTTATGGTCACCTAGTTTAGGTAGTTGTATGATAAGTAGTTTATATGCCTTAGGTAAATTACCAGAATACCCTTTTCATGTATAATTGGTAATTTAGCATATGTAACCTAAAATTTTGTCACATAACTGATTATACAACATGATTAGACTTGTATAGGCATATAATACTTGTCATAGGACTAGTTAGACGTCTCGAACGCGCTTTGCGCGCATGACGCGTTAAAGTAGCGTAAGCAACCTTAATGGGTCGCGATGGGTCGAAAGCACTTAGGCTAGGTTTCATTTAGGATGTAGGCTTTGTTAAACCAAATCACATGAGTTCCAACACTCATTTGGTTTACAAGACCTCATTCTGTCCGATCTTCCGATTTAGGTGTCTATTGTTTGACTAGTGATTCAATTACTAGGTGCTACGTGATTTCTCTGATTTACTCGAGTTTGTTGAAGTACTATTGATTGAGGATACCTTGCACTACATGTGAGTACATAGTTCCCCTATTTTACCTTTTTCAATAGTTTTGGGGTGATTCATATGTACAAAATGTTTTCAAGGTTTAAACGATGATTTCAAAAACGAATAGAACGATTTATACTAAACTAATAACGATTTCGATAATGTGAACGAACTTGTTGGTTGTAGTTACATAACGAATGGCATTCATTAGCATTGATCAAGCCGACCAGTATTAGGTTATGGTACCATAGGATCTGACAAATCCCGTTATTTCACTATACCCATGGTTATGTGTGGGTGTTGTGGGTAACGACTGAATCTGATGATTGTTAACTTACCCTTTGGAGGTTTGTTAATGCAAGAACGAGTTGAACGATGAACGAGTCACAAAGGTTTGAATGTTATTAGCGAGGCGACCATATATAAGTTTCACAATTAAAACAAGAACAATTTGAACGATTTGAACGATTGAACGATTTGAACGATTAAACGATTTAAATGAGTAAACGATTTGGAAACGATGTTAAACGATTTGGGGTAAACGATAGTGAAACAATGTCACACAACGATGTTTTCGAAACAATATATGAGTTTTATTTACAAGTTATTACGAGATGTTTTACAATTTTCCTTATTAAAACAAATGTTTTTGGGTTAAGAATCATGGCTATGAGGATTTCTAAACCATAACCATCTTGATTTGAGTTGGTTAATTTAGTTGCAATATAATACTCTTTTCAAAACAAGGTTTTTAATAAAGTATTGCAACATTTAAAATAGCCATGAATCCGACACTTCTATAAAACCTATGTACTCGCCCGCATTTCTTGGCTGACTTTGTTTTCACATATGTTTTAGGGATTGATGCTTGATGATGATTACTAGGATGCATGAGTCACATAGGATCTGGACGAGGCCTTAGTGACATAATAGCAAATATTAGTCGATATGTAACTTGTTTGTTCTATGTTAAGACAATGTTAATGTTTAATATTCAATAAAATGAAACACTTTTGTATCCATGGTTATGAAACAATAATTCTGTTGCAACACGCACTGACGTTTTCCGTCGCGCTTTGTTGTTTTACGCGGTCGGGGTGTGACAGAAGAGTTGGTATCAGAGCCAATGGTTATAGGGAATTAGGTTATTAGTAATGCTTTGACCTAGACTATAACTTTAGGACCCTAACACAAGTTTACTTGTGTTTAGATTTTAAAACAAAATCGTCACCTATCCTTAGGTGATAACCACAACGAGAACACAATTTTCGAATCCGCTTTGAAAATTAATCATCCGTTCTAGGATGATTAATTACTAGGTTTTGAACCCTTTGTTGTAAGGTTTTGAACCCTTTAAGTTTTCAAAATCTCGTCAAAGTTTGGGTCTAAATAATGTGAACACGTGCAAACTGGAAGAGTGAGTGCCTGTACTCTGAGTTTTCTGTCTAAGGCTAGAGTGTTCGTACAAATACACATAATCGGACAAGTCACTCTTACTTGGGAACTCTTGGGGTGAATGTTCACTTATAGGCGAGCATGTCTTCGCGATACATTATTTTGACCTATTTACTTTGATTAGTCACTGCGTGTCGTTTGTTTGTTTGAGGTAACAAACGAATGATCGCCTCTCTTGTGTTTTGTCAATACCTCTTTTGTTTTTCCTACTTTTCAACCTCACTCGACTCTCTTATTTCTTTGTTAGACAATGCCTCCTCGACGTGAAGCACAATCTTTCACTATTGAAGAAATCGCAGCCCTGGTCTCTCAGCAAGTAGCTGCTGTGCTTCCCGGCGTTGTGACCCAAGTCCACGAGATATTCAACAACAATAATAACAACAACAATGCGCCGTGTAATTTCAAGAACTTCAATTCTGCGAAGCCGCTTAAGTTTTCTAGGTCGCAAGGAGCAACTGCGCTCCTGCAGTGGTTTGAGAGTATCGAGAACACATTCAGACATGTGCAGTGTTCGAATGCGCGTAAGGTTGAATTTGCTTCAAGCGTGTTTGAGAAGCGAGCGCTTACCTGGTGGAATGGCATTATGCGCGATAGGGGTGCCGAAGTGGCGTTGGCACAAACATGGGAAGAGCTTCGGGCTCTCATGATGAAGGAGTTTTGTCCCCGTCACGAAGTTCGGGCTTTGGAGCGAGAGTTTGACAATTTAAAGCAAGATGGGGCTGAACACCGTGCTTATACGAATCGTTTCGAGGAACTTAGTCTATTATGTCCCACCATGGTTACCCCTCTGAGAAAGAAATCGAGAGGTATATCGATGGGTTACCCGATTCTATTCTGGAGATTGTGACCGATGTTAATCCTCCTACCATTCGCCAAGCAATCGAGTTGTCTGCTACCCTGACGGAGACTCAAGTCAGGAAGGGTAAACTCACCCGCAAGGGTGATAAAAAGAAGACGACTGATCAAGAGAAGGACAAGAAAAAGGGTAAGGGTAAGGAAGGTGAGTCATCGAAGAAGTCGAGGAAGCGAAAGGGTGCCCAGAATTTTACTGTTATAGCACAGACTGCTCAGAACCCGCAGAACCCACCAACTCAACCACCTGCAAAGAAAGTGTATGCTGGTACCGCACCTTATTGTGCTCATTGCAACGGTCATCACGTTGCACAACAAGCTTGCAGGTAATGCACGACGTGTGGTAGACTTGGGCATTTAGCCAATGTTTGTCGTTTTGGACAGAATCAGTTTGCTCAGGTTCCAGCTCCGGGTTAGGGGAATGCTGCGAGATTCCCACCGGGTTCATGTTTTAATTGCGGAGAGTATGGTCATTTCCGTAACAACTGTCCGAGACTGGTGAATGCAAACGCGAATGCTAACGCCAACCCGAATGCGAACGTCAACGTTAATGTGAATCCCGCTCGTGAGCGAGCGTACAATTTGAATGCAAATGAAGTGAGGGCAGACAACGAGGTTGTCAATGGTACGTTTCTTGTTAACAATCAACCTGCATCTATTCTTTTTTATTCTGGTGCCGATAGAAGTTTTGTTTCATTATCTTTTGAGCCTTTGCTTGCGATACCTAGAACTGAACTAAGGAAACCCTTATCTGTCGAGGTTACTACTGGTAAACCTTTGGTTCTCGATTCTGTTATTCGTGATTGTCAGTTGAACCTCGATAACCATCTTTTTCCTATTGACCTCACACCGATGCAACTTGGGAGTTTCGATATTATCAATGGAATGGACTGGTTAACAAAACACCACGCTGAGGTGGTTTGTTTCGATAAGATTGTTCGTATTCCTTTGCCTTCTGGCGATGTTCTGGAGGTTCGTGGTGAGAAACCTTCAGGTGGATTGAAGCTTATGTCGTGTACAAAGGCCCAAAGTTATTTGAGAAAAGGATATGTTGCTTTTCTGGCACATGTCACCGAGGAGAAAGACAAGAGCCAAAGTATTCAGGATATTCCGATTGTTCGGGATTATCCGGAGGTGTTTCCTGATGAACTGCCTGGTTTGTCTCCAGTTCGTCAAGTCGAGTTTCATATTGACCTTGTGCCTAATGCCAACCCGATTGCAAAAGCACCTTATCGTCTTGCACCGTTGGAGATGCAAGAGTTATCGAAGCAGCTTCAAGAGTTATCTGATAAAGGATTCATCCGACCGAGTTTTTCACCTTGGGGAGCTCCTGTCCTCTTCGTGAAAAAGAAAGATGGATCTTTTCGAATGTGTATCGATTATCGTGAGCTTAATAAGCTCGCCATCAAGAATCGATATCCCCTACCTCGAATTGATGACCTCTTCGACCAGCTGCAGGGTGCTTCATGCTTTTCCAAGATCGATTTGCGTTCTAGGTATCATCAACTTCGTGTTCTCGAAGAAGATATTCCCAAAACTGCTTTCCGCACAAGATGTGGGCATTACGAGTTTACTGTCATGCCTTTTGGTTTGACGAATGCTCCAGCTATCTTTATGGATTTAATGAATAGGGTCTGCAAGCCTTATTTGGATCAGTTCATCATTGTTTTTATTGATGACATCTTGATTTATTCAAAGTCTCGAGCCGAGCACGAACAACACTTTCGCTTAACATTGGAACTCCTGAAGAAGGAACAACTTTTTGCTAAATTCTCCAAGTGTGAATTCTGGCTTAAAGAAGTTCAATTCTTGGGTCATATAGTCAATGAGCAGGGTATTCATGTGGATCCATCCAAGATTTCTGCTATTAAGGACTGGAGTACACTGACGACGCCTACAGAGATTCGATCTTTCCTTGGTCTTGTTGGTTATTATCGTCGATTCATTTCAAATTTCTCGAAGATTGCGGTTCCACTCACTGCTTTGACTCAGAAGAATAAGCCTTTCGAGTGGGGACCCAAACAAGAAGAAGCGTTCCAAATGCTGAAGCAGATGTTATGTAATGCTCCTGTTCTATCTCTGCCCGAAGGAAGCGATGATTTCGTTGTCTATTGCGATGCGTCCCACTTAGGCTTTGGTTGCGTCCTTATGCAACGAGGTAAGGTTATTGCATATGCATCTAGACAACTGAAAATTCATGAGAAGAACTACACGACTCATGATCTTGAGTTAGGAGCTGTGGTTTTCGTGCTTAAAATCTGGAGACACTACCTCTATGGAACGAAGTGTGTGGTTTTCACCGACCACAAAAGTCTCCAGCATATTCTTAATCAGAAAGAGCTGAAAATGAGGCAACAACGTTGGGTTGAACTCTTAAACGATTATGACTGCGAGATTCGCTACCACCCTGGTAAGGCGAATGTTGTAGCCGATGCGCTTAGTCGAAAGGAGCGAGTCAAGCTTCATTCTGTTCGAACTCTATCTGATCTTCAATCTCGTGTCCTTCAAGCTCAACAATTTTGTGTTTCACAAAATTTGATGGGTATGGAATTACCACGTCAACTTGAGCTTATGCTTGAAGCGAAAGACGATGGTTTGATCTATTTTATGGATCGATTGTGGATTCCGAAACAAGACGATCTTTGTCACACCCCGACCACGTAGAACATACAAAACGTGGCGGAAACGTCGGGGAGTGTTGTAACAGAATTAATCGTTTCAAATCCATGGCAATTAAAGTTTCGTTTTATTAATCAAACATGAGAGTTTACATTGTTTAAACAAGAAATAAAAAGTACATAACATAAATTAACTAGTTCTTGTCTCGTTTTAAGTCACTAAGGCACAGGTCCGCCTAAGTATGTCTTGATAAGTCCTATACATCATCACCTGAAAAAACACATGTGAAAATAGGTACGTCAGCATAAAAATGCCTGTGAGATACATAGGTTTTGTGAAAACAGAATTCATGACTTATGTTTGAGAAAATGTTTAGTCATGAACCTTGTAATTTGCTTTGTTTTGTAAATCATTTGAAAAACGATAAGATCAGATGATATGTATAAATAAGAGAATAATGTATGGTTAAATGAATAGCCATTGTAAAATGAGTTTGTATAAGATAAGTTGTTTGTAAATCAATGTCTTGTGAAAAGTATGTTATTTGTATAAAATGGTATATGTCTCATACTGAAATGATTCAAATAACGCTACGATATGTAATACCATACAAACACTTATATACAGGAAGTACCAGCGGCGTATCCACCATGCTTGTATCATATTACACACGCCTCGTTACTTAAGTCACTTAAACAAACCACCAAATGTAATAAGTCTATGTTCAAAACCAATTGTCAAAAGTCCTTGTATAAATCATATCAAATGTTAATAGTCCAAAAGTAGTCAAGTAATGTGTAACAAATGTTATGTATGGTAAGTAAAATAAGACTACTTAAACCATAAGTAAAAATGCACCAAACAAAGTATTGAAGTAAAACTTGGTTTAAATCAAAGTTATGTTTTGTGTAGAAATGCATGCTATACTGATATAAACATTCATGCGGTATTGTGAAAATTCATACATCCAAGCCTTGCGACAGTCGGATAACTATGTAAAAATGAGTTATCAAAAGAATATGTATTCGAATTCGGTCATTCCTTACGTCCAAACAAACCCGAGATTTCAGGAATGTGATTTGTCAAGTCCTATGGTACCAGTACTTACTACCGAGCGGCGTAGCTAATGTTAATGAGCGTATAATAGTCTCGTTTGTGCAAACCAAATGTCATAGCAAAAGTGAACATGTTATATGAAAACAATGGACTAAGTATGCTAAGTTAACATACAAAGCAGAAAGTCATGTAAATCAATGTGATAGCATGCTATCAGTCAACATACATAGCAGAAATGTAAAGTAAAACAATGTACTAAGTATGCACACAATGGGCATACCTAGCATGAAATGTAATGTAAAACGATGTACTAAGTACGCACACAATGGGCATACATAGCATGAAATGTAATGAAATCATGTACTATAATGTACTAACAAACATAGCAGATATGTGATGTGAAAACAGGAAAGCACGAAAGTAACAAGTAGGCACATGTGTTTCACCCCAAAACAGTTTGGAAAACAGTAAAAGAGGGGTCTATGTACTCACTTGAGATTGCTCAGAAGTCCTAAGATAACCACCAAGCAATGCTAGAGATCGCGGAATATCAAACGGCACCTAATATAGGTAACTACATTAATAAACCGGACCTAAATCGGAGGATCGGATAGAATGAGGGATCGTAAACCAAATGAGTATGGGAACTCATGTAGTATGGTTTAACAAAGCCTACATACTAAATGAAACCTAACCTAAGTGCTTGTGACCCATTGCGACCCGTTTAGGTAGCTTATGCTACTTTAACGCGTCGTTCGCATGAAACACGTTCGGACCGCCTAACTAGTCCTATGACAAGTAATATATGCCTTAACATGTCTAATATGGTTGTCAAATCAGTTTAGATGTCAAAAGTTATGTTACATATGTTTAAAATGAATTTTGGCATCAAAGGGGTATTTTGGTAATTTACCTAAGGCATATAAACTACCTATCATACAACTACTTAAACGAAGCGACCATAAGGTATAACCTCGTAAGGTTATTCCCTATATACTATGGTTACCTAATGTGCTTGGTCGGATCCTAATGATCGACCAAACGGGTCGGGTTCGAAAGTATAAGCGATTGTTTAGATCGCTTACCTTACGACCCTATATAAGCACTAAACTAAAAGTGACGAGCTAAGCATGCTAAAACATGCTTAACTAAGTTTAGAAAACAGGTTTGGTATTAAAACAAACGGTTTTGATACCCATAAGTAGTTTGGTTACAAAATAAGCAAGAATACGTATTCTGACCGAAACTACGGCTCATCACTGAGCCTAGATAACGTGGTAATCAGTAGGTATAGTCACTAGGGACTATAACCATCGTGATCACGCTCACGTTATGAAGTTCAAACGAACTTCGCATCGACCATAAATTGGTCAATGCAGAAAATCAAAAAAAGTTTGACTTTCGGACTCGAAAGCGATAAAAGAACGAAAGAATACTTACGAAGGGCCCCCAAATGCTAATCTAGATCAAAATAGCTCAGGTATGAAACAAAGGTTTCAACTTGGAGCACAAATGATCAGATTCTTGTGAGAAATGTGTGCAAATATGATGGGTATTTATAGATTTCGGGTAACCGTTAAGATCGTTTCATGAAAACCGTGCTCGAATCTTGTGCGTACACTTGTCCAATTGTTGTGGTGCCTAAAAATGACCCTAAATGATCAGAATGGGCAATTTAGAGTGTGTGGTTGTGGTTAAAACAGCTGGAAATTGCTGACTAAGCATACTTATCTGTTCTGGGAGGCTGAGGCGGCCCGCTTCAGGATACCCCAAAGCTAATGCGGGCCGCATGGGACTTCTGATTCGAAAATAAGTTTCAAAAATGACAGTTTCAGCCCCTGCACGTGTTTAAGGCCATTTCCGACACTTCTAAGGCCCGTAAAGCCAACTTTAAGGCCCTAAAATGATGCCTAAACATTGTGGACATGAAACATGCTCAAAAATATCTCAGATGTCGGTTCGTTTGGTCGTACGAACGCGATGTTCGCTTAATTACGACGGAATGCGCATAAGCGCGAAAAACGATCCAAAAGACGCAACGAATGGATTTTTCTTATGCCAAACACTAAAATAAAATATTTTAGTGCTTACATAAATTTTTGGATGTCCGGATGTATTCAGAACGTAAGTTATGCGCGAAAATGCAAACTTGTGCACTTTTTGACACTTTTAGTCCCTGAATGACCCAAAAGTTTGTTTTAGCACACCGAACCCCTCAAAGCCTATTTCTAAGCTATGTGAAGGATATTTATGGTATGTTTAACTTATGGTCATGTTCCGGAATGTCTGTTACAGTTCAAATTGGCATACTTTCGCAGTTTGTCAAGTTTAGTCCCTGTAAGCGAATTAACTTGTTTTTGCCATTCCAAAGCCTTCAAAACTTATTTCTAAGTTTTGTAAAGGTTATTTAAGGTATGTAAAGTCTATTTCACCATTCCGGAGTGTTCGTTGCATTAAATTGGTTATATTTACGCATCGGTGCGCGTATAACCTTCCAGAAAGCGATTTAGAGTTTGGAATTGAACAAGAGTTGATATGTGCAAATGATACACATATTTTTACAAATCCCAAGTATGAAATACAATATTTCATTGGTTTGTAATTTGTTTGATGATTGAAGTGACACAGGTGTCACAATCTTCACACGTTAGTGATGGACGAATCACATAAGTCTCGATATTCTGTCCATCCTGGTGCTGACAAAATGTACTAGGATCTTCATACTAAGGTCTGGTGGCCTGGTATGAAGAAAGATGTTGCCTTGTATGTGTCGAAATGCCTAACTTGTCTCAAAGTCAAGGCCGAACATCAACGACCTTCTGGCTTGCTTGTACAACCAGAGATACCGGTTTGGAAGTGGGAAAACATTGCGATGGATCTCATCACTAAGTTACCGCATACGTCTAAAGGTCATGATGCTATTTGGGTTATTGTCGATCGATTAACGAAATCAGCTCATTTCATTCCGATTCGCGAGGATCTATCTCCTGATAAACTTGCAAAGATTTATGTTGATGAGATTGTGACACGACATGGTGTGCCCTGGGATATCATCTCTGGTCGTGATGCTCGATTTTCATCTTATTTCTGGAAGGCCATGCAATCTGCTTTGGGAACCCAACTAAATCTAAGCACTACTTATCATCCCCAAACAGATGGCCAATCTGAGAGAACGATTCATACTTTGGAGGATATGCTTAGAGCATGCGTGATAGACTTTGGTGGTAATTGGGATTCTCATCTATCGCTGATCGAGTTCTCTTACAACAATAGTTATCATACTAGCATCAATATGGCACCATTCGAAGCTCTCTACGGTCGAAAATGTCGTTCACCTGTCTGTTGGAACGAGACCGGTGAAGCTCAGCTTACAGGACCTGAGCTCGTTCTGGAAACAACTGACAAAATCAAAAAAATCCGCGATAATCTTGTGATAGCTCGAAACCGTCAAAAGAGATATGCGGATTTGGGACGCAAGCCCTTAGAATTTCAATTCGGAGATCGTGCCCTACTCAAGGTTTCACCTTGTAAGGGAGTCATGAGATTTGGAAAGAAAGGAAAACTTTCACCTCGATATGTAGGACCATTTAAGATTGTGGAAAGAATTGGAAAGGTTGCCTATCGTCTAGAGCTACCTCCAGAGCTTGGAAATATTCATCCGACTTTTCACGTGTCCAATCTGCGAAAGTGTTTAGCTGACGCTGATCTTCACATTCCTCTCGACGAGATTCAAATTGATGAAACAATGCACTTTGTCGAGAAACCGGTGGAGATAGTGGAACGTACATACAAACAGTTGAAGAACAAACGGATTCATTTAGTTAAAGTTCGCTGGGAATCCAAACGTGGCCCAGAGTTTACTTGGGAACGTGAGGACCAGATGAAGACGAAATATCCGCATTTGTTTTCACAAGCTTCCTCTAGTTAAAATTTCGGGACAAAATTTCCTGAAGTAGGGGAGACTGTGACAACTGTGTTCTGTAATCAATGAACGAGGTAAAACAATGATGATTATTAATAAAACAATGTGCTTTGGTGTTATTATATGTGTTTTGGTGTTATTATATGTGTAATTATGTTTAGTGATTTTACAATTTGATTCGATTCCAATTACAAGCTTTAAATTGCGTTCTGGAAGGTTATACACAAACTGGTGTGTAAACACAGCCAGTATAATGCAACAAACACTCCGGAATAGTGACATAGGCTTAACATACCTTAAATAACCTCCACATAACTTAGAAATAAGTTTTGAATGGTTTGGTGTGTCGAAATCAACTTTGTTCGATCGCAGGGACTATTTGTGTCAATCTGCGAAACTATTCCGATTTGAACTGTAGCGAACATTCCGGAACATGACCATAAGTTAAACATACCCTAAATAACCTTTACATAGCTTAGAAATAGGCTTTTAGGGGTTCGGTATGCTAAAATAAACTTTATGCTCATTCAGGGACTAAAAGCGTCAAAAAGTGCATAAGTTTGCATTTTCGCGCATAACTTACGTTCTGAATACATCCGGACATCCAAAATTTTATGTAAGCATTAAAATATTATATTTTAGTGTTTTGCATAAGAAAATTCCATTCGTCGCTTAATTTGGACCGTTTTTGCGTCCGTTACGACTTCTGTCTTAATTAACCGAACAACGCAATCGTACGGCCAAACGAACCAACATCCGTGATGTTTTCAAGCATATTTCATGTTCCCTATGTCTTAACATCATTGTGGAGCTTTAAATTGGGTTTGACGGGTGTTAGAAGTGCCGTTACGCAACGAAACAAGGTGCAGGGACCAAAACTGTCATTTCAGCAAAGATGATGGCTTACGGGCCGTAAGCCATCACCCTTACGGTCCGTAAGGACCCCCAGATGATCAAAAGCTTCTAAACAGCCTGTTAACAGCTGTTAAGCAGTTCTAATCCCATTTGCACTTGCCTCTTCCTGATAATGAGGGGCCATTTTGGTGTTCCATGGAAATTTCAACAAGTGTAGGGTTGAGATTGAAGCACGATTTTCGATAAACGATCCTAACGGTCCTAGTAATCCTATAAATACCCACCTTAGTTTTCACTTCTTCCTCACAAATCTGATCAAAAGTGCTCTAAGTTGAAGCCCTTGCTTCATACCTGAGTTATTTGGATCGATATTAGCTTGCGGGGACCCGTTGTAAGCGTTCCTTCGTTCTTTTATTCGTTTTAGCGTTAAAGTCAAACTGCGTTTGACTTTCTGCATTGACCAGTTTATGGTCAATGAGAAGTTCGTTTGAACTTCATAACGTGAGCGTAATCACGATGGTTATAGTCCTTTGTGACTATACCTACTGATTACCACATTATCTAGGCTTAGTGACGAGTCGTAGTTTCGGCCAAAGTACGCATTTACACGTATTTTGTAACCAAACTACTCTAGGATATCAAAACCGTTTGTTTTTATATCAAAACCTGTTTTCTAACTTAACTAAACATGTTTTAGCATGTTTAGCTCGTCACTTTTTAGTTTAGTGCTTGTGTAGAGTCGTAAGTCAAGCGGACTAAACACCTGCTTAGACTTCCAAACACGACCCATTTGGTCGATCTTAGGATCCGACCAAACATGATTAGTGACCATAGTAGTATAGGGAATAACCTTCCGAGGTTATACCTTATGGTCACCTAGTTTAGGTAGTTGTACGATAAGTAGTTTATATGCCTTAGGTAAATTACCAGAATACCCTTTTCATGTATAATTGGTAATTTAGCATATATAACCTAAACTTTTGTCTCATAACTGATTATACAACATGATTAGACTTGTATAGGCATATAATACTTGTCATAGGACTAGTTAGACGTCTCGAACGCGCTTTGTGCGCACGACGCGTTAAAGTAGCGTAAGCTACCTTAATGGGTCGCGATGGGTCAAAAGCACTTAGGCTAGGTTTCATTTAGGATGTAGGCTTTGTTAAACCATATCATATGAGTTCCAACACTCATTTGGTTTACAAGACCTCATTCTGTCCGATCTTCCGATTTAGGCGTCTATTGTTTGATTAGTGATTCAATTACTAGGTGCTACGTGATTTCTCTGATTTACTCGAGTTTGTTGAAGTACTATTGATTGAGGATACCTTGCACTACATGTGAGTACATAGTTCCCCTATTTTACCATTTTCAATCGTTTTGGGGTGATTCATATGTACAAAATGTTTTCAAGGTTTAAACGATGATTTCAAAAACGAATAGAACGATTTATACTAAACTAATAACGATTTCGATAATGTGAACGAACTTGTTGGTTGTAGTTACAAAACGAATGACATTCATTAGCATTGATCAAGCCGACCAGTATTAGGTTATGGTACCATAGGATCTGACAAATCCCGTTATTTCACTATACCCATGGTTATGTGTGGGTGTTGTGGGTAACGACTGAATCTGATGATTGTTAACTTACCCTTTGGAGGTTTGTTAATGCAAGAACGAGTTGAACGATGAACGAGTCACAAAGGTTTGAATGTTATTAGCGAGGAGACCATATATAAGTTTCACAATTAAAACAAGAACGATTTAAACGATTTGAACGATTGAACGATTTGAACGATGAAACGATTTAAACGAGTAACCGATTTGGAAACGATGTTAAACGATTTGGGGTAAACGATAGTGAAACAATGTCACACAACGATGTTTTCGAAACAATATACGAGTTTTATTTACAAGTTATTACGAGATGTTTTACAATTTGCCTTACTAAAACAAATGTTTTTGGGTTAAGAATCATGGCTACGAGGATTTCTAAACCATAACTATCTTGATTTGAGTTGGTTAATTTAGTTGCAATATAATACTCTTTTCAAAACAAGGTTTTTAATAAAGTATTGCAACATTTAAAATAGCCATGAATCCGACACTCCTATAAAACCTATGTACTCGCCAGCATTTCTTTGCTGACTTTGTTTTCACATATGTTTCAGGGATTGATGCTTGATGATGATTACTAGGATGCATGAGTCACATAGGATCTGGATGAGGCCTTAGTGACATAATAACAAATATTAGTCGATATGTAACTTGTTTGTTCTATGTTAAGACAATGTTAATGTTTAATATTCAATAAAATGAAACACTTTTGTATCCATTGTTATGAAACAATAATTCTATTGCAACACGCCCCGACGTTTTCTGCTGCGCTTTGTTGTTTTACGCTGTCGGGGTGTGACAAAGTCGAAAGATGAAACGTTTGATAGTTTGATGGCGTTGTTCAGAAAAATTGAAAATCTGTACCACAGGCGTATCAAAAGAATCAGAAGTGATAATGGTACTGAGTTCAAGAACAACAAGATGGAAGAATATTGTAATGAAAGAGGTATATTGCATGAATTTAGCGCGCCTTACACTCCGCAGCAGAATGGAGTAGCTGAAAGAAAGAAAAGGATGCTAATTGAAACGTCCAGAACAATGCTTGCTGATTCAAAACTACCGATAAATTTTTGGGCAGAAGCAGTTTCCGCCGCATGCTATACACTCAACCGGGTTCTCACTGTGAAGAAATTCAACAAGACATGCTTTAGTTGATCAATAACCGCAAACCGAACCTGAAGTTTTTAGAACGGTTTGGGTCTCCTTGTACAGTTCTAGAGCCTTTTGGTAAGTTTGGTCCAAAGAGTATTGAAGGAATATTTGTGGGTTATTCATGTCCACAAAGACGGGTCTTTGTTCCAAGTCTGAAGCAGTTCATCGAAGCACAACATGTTGAGTGTCAGGGGTATACTATGCCACCTCAGAACCCCGGTGACTCATGGCGTTTTAATTATGATAAATTGTGGGATTCGTTTGACATGGAAGAAGAAGAAAAGGATGAAGAAGAAGATTTCTTTGATGAGTTGGATATTCTGAGAGAGTATGAAGAATCGCAGGAAAGGTTCCCAGCTGAGTATTCAAGAAGACCACAACGTGCATCAAATGATGATGAAGCAGGTCCAAGCAATGATGGTGAACATGATGATGTCCAACAAAATGAAGTTGCTCAAGATAATCAGTCGGCACAGAATGATAATCAAGAATCTGAGAACAAGCCAGTATTTGATCGTGGTGATTCAGATTCTGAGGGGGAGCAAATTCAGATTTCAAGTCAAACAAACTGAGTTAGTGAACATGGTGCAAATCATAATGTTACTAATCTGGAAGGCAATGTAGATGTTCCAGGAGAAGTGATGCCACGAACTCTTTCATATCATCCAGAGGAATTGATCATTGGAGAATTGCAAACTGGCGTCCACACTCGAAAACAACTTGATAAAGGGCTTACATGTTTTTATACAAAAGTTGCTCCTTTACAAACTGAATTCTCATTGAGTTGTTTTATCTCGCAGGTTGAACCAAGGACTTATAAAGAGGCGCTTACTGAAGATTCTTGGGTCAATGCAATGCAGGAGGAACTGAGCCAATTCGAAAAGTTGGGAGTGTGGAAGTTAGTAGACTTGCCTGATGGTCAAAGGAAGATAAACACCAAGTGGGTGTTCAAGTGCAAGAGAGATGATAGAGGAGTTGTAGTTCGCAATAAAGCTCGACTCGTAGTCCAGGGTTTCAGTCAGCAGGAGGGTATAGATTTTACTGAAGTATATGCTCCGGTTGCTAGACTAGAAGCGATCAGAATCTTCCTAGCATTTGCATCTTGAAAAAAACTTCAAAGTATATCAGTTAGATGTTAAATCGGCGTTTTTTATGGGAAGGTAAAAGAGGAGGTTTATGTCGGACAGCCACCGGGCTTCACCGATCCAATCCATAAAGACAAGGTCTATTTGTTAGACAAAGTGCTGTATGGTTTACACCAGGCCCCGAGAGCTTGGTACGAGACATTGTCTCAACACCTACTAGCAAACTGCTTCATCCGAGGAAAAGTGGATGCCCCTCTCTTCACCAAAGAGATCGACGGACATCTTCCGATAGTTCAGATTTACGTGGACGACATCATATTTGGGTCAACAAATGAAAATTTGTGCAAAGATTTTGAACGAGTTATGAAGCAGAAATTTGAAATGTCATCAATGGGTGAGATGAAATTCTTTTTGGGACTGCAGGTTGATCAACTACCCAAAGGAATTTTCATACATCAAACGAGGTACGTTCATGATATCTTGGAGAAATTCAGGATGTCAGGCTCTACTCCGACTTCCACCCCATTAGCAACGCATCATGGGATAAACCCTGATCTCACCGGAGAGAAGGTAGATGAAACGATGTATCGTTCCATGATCGGATCGCTGATGTATTTGACATCTTCAAGACCTGATATCATGTACCCAACCTGCCTCGCAGCAAGATTTCAATCTAACCCGAGAGCTTCGCATATGGTGATTGTGAAAAGGATATTACGCTACCTGAAAGGAACTCCATCATTGGGGTTGTGGTATCCAAGAGAAGGCGATTTTACGCTCGAAGGGTATTCCGATTCCGATTTCGGATGCTGCAAAGTTAACGCTAAATCAACAACAACAGGGTGTCAGTTTTTCGGATCACGATTGGTTACCTGGCAATGCAAAAAGCAAACCTCTGTGGCTTTATCCACATGTGAAGCGGAGTATGTATCTGTTAGCAGTTGCTGCTCACAGATCTTGTGGATCCAGCAACAGATGCGCGACTACGGTTTGCAATTTCTAAACCCCCTATCTTTGTTGATAATGAGGCAGCGATTAACATTACTAAAAGTCCAGTACATCACACTAAAATGAAACACATTGAAATTCGTCATCACTTCATTCACGATTGTTTCGAGACGAAGTTGATACGAATTGAGAAAATCCACACTGACGAACAAAAAGCTGATTTACATACCAAAGCATTTGATAAAACACGTTTTCAATATTTGCTAAAACTGAACGGTATGAAGCTTTTATCGGTGTTGGAAGAGATCATTGGCGTTGATGAAGGAGACATTGTAGATGATGTTGAGAAGCAATCTGCAATGGTTTGTCGATTTTTTGCCTGTTTTGGTATTTAGGGGGAGGTATAGGGTAATATTTCAGAAAATACAAAACAATAAAAAATGACAAAAATACAAAAACATTAGAAAACCATAAAAGAGCTTGTGTAAAAAGGGAAAATGATAGTACATCGGCTTGACAGTTACAGTATGCTAAAGAAATGGAATGTTTTAATGCATTAAACAGTCTCGCTGATGATATGCCGATAGGTTTTTACACATTTAGTAGGTTTGTTCGGGATATAAACTTAAATCTTTACTTACTTATTTCGTGGGGAACACTACTTGGATATATAGGTAACCCCTGAAATCTTGTTTGAAAGATTCCGTTTTCTGATATATACTAGGTCTTTATACTCAGTGATATCTGGGGTATTATTCCGGGACTTCTGCTGAATGGAAGTTCTGACCTAGTCCTCGAATAATACTTTCCGCAATGCTTGAACCATAGCATCACCCTCAGCATATATGATAAGACAATAAAATTGCTTAGCAATGTTGTTGTAAAAAAGATCCTCTAAAGGGCACACACCCAATCGATTCGTGATCTCTCTGCTGAACTGTAGTTCTAACCTGAGCTCTCACGGTTTTGATCATAATTTATTCCCTTACAGATATCATTTGTGGTATACTCACCTGTAAGACTGAATATTGGGATCTGGATACGGGAGTATATTCAAGAGGTGGGACACACGTATAAGTTTAAGTCTCTAAAACACTAACTCCGTATCCTGGACAGATTGAAATATGTGTGAGAATTTAAGTGGATCAGTATATCGATAATCTAAGCGAATTGTTTAATTCTGAATATGTAATCAAAGCTTAACGGTACTTGTGACTTGTCGAATAGCTGATATGATTCCCTAACACGCTCATCAAAAATATGTTTGTAAATAGTTTACTTTTTCTTTTACTACATTTTAGTTATGTATTTCATTTCTAGTTTAGAAGCTTTATGAAAAATCCAAAAAGATTTCACACTTCTGCTTTATTTTTGACAAACCAAAGTGGAGAGTTGATCTTCTGATTCGAAAGGTGAAAGCAGATATAGGAAGTTTCTGGATTGGATAATGAGTTTGGAGCTTAATATGATAAATTTGAGAAGTTGAAGCAAGTTCATTAACTTGAAACTTGTAATTTTCAGAAAATGTTTGAATACTTAAGTGGATTTCTAACACTGAAAGTTGAATGGTAAGTTTGGTTTGAAACTGTTATTGTTATATATCTTATATTTGGGTAGAGATTATGCAGGAATCCCCATGGCAATGAAAATGACTAAAGTTTGAACCAGAATTAAAGCCCTAGCTTATCGAGAGGGGGAGTATTCGAAAGGGGGAGTCAGAATTCTGGATCAACAATCAAAGGGGAGTTTGAAGAAAAATTGGAAAAAGACAAAGACTAAAGACTTGACGCTGAAGACTTCGTCAACATCCAAGGGGGAGTTTGTTGGTACACTGAATATCTGTTGACTACGTCTTAATCGAGTCTTAGGTCTAAATAGGTTAGATTGGAGCTTGGAAATAGAAAAGTGGTTTAATGTTGTAATTCCGCTCGAAATGACATTTGATTCATATCAAGCTAAATCAGGAAATTAGGTGATTCCGCTCCAAATGGTACTTTGTGATTCCGCTCCAAATAGTCAACTAGGTGATTCCGCTCCAAATGACTAGATGGTGATTCCGCTCGAGTGAACATAGGGGTTCCGCTCGGGTTGTTTGGAGCGGAATCAGGAGTACTATAAATAGGTGTGTGATGTTTTCATTTGTAATAGTCGGAGCGAAATCTAGTCTTGTGTTAGGTGTCGAATTACTGTCAAAATTCAGTCAGAAACACGTGTAAAGACTTGGAAAAGCAGTAATAGAAAGAAGTTAAAAGGATACAAGCTGTGTGATTTTGTTTATTTTGATTCCGCCTTAGTAAATGAAGATGAACTGCCTTTACTGACTGTTTAGGGTCACGCACACGGTCCAACAACATTCATCTTTTGTGAAATGAACAGTGAACAACTTGTCACAAATCTGAGAGATGCTCAACAGATTATCTTCCAACTCAGCAATGTAGTGTACTTTTTCAAAAGATACAACACCGTTTGTAAGAATTCCTTCTCCAACTATTCTTCCACCTTGAGTTCCCGCAAACCTGACATATCTTCCATTGATTGATTTGACGTTGGAGAGCAGTGCTAACATCCCTGCCATGTGTCTTAAGGCGCCGCTATCCATGATCCACTTAGAAATGATAGATCTCGGAAACCCCTACACACATCAAACAACATTTTAGTTAAACAAAGATGCCCAAGATTTTTTTAACATTTGGAACACTACCAAATACAATATCATGAGCTACTTGATCAACTTTTGGAATGTTGAAGACAACGTTTGGAACAACAAGTTTTGACTTTGATTTTAGATCTCTCTCCTTGATTGGTGGGAATTCTTCAATCAATTTGTCCAATTCAAACTCAAGATTTTCATTGTTAGTTACAACGACTGTCAACTCAGATTTTAAAACCATTTCCATTTTCTTTTCTTCAAACAATTGTTTAGGTTTCTCCACCCATGATTGATTTTGAAAAATCTTCGTTTAAGAATAAACCTTTGAAATCTTTGGAGATTTTGAAGATTCACCAATCTCAAAGGTTGATTTTGGCTTGTCCTCGGACTTCAAAGATTCACCGCGTTTCAGAATACGCACGGGGGAAACCATCGGTGTTTTTCCCTTAACATCATTTGAAGTTTTAGGTTTGGGTTTCTGGAAAACTGGGTTTTCAATCCTTTTAACACACTGTTTGACGATGTGACCGATTTCATTGCAACGATAACAGACTCTTTTGTCGTACTCAACAAAAGTAGATCTGTTGGTCTCATCTCTAATCTTTTTGGCTGCAATGAAATCGTCAACATCTTTCTGACTAAAGATATAATCTTTTTTATCAACTATATTCTTACCCGCCACATACACATCACTCAACTTTTCATTTGGCTTAACCTCTTTCTTAGCCATTTTCTTCTCAAAACCAACAGCTTTCTTTTTGAAATTGTTACCATGTCTTTTGTTATGACCATTGTTACCCACCCATTCTTTCTTTCCCGGGTTGTTTGGTTGTTGTTTCACAAAATATTTTTTCGTTTTTGATAGAAACGCGTTGTTGTTGACTTCTGAAATATCAATTTCCACAAGTTTATAAACCTTTTCAACATTTTCCAGTTTTGCATTCTGAATCGGGTACTCAAAATCAGTATATAGTTTATCAGTTCCGGTCAACGTGTAAGCCACAATGATCGAATTGTCATCCACAACTTTATCTAATTGTGGTATGAACTTATCAAGAAAGTTTACGTCATCTTCAGAATCAGAATTGGAATTCTCCAAATGAGTTTTAACCGTTCCGAAATCAGAGTTATCACTTTCTTCATCCAACACTTGGTCAACAACAGTTTTAATCACTTGTGAGTCATTGTCGGTGTCAGATGGAGAGAATGTAACATCAATGTTTTCCAGTAACTCATTCTCTACAGTTCTCAACTTGAGATTCCAAGCTGCTTCCACCCCATCTGGATATTTCTATGTATAATGATTCCACATTGGGGTTGGAACATTGTTGAAAGCAGGTTTAGCATCAGGTTGTTAAGGAACAATCTGATCAATCACATAAGATGAAGAAATATAACTGATCAATTTCTAATCAACTCTTTCTGTTTCAATACGCATCAATTCAAGTTCCTTTTTCAAAGATGCGATTGTGTCCAGATGAATGTTAATCACCATCTGCTTTTCCATGACCGTTCCTTTGAGCAAATTAACAACTTTATCATTTTCTATACTTTCATTTTGAATCATTTTAATAGAATGTGATAAAGTGTCATAAGCTTCTTTCACATCATAGTGATCGAATTTTACTTTGTCGGTATATTTTTTAATTCTTGAAACAGTTTGACTTTTTCAAGACAATCCATGCAGGGTTTTAAAAAGTTTTCGCATGGTGTTTCAGGAATTTGATCATTTTTTTCAAAAATCTTTTCTTCTTTATCAGTTTTAATTTCCGGTTTACCAAACCCTTCAGACTCAGACTCTGATTTTTCTCCTGATATGATATCCATTTTTTTTTATTTGAACTCAAACTCCTTTTCGACTAACTCCTTATCAATTGACTCCTTTTTGACTGACTCCTTTTCTACAGACACTGACTCTTGAGTTTTGTCTACCTCTTGCAACTTGACCATCAGTGCTTTGTAAGCTATATCTTTCAGAGTTTCTTCAGTCATTTCTTTTGAGACATCGATTATCTCTTGAATAGGAGCTTTTTCAACTTCATATTGTGGACAGAAACCTGTAGTTGGTTCGCTGAAAAAACCTGCAAAAGAATTAAACACGTTAGGAGGCATTATAGATTTAAAATAATTAGCAATAACCTCCTGTTCTGATTGATAATAATAAACTGCTGCTGCAACCTCTTCTAATTCAGCATAACTTTCCTCAGTCATCACTTCACCGACTTCTTCAACTATTTCCGGAACATCCGACTCTTCAGTAATCTCAACCATCACCGCAAGACCCCCACCTGGAATGTAATTATCCCAACTGAAACCTTCTAGAAGTTTTTCATCATCGTGATAAAAGTGTTTTTTCAGATTTAGATGGACTGTTCTCGATTTGAGGTCTTATATTGAATGGTGTTTGACTATTTTTGTGATAGATGGCCTGCCGGTAGTAATCATTTGCAAATGGATTCTGATGATTGTTGACCTCTCTGTTTGGACATTCACGCTTGAAGTGTCCTTTTTCTTTTCACTTGAAACAAGTCACCTTCGACTTATCAAATCCAAGCTTCGAATCAGGACCTGCAAGACTGCTTCGACCGGTGATTTCCATAAATCTCTGAGCTCTTCTTACTATGCTTGCCATTCCCCACTTGATGTTAATGAGCTCTAGTTCTTCTGGATCAATTTGATCATAGTCTTCTTTTGTCATATCTGGGTTTCCAATTCTACTAGCTACTAGACTCTCGTAAGATTCTAGTACAGAAGCATGAAGTGCTATATGCTGCTTTGCTGCAGTTTCAGTAAAATCTTGACCGTTTTTTATGTTTACAACGATATTGCACAAAACCCCATGACTGCAATTCTGATTGCTTGAACTTGACGAACTTTGAGAAGAAACTTTTTCTTGAGAATTCTGAACCTTAGGATTTGGTTCGTAGCTTGTAAACGGTGAATAGCTGTTGCTTGGTGTGCTTTGAGAAACTGCAGATGTAGAATCAACACTAAATGCAGTCTGAATTTTTGGACTTGGGGTAGATGTTGCAGATGAGCTTCCTTTGTAGTACAACTGAACATCTTGTTGTGCATTAGCAGATTTCATTTTTCTAATCTTTTTAAGTTCAAGCTCATGCGCTTCAATTTTCTCGATGAACGTGCTTAGATTGAAACCAACATATTCCAAGTTATTTTTCAAAACCAACAAATATGTGCCCCACTCATCATGCGGTAAAGCATCTGCCAACTTGTCAACCCACTCTTCATCTGTTTTGGTAATGTTCAAACGCTTCATCTCTACAACCAAATGACAATATCTCTCGATCAACTCTTTTGTTGACTCACCCCTGATACCCGTAAAAATATCAAATTCCTTTTTCAGCAATGTCATTTTGCTCTTTATCATCGAAACACTTCCAAGAAACTTGATTTTTAGTGCATTCCAGATAGACTGCGAGTCATTCTGATGTTGTAGCAAAACCAAAATATCTTCTTTGATTGCTTGCTGCAAGATACTCATCATTTTCTTCTTGGCTTTAAAACTATCCTGTTCAGCCGGAGTTAAGCTGCCAATTGTTTTCTCAATACCCGCTCCATTCGTCAGAGGTACATACTTCGTCTCAATTTTCATCCAACACTTAAGATGATTTGCCTATACCCATGTTTTAAACCTATCTTGCCATCCCGAATAATCTTCGATACTGAGAAGCTTTGGTGGCTTTTGCATTGTACCAAGCTCGTTCTCCATGTTTACGTTCTGTGCAATACTCGCAGGAGTTTGAGCTGCTGTCATTCCCCCTCCGAAAAACGCGTTATAAAATTCTTGGTTATCCATTTTAAACTATGAAAATAGTTTCGAAAAATTTTCTAAGTTTTTGAAAAAAAATTACTTTTCAAGCGAACTGATTTCCACACTAACTAGATTTTCAAACGGACTGGACCTCAAACGAAGTGGACTGTTTTCAAATGACCTGAACTACCCAACTCGTATGAAGTGAAAAAGTTTGTTAACGAAAACTTCAATTCATGCGAACTGATGAACTCACATGAACTGGATACTCAATTCGTGCGGATTGAACGATTTTCAAATGACCTGATCCAATTCGTGCGAATTGCACAAGTTTTTCAAGCGAACGGGCACAAACTCAAACGATCTGAACCTTTTCGCACGATCTGGGCATCTGTTTTACACGAAGTGACATTTTTTACACTTTTTGATCAGTTTTAGTGAGAATTATGGTCTGTAACTTTGAAGGATTGGTTAAAATGGTGTTTTACACGTTATATCCAAAATTTAATCCATTTTGTTCGTGAATTCGTCCAAAAATTCAAGAAAGAGTAGAAGTAGAGAGTTCTAAACCATTCAAAACACTGATTCAACTTATTTGACTCATCCTGAGCTCTAATACCACTTGTAGGATCGAGATTCGATCAATACGAGTCAAACTGAGTCAAATCTAGGTCGCTAGAAAGGCGAAAACAATCTAGTAACCTTGAATCGGTGTTAGAATGTGAGTAGAAGCAGAGAAATACACTTTAAATTGGTTTTCCATTCATTTAAAATGTTTTTACATGTAGAGAATCCGGCAGCACTTCTTGACAGATTTCATCAGAATGTTTCAAATGGAAAACACAACACCCCTATTTATAGGGATTCTAGATCGCACGAGTTAACCTAGCCACTTCGCACGAACTGGTCAACTACCAGTTTGTGCGACCTGGACATTACAAACACCACTTCGTGCGAACTGGTACAATATATATAAAATTACACTTTTAACCCTATTACATGCTACTGACACGACTCAGACTGATGACGTAGGTGATAGACATTGTGCACCAACAACTTCTTACATTTACCGAGCAGAAAAGATCCATATGAAGCCTTTCTAGTTCAAGCTTTATCGAATTCAGAAGCTTTCTTGGATGCGACTTTTTATGTTGCTTTCCTTTCTTGCAGCTGATGCAGCATCATCCAAGTGAAAGCTCTTAAAGTTGACATCGTCCACTAACTCGTTATGTTCCAAAAAATTCATTTTCCTAAGATGAATGTACCCCATCTTTCTATGCCACAATATAGACTCCTTCTCCGTAGCTTTTGAAACAAAACACTGCGTTGTTTTTGTTGTTGCAACACTCATGTCTAAGACATATAGATCGTTTTCACGAGGAGCGCGCATTAAGATCCACGTTTCCGGTATTTTGAACACTGGCTTCAGAATCAAACATTTTTTGTCTATGAAGTGCATGGTGAACTTTTTTTTATCACAAATCTGAGAAATACTAAGCAGATAGTTCTCCAACTCAGCTATGTAGTTGACTTTTCAAGTGACATCTTCCCGTTGGTTAATGTGCCTTCTCCTACTATTCTTCCTCCCTAATTTCTTACAAACCCAATGTAGCCTCCACTAATAGATGTGACATCGTGTAGGAGTGCCAACGTCCCCGTCATGTGCCTGGATGCTCTGCTATCCATGATCCACTTCCATATGATAGATCTTGTGAGCCCCTGCACATGCACTCAAATAATTACTTCAAGAGTGAGACCCAAGCCTTACCGGTCTTGGGTGGGTTTACAATTTTTGTTTCACACACACTATCACATTTCTGTGCCACTTTTTCACATTCACTGTTGAATTAGATTGTTTCACTTCTTCAGAAGATTCATTTTTCTTGATCACCCATGTTTAATTTTTCAAAGTTGTTTTCTTAGTGTAAAATTTAGAATCTTTTTGTTCAGCTTTGTTTGAAGATTCACCAGTTTTGTCAGTTGAAACTTTGATGTTTACTGGTTTCTCTTCTTTTGTAGATTCATTGTTTCATTTTAAGATTTGAGTAGGAACAAACATTGATGATTCTTGTTTCAAATCTTTTGAATTATTTTTAACACTGTAAACAAGTTTAGGATTCTTTTGTGGACACCGATTAGCGATATGCCCAACCTGATTACATTTGAAGCAAGCTCTACTATCTGTTACAACAGTAGATCATTCAACCTATTCACATTGTTTTTTCTGAGCAAAGAACTCTTCATTTGGTTGTTTGCTGAATTGACTTTCTTTTTCACTTTCTGAACTTCTTCTGAACACAAAAGTCATTTTCCTTGCAAAATTTGGTTTTCCAAACATGTTGTAATTTTTCTTACCATATCCCAAACCGTTCTTCCCTTGATAATAGTTTCTCTATTGATAGTTAGAGTACGAACTTTTTGGTTTAGAATAGTAAGACTTATCCTTTTTAAAGTTTGAAAATCCTTGAACATTTGACAAATTTTCAATCTCAGACACTTCGACCTTGACTAATTTGAAAACCCTTTTGACTTTGTTCTGATTCACATTCTAAATCAGAAATTATGTTTCATAATATAGTGTGTCAGATACATTCATTTTATACGTAATTACACTTGGATCAACACTCGAACTATATGTTGACTTTGGAATGTAATTCCTATGAAAACTTTTGTCAGTTTCAGGTTGTGAACTTGAACTCTCTTTGTCAAACTTTGATTTAGGGGCTGTTTGGCTAAGCTTATTTTAGTGACTTATTTACTTATTTACTTTTTGAAAAGCTAAAAGGTGTTTGGGTTAGCTTATTATGTGAGAGGAATAAGTAAACAAGTCACTCCATTATGACTTATTTACTTTTCCAAAAAGTCAATAAGTGATAAGTCACTCCAAAATAAGCTTAGCTAAAGAGCCACTTAGTACTTTCAAAACCAGTGTTGTCATTTTCATTTGCCAAAACTCTTTCAACAACATTTTTAACCAATTCAGATTCACATTCAGTGTCAGCTTTAGTATAGGTCACATCAAGATTTTCAGACAGCTGGTCTTTCTGTTAAGTTTTTTATTTTAAGTTCAGCGCCTTTTCATCCTGTCTGGTTTCTTTCTTGAATAGCTATTCCACATAGGAGCTAGAACTTGATTATAGCCCAACACTTGTTATCATAACCATACACATCTTCCCTTGACTCGTCTTTTCCTGTAGGATTAGGGAGAATGTGATCCAAAACATAAGATGTTGTAGAATAACTAATCATTTTCTTATCAACCCATTCCATTTCTATCCTAAGGGTTTCTAGCTCCTATTTTAGTTGGCGTTTGTGTCAATATGATTATTAATTGAAATTTGTTTATCCATGACAGTACTTTAGAGCATAGAAATCGTTGCTTCATTTTCTCTGCTAGCATCATGATATTGGTTAATAGTTCTGTTTATCATAAGCTTCTTTTGTATCTTTTAGATCACTTATCAGGGTATATGTGTGTCTTTTCAACTGTTTAAATTTCTCATCCATTTCGATGCATAATTTGCATGGTTCGATGCATTTCGTGCATTGAAACTGAGTTTCTGTTTTCTCACTTTCAACCTTTTCATTAACCGACTTGACCTTTTGTTCATTCTTAGAGGTTTTGATTACCTCTTTTAATTGAGCCATCATGGCTTTTTTAGCAATCTCGGTCTGATTTTCAGCATTCATTTCCTTTGTCACGTCTATAATCTCTTCTACAGGTTGTTTCTTATCTTCTTCACAATGCGAGCCATGGTAATTTCCTTGTGTGCCGAAGAAACCTGCAAAAAAATTAAACATATCAGGGGACAAAATGGATTTGAATGCACTATGAAGAATCTGATGTGATTCAGAACCATATCTTCTGAAACTTCCGGAGTTTCATCAAATGTAATCTCAGCATAAACTTCATCACAAACTTCTTCAGCTATCACTTCTTCCACAATTTGTTCTGGTTCTTTGATAATCTCCGCCAAAAGAGCAATGCTTTCGGTCTTAGGAATATAATTGTTCCAGTTAAACCCTTTATCTTCCTGAGTCACAACCAAAGCCTTATCTTTCGACTTTGATGAACCATCATCAATTGGAATTGGAATTGGAATTGGAATTGGTCTTGACATGTTCGGCGGATGTTGAGAATTTTTATGATAAATCGCCTTCTTGTAAAATCATCACCAAAAGGATTATTATTACCCTAAACCTTTCTATTCGGGCATTCTCGCTTGAAATGGCCTTTTTCTGTACATTTAAAGCATGTCACTTTGGATTTATCGAACCCTAGTTTCGAGTCAGGCGCTCCAAGACTGTTACTTCTTGTAATTTCCATGAATCGCTACGCTCTTCGAACTATACGTTCTAGCTCTTCAGGATCGATCTGACTGTAATATTCTTTTGTCATATTAGGATTCCCAATCCTTCCTGCTACCAGACTCTCATAAGATTCAAGTACAGAAGCAAGAAACGTCATGTGCTCCCTTGCGGCCGTTTCATTAAAACCTTGTGTGTTTTGCAGATTAACAACAATGTTGCACTGAATGACGTGTGGATTTGAATTATTCTGGCTTGAATAGTTGTTTGAGCTTTGCAAAGACTGAGGATTCTGCGTTGGAGTGTTTAGCTCAAAACTTGGATAGGATGAAAATCCATTACCATTGTTTGAATTGTTAGATGAAGATCCAGATGAAGTATTTGCACTAAAAGTTGTTTGGATCTTTGGGCTTTGAGTATTTGCCACATCACTACCCTTGTAATAAAGATCAACATCTTGTTGAACACTTGAACTTCTCATTTTGGCCATTTTTCATAACTCTAGTTCATATACTTCTAACCTCTCAATGAACTTTCCCAGAGTTAACTCATTATATTCTTTAGAATTGTTCTTTAGAATCATCAAATACATCGACCATTTGTCTTGTGGTAATGCATCTGCTAGCTTATCCACCCATTCCTCATCTTCTATTTCAATATTCAATCATTTCATCTCCGCAACAAGATGACAATACCTCTCAACAAGCTGTTTTAACGACTCACCTTTCAAGGCCGTGAAGATATCAAACTCTTTCTTTAGCAAAGCCTTTTTGCTTTTCTGCATAGCGTTACTCCCTTTAAATTTACTTTTAAAGCAATCCAAATTGATTGTGCATTACCCTTATGTTGGAGTAGTGTGAATATATCTTCTTTTATAGCTTGCTGAAGAAGATTTAACATCTTTTTTTCCTTTATAAACTTTTCCTTCTCGGCTGCATTGAACTGGGTTAGGCTTTTCGTTTGACCATTCTCTCCGACTGGAGCAGTATATTCTTCTTCTATTAAATACCAACAATCCAGATAGTTGGCCTGTACCCAATTCTCAAACCTCTCATGCCATCTTTTAAAATCATCCATACTCATAAGCTTCAGTGGCTTTGTCATTGTTCCCATTTCCTTGTCCATATTTAGACTTTGAACCATCGTCGCGGGGGTTGTGGCAAACGCATTACAAAATTCGTTTTCCATTATAACAACAATTTCATTTGGATGTAAGGATTTTGGCGCAAAAGAGAGCTCGTGTGGATGTAAAATAACCAGATTGAAAAAGATCACTTTTTTTCGTAGATGTAGCCTTTCGTGTGAACCTAATCACAAAAAAAAATCAAAACTGTTTACGTTCGTGCGAAGGTAACTTTTTCAGACGAATGTAGATTACTTCCGCGTGGATGTTGTACGTTCGTGCGGACTTAGTTCGTTTGTGTGAATGGAAAAATTCAACTTTTCTTGTTTTTTGACGTTTTGAACATTATTCTGATTGAATTTTAGTCTGAATTTTCAGAGGCTTTGTTCAATTCATGCTTTTTATAACCCTTGAAAAAATCAGTCCATTCTAACGGTTAAATTTGTGAGAAATGATGAAAATGAGAAGAAAAAGAGTAGAAAAGAAGTGTTTTATCTGAATCTTGTTGAATTGTCTCAGATATTAGCCTCCAAGCTCTGATACCACTTGTGAGGACCGTTTTCCATCGACATATAGCTCAGGTAATATCTATAACCTAGTTAAACTATGTGGAAACCATTTTGATTAGGCGACAATACAAGATTACATAATTTTCAATGTTTTCATTAATTGTTCAATGTTTACAACCAGGAAACAATCTGACAGGACTTCGCCGTCAGCTGCGCAAAGTCCTTAGTAACACTTAGTCCACACAGCTATTTATACACGTGAGAATTCCTACCTTCATGCAGACTAATCTTCCTTCGTACGAATGGGGTCTTCTTCCGTACGAATGTAACATATCTGTGTGGACTAGGTTACATACGCACAGATGTTTACTTCCGTACGGATGAACCTTTATAACCAAAACATGAATAATCTAACATTTTGTCCTATTACATACTCGACATGACTCGTAGACGTAGGCAACAGACATTGTGTATCAACAAAAGATTCCACACCTAACTCATCTTGTAGGTCATATATGGTAGATAACAATTGAGGGGTTATCTGAACGTCACGTCCATCAGTTTTTGAGAGATGATGGTGAAAGACTTTTTGTCCCGATATAAGACATTGGAATTTACCCAAAATTTTTGAAGAGTTTCAATGTAAATGGGTGCATATGCAGCTAGGATGGTATGATATTTGGATGATGTGAGAATATCTATGATAGAGTGAAACTCGGGATTGGTGTCAAGTTTTTCGAGATATGGAAGGTAGTTTTGTGGGGATTTCAAGATAATAGCCATGACATATTATTTGAAGAGTATGACGGAATAGAATATGAAGCCTTGTGAACTTGTGAGTTTGTGATTTTGAAGAGGATAAAATAAACCGCTGAGGGATGAGGGTTTTATAAGATGAAAAAGTGATGCTGACGTGGCAAAAAGTCTGTTTTTGAAAACTAATGGGCATACATCTATTGAAATGTTTAAAAGATATGTTTACAAAAGTCTGTCCCAGATAGTAAGCCTCTGTTAATGTTGGAAACCTCTGTTGACTAGTCAACAGATGAATGAATTGGTGGATAGGATAACATAAGTTACTTTGTTCAATGTGGTAGATTTTGATCAAACAGACTTTAGAAACACGTAAATAGTGGTTTTGATCATTTGAACAGAGTTTTGTATTTCTCATAACATATTGGTGTTTCTATGTGGAACCTATAAAAGAACATTGTAAAGCCAAAATATACTAATCAGATTAAGAATAAAACAAGGCATGAAAATCACCTCCTCCCAAAGATAGTGAACCTTGATAACTAACAGAAGATCTGTTTGAAGACTTGAAAGATCTTGAGTTGAAAGCTCTGTTGGTGAAGAGAGTAAGTTTCTTAAAGTTCAAAGGTCTGGTGAAGACTAAAGCACGACTGAGAAGACCAAACATCTGTTTAGGCCCAGACAAATGTCTGATGATCACAATCAGATGCTTCCTAGAACAGATGTTTGTATCATAACAGAGTCTATAAACAGTGTCTATATGTCTTAGAACAAATTTTAGGGATGATCGAATGTTTCTAACATATGAGAATCTTTTTTGTTAGGAATGTTTGATGTCACTATCATGTTGATGTCAACCCTTGTAAATAACAGATGTTTGTACTTCCTATAAATAGATCTCACATGTTAGAGATTTATTTATCACTTTCACACATTCTTTTTATATGGATTATAAAGAGTGATCAGGCTGAGGGGGAGTGATAGTCATATCTTGTAATCGTAATCATTTTGATTATTGAATTAAATACAGTATGACAACTTTCCATATTTGTGTTTGTGTTTAATTTCTGTTGCATTCATCTTATTTTCAATTTACAACAACAACATTTCACTGTTTCATTAAAAACACACCCAAGTACAAACTCGGATCCTAACAATTGGTATCAGATCTAGATCACAATACATTTGATTTAAAAATCAATTTAACACAAAAAAGATCAGCTCATATAATTGATAACCAACTGTTCGTCGAATCGAATTACTAAGTTAATGTATAAAATTCACAACTTTTTTGAACACGTTATGTTTTTCAAGAGATCAAAAGGATGTCTGAAAACAATCACGATCACCACAACATCGAATGGCCAATGTTACTGCTAACAAAACACTGGATGTTGGAAGTCCATTATATTTGGACCACGTGTTCCAATGGTACCAAGTACCGAAGATCTAAAAGTTGAGGAATGTCACACCGTAATTTTTTTTGGTGGGCCCGGACTTGGGGTATGTGACGAGTTGATATCAATATTCACAAATAACACAACAGAAGTCTTGGCAATTAAAATACAAAAATGACTATGTAAGTAGATTACTAGGCTTCAATGCATGGAGTTGCAAATTCCACTTAAGCATTTACCGGGCAACTTCCAACCTATTTACGTATCATTGCAACCTGTGTTTAGTCTTTTGAAGATATGGCAGTTTGCACTGGTAAATACAAATAACCGACACATTTTGAAAATATCTCAAAATCATTTTAAGTGCACTAGGCACATGTATTTTCATAAATAACTTTGGATAAAATATATCTCTTGTATTCAGTATTACATGATTGTCAATACATATGGGGACCGGTACTAAACACCTATAACATGATTAATCGACATGCCACTTTAACCCATAAAGGGTATCCCCAATATGAGTAACAAAAATATTTTATTGTAGCATTAGTATCTGTCAGGTGTATGCCTACACCCCGTGCTTAAGTCGTGGCCATTTGCAATTAAATGAGCCGAGGATATCCAGGACACGATCGCATTAACCCCCAATTTTTAAGTTATCAATCAAAATGAATTAAAATGGGTTATGTAGAATTTTTAGACAAAACCCGTCATTGATTCCATACCCGACCAAGCGGTAATAATACCGTATCCCAAGCCCATATAGGGAAAATATGTTAAGAGTATTAGCACAACCAATTAAACAAAATGACAAGTATGGTTGCAATTTACTCCACGCCCTAGTCTAGAATGAATGGTATAAAAACCAATTAGAATGTTAATGGGTCCTATTCAAGTCATAGACTTAAACCGGTTAACTATATATTAAGTAAACAGTACGGTACACTAAATTAAGCGGTGACTGGTTAGAATGTAGTTTAAAGCCTCACAAGTACTAAGACATGTATAATATGGGTTAACAAATATACATTCTGAAATTTGAAGGACTTGACCCTATTGCGTTAATTTACGTAAACTAAGATACATAAGTCAACCGTACGCGCATAGGCGGTATCAGGAGATCGGATGAGTCATAAACAAGTTCATTATGCCAAAACATTATAATTATATTACCATATCATTAGGTTTATCATTTATATGTTCCTCATTGTTTAAAACCCATTTTATGCTCATAAGGGCATTTTGCTCAACATATGGCATAATACATGAACTTGTATAAAACCCGACAACTGATTATGATCAAGTAGTATAACCTCAGAGGGTTATCCTATACATAAATATGATCATAATGCAACTTCAAATCAGTAGCGAAGTTGGCTAATTCTGGTCAGATTTGAAAGTCAAAGTAGAAGTCAAACTGCTTGACTTTCGATTGCGAACCGAGCAATAAACTGGTATTGACGGGCTGAAAATGCTTAGACATAATCTAATACTATTTACCAACTGATATAGTGTCAAAAATATGAGTTTAGACGTTTATAAGTTCAATTTATATGTTTTCCAAAAACTACGTTTTTTACTTTAATTTAATCATAACTTTGACCCGTCATTTGACCAACTTAACGTGATCTTCAGGAGGTGCCCTTTTAAGGGATTATCACCTACCTTGTTACGATCATGTAGCTAAGTTCGATTCGAACAATGGCTGTACCATTATGGTCTTAACCTAAAGTTAATGCAAAAGTCAATTTTCTTGACTTTCGGCTAAATACTCAGCCTATGAAATGAAATAGTTGGAAGGAACACTTACTAGTGATCCAAGATGAAAGATGAACTCAGTATGGGGGCCAGTATAGATTAGAAGCCACTTAAAGAGTAGTAGAGAAGATTATGAGGAAAGGAGCAAGGTATGAAATGAAAATGCTTTGCTATTTATTGTTGAAGAGGTGATACATGATCATGCCAGGTCTTAGGGACTGTCATAGGTTGTCTCTAGGTGTATTTGAGGTGTTAAAACTGAGTAGAAGTGGTAGGAATGCGAGCAAGGTAGCACAAGGGCAAAATGCCTTGGCCAGCAAAAAAATCTGCCATCTGCAGGTCCCTTACGGACCGTAAGGGATCAAGTCTTACGGTCCGTAAGGACCTTTGGTGTAACAACCCGGAAAGTCGAGTCATTACTTAGATCTATCATTTCTTGCTTAATTGACTTATACTCTAGAGATATTGATTATCAAAAAAGGGTTTAAATGATATCTTAAACTATATTCTACAACGCCGTTCACAACGCTTATTCAAAACGCATTTATCACATTTAACGCTATATACAACGCATACTATTTAGACGCACTTTATCGCATATTACATCACAACGCAATCTCAACGCAACTCGAAACGCATATTTACTTTTATGAATTTTATGTGTGATTACTTGTTTAATGTTATGTGGTTATCTCAACGCAACGCTTACTCGCAACTCGATTAAACACAACGCAACGCTTAACGCACGAAACAGAAGTTGGAAAACTAATCCGACCCAACTCGCTCCCAAGTCATTCTCAAGCACTTTTCTCTCGATTCAAGGCCATTTCCTAAGTATTTCTCCCTTAATCTTGTACTTCCATCACCACTACACATTTATTCATCATCTTCTCCATCAAAATCACTGGGTTTCATCACGAAAACACTTGATTTTGACTTCTTTGAAGGTGGTTCTCACCTGGTTTCATATGCAAACTGTTGTGTGACGTCACCTCATCAAGAATGGTTAAGATCTAAAGGATTTCTACATTATTCAACACAAATCTCAACAAGAATTCAACATTTTTCAACTGATTTCTACCTTTCTTCAACTTTTCTTCAACTTTCCACACAAAATCGGTGGAATCTAGACTCACTCAGGGTCTCTACTCACTCTCTAGTTGAGAGCCGGCTTGAAAACTGATTTCCACCAGAGAGACGACCGATTCACAGGTTGAACATGAAACTCCATCAAGAACAGCGAAACTGGTCGGATGGGGTGATTCCTATCCGATCGAATGAGATGATCCTGAGTGTGTTTCCATTGTTTGACACATTGATACACCGTCTCCCTTAAACTTCAAAACTTTTAACTTAGAAGATTTTACAAAATTTCAAACCAACAAATCGCCCACTCGAGAGGCCATCCGATTGAATAACCATTCGACCAGTTGAACTGTCCTTTGTACAATCTCTTGTTCAAAACGATTTGACCAAAACTTGAAACTGCCAAACTCTCGATCGAATAACCATCCGATCGAATGGCCATCCATCCGGATGACCATCCGACCGAATGACTTGTTTAAATACTACAATGAAGACCTCAAAAGTTTTGAAATGATCTACAAACACCCACAACTCATTCGAATAACCATCAGTTCGAATGGTCATTCGCTCGAATGACCATCCGCTCGGATGACCATCCATTCGAATGGTCATCCGCTCGGATGACCATCTGCTTGGATGACCATCTGATCGAATGGGTATTCACCCGTTTGACTCACCATTCGACACTCTGTTACGCACCGTTCAACGCTTACACTACTGTTCTATGCTCAGGCTTAACTCCAACGCGCTCCCTTCAATCCGATTCAAGGTTGTGTTTAATTGTTAAACATATACTATGAGTATACTCGAACCCTTTTTCGCTTAATGCACTTTTGGGTGTTACATACGTTCTCTATCAAAACACATCAACACACATTGCAAACACTTTTAAACGCTAACCGCTCTGGCATGTTATACGTGATTCGATGAAGCTTGTATGTTATGTTTACACAGTGATTGTTTGCCTGACACCTTAGCAACGATAGTACTATAGTTTGGACTTAGCACCTGTCGTGGACAGGGGTTGTTAAGGGCCTTACTTCACATGTTCACAGTGGTGAAAATGTGTTGCGCATTCTACAACTCGCAGTCATGTCGGTTGCATGTGTCATTATCGATAGCTTACTTGGTTCACATCTCTACGTGTTACATGCTGGTTATGCGTAAACGCTTTTTCTATACTATATGCTTTACAAACTTGTGTACTCACCTTTACATTCTATGTATTGACTTTATTTTAATGTATGTGACAGGTTCATAGGATGCTATGTCTGCTGTCATGAAACGAAGTAGGAAGTCTAGAAACAAACTAAATAAATCTGATTTGTCGGAACAATATTTTGTTTATGAGACTTATTTCTGTATTGACTTTTTATGCTTTATATGTTAGTGTTATGGGTCATTAACGTTAAATATTTTGTCACTTAATAGTTGTTATGGATTCTCTTGAACAATCTGTTTCGCTTAGTGCCACACCCCGATGTTCCCGCCATCGGTTGGGTGTGACAGATTGGTATCAGTGCCATTACTATAGGGAATTAGGAAAGACACGACCTAGTCCGGGTTTTGATGTCTTAGAAATGACCTAGTCTAAGTACCAACAGACCGCCTTGTGCGAACCCAGTAGGGGTTCGGCACGAGCCTATTATTGATACTCTAGCCCGAAAGCTACACCTTTGCGCGAACACCGCATACTACAGCTTCGCATGAAAGCAGCGTTTCCTAAGGCTGGAATATTATTATGCCTTTCCTAAGGCTGACACAATACACACATTTTCGAAAACACTCGCATAACACAATCGAGTGATCTTGTCTAGATTAGGTGTGAAAACTGGGAACTCTCGCTAAGATCACTCACTCTACGTGTATTTTACTCTCATCACGAGAATCTCCGTTAAGTAGGGAATGGTAATCCATAACTTGATGAAATTCTTCATCTCTACCTCGTGGCTTTGCCACACTTTTAGGAACAAAGCTGTTAAGTTAGGGGAGAAACCCGCATATTAATGACCAGTTTCACCCTACTTTGATTTTACAAAACTCTCACTAAAGTCTCGATGGATTCTAACGACTTGATTCACGTGGTAGGCGAAAGGATGCGTGCCGTTCGACGTATCTTTGCGAGAGCACAGTCTATTGGGCCAAAGCGTGTACTGGAGGTCGTTGTGGATAGTCGAATCACTTTGGGTAGTCGATGTCTAACACCCAAGACAATCTATTTTGATTCTTAGCCCGCAATCATTGATTTTTGCGCGCTAACGATTTTATGTGATTTATGTGTTTACAAGTTTTAAATTTACAATTTATGACCGGAAAGCGATAAGCTGGAAACCTCCAATGCTATGCCCTCTCCTCACCATTTATTAAACGCGCACAACTCGTACAGCTATCGAATCTCGAACGCTAACTAATCGCAGTCAAACTAAGAACTCTCGCATGCTATGCTAGTCGCTACACAACTCGCAACGCTACTTGCTTACGTTACACACTATCGCTCGCATCTCTCGAACGCTATTCTCAGCTTTGAAGGATAGGTTAATACGTGCAAGATATGTAGGCAAATACATGCAAAATATAGGTGAATACATTTAAAATATGTGCTTACGTGGATTATGTGCTCCTATGTGCTTCTGTGCTTACGTGCCTATGTGGATTATGTGCCTACGTGACTATGTGCCTACGTGTTAGACGTGTTCCTGATGCTTTAACTAATAATAATAAGTATGGTAGTTAAATGCTAAAATTCTAAAAACCTGATATAATCGAATCTCGTCTAAATCACACGACGATGTCTGCTACAGACAATGTCTTCCCTTGGTTCTCACACTCGCCGAAATGCTCAGAGAAACCGAGATGACAAGCGCACCATTTCTCTCATAGCCAAATAAATGGCTAAAGTCGTACCTCAGATCGTCAGTGAGATCAACGAGGTCAGCAGCAAATCATCTGTCGAATCGAAGGGCGACTCTCCTAAAACACCTTTTAGCTTTAAGCAATACAAGGCCTGCGGTCCTGCTAACTTCACTGGTGAAGACGGACCCAGTGCGATGTTCTAGTTGTTTGACACGATGGATGCCCAGGAAATCTGCGTATTGTTAATGCTACTAAAGTTTTTCAGTCCAGGGCTCTGGACTGGTGGACTGCTGAGCGCAACAGGCATGGTAATGATGTAGATTACGGACTATCTGGGGAAGAGCTCAGGGAGCTCATTGTGACACCTATGCCTCCACGGCCATAAAAAAAATACCAAACTAATGAAATATTATATTTTATACTTGGGATTCGTATAAATATGTGTATCATTTGCACATATCAATTCTTGTTCGATTTCGGGCTCTAAATCGCTTTCTGAAAGGTTATACGCGCACTGATGCGTAAATATAACCAGTTTAATGCAACAAACACTCCAGAATAGTGACATAGGCTTAACATACCTTAAATAACCCTTACATAACTTAGAAATAAGTTTTGGAAGGTTTGGTATGCCGAAATCAAGTTTATTCGCTTACAGGGACTAAATTCGATAAACTATGAAAGTATATCAATTTATACTGTAACGGACATTACGGAACTTGATCATAAGTTAAACACACCCAAAATATCCTTTACATAGCTTAGCAATAGGCTTTTAGGGGTTCGGTGTGCTAAAATAAACTTTATGCTCATTCGGGGACTAAAAGCGTCAAAAAGTGCATAAGTTTGCATTTTCGCGCATAACTTACGTTCTGAATACATCCAGACATCCAAAAATTTATGTAATCATTAAAATATTTTATTTTAGTGATTTCCTTGATAAAACTTCATTCGTTTCACAATTTGGATCGTTTTCGCGTCCGTTACGACTTTCGTCGTAATTAACCAAACGACGCAACCGTACGGCCAAACGAACTGGCATCCGACATATTTTTGAGCACATTTTAAGTTCCCTATACTTTAACTTCATTTTAGAGCTTTGTAATGGGGTTAACGGGGCTTAAACGTGTCAAAAATGCATCAAAAACCAAGTTCGGGGCTTCAGGGGTTAAATCTGTCATTTTTGAAAGTTGCTGGTCTGTAGGTCCCTTACGGTCTGTATGGACCTTTGCTTACGGTCCGTAAGCAGCCCCCAGATACCAGAAACTGATTTCCAGCTATTTCCAGTTGTTCCCCATGGTTGCAAATGGTTTTTGAAGTTCCTATGGGCTGGTTTTGAGTGCCCAAGGTATTGCAAAACAGGGGGTGCAAATGTAGGGCCAAGATCAAAGCTCGGTTTACGAGAAACGATCCTAAAAGTCCTAGAAAACTATAAATAGCCCACCCCCACTTCACTTGAACTCACACCTTTGATTTATTCAGCTCTAAGTTGGGGTCTTGTGCTGCATACCTGAGTTGTTTAAATCAAAACTTCCATTCTTGGACCTTTTGTAAGTCCTCGTTCGTTCTTTTATGCGTTTTAGCATGAAAGTCAAACAGTGTTTGACTTTCTACATTGACCAGTTTATGGTCAATGTGAAGTTCATGTGAACTGCATAACGTGAGCGTAATCACGATGGTTATAGCCCCTAGTGACTATGCCTACTGATTACCACGTTATCTAGGTTTAGTGACGAGTCGTAGTTTCGGCCAAAATGCGTATTCTCGCGTATTTTGTAACCAAACTACTTTTAGGTATCAAAATCGTTTGTTTTGATACCAAACCTGTTTTCTAACTTAACTAAACATGTGTTAGCATGTTTAGCTCGTCACTTTAGGTTTTGTGCTTGTCTAGGGTCGTAAGGGTAAGCGATCTAATCAATCGCTTATGCTTTCGAACTCGACCCGTTTGGTCGATCATTAGGATCCGACCAAACACATTAGGTGACCATAGTTGTATAGGGAATAACCTTCGGAGGTTATACCTTATGGTCACAACGTTTAGTTAGTTGTATGATAGGTAGTATATATGCCTTAGGTAAATTACCAAAATGCCCTTTTATGCCAAATTTCATTTTAAGCATATGTAACATAATTTTTGATATCTAAACTGATTAGACAACAATATTAGACATGTTAAGGCATATAATGCTTGTCATAGGACTAGTTAGGCGTTCTGAACGCATTTTACGCGAACGACGCGTTAAAGTAGCATAAGCTACCTAAACGGGTCGTAAAGGGTCGTAAGAACTTAGGTTAGGTTTCTTTTTAGTATGTAGACTTTGTTAAACCATATCATATGAGTTCCAATACTCATTTGGTTTACGAAACCTCATACTATCCGATCTCCCGATTTAGGTCCGGTTATTTATGTAGTTATTTATATAGGGTGCCGTGTGATTCCGTGATCCCTCTAGCTTTTCTTGGTTGTTGTTCAAGACTTCTAAGCACCCTCAAGTCAGTACATAGTCCCCACTTTTACTGTTTTTCAAACATTTTGGGGTAAAACACATGTGCCTACTTGTTATTTTCATGCTTTCCATGTTTTCATATCATATACTTGCTATGTTCATTAGTACACTATTAGTACATGATTTCATTATGTTTTGCTATGTATGTTTACTTAACATGCTAGCACATTGTTTTACATTACATCTCTTTTGCTATGTATGTTTACTTAACATGCTAGCACATTGTTTTACATGACTTTTCTGCTTTGTATGATGACTTAGCATACTTAGTACATTGTTTTATACTGCATCTCTGTTGCATATGTTCTCGTAACATATGGACACATTGTTTTATATCTCTACCTTGTAGGTTCACTTAGCATACTAGGTACATTATTTTCATAAAACGTGCTTACATTTGGTATATCATTTGGTTTGTTTAACGGGACTAAATTACATTCATTAACACCGATCATGCCGATCGGTAGTAGGTAATGGTACCATAGGACTTGACAAATCCCGTTCCTAAAAATCCTAGGTTTGTTTGGATGGATGGAATGACCGAATCCGAAAACATTTCTTTTGATAATCTTTACTTAGGGTTATCCGTCTGTCTCAAGGCTTGAATGTAGGCGTTTAACACTACCGCATAAATGGTTGTATCAGTAAAGCATGCATTTTCTTACAAAACATAATTTTGATTATATTTTATCAAATGCATTGTTTTGTACATTACTTTCTTATAGGGTTGAATAAATGCTTTTAATCAATAAATGCTTTTATTCACTCTACATAACATTTGTTTACACATTACATATGATGGTTTTTGTAGGATCGGTTTGCGACCCGAACGAGTCGTTCAGAAAAGATTTAGTCCGTTTCAGAGGCGGAAACTAAGAAAAAGATTGCGAAACAGCTTGCGTATCACTTTAACACTGATTATATTGATATACTATCGTTTACAATCAGTCCTCACACCGGCAGCACCTCGGTATGGAATTTCAGAAAACGTTTCAAATGAAATCTACACAAGCCTATATATACTATTCAGATTTCGCTTGGAAACACTTCAAGCGAAACCTATATAAACATTTTAAGCGAAATATATGACTTTTATTTTGTCTTCAAGCGAAATCTTCAAATCTGATTTATGTAAATGATGATGTCATTGTTGTGATGTCATCCTTGATGTCACACATGTGATGTCATCATTCTATAAGATGATGTCACGCTTGATTAGATCTGCAACGAAAACCAAGACTCGACATAAGACGAAGACGACAGATGAATGCACCAACAAACTCCCCCTCAGATGTTGACGAGTCTTAAACGTCGAGTCTTCTCTTTGGCTTTAACCTCGTCAGACTCCTCCTCTCATCATGATGGGATCGTCGTCTGGAATTAGCTATTACCTTGAGATCAATCCCTGGCTTTATCTCTGATCAGCTCATTTCCTGCACACATTTTCTCATCAAAACATAAGTTTTTACTTAAATCAATAAGAAAAACTTATTGGTAAAAGTTACATCAAGTTCAAATTAATAACCTTGATTAACTAATCAAACTTTTCTTTCTCAAAACCAGTTTCTTCTTTTAAACTCACACTCCCAAACCATTTCATCATGTTCAGCACTTGAAATTTTGAATATTAGCTCTCCAACATCAGTTGTCGAAAATCTTTTTGGATTTTTTAATAGAATGAAATGCAGTAAAGAAATATTTATATACAATATTTTTGTGAGTTTGCGTAAGAGGATCATATCAGATTTTGACCAATCACTAGCACCGTTAAGCTTTAAACATTTTCAGTTTTAAATGATTCACGTTGATTGACGATATTGTTGTCCACTTAAATTCAAACTAAAAACTTTCGACATGCTTACCGATACGATTAGGTATATATAGATAGCACTAAATTCTTATGGACCCCACGATCTCAGCATATCCCCTCATCATGCAATACACTGACTCAAGTAATGCCTTTAAACTTTTATCAACTGTGATTTGTGCGAAAAACAAAGCAGAATGTTTAAACATTAACAATCAGGTCGATACTTCCGTATACACAGAGAAAGTCCAATGTTTAAACAAAATAAGAAAAATAAAACAAGTTGAAGTTGTTTAGGCTTTAACCACCATGTCGATACTCCCGTATACGCAGAGGAGGTCCAAAGCTTAAACGAAACACCAAAGAAAATAAAGCACAACGTTTAGGCAACAACATCCAGGTCGATACTCACGTATACGCAGAGGATGTCCGATGCTTAAACAAAATAAAGAAATAAAACAAGTTTAAATCTTTGCAAAATAAAATGCACAATCACAGCGACTTTTCAGCAAAGTTGTGAAAATTCACAAACTTAACCAGTTTTATGTCTTTCGACAATCAGCGATTACTGAGTAGGCACACAATCAAGAAGGACAAAACTAAGTACTATGCTTTCGACCATGTTTCCCACTAGAACTAGGCTTTTTCATTTAGGTTTGTATCGTTATTGCAAATCTACTAGTCTAGCTGAGCCTATCGTCACATCTTTAGTGAGACCATTTATCACTTTTAGACTTTCCATTTCTTTAGCGTGCTGTGACAGTCCAACTGATCTACTATCATTTCCTCTTTTTTACAACAAAACTCATTTTTGCATATTTCAATGTTTTTGATATTTTCAAATTTTTAAATGTTTTTGGATTTTCTAAAAATTTACTCCCCCTAAAATGCAAACATATTTTAGGAAATTTGAAAACAAACTGTACAAGAAACAAGACAACATGACGAGAATTGCTTCAATTCTCCATCCACTAGGCATGAACAATCAGAACTCCCCCTGACAACAAACTATTTTCCCATAGTGATTTCAAAACACTTAAGTTTGTTTTAATCAAAATGGTTTTTCCGGAAAATTAGTTTTGTAAGTCATTTCTAAAACATGGGGTTTCATCACCTTGTTCTTTCAACCACTTGTAAAAACTAACATTTGAAAGATCAATCCACAAACGTCACTTATAGAAAATCAAGTACAACTTAATGTCCCTGATTTACCACTTGTAAGTTCGAAATATCACCGAAGTGAATTTCTCAAGAAATATGCCGATTCATGTTCCACTCTTACCAACCTGAGAACTCCGGCAAGTCAGGTTTTTCATTTGAACAGATTCACCTAAGCCTGACTGTCCTTGGGTGATTTTGAATTCTTGTTCAACAATGGTGGAAAATTTGCATCATCCATTGTTAAACCTGAATTCTCCATTTTTACCTCAACCAATGGCTCCTCTGGCTTTGACGAACAAGAATCATTGCCTGCACATGGCTTGTCTGACTTTGATCTGTCAGATTCATTGCCTGATCGTGGCTTGTCTGACTTTGACACATCAGATTCATCGCCGACCATTTTCACCTTCTTCTTTTCCTTTTTCGTCCTCAGATTTGTATCTGATGAATTCATCTTGCTTGACTTTGCAATCGAGGAAGTCGATTCATCAGAACTCTTATTTTTATCAACAAATGAACCCGAGGACAATATCTTCTCCAGATACTCTCTCGCCTTCTTCCTCTTTTTCCTCAATCTGTCTTTCTGCCCCTGTGAAAGCTTTACTTTCGGTTCTTGAACTTTCTGTTCTTGAACTTTACGTTCTTGAACTTTCTGTTCTTTGGGCTTGACAGAGACTGGTATCTTTACCTACTTTTGAGATTCAACCCTCAATCTTCTCATTGATCTTATTGAGCAATCTCTAGCAATATGGCCAATGATGTTGCAGTTAAAGCATCTCCTTGATTCAAACCTCCAACTCTGGCATTTAACAGCGATGTGTCCTTGATAACCGCATCTATAACACACTCTGTTATCATACCAATCACCATTCTCAGTCCAAACATTCAGATCATAGCACTGTTTGGCTTGGTGATATCCATTTCTCCTCTTGTAAGCTAGGATTTGGCTTTGAAGCACTGTGGTCCGACCTACACCACTTATTACCAACAATTTTAGAGTTTTCATTTTTTACTTTTTGTAATTTTTCATTGCGATTGGATGATCGATCTGATGAGCTTTTATTATATTTTTGAACATTTTTCAAAATTTTCTCTTTTTGTTTTTGTTCCACTTTCTTCTTCAAAAGTTTTTGCTTAGAACATTCTCCCTTTTTAGTTGATTGCGGAACAGTTTCTTGAAACTTTTCTTTTAATTTCAAAAACAATTTTTGTTTTTCGAATTTTTTATTTTCATCATTAGATTTCTCATCACAATCTTCAACTTTGACTTTGTCAAAGTTTGTGACATCGTCACTTATTGGAACGGAATTGATCGGTTTTGGACAGGGGAACTCAGATGAAGTCACAAAACCTTTCAATTTCTTTTCAAGCTCATCAATTTTGTTCCTTGAATTTTCAGCTTCGTTTTCAAGCTGAGATATTCGTACAAGATGAGACTTCATTGTTTTTTCGTTTTCATTCTTCATGTTTTCAAGAACAGACTTTTCATTTTCCAAAACATTTATCTGTTCTTGAAATTTTGTCTCATTTGCTTTCATATTCTTATTCTCAAGCTTTATCCATAAATCTTCCTTTTCTGAATTTAATTCCTTTTCTTCTAACTCTTTGATTTTCTTTCGAGCACATTCATCTTCTTTTTCAAGTTTGATAATTTTCTAAAGATGGGAATTTATCATTTTTTGCTTTTCGATGTTATTTTTGCTAAACACATCTCTCCCATTTTCAAGAATTTTTATTTGACTTTGAAATTCTTTTTCCATTTTTAATTTTTCTATTTCAAAAACTTTCAATTTATCTTCAAAATTTCTTGCATTTTCTTTCAACTTCTGATTTTCCAATGTCAAACTGTTCAAGTTACTTAACAGTTTTTCATTCTCAGATTTCACATTTACACAATTTTCCTGCATAACAAGAATCTGCTTATCATCAGCTTGCTTCTTATCATTCAGCTTTTTGACTTCCAATTTCAAACTTTCCACATCTTTCAAGAGTTTGTCATTGTCAGTTTCAAGTTTATCACATTTAGAGCACACTGTTGCAGAACTTGAATATTCATTCTTCACAGATTCTTCATTCTTTGGAGCTTGCTCTTCCTTTGCCCTAAATGTACCTGCACAAAAGATTTTAACAAAATCAAGAGGATTTGCATACTCATCAATATAACAACCTCTCTTAATATCGTATTTTATCACATATTTTGCCCTAACACATTCAACAATCCTTTTGTTCATCTCATCAATCACATCTAAGCCCATATCCATCAAATGATTTTCTAAGACATTTATCATTTCTTTCCTTTTCTTTCCATTTTCAAATTCATGAGTTTTAAGTATGCTGATGAATTTTTTTAGATGTAATTTTGAAAAATTTGAATCCTTTCTTAAATTTTTCAAAAATTCACTCCATTCAATAGGTAATGCATCTGCAAACTTTTCTATTTTTTCAGCATCTGATGGAAATACCTCATGATTTTTTAAGTAACCAAGTAAGACTCCATATCGGTTCTCTAATTCTTCCAAAGTTTCATTTTTCAAACATGCAAAATATTTAAACCTTTTGACCCAAAGATCCTTTTTCACATTTCTATAACTATCGTCCAAATACCCCATATACCAATCATTTAATCTTTCAAGATCATGATTTTCCATCTCATCAAACATCATTTCCATTTTTCAAATGATCCCGACAAATTTCACTCAAAACACACTTTCACTTGTTCCGAATATAAAGTGGGTTGCACAAAACAATGATTTGGCCGATGATTTGTTTAATGTGCAAACTGATATCAACTTCACATTTACTTTTAATTGGATCTCAAAGTCATTCAATCTAACCACAAGGTCTGACAATTTGGTCCTAATCTCGATCTAATCAAAAACGACAATTTTGACTGACATATCACATGCAATCTTAACAAATTCCAACAAATCTTTAATACCTATTGAACCGTTCAAAACAGATCATGTGATGAACACCTTTTTCACTTAAAATTTGTCAACAACAATCAATGCACAAATTGACTTGAAACAAATTAACAACTACTTTATCAACTATATTATACTCAACTTGTTAATTTGACAGTTTCAATATTATATTGTTCTTGATGAAGTGATCAGACAACAATTAAATGTTTCACATGCAAACTTGTTTAAACCAAAGTATTCACATGCAATCTGACTTGTTCACATGCATTCCAACAACTTTCAATTAAAGTCTTTCACATGCACACAAGACAAAATGATTTTTTTCAATGAATTCTATAGCACCGATAATGAGTGACACCTGAAACGTTCACATGCAACTGTTTCAAGTGATAAGATTGGCTGATGATAATCACGTGGTAGACACTATTGACTTTCAAGCGAAATTATCACTATGTTTCAAGCGAAATCTCAAATATTTTCAAGCGAAAACTACGTGATTATCAAGCGAAATCTGCAAATTGTGAACTTTCAAGCGAAATTATTAACTAATCTCAAGCAAAATCATGATGATGTCACCAAAACGATCTGTTTTTGGTCCGATTGAACAAGATTTAATCCGACTTTAATGCTGAAACTTTTCAGGATTCATTAATACATGATTACGCACAAGATATGTGAATATGAGCCGATTTTAACCGTAAAAATTTGTTCGATTTAGAAAGAAGGTGAAGAAAATCAGAAAAAGTGACAAAAACGAGTTGTTTTGGCGAAATCTCTTCCTCCTGAGCTCTGATACCACTTGTAGGATCGGTTTGCGACCCGAACGAGTCGTTCAGAAAAGATTTAGTCTGTTTCAGAGGCGGAAACTAAGAAACCGATTGCGAAACAGCTTGCGTATCACTTTAACACTGATTATATTGATATACTATCGTTTACAATCAGTCCTCACACCGGCAGCACCTCGGTATGGAATTTCAGAAAACGTTTCAAATGAAATCTACACAAGCCTATATATACTATTCAGATTTCGCTTGGAAGCACTTCAAGCGAAACCTATATAAACATTTCAAGCGAAATGTATGACTTGTATTTTGTCTTCAAGCGAAATCTTCAAATCTGGTTTATGTAAATGATGATGTCATTGTTGTGATGTCATCCTTGATGTCACACATGTGTTGTCATCATTCTATAAGATGATGTCACGCTTGATTAGATCTGCAATGAAAACCAAGACTCGACATAAGACGAAGACGACAGATGAATGCACCAACAGTTTTTACATAAACATTTGACATTTGACTATACATAAACATTTTTACATTGATGGTTTAAGTAGTCTCATTTTACTTACCATATATAACTTTTGTTTACACATTACATGATTATTATTTAACTTGGGTTATACTATGACATTTGACTATTGGATTAAACATGGATATTTTACATTATTGGTTGGTTTGAGTGAGTTAAATAACGAGGCGTGTGTAATATGATACAAGCATGGTGGATACGCCGCTGGTACTTCCTATATATAAGTGCTTGTATGGTATTATATATATCGTAGCGTTATTTAGATCATTTCAATTTAGACATATGACATTTTATACAAATAACATATTTTCACAAGACATTGTTTTACAAACAACTTATTTTATACAAACTCGTTTTACTTGGTTATTCATTTAACCTTACATCATTCTTTTACATAAGATCTACTTTATTGTCGCTTTTCAAATGATTTATAAAACAAAACATTTCACAAGGATCATGACTGGCTTTTGTTAAACAACCTTTTTCTAAACTTTTAAGTCATGAATCATATTTTCACAAAACTTATGTATCTCACAGGAATTTTTATGCTGACGTACCTATTTTCACATGTGTTTCAGGAGATGAAGCATATGATTGATCAAGTTACACATAGGCAGACTTGGGCCTTAGTGACAATAAAAGATGCAAGACTAGTTAATTATGTTATACTTCTTTGTTTGTTAAGACATTGTAACTCATTAAATCAATAAAACAAATTTCAATTTCCCATGTGTTATGAAACAATGATTCTGTTACCAACTCCACTCCCCGCTCCTCAGGGTAACCAAGCAGCTTATGCTCCCGTTGCTCGTGCACGAGCTTGCCACTCTTGTGGTGGCCCGAATCATTTTACGAATGTCTACCTAAATTGTGACAACCCTCAAAATCCCATGTATTCCGTACAAGTTATTAATGATAATTAAAGTGTCTGACGACTGCGTGGAATTATTTAACTGCTATCTGATTTATGTGTTATGCTTACATGTACTTGTTAACACACTAATAAAGTACAGAAAAGTCATTAAATAAGTCCTGTGTGTTTTCCTAAGTGTTAGAAATCAAAAGTGTTACAAAAACATATATATAGGACACTTTACGGATTAATTAAGCACCTTAACGGAACAACACCGAACCGAACAACCGGACTTTACCCGGAACACAAAAATATTGTTAAACACATTGTTTCACGTTTTACTGAGCCAGTTATGATCCCCGAACATCATAACACACTATATAAATATCTAATAAATAAACCCCTAACTATATACTTAATTCCTAACTAGTTCCCTAACCATTTAGTTGAAACCCAACCCTTTACCCCCCCCCCCCCCTAATTCGATGGCCACCCTAGAGGGAACCACCATTGATATTCTTGAATATTAAAATGGATTATGTTGGGGGATAAAGGGGCATATTACACAAGGGACAATGAAGTGTTGGAGGTTATAAGAATTAACCTCAAGACCATCTTCTTCTCACTTCACCACTTCCATTTCTCACAAACACCCTCTCTTCCTTCTTGGTTTCGGCAGCCCACTAGTAGCACCACCACCACCATTATTTGATCATCCTCAAACATTCTAAGCACATCCAAGGGTGATAGAAGGCATACAACGAAGCTCGGTGCTCTCGGAAGTGGAAGGACCTCTCTACATCGCTATTAACCACCCATTTTTCGTCTAGAATCTTCCCTAGCCTCGAGCTAGTAGTAAGTGACTCTAAACCTCTTCTTGATCTTGTCTAGAGTGGTTAATAAAATTTTCGTCGGTTAAAAATTGCGAACATATAAGATCAAAGTCTAAAAGTTTACTAAAGTGATGAACAAGGTGGTTAATGGATGAATATGTGTGTAAATCATGTAGATCTTGTGTGGTTATGATGATTGGGTAATTATCTGATGCTTTACTGAATGATATTAGTATATGATGTTGTTGTGGTCACTAAACTCGTTAACGGAATCAATCGAACATGATTTAGATGGTTAAACACTTTAAATCAGAATCTGTCTAACTTTTACAGCCCACTTCTGTTGGCTGTAAACAGGTCTTAACCTCAACGAAAAATCGATATTTTGAATCTAAAATATGTTATTATGAAATACGGTTCTAATGGCACAGGAATCGTAATTTTTGGACTCCGTTTACTATTTTTAAAGTGTTAATTTGTAACAGCTACTTAAGCTGAATTTTGACAGCAATAAATGGGTGTCGTACTTTCAGTCATAACCTGAGTTTTGTGATGAATCGGACCATGAAAATCTTACTGTAGATGATAACTGAAGTATTTGTAATTACCCCACTGGAATTTCACAAATCGGACTTACGAAGAATTTTTAATAAATTGTTTCGTGGACTGTGGTCAGAAATACATAAATCTGAGTTCAGTCCCGAATATGAATTTTTATAAAATATTGGTGATGAACCGGACCCCAATATTTTTACACAATAAAATATGGAATGTTTGTGACATTGTATAAAAATTTGGGAATTTTTGGAATAATCTAACTATTTTATTTAAATGTCCGAAAACAGCCGGTTTTGAGTATTAATGCCGAATTGACATAAGTTGTGACTTGCGTGTCTAAATGTCGAGTATGCTATCTGTGAATGATTTAACATGTTATATATGTTATGTGCATTATCGTATGTTTGATTTTGAGTGGGGAATGGACGGGAAACTTAGATGGGCATAAACCGTTACAGTGATGCATGTTATGTGATAGATACGTGTAGGAACTTTGTGTTCTATTGGAAAGCCACTAAATGACTAACTGGTAAATCATACTAGGACGTGATTGACCGACCTTGACTGTTAGCTATATTGAGAATCTAACCGAGCAAACCGAGGTGAGTTCACACCCTTACTAAGGCATGGGATTCCCGGTGGTTGGGAATGGGATTGAATGACTACTCGTACTATCACTCTATTTATATTACCAACACTACTAGACTACCTACTACTGTCCTCGGATTGAGAAGGGCACGTACGTAAAACCTACGTACACTCACTACTGTCCTCAGATGAGAAGGGCACGTACGTAAAACCTACGTACACTCACACTCACTACTGTCCTCGGATGAGAAGGGCACGTACGTAAAACCTACGTACACTCATACTTAACACCGTCCTCGGATTGGGAAGGACTCTTATGGATACGCCTAGTCTAGTAACATACATAATGGGAAGCCCCCACTAAATATCGTAAAGGTTTGGGAATCAAGAATAATGGGTAATACTTGGTTATGAAACGAACTTCCGATTCCTGATACGAACTCATTAACTAAACAACCAAACGTGAACTCACTCAACTTTGTTGTTGACTAGTTGTTACATGCCTTACAGGTCGCTAAATGCTTGGAGCTTGCACGGGGAAGGAGTCGTTGTGGAACATGGGTTGTTATATCCCATACTTAGTAATTGAACTTTATAAACCTATGGAACTTATGTTTGAGACTTTAGACTTATGAACTGTGAACTTATGTTTTGAACTCACGTTTATGCTTCCGCTGTTTAAACCAAACAAGGTTAACTAGCTTTGGTCACCAATCGTATTATGTTTGGTTTTATTTACTTAATTGAATTGTTCAATATGATTGGTGGCTCGATCCTGGTCATGTCACGCCTCCAAGCGGTGATACTCCGCATGGTGGATTTTGGGGGTGTGACAGATTGGTATCAGAGCCATTGGTTATAGAGAACTTGGTTTTAATATGGGAAAAGTTTTCATTAAAACCAGACTATAACCTGTACAGTGCTCAACGATCCACAACGACGCTTCGCTCCACGTGCAAGGCTCGACACCATAAGTGGTATGATTATGTTATATTGTCGGTTAGATAGTTCTCACTGTGCATTAGATAACGTGATAATTGCTATTTGAACCTTGTGTGCTTACTCTCTAATGTCGTCCCACACACTTACACACTTTCGCGACACTTTCCTCACTTACGTTGCTTCATTATGAAGATCATGAACGGACGCGAAGGACGTATCAACCTCACTCAAGCCCAGTTGACGGCTTTGATCAACAAACGAGTTGCGGAGGCACTCGCAGCTAACCCTGCAGGAAGTCAACATGCTCAACCTCCTGTGTGCACGTTCAAGACGTTCATGGACTGTCGACCTACCACTTTCAGTGGCACCGAAGGAGCAGTGGGCCTTCTTCACTGGTTTGAAAAGCTTGAGACAGTTTTCGAGATGTGCGAATGCCCCGAAGACCGTAGGGTGAAATATGCTACCGGAACACTTGAAGGAGCTGCGTTAACCTGGTGGAAGGCACAAGTTCAACTACTAGGACTGGCAGTTGCTAATGCCACATCCTGGAATGGTTTCAAAGAGCTGATCAAGGAGGAGTACTGTAGTCGGGATGACATCCATAAGCTAGAGGTGGAATTTTACAATCTGAAGATGACGGGATCTGAGATCGAGGCGTATACTAAGAAGTCAAACGAGCTGGCCATCTTGTGTCCAACCATGGTGAACCCTCCCTTCAAACGAATTGAGCTCTATCTCAAGGGCCTTGTACCAGAGATTCAAAGTCATGTGACTTCAGCCAACTTGGGTACCATCCAGCAAGTCGTCAAATTGGCTCATCGTCTCACCGACCAGGCAGTGGAACAAAACAGACTACCCAAGCGTATTGGTGCTACTACTTCTGATGCACCTACCGACAACAAACGAAAATGGGATGGGAATTCCGGCAAAGGCTCTACCTCTGTTCAGTCTCAGTCTCAGCAACGAAGGACTGAGGACCATAGGAGCCCTGGTCAGCACTTTTCTGGTAGTCAAGGGCAGGGTGGATATCGAGGAAACCACCCAAAGTGCAACAAATGCTACAGACACCACAGTGGTCAGTGCAACAAGGGACACTGTCAGAGGTGTCTCAAGATGGGTCATGAAGCCAAGGATTGCAGGAGCCCACGGCCTACGAATCAGAATCGTCAGCAGCAACAGCAAGCACCGCAGAATCAGCAACAGCAACAGGGCAACAAGGGATGCTTTCAGTGTGGTGCTGAAGATCACTTCAAGAGACACTGCCCGCAGTTAAATCAGAATCAGAATCACAACCAAGGAAACGGGAACAATAATGGGGGCAACAATGGAGGAAACAATGATGGCAACGGTGCCAGGGGTCGTGTGTTCGTGATTGGTCAAGGAGAAGCAAGGAACGATCCCAACGTTGTGATGGGTAAGTTTCTTCTTGATGACTTCTTTGTTACTGTTTTATTCGATTCGGGTGCCGATGCTAGTTATGTGTCCGTGAAAGTTAGCCAAATTCTTAAGCGCACCCCAACACTCCTGAACACCAAACACACGGTAGAGCTAGCTAACGGTAAAAGTCTTGAAGCCACACACATAGTTAAAGGTTGTAACCTCGTCTTAGCTGGTCAGACTTTCCCTATCGATCTTGTTCCTATCACACTTGGTAGTTTCGACGTCGTTATTGGGATGGATTGGTTATCTCATCATCAAGCGGAGATTGTTTGCAAGGAGAAAATCATCCGCATTCCTCGTTCTGATAAAGAACCCCTCGTGATTCGTGGCGACAAGAGTGGTGCTGTCGAAGGCATCATCTCTTTCCTTAAGGCCCAGAAGTGTTTGCGAAAGGGCCACACTGCCATTTTAGCACTCGTTACTGACACATCTACGGAAGAGAAGAGAATTGAAGACATCCCTATTGTGCGCGAATTTCCCGAGGTATTTCCTGAGGAATTACCTGGTCTTCCTCCTCATCGCCAAGTTGAGTTTCAAATCGAGCTAGCTCCTGGAGCAGCGCCAGTAGCTCGAGCACCATATCGTCTAGCCCCATCAGAACTCGAAGAACTGTCCACACAACTACAAGAACTCTTGGAAAAGGGTTTTATACGTCCTAGCTCTTCACCCTGGGGAGCTCCAGTCTTGTTCGTGAAAAAGAAAGACGGTACCTTCAGGATGTGTATTGACTATCGCGAACTTAACAAGGTGACTGTGAAGAATCGTTATCCTCTTCCACGTATTGACGACTTGTTTGACCAGTTGCAAGGGTCGAGCTATTACTCCAAGATTGATTTGAGATCGGGATACCATCAGCTGAGAGTCCGAGATGAGGACGTCTCCAAAACAGCATTCAGAACTCGTTACGGCCATTACGAGTTTCTGGTTATGCCATTCGGGCTGACAAATGCACCAGCGGTCTTCATGGATCTCATGAACCGAGTGTGCAAGCCTTACCTGGATAAGTTCGTTATTGTGTTCATCGATGATATCCTGATCTATTCTAAGAGTCAGGAGGAACACGAGCAGCATCTACGACTTATGCTGGAACTTCTTCGAAAAGAACGGTTGTATGCCAAGTTTTCGAAATGTGATTTCTGGCTTCGCGAAGTCCACTTTCTAGGCCACGTGGTAAACAAGGATGGAATTCATGTGGATCCATCTAAGGTTGAATCGATCAAGAACTGGCCCGCACCCCGCACACCAACGGAAATCCGCCAATTCTTGGGTTTGGCCGGATATTACAGAAGGTTTATAAAAGATTTCTCCAAGATTGCGCAACCTCTCACTTCACTGACTCAGAAGGGTGTCATCTATCGTTGGGGTGATGCACAGGAGTCCGCGTTTCAACATCTAAAGGATAGACTTTGTAGCGCGCCTATCCTCTCATTGCCAGAAGGCACCGATGATTTCGTGGTTTATTGCGACGCTTCCATCCAAGGACTTGGTTGCGTATTGATGCAACGTGACAAGGTCATTGCCTACGCATCGCGCCAACTTAAAGTTCACGAAAGAAACTACACTACTCACGATCTGGAGCTGGGAGCAGTTGTTTTCGCACTTAAGATATGGAGACATTACCTGTACGGTACCAAGTGCACCATTTACACCGACCACAGGAGTCTCGAGCATATCTTCAAGCAAAAAGAGTTAAACATGCGACAACGCCGATGGGTCGAACTCTTGAATGATTACGAATGCGCTATCAAGTATCATCCGGGCAAAGCCAATGTTGTGGCTGACGCCCTCAGTCGAAAGGATACTTTACCTAAGCGTGTACGAGCATTACAGCTTACCATCCAGTCTAACCTTCCTGCCCAAATTCGAGATGCCCAGGTCGAAGCATTGAAAGCAGAGAACATCAGGGCTGAATCCTTACGAGGATCAAGGCAGCGGCTGGAACTAAAGGAAAACGGTGCCTACTATGTTAACGGGCGCATCTGGGTTCCATTTTATGGAAACTTACGCGAGCTTGTGATGGACGAAGCGCACAAGTCTCGTTATTCGGTACATCCTGGTTCGGATAAAATGTACCACGACCTCAAGACTACGTATTGGTGGCCTGGCATGAAAGCCCACATAGCAACCTACGTCAGTAAGTGCTTGACTTGTGCGAGAGTCAAGTCTGAATATCAGAAACCATCAGGCCTACTTCAACAACCGGAGATCCCGAAATGGAAATGGGAGCAAATTTCCATGGATTTCGTTACCGGCCTGCCCAGATCTCAACGCGGAAACGATACCATTTGGGTGATCGTAGATCGACTGACCAAGTCTGCACATTTTCTGGCCATCAAAGAAACGGATAAGTTTTCTACTCTTGCAGACATTTATCTAAAGGAGGTAGTGTCAAGGCACGGGGTGCCAATCTCCATTATATCTGATCGTGACGCACGATTTACTTCTGAACTATGGCAAGCAATGCACAAGTCCTTTGGCTCACGTTTAGATATGAGCACCGCTTATCACCCGCAGACGGATGGGCAATCTGAACGCACCATCCAAACCCTTGAAGACATGCTTAGGGCATGTGTAATCGATTTTGGTAACGGCTGGGAAAAGCACCTCCCGCTAGTGGAGTTCTCATATAACAACAGCTACCACACCAGCATCCAAGCCGCTCCGTTTGAGGCATTGTACGGACGCAAATGCCGATCGCCTCTCTGTTGGGCAGAAGTTGGTGACAGCCAAATCACTGGCCCAGAACATGTGGTAGATACCACCGAGAAAATTGCTCAGATACGACAGCGAATGGCGGCAGCTCGTGACCGTCAGAAACACTATGCTGATGAGGGAAGAAAACCACTCGAGCTCCAGGTTGGGGATCGAGTGCTACTCAAAGTCTCACCTTGGAAAGGTGTAGTCCGCTTTGGCAAACGAGGCAAACTCAATCCGCGTTATGTCGGACCGTTCAAAGTCATTGAGAAAATTGGCCAAGTCGCCTACAGGTTGGATCTACCTGAAGAACTCAGCGGAGTTCACAACGTATTCCACGTATCAAATCTGAAGAAGTGTCTGTCAGATGAGCCCTTCATAGTTCCTCTCAAGGAACTCACAATCGACGACCAGCTGCGATTCGTCGAGGAACCAGTAGAGATTACTGATCGAGATGTTAAGATTCTCAAGCACACAAGAATACCTCTCGTTCGAGTTCGTTGGAATGCTCGTCGTGGCCCAGAGTATACCTGGGAACGAGAAGACCAAATGAAACTCAAGTATCCCCAACTGTTTAAGAAAAACGCAACCACTACTGAGGCTGAAGCTACCGCAGAATTTCGGGACGAAATTCCAAATCAACGGGGGGATGATGTGACACCCCAGGAAAATCTGGAAAACAACGCAACTTAACTAGCTTCCTCAGTAACCACGCGCTAAATTTCGGGACGAAATTCTCTTAACAGGGGGAGAATGTGACAACCCTCAAAATCCCATGTATTCCGTACAAGTTATTAATGATAATTAAAGTGTCTGACGACTGCGTGGAATTATTTAACTGCTATCTGATTTATGTGTTATGCTTACATGTACTTGTTAACACACTAATAAAGTACAGAAAAGTCATTAAATAAGTCCTGTGTGTTTTCCTAAGTGTTAGAAATCAAAAGTGTTACAAAAACATATATATAGGACACTTTACGGATTAATTAAGCACCTTAACGGAACAACACCGAACCGAACAACCGGACTTTACCCGGAACACAAAAATATTGTTAAACACATTGTTTCACGTTTTACTGAGCCAGTTATGATCCCCGAACATCATAACACACTATATAAATATCTAATAAATAAACCCCTAACTATATACTTAATTCCTAACTAGTTCCCTAACCATTTAGTTGAAACCCAACCCTTTACCCCCCCCCCCCAATTCGATGGCCACCCTAGAGGGAACCACCATTGATATTCTTGAATATTAAAATGGATTATGTTGGGGGATAAAGGGGCATATTACACAAGGGACAATGAAGTGTTGGAGGTTATAAGAATTAACCTCAAGACCATCTTCTTCTCACTTCACCACTTCCATTTCTCACAAACACCCTCTCTTCCTTCTTGGTTTCGGCAGCCCACTAGTAGCACCACCACCACCATTATTTGATCATCCTCAAACATTCTAAGCACATCCAAGGGTGATAGAAGGCATACAACGAAGCTCGGTGCTCTCGGAAGTGGAAGGACCTCTCTACATCGCTATTAACCACCCATTTTTCGTCTAGAATCTTCCCTAGCCTCGAGCTAGTAGTAAGTGACTCTAAACCTCTTCTTGATCTTGTCTAGAGTGGTTAATAAAAGTTTCGTCGGTTAAAAATTGCGAACATATAAGATCAAAGTCTAAAAGTTTACTAAAGTGATGAACAAGGTGGTTAATGGATGAATATGTGTGTAAATCATGTAGATCTTGTGTGGTTATGATGATTGGGTAATTATCTGATGCTTTACTGAATGATATTAGTATATGATGTTGTTGTGGTCACTAAACTCGTTAACGGAATCGATCGAACATGATTTAGATGGTTAAACACTTTAAATCAGAATCTGTCTAACTTTTACAGCCCACTTCTGTTGGCTGTAAACAGGTCTTAACCTCAACGAAAAATCGATATTTTGAATCTAAAATATGTTATTATGAAATACGGTTCTAATGGCACCGGAATTGTAATTTTTGGACTCCGTTTACTATTTTTAAAGTGTTAATTTGTAACAGCTACTTAAGCTGAATTTTGACAGCAATAAATGGGTGTCGTACTTTCAGTCATAACCTGAGTTTTGTGATGAATCGGACCATGAAAATCTTACTGTAGATGATAACTGAAGTATTTGTAATTACCCCACTGGAATTTCACAAATCGGACTTACGAAGAATTTTTAATAAATTGTTTCGTGGACTGTGGTCAGAAATACATAAATCTGAGTTCAGTCCCGAATATGAATTTTTATAAAATATTGGTGATGAACCGGACCCCGATATTTTTACACAATAAAATATGGAATGTTTGTGACATTGTATAAAAATTTGGGAATTTTTGGAATAATCTAACTATTTTATTTAAATGTCCGAAAACAGCCGGTTTTGAGTATTAATGCCGAATTGACATAAGTTGTGACTTGCGTGTCTAAATGTCGAGTATGCTATCTGTGAATGATTTAACATGTTATATATGTTATGTGCATTATCGTATGTTTGATTTTGAGTGGGGAATGGACGGGAAACTTAGATGGGCATAAACCGTTACAATGATGCATGTTATGTGATAGATACGTGTAGGAACTTTGTGTTCTATTGGAAAGCCACTAAATGACTAACTGGTAAATCATACTAGGACGTGATTGACCGACCTTGACTGTTAGCTATATTGAGAATCTAACCGAGCAAACCGAGGTGAGTTCACACCCTTACTAAGGCATGGGATTCCCGGTGGTTGGGAATGGGATTGAATGACTACTCGTACTATCACTCTATTTATATTACCAACACTACTAGACTACCTACTACTGTCCTCGGATTGAGAAGGGCACGTACGTAAAACCTACGTACACTCACTACTGTCCTCAGATGAGAAGGGCACGTACGTAAAACCTACGTACACTCACACTCACTACTGTCCTCGGATGAGAAGGGCACGTACGTAAAACCTACGTACACTCATACTTAACACCGTCCTCGGATTGGGAAGGACTCTTATGGATACGCCTAGTCTAGTAACATACATAATGGGAAGCCCCCACTAAATATCGTAAAGGTTTGGGAATCAAGAATAATGGGTAATACTTGGTTATGAAACGAACTTCCGATTCCTGATACAAACTCATTAACTAAACAACCAAACGTGAACTCACTCAACTTTGTTGTTGACTAGTTGTTACATGCCTTACAGGTCGCTAAATGCTTGGAGCTTGCACGGGGAAGGAGTCGTTGTGGAACATGGGTTGTTATATCCCATACTTAGTAATTGAACTTTATAAACCTATGGAACTTATGTTTGAGACTTTAGACTTATGAACTGTGAACTTATGTTTTGAACTCACGTTTATGCTTCCGCTGTTTAAACCAAACAAGGTTAACTAGCTTTGGTCACCAATCGTATTATGTTTGGTTTTATTTACTTAATTGAATTGTTCAATATGATTGGTGGCTCGATCCTGGTCATGTCACGCCTCCAAGCGGTGATACTCCGCATGGTGGATTTTGGGGGTGTGACATAAATCGTGTGGTTAAACAAGAGCCACAGTAACCACCGCAGCAACAGCAGCAGCAGCCTCAGCAGCAGTAGCAGCAACCACAACAAGCCGCCCACGGACGAACCTTCAATATCAATGTCCGCCAGGCTCAGACTGACAACAATGGTGTCAATGGTACGTTTCTCGTTAATGGTATTTATGCTTCGCGTTTATTTGATACTGGAGCCGATAACTGTTTTGTGTCGTTTGAATTCGAAAAGCTCCTAAACCGTAAATGCGCTAACCTCCCAACAACGTTCGACGTAGAAATTTCCACCGGAAGAACTGTCACTGTCAGTTCTGTTCTCCGTGATTGTACTCTCGAACTCAACAATCACGTCTTCCCGATCGATCTCATTCCGATGTAACTTTGCATTTTCGATATCATAGTAGGCATGGATTTTCTTCGTGAAAATCATGCTGAAGTCATTTGTTTCGAAAAGATGATCCGTTTCTCTCTTTCAAACAGTGATCAACTCTGTGCCTATGGCGAACTATCTTCGAAGGAATTGAAGCTCATGTCGTGCATACAAGCAAGCAAGTATCTCCGAAAGGAATACATGGCTTTCTTAGCGCACATCGTAGTAGCGGAGAAGGAAAAGGAAAAGGAGCTGATGGAAAAGGTACTTGTGGTTTGTGATTTTCCTAATTTCTTTCCTGACGATTTACCCGGTCTACCCCCGACTCGTGATATTGATTTTCGTATCGACCTCATTACTGGAGCTAACTCTGTCGCTAAAGCCCCTTATCGTGTCGCACCGTCTAAAATGCGTAAACTTTCTAGTCAACTCCAGGAATTACTTGATAAAGGTTTCATACGCCCTAGCACATCTCCATGGGGCGCACCTGTCCTTTACGTGAAAAAGAAGGATGGATCGTTCCGAATGTGCATCGATTATAGGGAACTCAATAAGCTTACTATCAAGAATCTCTATCCTTTGCCCCGAATCGACGACTTATTTGATCAATTGCAAGGCGCTACGTGTTTCTATAAAATCGATTTATGCTCTGGTTATCATCAACTATGAATTCAGGAAGAAGATATCCCTAAAACCGCTTTTCCACTCGCTATGGCCAATATGAATTCGTCGTTATGCCCCTGGTTCTTACCAATGCACCCGCGGTTTTCATGGATTTGATGAATCGCGTGTGTAAACCCTTTCTCGACCGCTTCGTCATCGTGTTTATCGATGATATCCTTATCTATTCAAAGTTGAAACCCGAACACGCGCAAAATCTTTGTTTAGTGCTCGAACTTTTCCAAGGAAATCATCTCTATGCCAAGTTCTCTAGGTGTGAATTTTGGCTCGAGGAGGTTCAATTCCTCGGTCACATTATCAACAGTAAAGGTATTCACATAGATCCCTCGAAGATTCAAGCAGTTAAGAGTTGGATTACACCGAAAACCCCGTTCGAGGTTTATTCTTTTCTCGGATTGGCGGGTTATTACCACCGATTTATCGCTGATTTCTCTAAAATCTTCGTTCCTCTTACCTCTCTTGCGCATAAAGACAAGATTTTTGTTTGGGGAACCGAACATGAGGATGCCTTTCAAACTCTTAAACGTATGCTTTGCAATGCTCCTGTACTCGCGCTACCCGATCGAAACGCCGACCTTGTTGCTTATTGCGATGCCTCCAACATTAGTCTTGGTTGTGTTCTCATGCAACGAGACAAGGTTATCGCGTATGCATCTCGCCAACTCAAAGTCCACGAGAAGAACTACATAACCCATGATCTCGAGCTTGGTGCGGTTGTTTTTGCGTTAAAGATTTAGCGACACTACCTTTACGGTACCAAGTGTACGGTCTTCACTGACCATAAGAGCCTACAACACATCTTGAACCAGAAAGAGCTGAATATGCGCCAACGCAGATGGGTTGAACTTCTTAACGACTACGACTGTGAGATACGCTACCACCCGGGCAAAGCAAATGTCGTTGCCGATGCTCTTAGCCGACGAAGCTATCTACAAAGTGTTCGTAACGTTCAAGCCCAACACGACCTCGAAGCTCTGATTCACGACGCTCAACACGTTTGTTTTACCGAATGCACTTTGAAGGAAGTGTTAGTGCATTATCTGTCTATCGCCTCCGTCAATCTAGTCCGTAGTGGAAAACTAAAGAAAACGAGTGTTACATTGTTATTTTAGAATTAGTTAGTCAAAAAGGCAAGGTGGCATAACTGTAATTAATGAGATTCCTCATTAAATGCCTTGGCCTATAAATAGATCTCTAGGGCTTCTAGTTTAGAACTTTTGCCATTTTCACATCTTGGAGAGCTAGAGGCTAGAGAGAGAAAGCTAGAGAGAGAAAGTTTATTGTTCGTGATTCACGGTTCGTGTACGTTATCAGATTTTATCAAAGAATCACGTTTATATTACGTCATGTGTGTTTAGGTCGCGTTCGTGTACGGATTCCGCACGTTTCACGTTCGTTTCGCAATCGTTTCGGAGTCAAAACCGGTCCTACAAGTGGTATCAGAGCAGGAGCTCGATTGCACTGATCTTTCACACGATTTCGCACAGGATTTTATCAGAATCAGATCCGATTTCATCTTCTTCTTCATCTTTTTCATATTTCTTACAGTTTTTACTGTTTTTCATCGAATTGAACAGGTTTTCATGGTCCGTTTCAGCTGATTTTTGGATATGTTGTGTGCATAGACCTGATCTAAAACCCTACCAAGTTTCAGATCGAAATTCCTAGTCGTTTAGGAGAAATCGAGATTTTTTCGTTCGAATTCGCGTCAAGGTTGCAGGTTTGACCACAGTGCTCAAAAGACAAATCCAGCATTGAAAAGGAGAAATGATTATTACCAAGCCAAACAATGTTATGATTTGAAGGTTTGGACTGACAGAAGTGGATGGTATGATAACAGAGTGTGCTATACTTGTGGTATTAGAGGACACATTGCTGTTAACTGCCAGAATTGGAGTTATGAGACAAGAAGATGCTATAATTGTCAAATCAGAGGTCATATTGCCAGAGATTGCCCAAGGAGATCGATGGGAAGATCGAGGGTTGAATCTCAGAGAACGGTAAAGAAACCAGTCACTGTCAAGCCTAAAGAACAGAAAGTGGAAGATAAGAAAGTAAAGCTTTCACAGGGGCAAAGAGACAGACTGAGGAAGAAGAGGAAAAAGGCGAGAGAATACTTGGAGAAGATTTTGTCTTCGGGTTCACCGGTTGGTTCGAATAAAAGTTCTGATGAATTGATTCACTCGACGGCAAAGTCAAGCAAATCGAATTTTTCAGATGCAAATCTGAAGACAAACAAGAAGAAAAAGAAAGTTATTGGCGATGAATCTGGCTCATCCAAGTCAGACAAGCCAAGTTTGGAAAATGAATCTGATTCCACAAAATCAGAGGAGCCACAAGTTGAGGTAAAAAAGGAAGGGACAGTTCCGTTAATGAATGATGAGAACTTTCCACCATTACGAGCCGCAAACCTAAAATCAAAAGGTGTTGATGCTGGAAAAATGTTTAATAGCAATGTTAAACATATTTTTAGCAAGATGGTTGATGGTAAGGAAAAAGGAGTGAAAGAGTTTTATGAAGAAAAAAGAAAAGCTCAAAATGCGCCTAAGGCTGGTCAGGCTTGGGTGTCAAAATCTGTTGGTTGAATTCCTGACTTGCCGGAGCTTCCAGGTTGGTAAGAGTGAAGCAGGTATCGGCATCATTCTTGAGAAATTCACAGGATGGTAACTGTGATATTTCGTCTTTCATGTGGTAAATCAGGGACATTAAGTTGTACTTGATTTCCTACAAGTGTTTGTGTTGATATAATCCTAATATTGTTAAAATTTTTACAAAAAGGTTTTAAAGAGAACAAGGTGATGAGATAACCCCGAACTCACAAGTGATGGGTAAACAAACTAATTTTTCCGGAAAAACCATTCTGATTAAAACAAACTTAAGTGTTTTGAAATCATTATGGGAAAATAGTTTGTTGAAAGGGGAAGTGTTGATTGAATACGCCGAAACCCTCACGGCTTAACAAACATGATTACTTTCATCAGATTGAAAAACGGTTTTCAAACTGTAAAATTCAATGTGTTGTAAATCATGGGGGTATGTATATTTTCTGTAACTCAGTGCATGAGAAGCAGAAAATGGATGGCGAGACAAAGCTATCAGTGTTGGTTGTCAAATGTTCTTTATATGATTTTGCATTTTAGGGGGAGTAATGTTGTTAGAAAATACAAAAACATTTGAAAAATTTGAAAAAGTCAAAAACATGATAAAATTCAAAAATTTGAGTTTTTGCGTAAAAAGAGGAAATGATAGTACATCAATAGACGGTTACAGTACGCTAAAGAATTGGAAAGTTTAAATGTGTTAAACGATCTCACCGTGGATGTGTCGGTAGGTTTTTATACATTTAGTAAACTTTTTCGGGATATAAACCTAAATTCAAACTTGCTTATTTTGTGGGGAACACTACTTGGATATATAGGTAACCCCTGAAATCTCGTTTGAAAGGTCTCATAATCTGATATACTAGGTCTTTATACTCAGTGATATCTGGGGTATTATTCCGGGACTTCTGCTGAACGGTAGTTCTGACCTAGTCCTCGAATAATACTTTCTGCAATGCTTGAAACATAGCATTAAACCCTCAGCATGCCGATGAAACAATAAAATTAATAGTCGCTGCTGTTGTAAGCAAAAAGATCCTCTAAAGGGGACACACCGAAAAGTCAAAGCTGATATCTCTCTGCGTATACGGAAGTATCGATCTGAGATCCCTTGGCCCTCGCATACCTAATTTATGTACAGATATCATTGTAGTATACTCACCTGTAAGACTGATTATTGGGATTCTGGATACGGGAGTATATTCAAGAGGTGGGACACATGAATAGGTTTAAGTTCTTAATACACCTAATTCATATCCTGAATCAGTTGAAGTTTGTATGAAAATTTAAGTGGACAAGTATATCGACAATCTAAGTGAATTGTTTAATTCTTATTGTGAAATTAAGCTCAATGGTACTTGTGACTTGTCAAAAACTGATATGATCCTCTAACGCGAACTCAAACAAAAATATTGTCTGTAAATATGTTTGTACATATTTCTTTACTGCTTTATATTTTCAGAAAATACAAAAAGATTTTTGATTCTGCTTTATTTTCGACAACCGATATCTGAGATGTTGAGTTTCAAAATCTAAGTAAGCTGATTGTGTTTCTGAAAATAAAACAAGTTCATTAAATTGAAACTTGAATTAAAATAAAAAAAACAAAACAGTTTGTGATATCTCCAAGGTCATTAGTTTGGACTTGGATGATTAACTGTGAGGGATTTGGATGCTTATACTGTTATAGAGCTAGTTTTCGATTCGATTCGATGAAACTGCAAATTTCTTGAAAATGGTTTGTTTTAGAAAGTTGAGTGAGCCAGGTTACAATTCCTGGATAGTTAAAAGTTGAAATGTTGTTACTTATAAATGTTTGAGTGATTGCAGATGTTGTACCAGACTACGATCCCGGAAGCTGAGTCTAAGGGGGAGTCTGAAGACGAGCTCAAAGCAAGGGGGAGCTTGTATACGGAAAGCAAGGTGTCGATCCCAAAGCACGGAAGCTTGACGAAAGGGGGAGCCTGATGAAGAAAAGAGGAAAAGCTGAAGCTGAAGACAGATCCACCAGGATTCTGTTCGAGAAGATTCAAAGAGAGAAAGAGAAAGAAAAGTTGCTACGAGTTAGACTACAGATTGACTACAGCAATATCCAAGGGGGAGTCTGTTAGTGCATTATCTGTCTATCGCCTCCGTCAATCTAGTCCGTAGTGGAAAACTAAAGAAAACGAGTGTTACATTGTTATTTTAGAATTAGTTAGTCAAAAAGGCAAGGTGGCATAACTGTAATTAATGAGATTCCTCATTAAATGCCTTGGCCTATAAATAGATCTCTAGGGCTTCTAGTTTAGAACTTTTGCCATTTTCACATCTTGGAGAGCTAGAGGCTAGAGAGAGAAAGCTAGAGAGAGAAAGTTTTGTTGTTCGTGATTCACGGTTCGTGTACGTTATCAGATTTTATCAAAGAATCACGTTTATATTACGTCATGTGTGTTTAGGTCGCGTTCGTGTACGGATTCCGCACGTTTCACGTTCGTTTCGCAATCGTTTCGGAGTCAAAACCGGTCCTACAGGAAGAAACAATTCTCGGAACTGAAAACCAGCTAGTGAATAAACCTAATGCTATTTTTCACTATCTCGATCGCGTATGGATTCCTAGTCACAATAATCTCCGAGAGATTCTGCTGACTGAAGCCCACAAATTACGATATTCCATTCATCCAGGTGCCGGCAAGATGTACCAGGACCTCCGTGCCAGGTATTGGTGGCCTGGAATGAAGAAGGATATAGCTCTATACGTTTCGAAATGCCTTACTTGCTCCAAAGTCAATGCTGAACATCAACGACCCTCTGGCTTACTTGAACAACCCGAGATCCCGATGTGGAAATGGGAGAGTATAGCTATGGACTTCATTACGAAACTCCCTCACACTCCGTCAGGTTATGATAGCATTTGGGTTATCGTTGATCGTCTTACGAAATCTGCCCACTTTCTACCGATACGAGAAGACTATAAGGTTGAACGATTAGCACGAATCTATACCGACGAAGTTATTTGTCGATATGGGACACCTCATGATATCATCTCTGACCGCGATGGTCGATTTACCTCGCACCTTTGGGAAATTTTTCAATCCGCTCTCGGTACCACTCTTAATCTCAGTACCGCTTTCCATCCACAGACCGACGGTCAAACTGAACGCACGATTCGCACCCTTGAAGACATGCTTCGTTCGTACGTTATAGATTTTGGTGGTAATTGGGATTCTCATTTACCTTTAGTCGAATTCTCGTATAACAACAGTTATCACTCTAGCATTCAAAAGGCACCCTTTGAGGCATTATATGGAAGAAAATGTCGATCGCCTATTGTATGGCACGAGATCGGAGACACGCAAATTTCCAGTCGTGAGTTATTACAAGAAACGACTGACAAGATCCTCTAGATATGAGAAAATCTCTTGAAAGCGCAGAGTCGTCAAAAGAGTTATGCCGATAAATGCCGCAAGCCCTTTGAGTTCGAAATTGGTGATCAAATACTCCTAAAGGTTTCACCTTGAAAGGGGGTGATCCGTTTTGGCAAGAAAGGAAAGCTAGCGCCACGATACGTTGGTCCCTTTAAGATTCTGGAAAGAATTGGCAAAGTGGCCTACCGACTTGAATTACCGGAGGAACTCAGCAACGTACAACCGACTTTCCACGTCTCGAACCTCAAAAAGTGTCTAGCCGAAGAAAACCTGCATATCCCTCTCGAGGATTTGTAAGTTAACGAAACTCTAGACTTCGTGGAAAAGCCAGTAGAAATCATGGACCGAGAGACCAAGAAACTTCGACGCTCTCGCATTACTATACTGAAGGTTCACTGGGAAGGCAAACGCGGTACCGAGTTCACTTGGGAACTCGAAAGTGATATGAAAGCTAAATACCCACATCTCTTCGTTACGCCTGGACCTTAATTTCGGGACGAAATTCCCTAAAGTAGGGGAGGCTGTAACAACCCGGAAAGTCGAGTCATTACTTAGATCTGTCATTTCTTGCTTAATTGACTTGTACTCTCGAGATTTCGATTATCGCAAAAGGGTGTAAATGATATTTTAAACTATATTCTACAACGCGTTCACAACGCTTATTCAAAACGCATTTATCACATTTAACGCTATATACAACGCATACTATTTATACGCACTTTATCGCATATTACATCGCAACGCAACTTGAAACGTAGATTTACTTTTATGCATTTTATGTGTTATGTGTGATTACTTGTTTAATGTTATGTGGTTATCTCAACGCAACGCTTACTCGCAACTCGATTAAATGCAACGTAACGCTTAACGCACAAAACAGAAGTTGCAAAACTAACCCGCGCAACTCGACTGATCGAATGACCATTCGATCGAATGGACATCCGTCCGGATGACCATCCGATCGGATGGCCATCCGACCGGACATCCATTCGACCCTCGCACTCTCCACCACCTTATTTCTCTCTCACACTATAAATACCAGTACACGCTACTGTTCACTGATGTGACAGCTCTATCCAGCCCAACTTGCTCCCAGGTCATTCTCAAGCACTTTTCTCTCGATTCAAGGCCATTTCGTAAGTATTTCTACCTAAATCTTGACCTTCCATCATCACTACACATTTATTCATCAGCTTCTCCATCAAAATCACTGGTTTTCATCACGAAATCACCTGATTTGGACTTCTTGAAGGTGGTTCTCTCCCGGTTTCACATGCAAACTGTTGTGTGACGTCACCTCATCAAGAATGGTTCAGATCTAAAGGATTTCTACACTATTCAACACAAATCTCAACAAGAATTCAACATTTTTCAACTGATTTCTACCATTCTTCAACTTTCCACACAAAATCGATGGAATCTAGACTCACTCAGGCTCTCTACTTACTCTCTAGTTGAGAGCCGGCTTGAAAACGGATTTCCACCGGAGAGACGACTGATTCACGGGTTGAACATGAAACTCCATCAAGAATAGTGAAACTGATCGAATGGGGTGATTCCCATCCGATCGAATGAGCTGATCCTGAGTGTGTTTCCATTATTTGACACGTTGACACGTCGTCTCCGTTAAACTTCAAAACTTTTAACATAGAAGATCTTACAAAATTTCAAACCAACAGATCACCCACTCAATTGGCCATCCGATCGGATGACCATCCGATCCAATGACCATTCGACCAGGTGAACTGTCCTTTGTACTATCTCTTGTTCAAAACGATTTGCCAAAACTTCAAACTTCCAAACTCTCGATCGAATAGCCATCTGATCGACTGGCCATCCGTCCCGATGACCATTCGACCGGATGACTTGTTTAAGTACTACAACGAAGACTTTAAATGTTTTGAAACGATTTACAAACGCCCACAACTCATTCGAATGGCCATCCATTCAAATGGTCATCCGCTCGGATGAGCATCCGATCGAATGAGTATTCACCCGTTCAACTCACCATTCGACACTCTGTTACACACCGTTCAACGCTTACGCTACTGTTCTATGCTTAGGCTAAACTCCAACGCGTTCCCTTTAATCCAACTCAAGGATGTGTTTAATTGATAAACACATACTGTGAGTATACTCGAACCTGATGCGCGTTTAAGTGTCGTATATATTAGGTGTATATTTTAAGCCCTTTTTAACACTTATTTTAGCCAAGTTTTAAATTTATAAAACACGATATTTCACTAACACTAAACACACATATGGGCAAGTGCACCCATCGTTGAGTGTAGTATAGCGTTGGTAAGATACCGAGGTCGTCCAAGGACACAAGAGCTTTTAGTACCGGTTTATCCTCAACGTCTAACCAAAATAAAAGTTTAGAAAAATGTTTTAAACTAAGAAAAATAAAACTAACTAAAATGCTGAAAATAAAAATAAAAATAAAAACAGATAGACAAGATGAATCACTTGGTTCCGACTCGTATCTAGTATAACCTTTGATTATTTCCGCACTTTTGCACATAATTAAGAGATTATCTTAGTTATTGTAGTAGGCCTCTCTTTTGAAGGCGACGTTACCCTCACCCCAGTAGTTTGAGTCAGCAGGGATACAATCCTAAAAGGGTGGATTATTGGAAGATAATGAATTAAGTTATTAATGCAGTATTGTGGTAGGCCCCGCTTTTGGCGGTGACGTTACCCTCGGCTAAGTAGTCTGAGTCAGCAGGGATACAGTCCTAAATAGCCGGGTTATAGTATTAATAGTAGTTAACTTATGAGGGGATCAAAGAGTTTGGACCCCCGCCATCCAATACCGTGAAGTATTGAAGGAGGTCCTACTAAATTTGACCCAGGTCCATTGCAGGACCTCTAAACGCTGAACAATGGCAAGACCTTTACCAAACCGTTCCCTTAACCCCTACCAGGTAGCCAACATACCTCCATATAGACCGTGGAGATATGAATGGTGAAAATCCTTTATTTTATATAGACAGTAAAATAATGCCAAGACACCACGGACAAACGATAAGGAAAGATCACCTTCAACATAAGTAACTAGTTATTAAAGTCATTAATACAAAACCAAATAAAAAGTGCAAAAGATTAGAAATAAAAAGTATTATACTAGACACTTTGTCTTCACCAAGTGATGTAAGAGACTTAGGCAAACATGGCCTTGATTGTCAAGAACTCTTACGATCAATCTTGGATCCCGAGATGACTCACACACTCTATGATGGACAATGGATGATGGTGGTGGATGATGGTGTTGTGATGGTGGTGGGTGGTGGATGAAGTGTGAGAGAGGTGGTGTGCCAAGGGATAGTTTGAGCTTGAGCCAAGCACTCCTATTTATAGCCTGTACAGAAGCCTGGACACGGCCCCGTGTCCGCTGGACACATCCCCGTGTCCACCCTTTTCTCTTTCTTCATTAATACAGTTTGTCTTTATTAGCTCCACACGCCCCCGTGTCCGCTGGGCACGGCCCCGTGTCCGTCTGACACTCTCTCTCTTCATTAATTGTAATTCGCAATTACAATTAATGCGCCTGCTGTACTTTCGCCACGCCCCCGTGTCCGCTGGGCACGGCCCCGTGGTGGGCAATAGAAGCTTCTACAGGTTTGTCTTTTGTGCCAGGGCTGACCATTCTGGACACGGCCCCGTGTTCGCTGAGCACGACCCCGTGTTGAGCTGGACACGCCCCGTGTCGGGCTGGGCACGCCCCGTGTCGGGCTGGGCACAGCCCCATGCTCAGCTGGGCACAGCCCCATGCTCAGCTTTCTTCTTGTTTTTGCTTTGGGAGTTGTTGTCGAGGGGTCGGGCATGCCACGTTTCTTTCTTTTCTTTGTATTTATGTTGGTTTTGGCTGTATTTTTGTTCCTTTTGTTCGTTTAAGCTCATTTGACCCTGTAAATTCAAAAGGAAGACAAAAACATACTTTTTCCAACATTAGTACTAAAAAAAGGTTAGTTTTATGCCTTATTTGATGTAATTTATATGTTGCATTTTACACACATCAGAACCCTTTTTCGCCAAACGCACTTTTGGGTGTTACATACGTTCTCTATCAAAACACAACTGTCACACCCCAACCGATGGCGGAATCATCAGGGCGTGGCACTAGGCGAGTCAGATTGCTTAAGAGAATCCATAACAAGTAAATTGCGACAATATTTAATGCGTTCATTATGCCATACTAATAAACAATTACAATCACATAAGCTGTCACGAATTTCATGTTCTCCTAAACAATAAAAATCCGACAACCTAGATTTTAGATCTGTTTCTAGAATCCCTAGCTTCTTTTAATGTAGACTGCGACTAAACCTGCAACGTACGTTAAAACAACGTCAATAGAAAAGTATTGGCGAGTATACAAGTTTTGATAGCAAAGCGAAAATAGATAAAAGTGCTGCGAATTACCAAATACATAAACGAGATACCTCAACATACATGCATATAAGCCAGATACTACCAGCTAAGTCACTCGAGCTGCGATTGCGATTGCTATTCATCTTAACTAGACCCCGTCGGGTTCTATAGTACTATACTAGTTAAGGCGGGACCTCACGAGTAAAAGTCCTAACACATATGTAACTAGCATCACGTGTAAATATGCATAACAGTTATTCGCAAGTGATAAATAGTTTGATTGAATAATTCGTTTTGATAAGCTGATTTAATAAGAACGTATGTTACACCCAAAATGCGATAAAAAGGGTTCGAGTATACTCACAGTCGGTGTTCAGCAAGTAAACACAACTTGGTTGGATTGAAGGGAGCGCGTCTAAAATTAGCCTGATTACAGATTGATAGCGTAAGCGTCGAACAGCACGTTAAATGATGAGATGTGACTGAGTGTCGAATGGCAATCCGATCGGATGGCAATCCGATCGTATGGCCAGTCAATCGGGTGGCAATCCGTTCGGATGGTCATCCGATCAGATGGCCATTCGATTGGATTGTCACCTCGTTTGGTATGGATGTGTTTGTGTATGATGGTTTGTCTATTGAAGTTTATGTTGTAGTATTTTGAAAACAGAGAAGTATCTCTACCCTTCAGGTCAGTCGATCGAACGGCGGCTCGATCGGGTGATGATCCGATTAGTAGGACACTTAGTGAGAACAAGTTCACAGCAGTTTATCACTCGATCGGATTGCAATCCGATCGGGTGGCAATCCGTTTGGAACTGGCTATGTATTGAATATGTTGAAAATTGTTTAAGTGATGAAGTTCAAAACATCACAGGGTCGGATGGTCAGTCGATCAGATGGCAATCCGATCGGACGGCAATCCGTTCGATGTTCAAACTCCTGAGGAGTTGAAATATAATTTAAGTGTGGGACCAAGTGCAAGCCGATCGGATGGTTGTCCAGTCGGGTGGTAATCTGATCGGATGGCAATCCGATCGGACGGCAATCCGTCCCAACGACCTGATCGTCTCTGACACTTGACTGTTTTGAAAGTTTTGCGGTTTTCTCGAGACGGTATGACAACGCGTCAAACAATAGAAACCCCATCAAGACTCTAGTGACACGATCGGACAGGAATCACCCTAGTCCGATCAATCCACTGTTCGAGATGGTTGTTTGTGTTTAACCCGAAATCAGTAGTCTCTTTGATATTTAGGGGGAGAGTATAGGGTAATATTTTCAGAAAATACAAAAACAGTAAAAAATTTCTAAAATCCAAAAACATGAGATATTTTTAAAACCCAAAAACAATAGAAAATGGAAAAGAGCTTGTGTAAAAAGGGAAAATGATAGTACATTGGCTTGACAATTACGGTATGCTAAAGATATGTAAAGTTTAAAAGTCTTAAACAGTCTCGATGATGATATGCCGATAGGTTTTTACACATTTTGTAGGTTTGTTCGGGATATAAACCTAAATCTTAACTTACTTATTTCGTGGGGAACACTACTTGGATATATAGGTAACCCCTGAAATCTTGTTTGAAATATCCCTTTTTCTGAGATACTAGGTATTTATACTTAGTGATATGTGGGGTATTATCCCGGGACTTCTGATATTGCGGAAGCAATGGCCTAGTCCCCGTATAATACTTTACCGCTTGTTAGAAATATAGCACCACCCTCAGCATAAAAATGATGAAACATTGCAAAATGCTAATCATGTGTTGTTGAAGAAAAGATCCTTTAAAGGGGACACACCAAAATTCGAAGCCGTCATCTCTCTGATTTTGCGGAAGCAATAGCCTGAGCTCTCACGACCCTCGCATTTAACCCCTTTACAGATATCATCTGTGGTATACTCACCTGTAAGATTGAATATTGGGTTCTGAATACGGGAGTATATTCAAGAGGTGGGACACATGAATGAGTTTAAGTTCTTAATACATCTAATTCGTATCCTGGACAGATTGAAATTTGTGTGAGAATTTAAGTGGATCACTATATCGACAATCTAAGCGAATTGTTTAATTCTGAGTATGAAATCAAAGCTTAACGGTACTTGTGACTTATTGAACAGCTGATATGATTCCCTAACACGCTCATAAAAAATTTGTTTGTAAATAGTTTACATTTACTGCACTTTATTTTCGGTAATTCATTTCTAGTCTAGAAAATTTATTAAAAATCCAAAAATATTTTACATTTCTGCTTTATTTTTGACAAACCAAAGTGGAAAGCTGATCTTCAGATTCGCAATTTGAAGCAGATGCATGAAGTTTCTGAGCTGGAAGATGAGTTGGGAGCTAATCATGTTATACCGGAAATTGAAAAGTCTAAACAAGTTCATTAAATTGAAACTTGTAAATTTCAAAAAATTGTTTGAACTAGTTTGTAAAGAATGTCAGTGTGATTTGTCTCAGGTCAACCAAGGTCATTAAGTTGGACTTGGTAGACAAATTAAGTACTTAGGGTCATTAATTTGAACCTGGATACTTAAGTGGATTTCTAAATTCTGACAAAACCAACAAATGAAGTCAGATGGTAAGCATAGATTGAAATTGTCATAATCATAAATCTTATATTTAGGTAGAGATTGTGCAGGTAACAGGTTTGTTATTGAAAGCAGCATAGCAAAATCCCAGCTAACTGATAGGGGGAGTCTGAAGACTTAAAAGTCAGATACAGTTCCTGGATCTACATTCAAGGGGGAGTTTGTAGGTTGTTAAAGATTCAGATTCTGTAATTCATGCTAGCTGTTGATAGAAGAAAAGAAGAATTGAAGGATGCTTTTATTGTTAGATAAAATGGAAAGAGATAAGACTGAAGACTCGACGCCAAAGACTTCGTCAACATCCAAGGGGGAGTCTGTTGGTGCATAAATGTCTGTTAACTTCATCTCTATCGAGTCTTATGTCTAGATAGGATAAACTAGTGCACAGCAGGTTAGAAAGTAGGTTTTGTGGGTGTTTGTGTAATTTCGCATGAAAGTGGCATGGCCATTTCAAGCGAAATCAGACATGTTAATTTCGCTTGAAATGGTCTGTGACACTTTCAAGCGGAAACACCAACACTATATATACCTGTGTTGCTAGTTCATTTGTAACTATTCCGATTCAGTGCCGAGGTGCTGCCAGTTTGTCAAACGATCTGTAAAAGCTTTGGAATCAATAAAAGAAAGATAATTAAGAGGAATCAAGCTGTTACACGTCTATTTCTCTGATTCCGCCTTTGAAATAGAATTTCCAATAAGAGGTGTTAAAACTGAAATGATTAACAAGGTTTTCAAATTAACAGAAATAAATATTTATGAAATAAAAGATGTAAATCTTACTGAAAAACCTAAAAAATACACTTCAAGAGTTCAACAAAGATTGAACAAGAAAAAAGGTTACAGTTCTTGTCCTGGTTATCGAAAGAAACCAAACCATAACAGTAATTTCAAAAAGAAAGGATTAGGTTTTATTCCACCAGAAAATCATAAAAATGAGAAAATTTATAAACCGAAAACTGTATTTGTTTCAGGTGCTTCTTCAGAAGAAGAAAAGGAAAAAGCTTTCTGGAAACAGTCTAACAAGGAGATTCTTGCTGAAAAACAAAATTTTGAGAAGACTATGTTTGGAACCAAAAAGGAGACAAGAACCTGTTATCAATGTAAAAAAGTTGGTCACATCGCCTGGAACTGTCCAAAGGCAACCAACACACAATAGGGAGTGTCTTCTAAACTCAAAGAAAAAGTTGTCGATAAAACTGAACCGCCAACTGAAAAATTTTAAGTGTTTTAAAATTCTACATTTGAAGTTGGTGAGTGTTCTAAACGTTTTTACAAATGAAATGTAAATCTTAACAACCAAAAGTGGGTTGTTAAGAAATCAGATGTTAAATCTGGCAATGAATCTGACTCGTCAAAGTCAGAGGAGCCACAAGTTGAGCTAAAAAGTGATAATTCCGTTCCGACAATGGATGACGCAAATTTTCCACCATTGTCAAACGAAAACTTAAAGCAAAAAATTGGCAAAGTTGAGATTTCAAATCAATTCTTTTCTGAAAAGAAAGAATTTGATGTTGATAAAGCCTTTAACCCTAAAGTTCTAAATATTTTTGAAAAAATGGTTGACGGTTAGGTAAAAGGGGTAAAGGAATTTTATGAAAAGAATAAGAAAGGAAAGAAACCGAGTGATAATGACTCGGAATCACCAAAGGACCGTCAGGCTTGGGTGAATCTCTTTAACTGAAAATCCTGACTTGCCGCAGCTCCTAAGTTGGTAATCGTGGAGCATGAATCGGCATCATTCTTGAAAAATGTTTTTTGTGAAAAACCTACAAATGTTATAGTTTTTACAAGTGGTTGAAAGAACGAAGTGATGAATTAAACCCCATGATGTGTGAAATCAACAAAACTAATTTTCCAGAAAAACCATTTTGATAAAAACAAACTTAAGTGTTTTGAAATCATAATGGGAAAATAGTTTATTGTCAGGGGGAGTTCTGATTGTTTAATCCAAGAGAATGGAGAATTGAAGCAATTCACATCAGTTTGTCATTTTATTTGTACAGTTTATTGCGTTTATTTTCAAAATTTCCCGAAAATCAAAAATTGAAACATATTTTTGATTTTAGGGGGAGTAAAAAATTTAGAAATTTTGAAAATTTGAAAAATCCAAAAACATGATAAAATAAAAAAATCAAAAAAATCGAAAAATCAAAATGAGTTTTGTTGTGAAAAAGAGGAAATGATAGTACATCAGTAGACAATCACAGTACGCTAAAGAATTGGAAAGTTAAAATGTGATAAACGGTCTCACTGATGATATGCCAGTAGGTTTTTACACGCTTAGTAATTGTTTTCAAGATATAAACCTAAATATCAAATACTTACTTATCTCGCGGGAAACATCTCTCGGATATATAGGTAACCCCTGAAATCTTGTTTGAAGGGCTTTCTATTTCTGACAAACTAGGTTTTTGTGCGTGATGATATCTGGGGTATTATACCGGTACTTCTGATTTTGCGGGAGTAATAGCCTAGTCCTCGTATAATACTCTGCACTGCTTTTATCATAAAGCCCACCCTCAGCATAAAAAATGATGAAACATTGAAAAATGCTAATCATGTGCTGTTGAAGAAAAGATCCCCAAACGGGACACACCTAAAAGTCGAGCCATCATCTCTTTGTCTGAACGGAAGTTCTAACCTGAGCTCTCATGGCCTTGCATTTACCCCTTACAGATATCATTAGTGTACATTCACCTGTAAGACTGAATATAGGAGTCTGGATACGGGAGTATTTTCTGAGGTGGGACACGCGAATAAGTTTAAGTCCTTAAAACACTAAATTCGTATCTCGAAATAGTTGAACTTTGGGTGAAAATTTAAGTGGATCAGTATACTGACAATCTAAGTGAATCGTTTAGAACTTAAAGTGTTTAAAGCTCAATGGTGCTAGTGATTTGTCAAAACCTGATATGATCTTCTTACACATACTCACAAAAATATTGTCAGTAAATATTTCTTTATTGCATTTTAACACACTGAAAATCTTAGAAAAAAAAACCAAAAAGAATGTGTTTTAGCATAAAATTTGAAAAATCAAAAATATTTTATTTCATCTTATTTTCGACAACTGATGTTGAAAAGATGATTTTCAAAATTCCGAGTGCTAAACATGATGAACAACAGTGGATTGGGAGAGTGTGTGTGAAATGAAAAATGAAGTTAAAGTTTGAAATAATTTGAGAAATGTTAAAAGTGATGTTTTGAAGATGATGTTACTGTTAATTAATCGAGGTCATTAATTTGATCAACTTGATATAACTATTGATGATATTAAATGATACTTACAAGTGGTTTATAAATTTGTTAAATTTTTAAAAATTGTGAAATTTACTTTTGGGTAGAGTATATGCAGGTAAAAGCTTTGAAAGAGCTAGGTTTCGACTTCTGAGGATTTTCCGCATAAGCGTATGCATATTAGAGCCAGATTTCTGATCCTGTTGTTAGGGAGAATCAGGAGACATTCCTGAACATGTGAAAGCCTGTAGATAGAAGATTCCAGACTACGATCCCAGATTATCGAAAGGGGGAGTCTGAAGACATAAGAGCCAGATTCAAATTCTGGAACAAAGCTCGAGATAGAAGCTGCTGATGCTGATAAACTTAAGGAATCAAGAGACCTGATAAAGAGAATTAGAGAGAGGATAGAGCCAAGTTGATATTCTGAAAGAAGAAAAGAGAGATTGATGAGGATGCTTACAGAGAAAGATACTTTGGAGAGAGCGTGAAGACTGATCAAGACTGAAGACTCAATACACTGAAGACTCGTCATCATCCAAGGGGGGAGTTTGTTAGTGCATATGTCTGTTGACTTCGTCTTGTAGAGTCATGTAATAGAATAGATAGACCAAGAAACGTTGTACGAGAGAAACGGGAAACAGGTCTGAACCAGCAGGTTCATGCGACCTGGCCAGTTCGTGCGACCTGGACTAGACTGGTTCGTGCGACCTGGGCTTCCTATATATAGTGGGTCTTGGGTCTTCATTTGTAACTTTTGGATTCCAGTAGCGAAGCTCTGCTGAAGTGTCTCCAGCTCGTGTAACGTTGTGAAATCAATACAATCGACATTTAATCTACTTCTAAGTGTATATCAAGCTGAATGAAGATCAAATCAATGAATTCTGCCTCTTATTTGATCTAGAACTCTTCTGATCGACTCGTTTAGATCGATTCCCCGATCCTATAGTACTCACATAGGGTCGTATAAATATCCACATTTCAAAGTTGCGATACAATAACCGGGTTTCGTTTCAAATATGTGTTTCCCTGCGACGCATCACGGCCATTGAGGAGGGTAGAATAGGTCCTCACTCAACGTCATCGTGAGCGTTAGTGGGTGTGATGCGATGTGTTATAGCGATAAAGTATGCGTATTATGCGAAGATACTACGAAATAGCGATGTATGCGATATAGCTACATTATGATCCGAATCTCTGGTGCTAGGCGTAACGAGTGTAACGAGTAGTAACAACGCAGGAACATGTGGGTTGTTACAGTCTCCCCTGCTTTAGGAAATTTCGTCCTGAAATTAATCCACAAGAAGGGTTGCGAGGATCGATGCAACTGGGAGTAGCGATTAAAAGCGTCAAAATGAGCGAGCGGTCAGTTGAAATTCGACAAGCGGGAATGTTGCGAAAATTGGGCGATGGCGGCGAGTAAGGTGGTTTGCATAATAAAAGATGGCAACACACAGAAAGCGATCCCAAAAGTGCTTTGAATTCTTGAGAAGTTGATTAATTCGAAAAGGTTTGGAGAAATTTGTTTATGAAAAACCTTTCCACAGTGCGGTGTTAAACTGTTTCGATGTTCACGCCAGCGCTATGGGTGGGGTTTTATTAGGTTACTAAAAGATTTTAGGGTGTTTAAAACTTGTTTTACTAAATTTTCTGGTCACGCGGCAGTAACTTGAGTCGATTGTCTCACCAACGTTACAGGATAGTCTCATTTTGTACAAAGGTTTTGATCAAATTTTAGAAAAAGTTTTGTAAGAAAAGCTTTGTTTACACAAAGGTTTTTAATAATATCCACAAAATTTAAATTTAAAGTCGGCCTCGCATGGCACTTTCCCATGAAAGTTTGACAATATGGCTAAAACACTTATATATAGGAAGTACCAGCGGTGTATCCACCATGTTTTAGCCATATGGCTTCCGTCCCGTGAGGCGGTGTCATGTGTGTCGACATAGTACTGACAGATTTTGATTCCCTCGGTCCAAGCGAAAGATGGTCGGACCAAGTGTAAGAGAAGGATTGAGTAAACGGAGCGATGAAGTCGTTTACGAACTCAGTTTAGCGATACGAGCGAGTGCGATAAGCGATAAGCGGTACGCGATAATCAATAAAACAACGTAAACATAATAAGCGAAGACGACGGCAATAAACGAAAAGCGATAAGTGATAAGCGACGTGTGATAGCGATAACTGTCGAGCGATAGGTGATGATTGATGCGTTGCAAGCGATGGGGACATACGATTTTGATTAGGTTAGACAACACCACAAACTCTACTAACATTAAGCCCCACATGGCCTTTTTCCACGAAAGTCTGTTGATATGGCTAAAACACTTATATATAGGAAGTACCAGTGGCGTATCCACCATGTCTTAATCCTATCAGTTTCATCCCGTGAAGTGGGGTCATGCGTGCTGTCACACCCCGACCACGTAGAACATCAAATCGTGGCGGAAACGTCGGGGAGTGTTGTAACAGAATTATTGTTCCATAACCATGGCAATTAAAGTTACATTTTATTTATCAAACAAGAGTGTTGCATTGTCTCAAAACAGGAAATAAAGAGTTCAGAACATAATTAAAGTAGATCTATCTTTATTTTAAGTCTCTAAGGCACAGGTCTGCCCTAGTGTCACGATCATCATCCTAGGCGACAGCTCCTGAAAACACATGTGAAAATAGGTACGTCAGCATAAAAATGCCTATGAGACACATAGGTTTAGTGAAAATAGGATTCATGACTTGGGTTTTAAAGGATAGGTTTAATAAAAATTAGTCATGAATCTTGTTAAGTGCTTTCTTTTATAAATCGTATGAAAACTCGATAAAACATACTATATAAAAGAAAGGTGTATGGTTAATAAAATAACCGGGTAAAATGAGTAGTATAAAATAAACTGTTTTGCAAGACAATGTCTTGTGAAAAATAAGTTGTTTATGTAAAATGTAATATGTCAAATATTGAAATGATTTAAGTAACGATACGACATGTAATATCATACAAGCACTTATATATAGGAAGTACTAGCGGCGTATCCACCATGCTTGTATCATATTACACACGCCTCGTTACTCAAATCACTTACCCAAACCAACCATCATTGTAAATTGTTCATGTATAAATCAATTGTCAAGTGTTATTGTGTAAACCATATCAAAATGTCTATGTCTAATGTAAATCACCAAATGTGTATATCAATGTTAAAATGTTTATGTTTAATGTAAATCATGAATTGTGTATCCAAAAATGTCATGTATGGCAAGTGAAATATATCAACTAAACCATAGGTAAAATGCACAAAAACAAGGTATTGAATTAAACATAGTTTAAATCAAAGTTATGTTTTGTGGAACAAATGCATGCTATACTGATACAAACATCTATACGGTAATGTTATAATGCATACATCCAAGCCTTGTGACTGTGGCGATAAACCCCTAAACGAATTTAAAGGTCTATCTGTGTTATGTTTATCGAATTCGGTCATTCCTTCCATCCAAACATACCTAGGATGTCAGGAACGGGAGTTGTCAATTCCTATGGTACCACTACCTACTAACGAATGGCATGATCAATGTTAATGAATGTATATTGTCCCATTTAAACAAACCAAATGTCATACCAAAATGTACGCATGTGATAAATACCAAATGTACTAAGTATGCAACAAATGAACATACATAGCATGTGATGTGAAATGTATTGTAAAACAATGTACTAAGTATGCACACAATGGACATACATAGCATAAAATATAATGTAAAACGATGTACTAAGTATGCAACAAAGGACATACATAGCAAAAACATAATGAAGTCATGTACTATAAATGTACTAATGAACATAACAAGCATATGATATGAAAACATGAAAAGCATGAAAGTAACAAGTAGGCACATGTGTTTCACCCCAAAACAGTTTGAAAAAAAACAGTAAAAGAGGGGTCTATGTACTCACTTGAGATTGCTTAGTAGTCCTTGAGTAACAACCAAACAATGCTAGAGATCACGGATATCAAACGACACCTAATATAGGTAACTATGTTAATATATCGGACCTAAATCGGAGGATTTGATAGAATGAGGGTTCGTAAACCAAACGAGTATGGAAACCCATGTAGTATGGTTTAACAAAGCTTTCATTCTAAAATGAAACCTAACCTAAGTGCTTACGACCCATTACGACCCGTTTAGGTAGCTTATGCTACTTTAACGCGTCGTTCGCGTGAAACACGTTTGGAATGCCTAACTAGTCCTATGATAAGTAAAATATGCCTTAACATGTCTAATATTGTTACCAAATCAGTTTAGATACCAAAAGTTATGTTACATATGCTTAAAATGAATTTTGGCGTTCAAAGGGCATTTTGGTAATTTACCTAAGGCATATATACTACCTATCATACAACTACTCAAACGATCTGACCATAAGGTATAACCTTGGAAGGTTATTCCCTATACAACTATGGTCACCTAATGTGTTTGGTCGGATCCTAATGATCGACCAAACGGGTCGGGTTCGAAAGTATAAGCGATTGTTTAGATCGCCTACTTTACGACCCTATATAACCACAAAATTAAAAGTGACGAGCTAAGCATGTTAAACCATGCTTAACTAAGTTTAGAAAACATATTTGGTATCAAAACAAACGGTTTTGATACCCAAGAGTAGTTTGGTTACAAAATACCCAAGAATGCGCATTTTGGCCGAAACTACGACTCTTCACTGAGCCTAGATAACGTGGTAATCAGTAGGTATAGTCACTAGGGACTATAACCATCGTGATTACGCTCACGTTATGAAGTTCAAACGAACTTCGCATTGACCATAAACTGGTCAATGTAGAAAGTCAAACAAAGTTTGACTTTAACGCTAAAAGAATAAAAGAACGAAGGAACACTTACAAAGGGTCCCCGAAAGCTTTGATTTCCAAATATTTCTCAGGTATGAAATGATAAAACACCCCAACTTAGAGAAAAATCAGAATTCAAGTGGGTTTTGAGTTGTGATGGGTTGGGTATTTATAGGAATGTTGGAACCATTAGGATCGTTTATCGAATAACGTGCTTTGATCTTGTCCCTACTCTTGTTGAAACCTTATGGTAACTCAAATTGGCCCCTCATTATCAGGAAGAGGCAAGTGCAAATGGATTAGGGAGTGCTTAATAGCTGTTAACAACTGTTTAGAAGTTTCTGATGTTTTGGGGATGCCTTACGGACCGTAAGGTTGAGGGCTTACGGTCCGTAAGCCTTCAACTATGCTAAAATGACAGTTTTGGTCCCTGGAGTCCCAAAACTTGGTTTTCGATGCATTTTTTACACGTTTAAGCCCCGTTAACCCCATTTCAAAGCTCTAAAATGAATTTAAAGTATAGGGAACTTAAGATGTGCTCAAAAATATCTCGGATGTCGGTTCGTTTGGTCGTACGGTTGTGTTGTTTGGTTAATTACGACGGAAGTCGTAACGGACGCAAAAACGATCCAAATTGCGCGACGAATGGATTTTTCTGAGGTCCTCATAGTTGGGCTTCCCCAACTTTAGCCCAACAAACGAACGTTCTGCACTTTCTCCCATACAAGGCTTTAAACGGAGCGGCCATGATGCTAGTATGATAACTATTATTGTAGGAGAATTCTATTAGGGGTAGGTGATCATCCCAACTACCACCTAAATCAATCACACATGCTCTAGGCATGTCTTCTAAAGTATGAATAGTACGCTAACTCTACCCATCAGTCTGTGGATGGTAAGCTGTACTAAAATTTAGTCTCATGCCCAATGATTGTTGGAAACTTTTCCAAAAATGAGATGTGTATCTAGTGTCTCTATCAGATATAATAAATACGGGCATGCCATGCAAGGACACTATCTCGTCCACATATAACTTGGCCAATTTGTCAAAACTGTAAGTCTCCTTGATAGGGAGAAAATGAGCTGACTTAGTCAGTCTATCAACAATCACCAAAGTAGTGTTATTGCCACGATTGGTCTTCGGTAACTTGGTAATCAAGTCCATTGTTACCATTTCCTATTTCCAAGTGGGAATTTCAAGTTGTTGTAGCAGTCCTGACGGTTTCTAATGTTCGACTTTAACTTGCGAACACGTCAGACACTTAGCCGCATAGATGGCTATGGATTTCTTCATACCCATCCACCAGTAATTCTTTTTCAAATCCTGGTACATTTTATCTCCTCTAGGATGAACAGAATATCTAGAGTTATGAGCTTCTTGGATGATCAGATCTCTGAGTCCTCCATAGATAGGAACCCAAATATGATTATTAAATCTCAGGATTCCATCCTTCCCAAGCGATAACTGATCAACAGTTCCACCTAATCCTTCATTTGAAGCATTTGCTTCTAATAAGGCGTGTTTCTGAGCATCTAACATTTTCTCATTGAAGCTAGTCTTGAGCTCAATACTTTTAGCGTTAATCCTTATATGTTTAACCCTTTCCTTGCGACTCAAGGCATCAGCAACGACATTTTCCTTGTCGGGATGGTAATAAATCTCACAATCATAATCGTTCAATGTCTCCATCCAACGACATTGTCACATATTCAAATCCTTCTGATTGAACAGATGCCGGAGACTTTTATGGTCAGTGTACATAATACACTTTATGCCATTTAAATAGTATCTCAACAACTTAAGTGCGAATACAACGGCACCCAATTCCAAATCATGGGTGGTGTAATTCTTTTCATGCACCTTAAGTTTTCGTGATGCATATGCAATCACTTTACCTCGTCGCATGATTACGCAACCCATACCTATGTGCGAAGCATTACAATATACAACGAAGTCTACAATGCCATCAGGTAAAGTTAAAACAGGAGCATTACTCAATTTATGTTTCAGAATTTCAAAGGGTTCTTTCTGTTTGGGACCTCAGTCAAACTTGACATTCTTAAGGGTTAGATTAGTCAATGGAGTGGCAATACGAGAAAAGTTCTCATTGAGTCTTCTATAATAACTAGCCAGTCCTAAGAAACTACGAATCTCAGACGGAGTCTTCGGTGCTTCCCAATTCATAAAGGCTTCAATCTTAGCAGGATCCACTTAGATACCACGCCCACTGATCACATGTCCAAGAAACTAGACTTCTCTAAGCCAAAACTCGCATTTAGAGAACTTTGCATAAAGCTTCTCTTGCTTTAGCAATTCAAGAATGCATCAAGATGTTTTTCATGATTAGTCTGAATACGAGAATAGATAAGTATGTCGTCTATAAAGACAATGACAAACTTATCTAAATACGACTTGTAGACTATATTCATGAGATCCATGAATGCTGCTGATGCATTAGTGAGCCTAAAAGGCATCACTAAAAACTCATAGTGGCCATATCTGGTCCTGAAAGCCTTCTTTGGAACATCCTCGCTCCTGACTTTCAGTTGATGATACCCCGATCTCAAATCAATCTTGGAGAAATAACTAGCTCCTTGCAATTCGTCGAACAAATCATCGATCCTCGGCAATGGATGTCAATTCTTGATCGTTATCTTGTTCAGCTCATGGTAGTCAATGCACATCCGCATTGAACTGTCCTTCTTCTTTACGAACAGGATAGGAGCTCCCCAAGGTGATGAACTTGGCTGAATAAAAACGTTCTCTAGTATCTCATCCAGTTAAGTCTTCAGTTCCTTGATTTCTGTGGGTGCTAATTGGTATGGAGCTCTAGCTACAGGAGAAGCTCTAGGCAAGATGTCGATCCTAAACTCGACCTGCCTCTCCGGGGGTAAACTGGGTAAATCTACATGGAACACATCCGGGTACTCAGAGATGACTGGCATGTCTTCCATCTTTGGTTTCGGCTCGTCAATCGTCACTTGTGCCAGGTAGATGACACAACCTCTCTTCAAACACTTGGATGCCTTAAGTAGGGTCACATTCTCAGGCAAACCATAGTGTAGATCTCCATGAATGGTGAGTACTTCACCGGATGGGGAATTGATCTCGATAAGTTTCTTATCATAGGCAATACGGGCTTAGTTATGAGCTAACCAATTCATGCCTAAAACTATATTAAACCCCACCAAATTCATTAGCAAAAGACTAATAGGGATAGAATGATTCTTAATGGATATAACGCGTCCATCAAGAATAGAAGAAGCGGTTTCTATGCTACCGTCTGCCATCTCTACCTCATAAGTAATATCTAAAGCTCTTAGGGGTATGTTTAATAGTTTACAAAACTTATGATCAACAAAGCTCTTATCAGCTCCAGAATCAAATAGAACTCTAGCAAAAATATCATTTACGAGGAACATACCATAATGACATTTGTATCCTTAACTACTTCCTTTGCAGTTAACTAGAAAGCTTGAGCGTTGCTTTTCTGGATATGTAGGGATGGGGTTATCAAAACTCAAAGGTGGTTGTTGAGATGATGTTTGTGGAAGTGGCTCAACAACATGTTCAGTGTTTGAGGTCCACCCTTTTGTGGGTGTAAGTTGGAGGCAATGGTGGAAGCCAACCCGACCATTGTCCCACAATTACAAACATATGCGCACCACGAGGTTTTCTCGGCTGTGGTGGCGCTTGCAATTGCTCTGAAGGCACCATCGGCTCATCCTCTAGTGGAGGCGGCGGTGTTTGTGGAGGTTGGTATGGAGGTGTGTAAACAAAAGTGAACTGGTTAAAGTATTGGTCCCATTCATCAGGACCCTAGTATGGTGAACCTGCATAAGATGCAGTATCACTTGAGATTTATATTGGGTGCATGTGAGACCCAGACGGTAGCATCTTCGGATCAAAATCATCATCCAGTTGGTTCTGCTGGCTTAGTTGGTTTTGGCTAGCAGGTGGGGTGTTAATTAATTAGTTAGGGTCGAATGAACCATGAAAAGAATGTGAGTCGGAATGGTGAGATTGATGTGAGTGGTGAGAATGGTGAGAATGAGATGAATGGTGTGAAAAAGAGTGTCTTGCAGACTAGGACGAGTGTGACTCGCTTGAGTACTGCTGGTGGTCTGAGCAATGAGATTGGGAGGGTATCTGTCCAGATGGTCCACCTCTCATTGGGAGGATCGGGTAGCATTAGGGTTCGTAAACCAAATGAGTGTAGGAACTCGTGTAATATGGTTTAACAAAGACTGCATACTAAAGCGAAACTTATCCTAAGTGCTTTTGACTCATTACGACCCGTTTAGGTAGCTTATGCTATTTTAACGCGTCGTTCGCGTAAAACGCGTTCGGAACGCCTAACTAGTCCTATGACAAGTAATATACGCCTTAACATGTCTAATATTGTTGCTAAATCAGTTTAGATGTCAAAAGTTGTGTTACATGTGCTTAAAATGAATTTTGGCGTAAAAAGGGCATTTTGGTAATTTACCTAAGGCATATATACTACCTATCATACAACTACTTGTAGGTCCCTCGGAGGTTGAGGTCAAACCTATTCCTTGTTATGATTAACACACTAGCAAGTGCGGAATCCAAGCTAGAATGCAAACCGAGATCGAAGACGACAACACACGACACGCAAGATTCACCGATTAACACCTCTGTATTAATACGTATGAAAAGATCAGTTACAAGCTCAATGTTTACAGATGTATTCTATAAACTCTCAAAGTTCTCTCGTGTGTGTGTGTGCTCTCAATTGTCTTCTCTCTGTGTCTACACTGAAGTGAACACAACACATGGGTATTTATACCCAACACAGCTCGTCTGGTCGAAGGATCAGTTAGACTGATCGAAGGATCATCTATCGACCAGAAACCTACCGAAGGATCACATATACCTCGAAGGATGATATCCTTCTAGGTCCATCAGCATCCATCGAAGGTTTATCTTTCGAGCTCATCGAAGGATATAACCAATCCTTCGATTACTCATCCTTCGACACAAACATATTACAACCAATGTGCTAACTGTTTGGTCAAGTCAAACCAGGAGGATGGTTGACTTGGTCAAACTTACATCGAACGCACATATTAACAGACCTAAGACGTAAACCAGACTAACACAAGACATCGTTTTGTATCATGACGAAATACAGACAAAGTGCAGACACAAGTGCACCAACAAACTCCCCACTGATCGAAGGATCATCTATCGACCAGAAACCTACCGAAGGATCACATATACCTCGAAGGATGATATCCTTCGAGGTCCATCAGCATCCATCGAAGGTTTATCTTTCGAGCTCATCGAAGGATATAACCAATCCTTCGATTACTCATCCTTCGACACAAACATATTACAACCAATGTGCTAACTGTTTGGTCAAGTCAAACCAGGAGGATGGTTGACTTGGTCAAACTTACATCGAACGCACATATTAACAGACCTAAGACGTAAACCAGACTAACACAAGACATCGTTTTGTATCATGACGAAATACAGACAAAGTACAGACACAAGTGCACCAACAAACTCCCCCTTGGCTGTAACTTTGTCTCGATTTTCGTGTCTTCAAGTCTTTGACGTCCTTTCAAGTCTTCAATGTCGGAGGATCTTTAAAGTCTTCACACGTCGTAAGCAGAAAGTGTATCAACAAACTCCCCATTTAATTTAGGAAGTGTGTTAACAAACTCCCCCTTAGAATGAACTCTCCATTGAGTCATGCTTGTGAATCTTTTGAACTTCAATTCTTTAGATCCTTGTGGTGTGGATGAGAGGTCAGCAGCAGCTCGATCATTTTATCCTTTGAGTGCCTCCACTTCGTGTCTTCATTCCAAAGCTTGTCATCGGACATGTTCTCCTCACCTTTAGCATCTGCACATGCAAGAAAGCTAAACGCATAATGAGAACAACCGCTTGGAATATAGTTAACACTTAAACAAAAGACACATATGAGATCAAATCTCAATCAAACACCAACCGACAACAGTTTGAAAGTTTAGAAAATGTACAATTTTAATCCTTTAACTTTCAAAATATGTTAACTTCGACCATTTATGAAGGTGCAATTGTTTTCCGGCTTATAATCAGGATTTTGGGTAGGACAGACTCGAGTTCCAACATCAGTCAATCATAAATAAACTAGAAGCAAAATCTTTTTGGATTTTATAAAGTTTATATTAAAACACACCTAAAATCTTTTTGGAATTTTCATTTTTCAAAAGTAAAGACGGAAAACAATAAATAAATATATACAAAGATACAGAAACGATAAGCAGTAACCAAATATTTACAGACATTTTTTTTTTTTTGAGTTTCGAGGGTAAGAGAATCATATCAGTGTACGGTCATGTCAAAACACTCTCTTTGTTCAATTAATTAACATTAAGATAAGCATCCTATAACAATTATCGGTATTGTTGTCCACATAAGCTCAACTTATCAGATGTAATCATGGCGAGGGGATACGTTAAGGTATGATTTATACTTACCGACCGGTGTTCATCCACATCACGACACATTCCCGTATCAAGGTATGCACGAGGGTTCATCTTACCGGTGAGTATACCGATTATCATCTGTTTAACCGTATATGATGTGAGAAACTCACTTATTTTGATTTGAAAACAAGCCCTATGTGATATAATCACTTATTGATGAGGAACTTGATTTTCGATGCATGAAGGCACAAGAGCAAGTCCGTGAACAGGTCAGTACTTTCGTACAGCAGAGAGACGAACTTGACTCCCGGATGAATGTGATATATTATCACTTATTTTGGGACATGTGATTGTTTATCACTTATTGAGGTCGTATGCAAAATGTACACGTATGTATAGTATCATGGAAGATCTAGACTTGCGTCCCCGTTATTTTTCGGTAAAAGATACAACCATGATACCCAGATGATAAGCAGCATAAAGACCGAATATCTCAGAACCTCGGCAATCTCTCAAACGAAATTTCGGTACTAAGACCATATGCCAATGAATGGTTCCCACCTGGTCTTCAGTCGATTTAAGTTTATATCACCCTGCACACTTTAAAATGATTGTGAGCCTACCGATACATCTTATATAGAGCTGCTTATCGTTTTTCATTTAAGGTTTAAAGAGGTTTGGACAGACCACTGATGTACTATCATTTTCTCTTTTGCTCGCCAGGAAACTCATTTTTGCTTTTCTATTGTTTTTGTGTTTTTGGAAATTTTTCAAAGTTGGATTTACTCCCCCTAAAATCAATAAACTAAGATAGAATTTAAAAACACAAAGGTATTTACAAAAATGATTTTCCGATGTTGGTTAACTCATGTTTTACCTCAATGCCGTTTACCAAAATTAATTTTGAATCAGAAATGATGTACCGAATTTTGGAAAAATCAGTTGGCATGTCGGTAAGCTGTGCGGACCATGACAACATTGTCTGGCCAAAGAGTGCTGTACGAGATAATAATTCAAAAAGCGGCTAAAATATCGACAAGTAAAAGAGAGATTAGAATTTTAAAACCGTATCCTTCAACTGCTTCGTGCATTGACAGGAATCTGAGTGCTCTCCCAAACTGGATATCCACCCGGTGTGGATTTCAAAGTCGATTTTGTAGTTACTTAGAAATCTCTTCACAGCAACAAGATCATAAACCTACGGGTCCGGTTGGTCTTCCACATTGCACCAGCGAAGGTCTTTGACTTTCTCTTTGAGAAGTAGTGTGCGGTTGTTCAATCCATGCCAAGGCTCCGCACACCCGATTGGTTTGTTCAACAAACACATTTTCTTCAATCACACCACGAAGAAATGTACACTGCATGTTCATTTTGTCGATTGTGAACTTCAGACGTGCTGCAGGTGCGTACATTTTACGTGAATCTATCCCGGGGACCCGATTAAAGCCTTTAACAATCACTCTTTTGAAATGATTTTCATTTTGTCGAAGTTATCAATTTCTTTCGACGGACAACTCTGTTTCCCTTTTTCTTTTTCTTTTCATCAAAAGCAACAATTTCTTCTGTCGCCTATCTTGTGTAAGAACGCTCCACTATCAACAATCTTACGACTATCGAAAGTTCCTCCTGGAATATCCTACACACTCACTTAACTTATCAGATTGAGAGGGGGACCCAAGCCTTTGTGGACTTGGGTCGTCCTTGATCATTAATGAAAGTGATCTCAATCACTCGATGATTAGGAAATAGAACTTGTGGTGCTCCCCCTGATTGAATTACCTGCTTTTGCTTCCAAGCTGTTTGTCCTTTACCAGTATTTGAATTTATTGTTTTAGCATTTACTGGTTTTACAGTTTCAGATTTTGCTTGTACAGGTTTTTCTTCCTTGACCTTTGATTTTAAGGCCTTTTCAATTACCTTTTGATTCTTTTGCCTTAACTTCTTTTCCCTTTCTTTCAAGACACGTGGGTCTTGTTTCGGGGAAACTGATCGTTTTCGGTAATCGATTTCTTGGGGAGCACTCGTTTTTGACTTCAGCTTCTGCACGTGTGGGCAATATCTTACAATATGCCCAACTGTCCCACATTCAAAACATGTTCTCCGCTCTACAAACTTCGGAGAAACATGTTGATGACCAGACGGAGAACCAGACAATGAACTCTGTGATCTAGACGTGCTTGGACCTAAATCACATCCGTTGGTGTGTTGGGTGTAATTATTCTGATCATTTCGTTTTAAAATTCTAACTTGTTTTATAAAATCAATGTTAGATTTATCCTGAAATGTTTCAAGTTTGTCTGAACCCGTGGATCCAACAAAGTTCATTTTCGGTTCTCGTTTCTTAACAGGAGCTCTTTTGTTCTGCACCTTTTGTTGTTGAACCTTTGGTTGTTTAGTCTTAGTCTGCTGAACTTTAGGTGCTTGAACATTCTTGTTCTGAGCCTTCTTTCCCTGTACCTTACCCTTTCTGGAGTTGACTTGTTGTTTTCGCTCAATTGGTAGTTTTTGGTTTCCGTATTGTTTTCTAACTTGTTCACACGGAATTGGATCACATTGAGTGACGGTAACTTTGCCACTTTTGTTCCCCAAAAACTTGTCAGTACATCCTTCAAAAATTTGCTCAATTAAATCTTGATTTACATTTTTAATTGGAAAATCTTTGTTAGAGTAAATTTTGTTATCTCCTTTGAGCGTGTACAACAGGTTATTCTCTTCACTGCTAGATACAAGGGACTCTATTGATTTTGACATTTCAGTCTTACTCGGTTTCACTGGTGGATCACACAGGATGTGATTCTCGATTGGAATGTCTGTTGTAACCGAGTTAGACTGTTGTTTCACAAATTCTTCAGATTCATCATCCGAAGAATCAGCATCCTCAACAATGGGAAGACTCTGTTCCTTAACACACGATGAATCTGTCACATTCTCAGATTCAGATTCAGATTCAGATTCTGATTGACCCGAGGATGATGTACCAGTTGTGAACCCGAGGCCTGCTACAAAGTCATCTAGATCGAGTGGCACAGTGGGTTCAAAACGGGGCATATCCTCGTCATCAGGCAATTTGGAGTAATTGTGATTCATTGGGGGAGGACATGATTTGAATCCAATACATCTTGCATCCCCCTTTTTCTTTTGAACGTCAATGATGTGATCCAATACATAGCGGGAATTGGAATAGCTTTCCAGTTTCTGCTTAATTGTCTCACATTCACATCGAGCTGTTGCCAACTCTACCATTTGCTTTTCAATTGTGTCAATAAGATTATTGTTAGCATGTTGTTTGCGCAAAACAGCCTTTTGTAATTCTGAAACATCATGTCTTAATGACGCAATTGTTGCTTTAAATTCCTTTTCATTTCTGGTTAAAAACAAGTTAGCTTCAGTTGCTTTAGAAAGATCTACAATCAATTCTTGATTGTGTTTGTATGTGACTTCAAACTGACTTTCCTTTTCAGCATATTTCAAACACTTTGCACATTCAATAGGAACAGAAACAGAGTCAGAATTAGTATCACATACCTGAGAAGTCTGACCTTCTACGTGAGCCATAAAGCAGATTTCTCGGAAGAACTGAGCAAGCTTCTCGGAAGTTCCAGCAGAGTTCTTCTCCATCTTCAGAGAAGAACTGAGCAAGCTTCTCGGAAGTTCCAGCAGATTTCTGGCAAAGAATAGATCTCCTCTTGCATAATGCTTCAGCTTCAGCCAAAAGCTCATCAACTTCCAAATCTAAAGCATCACTTGATAAATCACCAGCATCATGTGATTCCCCATTCATGCTCCCACTATAACCCGAACTATCTTCATCTTCTGAAGATTCACCAGCAGACACGGGTTATACTACCTTCTCAATCACTTTAGCATAACATGTTGTTCCACCATTTCCTCCTTCTCCAAGCTGAAGGTTCCAATTGCAGATTTCATCAGCTTGAACAACCAATCCTGTGTGGGGATTAGTGTTTGTGGATCCAGATGCATTTCCTCCAACGTGAACTATTGATCTGTCAGAATTGTTTCTGAAGGGATTCTGATTTCCTTGCTTAGGTGGCTTCTGACACTCCCGTTTGAAGTGACCCTTTTCACCACAATTGAAGCAAGTGACAGCATTCTTATCAAAACCATACTTGGTGTTGTTGTTTCTATTCAAGTCGGTTCTCCCCGTCCTTTCCATAAACTCCTTTGCTCTTCGAATTGCACTAGCAAGAGCCCATTTGATATCCATCATTTCAAACTCTTCTCTATCCACTTGCTGATAATCTTCATTGGTTAGATTGATATTCCCAATCTGACCTGCGACCAATCCACAATAAGCACTAACCAAGGTGTTCAACATCTCCATATGCTCCTTGGCTATTTCGACACTGACTTTGGAAAAGTTGGAAGTGTCTAATCTGACTGTGTTCGGATTGGAAGTGGCTTGAAAGTTTGAGGAGCTTCCATAAAACCCTTGCTGTTGCGGTTGTTGCTGCTGAGCTGTCGGTTGCACATCCTGTTGTAGAGAAGAAGAAACTGGTCTTGAATACATCGTGTATGCTGAAGGATCAAACTGATCTGTTGTGGAAGATCCGGTGTTTGAGATGAAGGCTGTTTGAAGCTTTGCATGTTGAGAGGCTGGTTTTTCTCCACTGATACCTCCTGCAATCCCAAAGTACATCTCTGGATTTTGAGGAGTTAGTGTTCTTTTTGCCTTAAGCTTTTCTTCTACATCCTTGTTCTCCAATTTTTGAATTAACTCATAAACGGTGATTGTGTCTAGAACACCATTTTCTTTGAGAATTTCAAGATAACCACTCCACTTTGCTGGTAAGCTATCAGCGAATCTCTTCACCATTTCTTGTGGAGTGGCAGTGACTCTAAAACCAAACATCTCGCTCAACAAGTGATGGAACCTTGTAGATAACTCTGCCAAAGTCTCATTCTCCATACACGTGAATCCTTCAAACTCTTTCTTCAGTAATTCTTGCTTGATCTTTCTAGATTGAGCATTTCCTTCACATCGTAACGTGAGCATATCCCACAAGCTTTTAGTAGTCGTGCAGTAAACAAACTGGTGGTAAATGTCTCTGTGAAGAGCTTGTGTGAGAATCATGAATGCTTTCTTTTCTAACTCAAATTTCTTCTTATCATCATCAGACATAGTGCTGTAAGTTTCTGGATTAGATCCTGCAACTTCCAAATCATTGTCAAATGCGGTGAAGAAGCACATCCATAGATCTTGACCTTGCCCCTGAACATAAGTTCTCAGCCTTTCTTTCCACCATCCCCAATCATTAATGTGATTTAGCTTTGGCGGTTTTGTGCTTGTACCAGTTTCACTGTCGTTCTGCATCATAGTTTGAATGTTGCTGCTTTGATTTGTGACTAATGCCCATTGATTTGCAGTTATCATTGCAGCTTGAGGTGGGGCAATAGCCTGCATCCATGCAGTTTTGTTGAAATCTGACGCAGATTGCGTAGCTGATGATTTTGGAGTCAAAGTTGTTTGAGTCCACGCAGTTGGATCCCACTGACCGTTTGTTCCCATTTTGTAAAGAAAATTAATAATCACAAACTATGTTAATATCTCGAATGATAACAACCAGCCGAAGGAACCTTGATCGAAAGATCTGAAACAGTGTTCGAAGGAAACTTGTTAAACTTAAACAGACAAGTATCGAAGGAAAAGAACTTGTTCGAAGGATCAACAGTGTTCGAAAGATCACTGTTGAGTTTCGAACAAAGATTTCGAAAGACTCTCCAATCGAAGGATCCTTGTCTTTCGAATAAGACCTGTAGACCGAAAGATGTATGCTTCGAAAAGATTCCTTGGATCGAAGGATAAGTCACAGACTTTGAAGGATGTTCGAAGGATGATAATCTATCGAACCTCCTTTGATCGAAAGATGATCTTTCGACTTCGAAGGATATCCTTCGATCTGCACTGACACAGTTGACAAACGGTGACAGGTTGGTGAAAAAGGTGACAAGTTGGTAGAAACTTTCGGCAGAAGGTATGCTCAGGCCATACTTTCTGCCAAAACCAGATTTGAACAATTAAAATATTGCCAAGTAAAACAAGGTTCTGAACCAGAAACCGGTCACCGGAGTAAGCCGGAATTTGGCCGGAAAATACCAACTTTCTTAAAAACAAGTTTTTAAGTTACCCAAACCGCCCTTTAACACACCCGGATAGTTTAGAACACGTTTTAACGTCTGAAAAAGCGAGAACAACAGTAAAAACGGGTGCTAAACCATGTGAGTTTTTGTCCAAAATCTTGTATAAACTCGGTTTTTAACAAGGAAAAGAGCCACGGCTCTGATACCACTTGTAGGTCCCTTGGAGGTTGAGGTCAAACCTATTCCTTGTTATGATTAACACACTAGCAAGTGCGGAATCCAAGCTAGAATGCAAACCGAGATCGAAGACGACAACACACGACACGCAAGATTCACCGATTAACACCTCTGTATTAATACGTATGAAAAGATCAGTTACAAGCTCAATGTTTACAGATGTATTCTATAAACTCTCAAAGTTCTCTCGTGTGTGTGTGTGCTCTCAATTGTCTTCTCTCTGTGTCTACACTGAAGTGAACACAACACATGGGTATTTATACCCAACACAGCTCGTCTGGTCGAAGGATCAGTTAGACTGATCGAAGGATCATCTATCGACCAGAAACCTACCGAAGGATCACATATACCTCGAAGGATGATATCCTTCGAGGTCCATCAGCATCCATCGAAGGTTTATCTTTCGAGCTCATCGAAGGATATAACCAATCCTTCGATTACTCATCCTTCGACACAAACATATTACAACCAATGTGCTAACTGTTTGGTCAAGTCAAACCAGGAGGATGGTTGACTTGGTCAAACTTACATCGAACGCACATATTAACAGACCTAAGACGTAAACCAGACTAACACAAGACATCGTTTTGTATCATGACGAAATACAGACAAAGTACAGACACAAGTGCACCAACACTACTTAAACGACGTGACCATAAGGTATAACCTCGGAAGGTTATTCCCTATACAACTATGGTCACCTAAAGTGTTTGGTCGAATCCTAATGATCGACCAAATGGGTTGGGTTCGAAAGCATAAGCGATTGATTAGATCGCTTTCCCTTACGACCCTAGACAAGCACAAATCTAAAAGTGACGAGCTAAACATGCTAGAAAATGTTTAGTTAAGTTAGAAAACAGTTTTTGATATCAAAACAAATGGTTTTGATACCCTTGAGTAGTTTGGTTACAAAATACGCAAGAACACGCATTTTTCCCGAAACTACGACTCGTCACTGAGCCTAGATAACGTGGTAATCAGTAGGTATAGTCACTAGGGACTATAACCATCGTGATTACGCTCACGTTATGAAGTTCAAACGAACTTCGCATTGACCATAAACTAGTCAATGCAGAAAGTCAAACGCAGTTTGACTTTCAAGCTAAAAACGCATAAAAGAACGAAGGAACACTTACAAAGGGTCCCCGCAAGTATTTGATCCGATTCTCTCTCAGGTAGGAAGCATATACTTCCACTTAGAGAGCATGAATCAGATTCAAATTGTGGGTTTTGCAAATGAGAATGGAGGGGTATTTATAGTTTTCGTACAACCGTTAGGATCGTTTCTTGAAAACCGAGATTTAATCCTAGCCGTACACATCGAGCCCATTGTTTTAGAAAACCAGGGGAGCCCCTAGAAATGCTCAAAACCATGTGCACAAGTGTGGAGCAGCTAGATCAAGCTGGAATCAACATTCTGCTGATCTGGGGGTGCCTTACGGACCGTAAGCTGGTCTGCAGACCAGCAACTTTCAAAGTTGTCAGTTTTGGTCCCTGTGCGCGTATGGTCGTGTTTTGGCACTTCTAACACCCGTCAAACCCATTTTTAAGCTCCATAAGGATTTTAAAGTATAGGGAACATGAAACATGCTCAAAAATATGTCGGATGTCGGTTCGTTTGGTCGTACGATCGCGATGTTTGCTTAATTACGACGGAATGCGCATAAGCGCGAAAAACGATCCAAATTGCGCGACGAATGGATTTTTCTTATGCTAAACACTAAAATAAAATATTTTAATGCTTACATAAATTTTTGGATGTCCGGATGTATTCAGAACGTAAATTATGCGCGAAAATGCAAACTTATGCACTTTTTGACGCTTTTAGTCCTTGAATGAGCATAAAGTTTATTTTAGCACACCGAACTCCTTAAAGCCTATTTCTAAGCTATGTAAAGGATATTTAGGGTGTGTTTAACTTATGGTCATGTTTCGGAATGTTCGTTACAGTTCAAATTGGCGTACTTTCGCAATTTGTCAATTTTAGTCCCTGTAAGCGAATAGACTTGATTTTGCCATACCAAAGCCTTCAAAACTTATTTCAAAGTTATGTAAAGGTTATTTAAGGTATGTTAAGCATATGTCGATGTTCTGGAGTATTTGTTGCGTTAAACTGATTACGTTTATGCACCAGTTTGTGTATAATCCTCCAGAAAGCGATATAGAGTTTGAAATTGGATAAAAGTCAAAACATGAAAAATGTCAAACATAAACAAACAAACATTGGGATCAAAATAACTTTATTTCAGTGATAACTGAACTGTTTACAATGATTACAAGCACAGATGTCACAGCTCACTCCTCTCATTTGAGGAATAGTGTGACCTTTCATTTTTTATATGTGGAAGAATGTGGGATAGAGTGGGACTTAGGATGGGACGAACCTGATCCTTTTAAATTAGCTATGAAATTTTCCATAGCTTTGTCAACCTCAGCGGTAATCAAGGCCTGAAGGTTGCTTCCTTTGCCTTCGCGGGTAGTATTTATATTATCATTGTGCCCGCCATTGGAATCATCAGAGTTCTGATTTGCCATATCTATGGAAACTTTGGGCTACAAGCCAATAACAGATGATTGCTTAGTGCAGTATATAATAATTGGTCATCGAATTTGATGACTTGAAAAATTTTTCAGCCTTGGTATTATTAAACCATATAGGCAATAAGGTTTGGATATGTATATCCTTCACCTATTCGGGCTAGTGTGCACAAAGTCACAACTTCCTAAATATGATTTAACATTTCAAATGAATGTTAAATGAAATAAATAAAATATATCTAGCCGCGGTCTAATAGGACCATCTACGGCTATGAGGCTTGGACATAGTCCACCACCTATTTGACAGTGAACCATAAGGTTACAACTGCCTAATGATTTAACAATTATATTTAGCCACGGTCTTAAAGGACCATTAAAGGCTATGAGGCTTGGATATAGTCTACCACCTTTTGGACAGTGGATCATAAAGTCACAACTGCCATTGTCGCATTTGACAATTTATAGTTTATTAATATATAAGCTGCAATCTCATTTGATCAACTTGCTATAAGGCTTGGGCATAGTCCACCACCTTTGGACAGGGAGCCATATGGCCACAACTGTCATTGTCTCAATTGATAATAAAATATAGCCCATAGGCAAATCATTTGACATCACATAGGATGTTAAAAATAAATGGTCATCGTATTGATGATATTAGCCATGACCTTATTTGATCATATAGACTATAAGGCTTGGACATAGTCCACCACCTTTATAGTCAGTGTGATTCCTCAATATCACACTGCCAGGAATATTAACATTCTTGTATGTTAATAAAGTATGAATGTCTTAATGGTTTAACAATAACACACACATATATATATAGGGAGCCGCTAAAATAAGAACCACCTCCAGTTGTAAGAACCATGAGAACCACTCTCCACCAATCATATTCTGCCAACCAAAAGGGTAGTTTGGTCTTTTACCCCAAATGTCAAATTCATCCCCTCTCTCCACAACTAATATACAATGTCAGATCATCTTTTTTGTTTTCTTTCAACTTATCTCTATAACTCATTTGAAACCCCTCATCCTCTCCATTGATGAAGCCTCTCATCTGCCACCACACCCCCACCGGCGGCCCCAAACACCACACCCCTCCAGCTGCCCTCTCATTTTCCGGCGTCCCCCTCGTTTCTCTGGCGCCCCTCCGATCTGCAACCCATCTCTCATCACCTCCAAACCCCTCCGATCTGCATCCTATCTAAGATCTGTAAAAAGAGATGGTGGCTGCAACCGATTCAAAGACGACCGGTGAAGCGCAATTTTGTGGTGGTGCGGTTTGCGGTGGTGGCGACTGAGCCGACACGTTCTTTCTCTGGCGAAAGTGTTTGACATAATAGGGGGCGGATGGGTTTGTTTTCTTCTAAATTTCTTGTTGTTTAGCAAAATAGTTACGAGTTCATAAAAATCCTCTTTAGATTTAACTAAAGTTACTTGATTTCATATGGGTTTTTCAATCTGGATCTGAGTTTTCTGATTTTTTTTTTTTTTGACTTAATGTTTTGAATTTTATATGTTTTCCACAAGTTTTTAGCCTAGGTTTTTCATGATCTGGGTTCCGTTGAGGGGTTAAAGTTAGATCTAGTTTAATGATGTACAGTTTCATGTAAATTGTGTGGTTTGTTTTGCTGTATAATAGTCCTATAATTTGTTGTGTAATGATGCTGAAATTTGCTTTAAATAGTGTTATAACTTGTTGTCAAGTTTGCTGAAATTGTTTTATTTTGCTAAAGGGGGTATTGTTTTGCTGAAAATTGGGGGTATTTGTTTTGATGTGTATATTTTAGCTGTGAAATGATGCTGAAATCTGCTGTATATAGTTTGAATATTTGTTGAATGATGCAGGTTGTTTGATTCTCCTGGGTTTTGATCTGTTTGGGTTGGGCGGCGATGATGATGCAAAAAAAACGTAGATTTTTATGACGATGGCGCGACAAGGTCGGCGGATGGTAGGTTTTTTGAACCTGCAACCCCACTATTGCAGCCTTTTGATCATCGGATAATCTGAGCCAAACCCTGTTTTTTTTTCGTGATACACTTTGTTTTGACGGTGTTGGTTTTTTATTTTTCCCCCATAGGCGATGATGATAATAATATATCTTAGACACCTCCCGAGTTTGCGATTTCTGGGTGCGTTCGTTTTTGCGTAAAAAAGTTTTTGTTAAAAAAAAGTTAAACCGTAAACTTTTTTAACGTAAAACGTAAACTTTTTTAAACATAAAAAGGTAAAACGTAAAACGTTAAAATATTTACATAAAACGTAAAAAGTTCTACGTAAAACGTAAAAAGTTCTACGTAAAACGTAAAACGAAAAAAGTTTTAGGTAAAACGTAAAACGGAAAATTTTTAACGGAAAACTTTAAACGTAAAACGTAAACTTTAAACGTAAAACGTAAACTTCTATGTAAAACGTAAAACTTTTTTATGTCAATTGTAAAAACGGGACATAAAAACGGAACGCTAAAAAACGATGCGTAAAACAGGGAATAAAAAACCGCACGTAAAAACCCGGTCGCAAAAATGGCTTGAAAAAACGGGGCGTAAAAAAACGGCGCGTAAAAATAGGACGCTAAAACGACGCATAAAAACGGGACGTAAAAAATGAGGCGTAAAAACGGCTTGTAAAATCGTGACGTAAAAAACGGCGCGGCAAAAAACGGTGCGTAAAACCAGCCATAAAAACGGCACTTAAAAACCCGGTCGCAAAAAACGGCGTGAAAAAATGGAGCGTAAAACGGGTCATAAAAAACGCGCGTAAAAAACGGGTGGTAAAAAAACGCACGTAAAATTTTTTTTATCAAAAAATCTGATTTCAATATGTTGTTTAATAAAAAAAATCTGATTTTAGAAAAAAAAAACATTTAATGCAATAGGTACAAAAATGTATTAAAAAACAATAAAACTAATAAGACCAAAAAAACAAAATTACTTAAATACCCTTTTTAATTAAAATATTAAAGACATAATAAGACAAAAAATACTTAATATTATTTTTAAATATTTTTAATCTCATCCATCCATCTTCTTGATCTAATGGCCAGAAAGTGGTTCTGTTAGTGCACTACGTCTATTGACTTCGTCTTGTATCATGTAATAGGATAGAATAGGATATTCAGTGCACGAGGTTCGAGTAATTGAGAAATGAGGTTTAAGTGAAGATTTCGCTTGAAACTGATTATGTGACATTTCAAGCGAAATCACACACAACAGATTTCGCTTGAACATGTTTTGGTTTCTTTCAAGCGAAATCCATACCTCTATATATAGGGCACTTGTCATTTCATTTGGTACGCGACTTCCGAAAGTGTAACGAAGTGTTGCCGGTTTTCTGTCAGGTTGTAAACATTGTTATTATCAATACAAGCAACAGATTAAAGATTACAAGCTGTTTTCGTGTCCGGTTTACTGATTCCGCCTTTAAACTGGATGTAAAACTCTTCTGAACGACTCAGTCGGGTCAAACAACGATCCAACAAGTGGTATCAGAGCTCAGGAAGAAGAGTTTAGCTTGATATCATCTATTTTCTGACTTCTACACCTTCTTTTTCAATCTGGACGTGATTTCACGGTCAAAATGGTCTGAGTTTTTTCACCGAATGTGTAAAACCGTATTCTAACAAAGCCTTGAAAGTTTGAGACCGAAATTCAAAGTAAAAATGACAAAAACTGGACAGAAACTAGATTTCGCTTGAAAAAGTTCGTAGATTATAGTTGATTTCGCTTCAAAATCAGACAATTTGGCTTGTTTTTGGACTATTTCGCTTGAACATTTGAAGCGAAATAATGTTGAGAGTTTTCGCTTGAATCTGCTGGACTTGTTATTTTGGATTTCGCTTGAATTAGTTGAAGCGAAACTGATCTTGTGGGTTTTCGCTTGAACCAGAATTGGACATAGATTTCGATTGAACAAGTTGAAGCGAAATTGGATTGCTGAATTCGCTTGAAGTAGTTAGTCAAAAGATTTCGCTTGAAGTCTCATTCTGTTTCAACTTGAGATTTCGCTTGAGTTTCCTAGTTCGATTGAAAAGTGGAATTTTGTGTCGGATCATTTCACGACGATCAAGTGTCAGTCATTTTCAGTTTATTTGATATTTGATTGTACTGATTGGGTTTGTTTGATCAATCTGTCAGGTTTGCATTATGGCTGAGGAATTCTTCAATACGTTTTACAACGCATTCGCAACCGAATCGTCTGAGGCTTCAAATATTACACCAAAAACCATTTCTAAAGTGCTAAATGAAAATATCAAGAATGATAACTTTTACGGAACTCATTCAAAGACACCAGCTCTTGATAGCATTGAGGATTATACCTGGTGGAAATAACGCTTCATCAACTGGGCAAAGGCGTATGCTCATGAAAGTTGGTTTTGTTTGGAGTATGGGTATGAAAAACCAAAAGACGATAAAGGCGAAGATCTTGTATTCAAGAAATATACTAGAGAAGATAAAGCTGAATTTGGAGCTGAACAGAGAATGATAGCATTGATCCAGTCCGCAATCAGAAACGATATTTTTGCTTTACTAACTCATGACGGGTCATCTAAGTCTGTCTGGGAAGCTTTACGTGTTAAAGCTGAAGGGGGTAAACAGATTAAAAAGAACAAAATTGCTTTATTAAAGAAAGAATTTGATCTGTTTGATAACATAAAAGGAGAGTCAGTGAGACAAATGATTGAGAGATTTTGTCATCTTAAAATTGAATTGGAAAGATTACAGATAAATAAAACAAGAGAGGAATTGATAGACAAAGTGATTGAAGCGTTACCACGAGCTGATCAGTGGCAAACGTTTGTTTTTATTTTGAAAAATGATGTTGTGTATGATAATATTACTCTTGATGCTTTGTTTGAAAAGATTGAAAGTCATGATTTGGAGTTGCAGAAGCAAAACAAGATGACTGATTCTTCACATCAACAGAACGTTGGCTTGTACTACAAAAGCAGTGTGTTTTCTGATAAAGGCGTTGGTTCACCAAAAACAGCACTTAGTGGTGAAAAGATGAAAGAACCACCAACAACGTCAACAAATCATCATTCTGGATATCATTCATCTTCAAAGACAAATTCTGATGAATCTGAAGAAATTCTGTGCAACATTGCTCTTAAACTGAAGAATTCTCCTGCAATGAGCATCAATGCAGCAAAGCAGCAAATGAGTTTTCTTGCATCTGTTTTGGAGTCATATGAAGGTCTAGTAGCTGGCAAAATTGGAAACTCCGAATTGACCAAAGAAGACTACGACCAGATTGATCCAGAAGAGATGGAGCTCATTGACATTCGTTGGTGTTTAGCTAGTTGTATTCGAAGAGCTCAGAGGTATATGGAGATTACCGGGAAACAATCACTTGGAGGTGCTTCAACAAAGCTTGGATTTGACAAATCCAAAGTGACCTGCTTCAAATGCAAGCAAAAGGGTCATTTCAAAAGAGAATGCAGAAATTCTGAAGTTGGTGAAAGAAATGAACGTCCTTTCAACGATGATTATTATCGAAAGGCGATCTACCATCGAAGCAGAGAAGAGCCAAAGTTGATTGAAGATAAACCGAAAGAGAAATCAAGAGCTTATGCTGTAATTTACGAGGATGAAGGATTTGATTGGAGTACAGTTTGTCCAGAAGAAGATCGCTTAGAAAATGTTCGTAAAACAGCTCACGGGAGAGCTATGACAGAAGAAAGAAAGTTTGTTTTTGTTGCTGAGATTCAAGATGAAAACAAAGACAAAGACACTACTGAAATCCATGAAGAAAAAGTTGAGATCAAAGAGAAAACTCGGGAAGAGATCTTAAGTGAGAAGACTTACAGAGAAAGAAATGTGGTCTACAACAGAATGGATGATATGCAGGAGGAGTATGAGATGGCTGTCGGTAGCAAAAGATGGGATAAAAAGAGAGAATGCTACTATAACAGAGAAGGAGAACCGGTTGTTCCCAAGAAAGACATAATCTTCGATGATGTTCTTCTTGCAGTCCCGTTAAGAGCTGAATACTATAGAAGAGTATTGAAAGATGACACATACGCTAAGAGATATGAGAAGGATATCAGATATGCCATGTTATCATGTCTAAGAAAAAGGGACGAAGAGAGAATGAAGAAGAATGTTGAAGAAATGGTGAACAATCTGAAGAAAGTTGCTGAAGAGGTTAACACAGAAACTGTTGAAGTTGAAGCTGTGAAGGAAATCAAAAGTGAAGAAGTTGTTGTGAATGAAGAGGTTGAGAAAGCTGTTACTGAAGAACAGCAGATTGAAGAAGAGGTGAAGAAAGAAGAAAAGAATGAGAATTTGGAAGTTGGTGATGAAGTTGGTGTTGAAGAAAAGCAGGATGTTGATAAGCAGACAGAGGTTGCTGAAAACACCGAAGTGACAATCACTGAGGTAAATTCTGATTCCGAAAACTTGAAACTGATTGATCAGTGCAAGAAATGCATGGAATCATGCAGAGCTTGTACTGAAAAAGATGAGCAATTTAGAACAAGAGATCTTGAGTTCACAAAAATTGAAAAGATTTTCAAAGAAAAATGCAAAGAAATGCTAGAAAAATAAAAAGTTTTTAAAGAAAATGATGAGAAACTTTCAGGAAAATGTAACAAATTAGAGAAAGAAAATGAAGTTTTGAAAGAAAATGTTTTGAAAATGACAAATGAATGTGAACAAAAAGAAATTGCTTGTCAAGAAATGAAAAAGGAATATGACTCAATGAAATTATCATATCAGATTACGAAAGAGTCATATGATAAAGTAAAAGATGAAATGAAATATGCTCAATCAAGAATGAATTATATGTCTGAAACAACCAAAGAGCTTAAACGAATGTATTCTATAAAACAAGATGTTGTTAATTCCTATATTGAGGATGTTGCTAAGTTAAAGCGACAAATTGCTGATTTAGAACAGGATAACAACAAGTTAAAGAGTTACCACGTGTCGTCATATGTGCTTGAACGAATTTTCAATATAAAACCGGGTGATGGTGAGTCTGAGCAGAATAAGAAAGGTATTGGTTCAGAGTTTCATCAAGTTCCACCACCGGGAAAATTTGCATTTTATGATGAGGAAAAGGTCGAAAAAGCTTTCAACATGGTTGATCAATTGCCAGACAACATTGACATAACCTATTCCAAATCTGATGATTCTCATGATTCAGAGGTGGTAGGTAAAGTCGTTGAAAGTGTGTTGAAAGAAGAGTCGGTTGATACAGGTAAATCTGAATCACAGGATGAAAATGAAGGAAATCTTCATGATGGTGATCTGAAAAACACAAAATCCGAGAAAAATTTGAATGATGATTCAAAAGGATTGGTTTATACCATGATTGGATCGGATAAATTGTTCTTAGATGTTGTATTCCCGATTCAGAATGTGATTTCATAAAAAGTCGACAAAGTTTTCAAAATGGTTGAGATTGAGAAGTCTGAAATTTCAAAGTTTGTCGGTAAGAGTCATAGAGGTTCGTATACCAAACCTGGTTTCAAAAAGAAGAACATGAAGGCTGGGTTGGGTTATAAGAAGAAACAACATTGGAACAAAAACGAGAAGCCGGATTTTCAAGCAAAAATGAGTTTTGTTCAAGGAGGCAGTTTAGAAAAAGAAAAAGAATTCAAAATGAAACAGTCTAATGATGAATTCTTTGCTAAAAAGCAAAAGCAACAACCACAGGTTAAAGATGTGTCCATGAGAATATGTTTCAAATGTGATCAAAAAGGACATCTTGCACGCAAGTGTCCTAATCTAAAACCAGTGGATGTTGACAAAAAGAAGATTGATGCTGAGAAACAAAAATCTGAGAATGTGAGACAAAGGTCAACCAGATTTGACTCGAAACAGACTTGGAGGTACAATACAAACAAGTTTGCTTCAAATCAAAATTGGAAATTAAACCAGAACAGGTTTGATTCAATACAGACCTGGAATTCTCACACACCCAGATTCAGAACAACACAAAATTGGAAAACAACTGTTGATATGACAAAACCTCAAGAGTTTTGGAAACCAAGAGTTGTTGTTCAAAATCAAAATGTTCAAAAAGTTTCACATTTTTACAAACGAGGTACACCAAAAGGTCAGACATGGTCTGTTAAGAAACAAGTTGATTTGGTAAAAGATGAGAAAGTTGAAGTTAAAATTGAGAAAGTTTTTGTGAAAAATGACAAAGAATTTTCAGCACTGAATGAAAATTATTGTGTTGAAATGCCTAAGGTTCAACAGACCTGGGCTAAATTGTTCAAGTAATTCAGTTAGTTGAATGTGCAGGTGCTCAACAATTCTGAAGATTGTAAAATTGGAACTTGGAGCAGCCTGGCACAACAACAAGGAGAGGAGGCTGCTGGATCCTGTGTTGGTTGAAACAGGAAGTTTATATGTTTTCTGTAAATAAATAAACAATATTTCAAAAATCCTAAAAATTGGAAAACTTAAAAACCAAAAATATGTTTGTTTTTAATTTTTGTCAAATATTCAAAAATTACAAAAAAAAAATATGTTTTGATTGAATATGCCGAAACCCTCACGGCTGAACAAACATGATTACTTTCATCAGATTGAAAAATGGTTTTCAAACTGTTAAGATCAATGGGTTGTAAATCATGGGGGTACTTTATATTAGATTTTCTGCAATTCAGTACACTTTTAGCAGAAAATGGATGGCGAGACAAAGCTATCAGTATTGGTTGTCAAATTTTCTTTATGTGATTTTGTATTTTAGGGGGAGTAATATTGTCAGAAAATACAAAAACATTTGAAAATTTGAAAAAGTCAAAAACATGATAAAATTCAGAAATTGAGTTTTTGCGTAAAAAGAGGAAATGATAGTACATCAGTAGACAGTTACAGTATGCTAAAGAAATGGAAAGTTTAAATGTGTTAAACGATCTCACCGTGGATGTGTCGGTAGATTTTTATACATTTAGTAAACTTTTTCGGGATATAAACCTAAATTCAAATACTTACTTATTTCGTGGGGAACACTACTTGGATATATAGGTAACCCCTGAAATCTCGTTTGAAAGGTCTCATAATCTGATATACTAGGTCTTTATACTCAATGATGTCTGGGGTATTATTCCGGGACTTCTGCTGAACGGTAGTTCTGACCTAGTCCTTGGATAATGCTTTCTGCAATGCTTGAAACATAGCATTAAACCCTCAGCATGCCGATGAAACAATAAAATTGATAGTCGCTGCTGTTGTAAGCAAAAAGATCCTCTAAAGGGGACATACCGTAAAGTCGAAGCTGATATCTCTCTGCGTATACGGAAGTATCGACCTGAGATCCCTCGGCCCTCGCATACCTAATTTATGTACAGATATCATTGTAGTATACTCACCTGTAAGACTGATTATTGGGATTCTGGATACGGGAGTATATTCAAGAGGTGGGACACATGAATAGGTTTAAGTTCATAAGACATCTAATTCGTATCCTGAATCAGTTGAAATTTGTATGAAAATTTAAGTGGATCAGTATATCGACAATCTAAGTGAATTGTTTAATTCTTACTGTGAAATTAAGCTCAACGGTACTTGTGACTTGTCATAAACTGATATGATCCTCTGACGCATACTCAAACAAAAATATTGTCTGTAAATATGTTTGTACATATTTTTTTACTGCTTTATATTTTCAGAAAATACAAAAAGATTTTGATTTTTGCTTTATTTTCGACAACTGATGTCTGAGTGCTGAGTTTCAAAATCTAAGTAAGCTGATTGTGTTTCTGAAAATAAAACAAGTTCATTAATTTGAAACTTGAAGTTTTTAAATCAAAAATTCAAAAACAGTTTGTGATATCTCCAAGGTCATTAGTTTGGACTTGGATGATTAACTGTGAGGGAGTTGGATTCTTTAATACTGCTAAATCTATACAGTTTGTTGATAGGGGAAGTGGATTAGAGAATTTGTTTGAGAATTCAAAATGCTGTTACTCATAAATGTTTGAGAAATTGCAGATGATAGTCCAGACTACGATCCTGAGAGCTGAGTCTAAGGGGGAGTCTGAAGACAAGCTGAAAGTTAGGAGCTTGTATCTGGAAAGCTAGGTGTCGATCCCAAAGCACGGAAGCTTAACGAAAGGGGGAGCCTGAAGCTGATAGAAGAAGAGAAAGATTATTAGATGCTTACAATGTTACAACTTAAATGAGAAGGCAGAATGATCAAGACTGAAGAAGGTGTCATAACAGAGAATAGTCACTGAGGACTTCGTCAATATCCGAGGGGGAGTCTGTTAGTGCACTACGTCTATTGACTTCGTCTTGTATCATGTAATAGGATAGAATAGGATATTCAGTGCACGAGGTTCGAGTAATTGAGAAATGAGGTTTAAGTGAAGATTTCGCTTGAAACTGATTATGTGACATTTCAAGCGAAATCACACACAACAGATTTCGCTTGAACATGTTTTGGTTTCTTTCAAGCGAAATCCATACCTCTATATATAGGGCACTTGTCATTTCATTTGGTACGCGACTTCCGAAAGTGTAACGAAGTGCTGCCGGTTTTCTGTCAGGTTGTAAACATTGTTATTATCAATACAAGCAACAGATTAAAGATTACAAGTTGTTTTCGTGTCCGGTTTACTGATTCCGCCTTTAAACTGGATGTAAAACTCTTCTGAACGACTCAGTCGGGTCAAACAACGATCCAACAGGTTCCCGCGGTTCTTATAACTGGAGGTGGTTCTTATTTTAGCAGCCCCCCCTATATATATATATATATCCTTTAGTCATGATCTCATTGACCATAAAGGCTATAAGGCTTGGACATAGTCCACCACCTCTGGACAGGGAGCTATACAGCCGCATCTGCCATTTATAGTTGCTAATAATATAGGCTTTGCCATATTGCTGCTAAAAAACAATTAAAAAGATCTTGTTGAAATATTGAGCAGATCGATAAAGTTCGAATTAAAATTGAGACAATCGCTTTAAAAGGATAATATGAATAAGATAATCCCAAAATTATCATTTGAAATAGAAAAGGTTACAATAATTGGCCTCAAAAGGGACTTTTATAATAAAATACAATAGTAGTTCGCGTAGGGACATTTGAAATTGAAATAACATGTCCTTGCAGGGACTTTAAATGAAATAACAAGTCCACACGGGGACTTTAAAAGAAATAACATGTCCACTTAGGAACTTTTAGAATTAAATAAATTACAATAAAAGATAAAATACAATATTCACTCATCTTTCTTCCCTTTCCATAACTTGGTAAGCTACTTGAATATTTTGTTTGTCCTCTTTTCGTTCTTTTCAGCCTGACGCTGAATCTGCTCCGCACACTCCAAGGCTTGGTTAATAGCCTCGAGTTGCGGCGGTGGCTGAGGTTGTGACTAAGGCACAACAGGATACTGGTACTCATAATTGGGATATCTAGCATTTGGATATGCATGAGGGAATGGAGATGGGTAAAGTGCATTATGCATGACCGCCTGCAAATAGGGGTCGGATGATGGCGTCGAATAATTATAATCCATTGGGGCTGTCGAATATGAAGTATCATATCCAGACACTTCTGGATATGTAGGGATGGGGTTATCAAAACTCAAAGGTGGTTGTTGAGATGATGTTTGTGGAAGTGGCTCAACAACATGTTCAGTGTTTGAGGTCCACCCTTTTGTGGGTCCTCTGGGATAGTGGTGTAAGTTGGAGGCAATGGTGGAAGCCAACCCGACCATTGTCCCACACTTACAAACATATGCACACCACGAGGTTTTCTCGGTTGTGGTGGCGCTTGCAATTGCTCTGAAGGCACCATCGGCTCATCCTCTAGTGGAGGCGGCGGTGTTTGTGGAGGTTGGTATGGAGGTGTGTAAACAAAAGTGAACAGGTTAAAGTATTGGTCCCATTCATCAGGACCCTAGTATGGTGAACCTGCATAAGATGCAGTATCACTTGAGATTTCTATTGGGTGCATGTGAGACCCAGACGGTAGCATCTCCGGATCAAAATCATCATCCGGTTGGTTCTGCTGGCTTAGTTGGTTTTGGCTAGCAGGTGGGGTGTTAATTAATTAGTTAGGGTCGAATGAACCATGAAAATAATGTGAGTCGGAATGGTGAGATTGATGTGAGTGGTGAGAATGGTGAGAATGAGATGAATGGTGTGAAAAAGAGTGTCTTGCAGACTAGGACGAGTGTGACTCGCTTGAGTACTGCTGGTGGTCTGAGCAATGAGATTGGGAGGGTATCTGTCCAGATGGTCCACCTCTCATTGGACCTTTTCCTCGTCCTCCTCCTCTGATTCTGGGTGGCATATTACCTATTAAATATCCAAAACAATAATATATAACTTAATAAAGATATGAGTAATCCTAGGTCAATGCCTAGACTCATAAAGTCTAAGGATTGTGTTATTGGAATGTTTGAGATTAAACACAAAAGGCTAGTGTTTAATTCACTCAAACGTGAGCTCTGATACCAACCTATCACATCCTGAATTTCCCGATGGGCCCGGACTTGGGGTACGTGATGAGTTGATATCAATATTCATAGATAACACAGCGGAAGTCTTGGGAATTTAAATACTAATACAGATTATAAGTGTCTGATTGTTCAAAATAATATACAGACGGAATTGTATAAAAGACCCACATGCGGATCGAAATAACAAAAATGACTATGTAAGAAGACTACTAGGCTTCAATGCATGGATTACAAAGTCCACGTAAGCATTTACCGTGCAACTTCCAACCTATTTACGTATCCTTGCAACGTGCGCTTAGTCTTTTGAAGTTCCGTCAGTTTACACTGGTGAATACAAATAACCGACACATTTTGAAAATATTTCTAAAACATATTAAGTGCACTAGGCACATGTATTTTCATCAACAACTTGGGATAAAATATTTCTCTTGTATTCAGTATCACATGATTATCAATACATATGTGGCCTGATACTAAACACCGATAACATGATTAACCAACATGCCACTAAAACCCATAAAGGGTATCTCCAATATGGGTAAGAAAAATATTTTATTGTAGCATTAGCATCTGTCAGGTGTATGCCTACACCTCGTGCTTAAATCGTGGTCATTTGCAATTAAATAAGCTGAGGATATCTAGGACAGAGTCGCGTTAACCCCCAATGTTTAAGTTATCAATCAAAACGAATTAAAACGGGTTATGTAGAATTTTTAGACACAATCCATCATTGATTCCATACCTGACCAAGCGGTAATAATTTACCGTATCCCAAGCCCGTATAGGGAAAATAGGTTAAGAGAATTTACCTGGCTTAATATCTTACAATCCAAGATATATTTACTGGATGCCTTAGTCTGAAATGAATGGTATAATAACCAGTTAGAATGTTAACGAGTCTTATTCAAGTCATAGATTATAACCGGTTATCTATATATAAAGTAAACAGTACGGTACGCTAGATTAAGCGGTGACCGGATAGATTGTAGTTTAAACCCTCACAAGTACTAAGACTTGTATTATATGGATAAACAAATATACATTCTGAAATTTGAAAGAAATTTTATGGACTTGACCTAATTCGGTTAACTTACGTAAACTAAGCTACATAAGTCAATCGTACGCGTATAGGTGGTATCGGGTGATCGGATGAGTCGTAAACCAGTTCATTATGCCAAAACATTGTAATTATATTACCATATCAGTAGGTTATGTTCATAATTGTTTAAAACCCATTTTATGCTCATAAGGGCATTTTGGTCAACATATGGCAAAATATTAGAACTTGTATAAAAACCTGACAACTTATTATGATCAAGTAGTATAACTTCAGAGGGTTATCCTATACATAAATACGATCATAATGCACCTTCAAATCAGTAGCTAAGTTGGCTAATTCGGGTCAGAATCAAAAGTCAAAGTAGAAGTCAAACTGCTTAAATTTCGGTTGCGAACCGAGCAATAAACTGGAAATGACGGGCTAAACATGCTTAGACATGTTCTAATATTATTTCCCAACTGATATAGTGTCAAAAATATGAGTTTAAACGTGTATAAGTTCAATTTCTATGTTTTCCGAAAACTGCGTTTTTTACTTTTAATTTATCATAACTTTGACCTGTCATTTGATCAACTTAACGTGATCTTCAGGAGGCTCCCTTTTAAGGGATTATTGTGACAACTGGCAAAAAATAATGGTAATTCCGTACAACCTAAACACTTGATTTAACGTTTAATTTCTCTCATAACGATTTAATTATTGCATGATTAGGTCATATAAAGTCTAGCAATCATAGGACATGGTTAAATATGCTAAACATTACTAACTCAATCGCCACGTCGCGAGAAAACTTCAAACTATGTCCTAATATGTTGGCAAAATGCTGAAAACACTATTCACTGAATCACACTATTCATGCCAGCAAGTTCCGAAAACTATAGGAATGAGCGATGAAGGGCATGGACGCACTTGATAGATGAAATACAAATGAAAATCCCTAACTATGTGTTGGTGCATGCGTCTGTCGACTTCGTCTTGTATCGAGTCTTGTAAGTATATAGATAGGTCATGGCATGAAGTTCGATAAATTGTCAAATAGTTAATTTCGCTTGAAGTGGTCATCAGGTAATTTCACACGAAATTACTTTGTAATTTCGTGTGGAATTCTAATTTCGCATGAACCTAATTTCGTGTGAACATGTTGGTGCGAAATTAGTGTGCCTATAAATAACAGCCATGTAATTTCGTTTGAGTGATTACTGTATGTGTGATTCCAGAGCCGAAGTGCTCCCGAAGTGTCGTTTCGCTGTAAAACTTTGTCAAATCAATCAAAAAGACAGTTAAAGTGAATATCTAGCTGAATCGAACTTGATATGTATGTTTCCGCCTTTCATATTGAGTAGAACGCCTCTGAACGACTCATTTCGGGTCAGAACACGATCCTACATGTGGTATCAGAGCTCAGGAGGAGGAGTTCTACCGTTTTCAGCTTAATTTCATCAGATTTTCTAACTTCTACACCTTCTTTTCTAAATTGGACAAAATTTCACGGTCAAAATGCTTTGAATTTCACACATTATGTGCGAAATTGTGTTTTAACAAACCCTTGAAAGTTTCAGACCTAAAATCGAGCTAAAACCTGATCAATTTGACAAAAGTTGGACCGAAATGATGACATCAGCATAATTTCGTGTGAAAGTGCATCATAATTTCGCACGGAATTATAATTCCGCTTGAGTAATTCCGCTTGAAATAGCCTTATTTCGCATCAGAGTGTAATTCCGTTTGAAAGGTTCAAACGAAATCAGTAATTCCGCTTCAAATTGTGATTTCGTTTGAGTTGGGATTTCGTTTGAAATTGTCTTCCAAGGTATTTCGCTTCAACAAGTGATTCCGTTTGAACAGGGATTCCGTGTGAAGGTTATTTCGTTCCAGCAGGTTATTCCGTTTGAAAGGGTTATTTCGTTTTAAAGTGTCTGAATTTGAAAATTGTTTCCGAATCATGTAAGAGGAATTCTATAACGCGTTTGCTACATCCACGAATACTCCTACTGACATTGCTAAGAACATGAACATGGAAAATGAAACTGGAATTTACAAAAACCTCTGAAGCTAATGGGAATTGAGGAGTATTATGGTTGGAAAGACCGGTTTGAAAACTGGGTTCAAGCTAATCATTTGAGGTCTTGGGAATGTGTTGAGAAAAAGTATGTACTACCACGTACACATTTGGGAGTTGAAAAGAAGATTTTTGAATTTACGGATAAAGAACGTAACATGTACAAAGCAGAAAAGATGATGATCAGTTTACTCCAGCAAGCTATTAAAGAAGACATATTTGTATTGCTTCAACATGATAAGACTTCACGTTCAATTTGGGAAGCACTTCGAATTAAGTTTGAGGGAAGTGAAAAGATGATAAAGAGTAAAAAATCATTGTTAAAGAAAGAATTTGATTTATTTTCAAGTTTGCCGGGAGAAGACACAAAGAAATTGATTGAAAGATATTGTCACTTAGTAAGATCAATGTCATTGTTAAATATCAACAAAGATCGTGAGGAATGGGTTGACAAATTAGCTGATGCACTACCTCAGAAAGAGTAGGGAACATACTTGATGATTTTGAAAAATACAGGAGAATATGATGGTTTGACAATTTCTCAGTTCATCGAAAAGATTGAAGGACAAGATCGTGAGCAACAAAAGATCGCTAGGATGAACAATCCAAGTGCACAACAAGATGTCAAGATGTACTTCAAAGGGAGTGTTCAGAATGTTGAAACTAGTCCGAAAATTCAAACTGCTTTCAGTGCAGAAAATTCATCTGGATCTGTTAACCAAAGTCCAAGTAGCAGCCGTGGATTCTCTTCATATCCAAGTGTGAATCCAAAGAATTCAACATCAAATCATCAATTTTAAAGCTCAAATAGCAGTAATGGTCAAATTTTAAATTGTAACATCGCGTTGCATCTTCAGAATGGCCAAAATTTCTCTGAAGAGGTTGTTAAAGGTCACATGTCATTACTTGCTACAGTGTTAGAATCATATGAAGGGTTGGTTACTGGAAGGATCAGAAATCCTATGCTGACAAAAGAGGATTACGATCAGATAGATGCAGTAGAGATGGAGCGTATGGATATCAAATGGTGTTTAGCTAGTGTTTTGAGGAGAGCTGAAAAGTTTAAGATGATTACAGGAAGAGATGATTTTAGAGATGCTAATGTTTCTACTTTGGGTTTTGATAAATCTAAAGTTACTTGTTTTCGATGCAGGGAGAAAGGACATTTCAAGAGAGAATGTAAAAATGGAGAAGCAAGTTGAGCACAGAATCCGTTTGGTGGCAATGATTATTATCGGAAAGCCATTTATCAACAAATTGCTCATCAATCGTATCAACAAAAGGAACCACAAACTGCTCATGCTAAAATGATCGTAGAAGCAAACAAGAAAGCTTATTATGGTATAATCGATCAAGATGATGAGAAAGTGGCTGAAGGCTTTAGCTGGGATAAATATATTCCATTTGATTCCAAAAAGGCAGCTCTCACTGCACAAATTATTCAAGAACCAGTGTTTGATCAATCATCATCTGATGACAGTGATGATGAGGAAGAATTGCATATTAATGTTGCAAAAACTCATTTATCTCCTGAAAGTTTTGAATTTTATTTTGCAGATAGATTGAAGAAGCTAAAGGAGAAACGTGCAGCAAAAGAAAAGAAACAACTTGAGGAAGTTAAAGTTACTGAACAGGTTGTTGAATTTGAAAAGGTAGTTAATGATGAGAAAATAGCAGAAACTGAAAAAGTGATTGAAGCTGAGAAAGTGATCGAAGTTGAGAAGATAGTTGAAGTTGAAAAGATTATCGAAGTTGAAAAAATTATTGAAGTAATTAAACCTTATTTAAAGTGTTTGGAATCTTGTAAGCAGTGTGAAGAGAAAGAGGAGAAGTTAAATGAGCAAGACAAAATGAAAGAGACATTATTGTTCAATCTCAACTATGTGAAAGAATCGTATGATGTGCTGAATAGAATAGTAACTGGTCTACAAAAGACAAATTCTGAAAGAGAAGATGCGTTGACAATGATGAATGCTACGATGATGACAAAGCAGAAGGCCATTAATCATTACATTGAAGAATGTGCCAAGTTGAAGCAGGAGTTGGAGACAGAAAAGATAGAAAATGAGAGAATCAGAAGTTATTACAAAGTTATTTTAGTTCTGATTATCTGATTGATTGAATTTATTCGACTGTTGCAGGTATGGAAGCCTTTCAGGACAAGAAGACTGAAGAGAAGGATACTGGTAAGAAACAAAGTGCGAATTATAACAAGTGTCCGCCTCCGATCTAGGAAGGTTATTCTCCAAGAAAACCAAATGAGGAGCAAGTCAAAAAGGCAGTCAATATACAGTTAAAGTCCGAAACAATTGATGATTTACCAGAAAATATTGACGTCACGTTTACATCGTCTAACACTGATCATGCGTCTGAGTTAATAAAAAAGGTGGTCGATCAGGTGTTGGATAAGGATGAGGAGTCAGAGTCAAAGTCTGAGTCTGGAAGTTCGAGTTCGTCAGTCAACAGTTCAAAGCCATCGGTTAAAAGGGTTTACAATAAAGAATTTTTGTTATCAAAATCTAATTTGAATGGCGAAACAGTCAAAGTGGTGTATACTTTGATTGATTCAGACAAATTATATTCTGATGAGGAATTTCCAATAAGAGGTGTTAAACCAGAAATGATTAAAAAGGTTTTTAAACTAACAGAAATTAATATTTCTGAAATAAAAGATGAAAAACTTTCCAAAAAACCTAGACCTTACACCTCAAGAGTTCAACAAAGAATAAACAAGAAAAAGGGTTACAGTTCTGGTTCAGGTTTTCAAAAGAAACCAAACCATAACGGTAATTTCAAAAAGAAGGATTGGGTTTTATTCCACCGAAAAATCATAAAAATGAGAAAAATTATAAATCAAAAATTGTATTTGTTTCAGGAGCAAGTACAGAAGAAGAAGAAGAAGAAGAAGAAGAAGAAGAAGAAAAGAGCTTATTCTGGAAACAATCAAACAGAGAATTCCTTGCTAAGAAGCAAGAAGGAATGAAGAATGGAGCTTATCAAAGAAAGGAAACAAGAACTTGTTACAGATGTCAAGAAGTTGGACACATTGCCTGGAACTGTCCTAAGGCAATCAACATCAAACAGGAAGTTGTTTCTAAACTCAAAGAAAAGATTATTGAGAAAAATGAACCACCAACTGAAAGATTCAAAGTTTTTAAAAATTCAACATATGAAGTTGGTGAATGCTCAAAGAAAAGATTTTACAAAAGAAGAGTTAATCTTGACAACCAAATGTGGGTTGTTAAGAAATCAGATGTGAAATCTGGCAATGAATCTGATTCCACAAAGTCAGAGGAGCCAAAAGTTGAGCTAAAAATAGAAACATCAGTACCGCCAATGGATGATGTCAACTTTCCACCATTGCAGGCTAAAAATTTTAAATCAAAAGTTGGAAAAGTTGAGATCTCGAATCAATTCTATTCTGAGAAGAAAGAATTTGATGTTGAAAAGGTTTTTAATGGAAATGTGAAAAAGATTTTTGGAAAGATGGTCGATGGGAAGGTCACTGGGGTTAAAGATTTTTATGAATCAAAGAAAGCAACTTATTACCCAGGTGAAGTTGAGGAGGAAACATCCAAGTTTGGTGAAGCTTGGATGTCTGTTTTTCATATGTAAAAAGTATGACTTACCGGAGCTCCCAGGTTGGTAAGTGTGGAGCAGGTATCGGCATCTTTCTTGAGAAATTCACATTGGTGATGTTTCGATTTACAAGTGGTAAATCAGGGACATTAAGTTGTACTTGATTTTCTACAAGTAGTATTTGGTGTTTGAACTTAAAACTGTTATATTTTTCAAGTGGTTGAAAGAACAAAGTGATGAGTTTATCCCCAAGTTTACAAGTGTTAAAATCAACAAAACTAATTTTCCGGAAAAACCATTTGATTAAAACAAACTTAAGTATTTTGAAATCATAATGGGAAAATAGTTTGTTGTCAGGGGGAGTTCTGATTGTTTATGCCAAGTGGATGGCGAATTGAAGGGATTCGATATCAGTTGTCACTTTAGTTGTACAGTTTGTTTTCAAATTTCCTTTAAATGATTTTGAATTTTAGGGGAGTAAGAATTTTCAAAAAATCCAAAAACATTTTGAAAATTTGAAAAAGGAAAAAACATGATAAAATTCAAAAAGAGTTTTGTTGTGAAAAAGAGGAAATGATAGTACATCAGTAGACGATCATAGCATGCTAAAGAATTGGATAGTTAAAAATGTGATAAACGGTCTCACTGATGATGTGCCAGTAGGTTTTTACACATTTAGTAGATTGTGTCGAGATATAAACCTAAATTTCAAACTTACTTATATCGTAGGGAACATCTCTCGGATATATGGGTAACCCCCGAAATCTTGTTTGAAAGGTCACTCTTTCTGAGATACTAGGTCTTTATACTCAGTGATATCTGGGGTATTATCCCGGGACTTCTGATTTTGTGGAAGCAATGGCCTAGTCCCTGGAGAATACTTTACGCTTGCTTGAAATATAGCCCACCCTCAGCATAAAAAATGATGAAACTTTGAAAAATTCTAATCATGTGCTGTTGAAGAAAAGATTCTCTAAAGGGAACACACCAAAAGTCGAAGACGTCATCTCTCTGATTTTGCGGAAGCAATAGCCTGAGCTCTCACGGCCCTCGCAATTTAACCCCTTACAGATATCATCTAGGTATACTCACCTATAAGACTGAATATTAGGATCTGGATATGAGAGTATATTCTGAGGTGGGACACGCGAATAAGTTTAAGTGCTTAAAACATTAATCTCGTATCTCGAAACAGTTGAACTTTGTGTGAAAATTTAAGTGGATCAGTATACTGACAATCTAAGTGAATCGTTTAGAACTGAAAATGTTTTAAAGCTTAATGATGTTGGTGATTTTTCTCATAATCTGATATGATCCTCTTACACAAATTCACAAAAATATTGTTTGTAAAGATTTCTTTACTGCATTTCATTTTATATCAAAATTCCAAAAAGATTTTCGACAACTGATATTGAAGAGCTGATTTTAAAAATTCCAAGTGCTAAACATGATGAGCATTTCGTAAGGGGGAGTATGTGTTTAAATGAGAAAAGATTTTGTATATTTGCTTACAAGTGGTTATCAGAAGCTTTTAAAGTATTAAATCATTCTGGAAAGATACCTGCAAGTAATATATAAATTTGTCAAATTTTAAATTTGTGAAATTTATTTTTGGGTAGAGATTTGTGTAGGAAATAGTAGAGCCGGTCACAGATTTTGGGATAAAAGATTGTAAAGCCAAGTTCAGATCCTGATGTTCACGCAAGCTGAGGATGCTGATGAACTTAAGGAATTAAGAGATCTGATCAAGAAAATTAGAGTGAGATAAGAGCCAGGTGGAGATATGGAAATGGAGAGAAGACAGAGATTGAGGATGCTTTACAGTGTCAAATACTTCAGGAAAAGGAAAAGACTGATAAAGACTGAAGACGTTAAAGACTCGACATTTAAGACTCGTCAACATTCGAGGGGGAGTCTGTTGGTGCATGCGTCTGTCGACTTCGTCTTGTATCGAGTCTTGCATGTATATAGATAGGTCATGGCACGAAGTTCGATAAATTGTCAAATAGTTAATTTCGCTTGAAGTGGTCATCAGGTAATTTCGCGTGGAATTCTAATTTCGCATGAACCTAATTTCGTGTGAACATGTTGGTGCGAAATTAGTGTGCCTATAAATAGCAGCCATGTAATTTCGTTTGAGTGATTAGTGTATGTGTGATTCCAGAGCCGAAGTGCTGCCGAAGTGTCGTTTCGCTATAAAACTTTGTCAAATCAACCAGAAAGACAATTAAAGTGAATATCTAGCTGAATCGAACTCGATATGTCTGTTTCCGCCTTTCATATTGAGTAGAACGCCTCTGAACGACTCATTTCGGGTCAGAACACGATCCTACACTATGGACCCAAATCACTAAAACACCTCAACTTTCCGGTAAACGCTTATAAATGCACTTTGTCCGTTCTGCGCCAAAAGATAACCAAAATAAAATGTCCGCGACACTAGAATCTATCATTTTAGTGTCCGTAAGACTTATAACTTATGTATACACCTTAAAAAGGCTTGTGGATATCAATGGAATATTTGAATCACAAGTTTCCGGTACTACATCGCAATGATCACAACATCGTCGTTTTTGCGCCGACAAACTAGTTAACCACATTTTCGCTACCCAAACAACTAAACTAACATCTCAGTGAACTAGTTAGCCACTTTTTAGCGTCAAAGATATTGCCGTAACTTTAGCGGTGCAAGAACCTTTTTAAAAACATTTAAACCTATAAAACACTTTTCTAAATGACAACTTTTATTACATAACTTTAAAAAATGTATAAACCTACATAACCCCCCCCCCCCCAATCGGTCAAGGTGGGTCCCCCACCATATCAACCTACCTATTGAAGATCTATTAGAAGAATGGTGTGTGAAATTGTTTATTGAAACTTGAAAGATTTCCACCATACTTATCATTTCATACCATCACCTTCACATGATTTTTCCCATTCAAACCAACGACCAAAACACCCCTTCACCTCTCTCTTGGACTCGGCAGCCTTCAACCCCCCTAAACCCTTCTTTTTGATCCACTAGCCGTAACCCACGCGATGCGGCGACAACAATTTAAAACGCGGTACTCGTTTTGTGTATGGTACTCAAACATAAATGTAATTAGATGACAAATAAAAATGCAGTTATGTCCATAGTTACAAACCCACAATTTGTGTTGTATAAATTTTAAACATATACGTGGATCCATCACCAATTCAATAGGAACCGCTTCAAGATGGTTAATCTTCTAAGGGATAGACATGTTGAACGGGTTAGCCCTATTTCAGCAAATGCAAAGGCGCCGCAACTTAAACCCACAACCTACATAGCTTGTTCTCGGACGTAAAGGCGCCGCAACTTAAGCCCCATTTCAGCAAATGCAAAAGTAAGTGGCACATGATTACCCTGAAACAACAAACTTTTATTGTTAATAGTGGGTTTGAGTATTTGATTAATTCTAAGTGCATGTAATGACCAAAAATGACATTCAATAAAGAAGCTAAAGACAAGGACTTCGTTTGTTTCAACACGAACAATACAATTCATAAATATGTGAATACTTCTTATAACTTAAATTATATATAACATACAAAATAACAAAAATATTGTGACAATGCGTTATTATCAACACACTTTTAACCTATTTGCTATTGCTCAACAAACATCTACTTATTTTTCAGGTTTTAACCTAAGAAATTACTAAATGTGTTTGTTTTTATACTAGGCCAATTCAAGTCAATATTCCAAAAAAATAGATTTAAAAAGATGGTCAAATGTGGTCCAACGTGGTATTTTGTTCAAGTATTGGGTTATTACCAAATAAAATAATTTTGATATTCAAATTTCACATAATATATTTAAAATAAAAATTATTAAATTTTGGCAAAAATATTTATTGATCAACTAAACATTTACGAAGCTTACTCGCCTAACCTGTTACACAACTAAACCCATTTAGCCACATATATTTCTAGTCATAACAACACATACCATCAATAACAACGTGACAAGCATAAGCATTTCTGTCATCTAAGTAATAACACATCAATGTGTTTGAACTTCTTAGTCTTGAACAATTAACTTTTTAGCTTCCTGTAACGAAGTAGATAATAATACAAGAGTGCTTTTTTCTGTCTCCTATTTGTATCAGTCACTTTCTTATTCGGTTGGTACGGTCCTTGCCTTTTATCTAAGATCCTTGATGTTTAATACCTGAAAATGGAATAATAAACATATTATATACAGCTGGCATATGACTTTTGACCCATTCTTTCTACCCATTCATGTTTAGGTAAATTTGTTAGCTAAACATGCTTAATCCATCAAAGATGAAATATCTACAACAGAAATATGCCATAATCAAAATTTGACTAACCAGAATCAACGGATGCCACTCGCTCGATGGCTGCCTCACAAAATGATGCATAATCACACAGACTGGTTATATTAAGAGTAAAAACCTGCGAATGGAGAGTGTGTAAGATAAAGTAACTAACAATATCATACTCCCTTAAACGCATAGCTCTCAGAACTCTCCTTTTCAAGCATCCTTTTAACGCCTTTGCAACCTCTACGTCAGCTGCAGTTAGAGAAAAGATTTGACAGCCCTCTTTGCAAAGCGAGTTATTGTTATCATAAACAATTCTCTGGTGACAGTTTTTGTCATAAATGTAAAATGTGTGTGAGCCCGATTAGTTTACACCAAAACATGTTCCCACACAATCAATGAAAGGTAAAGTTGATTCAAGTTGTATTTTATCATTAATCAATCAACAGCTAAAGTAAAAGAATTTAGATGTGATTAGAAAACAGGTCCGAAACCGCTATAAAATATGATTGTTATTATTATTATAGTGTTATTAAATGGCTCCACACAAAAGTATTTTACTATAAATAAATTAATATTAATATGTTATTAAATGGCTCCAGTTTAAGCGATAACTCTGGCTTGTACCTGGCTGTTCTCAAAAATAACTTTGTTCAAAACACCTGTAGGGCATATGGTTTGCTTAATCTTTGTTTGAAACTTTTGAAGACATGTGTTTTCTTCTTCTATCACTTTTATGATGCAAAGGAATCTGTGTCAGTGAATATTGGTGCAATTAGTTTCCTAAATTTTTATATTTATGTTTTAGTCATATATAGTTTAGTGTCCTAACGAATTGATTTGAAACCTATTCATGGAGACCTCAAATAGTCAAATTAGGAATATGAATTCTAGCATTGGGCAGGGCTGAAGGCTAATCTGTTAAAGTACACCTTTGTATTGTTAGAATGACTTTTACCATGTATATTTAGGATCTCTCAGCTATTAACCACATATATATCCATAAATATTTAATCGTGGGTAAGTATACTATAATTATGAATTTGGAACCATAAGAACAATAGGTTCTTTAAGTTGATGATGCTTACCACTGATATAATCTTTAATGGCGCCATCTGATTCCTAAATGTTGCCTTACGTGGCTCGAGTGGAAAAAGAAATGATATTAAAAGTCGCAAACAGAATTACAACATGCCGCCACAGCTACCGAGCAGTTGGGGCCTACACTTCCCCTGCCGGAGCCATGGCAGCGGCACCTCCCCCTTCTACGTCCTGAAAAACAAACAACAACCACCATCAAACAAGATAATTCACCATACTAATCCAAGAATGCATGAAATCGGAAAAAAAGAAACAGTTTTAGGGGTGTTGTTTTTTACCTTGTTGCCAAAGAAAGCCTATTTAAGCCATAGACTGCCAGAATTTCCACTTACCAAACCCCAGTTTGCCTAAAATCTAGCATGCAGAGCGAATCCAAATCAAAAAAGTATGGCTCTTCATCTTTATTCTTATCCTATCCACATAGAGATAACTTTTGCATAAAAACTATCAAAATTCACCACAAATTTGACAAAATGCAACAACCAAACAAATGCATCAGAATTCATAGTTGTTATATAATACGATCAGGAGGGTGATTATATCTGCATTTGCTACTATATCCACATGTCCCAGTTCTCATCTGTCATTCCTGGTCACTCCAAATAAGACTTTCCTTCTCTCACACCCCACAGCCCCAACAACCTCATGGAATCTACATCATCATCATCATCATCATCATCATACTCAGTAAATCCCACCAATAGCAAAGCTAAGGTAGGGTCTGAGGAGGGTAAGATGTAGACAGCCTTTCCTCTACCCGTTAGGGGGTACATGCACTGATCGGCGTTTGTCTTAATTGCTGAGTGTTTTGTGCCTTATGTCCAAGGCTTGATGCAAAACTACTATCGAGCCCCTAACACTCATGGAATCTACATACATTCCCCAAATTATACACACACAAAATCAATCAATCAAAAAAATTAACAGAAAAGTTCATACACTGTTCAAAAAGCTAGAAATAAAAAGCTCAAACAATATCAAAATCAGTTTGTAAAACACAAAGTCCATAACAAAACCACTACCTCCGAGCCCTGTTTCTTAACAAGGTTGTATCCACTTCGATTGTTGGATATGTTCTGCCTGCAACCGCTCTGACTTGTGATCTATCGTACATCTCCATTAATTGGGTTTTCAACCTCCGATTTACAAATATAAGAAGTTTGCTGGAACAAAAATAAAAAGTTAAGAACCAAATCAGCTTTAACTTTCAAGAAATTACTTACCATCCTTTAGGACGTTGTTGATTTATGTGAGGCTTCAATATCAGAGCCCCTAAACCCAGCAATTGAACAAACATGGCAAAAAAAACAAACATAAGTTGCAAAATTTAAAACCCTAACCACCATTGTTATGTGCAGACATAAATTTGCAAATCTGCTAGCAAGTAAAGCAATTAATAAATTAAAACAACACAAACCTTCTAAACCCTAATAGAGATACGAAGCCATAATTAATACGTTGCAATCAAAACCGGTAAAGCTATAATTGACACAAAACCTTAACATAGACGCGAAGCCCAAATGAAACCTTAATCTGCACAAATCCTTGAAAGTGACGTTGTTGCCGCTGCTCAACCACCAAAAAATATCCCCATCGTCTTCTTCAACTCTACCAATATGTTCCAACATCATTGCAATTCTTGGGTAGTATGAGAGCAAAACAGAAACGTGGATACGCATCGTGAGGGGATTGTGGCTGTGGATGTGGGTTTTGAGGAGAGAAGAAAGGGACAGAGAGACACGGTGGGTTTTCAAATTATTTCACCAGGATCCCTACGCTTTTGGGATTGTGAGATTCGAGGAGTGATTTTAATTTTGAAAAAGGGCCGCCCAAATTTCACAAGGATCCCTTAAAGAAGAAGTGCGCTTTACATGTCTGTACAAAAATATTTAAAGGTGTTTTAAGTAAAGTGGCAAATTACCTTAAGTTGCCCTTGCAGTATGCATATATATTATATATATAGTATGGATTAAACTCACCATTTTAGGGGCTGTTTGGCTAAGCTTTTCAAAATGACTTATTTGCTTATTTGCTTTCAGAAAAGCAAATAAGCAAATAAGTCATTTTGAAAAGCTTAGCCAAACAGCCCCTTAACCCCAAAAATCTCATTTCAAGATCATCCATGAAAGGTGCAAGCATGGAGGACACTTAGGGGTATCTTTGGAGCTTAATTTCTTCTAAAACATCATCATAATGCACTTGCAAAGTTGTAAGACCTTATTCCACTCATGTCAAGCTTATTATACTATATAGTTTAGTATTATACTTGTTGATCATCTTGAACATCAAGAAAATCTAACTTAAAACCCAAAACATAACTTAATAACTTACTAATCATGAAGTATTATGTGATTATTATGTGCTTTAGGGTTGAATGAGTTGTATGATCTTGTTAATCTTGGTTAAAATAGGTTGTTTAATTTAGGATTTAAGTTGATCATGTTGTATGTATAGTGTAGTAAACAAGATTAGTGATGATCTTGGGAGATTGGTCTTAAAAATGTGATTTAAACACCTAGAGGTTTAAATAAAGAAAGATCATTACCCTTGTATTCATGAGCTTTATATATATATAAGTTTTTAAACTTGAAAGATTAAGGATTTAATGGACTAAACTTGATGCTTAAAGACTAATAAGTGTGATTTTTAAATAAAACAAGTGATTTACTAAATGATTACGAAAACTACACTTAAAAAGTCTTGAATTTCAAAACATAAAAGTCTTGAAATTTTTAAGAAATTTATTATATATAAGAGCTCATGAATTAAGGAAATAAGTGGTAGAATTTGTTTACTTGAAAGTGGTATTTTAATTAGATTAATAGGTTGATGATGTTGGTAAATTGAAAAATGGTTTTAAACGCATTTTGAAAACGTGGGAAAACGCCATAGTTTATGGAAAACTATGGCGAAATTTTCTAAAAATCTAATCGCGATTAAAAAGAGATTAACGAGGTGATTAGCAAGGTTAATCAAGATTAGTGACCTTAATTATAATTACCAACCTTAATCATGATTAAACAAACCCTAATGACAAGGGTTAAGTCTTAACCATCCAAGAGTTTATTTAAACACTAAAAGTTATATTTATTAAATAAAGGGGTAAAATTTTATAACAATCAATATAATTTTTGTGAAAATTATATATATACCTCAAATACCCTACTTGGTGTATAATATGTGTATAATTATGTGTATGTCTTAGTATTAGGAATATGTACTAACATAATACATACAATACTTAAAAAAAATATACACTTACACTATGACCAACACCTCACAAATATTCGCAAATATAACGACGGTTGCGAACCTTCGCGCATACCCAAAATGCACACTTATGTGATACCATAACTCAAGGTGCGAACATCGGACGACGGATCTCGAACGACGGACATCGGACGACACTTTATGCTTCATCGGCGAAACGTACAACTCCGACTCAAAAACTATATGTATGAACCGAACATTACGACAAGTCTAGAAATAAAATAATTTTTAGACACATCATATATATATTAACGACAATGAAAGACCGGAAAGTTTAAAAATAAGAATAACACTAAGTGTGGTTATAAAAGTTACTAGCATAATTAGTAAAAGATTATTAAGATGCAAGAACATGAAATTGTGCCTTTAAAATTAATATTGGGCTAAAACAATAAATGTTGGGCATAAATAACATAAATATTGGGCTAGGCCCAATATCTTAAGTATATGGGCAAAGGCCCTTTCCAAAAAAACACTTAAATAAGCCCACTTTAATAAATAACATGGGCTAGGCCCAAATACAATAATAAAACTGGCTAAGCCCAATAACTTAAAGGCATGGGCTAGGCCCAAAGACAAAATACATGGATTAAGCCCAATGACACTAAAATGTGGGCTAGGCCCAATGGAAAAATACATGTATATTTTATAAATATATATTATAAAAATACATTATAAATACGGTATACCTACACGTATAAATACGGTATACCCGCAGGTATAATACGGTGTACCTACACGTATAATACGGTATACCTACACGTATAAATACGGTATACCTACACGTATAAACACGGTATACCAACACGTATAATACGATACACTCACACGTATAAATACGGTATACCTACACGTATGGAACACACAAATACAAGTATAGATACGGTATATGTATACGTATAAAAGACTCAAGTACATGATGATGTACTCGCGTACACTTGTTGAAGTGTACTCTCACAAGTATGTCGTACACGTATGACAATGTATTTAATACGTTAAAAATAAATATTTTTAACACTTAAATCCATAAAATATATACGTTTATATTTTTGTAACAAATATAAAGTCACGAATTAAGTTATACAAGAAACAAATGCCAACATATTATTAAAACACACAAGTGTTCCAAAAATTAAACGAAAATAATAAACGTTCAAGATGAGCAATGAGTACAAGGTCAAAATGAGACCGAAGTGTCTAATGGAGTTACAACACTTGTAGGTTGACTCACGTTTGGGAACACATTGCTAGAATATATCTCTCAAGAACGCAAAGCTGTGAGTTCATGTCCCCATTTTCTCTTAACTGTTTTTAGATTTATAACTCTCGGGGGTGAAATACATGTCTCGATGGTATGGTTTAGCTAGGGAATGAACTGTTAGATCATGTGAATGAATAGGGTCTCTCTTAAACGCCATTAATCTTGTATAAGACCGAGGGGCAAGAGGGATAGATCTATCGGGTGTAGCGAACCTCACTCTTGGGTCCTTGTGTGGCCCATGTAGTACTTTTGTTGTTCCAAGCGAGTGGACCAGAGGAAATTCGCTAAGGTTGAGTGCTTCCTATGTCGTCGCATATATTAATGTCCATGCAAAAAATTAATGATCTGTTCATAGAAACATTACATACCAGTTTGTTATATAAGATCTCTCAAATGTTTAAAGATTTAATTAGAGCTCAAGTAAAACAAATGAACTCGCTCAACTTTTGTTGATGCTTTCAAACTTACATGTATTTCAGGAAACTAATGGGATCTTGGTGCTGGTGGTTCTTTTGAAGCTTTTGGATTAACAAGTTATCGATGTCATCCTTTTGGAGGGATTGGTCCATATATATCATCTTCAATGGGATATAGGATGCAAAGCCTTGTATTTTAAACTTATGATGAACTAGTCCTTTTGTAAAAACTGAAACTTATGTTGGTTTGTATCTTAAATAACTTATGATGTGTAATATTTTAAATTATGTCAATGGATGAACATCATATGTCTTTAATCATGTAGTTATTTACTATTATCGTATGCAATGAAAACTAATCAAGTTCACACCACGCGCTTCCGCTAATGAACTGGTGTGACAATTATCACCTAACTAATTACGATTATGTAGCCATGTTCGATTCGAACAATGGCTGGACCATAATGGTCTTAACCGAAAGTCAAAGCAAAAGTCAATTTGCTTGACTTTCGGCTAAATACTTAGGCTATAAAATGAAATAGCTGAGAAGGAAACACTTACTAGTGATCAAAGATGAAAGATGAACTCGGTATGGGGGCCTCCATAGAACAGAAGCCATGCCAAGAGTAGTAGAGAAGATTATGAGGAAACGAGCAAGGAATGAAGTGAAAATGCTTTGCTATTTATAGTGGAAGAGGTGATACATGATCATGCCAGGTGTTAGGGACTATTATCGGATGTCTCCAGGTGTATTTGAGGTGTCAAAACTGAGTAGAAGTGGCAGGAATGCGAGCAAGGTGGCACAAGGGCAGAATTCCTTGGCCAGCAAACAATTCTGCCATCTACAGGTCCCTTATGGACCGTATGGGATCAAGTCTTACAGCCTCCCCTAGTTGAGGGAATTTCGTCCCGAAATTAGGCCGAAGTCGTAACAAACAACTGCGGGTACTTAGCCTTCATATCGCTTTCGAGTTCCCAAGTGAACTCTGCGCCTCGTTTGCCTTCCCATCGGACTTTCACAATAGGAATGCGCGAGCATCTGAGTTGCTTGGTTTGGCGATCCATGATTTCGACAGGCTTCTCCACGAAGTGTAGTGTTTCGTTTACTTGAAGGTCATCGAGAGGTACAATTAAATCATGCTCAGCCAGGCACTTTCGGAGGTTTTACACATGGAAAGTAGGGTGGACATTACTAAGTTCCTCTGGTAGTTCGAGTCTGTAGGCGACTTTTCCGATCCTTTCCAGAATCTTAAAAGGTCCAACATATTGAGGCGCTAGTTTCCCTTTCTTTCCGAATCTGACAACGCCCTTCCAAGGTGATACCTTTAGAAGTACGTAGTCACCAACGTCAAATTCAAGGGGCTTGCGTCGTCTATCGGCGTAACTTTTCTGTCGACTTCGAGCTTTCAACAAGTTGTTTCGAATTTGGAGGACTTTGTCAGTCGTTTCTTGCAATAGCTCGGGACCGGTTAGTTACGAGTGACCGATTTCATGCCACACAATAGGCGATCGACATCTTCTTCCGTATAAAGCCTCGAATGGTGCCATTTGAATGCTGGAATAATAACTGATGTTGTACGAGAACTCGACTAATGGAAGATATGCATCCCAATTACCACCGAAATCTATGACACACGAACGGAGCATGTCTTCAAGAGTATGAATCGTTCTTTCAGTCTGACCGTCGGTTTGAGGGTGGAAAGCGGTACTTAGATTAAGCGATCTACCGAGAGCCGTTTGAAACGTTTCCCACAGTCGCGAGGTAAACCGAGCATCACGGTCAGAGATGATGTCGCGAGGCATCCCATGTCGACAAATGATCTCGTTTGTGTAGATTCGGGCTAATCGTTCTACCTTGTAGTCTTCCCGTATTGGCAAAAAGTGAGCTGATTTGGTCAAACGGTCAACAACAACCCAAATGCTGTCGTGACTTGATGACGTGTGCGGAAGCTTTGTTATGAAATCCATAGCTATACTCTCCCACTTCCATATAGGGATTGGTGGTTGTTCGAGCAAGCTAGAGGGTCTTTGGTGTTCAGCCTTGACCTTTGCACAAGTCAGGCACTTCCCAACGTAGAGAGCAATATCCCTTTTCATGCCCGGCCACCAGTACTTGTAGCGAAGGTCCTGGTACATTTTATCGGCACCGGGATGAATAGAATACCGGAATTTGTGGGCTTCGTCCATCAAAATCTTTCGCAAATTGGTCCGTTTAGGGATCCAAATTTGATCCAGATAATGGAATATCCCATTCGGCTTATTCACAAGGTGAGCTCCATCGTGGTAAATTCTTTCCTTATCCAAGGTGCGCTAGTTAAAACAAGCATGCTGGGCTTCGCAGATGAGAGTTTCGAGATCGTATTGGGTTTGGGTTTTATGAATGCTGAGTAGATAACTCCGTCTGCTGAGAGCGTCGGCAACGACATTTGCTTTGCCTGGGTGATAACAAATCTCACAGTCATAATCGTTGAGAAGTTCTACTCATCGGCGTTGACGCATATTAAGTTCCTTCTGGTCAAAGATATGTTGTAGGCTCCTATGATCGGTGAAGATCGTACTCTTTGTACTGATGCGTGTGAAGTGTTATATATATTAGGTGTATATTTTAAGCCCCTTTAACACTTATTTTTAGCCAAGTTTTAAATTTATAAAACACGATATTTCACTAACACTAAACACACATATGGGCAAGTGCACCCATCGTGAGCGTAGTATAGTGTTGGTAAGATACCGAGGTCGTCCAAGCACACAAGAGCTTTTAGTACCGGTTTATCCTCAACGTCTAATAAAAATAAAAAGTTTAGAAAAAATGTTTTAAACTAAGAAAAATAAAACTAACTAAAATGCTGAAAAATAAAATAAAAAGAAAAACAGATAGACAAGATGAATCACTTGGTTCCGACTCGTATCTAGTGTAACCTTTGATTATTCCCGCACTTTTGCACTTATTTAATAGATTATCTTAGTTATTGTAGTAGGCCCCTCTTTTAAAGGTGACGTTACCCTCACCCCAATAGTTTGAGTCAGCAAGGATACAATCCTAAAAGGGTGGATTATTTGTCACACCCCCAAAATCCACCTGCGGAATACCACCGCTTGGAGGCGTGACTGACCAGGATCCAGCCACCAATCATATTGAACATGCAAGTAAAAGGATATAAAAGTTTAACCAATACAATTGGTGTCCAAACAAAACATAGTTAAGTTGCAAGCGGAAGCATAACGTTTAAAACCAACACATAAGTTTAATTGTTTCAGAGTTTAACATGGCACACAGCCGTCCATGTCCCACAACGACTCTCTTCCATGCAAGCTCCAGCGAAGTACCTAATGACCTGCAAAGCATGTAGTAACGAGTCAACAACAAGTTGAGTGAGTTCACGGTTGGGTGTTCGTTTTAAGTTGTTTCGAAAACAGTTTCCTTTATCTTGCATCCTGTCGTGGGGGTTACCCCATAGTTTAAAAACGTGATCTGTTTAACCCAATTACTCTGGCAATCCAGCCGTGGGGGCTACCCCGTGATTATTTATCTGGCATTTCGGCCGTGGGGGCTACCCCATGTATACACTAGACTCGTTACCATATCGACTGCTGACTGTAGTCATGTTTATGTGCCCTGAAACTGTCAATGTCTATCAGCATTGACGTGCCCCAGATCCATTAGTTCACGCCCGTCCTCTGCGGCACGGCGTGAGGTTTGTCAGACCTAAATAGCGCTATCTAACTAATGACCCGCTCGCCATTGGCCCAGCGATTAAGTCGATATAAAAAATGAGGGACTTCATGATAGAGTTTTGGTCTAGTACGAGTTATCTGTCCATGAGGACGATGAATTACATTCCTGAACCAATGTTGTCCTACCCAAGAAGGACGAGGAACCCACGTTCCTTAACCCCATTCCCAACCCCTGGGAAATCCCATGCTTTGTAGAGGGTGTGAACTCACCTTGGTTTGCTCGGCAGATACACAGAAAGATCAATCAAGTTGTGAGTGGTCAACTACGTCCTAACATAGATACCACTCAAGTCAGGTTCATATCCAAGTAGTGCACGTATGTTCTACACGTATACTAGCAAGTTGCATACAGGTATTATTCATGGCATACACGTATAAACATGGCGGTTTACAATAATACCTATGAGTTGAACAGTAGCATGTATACAAGTAAACCAAGCCCTAAAGTCCGGCCCAATCCTAAGCCCGTAACAATGCAAGTCCAAACAGTGCACGTGTACATGGTCTTGAGTCGAGACTGTGCGGTCTCGAGTCGCACATATGAGTTCTCGAGTCGCAACCGTGGATGTCTCGGGTCATGTCTCGAGTCGCAACAAGACTCGCAACCCTGATCTCGAGTCATGCTGTTTTGTGCTGGCATTGTGTGGTCTCGAGTCGAGACTACAGAGTTCTCGACTCGTAACCTGTGTCGCAATCCCCGGTCTCGAGTTGTCATGTTTATGGTCTCGAGTTGTCATCCATGTGGTCTCGAGTCGAGACAGAAGGTCTCGACAGGAACATCTGCTGACTCCCGACATTGTACTAAACCAATCGAATTTCATGATCATGATATGGTGTACTAGCCAATAACACTGCATTAACATGTTTCCTTGTCTAACACTAACCGAAATGGTTCAAACATATCAATTTCAAATATCTTTCATGATCTTCAAGTAGTTCATCTTTCAAAATCAACATATTCATCCCACATAGCTATGCATTCCATGGACCCGAATCATGACATATACTCTAGATATCAATGATCATTTTTGTGGATCATTATCAAACAAAGTACTTGTTCTATAACCTCTAACATAAAATCGGATGATCATGAATAACCCTAAGCTTATCATTCTTTTGTTATTCAAAACATCTTGTTCAAATGTTATTCTACAAAAGTCATGTTCTCCTAAGCATGTATCATTTAACAAACAAGAACTCATTAAATCAAACAAACACTTTTGTCATGTTCAAACAATAGTCATGATGCGTTTTTATCACATAATCAACACCTTAATCATGCATAAAACTTTAACAAGCAAACACATTATCAATTAACTTCATCACACATCATCATCAACCGAAATACAATACATCACATGAATCACTAACCGGTTAGAGAAGTAGTGGTGAAAGATGAAGCTTTACTTGGTGTGAACAAGCTAATCCGAGAACCCTCTTGTGGTCGGCCGGTTTGATCCGAGAGAGAGAGTGAAGGTTTGTGCTTCTAGGGTTTTAGTGTGAGAGAGAGAAGGTAGGAGTGTGTGTGGATTGCCCAAAGAATGGCAAGGTTAGCTATCACTAAGGATTATATACTTGTTCCACATTGGTGCACCCTAATGGGTTTCGGACGGATCAATTGGCCCAACCGGCCCAAGTAGTTACGCTACTCGAGACCGAGTGGTCTCGAGTTGGGTTCTTGTGTTTCGGGTCACATACGTATACGCATACAAATAAACACAACACATAATCACATAGAAGGTTCACTTATATCATTAATCACACAAACATGTCAACTAGTTACATATCGTTCAACGTGTTGCATCGAGGTACAAGAAAGGTTCTAAATTTCGAGTTGTCACATTATTGGAAGATAATTAATTAAGTTATTAATGCAAATTATGGTAGGCCCCTCTTTTGGAGGTGACGTTACCCTCGACTAAGTAGTCTGAGTCAGCAGGGATACAGTCCTAAATAGCCGGGTTATAGTATTAATAGTAGTTAACTTATGAGGGAATCAAAGAGTTTGGACCCCCGCCATCCAATACCGTTAAGTATTGAAGGAGGTCCTAGTAAATTTGACCCAGGTCCATTGCAGGACCTCTAAACGCTGAACAATGGCAAGACCTTTACCAAACCGTTCCCTTAACCCCCGACCAGGTAGCCAACATACCTCCATATAGACCGTGGAGATATGAATGGTGAAAATCTTTTATTTTATATAGACAGTAAAATAATGCCAAGACACCACGGACAAACGATAAGGAAAGATCACCTTCAACATAAGCAACTAGTTATTAAAGCCATTAATACAAAACCAAGTAAAAAGTGCAAAAGATTAGAAATAAAAAGTATTACACTAGACACTTTATCTTCACCAAGTGATGTAAGAGACTTAGGCAAACATGGCCTTGATTGTCAAGAACTCTTACGATCAATCTTGGATCCCGAGACGACTCACACACTCTATGATGGACAATGGATGATGGTGGTGGATGATGGTGTTATGGTGGTGTTGGGTGGTGGGTGAAGTGTGAGAGAGGTGGTGTGCCAAGGGATGGTTTGAGCTTAAGCCAAGCACTCCTATTTATAGGCTGAACAGAAGCTCGGGCACGGCCCTGTGTCCACATCCTTCTCTTTCTTCATTTATTGCAGCTTGTCTTATTAGTTGACCACGCCCCCGTGTCCGCTGAGCACGACCCCGTGTGCAGAAGAATCTTTGTACTATGAAGATTTTCCTGGATTGTGCGAATCTTATAGTTGACCACGGCCCCGTATCCACTGAGCACGACCCCGTGGTGGGCAATAGAAGCTTCTACCACTTTGTCGTTTCTGCTGACACTTGGGCACGCCCCCGTGCTGGCTGAGCACGGGGCGTGTTCAGTCTTCTGTTGTCTTGTTTTGCTTGGGAAGATGCTGTCGTGGGGTCGGGCATGTCACGTCTTGTTCCTTTTCTTGTATTTATGTTAGATTTTGATGTCTTTTTGCTTCTTTTGTTAATTTGAGCTCATTTAATCCTGAAAATACAAAAGGAAGACAAAAGCAAACTTTTTCCAACATTAGTACTAAAAAATGGTTAGTTTTATGCCTCAATTGATGTAATTTATATGTTGCATTTTGCACACATCAAATACCCCCACACTTGAATCTTTGCTTGTCCTCAAGCAAAACTCTTAATAATATGGCTTACACGCCCAAATGGAATGGGTAGAAGAGAAGTTTTTTGGGCTTGTCGTAGAGTGTCGGGACTTCCAAGATTCTTTATTAAGTTTTATTTTTATTTATTTACAATCCTATTCGTCATGATTTATTTAAAACATTTCATAAGATAAATTACTTATTAGGGCATAACATGTCTTTTTTTTTTAAATTCCACTTATATAGAAGTTCACATACCTCACGGGGATCACTCAACACTCGGCCGAAAATGTATTTTTGTGGATCACTCGAGAGCGGCATGGAACTTACTCCTACCATAGGCTTGCCAAGCAATCAATCCTCCTCCTTTTTAACTATACACCTTTGTAAATATCAAGAAGACTTTTGGGGTGAAGGGTTTGGCTTGGGTTAAAGGTAGGTGGTTGGGTTAGTGGTTAGTAAAAGGGCGAAAGGCGTAAAAAGCGTCGGTTTTCGTAAGACTTTTTTATTTTTTTTATTTTGATGAAGCCATTATTCAAACAAAGTTATTTTTGATAAACTTGTTTGTTTATTTTTCTGTCGCTTCATCATCATCAATTTTTTTTTTTTTTGAAAGTCATAAGAAAAACCGAGCTTGTTACTAAAACAAAGGGTAAAAAAATAAAAAAGGTTTTGGTGTGTGAAAGGGTGTTTGTTTTTGGGTTTTCAAATGAAAAGGTTTAGGCTCAAAGGGGTTAACTAGGGGGATTTTGGGTAGGTGGTAAAAAAATGGTGTAGAAATAAAAAAGGGTTAGTCCTAATGCCTCCATCATTTACTTACTCGGGTTTAAGTTGGTAAGGACCGGGAATGTATCGTCATGGCAAGTTCTAGAGTCGTAAGAACCAAGCGGCTATTCACACAAGAAACGAAAAATGAGCATTTAGTCTAATGATATGTAATTGTATGCTCAATAAAGGCTCAAAACTCACTTTTGTGGGAATGGGTTTTTATGTGATCAAGTATATATAATCAAATTTTAACTAAGTTTGCCATGCCTTTTTATAATTTTCTTATGTTGGTTCTTTTTATCACGACGCTATTGGTTGTAAATTCGTAAAAATATAACCTTTTTGAGAACTTGAATTTCCCGAGTTAAACTTAGACAAGTAAAAAAAATGAAAATTTTTAAAAAAAAATTTGGGGTGATTAGCGATTCCAATAGAGTTTTGTGTAAGGCTTGTATTTAGGACTTGCAAGATTCAAGGTTTTAGCATCCCCCCCACACTTAAATTACACATTGTCCTCAATGTGTCCCAAAAATAAGTTTTTCGGTTGATTAAAATGTGTAAAAGTGGGTTAAAAACAAGATTTTATGGTACTGGGTAGCTGAACACGGGGTGGTGTTGGCTGGGCACGGGGGCGTGTTGAGTGAGCACGGCCCCATGTCCAGGTACCTGAACTGAGCATTTTCTACAGAACCTCGGGCACGGGGCGTGTTGGGGTGAGCATGGCCCCGTGCTGAACTGCTGTAATGAAGAAAAATTGTCGGGAGGCTCTGTTTTTGTGCATGGGTTGTTGGTTCAAGCTTCCCTTAGTATCCTTCACCATCCCGAGTGTGTTTTTTTCCTGGAAATTAAAACTAAACTAGAAAATATAAAAGTTAATCTAAATTAAACTAAGGATAGTTCCGCGGAATGCCTCTGTGGTGCGCCACGTTTATAAGGGTCCTTGGCTAGACCCACCTTATCAGGTGGTTCTGGCTCATCTTCAATTAGGGGGTCGTCATTGCCGAATGGATATTTCATTGATCGCTCAAGGTCGACACTTTTTTTTAATGCCCCTAATTGAAGAGGTAGATTGTTGTACTTCCGGTTTTTCAAAGCTTCGTGGGTTTTTACAAATGGTCATCCCAACACTAGAGGAGCATCATCGAGGATGACAAAGTCAGTGGGAACTGACGGGTGGTCCGTAGGACAACCCTCAAATGAGCTAAATATGTGCATATCCCATATTTTACACGGTTATGTATCGTGAATGTGATAACTACGAGTACTCATGGTTTTTCAGGTTAGACGCTTAATTTGGTGAAGTTAACGTGATTAGAGATGAAGCGGAACAGCCGGGGATAATAATCGAGTGAATTAAATTAAACTGTAGGCTACAGTTTACGCAGCAAGGGTTTTTGTTGAACAAGACAATCGCATCAATCATCATGATCTCACATGCATACATATGTTTGGAACAACACATTAATTGAATTGGGAAGCACAAGGTGACACAAAGTCAACAACTACATAATCATCATCATTAATCATCGAAGAGGTGCACATGAGGGTTTGAGGATATTCCTAACATCATCAACATCACATGCATACTTGGGGAAAGGAATTAAATAGTCAACAATAATATAATCATCATCAATTTGCGGCAGCCATAGGTTTTGGGGATTGGTGTTTTGGCGGCACATGTTCACATGGGGGCCCACCATCAATTGATTAAATGAGTAACACAAGAAGTCAACATAACAATATCAATCATCATCTTCAGTGAAAGACATCATCATCATTCTCAATTGTTGGCAATTATAAAAAGTCACGTGGACTTCTTGGGTAGTAGCAACAAACACACAGACAAGGAGAATCACAAGGAATCAATCATCATCATCACATAGTGGGCCGCACATGAGTTATCCATGTGTGCAGCCAAACAACTCGTTTAAGTTGTGCAAGTTGTTTGAAGTCAGCTTTTTGTTAGTAAAAAATCAGTAATTGCATTCGGTGGAATTATATGTCGAGATCCATGTGAATTGTCAGATCCACAATAGTCATCGGCCCAATTACAAAGTGATATCAAAGGTGATGTCAGTTATACAGTGTGACACGTTTGAAGAGGACTTAGGAATCATTGGGCCGCATATGGATTTGGGCGGCACATCTTGGGCCGACAACATATACACCTTGGAGGCACACAAATCAACATTGCATCACCGTAACTCAAACATATATTACCGTAACAATATTATTTCCACCGTAACTTACGGTGGAGCCGTAAGTTACGGTGGAGGCGACGCGAAAATGTGTAACCGCTCATTAAAAACAGTTTTATGGTGTCTTTTCAATGATTCTCATCATTGGTCTGTTTTAGGGAGATCCTAGGGGCGATTTTGGCTGGAGGTACTTGGTTGCAAACAATTTCTAACATTTGGTTTATGTTTTCGATTCATATGAACACTAAACTTGTTGTTATGATGATTCACCAAGCTATGTCCGGCTCTACTTATGGTGATCATCCTGAATTGAAGGTTTGTCTATGACTTTTGTGTTTGGATTCGTATTTCTAGAATAATAGACTTGCAATGCATTTGTTTATTATGGTGTGTGAATGTTTGTTTGTAAATTGTTGATTGATGTTATAATTATATCCTAAATCGTACGTTCTTGGTGTTGTTAACAATCGAGATATCACGGGAGGGATTAGGGTTGGATATTAATCAATTGGTTATCGGGTAACAATCTCGTGTTTTCATAATCCGAGTACTTAGTTCCCTTTTATCACAACAAACAATCATACATGAATCATGTCTATGTGATTCTTTCTAGTGAATTTAACACAAGTGTCAAAAGCAAACCGGAAGTTTAGGATGATCGCTTTCTCCTAATCTGTTTTACAACCAACAATTGATTTGCAATTAGTTTTTAATTTAGTTTTCTAAAACAACAATCCAAATTATTGATCTTTATTTTCTGCAACTTAGGTTAATTGTAGTTTAATTGCAAGGCTATAAAAACAACACACTTTCCACATACTCCCTGAGTTCGATACCCACTTACCACTGTCTATAGTTGTTATTGAGATTAAATTTGATTGTGACCATGACATTACGTCAAATTTTGGCGTCGTTGCCGGGGAGTAGTGCGCAACGTGTGTCAGTTTGTTAGTATTGCTTTGTTATTTTCGGGTTTACACTGGTGTTTAGTGTGCAGGTTCTACAGGTGCATGTATACTAGAGGCTCTCACAAAGCGTCACCATTGTCATTTGATCCGGAAATCGAAAGAACACTAAGGAAAAACCGAATTTTACTACGCGAAAACAGAATCATTGGTTCACCCACTTCACCCATTACACCAATAAATATCATGGATGAAACACAAGTACCACCCACAACGGGTCAAACGACCTCATCTTTTATACCTACCTCCACACAACCATCACCAAACACCACTATTCCAAACATCACCACAATGCCTATTCCACTTCATGATACTACACCAACCAATACCAACACCACACAACCGATCACTACTCAAGTCGAACCCAGTCTTACCTTTAGCCCATCTACTACGATTCCACCACTCACTCACTTTTTCCCAGCTTCAGGGCAATCATCCTCAACTTATACAGTACCACAAGGTTCAACTGTTGTCCATACTACCTCTACATTTAGACCATCAAACCAGTCGGGTTTTCAATACTCGACCATTCCATTTGGGCAAACTTTGGGTATAGGGGAGATGGATATGAGGAAGGATACGAAGATTTTGAGGGTTATGATGAAGATGGGTATGCTTATGCTTATGGGGGTGATGGTGATCAAGGAGAGTTCAGTTATGTGCAAAGTCAATCTCAAGGAATGGCAAGTGTAGGTGGAGTGCCACAACAACAACAACTTATACCACAACATATTCGGCCAAGACCACAAGGGCTACAAGTGCAACGCCCTATTACATTGCAACAAGTTAGGCCACAAAATGTACAACCACAATTTCAAAGGCCAATTCAACAACCACCGATGCCACAACAACAATTTCAACCACCGTTCGTACCACAAGGGCATATACCAAGACCTATGGGTCCTATTCGTCCAAGGGGTCGATTGGGTGTTCCAAGAAGGCATCTTAGGGAACAAGCACGAGGAATAGAAGCACATTTCAGGCCGATAATTACTCAAAACCCTTCACCGGTGGTTATCCCTCAAAACAACCAAGGGAGAACCTTTGAAGTAAGAACAAATTCTTTGCAAAGTTTGCCGAAATACAAAGGGCTAGCAACGGAGGAACCGTATTTCCATTTAGAGGCCTATGACTCAATTTGCAATACTTTTGGAAGTCAAGGTTTTTCTGCCGATGATGTCAAGTTGGTCCTATTTCAGTTTTCTTTGGAGGACAAGGCAAAGAAGTGGTTCTACACTTTGCCTTCAGCATCTATTTATACTTGGGCGGAGATGCAACAAATTTTCTTAGACGAATTTTATACCGCCCAAAAGACCAATGATGCTAGAAAGGGGTTGAGGAGCTTCCAACAACAACATGGTGAGATGTTCCATGAGTCATTTGAACGTTTCAATATGATGATTAAAAATTGCCCTCACCATGGGATTGAACTTTGGAAGTTGATGAATGCTTTCCACGAGGGGTTGAGTGCCGAAGATGCTCGTGATTTAATGTCCATTACCGGTGGAACTTTTTGCACAAATTATGAAAATGATGATTGGGAGTTCTTAGAGAATATGGCAATTACATCAAAGAGAAAGGCTCAAGCATCGAGGAGAGCACGACCGGCCATTGCCCGACCTCAAGTGCACGCAATAGATGATGGTAATGTTCAAACTACTAACCAAATTTATGATGTTTGTGCTATTTGTAATGAAATAGGTCATGCGGCTGAAAATTGCCAAGGAATGGTGGAAGGGCAATATGAAGAGGTTCATGTGGTTCAAGGTCAAGGTCAAGGAGGGGGTGGTAGAAAGTTCAACAACATGAATTCTAATACCTACCACCCCGGGTTGAGGAACCACCCAAATTTTCGGTATGGGAACCCTTCAAATCAAGCTAACCCGAATTTCCAAGGAAACCAAGGATTTCAAAGGCAATATCAAACGGGTCAAAGCTCTTCGGGTGGAAACGAAGTAATGGAGATGTTGAAGGCAATGCAAAGTGAAATGCAACGAATGAATCAACGTGATGAGGTTCGGATGCAAAAGGACGAGGTTCGTGACAAAAGCATCCAATCGTTGACCACTCAAATGGGTCAACTTGCGAGTGACATGGTGATATTGAAGAAAGCAAAAGGTCAATTACCAAGTGACACGGTGATAAATCCCAAGAACACAAAAAGCATTAACATCAATGTGGTAAGCACTGTTCCAAATACTAAATTTAATGAAACATTGCTAACTTCTTCGTATCAAGTGAATGCAGATTTGGAAAAAGATGCCGAAGTCGAGAATGATAAAGAGTATGAAGCGCCAATCGTGCCTATCCGTGTGGGAAAATTAAAAATCCCTCACGCATTATTGGACTACGGGGCAAGCATGAGTGTGCTACCAAGTGATCTATACGATATGTACGACTTTGGTCCACTTGAAGGTATAGACACCATGGTGAGCTTAGCAGATGGAAGTTGGAGGCATCCACGGGGAATGGTTAGGAATGTTAAGATTCAGTTGGGAGAGTTTGAATACCCGGTGGATTTTCTAGTTTTGGACTATGCTTCTACCAACATGGCATCACAACAAAGGGTAATCTTAGGTCGACCATTTCTATACACAGCAAATGCTCAAATTAATTGTAGAGACGAGATTATTACGATGACCGAAAAGAACCGTAGGTTGTACTTTGATGTTCAAACTAGAGTGATTAGTTATGAGTCCATTGAGAGGAAGGGTGGTGAGTCTAGTGATTGTATGAAAAATGTGTTTCAAAGAATGAGAAAAAAACACCCACCGGATCGTGAAGAAAAGCATTTGGGTTCAAGCAAGAGTGTATTTGATTACCCACCGAGACAAAACAAGATGGATGCATTTTGCTCAATGGCACAAGGAAGTGATGGAGATAGCAGGAACCGCTTCTTTGAGCCACCTTAAATGGGGGTGGCACGGTCTGGCTGAAGACCTGAAAACTTAGCGCTGCTCGGGAGGCAACCCGAGGTTTTTCACTGATCTTGTTATTTCTTTAGTTTTCTATGTTTCAGGGCCATGGCAACACTCAAGTGTGGGGAAGATGTGCGGATATTTGTGTGAAGGTGGTGATAGGAAATTGGATCATTTACAACATCTGTTGTGGAAAACTTCACCAGGTCAATGTACTCTTTCCTTAGTCTTGTAGTGTTTTTTTTTAGCTTTGAAATATTGGTAGTTAGTTGTTTGCTTTTGTTTATGGTTGGGAGGTTTGGGGGTGTATTAGTTTGATGTTTTGTGTTGGGTTGTGCTAGTTGGTGGTGTTGATGTTTTTAAGAATAGAAAAAAAAACATAAAAAAAATATATAAAATGAAAAAAAATCCAAAAAGAAATTTGGGGTTTGAGAGTATTAGCGGAAGTTAATGTTGTTGGTTAAAAGCGATCCTTCCCTCAAAGCCATACATTGGGACAATGTATCCCAAGTGTGGGGATGGGGGAAATTTTTGAGAGTTTTAAAAATTTTGTAAATTCAAGCGAAAATTGTTAAAATTTGAAAATTTGATATTGTGCCATTTGACACACCGACACCCATTCCTAGTCTTTTCTTGGTGAGGATTTGAGTCACACATGATTGTTATTGATATTTCATTGTTTGAGTGGCGGTGTGTGTTGTTGTGTTAATAGAACTTGTGTGTGAATACTTGTTAAATCCTAGAATTAGCATGCTTTTGAAAATGATAGGGGGACTTTTAGGAAGCCTCGTCTAGATGTGTGAGAGTGCGGGATTGGTGGGTTGGACCTCATACATTACATATATAAGCTTGGTATTGTGAGGGGTGGGGGTTTGGTCCTTAGAAAGCCATGTTGAGCCTTAAACCATTCGGTTGTGACCCAAGCCTACTTCCTATATAAATTTTACCGATTGAGATGACCCGGTTTAGGAATTTCGTATGTAGTGTTGATGTTCTTGTATATATTATTGAAGTTTATTGTTGAAAAAAAAGAGAAAAATATGAAAAAAAAAAAGAAGTATTTAGTTGAATAGAGTTGAGAATGTCAAGAAGCTTTGTATATATATTTGATGTTTGCTTTGTAGTAGTAGAAAAAAAACCGGGTCAAATCAATTAGCTCTTTCATATGTATTCCACCATTTTCCTACCTTTACACCTAGCCCCGTTGCAACCCGCAAGTCCCTTTGATTCTAAAGCATGTTAGATATAGGAGGAAACTTGATTTGTATACAAGCTTATTGTCGCACACACACACACACACGCGCATTGAGTGGTTTAGCATTATGTGCTAATATTTCATGTCACCGAGAGTTTTTGTGAGGGGTGTGTCTTGTGGTATGATTGAAGGTTAGTAAAATAACGATACATTTTAGCTTGGTTTACATTGATCGCTTGTTTTGAAATTGATTTAATGAGTTGCTTGGGACAAGCAACGGGTAAGTGTGGGGATGTGACGGGTGGTCCGTAGGACAACCCTCAAATGAGCTAAATACGTGCATATCCCATATTTTACACGGTTATGTATCGTGAACGTGATAACTACGAGTACTCATGGTTTTTCAGGTTAGACGCTTAATTTGGTGAAGTTAACGTGATTAGAGATGAAGCGGAACAGCCGGGGATAATAATCGAGTGAATTACATTAAACTGTAGGCTACAGTTTACGCAGCAAGGGTTTTTGTTGAACAAGACAATCGCATCAATCATCATGATCTCACATGCATACATATGTTTGGAACAACACATTAATTGAATTGGGAAGCACAAGGTGACACAAAGTCAACAACTACATAATCATCATCATTAATCATCGAAGAGGTGAACATGAGGGTTTGAGGATATTCATAACATCATCAACATCACATGCAAACTTGGGGAAAGGAATTAAATAGTCAACAATAATATAATCATCATCAATTTGCGGCAGCCATAGGTTTTGGGGATTGGTGTTTTGGCGGCACATGTTCACATGGGGGCCCACCATCAATTGATTAAATGAGTAACACAAGAAGTCAACATAACAATATCAATCATCATCTTCAGTGAAAGTCATCATCATCATTCTCAATTGTTGGCAATTATAAAAAGTCACGTGGACTTCTTGGGTAGTAGCAACATACTCGCAGACAAGGAGAATCACAAGGAATCAATCATCATCATCACATAGTGGGCCGCACATGAGTTATCCATGTGTGCAGCCAAACAACTCGTTTGAGTTGTGCAAGTTGTTTGAAGTCAGCTTTTTGTCAGTAAAAAATCATTAATTGCAATCGGTGGAATTATATGTCGAGATCCATGTGAATTGTCAGATCCACAATAGTCATCGGCCCAATTACAAAGTGATATCAAAGGTGATGTTAGTTATACAGTGTGTCACGTTTGAAGAGGACTTAGGAATCATTGGGCCGCATATGGATTTGGGCGGCACATCTTGGGCCGACAACATATACACCTTGGAGGCACACAAATCAACATTGCATCACCGTAACTCAAACATATATTACCGTAACAATATTATTTCCACTGTAACTTACGGTGGAGCCGTAAGTTACGGTGGAGGCGACGCGAAAATGTGTAACCGCTCATTAAAAACAGTTTTATGGTGTCTTTTCAATGATTCTCATCATTGGTCGGCTTTAGGGAGATCCTAGGGGCGATTTTGGCTGGGGGTACTTGGTTGCAAACAATTTCTAACATTTGGTTTATGTTTTCGATTCATATGAACACTAAACTTGTTGTTATGATGATTCACCAAGCTATGTCCGGCTAAACTTATGGTGATCATCCTGAATTGAAGGTTTGTCTATGACTTTTATGTTTGGATTCGTATTTCTAGAATAATAGACTTGCAATGCATTTGTTTATTATGGTGTGTGAATGTTTGTTTGTAAATTGTTGATTGATGTTATAATTATATCCTAAATCGTACGTTCTTGGTGTTGTTAACAATCAAGATATCACGGGAGGGATTAGGGTTGGATATTAATCAATTGGTTATCGGGTAACAACCTCGCATTTTCATAATCCGAGTACTTAGTTCCCTTTTATCACAACAAACAATCATACATGAGTCATGTCTATGTGATTCTTTCTAGTGAATTTAACACAAGTGTCAAAAGCAAACCGGAAGTTTAGGATGATCGCTTTCTCCTAATCTGTTTTACAACCAACAATTGATTTGCAATTAGTTTTTAATTTAGTTTTCTAAAACAACAATCCAAATTATTGATCTTTATTTTTTGCAACTTAGGTTAATTGTAGTTTAATTGCAAGGCTATAAAAACAACACACTTTCCACATACTCCCTGAGTTCGATACCCACTTACCACTGTCTATAGTTGTTATTGGGATTAAATTTGATTGTGACCACGACATCACGTCAGGAACTACCATTTGATTTGTTTGAACCAACACATCCTCAACTATACTGATTGATTTTATTACTTTCCGATTGGATAGAAAAATGGGTATTTGAAGTGGAGAAAAATCACTAATACTTAATTTTTCGAAAATGTAATTAGGCATTATGTTAACACAAAGATCTTTATCGATTGTGACATTACTAATAAATGAATTTTGAAAAAAAACATGGAACCGGTGTAATGTTAATTTCAAATGGGTCTTCTTTTATTAGCGAGGTTTGATCATTAGTTAACTTAACACTTACTGTTTCATCAATTTTAGTGTTAGTGTTTAACTCTTTTAAAAACTTAGCATGAGTGGGTACTAAACAATTATTTTCAAAAGAAGGTGACAAGAGATTAATTTCTTCAAAATTAGACTCTTCTTGCATTTTAATGTTTTCGGACTCACCTTTTTCGTTGTTTAACTCATGTGTCGGTTTTTCACTTATTTGTTCTTCCATTTTTACACTTTCGGTTATCTCTTCTTTTTTTAATTCTTCTCTTGCGTGGGACTCCTCTTCCCTTGCAAGATTCTTTTATACAGTGATCGATAACTCTAATGTGTTCTAATATCCTATCGGTCACTTCGGTTATAGAAAAAGAGTCGGGATTTTCAAAGCTTGAATCCGGTTGTTCGATCCTTTGTTCCTCATAATACCCATGTGAAGTAGATGGTTCACACCATTGTTCTTCATTGTAAGCATATGATGGATAAGGTTCGTAATTTTGTTCTTCATAATACTCATATGAGGTGGGTTGTTCACGCCATGGTTCCTCATAGTAAGCATACGAAGGTGGTGGCTCATATCTTGGTTCCTCAAAGTATGAGTAAGAAGACTCATACCTTGGTTCATCAAAATATGAGTATGAGGGAGGAGGTTCATACCTTTGGTCTTCATAGGATGTGTATGAAGTTGATGGCTCGTACCTGGGCTCCTCATAGTAGGTGTATGAATTGGATGGTTGATATGAGTGACTATTTTGAACCGAGTGTGTGTTACGACAATTAGTACAATAATTACTCCTATAATCATCCTTCTCATAGGTGTAGTTGTAACCTCCTGAGTATTGATCCATAAGAATCACTCAGCAGACCACAACCAAGTCTCGAGATCAGAAAACAAAAATAAAAACGGAAACAGAGGCTGGACACGGCCCCGTGTACAGAATCTGTATCTAGGCGTTTTAATTAAATTCACTGATCTAGCTGAGCACGGGGCGTGTTCAGTGAGCACGGCCCGTGTTCAAGCTACTGTTACTGGGTGTTTTTATGAAAATGTGCAGCACGGCCCCGTGCTCAGTGAACACGGCCCCATGTACAGGTTACTGTAAATGCAAATCTAAACTAAAATGCAGAAAAATGTGCGCGCGTTTTGAAAAGGTTTTGAAAAACTGATTAGGCCGTTGATTTTAAGCATTCTTAAAATCCTTGTGTCCCCGGCATCGGCGCCAAAAACTTGATGCATGTGAAGTGTTATATATATTAGGTGTATATTTTAAGCCTCTTTAACACTTATTTTTAGCCAAGTTTTAAATTTATAAAACACGATATTTCACTAACACTAAACACACATATGGGCAAGTGCACCCATCGTGAGCGTAGTATAGTGTTGGTAAGATACCGAGGTCGTCCAAGGACACAAGAGCTTTTAGTACCGGTTTATCCTCAACGTCTAATCAAAATAAAAAGTTTAGAAAAAATGTTTTAAACTAAGAAAAATAAAACTAACTAAAATGCTGAAAAATAAAATAAAAAGAAAAAAACAGATAGACAAGATGAATCAATTGGTTTCGACTCGTATCTAGTGTAACCTTTGATTATTCCCGCACTTTTGCACTTATTTAAGAGATTATCTTAGTTATTGTAGTAGGCCCCTCTTTTGAAGGTGACGTTACCCTCACCCTAGTAGTTTGAGTCAGCAAGGATACAATCCTAAAAGGGTGGATTATTGGAAGATAATTAATTAAGTTATTAATGCAAATTATGGTAGGCCCCTCTTTTGGAGGTGACGTTACCCCCGACTAAGTAGTCTGAGTCAGCAGGGATACAGTCCTAAATAGCCGGGTTATAGTATTAATAGTAGTTAACTTATGAGGGGATCAAAGAGTTTGGACCCCCGCCATCCAATACCGTTAAGTATTGAAGGAGGTCCTACTAAATTTGACCCAGGTCCAATTGCAGGACCTCTAAACGCTGAACAATGGCAAGACCTTTACCAAACCGTTCCCTTAACCCCCGACCAGGTAGCCAACATACCTCCATATAGACCGTGGAGATATGAATGGTGAAAATCTTTTATTTTATATAGACAGTAAAATAATGCCAAGACACCACGGACAAACGATAAGGAAAGATCACCTTCAACATAAGCAACTAGTTATTAAAGTCATTAATACAAAACCAAGTAAAAAGTGCAAAAGATTAGAAATAAAAAGTATTACACTAGACACTTTGTCTTCACCAAGTGATGTAAGAGACTTAGGCAAACATGGCCTTGATTGTCAAGAACTCTTACGATCAATCTTGGATCCCGAGACGACTCACACACTCTATGATGGACAATGGATGATGGTGGTGGATGATGGTGTTATGGTGGTGGTGGGTGAAGTGTGAGAGAGGTGGTGTGCCAAGGGATGGTTTGAGCTTAAGCCAAGCACTCCTATTTATAGGCTGAACAGAAGCTCGGGCACGGCCCCGTGTCCACATGCTTCTCTTTCTTCATTTATTGCAGCTTGTCTTATTAGTTGACAACGCCCCCGTGTCCGCTGAGCACGACCCCGTGTGCAGAAGAATCTTTGTACTATGAAGATTTGCCTGGATTGTGCGAATCTTATAGTTGACCACGGCCCGGTGTCCGCTGAGCACGACCCCGTGGTGGGCAATAGAAGCTTCTACCACTTTGTCTTTTCTGCTGACACTTGGGCACGCCCCCGTGCTGGCTGAGCACGGGGCGTGTTCAGTCTTCTGTTGTCTTGTTTTGCTTGGGAAGATGCTGTCGTGGGGTCGGCCATGTCACGTCTTGTTCCTTTTCTTGTATTTATGTTAGATTTTGATGTCTTTTTGCTTCTTTTGTTAATTTGAGCTCATTTAATCCTGAAAATACAAAAGGAACACAAAAGCACACTTTTTCCAACATTAGTACTAAAAAATGGTTAGTTTTATGCCTCAATTGATGTAATTTATATGTTGCATTTTGCACACATAAGTACCATATAGATAGTGTCGCCAAATCTTTAACGCAAAAACAACTGCGCCTAGCTCGAGATCATGGGTTGTATAGTTCTTTTCGTGGATTTTGAGCTGACGAGATGCGTAAGCTATAACCTTGTCCTATTGCATAAGGACACAACCAAGACCAAGGTTGGAAGCATCAAAATAGACAATGAAGTCGTCGTTTCCGTCGGGTAGAGTGAGGACAGGAGCATTGCAAAGCATGTACTTGAGGGTTTGGAAAGCTGACTCTTGTTCGGTTCCCCAAAAAAAGGCTCGTCTTTATGCGTGAGAGCGGTAAGCGGCAGATCGATCTTTGAGAACCCTTCAATAAATCGTCGATAATAGCCCGCTAGTCCGAGAAAAGAACGGACTTCAGACGGGTTCTTAGGTGTAATCCAACTCTTAACGGCTTCAATCTTCGCAGGATTGACGTGAATGCCTTGACTATTAACAATGTCACCGAGGAATTGAACCTCCTCCAGCCAGAATTCGCACTTGGAGAACTTGGCATAGAGTCGATTCCCTTGGAGTAGCTCGAGAACCAAACGTAGATGTTGCGCGTGTTCGGCTTTCGATTAGGAATAGATCAAGACATTGTCGATGAATACGATGACGAAACGGTCGAGATATGGTTTACACACGCGATTCATCAGATCCATGAAAACCGCGGGTGCGTTGGTTAAACCGAAAGGCATAACAACGAATTCATAATGGCTATAACGGGTGCGAAAAGCGGTTTTGGGTATATCCTCTTCTTGTATGCGTAGTTGGTGATAGCCTGAGCGTAGATCGATCTTCGAGAAATACGTAGCACCTTGTAGCTGATCAAACAAATCGTCAATGCAAGGTAGGGGATAGCGGTTCTTGATTGTTAACTTATTCAATTCTCGATAGTCGATACTCATCCTGAACGACCCATCCTTCTTTTTAACTAAAATGACTGGCGTGCCCCAAGGAGAGGTGCTCGGGTGAATGAAGCCTTTCTCAAGTAATTCCTGGAGTTGGTTCGAGAGTTCACACATTTCAGACGGTACGAGTCGGTAAGGAGCTTTGGCAATAGGGTTGGCTCCAAGAACGAGGTCGATACGAAAGTCGATATCACGACTTGGTGGAAGACCGGGAAGATCGTCAGGGAACACATTAGGGAATTCACGAACCACAGGAACGTCTTTCACTTCTGTCTTTCCTTTCTTTTCCTTCTCTGCTACTACAATGTTAGCCAAGAAAGCTCTGTATTCCTTGCGGAGATACTTGCTAGCATGGACACATGACATGAGTTTGAGACCCTTCGAAGCAGTTTCGCCATAAACACACAATAAATCACCATTCGCGAGCGAGAATCAAATCATCTTATCGAAGCACACAACTTCAGCATGGTTTTCGCGAAGAAAGTCCATGCCTACTATGACGTCAAAACTTCCGAGTTGCATCGGAATAAGGTCGATTGGGAAAATGTGATTATTTAGCTCAAGAGTACAATCACGAAGAACAGAATTAACGGCGACAGTTCTTCCGGTAGCGACTTCAACATCGAACGTCGAGGGGAGATGGGAGCACTTACGACTAAGGAGCTTCTCGAATTCGAACGACGCAAAGCAATTATCGGCTCCAGTATCAAACAAAAACGGTGCATAAATACCATTCACAAGGAATGTACCATTGACCACGTTGTTGTCAGCCTGGGCTTGGTGCACGTTGATGTTGAAAGTTCTGGCGCATGCGGCTTGTTGCTGCTGCTGAGGCTGTTGCTGCTGCTGGGGCTCTTGTTTCACAACCCTGTTTGGGAACATGTTTGCAAAGTGGTTAGGATCACCACATGTGAAGCAGACTCGGGCGTTGACCGTGGGTGCCTGAGCCGCTTGCTGGCCTTGCGGGGCTGGGAGCAGAGCTTGATGAAAAGTGGCTAGAGCTGGGACTTGACGGGGACCAGTACGGCAGTTAGCAGTGAAGTGGCCATACATGTTGCAGTGACCGCAGAAACGACAGGCGAGACCCACCGGGTGATGATAAGAGCATGTCGGGCAAGCCGGGTAGGGGCCTGTGTATGCACGCTTTGCAGGCAGTGCATAAGTAACTGGTGTTGGACGGTGGTGAATCATCAAGAACGTACGATTAAGACTAGAAATTGCACTATCGATTAACAAGTTACAAGCAATCAAACATACACCATGATATTCAAGCAACGCAAGTTATCATTCTAGAAATTCAGAAATAAAACACACAAAAGTTCAAGAAACATTCACCTAAGATGATCACCGAAGAGTTTAGCCGGACATGGCTCGGTGAATCATCATCATAATCAAACCAATGTTCATACGAATCGAAAATACAAACCGGATGATAAGAATTGTTCCAAACCAAGCCAGCAGCCAAAATTCGCCCCCTAAGATGATCCAAAACCGTCCAATGATGAAGTGTATCCCAAAAGACACCATAAAACTCACTTTAATGAGCGGTTACACATCTTCACGTCGCCTCCACCGTAAATTACGGCTCCACCGTAATTTACGGTGGTCTTGATATTGTTACGGCAAAAATAGTCTGATTTACGGCAGCCATATGTGAGATTCAGGTCCACCGTAAATTACGGTAGGACCGTAATTTACGGTGGCAAGCTGATAATTCTTCTTTGCTTCCAATGTCACGTGTGCCGCCAATTCCATATGCGGCCCAATGAAAGAATTCCAACATTCAGCCGCCCACCTATCTTCACATAATAAAGATGTTGGAGGTGATTGACTTCCTTCATAAATTGCCGCCTAACATGTGCATATGTCGGCTGCCCTCCATAAAGAAGTCCATGTGATTTGTGTTGACCTCTTTGTGTGCAGCCCAATCACAATCACGTAACTGATGAAGTTGTGTGACCTTTGAAGCCCAATGTTTCCTATCATGTGCAGCCCACAACTCCAAGACAAATCTGCCGACTACAGATGATGATGATATTGATGTGCTTGTTGACTTTGATGATGTGATGATAATGACTCTTCACACATGTCCTTGGCAACTCAAAAGAATTAATTCCTCTAGACATAAATTCCACAAGCCCCCATGTGCAGCCCACTATATCCAATCAGTGTGTTCCTTTGATCTGCCATCAATCTCAAAGTCATGATGCCATTTAATTTCCAACCGTAGCCTACGCGTTCCAATTTAACCGAATTAAGTGATTTACCTGCAAAACACACGAACACTCGTAGTTACTAAGTTCAAGCAAATAACCAAGTAAAGCATGGAATTTTAATCTTTTTAAACCACTTAAGGGTTGTCCTACGGACCACCCGTCACATCCCCACACTTACCCGTTGCTTGTCCCAAGCAACCGATTCAAAAACTATTTCAAAACCAAATCGATCAAACATGCAAACCAAGCTAAATGTGTCGTCCTTTTACTAACTTTCAATCATACCACAAAACACACCCCTCACAAAAATCTCTCGGTTACAAGAATTATTAGCATAATGCTAAACCACTCAACGCGTGTGTGTGTGTGCGACAATAAGCTTGTATACAAATCAAGTTTCCTCCTAACAAATATCTAACATGCTTTAGAATCAAAGGGACTTGCGGGTTGTAACGGGGCTAGGTGTAAAGGTAGGAAAATGGTGGAATATATATGCGAGAGCTAATTGATTTGACCCGGTTTTTTTTATTTCTACTACAAAACAAAACAAACATCAATTATATACACAACTTCATCAACATTTTCAACTACTATTGCAACTAAATCCTTCTTTTTGTATTTTTCTCATATTCTTTTCTCTTTTTTTTTTCTTTCTCTTTTTTTTTTTTTTTTTTTTTTTCATAACACATCAAACTCAACAATATATACAAGAACATAGATACTACAAACTAAATCTCCTAAACCGGGTCATCTCAAAAGGTAAAATTTTTGTAGGAAGTAGGCTCGGGTCACAATCGAATAGTCTAAGGCTCAACATGGCTTTCTAAGGACCAAACCCCCACCCCTCACAATACCAAGCTCATATATGTAACGTATGAGGTCCAACCCACCAATCCCGCACTCTCACACATCTAGACGAGGCTTCCTAAAAGTCCCCCTATCATTTTCAAAAGCATGCTAATTCTAGGATTTAACAAGTATTCACACACAAGTTCTATTAACACACAACACACACCGCCACTCAAACAATGAAATATCAATAACAATCATGTGTGGCTCAAATCCTCACCAAGAAAAGAATAGGAATGGGTGTCGGTGTGTCAAATGGCATAATATCAAGCTTTCAAATTTTAACAATTTTCGCTCGGATTTACAAAATTTTTAAAACTATCAAAAATTTCCCTCATCCCCACACTTGGGATACATTGTCCCAATGTATGGCTTTGAGGAAAGGATCGCTTTTAACCCACAACATCAGCCTTTGCTTAAATTCTCAAACCCCAAATTTTTTTTTTTTTTTTTAACAAAATCAAACAAACTAACTACCAATATTTCAAAGCTAAAGAACACAACAAGACTAAGGAAAAAGTACATTGACCTGGTGAAGTTTGCCACAACAGATGTTGTAGATAATCCGACTTTCTATCACCACCTTCACCCAAATATCCGTACATCTTCCCCACACTTGAATGTCGTCATGGCCCTGAAACATAGAAAGATAAAAACAACAAGATCACTATAAAACCCCGGGTTGCCTCCCGAGCAGCGCTAAGTTTTGAGTCTTCAGCCAGACCGAGCCACCCCCATTTATGGTGGCTCAAAGAATCGGTTCCTATCACCTCCCCCACTGTAGCTTGTCATTGGGCAAAATGCATCCGTCTCATTTTGACTCAGTGGGTAATCAAATATGCTCCTGCTTGAACCCATATGTGTTTCTTCACGGTCCGGTGGGTGCTTTTTTCTCATTCGTGGTAACACCTTTTCACTAAAATCACTAGACTTCGCCACAACAAAATCATAACTAATCATCTTAGTCTGAACATCAAATGACAACTTACGATTCCTTTCGGTCATGGTAATAATTCCTTCTCTACAATCAATTTGAGCATTTGCCGTATAGAGAAACGGTCGACCTAAAATCACCCTTTGTTGTGATGCCATGTTGGTAGAAGCATAGTCCAAAACTAGAAAATCCACCGGGTATTCCAATTCTCCCAACTGAATCTTAACATTCCTAACCATTCCCCGTGGACGCCTCCAACTTCCATCCGCCAAGCTCACCATGGTGTCTATACCTTCAAGTGGACCAAAGTCGTACATATCGTATAAATCGCTTGGTAGCACACTCATGCTTGCCCCGTAGTCCAACAATGCGTGAGGGATTTTTAATTTTCCCACACGGATAGGCACGATTGGCGCTTCACACTCTTTATCATTCTCGACTTCGGCGTCTTTTTCCAAACCTGCATTCACTTGACAAGAAGATGTTAGACATTTTTCATTAAATTCGGTACTAGGAACGGTGCTTACCACATTGATGTTAATGCCTTTTATGTTCTTGGGATTTGGCACCGTATCACTCGGTAGCTGGCCTTTTGCTTTCTTTAACATCGCCACGTCACTAGCAAGTTGACCCATTTGAGTGGTCAACGATTGGATGCTTTTGTCACGAACCTCGTCCTTTTGCATCCGAACCTCATCACGTTGGTTCATTCGTTGCATTTCACTTTGCATCGCCTTCAACATCTCCATCATTTCATTTCCACCCGAAGAGCTTTGACCCGTTTGATATTGCCTTTGAAATCCTTGGTTTCCTTGGAAATTCGGGTTCGCTTGATTTGAAGGGTTCCCATATCTAAAGTTCGGATGGTTCCTCAATCCGGGGTGGTAGGTATTAGAATTCATGTTGTAGTAGTTCCTACCACCTCCTCCTTGACCTTGACCTTGAACCGCATGGACTTCCTCGTATTGCCCGTCCAACATCCCTTGGCAATTTTCAGCCGCATGACCTATCTCATTACACAAAGCACAAACATCATAAATTTGGTTAGTGGTTTGAACATTACCCTCATCTATGGCGTGCACTTGCGGTCGGTTAGTGGTCGGTCGGGCTCTTCTAGATGCTTGAGCCTTTCTCTTTGATGTAGTTGCCATGCTTTCCAAAAACTCCCAATCATCATTCTCATAGTTTGTTCCAAAAGTCCCACCGGTGATAGACATCAAATCACGTGCATCTTCGGCACTCAACCCCTCATGAAAAGCATTCATCAACTCCCATAATTCAATTCCATGATGAGGGCAGTTTTTAATCATCATATAGAAACGCTCAAACGCCTCGTGAAACATCTCACCATGTTGTTGTTGAAAGCTTCTCAATCCCTTCCTTGCATCGTTTGTCTTTTGGGCGGTGTAAAACTCATCCAAGAAGGTTTGTTGCATCTCCCCCCATGTATATATGGATGCCGAGGGTAACGTGTAGAACCATTTTTTCGCCTTCTCTTCCAAAGAAAATTGGAACAAAACCAATTTGATATCGTCGGCTGAAAACCCTTGACTCCCAAGAGTGTTGCAAATAGAGTCATAAGCCTCTAAATGAAAATAAGGCTCCTCATTTGCCAACCCCTTGTACTTTGGTAAACTTTGCAAAGAATTGGTTCTTACTTCAAATGTTCGCCCTTGATCATTATGAGGAATGACTACCGGTGAAGGGTTTTGCGTGATTACCGGCCGAAAATGTGCTTCAATGCCCCTCACATTTTCCCTAAGGTGTCTCCTTGGTACACCATACCTACCTCTCGGAATAATAGGACCATTTGGCCTTGGTACTTGCCCTTGTGGTGCGATTGGTTGTTGAAACTGTTGTTGTCGCATCGGTGGGCGTTGAGGTGGTCTTTGAAATTGTTGAACATTTGATTGTACATGTTGTGGCCGAACTTGTTGCAAAGGTATAGGGCGTTGCATTGGTGGCCCTTGTGGTCTTGGCCGAATGTGTTGGGGTATAATTTGTTGTTGTGGCATTCCACCAACACTTGCCATCCCTTGAGATTGACTTTGTAAATACCCAAACTCCCCTTGATCACCATAACCTCCATAAGCGTACCCATCATCATCATACCCCTCAAATTCTTCAAATCCCTCATCATAACCATCTCCTTGAATTCCCGAAGTTTGCCCAAATGGGATGGTCAAATACTGAAAACCCGATTGTTGTGGTTGTGGTCTAAAAGATGAAGTAGTATGCACAATAGTTGAATTGGGTGCAATTGTGAAGGTGGATGATGATTGACCTGTAGTTGGGGGAAAGAAGTGGGATAATGGTGGGATTGTGGTGGATGGATTGTAGGTGATGGTAGGCTCAGTTTGAGTGGTGATTGGTTGGGTGACATTGGATGGTGTAAATTCATCGGTGGTATTAGGTAATGTGGTGTTTGGTGATGGGTGAATGGATGTTGGTATGAATGGTGAAGTAGGTTCACCCGTAGTGGGTGGTGGTTGTGGTGGATCCATGTATCGAATTGGTGTGATTGGTGTAGTTGGTGTTGTTGGTGAACCGCTAATTGTGTTTTCCCTTAACAAAATTCTGTTTGCTCGCAAAGTTCGATCGATTTCCGGATCAAATGCTAATGGTGAGAGCTTGTGAGAACTCCTAGTACGCATGCACCTGTCAATACCTGCACACTAACACACCCAGCGTAAACCCGAAAATAACAAAGCAAAACTAACAAACTGACACACGTTGCGCACTACTCCCCGGCAACGGCGCCAAAATTTGACGTGATTGTCGTGGGTCACGCAAATTTAATCCCAAATACAACTATAGATAGCGGTAATAGGGTATCGAACTCAGGGAGTATGTGGAAAATATGTCAATTGTATAGCCTTGCAATTATACTACAATTATCCTAATTTGCAGAAAATTAAAATCAATGATTTGGATTGTTGTTTGAGAAAACTAAATTAAACTAATGGCAAATCAAATGTAGGTTGTAAAACAAGTTAGGAGAGAACAATGATCACCCTAGGTTTCAGTTTCTTTAAACAATTGTGTGTAATTCCAACTAGAAAGAGTTACATAGACATAACTCGTGTATAGATGATTGAAGTGATAAAAGGGGACAAAGTACTCGGATTCCTAGAACGCGAGGTTGTTTCCCGATGACCAATTAATCAATAACCAACCCTAACCCTTCCCGTGATATCTCGATTGCCAACGGCACCAAGAACGTACGATTAAGACTAGAAATTGCACTATCGATTAACAAGTTACAAGCAATCAAACATACACCATGATATTCAAGCAACGCAAGTTATCATTCTAGAAATTCAGAAATAAAACACACAAAAGTTCAAGAAACATTCACCTAAGATGATCACCGAAGAGTTTAGCCGGACATGGCTCGGTGAATCATCATCATAATCAAACCAATGTTCATACGAATCGAAAATACAAACCGGATGATAAGAATTGTTCCAAACCAAGCCAGCAGCCAAAATTCGCCCCCTAAGATGATCCAAAACCGTCCAATGATGAAGTGTATCCCAAAAGACACCATAAAACTCACTTTAATGAGCGGTTACACATCTTCACGTCGCCTCCACCGTAAATTACGGCTCCACCGTAATTTACGGTGGTCTTGATATTGTTACGGCAAAAATAGTCTGATTTACGGCAGCCATATGTGAGATTCAGGTCCACCGTAAATTACGGTAGGACCGTAATTTACGGTGGCAAGCTGATAATTCTTCTTTGCTTCCAATGTCACGTGTGCCGCCAATTCCATATGCGGCCCAATGAAAGAATTCCAACATTCAGCCGCCCACCTATCTTCACATAATAAAGATGTTGGAGGTGATTGACTTCCTTCATAAATTGCCGCCTAACATGTGCATATGTCGGCTGCCCTCCATAAAGAAGTCCATGTGATTTGTGTTGACCTCTTTGTGTGCGGCCCAATCACAATCACGTAACTGATGAAGTTGTGTGACCTTTGAAGCCCAATGTTTCCTATCATGTGCAACCCACAACTCCAAGACAAATCTGCCGACTACAGATGATGATGATATTGATGTGCTTGTTGACTTTGATGATGTGATGATAATGACTCTTCACACATGTCCTTGGCAACTCAAAAGAATTAATTCCTCTAGACATAAATTCCACAAGCCCCCATGTGCAGCCCACTATATCCAATCAGTGTGTTCCTTTGATCTGCCATCAATCTCAAAGTCATGATGCCATTTAATTTCCAACCGTAGCCTACGCGTTCCAATTTAACCGAATTAAGTGATTTACCTGCAAAACACACTAACACTCATAGTTACTAAGTTCAAGCAAATAACCAAGTAAAGCATGGAATTTTAATCTTTTTAAACCACTTAAGGGTTGTCCTACGGACCACCCGTCATGGGGCTGCTGCTGAGACGGTACGGCTTGAAGAGGAGCAGCAGTGGTGGTGACATCACAGTTCTTGTTGCTGGAGCTGTTGTTGTTGTTTTTCTTCTTGCGGCGTGAGGACTTTGACGGTTGAGCGGCGGCGGTTTCAGCGGTTGGTGCGGTGGTGAGTTGGTGTAGGCTCTTTGAAGTTTTTTCCCAAAAACCAGCTTTTACCTGCTTGTCATTGATTTCAGAGGCAAGAAAGTAAGTTTCTTCAGTCGTTGTTCTCTTTGCGACATGCACAAAATCCGCAACACAGTCGGGTAGAGCTCAGATGTACTTCTTGATTGCCATATCGGGCGTCTTCACTTGATCGGGATAGATGATGCTGAGCTGCTTAAGGCGAGCAGTCATGGCAGCGTTGTCACCTTCCTTCTGCTTAATGTTCCAGAATTCGTCCTCTAGCTTTTGGCGTTCATGGGGAGGACATAACGCATCCATCATGATGGCCTTCAACTCTTCCCACGTCAGCTCGTAAGCTGCATCGTTTCCGTGTTTGTTTCTCTCGGTCGTCCACCAGTCTAGTGCACTGGACTGGAAGACGCCGGTAGCGTTTAGAGTGCGAAGATTTTCCGGACATCCACTCTGGCGCAGAGTGACTTCGATGGAATCGAACCATTGTAACATAGCCGTCGGGCCATCTTCTCTAGTGAATTCCTTCGGACCGCATGCCTTGAACTGCTTGAAGCTGAAAGCAGTCTTGGTAGCAACTTTAGGAGCTTCGGTTCTGGACTCCTCAGACGATTTACTAGCATTCTCGTAAATCTCACTCACGATCTAAGGCACAACCTTTGCCACTTGTTTCGCGAGGATGGCAGCAAGGCATTTGTCCCTCTGTTCTTGACGAGAGAGTCATGGGTGACGGGGTCCAGATGATGGTCCAGTTGACATTGTCTGCAACAGACATCGTCATAGGTCTCAGACACATCATAAACGAATCTCACCTCACACGTCTAATACTTACTAAAGCTCAGGAACACAATGTAACACGTATCACATAAACACATAGGCACATAGTCACAGATTCACATAAACACAGAAGCACATAATCACCTTGGCACGTAGAGCACAGAAGCACAGAGGCACATACGAATGTAGTCACAGAGGCAGTCAGAATACAGAAACCTATCATTCAAAGCCCGTGTGCGTTCGAGAATAGCGGTCGCGAATAACTTGTCGAGTAGTATAGTAAAAGCGTATAACATAGCATAAGGTCGTCCATAATTTAGCGATTTATCAGCGTTTGAGGTATAAATGCAGTGCGAGTCGTGCATGTCGATCGAAGCGAAAGCAAAAATCGAATAATTCTTTAAAAATTAACACACATAAGCAGTTAGATACACATACAAGCACATAAAATCGACGAATCATCAGAGTCAGCAGTTGCGGGCTCAGAATCGAAACACATAAAAATCGAGAAATAGATCGTCTGCAGCTATTAGACATTGACTATCCAAAGTGATTCGACTATTCTCAAGGACTTGTTGTACACATTTTGACCTTCGGGACTGTGCTTTTGCCTCGATTCTTGGGCCTTTGGCTCGCATCCCTCTAGTCATAACGTGACTTCAGGTCGTTGGAGTCCGTCGAGACTTTGGTGAAAATTTTGTAAAAACCAAATAAAAGTCGGAACAAGTTGTCAAGGTTAGGGTTTCACCCCTGGCTTAACAACTTCGTTCCTGTTTTGATAAAACAAAAGAGAATTATGCGTCAAAGTATGGATTTCACTCCTATTTCAACGCAACTTCTCGTGTTTATAGATAAAAAAATGTAGGTTGATCAAGCAATTTAGTCGAGAGTTGCGGTTTTCACACCTAATCTCGACTTGATCGCTTATTCATAATTGAAAATTCGAGTGCAGTGAGAGTGCTGCATAGGCGAGAATAATGAGAAATAGCAGTACGCTAACACATAATCCCTACTTGACATGCACGAGTCGGTCTGTTGGTTCCTAACTATAGACTAGGTCTCTAAGACATCGACCCGGACTAGGTCGAGTCTTGCCTAATTCCCTATAGTTATGGCTCTGATACCAATCTGTCACACCCCAACTGATGGCGGAAACATCGGGGCATGGCACTGAGCAAAACAGATTGTCCAGAAGTTTCCATAACAACTATGTTTACCAGATATTTAAAGCAACATGTCCCATACCACGTCATATAAGATAATACAGTTATTACATAAAAGATCTAGTCAAATTGTTCTGTTTCAACAACTCAGATTTTTATTACAGACAATATTTATTGATGACCTAGGTCTTTCCTAGCCTCGATTTCACACCACAGAAAGCAATTAAGCATCCTAAGCACCTGTCACATACGTTAAAGTAAAAGTCAATACACATAGTGTAAAGGTGAGCATACAAGTTTGATAATAGCTTATAGAGTTCGAAAGCGTTACGCATAACCAGCACGTACACAGAGTGAAATGAGGCTTGTTAGTTATCGACATGAACCTATCGATACCAATGACTGCGGGTTGACTGCCCAAGGCAGTTCACGATACATTCTCACCACTATGAGCCATGTAGGTAATTGTCCTTAACAACCCCTGAGTGAACGGGTGCTGAGTCCAAACTAATAGTACTATCGTTGCTAAGGCAGGTAGACAGCATTCCATGTGTAAACATAACAAACAAGCATTCATTAAGTCACGTATAACATGCGGTAACAGTTAGCGTTTAAAGTATTGCGTAGTGTGTTCGATGTGATTTTGTATAAGTAACGTATGTAACACCCAAAAGTGCGTAAAGCAAAAAGGGATCGAGTATACTCACAGCGGTTGATGGATTGAATGGAGCGCTAGAGAGTAGGGTTAGCCTGAACAGATTGATATCATAACGATAAGTGACACGCAAAATGATGCAAAGTGTAAGTGGTTCGGACAGCAGTTCGATAGGATGGTAATCCGATCGGACAGCCAGTCGTACGAGTGGTAGTCCGTTCAGACGGTCGTCCAGTCAGATGACTGTTCGAGTGGATTGTTTCTTCCTTTGAGAGGGATGTGTTTGTGTATGATGGCTTGACTTTTGATTTTTTCATTGTAGCATTTTGAAAACATTGAAGTATCTCTACCTTTCAGGTCGGTCGATCGGACGGTCATTCTATCAGACGGCAACCGGTTCGGTTGGGCACTTCAGTGAGAACAAGTTCATAGCAGGGTGTCACTCGATCGGACGGTTGTTCGATCGGGTGGCATCCTTTGTGCATTGAACATGTTGAAAATTGTTTAAGTGTTAAAGTTTAAATGTCTCATGATTCGATTGGCAGTTCGATCGGATGGTAGTCCGATCGGACAACAATTCGTTCAACATTCAGACTTCAAGTGTTGGCAAAAATGGTTAAGTGTGAGACCAAGGTGCAGGTCGTTCGGCTTGGCCAGTCGTTCGGTTTGGCTGTCCGTTCAGACAGCAGTCCGTTCGGATGGCACTCCATCCTGGTTGACCTGTTCATCTTACACTTGGTTGTTTAGATAGTTTGTAGTTTTATCGAGATGTATTGATGTCGTGCTAACCAACAGAACTCCATCCTAAATTCTAGTGAACCGATCGAATAGGAACCACGCAAGTTCGGCCAGTCCACCGGTTCAGGACGATTGTTCTTGGTTAGTCCGGAATCAGTAATCTCATGTACAGAATACAGATCTTGAACCAACACAACCATAATAATGAGTAGTAAGTCGGCACAAGCTCTGATTCTATCGGTTTTGAGAGCATTGAGTGTAAAAGAGTTGAAAGGAAGTTGAAAAACCATCTTTCAATCCTTTTTATTGTGACTATGTTTAGATCTATGAAAGATCTTTGTTTGTTTATGTGGAAATCGGTTAGATCTAAGTTGTCCTTGGTGGATTGAGGCCAAAACATGAAGTTCACATGATGACGTCATCCTAGAACATCTTGAATCTTGATGATTTTACGGTTAAAAGTTAAGATTCAAAAGATAGAAAAGTGTAGGAGTGCATGTAGGTTAAGGAAGTACAAGATTTAGGACGAGATCGTACCGGAATCGTGAGAAATCTGAAGAAAAGTGAGGAAAACGAGCTGGTTGGACGTCAGTTGCCAAAAGTAGTAAGTTTGAAAGTGACAAGGGGTATTTATAGGGTTACCGAAAGTGGAAAGGGGTTGGTCGATTGGTTAGGCAGTCCGATCGGACAGCTTTCCGATCGAGCGGCTGCTCGGTCGGTCGGCTGGCCGATCGACTGGTCGCCTGGTCGATCAGTCACCTTGTTCGAGTGTTCGGTGCGACGAGTTGGCTGTTTCGATTGCGATTGCGAGCGTTACGATGCGATAGAGTTTCCTACTCAAATTACTTTTAATCCCAACTACTATATCAACATACAAGCATCCTTATTTCGTATTCGTTTAGCGTTTGCGATTCGATTGCGATTGAGTTCTATTGCGTTTTGATTGATTACCACACATAACATAAATAAACATGCACAAGTAACACATAAGGCACACACACGTATAACAATATCCAAAATGCGTAATTCGAGTTGCGAGTACGATTGCGATAGCGAATAAGCGATTAAACATGCGATAAATAGCGATTACCATGCGATTATTAATAGATACTCCACATAATACAACTAAAGCGAAAATAAAATAGACTAATTACAAGTCAAAGAAGTTAAAACAAGAATTGAGCAAGGAGAGACAGATCACAATTAGCAATCTTTTCTTCCTTTGACTTCAATCTTGACTTTGACTTTGACTTTGACTTTCGAAACACGGGGTATTACACCAGGAAACTAGAAAAGTGTCAGGTGATTATGTATTTGGCGACACAACACTTTTGAGTCAAGAAGAATCATCATCTAGAACAGTAAATGATCAAGGTTATGATTATTTCATTGACAGATCCACTAGAATTAAGTCTGATCAATCCTCTCGAAACTTGGCTCTTACAGCAAATGGTGATGGTCAAAGTCCTAATAACCTGTCATTTGTCCTTGATGATTTACAGCATTTTGATCCCACTAAATTAGAGGAAATGGATATTTTGCATCAATTAGCCCTACATAGTGTTAGAACAAATATTTTCTACAAGAGAATTGGTAGGATGTATCCACGGTTACATGGTAGCGGTACTGAAGATGTTCGGTACCGGTATTTGAAGGTAAAATCGGTATTTTATCGATACAGTACCAAACCGTTATTGGTACCCAGTAACAAATGCTTATCCCTAGTGTAATCGATTAGGTCTTTTGCTAGGTAGAGTAGAAGTCAGCTAAGTAGCTCTACACCCATGATAACCATTCCAAATCAAAGACCTCAATCTAGTAATCAACAATACTTTCACAATAATTACCAAAATACCCCTAGATCCAGTGTTCAAAACACTGTACATGTTGCTCGATCTCTAAACCAGGTCCCTGTGCAATATGTTCAAGTCATTGTTCCTCAAGTCAAATACGTTCAAGTACCAGTTTAACAAGTTCAAGCACTTCTAGCTACTCCAGCCCCTTCATCTGTAGAGGTCAAACAACAAAGTTTCTTCACTCAAGGTTTTTTTTTACTACAGTAGTCTACCTAGTATTTCAGATGAAAATTTTGCTCTTATAGCAAAACCTGTTGATGAACCTGTGAAAATTTTCTATTGAAATTTCAGCAGCATAACATTGTGTTTACCAATCATATAAAATCGCTCCAAAATGAGATTATGAGCTCATGTGCACGGATGTCCATGTGTGTGTAGGACTCCATGCGCAGGACTCCTACGCTCAGACACCTCATATGCGTGTATGATTCATGTGCGCGAATGAGTCTATTACAAAATCAAATCAACAATAACATCATGCTACCTATACATATTAACTCTAACAAAGATCTAGGCATTAGACGTTAGGGTATCAACAGACTCCCCTTGGATGATGTCGTAGTCTTGTCTGGCCTTCAAACTCTCCAATCCTTAATCCTAAGAACCCACTTCCGATACTCCTTACGATGTTCTTCAAAACTTTTGTTTGGTCTTTGATCGGTGATCGGTGGTTTCATATACTTGAATCTCGAGATAAACGCTTTCTTTGTCCTCTCGACTATTTCTTTGTTTTCCAATTCTCTACAATTACTTTCCCATATTCTACCAGAATGAATCCCACTTATGTGTGCAAAATGCAACATATAAATTACATCAATTGTGGCATAAAACTAACCCTTTTTAGTACTAATGTTTGAAAAAGTGTGCTTTTGTCTTCCTTTTGTATTTTCAGGATTAAATGAGCTCAAATTAACAAAAGAAGCAAAAAGGCAGCTAAATCTAAAATAAATACAAGAAAAGGAACTAACGTGGAATTCCCGACCTCCCCGAAAGCATCTTCCCAAGCAAAACAAGAGAACAGAAGACTGAACACGCCCCGTGCTCAGTGAACACGGGGGCGTGCCCAAGTGCCAGCATAAAAGACAAAGCTATAGAAGCTTCCATTGCCCACCACGGGGCCGTGCTCAGTGAACACGGGGCCGTGGTCAACTATAAGATTCGCAGAATCCAGGCAAATCTTGATAGTACAGATATGCTTCTGCACACGGGGGCGTGCCCAGCGGACACGGGGGCGTGGTCAAGTAATGCAGACAAACTGCAATTAATGAAGACAGAGAAGAGGATGGACACGGGGCCGTGCCCGAGCTACTGTTCAGACTATAAATAGGGGTGCTTGGCTCAATTGCAAACCATCCCTTGGCACACCACCTCCCTCACACTTCACCCACCACCCACCACCACCATAACACCATCATCCACCACCATCATTCATTGACCATCATAGAGTGTGTGAGTCGTCTCGGGATCCTAGATTGATCGTAAGAGTTCTTGACAATCAAAGGCCATGTTTTCCTAAGTATCTTACATCACTTGGTGAAGACAAGTGTCTAGTGTAATACTTTTTATTTTTAATCTTTTCGCACTTTTTACTTGGTTATGTATTAATGACTTTAATAACTAGTTTCTTATGTTGAAGGTGATTCTTCCTTATCGTTTGTCCGTGGTGTCTTGGCATTATTTTGCTGTCTATATAAAATAAAAGATTTTCACCATTCATATCTCCACGGTCTATATGGAGGTATGTTGGCTACCTGGTCGGGGGTTAAGGGAACGGTTTGGTAAGAGTCTTGCCTTGTTTAGTGTATAGATCCTGTAAGGACCTTGGTCAAATTTAGTAGGACCTCCTTCAATACCCACCGATATTGGATGGCGAGGGTCCAAACTCTTTGCTCCCCTCATATGTAAGCTACTATTAATACTTTAACCCGGCTACTTAAGACTGTATCCCTGCTGACTCAGACTACTTAGCCGAGGGTAACGTCACCTTCAAAAGAGGAGCCACCACATTACACATTAATAATTTAATTAATTATCTTTCAATAATCCGACCCTTTAGGATTGTATCCTTGCTGACTCAAACTACTGGGTTGAGGATAACGTCACCTTCAAAAGAGGGGCCTACTACAATAACTAAGATAATCTCTTAAAAAGTGAAAAAGTGCGGAAATAATCAAAGGTTACACTAAACATGAGTCGGAGCCAAGTGATTCATCTTGTCTATCTATTTTTATTTTTATTTTTATTTTTTCAGCATTTTAGTTAGTTTTATTTTTCTTAGTTTAAAACCTTTTTTCTAACTTTTTGATTTGATTAGACGTTGAGGATAAACCAGTACTAAAAGCTCTTGTGTCCTTGGACGACCTCGGTATCTTACCAACACTATACTACGCTCACGATGGGTGCACTTGCCCATATGCGTGTTTAGTGTTAGTAAATATCGTGTTTTATGAGTTTAAAACTTGGCTAAAAAGTGTAAAAGGGCTTAAAATATACTTAAACTTATATACACTTCACATGCATCAAGTTTTTGGCACCGTTGCCGGGGACACAAGGATTTTAAGAAAGTTAGGAATCAACGGCCTAATCATTTTTCTTATTTTTCTATTTTTTTAGGATTTTTCTTAATTTTTCAGCTTCTGCAGAACTCTGCACCGGTCGTGCCCGCTGAACACGCACCGTGCCCAATCATTGGAACTGGCAATCCTATTTTAAGTCAGACAGTAAGCTGAACACGGGGCCGTGCCCACTCAACACGCCCCGTGCCCAAGATTCAGTTACTGAAAACAGAACCGTAAGATCCCGACGGTTGGTAATTTCCAGGTCAACACGCCCCCGTGTCCACCAAAAGATTCCTTTCTGACTTTTTGTCAGAATACGGACAAAATGTGTCAGGATCTTGTCTGCACATGGGGCCGTGTCCAGCCGACACGGGGCCGTGTCCAGCATGCTGTCGTTTTCTATAACTGCAGCCAAGAATCCTGCACATTCGGATCATTCAGGGACATAGATTTGAAAGGATCTTCTCACCTACCATCCTAGGTATTGTCTAAAAGAAGGTTCTAACAAGCATCTTGTCCTTTCCTCTTATATCCATTGCCTTCTTCTTCATCTTTCTTGCATCAACACCTCCATTGAAGCTTGAGATCACCATGACTCCAAGCTTTATTGTGATGGTAATTAGTTTTTTTTCAAGGAATCTTGTTAAAAATAAGTTGTAGAACATTGTTTTAAGTTATTTCTACACAAAAATGTTTCATAAGTTAGAAAAATAATTTGAAACTCCAAGATTCTTTGTTCCAAAAATCTGCAGAAAGTTGAACACGGGGCCGTGCTCATTGAGCACGGGGCCGTGTCCGCTGTACTGTTCCATTAAAATAAACTATTTTTTTGGTTTGTTTTCATAGAATGTCTAGCCAAAAAAATCGAAGGGAAAGAAGGTCATCAATTGAAGCAACTCTCGTACGTTACGTAATGGCATTACGTGAAGCTCTTGACGAGATGACTTCAGTAGAGGAGGTCCTAATATACCGTATAAATTATCTTACGGTGGGGTTGGAAAACAGTTTTCAAGAAATTAACCTCTTGCACCAGAGGTTAAACATTCTTGTAACACCTCCCATGGAACCAATGAGGGAGGATTGGAACCTAGCACTTGGAATCAACAATCCTACCGGTTGGGACGACATTCCAGCGGAACCTCCTCTTGAAGATCTACAAGAAGTCCCGGTGGAGGTTGCACCCCCTCAAACCACTACCAATGAGCCCGCCTTTCTTCTCCCTAGGGAGATAGAAGAGTGGCTCACCGACGTGTGAGGGACCCATGCCCGGAGAAAGAAGTTTTTCAAGACGCATCTAACCGAGGGAATTATATTTTCGAAAATTTTGCTAATAGAATAAGTAGTAGGCTAGAACTTCTTGGTTTAGATTTCTTGTGTTTCTTTGACCTAATTATCTAGAACTCTAACTTTTTAGGATTATTATGTAATTCTCTCTATGACTTAATGAATGATGGTTTTAGCTAATTTGGTGTTTGGATGATGTTGTAATGAATAAAACACACCCGGGATGGTGAAGGATAACAAGGGAAACTTGGACCAGCACCCCATGCACGAAAACAGGGCCATCCGATAAATCTTCTTCATTACAGCAGGTTCAGCACGGGTCGTGTCCGCCCAACATGGCCCCGTGCTACACAGTCTGCAGAAAATGCCCAGTTCAGGTAAACTGGACACGGGCCGTGTTCACCCAACACGCCCCCGTGTCCAGGCTTATGTTTCTTTTTATAACTTTTTGTTACTGGCACCTAAACACGGGGCCGTGCCCGGACACCACGGGGCCGTGTCCAGACGTCCAGTAACATAAAATTTTGTTTTTAACACCTTTTTACACATTCAATCAACCTAAAAACTTGTTTTTGGGACACATTGAGGACAATGTGTAATTTAAGTGTGGGGGGGGATGCTAAAACTTTGAATCTTGCAAGTCCTAATTACAAGTTTTACACCTTTTTACACATTCAATCAACCTAAAAACTCTATTGGAACCCCTAATCACCCCAAAAAAAAATTTCAAAAATTTTCAATTTTTTACTTGTCTAGGTTTAACTTGGGAATTTCAAGTTCTAAAAATGTTATATTTTTACAAATTTACAACCGATAGCGTCATGATAAAAAGAACCAACATAAGAAAATTATGAAAAGACATGACAAGTTTAGTTAAAATTTGATTATATATACTTGATCACATGAAAACTCATTCCCACAAAAGTGAGTTTTGAGCATTTATTGAGCATACAAATACATATCTTTAAACTAAATGCTCATTTTTCGTTTCTTGTGTGAATAGCCGTTTTGTTCTTACAACTCTAGAACTTGCCACGACGATACATTCCCGGTCCTTACCAACTTAAACCCAAGTAAGTAAATGATGGAGGCATTAGGACTAACCATTTTTATTTCTACACAATTATTTTTCTTTTTTTTTACCACCTACCCAAAATCCCCCTAGTTAACCCCTTTGAGACTAAACCTTTTCATTTCTTAACCCAAAACCAAACACCCTTTCACCCACCAAAACCCTTTTTTTTATTTTTAACCCTTTGTTTTAGTAACAAGCTCGGTTTTTCGTATGACTTTTCTTAAAAAAAAATGTGTTGATGATGAAGCAAAAGAAATAAACAAGCAAGTTCATCAAAAAATAACTTTGTTTGATAGCTTCATCCAAAAAAAATTTGCAAAAATAAAGTCTTACGAAAACCGACGTTTTTTACGCTTTTTTGCCCTTTTTTCTACTAACCACTAACCCAACCACCTACCTTTAACCCAAGCCTAACCCTTCACCCAAAAGTCCTCTTGATATTTACAAAGGTTTATAGTTAAAAAGGATGAGGTTTGATTGCTTGGCAAGCCTATGGTAGGAGTAAGTTCCATGCCGCTCTTGAGTGATTCACTAAAATACATCTTTGGCCGAGTGTTGAGTGATCCCCCGTGAGGTATGTGAACTTGTATATAAATGGAATTTTAAAAAGGCATTTATGCCCTAATAAGTAATTTATCTTATGTAATGTTTTAAATAAATCATGACGAATAGGATTGTAAATAAATAAAAATAAAAACTTAATAAAGAATCTTGGAAATCCTGACACTCTATGACAAGCCCAAAACCTTCTCTTCTACCCATTCCATTTGGGAGTGTAAAGCCACATTATAAAGAGTTTTGCATGAGGACAAGCAAAGATTCAAGTGTGGGGGTATTTGATGTGTGCAAAATGCAACATATAAATTACATCAATTGTGGCATAAAACTAACCCTTTTTTAGTACTAATGTTGGAAAAAGTGTGCTTTTGTCTTCCTTTTGTATTTTCAGGATTAAATGAGCTCAAATTAACAAAAGAAGCAAAAAGGCAGCTAAATCTAACATAAATACAAGAAAAGGAACTAACGTGGCATGCCCGACCTCCCCGAAAGCATCTTCCCAAGCAAAACAAGAGAACAGAAGACTGAACACGCCCCGTGCTCAGTGAACACGGGGGCGTGCCCAAGTGCCAGCATAAAAGACAAAGCTATAGAAGCTTCCATTGCCCACCACGGGGCCGTGCTCAGTGGACACGGGGCCGTGGTCAACTATATGATTCGCAGAATCCAGGCAAATCTTGATAGTACAGATATGCTTCTACACACGGGGGCGTGCCCAGCGGACACGGGGGCGTGGTCAACTAATGCAGACAAACTGCAATTAATGAAGACAGAGAAGAGGATGGACACATGGCCGTGCCCGAGCTACTGTTCAGGCTATAAATAGGGGTGCTTGGCTCACTTGTAAACCATCCCTTGGCAAACCACCTCTCTCACACTTCACCCACCACCCACCACCACCATAACACCATCATCCACAACCATCATCCATTGACCATCATAGAGTGTGTGAGTCATCTCGGGATCCAAGATTGATCGTAAGAGTTCTTGACAATCAAATGCTATGTTTGCCTAAGTCTCTTACATCACTTGGTGAAGACAAGTGTCTAGTGTAATACTTTTTATTTTTAATCTTTTCGCACTTTTTACTTGGTTATGTATTAATGACTTTAATAACTAGTTTCTTATGTTGAAGGTGATTCTTCCTTATCGTTTGTCCGTGGTGTCTTGGTATTATTTTACTGTCTATATAAAATAAAAGATTTTCACCATTCATATCTCCACGGTCTATATGGAGGTATGTTGGCTACCTGGTCGGGGGTTAAGGGAACAGTTTGGTAAGACTCTTGCCTTGTTCGGTGTATCGATCCTGCAAGGACCTGGGTCAAATTTAGTAGGACCTCCTTCAATACCCACCGGTATTGGATGGCGGGGGTCCAAACTCTTTGATCCCCTCATATGTAAGCTACTATTAATACTTTAACCTGGCTACTTAGGACTGTATCCGTGCTGACTCAGACTACTTAGCCGAGGGTAACGTCACCTTCAAAAGAGGGGCCTACCACATTACGCATTAATAACTTAATTAATTATCTTTCAATAATCCGACCCTTTAGGATTGTATCCTTGCTGACTCAAACTACTGGGTTGAGGATAACGTCAACTTCAAAAGAGGGGACTACTACAATAACTAAGATAATTTCTTAAAAAGTGAAAAAGTGCGGAAATAATCAAAGGTTACACTAAACATGAGTCGGAGCCAAGTGATTCATCTTGTCTATCTGTTTTTATTTTTATTTTTATTTTTTCAGCATTTTAGTTAGTTTTATTTTTCTTAGTTTAAAACCTTTTTTCTAACTTTTTGATTTGATTAGACGTGAGGATAAACCGGTACTAAAAGCTCTTGTGTCCTTGGACGACCTCGGTATCTTACCAACACTATACTACGCTCACGATGGATGCACTTGCCCATATGCGTGTTTAGTGTTAGTAAATATCGTGTTTTATGAATTTAAAACTTGGCTAAAAAGTGTAAAAGGGCTTAAAATATACTTAAACATATATACACGCATCACTCACAAGCAAAACAAATTCTAACAACCCTCTGAAATTGCATCGCTTGTTCTCGATCTTCTTGGACATAGAATATTTTGTTGAAGAATTATATCTCAATGTCGTACTATCAATACGAATCATCCGAAAACGTGAACAAAGTGCATCCACGGTTCAGTTGGCCTTACCCCTTCGCATACAAAATTGTTGGAAAAATCCTTCCCCAAAGGGGTGCGTGGGAAACGGAGGCCCGTCGTCGGTCACTGTTCCAATCCACGATTCACAGAACGCAATGCCATCTTCTACGGTCCATGGATTAACCGCCATTTTGAAAAGATTTGTGAGAGAGTAAGATGAAAGTTGATAGATTTTGAAGGTAAAAAATGAATGAAATGGTGTAGATTATAAATAAGAAATTGAGAGAGTTTGGATGAGTTGGTGTAAAAGATGAAATGGTGTTAGAGTATATATAAGAAATTGAGAGAGTTTGGATGATTTGGTGTAAAAAAATGGGTATGAAAATATTTATATATAGTGATAAAATTTAAATATTTTTTTTAAACTAGTAACCGCCATATTGCACAAAAGGGCTCATCACCTTCGTGGGTGAGGCAACGAAAGAGACGGAGACAGCCAGGGGGTGTAGCCGGTCCTCGACGGGCCAAGCTGAGCAGGGGACGACCCCCATACCACCAGTCTTATTACTTGTTTTACACAAACATAAAAATGATAAAACCGGAGAAAAGTCTTGGATGATGAAATTGGATACATAATTGATGGAATTTGGGGTCTCGCGCTTAGGCCATATCGTCTACAATTGTTTACCATATCGCCGTACTCGTCGAGACCATTACGTCTATTGCTTATTGTCGTGTAAATCTACTTGTAGCCAAGCTACATTATATTTTCTAAGTTTGTGTATTTTCTGTAATGTGTCACTATGATACATAATTAATAGAGGACCGACATATCTGTTTTCTAGTCCAGACTTTGTTTATTGGTTTCAGTTGTTAGGTTGTTAATGTAGATATAACTGAAGTGAAAATAAAAATGCATCTTAAATTACTTTTTTTTACTATCGTGTCACCAGCAAGTTTTAGCAACATCCTTTTATACCTTTGATTCGACTAATAAATCACTGGCTCAAATGATAAAGATTTTCTTTTGTTATTCGTTGATATTTGTATATTTATTTAAAGTTTGGTTTTCAATTAAGCTTTGGCCCAAAAATAAGTATATTGGGGCCGTGGGGGCACTTTCTGAATTCTGAGTATATGGAGGCCCACATAATTTTAATTTAGAGTAAATTACAAGTTTTGTCCTTTATCTTTACATCAAATTGCAGGCGCTGTCTTTTTGGCCAAAAGTTTACAGGCGGTGTCCTTAACCTTTCAAAATCTTGCACGTTTTGTCCTTTAGGCTAAACCTGGTTAGAAATCTCAGTTAAAAACTATCATGTGCAATGCACATGAGAGTAAAATGGTAATTTCCCTCTAAATCCTTACACTTTCCCTTCTTTGATGATTTAAACCTGCAATTTAAAGACTTCAACTGGTCATGATGGAAGTTATAGAGAGAGAGTGTGTGTATTGTGTGATGAAGATCTGGAAATGGTGAGAGCAACTTTGACCTTGCATCGATAAAAATGGCATCAAAAGAGGCGCATGGAGTGAAGAAGAAGATAATAAGTTACGTGAGTACATTGAACGGTACGGGCACGGGAATTGGCGCGAACTTCCGAAATATGCCGGTAAAACTGGTCGATCTTCATCTTCTATGCGTATATAACAAGTTCTGTTACGACAACTTGTAGTTGTTGATTTAGGACGAATTAGTAGTGTAATTTGTTCGATTTGTGTAGATTGAGTTGATTTCAATGTAGCTGTGGTGAATTTAGTTGATTTTTCAGAGCTGGATTTGAAATTAATGCTCTGATTCAACTCACGGTATGCGATATGCGATTTAGTTGATTTTTCAAATTTCTCATTGAAATTTTATGAGAATTGTAGTTGTTGATTTAGGACGAATTAGTATTGTAATCTGTTCGGAATAATAATTAGTTGATTTGAATGTAGCTGTGGTGAATAATTAGTTGATTTTTCAAAGGCGAATTTGAAGTTGATGCTCTGATTCAAGTTACGGTAGCTGTAGAATAATATTTTGTTTTGATTTGTTGAAAGTTTAGGAGGAATTATTATCTGATTCGTTAGATTTCTGCATTTGTTTGAAGCATTATTCCGATTGATAGAACCGATAGAGATGAAACTGTAGCTAGCTATTATATTAACTTCAGTAGGTATAGAATACATGGGGAATATAAAGGGTTGAGAGGGAAATTTTCATTTTAACCTCATGTGCATTGCACATGACTGTTTTTAACTGAGATTTTTAATCAGGTTTGGCTTAAAGGACAAAACATGCAAGATTTTAAAAGGTTAAGGACACCGCTAGTAAACTTTTAGCCAAAAGGACAGCACCTGCAATTTAATGTAAACATAAAGGACAAAACTTGTAATTTACTCTTTAATTTATTTTAGGCTTATTATTATGTGGCGGTGAGGTTATAGGTTGCTTTGTGGACCGTGGACTGCCCAAGTTTATGAGCTAATTTTAATTAAAATATTTTTTTATATTTAAATGAGAGTTGCGCTTGCATTTGTTAGCTTTTACAAGTGTAGTGTTTTTTTTATGTTTTTATCTTAACCAATCATAACTAAAAACGTTTCTTGTTCTTAAATCCGATTTTTGCCCGGTCTTAAAAATTTCTGGTTCCACTAGCCATATATATATAGGGAGCCGCTAGAATGAGAACCACCACGAGTTATGAGAACCGCGAGAACCAAATGCCACGGAGGGCTGTTGACCACGAAATTTTTTTTACACCTAGATCCGTATATTTTAAGACCGGGTGTAAATTTTGGGTTCAAACGGCGCGCCCGAGGGGGTAGTTTTTTACGCCCAAAGTTTGGTAAAAAAAAAAGAAAAATTAAAAAAAAAACCCAAACTTTGGGCGTAAAAAACTACCCCCTCGGGCGCGCCGTTTGAAACCAAAATTTACACCCGCTCTTAAAATATACGGATCTAGGTGTAAAAAAAATTTCGTGGTCAACGGCCCTCCGTGGCACTTGATTCTCGCGGTTCTCATAACTCGTGGTGGTTCTCATTCTAGCGGCTCCCTATATATATATATATATATGGGAAGGTTAAAATGAGAACCACCTCGAGTTGTAAGAACCCGCGAGAACCACCCCCGCGGGAGGGCGTTGACCACGATTTTTTTTTACAACTAGATTTGTATATTTTAACAACCTACGTAAAGTTTGGGTTTAAACGGCGCGCCCAAGGGGGTAGTTTTTTACGCCCAAAGTTTGGGTTTTTTTATTTTTTTTTTAATTTTTCTTTTTTTTTTAACCAAACTTTGGGCGTAAAAAACTACCCCCTCTGGCGCGCCGTTTAAACCCAAACTTTACGTAGGTTGTTAAAATATACACATCTAGTTGTAAAAAAAAATCGTGGTCAACGCCCCCCCCCCCCCCCCCCCCCCCCGCGGGGGTGGTTCTCGCGGGTTCTTACAACTCGAGGTGGTTCTCATTTTAACTTATTCCTATATATATATATATGGTGAGGTTCTAGCGTGAACAACCTCCTCTGTGTGAACTGCGTGAACATATCTGAACCGTTTATTAATATGATCTTGATAATTAATTTAGTAGCATAATTGTAATTAATATGTTAATTTTTATTGTTTTATTAAAATCAAAAGGGTAAAATTGTAATTAGGTTAATTAATATATTTAAAAAAATTTCAAGATTCTTTCCATAAACAAGTTGAAATCCAGTGATATTTTTCACTTCCTAAAATAATGTCATCCTCCCTTTACATTGAAATATCCACCGCTATGTGTCTCTATTCACAATCGGCGACGTGAGAAAGGCTATCATCGGCGGCGGTAGATTGTTATTGGCCGGAAAAATTTCATCTTCATCAATCAAAGGTACAGAATGAAAAAACCTCTTCTTTAATTGTTTCAAACACTAGTTGCATGTTCCGTTGCTTTACTGAATGAAGTAATAACACCAATCGGAAGTAGTGATTGAATGTTTTTGTTATGAAAGTGGTTTACTTATTGGAATTATTGTACAATGTTATGGTTATAAGTAGGATTTAATGTATTCTGAGTATGATTACGTTGAATCTGTGAGAACCGAATTAGGGCTTGAATGTTTGAAGATTTTATTTGCAATTAGGGCTTGAGTGTTTTGATGTTGTTATTGTTTGTAAAATGTTGTAGGTAGGTTGGTTTGTTTTATTAAATTTGTAAACAATCAGTACACCTGTGTATGTTGTTTAGTTCGAGATGTACACTGGTGTACATAGGGATACTTTTATTATATCTGTTCTGTGTGTTGATTTTGTGTACTTAAAAGTTTTGTTAATCACAAGTAGGGGTTTATGCCATGGTTTTAACTGATCTAGAAGTAGTTTTCCAAAGTAGTACACCTGTGTATGTTGTTTAGTTCGAGATGTACACTGGTGTACATAGGGATACTTTAATTATTTCTATTTTGTGTGTTGATTTTGTTTACTTAAAAGTTTTGTTAATCACAAATAGGGGTTTATGCCATGGTTTTAACTGATCTAGAAGTAGTTTCCAAAGTACACATGTGTACATGTGTACCCAAAATTGTGTGATCATATGAATATGAATGGCATGAAAAATGTGTACACCTGTGTATCTGTATGAAACTGTGTAATCATATTGACAAGTGATATGTTATGCCTACTATGTAGTTGGCTGCCTTTGTAAGTGTTATTTTTTGGGTTGAATAATGATGTTACATTTGTGTACCATATCGTGATGTCACTGCAACGGTTAAAGTTTTACGTATTAGTAATTTCATTTGTGTTTACATTTTGTAGGTTCGAAACGTAACAATGAGAAGACGTAAGTTTTAATTTTTTTGAAAGATGTAAAGAATAAATTGATTGAATATAGGTGGTAATAAATTTAATAGGAACGTATGTAACTTAATTTTGTAGGTGGAAAAAGCGAGAGGATAGCTCGTATTTTGGCAAGTAGATTTAGTAACACAATAGATTGCCCCATTGAATGTTCGGATGATGAAGAAACGGGCAACATAGGTGAAAATATTTTAAAGTTAATAGTCTATAATGTAATATAAATGTTTTATCTAAATTGATTTTATGCTGTGTTTTGTAAGTTTTGTATACGTGATTAATTTTGTTGTTTTTGAAAAAGGTTCAAAGATGTTAAAAGAACCAAGGGACTGTTCGAAACCGAAGGATCATGCAAAGGATTTGGACGTACGCGATAAGAAAGATGATGGTAATTGTGAAGAAATGTGTTTAATAATGTTATTGTTTTAAATTTAAGGTTTTGTATGTATGTTTTTTGTAATGGTGCCCGTAGGTGTTGATCATGGAAAAATTGACAATGGTATATGTGAAAGGAATCCGGGGAAAAAGAGGGAACAACCGTGTGAAGCTGGGTTGATTAATGGCAAAGGCAAGTAACAATAATTTAAAACTTTAGTTACAAAATAGCATGATAATATTTGAAGAAAATGTAATGCAAAATCGTTGTAGCGGATAATGCAGGTTCAACCGGCGATGGTCAGCAGAGATTGAAAAGTTTAAATGGGTGGCAGAGAGCGAAAAGGTTGTCGAAGAAAAAGGGGACAAGACAAAAAATGACACCCGTTAGTGTTCCGTTCGCTGATGTACCAGAAGGTAAATTAATTGTATTTCAATTTAAAGTAACAGCATCTATATTGATAATGTGATTCCATTTAAATGAGTTTGTTATGATTGTCTACAGTTGTTATAAAAGAAAGTCAGAGTACACAACCGACAAGTTTAAATAGCAAACCGACTGGTGTTGTATTACAAAAGGAAAGTATAGGTATGATGTGGAGTCTGAATGTATGTTAGTGCATGGAATGTCTGTTGACTTCGTCTGCATTAGGTCTTGTGTCTAGATTGATTGAAAGAACACATTAGGGTTTAATTAGGATTTGTTTAGGTTAAACTTGAAGATTTCGCTTGAAACATCTTCAAGCGAAATCAACATCATATGATTTCGCTTCAAGCATGCTCAAGCGAAATCATCAAGCCTATATATATGTATTGTATGTTTCGCTTGAGGGGTATGAGGTCATTGTATGTGAGTCGAAGTGCTGAAGGATTTGTATCAGAAAACCTTGTACAAGCACTCAAATTAATCAGAAAAGAAAGATTAAAAGGATTAGAGCTGTTATGACTTTATGTGCATTGATTCCGCCTTTACACATGAAGATGAACGCCTTAACTGACTTTTAGAGGTCGTACATCGGTCCAACAATGTACACATGTGTACTTGATTTTTTAACACAATTTTTAATATCTTATTATTTAGGTTCGCGAAAGAAAGGTGATATTGGAATGTCGTTTGGGTCGTCTTTGAATGATAAAGACGAAAAGGATGTTGAAAACAAAGGTATGATTTTTTTAAAAATGTTTTGTATTTTTGTATGGTATTGTGTTAGGCAGTTTGTAAATTTTTTTAAATTTTGTTGAAAAATAGTTGCAGAAGATGATGATGATGATGATGATGATGATGATGATGATGATAAGACTGTTTGGACGATTTCGCTTGAAACTCTGAAGTGAAACAGATTCTTGAAGCGAAATAGTTGGCTTCGCTTGAAGACTTCCTGAAGCGAAATAGTAGATTTCGTTTGTAACTGATTGGATTGAAACTTGTTCTGTTGAAGCGAAATAGAGAATTTCGCTTGAATCAGTTTTGCTAACTGATTTCGCTTGAATTAGTTTTATTAAACTGATTTCGCTTGAAGCTGATAACTTCAAGTATTTCGCTTAAACTTGTTCATTTTTCAAAACTTTGAAAAATTTTCTAAGTGTTTTGTTTTGTTTTCAGGTGATATCAAAATGTTTGACGAACTGGAAAACATTAAACTTGAAAGAGTAAACAATTGGACTTGTTGTTCTCTTCTTGAGGAAAAGGAGGTTTTGGTTGAAAGATTTGAACATTTTATGTGTAGGAAATATGAGAATTTTAGTGATACGTATAAGCGATATGAAGAGTTACATAAAAGTTTTGAAATGCATTACTTAAGGATATCAAATGCTGAAAAGATATCTAAGTTTGCAGATGCGTTACCTTCAGATTGGGATGAATTTTTAGAAAAATTGAAAAAGGATTCTAGGTTTTCAAAATTTGGTTATTATGATTTCATCAGAGAGCTTAGAAAACGCAATGATGAGAATGAAGAGAAAAAGAAGGAGGTGGTAGAGAAATTAAAACGAGAATCAAATTGGTTAAGTTTGGATGTGTTTCTTGAAATAATCAAAAGAATTGAAAATGGTATTGATGTAAGAAGAAAGATGAAATATGATTTCAAGAGAGGTTGTTTTTTAAATGAAGATTTGAATCCTGCTGATATGGTTAAAATTTTTCTTGCAGGAACATCAAAGATTGAAGAATCAAAGAAAGATGAAATTTCAAAAATTGATGTTGTGTGTTCAAAATGCGAAAAATCCGAAGCAGAAAATGTCAATCTCTTGAAAGATGTGGAGAATTTGACATTGGAAAACAAAGTTTTGAAAGACGAGAAGAAAGCTGATAATGAACAGATTTTGGATTTGCGCTTGAACTGCGAAAAACTAAAATCTGAGAATGACAAACTTTTGAAGAATATTGAGAGTTTGTCATTAGAAAACAAAAATTTTGAAGAAAAAGAAAAGGATTTTAAAATTGAAAAATTAAAGATTGAAAAAGATTTTCAAAGTCAAATAAAAATTCTTGAAGATGGGAGATCTGTTTTTAGCAAGAACAATGTTGAAAAGCAAAAGGTAATCAATTCCCATCGTCAGACGATTATTCGACTTGAAAAAGAAGCCGAATGTGATAGAAAGAAAATCAAAGATTTAGAGAATAAATTGAAACGTTTTGTGACTTCTGCATCATATATTTGTCCAAAACCGATCAATTTTGTTCCAATAAGTGATTCTGTCACAAACTTTGACACTGTCAAAGTTGAAGATTGTGATGAGAAAACTGATGATAATGAAACATTTTTGAAATTAAAAGAAATGTTTAAAGAAACTGTTCTACATTCTACTGAGAAAGGTGAATGCTCAAAGCAAAAACCTGTAAAGAAGAATGTGGAACAAAAACAAAAGGATAAAAAACCGAAAAATGTTCAAAGTGAAAATAAAAGTTCATCAGTTAAGTCATCCAATCATTTTGAAAAATCACAAAAATCTAAAAATGTAAACTCAAAAATAGTTGGTAATGAGTGGTGCAGGTCGGACCACAGAGCTCAAAGGCCAAATCCAGCTTTCAGAAGGAGTGACGATTACCACAGAGCCAAACAGTGCTATGACTTGAATGTTTGGACTGAAGGTGGTACATGGTACGATAACAGAATGTGTTACAGATGCGGTTATCAAGGACACATTGCTGTTAACTGCCAGAGTTGGAGTTATGAGACAAGAAGATGCTATAACTGCCAAATCAGAGGCCATATTGCTAGAGATTGCCCAATGAGATCAAAAGAAAGATCGAGGGTTGAATCTCAAAGAATGGCAAAGAAGCCAGTCAAGGTCAAGCCCCATGAACAGAAGGTTCTAAAACCTAAAGTTCAGGATCAGACAATTCAAGAAAAGAAAGTTAAACTTTCACAGGGGCAGAAAGACAGACTGCGAAAGAAAAGGAAGAAAGCGAGAGAGTATCTCGAAAGAATTTTGTCCTCGGATACAACTGGTAATCCGAGAAAAAGTTCTGATGAATTGCTTTCCTCAACTAAAAGGGCAAGTAAAACGAATTCATCAGATGCAAATCTGAGGACAGAAGAGAGAGTGAAGAAAGAGAAAGTTGGTGGTGATGAATTTGTTTCTTTGGAAACAAAGGAGCCACATGTCGGCAATGAATCTGGTTCATCAAAGTCAGACAAGCCACAATCAAGCAATGATTCTGGTTCGTCAAAACCAGAAGAGCCATCTGTTGAGGTAAAAGTTGTAAAACCCAAGGCTGGTCAGGCTTGGGTAGATCTTTTCAAATGAAAAACCTGACTTGCCGGAGTTCCCAGGTTGGTAAGAGTGGAACAGGTATCGGCACATTTCTTGAGAAATTCACAGGATGGTAACTGTGATATTTCGATTTACAAGTGGTAAATCAGGGACATTAAGTTGTACTTGATTTTCTACTAGTGTTTGTTATTGTCAAGGGTCTTAATTGTTAATTTTTCAAAATGGTTGAAAAAGAACAAGGTGATGAAACCCCAAGTTTGTGAAAAGACAAACAAAACTAATTTTCCGGAAAAACCATTTGATTAAAACAAACTTAAGTGTTTTGAAATCTAAATGGGAAAATAGTTTGTTGTCAGGGGGAGTTCTGATTGTTTATGCCAAGTGAATGGCGACTTGAAGCGATTTGATATCAGTTTGTCACGTTTCTTGTATAGTTTGTTTTCAAATTTTCTCAGAAAATCAAAATTGAAACATATTTTGATTTTAGGGGGAGAAAAATTTTTAAAAAATTAGAAAATTTGAAAATTTCAAAAACATTGAAAAAGCAAAAATGAGTTTTGGTGAGAAAAAAGAGGAAATGATAGTAAATCAGTGAATTATCACAGCATGCTAAGGATATGAAATGTCAAATGTGATAAGCGGTCTCACTAAAGATGTGACGATAGGCTCAGCTAGACTAGTAGATTTGCAATAACGATACAAACCTAAATGAAAAAGCCTAGTTCTAGTGGGAAACATGGTCGAAAGCATAGTACTTAGTTTTGTCCTTCTTGATTGTGTGCCTGCTCAGTAATCGCTGATTGTCGAAAGACATAAAACTGGTTAAGTTTGTGAACTTTCACAACTTTGCTGAAAAGTATTCACTTTGATTGTGCATTTCATTTTGCAAAGATTTAAACTTGTTGTATTTCTTTATTTTGTTTAAGCATCGGACATCCTCTGCGTATACGTGAGTATCGACCTGGATGTTGTTGCCTAAACGTTCTGCTTTATTTTCTTTGGTGTTTCGTTTAAGCTTTGGATCACCTCTGCGTATACGTGAGTATCGACCTGGTGGTTAAAGCCTAAACAACTTCAACTTATTTTTATTTTCTTATTTTGTTTAAACATTGGACTTTCTCTGCGTATACGGAAGTATCGACCTGATTGTTAATGTTTAAACATTCTGCTTTGTTTTCGCACAAATCACAGTTGATAAAAGTTTAAAGGCATTACTTGAGTCAATGTATTACATGATGAGGGGATATGCTGAGATCGTGGGGTCCATAAGAATTTTAGTGCTATCTTAATATACCTTAAAGTATCGGTAAGCAGATTGAAAGTTTTTAGTTTGAGTTTATGTGGACAACAATATTGTCAATCTATGTGAATCGTTTAGAACTTAAAATGATTAAAGCTTAACGGTGCTAGTGATTTGTTTCATAAACTGATATGATCCTCTTACACAAACTCACAAAAATATTGTTTGTACATATTTGTTTACTGTATTTCTTTAAGATCAAAAATAAAAAAAAAAAAATTCGACAACTGATGTTGAAGAGCTGATTTTCAAAATTTCAAGTGCTAAACTTGATGAACAGGGTTGGGAGAGTTTGTTGAAAACTTTGAATGCTATATACAAATGTTTTGAAAGATTGAGTGATAAGTTAATCAAGGTCATTCGTTTGAACTTGATGTAACTAGTATGTTTGATGAATGAATCTTGTCTACCAGTAAGTTTTTAAAATTTAATGGTTATAAATTTGTGAAACTTATATTGTGGTAGAGGATGTGCAGGTTAAACAAGTTTGGACTTCATTATTCCCAACGGCAGCTAAATGACAAAGCTTGAACCAGATATCTCAGATTCTAGCATATCGAGAGGGGGAGTCTGTGAAAGGGGGAGTCTGGATCAACAGTCAAAGGGAAGATTAAAGAATGGAGTCAGGATGTGATCCTAAACCTGTGAAGAATGCTTATGATGTGAAGACAGAGAGTTGGAGAAAAGACCAAGACTGAAGACTCAGGAGCTGAAGACTTCGTCAACATCCAAGGGGGAGTCTGTTAGTGCATGGAATGTCTGTTGACTTCGTCTGCATTAGGTCTTGTGTCTAGATTGATTGAAAGAACACATTAGGGTTTAATTAGGATTTGTTTAGGTTAAACTTGAAGATTTCGCTTGAAACATCTTCAAGCGAAATCAACATCATATGATTTCGCTTCAAGCATGCTCAAGCGAAATCATCAAGCCTATATATATGTATTGTATGTTTCGCTTGAGGGGTATGAGGTCATTGTATGTGAGTCGAAGTGCTGACGGATTTGTATCAGAAAACCTTGTACAAGCACTCAAATTAATCAGAAAAGAAAGATTAAAAGGATTAGAGCTGTTATGACTTTATGTGCATTGATTCCGCCTTTACACATGAAGATGAACGCCTTAACTGACTTTTAGAGGTCGTACATCGGTCCAACAATGTACACATGTGTACTTGATTTTTTAACACAATTTTTAATATCTTATTATTTAGGTTCGCGAAAGAAAGGTGATATTGGAATGTCGTTTGGGTCGTCTTTGAATGATAAAGACGAAAAGGATGTTGAAAACAAAGGTATGATTTTTTTAAAAATGTTTTGTATTTTTGTATGGTATTGTGTTAGGCAGATTGTAAATTTTTTTAAATTTTGTTGAAAAATAGTTGCAGAAGATGATGATGATGATGATGATGATAAGGATAACGTAGTTGGTGTGATGTTCAACCTGAAAAAGAGGAAAAGCAAAAAATCGCCAAAGAAACTGAAAAAAAAAGTGAAGGCAGAGGACGATCTACCAAGTATACGAACGAGGACATCGCCTAATAAGCTATATGAAGCGGTTCGTGTTATTAATAAATGGCAACGTGAAGTCGTCATAGAAATGGGTTTTGGCCAGTTTTTGGGATTCAATCTTAGCGAAGTAAATGCAAACCTGGGTCATTATGTGGTAGATATGTTAGACACTGAGAGTATGAAAATACAAATTGGGGATAGACATATAAGCGTAGATAAAGAATTAGTTAGGAAAATATTAGGTTTACCACTCGGTGACACCAGGGTGGCTAAGAAAAAGAAGGATGAACCTGGTCATCCTTTGAAAAAAAAATGGACTGATAGGTTTTCCAAGCGTCCGATTAGTTTTAAGAACATAGTAGATAAGATCAGAGTAGATCCTTATGAGGATAGGACTATGTTCAATGTAGACTTTGTTATGTTGATCTTATCTACTATGATCGTTAGTACAAAAAATGGGAGCGTGATGTATAACATCTTGGATTGGTTTTCTCCGGAGAAGGAATTCAAAGATCATGACTGGTGTCAACTTATGATGGTGTTGATACATATCGTGTGGATACGGCTCGGCTCGGTTCGACTCGGCTACGAAGTGAAGGCCGTAGTCAAGACATCCTCCTGTCTTGACTCGGTATGCGTTTTACTTTGTAACGTTTGTGTAATTGCTACTGCGTGTGTGCAGTATGCATTTAGTATTGTTTATTAGTTTTCTGTTTGTTATCTGGCCCAAAATGTCAAAGCCCAATATCCAAGCCCAACATGTATGACGAAATCACATGTGATTTCGTTAAAGCCACATGTGATGAAAACACTTATTGGTGGAAACCCTTTTGGTGAAAACCAAAAGAGACAAAAACACTATGGGACGAAATCACTGTGATTTCGTCCAGATCTTAGATTTCGTCTATGTGTTTTCGTGGGCTTCTGATTTCGTCAGTCCTTTAGTATATATACACAGACACAGAACAGAACAGATAAACGAAATCTGAATAGATTTGAGAGCGAACACTCTAAACACACACACACAACTGAGAGTTTATAGGTTTATCTTTGTAAACATTGCTTTGTAACGGTTTCATACGAGTTAATACAATGGAGTGTTAATCGTTGAATCTTCGTGTTTGTGTTCGTCACTTGGTTTAACTTATCCGTTTGGATTCTACACTTTCGGGTTTGTCGGAAAACAGGGAATAGAGGTTACTCGATCCTCCGGGTGGACCTACAGATGGATGCTGTGAAGTCTTGTAAGGATGTCTGGGACAGATGCGACCCGGAAGATTATTTTAGGGGACCGCTCACTTATTTGGTGGTATGTACTATACTTTGATAATGTACACCTGTGTATTTTTATTGTAGTGCACACATATGTACTTAACAAACTTTGTTTTTTTAAATGCTTTAAATATAGTTGTTATATCTTGAGGCCACAAATTGTCCGGGTTTTGAAGATTTTCATAAAGAGTCTCCTCTACATTTTTGGACGAAAGATAGGATGAGTATGCGTAAAGAGCAGGAGATAAAGAACGGAGGGTTTGGTATGGGTGAACTTAGAGAACTCCAAGAGTTCCATGTAGATGGTGATGTACATGTCGAAGAAGAAGCGGTTGATTTATCGAAGGATGAAGTTGAAAAGGGACCTGAATCGTTCGATACATGTTCAGTTGAGGTATGAGTTAGACGGGGGTGAATATTTTTTAATCGAGAAAGTACATTAGTGTACACTTGTTATCGTAAAGTCTTAATATTTTTTTTAAATGTGAAGGAGTATGTTTCAAGCATTCTTGCAATGTGTGACGACGCAGAAGATGTTAAAGGTAGAATGGAGGTTGCGATAAACCAGTTTATTACTGCTTATCCGAAAAGTGATCCCATCATTGATATTCTTGTGCAATACAAAAGCATATTCAACAGATCTGCAGTTGGCGAGAAAGGCGAATCGGACGGCTTTGTTAGTCCGACTGGTGTAAAAAGTGGTAGTTAATATTATTATGTTTGTTAATTATTATGTGTAAGTTGTATAAGTCAATGTTGTAAGCTTAGGTTAATCTAATTGTTTAGGTGCGCATGTAAAAGGCAATGATGTAGAAATGAATGAAGAGGTAGATGGTCTTGGGACGCCACATATAGCATCAACGTTCACGCAGATTATGATGAAATAAGTGGATGTTTTGGAGGACGTTATGGAAGGTGCATATGATACGCAGAAGCTCAATGACATTCCGTCGTTCAGTCTTGGTATCACGCAGGACGACCCGTGCCCGCAAAATGCTGTGACTGAAATAAATCCAATCATACAAAAGCAGGCGGAAGTCAAGGAGGCTGAAGGTAAGGGAAAGCGGAAGAAAAAGATATCGAAATACGGGCAGTCTTCGTTCTTGCACAGATCCGTGAATATCAACACCTGGTTGGACAAAAATGAAAAGGTCTTATGGAGATATTTGTCAAGTTGCGCGAACGACACCGAGTATGTATCTTTTTAATCTGGGAGAATTGTTAAATTTTTCATATTTTAAGATATTTTTAATAATGTTGTTTTGTATGATAGGGTCGCCCAACCAAAGAAAAAGACAGGGAAAAAGAATGGGGAAAAATGCGGTTGAAACGGAACTGAACGAGGTTGCGAGGACGAATGCGTAAGGATGATTCTCGTTTTAGAAAACTGAATGAGTATTGAATGTGCACTCGTGTATATGTTGGTATATGTTGGTATATACTAACAGGATACTAACTATCAATTAATGTTGAAGAACATGTCTGGAACTACGGATTACACGTGTGTACGAAATATATTGTACACATGTGTACTATAAAACAGTAACTAGAAGTACACATGTGTACCCTGTGAATGTTGTTATTTATGTGAGCGCGTATTGCATGATTACACATGTGTACCCTGTATATTGCATGTTAGTCATGTGTATGTGGTTTGGTACACAGTTGTACTCGTATGCTTGTTATTTGCGGTAGATACGGTTAACTGAACGCATTGCTGATAATACTGTCATATTTTGCAGAAAATTGGTTTTCGAAACTGAAAGTGGCGTTGGGTTGTACCATTTTCAAATGTTGGATTTACAACCAAGTAAGTGGATTAATGATGGAGTAATAAATGGCTTTGCGTCAATGCTAAACTATGAGGAAAAGGAGCGAATCAGCGGATCTAATATTTTCGGGGATGCTGATAAAGTCAAAGGAATAAAGCCGCGATTGTTCGGCCATACAAATTGTTTTGTAAGTGAAACTGTGTATTATAAGTTTGAAGTTTATGGTAAAGTATGCGTGACAGGATATTGAAATTTAAATTGGTTGTTATTTGTGCGTTCAGGACGAGGATATGTTATTGAACAGGAAGCACGGAGAAGCTGGGCGTGTTGAGAAATTCAAAAGTGCCTTGTTCTTGGTTGTTGACCAAAAAGAATCGTTAATGAGTTTGTCCGAGTATTGTGTCATATGCTTTCCGATCCTTGAGTATAACCATTTTTACTTGATGAGCTTTGATATGGAAAGCAACGCGATAACGGTAATTGACAACATGGACGCAAGCGAAAGCCCCATCCACCTGATCAACAACGACAACTACTTCCAAAAGAGTACACCTTACAAAGTGGTATGTAGCAGTTAAATACTTAAACTAGGTAAGTTGTTAGTGAACACATTATAACTGGTTATTGCATTATGTTTTGGTTTCAGAAATACATTTTCTGTAAGTATTTGAAAATGGTGAATCATCCTAAGAGTGCAGAAATTCAGATTGCGGACGTCGTAAGGTTGGAGTTTGAATGGAAGACAGTCAACAACTCTGTGGATTGCGGAGTGTTTTTCATGAGGCATATGGAGACGTGGTTTGGGGTAACAACCGAGAAGTGGGATAGTGGGTTCCCACTAACCCATAGGGAGAAGAAGGCGTGCTTGACGAATTTGAGGAAAAAGTACGCGATAAAGCTAGTTACTTCAGAGGCTAACAAGCACCGTAGTCGCGTGTTGGATGAAGCAGCCGAACATGAAAAGACACACGGAATAGGTTGCTTTTAGCACGTCTATATTGGTTAACAATAGTTAACGTTTTTTTGGTTTGAATTTTTCGTATTCAGTCTTTAGTACCAAATGTGGTGATTGCTATAGTAGAACCGTTTGATGGTTTGGTAGTTTGTTACTTTTATGAAACATTGTAATAATATTTTATCACACATTAGTAAAGTTATTTGGGCTGTCAAAGTATTTGAAAGGTTGGTTATGTACGTATAGTGTGGGTAATTTTCTTGAATGTAGTTAAAGGGTTTCTTATAGTAAAAAAATGAGCAGAGTTGTAACATGTGTAAACCAGTTACACATGTGTACTTATGATGTAAACATACAATACACATGTGTACGAACATAATATCATACCAGTACACAAGTGTACGTTTTCATGTTATGATTTTTCCAACAAAATGGAATGGTGATTAAGTCTTTGTGGACGTTTTTTTTCTAACAAACAGGAATGTTATTGTAAGTGATTACAGGTTGTATAAGTACACAAGTGTATGTTTTTCATGTTATGATTTTTCCAACAAACATGAATGTTGATCAGGTCTTTGTGGAGGTTTTTTTTCTAAGAAAAAGGAATGTTACTGTACGTGATTGCAGGTGGTATTATGCATCAAAAGAAAGTCAATAACAAATATGCATCAAACAAACACAAAAACACTTATTATGCATCAAACAAATTCAATAACAAATTTGCATCAAGCGATTACAAAAACAATTATTAAACACTAAAATAAAAATAAAAAAAACAATACAAATAAAAGGTTCAACAAGTTGTTCTGAAATTGTTTGTAAGTTCACCATCAGTACCGGTTTCGTTTCCTTCGCTATCAGTACCGGTTTCGTTTCCTTCGCCGTCAGTACCGGTTTCATTTCCTTCGTCGTACTCATAATGGTCATCGTCTTCTTCCTCGTCAACTTCTTCGGTAGATGAATCATCCTTCGTTGGTTTACCTTTTTTAGTTGGACAATTCCTTTTATCATGCTTCCTTACCCGTTTCCCACAAACACTACATTTTCTTCTCTTTTTTTTGAATTTCTTTATTGCTATTTCCTTTGAGCCAACCGGTCGTTTATGCTTTCCACAGCCTTTGTTACGGATTTTCTTCGGTGCAGTACACGAGAGCTCCTCTGGTATGGCATGCGAAAGAATTTCCTGGTAGACGACAGCCTTCTTATTAACTTCCGGATCATATGGAACTTCTACAAAGATCTTATCTTTTAATGCCTGTACTTGAGCATCGAGTTCCTCTAATTTATCAATCTTGCCTCTCACTCTGTCTCTACACATTTCCAAATTATCTAATATGTTGCGCCATAATCATCCGCTACTGCTTTGTTCAACAGATAACCTGTTCTCAAGGCTATACACACTGCTAGGAATAGCATCTCTCCTCCATCTTGGGTGAATATATTGTGTTGGAATCTTATGTACGTTATGATGGCCAAGTACGCAGAACACATGACGACATAGATATCCATTTCGGGTGAAACCCATACACTTGCAGGAAACTGATAGATCTTCTTTGTTAAACGTGACCTGCAATTTAAGGGTGAATTGCTGGAAAAAATGTATTAAAGAAAAAGTATATTGTAAGTGTTAGTTGCTAACCTTGAACTCATTTAAAACTTCTGATGTCTGATCTTGGTGAGCAATCACGAAACAGTTTACTCCATCTGATATTGATCGTTCAGCAATGTAGCTATTCTCCTTACCCTTGAGAATTTCCTTTTGGACATCCAAGAATACTTTTCTAGTATAAATTACGTTTGCATGACGTTCGATCGGCCATTTAGTTTTGTATTCTGGATTAGTGGTGTCTGTTTGATAAGAGAGTTCACGTTGGTCATTTCGTAACCCATCGACGGACGTCTCGTAGCAAAACATAAACTGTACCAACGTATTGTGTGGACTAGAGTTTGATTTGAACAAATGGTTAGCGCTTTCGCACCTAGAAGTGGTCTTCATTAACGTACACATAGGTATTTCGTGAAAATATCCTGGGATCCACTGTTCACGAATCGAATATATCTCAGTCAACCAAGAATGCTCTTCCAAACCGTGCTCAGCAATAAGTAAATGCCATCTCTTTTCAAAGGTTTCTGGTTTGATGTAAACATTCCATACAAGTTTGTGGAATTTTTTCTTGATTTCCGCGTTCCTTTCGTCGTTACCCTTGATCTAGAAAATAAAGAAAAAAAAACGATGTCACCATCATAGAACTCCGGTGTACACATGGGTACGCACGAATTATAGCTAATAATACACATGTGTACATTTAGTTAAAATGCCATATTTAAAACTATGTGTACAAAGTAAGGGCATTATGCTGTAGAGATGTTTGAAACAAATACCTTTGCTGGCAACTTTTGAATAATGTGCCACATACATAGTTTGTGTATGGACTTGTCAAATACGTTGGCGACAGCTTGTTTCATAGCACAATCCTGATCAGTTAATATCAAGAGTGGCTGTTTTCCATTGTGTGCTTGAAGAAATTTTTGGAGTAGCCATGTGTATGATTCAATAGTCTCATTATGTAACAACCCAGCCCCAAATACTGTGCACTTTTTATGATGGTCAACTCCCGTGAAAGGCACAAAAATCATATCGTACCTGTTTGGAAAAAAGTTTTCAACTGTAACTGATAACCAACAAGTGTAAGAATTTCATAAATAAAATTTTTAAAAACTCACATATTTGTATGATACGTTGCGTCGAACGCCAAAACATCACCGAACGCTTCGTAGTTTAGTTTAGAAACGCCATCACACCAAAAAATTAACTGAAGTTCCATATCATCAATATGGGTATCGAAAGTGTAATTAACTTTATTTTCGCTTCGAGCTTTGAACTTGTCAATTATCATTTGCGCATCTCTTTCGCCAGTAAAATCTCGAATGTCACGGCCACAATTTTTGTAGTCCACAACGGTACCGTGAACATTATGGTGACCACCTTTTATTGCAACATGTACCTTGTGGGATTTGGTAGGGCCAAGATTAGCATTGCGACACTTTGCTATGAACTCTTGTGTAGAAAAATCAAGCTTTCTTCGCTTTAGTGATAAGTCAAGATTCTCGGGAGATGTAAACCCATGGTTGTGTTCTTCAACAAAACCATAGATTTCATAATCAGTTGACTTTTTTATACGACGAAACTTCACACATGCCTTACAATCTGTAACTTTAACATTGGAACGACGCGATGGTGAAGTTGAGTCAATATCATCAGGGTTAGTTTCTTTATGTTTATGTTTGTTCACTGGCGCCCTAGAGCATAAAACGTATCGCCGAGTCGTAATTACCTCGTTGCCTATTTTTACTTTTTTCGAAGTACCCAAACGGGTTCCAAATCCTGCAAGTTGTGCGTACTCCTCGTACATTGCAACTGCTTGTTCAATCGTAGTAAATCTAGCTTTCAAAACAGGTTTGACTCCATGGGGGACAATGGGTGTCCAGTACCTAGTCCCATTTGGCGTTTCGTAAACATTGCTAGCAACCGACTTTGCCAAATTACAGTAAAAAAATTAATTAAAAAAAATAAAGACAAACAATGGTTTGGGGTTCCAAGCCCGAAGAGCTCATGTCATACACTATTGACATGTAAATACCGTGTATTATACACATGAATTATGCACATGTCTACTGGTCACATGTCTACCATCCGTGTATTATACACATGTGTACTATCATGTTATACTCTATTGACATGTAAAATACCGTGTATTATGCACATGTGTACTATCGTTATGGATTAAATAAAACAAACCAGTATACATGTGTACTACGGAACTAATAGTTATACACAGGAAAAAATATGACTGAAAACTCTAGTTCAACCAACAAAAGACTAAAACTATAATTCGAATCTTGGTACATGGATGATCCATTGTTGTAACGAATATATTATCGCCAATGTTTTGGTCAGAAATGAGATTGTCGATTTCTGGGTCGGCCATGAATGATCTTGATACAATAGCAGCTGCCGGAAAAAAACTCAAATATGTTCAGCAATGTAGTCAAAACGACATCAATTTAATTACATAAAATAAACATTCAAGTTCTCAGTCAATATTCAAGACGTAATTGGAACATATTCGCCGGAAATTTATTCCGGCATAATTTTCGATTTCCGACGCCTGAAGGCGAATTAAGCAAAAAAGATGAATGTTACTGTTGATATCCCGCGATTAGAGAAGACTTACTCAGCAAAAATAAAAAAAACGGAGATATTTTCAGGTCCTTGAAAAGGTTGATGTCCAGCACGATTTCAGGTTTTTGAAAGAAGACGATGTCCGGCGATCTAATGGTTAAAAAACGTGAACTGTGCATGATATTTATCATCTAGAATCGTGAATCATGAAGATATCCTTTACGAAAGAAATTGTAACTGAAGATTATGAAATGTATTTTTGATAAATATAAAATATCTTAAGATAATCTTTACTAAAAAAATTGAAATTTAAGATTCTATAATTCTCCATGTTTACGGAATTGTAACTGAAATTATGATATGAATTTGAAATTAATCTATAAAGTATATTAAAACAAAACATTTTAGTGCCATTTGGCATTAGCTTACACCTATAATTACCACATGGCAATCTAATACCACACAAGCTTTCCCTTTGAGCGCCAAAATTCTGCAACCCGTTTTCCTCTCTTCTATTTCCTTTCTCTTCATCATCATATATCATTTTATCAATCAACAACTAATCACATCAATCTTCCATATTTTTACAAAATCTATATTTCCATATATAAGATGTCTTCTCCAATCTATCACCAGTTTTCCATTCCAAACCCTAATTTTCTACTGCTACACGTTTGATTTTTCCAACCAACTATTGTTCTTTAATCATATTCTTCCACCTAAACCCTAAATCGCATCCCTCATTGACAATCGGATTCGTGAAGCACAGATGATTAACGAATCAGAGGTTGGGGTCCCAGATTTCCAGATTGCCTTTTGGTGCTTTTCTGTTGTCCAAGTGCTGCGTTCGGTGTTTAAATAGGAAGGAAACAAGTATGTTACAATTTTGGTTTGGTTTGGAAAATAAAGGGTAATTAGAGATTAGGGTTCTAGGGTTTCAATTAACTAGCGTTAAAGGTTAGTCAAATCTCACTCTAAAAGATTTTGAAGTTTTTGTTGCTTCTGTTCCAGGTTTTGGAAAGTTGACATTGTTGTCGACTGTGTGACCGTGGTAAAGGGCAATGACGAAGAGGTAGGCTTCGATGGGTGAGGCTGTGATTTCGTAAGTTTCTTGCTAATTAACGTTACATACAGTTGGATTTGTGGTTTGTTTGATTTGAATTGATAGATATGTGTTTGTTTTTGCGGTCATCCTAATAAAAATGCAGAGCTGGAATCAAATTAATTGTTTCTTAAAATTGCAAATGCTTATGATGTATCCAATTGAACTTCTGTATTGATATATCTGCAATATTTTGCTTTTTGCTTGTAGCAGTGGCCTTTTATGGCTATTATATTGTTGCATAACTTTGGATTTCCCACAAATTCTGTTGATATGTTACATGACATTTTTCAAAGTTTGTTACAAAGAAGTCTCATTTTCTTTCTTTCTTTTTTTCCTTACAATTTTAAATGGCTATTGCTTTGATTTCAAGGTGAGCAACGGTTCCTTTGTTTGAGGTAGAAACCTTTCTGCTCATATTTATTTGATGGGTTATTGTTCTATAGTGTAAGAATTTCTTTGCTAACTAATTTATTTTTATTTCAATATGGACTCACCATAACAGTGCATTTCTATAACAGTACAGTTAGCTTGGGTAATTGGGTTGAGTCAGCACTTTGGTTTTGTCACACCGATATACGCTCTCACAAAACACTCCGAGAACCCTAGCAAAAACAAGTTTCGTCTTAGGGGATAGGTGCTAGAAGGAAGCGTCGCGCATCCTGCATCGTCCCATGTGATTGAATTATTGATTTTTGATTTGATTACGGATATATTGGTTAGGTATGAAGGACATATGCCTGATTTGTTTGGATAAGGTCATTCTATTGTGGTTAAAGGTTTTGTGAAGCCAATTACGGAGAGATTAGGAGTGAGGTGACCGAAAAGAGTATTGTCAGGTAAGGCGAGGAGTACCAAAATCGCCAAATATTTATTGGCATGATTATATGACATGGAATATGTGATAACTGCAATCCTCTTTATTGTTTTATTTAGGTACTTTCTGTCATGTCTGAGAACATGGATTAATTATGAAGGTACATGATGGCTACCAGTTCTTCATTGTCGGGTCTATACATGTTATTGTGTTTTTAAGTAGCAGATAATCGATTGTTTGATTTAGTTTAATGTGATTTTATTTATGTAATACATAATGGATGGCGGACAATGGACTCAAGCTAGCAGGAACGGTTACAACCTTCGAGACGGTGTTTTGGTACTCAACTCATATTACTTACATTTATAATTTGTAATATTTGTATAGAACCCGTAATCGCTTATTTCAACATCTGTCATCTTACTTGGTATATGGTTTGATTCGAAACTCAACAAACTTTAGATGCCTTACCTTATTTTTAGTTTAATTTTTTAAAGTTAAATTGAATCTAACTTCGTTTGATACATTACGTACCCGCGGGAAGAGAGATGGATTTCCTTACTTGAACTTTTATTTCTTTCGAATGATTATTTCAACAATTTTAAGTTATATATTTGTGTGTTAAGCCACCCGCGAAACTCGCGGGGTCTTAGGTTAGTAAGATAATAATTAAAAATCAATATTTATATGAAGTTACAATCTTACCTCTATCAACTGGATATGAAATCAATGGTTCAAAAGAGTTCACGCAGTTCACGCTGGAGAAAATGTTCACGTTTGAACCTAATCCTATATATATATATATATATATATATATATATATTTTATTTTTTGAAAATTAACTTCATTAAAACAAACGCTACCGACCCAAAAGGGCAAGAGGTCAACACAAGACACGCCCCAACCCAAACGGGTAAGGAATCAAACAATTACAACATGTACAATGAATATTTACACAAGTTCTCCCATTGTATGGATCTAAACGTAGACCTATTCTTCAGCCACACATAGCTTCTCGATTTGACTTCCCCCATAATGTCTTGAGAGACGAAATCCTTTTACTTTCGAATACAATATTGGAAAATATAAAAAAAGGGCTAGTGAATTGATTTTTTTAACTTGTTAATTTGATTAGTTAAATCACGTAAGGTTTTAATAACATATAAACCCCGCGTGTAATTATTTGACTGAAAATTTAACACGTCATTTTGTTTTGGATTGGTGGAACAATTTCTTGCTTTTTTTTTTTTTCCTAAAATCGAATTACATAATATTTTTATAGACTACAATCATTTCATACGTTATGCTTCACGTATATGTCTTGTCAAATGAACAAGGTTTCGGCTATTCTAGTAATACTATTTAGCATGTTAATCGTGGAGAAAAAGTTTTAGAATTTCGTAATTGTTCATAAAATGCAACCCTTTCATATGTGTTTATACTTAAAGAATGATATTCACCAAGAATTTTAATTTTTCAAGTCTTTGTCTTGCCAAATCTCTTCTCTATATACAACTAGGTTATATACCCGTGAGTTTTATGGGTTATGGGTTGTGTTAAAAAAATCTATATCTATAAAAGTATTTTTTTTTGTATGATTTATAACCTGATATCTGTTCGTGCTAAGACCCATACTTGACAAACCTTACCAAGAAGAACAAAAAAAAAAAAAAAAACATAAATTGAATTATTTAGGACATTTACTTCAATATGGCAATAAGTAATAGAAATTGCAATACTATTAATTCTCTACAAAATATCTATTAAATTTCATATTGACAGGGATCCGAATGAATATGGATCGGACCTTTTGATTCGGATCATTCAACTTGTACTAACGGATTATGAGTTCTAGGTGTCAAACGGTGGAAATTAAAGTTATTTAAATTAAATATTCCAAAATAATTTCAAAAAATATATAAAAAATAAATTTTGAAAATGAATATAAAAATAATAAAATATATACAAAATTCATTTGTGGTATTCATTGACATTTGAAAAGAAAAATATATTCTAATAATGTCATATATTAGATAAAGTTGGATGTTTGGCACAAACTACGATACATTTTATTAATGTTATATGACTGGAATTTGCACACCACAGTTTTAGTATTACATATTTAGGGTAGGGATCCTGTACGTTAATCCAGAAGTGTATTATAACACTATATAACACCATATAAACACAGTATAACAATATGTAACACCATATAACACCATATAACACTATGTAACACTATGTGACACTATATAACAATATATAACACTATGCATCTATCATAGACATGCTATCAGACAAACTATAGTGTTATATTTGTTATATAGTGTTATATGGTGTTACATATTGTTATACGGTGTTTGTATGGCGTTATATAGTGTTATATATAGTGTTATAATACACTTCTAACACTTCTGGATTAATGTACAGGATCCTCAATCTACATATTTAAATCCCATAGTTTTTTACTTTTTACTGAAGTGTTTTCAAATGAAATACTACCATTTTATATATATATGAATTTAGAGTCTTCATGAATAGTACCTTATATTTTAGTTTTTTTTATTAATTTTATAATTATAGAGTCTTCATGAACAATACCATATATTTTAGTTTTTCATTAATTTAATAATTATTAAATTATTTTATAAGAAGAAGATGTTTAATTGTTAAGATGTTGGTGGGAACTTTAATAATTAATTATATAAGCATATGTTAATGCTAAATACGAATGAACAGAGACTTAGAATATTTTCCTTTATATTTTTAATATTAACTGCTTTATAATTTAATTTGATTTTTTCGTTAATAACTTGCATTTGTTGTTAAAAAAACTAAATACTGTTATAAAACTAGCCTCGTAACTCTAGAATTAGAAGAGCTAGCATTTGAAGTGGAGTTCTTGTTTAAACCAGACATTGAAAATACATAATTGACAAATGAGAGATATTGAGAATCTAGTGGGGATCGACTAAAATGAAAATGGGGGTTTGATACATTTATAGGGTGGGGGCTTGTCTTCTTTTCAACTTATGTGTGCTCTTGAGATTCCATACATGCTAATTGTCAAATTTGTCATCCAATATTATAACACTCCCCCTTGGATGACACTTTGCAAACTTTGGGGTAAATAAGTACTGCCTCATTAAAAACCTTGCTAAAGAAAAACCCAGTGGGAAAAAACCTTAGCTAAGGGAAAAAGAGTGCAATCTATAGCTCCCCCTCAAATTGTAATTTGTAAGGCATCACATTATCCATACGTGACGCATGCCAATGTTATGAACGTGTTTCCTGAAAGTTGCTGTAGGTAGTGCTTTTGTGAAAAGATCGGCTGAATTGTTGCTTGATTGGACATATCTCATCTCGATCTGATTGTCTTTAATAAGGTCCCGAGTATATGCAAAGAATCTTGGTGGTATATGTTTTGTTCTGTCACTTTTGATATACCCTTCTTTCATTTGAGAGACACAGGCGGCATTATCTTCATGGATAGGAGTTGGACTTCGATCTTTCTCTAACCCACAAGAAGTCACTATGTGTTGTGACATAGATCTTAGCCATACACATTCTCTTGAAGCTTCATGTAGTGCAATGACTTCAGCATGATTTGAGGATGTTGCGACAAGTGTTTGTTTCTGAGAACGCCATGAAATCGCAGTTCCTCCGTTCATAAATACATATCCAGTTTGAGACTTTTCTTTATGAGGATCAGATAAATAACCTGCATCTGCATAACCAACTAACCCTTCTTTTGAATCGTTAGGATAAAACAAGCCTAAATCAACAGTACCTCGAAGATATCGAAAAATATGTTTAATCCCATTCCAGTGCCTTTTAGTTGGAGCTGAACTAAATCTTGCTAACAAGTTCACTGCAAAAGAAATGTCAGGTCTCGTACAATTCGTAAGATACATAAGTGCTCCAATTGCACTGAGGTATGGTACTTCTGGACCAAGAACTTCTTCGTTGTCCTCACAAGGACGAAATGGATCATTTTCGACATTAAGTGACCTAACGACCATTGGAGTGCTTAAAGGATTTGACTTGTCCATATTGAAACGTTTCAACAGCTTTTCAGTATAATTCGTTTGATGCACAAGTATTCCATTGCTCATATGTTCAATTTGTAAACCAAGACAATATTTGGTTTTTCCAAGGTCTTTCATTTCAAATTCCTTCTTTAAAAGAATCATTGCTTCATGAATTTCTTTTTTGCGTCCCAATTATATTTAGATCATCAACATATACAGCTATGATCACATATCCTGATGTTGTCTTCTTAATAAAGACACATGGACAGATAAGATTATTTATATAACCTTTACTTGTTAAATAGTCGCTCAAACGATTGTACCACATCCTTCCAGATTGTTTCAACCCATATAAAGATCTTTGTAATTTGATCGAATACATTTCTTTGGGTTTTGAACTTAACGCTTCAGGAAGTTTAAATCCTTTAGGAACTTTCATATAGATATCACTATCAAGTGATCCATACAAGTAAGCTATAACGACATCCATAAGACGGATTTCTAAATTTTTAGAAACTGCTAAGCTGATTAAGTATCTAAAGGTTATTGCATCCATAACGGGGGAATATGTTTCTTCATAGTCGATCCCTGGCCTTTGTGAAAAACCTTGAGCTACAAGTCTCGCTTTATATCTTGTAACCTCATTTTTCTCATTTCGTTTTCGTACAAAAACCCATTTATATCCTACAGGCTTTACAGCCTTAGGTGTAACAACAATAGACCCAAAAACCTTTCGTTTGTTGAGTGAATCTAATTCAGCTTGCATGGCGCCTTTCCATTTATCCCAATCATGTCTATTTTGACAATCATTGACATATTTTGGTTCAGGATCATCATCTCCACCTATGATGTCACTTGCTATAGAATAAGAAAATATCTCATCAATATTTTCCATTTCATATCGGTTCCATATGATATATGTATGACCATAGTTGATTGATATCTCTTTGTTAGTATCATCAACATCTTTCTCATGAGAGGTTTCGGTATTTACTGTTTTATCAAGATCATTCTCTTTGTGGTCAATTTCTTTTACAAGTGCTTTTCTTTTTCGTGGATTCTTATCCTTTGAACCAATTGGCCTTCCACGTTTCAAACGTTTTTGAGATTCATGAGCTATCTTATTATCTATTGCCTTACTTGGGATCTCAACTCGAGCTGGAGCATTAGCAGCTGGTATATGAGATTTTGTAACTCTGTTTGTATCAGTAAAAGCATCAGGCAATTGATTTGCAATGTCTTGCAAGTGTATTATCTTTTGAACCTCTGTCTCACATTGTTTTGTTCTTGGATCAAGATGAGACAATGAAGGCACACACCATGAGACATCATTTTCTAGTTTTTTATTTTCTCCCCCTAATGCTGGGAACATTGCCTCGTTAAAATGGCAGTCATCAAAACGTGCTGTAAATACATCACCTGTTAAAGGTTCAAGATATCGTATGATGGAGGCTGTTTCATATCCAACATATATTCCCAACCTTCTTTGAGGTCCCATTTTTGTGCGTTGTGGTGGTGCAATAGGAACATACACTGCACACCCAAAAAATTTAAGGTGGGAAATGTCTGGCTCATGGCCAGAAACAAGTTGTAGTGGGGAGTGCTTATGATTTGCACTTGGTCTCACACGAATCAGTGATTCAGCATGTAAAATTGCATGACCCCAACTCGACACAGGAAGTTTTGTTCTCATTATTAATGGTCTAGCGATTAGCTGTAAACGTTTGATCAATGATTCAGCTAAGCCATTTTGTGTGTGTACATGAGCAACAGGGTGTTCGACAACTATTCCCACAGACATACAATAATCATTAAAAGCATGAGATGTAAATTCACCAGCATTATCAAGTCTCACCCTTTTAACAGTGTAATCAGGGAAATGTGCTCGTAATTTAATAATTTGTGCCAGAAACTTTGCAAAGGCAACATTACGAGTTGATAATAAAGAGACATGAGACCATCTGCTGGATGCGTCTATCAAGACCATGAAATATCTAAACGGTCCACATGGTGGATGAATTGGTCCACATATATCACCTTGAATTCTTTCAAGAAACATTGGTGATTCCTTGTCAACTTTTAAGGACGAAGGCCTTGTAATTAGTTTACCAAGTGAACAAGAGGTACATAGAGGCATTTTATCTGATTGGGGGATCTTTTGATATTTCAATGGATGTCCATGTGTGTTTTCAATAATTCTTTTCATCATTTTAGATCCTGGATGGCCTAGTCTGTCATGCCATAAGTTAAATGTCTTAGGATCACAAGGACTTTCCTTTACTGCCATATGTGCTTGAGGCACATTAATGTGTGTATAATGCAAACCAGAGTGGAGCATTAGCAGTTTTTCCAATATATGATCTTTGCTCATGATGTGTAAGTATTTCTTATTATCAACAGTCCTTGACTGAGTATCATATCCGTTATTGAAGGGGTAAGGTCCCAAAAACCTCATAAAAAGGATTTGAGACCATACCACAAACTGGGTTTTTCAACCTTTTTAACCTTGCGCGGCCGCGCATGGGTCTTATTAAAGGAAGAAAACAGTCAATAACTTATAATCGCGCGCCCAAAGGATAACATGAATCCTTGCGCCTTCCCCAAATTAACAAAGGATCAAAACCTTTTGTTCAGATACCTCCGCCTAAGTATCCAGACTTGGATATTATTTTGCCCAGACCTGGGAGTTATTCATCTGTGTCCACACAGTAAGGTGTCACACCAGATTATAACAATAATCTAGAAGGAAATACAATCGTGCACCACCCAGACGGTTATAACCGTCTGGACACGTGTCATCACCATAAGCAATTCTGAAATCACAACAAAGGCATGCAATTGGAGAGTAATCTCCACTTAATCTCTTTCCACGTGGCAACTCCCCAGCCATAGATCAAACCACGATCCGTGTGCATTCACATCGGATCGAGGCTAATTAACGTCAGATCAAAGAACTCAAACGGAAGAAAAATAACCGCTACGGCGTTAAGCATTTTCCGTTATCTTTTCAATAACAGGTTTTCCCTCCCAAACTCCCGGTTATAAATAAGAGAACTGTTCAGGTATAAACTCAGATTACTCTCACTCCTCAAATACTTATCTTCTCCGATACCAATACTTATTCTCACGCCGGAGTCGGGTCAAGGAGAGAACCCTCTTCTCCCCTTGACGAGGCTAACGGTGTTCTTTTTTGCAGAATCACCGGAGGAGGAATTCCATTGCAACTGAATCAACCGAGAGAGAGCTAACCTTTTATGCGGATTCAAACCCCCTAACTATCTCGGTTCAGACCATTTAGTTAGTGTTTCTTCATTGGCACCCACCGTTTTCTCAGTTTTTCTAGTTTCTACCTCGTTTCGATTCAGTTCATTCCGTTTTCTGTTTTTGCACATGACAGAAAATTCGTCATCTCACCGGCAACTTGGTCCTCGACCAAACGTCGGAAACAATTTACAGCTAGAAGAATCTCCAGAACATTGGTTTAGCAGATGCCAGGCTGCTATAAACACAATCGTTATTCACATCGCCAGATCTGATTTGTCAAACATCAGATCTGGAAAAAGAATTAATACCTCAGTATTGGATCCACCAACACCACGTAGGGAAGACATCCAATCTAGCCAATATAGCAGTTCTCAAAAACAAATACACATGGTTCAGGGAGGTCCATCACGAAGACCAAATAAACGAAACTATGATCAACATTGGAGAGAACAACAAGTGGTGTTCCCCGTTGTTCCTGGGGGCCCTCAGGAAGAACGACCAGTGATTATCACTGGTATTTTCGGTCATTACCGAACTGACTATATGTTCATAGATCCAGGAAGCTCGATGGACATCATATACGAACAGTGCTTTAAACAACTCGATCCAGAAGATAAAGCACGTTTAGAGCCGGTCGATTTTCCTCTCACCGGATTCTGTAATGAACCTGTATTCCCATTAGGGCAAATCGTTTTCCCGGTGACCTTATCCGATGGCGAGCACTCACGAACAGTTACAGTCAATTTCATGGTCATGCCGGCAACATCACGTCATGATGTCTTGCTCGGGAGAAGGTCACAAAGGGAATTTAGCATGATCACTTCCATTCCACGCGCTGCTTGCAGATTTCCGACAGAAACTGGAGTTGCAATACTCTATTCAAGCAAAGAAGTCATGTTCGTAGACGACGAACCACCAGCAAAGGTAGTCAAACCTTCGACACCAGATGAACCAGAGAAATGGGTTCTAAATAACGAGTACCCAGAACAGACCATTCTGCTAGGACCAGCCATTTCACCAGCAACACGCATACAGTTAAAAGAATTATTGTCTAACAACAAAGACATATTTGCCTGGTGCCCAGCGGACATGACTGGAGTCCCACGCGACATCGCGCAACATTGTCTAAACATCAAACCATCAATAGAACCTGTTGCTCAGGGAAGGCGCAGTTTCAGTGAAGAAAAAGCAAAAGCAATGGACGAGCAAGTAACAGAGTTACTTAATGCGGGAATCTTGCGCGAAGTAAAATACCATACATGGGTAGCCAACCCAGTGATGGTACAAAAACATAGCGGCGGGTGGAGAATGTGCGTTGACTTCAAAGACCTGAATAAAGCATGCCCAAAAGATTGTTACGCACTTCCAGAGATAGACAAGAAAGTCGACTCTCTAGCGTCATTCAGATGGAAATGTTTTCTTGACTGTTACAAGGGTTATCATCAAGTCCATATGAAAAAAGAAGACGAAGACAAAACGGCGTTCCGCACAGATAAAGGCATTTTCTGTTATACCAAAATGCCGTTCGGCCTGCGCAACGCAGGCGCAACTTATCAACGCCTAATGGACACAATTTTCAAATATGACATTGGCAAGACTGTTGAGGTATACATGGATGACCTCGTCATCATGAGCCATGAGGAAAGCACAATGCTTGATAATATTCAGCGCACATTCGACTCCTTGCGCAGCGTGAGCCTAAAACTCAACCCAACTAAATGCTCCTTCGGCATGGAAGAAGGGAAATTTTTGGGATTCATCGTCACAAAAGATGATTTTAAAGTAAATCCAGAAAAGGTACAGGCTATTCAGCTAATGCCGTCACCCGCAACAGTTAAAGAAATGCAAAGGCTCGCTGGACGCTTAGCGGCTTTGAACAGATTTTTGGCAAATCACGCAGCAAAGTCTTATCCATTCATCAGTACGCTACGAAACTGCGCAAAGAGAACTGACTTTCAGTGGACATCTGAAGCGGAAGCCGCATTCAAACAAATGAAAGAATGTTTAATTCAGCTGCCAACATTGACAGCACCAAAAGAAAAGGAGCCACTAATTTTATATCTATCTGCCGCGGAAGTAGCGGTCGGTGCTGTATTGATGGTAGAACGCGAGAACATCCAAACTCCAATCTATTACATCAGCAAAATGCTTACCGGCCCAGAAACTCGGTACTTAATGATAGAAAAGCTAGTCCTAGCGCTAGTACATGCATCCCGACGTCTACGCAGGTACTTTTCGGGTCACGTCATCACAGTTCTTACCAATTACCACCTAGGCCAGATCTTATCCAAGCCCGACATAGCGGGACGACTGGCCAAATGGGCAATTGAACTGGGAGGTTACAACATTTTTTACAGACCAAGACCCGCAATCAAAGGGCAAGTGTTAGCAGACTTCGCCACTGAAGTTCCTATCGATAAAATACAAGAATGTGAGGCAATCCAGAACCCAACACCTGTTTTCGACGATAGAGTCTGGACCTTACACACAGATGGTGCGTCCAATGACGATGGAGCAGGAGCAGGTCTCCGATTAATCAGCCCAGACAACCACGAGCTCACGTATGCTATACGATTAGATTTCAAAAGTACGAATAACGAAGCCGAATATGAAGCCTTCTTGGCAGGTCTTCGCTTAGCGTTAAAAATGGGCGCAAGAAATCTTGAAGCTAATGTCGATTCAAAACTGGTAGCCGAACAAGTTAATGGAAATTACGATGCAAAAGAAGCTATGGCATTGTACCTTGAACAAGCGCGGATGTTAATCAGCCAATTTCAAACATTCAAAGTTAATCACATAAACAGAAGTGAGAACAAACATGCTGACGCGCTAAGCAAGTTAGCTGCTACCAGCTTTCAGCACTTAGCAAAAGAAGTACACATAGAGGTACTATCCAACCCTTCCATTCATTTCAAGCAAGTAAACGTTATAGAAATGGGAGATCCATTTTGGATGTCTCCGATTATCTTATACCTTCAACACGGAAAGCTACCGGAAGGAAAGGCAGAAGCTCGAAAAATACAGCACAAGGCAGTAAATTACAAAATGGCCGATGGCGTCCTCTACCGGAAATCATTCATGGGCCCATTACTACGCTGTTTCGATAAAACAGACGCCCAGTACCTTGTCAGAGAAATCCACGAAGGATTATGCGGGATACATGCGGGACCGCGCATGGTCGTGGCAAAAATAATGAGCGCTTGATACTACTGGCCAGGAATGCACATGGACGCAGTCGACCTGTTAAGAAGATGCGAGGCATGTCAACGCCACGCACCAAAGACACTCCGCCCTAAAAATCCACTAATTCCGGTTACTTCCGCCTGGCCATTCCAACAGTGGGGCATTGATCTTGTCGGTCCATTTCCTGACGCGCCAGGTGCGGTAAAATTCATCATCGTCGCGGTGGATTACTTCACAAAATGGGTGGAGGCTAAAGCTTTGGCCTCAACAACAGCAATGGTAATCCGCAAATTTGTTGGTGCACTACATCTGTCGACTTCGTCTTGTATCGAGTCTTAGACTAGCTAGAATAGATCAGGGCACGTAAATCGAGAGAATGAGAGAGAGTTAGCAAGATTTCGCTTCAAGGTATTTGTATGTAAAGGATTTCGCTTGAAGCAGCTCAAGAGAAATCAACATGTTAAGATTTCGCTTGAGTCATGCTGAAGCGAAATCTCAATCTCTATATATAGGAGTTCAAGGTCAAGCGAAATCATAAGTTGTTTTTGTGTGATTTCCATACCGAGGTGCTGCCGGTGTGAGAACTGATTGTAATTGCTTTCATATCAATACAAATCAGTGTTAAAGTGAAGATTCAGCTGTTTATAGGTCAAATACTTGTTTTCCGCACCTGTATTTGATGGAATTCCTCTGAACCGACTCGTTTAGGTCGCGAACCCGATCCTTACAATTGGTATCAGAGCCAGTTGAGGAATTCTGAAGGATTTCAGCTGAAATTGACATCGTTCTTTTACTTCTACACCTTCTTTTATTAGTTCAGAAATTTTTTCATGGTCAAAATCGATTCAATTTCTCACGGATTGTTTAAAAGTACAAGATAACAAATCCTTGAAAGTTTCACAGCCAAATTCAACCTAAAAGTGATCAAAATCGACCTTCGAATGGATTTCGCTTGAAGAACATAGCTTCATTGGACGATTTCGCTTGAAACTTCAAGCGACACTTATCATTTCGCTTCAAACAGGATTTATTTTCGCTTCAAGGTTTTCGCTTCAAGATTCTCTCTTCAGGAAGTTTCGCTTGAAGTGTTTCGCTTCAAGGATTTCGCTTCAGAAAGTATTAAATTGAAAGTTTCGCTTGAATCTTTTCGCTTCAAGGATTTCGCTTCAAGGATTTTGCTTCAATCAGCTTGATCATTTCGCTTCAAAGATTGTTCACTTGACCAGTTCGCTTGAAAGTGATTAAAACATGGATAACGAGTTTCACAATGCGTTTGCAACACCGTCTAGTTCGTCTTCCATTGCTCAGAACATGAATTCAGAAAACGAAACGGGGACGACTCAGAAACCCCCGAAGCTAATGGGAATTGAAGAATACTACGGATGGAAAGATAGATTCGAAAACTGGGTGCAAGCAAATCATCTAAGATCATGGGAATGTATTCTGACAAAGTATGCTCTACCACGAACTGAAATGCAGACTGAAAAACAGCTTTCAGATCTTAGTAAGGAAGAACGGGAAATATACCGAGCTGAAAAGATGATGATCAGTTTGCTTCAACAGGCCATCAAAGAAGACATCTTCATACTACTTCAACATGACAAAACATCACAATCAATATGGGATGCTTTAAAAATCAAGGTTGAAGGCAGTACAAGTATGATTAAAAGCAAGAAGGCATTGATTAAAAAAGAGTTTGATTTGTTCACAAGTTTGCCCGGAGAAGATACGAAGAAACTTATTGAACTATACTGTCACTTAGTACGAACAATGTCGATGATGAACATCACAAAAGAAAATGAGGAATGGGTGGATAAACTTGCTGATGCATTACCTCAGAAAGAGTGGGGAACTTATTTGATGATACTGAAGAATACTGGAGTTTATGATAGGTTTTCAATCTCTCAGTTCATTGAAAAGATTGAAAGTCAGGATTTGGAACAGCAGAAGATTGCAAGGATGAATAATCCAAGTGGTCAACAAGATGTAAAGATGTATTACAAGGGTGGTGTTCCAACTTCAGAAATTGAGAGAAGTCAAAAAATTCAGACTGCATATAGTGTTGGAGATACTACTGAAAAGATTGATCAAAGCTCAAACAAAAACAGCAGTGGATTCTCATCTTATCCAAGTGTCAATCCAAAGACTTCATCAGAAAGTTTTCAGTCTCAAAGCACAAAGATGGGAAATGGTTGTGTGATTCAATGCAACATAGCTCTAAATCTTCCAGAAGGTCAAAGTTTTTCTGAAGACATTGCGAAAGATCATATGGCATTACTTGGTTCCGTGCTTATCTCATATGAAGGTTTAGTGGCTGGTCGAATTGGAAATTCTATGCTTACTAAAGAGGATTACGACCAAATAGATGCCGAAGAGATGGAACTAATGGATATCAAATGGTGTCTTGCAAGTGTTCTTAGACGTGCTGAGAAGTTCAAAACAATTACTGGGAGAAATGACTTTCTTGATGCTTGTGTTTCTACTTTAGGTTTTGATAAATCTAAAGTTACTTGTTTCAGGTGCAGGGAAAAAGGTCATTTTAAGCGGGAGTGCAAGAACAGAGAAGTTAGTGGTGCTCAAAATCCATTTGGAAAAGATGACTACTACCGGAAAGCCATTTATCAGCAAGTTGGTCAGACACAAGAATTACAGACGGCTCATGGTAGAAAGATTGAAGATTCAAAGAAAGGATGTTTGGTAGATTTCAACTGGAGCAACTACATTTCTTCTAATAGCACAGCATGTATAGTGGACCAAAATGATGAACAACTACCTGAAGGATTCAGCTGGGATATGTTTGTTGATGAAAAGGGGGATTTCAAAGCTTTCATTGCAAAGATTGTTAGAGAACCAGATTTGTTTGCTACTTGGATGAGATCAATTGATGAAACAGTGAAAGATCAATCGATTACATCTGAAGAAAGTTCAGAAAGTGCTGATTCTGAATCATTAAGTACAGATGAGAGTGTGCAAAATGAGGATACTTCAGAAAAAGAAGTTGTTTTTGATCAAACACCATCTGATTCTGGTATTTCAGATGCTGAGTCTGAAAAATCTGTAGAGTTTGATCAAACACCGATTGAGAGTAGCAGTGATGATGAGGAAGAGAAACATATTAATATTGCTAAAAAACATCTTTCTCCTGAAAGTTTTCATTTTTATTTTGCAGATCGCATGGAGAAACTGAAGGAGAAACAAGCTGCAAAAGAACAACAACAAGATGAGAAGGTTGAAAATGTTGTTCAAACTGAAGAAGTTAAAAGTGTGGATGAAGAAAAGGTGATTGAAACTGAGAAAGTTACTGGAGTAGAAAAAGTAATTGAAGTGGTAAAAACAATTGAGGTTGAGAAGATTGTTGAAGTTGAAAAGCCTTGCAAGAAATGTTTGGAAATTTGCAAGAGTTGTGAAGAAAAAGATGTTACACTGTTTGATCGAGAAAGACTGATAGAAAAGTTACTATCTGACATCAGTTATGTAAAAGAATCTTATAGCGTGTTAAACAGAACAGTGACAGGTCTTCAAACAACGAACTCTGAAAGAGAAAAGGCTTTAACGATGACGAATTCTACGTTGATGGCAAAGCAAAAGGCAATTAATCATTACATCGAAGAAAATGCTAATCTAAAGCAAGAGTTGGAGAAAGAAAAGATTGAGAATGAAAGGATCAGAAGGTTATTACTGAGTTATTCTTGTTCTGATTATGTTATTGATCGAGTTTATCCTACTGTTGCAGGTTTTGAAGCATTTCAGGATGAAAAGACAAAGAATGAGACTGGTAAGAAATCGACTGTTAAATACAACAAGTGTCCGCCTCCTATCTGGGAAGGGTATTCTCCTAGAAAACCAAATGAGGAGCAAGTCGAAAAAGCAGTCAATATAAAGTTAAAATCCGAGACAACTAACGTTTTACCAGATAACATTGATATCACGTTTACCTCGTCTGATACTGATCATGAGTCTGAGTTAATAAAAAAGGTGGTCGATCAGGTGTTGGATACTGAGGAGGTGTCTGAGTCAAAATTTGAGTCTGGGTGTTCAAGTTCGTCAGTCAACAGTTCAAAGTCATTGGAAAAACGGTCTTACAGTAAAGAATTTTTGCTATCAAAGGCAAATTTGGATGATGAAACATTTGAAGTTGCATATACTTTAAATGATTCGGACAAATTATACTCTGACAAAGAGTTTCCGATTAGAAGTGTTCGTTTTGACATGATTAAAAAGGTTTTCAAAATGACGGAAATTAATTTTTCTGAAATTAAGGATCTAAAATCTATTGAAAAACCTAAAAAATACACTTCTAGAGTTCAACAAAGGTTAAACAAGAAAAAAGGAAAAAAGAATTACAATTCTGATTCTAGTTTTCAAAAGAAAACAAATCAAAATTGTAGTTACAAAAAGAAAGGTCTTGGTTTTACTCTATCTGAAAATCGTAAAAATGAAAAATATGTTAGAGATTTTAAATCAAAAATGACATATGTTGCAGGAAAAAGCTATGAAGAGGAGTCAAATAGCTTATTTTGGAGAAAATCAAATCAAGAGTTCCTTGCTGAAAGGAAAAGAACAGAAATTGGAGTTTTTCAATCAAAAGACACAAGAACTTGTTTTCAATGTCAAGTTGTTGGACGCATTGCTCACAATTGTCCAAACAAAGTAAACAAAAAACAGGGAGTATCCGAAAAACTTAAAGAAAAAGTGGTTGAAAAGAATGATTCATCAACTACAAACTTCAAAAATTTTGAAAATTCAAAGAATGAATTTGGTGAAAATTCTAAAAGATTGTACAAAAAGAGTGCAAAAGACAACCAAAAATGGATTGTTAAAAAATCAGATGAAAAATCTGACGATAAATCTGATTTCACAAAATCAGAGGAGTCACAAGATGAGATCAAAGATTTGATGAATGATGTTGACATTAAATCACTGAGTATGGAAGAGATTAAACAAATGGTTGGTAAAGTAGAAATCTCAGATTTTGATATTGAAAAAACATTTAATGAAAATGTTAAGAAAATTTTCAAGAAAATGCTTGATGGGAAAGTAAAGGGGGTTAAAGATTTTTATGCAACTAAAAAGGCAACTTACAACCCTACTGCACAAGAATTGGAAGCCACCAAGTCTAAGAAGACTTGGGTGGAAGTTTGTTTTCCATGATAGTCTAAGGACTATGCCGGAGATCCCAAGTTTATATCGTGGATCAGGAATCGGCATTTTTCTAATGTTTGAAGTTTTTGGTTGAAAGTTTTTGATAGTGTTTGGATGTTTACAGGTTGTATGACTACGCCGGAGCTTCCAGGTTGGTAAGTGCGAAGCAGGAATCGGCATTCTGATTGGTAAAATGGTGATGTAGACGTAACATTCCTACAAGTGATATTGTGTTCTACATGTGGTAATTTTTACAATTGATATAGATGGTGCATACTTGCAAGTGGTAAATCAAGGACATTAATTTGTACTTGATCTGCTACAAGTGGTTAAGAATAGACAATGTGATGAACCACACCCCGAATCTACAAATGATTATATCATAAAAACTTATTTTCCGGAAAAATCATTTTGATTAAAACAAACTTAAGTGTTTTTAAATCTAAATGAGAAAATAGTTTTGTGATAGAGGGAGTTCTGATTGTTTATGCCAAGTGAATGGCGATTTGATGCGATTCGATATCAGTTGTCAAGTTTATTGTACAGTTTGTCATGTTTTCTGTATAGTTTGTTTTCAAATTTCCTAAAATGTGTTTGCATTTTAGGGGGAGTAAAAATTTTTCAGAAAATCCAAAAACATTAGAAAATTTGAAAAAGACAAAAACATGATAAAATTCAAAAATGAGTTTTTGTTGCATATAGAGGAAATGATAGTACATCAGTGGACTATCACAACATGCTAAAGAAATGTAAAGTAAAAATGTGATAAACAATCTTACTGCGGATATGTCAGTAGGTTTTTGCACATTTAGTAGATTGTGACGAGATATAAACCTAAATTTCAAACTTGCTTGTTTTGTGGGTTAACACAAACTTGGATATATAGGTAACCCCTGAAATCTTGTTTGAAAGGTCCCTTATTCTGAGATACTAGGTCTTTATGCTCAGTGATATCTGGGGTATTATCCCGGGACTTCTGATTTTGCGGAAGCAATGGCCTAGTCCCCGGAGAATACTTTACATTTGCTTGAAATATAGCTCTCCCTCAGCTAAAAAATGATGAAACATTGAAAAATGCTAATCATGGCTGTTGAAACAAAAGATCCTCTAAAGGGGACACACCGAAAGTCGAAGCCGTCATCTCTCTGCGTATACGGGAGTATCGACCTGAGCTCTCACGGCCCTCGTACTATAATTTATTCCCCTGACAGATATCATCTGTGGTATATTCACCTGTAAGACTGAATATTGGGATCTGGATACGGGAGTATATTCAAGTAGTGGGACACACGGATAAGTTTAAGTTGATTAAAACATTAACAACGTATCTCGGATCAGTTGAACTTTGTGTGAAAATTTAAGTGGACAAACATACTGACAATCTAGGTAAATTGTTTAGAACTTAATATGAAATGAAGCTTAACGGTGTTAGTGATCTGTCTCAGAAACTGATATGATCCTCTTGCACAAACTCACAAAATTATTGTTTGTAAATATTTCTTTATTGTATTTCTTTACAATCAAAAATTACAAAAAGATTTTAGTGTGTTTTAGCATAAATTTTGAAAAAATTCAAAAAGATTTTCGACAACTGATATTGGAAAGCTGATTGTCAAAATTTCAAGTGCTAAACATGATGACTTGGTTGTGAGGGGGAGTGAATCTTAAAATGTCAAAAGGTTTGTTAAAATCCTTACAATTGGTATTTTAAAACCTACATTTGGTTCATCATTGATTTGTGATATGAGAGAGAATTATCTGATTATATCAGATTGTTGGTGCATTTAAATTGTTAAATTTAGAAAATTTATTTCTGGGTTAAGATTGTTACAGGTGAGCCAGATTAATTCATTCAAAGCTTATGAAAGTCAGAATCTGATTATGAATCTAAAAGTTTGCTAGCTGCTGATGCTGATGAACTTAAGGAATCAAGAGATCTGATCAAGAGAATTAGATGAGATCCATGCAATGATCTTGTAAACAACATTTGAGTCAGGCATCGATCCTAAAGCAGATGTTGCTGAAGAACAAATGAATACCAGCAAATCGTGAGGGGGAGTCTGATAGAGCCAGGTGATTCTGGAGAAGAAGATAGAGAGAGAAAAGCCCGGAGACTGATCAAGAATGAAGATGTGAAGACACAGCATTGATGTGACTCGATAGTCGACTCGTCAACATCTGAGGGGGAGTCTGTTGGTGCACTACATCTGTCGACTTCGTCTTGTATCGAGTCTTAGACTAGCTAGAATAGATCAGGGCACGTAAATCGAGAGAATGAGAGAGAGTTAGCAAGATTTCGCTTCAAGGTATTTGTATGTAAAGGATTTCGCTTGAAGCAGCTCAAGCGAAATCAACATGTTAAGATTTCGCTTGAGTCATGCTGAAGCGAAATCTCAATCTCTATATATAGGAGTTCAAGGTCAAGCGAAATCATAAGTTGTTTTTGTGTGATTTCCATACCGAGGTGCTGCCGGTGTGAGAACTGATTGTAATTGCTTTCATATCAATACAAATCAGTGTTAAAGTGAAGATTCAGCTGTTTATAGGTCAAATACTTGTTTTCCGCACCTGTATTTGATGGAATTCCTCTGAACCGACTCGTTTAGGTCGCGAACCCGATCCTTACAAAATTTATATGGGAACATATTATTTGCAGATTTGGATTACCATTGCGTATTATTTCCGACAATGGAACAAACTTCGCCGCAGAAGATCTTCAAAAATGGTTTAAAGAAATGAAGATCGAGCATAACTTCGCCTCCGTTGCGCATCCCCAAGCGAATGGACAGGTAGAAAGCGTAAACAAACAGATCGTTGACGGCATAAAAGCACGGCTCGGGACAACGCGCAGAGGGTGGGTTGACGAACTCCCCAGCATCCTCTGGGCGCATAGAACGATGCCAAAGACTAGCACCGGCGAAACTCCGTTCAGTTTAGTCTATGGATCTGAGGCTGTCATTCCAGCCGAGATAGGATTACCATCACCGCGCATGATAGCCATGGAAGCTCAGAACAATGAACAAGAGCGAAGAATGGATTTGGATCTTTTGGAAGAAAGGCGCGAGAACGCCGCAATAACAGAAGCAAGGTACAAATCCAAACTCGAGAAATATTACAATGCGCGCGTCCGCGTTTGCACATTTGTCCCCGGCGATTTCGTGTTGCGCGACAATGAAGCGTCAAACGCTGAAAAACCGGGCAAATTAGCGCCAAGATGGGAAGGACCGTACGTCATTAACGAGGTCTTAGGCAAAGGGGCGTACACCCTAAAAAGGATCGATGGGACCCTTGTCCCCCGCACCTGGAACGCACAACAGTTGCGCAGGTGTTACATATGAACTACGTCTTCAAAAGCGGAAATAATATACAGACAATGTCTTTCTTTATTATGTCTTGTATTACAAAGCCTTGCGCTCTTATCAATACAAACATCATCCCTACTTATATTACTGTTTATTACAAATTGCATGTAATTTTTTGGGGGTTCGCGCGAAAACAATATGGTCAAACATTGTATACCTCATGAACAGTCTAAAAACAAGGCAAGCTACTACGCCTTTTAGACAAACGTTCAAACATGAACACAATACCATCTCTCATTCGCCTTACCTATCCAAAAACAATTCAAAACATGCAACATATTGTAATTCAAACACGTATGAAGTAAAAACATTATCGATATACCACCAAAGTGCAACAAAACACTTCAGGAACAAGATCATGACAATTTTAGTTCCAGAAACTAAAATATTCAAACAAAAAACCTTGCTTCTGCAAGATAGCAAGATAATCAACCAACAGACATTAACACCAATCACACCCGTGATTATCAAAAGATAAGTTTATACTAACAGACTTATATATATACAATCAAAAGCAGGGATAAGCAATTCCCAAACCTAACCAACCATAGGTTCGTCTTCAACATCCATGTTCACCGGAGTTTTCTTCCGACGACGCTGGTACACCAACTGACACGTACTCGGACGGAGAGTTGGGAAACGAGCCATTAAATCTTCAACCGACAACACAACGGTCTCATTATCAGCCTCCGGCAAACGAAGATCAACGTCAACAGATCTGACAGCAGACATCATCTTACCAGTTCCGGTAAGCAGCGGTGATGGAGAATTGGCAAGTAACAAAAGAGCTTCAGCGGCTTCTCGAACCCTTAAGATATCTGAAAGACGCCGGGAACGAACGGTACTTTTTCCTTTCATCTTCTCCAAGTTAATGATAAAAGGAATCCCAATACATATATGTACAAAAACTCAACCTCGGAAAACGGGAACCCTGCTCATCATTAGTTAACAGAATTATGTCACATCCGAACGGCGCTACAGAAACCAAGGTCATATCCTCATTAATGAGGTCTGACAAGCGCCAATACGAATTTCAAGACAAAGAGAAAAAATACCCATTCTTACTGCCAGTTGACGTCATCACGTGTCAGAGCATGATTACAAAGATTTTTTCCTTTTACCAACAAGATAAATCTTCTCACAGAAGCTTTCTTACCTTTTCGCGCCCAAAAACTTTTTCCCTCTCATAAGTCCAGTGCTCCACTTACTTGCATAAGTACAACACTAGACTGGGGGGACTTGAAGGGGTAAGGTCCCAAAAACCTCATAAAAAGGATTTGAGACCATACCACAAACTGGGTTTTTCAACCTTTTTAACCTTGCGCGGCCGCGCATGGGTCTTATTAAAGGAAGAAAACAGTCAATAACTTATAATCGCGCGCCCAAAGGATAACATGAATCCTTGCGCCTTCCCCAAATTAACAAAGGATCAAAACCTTTTGTTCAGATACCTCCGCCTAAGTATCCAGACTTGGATATTATTTTGCCCAGACCTGGGAGTTATTCATCTGTGTCCACACAGTAAGGTGTCACACCAGATTATAACAATAATCTAGAAGGAAATACAATCGTGCACCACCCAGACGGTTATAACCGTCTGGACACGTGTTATCACCATAAGCAATTCTGAAATCACAACAAAGGCATGCAATTGGAGAGTAATCTCCACTTAATCTCTTTCCACGTGGCAACTCCCCAGCCATAGATCAAACCACGATCCGTGTGCATTCACATCGGATCGAGGCTAATTAACGTCAGATCAAAGAACTCAAACGGAAGAAAAATAACCGCTACGGCGTTAAGCATTTTCCGTTATCTTTTCAATAACAGGTTTTCCCTCCCAAACTCCCGGTTATAAATAAGAGAACTGTTCAGGTATAAACTCAGATTACTCTCACTCCTCAAATACTTATCTTCTCCGATACCAATACTTATTCTCACGCCGGAGTCGGGTCAAGGAGAGAACCCTCTTCTCCCCTTGACGAGGCTAACGGTGTTCTTTTTTGCAGAATCACCGGAGGAGGAATTCCATTGCAACTGAATCAACCGAGAGAGAGCTAACCTTTTATGCGGATTCAAACCCCCTAACTATCTCGGTTCAGACCATTTAGTTAGTGTTTCTTCAGTTATGATATATGTTTTTGAAACTCAACAAGTTTCTTGTTGATTTTGGGGAAACTAAAGCATTCTCTATTAAAAGTTTTGTACCATTTGGTAATATTAAATTTGCTTTTCCCACTCCTTCTATTAATTTTGTAGGACCTGATATTGTATCAACAGTTCCTTTTGTTGGTTTCAACTCATAAAAATATTTCTCAGATTTAAGTATAGTATGTGTAGCTCCACTGTCAGCTATACATATATCTGCATCATTTGTCTGCTCTTGTGCTCCAATGGTATTCATTTTAATCTTGAAAATATAAAGAGAAATAATAATAAGTGTATAACGAAGGCATTGTGAATTATTTTATAATAAGAAGTTTATTTATTAGTTGAAAACGTTACACGAAAAGAAAGACTACTGAAACATAATAAAGATAGTTATAATAAAGGAAACTACATAATTGTTGCATTATGGTTTACAAACATTGTTTCAGAGTTCCATTTCATTAGTATAGTCAGCGACTTTCAGCTCGACATTGACATCATCAAAATTATCCACATGGTTCACCTCCTTCTCTTTCCTTTTGAGAGAGGCTTGGTAAAGTTCACATAAATGTGAAGGCGTACGACAAGCCTTTGACCAATGGTCGGTACTTCCACATCTAAAACAAGAAGCATCATTGTTTTTTGATCTACCAGCTTCATTTCTTTTGTTATACTGATTGTAATTGGCATTTCGTGGAGTGTGGTAATTGGTGGTTCTCTGATTTCGACCACGACCACGACTACGTCCATGACCATGGGAATTACCTCGGAAATTATTATTTCCTTTGAAAGAATGGTTGCGACCATTAAAATTATTTTTTTCCAAAATGGCCACGGCCATGGCCTCGTCCCCATTTTCTTAGAGAGTCATTATTATTAGCAACAACATTTGCTTCTGGAATGGCTAATGATCCAGTGGGACGAGATTGATGATTTTTCATTAGTAGCTCATTGTTTTTCTCTGCTACGAGGAGAAATGAATTTAGATCAGAATATATTTGAAACTTTTGCAACCGATATTGTTGTTGCAAGTTTATATTTGATGCATGAAATGTGGAGAAAGTTTTCTCCAACATATCTTCCTCCGTAACAGTTTGCCCACAGAATCGGAGCGTTGAGCATATCCTGTACAAAGCAGAGGTGTATTCTTTCACCCTTTTAAAATCTTGGAACCTGAGATTGTTCCATTCATCTGTAGCAGTGGGAAGTAAAACTTCCCTTTGATTATCAAATCTGCTTCTTAAATCTTCCCACAAAATAGATGGATCATCAAAATTTGAATATCCAAATTGCAACATCTCATCAATGTGTTTATGGAGGAAGACATCGGCTTTTGCCTTGTCTTGATCACTACAATCGTTCCACTCCGTTATCGTTTCCAAAACACCCATTGACTTGAGGTGTCGCTTAACATGTGCCGTCCATGGCATATAAATTTCTTCGGTGATTTTAAGAGCCGGGAATTCAATTTTTGCGATGTTTGCCATTTTGTTGCTAAACATAAATGAGATAAATATTAAAATCTAAATACTCATTAAAAATGAGATAACATACAAAGGTACAACTATAAACAAATAAATGAATACATAAGCACTAAAAAGATGAGGCGGAAGCTCATACATTAAGATCGGCAACAATATTAACATTATGCCGGTCAATATTAAAACCGGGTGAATCATCTTCGAAAATTTTTCTTGAATAACTTTGAGAAGAAGAGTGTTTGTTGTGGAAAAAATGAGATTGATAATTGGTTATTTATAGTGGTAAATTATAACCGTTTTGTAACGGTTATATTACCGTTTTATAGCCGTTGTACAACGGTTATATATATATATATATGTATATATAATAAAGGATGTATTAAGGAAATGTTATTTTATAAGATATAAAATTAGGATGTATAATAAGAATAAGAATGTTAGTATACATGAATGTAAACTCTAAATTAAATGTTAGTATGTGCGTATAAATAAAAGTTAGATGCATAAATAAATACAAGTGCTATCAAGTCTTTCAGTCTCTTTATTTTATTTTTCATTTTTTTAAGTATGAGACTTAATTGTTTTTATGATAGGAGTGTCTGGATAACAAGGTCTCCTAAAGGAAAACAATCCCACGGTATATAAAAAGACATGTTGCGTTTTGTAGTCCAACAACGATCGTATGACCATCATAAGATACATCTGCACTGATATTAGTTTATCATAACATTTATAGTTTATATATATATATATATATATATATATATATTAATCAAATGCTTACTTTGATTATAATTGCTTGAACGTTTCCTTGGCTAGAGCCTCGTGCTGATAACGTGTTATAAAACTAGCCTCGTAACTCTAGAATTAGAAGAGCTAGCATTTGAAGTGGAGTTCTTGTTTAAACCAGACATTGAAAATACATAATTGACAAATGAGAGATATTGAGAATCTAGTGGGGATCGACTAAAATGAAAATGGGGGTTTGATACATTTATAGGGTGGGGGCTTGTCTTCTTTTCAACTTATGTGTGCTCTTGAGATTCCATACATGCTAATTGTCAAATTTGTCATCCAATATTATAACAAATACGTATTTGTGCTTTATTTTTTTCTTAGACATTTTGTTATAAATTTTGTTGAAAATAGAGTTGGATTCATAATAATGTATTTTTTTTTGTATCGTAAACTATACGAGTGCCGATTACATTTTTTGTTAAAAAAGGGAGTTGTATTAAAAACATATTCTTTTGCATAGTAAATTATACTTATATCGACACCATATTAGTACCATGACAATTTCGACTAAACAACATTGGTACCGGTATTGGTAGTATCGAAATCGATATTCATTTATATGATTTCAATTGATGTAAAATACGGAACGAACCAAACCAACACTAACTGAGTTCCCGACGCGTAGCGCGGGGGAAATACATTAGTTAATATTACATAGAACTCTCATGAAAATATAAAATCCCATTGTTTTGACTGAAGTGTTTTCAGGTGAAATACTTCCATTAATATTACATAGTACTCTAATGAATACAAATAAAATGTATAAAACCTGCAATCCTTTTTTTTTTGAACGACAAAGATTACATAACACTACTTTTAAAATACACCAAGTTTTACCCCATGCCAGGAATTGAATCATGGTTTCTCCCCAAGAGGCACAAAGCCTCTACCACCCCACCAAAGTGGTGATGACAAAACCTGCGATCTTTAATAACTCGAATCATATCATCATACTATTTATGCTTAAGATAGAGCTTTAATAATTACACGTAAATGATTAACTTCCTTTTTCATCAATTTGTCAATCTTATTTGATTGAATAATTACATACTGTGTCTGGAGACTTGAAAACATCTGCCTTTGAAATCATAAACATCTGCAAAAACAATATAAAAGGGTCAAGCTCTTGTAAGTATATAACCGAGAAAAAAAAATCAAATTTTGTTGCCCCCAAAACAATATTTCTTAAACAATGACCATTCATGATTCATCCATCAACACATGGTATATATATTTTTTCCATTTTTAAAATAGATAGTCATAAACTCATGTGTACCATAAACATATTAGAAAGATCCAAATAAATTACCACAATCAGAATACAATCTTCACTCCAAAAATTCATACCTATTAATAATGAGAAATTAGGCTGAAACCTATTAATAATGAGAAATTAGGCTGAAGATTTAAAATGAAGGCTCTGCACCACTACAATATTTTGTAACTTTATGTGTGACTGAAATGTAAGACTACTAAAATGCAATGATAGCATTCAAAAGGATAATGCCAACAATCCAAGAAAAAAATGAACAAATATTAGTCAACCTGCCCCTCAATTATCATAAATTAAATGGTAATCATGTACCAATATATTGTAATATATAGGTTTTTTAGCAATAACTGGGTCTAACAAAACATTACATAATTGCATCCAACCCTTGATCTGATCGATTATTAACACAAAAACAAACTTGGTGATTTTCGTGAAAAGTGAAAACACACCCCACGCCTCTTTTTCTTTAATTAAATAAAAAAAACACACATTACATATAAATCCTACATCTATATTTACATTGAAAACAAACTTAATCACCAAGACACCTATTTAGACTCTAATTAGGAAACCATGTAAACTAAATCAAATAACCAATAATTATAATTATACTAAAATATAATAAACCTATTTCTAGATTCTTTTACAATTCACCCACGTTAACTTTCACACATGAACCACACTTAGGGTGCACGGGCACCTTCGGTGACCCCATGCGGGGATTGCATTTGTCGTGCGGGTACACCGCCACCAACAAAATTTACCGCGCGGTTTGTGTTTAGCTCGGTGTGTGCTCACCGATTGAGAGAGAGGAGAGAGAGAGAGAGGGGGTGATTGGTTGTTAATGTGGGTCCACCATTTTTCCACCAATCATATTTTTTTTCTTCTTTTTTTTATAAAAAAAATAATTGTGTGAGTGGAGTGATGCCAACGTTTGAGTGCAAAATGGGGACTTAAGAGGGGAGTTGACATGGAATAACCTGATTGGTTGTGGCTAAGTGGGGAATACTCCCCACGTGGGGAGCACCCCGTTCACCCTTAGGATTAACTTCTAATAATATTTCAAAGAGTGGTAAATTTGAGTTGGAACTGTAAGGACTCTCAAAAATGTCCTAAACCGACCCACAAGTAAAAACCCGGACCCCTGAAACCATACCGTGCATCAAAAATCAAGAAATCAAGAATTATGGTCTTCAGGCGGGCCGCGTAAAGGTAAGCATAACCTTACGCGGGCCGCGTCAAAGTTGGGTTGACCGGATAAGTGTTCCGGATCCACGTGTCGTCCATGTGGCACACCTACTCGTGACCCAGCAAGCCTATACGTAGACTAGGTGGCTACGCGGGCCGCGTAAGGATCGGCTGGACGCTCACGCGGGCCGCGACAGACTCAAATTTCACCTATAAATAGGAATGGCCATGAGCAGTCCACTGATGTCGAAACCAAAACTCAAAAACGAAGTTTGGCTGCTCAATTTCGAAAAATACCTTTAGTGTAGCTAGGCGCTGCTATGATACAGGGTATTAACTCGATCGCTGCTATGATTCAATGTCCGGTCGATTGAAACTATCCAATGGATGTTTAAGTGCTGCCCACACTAGGGTTATGCTTTGTCATTCTTCGTGAATTTGATGGATGTTTAAGCATCGCACTTTGTCATTCGTTGTGAGGGTTAAATCTCGTGAGTTATCGTAAATGTTGTATTAGTTACTGACCTAGTTCGTGTGCATTGTTATTTAAATTAGGTTACAAGGCTAATCAGTAGGCTAAACTCTGCCCGTATAAATCTGCAATGTGAGTCATTCTCTTTTTATCAAATATTTTACAATACTCCATTTTTCAAATGTTATAATTACAGGGATTAAGTCGTGGTTATCTTAATCACTGGCTAGTGGGGTATTGTGCAAATTACTAATTTCTCACGGGTTAGGCTAATAAATCCTAACAGTGATAAACGTCACTACTTGGGGAAAGACCCAATAGTGGTATGACCATCGTCACCAGGTGACACGACGCTAGATAAAAATAAGATAGAAGCCATTGTAATCGCTCTTATGCTGTAATTGATAACTAAAGTGTCGTTTTACATACTTGAATGACTCGCCAGCATTTCCCCGCTGATAAAATATTTTTAAAACATGTTTCAGGCGACCTGCTGTAAATCAAGGAAAACGTGCTACGGAGCACTAACAAGCTTGAAGAGGTGGCTCAGTTAAAATGAATAAACATGTTTTAATAAATCAGGGAATTACTTGTGAAATTCCTCTATTGTAAAATACGGGGTTTATCCTGAATTATGAAATAAAATAATTGGGCATTTTCGAGTTTTAAAAGATCCTGTAAAATCTTCCGCTGTCGCATCATAGATACCACGGGTTCCTGTCCCGCGGCTCCTGACCGGGTCAAACCGGGGCTAGGGCCGTGACAGGAACTACTGCCTGCACATATGCTAAAACATTAATAAGACCAACAACAACAGTAACCAAAGTTTTAGAGTAAAAAGTAAAAAAACCACATCTTTTACTAATTACCGCTCATCCCAATCATTATTCTTGTAAGACACTAAAGTGTCAACCTTGTGAATCTGCATCATGAATAAAACAATATCTTGTTACATTTGCAGTTCATGATGACACCTAACCTGTTTTAATACACCTTTTCATAGTTGATTTCATTATACAATGTAACATATAAAACTTATACACCTTTTATTTACCAATGGTATTTCAATGTTACCTTGGTATCGAAAGAATGCAATTTCACCATCTGCGGATTCGCAATCAGTTTTGGATCACTCTCGGTCCAAGTGAAAGGTACCGCAACATCCATATAAGTATATGCTAACACATCAAATATACCTGCAGACAAACCATACAAAATACATCAAAAAAGGGAAAAAACACCTGCTTAGAATAAAATTAACAAAAAAAAAAAAAATCAAATGTCATAACAGTTAATTTATCAACCAGTATCACCAAGTAGTCACTTAGCATGTTATTTGGTTCATAAGCCGATTCATCTCATAACTTCATGTTTTCAGGACATATAACCCTCAATCCTTCAATACAAGAATATGCAAATTATTAGTCAAGTTAATAATTCACATAAGATTTAGGCGACCTACTGTTACACTGCGGCCCAGATTCGATTTATAACCCATCTTAATGTTAGTGCTAGCTTACCAATAGAGTTGTAACAGCCCACTTTGGTTTCGGCCCAAGTGTAAAACAGCCCAACTGAATTGTGTGATTCTGGGCTGCTCGTGTCTGACCCAGCCCACACTGTCTATGCGGCTACCCCCCCCATCTTTCCTGAAACCATTGCAGCCCAATGTAACTTGATGGGTCTTTTATTCCTGCAGCCCTGTTACTCACATATGACCTAGCCCAACTTGTATATTATCAGTTCACCTTAATAGCCCATAGTGGGTTGTATATCATCAGCCCAATTTTACCATTTATCACAATCATTCCAATCATTATTCTGTTAAATCTAAACACATAATTATCATCAAATAACATTGAATTCATGAGTTAATTCGTATCATATATCAATGTTTTCTATTCTACTAACACACAACAATTACCATGCACAAACATGTCACACCATCATCATCAAATCATCGCTAGAATTTATTAATCAAGTCCTAATGTTCATGCATTTATAACTATTAATCACTATTCTTGCCATCAAACAACCATAATCATGCAACAAAACAATCAACCAGACCCGAATTACAGCTGTTATAACATAGTACTAACCATATTTATGATAGACCCAAGGTATCTAGATCGAGAGACTTGAGAGACAAGACGAAACTCCAAGGATATGAGGGAAAACAGCCGTCACTTGCGAATAAGGGGAACATAGGGTTTAGAGTTTGTTATAGTTTGCAAGATATGAGGATTCATATCTACACTAATAAGGTATACGCACAAGGAAGTATATCGGGCTCCCTAATTGGCTCGTATTGGCTGCGGTCCAATGTATAACCAATAGGGGGTTTTTGGGCCGAAGGTAGCCCATTCGGCCAGGAAGATGGTGTGCGGCCCGATTACTTGGTGTGAACGGTATTACATGTTAATACATTAATACATTGGTCACCTCATACAAGGTGTTCACGTAGACTATGTTACATAATTCCGTGCACAGGAAACGGGTTCAAAATATCCTATAAGCATACAATTAAGGATTAACACATCCACAGTCAAGTATTGTACATATAAGTTTACACTACTAAAATAATAACCATCTCATAGGGCCATTAAGTGTTTATCGCAACATACGCTCAGTCCATATGTAGTAAGACATAAAATATAACCATGCAAGCTAGAAGTCAAGGAATCACGTAATACTAACCTTGAAAGTTCGGGTTGTCACATCATCGCCAACTTGAAAGAAATTTCATCCCGAAATTTGATAACCAAATCCCAGAGGAGTAAAGTGATAAATCAAGATGAATGCAGATTTTCCTCAGGTGCCACATCATCCCCAACTTGAAGTGGAATTTCGTCCCGAAATTCACCAGTTGCACCTGAATTAGATTGGTAAGTAGGGAAAAGTTGAGGATACTTGAGTTTCATCTGATCCTCGCGCTCTCACGTGAACTCTGGTCCACGTCTTGAGTTCCAACGAACCCTCATGATCGGTATTCAACTATGCTTACGAACCTTACTTCTCGATCCATGATTTCGATAGGTTCCTCAACAAATTGCAACTTGTCGACAATTTTGAGCTCTTGAAATGGCATGATGTGCACAAAATGCAACATATAAATTACATCAAATGTGGCACAAAACTAACCCTTTTTTAATACTAATGTTGGAAAAAGTGTGCTTTTGTCTTACTTTTGTATTTTCAGGGTTAAAAGAGCTTAAATGAATAAAAGGAGCAAAAATGCAGCCAAATCCAACATAAATAAAAGAAAAAGAATAAAAGTGGCATGCCCGACCCCTCGACAACATCTTCCCAAGCAAAACAAGAGAACAGAAGGCTGAACACGCCCCGTGCTCAATGAGCACGGGGGCGTGTCTGCAGAAAAGACAAAGCTGTAGAAGATTCTATCACCCACCACGGGGGCGTACCCATCGGACACAGGGTCGTGGTCAACTCTAAGATTCGCAGAATCTGAGCAAATCTTGAAAGTACAGATACGCTTCGGCACACGGGGTCATACCCAGCGGACACGGGGGCGTTGTCAACTAATGCAGACAAACTGCATTTAATGAAGGAAGAGAAGACGGGTGGACACGGGGCCGTGCCCAATGGACACGGGGCCGTGTTCGGGCTTCTGTGCAGGCTATAAATAGGGGTGCTTGGCTCATTTGCAAACCATCCCTTGGCAAACCACCTCTCTCACACTTCACCCACCCAGCACCACCTTCACAACCCACATCCATGACCATCATCCATCATCCATCATAGAGTGTGTGAGTAGTCTCGGGATCCAAGATTGATCGTAGAGTTCTTGACAATCAAAGGCCATGTTTGCCTAAGTCTCTTACATCACTTGGTGAAGACAAGTGTCTAGTGTAATACTTTTTATTTTTAATCTTTTCGCACTTTTTATTTGGTTATGTATTAATGACTTTAATAACTAGTTTCTTATGTTGAAGGTGAGTCTTCCTTATTGTTTGTCCGTGGTGTCTTGGTATTATTTTACTGTCTATATAAAATAAAATATTTTCACCATTCATATCTCCACGGTCTACATGTAGATATGTTGGCTACCTGGTCGGGTGTTAAGGGAACGGTTTGGTAAGAGCCTTGCCTTGTTCAGTGTATAGATCCTGCAAGAATTGGGTCAACTTTAGTAGGACCTCCTTCAATACCCACTGGTATTGGATGGCGGGGGTCCAAACTATTTGATTCCCTCATATGTAAACTACTATTAAAACTTTAACCCGGCTACTGAGGATTGTATCCCTGCTGACTCAGACTACTTAGCCGAGGGTAACGTCACCTCCAGAAGAGGGGCCTACCACAATATGAATTAATAACTTAATTAATTATCTTTCAATAATCCAACCCTTTAGGATTGTATCCTTGCTGACTCAAACTACTGGGTTGAGGGTAACGTCACCTTCAGAAGAAGGGCCTACTACAATAACTAAGATAATCTCTTAAAAAGTGCAAAAGTGCGGGAATAATCAAAGGTTACACTAAACACGAGTCGGATCCAAGTGATTCATCTTGTCTATCTGTTTTTATTTTATTTTTTAGCATTTTAGTTAGTTTTATTTTTCTAGTTTAAAACCTTTTTCTAAACTTTTGATTTGATTAGAAGTTGAGGATAAACCGCTACTAAAAGCTCTTGTGTCCTTGGACGACCTCGGTATCTTACCAACACTATACTACGCTCACGATGGGTGCACTTGCCCATATGTGTGTTTAGTGTTAGTAAATATCGTGTTTTATAAATTTAAAACTTGGCTAAAAAGTGTTAAAGGACTTAAAATATACATTAAAAATCTATAACACTACACGCACATCATGGCACAACCAGTGTTTCGTCTGACAAACACTTCTTTAGCTGCGAAACATGAAAGACATCATGAACATTACCCAACTCCGCAGGTAACTCGAGCTTGTAAGCCACTTTACCGATTCGCTCCATTATTGTGAATGGTCCGACATAGCGTGGATTAAGCTTGCCACGCTTCCCAAAGCGTACTACACCCTTCCACGGCGAGACTTTCAACATGACACGATCGCCCACTGCGAACTCCAAAGGTTTCCTACGCTTGTCAGCGTAGCTTTTCTGACGGTCGCGCGATGCCGCCATACGGTTTCTGATCTGGACAATCTTTTCTGAAGTTTCAAGTACAAGTTCAGGACCCGTGATCTGGCTGTCACCCACCTCAGCCCAACAGGGGGGAGAACGGCACTTCCGCCCATACAATGCTTCGAACGGAGCTGCCTGAATACTAGTACGATAGCTGCCTGATAAGGGTTTATCCGACAGTCTCAAAGCTTGAGTGTATGCGATAGACAAATCGTATAAATGTTCATATCGATAAAGGCAATGGTTTTCAAAACATAACTTTTGATTTTTACTTTTGGTTATTCAAATTCCTTGTTTTGTACATGACATTGGATTTCAAAAGACATTTGTTTATACTTGACATTAGACATTGTTTGCACATGACATTTGACATTCAAACAAGACATTATTTGATGGTTATTGATAAGTGCTTTTATTATGTTACATATCATAGCATTTTCTAAACCATTTCAACAAGGACAAGACATGACATATTTTGTACATATTATTTTCATTTGGTTATTTATTTAACCGTACACTATTCTTTTACATCATCTGATCTTCATATTGATTTTCTTATGATTTTATAAAAGAAAACATTTTTCAAAGGTTCATGACTACTTTGCGTTGAACATTTCTTTAAACATTCAAAGTCGTGAATCTTCAACACAAAAATCATATGTTACTCACATGCATTTTTACGCTGACGTATTTACTTACACATATGTTTCATGTTTTATTACGTGGCGACTGTTGATTGCTTCACATAGGATGGACATGGGCCTTAGTAATTATAAAACATGAACGGCAATTGTATTGTTTGTTGATCTGATTCCAAGACAATGTAACTTATTATGTAATAAAACAATATTCTAAATTCCATGTGTTGTGAAACAATGATTCTGTTGCACGACTCCCCGATGTTTCCGCCGCGGTTTGTTGTATTACGCGGTCGGGGTGTTACAGAAAAGTTGGTATCAAAGCCCATGGTTATAGGGAATTAGGTTATTAGTAAAATTTTGACCTAGTCTATAACCTTTCTAGGACCCTAACACAAGTTATCTTGTGTTTAGATTCTTAATACAATACTATCACCTATCCTTAGGTGATTACCAAAAACAAGTACACAAATTTTCAATTTCATTTGAAAATCAATCATCTATCCTTAGATGATTTGTTTTTAGGCATTATGCCTTTAAAAGTTTTCAAATCTCGTCAAGGTTTGGGTCTTAATAATGTGAACACGTGCAATCTGGATGGGTGGGTGCTTGTGCCCTGAGTTTTCTTTCTAAGGCTAGACTGTCCGTACAAATCCACATAATCGGACCAGTCACTCTTACCTGGGAACTCTTGGGGTGAGTGTCCACTTATAGGCTAAAGCATGTCTTCGCGATACATTATAAAGACCCGATTACTTTGATCAGTCACTGTGTCGTTTGTTTGTTTTAGGTAACGCACAAATGATCACAATCCCTATGCTTCGTCGATATTTCTTATAACATTCAGTTTTGATTATCCAATACCATCTCACTTGTTCCCTCTCTTGATTTTTTTCCACTCTCTTTAGATGCCTCCTCATCGCAACGATACTCAAAGGTTTGAACTGGCTGCTACCATTGCCCAACAAATAAGTGAAATACTTTGTAGTACCATTGGGTTAGCTGTCTCCATGTCTCATCTCAATGACGAGACTACTTATGAGGCACCTAAGAAGACCAAAGTCAAGCCTTCAAGAAAATCAAGGAAGCGTAAAGCTTCAAAGAAACTTACAATGATTGCTCCAAATCTGCTTAACAAAGTGGGACCTAGCTAGGTTGCCGCCCCACCAGCTAAGAAACCATACAAAGGAAAGGCTCCTCCGTGCAAGCATTGCAACCGCCATCCTCTTAATCAAACACCGTGTCAAAAATGTACCCACTGTGGACGATTAGGACATCTGGTCAATGCATGTCGTCTTGCTACCCAAAACCAAACTGTTGCAAACCCTGCTGCTACTCAAGCACCATATCCACCTGGATCGTGCTACAACTGTGGTAATCTTACTCACTATCGAAACAATTTCACAAAGCTTGTTAATGCAAATCCAGTCTATGGACGAGTATTTAACATAAATGAGGCTCATGCAAATGACAATGCAGCAGTGAACAATTAAACCTCTATATTTTCCTTGTTGTTATCTATAAAACTTGAAACATTTCAGTTTGTATATAAATAAATTTGTTATTTCAATTTTATTTACAAAACCAATGTGGTTACGTGTATGTGTGACATACCCCTACAATACCGACACCAAGGAACCATATTCCTTGCAAATCAAACTACTCTCGTAAGTTTCTTCCATTTCGTGATCACTCGTGATCTCCAAAAAAAAAACATATGATTTCAAAAACATTAAGCAGGTTTTCATAGATCCAATGCATAGTTTTCAAAAACATTCTGCTTCGTATGCTTGTCTAGCATATCTAGCACATTGATTTCACGTACACTTTTGCTTCCCATGTTTACTTAGCATACCTAATACGAGGTTTTCAAAACAATTTCGCTACACAATCCCAAATCCTTATAAGACCTTTCTATATTTATAATTACATTCTTGAGGATGTTCAAATTACTAATTGAACTCCTTGATTGGATTCTTGGCGTACTTTAAATGCATATGTACAGTTGATGAACAAGTTAATAACCAAGTTGACGACCAAATTGACGATTATGTGATTTTGTGTTTACGTGTTTTGATGATTCAAATGCTCGTTATCCAAATACTTGTAACATCTTACATATTTTCATATGCTAGATTTCTCAGAGGGATATCCAAAGTACTATCTTAAATCCTTAAGGGACTTCTCTATGTAAATAGTCAGACTCTTGGATTCCATAGTGCTTTTCCTAAACAATTATTTGATACAAAGTTGAAGGGACCCTTTTGTTGGTTCATTTAAAGAGATCGTTTGTCGATCTAGTTAAAAAGATCATGTGTTGATCTAGTTAACGAGATCGTTCGTTGATCTAGTTAATGAAACCATCTGGCGGTCTAGTCAAGTCATTTAATGTTCGTTTGTTTGATTTTTCCCCTACACATCATAAAATGAACTGTGCGGATTGTGTAAGGAATTACGTAATTATGGATGCATACATAATTATGGAATTCAGTGCACATAAACCGCAACAAGTTTTGTCATGTGTTGAAACCTGTAGTGATAAGGATAACGAAACGGGAACAATGTAATAAGGACATGGTGGATATGCCGCTGGTACTTCCTATATATAAGTGTTCCTTATTTCATTGCAAGCGTAGCGTTATTTAAGTTGCTAGAAGTTCTGGACCTTGATCAATGTTATTTTATCCTACATTCTCCAACTTCAACTTCGAGCACACACAAGTTTCCTATAATAGTCTTCATGGGGAAATGTCACACCCCGATATTTCCACTTATTACCGGTGGGGAGTATCGTGACGTAGTTGATATCATCATAATCAAACAACACAATTATAAATGCACAGGGGAAGCAAAAGATAGATTTATTTCAACCGAATAAATTGTAATATTAAGTATCACAAAATAGTTGAAACAGATCCACAGGCGGATCAAATAAAAAGGAAACATAGTTCATCAGACTTAAATGCATCCAAGCTTGCGAGACTCTTATTGATGCTAAGGAGAGGCCAGCCTATTTCGAGTAGTACCTGCACTTAACATTTTTGGGAAAATATGTCAGTTTACACTGGTAAATACAATTAACTGACTCATTTTGAAAAGGTTTAGAAAATTGATTTGAATGCACAAGGCACAAAACATTTTTATAACTTGGGATAATTATTTATATATAAACTTGTAAAAGAATTACATGTTTGTTATACGTTCAGTAGCCCGGATTGACGTTGGGTTAAAGATTAATAGACACACCACATGATATAGTCCCGCGACAGGTTATACCCGAAACCGGCGGTTATACCTTATTATTTATATATGCACTGTCGGGTGTACGCCTAGACCCCGTGCCTTAGGTCATGGCCATTTCGTAAAATGATGCCAAGGATATCCGGGACATGGTCATTAACCCCCAAAGGCTTTAAGCAAACAAAACAATTTAAACGGGACATTTCAATAAATTAATCTTCATACAATTAAAAATTCAATGCCCGACCAAGCGGTATTTTATATACCTTACCCCAAGCCCGTATAGGGAAAATAAGTTAAAAGTATTTACCTTTGCAAGTAATAATCACAATAGCAAGTGCACGTAGCTTTTACCGGGTCTCCTATTCTAGAACAAAGGTTTTTAATAACCTATTAGATTCCTAACGGGTCTTTAATTAAGCCTAAACTTAGACCGGTTAGTTTTAAAGGAAGAGACGGTTCAAACGCACGATTAAGCGAAGACCGGAATAGAATGTGATTTAGACCCGAAAAGTTTGAAGACTTGTATAATATGGGTAAACTAAACACATTCTGGATTTTGAGACAAAAATGATAAGGTTTGACCCGTTTCGGTCAATTTATGCAAACTAATTACATAAACCGAACCGAACGCGCAAGATGCGTAACGGGTAACCATAAGAGTCATATACAGGTTTCCTAAGTTAATATGCCTTAAATATGTTGTGATATCAATAAGATATCTTTTATTATGCCCAAAATGGATTTAAACACAAACTATGCCCCATAGGGGTATTTTGGTCATTTTAAAGGTTCTAAAAGAGTTTAAATAATAATCTGAGTTACAGGTCTGATTTAATCAGTAAAAATATTTATTTTTATAAGTCATAACAGTAGGGTATTATATATATGTGAAATTTATCATTTATAACCAAACTATGCACCTTAGGGGTATTTTGGTAATTTCACATAGGCTTAAAAGGTCAAAACTGGAAATATGAGTTTAAAACTTTTGCTTACTGTTAATATATAAAAATTTACTGAAAATATCAGTAGGCATCATACCTTATATGTTTAAAATAGTTTGAGTTAATTACTGTTTTCGTCCCTGTGGTTTGTCAAAAATCACTATTTCAAACAATTACTTTAAAAATTGCGATTTCAGTCCTTGTGGTTTCACTTTCGTAACCATTTCAATGCATTATTCTATTAAGTATAGGGACTAAAATGGTTACGAGGTGGACTGAAATGGTTACGAAAGTAAAACCACAGGGACTAAAATCACAATTTTTAAAGTAATGGACTGAAATAGTGATTTTTGACAAACCATAGGGATGAAAACAATAATTAACTCAAATAGTTTTAATACATACTATGCGTTAAAAACGCTTAAAAAGGCGATTTTGAGCTATTTCTGGGTTTTTAAAGGAAAGCTGATATTTTTATTATTCCAGAAGGCTCAAAATATTTTATTTATCATATTCGATCAGTAGAAAAAGGTTTGGTATCAAAATAATTTGAAAAACTCATTTTATAGCCCAAAAGGGCAAAACCGGCAATTACCGAATCAAGCTTAGAACTCTATGTTATGCTCAGCCTAAAATTAAATAAAAATTTTCAAAAATCCAAAAATATTATTTTATATCAGTAGGTAAAAAGTTTGGTATTAAAGATTGGGTTTAGATAGGCTATATGCTAATTACGCCGTTTAATTAATAAAAGCTTTTCATTTACGCTAATGAGCATAACTCCTAATCTAGACCTCAAACTGATGTCAAATTTTAGGGACAACTTTATAAATCAGTAACTAAGGTTTCTACTCTTTTACATTTTCAAAAATCACGTTTTAAGGTCATACGGGCATAATAGTCAACATTCAAGCATTTAACGGAAACATGCATATGAATCGGATAACTAATGAACCAAGTTGTATAATCTCAGATGGTTATACTACCATGAAACTTGGTCCAAACAAAGATCTAAGGCATTTCTAAACTATGCTCAAACGAGTCAGAACTGAAAGTCAAAGAAGAAGTCAAATTATGCGACTTTCGGTTCCGAACCGAGCCTAAACTGAAAATTGTTGGGGTGAACATGTTTAGACATGTTCTTACATTAATTACCAAGTTATATTAGTGATAAAACAGGTTGTATGGCTTCTACATTACTAACTATGCATTAATTTGAAAATAAGCTTTCTTTTGACTTTTTAAAAATAAGTTTGACCCGACAATTGACCTACTTAGAGTGGGAATCATAGAGTGCCCTTTTAAGAGTTTATTACCTACATAATTACCAACTCATAGGTATTTTTAATTCGAGATTTGACTGGACAATTATTGATTAATCTCGAAGTCAAACTCTAATTATGACGGTTTGACTTTAGGCTAATTAACTAGGCAAAACTGAATTAAAGAGGGTTAAGGACACTTACAAGGGTCCTATGCACGACTAAAGATCACTAGGAAGTGTGCTTGAACTCCAGGAACCTCCAGAAGTGAAGTTGTGAAGTTTGCAAATGAATGAACAAAATGTTGCAACAATGCTCCTCTTATATAGTGATTTTGATCACATATGATCATGCCATGCAAGTCTACACATGCTATGAGATGCTTACAGGTGCCCCCTATGCATGAAATACCATTGGGGCAGCCCCTGGTATGCAAAACAAGCGAGTTAAGTCGCTTAACAGGCTGCAACTGGCACCTGTGTTCATATTTGTTGTTGGTAGGTGGGACGCGGCCCGCGTAAGGATCTCCCAAGGCTTACGCGGCCCATGTGGATGATCAGAACAGGCCAAACAAGTTTTAAGTTTTGCACTTTTGGTCCTTGGTCCTTTCAAACGTGGTTTTAAGTCTTGTTCTTGCATTTCTGGGCCTCTAACCTTACTTTTAAGGGTTCCAAGGGATTATCAAACACCATCAAGTCCTTGGTTAACTTTGTGATCACCCGTAAGGCCTTAGATTTCAACGTTGACGCTTTTAACCCCTCGTATACGAATTTTATCATAACTTTCTCATACGATAACGAAACTTGGTGAAATTTTTATCACATATTCTAGTGAGTATAATTTATCGTTACAAAGCTTCGGGTTTGCTAAAAGGTCACTCAGAGGTATACTTTAAACATGTTGACACATTTAACCTCTGTAGTTTGTAATCTTTCACTTTCTTTTACAATTAGCTTCGTATGATCCATGATTCATTCGTTTAAGGGTATAAACATCGTGTAGGGTTATTGCAAGATATATTTATCCATTGTTGACACTTTGAATCCTTAAATTCACATACTTTCTCTGTTTGTCAACTTTAGTCCTTCATAAGTAATCTTCTACACGTTTACAGCTCATGACACGTGTCGATACATTATTGGACATAATTTTTTTTCGAGGTGTTACATCCTCACCCCCTTAAAAGAAATCACGACCTCGAGATTTACTGAAATTAATGAGGGTATTTTTCTTTCATTGTGGACTCTACCTCCCACGTGTACTCGGGACCTCTGCGGGCATCCCATTTAACCTTGACAATTGGCACATGCTTCCTTCGAAGATTCTTGACCTGTCGATACTCGATCGACAAAGGTTTTTCCACAAACTTCAGGCTCTCATCTATATTCACATCCGTATGTGGTATGACTAGCGATTCATCAGCTAGACATTTCTTCAGATTGCAGATGTGAAACACATTATGGATTCCATTGAGCTCTTCAGGTAAGTTTAACTTATAAGCCACTGAGCTGACACATTCAATGATCTCGAATGGTCCTATGTACCTTGGGCTTAATTTGCCTTTCTTGCCAAAACGCATCACTCCCTTCCAAGGTGATACTTTAAGCAACACTTTGTCACTAACCTCGAACTTTAGAGGTTTACGCCTTATGTCTGCGTAGCTTTTCTGCGTATCTCTGGCAGCTTTCAGGCGGTCACAAATTTAGACAATTTTGTCCGTTGTTTCAAGGACTATATCAAGTCCTGATAACTGAGCTTCTCCTACTTCTGCCCAACAAATAGGCGTCCTGCATTTCCTACCATATAATGCCTCAAAAGGCGTAACCTGAATGCTTGTATGGTAGCTATTGTTATAGGAGAACTCGGTCAATGGAAGGTGGTTATCCCAACTACCACCTAAGTCAATCACACATGCACGAAGCATGTCTTCCAAAGTTTGGATCGTACGCTTACTCTGCCCATCCGTCTGAGGATGGTAAGCTGTACTAAAGTTTAAGCGCGTGCCTAAAGATTGTTGGAAACTTTTCCAAAAATGTGATGTGTATCTAGTATCTATGTCAGAGATAATAGACACTGGTATGCCATGCAGAGATACAATCTTATCTACGTACAATTGGGCTAACATGTCGGAGTGATAAGTCTCCTTAATGGGTACGAAATGTGCTGACTTAGTTAGTCTATCTACTATCACCCATATAGTATCATTTCCTTTCCTTGTCTTTGGCAACTTGGTGATGAAATCCATCGTCACCATCTCCCACTTCCAGGTGGGAAGTTCAGGCTGTTGTAGCAAACCTGACGGCTTCTGATGTTCAGCTTTGACTTGAGCGCACGTCAAACATTTGGCTACATAGGTAGCTATAGACTTCTTCAAGCCTATCCACCAATAGTTTACCTTCATATCCTGGTACATCTTGTCAGCTCCAGGATGAACAGAGTATTTAGAACTATGGGCTTCCTGGAGGATAACATCCCGAAGTCCTCCATAAACTGGAACCCATATTCGTCCATTTAACCATAGGATTCCGTCTTTGCCATAGGATAACTGCTCTTCAGTTACTCCTAGCTTTTCATCAGGATAGTTAGCTTCTAGTACAGCTTATTTCTGCGCAGCTAACAACCTTTCATTCAAACTATTCTTTAATTCAATGCTCTTGGCATTGATTCTTATGGGTTTCACTCTTTCCTTTCTACTTAAGGCATCGGCGACCACATTCGCCTTGCCTGGATGGTATCGGATTTCACAATCATAGTAATTTAGAGTTTCCATCCATCGTTGCTGCCTCATGTTTAAGTCCTTCTGATTAAACATATGTTGAAGGCTCTTGTGATCCGAATAGATCACGCACTTGGTTCCATATAAGTAATGTCTCCATAGTTTTAGTGCAAATACAACGGCACCCAACTCCAAGTGATGGGTGGTGTAATTCTTCTCATGCACTTTCAATTGTCGAGAAGCGTAGGCAATAACTTTGCCTTTCTGCATAAGCACACATCCCATACCTGTGTGCGATGCATCACAATAAACTACAAATTCATCAATTCCATCTGGCAACGTCAGTACTGGAGCGTTGCTCAACTTCTGCTTCAAAATATCGAAAGATTCTTGCTGCTTAGGCCCCCAGTCAAACTTGCTATTCTTTCGTGTTAGTAGAGTCAGGGGTGCTGCAATTCTTGAGAAGTTTTCAATAAATCGCCTGTAGTATCCTGCTAAAACTAAAAAGCTACGAATCTCAGTAGGCGTCTTCGGCTCTTGCCAATTCATAACAGCTTCAACCGTAGCAGGATCTACTTGGATACCACGCTCACTGACAACATGTCCAAGGAATTGGACTTCGCGAAGCCAAAATTCACACTTTGAAAATTTGGCGTAAAGCTTCTCCTGCTGAAGTAGTTCCAGAATACATCGAAGATGCTTCTCATGGTCGGCCTGATTCTTTGAATAAATCAGAATGTCGTCAATGAAGACAATAACAAATTTGTCCAAGTATGGCTTGCAGACACGGTTCATGAGATCCATGAATGATGCTGGTGTATTAGTGAGCCCAAAAGGCATCACTAGGAATTCGTAATGACCATAACGAGTCCTAAATGCAGTCTTGTGTACATCTTCATCTTTAACCTTCAGCTGATGATAGCCTGACCTCAAGTCGATCTTCGAGAAGTAACTTGCCCATTGCAATTGATCGAACAGATCATTGATCCTGGGCAATGGATATCTATTCTTGATAGTGACCTTATTAAGCTCGCGATAATCGATGAATAGACGCATCGATCCATCCTTTTTCTTCACAACCCAAGGAGATGAACTAGGACGAATGAAACCCTTCGCCAACAAATCATCTAACTGGGTCCTCAACTTTTTCATCTCTGTTGGTGCCAACCTGTAAGGTGCCCTTGCAACAGGTGCTGCTCCTGGAATAATGTCAATTCTGAATTCTACTTGCCTATCTGGTGGTAAACCAGGTAATTCTTCAGGGAATACTTCGGGATATTCAGAAATGACGATGATATCTTCAATCTTAGGCTTCGGCTCATCAATAGTCACTTGTGCCATGTAGATGACACAACCCTTCTTCAAACACCTAGATGCCTTGAGCATAGACACTTGCTCTGGCAGTCCATACTGGGTATCTCCCTGAATGGTAAGTGACTCACCAGACGGAGTCTTGATCACCACTTGCTTCTTGTTGCAAACAATCTGGGCCTGGTTATGAGATAACCAGTCCATGCCTATTACTATGTCGAAACCAGCTAACTTCAAAGGAAGTAAGGACAATGGAAAAGAGTGGTTCCTAATGGATATGAAACATCCATTTAACACGGTTGATGTGGTTTCTATGGTGCCATCGGCTAATTCAACCTCATATTCTATGCTTAGGGTTCTAACATGCAGGTTTAACAACTTACAAAACTTATCATCAACAAATGACTTATCTGCTCCAGAATCAAATAACACCCTTGCATAAACATCATTAATAAGGAAGGTACCTGTTATGACATTATCATTCTGGATCGCCTCCTGTTCGTTCATCTGGAAGACCCTATCATTGGTCTTTTTCCCATCTTCAGCCTTCTTTGCAAACTTTGGGCAGTTGGACTTAATGTGCCCTTTCTCGTTGCATCTATAGCACGTCGCATCCTTGATTTTCTTACAGTCCAATGTCTTGTGCTCAGAAGATTTACAAATCCCACAAGGCCTTGGCTGCGATTAGGATTTTGATTCAAATCTGCACCTCCCGAAATGGTGCTTCTTACAGACCTTACACTTGGGCTTATCACCCGATTGATGACCATCCTTTTTAGTTCCAGAACTCTTTTTGTGGTCATTGTTTCCCTTATGCTTCTTGTCTAAACGTCATGAGTTGTCATCCTCACGCTTCCTCTTCTTAGCGTTTGTGTTTCTCAGCGATCTCTGCCTGACCGCGTCCAAAGTAAGGGACAGTGATATATCAGCTGCAGACCAAAAAGTAGCTGGTCTGGAGGCCTTCACACTGGCCTTGATTTCTGGGGCCAAACCCCCAATGAAACGAGCTATCCTCTTGGGTTCCGGAGTTACCAGATACGAAACCAATCTTGACATGGTGTTGAAGCTTGTAAGGTAGGCTTGACAATCTAGGTTTTTCATAACCAATGACAAGAAATCAGCTTCAATATTTTCAACCTCATGCTGAGGGCAGTAATTCTCCTTAATCAATGTCACAAATTGTTCCCAAGACAGATTGTACAATGGGATTTTCCCAGTGGCTTGGATCAAAGATCTCCACCAGGCTAGTGCCTCACCTTTGAACGACTATGATACAAACTTTACTACATCCTTATTAGCGCAACCAATAATATCTACCATAGTGTCCATCTCATCTAACCATGACATGCAATCAACTGCTCCCTTTTCCCCGCTGAAATCCCTGGGTTTGCAGGAAACAAAGTATTTATAAGTGTAACCTTTAGCACGTGGTTCTTGGTTTAACACAACTCTCTTAGATGGAAGACTCCTCTGGTTTGATGAGTGATGAGAATCACTTTTGTGAGCAGTATGAGTTCTTGAGGGTGGCTTCGTATGTGGTACAGATTGGGTCCTTACATGAGAACCACTGGATTCATTGAATTGCCTATCCAAAGCTCTTGTAACAGCATTGTCTATCAATGCCTGTAATTCTACTCCTGCTACATTGACTTTGGAGGTGTCATGATTTTCTCTGGGGTGACTGTTGGCTTCGTCTGACCCGGCCATGTAGCTTGTTTGCTACACAAAATAATGATTTTAATTCATTCAGAGGTCTATAACAGTTTTATCATCCTATATGATTTATTAATCATGGTATTTAAGAAACCATTTCGATTAATTTGTTAGGCATATATATATTCAAGATTTTTTTCATTATAATAATCCTTAGTTATAATTAAAATATTTTAATGGGAAAAAGGCCTAGTCGTATGGACGGTTTTAAATTTTTAATCATGATCTTATAGGATCAAGGTATTGAGGTTCTAATTATAATTCATTACCTCTTCTTAACAGGGGGTCAAAGACCACGACTGTCTTTTGTCTTATATGACAATGAATATAGCCCGTAGGCATTACATCCCTATTGGATGTTTAATATAATAAAAGCAGTTGGAAGAATTCAATGCAAGGATGACTTATGCGATTTTATCGTATCGCAACTTGTCAGGAATGTTAACATGTTTTACAGATCTTAACGGGGATTTGAATCTTTTAAATATGTTTTACCATCTTGGCCATAATTAGAATGACATGTGGCTAGGTTTTACCTTTTAAGATTCTTATTATTTTATTAAAATGGCAGGTTTTGTAAAATGAATGTTATTTTTCATTTATTTCACATATTATATTTATGCATATAATTTAAAAATGAAAATTTAAACTAACCATTCCATTAAAATTTAAACAAGTACATGTTTTCCCTAAACGGGACTTCTACAGAAATAACACGCCCACGCAGGGGCTAAACTAACAAACATACCCACGCAGGGGTCAACAGAAAGACATGCCCACGCAGGGGCGGAATACAAAAAGACATGCCCACGCAGGGGCAGAATACAGAAACAAATGTCCACGCAGGGAAATGATTATAACATTAAAATAAATAAAGGATTTAATGATCCTTCTTGCTTTTCCCTTTGATTAAGTTCACCAGACCCTTGAACATTCCTCGGTTTTGCCTACGATCTTCCCGCACCTCCTGCCGCACCTCATTTATCCTTTGAAGTCTCTTGATGCTGTGGTGGTGACATCATTGGCGGCTGCGGGGGTTGCTGGTATAGCGGAGGTTGAGTAGGTGGCGGTTGATGATACCCGTAAGGTGGGTACCCATAGTGTTGGTATCCAGCTTGATATGGGATCCCAAAGGATCCTTCCGGATGATGGGCATTGTAGTTTGCCGCTGCTACTAGGTAAGGGTCGGCCTCGGCATAGTTGTAATTAGTGTGGATCGGCTGCTCAAAGGGGTTATACGCCGCCGCACCGGTGTACGTAGGTATAGGGTCGCCAAAGCCCAATGGTGGTGGCGCGACAGGCGCAGAGTTTACTTCCGAGATGGGGTTTGAAGGCCCACCCATTTGCGGTTCTTCATGGAGTGGCGAGTAGCGGCTGCCACTTAAAGGTTGAGGGGTGCTGATACACACTCCTCCTCGCACATACATCCGTGTGTTCGATCTTCTTTGCCTCGGTGGCTCCGGAGGCTGTTGCTGAGCTGGTGGTGGTGGCGGAGTGACCGCGACAAAACGAGAATCCTCAGAGGGATCCTGATGCTGCTACTGCTGTGATGAGTTGTGGTAACTGGGAGTAAACACCCAGTCGATATGTCTGAACCTTTCTTCATAGATGTCGGGACCATTATAAGGTGATCCCATAAAAGGTGACCCATCTGAAATTTCGATGGGGTGGTTAGGGGTTCCGGACGGTGGCTCTGCGGGATCGGTGTCCTCGTCCATGTCCATTGCATGGTCGCCTGAGAAATGGTCTTCGGGTCCTAGTGGGTTAAAACCCACTGGTTCTCCAAGGTAGTTTGCCGGGTTGAACCGCCTCTGGAAAAAGGGCGTTGGGTCATCAAAAGGTGAGTTGTGGCCCTGGAGAGGAATGTAAGATTGGTGGGAATTATGGGGCTCATTTTCAGAATGAGGCCCAAAGGAGTTTTGAAAAGAAGGGGAGGAGCTCAGCGACACTGAGCGCCTTGCTGGTTCAATATAAGTCCTCCAGTTATCTTGAGGACTCCGGCTAAGTGAATCTGATGGTGTTCGCCTGTGCGAAGGCCCGGCCTCATGATCATTCGGGGCGACGAGTGGCCCCTTGCCTCTTCCTCTCCCTCTCACTCTTGGTGGCATCTTGTTTAACCTGTCAAAACAAACAAAGGATACAACAAGAAAATATAAAAGACAAAGTTAGAAATAAAACAAAAGATAGATTTACCGGTGGGCCCAGTGGGGAGTATCGTGACGTAGTTGATATCATCATAGTCAAACAACACAATTATAAATGCACAGCAGAAGCAAAAGATAGATTTATTTCAATCGAATAAATTGTAATATTAAGTATCACAAAATAGTTGAAACAGATCCACAGGCGGATCAAATAAACAGGAAACATAGTTCATCAGACTTAAATGCATCCAAGCTTGCGAGACTCTTATTGATGCTAAGGAGAGGCCAGCCTATTTCGAGTAGTACCTGCACTTATCCTTCTTGGGAAAATACGTCAGTTTACACTGGTAAATACAATTAACTGACTCATTTTGAAAAGGTTTAGAAAATTGATTTGAATGCACAAGGCACAAAACATTTTTATAACTTGGAATAATTATTTATATATAAACTTGTAAAAGAATTACATGTTTGTTATACGTTCAGTAGCCCAGATTGACGCCGGGTTAAAGATTAATAGACACACCACATGATATAGTCCCGCGGCGGGTTATTCCCGAAACCGGCGGTTATACCTTATTATTTATATATGCACTGTCGGGTGTACGCCTACACCCCGTGCCTTAGGTCGTGGCCATTTCTTAAAATGATGCCAAGGATATATGAGACATGGTCATTAACGCCCCAAAGGCTTTAAGCAAACAAAAAAATTTAAACGGGACATTTCAATAAATTAATCTTCATACAATTAAAAATTCAATGCCCGACCAAGCGGTATTTTATATACCGTACCCCAAGCCCGTATAGGGAAAATAAGTTAAAAGTATTTACCTTTGCAAGTAATAATCACAATAGCAAGTGCACGTAGCTTTTACCGGGTCTCCTATTCTGGAACAAAGGTTTTTAATAACCTATTAGATTCCTAACGGGTCTTTAATTAAGCCTAAACTTAGACCGGTTAGTTTTAAAGGAAGATACGGTTCAAACGCACGATTAAGCGAAGACCAGAATAGAATGTGATTTAGACCCGACAAGTTTGAAGACTTGTATAATATAAGTAAACTAAACACATTCTGAATTTTGAGACAAAAATGATAAGGTTTGACCCGTTTCGGTCAATTTATGCAAACTTGTTACATAAACCGAACCGAACGCGCAAGATGCGTAACGGGTAACCATAAGAGTCATATACAGGTTTCCTAAGTTAATATGTCTTAAATATGTTGTGATATCAGTAAGATACCTTCTATTATGCCCAAAATGGATTTAAACACAAACTATGCCCCGTAGGGGTATTTTGGTCATTTTAAAGGTTATAAAAGAGTTTAAATAATAATCTGAGTTACAGGTCTGATTTAATCAGTAAAAATATTTATTTTTATAAGTCATAACAGTAGGGTATTATATATATGTGAAATTTATCATTTATAACCAAACTATGTACCTTAGGGGTATTTTGGTAATTTCACATAGGCTTAAAAGGTCAAAACTGGAAATCTGAGTTTAAAACTTTTGCTTACAGTTAATATATAAAAATTTACTGAAAATATTAGTAGGCATCAAACCTTATATGTTTAAAATAGTTTTAATACATACTATGCGTTAAAAACGCTTAAAAAGGCGATTTTGAGCTATTTCTGGGTTTTTAAAGGAAAGCTGATATTTTTATTATTCCAGCAGGCTCAAAATATTTTATTTATCATATTAGATTAGTAGGAAAAGGTTTGGTATCAAAATAATTTGAAAAACTCATTTTATAGCCTAAAAGGGCAAAACCGACAATTACCGAATCAAGCTTAGAACTCTATGTTATGCTCAGCCTAAAATTAAATAAAAATCTTCAAAAATCCCAAAATATTATTTTATATCAGTAGGTAAAAAGTTTGGTATTAAAGATTGGGTTTAGATAGGCTATATGCTAATTACGCCGTTTAATTAATAAAAAGATTTTCATTTACGCTAATGAGCATAACTCCTAATCTAGACCTCAAACTGATGTCAAATTTAAGGGACAACTTTATAAAGCAGTAACTAAGGTTTCTACTCTTTTCATTTTCAAAAATCACGTTTTAAGGTCAAACGGGCATAATAGTCAACATTCAAGCATTTAACGGAAACATGCATATGAATCGGATAACTAATGAACCAAGTTGTATAATCTCAGAGGGTTATACTAACATGAAACCTGGTCCAAACAAAGCTCTAAGGCATTTCTAAACTATGCTCAAACGGGTCAGAACTGAAAGTCAAAGCAGAAGTCAAATTATGCGACTTTCGGTTCCGAACCGAGCCTAAACTGAAAATTGTCGGGTTGAACATGTTTAGACATGTTCTTACATTAATTACCAAGTTATATTAGTGATAAAAGAAGTTGTATGGCTTCTACATTACTAATTATGCATTAATTTGAAAATAAGCTTTCTGTTGACTTTTTAAAAATAAGTTTGACCCGACCATTGACCTACTTAGAGTGGGAATCAGAGAGTGCCCTTTTAAGGGTTTATTACCCACATAATTACCAACTCATAGGTATTTTTAATTCGAGATTTGACTGGACAATTATTGATTAATCTCGAAGTCAAACTCTAATTACGACGGTTTGACTTTAGGCTAATTAACTAGGCAAAACTGAATTAAAGAGGGTTAAGGATACTTACAAGGGTCCTATGCATGACTAAAGATCACTAGGAAGTGTGCTTGAACTCCAGGAACCTCCAGAAGTGAAGTTGTGAAGTTTGCAAATGAATGAACAAAATGTTGCAACAATGCTCCTCTTATATAGTGATTTTGATCACATATGATCATGCCATGCAAGTCTACACATGCTATGAGATGCTTACAGGTGCCCCCTATGCATGAAATACCATTGGGGCAGCCCCTGGTATGCAAAACAAGCGAGTTAAATCGGTTAACAGGCTGCAACTGGCACCTGTGTTTGTATTTGTTGCTGGCAGGTGGGACACGGCCCACGTAAGGATCTCCCAAGGCTTACGCGGCCCGTGTGGATGATCAGAACAGGCCAAACAGGTTTTAAGTTTTGCATTTTTGGTCCGTGGTCCTTTCAAACGTGGTTTTAAGTCTTCTTCTTGCATTTTTGGGCCTCTAACCTTACTTTTAAGGGTTCCAAGGGATTATCAAACACCATCAAGTCCTTGGTTAACTTTGTGATCACCCGTAAGGCCTTAGATTTCAACGTTGACGCTTTTAACCCCTCGTATACGAATTTTGTCATAACTTTCTCCTACGATAACGAAACTTGGTGAAATTTTTATCACATATTCTAGTAAGTATAATTTATCGTTACAATGCTTTGGGTTTGCTAAAAGGTCACTCAGAGGTATACTTTAAGCATGTTGACACATTTAAACCCTGTAGTTTGTAATCTTTCACTTTCTTTCACAATTAGCTTCGTATGATCCATGATTCATTCGTTTAAGGGTATAAACATCGTGTAGGGTTATTGCAAGATATATTTATCCATTGTTGACACTTTGAGTCCTTATATTCACATACTTTCTCTGTTTGTCAACTTTAGTCCTTCATACGTAATCTTCTACACGTTTACAGCTCATGACAAGTGTCGATACATTATTGGACATAATTTTTTTTCGAGGTGTTACAGGAAACGTTCTTCCATCAGTTGTTCAAAACTCCGAAGTTCACACTCTTTTCGAGTTATTTTACAACAAAGAATGCCACTTTGGCATTTACATGACTCTCTTGAGGCTTGGTACCATCTTACATCTGTCGATTGGAGTGAAGTTTAAATCTTCCGATCTGAACTCATTCCTATAGAAAACAGATGAGTACTGATACCAAAAATTTCGCTGGTAATCCAAACGTGGCCCAGAGTTTACTTCGGAACGAGAGGATCAAATGAAGGCGAAATATCCACACCTATTCCCACAAGTTTCCTCTAATTAAATTTCGGGATGAAATTTCCTAAAGTAGGGGAGACTGTGACACCTGTGTATTTTAATCCTTGTACTATTCCGAACAACTTTGTATTTAATGTAATATGGTGTTTTAATTTTAAAATTTGTTTAATTATTTGTGACATTTACACGTTTTTAATCATTGTTCATTTTCAAACTCACAAACCTTTTCTGGAAGTAAAATCATAAACCGTTACGTAAACGTAATCGGTTTAACGTGACGTACACTCAAGAACTATGACATAAGCCAAACATACCCTAAATACCCTTTACATAACTTAGAAATAAGTTTTGAAGGATTCGGTATGGCAAAAACATGTTTGTTTGAACTTAGGATCTATTTGCAACAAAACTGCGTAACGAACGTTGGTGATCGCCTGGATAATATTTAAATCCTAAAAATATTTTGTTATGATTAAAATTTTATTTTAAATCAGGTTCGCGTTGAAAAATAAACTAAAACGCTTAAAAACGTTATTTTTCAAGTTTAAGCACGTACCACGTGTAACTGCGCAACACAACGCGTATACTGTGAAACGCAGACAACGCAGCCAGTCTCGGCAACTGATATTTATTTCAGTAATATTTTGGCAAGTTTATTTTTATAGAATAATAAAAATAATTTAAAACGCCATAAACCGGGACTAAAACGCTAGATAAAATACCCGGTATCCAGTTAAATACCTTTTTTTTACCCATTTATACACTATATATATATATATATATATATTATATGCAATTTATGCATGGATCTTGTGTGAATGGAGGATAGGTGGCGGCACCTAGTTCCACCTTTTCTGCATGCTTGCCATGTGTTGCAACAAGACATCCTTTCTTGTGATCTTGTCCCCTTTACAAATCAAACATAATTTTCCATTAATCAAATCAAATCACACTCATCTCTCTCTCAAAAACTCACGGCCGAAACCCCTCTTTCCTTGCTTCCATTTTCGTTTTTCAACCTTCTCATCAAGATTCAAGTCCCTTCCAAGCTTGTTCCAAGCACTTTTGAAGATCCTAAGGTGATTTGAAGGTGTATCTTGCAAGAACCAAGCTCCATAACATCAAAATCTTGTCAAAACCCACCAATAATCTTGAAGGTATAAAATTTATTTTTAAATCATACTTTTGATTCTTGGTGATGTTCATTCACGATGTTGGAAGGTTTCTCTCGATTTTTGTATTTTTCATTAACTTGAACTAAAAAGAAATGGGTTTTCAAACAAAATAAAAATGGAAGTATGTATGTGTGTATATATAACCGTATATATATGTATGTGTATGTATTTGAGTTTGAGTTAGTTTTTGATAAATACTTGTTTAGGATGTTTGCTTGCATGAACAAGATTATGTGCAAATATGTTAGAGAGATAAAGGAGTGATTGAATCATGAGTTATAATTTGAAATAATATTAGTATATTGACATGTAAATGGCTGAAAATTTATTAGTCATGTTTGAGAATTTTTAAGTTGTTGCGTGTTCTTGAATGATAGTTAAAATGCAAGTGTTTGATGATTTGTGCATGATATGATGAATGTTCATTCAAATCTGTAAGTAAACATGAATAAATTACATGTTTGATGCATTTAAGTTCATATGAAATGATGATGATATGATAAGTATGCTTTAGATACTTGTACATAAGCATGCATGTTGATTTAAAGCTCAAGAAATGATGAAAAATGATTGTATGACAAAAATATTTTAGAACAGATTATAAACACTAAAAATAACATTATTTGGTATATTATAATGGCATGAAACTTTGTCATAGGCTTGATAGCTTTGCATGTTGTACATGTAGCTTAGAAAGTGGTAAAATATGTGAAATTTGCATGATTTATGTGGTTTATGTGAGACCTGCACTATCATGAGTATAACCACTATTTTATTCAGTAAATAACATGGATTATGTTAAAATATCAAGTCTTTACAATTTGGGATGGTTATGGTAACGTTTGATGTAAAACTATGCGGTAAAATGGTTAAAAATCGGCTTTTCGAAGGATTTTTATAAAACTATTTTAGATCAGTAACTAAACTGATATTTTTGATATAAAAATAAGTATTTTAACTTATATAAAGTATCTTTGGTGTTTGGTTAGTCATACGTGACTTCCGACGCCCAAAAACGTTACTGAATCACAAAAATACGCGTTTTTGAACATACACTATAATGGGTTATTCATGGGTAAACTTTATGTGTTACAATGTGTTATGTGTTTTATAATATGTGTGTGATGACATGTTAATACTTGACAAGATTATGTGTATTACGATATTAATTATATATCACGTTTGAGTATATATATTACGACGCACAAATCGTAGATATATTGCTTATAACGTAATGAGGGTCACCAATAAAATCGTTCAAGTCGCAAAATTCTTAAAATATATATATGAACTTATATATATATATATATATAATTACACCAATATAATAAAAAAATAATAACTTTTCGAGAAAGTCTCAAAGTTATGTGAAAATTCTACGTATCGGAGAAACTTAGCTATTTTTGTGAGGCTTTGATTATTAAATCGTTCTTACTTAATTTAGGATGAATAAACAATTTGAGTGATTGTGTTAACACTTAACTTTTCGTTTTCAAAGGTAAAGTGTTAACACTGGTGAGTGCTTGTCTTCCAAAGGTGAGTACATAGTTCCCCTATTTTACGTTTTCAAATGTTTTTGGGGTGAAGCATATGTGCATAACTTTACTTTTCGTTTTCATGACATTATACATGTTTTGTTACATATTACATATAATACATTGTTTCAAAGACATTTTACTTGGCATATTGACTTAGTATGCCTATTACATAGTTTTACAAAGACATTTTCATGACATGCTTACATTGAAAAGGACATTTGGTATGTTTAACGGAGTAGTACATTCATTAACATTGATCACGCCGCTCGGTAGTATGTAATAGCGCTATAGGACTTGACAAATCCCGTTCCCGCTTTCTAGGAATTTCGGAAGGGGAATAACAGAATCCGAATACATTTTTTTTGATAAACCTTGATCCTGATAAGGGTTTATCCGACAGTCTCAAGGCTTGAGTGTATGCGATAGACAAACCGTATAAATGTTCATATCGATAAAAGCAATGGTTTTCAAAACATAACTTTTTTTTAACTTTTGGTTATTCAAATACCTTGTTTTGTACATGACATTGGATTTCAAAAGACATTTGTTTATACTTGACATTAGACATTGTTTGCACATGACATTGATAATCAAACAATACATTATTTGATGGTTATTGATAAGTGCTTTTATTATGTTACATATCATAGCATTTTCTAAACCATTTCAATAAGGACAAGACATGACATATTTTGTACATATTATTTTCATTTGGTTATTTATTTAACCGTACACTATTCTTTTACATCATCTGATCTTCATATTGATTTTCTTATGATTTTATAAAAGAAAACATTTTTCAAAGGTTCATGACTACTTTGCGTTAAACATTTCTTTAAACATTCAAAGTCGTGAATCTTCAACACAAAAATCCTATGTTACTCACAGGCATTTTTATGCTGACGTATTTACTTTCACATATGTTTCAGGTTTTATTACGTGATGACTGTTGATTGCTTCACATAGGATAGACATGGGCCTTAGTAATTATAAAACATGAACGACAGTTGTACTGTTTGTTGATCTGATTCCAAGACAATGTAACTTATTATGTAATAAAACAATATTTTAAATTCCATGTGTTGTGAAACAATGATTCTGTGACACGACTCCCCGACGTTTCCACCGCGGTTTGTTGTATTACGCGGTCGGGGTGTTACACTCGCCGAAAAGAACAAACCGCTGAGCCAACTATCTTTGTGGTGACCGGAGGTTGTTGTTGCAGACAAGAAGTGGTGGTGACCGGTAACTCACCGTCATCAAATGATTCACCCAACCAAACCAAAAAGATTTCAACTTGAAAGCACCCCTCATCTTTCAAATCTTTTTACAATAATTAGGGCTTCAAAACTAAAAGCAAAAGGCCTCTCAAGATTCTTAACACCGGTGCTTCTGTTCTGTGGGATTATTTAAAAGATTCTGTAAGCATTGAGATTGGATTTTAGTGTAAAATGGTTTTTGCTTTTGAGTGGACACAAAATATATTGAAAACACCTTGTCTTGTTCTAATCTAATCTTTGTCTGTATGTCTTTGTGTATGTGTGTTGTTGTTTGGGTGGTGTTGTGGGGATAGCATATTGTTTATTTTGTTGTCTCTTGATCTAGAGTGGTGAGGCGTTCATAGAGGTATTCAGGGTAGAATTCGGTGAACTCTTCTTCGGGATGGCGGTCGCAGCTGAAGGAGGAGCGTGGTGGCGGCAGTTCAGTTTGGGTGGAGAAGAAAGGGGTGGGGGTGGGGTGATAAATGGGGCCTACAATTTATTTTGTTTTATTTAAGGGCATTATAGTCATTTTAGACCAACTTAACTGATAAAACTAACCTTCATCCACGCCAGGGACTATCCGGGAATGAAAATTGAAAAGTTGGGGACTATAGAGGTAATTTTAGAAAGCTAGGTACTAAAGATGAAAAAAAGCCAAAGCACAGGGACTATCCTAGCATTTAACTCTTTATAATATATCTGTAGGATTAAGATCAAATACAAAGGCTTCTATGTCACACCCTCAAAAACCACATGCGGAGTACCACCGCGAGGCGTGTGACATGACCAGGATCCAGCCACTAATTATACTGAGCGTTTAATAATTAAGAATGTTCATCAACCATAATGGTTAGTAAATACCATAGTTAAAGTTCAAAAGTCTTAAGTTCAAATAACAGTCTAAGTAAAGAGCGAAAGCATAGACAAAACAGTTTGAAATAAGGTTCATGGTTCGGGTTTATTTAGAACCCAACACATGGGTTAAGACGACCAATACACATCCCCAAGCTGCAAGCTTCTGAGTCAAAGGGTACCTGCAAAGCATGCAGTAGGGTATCAACATAATGTTGGCGAGTTCACGAGTTTGTCCAGTTTTTGATTTCCAAAAAAACTTGTTTCAACAGTTAATTTTCTCATTTATACATGCCATGGGGTGCTACCCCATAAGTAAGCTACTAAACTGTTTTTACAATACCGAATACTATTCATCCGTACGTTTCCGAAGAGTGCCCCGTTTTTCAATGTTCTATCATCATTGACGGTTTGCCAGAGTACATTAGTTCACTCCCGATCCCATACGCGGGCACGGTGTGAGGCTGGTGAGACCTAAATAGCGCTATCAACTAATAACCCGTTCGCCAGGCCCCGGCGACTAATCGGTATTAAGAAGTGAGGACTTGAGTGATAGAGTTTCGTTTAGTTTTGCTTGTTGCATCCACTATAAAAAGTAATTAACTAAGGGTCCCTCATAAGGGGAGAAAAGTAGGTTTGTATCCCTTACAAAAGGGATAGCGTTGTTTAAGTTTCGTTTCCCAAACCACCGGGAATGCATGCTTTAATAGTTGTGAACTCACCTTGGGTTGCTCGGCAGATTAGTTTACTTGGTCACGCACGCTGGTCACCACGTCCTAGCATGGTTACCAGTATAGGTCAGGTTTGGGTACAGGCAAGTCACGTATATTCTACACATAACTTAACACATAGCATGCATAACATACAATTATCCACTAAGTTATTGGGCATGTTCTAATCCTTAAACAGTCAATCAGCACATAGCACAGTAGCACAGATACAAGCCCAAAGCAGGTTGTCACATTTGGTGGCCCAATAACCAAGTCGGACAGCCCAGTCGAGACCAGGTGGTCTCGACTCGAGATCATGCGGTCTCGAGTCGCAACCAAGGGGTCTCGAGTGGTGTTTATATGAGTAGCAGCCTTGGAGGTCTCGAGTTCAGTCTTGAGTCGAGACCGTGCTGATTTCGAGTCCTTGAAGTCTGTCTTTGTGTCGTTCATTCGAAGTCTCGAGTCGCAATCACTGCCGTCTCGAGTTGTCATTTAGATGGTCTCGAGTCGAGACCGGGGGTCTCGACTTGCACACCTGATGACCGAATCCTTCTAGAACCTGTCCAACGTGTACTATCCAATAGAATTTCATGTTCATGATTTCTTGTACTAATCCAATAGAATTGCAAAAACATGTTTCCTTGTCCAATTCTCAAACACAACGGATCAAACAAGCATTTTTCAAATGTTTTTCATGATCTTCAAGTAGTTCATCTTTTAAGTTTTCATATTAAATCAAACATGTTCATCCTACATAACCATGCATTTTATGGACAAGAATCATAACACATAATCTAGATATCAAGATCATCTTGCAACCCATCATCGAACAAACATTTGTTTTATAACATCTAACATAATTCGGATGGTCATAAACAATCCTAAACCATCATTCTTTTGCCATTCAAAACATCTTAACAAAATGTTATCCTACAAAAGTCATGTTTATCTTAGATATTGGAAACAAGAATGTATCATTAGCAAACAAGAACCCATTAGATCAAGCAAACACTTTCATCATACATAAACAATAGCCACAATGCACATTATCACATAATCAACACTTTTATCATGTGCTTGCAAAGAAACACTAACCGACTAAGGATTTTGAGTGTAAAAGTGAGTAGGTTTGTTGTCCGATAATCCTCGAGTGAAGAACACAAGCTGATCCGAGGGCTTTGCCGCTGGCGTTTGGATCCGAGAGGTGGGGAAGGAGGATTATGGTGGTGTATTAGGGTTTTAGAGAGAGAGAGAGAGAGAGAGTGTGTGTGTTTGTGGGAGTGGGTGTGAGGGAATGTTTGAGGGTTTGAGTGTCCAAAATAGGAAGGTGTCGGCTTATGTGGGTGTTTTATAACCCATTCAAGGGCCATGCACCCTAATGGGTTTCCGAGTGGGCTCAAGGCGGTGCGGCCCAAACGGTCCAACTGCTCACTCGAGACCGAGTGGTCTCGAGTCGGGTTCGTGGTCTCGGCTCACTTATACATACATATATATATTACATACACCTAATTTAATATAAGCATCACACAATACATCAACATAATTCACAAATCTTCATTTAATAGTTTATGTACACATAATGCTAAATACGGAGGTTGCTCGGGAAAACCTAGAGTGTCACATTATCCCCAAGTTTTAAGAACTTTCGTCCCGAAAGTTAAGGCAGTCACTGTCAAGCCAGTGTGAGTGAGAACGTTTCAACGGGGTGTCACATCATCCCCCCGTTAGTTTGGAATTTTGTCCCGAATTCGGCTGTAGCTTCAATGCTGGGAGTTTCGTTAGGGAACAACTGAGGATATTTGCGTTTCATCTGGTCTTCCCGTTCCCAGGTGAACTCTGGGCCACGGCGCGAGTTCCAACAAACTCGTATGATAGGTATCTGGCTACGTTTGAGGACTTTGATTTCTCGATCCGTGATCTCAATCGGTTCCTCAATAAAGTGTAGTTGTTCGTCAAAAGTGAGTTCCTTGAAAGGAATGATGAGTGTTTCATCCGACAGACACTTCTTCAGATTAGACGCGTGAAAGACGTTGTGCACTGCACTTAGTTCTTCTGGCAGATTCAATATGTAAGCAACCTTACCGATCTTCTCGGTGATTTCGAATGGTCCAACATATCATGGATTAAGCTTGCCCCGTTTTCCAAAACGAACCACCCCCTTCCAGGGTGGGACTTTAAGTAGAACCCGGTCACCGACCTGGAATTCTAGCGGTTTCCTACGCTTACCAGCGTAATTTTTCTGACGGTCACGAGCTGCCTCCATGCGTTGTCTGATCTGGGCAATCCTTTCTGTAGTCTCGACTACGTGTTCCGGGCCAGTGATTTGGCATTCGCCAACTTCCGCCCAACATAAGGGTGATCGGCATTTACGACCGTACAATGCCTCAAAGGGTGCTGCCTGAATGCTAGTGTGATAGCTGTTGTTGTAGGAGAACTCTATCAATGGTAAGTTTCGTTCCCACCCATTTCCAAAATCGATAACACATGCTCTCAGCATGTCTTCAAGCGTTTGAATGGTACGTTCCGTTTGACCATCGGTCTGTGGGTGGTAAGCAATACTCATGTCCAGACGTGAGCCAAAAGATTTATGTGTAGCTTGCCATAGTTCAGATGTAAAGTGTGGGTCACGGTCAGAAATGATAGAGGTTGGCACTCCGTGCCTAGCAACTATTTCCTTCAAGTAGATTGCAGCAAGCTTCGAATACTTATCGGTTTCCTTGATCGCTAGGAAATGTGCAGACTTGGTTAGGCGGTCCACGACGACCCAGATAGTGTCGTTCCCGCTCTGAGATTTTGGCAAGCCTGTGACGAAGTCCATGGAAATTTGCTCCCATTTCCATTTTGGCAGTTCCGGTTGTTGCAACAAGCCTGACGGCTTCTGGTATTCGACCTTGACTCTAGCACAGGTCAAGCACTTGCTAACGTAGGTTGCTATGTTGGCTTTCATACCTGGCCACCAATATGTTGTCTTTAAGTCGTGGAACATCTTATCCGAACTAGGATGTACGGAGTAACGAGACTTATGTGCTTCATCCATCACAAGCCCGTGTAAGTTTCCATAAAGTGGGACCCATATACACCCGGTTACGTAGTAAGCTCCGTCTTCTTTTTGTTCTAACCGTTTCCTCGATCCTCGCAGGGACTCAACCCTGATGTTCTCGGCTTTCAATGCTTCCACCTGAGCACTTAGTATCTGAGTAGGGAGGTTAGATTGGATGGTAAGTTGTAACACTCGCACGCGCTTAGGTGTAGTGTCCTTTCGACTGAGGGCGTCCGCCACAACATTGGCTTTGCCCGGATGGTACTTGATTGCGCATTCGTAATCATTCAAGAGCTCGACCCATCGACGCTGTCGCATGTTTAACTCCTTTTGCTTGAAGATATGCTCGAGACTCCTATGATCAGTGTAAATGGTGCACCTGGTACCGTACAGGTAATGTCTCCATATCTTAAGAGCAAAAACCACTGCTCCCAACTCCAAGTCGTGTGTAGTGTAGTTCCTTTCGTGAAACTTAAGTTGTCGAGAAGCGTAAGCGATAACTTTCTCGCGTTGCATCAACACGCAACCGAGACCATGAATAGACGCATCGCAGTAAACCACAAAGTCGTCGATACCTTCAGGTAATGAGAGAATGGGAGCACTACACAGGTTATCCTTTAACATCCGAAAGGCAGACTCCTGAGCCTCGTTCCACTTGTAAGCAATACCCTTCTGAGTGAGAGTCGTGAGAGGTTGGGCGATCTTCGAGAATCCCTTGATGAATCTATGATAGTATCGTGCCAATCCCAAGAATTGGCGAACTTCGGTCGGTGTCTTAGGTGTAGGCCAATTCTTTATTGAGTCGATCTTAACTGGATCGACGTGTATTCCGTCCTTATTGACCACGTGTCCAAGGAAGTGGACTTCTCGAAGCCAGAAGTCACATTTCGAGAACTTGGCGTACAATTGTTCATTGCGTAGGAGTTCGAGAATAAGACGCAGGTGTTGCTCATGCTCTTCTTGACTTTTCGAGTAGATTAAGATGTCGTCGATAAACACAATCATGAACTTGTCGAGGTAGGGTTTGCACACTCGGTTCATGAGATCCATAAAGACCGCAGGCGCATTGGTCATTCCAAAAGGCATGACGAGAAATTCATAGTGACCATAACGGGTTCTGAAAGCAGTCTTGGAGATATCCTCGTCGCGGACTCTCAACTGATGATAACCTGATCGCAGGTCAATCTTGGAGTAGTAGCTTGATCCTTGCAATTGATCGAATAGATCGTCGATGCGTGGGAGTGGGTAACGGTTCTTGATGGTGACCTTGTTCAGCTCACGATAGTCGATGCACATACGGAATGTGCCGTCCTTCTTCTTGACAAAGAGCACTGGTGCTCCCCAGGGCGACGAACTAAGACGGATAAATCCTTTGTCCAACAGTTCTTGCAGTTGTGTAGATAGTTCCTTCAGTTCTGCGGGAGCTAATCGATAAGGCGCACGAGCTATAGGTGCCGCTCCGGGAGCTAGTTTGATTTGGAATTCGACCTGACGGTGAGGAGGGAGTCCAGGTAATTCTTCAGGAAATACCTCGGGATAGTCGCGTACAATTGGAAAATCTTCGATCCTCTTTTCCTTTTCCTGTGTGTCGGCGACAAGTGCTAAGATGGCGGTGTGCCCCTTTCATAAATACTTCTGGGCTTTTAAGAATGAAATGATGCCTGTGACTTCTCCGCCTTTGTCACCTTGAACGATAAGGGGTTTGCCAGAACGACGGGGAATACGAACCATTTTCTCTTGATAGAGAATTTCAGCCCGATGTTGGGATAACCAATCCATACCAATGACGACGTCGAAGCTTCCAAGAACGATAGGGAAAAGATCGATGCTAAAGGTCTGACCAGACAATACTAGTTTGCAGTTACTTATCACGTGTGAGGCCTCAATGTTCCTGCCGTTAGCTAACTCGACGATATGCTTAGAACTTAATAACATCGGCGTATTCTTAAGCTTCTTACTAATACGTAGGGATACATAGCTAGCATCGGCTCCAGAATCAAACAATACAGAAGCATAACGATCATCGAGTAGGAACTTACCCGCTACGACGTTGGGATCATTCCTAGCTTCTCCAGCTCCAATCACAAAAGCCCTTCCTCTTGCACCATTTCCAGCATTGTTGTTATTGTTTTCCAGCACCCTGATTGTTGTTGTTCTGATTCAGTTCAGGGCAATCCCTTCGCATGTGCCCCGTTGCTCCACACTTGAAGCATCCACGGTTGTTTCCTTGTTGCTGTTGTGGTTGTTGTTGATTCTGCCTAGCTGGAAGCTGGCTCCTGCAGTCTTTGGCTTCATGCCCCATCTTGTTGCATCACTGACACTGACTTTTGCCACATGGCCCACTGTGGTGTCGGTTACATTTGTTACACTTGGGGTGGTTTCCTCGATAGCCACCTTGTTGCTGAGGGCCCTTGTTGCTTTCAGTCTTCCTTTGCTGAACTGAGGCCTGAGTGGGGTTAGCATCCTTACCCGGAGTTCCATCCCACTTTCGTTTGTTATCGCTAGAAGTTCCAGCAGTAGCACTGATCCTTTTGGGCAGCTTGCCCTGTTCCACAGCCTGATCAGTGAGTTTGTGAGCAAGACGAATGACTGGCTGAATCGTAGTGAGGTTGGCTGAGGTCACATGACTCTGGATCTCTGGAACTAGACCCTTGAGGTAGAGCTCGATTCTTCGGTAAGCAGGTCGAGACATGTTAGGGCAGAGGGCAGCATAATCATTGGATTGCTTGGTGTAGGTCTCAATCTCTGATCCAACCATCTTAAGCTCGAAGTACTCGTTTTCGAGCTTGTGGATATCATCCCTGTGACAGTATTCTTCCTTGATCATGTTCTTGAAATCTTCCCACGCAGTAGCATTAGCAGTTTCCAAACCAAGCATCTGAATCTGTGCCTTCCACCATGAAAGCGCGTTTCCCTCAAGCGTACCAGTAGCAAACTTCACCCAATTAGCAGGGGGACATTCGCAGACAGCAAAGAAAAATTCGGCCTTCTCAATCCAGTGCAGAAGGCCTATGGCACCCTCAGTGCCGTTGAAAGGGAGAGGCTTGCAATCCATGAAGGTTTTGAAAGTACAAACACGTGGTTGCGCAGGCGCTTGCTGACCTGTTGTGAGAAGCAAAGCGAATAGGCTTAGAGGTGAAAAGACGATGCGGGGGTAGGATCTAAACATCCTAAAATAATGAGTTTACCTCCAGGGTGAGCTACGAAAGCTGCAGCCACCGTGTTGAGCAAGTTAGTGAACTGAGCCTGAGTATGAGTGCGATGTCATAATGTAGCGAGAATGAGATAGAAAAGGATGATGTATCTATCTAACTAGGCACACTAGTACGTATATTGGAGCATAGACGTCACACAACAAGCAAGTAAACACAAGTCCGAGCCGGAGGTCTAATACGTTGAGTCTTGCACTAGGAGTGTAGTGTCGTCACGAGTCACGGGTTATAGTCTGGTTTTTCTCAAAAAGACTTTCTTTTTAAAACCGAGTTGACTATAACCAATGGCTCTGATACCAATCTGTCACACCCTCAAAAACCACATGCGGAGTACCACCGGGAGGCGTGTGACATGACCAGGATCCAGCCACTAATTATACTGAGCGTTTAATAATTAAGAATGTTCATCAACCATAATGGTTAGTAAATACCATAGTTAAAGTTCAAATAACAGTTTAAGTAAAGAGCGGAAGCATACACAAAACAGTTTGAAATAAGGTTCATGGTTCGGGTTTATTTAGAACCCAACACATAGGTTAAGACGACCACTACACATCTCCAAGCTGCAAGCTTCTGAGTCAAAGGGTACCTGCAAAGCATGCAGTAGGGTATCAACATAATGTTGGCGAGTTCACGAGTTTGTCCAGTTTTTAATTTCCAAAAACTTGTTTCAACATTTAATTTACTCATTTATACATGCCATGGGGAGCTACCCCATAAGTAAGCTACTAAACTGTTTTTACAATACCGAATACTATTCATCCGTACGTTTCCGTAGAGTGCCCCGTTTGTCAATGTTCTATCATCATTGACGGTTTGCCAGAGTACATTAGTTCACTCACGATCCCATACGCGGGCACGGTGTGAGGCTGGTGAGACCTAAATAGCGCTATCAACTAATAACCCGTTCGCCAGGCCCCAGCGACTAATTGGTATTAAGAAGTGAGGACTTGAGTGATAGAGTTTCGTTTAGTTTTGCTTGTTGCATCCAGTATAAAAAGTAATTAACTAAGGGTCCCTCATAAGGGGAGAAAAGTAGGTTTGTATCCCTTACAAAGGGATAACGTTATTTAAGTTCCGTTTCCCAAACCACCAGGAATGCATGCTTTAATAGTTGTGAACTCACCTTGGGTTGCTCGGCAGATTAGTTTACTTGGTCACGCACGCTGGTCACCACGTCCTAACAAGGTTACCAGTATAGGTCAGGTTTGGGTACAGGCAAGTCACGTATATTCTACACATAACTTAACACATAGCATGCATAACATACAATTATCCACTAAGTTATTGGGCCTGTTCTAATCCTTAAACAGTCAATCAGCACATAGCACAGTAGCACAAATACAAGCCCAAAGCAGGTTGTCACATTTTGGTGACCCAATAACCGAGTCGGACAGCCCAGTCGAGACCAGGTGGTCTCGACTCGAGATCATGCGGTCTCGAGTCGCAACCAAGGGGTCTCGAGGGGTGTTTATATGAGTAGCAGCCTTGGAGGTCTCGAGTTCAGTCTCGAGTCGAGATCATGATATCTCGAGTTAAGACCTTGCTGATTTCGAGTCCTTGAAGTCTGTCTTCATGTCGTTCATTCGAAGTCTTGAGTCGCAATCATTGCCGTCTCGAGTTGTCATTTAGATGGTCTCGAGTCGAGACCGGGGGTCTCGACTTGCACACCTGATGACCGAATCCTTCTAGAACCTGTCCAACGTGTACTATCCAATAGAATTTCATGTTCATGATTTCTTGTACTAATCCAATAGAATTGCAAAAACATGTTTCCTTGTCTAATTCTCAAACAAAACGGACCAAACAAGCATTTTTCAAATGTTTTTCATGATCTTCAAGTAGTTCATCTTTTAAGTTTTCATATTAAATCAAACATGTTCATCCTACATAACCAAGCATTTTATGGACAAGAATCATAACACATAATCTAGATATCAAGATCATCTTGCAACCCATCATCGAACAAACATTTGTTTTATAACATCTAACATAATTCAGATGGTCATAAACAATCCTAAACCATCATTCTTTTGCCATTCAAAATATCTTAACAAAATGTTATCCTACAAAAGTCATGTTTATCTTAGATATTGGAAACAAGCATGTATCATTAGCAAACAAGAACCCATTAGATCAAGCAAACACTTTCGTCATACATAAACAATAGCCACAATGCACATTATCACATAATCAACACTTTTATCATGTGCTTGCAAAGAAACACTAACCGGCTATGGATTTTGAGAGTAAAAGTGAGTAGGTTTGTTGTCCGATAATCCTCGAGTGAAGAACACAAGTTGATCCGAGGGCTTTGCCACTGCCGTTTGGATCCGAGAGGTGGGGAAGGAGGATTATGGTGGTGTATTAGGGTTTAGAGAGAGAGAGTGTGTGTGGAAGTGAGTGTGAGGGAATGTTTGAGGGTTTGAGTGTCCAAAATAGGAAGGTGTCCGCTTATGTGGGGGTTTTATAACCCATTCAAGGGCCATGCACCCTAATGGGTTTCTGAGTGGGCTCAAGGCGGTGCGGCCCAAACGGTCCAACTGCTCACTCGAGACCGAGTGGTCTCGAGTCGGGTTCGTGGTCTCGGCTCACTTATACATACATATATATATATTACATACACCTAATTTAATATAAGCATCACACAATACATCAACATAATTCACAAATCTTCATTTAATAGTGTATGTACACATAATGCTAAATACGGAGGTTGCTCGGGAAAACCTAGAATGTCACATTCTAATTGTAAGAAAAGTACAAAGACTCCTAAAAAAACCCACTACAAAAAAAAAACCCCTAAACACTCACCACCACCCAAAACCTAAACCCTCACCCACACCCCCACCCTCTTGGCAAAAAAAATAAAATAAAAAAAAAATTGCCAGGGGGGGGGGAGGGGGTTGGGTGGTGGTGGGGTGAGGGTGAGTGGGTGTTTAGTTTTTTTAGGTTTTTGGGGGATTTAGGTTTTTGGGTGGTGGTGGGGTGGGATGGGGGGTGGGTGTTTAGGTTTTGGGTGGTGATGTAGTGGGTTTAGTTTTAGGTTATTGGACTCTATAAATCTTTCTTAGGGGCTGTTTGGTAGCCTCTTAATGACGATTCAGATACTACCTCTTAATGGTTTAAAACCTCTGAATGAATAAGAGGTAACCTCAAGTCTAAATGGTTAAGAGGTAACCTATGAATGGTAAATCATCACATGTCACATTTTTCTACCTTCTCATTGGTAAAATTATTAATGATTCCATTAAGAGGTAGCCTCTTAATGACCATTCAGAGGCTACCAAACAGCCCCTTACACTTCTTACAATTAGGAACATTTGTAGAATAATTTGACCCTATATTTGTATTATATTAACTAAAACAATATATAAAAACATTTCATTATTAAAAATAATTTTATTATAAAAAATAAATGTAATAAATAAGAGTCATGTAAAAACTTAAAAACGTTAATATCCAGATGAAAATGTGTGTTTTTTGGTTACCTGCCTTTTGTGATTGTGCCACATCCAAGATGGACGTGTTTTACGTATATATAATCTCACATCTAGGGGTGGACCCACATAGAATGGGTCAGAGTCCAATGACCACGACATCTTCCAAGTTTTGTGTGAAAACTAGAATATCCAAACTATATATTTCGGCTGGACTATCGGCCCATGGGGTATACCTTATAACAACTTACCCTTCAGATTATAGGGAAAACATCTTAACTTTTTGAAATATCAATATGGATTAGAATCAAATACAAAAGATAACATAAATAAAAAGGATAAAAAAAATTATAGTATATTAATCTTAGATTTGGAGGGTTCAGATTAGTTTTAAGGAAAATAAGATAATGGAAAAGCATAAAAGGAATCATACATTTATAGATTTTCTCTCTCCACATGCAAGTCACATGTCAATTCTCCTCATCAATTTAAAACATCCATAACTTTTTCATACGACTTTTTTAAAAAAGAAAATTCACCATAATAACAAGCATTTTTTTATTTTTAATATGAATATCATATTGTCATATAAAACTAAAATAAAAAAAAATCATTTTTACTGGGTTATTTGTGCATTTTGTTAAAGGTTCCGGTCATTTTGTCTTATTTAACTGGGTTTTGGTCATTACGTTTTACTAGGTTTTCTATAAACTGTGTTATTATCAAAATTTATAACATAATATATGACCCAATGAAGATGATGTTATATCTGGGTTTTCTATACATTGTTATAACATCTAAAAAACGGGTTTGGTAATTGAACTACGTTAATATTAAAAAAACGGATAAAATACCGTTAGTGGTAAAAGCTAACCGGTGAGCATAAGGATTTAATTAAATAAAACTAATGCTAAATAAAAGATAAATGAATGCCTTGTTAGAATAAAGTTTCTAAGTCGGGTTGTAACACCTCAACCTTGATAAAGTGAATTATTATGTTTATTTGATAAGTGACATGATGTATACAACTATAAATATTTAACTTAGTTAGTATACTTGTTTATTTAAAAAGATAAAGGATTGTGACTTGAAATTAGATAATAAAACATGGAGGGGCTAAATGGAACACTCTTAAAAGTTGAAAATATAAAAGGGCAATTTTAAACACAACACACTTGTGTGTGTGTGTTGGTCGATGTCCAGGAGAAAGAAACAAAGGAGTAGCCCTTGTTGATCCAATTCCATCAAATTGAATGCTAATTTCTCTAAGAAATGCTTGCATGATGATGAAATAGTGATCGTATAGCCTTAGTGATCATAAGGTATGTTTAAAAACCTAGATTGGTGAAAGTCATAACTTGAGTCAAGTAGAATATTTGCAATTAGATTGTTGGATAATGATCCAAAGATGAAATTGAGTGTATATGTATGCTTAATTTCGTTATGAAATTATGAAATATTTGATGTAAGATTTCTTGTAAGTGATTAACAAGTAGATTATGAAGTGGGTTTTGATAATGTGATGAAGTTGATGATATACTTATGTTTATAACCATCATGCATGATAGTAATAGGAAGATACTTGAACAATCTATGAGTTTGAGTACATGTTCATACTTGCCATGAAATGGGTTTTGTATGATATGATAAAATTGATGTTATATTCATGTTAAAAGATCCTTGAAATCATCATGTATATATGAATGTTTAAAGTCTTTGGCTAAGTTTGATGTTTGGGTAAATTCCATACATATGAGCAATGGGTTGTTTCATAGTGATGAAACAATCCCAAGTTTTTGTATAATATTTGATAGATTAGCATACAATGATTGAAACTATGTTAACCAGATGTTAACAATTGCATGAACTTGGTTGAAGAATTTAGTTATAATGGTGGCCTAAAAATAACGCCTACCCGTCCTCGACCTATATAAACAAACAACTAGATCATGTAACTCGCAATTCAATTCTATATATTCGTCGTAAAAAAAACCTAGATCTGACTATGAAAATACCTAAATCTTAATAACTAATTTGGTGAATCGATTAATCTATTTTGGTTAGGAGAGGAAGTAAAATCGGAGGGCTCTGCCCTTAATTAAACGAAAATAAGAGAAAGTGGTGAGGGATCGATTAAGGGTTGGAGATGACAGGGAACATGAGTGATTTGAAGGAGGGAGCGGGAAGATGAACCTGCTGAATGGTTTTCAAAAAATTAGAAATTAGAACAAAAAATAGGGGAGGGAACTTGGGGCGAGAAGTGTTTGGGGACTTTTTTGATGAGGCTTAAGTCATATTAAAAAATAAAAATATATAATATATACAAATTTGTTCAAAAATATAATTTTATTATAAAAACTATATATAATACGCAAATAATTGATATAATTCAGTTTTTTTATATATTGTTTTGTTGCAAAAATATTATTATTTATTTTCAAAATGATTTTTTAACGGCTAATGACGAATACGATAGAATCCCGGTCATCCAAGCAAACCCATTGGTGAAAGGTCACCCACACCCTACGGACACATACAACATTGGTGACCAGGCTCACCCACCATTCCAGAGGAAACCCACCGCCTGAACCTTCACTGTGACAAAACCCTTGTCCCATCTTAAAAATATTGCAACAAGTGAGACGCCAACCCATGACCTCCACATTGGAAGGCCATGGGGTGTCTCCTCCCAAACCAATTGATATATGACTCATTTTCAAAAGGAATTACATTACAAGTTTTATATATCTATTCTTTGGTTATTGCTAATTTGATGAACCGATTTTAACTATGGGCTAATTTTTTTCATATAAATACCTTAAATTTAGGTATGAATGCATAAAATAGATGTATAATTACATGAAATAAAGGTATAAATACATGTAATGGAGGTATAAAAGATGCAATCGTTGTATAAAGCTAGAAATATATGGTAATATGAATGGTTCGGTTAATTTCGTCTGTTTTGGTTCGGTTTCGCTTGATGGTTCAATTATTGCTTACCATTATACATTGTTAATCACGTAACATATCAAAGTTTTAAATTTAACAAAGTATAGCAATATTACACATACATAAAGACCATCAATCATCCTAATAAACCATTAATAATCTTAAACGCACTTCATTGACAATAATGGAACATGAACAACCTTAGTTGACCATCACTAGCCCTAATTGGCCCATCAACCATCCGAATAGACCATTGATCATCCTAAACGCCCTTCATTGACAATAATGGAACATAAACAACCCTAGTTGACCACTAGTGGCCCTAATTGACCTATCAATCATCCTAATGGACCACTAATCATCCTAAACTACATTCATTAACAAAAAAAAGTAGCATGAACAACCCTAGTTGACCACCAGTGTCCCTAATTGATCTATCAATCATCCTAATGGACCATTAATCATTCTAAACAACCTTTATTGACATTAATTGTAGCATGAACAACCCCTATTGACCATTACTGACCCTAATTTGTCCATTAATCATCATAATGGACCATTGATCATCCATAATACCCTTAGCAGGAACAATCCTACTTGACCATCACTAGCCCTAATTGGCCCATCAATCATCCTAATAGACCATTAATCATCTTAAACACCCTTCATTGACAATAATGGAACATGAACAACCCAACCCTAGTTGACCATCACTAGCCCTAATTGGCCCATCAACCATCTGAATGGACCATTGATCATCCTAAACGCCCTTCATTGACAATAATGGAACATTAACAACCCTTGTTAACCACCAGTGGCCCTAATTGACTTATCAGTCATACTAATGGACCGCTAATCATCCTAAACTTCCATCATTAACAAAAAAAAATAGCATGAACAACCCTAGTTGACCACCATTGTCCCTAACTGATCTATCAATCATTCTAATGGACCATTTATCATCCTAAACATCCTTTATTGACACTAATGTAGCATGAACAACCCTAGTTGACCATTACTATCCCTAATAGACCATTGATCATCTTAAATGCCCTTTATTGACAATAATGGATCATGAACGACCCTAGGTGACCATCACTGGCCCTTAGGGGTGTTCAAGATCGGATTATCCGCTTTTCGGATATCCGATATCGGATATCCGAAAATCGGATATCCGAAAATTTCGGATGGTGAATATTGGTATCCGAATCCAAAATTTCAGATATCCGGAATTCGGATATCCAAAATTTCGGATTCGGATATCTAAACAAATAATCCGAATTAAAAAAAACAAAAACTTCTGTTTCAAACAACCACAAAAATTCAAAAGAATTCAAAGCTAATATACCGGATCTCTAATTCTCTACTGATGAATAATGATTAACAATAAACAAAGCTATTAGAATGAACTTTTCTTATTAAAACCTATTTTATAAACACGAATATCATATCTTTAAAAGTTATGTATTAGAAATTAAGAGAATCTGTATGAAGATTATGAACTAAAAAACTAAAGAATAGGCAAATAAAAAACATCTACATAAACCAAAAAATAGCTAAGGATGAAGATTGTGAATTCAAACGAGCAAATACAATCAAATAGAAGTATAACTTAAAGTAGATCGAGGTGGAGATAAAAGCTTCGCTGACCGGAGACATCGAGATGACGTCCGGCGGTGGGAGAAGGTTGAGGGGGTGTGACGACGGCGTTGTTATGGTGAGAACTGAGAACCCTAATTTTTCAAAAGGACGAAGGCTACTGATGTTCAACGCACGTGCACTTGTAATGTGTATATATGTATTTTAGTTTAAGGTATAAATGGGTAATGGATATATTATATATGTTTTTTTATATTTTAAGTTTTCGGATTCGGATAATCCGATCCGAAAATTATTAAAATAAACATCCGAATCCGAATTTTCGGATTATCCGATTTTCGGATATCCGAAATTTCGGATATTTCGGATACGGGTTTTCGGATATTTCGGATTCGGTTTCGGATTCAGATTTTTTTGAACACCCCTACTGGCCCTAATTAACCTATCAATCATCCTAATTGACTACTAATCATCCTGAACATCCATCATTAACAAAAACGTAGCAAGAACAACCCTAGTTGACCCCCACTGTTCTAATTGATCTATCAATCATCCTAATGGACCATCAACTATCCTAAACAACCTTCATTGACACCAATTCGCATGAAGAACCCTAGTTGGCCATTGTTAGCATAATTGGTCCATCAATCATCCTAGTAGACCACTAATGATCCTTAACACCATTCTTTGATAAAAAGGAGCGTGATCAAACCTAGTTAAGCACCAATGTCCCTAGCTGAGATATCAGTCACCCTAATGGATCATTAATCATCCTAATCTGCCTTCATTGACAAAAAGATATAGTATGAACAACCTTAGTTGACCATCATCGTTATATTATTAAACAATACGCATGTGATGATCAATATATGTTTAAACCCTATTTATTAATCATTTAATGATGTGTCGATATGCGCACATATACGTACACTAACACTAACACATATATATACATACATAATACATATAATAATAAGTATAAACCTGTATATACAATAAATCAATAAATAAAAATTAATATTTTTAAGTATAAAAAAGTAATATGTTTATAAAAAGAAAGTTATTTATTTATTATTATTAATACTATATATGAAAACCTTATTTTATATTTTGTTTTTTAGCATCATTAATAACAACAACTCATTTAGGCGTTTCCTTAATTACCCGGTAGGCACTATTTTTAGGTCACCATTTTAACTACCTTCTTCAACCTAGTTTATGTAATTGTTAACTTCAAGTTAACATAATTTATAATCATTGTATGCTAATCTATCAATTATTATATTAGAACTTAGGATTGTTTCATCACCATGAAGCAACCCATTGCATCATATGTATGAAATTTACCCAACATCAAATTTAGCCAAAGACTTTAAACATTTACATACACATGATGATTTCAAGCATCTATTAACATGAGTATAACATCAATTTCATCATATTATACAAGACCCATTTCATGGTAAACATGAACATGTACTTAAACTCACAAATTGTTCAAGTATTTTTCTATTACTACCATTCATGATTCTTATAAACATAAGTATATCATCAACTTAATCATGTTATCAAAACCCACTTCATAATCTACTTGTTAATCACTTACAAGTAACCTTACATCAAATATTTCATAATTTCATTATGTGTAACGAAATTAAGCATACATATACACCTAATTTCATCTTTGGATCATAATCCAACAATCTAATTGCAAGTATTCTACTTGTTTCAAGTTATGACTTTCACAAAATCTAGGTTTTTAAACATACCTTATGATCCCCTTGTCTAGGTGATCGATAATCTATGTTCATGCATGAATTTGGGACCCGAATTCTCCTTCAATTTGATGATCTATGATGAACAAGGGTTTCCCCTTGTTTTCTCCAGCCGTGATCGACAGTGTGTGTTGTGTTGTGTTTTGTTTCCTTAATATACCAAGACTTTAAGTTTTTCCCCTTTTGGCCCCTCAAGTTTGAGATTTTAATTATACATGGATATCATCCAATATTTATCACTAATAATACAATTAATCAACTAGGTTAATTATTCCTAGTTGGCTACTTCCTGCTAATTATCAATAAACATGATAATTCAATCTACTTAGTTCAGGGATGCTACAACCCTACCTAGATCACGTACCGATAGCCTCGAACTTTTTATAAACTGTATTAAAAAAGGCATTCATTTGTCTTTTATTTAACATTAGGTTTATTTAATTAAATCTTAACGTTTACCGGGTTAGTTTTTACCACTAACGATATCGTACCCGCTCTTCGATATTTACATGGTTTAATTACCAAACCCGTTTTTGGGGTGTTACAAGTCTTACCCCTTAAAGAAGTTTTGTCCCCAAAACCCTTTTTAGGTAATTCTTTGTGTCAGCCCCATATTTAGCTTCAGTTCTCCACCGAGTATCATTCAAACTTTAATTGTTATATAATCTTACCAGTAATGTAGGGTAGTTCCTGTTGGTCGAGGATTATCATAGGCCTCACCGCATGCCCTTTTTATGTGTAAGACCTCATAGGTCTTCACTTCCATTCTACATTCCTTATCTTTATCACATTTCATAGCGAGTCACCCTCCAGTCACTCGGTCATCTGAATCAGTCAACATATCATTCCGTGCTAATCCTATCAAGACAAACGCACTGATTAAGTTATAAACACTATTTTAACCTTGACTAGTCTTGTCGGTTAGACTGATTAGCCACCGGTCACTTTATACCCTGGCATTCGGGTATACCATATTGCCATCCCCGACTTTATGTGCGTTTATAATCTCCAGTCCCGTAGCTCAGGCTACAAAGAAATCATATCCCATGACATTTTCTTAATCATGATCTCCTCACGTCAAGCTTTGATTTATATAAACATTTAATTTTCAGAATTTTGTGTCTTGCACTTGTTAATGCCAAAACTTGTTCGTTTTAATAAAAAGTCATTTTCCAATTATTTATTAATTCCTTACGATCGTCAAATCGTCATTATTAACAAAAACCTTGTTTTAGTCTAACATTTTCTTTTTAACTTTGGTCAATTACCCGCATCTGGGTGTTAACAACTAATTCTTTTCTCCTTTCAAATTTTATTTTGTACGGGGAATCATGCCGATTCCCACTTCTTAACTCAGTTGACCAATATGACCGTTTTCTTTTTAACTTTACCGCGCAAGCTAATTTATAAGCATTCCAATCTATTCATGACCTGAATGTCACATAGGTCTCGTAGACCTTTACCTATATTTATGGCTTCAAAATTCATCATGATCCCGTAGACCAACCTTTACCCGAGTCATTCTTTAAGTGTGTTTGGTGTTAACACACTCATTTTATGGTTAAAAGAAAAATCATTTACCTCGCAATTTTCTTTTACCCGCCAATCATGCCCCTTTTCAACATGAAGGCTAATTTACTTCTATTCCAACTATGGCATATGACCATGTTTGATTCATATTGGCAATAACTTCGCTTCTATAACCCCGTGAGTCATTTATGCGTTGGTTTGTTTCACGCTTCCTATTATCCGGGTTGCGTTTATGTTTATCTCCAATTACGTCCGATTAACCGGGCTCGTTATTCTAATGTATCGCGCTACTAATACCCGGTTTGCGCTTACATTTTGTTAGAACCCATCACCCAAGTCCTTTATTTTAATGCTTTAACGCTCCCGTTACCTGGTTTGCGTTTCGTTTATTTTGGATTCAAGTCCCATTACCCGGGCTCGTTGTTCTAATGCAATACACTCCCGTTACCCGGTTTGCGTTTACATTTCAAATCAAACATTATACTTCATTTGATTTGTTTGACTTGTTCGTATGAAATCCATCACTTATGAACAATCAAACTTATACTTTGTTTAACCCGTTTATCTTGTTCATGTGAAATCCATCACCTATGAACAATCAAACTTATACTTTGTTTAACCCGTTTGTCTTGTTCATGTGGAATCTTATGAACAATCAAACTTTATATTCTATTTAACCCGTTGACTTGTTCGTGTGAAATCTATCACTTATGAACAATCAAACTTTATATTCTATTTAACCCGTTTGACTTGTTCGTGTGAAATCCATCACTTATGAACAATCAAACTTTACATTCTATTTGTTCAATTGTCCCTTTTTCCTTGTCCTTATTTCACCGGACGTATATGCGCTTATTATAAGAAGTTCATGGTATTATGTGTTTACTACTTACTTGGCCAGGGCAAGCAATCAACACATGGTATGCATGACCTTATTATAACTAACACATTAACTCCAGTGTAAATAAATTCTCGGTTTATATCCGTATCTCTGATTTTATTTGGTAAAACCCCTTTTATTGTTATTTAACAGTTATTAGGTTTACCTATTTTCTTTCCAACACAAGTAAAATGTTTTTAGTTTATAAATCTTTTATGTGATCACATTCGTCAATGTGATTGTTGCCTTTTCCTCAATAGGATCTTATTAATATTGCCTACTTGGGTGGTGTGACACCCGGCTATTTTGAGTCTATACCGTACTAGTGTAACACGTGTTATGAACTAATAAAGACAATATTTTATTAAATTGGTGTTAATATGTAGTATTTGATAGGTTCACAGAATTCTTTGAGCATTCATTTGTTTACAAGGTGATTGTGAGGTTATTAACTATTACAAATGAATGCTCAAAGAATTCTGTAATGAAGGGTAATAAAGTTTTTCTTGTAAGTATGAAATGCTTGGCTTAACTCATTTATCCTTCAGTGGTGACATCTCTATTTATAGAGAGTCTTGGTTATGAGGCATTTTTTTATTCATGCACTTGCTCTGCATAACCTAGCTTTTTGGCATATTCTTTGAATCCACAGAGGTCAACTTGCTATTTCACAGATATGGTAGAGCCTTATCTCTTAGACAAGTTGGCTCATCAGAAATTCTGATGGCCTTCTTACCAGAATTCTGTTGAGATGATCATCAGAATTTCTGATGATCAGATGTTACCAGATTCTGATGATAAATACTAGATTTATCATCAGACTCATCAGAATGGTCTCTTCGGATCGTTTCTTTATCTGTGATCAGATTCTGATCTTTGTTGAAGATTTGTCTTTCTTTCATCTCTTGTCTTGTTATCTTTATTTACCTTTTTATTGATGTTCTTGACTTTATCTTTAGCGCATATGATCAGATTGATCATATTTTTCTTCAATACTTACAAGTACTTTCGTAATAAGAAAAATAAACTACTCATACTCAAATAACATAAGATGAATTCAAACTACAGAAATTCAAAGATTAATAAAACATTGTTAAAAAATAAACAACTAAAATAAGCAAACTATTTTCCAATCATTGGTTAATCCGGCACATCTCTCCATCTTTCAGCTTCTTCTTGAAGTCAATCTTTTTGTTGCATTCTTTTTACATCTCCTTGTACCAGGTTCTTGCTTGAACCCATTCATCAATGATGACTTCAATATCTGCTCTCGGCTCTTCTTTGTCACGTCCTTTTAGCTTGAGCTGCTCCTACTTCTTGAGAGTTTGATTAGAGTACCTGCGTATTTCTTTTAAATAGCTTTATTCCAGCTTCTGATAGACTGTTCAGGTCTCCTCTGATGAATTTTGTGTTGCCATTTTCTTTTTCAAAGGACCTTTTCATCATTGTAATATCAACTGGATGAAGCCTATATGCCAGTTCTCCATCTATGACCACTTCTTCATTTCCATCTCTCCTCACCAGGGTGTATTTGTTTTGCTCATGGTATCCTATAATACCATCTTGTGTAGCAAAAGTATCCACCTTCTAGATTCTTACTATGGGATTTGGATGAACTCTGTGAATGTCATATTTTCCCCTTTCAAGTCCTTCCAATCTGCAGGCCCTGCTTATGGGACTTAGTGGTCTATCTGGCTTATCTTCCCCAGTCCAATAGAATTCTTTAAGCTTTTCTTCAGGGAACATCATATCTTCTCTATCAATCTCTTACATTAGTGAGATACTCCCCGTCAATCTCTTTTATATCTTTTATACTTTTTATATTTAAAATTGAGAAAAAATATCTTAAGTTTGAAATTCAAACACCAAAAGTATTATGTAATTTAGAAAATACAAAAATATCGAAAATGATATATGTTTCTTTTTGCTATATTATCCTAATTATGACATAATGTTCTTTATAAAATACAAGCTATATTTGTCTTATATGTTTACTAGAAAATTGATGCGTGTGTAGCGTGATATGTTTTTAGTTATATTTTTCCCCCTTTTTAACACTTTAGTCAAGTTTTAAATTTATAAAACACGATATTTACTAACATTAAACACACATATGGGCAAGTGCACCCATCGTGAGCGTAGTATAGCGTTGGTAAGATACCGAGGTCGTCCAAGGACACAAGAGCTTTTAGTACCGGTTTATCCTTAGCGTCTAATCAAATCAAAATTTTAGAAAAAAGGTTTTAAACAAGAAAATAAAAACTAACTAAAAATGATGAAAATAAAAATAAAATAAAAACAGATAGACAAGATGAATCACTTGGATCTGACTCGCCTTTAGTGTAACCTTTGATTATTTCCGCACTTTTGCACTTTTTAAGAGATTATCTTAGTTATAGTAGTAGGCCCCTCTTTTGAAGGTGACGTTACCCTCAACCCAATAGTTTGAGTCAGCAAGGATACAATCCTAAAGGGTTGGATTATTGAAAGATAATTAATTAAGTTATTAATGCGTAATGTGGTAGGCCCCTCTTTTGAAGGTCACGTTACCTTCGGCTAAGTAGTTTGAGTCAGCAGGGATACAATCCTAAGTAGCTGGTTTAATGTTTTAATAGTAGTTTACATATGAGGGGATCAATAAATTCGAACCCCTGCCATCCAATACCAGTGGGTATTGAAGGAGGTCCTACTAAGCTTGACCCAGGTCCTTGCAGGATCTATACACTGAACAAGGCAAGACGCTTACCTAACCATTCCCTTAACCCCCGACCAGGTAGCCAACATATCTCCATATAGACCGTGGAGATATGAATGGTGTAAATATTTTATTTTATATAGACAGTAAAATAACACCAAGACACCACGGACAAATGATAAGGAAGTTTCACCTTCAACATAAGAAACTAGTTATTAGAGTCACTAGCACATAACCAAATAAAAAGTGCGAAAAGATTAAAAATAAAAAGTGTTACACTAAATGCTTGTCTTCACCAAGTGATGTAAGAGACTTAGGCAAACATGTCCTTTGATTGTCAATAACTCTTATTATCAATCTTGGATCCCGAGACTACTACACACACTCTATGATGGATGATGGTGGTGGATGTGGGTTGTGATGGTGGTGGTGGGTGGGTGAAGTGAGAGAGGTGGTTTGTCAAGGGATGATTTGCAAGTGAGCCAAGCACCCCTATTTATAGCCTGCACAGAAGCCCGGACACGACCCCGTGTCTATTGGACACGGCCCCGTGTCCATCCATCTTCTCTTTTTTCATTAAATGCAGTTTATCTACATTAGTTGACCACACCCCCGTGTCCGCTGGGCACGGCCCCGTGTGCAGAAGCGTATCTGTACTATCAAGATTTGCTCCGATTCTGCGAATCATTGCGTTGACCACGGCTCCGTGTCCGCTGGACACGCCCCCGTGTTAGGAAATAGAAGCTTCTACAACTTTGTCTTTTCTACAGATACTTGGGCACGCCCCCGTGTTCGTAGACATGGGGCATGTTCAGCCTTCTATTGTCTTGTTTTTGCTTGGGAAGATGCTGTCGAGGGGTCGGGCATGCCACGTTTATTCCTTTTCTTGTATTTATGTTAGATTTAGCTGCATTTTTGCTTCTTTTGTTCATTTGAGCTCATTTAATCATGAAAATACAAAAGGAAGAAAAAAGCACACTTTTTTCCAACATTAGTACTAAAAAAGGGTTAGTTTTATGCCTTGTTTTATGTAATTTATATGTTGCTTTTTACACACATCAAATACCCCCACACTTGAATCTTTGCTTGTCCTCAAGCAAAACTCTTTATTCGTTATGATTTAATTAGAACATTACATAAGAGAAATTACTTATTTGGGCATAACATGCCTCTTTAAAATTCCATTTATATACAAGTTCACATACCTCACGGGAGATCACTCAACACTCGGCCGAAGATGTATTTTTGTGAAACACTCGAAAGCGGCATGGAACTTACTTCTACCATATGCTTGCCAAGCAATCAATTCTCCTCATTTTTAACTATAAACCTTTGTAAATATCAAGAGAACTTTGGGGAAGGGTTAGGCTTGGGTTAAAGGTAGGTGGTTTTGGGTTAGTGGTTAGTAGAAAAGGGCGAAAAGGCGTAAAAAGCGTCGGTTTTCGTAAAACATTTTGTTTTTGTGACTTTTTATTCCAATGAAGCATTTTTCAAATAAGGTTTCTTTTGATGAGCTTGTTTGTTTATTACTAACTTCATTTTTTTTGATAAGGATGTCACAAGAAAACCGAGCTTTGTTACTAAGATAAAGGGTTTAAAATGAAAAAGGTTTTGGTGGGTGAAAGGTGTTTGTTTTGGGCATAGAAATGAAAAGATTTAGGCTCAAAGGGGTTAACTAGGAGGATTTTGGGTAGGTGGTAAAAAAAAGAAAAATAATGGTGTTGAAAGAAAAAAAGGGTTAGTCCTAATGCCTCCATCATTTACTTACTTGGGTTTAAGTTGGTAAGGACCGGTAATGTATCATCAAGGAAAGTTCTAGAGTCGTAAGAAACCAAGAGGCTATTCACACAAGAAATGAAAGATGAGCATTTAATCTAAAGATGTGTATTTGTATGCTCAATAAAGGCTCAAAACTCACTTTTTGTGGGAATGGGTTTTTAATGTGATCAAGTATATATAATCAAATTTTAACTAAGTTTGTCATGCCGTTTCATAATTTTCTTATGTTGGTTCTTTTTATCACGACGCTATCGGTTGTAAATTTATAAAAATATAACCTTTTTAGAACTTGTTATTCCCAATTTAAACCAAGACAAGTAAAAGAAATGAAAAGTTTTTTGAACAAATTTGGGGTGTTTAGCGGTTCCAATAGAGTTTTGTGTAAGGCTTGTAATTAGGACTTGCAAAATTCAAGGTTTTAGCATCCCCCCACACTTAAATTACACATTGTCCTCGATGTGTCCCAAAAATAAGTTTTTAGGTTGATTGAATGTGTAAAAGGTGTGTTAAAAACAAAATTTTATGTTACTGGGCAGCTGGACACGGGACCGTGGTGTCCGGGCACGGCCCCGTGTTCAGGTTGCCAGTAACAAAAATCATCAGAGAGTAACAGAAGGCTGGGCACGGGGGCGTGTTCAGCGAACACGTCCCGTGTCCAGTTACATGAACTGGGAGTTTTTCTGCAGATCTTTAAGCACGGGGCCGTGTTGGCTGGGCACGGCCCGTGTCGAACTTGCTGTAATGAAGAAAAATTGTCGGGAGTCTCTGTTTTTTTGCATGGGGTGTTAGTTCAAGCTTCCCTTAGTATCCTTCACCATCTAAGTGTGTTTTATTTCTGAAAATTAAAACTAAACTACAAAGCATAAAAGTAAATCTAAAACTAAGGATAGTTCCGCGGAATGCCTCCGTGGTGCGCCACGTTTATAAGGGTCCTTGGCTAGACCCAAAGCCAGTCATATGTTACCCAAGTGGGATGGTTTGTATCCCAAGTTGCACCGTCGGAGAGCATCATCCAAACTTGAGTCTATGACTTTCATGTAATTGACCGGGTCATTGTCTTCTACTCTTTTCCCTACCCCGAACTTCATTTCCTTGTCCCCAACCCTCAATGTTAGTGTCCCACCATTCATGCCTACCACTGCGTGGGCCGTAGCTAGGAGCGGCCTCCCCAAGATGAGTGGTACTTCGGTATCTTCCTCCATATCTAGTATGACAAAGTCGACCGGGAAGACAAAGTCTCTGACTTTAACCAATAGATTTTCGGCGACACCTTGTGGGTATTAACGGACCTATCGGCGAGTTGTATACTCATTTTTGTAGGGCTTGTTTTTCCTAGGCCGAGTTGGTCAAACATTGATGCGGGCATGAGGTTGAAGCTAGCCCCAAGATCGGCTAGTGCATTGCGTATGGGAGATTCCTCAATTGAACAAGGAATGGTGAAGCTTCCGGGATCGATCTTCTTTTGCGGGAGCTTGTTGAGTAGCAAGGCGGAGCATTCTTCGCTTAAATTAACTAATTGCAATGATTCAATTTTCCTTTTGTGAGTGAGGAAGTCCCTCATGAATTTCGAATACTTAGGAATTTGAGTTAGGACTTCGACAAATGGAATATTGACATGCAATTGTTTTAGTAAATTTACGAATTTTGAGAATTGCTCATCGGTCTTTTGGCGAAGTAACCGACTGGGGTATGGTACCGGAGGATTCTTGGTGGGCTCTTGATTTGGTGGAGGAGCCGTCTCTTGTTGGGGCGTCGGCGAAGTTGTGGCTAAGCTAGATCGGCTCTTTTCAGTGGGAGGTAGTGGAGCCTCCTCGGGACCTACGGTATGGTTTCTCAACGTGATGAGATGTACTTGCGCCTTTGGGTTGGTTTCGGTATTGCTTGGTAACGCGCCTTGAGGTCTCTCGGAGAAATTTTGAGCTAGTTGATTTATTTGTTTTTCAACATTTTGAATACTAGCTTGCTGATTTCTAAAGTTTGACTCCAATTGTTGAAATCGATCCGAGTTTTTCTTTTCGGTGTCTGAGATGAAGCGAGAGACGGTATCCTCAAGCCTCTCTCGTCCCCCTTGTTGTTGAGAGAAATTTTGTGACTCGTTTCTTGGTTGTTGAAAGTTAGTTCGTTGGTTTAGATTTTGTTGGTTACTACTATTGCCGGGCTCTCTCCAACCAAGGTTAGGGTGGTTACGCCATCCTTGGTTGTAGGTACCCGTTGGAGGACCCGACGGCCTATGTCTATTATCAATGTGGTTTACCGTTTCCGTTTGATTATCCATTTCTTTCATACAACTCCAATTTTCATGTGGCCCACCACACCCCTCACAAGCCTTAACCGAGACCGTTTTTTGCCATTTCTAGCTTTTTTAGTTTTGAAGAAAGGGCCTCGATTTGGGCTTGTAAAGAGGTGCTTTCGTTAACCTTATGGGCGCCCGGGGCAATATATTTTGTGCCTCGGGGAGTGTGCCACTGAAAATTTGATTGAGCAATTTCCTCAATTTGATTGTAAATTTCATTTGGGCGACGATTACCGAGAAGTCCCCGGAGCTAGAATCAAGTGTTTGTCTTGTGTGTGGCAACAACCCATTATAGAAAGTGGAGACTTGTTGCCATACCGCAAGACCATGATGAGGACACTTTCTTAGTAGCTCTTTGAACCTTTCCCAAGTTTCATATTAGGATTCCCCGTTCTCTTGCGAATATGTATTAATTTCAGTCATTAATTTAGCCATTTTAGCAGGAGGGAAATACTTATATAAAAACGTTTTGGCTAGTTCATCCCAGGTGTTTACCGAACCAACTGGGAGGGTATTAAGCCAAGCCTTAGCTTGGTCTTTTAATGAAAATGGAAACATTCGAAGGCGGATGGCATCGTTTGATGCTCCAATGATCCGAAAAGTATCACATATTTCCAATAAGTTAGTAATATGTAAGTGGGGATCTTCGTCTGCAAACCTGTGGAAGGTTGCGGAGTTTTGGAGCATTTGTATCAAATGCGGCCGAAGTTTGAAGATGTTGGCATCGACATTTGGAGCATTGATAGCGGCGTCAAGATTGCCTATGGTGGGCCGTAGGCAATCCATGAGGGTACGCTGATCCGCCATTGGAAGTAGGTCCCCCGAAACTTTCTCTTGGTTTTTAGCTTTATGTCTTCTTTTTAGAAAGCGTTCTGGTTCGTCTAAAGGTTCTTTTATGTCTCTACTGGAACTGGAGCTCATACACTGCGTAGAAAGTTTAGATGTGGTGTGATGTGTGCTAAATAGACTATTAAAATAAACTAAATTAGACTCTCTATGCTAGACACTATAAAGCTTTAATTCTAGGCTCGACCTAAAACCATACAATCGGTAAGTGTACCGATCAGTGTAGTATAACCCTAGGAAGTCCGGATATCGAACCACAAGACTCTATGTATCACGTAAACTAGACTCTAATAGACACTGACAGACACGACTGTTGGATCGTTGTATGACCCGATTGAGTCGATCAGAAGCGCTTTAAGTCCAGTTCAAAGGCGGAATCAGAGAACTAGACACAAACACATCTTGATAATCTAATATCTGTCTCTTATATTGCGTTTAACATTGATTACAACCTGACAGAAATCCGGCAGCACTTCGTTACAATTCTGGAATCTATGTCTCAAATGAAACAACATGTGCACCTATTTATAGTGTGATGATTTCGCTTATGTGATATGCCTTATGAGCGAAACCCCTTGATAACCATATAAGCAAAACCACTAAGTTATATACGAGCGAAATCACAATTTATAACAATCTGACATAAATTGCTTTGTCTTCTTGTGAGGTGATGTCATTGATGATGTCATCATTGTATATGATGACATCATGTTGAATCATATCCGCAACGAACTGAGACTCGATATAAGATGAAGTCAACAGATGAATGCACTAACAGACTCCCCCTCAGATGTTGACGAGTCTTAAGTGTCGAGTCTTCTCAATCTTCAGTCTTTATCAGCTTCAGGCTCCCCCTTTCATCAAGCTTCCGTGCTTTGGGATCGACACCTAGCTTTTCATCTACAAGCTCCTCTTTGCTTCAAGCTTTTCTTCAGACTCCCCCTTAAACTCTGCTCTTTGGATCGTAGTCTGGACTATCTGCAACCACTCAAACATTCATAAATACAATGTTTTCATATTATCAATCAATCTTCTCTAATCCACTCCCCCTATCAACAAACCTCATTGATCTAGCAGCATTAAAGAATCCAACTCCCTCACAGTTTGTCATCCAAGTTCAAGTTAATGACCTTGGAGATATCACAAACTGTTTTTGAAATTTTTGATTTTAATTCAAGTTTCAAATTAATGAACTTGTTTTATTTTCAGAAACACAATCAGCTTACTTAGATTTTGAAACTCAACATTTCAGATATCGGTTGTCGAAAATAAAGCAGAAATCAAAATCTTTTTGTATTTTCTGAAAATATAAAACAGTAAAGAAATATGTACAAACATATTTACAGACAATATTTTTGTTTGAGTTTGCGTCAGAGGATCATATCAGTTTTTGACAAATCACAAGTACCGTTGAGCTTAGTTACACAGTAAGAATTAAACAATTCACTTAGATTGTCGATATACTTGTTCACTTAAATTTTCATACAAAGTTCAACTGATTCAGAATACGAATTAGGTGTTTTAAGAACTTAAACTCATTCATGTGTCCCACCTCTTGAATATACTCCCGTATCCAGATCCCAATATTCAGTCTTACAGGTGAGTATACCTAGATGATATCTGTAAGGAGAATAAATTATAGTACGAGACCGTGAGAGCTCAAGTCAGAACTTCCGTTCAGCAGAGAGATGACGGCTCGAATTTTGGTGTGTCCCCTTTAGAGGATCTTTTTTACAACAGCCATGATTAGCATTTTTCAATGTTTCATCATTTTTTAGCTGAGGGCTGCGCTATGTTTCAAGCAATGTGGAAAGTATTCTCCAGGGACTAGGCCATTGCTTCCGCAAAATCAGAAGTCCCGAGATAATACCCCAGATATCACTAAGCATAAAGACTTAGTATCTCAGAAAGAGGGACCTTTCAAACGAGATTTCAGGGGTTACCTATATATCCAAGTAGTGTTCCCCACGAAACAAGCAAGTTTGAATTTAAGTTTACATCCTGAAAAAATTTACTAAATGTATAAACACCTATCGGCATATCATCAGTGAGATTGTTTAACACTATTTAATCATTACAATTCTTTAGCATACTGTAACTGTCTACTGATGTACTATCATTTCCTCTTTTTACACAAAAACTCAATTTTTGAAATTTATCATGTTTTTTACTTTTTCAAATTTTCAAATGTTTTTGGATTTTCTGACAATATTTCTCCCCCTAAAATGCAAAATCATTTAAAGAAAATTTGACAACCAACACTGATAGCTTTGTCTCGCCATCCATTTTCTGCTAACGTGCTCTGTTTTGCAGAAAATATACATACCCCCATGATTTACAACACATTGATTTTTAAAGTTTGAAAACCGTTTTTCAATCTGATGAAAGTAATCATGTTTGTTCAGCCGTGAGGGTTTCGGCATATTCAATCAACACATATTTTTGTATTTATGAATTTTTTACAAAAATTAAAAACAAACATATTTTTGGTTTTTTCAAATTTTTAAATTTTTAGGATTTTTGAAAATATTGTTTATTTATGTACAGAATGAAAATAAACTTCCTGCTTCAACCAACACAGGATCCAGCAGCCTCCTCTCCTCGTTGTGCCAGGCTGCTCCAACCTCCATTCTCACAATCTTTGAATTCCATGAGCACCTGCACAAACAAACTACTCAATTACTTGAACAATTTAGCCCAGGTCTGTTGAACCTTAGGCATTTTAACACAATAATTTTCATTCAATGCTGGAAATTCTTTGTCATTTTTCACAAAAACTTTCTCAATCTTAACTTCAACTTTCTCATCTTTTACCAAATCAACTTGTTTTTTAACAGACCAAGTCTGACCTTTTGGTGTACCTCGTTTGTAAAAATGTGAATCTTTTTGAACATTTTGTTTTTGATCAACAACTTTTGATTTCCAAAACTCTTGAGATTTTGTCATATCAACAGTTGTTTTCCAACTTTGAATTGTTCTGAATCTGGGTGTGTGAGAATTCCAGGTCTGTTTAGAATCAAACCTATATGGGTTTGACTTCCAAGTTTGGTTCGAAACAAACTTGTTTGTGTTGTACCTCCAAGTTTGTTTTGAATCAAATCTGGTTGACCTTTGTCTCACATTCTCAGATTTTTGTTTCTCAGCATCAATCTTCTTTTTGTCAACATCCACAGGTTTTAGATTAGGACACTTGCATGCAAGATATCCTTTTTGATCACATTTGAAACATGTTCTCATGGACACATCTTTGACCTGTGGTTGTTGCTTTTGCTTTTTAGCAAATAACTCATCATTATACTGTCTCATTTTAAGTTCTTTTTCTTCTGCTAAACTGTTTCCCTGAACAAAACTCATTTTAGCCTGATAATTTGGCGTCTCATTTTTGTTTCGATTTTGTTTCTTCTTATAACCCAACCCAGCCTTCATGTTCTTATTTTTTAAACCAGGTTTGTTATACGAACGTTTATGACTCTTACCAACAAACTTTGAAATCTCAGACTTCTCAATCTCAACCATTTTGAAAACTTTGTCAACCTTTTCTGAAATCACATTCTGAATCGGGAATACAAAATCTAAGAACAATTTGTCTGATCCAATCATGGTATAAACCAATCCTTTTGAATCATCATTCAAAATTTTCTCGGATTTTATGTTTTTCAGATATCCATCATGAAGATTTCCTTCATCTTTATCCTGTGATTCAGATTTACCTGTAACAACTGACTCTTCTTTCAACACACTTTCAACGACTTTACCTACCATCTCTGAATAATGAGAATCATCAGATTTGGAATAGGTTATGTCAATGTTGTCTGGCAATTGGTCTACCATGTTGAAAGCTTTTTCGACCTTTTCCTCATCATAAAATGCAAATTTTCCCGGTGGTGGAACTTGATGAAACTCTGAGCCAATGCCTTTCCTTGCATCTGTTCTGGAGTCATATGAAGGTCTTGTAGCTGGCAAAATTGGAAACTCCAAATTGACCAAAGAAGATTACGACCAAATTGATCCAGAAGAGATGGAGCTCATTGACATCCGTTGGTGTTTAGCTAGTTGTATTCGAAGAGCTCAGAGGTATATGGAGATTACCGGAAAACAATCTCTTGGAGGTGCATCAACAAAGCTTGGATTTGACAAATCCAAAGTGACTTGCTTCAGATGTAGGCAAAAGGGTCATTTCAAAAGAGAATGCAGAAACTCTGAAGTTGCTGAAGGAAGTGAACGTCCTTTCAACGATGACTATTATTGAAAGGCAATCTACCATCGAAGCAGAGAAGAGCCAAAGTTGATTGAAGATAAACCAAAAGAAAAGTCAAGAGCATATGCAGTAATCTATCCCGATGAAGGATTTGACTGGAGTACAGTTTGTCCAGAAGAAGATCGTTTAGAGAATGTTCGTAAAACAGCTAATGGGAGAGCTATGACAGAAGAAAGAAAGTTTGTTTTTGTTGCTGAGATTCAAGATGAAAACAAAGACAAAGACACTACTGAAGTCCATGAAGAAAAAGTTGAGATCAAAGAAAAAACTCGAGAAGAGATCTTGAGTGAGAAGACTTACAGAGAAAGAAACGTAGTCTACAACAGAATGGAGGATATGCAAGAGGAGTATGAGATGGCTGTCGGGAGCAAAAGATGGGATAAAAAGAGAGAATGATATTATAACAGAGAAGGAGAATCGGTTGTTCCCAAGAAAGACATAATCTTCGATGATGTTCTTCTCAAAGTCCCGTTGAGAGCTGAATACTATAGAAATGTATTGAAAGATGACACATACGTTAAGAGATTTGAAAAGGAGATCAGATATGCTATGTTATCCTGTCTGAGAAAAAGGGATGAGGAGAGAATGAAGAAGAATGTTGAAGAAATGGTGAACAATCTGAAGAAAGCTGCTGAAGAGGTTAAAGCAGAAACTGTTGAAGTTGAAGCTGTGAAGGAAATCAAAAGTGAAGAAGTTGTTGTGAATGAAGAGGTTGAGAAAGCTGTTACTGAAGAACAGCAGATTGAAGAAGAGGTGAAGAAAGAAGAAAAAGAAGAAAAGAATGAGAATGAGGAAGCTGATAATGTTGGTGATGAAGTCGGTGTTGAAGAAAAACAGAATGTTGCTGAGCAGACAGAGGTTGCTGAAAACATCGAAGTGCCAATCACTGAGGTAAATTCTGATTCTGAAAACTTGAAACTGATTGATCAGTGCAAGAAATGCATGGAACCGTGCAGAGCTTGTACTGAAAAAGATGAGCAATTCAGAACAAGAGATCTTGATTTCACAAAAATAGAAAACATTTTCAAAGAAAAATGTAAAGAGATGTTAGAAAAAGAAAAGGTTTTTAAAGAAAATGATGAAAAACTTTCAGAAAAATGTAACAAATTAGAGAAAGAAAATGAAGTTTTGAGAGAAAATGTTTTGAAAATAACAAATGAATGTGAATAAAAAGAAATTGTTTGTCAAGAAATGAAAAAGGAATATGACTCAATGAAATTATCATATCACATTACAAAAGAGTCATATGAAAAAGTAAAAGACGAAATGAAATATGCTCAATCAAGAATGAATTATCTTTCTGAAACAACCAAAGAACTTAAACGAATGTATGCTATAAAACAAGATGTTGTTAATTCCTATATTGAGGATGTTGCTAAGTTAAAGCGACAGATTGCTGATTTAGAACAGGATAACAACAAGTTAAAGAGTTACCACGTGTCGTCATATGTGCTTGAACGAATTTTCAATAGCTTTTTATCCCATCTTTTGCTACCGACAACCATCTCATACTCCTCTTGCATATCCTCCATTCTGTTGTAGACTACGTTTCTTTCTCTGTAAGTCTTCTCACTCAAGATCTCTTCTCTGTAAGTCTTCTCACTCAAGAAAGTTTGTCTTTGTTTTCATCTTGAATCTCAGCAACAAAAACAAACTTTCTTTCTTCTGTCATAGCTCTCCCATTAGTTGTTTTACGAACATTCTCTAAACGATCTTCTTCTGGACAAACTGTGCTCCAGTCAAATCCTTCATCAGGATAGATTACTGCATATGCTCTTGACTTTTCTTTTGGTTTATCTTCAATCAACTTTGGCTCTTCTCTGCTTCGATGGTAGATTGCCTTTCGATAATAGTCATCGTTGAAAGGACGTTCACTTCCTTCAGCAACTTCAGAGTTTCTGCATTCTCTTTTGAAATGACCCTTTTGCCTACATCTGAAGCAAGTCACTTTGGATTTGTCAAATCCAAGCTTTGTTGATGCACCTCCAAGAGATTGTTTTCCGGTAATCTCCATATACCTCTGAGCTCTTCGAATACAACTAGCTAAACACCAACGGATGTCAATGAGCTCCATCTCTTCCGGATCAATCTGGTCGTAATCTTCTTTGGTCAATTCGGAGTTTCCAATTTTGCCAGCTACAAGACCTTCATATGACTCCAGAACAGATGCAAGGAAACTCATTTGCTGCTTAGCTGCATTTATGCTCATTGCAGGAGAATTCTTCTGTTTAAGAGCAATGTTGCACAGAATTTCTTCAGATTCATCAGAATTTGTCTTTGAAGATGAATGATATCCAGAATGATGACTTGTTGACGTTGTTGGTGGTTCTTTCATCTTTTCACCACTAAATGCTGTTTTTGGTGAACCAACGCCTTTATCAGAAGGCACACTGCCTTTGTAGTACAAGCCAACGTTATGTTGATGTGAAGAATCAGTCATCTTATTTTGCTTTTGTAGCTCCAGATCATGACTTTCAATCTTTTCAAACAAAGCATCAAGAGTAATTGTATCATACAAAGCATCATTTTTCAAAATAAAAACAAACGTTTGCCACTGATCAGCTCGTGGTAACGCTTCAATCACTTTATCTATAAGTTCCTCTCTTGTTTTATTTATCTCTAATCTCTCGAATTCAATTTTAAGATGACAGAATCTCTCAATCATTTGTCTCACTGTCTCTCCTTTAATATTATCAAACATATCAAATTCTTTCTTTAATAAAGCGATTTTGTTCTTTTTAATCTGTTTATCCCCCCTCAGCTTTAATTCGTAAAGCTTTAATTAGTAATGCAAAAATATCATTTCTGATTGCTGACTGGATCAATGCTATCATTCTCTGTTCAGCTCCGTATTCAGCTTTATCTTCTCTGGAAAACTTCTTGAATACAAGATCTTCGCCTTTATCATCTTTTGGTTTTTCATATCCATACTCCAAACAGAACCAACTTTCATGAGCATACGCTTTTGCCCAGTTGATGAAACGTTCTTTCCACCAGGTATAATCTTCAATGCTTTCCAGAGTTGGTGGCTTTGAGTGAGTTCCGTAAAAGTTATCGTGCTTGATGTTCTCATTGAGCACCTTAGTGATGGTTTTTGGTGTAACATTTGCAACCTCGGACGATTCGGATGTGAATGCGTTGAAAAACGTGTTGTAGAATTCCTCAGCCATGATGTAAACCTGACAGAAATCCGGCAGCACTTCGTTACAATTCTGGAATCTATGTCTCAAATGAAACAACATGTGCACCTATTTATAGTGTGATGATTTCGCTTATGTGACATGCCTTATGAGCGAAACCCCTTGTTAACCATATAAGCGAAACCACTAAGTTACATACGAGCGAAATCACAATTTATAACAATCTGACATAAATTGCTTTGTCTTCTTGTGAGGTGATGTCATTGATGATGTCATATTGATGATGTCATCATTGTATATGATGACATCATGTTGAATCATATCCGCAACGAACTGAGACTCGATATAAGATGAAGTCAACAGATGAATGCACTAACAACGACTAAAATGTTTATTTGATTGGGGGGGGGGGTTACGGAAAATTAAGGAAATATATTTAAACTAATTAATTAACTAAGATTAGACTAATATGAAAGAGAACTAAGGTTTAATTCAAATGCTATTAACGACTACCTAGGCTTGAATCCAGTTTAACTAGGAATGGATTTCTAACGGTACTATTGTGGTATGGAATCGGGATCATGAAGTACTAAACCCTAAGGTATTTCAAGCTAAGACTTCCCGACCCTTCTCAGGAAGAAACCTAGGAAACCCTACAAGGCTGTTGTGAACACCGATTGTTAGACTTCCTCTCAGTCCTCTAACGTCTCTAGAAGTGCCCTAATATGAATATCTACCTCTCAGCGCAACAGTCTAAGGTAATCCTAGATTCTAACTTGGTTTAATAGACACTGATGCAATTAGGGAACTAAGATCGACTTCTCTCAAAACCTATCTTAGCTATATAGTGCACTGACACCTAATAACTAACTCGAGCCTCTCAGCGACAAGTTAAGCAGAATACTTAATTCTAACTGTATTTTAATTATTGTTTCTAAGGTTATCAGCCGATTTACCGAAAGATCATCCGAACCTGCAAAGGCGCAAATAATCAACACAAATTCATTATGTGAAAGACATTCACCAAAACTTATGTGAAACAACAAATAATCAATAATCAACAATCAAAATTAAATACGCATACGCACCAAATTAGGTATTCTAGAATAGTTTACTTTCAAAGATCAATCCATAACAAACACTAGAAACCATTAAAAATCCAAACTTTATTAAACTATCATCTAACCTAGGTAGTAACGAAGGTTTTAGCCTGAAAACATGATTTCTAAAATAAACAAAGCAAGTTCAAAACAAAAATTCATCGTAAAAGTATCGAAACAAGAAAATAATGAAAACCGAGAGATAAGACCCGAACAATCTTCTTTCCTATGCTCCGTGCTTCAACCGAATGATTCCCGCAAGCCAAAATACTCCGAAAACCGTGAAATCTGCTCTGAAATTCGCCTAGGGTTTCTTGAATTCGTAAGTTCTTGTTAATGATGATTATCTTGGATTATATAGTAAACCCTAGAGCGTAACAAATCAGAATTTCCAGACAACCCTGTTGCCTCGCGCGATGGGTGAGAACCAACCTGGTGGCGCGACGCCACCATGCATAATTTCAGATCTTCTTGTTTAGATGTTGGCGCTACGCGACTGATGTCCCATTTAGCCGTGGCGCGACGCCACAACTGTTTTTTCATAGACTCTTGCTTAAAATTTCCAGCTCTAACTTCTAAAAACTCTTCAAATTTATTCTAACTCTTTAAAACTCATTCCAGGACTTAGTGTTTCAGCAATGTAGCTCGTTTTTGCTCCATTTCCAGCAACTTTTAGTACCACGACCTGGAAAGCGCAGATATAATCAATAGCACATAATTCTAACTAAAATTAAACTATAAATAACGGAAAATTGTACAAACTATACACGAATAAAGGATGTATTTTGCAATACATCAAATATCCCCACATTTACTCTTTTTTCGTCCTCAAAAAAGAATTATGTAACGGAATCAGAGACGAATAATCACTTGGGTCGAATATTATTTATATCTTATTAAAACCAAGGCTTGCGTTAGCCGCGATTGCGAATATACTTGTCCCTTTAAACCCGAATCCAATCCTAAGCCCTTATCATGTAAATTTAATTTAAGTGCAGTCAATCTACCTAGGGCCTCACACTAGAATCTACGGTCCACCTACTCCCACCTCAAGCTTATACGACTAAAGGAATGATCACTGGATCAATTCCCAACCGTCTTATATCAAAACCAAGAGAGTTTACAATCAAATTTTTTTTCTTTTTCCATTTTTTCTTTTCATGAGCGTAGACGATGCTTTCCCTAACCATGAGGCAATCCGGCTATAGAGTCGCTATCCTCAACTCGGATAACTTAAGCTTCGGTACTTTTTTTCTTTTCTTTGCACATTCGATTTCACACACCCTAGCGGTAATCCGGTTGTAAAGTCACTATCCCCAACCCAGACTACATAGGAATGCATTACTTTCATTTAGTTTCTAGCTCACTTTTTATTTTTCTATTTTTCTCATGATCACAAACTCTAACAGTTTTAACTTATAACGGTGCCCCTTATACTAATATCAGCAGTTTTAATTTCCCATATTTCCCAGGCGAAAACCCACTAGCAGACCGACAATTAATGTGTATTAGCTCAAAGGGACTTAAAACCAAACCCGGGCCTATCCACACATCCCTAACTAGACGCAAGCTTGATTCATTTTAATCTCATATTATTATTATTCGAACCAAAGCAAAAATTCACCTTTTTTTATCATTTTCCATTTTATTTAAGCAAACTTCTCATTTCAAAGAACATTTTTCTGATTTATCAATTTTTTTGGATTTTCAAAATTTTCAATATTTTTTTTTGTATTTTTCCAATATAAGACTCGATTATTTACATGTATCCCATCCCCACACTTAAAGATTGCATTGTCTCTAATTAAAGAATGGAAACACGACTCAAAACTACCTAAAAACAACTACTAAACTACTAACTAAATAAATAACAAACTAAATAACCAAATAAATAAATAAAATACAACAACAAAAAGGGAAACGACTTAGCTGATATGTGAGACTGTCAAAGTGCCAGTCGTTTCCACATAAGCCCTCAATTCGAAACGCGCTCAGCAAACAACTCTAACCTCGGACACGCGAGCGAAAGCGGCTATCAATCAACCTACCAATCATCAACACAAACTACCAAAACATATCAGAATATTAGTAGTTCATCAGTTCAACACATCAACCAACCCAACCTCCCTAACCAACCTATTTAACATGTATAATATCAATACAGACCAAAAGTGAGGATAAAAACAGCATAAAAGAAAAATAATCAAACAAAAGATATAGTAGTCAGCTGCTGCTCCTGCATCCTCATGCTATCCCCACACTAATCCTCATCCTGCTCACTATCCGACTCCTGACTGCTCTCCTCTTGAAATACACGAATCGAGGGAATCGGATCAAACCTCTCAGCAGTACCAGCCGAGCTACCCTGCTGCCTCGATTGGAAGAAGTCTGGGATCCCCATACTGTGTCTGCTCATGATGTATCGGAGGGCATCCTCCTGCCTATCCTGACCTGTCAAAATAAGATGCTCTAACCTTTCGAATCTCTGCTCCACATACACAGAGAACGACTCCAAGGTAAGAGGTGCAGGTGGTGGCTGTCTGCGTGGATACTAGTGTACCGGCAACTCGTGTCGATGAGGCGGCCGCTGCCTATGTGTAGGATCAATCTGAAGCATAACATCCTCTATGACAACCCGAACTTTCAAGGTTAGTGTCGCCTAGCCTCATAACTTTTAATCCGGTATTATTATTCTTTTCACGCTACGTTTTACCACACGTTGCGTTGAATGCCCGTTACTTGTACTTGTTAACTATAGCGTAAACGAATTGGATCGATTGTGGGACGAGGTCATGCATATGTTTGGGCCGCACTCTTCCTGGTTATAACTGTATTCGTTAAACGCATATGGGTTATTTAAGCCAAAAGTCGAACATGTACAATAGTGGGCCGGTTAATTGGATTCTATATTTATACACACACTGAAATATTGGTTGGGCCGGGTGAAGCCCAAGGGAGTAATTAGTTGGTTGGGGGTCGGTTACTATGGGTTATATACACACAAGGGGTTACGTAACTTATTAGAAAAACACATATTCAAACCCTACCTATTCCCTAGTCGTGTACGACAGTGGAAGACCCCCCCCTGTTCGAGACATCATTCTATTGAATCTTGTGTGCGGTTAGTAAATCTATAATTACGTTAATCCCTACTTGATGGTTTCTTTATGTGATGTTGATTAGCAAAAAGTATTATGATATGTGATCATGTATCAATCTGTATAGACTAAAGCATAATCTTAGAATTTGTTCACGAATGTTATTAGATCTGATATATATATATATATATATGGATGTGCTGTTAAACAATTGTTGTGGCTCGACATTAGTAATCTATACACAATGTGTTTATAATAATGATAGTGTGATGATGAGATTAATTGATTGTTTTAAAGATACTATGAATATAGGGGATAGGTGGAACCGATTATTTGAGTTATAGCATACTGGTTCGATGGGCCACTTACACACACGTGCACACTTCCTGAATTATTACTGGGCCGCACAACTTTAATAACGTTTCTCTCGGCCCAATACTGATGTACATTAAGAGGTCCAACATGATAATATTTTGAGTATAGTTGTCGGCCCTGATTGCATTTATTGTCAAGAGGTTTGTTCCTTATCATGTCAATTTATGACATTAGATGTCAGGTTTTCATGTGATCTTATCGTCCGAAGACATGATCATAATCAGATTTGCATGGGATTTAATATCGCGGCCTAATAGGATTAAAGATGTCAATTGTTGATATCGGCCCAGGTGAAATGGTATTGGAGGTCCAATGAAATTCAAATACAGTTAATTAAAAGTTGATTGTTTGGTCCCACTGTGATAGTTTGGCGGCAAGTATTTATGTTGTAAATATAATCTGCTTGCATGTCACTAATGCTGAATTAGAAGGATGTAATTTGAGTGCATGATAATGTGGAATTGAATGAGTTTGATAAATGTAAAAAAAAATTTAATCAATAACATACAACTGGTTGGGCTTATGAATCGGGATCATTGGGCCTGCAACTCATTTGGGCCGTGTATCCTAAGTGAATTGTGTGGTGTTGGGTTACACCATTGGACTGTGACCGAGATAATATAAGGTGAAAGGTTAACTATTTGGAGTCTGGTGAGGGTAGACTTGTAATGTGAACTATAATTAAACCAACTACTCGATTTCATGTTGATAATGAACTAGTATGCCATATAAATTACTATAGTGACTTGTATGATGATATGTGCAAGCTGTATAGGCTACTAGTGCAGTATGTGTATGGAATACGTACTTTTGTGCATGTGTCTGACTGTTATTGGTGACCACACTAGGATTTGGTTGATAAATTTGGAACGGATAGTGTAACATAACAAGTAACTAATCTTACCGAGCAAACCAAGGTGAGTTCACACTTTCCACAAGGCATGGGATTCCCAAGGGTTGGGAATGGGTAAAGGATTTAAACTAAAACTGCGTAATCTCCTGGTTTGGGGATTTCGTACACACCCTCTTTATTGAAGGGTGACAACACGTGATAAGGATATAATTGGAACCTGCGTAATCTCCTGGTTTGGGGATTACGTACACACCCTCTTTACTGAAGGGTGACAACACGGATACTAGACCAAAACTCTATCATGAAGTCCCTCCTTTTATATCGACTTAATCACCGGGCCAATGGCGAGCGGGTCATTAGTTAGATAGCGCTATTTAGGTTTGACAAGCCTCACACCGTGCCGCAGAGGACGGGCATGAACTAATGGATCTGGGCACTAGTCAATGATGATAGACATTGACGTCAGGGCACCAACTTACTTTAGTCAGTGGTCGATATGGTAACGGGTCTAGTGGTTCACATGGGGAAGCCCCCACTGATTATGGATATGGTTTGGGAAACAAAGATACTGGTTAACTCGTGGTTTACGAAACAACTTATGGTTTTCAAAACAAACTTGTAAAACTAAACAACCAACTATGAACTCACTCAACTTTGTTGTTGACTCGTTGTTACATGCCTTGCAGGCCTTTAGGTGCATGTTGGTACATGCGTCTGTCGACTTCGTCTTGTATTGAGTCTTGTACTAAGATTGTTAGATCAGGGCATGTTTTATAAGAAAATAGGATTTGAGTGTTTTTGGTAATTTCGCTTGAAAGTGGCATGCACTTTCAAACGAAATTAACATGGCTAATTTCGTTTGAAATGGACAGTGCCACTTTCAAACGAAATCACCTTGCCTATATATAGGGTCCAAACGAAATCATTTGTAACCTTCTTGTTTCCGGTACCGAAGTGCTGCCGACGTGTCTTCTGATCTGTAAACTTGTTATTTCAATAAAACAAGACAATTAAGTGTGAAACACGCTATTTTCCAAGTCAATTCATCTGTTTCCGCCTCTTGAATTGATTAGAACTCTTCTGATTGACTCGTTCACAGAACGATTCTACAAGTGGTATCAGAGCTCAGGAAGAAGAGTTCTTGCCAAAACAACCATTATTTCTGACTTCTACACCTTCTTTTCAAAATTAAACAAAATTTTACGGTCAAAATGGTCTGAATTTCACACATTATATGTGAAACAATGTTTTAATGAATCCTTGATAGTATTGGACCTTAATTCAGCCTAAAATTGGTAAAATACGTAATTCCGTTTGAAAATCAGATCGAAAAAGATGATGTCAGCAGCATTTCACACTAAATTAGCACTTGATTCCGCTTGAAATTGCTATTCTGCTTGAAAAGTACAACTAATTTCGCTTGAATGTACCTGATTTCGTTTCAAAGTGTAATTCCATTTGATAATTCCGCTTGAATCAGCTATTCCGTTTGAATAGAGGTATTCTGTTTCAAAGTGATTTCGTGTGAGAAGGTATTCCGTGTGAGATTGTATTCCGTTTGAAAGTGTGATCTCGTTTGAAAGTGATTCCGTTTGAAACTGTATTCCGTATGAAACTTGTATTTTTGTGAAACATTTTTTTGAGACATGGAAGAGGAATTCTACAATGCATTTGCTACACCAGTTGCTCCTGTTACAGCTGCTGAAACATTATACAATGAGAATGAGACAGGAACTTATCAGAAACCGCCAAAGCTTATGTACATTGAAGATTTTCAAGGATGGAAAAATCGATTTGAGAACTGGGTGCAAGCTTATAAGTTTGATGCATGGTATTCATTAGAGAAAGATTACGAGAAACCGAAAAATGAACGTGGGCTTGAAAAAGCATTTTGTGATTTTTCAGAGAATGATAAATTGAAATATACAAGTGAAAAAATGATGATCAATATTCTTCAACAAGCAATTAAAGAAGATATCTTTGTTTTACTCCAACATGAGGGTACTGCTAGATTGATTTGGACGGCATTGATTCAAAAGTTTAAAGGAAGCGCAGATATGATCAAGAACAAAAAGGCTTTGCTGAAGAAATCATTTGATATGTTTGTAGCTTTTGATCATGAAACAACAAAAATGACAATTGATAGATATTGTCACCTTGTTTTGGAAATGGGAAGGTTGGACATAAAGAAAGACGATGATGAATGGGTTGATAAACTTGCTGATGCATTACCACAGCAAAAATGGGGAACTTATTTGTTGATCCTTAAACACATGAGAAAATCTGAAAATATAAATCTGGCACAGTTTATACAGAAGATTGAAGATCAAGAGTTGGATATTCAGAAAACTGCAATCATGAAGAATCCAAATGCTCAACAAGATGTCAGTCTATACTACAGAGGAAACAAATTTGAAGTTACTCCCAGCCCAAAGATCCAAACAGGTTTCAGTGCTGATAGTTCTTCTAGAATTAAAGGTAGTACTGTGACTCAGAGTGGTGGACATTCGTCTTCGCATTCAAGCTTTGATCCAAATCATACAACTCCAAGTTCTCAACAACAGAATTCTACCAATTTGCAGTGCAATGTTACTTTAAACATTCAAAATGGTCAAAATTTGTCTCCAGAAATAGCTAAGCAACACATGGCATCACTCGTTGCTATGTTGGAATCATATGAAAGTTTGATTGCTGGCAAAATTGGAAATCCAATGCTTACAAAAGAAGATTATGACCAAATTGATGCAGAGGAACTTGAGTTGATGGATGTCAAATGGTGTATGGCTACTTCTCCGTTAGGATTTGACAAGTAGAGATGAGTTTCGGGGATTGGCTACTTCTCCATTAGGATTTGACAAGTCAAAAGTTACCTGTTTTCGTTGTAAAGGAAAGGGACACTTTAAACGAGAGTGTAAAAATCAAGAAGCAACAAGAGGATCAGAAAATAATGATTATTATCATAAATCCATTTTTCATCAGATTGAACAACAACCATCATTTTCTCATACTCTGGAAGATGGAAAGAAGAAAGCTTTACTTATTCATCAAGATGATGAAAAAGTTGCAGAGGGTTTTAGTTGGGACAAATACATCCCACCTGGTTCAGGTCTTGTTGCCAGAATTCGGGAAGAAGAACAAGTCAAATCTAGTCCGAAAAGAATACAGATTTTTCCAGATCTTGGAAGTGATGTTGATACTGATGATGAAGAAGAATACATTAAAAGAACCAGAAAATGTATAGATCCTGATAGTTTTAATTTTTTTTTTGCAGATAAAGTTGAGATGCTGAATGAGAAGAAGATTGCTAGACTGAAGAGTGAGCTGGAAGCAATAAGAAAAATAGCTGATGAAAAGGTAAAAATGGAAGCTGAATGAGTAAATGTTGAACCAGTAACGGAGAAAGTGATAGAGAAAATTGTTGAAGTTGAAAAGTTAGTTGAAGTTGAAGAACTCGTCGAAATTGAAAAAATCGTAGAGGTAGAAAAAATTGTTGAAGTTGAGAAGGTTGTCAAGGTTGAAAAGATAATTGAAGTCATTAAACCTTGTCTGAAATGTTTGGAATCTTGCAAACATAGTGAGGAAAAAGACAAGAAAATTCTTGAACTTGAAGAGGTGAAAGAGAATTTACTGTCTGATGTGAAATATGTGAAAGAGTCGTATGCTGTTTTGAACAAAACAGTTGATGGGCTGAACAAAACAAATCGAGAAGTAGATGCTGCAATGACGATGATGAGCTCAACATTAATGACAAAGCAGAAAGTCATTAATGAGTACATTGAAGATTGTGCAAAGCTAAAACAAGATTTGGAACTTGAAAAGATTGAGAGTGAAAGAATTAAACGTTTGTGGTTGAGTTATACAACATGTGATTATTTGATTGATCTTGTTTATCCTACTGTTGCAGGTCTTGAAGCATTCCAAGATAAAGAGAAAGAAACGGATACTGGTAAGAAACAAAGTGTCAAGTATAACAAGTGCCCGCCTCCGATTTGGAATAGTTATTCTCCTAGAAAGCCAAATAGGGAATGTTTAAATAAGGCTCTCAACATCAAGTTAAAGTCTGAAATCATTGATGAGTTACCAGACAATATTGATGTTACATTCATAGCGTCTGACACTGATCATGAGTCTGATTTGTTAAAGAAAGTGGTCGATCAGGTGTTGGATATGGATGATGAGTCAAAGTCGGAGTCAAAATCTGAAAGTTCGAGTTCGTCAGAAAAGAGTCCGAGTTCACCGGTTAAAAGGGTTTATAATAAAGAATTCTTGTTATCAAAATCTAATTTGAATGATGGATTAATCAAAGTGGTATATACTTTGAATGATTCAGACAAATGATATTCTGATGAGGAATTTCCAATAAGAAGTGTCAAATCTGAAATGATTAAACAAGTTTTCAAATTGACAGAAATTAATATTTCTGAAATAAAAGATTTAAATCTTCATGAAAAATCTAAAAAGTACACTTCAAGAGTTCAACAGAGATTGAATAAGAAAAAAAGGTTACAGTTCTGGTTCAGGTTATCGAAAGAAACTAAACCATAACGGTAATTTCAAAAAGAAAGGTCTTGGTTTTAATTCTTCAGAAAATTATAAAAATAAGAAAAATTATAAACCAAAAACAAAATTTGTTGCAGGAGGAAGTGCTGAAGAGGAACAAAAGAAACCATTCTGGAAACAATTAAACCAGGAGTTTGTTGTTGAAAGGAAGAAGGAGTTAGAACAAAGAGTTGAGAGAAGAACATGTTTTAAATGTCACAAAGTTGGACACATAGCATGGAATTGTTTTGAGTCCAATTATTCAAAACAGGGAGTTTCTTCTAAATCTGATTTGAGAAATAAATTTGTTGATAAAATAGAACAATTATTGAAAAAGAATAAAGTGTTTGAAAATTCGACTTCCGAAACTGGTGAAAGTTTAAAACATTTTTACAAAAGAACAATTGATTTGAATAAATAAAGATGGGTTGTAAAATCTGAGTTCTGAAAATGAATCTGATTCCATAAAATCAGAGGAGTCTTTTGTTGAGAAACAGGTTGAGAATTCCGTTCCAGAAATGAACGATGAAAACTTTTCGCCATTGACAAAAGAAAACTTGAGGTCAAAAGGTAGGTTTGAAATTTCAGATCAATTCTTTGCTGGTAAAGAAGAATTTGATGCTGATAAAGCTTTCAATGGGAAAGTTAAACATATTTTCGGAAAGATGGTTGATGGAAAAGTAAAGGGTGCAAAAGAGTTTTATCAATCAAAAAGATGGTGGGATATATGTGAATCACCCAAGGCTGATCAGGCTTGGGTGACTGCATTTTCAAACTAAAATTCTGACTTGCCGGAGCTTCCAGTTTGGTAAGTGTGAAGCAGGAATCGGCATCATTCTTGAAAAAGTTTGTTTGGTAAACCTACAAGTGGTAGTGTTCTTGAAATTGGTATATTTAAAATTTTACATGTGATTTGGTTGATAAGTGAACCTATGAATGATTGAAGAAAGTTTTCACTTTCAAGTGGTAAATCAAGGACATTAAGTTGTACTTGATTTTCTACAAGTGGTATTTGATATGAAAACAAAGTGATGATAACCCCAATCTTACAAATGGTAAAATCAACAAAACTAATTTTCCAGAAAAACCATTTGATTAAAACAAACTTAAGTGTTTTGAAATCACATTGGGAAAATAGTTTGTTGAGAGGGGGAGTTCTGATTGTTTATGCCAAGTGAATGGCGAATTAAAGCGATTTGATATCAGTTGTCACTTTACTTGTACAGTTTGTTTTCAAAGTTTCTTTAAATGATTTTGAATTTTAGGGGGAGTAAGAATTTTCAGAAAATCCAAAAACATTAGAAAATTTGAAAAAGTCAAAAACATGATAAAATAAAAAATGAGTTTTGTTGTAAAAAGAGGAAATGATAGTACATCAGTGGACATTCAAGGCATGCTAAAGAATTGGAAAATCAAATGTGATAAACGGTCTCACTGATGATATGCCAGTAGGTTTTTACACATTTAGTAGATTGTGACAAGATATAAACCTAAATTTCAAACTTGCTTATATCGTGGGGAACATCTCTCGGATATATGGGTAACCCCCGAAATCTTGTTTGAAAGGTCCCTCTTTCTGAGATACTAGGTCTTTATACTCAGTGATATCTGGGGTATTATCCCCGGACTTCTGATTTTGCGGAAGCAGTGGCCTAGTCCCCGTATAATACTTTACGCTTGCTTGAAATATAGCACCACCCTCAGTACAAAAAATGATGAAACATTGCAAAATGCTAATCATTTGCTGTTGAAGAAAAGATTCTCTAAAGGGAACCCACCAAAAGTCGAAGCCATCATCTCTCTGCTGAACGAAAGTTCTGACCTGAGCTCTCATGGCCCTCGCAATTTAACCCTTTACATATATCATCTAGGTATATTCACCTGTAAGACTGAATATTGGGATCTGGATACGGGAGTATATTCTGAGGTGGGACACGCGAATAAGTTTAAGTGCTTAAGACATTAATCTCGTATCTCGAAACAGTTGAACTTTGTGTGAAAATTTAAGTGGATCAGTATACTGACAATCTAAGTGAATCGTTTAGAACTTAAAATGTTTAAAGCTTAACGGTGCTAAGTGATTTGTCTCATAAACTGATATGATCCTCTTACACAAACTCACAAAAATATTGTTTGTATATATTTCTTTACTGCATTTCTGTTATATCAAAAATTCAAAGAGATTTTCAGAGTGTTTTAGCATAATTTTTTGAAAAATTCAAAAATATTTTAGACAACTGATGTTGAAAAGCTGATTTTCAAAATTCCAAGTGCTAAACATGAAGAACAGGTTTGGGAGTGTGTGATGAGAAATAGGGTTTGCATACAAGTGGTCATCAGAAATTAAAAAGTGTTAAATCATTCTTGATGTATTTTTCTAGTTTGTGATGATTTCTTAAAATTGTTAAATTTTAAATTTTATGAAACTTATGTTATTAGTAGAGACTGTGCAGGTTAGACATGTTTCGAATTCTAAGCAGGAGTTGAGCAAGGCTTCGATCCTGAACCTGTGAACATGTGAAAGCAAGACTACGATCCCAGCATAACTTAAGGGGGAGTTTGCTAGTTGAGAGGAGTCTGTAGATGCTAGAGCCAGTTCAGATCCTGAAGCTCACTAATTGCTGATGCTGATGAACTGAAGGAATGAAGAGATCTGATCAAGAGAATTAGAGTGAGATAAAAGCCAGGTGGAGATCCTGGATACGAAAAGAAGAGAAGATAGAGGATGCTTACTATTTTAGATATTTTGAAAGAGCCCGAAGACTGAGAAAGACTGAAGATTGTGAAGACTAGACACTGAAGACTCGTCAACATTCGAGGGGGAGTCTGTTGGTACATGCGTCTGTCGACTTCGTCTTGTATCGAGTCTTGCACTAGGATTGTTAGATCAGGGCACGTTTTACAAGAAATTAGGATTTGAGTGTTTTTGGTAATTTCGCTTGAAAGTGGCATGCACTTTCAAACGAAATTAACATGGCTAATTTCGTTTGAAATGGCCAGTGCCACTTTCAAACGAAATCACCATGCCTATATATAGGGTCCAAACGTAATCATTGGTAACCTTCTTGTTTCCGGTACCGAAGTGCTGCCGACATGTCTTCTGATCTGTAAACTTGTTATTTCAATAAAACAAGACAATTAAGTGTGAAACAAGCTGTTTTCCAAGTCAATTCATCTGTTTCTGCCTCTTGAATTGATTAGAACTCTTCTGATTGACTCGTTTGGGTCACAGAACGATTCTACAGTGCATATTGTTGGAACTTGCTGTCTGGGATGCTGGAGTGGTCATGGGTCGAGATACATGGAAACACGAGCCGAACTTAATGGCTTTCACACACTTGGTTTATGAATTTCTTAATTAATGTATTATGCTTCCGCTGAACGTTAAATAATGTTTTGTAACACTTCTATCAATAATAAATGAAAGTTTTATTTGGAATAATTGTTATGAGTTCAACATGATTGGTGGCTTGGATCCTGGTACGTCACACGCCTAACAGGGACATTCCCTAGGTGGTATTTTGGGGGTGTGACAGATTGGTATCAGAGCCATTGGATATAGTGAACTTGGTTTTATTTAAAAAGGGGAAAAACGTTTTTGTAAAACCAGACTATAACCGAACAGTTCTGAAGACGTGAATACGACCATGACACTCAGCTCCAGATTGCAAGGTTCGTCTCTCGTATACTTATTGTACTGCATAACTAGTGAACACCTACATATGATATTGCATGTGATTGCACGTTTAGCACAACAGTATGAATTCATGTATACTTGCATGTGTTATGTGACTGATAGGGTGGTATTTCCCTAAACCTTCATGACTTACGCCTCGTGATACTAATTTGTTTGCTACTCAAGTTTGAGGAACCATTTGACATGAGTTAAGAGGAGCTGAGATGAGCATATAAATCACAATACTATTGTGGGTGCACACATAATAATAATGTGGGGTGCATGTGAGTGCCAGTGAGGCTTAACAAGTGGAAAAGGGGTTCCGTTCCGTTATTTGATCGATGTGAAACATAACAAACCTATAGGGGTCATAGCAGTGATTGTCCCCTACTCGAACGTGAACTTTTCACTCCTCTCTGGATCCTTTCGAATCTCGATGCTATCGAGTATTACCAGGACACCCATCCGAACGCCTAGCGAACTGTGTAGAATGGTAGGTGCTTGTACGAACCTCCCCGAGTTGGATGTTGCAACGACAATGATTGGTCTATATATTTCCCACCTTTCTTCGTTTGCTGGAACTTAACGCATTGACGCCTTAGATCCTGAAGTGCGATCACTTCTGCAACACTCTCGTGACATATCGTGAATTACTCAGTCAACTTGCAAGAACGATGGACTTCAGCATTTGAACGACCCTAGTTACCAACAATGAACATCAGCGATTTGACTCCAATCGAATCCTTAACCCCAGTTAGCGACTCATGGGAGTCAACTTTTACGAACTAATCGGGACATAAACTATGACAATCGACCATGGTATGGAACGTGAAACTACCAGCATAAGGGAGTAGCGCCTTAGAACGTGGCACGGAATATGAAAAGATGGACCCTGTCGATGAAAGATCGTAGAGCTCCGTTTCAAACAACAGCATTGGAGGCAACAGTCACGGTAACATCAAGGTACTTGAAATGATAGCCTGCAGTATGGAAATAAAGGTGCCTACAACAAGGATTGGCCGTGGTTAAGTTAAGGGGACAACGACCAAAGGAACAACAACAGTACTTAAAATCCTTGTAATGAAAACAACAACACTGGAAATGATGCTCATGGAAGGGCATTTAGGATTGGTGTGGGTGACGCTAGGGTTGTAATAACATGGTGGCATACACGTTCTAGGTAACAAATCACTTCGTCTCTATTCTATATAACCCTGATGTTTCTTGAAACCCAACCTGTTGTCGAATGCAAACTCGACCTTGTGGAACAAGTGTTCGACATCGACCTTCTTTCTGTTGTTCTTGATAGATGTACCCTGTGAGGAGACGATTCTGCATATTCCTCTCCTTCGTGGAGGATTGTTATCTGTTCTAACACGTCAGAGTGGCGCAACGGTTAACATCGTTTCAGCAAGGAAAGCCAGGAGTGTCTACGGAGAGATTACCCCGCTATTTTAACAACTGTTATAGACGTAAGGTTAGAAAAAAAATGGATCGAGGATCCACCAGTTGTTCGTGATTACCCTCCATGTGCTGCCCGAGGAACTTCCAGGATCATCTCTACAACTGTTAGGTAGGAACTCAGTTTGACCTCACGCCAGAGGCAGATCTAACTACTCGTGCTCTCTACCGTCTTGCACCAAGAGGATTGCAGGAGCTGTTTGACCAACTACCGGAACTGTCGGACAGGAGTTTTCGCTTTAAGGAGCCCTCGCTATACCCATGAAGAGAAGCCTTTTCGTATGTGTACTGACTATCGAGACCCCAGCAAGGTGACAGTTAAGAACGGTTTGCCTCGACCACGTATTGACAACCCGTCGACCAGTTGCGAGGAACAAGCTTCCATTCGAGGATTGGCTAGTGTACGAACTATCATCAGATGGAAGTCCAAGAGGAGAATGCTCTTAGAACGGCATGTCGAATGCAATGCAGCCATTTCAACTTTGTACACCAGGATCATTGAGTTGATCAACACATCAGCAGCTTCAGGGATCGCATGAACCGACCGTATTTGTTGACGACTTTCTGAATCATGGCCAGGAGAAAGGAACACCATGGGTGGTATATGTATCCTATTTCAGCGCGTCTGTGGCTAGAGCCATTACGTGTGAAGTCTTGTTAAATGTCACATCTAGATTCGAGAAATGCATTTTGATCATGTAACCAACGGAGTGGGAATACACGTAGTTCTCGCTAGGATGCATCTTGTTAGAAACTGATTGACACCAAAGATTCCTTCAGGGATGCAGCAATTCCTTGCTTTCGCTAGATACTATCGCAGATTCATCACGGGATTTTCAAAGATCGCACCGGTTAAATCTCTTCAGTACAGCAGGGTGCTGTGTTCGTGAAAGACGAAACAGGAGGATGTTTATTCAGGTTTCGAATTCCAAATCTGCAATGCACCGAGCATCGTCGTTACCCGGGGGTGCGAGTGATTTAGTGGTATACCAGGATGGTCCGAATCAGAGTCCTAGTTACACGCCGATGCAACATGAGAAGGTGATGACTTACGTAATGAAATCACGAAGAGGAACTGCACGACACATAACCTGCGGTGGGAACCGTGGTTCTCGGATGTAAATTGGAGGCACTACTTGGACGGTACCAAATGCATTACCTAGACCGATCACAAGGGCCTACCGCATATCGATGTTTGAAAGAGCTAGAGCATGCAATGACATCGCTGGGTGGAACTTCTGAATGGGTACGACCGTGAAACTTGATCGTGCACGAACTTTGCAGCTCACTATCGACTCTAACTTACCTGATCAGACTCACTCTGTTCAAACTGGAGAACTGAAGGAAGGGGATTTTCAAGTTGAACACATGCGGGGCATGGAGAAGCAACCTTTGATAGGTCGGACAATACTTGTTACCTCATGGAACGAATGTGGGTCCCATTATTCGGCAGCTGTAGGGAACTCGTGTGGAGCAAAGCACACCGGCTTCGATATTCTAGTCGTCTGGGTTTTGATGAGAGGGATTAGGATTTATAAACCTTGTGCTGGTAATCGGGCATGAAGGCCCACCTAGCTAGGTATGGGAATGATGTTTGACATGTGGAAAAGTCAAGGTGAAGTGTTAGCAACCGGAAACACCTATATGGAAAGCGGAAACAGACTGCCATGGATTTGGTCGCTAGTCTACTTATAACTCAAAACGGAAAATATATCACCTGGATGATCGTTGATTGTCTCACGTAACCAGCACACTTCCTAGCTATCAAGGAAATGGATAATTTCTCTACCCTAGCAGACATCTACCTGAAGGAAATAGTCGCAAGGTACGAGGGTGCCAACCTCCATTATCTCTGATCGTGACCCACGATTTGCATCTGATTTGTGGCAAGCGATGCACAAATCCTTTGGCTCACGTCTAGACATGAGCACAGCATATCATCCACAGACGGATGGGCTGACTGAATGCACCATCCAAACTCTTAAAGACATGCTTCGAGCATGTGAAATCGACTTTGGCAATGGCTGGGAAAGACACCTCCCTTTAGTGGAGTTTTAGTATAACAACAGTTACCACACCAGCATTCAGGCTGCTCCGTTCGCGGCATTGTACGGATGGAAGTGCCGAACACCTCTTTATTGGGCGGAAGTTAGAAACAGCCAAATCACTGGCCCAGAACTCGTCGTAGACACAACAGGGGAGATTGCTTAGGTACACCAATGAATGGCGGCAGCTCGTGATCGTCAGAAAAGCTACGCTGATAAGCGCATGAAACCACTCGAGTTCCAGGTTGGGGATCGAGTACTACATAAAGTCTCACCTTGGAAAGGTGTAGTTCGTTTTGGTAAACGAGGCAAACTCAACCCGCGATAGGTTGAACCTTTTAGTATCACAGAGAGAATTGGCAAGATGGCCTACAGATTGAATTAACCCAAAGAACTCAGTGGAGTTCACAACGTATTCCATGTGTCGAATCTGAAAAAGTGTCTGTCAAATGAAACCCTCACAGTTCCTCTCAAGGAGCTCACCATCGATGATCAGTTGCGATTTTTCGAAGAACCAGTGGAAATCTTGGACCGGGAGGTCAAGATTCTCAAACGCACCAGGATACATATTGTTCGAGTTCGTTGAAACTCACGTCGTGGCCCAGAGTTTACCTGGGAACGAGAAGACCAAATGAAACACAAATATCCCCAGTTGTTCGAGAACAATGAAACCGCTACTGAGGCTGAAGCTACTGCGGAATTTCGGGACGAAATTCCAAACCAACGGGGGGATGATGTGACACCCCGAGAAAAACCAGGAAACCATGCAACCTAACTAGCTTCCTCAGTAACTACATGCTAGATTTCGGGATAAAATTTCTTTCAAGTTGGGGATGATGTGACAACCCGAACTTTCAAGGTTAGTGTCGCCTAGCCTCAGAACTTTTAATCCAGTATTATTATTCTTTTCACGCTACGTTTTACCACACGTTGCGTTGAATGCCCGTTACATGCAGTTGTTAACTATAGCGTAAACAAATTGGATCGATTGTGAGACGGGGTCATGCATATGTTTGGGCCACACTCTTCCTGGTTATAACTGTATTCGGTCCACGCATATGGGTTATTTAAGCCCAAAGTCGCACATGTACAATAGTGGGCCGGTTAATTGGATTCTATATTTATACACACATTGAAATATTGGTTGGGCCGGGTGAAGCCCAAGGGAGTAATTAGTTGGTTGGGGGTCGGTTACTATGGGTTATATACACACAAGGGGTTACGTAACTTATTAGAAAAACACATATTCAAACCCTACCTATTTCCTAGTGGTGTACGGCAGTGGAATTCCCCGCCCCCCCTGTTCGAGACATCATTCTATTGAATCTTGTGTGCGGTTAGTAAATCTATAATTACGTTAATCCCTACTTGATGGTTTCTTTATGTGATGTTGATTAGCAAAAAGTATTATGATATGTGATCATGTATCAATCTATATAGACTAAAGGATAATCTTAGAATTTGTTCATGAATGTTATTAGATCTGATATATGTATATATGGATGTGCTGTTAAACAATTGTTGTGGCTCGACATTAGTAATCTATACACAATGTGTTTATAATAATGATAGTGTGATGATGAGATTAATTGATTGTTTTAATTATACTATGAATATAGGGGGATAGGTGGAACATATTATTTGAGTTATAGCACACTGGTTCGATGGGCCACTTACACACACGTGCACACTTCCTGAATTATTACTGGGCCGCACAACTTTAATAACCTTTCTCTCGGCCCAATACTGATGTATATTAAAAGGTCCAACAAGATAATATTTTGAGTATAGTTGTCGGCCCTGATTGCATTTATTGTCAAGAGGTTTGTTCCTTATCATGTCAATTTATGACATTAGATGTCAGGTTTTCATGTAATCTTATCGGCCCAAGACATGATCATAATCAGATTTGCATTGGATTTAATATTGCGGCCCAATAGGATTAAAGATGTCAATTGTTGATATCGGCCCAAGTGAAATGGTATTGGAGGTCCAATGAAATTCAAATACAGTTAATTAAAAGCTGATTGTTTGGTCCCACTATGATAGTTTGGCGGCAAGTATTTATGTTGTAAATATAATCTGCTTGCATGTCACTAATGCTGAATTAGAAAGATGTAATTTGAGTGCATGATATTGTTGAATTGAATGAGTTTGATAAATGTAAAAAAAATTAATCAATAACATACAACCGGTTGGGCTTATGAATCGGGATCATTGGGCCTGCAACTCATTTGGGCCGTGTATCCTAAGTGAATTGTTTGGTGTTGGGTTACACCATTGGACTGTGACCGAGATAATATAAGGTGAAAGGTTAACTATTAGGAGTCTGGTGAGGGTAAACTTGTAATGTGAACTATAATTAAACCAACTACTCGATTTCATGTTGATAATGAACTAGTATGCCATATAAATTACTATAGTGACTTGTATGATGATATGTGCAAGCTGTGTATGCTACTAGTGCAGTATGTGTATGGAATACGTACCCTTTGTGCATGTGACTGACTGTTATTGGTGACCACTGATGCGTGTGAAGTGTGTATATAAGTTTAAGTATATTTTATCCCCTTTTACACTTTCTTTAGCCAAGTTTTAAATTTATAAAACATGATATTTACTAACACTAAACACACATATGGGCAAGTGCACCCATCGTGAGCATAGTATAGTGTTGGTAAGATACCGAGGTCGTCCAAGGACACAAGAGCTTTTAGTACCGGTTTATCCTCAACGTCTAATCAAATCAAAAATTTAGAAAAATGTTTTAAACTAAGAAAATATAAACTAACTAAAATGCTGAAAAATAAAAATAAAAGAAAAACAGATAGACAAGACGAATCACTTGGCTCCGACTCGTGTTTAGTGTAACCTTTGATTATTTCCGCACTTTTGCACTATTTAAGATATTATCTTAGTTATTGTAGTAGGCCCCTCTTTTGAAGGTGATGTTACCCTCAACCCAGTAGTTTGAGTCAGCAAGGAAACAATCCTAAAGGGTCGGATTATTGAAAGATAATTAATTAAGTTATTAATGCATAATGTGGTAGGCCCCTCTTTTGAAGGTGACGTTACCCTCGGCTAAGTAGTCTGAGTCAGCAGGGATACAGTCTTAAGTAGCCGGGTTAAAGTATTAATAGTAGTTTAACTTATGAGGGGATCAAAGAGTTTGGACCCCCGCCATCCAATACCGTTAAGTATTGAAGGAGGTCCTACTAAATTTGACCCAGGTCCTTTGCAGGATCTATACACTGAACAATGGCAAGACTCTTACCAAACCGTTCCCTTAACCCCCGACCAGGTAGCCAACATACCTCCATATAAACCGTGGAGATATGAATGGTGAAAATCTTTTATTTTATATAGACAATAAAATAATGCCAAGACACCACGGACAAACGATAAGGAAGAATCACCTTCAACATAAGAAACTAGTTATTAAAGTCATTGATACATAACCAATTAAAAAGTGCGAAAAGATTAAAAATAAAAAGTATTACACTAGACACTTTGTCTTCACCAAGTGATGTAAGAGACTTAGGCAAACATGGCCTTGATTGTCAAGAACTCTTACGATCAATCTTGGATCCAGAGACGACTCACACACTCTATAATGGACAATGGATGATGGTGGTGGATGATGGTGTTATGGTGGTGGTGGGTGAAATGTGAGAAAGGTGGTGTGCCAAGGGATGGTTTGAGCTTGAGCCAAGCACTCCTATTTATAGGCTGAACAGAAGCTTGGGCACGGCCCCGTGTCCAGTGGGCACGACCCCGTGTCCACATCCTTCTCTGTCTTCATTAATTGCTCCTGTCTTTATTAGTTGACCACGGCCCCGTGTCCGCTGGGCACGACCCCGTGTGCAGAAGCATATCTGTACTATCAAGATTTGCCTGGATTCTGCGAATCTTATAGTTGACCACGACCCCGTGTCCGCTGAGCACGGCCCCGTGGTGGGCGATGGAAGCTTCTACAACTTTGTCTTTTATGCTGATACTTGGGCACGCCCCCGTGCTCATTGAGCACAGGGTGTGTTCAGCCTCCTGTTTTCTTGTTTTACTTGGGAAGATGCTGTCGTGGGGTCGGGCATGTCACGTTTATTCCTTTGATTCTTTTGTTAATTTGAGCTCATTTAATCCTGAAAATACAAAAGGAAGACAAAAGCACACTTTTTCCAACATTAGTACTAAAAAGGGTTAGTTTTATGCCACAATTGATGTAATTTATATGTTGCATTTTGCACACATCAAATACCCCCCACACTTGAATCTTTGCTTGTCCTCAAGCAAAACTCTTTATAATGTGGCTATACACTCCCAAATGGAATGGGTAGAAGAGAAGGTTTTTGGGCTTGTCATAGAGTGTCGGGATTTCCAAGATTCTTTATTTAGTTTTATTTTTATTTTTTTATAATCCTATTCGTCATGATTAATTTAAAACTTTTCATAAGATAAATTAATTATTAGGGCATAACATGCCTCTTTAAAATTCTATTTATATACAAGTTCACATACCTCACGGGGAATCACTCAACACTCGGCCGAAGATGTATTTTAGTGAATCACTCGAGAGCGGCATGGAACTTACTCCTACCATAGGCTTGCCAGGCAATCAATCCTCCTCCTTTTTAACTATATACCTTTGTAAAAATCAAGAGGACTTTTGGGTGAAGGGTTAGGCTTGGGTTAAAGGTAGGTGGTTGGGTTAGTGGTTAGTGGTTAGTAGAAAAAGGCGAAAAAGCGTAAAAAGCGTCGGTTTTCGAAAGACTTTTTTATTTTTGCAATGTTTATTTTGATGAAGCTATTATTCAAACAAAGTTATTTTTGATAAACTTGTTTGTTTATTTCTTTTGCTTCATCAACAAAACATAAAAAAATTTATTTTATTTTATTATTATTTTTTTTTTCAAAGTCAAACGAAAAACCGAGCTTATTGCTAAAATAAAGGGTTAAAAATAAAAAAAGGTTTTGGTGGGTGAAAGGGTGTTTGGTTTGGGTTAAGAAATGAAAAGGTTTAGGCTCGAAGGGGTTAATTAGGGGGATTTTGGGTAGGTGGTAAAGAAAAAGGAAAATAATGGTGTAGAAATAAAAAGGGTTAGTCCTAATGCCTCCATCATTTACTTACTCGGGTTTAAGTTGGTAAGGACCGGGAATGTATCGTCGTGGCAAGTTCTAGAGTCGTAAGAACCAAACGGCTATTCACACAAGAAACGAAAAATGAGCATTTAATTTAAAGATATGTATTTGTATGCTCAATAAAGGCTCAAAACTCACTTTTGTGGGAATGGGTTTTTTATGTGATCAAGTATATATAATTAAATTTTAACTAAGCTTGTCATGCCTTTTCATAATTTTCTTATGTTGGTTCTTTTTATCACGACGCTATCGGTTGTAAATTTATAAAAATGTAACCTTTTTAGAACTTGAATTTCCCGAGTTAAACCTAGACAAGTAAAGAAAAATGAAATTTTTTTTTGAAAAAAATTTGGGGTGATTAGCAGTTCCAATAGAGTTTTGTGTAAGGCTTGTAATTAGGACTTGCAAGATTCAAGGTTTTAGCATCCCCCCCACACTTAAATTACACATTGTCCTCAATGTGTCCCAAAAATAAGTTTTTAGGTTGATTGAATGTGTAAAAAGGTGTGAAAAAGCAAAAATTTGTGTTACTGGGCCCATGGACACTGCCCCGTGTCTGATGGACACGACCCCGTGTTCAGGTGCAAGTAACGAAAACTTACAGAAGGTGGACACAGGGGGCGTGTCGGCTGGACATGACCCCGTGTCTGTCAAAAGTCTGCATATTTAGACAAACAGCAGGTCTGGGGTAGTGGGCACGGGGGCGTGTCGGCTGGACACGACCCCGTGTAGACAGTCTGCAAGGTTGAGAAACAGGTTTCTGGTTCTGGTTTTCCTGTCCCGGCTTTAGTAACACTAAGGTTTAGTGCTCTAAGCCTCGTATGTACCTGTTTTATCAATAAACACTACGCCAAAACATAGCAAACATCCTAAATTACCAATGTTTAACATCCCATCCATCACAAAGTTAGAAAGAAAAACAAATGCAGAAAATAAAAGAGTTAAAGGAAAGTAAATTGTTCGACACACGGCACGCAGGCCGGAAATTGTTCAACATAAAAGGGGGGTTAACCTGTAAGATCACCAACCAACCGCTTCTTCCTCCTCTCCTCCCTCCTAGTCCATGTCCTCGTCCTCATCATCATCATCTCCACCGTGCCCCGCAATGTACTCCCGGATATTTCCAATATCATCTTGGATATCGGATATGTTTCTCTCGATCGCTCCAACCCAGTTGTACGTGTTGCTTGCCATATTATACGTGTTCCTGGTGCACATGAGGTTTTCCTGCAATAAATCATGTAAACTTTGGAAGTTAGGAAAACCGCCTCCTGAGGAGGATTGGCCCAGATCACCGTGGGGCTGGTACTGGTACTGATGATTTTGTGGAGCGTGAAGGACAAGTGCCTCTTGCGGGTTCCATGCATGCCCTTGCATCCTTTGGAAGCTAACCGTCCCGTCTTCAGCCTCATAAATTAGGTTCATTGAGCGGCAAATATGTATATCTACCCTTCCCGACCATGGGCTCCTTTCGAATGACCTAGGTATGTTGGTGAAGTGCTTGAAAAGACGGTATACCCATCCTCCAAAGAAGATAGGCGTTGGTGAAGTAGCAAGCCGGTTCAGATGCATGTTACGGAGCATGAGGAACGGAACATCGAGGTGTCTGAGGTTATAGATGCAATGGAGGACAACCAAATCTCTTAACCCAACAACGCCACGGCTATCATGCCTTTGGCTAAGAGAGTAGCCGAGGAGCCTATGGATGTATCGGTAGAGCAGATCCCTCAACTTAGTGCTCTTAGTGCTGCTCGGATTGTTGTGCCCTTTACCAATTTGAGCCCACGCGGCTTGGCGATTGTTTTCATCGATCTCTCGCATCCCTCTGGTATTTTCCTCGTTGCCCGCATCTTCCTCCGCATACAACCCAACATCGGAATGCTACCCCATCATTGTCAAATGGGTCGAACCTTGAGTTAAACGTGAAGGTGCTATAGAATTCCAAAGTGCAATCGTGGACGGAACGAAGTCGAGTTGTTAAAGCGACTCTTAATGGGCCGGTGACAAGGTTGTTGAAGCGGTCGAGTTGGTTCACCAATGCTAACAAATCCACGCATGCTTGTCTTGGGTACTCCTCCGGTCTTGTTTGAAGTACTTCGTATCTAGCCCTAGCATCGAGCTCATTTGCGTTAAACCTCTTGAACTTCCTAGACATCTGAAAGAATACACCAAAAGTTAGCACGGAACAGTAGAATTTTCGGACAAAACTACAAACAGCGTGCTGGACACGACCCCGTGTTCAGCGGACACAGCCCCATGTCCAGGCGTCTGTTACTCAAAAACATCATTTTTCGACCCGGTATCAAAAACTTGAAAATTTTTGGTCCAATAGGTGCGGTTTCCCCCGAAAATGAAACCCCAAGTGCCGTTTTTCCCAAAACAACCCGTTTACCCATTCAATTTTATCCTTTTCGGTTCAAAAACAAGGGTTTGAGGTTTTTTGTGAGAAATCGGGCGAATCTTTGAACAATACAAGTGGATTTACTTCCTATAACACTAATGGTAAATCGGGCGAATCTTTGAACAATACAACTAAATGCTAACAGATTAAAGCAAAAATTTGAGGTTCGATCCGGGTGTAGTTCAAGAACCCTAGATTTTCCCCAAATTTTTGAAGTTTTAACTACATGCAAATGCTAAATCTAACTACTGATGGTGATAGAATCATACCTTGATGTTGTTAGAATGATAGGAGACGTCGAAAATCTGCGGAAAATCGCCTGGAACCAGAGCATTTTCGGGGAAACGGGGCGTGTGGAATGAAGTAACTGTTATGAAAAAGGGGTTTTATCCTGACAGTCGCACGGCCTTGTGCCGAGCAAAGTTTTGAATTTTTTTTTAGTGCTCGTGTGAGTGCCCTTGTTTCCCAAAAACTTTGGTTAGAAAACTTACCGATTTAGATGTCGTCCCAATCGTTCGTAACTTAACAGGTATGATGTTGATGCTTTCATTCTTCGACCGTTTGAAGCGAGATCTCTTCCTCTTCATCCTCAATGAACCCTTGATAGAGTTTCAGCCATTGGCCATTGACTTTGAATGGAATTCCATTCCGAGATTTAATTTCTACTGCACCGTGTGGGAAAATATGGGTGATGGAAAAAGGTCCTGACCACCTAGACTTTAATTTACCAGGAAACAATCGAAGTCGTGAATTAAACAAAAGAACTAGATCTCCCACTCGAAATTCATTAGGTTTAATATGTTTGTCATGCAAGTTTTTCATTCTTTCCTTGTAAATTTTTGAGTTTAAGTATGCATAATTCCTAAGCTCGTCTAATTCATTTAATTGACAAAATCGATTTTTACCAGCAAATTCTAAATCTAAGTTTACATTTTTAATTGCCCAGTAGGCTTTGTGTGCAATTTCTACTGGTAAGTGACAACTTTTTCCATTGACTAGCTTATATGGGGTTGTACCTATTGTTGTTTTATAAGCAGTTCGAAAAGCCCATAAAGCATCATCTAATTTATCTGCTCATTCCTTTTTATTTAACCCTACGGTTTTTTCGAGTATTCGTTTTAAACCTCTATTAGTCACTTCGGCTTGTCCGTTTGTTTGAGGGTGATATGTTGTTGAGACCCGGTGATAGACCCCATATCTTGTTAAAAAAATTTCAAGTTGATGGTTGCAAAAATGGGTACCTCTATCACAAATTAATGCTTTAGGTGTGCCAAAACGAGAGAATAATTTCTTCAGAAATCTTACCACGACTCTTCCATCATTGGTTGGAAGTGCCTCGGCCTCGGCCCATTTAGACAAGTAGTCTACTGCCACAAGTGTATATTTGTTTCCTTTTGACGGTGGGAAAGGTCCCATAAAGTCGAGTCGCCACACATCAAAAATTTCACAAACGAGAATGCCATTTTGTGGCATTTCGTTTTTGGAGGAAATATTACCTGTTCTTTGGCAAGCATCGCAAGTCTTGACAAGACTTTGGGCGTCTTTGTATATGGTTGGCCAATAAAATCCTGAATCAAATACCTTTCGTGCGGTACTCGCAGCACCATGATGTCCTCCATATGGACCTTCGTGACAATGGCGGAGAATTCTTCGTGCTTCACTACCATGTACGCATCGTCGGATGAGTTGGTCGGCACACATTTTGAAAAGATATGGATCTTCCCAAAAATAGTGTTTCACATTGGCAAAGAATTTTTTTCTTTGATGATGTTGCCAACCCTTAGCGACTATACCGCTAGCTAGGTAGTTAGCATAGTCGGCGTACCATGGTTCTTCCTTGTATTCCACCATTTCTAGGGGCTCCGTTGGAAATTTTTCGTTGATTTGCTCGTCCCTGGTTGCCTCCATAGCTGGGTCTTCTAAGCGTGAAAGATGATCTGCTGCGGTGTTTTCTGCTCCTCTTTTATCTTTGATTTCAATATCAAATTCTTGGAGGAGTAGAATCCACCGAATCAAACGTGGTTTTGCGTCCTGCTTTTTGAAGAGATATCAAATGGCTGCATGATCTGTATAGACTATAGTTTTAGAAAGAACAAGATAAGAACGAAATTTATCAAAAGCAAATACCACAGCTAGTAATTCTTTTTCAGTTGTTGGGTAATTTTCTTGTGCATCGTTAAGTGTTTTACTAGCGTAATAAATTGCGTGGAAATGCTTTTCTTTTCTTTGTCCCAAGACAGCTCCAACTGCAAAGTCACTTGCATCACACATGATTTCGAAAGGAAATTTCCAATCAGGTGCTATCATGATAGGTGCGTTGACTAGCATTTCCTTTAAGGTTAGAAATGCTTGATTGCAATCCTTGTCAAAGATGAAAGGGGCATCTTTTTCAAGTAATTTTGTTAGAGGCCTTGAAATTTTAGAAAAGTCTTTGATAAATCGCCTATAAAATCCGGCATGCCCTAGGAAACTTCTGATAGCTCTAACGGAGGATGGGGGCGGTAGTCGAGAAATGGTATCTATTTTGGCTCGATCCACCTCCATTCCTTCGCTTGAGATTTTGTGACCGAGTACTATTCCCTCCGTTACCATGAAATGGCATTTTTCCCAGTTAAGGGCGAGGTTAGTTTCCTCACATCGGGATAGCATTCGTTCAAGGTTATCGAGGCATTGGTCGTATGAATCCCCAAAGATAGAAAAGTCATCCATGAAGACTTCCATTGTTTTTTCTATCATGTCGTGGAAGATGGATACCATGCAACGTTGGAATGTTGCGGGGGCATTACATAGACCAAACGGCATGCGTCGATAAGAAAAAGTTCCATAGGGGCATGTGAAGGTTTTCTTTTCTTGGTCTTCGGGTGCTATCGGGATTTGAAAGTAACCTGAAAAACCATCCAAGAAACAATAAAATTTATGAACGGATAATCTTTCTAACATCTGATCAATGAAGGGTAAAGGAAAGTGATCTTTTCTTGTCGCTTCATTTAATTGTCTATAATCTATACATACTCTCCATCCTGTGACGGTTCTCGTTGGTATTAGTTCATTCTTTTCATTTGTTATTACCGTCATACCTCCTTTCTTTGGAACTACTTGGACGAGACTTACCCAAGGACTATCGGAGATAGGATAAATAAGTCCGGCGTCAAGTAATTTGATGACTTCGTTTTTAACCACTTCTTGAACATTTGGATTTACTCGACGTTGTGGTTGTATTACCGATTTGTAATCATCATTCATTAAAATTTTGTGCGTGCACATGGAAGGACTTATTCCTTTTATGTCTACAAGTTTCCAAGCGATCGCATTTTTATGTTTTTTCAAAAGACTAATTAATTTTTCTTTTTCTAAACTATCTAATTTAGATGAAATAATTACAGGTAATTTACCATCTTTGTCTAGAAAAGCATATTCCAAACCTTTTGGAAGTTCTTTGAGCTCAAGAGGTGGGTCTTTAGGAGACTCCTTATTTGGTTGCTCATTTTGATCAAGAACCTTAAAAGTTTGTTCTATGGCGACCTCTTCTTCAACAAAGTGGTCAAACTTTTCACTTGTATCGGGTGGTTCATCTTCATCTTCAATTAGGGGGTCATTATTGCCGAATGGATATTTCATTGACCGCTCAAGGTCGACACTCTTTTTAAATGCCCCTAATTGAAGAGGTAGATTGTTGTACTTCCGGTTTTTCAAAGCTTCATGAGTTTTTACAAATGGTCGTCCCAACACTAGAGGAGCGTCATCGAGGATGACAAAGTCGGTGGGGACTACCATTTGATTTGTTTGAACCAAGACATCCTCAACTACACCGGTTGATTTTATTACCTTCCGATTAGATAGAAAAATGGGTATTTGAAGTGGAGAAAAATCACTAATACTTAATTTTTCGAAAATGTAGTTAGGCATTATGTTAACACAAAGATCTTTATCGATTGTAACATTACTAATAAATGAATTTTGAAAGAAACATGGAACCGGTGTAATGTTAATTTCAAATGGGTCTTCTTTTATTAGTGAGGTTTGATCAATAGTTAACTTAACACTTACCGTTTCGTCAATTTTAGTGTTAGTGTTTAACTCTTTTAAAAACTTAGCATGAGTTGGAACTAAACAATGATTTTCAAAAGAAGGTGACAAGAGATTAATTTCTTCAAAATTAGACTCTTCTTGTATTTTAGCGTTGTCGGACTCACCTTTTCGTTGTTTAACTCATGTGTCGGTTTCTCACTTGTTTGTTCTTCCATTTTTACACTTTCAGTTATCTCTTCTTTATTTAATTCTTCTCTTGCGCGGGACTCCTCTTCCCTTGCGCGAGATTCTTTTATATAGCGATCGATAACTCTAAGGTGTTCTAATATCCTATCGGTCACTTCGGTTATAGAAAAAGGATCGGGATTTTCAAAGCTTGAATCCGGTTGTTCGATCCTTTGTTCCTCATAATACCCATATGAAGTAGATGGTTCACACCATTGTTCTTCATTGTAAGCATATGATGGATAAGGGTCGTAATTTTGTTCTTCATAATACTCATATGAGGTGGGTTGTTCACGCCATGGTTCCTCATAATAAGCATACGAAGGTGGTGGCTCATATCTCGGTTCCTCAAAGTATGAGTAAGAAGGCTCATACCTTGGTTCATCAAAATATGAGTATGAGGGAGGAGGTTCATACCTTTGGTCTTCAAAGGATGTGTATGAAGTTGATGGCTCGTACCTGGGCTCCTCATAGTAGGTATATGAATTGGATGGTTGATGTGAGTGACAATATTGAACCGAGTGCGGGTTACTCCTATAATCATCCTCCTCATAGGTGTAGATGTAACCTCCTGAGTATTGATCCATAAGAATCACTCAGCAGACCACAACCAAGTCTCGAGATCAGAAAACAAAAAATAAAAACGAAAACAGAGGCTGCACACGGCCCCGTGTTCAGTGGACACGGCCCCGTGTTCAGTGGACACGGCCCCCTGTACAGAATCTGTATCTGGGCGTTTTAATTAAAGTTACCGATTGCGTTGAGCACGAGGCGTGTTCAGTGAGCACGGCCCGTGTTCAAGCTACTGTTACTGGGTGTTTTATGATAATGTGCAGCACGGCCCCGTGTTCAGTGAACACGGCCCGTGTTCAAGTTACTGTAAATGCAAAACTAAACTAAAATGCAGAAAAATGTGCGCGCGTTTTGAAAAGGTTTTGGAAAACTGATTAGGCCATCAATTTTAAGCTTTCTTAAAATCCTTGTGTCCCCGGCAACGGCGCCAAAAATGTGCGCACGTGTGAAGTGTGTATATAAGTTTAAGTATATTTTAAGCCCTTTTACACTTTCTTTAGCCAAGTTTTAAATTTATAAAACACGATATTTACTAACACTAGACACACATATGGGCAAGTGCACCCATCGTGAGCGTAGTATAGTGTTGGTAAGATACGGAGGTCGTCCGAGGACACAAGAGCTTTTAGTACCGGTTTATTCTCAACGTCTAATCAAATCAAAAATTTAGAAAAAAATGTTTTAAACTAAGAAAATGAAAACTAACTAAAATGCTGAAAAATAAAAATAAAAGAAAAACAGATAGACAAGATGAATCACTTGGCTCCGGCTCGTGTTTAGTGTAACCTTTGATTATTTCCGCACTTTTGCACTATTTAAGAGATTATCTTAGTTATTGTAGTAGGCCCCTCTTTTGAAGGTGACGTTACCCTCAACCCAGTAGTTTGAGTCAGCAAGGATACAATCCTAAAGGGTCGGATTATTGAAAGATAATTAATTAAGTTATTAATGCATAATGTGGTAGGCCCCTCTTTTGAAGGTGACGTTACCCTCGGCTAATGAGTCAGCAGGGATACAGTCCTAAGTAGCCGGGTTATAGTATTAATAGTAGTTTAACTTATGAGGGGATCAAAGAGTTTGGACCCCCGCCATCCAATACCGTTAAGTATTCAAGGAGGTCCTACTAAATTTGACCCAGGTCCTTTGTAGGATCTGTACACTGAACAATGGCAAGACTCTTACGAAACCGTTCCCTTAACCCCCGACCAGGTAGCCAACATACCTCCATATAGACCGTGGAGATATGAATGGTGAAAATCTTTTATTTTATATAGACAGTAAAATAATGCCAAGACACCACGAACAAACGATACGGAAGAATCACCTTCAACATAAGAAACTAGTTATTAAAGTCATTAATACATAACCAATTAAAAAGTGCGAAAAGATTAAAAATAAAAAAGTATTACACTAGACAATTTGTCTTCACCAAGTGATATAAGAGACTTAGGCAAACATGGCCTTGATTGTCAAGAACTCTTACGATCAATCTTGGATCCCAAGACGACTCACACACTCTATGATGGACAATGGATGATGGTGGTGGATGATGGTGTTATGGTGGTGGTGGGTGGTGGGTGAAATGTGAGAGAGGTGGTGTGCCAAGGGATGGTTTGAGCTTAAGCCAAGCACTCTTATTTATAGGCTGAACAGAAGCTCGGGCACGGCCCCGTGTCCACATCCTTCTCTGTCTTCATTAATTGCTCTTGTCTTTATTAGTTGACCACGCCCCGTGTCCGCTGGGCATGACCCCGTGTGCAGAAGCATATCTGTACTATCAAGATTTTCCTGGATTCTGTGAATCTTATAGTTGACCACGACCCCGTGTCCGCTGAGCACGGCCCCGTGGTGGGCGATGGAAGCTTCTACAACTTTGTCTTTTATGCTGATACTTGGGCACGCCCCCGTACTCATTGAGCACGGGGCGTGTTCAGCCTCCCGTTTTCTTGTTTTGCTTGGGAAGAAGCTTTCGTGGGGTCGGGCATGTCACGTTTGTTCCTTTTCTTGTATTTATGTTAGATTTAGCTGCCTTTTTGCTTCTTTTGTTAATTTGAGCTCATTTAATCCCAAAAATACAAAAGGAAGACAAAAGCACACTTTTTCCAACATTAGTACTAAAAAAGGGTTAGTTTTATGCCACAATTGATGTAATTTATATGTTGCATTTTGCACACATCACCACACTAGGATTTGGTCGATAAATTTGGAACGGATAGTGTAACATAACAAGTAACTAATCTTATCGAGCAAACCAAGGTGAGTTCACACTTTCCACAAGGCATGGGATTCCCAAGGGTTGGGAATGGGTAAAGGATTTAAACTAAATCTGCGTAATCTCCTGGTTTGGGGATTTCGTAGACACCCTCTTTTTTGAAGAGTGACAACACGTGATAAGGATATAATTGGAACCTGCGTAATCTACTGGTTTGGGGATTACGTACACACCCTCTTTACTGAAGGGTGACAACACGGATACTAGACCAAAATCTCTATCATGAAGTCCCCCCTTTTATATCGACTTAATCATCGGGTCAATGGTGAGCGGGTCATTAGTTAGATAGCGCTATTTAGGTTTGACAAGCCTCACACCGTGTCGCAGAGGACGGGCGTGAACTAATGGATCTGGGCACTAGTCAATGATGATAGACATTGACGTCAGGGCACCAACTTACTTTAGTCAGTGGTCGATATGGTAACGGGTCTAGTGGTTCACATGGGGAAGCCCCCACTGATTATGGATATGGTTTGGGAAACAAAGATACTGGTTAACTCGTGGTTTACGAAACAACTTATGGTTTTCAAAACAAACTTGTAAAACTAAACAACCAACTGTGAATTCGTTCAACTTTGTTGTTGACTCGTTGTTACATGCCTTGCAGGCCTCTAGGTGAATATTGTTGGAACTTGCTGTCTGGGATGCTGGAGTGGTCATGGGTCGAGATACATTGAAACACGAGCCGAACTTAATGACTTTCACACACATGGTTTATGAATTTCTTAATTAATGTATTATGCTTCCGCTGAACGTTAAATAATGTTTTGTAACACTTCTGGCAATACTAAATGAAAGTTTTATTTGGAATAAATGTTATGAGTTCAACATGATTGGTGGCTTGGATCCTGGTACGTCACATGCCTAACAGGGACATTCCCTAGTTGGTATTTTGGGGGTGTGATATCCTCAGCCGGATGTCCCTCTGGCGGCTGCACCTGTGGACCCTGACTGATCGGCTCCCAGCCGTAAGGCTCCTGCCATGACACTATGCCTGCCTGCTGCAGCTCCTTCAACCCAAACGTCATCGTCTTGGGCCCCTCGTGTAGAAATTCTGGGAGATATTTTTCAAACACCCCCAAACTTCTTGCAATCCTAGTAATATAGGGGCCCATATCCAAACCAGCTCGAGGAACACCTCGTCGACCCCTACTAAAAGAATTTGCTAAGACCGTAGCCAGATTCATTTCCCTGTTCTGTACCCGACACATCAGAATAAACAGCTCAATCCAATTCGCTTTGTTTTCCCCCGACTTCCTATCCACCAACGTCGTAGATAAGATCTTCAACACATTCCTATAAATCGGGTTGCGAACCGAAGTGATCAGGTTCGTGGTCATGAACGGGTGATCAGAAATCGTACTCCAGAACTCTTTCAACTCAGTCGAACCAACACTATAATCCCTGTGCTTAGAATAAGCACCCCGCAAACAAGTAACAAACTCCGGCCTCTACACCTCCTCCTCAGTATACAACCCCGAAACTACATCAAACCTTGCTATATTCATCTCATACACTTGCCTACCTAAACTGAATGACACAGTTGTGTCCTGCTCGAACTTTCCCTCCTTATGCAACCACGTGCTGTGAAACTCCAGCACAAGCTCTTCATATTGAGGCTCTGTACATTCCAACGCATCAATCAACCTGTGACCCAAAAGATCAATCACCTCTTGCTTCGAGCCTATCTCACTCAACCACAGCCAATCTATAACTCGGTGATGAAGTAAATCGGTATTCTCCAGTTTATCATATTTATTCCATTCTGCTGTACTCGGCTCAAACTTCAAAATCGGATGATCAGCTCTATGTGTTTTCCTATTCGGAATAAAATTAAAAGCAGATTGATACTCGATTTTTCTCAGTTTAGGATCATCGGAAGCTATCTGAATGATCGGTGTTTCCTGTGGGACCTGGTCCTGCTGAGGCGGATCCTGTTGTGGTGCCGACTGACCCGCTCCCGTCTTCCGTGACCTACCTCGACGAGAACTACTAGCCATGCCTGCAAAACAAGTATAATCAAGACAAAACAGGCAAACCATTAGTAATAACAAACTATTTTTGGTATTTTTCATTTTTATAATTTTTTTTTTGAATTTTTTGAAATTTTTATTTTTTTCGAAAAAGAAAGATTAGCGGTATAACATTTCATTCGCGGCTAAAACAAACGGGCTACCTTTTTACAATTTCTAAGTGATAGTTAAACTCTCCCGAATGGAGATTGAGTACGGGAAAATTTAAACCACTTGTACGTGCAAGTAAACCCAAACAATGACACTAAGACTAACTACGAGTAAAACTAGGCTAAAACGACTCTAAAACGACATAAAGACACTAACTAGACTCAATGTACACTACCCCCCTCGCCACTTTTAAATGTCCCAATTAAGAGCCAAAGTGCCGAACAATGGCATTGAAGTCCAATCCGCTTAAAAATCATTTGCTTTTTAGTAGTTTTAAAACAAATTTAGCGTCGAAAAACTCCGCCTAGTTAAAGGAGGTTTCTTTCGAACGCAAAAATTCAGTTTTTTTTAACTTTAATGCGCAAGATCGGAACTTCATTTGCCCATCTACCATACCAAACCAATCCATAATCCAAACATTCAAAATCAACACCAACCCGACAAACCTACCCAATACCAAATTTGAGTGTAAACCAATGAATCCCCACACTCAAATTTTCAATCTCTACACTAAAATCTGTCAAACATGGTAACCATATCCCAACCCGAGCCATCCGCAATCCTACAAAAACCAACTACAAGACGAAGACTACTTAACCGACCCTCATAAAGACACCAAACTAAACCGACGAAACCATAATAACCCAAGACTTGACTACTCGACACCACGAGACCTGACGGACCCTACAAACGTAGACCACAAAAACAACTATAACAAACTAAACTCAACTGACTCGAGACGAATCCAACATCAAACTCAATACTAACTCAAACAAAGACTCACACCCCTATTCTTACGGACCCGACAAACCTACGACTCGACTGACCAATAACGAACATCACAAAGCAAGAGAAGACTGTGATCAGCAAAAATAAGAGAATAATGCGAGAAACATACCTGAGTAGCTGCAAATCAAAAGAAAAATTGAAACTTTTCGTGATATGAAGGTCCCTAATCGGATCGATACGACAGATGGATGGTAAATATTTCATGGGGGTTTTGTTTGGGTTGAAATTCCGGTCATAAGGTGGAATTTCGGGATAAAATGTTGGGATTTCATGTAGTTATGGAGGTTTAATGGAGGTTTTAGGGTGGGTGGGGTTATCGGCGGTGTATAAGGAGGAAGAAAGGGTTTGGGGTGTTTGGGGATGACTGGTGAGTCAAAAGGTTTTTTTTCGATTTTTTAGATGCTCGCGTCGCGCGACGATAAGGGTGGTGAGCCGTGGCGTAGCGCCACGGCTGGGTTCAGCGAATAGTGTCATTATTTGGGGGTTCAAACTGGTTAAAAGGGTTCAAATAAGGTTTTTATTGACCCCAATGGTGGCGCTGCGCCACAGGTGGTGCATATGTTGGTGGCGTGACGCGACGGTTAATTTTCAACAGAAGGTTTCATGAATTTTTGAGTTTTTTGCCTTAGAAAATTTTCTAACTTTTACAAAACCTTCCCCAAACCATCCCAATTTTTTTTTCTAGGTATGGGACTTACCTGCGATGACATTTTCGTTGCATATTCAGCTCTTTAATGGTACGTTTCCTGCAAATTTTCTCAAACACACAAAACACCAACACGAAAAACTACGAGAAACACGAAAAATAACGAAATTTACAAACGGTACATACTCTACAAACGAAGCTTTTCGTAACTCACTGTTCGGTGAAGGTGGGTGGGTCCTCTAGAGGAATTTCTTCCTCCTCCGTAGTATCAATGGGACCTCCCAAGTAGTGCTTCAATCTATGACCGTTTACCTTCCACACACCTTTATCGATTTCGTCATATAACTCTACGGTACTGTATGGAAACACCTCCTTTACCACATACAGTTCGGTCCATCTCGATTCTAACTTTCCCGCTATCAATTTCAATCTTGAATTGAATAAGAGAACTCTATCATCTACCTTAAACTCCTTTAATCTTCGCAACCTCCTATCATGCAACGCCTTAGTCTTTTCCTTGATACTCCAAGATCGTTCATAGGCGGCATCCCTCAAAGCTTCCAACTCATGGATTTGGAAAAACCTTCTTCTTGCGGCTTTGGTAAGGTCGAGGTTAACGGTTTTCAATGCCCACAAAGCTCTATGTTCTAACTCTACCGGAAGATGGCAAGCTTTTCCATACACAACCAGGAAGGGTGTCGTTCCTAACGGTGTTTTGTAGGCGGTGCGGAATGCCCACAAAGCGTTATCGAGCTTTTCCGACCAATCATTTCTACTTTTTCCTACCGTTTTCTCTAAGATTCTCTTCACCCCTCGATTTGCATTCTCTACTTGGCCACTAGTTTGTGGGTGGTATGCGGTGGAAAGACGGTGAATGACACCGTAGCGAGCAAGTGCCTTTTCCATGGTGGAATTGCAAAAGTGTGTGCCACGGTCACTTATAATAGCTTTAGGAACTCTGAAACGTGTGAATAACTTTTTAAGAAACCTCACCACCACTCGGGCATCATTAGTGGGCAAAGCTTGAGCTTCCACCCACTTTGAGACATAGTCAATGGCCACGAGGATGTACCTATTCCCACTCGATGAGGGGAAAGGTCCCATGAAATCAATACCCCAAACGTCAAATACTTCAAGAACTTGGATGGGATTTTGGGGAATTTCATCCTTGGATGAGATGTTGCCGGTACGTTGGCAACGGTCACAAGTCCTAACAAACTCTATTGCATCTTTCACTATTGTTGGTCAATAGAAGCCACTATCAAAAACCTTTTGTGCGGTCACATTTGGCCCGTGATGGCCTCCCGTTAAACCCTCGTGCACATGTCTAAGGATGTCTAACCCATCCTCCTTTGAAACACACCTCCTAAGCACTCTATCTCCACCTATCCTAAATAGGTATGGGTCATCCCAAATGTACTTCCTAGCATCCCTAAGATGCTTTTTCTTTTGTTGGTAGGACATACCCCTCATAAGATCTCCGGTTGCTAAATAATTTGCCAAATCCGAGAACCATGGCAAACCCTATACCTCGGCACTAACAAAGTCTATGGTTTCATGAGGAAAAGTGTCTCCTATGGAATCCTCACGAACTTCCTCTCTCTTAGGATCCTCTAAACGTGACAAATGGTCGGCAGCCACGTTTTCCGCTCCCTTTTTATCTTTTATTTCGATATCGAACTCAGAGAGCAAAAGAATCCATCTAATGAGGCATGGCTTTGGGTCTTTCTTTTGGAATAGAAAGCGCAAAGCGGCATGGTTGGTGAATACGGTGGTTTTGGAAAGAACGAGATATGAGCGAAACTTATCAAACGCAAACACTGTGGCTAAGAGCTCTTTTTCCGTGGTGGCATAGTTCTCTTGAGCATCATTTAAAGTTTTGCTCGCGTAGTAGATTGGATGAAAGTGTTTATCGACTCTTTGACCTAAAACCACTCCTACGGCATAATCACTTGCATCGCACATGAGCTCGAAAGGCAAGCTCCAATCGGATGAAACAAGGATAGGGGCACTAATTAGTTTCTCTTTGAAGAAATCAAATGCCTTGATGCACTCTTCGTCGAAGACGAAAGGTACATCCTTCTCTAAAAGTCGGTTCATGGGGCGAGTAATCTTGGAAAAATCCCTGATGAAACGCCTATAAAAGCCTGTCTGACCTAAGAAGCTTCTAACGGACTTGACACTAGTAGGTGGAGGCAATCTACTTATGGTACCTATCTTGGCCCTATCCACCTCTATCCCCTCTCTAGACACTTTATGACCTAGCACTATCCCCTCTGTCACCATAAAGTGACATTTCTCCCAATTCAACATAAGGTTTGTCTCTATGCATCTCTTAAGCATCCTATCAAGATTTAGAAGACATTGATCGAAAGTGGTACCATAAACCGAGAAATCATCCATGAAAACCTCCATAGAAGTCTCAAGCATGTCTTGGAATATAGCAACCATGCATCTTTGGAAAGTAGCCGGAGCGTTGCATAACCCGAAAGGCATGCGGCGATACGCATAAGTGTCGTAAGGGCATGTGAACGTCGTTTTATCTTGATCCTCCGGGGCGATTGGGATCTGAAAATAACCCGAAAATCCATCGAGAAAACAATAGTATTGTTGACCCGCTAGACGCTCCAACATTTGGTCAATGAATGGCAAGGGGAAATGGTCTTTCCGGGTGGCGTCATTTAACTTTTGGTAGTCTATGCACACACGCCAACCGGCAACAGTACGAGAAGGGATTAATTCGTTCTTTTCATTCATGAGCACCGTCATCCCACCCTTCTTTGGGACGACTTGGGTCGGGCTAACCCATGGTGAATCGGAAATAGGGTATATCACCCCGTCATCTAACAACTTGAGCACTTCCTTCTTAACAACCTCTTGCATGTTCGGATTTAGGCACCGTTGAGGTTGCACCACCGGCTTATAATCATCTTCCATGAGTATCCGGTGGGTACAATAGGCGGGGCTTATGCCCTTGATATCCGAAAGTCGCCATGCAATGGCTTCCCTATTCTCTCTCAACACCTCTAACAACCTACCCTTCTCTCCCTCCTCTAACTCAGATGAAATAATGACGGGAAAATTAGACCCCTCACCCAAGAAAGCATACTCTAAGTGGGATGGGAGAACCTTAAGTTCTAATGGGGCGGGTTTCTCTAAGGGTGTACTCTCAAACTCACTTTTTACCTCACTTAATTCTAGCACTTTGGGGAAACACTCGGTCTCCTTTACTTCCTCACTCTCACTCACAACCTCATCTACCTTCTCAACTACCTCATCTAACTTACTCTCAACTAAATCGGCTCCACTAATATACTCAAAGCAATGGTCAACACATGATAGGAAAGACTCTATGAAATAGACCGAATGACAAGGACTACTAAGATCATCAGAACCACTAGGGTGTTCCATAGAGCTTGCTATCTCGAAAGTAACTCTCTCCTCACCGACTTGGAGTGTGATTTTTCCGTCAAAGACATCGATGATAGCCTTGGCGGTACACAAGAATGGGCGTCCTAGAATGATAGGAACCTTCTCGTCGGCTTCCATATCAAGAACGACTAAGTCTACGGGAAAGACGAATTTATCCACTTTGACTAAAAGGTTTTCAATTATACCACGTGGATACTTCACTGATCTATCGGCTAGAGACAAAGACATACGTGTAGGGGACAACTCTACTAGACCTAACCTCTCATACATGGAATAGGGCATGAGGTTTACACTCGCTCCTAAATCGGCTAGGGCCCTACACTCGGTATCACTCCCAAACAAGCATGGGATGGTAAAAAGGCCCGGATCCGTCAGTTTTTCCGGGACCTTGTTCAAGACTACGCCTGAACACCCTCCACTAAGGTGGATGTTAGAAACCTATCCTAACCTATCCTTACGTTTTAGAAGGTCCTTTAAAAATTTTGCATATTTAGGCATCGATTGAAGGGCTTCTATGAAAGGAAGGTTGATTCTAAGCTGCTTAAAGATCTCTAAAAACTTCCCGTACTCTTTGGAATAAGTTTGGTTTTTAAGACGGGAAGGAAATGGAGCACGGGAAAGATCAACAGTGGGTGATGGAACAACTTGTATGGGCTTTTTTCCTAACTTTTCTCACTTGAAGGCCCCCCGGTGTGTGCGGTACTTGCTGGGCTTAACCTAGGTTGCACTTTACTGGGAGCCTCCATCTCGATCTCTTCATCTATAATATCTCCCTCCTCATCAACTACTCTCTCCTCGACTCTAGGGTTCCCTACAGTTTTGCCACTACGAGTGGTAATGGCTTTAGCATGGGCATTAGGGTTAGGTAGGGTGTTACCCGCAAACTGACCGGGTAATCTCTCCTCTAATTTCCTAGACATATCCCCTACAACTCTTTGAAGGTCTTGGGGTGGTTCTTAAGCATGAGGTCATGTTCACTAAGGGTCTTTTGGGTGGTTTGATCCCTAACAATTAGTTGACTCATCATGGACTCCATTCTTTCTAGACTACCCCCTAGATCATAGCTTGAACATTGACCTGTTTGAACCTGCTTATTTGACCCCCCCATCTTTGACCTGCCCATTGAACCCCTTGTTGAACTGCCCACCTGAACCCCCACCAAAAAGTGAACTTTGACCCCTATTTGGGTTTTGAGCTATTTGAAAACCAGGGGGGTCCATTTGAGCGAAAATTGTTATTATTATTAATATTATTATTATTATGTCGCCAACCCGACCCAAAATTATTATTACCAAACCCGCTAGGTTGACCTCTACCGAAACCTTTTACAAAATCAACTTGCTCCTCACCAACTAGCAATGGACACACACTCGTGTCGTGACCCCCTCGGCAAAACTCACACTTGTCTACCTTTGCTTTCATCTCCTTAAGCTCCCTAGTCACGTTTCCAAAACAGCGGCTAAACTAGGATCCATGGTGACATGGTTCACCCCTCGGGCGGGTGCACTAGTAGTGGTATTAGAATTACCACTTTGATACCGCTGATCGACTCGCGATTGAGATTGAGACTGAGCAAATGCCTCAAAACGCTCTAAACACTCAGCAACAGTAAGAATACCCATCATATGCCCCCCCGCATTAGTATCTAAACGATCACGAGTCTCTTGGGTGAGATCGTTATAGAATTTCTCACATAGGGCCCAATCAGAAAGACCATGCTGGGAGAAACGAGCACAAAGGTTTTGGAAACGCTCCCAAGCAAGGTAGTAAGGCTCGTCGGGCTCCATGCGGATGGAGTGGATTTGGTCTCTAAGACGTGAGGCTTTAGCGGGCAGGAAATACTTGTTCAAAAAGGCTTGATGAAGCCCCGCCTAAGTGGTAAAGGTACCACCTGGTTGAGAGTCGAACCAAGTAGCCGCACTGCCGGCTAGTGAAAATGGGAAAAGGTGTAGGTAAGTAGCATCATTAGGGGCACCGTGAAGGCTAAAGGTAGCTAGCATACGAGAGAAACGGTTTATGTGGGCCGGGGCGTCCTCATTGTCTCGGCCATGGAATTGGATACTATTGGTGGTGGCTTGCATGGCATATGATGGAATTTGCCGTGAGTTTTCGTTGACTATGGGTGGGATGGTGATGGGTGAAGCAAGGCCGGTGAAATTCTGAGTGGCTTGCTGATGGACGTTTACCTAGCGTTGGCCATTGGTTCTAAGTTTTCTGGATTGCTAGAGGTGCTAGAAGTAGGACTACCGGGTGGGGAAACCTTAGGTGAAGTTTTAGGTGAGTGGTTTGGTGAAGGTGGTGGGGTTGGAGGTGGGGTGGGTAACGGAGTGGAATCGAAATTGGGGAAACGAGAAGAGGATGAAGTACTAACATGTGGGCCTTGGCCCAATCGAGATGATGACTCCTTGACTGGTGGTGGCGGTCTGTGGGAGCGCAGATGTGGCATCCACTACAAGCAAAAACCTGAATACAAGAGAAAAAATAACACTAGTTACTACAGCTCAAGATCAAAAAAATAAAAGACAAAGACTCAAAACAAAATAAACACGTAGCACGTATATGTCAAACAAGTCTATCAAAGCTAACGAACGCAATTGCCAAAAGTCCCTGGCAACGACGCCAAAAACTTGTTGTGTGCTGAACAGACTATTAAAATAAACTAAATTAGACTCTCTATGCTAGACACTATAAAGCTTTAATTCTAGAATCGACCTAAAACCACACAATCGGCAAGTGTACCGATCAGTGTAGTATAACCCTAGGAAGTCCGGATATCGAACCACAAGACTCTATGATCACGTAAACTAGACTCTATTATACACTGACAGACACGACTAAAATGTTTATTTGATTAGGGGGGGGGGGTTATGGAAAATTAAGGAAATCTATCTAAACTAATTAATTAACTAAGAACTAGACTAATACGAAAGAGAACTAAGGTTTAATTCAAATGATATTAACGACTACCTAGGCTTGAATCCACTTTAACTAGGAATGGATTTCTAACGGTACTATTGTGGTATGGAATCGGGATCATGAAGTACTAAACCCTAAGGTATTTCAAGCTAAGACTTCCCAACCCTTCTCAGGAAGAAACCTAGGAAACCCTACAAGGTTGTTGTGAACACCGATTGTTAGACTTCCTCTTAGTCCTCTAACGTCTCTAAAAGTGCCCTAATATGACTAACTACCTCTCAGCGCGACAGTCTAAGGCAATCCTAGATTCTAACTTGGTTTAATAGACACATATGCAATTAGGGAACTAAGATGGACTTCTCTCAAAACCTATCTTAGCTATATAGTGCACTGAGACCTAATAACTAACTCGAGCCTCTAAGCGACAACTTAAGCAGAATACTTAATTCTAACTGTATTTTAATTACTGTTTCTAAGGTTATCGGCCGATTTACCCAAAGATCACCTGAACCCGCAAAGGCGCAAATAATCAACACAAATTCATTATGTGAAAGACACTCACCAAAACTTATGTGAAACATCAAATAATCAACAATCAAAATTAAATACGCATACGCACCAAATCAGGTATTCTAGAATAGTTTACTTTCAAAGATCAATCCATAACAAACACTAGAAACCATTAAAAATCCAAACCTGAAAACATGATGTCTAAAATAAACAAAGCAAGTTCAAACAAGAATTCATCGTAAAAGTATCGAAATAAGAAAATAATGAAAATCGGGAGATAAGACCCGAACAATCTTCTTTCCTATGCTCCGTGCTTCAACCGAATGATTCCCGCAAGCCAAAATACTCCGAAAACCTTGAAATCTGCTTTGAAATTCGCATAGGGTTTCTTAAATTCGTAACTTCTTGTTAATGATAATTATCTTGGATTATATAGTAAACCCTAGTGCGTAACAAATCAGAATTGCCAGACAACCCCGTCGCGTCGCGCGATGGGTGAGAACCAACCTGGTGGCGCGACGCCACCATGCATAATTTCAGATTTTCTTGTTTAGATGCTGGCGCTACGCGACTGATGTCCCATTTAGCCATGGCGCGACGCCACGACTGTTTTTTCGCAGACTCTTGCTTAAAATTTCCAGTTCTAACTTCCAAAAACTCTTCAAAATTATTCTAACTCTTTTAAACTCGTTCCAGGACTTAGTGTTTCAGCAATGTAGCTCGTTTTTGCTCCTTTTCTAGCAACTTTTAGTACCAAGACCTGGATAACGCAGATATAATCAATAGCACGTAATTCTAACTAAAATTAAACTATAAATAACGGAAAATTGTACAAACTATATACAAATAAAGGATGTATTTTGCAATATATCATGGTGCCTGGGTTCCAAGTCCTGCAACAGAAACAAAAAAGAACGTCGGTCAGAAGTTTCACCACGGCCCCGTGCTCAGATGAACACGGCCCATGGTCGGAGATACAGTAATCATTTTCCGGATCCCTGTTACTGGGGAGCTCGACACGGCCCCGTGTTGCACCGACACGGCCCCGTGCTCAGCTCTCTGTAACTCGGAAAATGAATACTGCTAGTAACAACGCTGGACATGGCCCGTGTCCGACCAGGCACGGCCCGTGCTGAGCTCTGCAGAAGCTGAAAATTTACGAAAAATCCTAAAAAACAGAAAAATAAGAAAAACGATTCGGCCGTTGATTCCTAACTTATACTTTTCGCCCTTTTTAACACTTTAGTCAAGTTTTAAATTTATAAAACACGATATTTACTAACACTAAACACACATATGTGCAAGTGCACCCATCGTGAGCGTAGTATAGCGTTGGTAAGATACCAAGGTCGTCCAAGGACACAAGAGCTTTTAGTACCGGTTTATCCTCAACGTCTAATTAAATCAAAATTTTAGAAAAAGGTTTTAAACAAGAAAATAAAAACTAACTAAAAATGCTGAAAATAAAAATAAAATAAAAACAGATAGGCCAGATGAATCACTTGGATCTAACTCACCTTTAGTGTAACCTTTGATTATTTCAGCACTTTTGCACTTTTTAAGAGATTATCTTAGTTATAGTAGTAGGCCCCTCTTTTGAAGGTGACGTTACCCTCAACCCAGTAGTTTGAGTCAGCAAGAATACAATCCTAAAGGGTTGGATTATTGAAAGATAATTAATTAAGTTATTAATGCGTAATGTGGTAGGCCCCTCTTTTGAAGGTGAAGTTACCCTCGGCTAAGTAGTTTGTCAGCAGGGATACAATCCTAAGTAGCCGGGTTAATGTTTTAATAGTAGTTTACATATGAGGGATCAAGAAATTGGAACCCCCGCCATCCAATACCAGTGGGTATTGAAGGAGGTCCTACTAAGCTTGACCCAGGTCCTTGCAGGATCTATACACTGAACAAGGCAAGACCCTTACCAAACCATTCCCTTAACCCCCGACCAGGTAGCCAACATATCTCCATATAGACCATGGAGATATGAATGGTGTAAATCTTTTATTTTATATAGACAGTAAAATAACGCAATGACACAAGGGACAAATGATAAGGAAGTTTCACCTTCAACATAAGAAACTAGTTATTAAAGTCATTAATACATAACCAAATAAAAAGTGCGAAAAGATTAAAAATAAAAAGTAGAGTAAACTGTCATTTTGGTCCCTGTGGTTTGGGCACTTTTGCCATTTTAGTCCAAATCTCAAACTTTTTAAATCTGGGTCCCTGTGGTTTCACTTTTATTGCCATTTTAGTCCAAAATTAAGAGTAAACTGCCATTTTAGTCCCTGTGGTTTCACTTTTATTGCCATTTTAGTCCAAATCTCAAACTTTTTGGAACAGTAAAAAAAGATGAGATTTTGAATTTTGGACTAAAATGGCAATAAAGATGAAACCACAGGGACCTAGATTTAAAAAGTTTGAAATTTGGACTAAAATGGCAAAAATGCCCAAACCACAGGGACCAAAATGGCAGTTTACTCTAAAAAGTATTACACTAAATGCTTGTCTTCACCAAGTGATGTAAGAGACTTAGGCAAACATGGCCTTTGATTGTCAAGAACTTTTACTATCAATCTTGGATCCCGAGACTACTACACACACTCTATGATGGATGATGGTGGTGGATGTGGGTTGTGATGGTGGTGGTGGGTGGGTGAAGTGTGAGAGAGGTGGTTTGTCAAGGGATGATTTCAAGTGAGCCAAGCACCCCTATTTATAGCCTGCACAGAAGCCTGGACACGACCCCGGGTCCATTGGGTACGGCCCCGTGTCTATCCACCTTCTCTTTCTTCATTAAATGCAGTTTGTCTGCATTAGTTGACCATGCCCTCGTGTCCGCTGGGCATGGCCCCGTGTGAAGAAACGTATCAGTACTATCAAGATTTGCTTAGATTCTTCGAATATTTGCGTTGACCACGGCCCTGTGTCCGCTGGACACACCCCCGTGTTGGGAAATAGAAGCTTCTACAACTTTCTTTTCTACAGATACTTGGGCACGCCCCCATGTCCGCTAGACACGGGGCGTGTTCAGCCTTCTGTTGTCTTGTTTTTGCTTGGGAAGATGCTGTCGAGGGGTCGGGCATGCCATGTTTATTCCTTTTCTTGTATTTATGTTAGATTTAGCCGCATTTTTGCTTCTTTTGTTCACTTGAGCTCATTTAATGCTGAAAATACAAAAGGAAGATAAAAGCACACTTTTTCCAACATTAGTACTTAAAAAGGGTTAGTTTTATGCCTTATTTGATGTAATTTATATGTTGCATTTTACACACATCAAAAATACAAAATTATCGAAAATGATATGTATTTCTTTTTGCTCTATTTTCCCCTAATTATGACAAAATATTCTTTATAAAATGCAAGTTATATTTGTCTTATGTGTTTATTGAGAATTTCTATTTCATTCGTTAACGTTTGATGACTTTGCACTACAACTTTCTAAAAAAACATTCGACAGCGTCTGTAAAAATTTTTTTGACATCTTGCATAAAAAAAGTATGACAACGTGCGTAATCATTTACACGAACTAAGTATGAGAACACCACTATGAAAAAATAAATAAATAAACGTTTTGACAACATGCGTAAAAAAAGTTTTTTTACGCCCCTGATCGCCGACCCGAGCTCCTCTAAACGTAACGCGTAAATCCAATTTTCAAACGTATGTAAAAATGGAAGTGATGTGCTTAAAATACAACATATAAATTATATCAAATACGGCCTAAAATCAACCCCTTTTTAGTACTAATGTTGGAAAAAGCTTGGTTTTCTGTACCTTTTTAATTCTCAGGGTCAAAAGAGCTTAAACGTGCAAAAGGAGCAAAAAGACATCAAAACCCAACATAAATGCAAGGAAGGAGGAATTGACGCAACTCGCCAAGTCCCGATTCACATCCAAACCACAAAATAGCAAGAACAGAAGACTTGACACAGGGTCGTGTTCACCCAACACAGGCCGTGTCCGGAGGTGGATGTTGTGCAGAAGAAAAGTAAACAGCAAAGGACAAAACTGGCAGCCAACACGGGGCGTGGTCAACTCAAAGATTTTCAGAATCTGCGATAGTACAGCAAGTACATTGGCCTCGGGCCGTGTCGTTAAGACACAGGGTCATGTTAGTACAAGACCTGGCAAGCAGTTAATGAGGAAGAGATAGAGGGAGAGAGAGAGATGGCCACGGGGCCATGCCAGGCGGGCACGGGCCGTGGTGAAGCTTCTGAAGACAACTATAAATATAAGTGCTTGGTTCCACTTTAAACCATCCCTTGGCAAACCACTTCTCTCTCACTTGCCACCACTCCACCACCACTACAACACCATCATCCACCACCATCATCCATTTTTCCATCTTTTACAGTGTGTGTGTGTAGTCTCGGGATCCAAGATTGATAGTAAGAGTCTTTGTCAAACAAAGGTCATGCTTGGCTAAACTCTTGCATCACTTGGTGAAGACATATCTTTTATGTATTTTATTTTATGATTTCCAATCTTTAGCAACTTTTTAATTGGGTATGTATTAATGACTTTAATAATTAGTTTTTTTATATCGAAGGCGAATTTACTTAACCATTCTTCATATGTCGTTGATTCACATATTCATGCCTTTACGGTCTATATAAACCATGTTAACTACTTGGAAGGGGGTTAGAAGGGTGGTTGGGTAATTCTATGTCTCGTTCAGTGTATAGATCCTGCGAGAACCTGGTTCAAGTTTAGTACTACTCCATGGATTGGTCGGGAATGACTGGCCTGACTGAGAGTAAGAAACCGCTTAAACCCTTTATTCATAAACTACTATTAAAACTTTAAACCAACCCCGTGAGGACTGTATCCCTGCTGACTCAGACCAACGGGTTGAGGTTGACCGCTGCCTGGAAGGGGGCCACCACATTTTGCATTAATAACTTACTTAATGATCTTCCAATAATCCAGCCTAGTGGGATTGTATCCATGCTGAATCAAACCACTATGTTGAGGGTAACGTCGCCTTCAAAAGAGAGGCCTACTACTATAACTAAGATAATCTTTTAAAAATGGCCAAAGTGCGGAAATAATCAAAAGGGTACATGAAAGATAAATTGGATCCAAGTGATTCTTTCTTGTCTATCTATTTTTATTTTATTCTATTTTATTTTTTTATCTTTTTATTAGTTTAAAAATATTTTCAAAAAGTTTGGTTCAATTAGACGTTGACGATAAGCCGGTACTAAAAGCTCTTGTGTCCTTGGACGACCTCGGTATCTTGCCATCACTATACTACATCCGCGATGGGTATACTTGCCCTAAGCATGTGTGTAGAGTGATAGTGGAATATCATGTTTTATAAATTTAAAACTTGAAATCGGCGAGTAAAAAAGAGCTAAAGATATACTTAAAAATACACTCACACTGACACACTTCAACTTTTTGGCGCCGTTTCCGAGGACACAAGAATTTTAAGAAAGCTTAAAATTAACGTCCTAATCATTTTCTATCTTTTCTTTTTATTTTTCCTCTTTTTCCCCTAAAAAATATGCTTTCTGTAGATTTAACACGGGGCCGTGTTAAATCTGTAGTATCTGGGAGAAATTGTTTTCTTGTTACTGGAACTTAGACACGGGGCCGTGTTACAGGAGTACGAGGCCGTGTCAAACTTCTAGTATCTTGGAACTTGAAAACAGAAAGTGCTAATCCAGGAACCGGTGAGTTTAACGGAGTGTCGGTCCCGATACGACATGTTTGGTGCGTTTATTATGACTAAGAAAGGAATAGAAACAGAATACGACACCGAGCAGTCACTTATAATCTGGTCCCTATTGATTATTTGACAATACCACACCGCGAGACCAGTTGGACAGCATGTCCCCTCTGGGATCCAAAGCTTGTCCAAATGGGAACCCCAAGTCCCTATTTATTGACAACCACCAACACCCATCCGGATGACCCTATGTCCATTCGTCCGGATAGTCATCCATCCGGATGGACTTTACAATATCAAATCCTATACGGCCGGATGGGTTTGGACTATTCTATTGTCAATCCGTCCGGATGGTCATCCGACCGGATGGACTTTGACAATTACAATACCGTGTCCAACTTCTCGCTATTCTATACAATATTCAACACACGCTCTATCTAACTATTCGCACAGTGGCAGACGTACAAAATATACACCAACAGAAAGTTTTCCTGGATAGCACGGGTCGTGCCAGCCATAGCACGGGGTCGTGTTAACCTTCTGATCAGGCTTTCTTTTTGTTTTTTTCTCAGAAAATCACACAATTCTGTATAATTCGCAGGAATACAGTTTGGTGCATGACATCCACCTCCGACAAAGAAATAAAAGTACCACTTGACGAACCCGAGCGCTTTTTGAGAAAAAGACTCAAAGCTAAAAACCAACAAAAAGCCTCAAACCAAAACCCCCCTATGGCAGATCAACGCACTCTCATGGATTTCCTACGGCCTACGGTTGGTAATCTTGGAGCCGCTACTAACCCTCCTGATGCCAATGCTAATAACTTTGAGCTTCGACCACACCTTATCCAAATGCTCCAAAATTCCGCCACTTTTCATGGCCTAGCCGATGAAGATCCCCATTTACATATTACCAACTTTTTGGAAATATGTGACACCTTCCGGATCAACAGAGCCTCTAGTGATGTCGTTTGGCTCCGTATATTCCCTTTTTCCCCCAAAGACCGAGCGAAAGCTTGGTTAAACACCCTCACAAGTGGCCCCGTACAAAACTTGGGTTGAACTTGCCCAAAAATTTCTCTATAAATATTTCCCTCCCACTAAAACCGCTAAACTCATGACCGAGATTAACACCTACTTTCAAGAAGACGGGGAATCCTTGTACGAGATATGGGAAAGGTTCAAGGAACTATTAAAGAAATGCCCACATCACAGTCTTGAACGATGGCAACAAGTGTCCACCTTCTACAACGGACTCTTGCCGTACACAAGGCAAATCCTTGATTCTGGCTCTGAGGGACTCCTTGGGAATCGGTGACCCGAGGAAATTTATAATCAAATTGAAGAACTTGCTCAAAACAGTTTTCAATGGCACACTCCTAGGGGCTCAAAATCTATAGCCCAGGGCGCCCACAAAGTGGATGAATCCACTTCCTTGCAAGCCCAAATTGAAGCCTTAACTAATAATATAAAGAAACTTGAATTGAACAAAACGGCTTCGGTTATGGCTTGTGAGGGATGCAGCGGCCCTCATGAAAACTAGAGTTGTATGAAAGATCTAGAAAATCAAACGGAAGTGGTAATTACCTAAATAACCGGCCACGACCACCGGGAGTTCAAAGTAACACTTTCACTCCCGAATGGCGTAATCATCCCAACTTTCGTTGGAGGGAATCGGGGGGGGGGTAATAACCAACAGAATCAAAATCAACGATCTAACTTTCAACAACAACCACGAAATGAGCAACAAGGTTTTCAGCCACAACCACAAGGAGGAAGAGAAGGGCTTGAGGATATCATCACTCGCCTCTTCTCCGAATCTGATAAAAGGTACTTGGAAAGGTTCTCACAAACTGAAGCGGAAATTAGAAACCAAAGGGATAGTATCCTAAATATAGAAAACCAATTTAGTCAAATAGCCCAACAAATCACCGAGAGACCACAAGGAGCCTTACCAAGTAACACCGAAACAAACCCCAAAGCCCAAGTAAATGTAATCAACTTAAGAAGCCGGAAGGTAGGACCCGAGAGTGAACCCACGCCACAACAAGCCGAACCAATCCACACTAAAATGCCCACCGACAATAACCAAGAAAATACTCAACCCCAAAATACCGACACAACCAAACCACCCCCGGTCCCCTACCTCGGTCGTTTACTTCGGCAAAAGACCGACGAGAGCAATTCACTAAGTTTGTGAGCTTGCTTAAACAACTTCACATCAATCTTCCTTTTGTGGAAGTCCTCACTCAAATGCCAAAGTATTCCAAGTTCATGAGAGACTTCCTCACTCACAAAAAAAAAAGATTGAAACCATCCAGCAAGTCACCCTTAGTGAAGAATGCTCGGCGGCACTCCTCAACAAGCTCCCCCAAAAGAAGATTGATCCCAGAAGCTTCACCATTCCTTGCTCTATTGGCAGATCACAAATAAACAATTGTAACACCCCGAAAACGGGTTTGGTAATCAAACCACATTAGTACTAAAAGACGGGTAAAGTACCGTTAGTGATAAAAATTTACCTGACGAATATTAGGATTTTAAATAAATAAACCTCATATTAAATAAAAGTTGTATAAAGGATTTTGAGGAAATAAAGTTTATAGAAGGCCCGAGCTATCAGGAATTAAAATAAACTAAGTCATAAATTCCCCGAACCCACTAAGTTAACTAGGAATATTTAACCTAGTTAATAAGTGGGAATATTGTTAGAAATAAGAAGGTTGTGGCCTACTTAATAACTAACCAAACAAGAGGGGCCAAAGCTGTAAAACAAAACACACATATGTGTGTGTGTTCTGTTCGACCAGAATACTCCCCAGGAGTTTAAAACCCTAAGTTCCAACAATATCATCAAATTGAAGGCTCAAATTCACAATTGAACGTGAATTAACGATCACCCAAGCTAGGGGATCATAAGGTATGTAAAATTTTGCTGATTTGTGAAGTTGTGAAATTTGAATAATCATCATAATCGTAAATTATGAATGAATTATTGAGGCTATTGCTGAATTAGTGATGTATGCTTGCTTAGGAACAAAACCCTAAGTGAAAATTTTACATATGATGTTATGAATTGAATGATTTACCACACTAGGATAAGTGGGTTTTAATCATATGATGAAATTGATGATATAATTATGATTAGAATCATCATATCTGATTTTAATAAGATGATACTTGAACAGTTTAGGTGTTTAAGTATATAAATCATACTTGCTAAGTAGTGAGTTTAGTATGATAAGATGAAAAATCGATGATATATTCATGTTGAATAATGTATGATATAATTATGTGTTAAAAATGATTAAAGTTGTGTTAAATTGATGAAATTCGATTACATGAACTTGGTTAATAACATGGTTAAAAACGGCAGCATAAGAATGATGCTTGCCGTATAATTGGTCAAGTAATTAAATGAGTAGTCGAGCTATATCGTGAAATTATTTACGTTAATAGGCAGTTGACTTTAAAAAGTCAAACTGACCAATGATATGATTGAATGATAAATTTGACATAAGAATTGTAGGATGGAATAGTCGTGATTGATAATGACTAAGCTAACCATCTTACGAATTATGATGATAGTTTGACGCTTGACAAGCTAGGTGAAAGCTTGGGAAGGAAGCGGGTCAAACGAACCAAGAATGAAAAAAAAGCATAATCTAGATGCAAGGTAAGTAAAGCTTACACTCTATTTATTGAATACCTATTGGTTTTATAGGTTATGAGTAATATAAAGTCTTGTTTGAATTATGATGTTCCGACGCGACATGATACGGGTCGGAACAAAGGACAAAAATGATAAACCATGTTTAATGGTAAAAAGAGCTAATACGATTATTTAGTTATGCAATGACTAATAGATAGTGAGTTCTGAATGATTACCTTATAAGGTAAACCAATACAAATAATAAGGGTAAAACGGTAATTTGGTCACACGTTGACGATAACCGTTAGTTTTTGAAAGACACTTTATGGCGTAAGCCATAAAGGGGTCAAAAGAATCAAGAAATGGTTTATAAGTAAAATGACCGTACGGTGCAAACCGGAGTGAGTCATGTAGATGAGATGGTAATAAATACCATCTTGCAAAGATAAACGGTCACGTAGACCAAACGGGTTAAAAGGTGAAGATATCACCTTTTGACAATATTAACTAATGATTATTTTCGAGTTATATGATTTCAGGAGTAAATATCAAATGGATATTTGCATCACTATTACTTAGCGGTTATTAAAGTAAGGTAGTAAAACGGGTCAATATATTGATCCAAGACAGGTATGCGTAATAGATTAACTACTCATTTAGGACTTAAAGTTCAATGAGAGTTAAATGAAGTTAAAAATGGACATTGGGTTACCTTAATACGTAAACCCAATAATTTAAATTATAATCATGGTGTTTTTAGAAACATAATGGTTTCTAAACAAGATTACAGTTAAAAGGTCAGATATTTGGTGAAACATGTTATTAAAAGTCCTCCGTCGTAAAAGAATGACAAAACTTGACCAAAACGCCCTTGCAAGATGATGCGTGTGTAGCGTTATATATTTTTGTTGATATTTTAAGCCCTTTTTAACACATTAGTCAAGTTTTAAATTTATAAAACACGATATTCTACTAACACTAAACACACATATGGGCAAGTGCACCCATCGTGAGCGTAGTATAGCGTTGGTAAGATACCGAGGTCGTCCAAGGACACAAGAGCTTTTAATACCGGTTTATCCTCAACGTCTAATCAAATCAAAATTTTTAGAAAAGGTTTTAAACATGAAAAATAAAAACTAAAATGCTAAAAAATAAAAATAAAGATAAAAACAGATAGACAAGATCAATCACTTGGATCCGACTTGCCTTTAGTGTAACCTTTGATGATTTCCGCACTTTTGCACTTTTTAAGAGATTATCTTAGTTATAGTAGTAGACCCATCTTTTGAAGGTGACGTTACCCTCAACCTAGTGGTTTGAGTCAGCAAGGATACAATCCCAAAGGGTCAGAATATTGAAAGATAATTAATTAAGTTATTAATGCGTAAAGTGGTAGGCCCCTCTTTTGAAGGCGACGTTACCCTCGGCTAAGTGGTATGAGTCAACAGGGATACAATCCTAAGTAGTCGGGTTAATGTATTAATAGTAGTTTACATATGAGGGGATCAAGCCATTCGCAACCCCGCCATCCAATACCAGTGGGTATTGAAGGAGGTCCTAGTAAGCTTGACCCAGGTCCTTGCAGGATCTATACACTGAACAAGGCAAGAACCTTACCAAACCATTCCCTTAACCCCCGACCAGGTAGCCAACATATCTCTATATAGACCGTAGAGATATGAATGGTGAAAATCTTTTATTTTATATAGACAGTAAAATAACACCAAGACACCACGGACAAATGATAAGGAAGTTGCACCTTGAAAATAAGAAACTAGTTATTAAAGTCATTAATACAAAACCAAATAAAAAGTGCGAAAAGATTAAAAATCAAAAGTATTAAAATAAATGCTTGTCTTCACCAAGTGATGTAAGAGACTTAGGCAAACATGGCCTTTGATTGTCAAGAACTCTTACGATCAATCTTGGATCCCGAGACTACTACACACACTCTAAGGTGGATAATGAATGATGGTGGTGGATGTGGGTGTTGTAGTGGTGGTGGAGTGTGGGTGAAGTGGGAGAGAGGTGGTTTTCCAAGGGATGCCTTTGAAGTGAGCCAAGCACCCCTATTTATTGCCTATACAGAAGCCCGGACATGGCACCGTGTCCACTGGACACGGCCCTGTGGCCATCCTTTTTCTCTTTCTTCATTAATTGCAATTTGTCTGTATTAGCTCCACACGCCCCCGTGTTCGCTTGGCACGGCCCCGTGTGCAGAAGCGTATCTGTACTATCAAGATTTGCAAGATTCTGCGAATCTTAGCGTTGACCACGGCCCGTGTTGAGCTGGGCATGCCCCCCGTGCTGGGAATAGAAGCTTTTATAACTTTGTCTTTTCTGTAGACACCTTGCCACGCCCCCGTGTCCGCCGGGCACGGGGCCGTGGTCAGCCTTCTGTTCTCTTGTTTTTGCTTGGGAAGATGATGTCGAGGGGTCGGGCATGCCACGTTTATTCCTTGTCTTTGTATTTATGTTAGTTTTAGCTGTATATTTGTTTCTTTTGTTCATTTAAGCTCATTTGGTCCTGAAAATACAAAAGGAAGACAAAAGCACACTTTTTCAAACATTAGTACTAAAAGGGTTAGTTTTATGCCTCATTTGATGTAATTTATATGTTGCATTTTACACACATCAAATACCTCCACACTTGAATTTTTTGCTTGTCCTCAAGCAAAACTCTTTATTTTGTTGCTTACATACCCAAATGGAATGGGTAGAAGAGAAGTTTTGGGCTTGTCTTGAGTGTCGGGAATCCAAGATCTTTATTGGGTTTTATTTTTATACTTATTTACAATCCTATTCGTTATGATTTATTTAGAACGTTTCATAAGAGAAATTACTTTTTTTGGGCATAACATGCCTTTTTAAAATTCCATTTATATACAAGTTCACATACCTCACGGGAGATCACTCAACTCTCGGCCTAAGATGTATTTTTGTGAAACACTCGAGAACGGCATGGAACTTACTTCTACCATATGCTTGCCAAGCAATCAATCCTCCTCCTTTTTAACTATAACATTTGTAAATATCAAGAGGACTTGGGGAAGGGTTAGGCTTGGGTTAAAGGTATGTGGTTTGGGGTTAGTGGTTAGTAAAAAGGGCTAAAAGCGTAAAAAGCGTCGGTCGTCGTAAAACTTTTTGTTTTTTAACTTTTATTCAAACTAAGCATTTTTAAACAAATTTTCTTTGAGTAACTTGTTTGTTTATTGCTAGACTTCATTTTTTTTTTGTATATAAGTAACGTCACAAGAAGACCGAGCTTTTTACTAAAATAAAGAGTTTGAAAGAAAAAGGTTTTGGTGGGTAAAGGATGTTTGTTTTGTGGGTTTAGAAATGAAAAGGTTTAGGCTCAAAGGTGTTAACTAGGGGGATTTTGGGTAGGTGAAAAAGAAAATGAAAAATAATGGTGTTGAATGGAAAATGGGTTAGTCCTAATGCCTCCATCATTTACTTACTTGGGTTTAAGTTGGTAAGGACCGGGAATGTATCGTCGTGGCAAGTTCTAGAGTTGTAAGAACCAAACGGCTATTTATACAAGAAACGAAAAAAAATGAGCATTTAGTTTAAAGATGTATGCTTTTATGCTCAATAAAGGCTCAAAACTCACTTGTTGTGGGAATGGGTTTATAATGTGATCAAGTATATATAATCAAATTTTAATTAGATTTGTCATGCCTTTTCATAATTTTCTTATTTGGTTCTTTTTATCAAGACGCTATCGGTTATAGTTTTATAAAAATATAACCTTTTTAGAAGTTGTTATTCCCGAATTAAACCAAGACAAGTAAAAAAAATGAAAACTTTTGAAAAAAATTGGGGTGATTAGCTTTTCCAATAGAGTTTTGTGTAAGGCTTGTTATTAAGACTTGCAAGATTCAAGGTTTTAGCATCCCCCCACACTTAAATTACACATTGTCCTCAATGTGTCCCAAAAATAAGTTTTTAGGTTGATTAAAATGTGTAAAGTGGGTTAAAAACAAGATTTTATGTTACTGGGTAGCTGAACACGGGGTGTGGTGGGCTGAGCACGGCCCCGTGGTCAGTTACCTGATATGGGACTTTTTCTGCAGAGACTGGGCGCGGGGGCGTGTTGGGTGGCCACGGCCCCGTGCTAAACTTGCTGTAATGATGGAAAATTGTCGGGAGGATCTATTTTCGCGCATGGGGTGTGGTCTTAACATTCCCTTGGTAACCTGCACCTTTTCGAGTGTGTTTTATTCCTGAAAATTAAAGCTAAACTATAAAATATAAAAGTTAATCTAAAGTAAAACTAAGGAAGTTCCGCGGAATGCCTCCGTGGTGCGCCACGTTTATAAGGGTCCTTGGCTAGACCCAACTTATTGGGTGGTTCTGGCTCATCTTCAATTAGGGGGTCGTCATTGCCGATTGGATATTTCATTGACCGCTCAAGATCGGCACTTCTTTTGAATGCCCCTAATTGAATGGGTAGATTTTTTTTCTTCCGATTTTTCAAAGCTTCGTGGGTTTTCACAAAAGGTCACCCCAACACTAGTGGCGCGTCATCAAGGATGACGAAGTCGGATGGGACTACCATTTGATTTGTTTGGACTAACACATCTTCAACTATTCCTATTGATTTTATTGTTTTCCGATTAGATAGAAAAATGGGTATTTGAAGTGGAGAAAAATCACCAATACTTAATTTTTCGAAAATGTAGTTTGGCATTATATTAACACAAAGATCTTTATCAATTGTAATATTACTAATAAAGGAGTTTTGAAAGAAACATGGAACCGGTGTAATGTTAATTTCAAATGGGTCATCTTTTATTAGTGTAGTTTGATCATTTGTTAACTTAATGCTTATCATTTCGTCAATTTTAGTGTTAGTGTTTAACTCTTTTAAAAACTTAGCATGAATAGGTGCTAAACAATGATTTTCGAAAGAAGGTGACAAGAGATTAATTTCTTGAAAACTAGACTCTTCTTTAATTTTAGCGTTATCGGACTCACCTTTTTTATTGTTTAGCTCATGTGTCGGATTTTCACTTACTTGTTCTTCCATTTTTACCTCTTCAACTATCACTTCTTTATTACATATTACTTCTTCCCTTGCGCAGGATTCCTCTTCCCTTGCACGGGCTTTTTTTATATAGCGCTCGATAGTTTTAAGGTGTTCTATTATCTTTTCGGCTATGGGGGAGATAGAATAAGGATCCTCAAAGCTTGAATTCCGAAGTTCGATCCTTGGTTCCTTATAACACTCATATGAGGTAGATGGTTCATACCATTGTTCCCCATTGTAAGTATATGATGGATAAGGGTCGTAACTTGGTTCTTCATAATACTCATATGAGGTGGGTTGTTCACGCCATGGTTCCTTATAATAAGTATATGAAGGTGAAGGCTCATATCTCGGTTCCTCAAAGTATGAAGGCTCATACCTTGGTTCATCAAAATATGAGTATGAGGGAGAAGGTTCATACATTGGCTCTTCATTGTATGTGTATGAAGTGGATGGCTCGTACCTGGGCTCCTCATAGTATGTGTATGAAGGGGATGGTTCAAAGAGGTCACAATACTGTACCGAATGAGGATTACCACAAATGGTACAATACTCTTCCCTATAATCATCCTCCTCATAGTGGTAGTTGTAACCTCCTGAGTATTGATCCATAAGAATCACTCAGCAGATCACAACAGAGTCTCGGGATCAGAAAACAAGAATAGAAACGAAAACAGAGGCTGAGCACGACCCCGTGTTCAATGAGCACGGCCCCGTGTTCAGATTCTGTATCTGGGCGTTTGAAAAAAATGTGACTGGTTTTGTGCAGCACGGGGGCGTGTTCAATGAGCACGACCCCGTGTTCAGACTCTGTATCTGGGAGTTTGTTAATTTTTATGCAGCACGGGGGCGTGTTCAGTGAGCACGACCCCGTGTTCAGACTACTGTAATGCAAAAACTACCTAAAAATGTAAAAATGTGCGCGCAGTTTTAAAAAAGTTTTAATATTGATTAGGTCATTGATTCCTAACTTTCTTAAAATCCTTGTGTCCCCGGCAACGGCGCCAAAAACTTGATGCGTGTGTAGCGTTATATATTTTTGTTGATATTTTAAGCCTTTTTTAACACATTAGTCAAGTTTTAAATTTATAAAACACGATATTCTACTAACACTAAACACACATATGGGCAAATGCACCCATCGTGAGCATAGTATAGCGTTGGTAAGATACCAAGGTCGTCCAAGGACACAAGAGCTTTTAAAAATTTTTAGAAAAGGTTTTAAACATGAAAAATAAAAACTAAATTGCTGAAAAATAAAAATAAAAATAAAAACAGATAGACAAGATGAATCACTTGGATCCGACTCGCCTTTAGTGTAACCTTTGATGATTTCCGCACTTTTGCACTTTTTAAGAGATTATCTTTCGCAACCCCCGTCCCCTAATACCCTGGGAACGAGCGGCCGCGGCCAGTTTTAGTGGAATCATGGTTTATCATTATTTGGCAGCCGAATTTACATCAGGACCGTAGTTAGGAAATATTTTATCAGAGTAAAATACCACATTTTTATATTAATAAACACATGGGTAAAACCCAAGTTTCTATTACAACATATTTATAGGGATAAACCTTATTTTATTGAATTTAAACCATCGTGTTTTTAGGTAACTTTTATAGCCACATTTTTCCAAGACTTCAGTGCTCTCCAGCTGGCTTCTAATTGGCTTTCACATTTTGTTACCTGAAACGCGTTTTAAAAACATTTATCAATGGGAAATACTGGTGAGTGAATCCCAGTTTAATCGAGAAGCATTTATCTTTTAACAGTATTGAGAGCCATCATAATGTTTATATCTACACAATTAGTCATTCAGTATTGTCAATCCTGACTGGTGGGTCATATTACTTATTGGCTATCTCGTTGTCCAATAGTAACGTGTTCCACATTTTGTATACAAAACCCCAACATACCGGCAGTAATTGAAGAACTACAAAGACTCAATCATTGCTAATCACATTGTAAATTAATTAAGGTTTTGTAAAACAGTTTGTAAAAAGGAGATTACTCACATTGCTGTCTTAGGGTTTTCCTTTAGGATTTCCTGGAGATTATCTATTAATTACACAATGCACACGTGTTAGTATAATAACCCAATATTTACATTAGTAATACCCTACCTGAGACAGAATTCCAACGACTACGTTGGGCAGAACCTCGACAGCCGTCACGGAACCTTAGATCAATCGGGCAGCGTATCTAATACGTAACCGGGGGTTAAAATACTTACAACGGGGCAGAACTTCGTTATTTTAGGGGGTATAATACTTGATTATAGCTTCTACACTTATGAAATTCGAGAGAGAAAGAAAGTTGTGAGCGATTTGGGACTGAAGGCTGATGCCTTCTATTTATAGTGTCTGATCGACACTTCCTCACGGCCCGCGTAAACCGAAGGCATAGCCTTCACGGCTCGCGACGTAGGGAATCTAGGGTTTAGTCTTGTCTGGTCAACCACATAGACTCGACACGAAGCTGCCATGTGGCAGCACCGGATGAGGCAGCGTAGCCTAGTTGTCGCGCCCAGCGTAACCCGAAGAGTCAATCTTCGCGGCCCGCGAGCGATGACTGAAATTTGTTTTATTTTATTTTTAATTATATAAAGGTATTTATGGTTAAAGATCGTATACGGGGCATATTTTAGGACGTATAGGGATATTATAAATATATTTAGGGGTGTCGGAAATATTTTTAGGAGGGTTGTTATATCCTCCCCACCTTGTTTTAGAACTCATCCTCGAGGTCTACTGGAACAAGTGTGGATACTTCCTTTGCATTTCTGATTCAATCTCCCATGTGTATTCTAGTCCTCTTTTGGAGTCCCATTTTACTTTGACCAGAACTAATCTCTTGTGTTTGAGATTCTTGACTTTCCTGTCTTCAATTTGTAGAGGTTTTTCTACGAACTTGAGTTTTTCATTTATCTCTATGTCCTTAAGAGGTACCATTAGTGATTCATCGGCTAGACACTTTTTGAGATTACGTATGTGAAATACATCATGTATTCCTGCCATTTCCTCTGGTAGTTGTAGCTGATAAGCTACTGGTCCTTTTTTTTAATAATCTCAAAGGGTCCAACATACTTAGGGCTTAGCTTTCCTCTTTTGATGAATCTTACCAATCCTTTCCAAGGAGAAACTTTTAATAATACCTTGTCTCCTACCTGAAATTCCAATGGTTTTCGCCTGTTATCAGCATAACTTTTCTGACGATCGCGTGCGGCTTTTAGTCGTTCTTTGACTTGAATAATATTGTTCGTTGTTTCTTGTACTATCTCAGTCCAGATAATTGCTTTTCTCCAATTTCTGCTCAACAGACTGCGGTTCGGCACTTTCGTCCATAAAGTGCTTCAAATGGTGCAGCATTGATACTGGTATGATAGCTGTTGTTGTAGGAAAATTCTATTAATGGTAAGTGATCGTCCCAATTTCCTCCGAAATCAATTACACAAGCTCTAAGCATATCTTCCATTGTCTGAATTGTTCTTTCACTTTGTCCGTCCGTTTGTGGATGATAAGCTGTGCTTAGATTCAACTTGGTTCCTATTGCTTTTTGGAAACGGCTATCTCTATCAGAAACAATTGATAAAGGAATTCCATATAATGAAACTATTTCATTTACATACAATTTAGCTAATTGTTCCATACTGAAAGTCTCCTTTATTGGTAAGAAATGAGCAGATTTAGTTAGTTTATCTACAATCACCCAGATTGTATCATTACCTTTTCTTGTTTTGGGTAATTTGGTAACAAAATCCATTGTTATTAATTCCCATTTCTACACCGACATTTCCAACTGCTACAACAAACCTGAAGGTTTCTGATGTTCTGCTTTGACTTGCGAATAGGTTAAACACTTAGAAACATAAGCTGCTATATCCTTTTTCATTCCTATCCACCAAAAATTCTTTCTTAAATCCTGATACATCTTATCACTTCTAGGATGCATCGTATACTTAGACTTATGGGCTTCTTCTAATATTTGATAACGTAGGTTTCCTAGTTTGGGTATCCAATTTCTTTTCTTATGGAATCTCCAAATTCCATCTATTGTTTGTTCTAATTCTTTAATCATTCCTTTTAATTTCTCAGTATCATCCTTGATTACCGTTTCCTCTGCTTTTCTGATTTGTTCGTTTAAATCTATCTGCATATTTAATTTAAGAGAACGTACTGTTTTTGGCTTTTCGTGATATTCGGCTACTACGTTGCCTTTCCTGCATTATACTGGATATTACAATCGTAATCACTTAATATTTCCATGTAGAGTCTTTGTCTCATATTTAACTCTTTTTGCCCGAAAACATATCTTAAACTCTTATGATCAGTGAAAATGGTAAACTTACTACCATAAAGATAATGTCTCCAAATTTTAAGGGCAAAAATTATAGCTCCTAATTCTAAATCATGGGTTGTATAATTTTCTTCGTGATTTTTAAGTTGTATAGATGCGTAACCTATAACCTTTTGACATTGCATCAATACACATCCATAACCTAATTTAGAAGCATCACAATAAATTACAAAATCTGCAGTTCCTTCTGGTAATGCTAATATGGGTGCGTTGGTTAATCTTTGCTTAAGAATTCAAATGTTTCTTCTTGTTTCGATCCCCATTCAAACTTAATAGATTTACAGGTTAGCTTAGTTAAGGGAATGGCTATTCTAGAGAAATCTCGAATAAACCTTCTATAATAACCGGCTAATCCTAAGAAACTTCAAAACCTCAGTTGGTGACTCAGGGGTTTTCCATTTGGTAATTGCCTCGATCTTGGTGGGATCTACATGAATTCCTTCATGGTTGACTAAATGTCCAAGAAACTGTACTTGTTCTAACCAAAATTAGCACTTAGAAAACTTCGCATAAAGCTTTTCTTTTCTTAACATATTTAGGAGTGCATGCAGATGCGCTGCATGTTCCTCTTTACTTTTAGAGTAAATGAGAATATCATCTATGAAGACAATTATGAATTTATCCAAATATGGCTTACATATTCGGTTCATCATGTCCATAAATGCGGCTAGGGCATTGGTTAAACCAAATGGCATGACTGTAAATTCATAATGGCCATACCTTGTTCTAAAAGCGGTCTTAGGAATGTCCTCTTCCTGTACCTTTAATTGATGATATCCTGATCGTAAATCGATTTTAGAGAAAAATCGAGTTCCTTGCAATTGGTCAAACAAGTCATCAATTCTTGGTAACGGGTATCGATTCTTAATCGTGACTTTTTTTAATTCATGGTAGTCAATGCACATTCGCATCGACCCGTCTTTCTTTTTAACGAATAAAATTGGCGCTCCCCATGGTGATGAACTTGGCTGTATGAATCATTTCTCTAACAGTTCGTCTAATTGTTTCTTTAACTCTTGCATTTCTGTTGGTGCCAAGGGATAGGGTGCTTTGGCAATTGGTGTTGTTCCTGGTAGCAGATGAATTCTGATCTCGACTTCTCTGTCCGGAGGTAGTCCTGGTAATTCTTCTGGAAATACATCTGAAAATTGAGATACTACAGGGATATCTTTTAATTCTTTCCTTTTAGTGTTAATGATTATGGAAATCATATACACTAGTGATCCTTTTCTAGCATAACTTGCAGTTTTCATCACAGAGATCAATTTTGTGGATCTAGTTGGCTTGTCTCCTTTAGTTGTGATCTTATTACTGTTTGGTGAATTTACTTGTATTGACTTTTGATCACATAAAATACTGGCTTTATTGGCTATTAACCAATCCATTCCTAGTACAACATCAAATCCTGCCAGATTCATTGGGTAAATGTTTGCAATAAACTTTTGATTTATAAATTCTATTCTTGCTCCTTGCAAGGTTTCGGTAATCTTAATGGTCTCTCCATTTGTTGTTTCTACTAATCATTCTTGTTGGAGTTTAGTTAATGGTTGATTGAGAAGTTTACAAAATGAAGTATTAATAAAACTTTGGTTTACACCAGAGTCAAATAATACTTTGGCAAAAACATCATTAACTAAAAACGTACCGGCAATCACGTCAGGAATCATTTTGGCTTCTTCTGCAGTCAGGACAAATGCTCTAGCATTCTTAGTAGTTTTGTTGTTTGTTGCTGGAGCTAATTTCAGACAATTTAACTTGATGTGGCCTTGCTCTCCACAATTGTAGCATATCTTATTGGTGGGTTTCTTCCTGCAGTCTTCTTCCTTGTGTCCAGATATTTTGCAAAAATTGCAGTATATGGAGCATCTCCCAAAATGCTTTCTTTTGCAATACTTGCAGTAACATGCAGAAGTAGAACCTACATTTTTCCCACGGTTGAATTACCGTAGCGAAATTCTTGGGTAAGCTTTTGAGTTAGGTTCTTCCTCTGGTTTTCTTCTTGAGTACGTACCAGTTCATCTGTCAAGGTATTAGCTAGTTCTACTGCTTCTTCTATGGTTTGTGGTCTAGCTCCCTTGACTACATGCCTAATTTCACTGATTAATCACCAGATATAACGGGAGATTAATACTGGTTCAGGTGATGCTAGAGTTGGCACTATTCTAACATATTCGATGAATGTAGTAGTGTAACCTTTACTATCTATTCCAGTCATTCTTAGATTTAAGAATTTATTTGCTATCTGATCCTTTTCATTGAGAGGGCAGAATTTTCTTTCTGCTATGTTTTTAAATTACTCCCATTCCATATTGTAGATTCGGTCACTTCCCCTAGACTAGAGGACAATGTTCCACCATTCTAAGGCTGAATTTTTAAACAGATTGGAAGCGAACATTATCTTATGCTCTTCCGCGCACTTGCTTATTTTTAAGACAGCCTCAGTCTTTTCTATCCAGCGTAGAGCTGCAACGCCCCCTTCATTGCCCAAGAATTCCACTGGTTTACAAGACCAGAATTCTTTATAAGAACAACCATAAGACATGGTACTTCTTCTTTTGAGAATGGGCACTTGAAGTATGGGTCCATTGTTTACACTGTTTTCAGGTTCAGTAGGTCATTTACTACCATGATTACTTTTATTATCAGCTTCCCTAACCGTTTGGATAATATATGGCATTGCATCTATAATTCCTTCTGCCACTATGTGTTGGATGGCACTGTTATCCACTTGGTTTCCATTATTATTGTTATTCTGGTTATCGTTATTCTGGTTTTCCTGGTTCACTTCGTTGTCCATCTGAATTTTAAACATTTATCACATATTAATATCACAAAATAATATTTAATGCAAACGATTACACAATACGCATATTGATCAAAATCGTCGAACATTGCGACTTACTCTAATTTATATATTATGCTTCTAGTACAAACTGGAACTGAAATTTAAAATTACAATACTATTATGCATTACTAACCACAAGATGGTCTATACTACAATATATTTTTATTATTATTATATATAAGATTATATATATTTTTTTTTTCAAACATACACACATATATATATATAATTATTATTATTATTATTAATGACAGGGGTTCATCCAAAATTCCATATTACGCTCGTCATATTTCCAGACGAGTCGTTCCCCTATTTGTCTCATCCTTTCACTTCCTTCTAAAATCTCCTCACCAAAGGTTCGGAGTTCTTGCATATTCTTAGTGCTCATGAGTGGTGCAGGTGCTGGTATTGGGTCTGGGAACTGGGGCATCTGTTCTTCCTGGGGTATGGATTCTCTAGAATCTCCCTGATGTATTGGTCATTATTGAAATATGGTCTAGAGGGTCAAGGTATAGGTAGGGTCCTACTAGATCTTGCATGGGCTCCACTATTGGGTAAAGTGGCTGGTAGTCCCTGAGGTCGTCAAACCATGGGTTATAGTCTAGATGAGGGGGTGCAGATACCCTAGGAATCTCAGCTGGGTTTCGTTCAATGTCCATGGGTTGTTTGGGAAATGGTGGTAAAGGCTGGGGTGCTATGAGTTGCTCTAGATTAGGGTCGGCAGCTGTAGTTTTTAAGATATGAAAATTTTCTAGACTCCTATTGAGCATATCCTGGGTGTGAGCATCTGTTTCTCTCTTAACGGCTGCTAAAGCTCGCTACTGTTGTAACTTTTTCATCATTTTCCTATGTTCATGTGCTCCTCTGCTGAACCATCCTCTCTTCTTGGGAGGGAATGGCTCTTCAGATTGGGCCTAGAACACGAATATCCCATCTTCATTGTCAGTCGAATACCCTGAGAGGGTAGGCTGTGAAGAGGTGCCTTCGTTCCTAGGTGAGCTGGATAACTGACGGTAAGCGTCTGAAGGTCCTTGGTCACTCATGCTGTAAACTAACAAATTGTCAAATAACACAAAAGAATAATCTACACGTATACACATAATCTTATTAAAGTCATTACACTAAATGCTTGTCTTCACCAAGTGATGTAAGAGACTTAGGCAAACATGGCCTTTGATTGTCAAGAACTCTTACGATCAATCTTGGATCCCGAGACTACTACACACACTCTAAGGTGGATAATGGATGATGGTGGTGGATGGGGGTGTTGTAGTGGTGGTGGCGTGTGGGTGAAGTGGGAGAGAGGTGGTTTGCCAAGGGATGCCTTTGAAGTGAGCCAAGCACCCCTATTTATAGCCTGTACAGAAGCCCGGACACGGCCCCGTGGCCATCCTTTTTCTCTTTCTTCATTAATTGTAATTTGTCTGTATTAGCTCCACACGCCCCCGTGTTCGCTGGGCACGGCCCCGTGTGCAGAAGTGTATCTGTACTATCAAGATTTGCAAGATTCTGTGAATCATAGCGTTGACCACGGCCCGTGTTGAGCTGGGCACGCCCCCGTGCTGGGAATACAAGCTTCTACAACTTTGTCTTTCCTGCAGACACCTGGCCACGCCCCCGTGTCCGCTGGGCACGGGGCCGTGGTCAGCCTTCTGTTCTTTTGTTTTTGCTTAGGAAGATGTTATCGAGGGGTCGGGCATGCCACGTTTATTCCTTCTCTTTGTATTTATGTTAGTTTTAGCTGTATATTTGTTTTTTTTTTGTTCATTTAAGCTCATTTGGTCCTGAAAATACAAATGGAAGACAAAAGCACACTTTTTCCAACATTAGTACTAAAAAGGGTTAGTTTTATGCCTCATTTGATGTAATTTATATGTTGTATTTTACACACATCACAAGCTAAAATGAGCAAACGACCCTTAAAGGTTGTTTGGAAACGAGTCTTATGATCAAATAAATACTTGGAATAAGTATAAAAAGCGAAAGGCATGAATCTTTGGGTCGAATGACTCTAAATGAGTCTTTGCCATAAAAAGAGAATCCGAGGGGTAAAACTCTGAATAAATAGATTTCCACTTTAAAACCACCACAAATATAGTTGTGGTGAAAGATCATTTGATAAATAAGGTGGAAATAAGATGCTAGAAATAAATGAGCGTGAATCATGCGGAAAAGTGCTTAAATACCCTTAATGTGTCAAAATAAGCATTTAAATAAAAATGGTTTTAAGAATGTACATAAACCCGTGATTTGAACCTAGTATGTTAGACAACATTGAAATTATAAGGTTCATGAGAAATTGGGATTAAACAAACACGTTTGTTTGATAAATGCATAAATGGGTCAAAACTTTGTAAAAAGGTAATACGCCGAAGGCTTAAAAGTCTCAAATGTTGTTAATCCGGATGATGGATTTTAACTCCATATGATGGAGGATCAATTTACGATCACGTAGGAAGAAACATGACTTAAATCGGATCAATAACGAATGAGTTATGTCCGTTTTCGTAAAAAGTAGTCTAGCTGGGAATATGCAGCAATGATCAAACAACTCGCTGGTAAAAGTGAGTTGTCGCGCCACGCGACAGCCACCTAAGTCACCGTCGCGACATGCGAGAGCCCTCGCGGCCCACGAGAGTTGGGGTCTCAACTGTCGCTTTGTAAATTGTTGTTTCGGCTTTTAGACTTGATTATACACGTTATAAACACCCTGAAAGTAACTCATTTCATGTTTTTTATGAAATGTAGGTATATTGTACGATACTAGAGGACGATCAAGCTCAACGAAGAACCGAACATGATCAAGAATCTAGCTTCCGCGAAGTGGTTCGTCGTCACGTTTTTAAACGGCGAATGTTTTATATAATGTTGAATTGTGTTATCTCTTAAAAGTTTTTAAGAAATACTTATTTTGTAATGTATGTGTAAGCGTAATTTAACAATTATAGTCAAAAACTATATGAAAATCGTATAAATCAACTAAGGATCTTACAGCAATACACTAGTCGACTTGGGGGCTAGCATTAACTTAATGCCAGCCTCTATGTTCAATCGACTAGGATTAGGTAAACCACATCCTACAAAGATGAGCATCCAACTTGCGGATAGATTGGTAAAGTGCCCTCAAGGTGTCATAGAGAACTTATTGGTAAAGGTGGGAGAATTTGTTTTTTCGACCGACTTTGTTATCTTGGACATGGAAGAAGACACCGAAATCCCGCTCATACTAGGACGACCCTTCCTTGCCACCGCACGAGCTATGGTGGACATGAGTGACGGGCAACTAACATTGAGGGTTGGTGAAAGACATCAAATTTGAAATAGGGCAGCGAGCGGAGGATGACCCAGTCAAATACCTCAACGTGATTGACTCAAGCCTAAATGACGCTTTGCAATGATACAACTCGGGGTGTGAGTCATCCCACACGGGTAACATTTGACCGGCTTTGGGTCTAGCCAAGGACCCTTATAAACGTGACACACCATGGAGGCATTCCATGGACTATCCATTAGCTTAGTTGTTAATCTTAGCTTAATTTTAGATTAATCTTAGTTTAATATTTAGTTTAATGTTTTCTTTTGAGTATTTAGCTTTGTAGGAGTAAAGCGCGCTCGACAGAGGGAGATGGATGATGAAAAATGGAACCCATGCACGTAAATCAGAGGTCTCCCGACTCATAAACTGCAAAAAAGTAGCTGCAGCACGGGCCGTGCTCAACTAGCACGCCCCCGTGCCCAACTTACTGTTGCAAAAACAAAAATTATGTCTAGAAGGTGGCACGGGTCGTGCTCACCCAGCACGCCCCCATGGCCACCCCACTGTAAGTCTTCTGATTTTAGTTTGTTACTGGCACTTTGAACATGGGGTCGTGTCCCCATAGCACGCCCCCGTGCTGCAAGTGCCAGTAACCAAAAACATTTTACCAAAATAAATCCTATTTAGGACACATTGAGGGCAATGTGTAATTTAAGCGTATGTGGAGGATAATAAAAACCTTGAATCGTTTGTCCTAAATCAAGCCTTACACAAAACTCGTCTTGGAACCGCTAATCACCCCAAACTCTTTCATAATTTTCTTTTCATTTTTTTTACTTATCTTAAGTTTAGTTGGGTAAAACAAGTTCTAAAAATCATGTTTTTACAAATTTACAATTGCTAGTGTCGTGATAAAAAGAACCAATTTAGAAAGATTACAAAAACGGGCATGGAAAATCTTTGTAAAATTTGATTATATATACATTTTTACACTACAACCATTTTCCCACAAAAGTGAGTTTTGAGCCATTACCGAGCATGCAAATATACATCTATACTAATTGCTAAATTTTCGTTTCTTGTGTGAATAGCCCATTTGGTTCTCACGAATCTAGAACTTGACAATACGATGCGTTCCAAGTCCTTACCGACAAAAATCCAAGTAAGTAAATGATAGAGGCATTAGAACCAACCCATTTTTCAAAACAAAACCTTTATTTTTCTTTGTTTTATCCAAAAACATCCCCCTAGTTAAACCCTTTGAACTTTAAAACCTTTTCATTTCTAAACCCACAAAAACAAACCTTTTCATTTTTCATCTTTCATTTTTTATAAACCTATTAGTTATGAAATTACGATTACGGCTCAGTTTCAACTTTGGCAACCAAAAAAAAACTGAAAAATCAGAAAAATATGCCAAAGTATTTTTTGCTAAGCCACAAAGCAATAGAAAAACCGATATTTTACGCTTTTTCACCCTTTTTCAATAAAACATACCAAACCCAAACCACCACCTACCCTTCAAATGCCTCTTGATATTTATAAGGATTTAACGTCAAAAGGAGGAGGTTTGATTGATTGTTAAGCTTATGGTAGGAGTAAGTTCCAAATACGGGCACGAGCGTTTTCACTTAATACATTATCAGCCGAGTGTTGAGTGACCACTTGTGAGGTGTGTAAATTTGTATATAACTAAATGGAATTTTATAAAGGCATTTTATGCCCAAAGTAGATAATTTTTCTTAACTTGTGTTTTAAATAAATCAGAACGAATAAGATCGTAAATAAAATAAAAACAAAATAAATTTAGACTTGGATTCCCGACACTCTAAAGATGAGACCAAAACCTTCTTTTCTATCTATTCCGTTTGGGTGTGTAAGCCACGTAATAGAGTTTTGCTTGAGGACAAACAAAGATTCAAGTGTGGGAGTATTTGATATGCTTAAAATACAACATATAAATTATATCAAATACAACGTAAAATCAACCCCTTTTTAGTACTGATGTTGGAAAAATCTTAGTTTTTTGTTCCTTTTTAATTCTCAGGGTCAAAAGAGCTTTAATGTGCAAAAGGGGCAAAAAGACAGCAAAAACCAACATAAATGCAAGGAAGGATGAATTGACGCAACTCGCCAAACCCGATTCACATCCAACCCACAAAATAGAAAGAACAGAAGACTTGATACGAGGTCATGTTCACCCAACACAGGTCGTGTCCGGAAGTGGATGCTGTGTAGAAGAAAAGACAATAGCAAAGGACAAAACTGGCAGCCGACACGGGGCCGTGCCAAGCCAACACGGGGCGTGGTCAACTCAAAGATTTTCAGAATCTGCAATAGTACAACAAGTACATTGGCCACGGGCCGTGTCGTTGACACACGGGGTCATGTTAGTACAAGACCTGACAAGAAGTTAATGAGGAAGAGAGAGAGAGAGAGAGAGAGAGAGAGAGATGGCCACGGGGCCTTGCCAGGCAGGCACGGGCCGTGGTGAAGCTTTTGAAGACAGCTATAAATAGAAGTGCTTGGTTCCACTTCAAACCATCCCTTAGCAAACCACTTCTCTCTCACTTGCCACCACTCCACCACCACTACAACACCATCATCCACCACCATCATCCATTTTTCCATCTTTAAGAGTGTTTGTGTAGTCTCAGGATCCAAGATTGATAGTAAGAGTCTTTGTCAAACAAAGGCCATGCTTGGCTAAACTCTTGCATCACTTGGTGAAGACATATCTTTTATGTATTTTCTATTATGATTTCAATCTTTGGCAACTTTTTAATTGGGTATGTATTAATGACTTTAATAATTAGTTTTTTAATTAGGTATGTATTAATGACTTTAAGAATTTACTTAACCATTCTTCATATGCTGTTGATTCACAAATTCATGTCTTTACGTTCTATATAAACCATATTAACTACTTGGCAGGGGGTTAGAATGGTGGTTGGGTAATTCTATGTCTCGTTCAGTGTATAGATCCTGCGAGAACATGGTTCAAGTTTAGTACTACTCCATGGATTGGCCGGGAATGACTGGCCTGACTGAAAGTAAGAAACCGCGCAGGTACTGTATCCCTGCTGACTCAGGCCAATAGGTTGTGGGTGACCGCTGCTTGTGCCCCTTATTCATAAACTACTATTAAAACTTTAAACCAACCCCGCAGGTACTGTATCCCTGCTGACTCAGGCCAATAGGTTGAGGGTGACCGCTGCCTGGAAGGGGGCCCACCACATTTTGCATTAATAGCTTACTTAATTATCTTCCAATAATCCGGCCTAGTGGGATTGTATCCTTGCTGAATCAAACAACTAGGTTGAGGGTAACGTCGCCTTCACAAGAGGGGCCTACTACTATAGCTAAGATGATCTCTTAAAATGCCCAAAGTTCGGAAATCCTCAAAAGGGTACATGAAAGATAAGTTGGACCCAAGTGATTCTTTCTTGTCTTTCTATTTTTATTTTATTTTATTTTCTGTTTTTATCTTTTTATTAGTTTAAAAAAATTTTCTAAAAGTTTGGGGTTCGATTAGACGTTGACGATAAGCAGGTACTAAAAGCTCTTGTGTCCTTGGACGACCTCGGTATCTTGACATCACTATACTACGTCCGGGATGGGTATACTTGCCCTAAGCGTGTGTGTAGAGTGATAGTGGAATATCGTGTTTTATAAATTTAAAACTTGAAATCGGCGAGTAAAAAGAGCTAAAAATATACTTAAAAATACACTCACACCGACACACGTCAGGAAGGCGTAAAATAGTTTTAAGTACGTTTGAAAAATGATTTTACGTAAGTTGTCGAATGTAAATATATTTTTTTTGCGTACGGTGACGAATGAAAAAAAAATTACGCCCCTGATCGTCGGTTCGAGCTCCTCTAAACATCATGTGTAAATCTATTTCTCAAACATTTGAAAAATTGTTTCTCATACGTTGTCGAATGTAAAGAAAATTTCGAGCACGGTGTAGAATGTAAACAAAATTCGCGCACGGTGTCGAATGTAAATAAATGTTTTTTATTAGACACGATAAAAAAAACTTTTACGCCCTTGATCGCCGGCCCGAGCTCCTCTAAACGTGTGTGGAATGTAAACGCTCTGTTTTTTTATTTTATTTTTTTAGGTGTTGGGGCTTTTACGTTCAAATGACGAGAATAACGAACAAAAAATGAAGATCAAGATTAGAGATTAAAAACCTTTTCTTTTTATACATGTAGTGTAATTTTTTTCTATAAAAAATCATGTGTTATAATTAATTCTGTTTTTTTAATTGATAAACATAATTAATGTTGACATGAAAAGTGATGTAGTCTATTATGTTTGATTGTTAGTTTGACAAGTTTACATGAATAGTACACAAATCAAATTTTCCAAAAATACCTTTCTTGTAATATTTATTCTTTTTTAGTCAATAAAATCACTACAAGACAAATTAAACTTAAACAATTCAATCTTAACCACTGATACACGAGACATCTATGGTGAGTAATGGTTTCTATGATTGTCGCATCTAAAGGTGGTTCCTATTTTACCCCATCCCTATATATATATAGTGGATAGTTCAAATGAGAAGAAATTCTTTGTAAGAAGAAAAAAGAAGAAATTTCAACCAATAGGAATGCTTCATTAGACTTCATTTAATATTTGTACTTAATGTAACTATAAGGGTATATTGGTAAACTTACATACATCATTAATTGGTAGTTTCATCTTTAATGACTAACTATATTAAATTTGTAACTTATTTTTAAAATATATATTTTTCTCAAAAAATAAAAATAAAAATTCATTTATAGTGTAGGATAAATATGAGGCGTGTAGGATAAATTACGAGTTGTGTAGGATAAATTTCAATATGTGTAGGATAAATTTCAAAATGTGTAGGATAACTTTTGATGTGTGTAGGCAAATTTTTTTAGTGTGGAGGATGATAGTCTTAATGACTAATTAATTAGTCAAACATAATAATAAATGAGATGAGAAAAAAAACTATTTAATGTTTTACAATTGTACCCTTTTGTTCTTTTTATTCTTAATAAAATTTTCTTCTCAAATGAACCTTCCCCTATATATATATATGAAAAAACTAGTTTAAATGAGAAAACCAAAAAACTAACTAAAAAGCATAAAAACATACCAATTTTTTTGAATTTTTTTATTAAAATTCGCTATTTTTAATATATAAAAAAACTTTAAAAAAAAAAAAGTTGTGCTGCTCATGTGCAATAATACGGAAAAGCTCAAACCACCTAACCAACCCCCTACCGACACCCCCAAAAACCTAAACCCTCCACAAACCTAAATTCACTCTCCTACCAAAAGCCTAAACCCCGCAAACCCCGAAAAACCTAAAACGCCCCACGCAACCCCAAAAAAAACATAAAACTAAACCTCAAAAAACCTAAACCCCCCACCCACACCCCTTAAAAAACCTAACCCCCCCACCCCTACTCGCACTCCCCAAAGACCTAAACCCCCCCCCCCCACACACACACACACACACCCAAAACCTAATCCTAATCCTAAATCTCCAAAAAACCTAACCCTAAAAGCTAAACTAAACTCAAAATCTAATTTTAAGCATATAATGCACATGTGCAGTACAAGTTTATATATATATATATGGGATGGTTCAAATGAAAACCACTTTTATTGTGAAAACTCGGAAATTAACTAAAAAAGGCCTAAAAAACACACAAAAAAAATTCAATTTTTTTACAAAAATCGCAGGTTTTTATATATATAAAAAAATTCTTTTTTTCAAAAAAAAAAAATTGGTAGTACACATGTGTAGTATTACATGTACACTACAAAAAAAAATTGAATTTTTTTTATATATATAAAAAACCTGCGAAAATTGGTATGCAAAAAAAAATATTTTGGTATTTTTTTTGGCTTTTCTAATTAGTTTTCGAGTTTTCACAATAACTAGTGCTTTTCATTTGAACATTCCCCTATATGTGTGTGTGTGTGTGTGTGGTAGGAGTTAGCTACACAGTCTACTTTTCCTATTAGTGTAGGAAGTGTTCTCATTGTGGCATATGACATATAGTGATTTTATACTAAAGGGCATGTATGTAAATGAATAATGAACTTAGTTATGAAAGATTTGTCTCTAAAATAAAAATAAAAAAAACCATTTTTAAAGAGACAATATATCTTTTAAGAATTTGAAATCCTCAGTTACTTATAATAGAAAGAATGCATATGAAACAAATTAACATGGCATGTGATCACTCATGAACAAACTCTTCACGTTGTGTTTTAGCATTTATTAATTTATTCACGTTGTGTTTTATCAATTACAGGTGTAAACAACTTACATTCCGTATAACACACCAGCATAAACAACTTTGATTTCGTATAACACACTAGTATAAACAGCCTACATTCTGTATACACACCGGTATAAAAACTTACATTCCATATAACACAGCAGTATAAATATCTTACGTGTCGTATAATACACCAGTATAAATAACTTAGATCGCTAGTATAACATAGTAGTATAAACAGCTTATATTTCATATAACACACCAGTATAAACAACTTAGATTACGTATAACACACCAGTATAAACAACTTACATTCCGTATAACACCAGTATAAACAGCTTAGATCGCTAAAAATAAAACAATGTATGAACGTTTTTTTGGAAGAAATCATATAGTTATTGTTCTCCATTGTTTGAATGTTTTTAAATCTTGTTCTACAAAAGAAACTGCTAAAAAACAGAGCGATGTAATCTTGATTTCATTGTGTTTTATATCAGTTACTTTTATACTTAGTGCACGTTGTAATTGTGTTTTATTTTCCTTTCCATGTTGGACTGAATCTTCTTTAGTGTGGATGTCTAGATCGATGATTCTAGGGATTTGTGTGTAATTGTAGAAGAAATGATGGGAATAATGTAACAACCCGACCTTTCGGATCGTTACTTAGATCTGTCATTTATTTCTTAATTGACTTGTACTCTCGAGATTCTGATTAACACGAAGGGTCAACGATATTTTAAACTATATTTTAAACACATTTATCGCTTATTTAACACATTTTAAACGCATTTAAACGCTGGTTATTACAACGCTCATCACAACGCAAACGAGAAACACGGTTTGGTTACTTATTTATCTGTATTACTTGGGTGTGTGCCTTACTTGACTACTTGTGTGTGTTTACTTTTATGTATGGTTGGTTACTCGCTAAACGCTATTGCAAATGCAAGCTCAACGCATACTCGAAATGTAGATTTACTTTTATGACTCTTATTTGTTTAAATGTTATGTAATCAAACATTCACTCGCAACTCGCTTAAAACATAACGCAACGCTTAACGCACGAAACGAAAGTCGGAAAACTAACTCGCGCAACCAGACCGATCGCATGACCACTCGATCGAATGGGCATCCGACCGGATGACCATCCGATCGGATGGCCATCCGATCGACTGGCCATATGACCCATTCCATTGCACCGTCCTACTCACTCTCTCACACTATAAATACCCCTGTCATGTCACTGTTCAATGACGTGACATCCCTATCCGATCCAACTCGCTCCCAGCTCGTTCTCAAGCACATTTCACTCGATCCCCGGCTATTTCGTAAGTATTTCTTCCTAAATCTTGTACTTCCATCATCACTACACTTTTTCACAATCTTCTCCATCAAATCTTACTTTTTCACCATGAAATCACCTGATTTGGACTCCTTGAAGGTGACATCCTCTCGGTTCTTATGCAAACTGAAGAGTGACGTCATCTTATCAAGATTAGTCCAGATCCAAAGGATTTCTACACTATTTAACACGAATCTCAACTATATTACACACTTTTCAAACTGTTTTCTCTATTTCTTTCAACTCTTCTACACTCTTCATTCAAAACCGTTGGAACCTAAGCTCACACCGACTCTCTACGTGTTCCTCAGTCTAGAGCCGGCTTGAAAACGGGTTTCCACCGGGGAGACAACCGATTCACGGGTTGAACATGAAACTTCATCGGGAACAGTTAGTCCGATCGAATGGGGTGATTTTCCATCCGATCGACTGAGCTGGGCTATGGTGTGTTTCCGTTGTTTGACATGTCATGACGTCGTCTCCGTTAAAACTCAACTTTTTGAACTTAGAGAGTTTCACAAATCAAGTCGCCCAATCGAATAGCCATCCGATCGGATGACCATCCGATCGAATGACTATTCGACTAGATGACTGATCCTCAAACTATTTGACAAAACTCAGACTATCACATTTTCAATCAAATAACCATCCGATCGAATGAATTGAATTATACTACAACGAAAACTTCAAAAGTTAGAAACGATTTACAAACACACTCACTCATTCGAATGATCAACCGTTCGAATGGTCATCCGTCCGGATGACCATCCGACCGACTCACCATTCGACACTCAACACTCTGACACGCTGTTAAACGCACTGTTCAACGCTTATGCTACTGTTCTATGCTCAGGCTAACTCCAAAGCGCTCCCTTCAATCCAAGACTGTGTTTATTCTTTTAACCACGATCGGCGAGTATACTCGAAGCCTTTTTCGCTTAACGCACTTTTGGGTGTTACATACGTTTGCTATATTAAAACAAAATGCACACTATACTAAACGCTTTACGAACGCTAACCGCTCTCGCATGTTATACGTGACTCGATGAATGCTTGTTTGTTATGTTTACACATTGATTACTGTCTGCCTGCCTTAGCAACGATAGTACTATTGTTTGGACTCAGCAACTGTTTATTCAGGGGTTGTTAAGGTTACTACTTCACGTGTTCACAGGGGTGAACATGTGTCGCGCATTCTACAACTCGCAGTCATTGGTATTGATAGTATCTTTGTCGATAGCTTACTTGCTTCACACTCTACGTGATACATGCTGGTTATGCGTAACGCTTTCTATACTATTATACTATGTAAACTTGTGTACTCACCTTTACACTCAGTGTATTGACTTTATTTTAACGTATGTGACAGGTTGATTAGGATGCTTTGCATGCTTTGCTGTGATGAACAAGCTAGGTGGCCTAGAAACAAACTAAATAAATCTGAGTTGTCAGAACAGTTTTTTTTTTTTTTTTGAGACAATATCTGTAATAACTGTTTTTACTTTATCTGTTAGTAGTATGGGATATTAACATTAAGGATTTGATAATATAATAGTTGTTGTGGATTCTCTTGAACAATCTGTTTCGCTCAGTGTCACGCCCCGATGTTTACATCATTGGTTGGAGTGTGACAAATAAAGGAACTGATGATTGTTTCCTTATTTAAAACACGGTTAATGACCAAAATACTCTTCGCCCATTAAATGAATCAATAATTCAAGCACAAATATTACATAAATGTAACCCATCTAATTTCAGATATTAATCAAACACTTACAATGACACAAAACACTTTCTTTTTTAAAGTATGCTCAATTACCAAAATGTTATCCATCAATTTATTGAATCAATAATTTTAACACATATATTATAAAAATGTCACTTATCTAATCTCTACCATTAAAACCACTCATGAATGACCCAAAACACTTCTTATGCTTTATAGAAAAAACACACTTTGTAAAGAATCTCACAATATATATATATATATATATATATATATAGATATAGGGGAAGATTCATTTGAGAAGAAATTTAATTTGAGAAGAAAAAGAAGAAAGGACATATTAGTAAAATGTTATTTTATTTATAACTCATATCATTAATTTTTCTCTCTTTAATTAATTAGTCAACTAATCATTAATTATCCTACATATAATCTACAAAACCTACAAATATCAAAATTTTTCTACATATACCCTACACATTATAGAATTTTATCCTACACAGTCGAAATTTATCCTACACACCTCGAAATATATCCTACACAACTCGTAATTTATCCTACACAACTAGTAATTTATTCTACACTTTAAATTAAGTTGTTTTTTTTAGTTTGGAAAAAAATATATATTTTGAAAAGTAGTTACAAATTTAATTTAGCTAGTTATTAAATGGGAAGAATACAAATTAATGATTTATGTAAATTTACCAATATATCCTTATATTAAAATTAAATACAAATATTAAATGAAGTAAAATGAAGCATTCTCATTGGTTAAAACTTCTTCTTTTTTGTTCTTACAAAAAAATTTTCTCATTTGAACCCTCTACTATATTATATAGGGGGAGATTCATTTGAGAAGAAATTTAATTTGAGAAGAAAAAGAAGAAAGGACATATTAGTAAAATGTTATTTCATTTATAACTCATATCATTAATTTTTCTCTCTTTAATTAATTAGTCAACTAATCATTAATTATCCTACATATAATCTACAAAACCTACAAATATCAAAATTTTTCTACATATACCCTACACATTATAGAATTTTATCCTACACAGTCGAAATTTATCCTACACACCTCGAAATATATCCTACACAACTCGTAATTTATCCTACACAACTAGTAATTTATTCTACACTTTAAATTAAGTTGTTTTTTTTAGTTTGGAAAAAAATATATATTTTGAAAAGTAGTTACAAATTTAATTTAGCTAGTTATTAAATGGGAAGAATACAAATTAATGATTTATGTAAATTTACCAATATATCCTTATATTAAAATTAAATACAAATATTAAATGAAGTAAAATGAAGCATTCTCATTGGTTAAAACTTCTTCTTTTTTGTTCTTACAAAAAAATTCTTCTCATTTGAACCCGGGGAAGATTCATTTGAGAAGAAATTTAATTTGAGAAGAAAAAGAAGAAAGGACATATTAGTAAAATGTTATTTCATTTATAACTCATATCATTAATTTTTCTCTCTTTAATTAATTAGTCAACTAATCATTAATTATCCTACATATAATCTACAAAACCTACAAATATCAAAATTTTTCTACATATACCCTACACATTATAGAATTTTATCCTACACAGTCGAAATTTATCCTACACACCTCGAAATATATCCTACACAACTCGTAATTTATCCTACACAACTAGTAATTTATTCTACACTTTAAATTAAGTTGTTTTTTTTAGTTTGGAAAAAAATATATATTTTGAAAAGGAGTTACAAATTTAATTTAGCTAGTTATTAAATGGGAAGAATACAAATTAATGATTTATGTAAATTTACCAATATATCCTTATATTAAAATTAAATACAAATATTAAATGAAGTAAAATGAAGCATTCTCATTGGTTAAAACTTCTTCTTTTTTGTTCTTACAAAAAAATTCTTCTCATTTGAACCCTCTACTATATAGGGGAAGATTCATTTGAGAAGAAATTTAATTTGAGAAGAAAAAGAAGAAAGGACATATTAGTAAAATGTTATTTCATTTATAACTCATATCATTAATTTTTCTCTTTTTAATTAATTAGTCAACTAATCATTAATTATCCTATATATATATATATGGCTATCTCACACTTTGATAGCCCTATGTCTATGGGTTTTTTTGACAGCTTATATGTAACTTTATTTACTGTTCTGCAGCAAAATATAAAAAACGTTTCAAGTTTTAATAATTTTTTTTTCTACTCATGCACGATGCTCTAAAAACTTATCGTATATAAATTTGGTTTGTTTTGTTTTCATCTTATACTAAATAAACCGGTTTAGTTCAAAGAGTTATAAATGATGTATTAAATAAATTGAGGTGTTTCCACTGGTGTAAATTGTAATATTTAATACACCGGCTTAACCCCTAAGGGTTGCAAAAGACGTAATATAATAAACTGGTGTGTTTTAACTGGTGTAAGTTGGTAGGTTTTATATAACGGTGTTTTTCTAAAGGGTTTTAAAAGATATGATAAAATATATGATTTAATTGTCATCGCTTTTATAATCTATTAAATAAACGGTTTACAACAAATATATGATTTAATTATCTATAGTTGTGTTTAACTGTTTTTTGTTATGGTTATACAGCGCACCGCTTTAGTAAAAAAAAAATTACCGCTCTAGCAGATGTATATTTTTTTTTACTAGAGTATGTTAATAGCAATCAGAATCCCCAAATACACAAACGGCATTTTATCTGGTTTGCAACCTGAATAACGAGCAAAGCACTCCACATCCTCAAAGTCGACTCTCACTCCGAATAAGCTTGATTTGAGCAAATTTATTTTCATCCCAGACGCTAACAAAAAAAAACAATACAGGGTCCTAAGAATACACATACTGTGTAAAGGGTGTAATTTAGGTGTTGAGTTCCATTTAGCTGGTAAAAAAAATACTTAATTTTGAATCTTGAAGTAGTGAAAATTTACAAAATGTTTATAATATGATAGATATATATTATCAAAACGAGGAGTTTACTTTTTACATGTTGTATGGCAATTTCGAAGAAGGTGCATGAGCACAACATTCCGGTTCTATTTTCTCCTCTAAATTCTACTCGATTTAATATGTCGCGAAGACTTGGGTCAAATTTTCCAACTCGATTGCATTGTCACCGGCCTGCCGGTATATATAAATTAAGAAACCATTCAACCAATACACACGGATACATCTCTACAACTCAAAATGAGGCCCGGCAGCTCATCCTCTCATAAACCACCAGCCGAGATAGAAAAGCAACGCAGAGATCGTATGAAGGACCTCTATTCAACATTAGCTACTCTGCTTCATCTTGAACCATATGTACATCTCTTTATCCTTATTTTGTATATAGGATTTAACATATTTTAACGCATAGTCGAGCTTGAAAACCAAGAGTTGTTTGAACTCAGCTAGGCTTGAGCATAACCCTTACACATAGTGGTGGACCGATAATTATTTTTATCGTGGTCGGTTTTTTCTCATTGGTCTAATGTCCTTAACTCGACATCCGAATTTTCGGTTCAAGTCATATCACTAAAGATAATTTGTCTTTTTAACATGTAAAACTAAGAGTGAAAATGAGTTAATAAGCATGACCGCAAGTTATGTAGTGTCCAATAACTATTTTCAGAGAATAAATGAATTAACTACTTAATTGCATTGATCGATATATTTTTTTTTTGTTTCTTTTGTTTTATATTTCAAATGAAACATGTATAGATTTGATATGTTCTATCTGACTCAGAAACCCCAATCGTATAAAGTAAGTCTGTCCATGCTTATACGGTGTAAACATGTGCCATTAACTGACATTCGGAATGATTACAGGAGAGCAAGTCACTGCCAGAGTTCTTGGATCGAGCGACTACGTCACTGATACACTTAAAGGAAAGAGTAGAGAGATTGAAGGTTACTAAAGAAGAACTAGAAAAGGAAGTTGCACATAACGATGAGCCGAGCAATAGCGAACAGAAGTTAAAGGTGGTTCGAGTCACGGAATCAATGGATCTGAAGTTGGAGGTTAACATGATATTCATGGTGAATAACAAGAAAGTGGTGCCATTTGAAGTGTTGAGAGTCATAGAGCAAGGTGGTGCTGAAATTACGAATTCTAGCTTCAATACCCGTGGCCAACATATCTACTGCACTGTTCATGCTCAGGTGCATATCATTTTCTAATCTTCTCACTTTCTAATATTAATCCCTTAAGTATATGCATTATGCATGCATGAACGCACGATTGAAACTCCTGATCTAAGAAAAAAAACATGTTAAAAACGTTGTACCCATTACACAAGTATCAAAAACTTACTAACAAAACATAGTTTTATGTTAAACAAATGGGTTACAACCGCACTGCGCAGCTAGGATGGCTCGGTTTTTAATAAGTTTTGAACGGATAAGTGGACACACTGATAAAACAACGTTAATGGCGGGAATTCGGTCGATGTTGGTTCGGTTATTATGGCATCCATATGGTACCAGTACTTGATATATCAACCAGAAAATAAAAGGATGTCGACACCAGTTTTAACGATTAAAAATCATAATAACGAATATCGGTAACGGTTCTAATAATGAAAATACCGGTATCGATGTTTTTCGGTGGGTACCGGCTTGATCCGTTTTCAAAAAAAAAAAAAATATATTCTATCATGTATTTTGTTTTTGTAAAGAAAAAACTAAAAAATTCTATCATGTATTTTGTTTTTGTAAAGAAAAATAATTGGCTATAAAACGTATATTACTTGTAACGCAAAAGATCAATTTAAAATTTGAATAAGTAAAAAAGAAAAGACTAAGGTAGTGTGTAGTGGGGCTCCATATGGCGCCATTTTCTCTCATAACCCCCCCCCCCCCATAACCCCCCGAACACCACTACAGGTGGCGTTATGGGTTTTTTTTTTGGTGGGTGGCGCTATAAATATCGCGCCGGTATATTTGTTTGGTTACAACCTTTGGCCAATCAAAAAAGAGTATAGAGTTTTTAATTAATTAATAAAATTGAAAATTAATAATTAGGTAATGATGAGTAGGGTCTTTATGACTACGGGCTTAAATGCATAACGCCCCATAACGCCAACCCGCACACGTGGCGCGCCACGTGTCGCATAACGCCCACAAAGGGGCGTTATGACTACACATGACCTAAGACAAAAAGTTATTGCAACACACAAGCAGTGTTGTAGTATACTAGTTTTTGCCCCGCCCGCGTTGCAGGGCAATAAGCCGAATATTTCTCTCTCATAACATGTATGTATGTACAGAGGGCAAAATCGTAATTATATTTTGAACTGGAGGCGAAATCATATTTTTAAACTGAGAGCAAAATCATAATTTTGAGCTAGGGGGAAAAATATAATTTCATTTTGAACGGTGGGCAAAAGCGTAAATTTGAGCTGGCGGTAGAATCGTAATTTTGCGCTAGAGGAAAAAACAACATTTTATTTTGAGCTGAGGGCAAAAACGTAATTTTAAACGGAAGCCGAAACCGTAATTTTAAACTGCGAACAAAATTAAAAGTGAGTTTTTGAACCGAGGGCAAAAGCATAATTTTAAGCTACCGGCAAAATTATAATTTTATTTTGAGCTGGGGCAAAAACGTAATTTTAAACAAATGACGAAAGCGTAATTTTAATCTGGGAATAAAATTAAATTAAAACTGGGCTGGTCCAATAGGGAAGTGCCAGACAAATATTGAACTGTGGGCAAAAACGTAATTTTAAACGGAGGGCGAAACCGTAATTTTAAACTGGGAACAAAATTAAAAGTGAGTTTTTGAACCGAGGGCAAACGCGTAATTTTAAGCTAGTGGCAAAATAATAATTTTATTTTGAGCTGTGGGCAAAAACGGAATTTTAAACAAAGGAAAAAAGCGTAATTTTAAAATGAAAATAAAATTAAATTAAAAATGAGCTGGTCCAATAGGGAAATGCCAGGCAAGCTGCCTGGCACTATTCCCTCAAGTTGTGTTTAAAAACGTAATTTTTAACAAAGGACAAAATCGTAATTTTAAACTGAGAATAAAATTAAATTAAAAATGAGCTGGTCCAATAGGGAAGTGTCAGGCAAGCTGCCTGGCACGATTCCCTCAAATGGTGTTTTGTATATGTTGGAAATGTATAAAATTTGAATAGGTAAAAAAAGAAAAGAATGAAAAAGACAAAAAAATTACCGCAACACAGGTGGTATTATCAACACATACAATTTCAAGATGATGAGGTCAGCAGGTAAGACTATCAGGTATGGGCTTCGTCGGAAGGCCCGTCCCCCCCTTTAGCTGCGTCACACACTGCCCTCAAGGGGCCCGGCTCGGCAAATGCGTCGGATTTCCGACGGTGAAGACAGGGCAAGTGGTGGGCCACCTTCATTGTTTCTCTCTCTCTCTCTCCTGAATATATATTGTTTTTTATTAAAGTGGGGTAGTCCCCACACCCTTGGATAGTCACCAAAGAGACTATCCTCCTCCCGTGATTACGTGGCGCCTACGCGGCGGGTAGTCCTTTGGAGACTAACCTCCCACATACCCAATAGTCTAATAGGTCCGCCACCCAATTGGGTGAAATGGGTGGCAGGCTCAACAGTGCCAGGCACCTGCCTGACACTCCCTTATTGGCCAATCAAAATTTACGATTTTGTCCCGCCTTAAAATTACGACTTTGCCATCAGTATAAAATTATGTTTTTGCCCCCACTAAAAAATAAATTTGCGCTTTTACTCTTAGGTAAAAATTTCGATTTCGCCATCGGTTAAAAATTACGATTTTCCCCTTAAAATGACGATTTTTCCATCAGTTCAAAATTATGTTCTTACCACCAATTAAAAAAAAAAATTCCCTTTTACTCCCAGCTAAAAATTTTGATTTTGCCCCGTATAAATTTATAGTTTTGCCATTAGTTTTTTTTCTCACAGCCAAGTTACGATTTTACCCTCAACTTAACTTTACATTTTCCCAATCGCTTTTGTTTGTTTTCCTGGTGACATTACAATTTTGCCCCAGTGTAAAATTACAGTCGTGCCGGCAACTTCCTGGCACTCCCCGTTGGTCCATTTAGTTTACAATTTATCCCCGAATTAAATTTATGATTTTGCCCTCAGTTAAAAAGTACGTTTTTCCCATCGTTTTAGGTTTCTTTTACCAAAACTATAAAGGTTTTTTGTTTTAATTGGTTTACCACGGTCTTATCATCGTTTTTGTTTTTTTTTCCTAGGAAAATTATAGTAGTCTTTTTTTAATTGGTTGAGAATTATTCGGCCCTCGCCCCGCAACGTGGGCGGGGCATCTACTAGTTATAGTATATTTTTATAACGAGAACATTACCCTATATATTAAATTTCGAATTGAATGAACAGTAAAATTATTCAACGTATACAAACTTCATGAGGCAATAGGACTTTCCGTCGATTGGGTTAAATGGGCAGCTGCCCTATTTTTTTTTTTTAGTTTTAATTTAATTAATGTTAGTATAATATAATATAACTATAATAGCCACTTTTAAAAAAAATACGATTTCGCCTTCAGTTTAAAATTACGTTTTTGCCCTTAGTTTAAAATAAATTTATGCTTCCCGGCTAAAAATTAGGATTTCGCCCTTAGTTCAAAACTATGATTTTGTCCCCGTTCAAAACAAAATTTTGGTTTTGCCCCCCAGCTAAAATTTAAGAATTTGCTCTCAGTTTAAAATTATGAGTTTGTCCTCTTTTAAAAACTTATGATTTTGCCCTCAGTTAAAATCTGGAGTCTTGCCATCGTTTTAATTTTTTTTTCAAAACTCTAGTAGTTTTTATTTTACTTGGTTTACTCAATCTAACTTTTTTGTCAAGCAGGTGCCTGACACTCGCTCAATATTTATGACAATTTACTATTTTACCCCCAGCTCAGGCTTGCCATCTTTTTTTAGCAAAACTATGGCAGTGTTTTTGTTTAATTGGTTGACTCGATATCATTTTTTTGAGATCGTGTTATGAGTAGTATGAACAAGTAACTAAAATACATGCGTACATGTTATTAAACTAAGAAATACTCGGCTTAGCACCCCGCAACGCGAGCGGGGCATTCAACTAGTTCATTTAAATTTGGTAATGCAACAGAGGTGGTATTCTGGGACTGGGGGTTGGAGGCAAGTTCCACGAGTGATGGAAAGTTCCACAAGTGATGGGAACAAACAAACCATCGCCACCATGCATTTTATCACGTGAAGAACAATTTTTGTGATTGTTTTCACGAGTGATGGCTTGTGAGCGATGGAACATGTGAGGGGTGTGAGGGTTTATTGTTGGTGTTGTGAGTGATGACCATTGCCACTAAAAAAGGTTGTGGGTGATGGAATAATGGTTAATGACATGACAGAACTTGATTGGATGTTGTGAGTGATGGAATTTTTGCAATTGATACCACCCCCACTCCCCTTATAGTATAATTTCATAACGAAAACATTATATATTATATACTATATACATATATTAACATTAACATATTAATAACACAATGGAATGAACAGTAATAAAGGGCATTTCAGGAATTTAACAGAAACACGGGGGTGTCTCCCCAACCTCCACTGCTTGATTTACACAATAGTAAACTTAGAGAATTCATGTTGGATCCTCTATCTCTATTTATATAATAATACTAAAAAATACACTTTTCTTTAAATACTGTTTATTTTTTAAAAATCTTTCATATCTAATTCTCCGACTTTGTCGCTATTTTACTTACAAATACTTATTTTATTATTTTTTATCTTTAATACACTCTCGTAATAAAAATATAGAGAGGTTAAATGTGAGTCTCTATATTTAGAGATATACTTGAACTTCTATATATTTTTCTCTATTTTAAAGATTCCAATGTAGTAGTTTTTTTTTAGGAAAAATCTCCATCTTAGCCATTGACCAGTCAAAATATCCAAAATAGTCAATTGTAGCGGCTCAACGAGCCTTTTCAATCTCGTGTAACGGCTTTAAAAAATCATTTCAAGTAACCAACCCATGATTGGCACGTGTCCGACAGTCGTCATTCGGTTGAAAGTTCTTAGCCAAGTACTTTCAACACGGTTCAAGCCTTTTCAGATTAGTCTTTCTTTGGCTTGACTTGAGAATTTTCCTTGGCTTAAGATCTTTCAGTGCAGCGGTTTGGCTTGGCTTAAGATTTTTCCTTGGCTTTCTTTGGTTTTCTTTGGCTTGACTTAAGATCTTTCATTGGCTGCTGCTACTACTACTACTGCTGCTGATAATGTTGCTGCTAATGCTGCTGCTATAGCCGTTAGGGAAAAAGAACTTAAGAAAATGAACATAAACGATTTCAAAAATCGAAGGAACTTAAAAACGAACGATTTTAAACGAACGAGTGGTTTAAAAAACGAAGATTAAAAAATTATGTTTATAAAAAAAAACAAAACCTAAAAAAATAAGTTAACAAGTGTAATGATCTAAAAAACACACGAATTTAATATACCAAAGGCTATAAAAATAACGAATTTTGAATAAACAAACGGTCAAAGTAATGAAAGATTTGAAAAATAAATAAGCCATTCTAAAAAAAGTTTGAAAAAAAAACAATCTTTTGCAAACTTTTTATTAGAATGTTTCTTTTTTTCAAATCTTACATTTCTTTTGTTTTTTATACACGTTATTTTGTAAAATTTAAAAATGAACGACTTAAGAAGTGAGTAATTTAGAATGTTTAAAAATAAAAGATATTAAAAAGAACAGTATAAAATAAAGTGTCTAAAACAACTTTAAAAGGCAAACGGCTTTTTTTTCCATGAAATAAACGGCTTTAAAAGGCGAATTGAAAATAAATAATTCCACCTAAGTCAATCTGGCCGATAATAATCCTAATTCAGTTATTGGCCGAAAGTAATCCGAACTGATCATTTTTTTTTGTAAATAGCCCGCCGTTAAAGCTTAGCGGAGTTAATTTTTTTTTACGAATTACAAACCGATATTTTAGGGCTTTTGATTAGAACGAGAATACGAGTCAATTGATGTAAAACTTACCTCGAAATTGTGCTCGAAGTTGCTTGATTTTTGTTAATTGGAAGTTTAAACAACCGAATTGAAGTACCGTTTCGTGGGTTGGGGCAGTATTTCGAGATAAGTTTTACATCAATTGACTCGTATCCTCGTTCTGATCAAAAGCCCTAAAACATCGGTTTGAATAAATATAATTTTATATATTAAGTAATAAAAAAGTTATATATTTAAGAATCCCGTGTATTGTACGAGTTGAATAAATGTAATTATAAATACCAAATAATTAAAAAGTTGTACCTTTAAAAACTTTGTGTATTACACGGGTTAAATAAAGGTAATTTTGTATACTAAATGATAAAAAGGTAATATCTTTAAAAACAACTCGTGTATTGTACGTGTTGAATAAATCTAATTTTTATTACCAAATAATAAAAAATATTATTTCTTTAATAACCCAGTGTATTACACGGGTTGAATAAATGTAATTTTGTATCGTAATAATAAGAGTAAATTACGTTTTTGGCCCCTGTGGTTATGTCAGTTTTACTATATTAGCCCAAAATAAGAATTTCTAACGTATCTGCCCCCATGGTCCCTATATCTAACCATTTTGGCCCTAATTCTAACCAAACCCCAACTATGGTTAACTTCTTGGTCACATGGGTTGCACATGATGGGTAATATGGTAATTTCACCTCCCCCTTCATCCTGATTTCTTTTTAACCCACATTTGCAGATTTCTTCATCACTTCTCCATCATCTACCTCTTCAATCATCATCATCTTCTAATCCATCACCTTCAACCATCATCATCTTCAATCAGAACAAGCAATCAATCTTCAAACCACTGAAAGTTACAAACCATGAAACCATCATTCAAAGTTGGACTCTTACAAATATTTCATTTATGATATATAATCATCAACTTACATCTATCTACATAATCATATCTCTACCCCTAAAAATCTATTAATCAAAATTCAATCCAACCAAAAAACATATACAATTTGAATTTGTTTCATAAGTAGTGTAGTAACTGGAATTAAACACTTAAGACAGTGTTGCACCTTCACATTCGGCAATGGTCTCAACATCTTCGCTTGGAAATTCTCCAACAGGATTGCAGCTCCAGATTTCTTGCATTTCCCCCCATACAAACCTCTATCTTCTTACCACAATCAGAGACGAGGATGATGATATGGGTTAGATTTAATTGAAGATCTGGGGATGATGATGATGGTTGAAGATGATGATCTTGTTACCCAGATCTTCAAGAACATCTTCGTCTTCTTACCCAGATCTTCAAGAACATTCCGAATTAAAAATTATTCTCTCTCTACTATCTCTCTGTACACAAATACACACATCTGTATAAATATAGACACACCGCCGGCCATATCTAACAAGAACATACATGAACGAGATTTGACTGTACTGAAAAACATCAACAAGATCGACGATTGGTGAAGGGGATTTGACTGTGCTGAAAAAATCAACAATCCGCTGGACCACGACACAAAAAACCCACCGCCGGCCATATCCGGCGAAACCTGCAACTTCCGGTGGTGGTTGATATTTATGAACCTGTTGTTCATCAAAACCATATTAATCTTCAACTTCATAACTTCAGAACTGAGAACTGAGATCTGGAACTTTGGATTGGTGGATTGATTTAGGGTTTATAAGTGGGTTGTTGTGGTGGTTTGGTGGTTACGGTTGCGTGGGGATGTCGGAAAGTGGGTGGTGGCGGTGGTGTATGCTGGTGGTGGAGAGAGTATTTATTGAAGGAGATGAAGTGAAAAAACAGGGTTAGGGTTTTATTTATAGAGGGAGGTAAAATGACCAAATTAGACATCATGTGCTAAACATGTGACCAAGAAATTAACCAGGGTTAGGGTTTGGTTAGACTTAGGGGCCAAAACGGTTAGATAATGGGACCATGGGGGCTGATCTGTTAAAAATTCTTATTTTGGGCCAATATAGTAAAACTGATATAACCACAGGGGCCAAAAACGTAATTTACTCTAATAATAATAAGTTATGTCTTTAGAAAACAATGTATATTACACGGGTTGAATAAATCTAATTTTATATATCAAATTATATATAAAAAAAAGTTATATCTTAAATCTAAGATCCTTAAGCCAAGCCAAGGAAAAATCTTAAGGCAAGCCAAGGCGCTACACTGAAAGATCTCAAGCCAAGGAAAGTTCTCAAGCCAAGCCAAAGAAAGACTAATCTGAAAAGGCTTGAGCAGTGTTGAAAATACTCGGCTAAGAACCTGCAAACGGCTAAGAACTTTCAACTGAATGACGGCTGTCGGACAAGTGGCAACAAGGGTTGGTTGACTTGAAAGAATTTTTTTAAGCCATTACACGAGATTGAAAAGGCTCGTTGAGCAACTACAATTGGCTATTTTGGATATTTTGATTAGTCAATGACTAAAATGGAAATTTTTTCGTTTATTTATTTTTTCCCTATTTTTCTCTCTTCTTATTATATAGAATATACGTATATAGAGATTCTAATGTGAATGCTTCTACCGAGAAGATTTATATGACAATGACGCCATTTTCATAACATGAATATTTATCAATAAGATTTTGTAGAAAAGTAACGTTAAACAGTTATTGTAGCATCACAGTTTAGTAGACACCACTGTTTACTCATTTTATGAAGAGCTAAATGACTAATTTTATTTTTAATGTTTTGTAGGCTTTTCAAGCTCGACTAGGGTTCGATGTCAAGCTAATAGAAGCCCAGTTGATGGAACTAGTTAACTAGTCAAGACGTAAGAACTTGAATATCACCTTATTTTGTTGTAGTTATTTGATTTTGCACTTAAGTGTAAATTTCTAGTTGTGTGACAAAAGTATACAATCAAATCATGCATTTGATTGCTACGTGATTGCTGACAAAAGTACATTTTCAGAGGTATTTGATTATGTGGTATTAGATGTATGTATTTTGTGAGTTTGACCTGTTGAAAAGTATGTTGAATGTTGATTCATCAATTTGGTCTACTTCGTATAGTTGTACGTGTTTCATGTTTTTAGACTTGTATTTTATGTTGTACAATTAAATTTATTTAAAAAATCTAATAGAAAAACTATACATGTTTTCTCATTTAAATTGTTGTTTGAATTTTTCATTACTTTAAATTCTATATTACAATTAATAATACGCTTACCATTATTCTCAAATTTTTAATTGTAAACGGACAACCCATTTGGTAAAAAAATGCTACCAAATGATATCTATAGAGAGATTAGAACGTAGTATTTTTTGATAAATTATATTTATATAAATAGTTAATATAAGACCATGTGTTACATTGGATGATTATGAGAGGGAGGGTGGCGACCAAGATATTATGACCACAACACTGTTGGGTAATCTTGATGTTGCGGGTTATTTACGGGTCAAGTACGGGTTGAGTAGGATACCGGTAGTGATTAAATGAGTTGCCAAGTAGAAAACGGGTCACTAGAGCATGGATACGGGTTAGAACCATGGGTCATGGAGCTGGAATGGGTCAGCAGAATATTTGGTCCATGTTGACCGAGTTTCTTGGAAGTGGACGTTTGGAAGTGAACATGGGGTTTGTTCCAAAATAACAGGAGAACATGGGTTTATTTTAGCATGTGTTTGTTTATCTTTTTCATTATAAATAGCATTAGCAGTGTACGTAGAATTCATATCTCGTGTACCCTCATTTTTAATTTAAGCAAGAATTATAGCATTAAACTTTGTGTGTTTGATCTTGGGCTGATAACCAACATTTGGTATCAGAGCAAGGCTGAAGAAGGAGGCCGTTTTGAAAGTCGGTGGCGAGAAGGGGTGCAGCCTTTGGCTGTAGAGCTGGAGAAGAAAGTAGTGAAACATGAGATGATTATATGATCTCGATAAGAAGAAGCAATTGCAGCAGCGGTTTATCACATCATATTTGATCAATAGAAAGAGAGAAAGTGAAAGAAGCTGCCAAAAAAAAGAAAGAAGAAGGAAGTTTGCCGGGAAGAGAAAGAAGAAAGGTCACCGGTCGAACAAGAAAGAAGAAAGAAGGCTGACTGAGATAAGGAAGAAAGATAGAAGAGGCGCCACAAGAAAGAAGAAAAAAAAGAGGCCGGCGTCGCTTCGCAAGAAAGAAAGATGGCCTCGTAAGCAAGAAAGAAAGAAAGAGAGAAAGAAACATCAACAACCAGAAAACGAAGAAAGAAAGTCGGTACCGTGAAGAAAGAAGAAAGACGGGTGCCGCACTGGTTCGTTGATCCCAAAAGAAACCGGAAGAAAGAAAAATCAGGTAGCAAGTAGCCTGAAACAAGTTAGCAAGCTTTCGCAAGAAGTCAGCAAGATACGCAAGACATCGGACCCGTGCGGTTCATGTAGCAAGAACCGAGTCATGTGTGGCTCGTAACTAGTAGCAAGGTTAGCAAGTAACACGCAAGATCAACAACATCTAATAAGCAAGAATAGAAAATCAGCAAGGAGATTCGAAGCAAGCAAGCGAGAGAGTTCGAATCAGAAAGAATCAAGCAAGTAGCAAGGAGAAAGAACCCACATCAAGATTACGGGGGTGAATGTTGGGTAATCTTGATGTTGCGGGTTATTTACGGGTCAAGTACGGGTTGAGTAGGATACCGGTAGTGATTAAATGAGTTGCCAAGTAGAAAACGGGTCACTAGAGCATGGATACGGGTTAGAACCATGGGTCATGGAGCTGGAATGGGTCAGCAGAATATTTGGTCCATGTTGACCGAGTTTCTTGGAAGTGGACGTTTGGAAGTGAACATGGGGTTTGTTCCAAAATAACAGGAGAACATGGGTTTATTTTAGCATGTGTTTGTTTATCTTTTTCATTATAAATAGCATTAGCAGTGTACGTAGAATTCATATCTCGTGTACCCTCATTTTTAATTTAAGCAAGAATTATAGCATTAAACTTTGTGTGTTTGATCTTGGGCTGATAACCAACAAACACATCGTGCCGGTGTGCATGGCGTGCTCGTTAAACTTGTTTTCATCGGTGAGTCATGCACGTGAAAGAGAGCCGTAGGGATAAAACCGTTAGTACTAACTTTCTTTATAGAACTATCCTATAAATAGTTGGGGATTTTTATAAAAAAAAAAAAAAAATCATATATAGGAGAGCAAGTCTGTCCATGCTTACACGGTGTAAACATGTGCCATTAACTGACATTCGGAATGATTACAAGAGAGCAATTCACTGCCAGAGTTCTTGGATCGAGCGACTATGTCACTGATACACTTAAAGGAAAGAGTAGAAAGATTGAAGGTTACTAAAGACGAACAAGAAAAGGAAGTTACACATAACGATGAGCCGAGCAATAGCGACAGAGTTTAAAGGTGGTTCGAGTGACAGAATCGATGGATCTAAAATTAGACGTTAACATGATATTTATGGTGAGTAACAAGAAAGTGGTGCCATTTGAAGTGTTGAGAGTCATAGAGCAAGGTGGTGCTGAAATTATAAGTTCTAGCTTCAATATTGTAGGCCACCATGTCTACTGCACCATTCATGCTAAGGTCCATATCATTTTCTAATCTTCTATCACTTTCTAATATTAATCCTTAAACTATATGCATTATGCATGCATGAACGCACGATTGAAACTCCTGATCTAAGAAAAAAAAAACATGTTAAAAACGTTGTTACCCCTTACACAAGTACCAAAACCTTACTAACAAAACATAGTTTTATGTTAAACTAATGGGTTACAACAGGACCGTCTTCGAAAATATTAAAAAAAAAATTGGGCCATGGGGGAGATAAAAGAACCGGGCCCTACCCGCCCTAGTAAAACAAGAGTTCTGGGTCGTTGTTGCGTCACTCAACAATTCGATCAAACCCTATTACGGGTGAATTTATATAAAAAATATATAAAAATATTTGAAATTTTTTTACATGCCCTTCTACTTTTTTGGCCCTGAGCCGGCGCCCACCCCGCACATGCTCAGGGCCGGCCTTGGGTTACAACCGTGCTGCGCAGCTAGGATGGCTCGATTTTTAATAAATTTTGAACTGATACATAGACACAGTGGTAAAACATGTAAGAACAAATAAATAGTGTATTTATTTATATATGGCCATTATCACTACTAGAAAAAACATCTTTCTTGACACGTATTGTGTGGCGTGTCGTTGATTGAGAAGTCATAAAATTAACGTGACATGCATTTGTGTGTCATGTTTTCATGACACGCATTTATGACAAACTTTAATGACACTCATTTATGACACGCACTTTATGACATTATTTAATGACACACGTTTATGACACATTTATGAAACATATTTATGACATTCATTTACGCGTGTCATGTTTTCAATTGTTTAAAAAAATATAGAATTACTAATTTACCATGTATACATATATAACAAAAAGAATAAATATATTTCAGAAAGAGAAAAATGTCCGGATAGTCCCTGTGGTTTCGCCTTTTTTCACCTATAGTCCCCAACTTTCTAAAATTACCTGAATAGTTCCCAAGTTTTCAATTTTTGTTTCCAGATAGTCCCTGGCGCAGATGAAGGTTAGTTTTTGGTGTTAAGTATGTTTGAAATTACTAAAATACCCTTACTACAAAACAAAATAATAAATACAATAAAACATATAAAATAGTTAAGTGCAACCCCAACCCCTCATCCAATCAGCCACTCTAACCATTTTTGTGGGGCCCACCGACAATAACCACCACCATCTTCAAACTCTCAACAACCTCCACCAGCGCTAAGAACTCCGATCACCATCACCAAAGAAACTCCGGTCACCCCTTCGGAAAACACAAATTAAGAGAAAAAAGCCACACCTTACTACTTGCAGAAACACTCTTACTGAAGCTATGAACCTTCATCATAATTTCACGATCATAATATACAATTTACAATCATAAATTTATAACCTATACACTTCAAATCAAATCAATTCTCATGGCAACAACCAACAATCATACAACTGTGCAGAAGCACTCTTACTGAAGCTATGAGCCTATGAACCATCATCAAGCAAAAATCTGTGCAAAAAGGCCCCAATCCACCATTAACACTACAAATTTCTACAAATAACACACCAATTTAATCTGATCTCTTCCTTTAAACTTACCTTGAATCACAACTCCAAAAGCCTTAGTTCCTTCATGTTCATCAACAGAATCATCCAGAGCCCCTCTACCCATCCTCCACCCTCCACCGCCTCCACCCCTCAACCATCGCTACACCTTCCACCGCCTCCCACCTCCACAGCCCCTACACCAATCATCCACCGTCTAAACGATTCAGACGTTTCCTGAACCATGACGTTGCGTCGGAGTAAAACAAAAGTTTGAGATCATTATCGAAGTTGTGCGACAGTCACCGGAGCTTCTTTTGGCGGCAGATTGAGCCGGCGGCAGTGGATTGAGCGGCAAAATCGTACTGGACGGTGATGTCACACCCCGACTTTTCACGTGTCACCGGTGGGCCCGGTGGGGGAGTATCGTGACGTGGTTGGCAACATCATAGTCAAACAACACAATTATATAAATGCACAGCGGAAGCCAAAGATAAATTATATATTACAATCCGAATTTTTGAGTAATATCCAGTATTACAACGGAAAGTAAAGGATCCACAGGCGGATCTTAAACATATCATTTGTTCAACAGACTTTAGACGCCTAGAACTTGCAAGATTCCTTATTAGCGCCCTGAGCTTCCAGCCAATTACGTTCAGTACCTGTCACTTAACATTTTTGGAAAATACGTCAGTTTTCACTGGTAAATACACTCAACCGACTCATTTGAAAAGAGTTTAAGAAAATTGATTTGAATGCACGTGGCACAAAATATCTTTTTATAATTTGATTAAAATGCACAGAGGCAAAATTAACCTTTTTAACTTGATTAAAATGCACAGAGGCAATATTAACCTTTTATACCTGATTAAAATGCACAGAGGCAAAATTAATCTTTTATGATTTGGGACAAACTATATCTCATGTTATCAGTTTTACATAACTTGCTCTACATACGGGGCCCGGATCTATGACGGTTCATGATTAACCGACACACCACTATTCCCTTATTGGGAATCCCTTATTGGGCATAAACAATTAATTAGCATATAGCATCTGTCAGGTGTATGCCTACACCCCGTGCTTAAGTCGTGGCCATTGCAATTTAATGAGTCAAAGATATCCAGGACACGGTCGCATTAATCCCCAATGTTTCAGTCAAGCAATACGAATTAAAACAGGTTATTTGGATTTCCCGACTTATTGGTCTTTGAATCCCATACCTGACCATGCGGTATTTATATTACCGTATCCCAAGCCCGTAATAGGGAAAATAAGTTAAGAGTATTTACCTGAGCTAGCTCCTGTCTTAAATAGCAAGAATCTAATAACTCGGCCGTATTCACTTAAGTAAGCGTAGGTACCATTTACCGGAAGGCTCTAGTCTGGAATGATGGTATAAATAACTAATTAGAATGCTAACGGGTATTTAATTAAGCCTAAGCTTAGACCGGTTAGTCTTAAGGAAATATACGGTTTGTACGCACAATTAAGCGAAGACCGGAATAGAATGTGATTTAAACCCGACATGTTCAGAGACTTGTCTTATATGGGTATTTCATACACATTCTGGATTTTGAGATAAAACCGTTAAGGTTTGACCCGTTTCGGCTAATTTATGTAAACTTGTTACATAAACCGAACCGTACGCGTAATAAGCGTGACGGGTATTCATGAGAGCCATATACAGGTTTCCTAAGTTAATTATGCCTCAAATATATTGTGACATCAGTAAGATGTCTTTCATTATGCCTGAAACGTGTTTAAACACAAACTAGGCCCCGTAGGGGTAGTTTGGTCATTTTAAAGGTTGTAAAAGGGTTTAAGTGTTTAATTGAGTTACAGGTCTGATGTAATCAGTAAACATACTCAAATTTATGAGTTATAACAGTAGGATAAAGTATATATGTGAAATTTATCAATTATAACCAAACTATGCCCCGTAGGGGTATTTTGGTAATTTCACATAAGCCGAAAAGCTCAAAACTGAAGTCTGAGTTTAACAACCTTTGCTTACTATTAAAATATTATAATTTGCCTTATATATCAGAAGGTATCAACCCGGGTATGCTCGATATGATTTTAATACATACTATGCGTTAAAGACGCTAAATAAGGCGATTAAAGGCCATTTCCGGGTTCGATACTTAAATCTGATATTTTTATATTTCCAGCAGGCTTAAAATAACTTATTTAACATATGTGATCAGTAGCAAAAGGTTTGGAGTCGTTTAGATCGGTAAAACTCATTTTATGGCCCGTAAGGGCAAAATCGACAATTACCGGATTAAGCCTACGACTACTAGTTATGCTCAGCCTAAAATTAATTAAAAATCTTTAAAAATCCCAAAATAATATATTACATCAGTGGGTAATGAGTTTGATATCAAAAAGCATGTTTAACTAGGCTATACGCTAATTACGCCATTTTATTAACATAAAGCTTTAAATTTGCGATAATGAGCATAACTCTTAATCTACAAGTCAAACTGATGTCCAACTTTGCATACAAGTTTATATATCAGTAACTAGGGTTTCTACACTTTTACATTTTCATAAATCACGTTTTAAGGTAATAAGGGCATAATGGTCAACATATGAGCAGTTAACGGAAACGCGTAAACGAATGGGTCAATCAATGAACCAACCACAGAGGGTTATGCTAACATGTAGCCTGGTCCATAGGAAGCTCTAAGTCATTTCCAAATCATACTAAAGCGGGTCAGAAGAGAAGTCAAAACAAAAGTCAAAGCTTTGCGACTTTCGGTTCCGAACCGGGTCTAAACATAAAATTGTCGGGTTGAACATGTTTAGACATGTTCTTACACTAATTACTAAGTTATATTAATGATCATACAGGTTGTATGTGTTCTACATTGCTAATTATGCATAAATTAGAAACTAAGCATCCTGTTGACTTTTTATTAACAAGTTTGACCCGACATTAGACCTAGTTAGAGTGGGAATCAGGGGGAACCCTTTTAAGGGTTTATTACCCACATAATTACCAACTTATAACTACTTTCACTTCGACTAATCACTGGACCATTAGTGATTAATCTTAAAGTCAACCGTTAATTACGACGGTTTGACTTTTAAGCTAAAACTAAGCTAAAACTTAATTAAGAAAGGATTAGTAAACTTACTGAAGTCCTAAGCTTGATTAGAAAGGACTTGGGTCTGCTTTGAAGCTCCAGGAGGCTCCTCAATTGCAGAATGAAGGTGTGTGGAATGAGTTGCAACTCATGGCCTTATATACTAGTTGTAATCACCACAATATGTTGACAACTAAGGCTACAAGTGACCACAATTGTCCCACAAGTGTCCCTGGGGTCTAGGAACAATTTAGGGGTCGCCCAATGGTGAGAAATACCAGTGAGATCGGTCAAATTCGCGCAAAACAGGCTGCAGCCGGTTTTCTGTTTGCTGGGCACTGCTTGCGCACCGTAACAAATATTTGTTGCGGTGCGCAAGCCTTTGGCAGAAACCAAAAGCTTGGCTTTTCAATGTTTTGAAAGGGAAACTCGTGTAATTCGAATATGGGACTTGTTTTAGCAGTATGGGGCCTCAAAATTGGGTCTTGTATAGTTACATACCCTACCATTAAGATAGGTGTGCTTGGAATCCTTTATAAGGTACCGAAAACAAAGAGTTACCGTAGGAATTCCTTCGTAGGAGTCCACCAATTCGATTTTGAATCATTCAATGCTAAATTCACTGAACTTGAACATATATCAGATGTTTTTAATATAATTTGAGTCTTGGGATTTATAACGAGGTCGTTCAGAGGTGCAAAAGTTAACATGACGACACTTTTAAATCCTGTCAAACATTTTTAATACATCCGAGTTTGCAACGCTTTTTGTCTTATATGACACATGTCGTTATATCATTGAACACGAATTTTTCGAGGTGTTACACAACAATCATACAACTGTGCAGAAGCACTCTTACTGAAGCTATGAGCCTATGAACCATCATCAAGCAAAAATCTGTGCAAAAAGGCCCCAATCCACCATTAACACTACAAATTTCAACAAATAACACACCAATTTAATCCAATCTCTTCCTTTAAACTTACCTTGAATCACAACTCCAAAAGCCTTAGTTCCTTCATCTTCATCACAAGAATCATCCAGAGCCCCTCTACCCATCCTCCACCCTCCACCGCCTCCACCCCTCAACCATCGCTACACCTTCCACCGCCTCCCACCTCCACAACCCCTACACCAATCATCCACCGTCTAAACGATTCAGACGTTTCCTGAACCATGACGTTGCGTCGGAGTAAAACAAAAGTTTGAGATCGTTACCGAAGTTGTGCGGCAGTCACCGGAGCTTCTTTTGGCGGCAGATTGAGCCGGCGGCAGTGGATTGAGCGGCAAAATCGTACCGGACGGTGATGTTTCGCTTGTGTGGAGCTGGATGAACCTTCATAGTTGTTTGAAATGGAGAAGTTGTAAACTTTAGGTGACTGATTTGAGTGTAACGAGTTGCTGTGACAACCCGCACTAAACCAGGTATCCGTACAACTTGATTAATGATTAATTACTGCTTAATTACTGTGCTTGTTGAAACTAGCTGATAAACTGCTACCTGCATACTGATACATGCACTTACTTGCATCATACTTTAATTGCTGTCACTACATTATTTACATGCTGAACCCTAGTGACAAACATGATGCACAAAAAGCACAGTAGCACTAAACGGATACACAGTGAACATGCTGATATGACCAGCATCAGGCAGACACTGCCTCTAAGGCCTGTTAAGAGCCTCATATATTTTGGCTACACTGGTAGTGAGTGTAGGGATATAAGGGTTGTGGTACCGCGTCTCTAGGAATAAGATACACTGATTCGGATGTGCCAAAAACGTACTTTAAGTACCAAACACAGCACTTTAATAATTAATCCAGCTTCTAGCTGACTAGTAAAGTGCCAGAAAATGAGAAAATAACGCTAGACACTTTCTAAAGTGTCGGGAAAACAAATTGTGTCACTAAAAATGTTAATAACGACACTTTAAAGCGTTACAAAAGGCTTTAACGGATTACTATCCAACCGGACACCCGGACTTTACCCGGAACATGAAAATATTACTATTTTTACTATTTTTATTTTTCTGAGCCAGTTAGGGTCCCTGATTACCCTAACACCCGCCATAACGTGTAACATACAACTAACTAAGTTAAATACTTGGTTAACTTACTTAACTAACCTTCTTAACCAAACTAAACACCAACTAAACTTGTTAAAATCGGTTAGAGAACCCCCCCCCCCCATAACCGAGTTCGGTCCCCTAGGGGACATATCTTGTACTAGAGATTGCATAATCTAATCCTTGTTAAATATCTAAGCTACACATTACCCATTGGGTAATAACATCTTAATTTCCCTATAAATAACACTTGATTACATGAGCTTATTATCACTAATCAACACCACAAAAGATCACTCTCTCTTGCTCTCCTATTCTCGGCCGAACACCCCACCACCCACCACCATACCTTCGGCTCTTGATCACTACATTCCATCATCATACAAGCTTCACAAGTCGCATATTAGGAGCTTTGGTGCACTCGGAACACGAAGGACCTCTACCGTTAGCTTTTATCCACGCGTTTTTCATCAAAGATCTTCCCTAGCCTTGAGCTAGAGGTATAATGTTTAAAACTTGTTTTTACACTCATCTAAGGTGGTTAAAAGGAATATTGACGGTTAAATATCGATAACATACATTTTGACGTGTTAAAGTCTACTAAAAACTATAAAAGTGGTGGTTAATAGCTTATAACTTGTGTAAAAGTTGTAGTATTTGGAATTTGTGTTTATCTAGACCCGATCTATGATGTGGTAGCTCGGATCTCCGTTTAACCCGACTTTGTAAGATCATGGATCTTCACATAAGCTCGTTTTTGGTAACCACAAGGGTTAAAAGGCGAAACTCTACCACACAAGATACATGAACTTGTGTAAAAACATTCTACTTGTGTAAAAGTGATTTAACCGGTACAATGGTGTTTAAAACTAGCGGATCTACGTATCTGCAAGAGGTATCTTTGAAGGACCACACTTTAAAAGAATCGTGTTTTCTAAAGAATAAATCTTGTACTAATAAACATGGTTTTATAAACCACAAGTGTGTGAACACTTGTAAAATGAAAAGATCCGACAAATAACTATTTTTGGGAAAAAATGACTAGAAGTTGTAAAGACGGATTTCTCTAAACACGGGGTTTCTACGAGGTCAAAGTTACTTTATATAAAGATCTACATATATAAAGGGGATTTACACTATAGATTCGGAAAAACTGCAAGTTCATGCGATTATGCGATTTACATACTTATCGACTAGTTTGATGTGTCGGAAATTGTTTGTTTGAATAAAGAAGTTGTTGAATTGATTTGTTAAAAGAAAATGATACGCTTGAAAGCGTGGCCACCTCCAGTTACAGAGGAAACTCTGGCGAAATTTTTCAAAAACCTAACACTTAGAATTATTTACACAACAAGTGTTAGAACTATTTTTGGACATATTTTCAAGACATAAATTTCGCCGGCACTATATTTTACTAAACATTCGGAGGTGGGGTTTTCACAAAGATTAACGTGATAAATATATTTGTCACAACACTGTTTATGATTATTTTGTGAAATACATAAATATTATTTTAGAGTGAAAATAATATTTACAAGCGTTAATGATTCCAAAACTTTACGGACGCTTCCACAAACATATAAGTTACACCGGTAACTACATTACCACAAGATTGATAAAACGTAACTTACGCACATGTATTGTATCCCCCATCCTTGGGAAGAAGAATAACTACCAAGTGTATACGGAACATAAACACGAAATAGTTGTCTAACTATTTCCCAAAGACATAAACTGTAAAGCTAAGGCACGGCCGTCCGTCTAATAGAATTAGCACTTGTAGGTCGTTGCACAGCTTACTGTATTGGAGACACTTGGTAGAGACGCGCATTCACTGTGAGTTCATGTCCCCCTTTTCTCTAACTGTTTTCAGTTTACTTAACTGCGGGGGTGAAATACATGTTACTTTGTTTACAAGTACTTTATACACGGTATGAATTACGTAAGGAGGTTTAGATCATGTGAATGGGTAGTTAGAACACCGAGGGACTCGAGCGGTAGATCTATTTGGGTGTAGCGAGCCCAGCTCTAGGGCCAACAGAACGGGCCTCTCGGAGGACCAACAGAACGGACCTGGAGTGACTTGGTACCCAACGCAAAAATCGGCTAGGGTGTGTCTTTCCTACTTGCATTTCACGACATGCTAATGGCCTTGCAAACCATTGGTGATCACAAGTCCTCTTACACTGCTACATACCAGGAAACTTTTATACTTACAAGTGTTTTTACTTACTCACTTGCACATGAACTCGCTCAACATTATTGTTGATTTTTCAACTCACATGTATTTCAGGAAATTAAACGGATCTGGCACGGTATGGGACGTTTTCCGCTGCACTTGTCATGAAGTCATCAGGGTTTAGGGGATGTGTCTCTTTCCTGGACAAGACACAATCCTTAACCCACGTTTATGTTATGTTATAAGTTGTAATGTCTACTGAACAAGGTTATGGTTGTATGTTAAAACAATGGTAATGTGTTTGATTTTCAAAACTTAATGGATGACTTGCATGGTTTTTAAATTCATATAGCTTGTTATGATTAAGCTATGGTATTAAGAAGTCACACCAAAATTAACCACGCTTCCGCAAAGCCAGGGTGTGACAGCTTGGTATCAGAGCTCTGATCATAGCGAACTAGGATTCTTTCTCGAGTCTAGACTATGATCACTAGGGCTCTCACGAAAACATTTTTCTGCATACCACTTAAGTCCAGATCCACAACTTTTTACAAACAAATGTTGAGCACATTTTACTAATTATAGGCTCAGCTTGGAGGGCTAAGGATCGATCTGGAGGATCGAGATGATCAAGGTAGTTGAGCACGTTGGTTTGTTATTGGATCGATCTGGAGGATCGAGGTTTGGTTTAAGTGAAGGATAGAGCAGTCTTGTAGACTGGATGAAATTGGCTAGTAAGACTAGGAGAAGTATGTGATACCTTACTTGGTGACTTATGTGATTAACTGATTATATGATTGATTATTATACGTGTTTGTGTTACAAACGTTATGCTTTCATCAAGTACTAGAAAGATGGGCACTACGAACCCCATGACCATAGTATCAGACGACATAGTTCAACGAAGCACGAGGTGTACATTTCTGATACTACCGGCACAGACAATGACGACTTTCAGCCCTTTGTGCACTGCCTGAAGTCGTAGCAGAGCCTACTGATGGCCATCTTGTTGGGAATTTGCCACTGGCGGTGATCCCTGCTCCTGTGCCCCTTGCCGCTTATCTCGTTGTTGATATGCCCCCGACATTGCCTCTGAAGACGATGTCGAACTATTAAGAGGAGGACCCACTTGAGGGCAAAGCCCTCTCGCTGCTAGCATTAGACTACTGCATGCGGACGCTCCTATAGGGGAAACTCGTGACCATTCCCCTATCCCAGACTCATTTGAGTTTCTGACACCCGCATCTTCGCACATACAGGGAATGCAGCACCACTTACACGACGCCGACCTTGACATGGCATCATCAGCTGCACCGGATCCCGCATACAGATTCGAGTTTGATCGCGATAATGAGGACAATTCTGTTTTTCCACCTGGTGATGATCCAGACCATGACATTGAGTTCATGCACTTAGACCAGCCCTTGAGGGATCCTGTAGCCCTGTCGACCCCTGTGTTTGTTGATCCAGCTAATCTTGAGATGGAGCCGGCCGTGGCCCCTGAGCCAGGCGCTGCTCCTGACCCCGCATTGGAGCATGACCCTGTTCATGCCAATGCACCTACTGTTGCTCTTTGATTGATCACCTGCTTGGACGAGAGAAAATTTGGGGGTAACTGTGCAAGACAACTTATTATTACGGGGGCCCACGTAATAACGATTTGTAGTGCACAGGAATCCTGGTGGACTCTGCGGGTCAAGCTAATGATAACCCATGCAGCAGGAAATAACCTAAACAAGAATGACCAAGGCGATGTAGCCTCGAGTTCATTCTATTACAAGCAACAAGCCAAATTGGCAAGCCTATGTGAAGGCTCAGAAATTTACCTCCCCACTCATACAGTGAGTATATGTGCGTGTGAAATTGGGTGATTACATGATGGCTTATGTTGCTATATATACCTCATAGAAAATTTGAAACAACCCGCTTCACACTATTCCGTCATAAGGGAGTGTCACCCAGACGTGACACAAACACCAGTACGTTACTAAGAACAGAAGACAAGCTGCAAGAACGCATCTCACAGATAAATGCACAACATGAAGCCCTCCACTCTAAGTACAACGATGGCATTACTGTAGATAACCCTCCAACTGGCTGCACCAATAAACAGTTCCTGAACTGCAAGCCTTTAAACTTTGACGGAACAGGAGGCACCGATGCATTTGTTCGTTGGTCCGAAGAGACCAACTCCATTCTAAGAACGAGTAACTGTTCGCCCCAACAGAGTGTTACCTATATCTCGGGGATATAGCTAAATGGCACACTCTCTTATGGAACCTCTAGGTTCAAACCCTTGGCACAGACGCTGCTTATGCACTGAGCTGGGACGAGCTCAAAGAAGCGATTAAGAAGAAATGTTGTTTTAGGACAGAAATTCAGAAACTTGACGTGGAGTCCTGGAATTTGAGAATGGACGAACCAGAGACTCCTGAACATGTCCAGTGATCGCACGACTTGTCTAGGGTCGTCCCCTACTAAGTCATTGATGTCGTATGATATAATGGTGTACTTGTAAGCTTTACATTGTGGCCTCGAATTGTGCCAATACAATCGCAGTATTCTCATCACATGCGATGCCCAATCAATTGTTTATGTCCTATAACATAAGAGGTTATGTGATTGACTTGTTGATAACATGAGATGTTATGTGTTGATATTGTTGAATGCATACACTTGCTATGACCTAACCTATGTGAAACATCTTTTAGAAGATGCCGCCAAGACGCGAAATGCGCATGCCCACCTCTGAGGCAGAACTTAAAGAGATAATTGCTGCAGCGATAGCACAGGACGAGGCCCTACGCTCCGAACCAATCAAAGGTACCTCAGAAAATAACGGTTGTTCCTACTGGCACTTTCTCAACTACAAGCCTCGGAAGTTCGACGGCACTGGGGGTGCCATAACTTTTGTAAAATGGATTGAAAGTATGGAATCCATCTTTCGAATGAGTGGCTGTACGCCAGAACAACAGGTCCCATACGTTTCTGAGTTGTTTCAAGATGGAGCTCGATTATGGTGGAATCTTCAGGTTCGAATAATGGGCCTAACTACAGCATACGCGTTAACTTGGGATGAGTTGAAAGGAATGATGCATAAGAAGTATTGCCCCCACACGGAAACCCAGAAGTGAGAAGATGAATTTCGGAGCCTAATGATGGAAGGTCCGAAGGTGTTGGAGTACGTGCAACGACTTCATGATCTGTCACAAATTGTTCCATACCTGGTAAAACCAGAACTGAAGAAATTGGAACAATTCATTTGGGAACTGGCGCCTCAAGTCTTGAGCTTGATGACAGCATCTACGCCACCAACAACCAATGTTGCAAGTAAGATGGGTTTGGCACTCGTTACGGAAGCAATTAGACTAGAAAAACTTGCAAACCCTGACAAGGAAACTCAGGTAGAGTCGTCTGGAAAGAACAAAAGGAAGCTTACCGAAAATACCCAAATGAATAACGATGAACAAAGATCTATTCGAGGTTGCTTTGACTGCGGGGACAAAGGGCATTTCAAGAAAGATTGCCCTAACAAACAGGCCAGTGATAAGATTTACTTAGAAACCAAACCAAGATGTGCTGAGTGCAAGTGTCACCGGGATGGTGGATGTCAGAAGCCTTGGTACGGGAGGAAAGGACACAACAAGGAAGGTTGTGGGATGAAGAGTTCCATGCAAGGAGAAAGCAGTAACAACGCTCTAGGTGGAAATGGGAAAGGAAATGGCCGAATGATAGGATGCTACCATTGTAAGGAAGTTGGACATTTTAAGAGGGAATGCCTGAAGATGAAACAAGACCGTGAGAGAAAATCCAACATCAGAGCTTGTGAGGCATGCCAGGATCCAGGTGTGAATTCTGGTACGTTCTCTAACAACCAAAACTTTTGCATCTATTTTTGCTTGATGTTGGTGCCGATTATAGCTTCGTGTCATTAGAGTTTAAGAATATACTTGGTTTAACCGCTAGTAAGTTAGATATTTCCCTACTCAATCAAGTTAGCTAATGGGAAGTTAGTAGAAGCCAATGAAGTTATCAGAGGCTGTGTGATCGAATTAGGAGAACGTGAGTTCGCTCTAGATCTACTACCAGTCCAGTTGGGAAGCTTCGACGTGGTAGTAGGAATGGTTTGGTTATCAGGCAACAGGGCTGAGATAGTATGTCACGAGAAAGTTGTTCGTATCCCAACCACTGATGGTGAGACAATTTTGGTTCACGGAGAGAAGCGTGACACACCGCTAAGATTTATCAGCTGCTTGAAAGCAAGGAAGTGTTTACAGAAAGGGTGTGTTGCTTTTCTAGCACGCATCGTGGATAAAAAGGCTGCTGAGCCAAGAGTCGAAGACATCCCTGTCGTAAGGGAGTATCCAGAGGTCTTCCCAGAAGACTTGCCTGGACTGCCGCCTCAGAGGCAAGTAGAGTTTCACGACGATTCAATTCCAGGCACGGCACCCGTGGTCGATGCATCATAGCGACTTACAATTTCGGGGATGCAAGGATTGACAGAGAAGTGTTGGTAACGGATGGAGAAGGAAGATAACAGACCAAAAATTCCTTTTTGGGGTAATCCCATTGTTACCCATCAAAAAGGAGGATGATGATTTTCAAATAAACATCAACTACAGAGAATTGAACAAGCTGACGATCAAGAACAGGTATCCTCTGCCAAGAATCGATGATCTGTTTGATCAACTGCAAGGCTCGAACTATTATTCAAAGATCGATCTTCGATCTGGATACCATCAATTAAGGATACAGGAGGAAAGTATCCCGAAAACAGCCTTCCGAACTCGTTATGGACACTACGAGTTCCTCGTTATGTCATTTGGTTTAACAAACGCACCTGCAGTCTTCATGGATCTAATGAATAGAGTTTGCAAGCCATACTTAGACAAGTTCGTGATTGTATTCATCGACGACATCCTGATTTACTCAAAGACGAAGGCTGAACACGAGCAGCATCTTAGAACCATATTGGAGCTGCTAAAGAAGGAACAGCTGTACGCCAAATTCTCCAAGTGCGAGTTTTGGCTACGCGAAGTCCAGTTTCTTGGACATGTGGTTAATGGGGATGGAATTCATGTTGATCCCACAAAGATCGAGGCAATCAAGAATTGGGAGACGCCTACAACGCCAACCGAGATTCGACAATTCTTGGGTTTGGCTGGCTACTATCGAAGGTTCATCGAGGATTTTTCGAAAATCGCTCAACCATTGACGCTCCTGACCCAGAAAGATAAGAAGTTGATTGGGGAATCAAACAGGAAGAGGCATTTCAGATACTGAAGGATAAGCTTTGTAACGCGCCAATCTTAACTCTACCAGAAGGTACTGATGACTTTGTGGTATACTGCGACGCATCGCGTCAAGGACTGGGTTGTGTGTTGATGCAACGCCAAAAGGTCATTGCTTACGCATCGCGCCAACTGAAAGTACACGAAAAGAACTATACCACCCACGATTTAGAGCTTGGCGCAGTGGTTTTCGCTCTAAAGATCTGGAGACACTACCTGTATGGTACGAAGTGCACAATCTTCACAGACCACAAAATCCTACAACATATATTTAACCAGAAGGAGTTAAATATGAGGCAAAGACGATGGGTTGAATTGTTGAACGATTACGACTGCGAGATAAAGTATCACCCAGGGAAGGCGAATGTAGTTGCCGATGCCCTAAGTCGTAAAGAAAGAATCAAGCCCATAAGGGTTAGAGCTCTGGAAATGATTATACGAACCGATCTTTCCTTGCGCATTCGTGCTGCACAAAAGGAAGCTCTCAAGGAGGGAAATCTTGAGGAAGAATATCTCCGTGGAATGGAGAAGCTTTTGGTACCAAACGAGGAAGGAACGTTATGTCTTGAGAAAAGGATTTGGGTTCCTCTGTTTGGTGGATTAAGGGAAGTTATTTTCGACGAAGCGCACAAGTCACGGTACTCTATCCACCCTGGATCGGATAAGATGTATCAAGATCTTAAGGATTACTATTGGTGGCCTAGGATGAAAGGCGACGTTGCTGTCTACGTGAGCAAATGTTTAACTTGCGCGAAGGTTAAGGCGGAATACCAGAAGCCCTCGGGGCTGCTGCAACAACCTGAGATTCCCAAGTGGAAATGGGAACAAATCTCAATGGATTTTGTTACAAAATTACCAAGAACGCCAAGAGGCCACGATATGATTTGGGTGATTGTTGACCGCCTAACAAAATCCGCACACTTTCTGCCAATCAAGGAGAAAGACAGTACTAGTAAACTTGCGGAAATTTACATGAGAGAGATCGTAGCACGTCATGGAGTACCACTCTCGATCATCTCTGATAGAGACGGAAGATTTGTGTCAAGAATATGGCAATCTTTCCAAGAATCTTTTGGCTCACAATTGAATCTGAGCACTGCGTTCCATCCGCAAACTGACGGCCAAAGCGAGCGAACGATACAAACCTTGGAAGACATGCTGAGGGCATGTGTTATGGATTTAGGCGGTAGCTGGGATAAACACTTACCTTTGGTCGAATTTTCATACAACAACAGCTACCACACCAGTATTGGTGTCGCGCCATTTGAGGCCCTATACGGACGCAAGTGCCGATCACCACTATGTTGGTCTGACGCAGGTGATAGGCAGCTTGCTGGTCCCGAGATCGTCCAAGAGACGACAGATAAGATCACGCAAATTCTTAAACGCATCGAAGCCGCTCGCCACAGGCAAAAGGCCTACGCGGATCCAAACCGGAAGCACGTGGACTTCCAAGTCGGAGAGATGGTGTTAATGAAAGTTTCACCCTGGAAGGGGGTGGCACGCTTTGGGAAGCGTGGGAAGTTAAATCCACGCTACATTGGTCCTTTCAGAATTCGGGAAAGAATTGGAACAGTAGCATACAAGTTGGACCTACCTGCTGAACTAAATGGTGTTCACGATACATTTCATGTATCCAATCTAAAGAAAAGTCCAACTCAAGTTGACGTTGCCATTCCTATCGACGAGATTCATATTGACGACACGCTCCACTTCGTTGAAGAACCTGTTGAGGTCACGGATTGGAAAGTTAACAAGACCCGCCGGAGCAGTGTCAAACTCGTCAAAGTACGTTGGAATGCCAGACATGGTCCTGAATTTACCTGGGAACGTGAGGACCGGATGAAAGAGAAATACCCCCACTTATTTCCCAAGAACCCTGCTTCTACAAGCAAAACTTAAATTTCGGGACGAAATTTATTTAACGGGGGGAGAATGTGACAACCCGCACTAAACCAGGTATCCGTACAACTTGATTAATGATTAATTACTGCTTAATTACTGTGCTTGTTGAAACTAGCTGATAAACTGCTACCTGCATACTGATACATGCACTTACTTGCATCATACTTTAATTGCTGTCACTACATTATTTACATGCTGAACCCTAGTGACAAACATGATGCACAAAAAGCACAGTAGCACTAAACGGATACACAGTGAACATGCTGATATGACCAACATCAGGCAGACACTGCCTCTAAGGCCTGTTAAGAGCCTCATATATTTTGGCTACACTGGTAGTGAGTGTAGGGATATAAGGGTTGTGGTACCGCGTCTCTAGGAATAAGATACACTGATTCGGATGTGCCAAAAACGTACTTTAAGTACCAAACACAGCACTTTAATAATTAATCCAGCTTCTAGCTGACTAGTAAAGTGCCAGAAAATGAGAAAATAACGCTAGACACTTTCTAAAGTGTCGGGAAAACAAATTGTGTCACTAAAAATGTTAATAACGACACTTTAAAGCGTTACAAAAGGCTTTAACGGATTACTATCCAACCGGACACCCGGACTTTACCCGGAACATGAAAATATTACTATTTTCACTATTTTTATTTTTCTGAGCCAGTTAGGGTCCCTGATTACCCTAACACCCGCCATAACGTGTAACATACAACTAACTAAGTTAAATACTTGGTTAACTTACTTAACTAACCTTCTTAACCAAACTAAACACCAACTAAACTTGTTAAAATCGGTTAGAGAACCCCCCCCCCCCCCCCATAACCGAGTTCGGTCCCCTAGGGGACATATCTTGTACTAGAGATTGCATAATCTAATCCTTGTTAAATATCTAAGCTACACATTACCCATTGGGTAATAACATCTTAATTTCCCTATAAATAACACTTGATTACATGAGCTTATTATCACTAATCAACACCACAAAAGATCACTCTCTCTTGCTCTCCTATTCTCGGCCGAACACCCCACCACCCACCACCATACCTTCGGCTCTTGATCACTACATTCCATCATCATACAAGCTTCACAAGTCGCATATTAGGAGCTTTGGTGCACTCGGAACACGAAGGACCTCTACCGTTAGCTTTTATCCACGCGTTTTTCATCAAAGATCTTCCCTAGCCTTGAGCTAGAGGTATAATGTTTAAAACTTGTTTTTACACTCATCTAAGGTGGTTAAAAGGAATATTGACGGTTAAATATCGATAACATACATTTTGACGTGTTAAAGTCTACTAAAAACTATAAAAGTGGTGGTTAATAGCTTATAACTTGTGTAAAAGTTGTAGTATTTGGAATTTGTGTTTATCTAGACCCGATCTATGATGTGGTAGCTCGGATCTCCGTTTAACCCGACTTTGTAAGATCATGGATCTTCACATAAGCTCGTTTTTGGTAACCACAAGGGTTAAAAGGCGAAACTCTACCACACAAGATACATGAACTTGTGTAAAAACATTCTACTTGTGTAAAAGTGATTTAACCGGTACAATGGTGTTTAAAACTAGCGGATCTACGTATCTGCAAGAGGTATCTTTGAAGGACCACACTTTAAAAGAATCGTGTTTTCTAAAGAATAAATCTTGTACTAATAAACATGGTTTTATAAACCACAAGTGTGTGAACACTTGTAAAATGAAAAGATCCGACAAATAACTATTTTTGGGAAAAAATGACTAGAAGTTGTAAAGACGGATTTCTCTAAACACGGGGTTTCTACGAGGTCAAAGTTACTTTATATAAAGATCTACATATATAAAGGGGATTTACACTATAGATTCGGAAAAACTGCAAGTTCATGCGATTATGCGATTTACATACTTATCGACTAGTTTGATGTGTCGGAAATTGTTTGTTTGAATAAAGAAGTTGTTGAATTGATTTGTTAAAAGAAAATGATACGCTTGAAAGCGTGGCCACCTCCAGTTACAGAGGAAACTCTGGCGAAATTTTTCAAAAACCTAACACTTAGAATTATTTACACAACAAGTGTTAGAACTATTTTTGGACATATTTTCAAGACATAAATTTCGCCGGCACTATATTTTACTAAACATTCGGAGGTGGGGTTTTCACAAAGATTAACGTGATAAATATATTTGTCACAACACTGTTTATGATTATTTTGTGAAATACATAAATATTATTTTAGAGTGAAAATAATATTTACAAGCGTTAATGATTCCAAAACTTTACGGACGCTTCCACAAACATATAAGTTACACCGGTAACTACATTACCACAAGATTGATAAAACGTAACTTACGCACATGTATTGTATCCCCCATCCTTGGGAAGAAGAATAACTACCAAGTGTATACGGAACATAAACACGAAATAGTTGTCTAACTATTTCCCAAAGACATAAACTGTAAAGCTAAGGCACGGCCGTCCGTCTAATAGAATTAGCACTTGTAGGTCGTTGCACAGCTTACTGTATTGGAGACACTTGGTAGAGACGCGCATTCACTGTGAGTTCATGTCCCCCTTTTCTCTAACTGTTTTCAGTTTACTTAACTGCGGGGGTGAAATACATGTTACTTTGTTTACAAGTACTTTATACACGGTATGAATTACGTAAGGAGGTTTAGATCATGTGAATGGGTAGTTAGAACACCGAGGGACTCGAGCGGTAGATCTATTTGGGTGTAGCGAGCCCAGCTCTAGGGCCAACAGAACGGGCCTCTCGGAGGACCAACAGAACGGACCTGGAGTGACTTGGTACCCAACGCAAAAATCGGCTAGGGTGTGTCTTTCCTACTTGCATTTCACGACATGCTAATGGCCTTGCAAACCATTGGTGATCACAAGTCCTCTTACACTGCTACATACCAGGAAACTTTTATACTTACAAGTGTTTTTACTTACTCACTTGCACATGAACTCGCTCAACATTATTGTTGATTTTTCAACTCACATGTATTTCAGGAAATTAAACGGATCTGGCACGGTATGGGACGTTTTCCGCTGCACTTGTCATGAAGTCATCAGGGTTTAGGGGATGTGTCTCTTTCCTGGACAAGACACAATCCTTAACCCACGTTTATGTTATGTTATAAGTTGTAATGTCTACTGAACAAGGTTATGGTTGTATGTTAAAACAATGGTAATGTGTTTGATTTTCAAAACTTAATGGATGACTTGCATGGTTTTTAAATTCATATAGCTTGTTATGATTACGCTATGGTATTAAGAAGTCACACCAAAATTAACCACGCTTCCGCAAAGCCAGGGTGTGACAGTTGCAGCGGTGTGGGTGCTCGGAGTTGGGTGGCTGCCGGACACGGGACATCTTCAGTAACGAGGGGACAGGGGGTGGGTGGGGTGAATCATGAATGGGTTAGGTTTTATATTTTAAGAAAATGTTAGGCCCCACCTACATGGATTACTTAGATATTTTACAATCTTTAAAAAATTAACAATGAGGGCATTTAGGTAATTTCAAACATACTTAACACCAAAAACTAACCCCATCCGTGCTAGGGACTATCCGGGAACAAAAATTGAAAACTTGGGGACTATTCAGGTAATTTTAGAAAATTGGAGACTATAGGTGAAAAAAAGGCGAAACCACAGGGACTATCCGAACATTTTTCTCTTTCAAAAACAAATACATATATATATACCACAACAATTCATTACATAATCATTTGTCAAAAATAATACAAATATTTTAACGTTAACAAAAAAATTGTTTGTAAATACATTCATCGACACCTAAAATACGATTTGTCACTTAAAAATAGAGGTAGCTACATAAGTCGAGCAATCATCCCGAATGCTATCCGTATCCGTAAACAAGTATTCCTCTACTCCTTCCCCAACCTGAGACAACAATTAAATAAAATAAATCTTAAACCATAATATAAATCTTAATCTAGAATTTAAGCATTTGTTTGGATATTTAATTTCAAGACTATATCTAAAGCTATGAATTTAAACATCTGTTTGGACATATAACTACATATTTCTCTAAGATGCAGGCTAAAATATGACTAAACTTACATTATCATTAACAAGTATTTCAACTCATTCGTAAGCTATCTCCTTCATGAACATAGTAGACACATTCAGTACTTCCAGGCCAACATGGAAACTACACAATTAAAAATATGAAGAAATGTGAAACCGTTACGATTTAAGTTTAAAGTAATGGGTTTATATATTTTCAGTATCATTTCAACCACAATTTAAATAAGGGCTTAAGTGCTCACCCTAGTGTTGGCCCAGTTAAGTTTAACCCTTATACTAGCACCACTTCGTGTAGCATACACGGCCATTGTCCTATAAAAAAATTCAAAAATTTTCCAAGTATATTACAACTCTTTTATGATACATTATGATAATTTGTATTAGTTACATGTTAGTAATTGGGTTGAATATAACTTTGTGATTAGGTTGTTAATTTCTTCTCACTTTCCATCTTCTTTAGTTTTGTGATCTTTAGCTGAATGAACAACACTAAACCCAACAAAGTCAAAAGCTAAAGATTAATTAAATCCTCCTTTGATAATAATACAAGAAAAAATCATAAGAATGAAATATCTAAAATAACCTTTGTAATAAAATACAACTACTTATGTGTGTTCGAACTTCGAATTTATCAATGCTCCAAGTTACCTTTAAACTAGATACTCTTACCCATCTCAAAAATATTATAATCAAAATATATTTCATCCCACCACAAATTGCATAGCTTCTAACTTAACTTTTCTGAAGGCACCCCTTATAAAACGTAAATTCTAACTGAAACTAATGCAGGCTTCAACTATGTATAAAATAAAACATAGACATCATATTCATATGAATTAGATCAACTCAAAACAAACCTGCAAAAACCGAACCGGTGGATCGCCCCTACTCTTCGCAAGTTAAAACTAATACATGTGTTTGGTTTTAAAAATCATGAAAAAATGGTAGACACAATGACATAATAGATGAAGAAAAAAATGTCATATTTATTTAACTCTAAGCTAAAGGCATGATTTATTTTCCTTATATAACAACATAATTTATGCTAATGGAATGGATCAGGGGTACCTTTATCCAAATCTTTTGGTAAATTGATGATCTCAATTGCATCAAACGAGTATTTCTACAGTAACAAAGTAAAAAAAGTAAAAATATCATGCTCAATATACAATTACTGTTAGTAAAAATAAAGAATAATATAAATTAATAGCACATGGCACGCTAACCTTAACATATACACCACATCCTATGCAAAGCTCCTCGGAGATATAAGAGCATTCTCATCCAAGGAATCAAACTAACCCCTAACTTTAAAATATAAAAAAATCTACTAAAAACTCACTCCAACCTATCCACCATATCTATACCCTAACCTTATATATTAAAAAAATGTACAGTAACTTTTTATTAATAAAAAGCTCCTGTAACTCTCCATCTCCAACAACCACACATCTCCCGCCCCTCTCCTTCTCCTGCACATCGACTACCATCAACAAATTAAGCAAAACTACCAGAAAGTTCCCACTTCCCACGTTCTGATTTGTAAAGCGTGGAGGGTTCCGAATTGAAAACACTTCTGATTTCACAGGCAATGATGCGGCTTCTATTGGAAACTAGGGTTCCGATTTGAAAACTAGACAAACAGGTATGATTCTTTCTTTGTTTTGTGTTGTTGTATGAATCGTCGAAACCAGGGTTCCGATTTAAATCGTCGAATAAGGTATGTTTTGATAAGGTTTTGTTGTTTGGTTTTATGAATCTGTGAAGTGTTTGATTAAATGTCTGAGAGAAAGTTTAGATGTTTAGTTAGAAATTTAATTAGAGTTCATGTGAGCAAGTATAGTTAGTGGATTAATGTGTGTTAATTAATGAGAAAATGAAAGATAATTCTTTAGACCACTTGTAATTGGCTAGATTTTTTTTTTGATGTGATTTAGAGATACTTTGCTAGTGGCTGTTTATAGACGGAAAAGAGACATGATTGTACAGTCCAAACAGATTCGTGGCGAATAATGCGCGACAGAGAGATATTGTTAGGGTTCAAATCCATCATGGTCGCCAGAACCTACCACTGAACCGTGCCGTAGGGCCACCGTGGCGCCGCTGCAACCGCATCAGTTGATGCAATCTCATAACTGCATCACACATTATGCCTCTAAATTATAAATTATAAAACCAAGGTTCAATACTTGAATTGTTGATAAGGTTTTGTGCTCAATTGATTTAGTCGACATGATAACATATATAGATATAGTCGACATAAAGTGCCATTCTTTTCGTTTAGTACCTATTCAAGCACCGTTTTGCCATTTTGTAAAACTGTGCAGACTGTTGTGAGCACATAATACACATCTATCTATCATAGTTGTTAATGGCGAATAGCGACAAATAGTGATAAGGTACCTATATGCTACATAGCGAATTATGATATATAGTGGGCGCTAGCGATACACTAGAAAATTTACAAACTTACACTGGTATATACGCTATTTACATGTATATTTATGGTGAGTCCATGCTTACTAAATAGTTGCTCCTGGAAAATGCTATCTATAATAGATACCAGTTATGTTTAGTTATTAAAATAGGTGATGAGATTTTCATGGGTGACCAAAATTAAAAATTGGGAACAAAGTGAATGACTAGATTATACACCTCAATATATATGTATGCTGTATGCATATGTTATGCCACTATATTGTAATAATATATGCTGATAGGGAAGTGGGCTGAAGTTTTGGGTCATACTTAAACGGTATTGAACCAGTAGTTATACGGAATACAGGTCCGTAAATGGGTGGGCCGTGACCGTCGGATAAAATAGTGCTTAAACAGTATTAAACCATTAGTTATACGGAATACGGTTCCAGTAGTTACGGCAGCCGCGCGCTACGGCGTTACGGCAGCCGCGCCGCTGCATTTTAGCGGTAGCCGCGTTGCTGCATTTGCTTGCAGCCATGCCCGCTGTGGCGTGTGGGCAATGCTAATGTACCTATGAAATAAATAATCATACATAATAATAATGCCAACTTCCCTTCTCTTAATAGCATACATTTAGATAATGATAAACAACACCTGCAGCTTGCTTTTCACCAAAAAGAAAAAAAAAAGGGGTCCATATATAGAGCAGGCAAGAAACTATGGAAAGTATAAAAGTGTAGATTTTGCTCCAGAGTAGTACATGGGTCCATGACCTTCATCTTCAAGGTGAAGGTTTCTCATTGGTGAGATTGTTTTGACAAAATATACTTTAAAATAAAGAATAAAAAAAGGTTATAAAGATCTAAATATTAAAGATCGACTAAAGACCTTTTCATTTGAATAATTATATTAAGTCCACTTGCTTTATAAAATTACCAGTAACTTATGCAATATACATAGACCATTTTATAAATTGTCAATTTTAAAAATATTTAATATGTACCAAAATAATAAATCAAGTGTATATGGACCCATGTTAGGACCTCTGGAACTAAATGCTGCCACCACGGGGGACGGTTTAAGTCCCAAAACAGTCCCTCCAGACCTAAGCAGTGCCATGGGATTGGCCTCTGTTTTCAAGTACTCCCTGATCTAGTAGTGTTTAAAGAGTAATTTACAAGTATTGATTTGCAAGTAAATAAATGATAGTTGTATCCTATTGTAGCTTTGAGTATGGATTCACAAGACCAAGCTATGTACTACACCAACCTTCTTCAAGGAAACTCTATTGTAAGCCTTGACGATTCTCCACCCTTACCCACTAATCCAATCAGCGTTAAGAAATCAACAAGGGGTGTGAATTTCATCCCGGAAGAAGACAAGCTAGTTGTCTCCGGTTGATGCCATTCAAGGAACAGATCAGAAATACTCTCAGTTATGGGAAAAAAAATCCTTGAGTACTTTCAGCAACATAAAGAAACCACAACCGAGCGAACGGTCAAGTCCTTATCAAATCGATGGTCTTGTATTCAAAAGGCCACTAATAGCTTTTGTTCATGCCTAGCTCAAGTTGAACGATTAAATCAAAGCGGCATGACTGAGCAGGATAAGGTAAAATAATCGACACTCAACTTGTTTTAATAGTATTTTATATTACTTTATTTTGTTCTTATAACATGTATTTTATTTGTTTAAATGCAAGTTTGATAAGGCGAAAATTATGTACCAATCAGAAGAAAAGTGCAACTTTCTGTTCGAGCATTGTTGGAACCTATTAAAGGACCAAACTAAGTGGATTTTACGGGATGCCGCAAAGCAAACGAAGACGATGGTCCCACCCCCGACCCCAACCACAACCCCATCCCCAACGCGAAATGTCATTGAAGATGAAGTTGTCGAATTGGATCGACCAATAGGTAAGAAAGTTGCTGAAAAAAAAAACGAAAGGCTGGTAAGCAAACCGAGGAACTTATTCAACTCATAAAGATGAAGTTTACACTTTTAGAGGAGGCACAAGCTCAAGAGAAAGAGTATTTTCGCCTTAAGACCGAGAAGATGGAGTATGATAAGAAAGCGGGAGATGAAAGGTTGAGGTTACTGTCAGAAAAGTTAAGGATTGAAGCTGAGAAAACAGAACTTGCAAAGAAGGAATCGGACCAGCGGATTATGATGATGGATGTGAGCGGTATGACAGAAATCCAACGACTGTATTTTGAAGAACTTCAAAGGGAAACCGTAATGAGGCGCGACCATGCCTGAGATAATCAGCTTTGAACCGAACACTAGCGCGTTTTTTAGGTGCTACACGGAAATATTATGTAACACCCCAAAATTTCATAAAGGCTTATCTTAATGTTTAAACGCTTAGAATGATTAGTAAGTTGTAAATAAATGAAATACAACAACTAAGTAAATAAACCTAGTTAAATGCCTAATAACAAGTTAGGGAATGAAACTTGTGGCAACTATGATAGTATGGTAAACTTGAGGGGCTAGATGGCCAAAAAGGAAACTTAATATATTAAAACAAAAATCACACACACACAAGGTGTGTGTATGTGCGTACGGTCGCACAAGAGAAAGGGGGAAGAAGGGATGTAAACCCTAACCACAAGAAAATCCAGCAATTGAAGGTGTTATGGAGCAAGAATCGAATGCATGAACTTAGTTCCTCTTTAATCCATGTACATTGAACATAAGGTGAGTTAAATTATGAGTTTTAATGAGAGTTGATGAAGTGGGTTATGATCAAATCCACAAATTCGTATGAGATTTAGCATGAATATGTGTTAGAATCATCTTATGGAACATGTGTTGTGCATGATTTTGATTAATTTCATGTTTTGAAGTAAAACCCATTTGGGATGATGAAGTGAGTAAATCACCATGTTCAATAATTGTGTAAATTATGATGTAGTATATTGTATGTGATAAATGATTTTAGATAAGTTGATTAGGACATGAAATAAATGGATGTTTAGTTGAATTTGATGAATGAAGATAAGAACATGGAAGATCATACATGAATGGGTTGTACATTGTGCTAAGAAAGTGGTACGCACACCAAGTGCTTGATGAAATGCCTAGGTGAGCTTGATAAATGAAATTGTATGTAAGAAAAAGATGAATATATGTGGAATCTGAAAATGAGGCATTTGATAGTAAACTAACATGAGAAGTGTGTTTTAGATATAGTTCATGTGGATATTATGTTGAAGCAATGTTGGGTTAGCTTAGTATGGGTTAAAGTGTTAGTTGTGAAAATATGAGAATGCAAGTGTGGATAGAATGGATTATGTATGTATATGTGTATGTGTATATAAGTAAGTGATCATGTAGTTGTAGATGTCATACAATACAAGTGTCGTAAGTATAGCCTAATATGATGTCGCGTATATAAGAGGTTAAGTTGAAAGTTTATACAATAAACCGTAACTTTTGAAAGTTAACTACGCATCTACGCATAAGAAGCATGATTTGATTTGTTGTCGTAAAGGTAGGATCATAGGAAGTCGTATGGTACATGTTATGTTAATACGCGTTACTGTGATGACATGATGAATTACATTAGTTTGAAAGGATATGAAATTGATTATATGTCTTATGCTTGTTAGTTGTGACTAAAGGAAGTCAAATGTGAAATATGCGGTTGATATGATCGTTAACACGTACAATGATGTATGCTAATGAAAATGTAAATTGGTGACATGAAAGTATAGGAATCATGTCAAGACGGACTCAAGCATGAAAGGCTAATGGGTCGAGAGGAGGCAAAGAATCGGATACGAACCCGGATGCACAAGGTAAGTGATTTCCATAATCACTTCTTAGTTTGTTTAAGTAATATAATGTTTAATTATTAAGTTCATATGAAGTTGAGGTCAAATCAATAGATTATTTTGATAAATGCATGAACGGGTCGAACAATTCGTAGATGAATAATAAGCCGAACACGTATAAGTTAATAAATTCCTTAACTCGGATGTTGGATTTCAAGTTTACATGATAGAATGTTAATTTACAATCATGTAGGAAGAAACGGGAGGTTAAACGGGTAAACGGTTTGAAAGTTACGCAAGTTTTAGCGTAAACGGACGAAACAAAGATACAGGTGCCGTAAATTACGCCCCAGGCCGGAATTTACGGCCTCCCCTGCATCAGCATCATGTTTGAGGCCGTAAACAGCAGGCAGGCCGTATTTTAGGCCGTATTTTGGGCCGTATTTTACTGGGTAGGCCGTAATTTACGTCCCCTGGGGGTTTGGATGGTTTCCCTTTATAAGATTTTGACCGAATGTGTTATACATGCGAATGGATGGATCTTGTTTGTAAGTAAGTCTATTATCGGATGGTCATATGCATGACTAGGGAGGTGTGTTAATTAAGTTAAGAGAATAGGATAGTATGTAAGTATGAATAATTGTAGTCCTGGTGAGTTTAAGTTGTATAAATTAGTATGCGTGATGTGTATAGAAGATATATATATATATGTATGTATGTATATAATTATGCGAAAGGCGTGCATTGTGTTGTAGTTAAATAGATGCATATAAATGGTTGGCGACCTTTTTACGAAGATGTAGTACTTGAATATGTTGAGATTACGAGTTTGCTAACCAAGTTATTATTGAGTATGTTTGAGAGTGCAGGTTATGAATGTCGGACTTTCAAAGTGTTAATATAGTAATGGAATGATTGAATGTTGGAAGGATAATCGGGTTGAAGTAACTTAAGCGGTTAGAATATGCTATGGACGTTTTAGTTTATACAATATTTTATGTTTGGTCGTCACCACCTACTAACAGGTTAGTTGTATGAGAGTATATGTCATACCCATTTAATTGGGTAATCGAATGCGTAAGAGAAATGAAAGTACGTACATGAATGGAATTAAAGATGACGGTTTTATAAGCCATCAAGTATAACGACTAACTTTTTAAAGCTTTGTTGTTGAATGTAGGTAAATCCTCAATTTAGGCGACTTGGAGAATTGGAGCGAGCACATGTTCATGATATGTCATAGCAAGCGCTTCCGCTAGTTGCACTAATGTTTTGGGTCAGAATTTCTATTTTGTACAACTTGTTAGTAGACATACATTTTAACGCTTGATGTCTAGCTTTTTAGTAGGGCATTGTCAAACGAATTGTAGAATGGTATCTGTCTTACTTATGTTGATAACAGGGGTATACCCGTCTTACGAACGGGTCATGCCCAATTTTTGTCAAAAGCATGTATTAATGTTATTAATTTGAAGTCTTTTAATTATCTTTGTAAGTTAATTTATAAAGACGAAAGACGGTCCTTACATATTACCATCTATATTTTGGTGTTACAAGGAAGTATTACTACACATATTTTGTAGCTTTGTCTAACCTCATACTTATATGTTTTTGGTGTTACGTGTAAATCCATTGTGTAGGCTATTAAATAGGCCAAACTTGGCATGATTCGGTATCTTAAACTGTTGTTTGTTGTCTGATGGTAGTGAAAATGGATGGTATGATATTTGATTTGATCATTATTGTTTTCTAAGTGAATGTATATTATAATATGCAGTAAGTGGTTTGTCTCTTCACTTGACCCGTTTGATCAAGGTGGAAATTTCATCATAAACGGGAGTGAAAACGAGACAACCGACCCGAAAAACCCAAAAATAATTAGTATTTATGGTGATTATTGTTTTCCAAGCAATTTAAAGTAACCCGACCCGAAAAACCCAAAAATAATAATTAGTAGTATAATTTCTATAAACAAAGTTATTAGAATCAATATTAAAAGAAAAAATATAATAAGACAAAATAGATAGTAGTTAAAATTGTAAGTGGAAGAAAGAGAAGAAATAATAATAAAAAAAGAATACAGAGATAGGTATGAGGAGTTGGATGTAGGAGGTTTTTTAAAATGTGAGATAAATTTTAAAAAGTGATGATTTTAAGTTAAATTATAAGGTTAAAGATGATGGATTGGATGAGAATGCTCTACCTTTGATTGAGAAGTGATGCCAATTATGTCAAGTGGTAGAATGCTTGCATTTCTCTTGGGAAATGTAGGTTTAACTAACACTTAGTGCATAGTGATGCACTAGTGGGCAATGATAGGAGACCCAGGAAAACCTGGGTTCGATCCTTGAGTCAATCGGGTTTTACCAGTAATTTCACCGTCGTGCCTATAGGCAGGTGGGTTACCGGGTTTTCTGCTGAATTGGTGATGGACTCATGTTACTCTTGGAGTACTCCATTTGGTCTAGTGGGTGCCCCGAAAGTGTTCGGAATTGATTCTATTGACCGTTCAAAAAAAGATTGAGAAGTGACCTTAATACCTAGCTTACCTGCCCAAAAAGCATAACCATTAAGAGGTGTCTCTGAACCTATAAATCGTGGATGCATAACCATTTAAAAAAATTATCACAATTAAATGTAAATACTTCTTACCAGGATAAGATTTTTCTTGAAACAGTACATATAGATCACCCCACCAAAACCCAGCAGAAAATATTGATTAAATGACGCAACTACAAAAATTATAACGGCACAAAACCAATATATTTACAATAATACTTTTATGCATGACACATCATTAAGTATGTGTTCTCATAATTGTACTCACATTTCCACAAGATTCAGTCTCTCCAGCTATCATCGCTTGTTTGAAATATTTCGCAGAACCTTCCATCCCCGTATACATAACTAAAGAAATAAAAATACATACTTAGTAAAACAAACTTCTGGTAAATCGACACACACAATATAGACAAAATAGAAGCACCAAATCATCAAATGAGCTAATACAAAACAATATTTAATTGTTGTCAATTCCTCCTTGTACAATAATAAAATATGGTCAAGGACACTTATAAGTAAGACATATCCATCAACCCATGCTACAGAAAACCAAGTTCTCTGTTCTCTTTTAGAGAGAATGGGCAAATAGTGAATGCGTTTACCACAAGCAGTTAAATATGATATATCTAATAGCATCCCTTCATCAACTAGGAATACTCAGACACCCAAAAATACAAGTTAACTTGGCTGGACAAATCATAACTTGAAAAACAGATTTCTAAAGCTTAAATTATAGGGAGGAATGGCGTTGTTCTATATACCCTGAAAAACAGATTGCTGAATTAGGATCAAAGGGCCTTCACAATAGGAAGAAGTGTGGTGGTCAGTCGTTCACGACGATGTAGTGGCCGTTCAAAGATATGGGAGCCGATCAAGATTGGTAGAGACGATGTGAGCAAGCAGGTTAGATTTGGGGGTTAGGGATATGAGAAGTCTAAAATTTTGAATATGTTCTGGAGGGAAACCTAAACTATTTTGGGGAACTTTGAGGAGGGAAACCAAAACATAAAGAACTGTAAAAAACTATATTACATAAAAAGATATATAAGGAGATTTATCTATTATCAAGTTTTAATTTAAATAGCCTTAATCATAAGTATAAAGAACTAAAATCTTTTATTTATCTAATTGATATTGTTTTTATTTATGTATATTGAAAATATTGTTTTTAATTTTATTATACAATTCGATGGCATATTTTGGGGAATGATCCACTAAAAAGTGGGTTTTGCCTAAGTAGCCTAAGAAGAATTATGGAGACGACATGTGGCACTTCTTATAAGTATGACGAAGGGATCTGTTGGTCCTAACTTTTAATGATGCTAGACCATGCTTAACTAAATCACAGATAGAGATGTACAACAAAAAACGGTTTGTGCCCATCGACTTGGAAACTGGCCTAGTAAAAAAACTGGTGTGCCAATTTTGGGACTAACCCGACCTGGTAGTTTGGTACAGGTTTGGAATTTTTGTGTTGAACCTAATCCGAATCGGTGGGTGGGGGTTTCATCCCAAAAATCGATTCTTAATCCGAACTAGTTTGAGGCCAACCTAAAAAACGGGTTGGTTTATAAAATGGACCAGTTTGGGTCCAAATCAGGTTTTTTACACCTCTAATCATGGATGTGTTGACGGACCACACCGAGCCTTCATAGTTATAATGATTAATATTGGAACATGATGGGCATTAATATGTTGTATTGGGTCTTAAGGATGTGAGTCACACTATATCATAATCTATAATAATACTTTAAGGCACCCCTTATTCCCACATACCCTATATCTTATTTTCACATCCCCTATTGTATACGGGCCGTATACAATTATACGGCTCGTATAGAATGTTTTTGAATAGGAAAATGCGCAGAGAATGTTTTTTTTGGTTTTATTATATACGGCCCGTATACAGTTATACGAGTCGTATACATGTGTATACGATTTGTAAAACGTATACGGCTCAATTGATTTATTTTTGTGGGTTTTTGATGTTGGCACATGTATACGGGCCGTATAACTATATACGGGCCGTATATATTGGCGTTTTTTCAAGTATCACGTTTTATTCCCGTAAAAAAACAATCATTCTAGGGTTTCTAAACTCTTCATCACCTTTAACAATGTCGATAAACGTTGATCGGAACATGCCGCTTAAATCGGAGCACAGGTAGAGTAACGTTACCGATCAGTCCGTTGATGAAAACCTTAGCGATCGCAGAGATCTTCGTGTTGGTTATTTATCGATTCCGAGTAACTAGCAGAAGAACCTGCCACAAACAAGTTCTCCACAGTTTGTTATTCAGATCTCTGTTCGGTCATCTTTCCAAACTACAACACACGATACTTTTAATAAGCTGTCATAGTTGTCAAATTCGATTTCAACAAATCTTTTCATTTTTCTTCAATTTCTAAAACATTCTCTGTTACATGAAGACGTGTCGGGTTCTTCTACTAGTGGTATTTTACTGAAGTATTGAAGATTGAGGCGGGCATTGTTTAAATCTGAATATAACTAGATGTTACGTGTATCAGCGTTGTTTATCACCCTGTGTGAGCATTGGAAACCCGACAAACAGTCTTGACAACTGTGACATTTTATCTATCTATGTGTGTCACATCCATCCTGTTATTGCAATCGATATGATTAATTTTTTCAGATTTTTTTCTAATTAGCGTTGTTAACTACCAAAAGAATGCATACACAAATAGTTCTAGTGGACGAAGCAAAGAGACCGTTGTGTATTTGAATCAGGTTCTCAAACAAACACTACCAAAGATGGGTTGGTGAAAAATACCGGAGCTGTTATCTCGGTTGTTCAGTACTCTCCTATATCAACTTGAACGGTTGATGGTTACAAGGATCGTTCTAATAGATTAAAGAGAATAAACTATTTTTTACCAATTTTCACTCCAGTAGTTGAAACTTGAGCGCAGTAATCAATTCAAAACCCTCACCCTCAAAAATCAACCAGAAACCAAAGGAAAAAAGGGCTGATAATGGCTGATGGTTCTTCGTTGAGGAAACCAAACGTAGACGGAGATGATAGGCCTGGTAACCGGAAGAGAAATCAATTGTATTTTTTTAGTTGATTCTCTTGTTAAGTTTCTGAACCAACCGAAATCCACAAATTCCAACAGTTTCTTCATAGATTTCGTCCGGTTTCCAAACTCTTTCACACAAAGTTAATATTCACTATGGTGGATGCAAGCATAAAGTTAGAAAAATACTCAAGTTGAACGGACTATATGTATCAACAAATTGTGAGTGGGAATATGGCTATGAAGAATACTATGGATAAACAATCACCGGTACGGGTTTTTCTGCTAGTTATTCGGAATGTTTCGAATCATCACAGAAGACGTGTCGGGTTCTACTGCTAGTAGTATGAGTCTGAGTCCATTGTGGTTCGTGAATGTTTCAAATCATCACGACAAGGATCGTTCTAATAGATTAAAGAGAATAACCCCTTTTTTTACCATTTTTTACCCATAGTATACGAGCCGTATAATAATATACGGCCCGTATACAACCATCGTATACATTGTATACGATCGGTAAAAATATTTTTTACCAATGGTATACGGCCGTATAAACCGTATACGACTCGTATACATATGGTAAAAATAGTAAAAACCTCTTTAATCTATTAGAACGATCCAATAAACGAAGAACAAAGCCTATTTTCAAAACGCAGGTTCATACAGTGTTGTAATAGGTTGTGGTTCAGTTTGTTACCGTATACTGTTACTGTAGTTGAGGAAACCAAACGTAGACGGAGATGATAGGCCTGGTAACCGCAAGAGAAATCAATTGTCTCAAACACTACTAAACATCTGCTTTTTGAATCTGAATCAGAATGTTAACTTTTTAGTTGCTTATCTTGTTAAGTTGTGTATTGACGAAGCTGACAAACACATTGGTATTTTCTCAAAATGTGCAAACTTGAAGAATCTCACATTAAAGGAGTTTGCAACAACGGGATCAGATGGTTTGAGTATATTTCATCCTCGTTTGGCTAATCTCACACTTGAAAATGACAACATTGGTATTTTCACAAAATGTACAAACTTGAAAATGACAACTTGCGAGATCTGACCCAACCGAAATCCACAATTATTTTACTCATAAACCCTTGAATCCCAACGCTTCATTTGTAACCGTAAGGATGATGCAAATTTGTACGTAAAGAGCTCTACACAAACTCTTCTACATCTTTTAACCAGTTGTCCATCACTTAAGACCTTGAAAGATTTGTTGAAATCGAAGCATTCACGAACCACAATGGACTCAGACTCATGTTCAAGTAAGTGTCTAAAAATCTAAAAATTCAGGTTTACCTTGTAAATTTCTCAAAACAAACTCTCGTTTCTTCATCTTCATCTTCAAGAACAATGATGAACAGATGATGTCAGATAATACTTCATTTGTTGAGAAACCATTATCTTGTGATACATGAACGTTGTATTCTTGTCTTTCAGAAGAGTTTGTATTGAACCAAGAATACTACAAACATTCTATACCTTGCAACGTATACAGGTGCAAGAGAATGGCGAGTTATTTTCAGTTATTTCTGTTGATTCACAAATTTCATTGTTTAAACCAGAATCAGGTTCTCAATACAAGGATCGTTCTAATAGATTAAAGAGAATAAACCATTTTTTTACCATTTTTTACCATAGTATACGAGCCGTATCAGAATATACGGCCCGTATACAATCATCGTATACATTGTATACGATCGGTAAATTTGTTTTTTACCGAGAGTATACGGCCGTATAAACGGTATACGGCCCGTATACATATGGTAAAAAATGGTAAAAAAATTTCTTTCTTTCCTTTTTTTAGTTGCTTCTCTTGTTAAGTTTCTGAACCAACCGAAATCCACAAATTCCAACAGTTTCTTCGTGGATTTCGTCCGGTTTCCAAACTCGGTCATTCCTTGTGATACATGAACGTTGTATTCTTGTCTTTCAGAAGAGTGCTGTAATAGAGAAATCATCCTATGTCTTTTATCAACCGAAGAGGCAGCAATGACAAATAATACTTCATTTGTCGAGAAACCATACTGTCAAGAAACTAACATCTTTTAATACTTCATTGCGTATGTGCTTGTGCTGTAGAAACCGGTGATGAATTTGTGTATCTAAATCAGGTTCTCTGCCTTAGATCGGTCATTCCTTGTGATACATGAACGTTGTATTCTTGTCTTTCAAGACAAAGATCGTTGGAAGGATTGTAGTAGCAGGACATTGGTACCACTGTGAAAATTGCATCAGGAGGGGAGAGAGTCTGATACAATAAGGATGTTGGGAATTAAACGCATGTATGTGACAAAATAAGGATGTTCGCATAAACATATATTCGTTTGATAACCTCCTCCTATAAATCAACCACAACTGACAAAGAGCCTGTATTAAAAGCCATCCTATGTCTTTTACCAACCGAAGAGGTAGCAGAAGACGTGTCGGGTTCTTCCAACATTCACGAACCACAATGGACTCAGACTCATACTACTCACCCTCCCCTGAGGAAAAGTTTTCCCGACGACTCAACAAAATCCTGATAGAGAAAAAATATATCAACAACCATTTTTTCTTTTCCTTCAATTTCGAGAACATTCTCCCTGTGTATGTGCTTGTGCTGTAGAAACCGGTGATGAATTTGTATACACAACTGAACATTAATTGATATTGTTTTAGACAACAACAGATAATGAACAGATTGTTGGTGGATAACGCAAACAAGTTCTCCACAGTTTGTTATTCAGATCTCTATTCGGTCATCTTTCCAAACTACAACACACGATAAGTTTAAACTTTTATAGTGTGTGATTTGACCAGGAAATGATTGGAGGTGAAGGTTCAGTGCACGAAAAGTTTCTTACGAAATGTACGTGACGAAACAAATATGTTGGGAATTAAACGCATGTCCGTAATCCCGCGTTGATAGCTTCCGTTTTATTCAGACTCCTTACAACTCTCATCAAATGCCTCACCCTTCCTTTTATTCTATAAATATTAAATAAAGAATAACACCATGCCCGTAATCCCGCGTTGATAGCTTCCGTTTTATTACAGTCATACGACACGTTTTCTTGTTCTTCAATCTTTGTTACTTGTTAATGTTTTATTTTTTTCTACTTTTAGAAAGTTTTGAGCACCTCACCACTCTAAAATATTTGGAAAATCAAAATTTCGTTCCATACGGGCTGTATATTAGTATACGGCCCGTATACACGTTCGTATACATTGTATACGACCAGGCAAACTTATTTACACATGGTGTATACGGGCCGTATACTGTTATACGCCCGTATAGAATAAAAACAACTGACAAAGTCTGCTGGCACAGACTTTGTCAAGTTGTTTTTATTCTATACGGGCCGTATAACAGTATACGGCCCGTATACACCATGTGTAAATAAGTTTTCTCATGTGTTAATATTAGGGCCCTACTTTAAATAAGTCTTAGTAGACATATTGAGGATTTGGAAGACTTGTTGGAACTCCATAAGTACTGTAACATGTCGACTAAAAGAAAGGAGGTGTTCCGTGGGATCGTGATTATAACCTGTTGGAGGATTTGGAAGGCAAGAAACGAAAGAATCTTTGAAGACAAAGAGGTTAATGCGATGGATATAGTGGCGGATATTAAGGCTAGGGGGTACTTATGGTTCAAGCATAGGCAAAAGTCCGTTTTTGTAGATTGGGGAAAGTGGTGTAAGTTTGAGATTATGTAATTGGTTTCGAGTTCTCTATTCCTCCCTTAGGAATGGAGTGGCTTTCGTTTGTTAATAAAGTTCAATTTTCAAAAAAAAGTAGACATGTTGAGGCTTAATATTCGTGATGACTCTTGATGGAGCATGATGGAATCTACTAGGCTATATTGAGCCTTAACAAGTTACACTATATTGTAACTGTAATGTAATGGGTAATAATAAATCATACATATATTAATATATCATGTGGGCCTTATTAGTCTCAATAAATTCTAACTTATCATCTCGACTTGTATTATGTAATATGGATTCTATAAATTTATTGAATTTGTAAACCATGACAATTTGTTTTTGACACACGGTTTTTCAAATGTCATAAAATAGTCTTGTTTTTTTGTATGACGCTAAAATATGACACAACTTTGTTGAATTTTATAAACCATGACATTTTATTCTTGACACAAGCTTTCGAATGTTATAAAATGTCCTTGTTTTATTTTTATGACGCTAAAAAGATGACATACAAAAAAAATGTCATAAATTTATTGAATTTTGTAAACATTGACATTTTTTTCTTGACATACGTTTTTGAATGTCATAAAATGAGCGTGTGTCATTGTTTGTGTGTCAAGAATGATGTTTTTTTTCTTGTAGTGTATAATCATATATATAATAATAGATCAAAATATTAAATTATACCTTATAAAATATTAGTTGGTAATTGTTGATGCACCGTATTACACTTTTTAACTAATTAAGGTTTTCCTCTTGGATGTATATATAGAGAGATAACTAGAGATATTAGGGTTAAAACAAAAACATAATAACATCATCACTATCAGTCTCGTCCCCTCTTTCTCTCATAACCGTGTTCATCAAGAACACCTAAACCCATCGGAATTATACACCCTAAAGGGGAACTCAACCAATCTGATGAACATGACGTCTACTTCATTCTCTGATACGGTTGCTGGCTTACCAGGTACTCACAATTATTATTTTCTTCCATTACATGTATATTGAATTGATCAACAAAACAATGTTTATGGCGGGAATTCAGTCGATGTTGGTTTGGTTCATTATGGAATCCATATGGTACCAGCACTTGATATAGCTACAGAATGAGCAAAGTTAAAAAATAAGTCGTGATAAGTTCAAAAGGATGTTGACTCCTGTTTTATTGATTGAAAACCATAATAAACGAATATCAGTAAACGGTTCTAATAATGCCAATACCAATACCGATGTTTTTCGATGGATACTGGCTTGATCTATTTCCAAACAAAATTATATCATAGTTTTCGTAAAAAAACACCTAATAAACAAAAGTTATAAAAAACTAAACTTTGGGTCAGAGACGTATATTAGTTTTTTATGCAAGAGATGAATTTAAAATTTGAATAACTAAAAAAAGAAAAGAAAAAAACATAACACACAAGTAGAGTTGTATACGTATAGAATTTGAGTAGTGTTGTAGCATATGTATAAAATTTGAATGAGTAAAAGAGATAAAAAGCCAAAAAGTTACAACACACAGGTGGTGTTGTAGTTGTAGTATATATTTATAATTTGGTTAACTTAAAAGCATTTACATTGGATCCTCAATCTCTCTCTATACAATAACACTAAAAAAAATATACCTTTCTCTTTATATTGTTTATTATTTTTTTAAAATCTCTTACATTCAACTCTGTGTCTTTATAGTTATCATACCTACAAACACTTATTTTATTATTTTTTTCTTTTTTCTACATTCTCGCAATAAAAAATATAGAAGGTTAAAGAAACTGCAATTTTACACCCTGAGGTTAGGGGTGATTGGCACTCCTACCCCCCTAAGGAAATAATTGCAAAATTACACCCCACTGTTTGACCTTATGTTGCACTTTTACCCCCCGCCGTCTAATTGAGTAACCAGTCAACATAATAACCTAACGGTCAAAGGGTATAAATGTCATTTTGCTCTTATATCAAGCTTATTTGATACAACACCCCCTATAAGAATCATACCACCGCATAATTACCCCCCAACCTTCCCACCATCGACCTTACCTTCTTCTCCGGCGATCCGTGTCCCTCCGGCGACGGCGACGGTGACATCTCCTCTTCCGATCATTCTGCTCCTCGTCCGATCGTTCTCCTCGTCGGATCACAACAACCACAGCCGTCGTTCTTCTCCTCGTCCGATCGTTCATTCTCAGTGGAAATGCCGGTCTTTTGGATAATCCGCTATATCATCCGCCACACCAAAGGTATAATCGGCCAATGTTAATTAATCAGTGTCAGATTTAGTCATTATCATGTTATAAAACAGGGTTTAGGGTCTGATTTGGTTCACTGTTGGTTTTTCTACAGTTGACCTGACGATGAGCTTATCAAGCTCATCTTTGGTGCTCCACCTGGTGGTCTCCGTGTTTGGGAGGCATGTCCTCAACTTCCATCTACCACCGGAGAGTTGAGCGGATGTAATATGTAGGTTAACTTAACTTAATCGAACCTTTTGTGTAATATGTAGGTTAACCTAACTTAACTTATTTAGCTTAACTGATGTATGCATTTGCAGCCTGTTTTGATTGTATGATTGTATGCATTTGCAGTTGAACAGAGTTTGGGCATAAGTTGATTGTATGCATTTGCAGGGTGTGCTTAATCATTTGCAGCTTGTTTGATTGTATGCATTTGCAGCCTGTTTTGATTGTATGATTGTATGCATTTGCAGTTGAACAGCTTCTGTTAGCACAAGGCATTTGCAGTTGATTGTATGATTGTATGCATTTGTACCAAACCAGGTCTGCATTAGCACATCAACTTCTGTTAAACTGATGGATGCATTAGCACATCAGCTTATGTGTAATATGCATTTGCAGTTGAACAGAGTTTGGTACAATTTTTATACATGATCAACCAGAGTTTGGGCATAAGTTGATTGTATGTGTAATGGCCATTGTCACAAGATTGGTGAAAGATAGAGCAGTGGTTATATTCAGCAAGAGTTCTTGCTGTATATGCCACAGCATTAAGACGCTAATATGTAGCTTTGGGGCAAACCCAACTGTCCCAGCTGGTCAGCAAGAGTTCTTGCTGTTTATGAGCTTGATGAACGCCCAGATGGTCAGCAAATTGAGCAGGAACTCATAGCCTTAGGTTGTAAGCCAAGTGTCCCAGCTGTTTTTATAGGATAGGAGCTCATTGGTGGATCCAATGAGATCATGAGTCTGCATCTCAAAGGAATGCTGGTCCTTCAGTTGTATGCAATGAAGGATACACTCATGTGCATACACTTATGATCATGTATACACTCATGTGCATTCCACTCATATGCATACACTTATGGTCACAGTTTGGGCTTAATCAGATTCTGGATACACTCAAGTGCATACACTTATGGTCACAGTTCACATTAGCAGCACACTTATGTGCTCCAAATTGTGATTCTGGATGTATACACTTATGTACATGAATTATGATTCTGGATGTTGACATTGCAGGTATGATTGTATGCATTCCCACTGGTTGAACAGGTATTTGCTTGTTGGTGTGAACACCTTATAGAAATAGGTAGGATTGTTACGTTTCAGATTTTTTAATAGGTATGATTGTTACGTTTCAGGTATTTGCTTGTTAGGTTTTAGATCAAAGAACAGCTATTTGATTTTGGCGGGAAGGGTTTTGTAAATTTCAGGGGGTAATGTTGTGTGTTATCACAAAGTACAGGGGGTAATAGAAAAGGACAAATTAGTAATTTACCAGTGGGGGGTAATTGTGCGACTTCACATAAATGTTGGGGGGTAAAATGGAAGGGTAATATAGTCATTTCAACTTAGACTTAACAGTTCTGTTACTCAATTAGACGGTGGGGGGTAAAAGTGCAACATAAGGTCAAACAGTGGGGTGTAATTTTGCAATTATTTCCTTAGGGGGGGTAGGAGTGCCAATCACCCCTAACCTCAGGGTGTAAAATTGCAGTTTACTCAAGGTTAAATTTGAGCCTCTGTATTTAGAGGTGTACTTTAGTTTTTATATAATTTCTCTATTTTAAAGATTTCAAGGTAATGTTTTTGTTGTTTCCTATTTTTTTTTCTCCTTTTAGCATATAGAATGTATGTATATAACGTCTTCGATTCGATTATGTTAATGCTGTTACCTAAAAGATTTATATGACAATGACGCCATTTTAATAACGTGAACATTTATCAAGAAGATTTTGTTTATCTAAATAAAGAAAAACAGAAAAGTAACGTGAAACAGTTAGGGGCGCTCCATCACTGATGGTTTTTCATCACTCATAACACCTAATCATTGTCCGTCACGTCATTGAGGTTGATTCCATCACTAATGATGGATTTTAGTAGGGGTACCCATTACTAGTGATAGTTTTTTTTTTTAAATAATACCCAATGAAAATGAAATGCGGGTCAGGTAAATATCCGAGATCCATATGTGAAGAAGATATTCTCCAACTCCATCCAGCAATGAGTCAGATCCCACTTCCTTGATTATTCTTTTTCTCCACACAAATTTATGCGCTTTTCTTTCTTCTTCTTCTTCAGGCAACAACTTCATATATTTCATATTGAGCTTCATATTTCATCTTTCTTCTTCTTCTCCACACACTAGGGCTTCATATTTCATATATTGAGCTCAACAACTTCAATTTGTTTCAATCAACTGATTTTGCAGCAAGCAATTGCTGGACCAAGAGGAAGTGGATGTTGTACACCCCAACGTTCATTTGAACGGTAACTTCAACGGTAACATCAAGCTTCTTCACGCGTGATGTCTACCATCCGCGTGAAATGTTGATGGTGGCGGCGATGTATATATAACGCGGTATAACGCGTGAAGATCAAAGTTCCACGGGCGCCCCGGGTGCCCTTATAGTATCATAAGAGTTTAGTAGACACCGCCACTATTTACTCATCTTATTATGCTTAATGACTAACTTTTTTTAACCTAAGGTGTAAGAGAACTAGACTTCATTGCCTTTATCCATCGAATACGACACTAGTGGGGATTGAACTTAAGTCTACAAAGAGAACACAAGTCTTTTCAACCACTAGACCACATGTGATATATGCTTAATGACTAACTTCATTTTTAATATTTTGTAGGCTTTTCAAGCTCGATTAGGGTTCGACGTCAAGCTAATAGAAGCCCAGTTGATGGAACTAGTTAACTAGTCAAGACGTAAGAACTTGAATATAGCGGTATTTTATTGTAGTTATTTGATTTTGCACTAAAGTTTAAATTTCTACGGAGTATGACAAAAGTATACAATGATTCATTTGATCGCTGACAAAAGTACCTTTCTAGAGGTATTTGATTATTTGGTATTAGAGGTATGACAAAAGTATTTTCTGAGTTTGACCCGTTGAAAAGTATGTTGAATGTTGATTCATCAAATTTGGTCTACTTCGTATAGGTACGTGTTTCATGTTTTTAGACTTGTATTTTGTATTTTGTATTTTATGTTGTACAATTAAATTTATTTAAAAAAACTAATACAAAAACTATACATGTTTTCTCATTTAAATTGTTGTTTGAATTTTTCATTACTTTAAATTCTACATACAATTAATAATACGTGCCGGTGTGCATGGCGTGCTCGTTGAACTTGTTTCCATAGGTGAGTCATGCACGTGAAAGAGAGCAGTAGGGATACAACCGTTAGTACAACTTTCATTAAAAACTATCATATAAATAGTTGGGGATTTTTGTAATTTTTTTTTAAATAATACTATTGTACTCTGAGCCAAAAAATGGTACAAGACGGATTTTTCAAATTTCAATATGTACATCAAATGGATTCTATTGTTTACTGCACTCAAATGGATTTTTCAAATTTAAAATTCTCCGGTTGGAAACAACTTCTTCCCTAAACACAACCACAACCCAATCCGGATTATATTCCCGAAACACAATCGAAAGCCGAATTGAAAAACCAACAACTTTCTCCTAATTATTATCTGAACATAAAAAAAATTTAGTTATTGTACCTTAGAGAACCTTTTTTAAATATATAGAATTGGTTTATAAATTCGTAAAAATCATATTCTAATAATCCTAGCGTTGGTTTACAAATTCGTAAAAGTAAAATCCTAATCTATAACGTAGCTTATAATACTTTTCTGCACACAAACCCTTGAAGAGTGCGTTTCCAAATTCTAATATTGTTTAAATGCCAACTAAAATATCTAATCTATATATCTATACTTTCTATAAAAGAAAAAATTGTAATGACATAAGAAAAGTTGATATGGCAGTCATAGAGGTTGTTTAACAATGCTTTTCTTATATCATTATTGCATTATAAGTCTTAATTTAAAATACATTTAATTTAAACCTCTGCCCTTCATTTAAAAGTTAAAGTCTACACTTCATTTAAAATTAAAACCTGCGCTCTTCAGACCTTATTCAAACCTCTGCTTTTCATAAGAAAACCAGACCTTTGGCCAGATTCAAAATTCTGACTCCAAATTCAAAATTCAAACCATATATTCGAACCCTATAAATAACATAAATGAATCTGGCTCCACATTCAAATTTCAATTCATCTCTCTCACTCATATTTGCGAGCATATGTCTCTCTCTCAAATGCATAGCTCTCATGATTCAGCCGGTTAATCTCCGATTACAGTTCTTTGTTCGAACATTTGTTGATTATGTTTACACATTATCGTTCCAATATCATTGTTCCAACATCGTCGTTTCAATGAAGCTTTGTTTCACACATCAACGTTTCAACATCGATGTTGCAATATCATTGTTGCAACATCCTGAAAAGTTGCATGTTCTACCTTCTTTGATGGGAGAGTTGCATTGTTCCAACATCGTTAAATGCTAACCTCAGCTTTTCTAATGTCACTTGGTTTTCTCTTTTATAGAAAGTATAGATTATTGCAACATCGTGAAAAGTTATATGTTTTACCTTCTTTGATGGGAGAGTTGTATTTTAGGTTTGTGACTTATTTTTATTAACTGTAATTATACTAATTTAATTTGATGTATGAAGAAACAAGTGTTGATAATGTTAATAGTTTTTTATTAACAGTCAAATTTTAGAGTATGTTAATATCCATATTGATAGTATTAAATTAAATGCATATACATAGAAAGATATAAATGCATAAACTATTACACACTACAGTTAACACTTGCAAGGATTTCGTAGACTCTCGCCTTTCTCCATGTGATTTCATTCTCTCTTTTGTTTTTCAGATCGGTTAGCATGTTGCAGATTTTCTGATCATGTTTTAGTAGTTGTGTCAGAAACTCTTCTGCATTCTTCTGGAAATCTGATGGAGGAGAATGGAGGATTTCATCAAGTAATGCTATGCTGTTCCAGGTTTTGTTGTAATTATTGTCACTGATTTTTTTTTGTTTAGTTCTTCGTCTGATCTTTTTTCTTTGAGTGACCAGATCGAGAATTGTGTTTTAACAACGCTGGTGTCTGACCATTGGTAGCAGCATCTGTTTGCCATCTATATTTTTGTTGGATTTACTGATTTTGATGTGTTTTTGATAGACAGTAATTTGTAAGACAATTTGTTGATGTTTTGAATCAAACTAAACATTGGTCTTTTATAGTGTTTAAAACGCGTCTCTGTGGTAAATGAAGAGGTTAATTATAATTATGATAACCTATTTTTGTCGCAACCCCTGATCCCTAATCCCCGAGAACGGGCGGCCGCGAGCCAGTTTCGGTGGTATCGCGTATTGTCTAATTTGGAAGCGGAAATTTTCATCAGGACCGTAGTTAGGAAATTTTTTATCAGAGTAAAATACCACATTTTCATAATATTAAACATATGGGATAAAATTCAAGTTTGCAGTACACACATTTTCATAGGAATAAATCATATTTTATTTAATTAAAACATCTATTTTATTTTAGGTAACTCTATTGCCACTTTTCCAAGCATTCAGTGCTGTCCAACTGGCTTCTATTTGGCTTTCACTATTTGTTACCTGAAACGCGTTTTAAAATCATTTGTCAGTGGAAAATACTGGTGAGTGAATCCCAGTTTAATCAAGTTTAAATAAAAACCATTGTATAGTATTGAGGGCGATCTCGTAATTACATTTGTTTACAAGTTATATCAATTATCACCCGTGGTACTGTCAGACCCGACTTGTGGAAATGTTACCCCTCCAGTAACAAATTTTGTATACAAAACCCCAACATATCCACGATAATTGTATCCTTACAAATACTCAATAACTGTTTAATATGCAATTAATTAAGTGAGGTTTTGTAAAAACAGTTAACAAAAAGTTTATAAAAAGCGGATCAACTCACATTGCTGTCTTAGATTATCCTTTAGGGTTTCCTGAGAATTATCTATAATTTACACAAAAGAACACGTGTTAGTATAATAACCCATTTTAACATTAGTAATACCCTCCCCGAGACGACATTCCAACGACTACGTCGGGCAGAAGCACGACAGCCGTTACGGAACCCTAGATCAATCGGGCAGAGTATCTAATATGTATCCAGGGGTTATGATACTTACAACGGAGCAGAACTTCGCTATATGGGGGGTATTATACCCGAGATTATGCCTACACTTTAAAAAATTCGAGATATAGAAAAGAAAGTGAGCGAGTTCGACTGAAGATCCGAGGCCCTCTATATATAGTGCTGATTTCTGGTCCTATCGCGGCCCGCGTAAAGGTAGACCAAGGCCTACGCGGCCCGCGTCAACGCTGGTCAACAGCGTAGCTGATCCGGGTCAGCTTCCTAGCCTCTATGTGTGTCTGCCATGTGGCAGCACCAGGTTGCGCCACACGTTTACCTTGTCGCGGCCCGCGTAAGGTTTGAGGTGTGGCTTACGCGGCCCGCCTCAAACCCAAAATCTTCATTTTTAATTAATTTTAATAATATTTAAGGTATTCGGGGCCCGTTTTCACGTATGGGGTGTATTTTTGGACATATTGGGATATTTTAAAATATATTCGGGTGTCGGAAAATATTTCGGGAGTGTCGGTTTAGGGTTGTTATATCCTCCCCACCTTGTTTTAGAGCTCGTCCTCGAGATCTACTCGAATAGGTGTGGATATTTCCTTTGCATTTATGATTCAAGCTCCCATGTGTACTCATGTCCTCTTTTGGAGTCCCACTTCACTTTGACCAGAACTAGTCTCTTGTGTTTGAGGTTTTTGACTTTCCTGTCTTCGATCTGTAGAGACCTTTCTACAAACTTGAGTTGTTCATTAACCTCTATATCCTTATGAGGCACTACTAGTGATTAATCAGCTAAACACTTTTTGAGATTAGATACATGAAATACATCATGTATTCCTGCCATTTCCTCTGGCAGTTGTAGCTGATAGGCTACAAGTCCTATTCTTCTAATAATCTCAAAAGGTCCAACATACATGGGACTTAGCTTTCCTCGTTTGATGAATCTTACTATTCCTTTCCAAGGAGAGACCTTTAACAATACTTTATCTCCTTCTTGAAATTCCAAGGGTTTGCGTCGGTTATCGGCATAGCTCTTCTGTCGATCACATGCTGCTTTCAGTCGTTCCTTGACTTGAATAATCTTGTCAGTTGTTTCTTGTACTATCTCAGGTCCAGATAGTTGCTTTTCCCCAATTTCTACCCAACAGACTAGGGTTCGGCACTTTCGTCCATAAAGTGCTTCGAATGGTGCAGCGTTGATACTTGTGTGATAACTATTATTATAAGAAAATTCTATTAAAGGTAAGTGATCATCCCAATTACCTCCGAAATCAATTACACAAGCTCTAAGCATGTCTTCCATTGTCTGAATTGTCCTTTCGCTTTGTCCGTCCGTTTGAGGATGATAAGATGTGCTTAGATTTAACTAGGTTCCCATTTCTTTTTGGAAACTTGACCAAAAATGAGATGTAAAACCACTATCTCTATCAGAAACAATTGATAAAGGTATTCCATGTAATGAAACTATTTCATTTACATATAATTTAGCTAGCTGCTCCATACTGAAAGTTTCTTTCATTGGTAGGAAATGAGCTGACTTAGTTAGTCTATCTACAATCACCCAGATTGTATCATTACCTTTCTTTGTTTTGGGTAATTTAGTAACAAAATCCATTGTTATCAATTCCCATTTCCACACTGGCATTTCTAGCTGCTGTAACAAACCTGAGGGTTTCTGGTGTTCAGCTTTAACTTGTGAACAGGTTAAACATTTAGAAACATAGGCTGTTGTGACCTTTTTCATTCCTATCCACCAGAAATTCTTTCTTAAATCCTGGTACATTTTATCACTTCCTGGATGCATCGTATACTTAGACTTATGGGCTTCTTCTAATATATGATGGCGCAGGTTTCCTAATTTGGGTATCCACATTCTCTTCTTATGGAATCTCCAAATTCCATCTGTTCCTTGTTCTAATTCCTTTAGCATACCCTTTAATTTTTCAGTATCCTCCTTGATTACTGATTCTCGTGCTTCTCTTATCTGATCATTTAAATCTACTTGCAGATTTAATTTAAGAGAACGTACCCTTTTTGGCTTTTCATGATACTTTCGGCTTAAAGCATCAGCAACTACATTTGCTTTTCCTTCATGATACTGAATATCACTATCACAATCATAATCACTAAGCATCTCCATCCAGCGTCTTTGTCTCATATTCAATTCTTTTTGCCCAAAAACATATCTTAAACTTTTATGATCAGTAAATATGGTAAACTTACTACCATAAAGGTAATGTCTCCAAATCTTAAGGGAAGAAATTATAGCTCCTAATTCTAGATCATGGGTTGAATAATTCTCTTCATGATTCTTAAGTTGTCTAGACGCATATGCTATAACCTTTTGTCGTTGCATCAACACACATCCATAACCTAACTTAGAAGCGTCACAATAGACTACAAAATCTTCATTTCCTTCTGGTAACGCTAATATGGGTGCATGGGTTAATCTTTGCTTAAGAATTCTAAAAGCTTCTTCCTGTTTTGGTCCCCATTCAAACTTAAAGGATTTACAGGTTAACTTAGTTAAAGGAATGGCTATTCTAGAAAAATCTTGAATAAATCTTCTATAATAACCGGCCAATCCTAAGAAACTTCTAACCTCGGTTAGTGACTCAGGGGTTTTCCATTTAGTAATCGCCTCGATCATTTTTGGATCCACATGAATTCCTTCATGATTAACTAAGTGTCCAAGAAACTGTACCTTCTCTAACCAAAACTCGCACTTGGAAAATTTAGCGTAAAGCTTTTCCCTTCTTAATAGACTTAAAAGTGTGTGCAAATGCTTTGCGTGATCTTCTTTACTTTTAGAGTAAATTAGAATATTATCTATAAAGACAATTATGAATTTATCCAAATATGGCTTACATATTCGGTTCATCATGTCCATAAATGCAGCTGAGACATTGGTTAAACCAAATGGCATGACAGTAAATTCATAATGGCCATACCTTGTTCTGAATGCGGTTTTAGGAATGTCCTCTTCCTGTACCTTTAATTGATGATATCCTGACCTTAAATCGATTTTAGAGAAAAATCGAGCTCCTTGCAATTGGTCGAACAGACCATCGATTCTCGATAATGGGTACCGGTTCTTAATCGTGACCTTGTTTAATTCACGGTAGTCAATGCACATACGCATTGATCCGTCCTTCTTTTTAACGTATAAAATCGGTGCTCCCCACGGCGATGAGCTTGGTTGTATGAATCCTTTTTCCAGCAATTCGTCTAATTGTTTCTTTAATTCTTGCATTTCGGTGGGTGCCAAGCGGTATGGTGCTTTGGCAATTGGTGCTGTTCATGTAGCAGATGGATTCTGAATTCAACTTCTCTGTCTGGCGGTAGTCCTGGTAATTCTTCTGGAAATACATCTGAAAACTGAGACACTATCGGGATGTCCTTTAATTCTTTTCCTTTAGTGTTAGTGATTATAGAAATCAAATACACTATAGACCCTTTTCTTATATAGCTTGCAGTTTTCATCACAGAGATGAATTTCGTGGATCTAGATGGTTTATCATCTTTAATTGTGATCTTTTCACCCTTTGGTGAATTTACTTGAATTGACTTTTGATCACATAAAATATTAGCTTTATTGGCTATTAACCAATCCATTCCTAATACGATATCAAATCCTGCCAGATTCATTGGGTAAAGATTTGCAATATACATTGGGTAAAGATTTCAGAAATCCTAACCGTTTCTCCATTCGCTGTCTCGACTAGACATTCTTGTGAGAGTTTAGTTAATGGTTGATTAAGGAGTTTGCAAAATGAAGTATTAATAAAACTTTGGTTTGCAAGAGAGTCAAATAATACTTTAGCAAAAACATCATTAACTAAAAACGTACCGGCTATGACATCCGGAATCATTTTGGCTTCATCTGCAGTCAGAACAAATGCTCTAGCATTTTTAGTGTTCTTGTTGTTTGCAGCTGGAGCTAGTTTTGGACAGTTCGGCTTGATATGACCTTTTTCCCCACAGTTGAAGCACAACCCATTACTGGATTTTCTCCTGCAATCTTCTTCCTTGTGTCCTGGTGCCTTGCAGAAATTGCAGTGAGTGCAGCATTTTCCCGAATGCTTTTTCTTGCAAACCTTGCAGTATAGTGCAGAAGTAGAACCTATATTCCTACGGTTGAAATTCCCAGAACGGATTTCTTGGGTAAGCCTGTGAGCTAGGTTTCTCCTCTGGTCTTCTTCTCTAGTACGGATTAACTCATCTGTCAAGGTATTTACTAGTTCTACAGGTTCTTCTATAGTTTGGGGTCTAGCTGCCTTGACTACATGTCTAATCTCTCCAATTAATCCCCAGATGTAACGGGAGATTAATACCGGTTCATGTGATGCAAGGGTTGGTACTATTCTAGCATATTCAAAGAATGTGGTAGTATAACCCTTACTATCTACCCCGGTCATTCTTAGCTTTAGAAATTTATCTGCTATATGTTCCTTTTCATTGTGAGGGCAGAATTTCCTTTCTACCATATTTTTAAATTCCTCCCATTCCATATTATATACCTTATCACTTCCTCTGGACTGGAGGATAGTGTTCCACCATTCTAAGGCTGAGTTCTTAAATAGATTAGAAGCGCACATTATCTTGTCTTCTTCAGCACACTTGCTTATTTTTAAAACAGCCTCAGTCTTTTCTATCCAGTGTAGAGCTGCAATGGGTCCTTCATTGCCTGAGAATTCTATTGGTTTGCAGGACCAGAATTCTTTGTAAGAACAACCATAAGGCATGATTCTTCTTCTTTTAGGAATGGGCACTTGAAGTACAGGACCATTGTTCACGCTGTGTTCTGGTTCAATTGGTCGCTTACTGCTATGTTTACTTTTATTATCAGCATCCTTAACAGTTTGAAGAATAAATGGCATTGCATCTATAATTCCTTGTGCCACTATGTGTTGGATAGCGCTATTATCCATTTGGTTTCCATTATTATTGATGCTCGGATTCTCATTAACCAAGTTAATGTTACTCTGGTTATCGTTATTCAGATTTTCTTGATTTCCTTCGTCGGCCATCTGAATTTTAAACATTCACCACGTATTAATATCACAAAATAATATTTAATATAGTCAATCACATGACACGCATTCTGGTCAAAAGCGTCGATCATTGCAACTTACTCTATTTTCATATACTATGCATCTCTTACACACCAGTACTGAAATTAAAATTACATTACCGACTGAAATTTAAAGTTACACTACTAGAAATAGGCATCCGTAGTTTTTTTTTCATACACATACACACATATTATATTATATTATATTATTTTATTATTATTATTATTATTACTACCGTCACATTCATGGATATGGATTCATCCAAAAATCCATATTGCGCTCGTCGTACTTCCAGACGACTTGCTCTCCCACCTGTCGCATTCTTTCACTACTCTCTAGAATTTCCTCACCAAATGTCCTAAGTTCTTATACGTTGTCTGCACTTATTAGGGGTGCAGGTTCTAGGACTGGGTTCGGAATCTGGGGTGCGGGTTCTTGATATGGGGGTGTAGGGGCCTGGAATTGGTAAGGATTCTCTAAAATCTCCCTAATGAATACATCGTGGTAATAGGGATCTAAAGAATCCAAACCTGGGTAGGCTCCTATGTTTGGCATGGGCATGTCTTCATGTATCGGGTAACGTTGCACATAGTCCCTATTATCATCCCACCAGGGGTCGTAATTTGGGTCTAAGGGGTTTGGTGCAGGTATCCTAGGTATTTCTTCCGGATTGAAGTCATGCATTTCTACTTGATTTTGGGGGTTTTCTATCTCCATCGGTTGTTCAGGAATTGGTGATTGTGGTTGGGGTGCTATCATTTGCTCCATATTAGGGTCAGCTACAGTGGTTGCTAAGATGTGGATGTTGGCTATACCCCTATTAATCATATCCTGGGCATAGGCATCGGTTTCTCTTTTAGCTGCTGCTAGTGCTCTGTGGTCTTGTAACTTTTTCATACGCTTCCTACATTCGTGTGCCCCTCGACTTAACCATCCTCGCTTTTTCTGAGGGAATGGTGTAACACCCCACAAACGGGTTTGGTAATTTAGAACCCGGTTAAGATAAAGGAATGGGTAAAGTACCGTTAGTAGTAAAAGTGAAACCATAAACAAGATAACTAGGAATAAATTAGCCTAGTGGTGTTATGTATATAAGTAATAAGATGATGAGTTTTTAGTCCCGTATGCAATCAAAACGAAACTTGAGGGACCAAAAAGGTTAGGATGGAAAGATGGGTTTTATTTATGAAAGTTAACACACACAAACATACACATTAGTGTGTTCTAGAAATCGATCAGGAGCTCCATGAGCTCAAAACCCTAGTTTCCATCCATTTCATCAAATCGAAAGGAAAAATGAAGCTTAAATTCATAACCGAGCATGGATTAGCGATCACCTTCTCATGGGGATCATAAGGTATGTCATAAAGATTAGATTAGTGATCTTTCACGAAGTGGGTTATGATGTAAGTTGCGAATTTGTATGAAATTAAGAATGAGTATGTGTTAGAATTGTCATATAGAACATGGGGTATGTACGGTTTGGGCTAATTTGATGTTTAGAGATGAAACCCGTTGATTATGGTGATGATAACGACTTGAATGATCACCCATGTCCAATTCTTGCTTAATATTGATGTGTTTTGATTGGTATGATGGATTCTTGTTAGAGGAATTAAAAGAAATGCGATACTAGTGTGTTTAATGTTTATGCATGAATGATTCATGTTGTTTAGAAGGAGGAATTTGATGAATTATGAATAAGATTAGAAGGATATGCATGAGCTTGTTGTACCCTATGCTTAGGAGGTAGTACACACATCAAAAGTATGATGAAATTATGAAGAACTTAAGATTAGATCACTTGTAAGTGATTAACAAAGTAGCTATGAAGTGGGTTTTTGATGATATGATGGAAGTAATGATATGCTTATGTTAATAATGTTGAAAATCATATATGTGTAAGTATGTTTAAAGAAATTGGATAAGAAATGATGGATTATCGTGTTTTGAGGTCAAATGATAAACTTAATATAAGATCCGTGTGATGAAAAAGGTTGTGATGAATGATGAATAAGCTAACTATCTTGAGAATGATATATGATAGTTGATGCTTGATAAGCGACATGGAAGCTTGAGATAGGAGCGGGTCAAACGGGACTAATGCGCACGAGAAGCATATTCGGATGCTAGGTAAGTAAAGCTTACACCCTTTTTTGTAGAATATCTATTCAATGTATAGATTATGAACATGGTAACTAAATATGTGAATTATGATGTTCCGACAAGTTTTGGTATGGGTCGGAACATGTGATTATGTTAAGAAATTAAGTTTGACGGTCAAAAAGGGTAAAAAGAGTATTATGGTAATTTTGATTATGAGATAACGAAGGAATAAGTTACAAGGATGGGATAATGAATAACGAAAATCCCATAAGGATAAAATGGACATCTAGACCTAACGGGTCAAATAGTGAAGACATTACCATTTGGCGATATTGACTAATGAATTGTTTTGTTAAGTATTATGCATTCACAGGATGAATGGCTAAAGGAATTATGTTGCTATTACTTAGCCATTTAGCGCATGAAGTATTAAAACGGGTCATAGCTTTGATCCTAGCCAGGTATGTGCGATTAGAGTTGTAGTTAAGTCGTGGGGTTAGTCAAATGTTTAAGGAAGTCCTTTGTAGTAAAGGATGGAACAAAGTTGACAAAAACGCCCTTGATGGGTAAATCGGGCAAATGGTCTTAAAAGTTGATTAGAAACAAGCTATTTGATTAAGTGAACGTTTTGGAAAAGTAGGAAAGCGAGAAGTATGATTTTCGTAAGCCAAGGACCTTAAAATGCGCAAATAACTTTAATGGGTCAAAGTAAGCTTTTGAGCGAAAATGGGTTAAGAGGATGCCAGACATCCGAGAATTTAATCTTTTATGACAGACTTCATTGATATCATTAGGTTCATAAGAAGTTATGGTCAAACAAACAAGTTATGTTAATACATGCATGAACGAGTTAAAATTTGGTAAAAGGGTAATAAGCCGAAGGCTTAAAAGTCATAAATTTCGGTAGTCCAAATATTGGATTTTCACTCCATGTTATGGAGAATTAAATTACGGTCGCGTAGGAAAAAGAATCGGGTAAAACGGATCAAAAACGAGAAAGTTATGCTCGTTTCCATAAAACTGAGTTATGCTGGGAATATGCAGCAACAGCTGCGAACATTCTGATCATATTGGATGGTGGCGCGACGCGACGGCGAAGGCTATGGGCCGTCGCGCGACGCCACGGGCTCATGAATCTTGAAAATTTCATATTTTATTAATATATGCAATGCGAACCCGTCTGGACCATTTTTAAACGCGTATAAGCTAAGAATGACTAATTTATTCCTTGTTTTAGGAAGTGTAGATACGTATGAAGGTATGTATGTATGTATGTATGAATATAAGTTGTATGTATGAATGAATGTATGTTTAGATGTATGCAAGTAGGTATATATATGAGCGTATGCACGTATGTAGGCATACGTCAAGATATGAATGTATGTTTGAATGTATTTATGTAGGAGTGTATGTAGGTAGTATGTATATGTACGCAAGTGAGTATGTACGAATGTATGCATGTATGTAGGTTTGTGTGAAGGCATGTAATAGGTATGTATGTATGTAGGCATGTATGTATGTAGGTATGCACGTATTTAGGCACGTACGTATATATGTAGGTACGTATGTATGTAAGTAGTTATGTGTGAACGTATGCATATATATAAGTATGTTTGAAAATATGCACACGTGTAAAGAGATAATCAAATGAAAAGTCAACAAGGAGAAATTTTATTTATGTTTATAATGTGTGCTAATGTTATGAATGTATGTGGTGAGTGCAGGTTGATCGGGTCACAGAGAATCATCTGGGGATATAGATCGAGAACCGAGTCACAAGATAAATTGTACGGGAACGTTGGTATATGTAATATAGTAAACATAAGTTATGTTTTATTTAGTAAATGAGCCGATTGATGAACTTATGTAAAAGAGTTATTTTTCGAAAATGAATTTTCTAGTAAGTCAAAACGTTTATAACGAAAGAAATTTTATAGTACGAATTTCCGCTGGGCTTTTGGTCAAATACGAATTAGGGTCTTAAAAGTTGGTATCAGAGCCCTGGTTTGAGAGAATCAAGTACGAGAATAAAGGTGCTTGAACTCAAACCTGTGTGCTCTTGTGATAACGAACCCGTACAATCCTTGACTCGATCAAGATCTAAAGGTAGAAATGGAATGAAAACGTGTATGTATGCATTCATATGAAGAAACTAACGGTTATATTATGTGTAAGGTAAGCATAAGTGCTTGGAAAGGATGACCCGTGAATGCGGTCTAGAACTGGCATTAAGGCAAGTGATAAGACAAATGGACCCCAGGTACGTAAATTTAACGTGTGGGCGTATGAAGTGCTATAATTAAGCGAGTGAAAGAAAATTTTAAATGAAATATAATAGTGATATGGCAATGAAGTTTTAAAAATGATACACGTGCCGAAACTTAATTCTTCGGACATAAGGTGGCGATTACACGAAGACACGAAACTAGTATGTGGATTGTGTACCTGGCCAGTACCCAAGAAACATTTGATGTTTGTGAGACCGTGATAATTATTACAGGTATGTCCGTTGGAATTAGGTAGTAGGTGGACGTGAGGGTAAGGAGAAACGTAAGACTTGCAGTAATGAAAGTATGAACGATATATTAGAATCCGCGAGACGGATTCGAAGTGTCGCAACCCCCGATCCCTTATCTGTCCCGGGAACGGGCAGACGCGAGCTCAGAGTTTCGGTGGTATCAGCTGTTTAATCTTGCAGCGGAATTTACATCGGGACCGTAGTTAGGAAATGTTTATCAGAGTAAAACCACCATATTTGATATTAATAATAACATGGGCAAAACCCAAGTTTCTTATTACAATACATTTATAGGGACAAACCCTATTTTATTGAATTTAAAACATCGTTTATTAGGTAACATTTATAGCCACATTTTTCCCAAGCCTTCAGTGCTCTCCAGCTGGCTTTTCACTAATTGGCTGTTCACATTGTGTTACCTGTAACGCGTTTTAAAAACATTTGTCAGTCGGAAATACTGGTGAGTGAATCCCAGTTTAATCAAGAAACATTTTATTAATTAAAACAGTATTGAGAGCGATCACATTGTTTATTTCTACACAATTACTCATTCAATACTTGCCACTCGACCGAATCTATGGTTATGGTCAAGTTACCCATTGGCTAACTCGTCGTCCAATGGTAATGTACTGTCATATCGACATACTACTCGCAAGTAGTAAATTTTGTGTACAAAACCCCATAATACCGGCAGTAATTGAAGAACTATAAAGACTCAATCACCGCTTAATTACATTGTAAACAATTAAGGTTTTGTAAAACATTCCAAAAAGGTTAACAAAAAGAGGATAAACTCACATTGCTATCTTAGACTTCGCGTAAGGGTTTCCTGGATATAATCTATTATTTATACAAATGTACATTGGTTAGTATCATAACCCTTTGAAAATATTAATGATACCCTCCCCGAGACGGCATTCCAACAACTACGTCGGGCAGAACCACGATAGTTGTTACGGAACCCTAAATCAATCGGGCAGCGTAACTATTACGAAATTAGGGTTATAATACTTACAACAGAGTAGAACCTCGCTAATTAGGGGTATAATACCCGACTATAATGCTTATAACTTTAGAAATTCGTTTAGAAAGAAAGTTGTGAGCGACTGAAAGTGAAACCCGATGGCCTGTTTATATAGTTGCAAAAAACCTGACCCTCACGCGGCCCGCGTGAAGGTAAGCTAAGGCTTACGCGGCCCGCGTCAACATCCTGTCAATGTATAGCTTAGCTGGGTCAGCTTGTAGATCCGCCACGATGTCGACACGTGTCAGCTCAGGATGTCTCCGCGTTGTAGGTCTCTCGCGGCCCGCGTTAACTTAAACGGGGTCTTACGCGGCCCGTATTAACTAAAGAAATCAACGATATCAGGTTTCCACCTTGATACCGCCCGCGTGAATGGTTGGGGTGGGTCTACGCGGCCTGCCTTAACTTACTATTTCTTGTTTTTTATTTATTTTATATGTTATAACATATTTCGGGCTCGGTTTTCACATACGGGGTATATTATAAGACATATTGGGACATTCTAAAATATACTAGATTGTTAGAGATATTATAAGGGTGTCGGTTTTACCGAGGGTTGTTACATTCTCCCCACCTTGTTTTAGAGCTCGTCCTCGAGATCTACTAAAACAAATACAGATATTTCTTTTGCATTTCTGATTCAAGTTCCCATGTGTACTCAGGTCCTTTTTTGGAGTCCCACTTCACTTTGACTAGAACTAGTCTCTTATGCTTGAGATTCTTGACTTTCCTATCTTCAATCTGTAGAGGTCTTTCTACAAACTTGAGTTGTTCATTTACCTCTATATCCTTAAGAGGTACTATTAGTGATTCATCAGCTAAACACTTTTTGAGATTTGATACATGAAATACATCATGTATTCCTGCCATTTCCTCTGGCAGTTGTAGCTGATAGGCTACAGGTCTCAAAAGGTCCAACATACCTGGGACTTAGCTTTCCCCGTTTGATGAATCTTGCTACTCCTTTCCAAGGAGAGACTTTCAACAATACTTTATCCCCTATTTGAAATTCTAGTGGCTTGCGTCGGTTATCGGCATAGCTATTTTGTCGATCACGTGCGGTTTTTAGTCGTTCCTTGACTTGAATGATTTTGTCAGTTGTTTCTTGCACTATCTCTGGTCCAAATAGTTGCTTTTCCCCAATTTCTGCCCAACAGACTGGGGTTCGGCATTTTCGTCCATAAAGTGCTTCGAATGGTGCAGCATTGATACTTGTGTGATAACTATTATTATAAGAAAATTCTATTAAAGGTAGGTGATCGTCCCAATTACCTCCAAAATCAATTACACAAGCTCTAAGCATGTCCTCCATTGTCTGAATTGTCCTTTCGCTTTGTCCATCCGTTTGAGGATGATAAGCGGTGCTTAACTTTAACTTGGTTCCCATTGCCTTTTGGAAACTTGACCAAAAATGAGAGGTAAATCGACTATCCCTATCAGAAACAATTGATAAAGGAATACCATGTAAAGAAACAATTTCATTTACATATAGTTTAGCTAATTGTTCCATACTGAAAGTTTCTTTCATTGGTAGGAAATGAGCTGACTTGGTTAGCCTATCTACAATCACCCAGATTGTATCATTTCCTTTCTTTGTTTTGGGTAATTTAGTAACAAAATTCATTGTTATCAATTCCCATTTCCACACCGGCATTTCTAATTGTTGTAGAAATCCTGAGGGTTTCTGGTGTTCAACTTTGACTTGTGAACAAGTTAAACATTTAGAAACATAGGCTGCTATGTCCTTTTTCATTCCTATCCACCAGAAATTTTTCCTTAAATCCTGGTACATTTTATCACTTCCTGGATGCATCGTATATTTAGATTTATGGGCTTCTTCTAATATACAATGACGTAGATTTCCTAATTTAGGTATCCACATTCTCTTTTTATGGAATCTCCAAATTCCATCTATTACTTGTTCCAATTCTTTTAGCATACCTTTTAGTTTTTCAGAATCATCCTTGATTACTGATTCTTGTGCTTCTCTTATCTGATTATTTAAATCTACTTGCAGATTTAATTTAAGAGAACGTACTCTTTTTGGCTTTTCATGATACTTTCGACTTAAAGCATCTGCCACTACATTTGCTTTTCCTTCATGATACTGGATATCACAATCATAGTCACTAAGCATCTCCATCCAGCGTCTTTGTCTCATATTCAATTCCTTTTGTTTGAAAATATACCTTAAACTCTTATGATCAGTGAATACGGTAAACTTACTACCATAAAGGTAATGTCTCCAGATTTTAAGAGCAAAGATTATAGCTCCTAACTCTAAATCACGAGTTGAATAATTCTCTTCATGATTCTTAAGTTATCTAGATGCGTAAGCTATAACCTTCTGTCGTTGCATTAATACACATCCATAACCTAATTTAGAAGCATCACAATAGACTACAAAGTCTTCAGCTCCTTCTGGTAATGCTAGTATGGGTCTATGTGCTAATCTTTGCTTAAGGATTCTAAAGGCTCCTTCTTGTTTTACTCCCCATTCAAACTTAACAGAGTTACAGGTTAGCTTAGTTAAGGGAATGGCTATTCTAGAAAAATCTTGAATAAATCTTCTATAATAACCGGCCAATCCTAAGAAACTTCTAACCTCGGTTGGTGATTCAGGGGTTTTCCATTTAGTAATTGCATCGATCTTTGTTGGATCTACATGAATTCCTTCATGGTTAACTAAATGTCCGAGAAATGGTACCTGTCCTAACCAAAATTCGCACTTAGAGAATTTAGCATAAAGCTTTTCCTTTCTTAACAAACTTAAAAGTGTGTGCAAATGTTTTGCATGATCCTCTTTATTCTTAGAATAAATTAGAATATCATCTATGAAGACTATTGTGAAATTATCCAAATATGGCTTACTTATTCGGTTCATCATGTCCATAAATGCAGCTGGGGCATTGGTTAAACCAAATGGCATGACAGTAAATTCATAATGGTCATACCTTGTTCTGAAAGCGGTTTTAGGAATGTCCTCTTCCTGTACCTTTAATTGATAATATCCTGACCTTAAATCGATGTTAGAGAAAAATCGAGCTCCTTGCCGTTGATCAAACAGATCATCGATTCTCGGTAATGGGTACCGATTCTTAATCGTGACCTTGTTTAATTCACGATAATCAATGCACATACGCATTGATCCGTCCTTCTTTTTAAAGAATAATATCGGCGCTCCCCATGGCGACGAACTTGGTTGTATGAATCCTTTCTCCAACAATTCGTCTAATTGTTTCTTCAATTCTTGCATTTCTGCAGGTGCCAAACAATAAGGTGCTTTGGCAATCGGTGATGTTCCTGGTATTAAATGGATTCTGAATTCAACTTCTCTATATGGAGGTTGCCCTGGCAATTCTTCTGGAAATACATCTGAAAACTGCGATACTACTGGAATATCTTTTAGTTCTTTTCCTTTAGTTTTAGTGATTATAGAAATCAAATACACTATAGAACCTTTTCTTATATAACTTGCAGTTTTCATCACAGAGATAAATTTTGTAGATCTAATTGGCTTATTTCCTTTAATTGTGATCGTTTTACCTTTTGGTGAATTTACTTGGATTGACTTTTGATCACATAAGATACTGCTTTATTGGCTATTAACCAATCCATTCCTAAAACAACATCGAATCCTGCCAGATTCATGGGATAAAGATTTGCAATAAACTTTTGATTTAAAATTTCTATGCTTGCTCCCTGCAAGATTTCAGAAATTCTAACAGTTTCTCCATTGGCTGTCTCTACTCGGCATTCTAGTTGTATTTTAGTTAATGACTAATTTAGAATTTTGCAAATTGATGTATTAATAAAACTTTGGTTTGCACCAGAGTCAAATAATACTTTAGCAAAGACATCACTAACTAAAAACGTACCAGCTATGACATCTGGAATCATCTTAGCTTCATCTGCAGTCAGAAAAAATGCTTTAGCATTTTTAGTATTCTTGTTGTCTGGAGCTCGAGCTAATTTTGGACAATTTAGCTTGATATGACCTTGTTCTCCGCAATTGTAACATACCCTGCTGTTAACTTTCTTCCTGCAGTTTTCTTCCTTGTGTCCCGATATTTTGCAAAAGTTACAATATATGGAGCATCTTCCGGAATGCTTTCTTTTGCAATACCTACAGTAGGGTACAGAGGTAGAACCTATATTTTTCCCACGGTTAGAATTTCCAGAACGAAATTCTTGTGTGAGCTTTTGGGTTAGGTTCCTTCTTTGATTTTCTTCTTGGGTACGGACTAATTCATCTGTCAAGGTATTTGCTAGTTCTACTGCTTCTTCTATAGTTTGAGGTCTAGCTGCCTTGACTACATGTCTTATCTCTCCAATTAATCCCCAAATATAACGAGAGATTAACACTGGTTCTGGTGAAGCAAGGGTTGGCACTATTCTAGCATATTCGAAGAATATTTTAGTATATCCCTTACTATCCACACCAGTCATCCTAAGGTTTAGGAATTTGTTTGCTATTTGTTCCTTTTCATTAGGAGGGCAGAATTTCCTTTCTACCTTGTCCTTAAATTCTTCCCATTCCATATTGTAGGTTCTATCACTTCCTTTTGTTTGGAGGATAGTGTTCCACCATTCTAATGCTGCATTCTTAAACAGATTAGAAACAAACAGTATCTTATCTTCTTCAGCACACTTGCTTATCCTTAAGACTGCCTCACTCTTCTCTATCCAGCGTAAAGTTGCAATGGCCCCTTCGTTGCCTGAGAATTCCATTGGTTTACAAGACCAGAATTCTTTATATGAACAACCCTAAGGCACGGTTCTTCTCCTTTTGGGAATAGGCAATTGAAGTACAGGTCCATTGTTCACGTTGTTTTCGGGTTCACTTGGTCGTTTACTGCTATGCTTACCTTTATTATCAGCATCCTTAACAGTTTGAAGAATAAATGACATTGCATCTATAATTCCTTGTGCTACTATCTGTTGAATAGCACTATTATCCACTTGATTGTTATTGTTATTGATGTTTGTATTCTCATTAACCACGTTAATGTTACTCTGGTTATCATTATTCAGATTTCCTTCGTCGGCCATCTGAATTTTAAACATTTACCCCATATTAATATCACAATTAATATCTAATATAATTATTCATATGATACGAAATCTAGCCAAAAGCGTCGATCATTGCGACTTGTACTCTATTTTCATATACCATGCGTCTATTACACACTAGTACTGAAATAAAGATTACAATACCAACAGAAAGAAAATTACACTAATAATACTATGCCTCCGTACACACATATTTTATTTTATTTTTATTATATTTTATTTTATTATTACTACCGTTTCCTCCATTCTCACATTCACGGATATGGATTTATCCAAAAATCCATATTGCGTTCATCGTATTTCCATTCGAGACGCTCTCCCACCTGTCTCATTCGCTCACTGCTTTCTAAAATTTCCTCCCCGAAAGTCCTAAGTTCTTGGACGTTTTCTGCACTCATTGGGGGTGCAGGTTCTAGGACTGGGTTTGGAATCTAGGGTGCGGGTTCTTGATATGGGGGTGAAAGTGCCTGAAATCGGTAAGGATCTTCTAAGATCTCCCTAATATATTCATCATGGTAATAGGGATCTAAAGGGTCCATACCTGGGTAGGCTCCTATGTTCTGTATGGGGGTGTCTTCATGAATAGGGTAACGTTGCACAAAGTCCCTATTATCGTCCCACCAGGGGTCATAATTTGGATCTAGAGGGTTTGGTGCAGGTATCCTAGGGATTTCTTCTGGATTAATGTCATGCATTTCCACTTGGTTTTCCGGGTTTTCTATCTCCATGGGTTGTTCTGGGTTTTGCGGTTGTGGGGCTACTAGTTGTTCCAGACTCGGGTCAGCAGCAGTTGTAGCTAGGATATGGAAATTGGCTAGGCTTCTATTAAGCATATCCTGTGTATAGGTATCAGTCTTCCGCTTAGCAGCTGCTAAAACTCTTTGCTGTTGCAACTTTCGCATTCTTTTCCTACGAGCAAAGGCTTCCTTACTGAACCATCCTCGTTTCTTATGAGGGAATGGCTCTTCTGACTGAGCTCTAAAAGCAAACATTTCTTCTTCCTGGTCAGCAGAATACCCAGAAAGGGCAGGCTGTGATGAGGTACCTTCACTCCTAGGTGAATCAGATAACTGATGACTCATGTCTGAGGGTCCTTGATCACTCATACTGTAAACTAACAAATAGTCAAATAACACATAACAAATAATTACAGTTATGCACTTATTTCTGAAATTTATTTCCTAACACAAAATTTAGAATTTAAGTGTCAGCAGAACACTTCTTTGGCTCAGACCAGTGGCTAGGCTCTGATACCACATTCTGTCGCAACCCCCGATCCCTTATCTGTCCCGGGAACGGGCGGACGCGAGCTCAGAGTTTCAGTGGTATCAGCTGTTTAATCTTGCAACGGAATTTACATCAGGACCGTAGTTAGGAAATGTTTATCAGAGTAAAACCACCATATTTGATATTAATAATAACATGGGCAAAACCCAAGTTTCTTATTACAATACATTTATAGGGACAAACCCTATTTTATTGAATTTAAAACATCGTTTATTAGGTAACTTTTATAGCCACATTTTTCCCAAGCCTTCAGTGCTTTCCAGCTGGCTTTTCACTAATTGGCTGTTCACATTGTGTTACCTGTAACGCGTTTTAAAAACATTTGTCAGTCGGAAATACTGGTGAGTGAATCCCAGTTTAATCAAGAAACATTTTATTAATTAAAACAGTATTGAGAGCGATCACATTGTTTATTTCTACACATTTACTCATTCAGTACTTGCCACTCGACCGGATCTGTGGCTATGGTCAAATTACCCATTGGCTAACTCGTCGTCCAATGGTAATGTACTGTAATATTGACATACTACTCGCAAGTAGTAAATTTTGTATACAAAACCCCATAATACCGACAGTAATTGAAGAACTACAAAGACTCAATCACCGCTTAATCACATTGTAAACAATTAAGGTTTTGTAAAACATTCCAAAAAGGTTAACAAAAAGAGGATAAACTCACATTGCTATCTTAGACTTCGCGTAAGGGTTTCCTGGATATAATCTATAATTTATACAAATGTACATTGGTTAGTATCATAACCCTTTGAAAATATTAATGATACCCTCCCCGAGACGGCATTGCAACAACTACGTCGGGCAGAACCACGACAGTTGTTACGGAACCCTAAATCAATCGGGCAGCGCAACTATTACGAAATTAGGGTTATAATACTTACAACGGAGTAGAACCTCGCTAATTAGGGGTATAATACCCGACTATAATGCTTATAACTTCAGAAATTCGTTTAGAAAGAAAGTTGTGAGCGACGGAAAGTGAAACCCGATGGCCTGTTTATATAGTTGCAAAACCTGACCCTCACGCGGCCCGCGTAAAGGTAAGCTAAGGCTTACGCGGCCCGCGTCAACATCCAGTCAACGTATAGCTTAGCTGGGTCAGCTTGTAGGTCCGCCACGATGTCGACACGTGTCAGCTCAGGATGTCTCCGCGTTGTAGGTCTCTCGCGGCCCGCGTTAACTTAAAAGGGGTCTTACGCGGCCCGTATTAACTAAAGAAATCAACGATATCATGTTTCCACCTTGATACCGCCCGCGTGAATGGTTGGGGTGGGTCTACGCGGCCCGCCTTAACTTACTATTTCTTGTTTTTTATTTATTTTATATGTTATAACATATTTCGGGCTCGGTTTTCACATACGGGGTATATTATAAGACATATTGGGACATTCTAAAATATACTAGATTGTTAGACATATTATGAGGGTGTCGGTTTTACCGAGGGTTGTTACACGAAGCCTGAAAGTAATGAAGTATGAATGATTTGTTTGAATCCGCAAGACGGATTCAAGGAAAGAAAGGCATGAATATAATGTTTGAATCCGTAAAACGGATTCAAGGAAATGAAATGTAGAAATGATATGTATGAATCTGCGAAACGGATTCAACACATGTAAGGAATGAAAGATGTGAATGATATGATTGAAATCCGTTATATGGATTCAAATCATTGAAGGAAGAGAAGGTATGTATGGTATGTTTGGAACCGCTAGACGGATTCGAAACATAGAAGTAATGAAAGGTATGGATGTTACGTTTGAACCTGAGGGACGGATTTAAAATGTAAAAAAGATGAAATTAGTCCACATCTGAATGTGTCGATAGTTTGACCGTGGTTGTGTCAAACGAGTCATATGGGTAAATGTAAAGTAAATAAACAAAAGAGTGATCGTAATGGGCATGCAAACCTAAGTTGTAAAACGGAAGAAAGAAGTTTTGAACCAGTTATGTGTTAGATGTGTTAGTAATCAACTCTTAGGAGTCATAATGAATGATGGGCTACGACCCGGACAATGGTTTAAGTATGAACGAGAAGGTTAAGTTTTAACGAAAATGCTAAAATGATGTAATGAATGTTCTTGCAAGTAAGCATAAATGGAAGGAAGCACGAATGTGTACCTCAATGCATCTACGATAAATAAGAGATGTCGTTTTGATGTTACAAAGTCAAACTGCAACAAGTGGCGAAATGACCAATAGAATGAAAGAAATGCATGTGAGGAATGAAATGTGTGACACGATATAGCGTGTACGTAAGAAATTGTAGGAGAATTATAGGTGAGTAAACACCTAGTAGGATGAATTTTAGAATGAAGTGTGCTAACCGCTAAATTGTTGATGATAATGTTAGAACTCTTGACGCAATGAAACCAATTGAATTGGTGGAAGGACGTGTACAAGTAGGGACACCATATGTGGATAAATGAAATCTAGCCTGGTACAGCTAGTGTTCGGGAAGAATGCGGATCGATCTGGATCACGGATCGTGGATTGATGATATGAGATGAGGTTAGTAAAAGTTTAACTTATGTCGGATAGTATGAATTGGTAAATTGAAAACAACCTACGAAATGAACGACGGAATGGGTATGGTATGGTATAGAATGTTTGATTTCTAATAGTTGACATAAGAATGAAAACTATGTCATTAGGAAGTGAAATCTTAAAGGATGAGATGAAAGTATTAAATCTGTTATAAACTGATCATATGAAGGTAAGCATTATTATAAGTTTAAAAAAAATATGTATAATGATCTGTTACTAACGGGTCGAGGAAATGAGAATGTTATGTGAAAGTATGCCATGGAAAGTATAGATTTGTTAAAAAGAAGTCGATTGTATGAATAATTATGAAATGAGATAGGATGATTACTAAAATTATGATGTGACTATGAAGTCAAACATAGATGTGTATGTGTAAATGGAAATGAGAAAGGTTTCGGGGACGAAACCTTATTTAATGGGGGTAGAATTGTAACACCCCAAAAACGGGTTTGGTAATTTAGAACCCGGTTAAGATAAAGGAATGGGTAAAGTACCATTAGTAGTAAAAGTGAAACCATAAACAAAATAACTAGGAATAAATTAGCCTAGTGGTGTTATGTATATAAGTAATAAGATGATGAGTTTTTAGTCTCGTATGCAATCAAAACGAAACTTGAGGGACCAAAAAGGTTAGGATGGAAAGATGGGTTTTATTTATGAAAGTTAGCACACACAAACACACACATTCGTGTGTTCTAGAAATCGATCAGGAGCTCCATGAGCTCAAAACCCTAGTTTCCATCCATTTCATTAAATCGAAAGGCAAGATGAAGCTTAAATTCATAACCGAGCATGGATTAGCGATCACCTTCTCATGGGGATCATAAGGTATGTCTTAAAGATTAGATTGGTGATCTTTCACGAAGTGGGTTATTATGTAAGTTGCGAATTTGTATGAAATTGAGAATGAGTATGTGTTAGAATTGTCATATAGAACATGGGGTCTGTACGGTTTGGGCTAATTTGATGTTTAGAGATGAAACCCGTTGATTATGGTGATGATAACGACTTGAATGATCACCCATGTCCAATTCTTGCTTAATATTGATGTATTTTGATTGGTATGATGGATTCTTGTTAGAGGAATTAAAAGAAATGTGATACTAGTGTGTTTAATGTTTATGCATGAATGATTTATGTTGATTAGAAGGAGGAATTTGATGAATTATGAATAAGATTAGAAGGATATGCATGAACTTGTTGTACCCTATGCTTAGGAGGTAGTACACACATCAAAAGTATGATGAAATTATGAAGAACTTAAGATTAGATCACTTGTAAGTAATTAACAAAGTAGCTATGAAGTGGGTTTTTGATGATATGATGGAAGTAATGATATGCTTATGTTAATAATGTTGAAAATCATATATGTGTAAGTATGTTGAAAGAAATTGGAAAAGAAATGATGGATTATCGTGTTTTAAGGTCAAAGGATAAACTTAATATAAGATCCGTGTGATGAAAAGGTTGTGATGAATGATGAATAAGCTAACTATCTTGAGAATGATATATGATAGTTGATGCTTGATAAGCGACATGAAAGCTTGGGATAGGAGCGGGTCAAATGGGATTAATGCGCACGGGAAGCATATTCGGACGCTAGGTAAGTAAAGCTTACACCCTTTTTTGTAGAATATCTATTCAATGTATAGATTACGAACATGGTAACTAAATATGTGAATTATGATGTTCCGACAAGTTTTGGTATGGGTCGGAACATGTGATTATGTTAAGAAACTAAGTTTGATGATCAAAAAGGGTAAAAAGGGTATTATGGTAATTTTGATTATGAGATAATGAAGGAATAAGTTACAAGGATGGGATAATGAATAACGAAAATCCCATAAGGATAAAATGGACATCTAGACTTAACGGGTCAAATAGTGAAGAGATTAACATTTGGCGATATTGACTAATGAATTGTTTTGTTAAGTATTATGCATTCACAGGATGAATAGCGAAAGGAATTATGTTGCTATTACTTAGCCATTTAGCGCATGAAATATTAAAACGGGTCATAGCTTTGATCCGAGACAGGTATGTGCGATTAGAGTTGTAGTTAAGCCGTGGGGTTAGTCAAATGTTTAAGGAAGTCATTTGTAGTAAAGGATGGAACAAAATTGACAAAAACGCCCTTGATGGGTAAATCGGGCAAACGGTCTTAAAAGTTGATTAGAAACAAGCTATTTGATTAAGTGAATGTTTTAGAAAAGTAGGAAAGCGAGAAGTATGATTTTCATAAGCCAAGGACCTTAAAATGCGCAAATACCTTTAACGGGTCAAAGTAAGCTTTTGAGCAAAAATGGGTTAAGAGGAGGCCAGACATCCGAGAATTTAATCTTTTATGATAGACGTCATTAATATTATTAGGTTCATAAGAAGTTATGGTCAAACAAACAAGTTATGTTGATACATGCATGAACGGGTCAAAATTTGGTAAAAGGGTAATAAGCCGAAGGCTTAAAAGTCATAAATTTCGGTAGTCCAAATATTGGATTTTCACTCCATGTGATGGAGAATTAAATTACGGTCGCATAGGAAAAAGAATCGGGTAAAACGGATCAAAAACGAGAAAGTTATGCTCGTTTCCGTAAAACTGAGTTATGCTGGGAATATGCAGCAACAGCTGCGAACATTCTGATCATATTGGGTGGTGGCGCGACGCGACGGCGAAGGAAATGGGCCGTCACGCGACGCCACGGTCTCATGAATCTTGAAAAATTCATATTTTATTAATAAATGCAATGCGAACCCATCTGGACCGTTTTTAAACGCGTATAAGGTAAGAATGACTAATTTATTCCTTGTTTTAGGAAGTGTAGATACGTATGAAGGTATGTATGTATGTTTGTATGAATATAAGTTGTATGTATGAATGAATGTATGTTTGGATGTATGCAAGTAGGTATATATATGAGCGTATGCACGTATGTAGGCATACGTGAAGATATGAATGTATGTTTGAATGTATGTATGTAGGAGTGTGTGTAGGTAGTATGTATATGTACGCAAGTGAGTATGTACGAATGTATGCATGTATGTAGGTTTGTGTGAAGGCATGTAATAGGTATGTATGTATGTAGGCATGTATGTATGTATGTAGGTATGCACGTATTTAGGCACGTACGTATATATGTAGGTACGTATGTATGTACGTAGTTATGTGTGAACGTATGCATATCTATACTACTTTAATAAGGATATGTGAAGGACAAGATGGTAATTGAACAAGGTGTTGAAAAAACACTTAATGCACAATGTACAACTGTTAAGGCACAAGAAAACACAAAACCATTTACCCTTTACAAGGTTATACATCTGCCGTCCAATTGTTTAACTTTCTCACACGGATCAAGATCGGGACCGTCCATTTGACTTCACACGGATCACCATATGCTTTCTCTCTCAATGCTCACACATCTCACAAAACAACATCAGATCTTCTGTCTCTCTTCTCTCTCTCTTCTCTCTCTTCTCGGCGATCTAGGGTTTCATGAGATCTATCACCAGATCCGTTTGAATCTATCACCAGATCCGTTTGATGAGCAGATCAAGGGTTTCATGAGATGTTCTGGCAAGGGATCCACAGATTTGAACAAGGGATCCGTTTTATCTGGCAAGGGATCCACAGATTTGAACAAGGGATCCGTTTGATGTTCTGATAAGTTGCTTTATCTTTAATCTTGATGTAGATTTGTTAGTAGATATCTTACCATGTTCTTTTGTGATTCTTACTTTTCAGGTGAAGCGGTTGACGGATGTTCGAAGGACGAAATCTGAGGTTTACGAAGGATTTTCTCATGTGTTTTGTGATGAATCGACTCAGGTTAGGTTCTAAATGTTGATTTATCTTTAATCTTGATGTAGATTTGTTAGTAGATATCTTACCATGTTCTTTTGTGATTCTTACTTTTCAGGTGAAGCGGTTGACGGATGTTCGAAGGACGAAATCTGAGGTTTACGAAGGAGTTTCGCATGTGTTTTGTGATGAATCGACTCAGGTTAGGTTCTAAATGTTGATTTATCTTTAATCTTGATGTAGATTTGTTAGTAGATATCTTACCATGTTCTTTTGTGATTCTTACTTTTCAGGTGAAGCGGTTGACGGATGTTCGAAGGACGAAATCTGAGGTTTACGAAGGAGTTTCGCATGTGTTTTGTGATGAATCGACTCAGGTTAGGTTCTAAATGTTGATTTATCTTTAATCTTGATGTAGATTTGTTAGTAGATGCGGTTATTTCAAATTAGGTTGAAAGTTTTGTGATATTTGAATTTGTATTTTTGGTGATGATAGTTAGATTAATTTCAGATATGACATAGTGAAAGGATAAATTGTTTTTGTAGTTTTGATTTTACTTTGTTCTGTTATATTTTGATCTTTTCCTTCATTTTTGGGACTGATAAGTGTCATGGTTGTGTGATAATTATGATATTTAGGTCATTTAGATATGGAATAGTGAAAAGATAGATTGTTATGTATTTTTGATTTTAGTTTGTTCTGTGGGATGCTCGATGAGCAGATCTAGGGTTTCATGAGATGTATCACAAGCTTTATCTGGCAAGGGATCCACAGATTTGAACAAGGGATCCGTTTGATGTTCTGATAAGTTGCAATGAGTGTTATATATCTTACCATGTTCTTTTGTGATTCTTATCTTTAATCTTGATGTAGATTTGTTAGTAGATGCGGTTATTTCAAATTAGGTTGAAAGTTTTGTGATATTTGAATTTGTATTTTTGGTGATGATAGTTAGATTAATTTCAGATATGACATAGTGAAAGGATAAATTGTTTTTGTAGTTTTGATTTTACTTTGTTCTGTTATATTTTGATCTTTTCCTTCATTTTTGGGACTGATAAGTGTCATGGTTGTGTGATAATTATGATATTTAGGTCATTTAGATATGGAATTGTGAAAAGATAGATTGTTATGTATTTTTGATTTTAGTTTGTTCTGTGGGATGCTCGATGAGCAGATCTAGGGTTTCATGAGATGTATCACAAGCTTTATCTGGCAAGGGATCCACAGATTTGAACAAGGGATCCGTTTGATGTTCTGATAAGTTGCAATGAGTGTTATATATCTTACCATGTTCTTTTGCGATTCTTACTTTTCAGGTGAAGCGGTTGACGGATGTTCGAAGGACGAAATCTGAGGTTTACGAAGGATTTTCGCATGTGTTTTGTGATGAATCGACTCAGGTATGTCACTCGCAACTCGCAAGGAAACCTTTTTTTAGGATCTGAATTTAATTAGTTATACCTTTGGTTAACGACTGTCACGATCACTATTATTACAGAACAAGCTCACTCCGATCTTCTGGCTGCCGGAGAAAGTGTATCTGCTTGGAGAGTCTCGGAATTGGCTTTGGCGACGCTGAACGCTGCTTCATTCGAATCGATGGGGGCTTCATATGCAGAATGTTCCCTCACTTAGTGGTCTCATGCTCACTCAAGCAGAGGTAAAGTAAAGTTTATCATCATTCATCAATTTTCTTTTCTTTTTTGTTTATAATAAAGCTTTTTATATTTGCAACTTGACAAAATGTGATTTATATTAAATTTATTTTAAGTTAATAGTGTACTGGTTATAACTAATATCAAATCTTTACTAATACTTGATTTCTTTTTATGATGGTTGACTTTGCGAGAACTAACGGAGCATTAGTGTCAAGAATGGGCTGAGATTGGAATTCAGTCGGTTTTTCGCTCTTTTTTGGTAATTTCTAAGCCTTGAATATTAATTTTTAACATGCTATGCTACTGAGAGAATATAAACTTGACTATATTCTCTGTTTTTTGATGTGTTTTGTTATTTTTATGCTTTTTGTTTTTTAACTGATCTTAACCCATTTGACTTATGCTACAGACAAAAAGGGATCAAGATCGGGACCGTACATTTGACTTCACACGGATCACCATATGCTTTCTCTCTCAATGCTCACACATCTGACAAAAAGGGATGCCAAAAGCAGGGAAGTACAATCTACAGGAAAAAGCAACACTTTACTTTTGTGTGAAAGACAGCTTGCTTGCTGCAGTCTCTATAATATATCAACACTCTTCCATACACTGTTTGAAAGACAGCACTGCTTCCTTCAGTCTCTATAAATAATCCAGAGATATCTACACTCTACTCACACTTTACAAACTCTCAACTACACTCAACTGAAATTGTAAGTTTATCTCAGTTGAATAATCCTACTTTCAAAACATCAACTTAACAACTTCTATTTACTTCGATTTCAGAATATATCAACTCTTTGCATTCGGATCTTGCGTTGTTTCTCGGCTCTCACATCAAGGTTTTAAAATTTTTGTCGGCTTTTCACATCTCCCTCTTGCATTGTTGTAAGTTCTTTCAAATATGACATAGTGAAAGGATAAATTGTTTTTGTAGTTTTGATTTTACTTTGTTCTGTTATATTTTGATCTTTTCCTTCATTTTTGGGACTGATATGTGTCATGGTTTTGTGATAATTATGATATTTAGGTCATTTTTGGGGATGATAAGTGTTGTAGTTCAATGAAAATTATGATAGTTAGGTCAATTTTAGATATGGAATAGTGAAAAGATAGATTGTTATGTACTTTTTATTTTAGTTTGTTCTGTGGGATGTTTTGATATATTTTTTCATTTTTCGGGATAGTGAAAGGATAAATTGTTTTTGTAGTTTTGATTTTACTTTGTTCTGTTATATTTTGATCTTTTCCTTCATTTTTGGGACTGATATGTGTCATGGTTTTGTGATAATTATGATATTTAGGTCATTTTTGGGGATGATAAGTGTTGTAGTTCAATGAAAATTATGATAGTTAGGTCAATTTTAGATATGGAATAGTGAAAAGATAAATTGTTATGTACTTTTTATTTTACTTTGTTCTGTGGGATGTTTTGATATATTTTTTCATTTTTCGGGATAGTGAAAGGATAAATTGTTTTTGTAGTTTTGATTTTACTTTGTTCTGTTATATTTTGATCTTTTCCTTCATTTTTGGGACTGATATGTGTCATGGTTTTGTGATAATTATGATATTTAGGTCATTTTTGGGGATGATAAGTGTTGTAGTTCAATGAAAATTATGATAGTTAGGTCAATTTTAGATATGGAATAGTGAAAAGATAGATTGTTATGTACTTTTTATTTTACTTTGTTCTGTGGGATGTTTTGATATATTTTTTCATTTTTCGGGATAGTGAAAGGATAAATTGTTTTTGTAGTTTTGATTTTACTTTGTTCTGTTATATTTTGATCTTTTCCTTCATTTTTGGGACTGATATGTGTCATGGTTTTGTGATAATTATGATATTTAGGTCATTTTTGGGGATGATAAGTGTTGTAGTTCAATGAAAATTATGATAGTTAGGTCAATTTTAGATATGGAATAGTGAAAAGATAAATTGTTATGTACTTTTTATTTTACTTTGTTCTGTGGGATGTTTTGATATATTTTTTCATTTTTCGGGATAGTGAAAGGATAAATTGTTTTTGTAGTTTTGATTTTACTTTGTTCTGTTATATTTTGATCTTTTCCTTCATTTTTGGGACTGATATGTGTCATGGTTTTGTGATAATTATGATATTTAGGTTCATTTACTTTGTTCTGTTATATTTTGATCTTTTCCTTCATCATTACAGGAATTTTTTTTAAAACAGTACTGTATTCAAAACAAAATAAAACGCCGTATTCACAAAACAATACTGTATTCACAAAGCTGTATTCAAAACAATACTGTATTCAAAACAATACTGTATTCAAAACAATACTGTATTCAAAACAATACTGTATTCAAAACAATACTGTATTCAAAACAATACTGTATTCACAAAGCTGATTGTTATAGTAATTATGTGTATGTGTAAATTATAGTAAATTGTTATTGTAGTTTTGATTTTACTTTGTTCTGTTATATTTTGATCTTTTCCTTCATTTTTGGGACTGATATGTGTCATGGTTTTGTGATAATTATGATCTTTTCATTCATTTACTTTGTTCTGTTATATTTTGATCTTTTCCTTCATCATTACAGGAATTTTTTTTAAAACAATACTGTATTCAAAACAAAATAAAACGCCGTATTCACAAAACAATACTGTATTCACAAAGCTGTATTCAAAACAATACTGTATTCAAAACAATACTGTATTCAAAACAATACTGTGTTCAAAACAATACTGTATTCAAAACAATACTGTATTTAAAACAATACTGTATTCACAAAGCTGATTGTTATAGTAATTATGTGTATGTGTTCATGTATGTGGATTTCTTATTTTATATGTTTTCTTTTAACGTTTAAAACACGTGGTAAAAATAAAACGCCGTTTTGATTATATACATGAGATGAAACTTGCATAGAATATTTCAATAAAGAGAAAAAAATAGGGATATTTCGTAATACAAATTAACCATGACCAGTGGTACAACATAATCTTCCGTTAACAACATTAGTTTCTAACCATATAAGTCTAAAAAGTAAGTAGTCAAATAAATTGGATACTCTAAATTCAAGTATTATCTATTTCTCTTTTTGTATTTTTCAGTTTACAAATCACTCCAAACACATATCAATTGAGAGGTATGGGCGGTGGTTATCCAATTCCCGTTGAATCACTAGGATCAACAAACCATTTAAACCTTCCTGATTCAAACCCTCTAACTTCAAACCCACCTCCGGTGTCAACCCCACCTCCGGTTTTAACCCCACCTTCGGTTTCAACCCCACCTCCATTGGCAAACCCTGAATATGATGATCCATTTGGTTGGACGGATGAAGAGTTGAATTGGGCGTATGACTATACCTTCGCTCAACTACAATTTGGTGGACTACAAATTGAGGGGTGCCATCGTCCGGTGCAAAACACTCCTATACTTCCTATGCATCCTCCACCTTCAAACCCCCCTTATGTGGAAAACTACAGTCAAACACAAGAACTACCGACCTGGGCTGAAGGGTACGAAACTGACCCTGGGGCGGTTTACGAACCACCATTGGATGAAAAAATGGTTTGGGAACCTTAGAACAACTTTTATGATGACTGTAGTTTTTTTTTTCTCGAATTAGTTTGAATCTTAATTATGTAACTTTTAATTATGTATTAGTTTAAATTTAAATTTGTTGCTGTTTAATTTTAATCATGTTTTAGTTTAAATTTTATTTCTGGAGTTTTTATTTTTTTAGTTAACTAATATTGAACACTTAATAGGATATGTTTGATCATTTTTCCGTTGAAGAATTTTCATCATTGACAAATGATAGAGCATGGTATAATATAATCTTTGTTAAGGTGGAGTTTATTTGGCATGACGTCGATGGAAAGAGATTAGTGGTTATATTTCTTGATCAACACGTAAGAACATTATTTTAATTTACTTTGTGTTATATAAGCGTTTTTCCACCACTAAATTTCTTTTCATTTTAGAGACAAAAAATTGTTGCGTTCGTCCCACAAAATTTGATACACAAATATAATGATGCGTCATTGATGGGTGGTTTTTTTTCGTTGAATCATTTCCAAATTGAGAATCTCAACTATCTTGAGTGCCCAAAGTACCAGAATTACGTGTTAGTTTGGTCCGAGAAGAAAATTGTCATCAACGAATATACAAAGCTTTCTTCACTTATGCTTACGATTCCAAGGGGTGCTTCTTTATATCCATTGGTCCCTTCCATTATAGAATTGAAGCATGACAGGAGACCTCAAATGGATATTGTTGGTACATATTAATTCTCTATCTATAATTTTTATTAAATATATAAAACTTTATATATGGTCTATACGATTTAACTGATTTGGTTTTAGATGTGGTTGGGAGAATAATAGAAGGCAAACGTGATCGATGTTGTTTTGAACTTTCTCTTCAAGATAAGACGTACGTTATTATTTATTATTAACATATTACAAACATAATATTTACGTTATATGTAAGAAAATATTATTATTAGAAGAACTTTAACCCAAAATCGTAATATACAGTGGTCACACAATACAATTGTTTTTGTCTGCCCTGAAGCCTTCCGATGTTATACGTTCCATTCGAGCCGTGCAACAAAGGTCCATCATATATGTATCACGTCTCAAGTTGGTTCATCTACCAGATAGTATGTTATGCTTTACACATGAACATTCTAATAATTAGTTAGATCTAATGGCTCATGTAGTTTAATAAAAGTTATATTTTATTTGTTATTTCAGTTAATATTTTGAAGTCTACGGAGTTAAGTACGATTACGTACGAACCGGATATGGTCGAGGCACGGGATATGTAAATTATGGATCGTTATCCAATTTGTGTTTAAGTTAGAAACATTTGGTGTTGTTATTTGTTTAGTTGTTGAATATTAAAGTCTCTCTTGGTGTTTCGTGTTTTGCTTTTTGTTTCCCTCATATTGATGTAATTGTTGAAGTATTTATAATCTATCACCAAGGTATAATCTTCTTAGATTGGACAACTAAATAATCATTATCTGTATTAAACGAAGGTATAACCATGGCTGACCTTCCTACTCATACAATCGTGTTTGAGATATTAACAAGGCTGCCAGCAAAGGATGTAGGTCGTTCTAAGAGTGTATGTAAGCAATGGTATGCGTTATTGTCAACACAAGATTTCGTAAAGATACATTGTTCTCGCTCAGTAGTTTCATCTAACCAGAGAGTTCTACTAATTGACGACCTAACGTGTTCTGTTCGTCCAATCATCTCTAATAACAATGACTATGGTCCAAGCTCAACAGTTACATTTCCATTCCATCACCAAAATAATGATGTCTCAATACTTTCACATTTGAACGGATTGTTGTGTGTTTGCTTGAATCATACATACGAGCTGCTTCTTTGGAATCCAACAACTACTGCTTTCAAGCGTTTGTCAACCCCTGATTCTCATGGATTCTATATAAATAACCTTGATGCCATTGGTTTGTACGTTGACGCTGACGATGATTACAAGGTCTTGCATATAAAGCGTAGGAGTGGTGTACTTGGTGTCTATGTTTATTCTAGGGAAGTAGACTCTTGGAGAAATATTCCTTTCATAACAAGACAAGAGTACCTAAGCCCTCATTTCAATTGGTCAGCTGGCACATTTTGTGGTGGTACTCTATATTTCACTGTTTGCGAATGTTGGATTGGAGGTACGAATGTGGTGATTTGTTTTGATGTTAATTCGGAGCAGTTCAAGGAGATAAGCTTTCCACCCGTTCCTTCTAATGGAATGGTTCAAGGTGTTTTAGTTAATGTAAAAAATGTGCTTCACATGTTTGCTAGCACTGGCATGTTTGAGATGACAATTGACCTATGGACACTACAAGGGGATTACTGGATTAAGGTCTTATCATGTCCTCCGATCCCCCCGATATCATTGTCATTGTGGTGCGATATAACACATTATGTGACAAATGGTAATTGGTTTGTGATGACTAAATTAGGGAAGTTGTTTACAATTGAAATGGATATGAAGCCCTTCGAATGTTTTTATCCCGTTTCTTGGTTTCGAGGTTTTAAGGGTGCGGTGTTTGTGCAGACCATTGTTTCACCAAGTATTTAGATTGGCTTTCACTTAATGTTATCATTATGTATGTCAATGTTTTAAGGATTTGTGTTTTTTTTTCTCTAAGTCATGATATTCCGTTTAAGTCATGTATTTTAATGTTATCATTATGTATTTCAATGTTATCCTTCGGTTTGTTTTTCTCTAAGTTATGTGTTGGAATGTTGTTATGATTTGAGAATTTCATCATCTATGATAACTCTCTTTTATTTAATTTGCAAGGTATTTGTCATTTTTTCAATTTACAATGACTAATGGACTCTCAAACCCTCGAAATCATGCTTCTAGCTCGAGTGCATCTACTAAAGCTGAAAAACGAAAAGAGTATAAAAAAAGATACTATGCTGCACGCAAAGAAAATAACAAAGTATCTAAATTTGGGAGTGGTGATGCCCCCCAAAGTGCTTCATCAATATCTTTAATGAATAATAGGTCAACAGAAAGGACACCGTTAAGAAGTTTACAAACTAATATTACTCAATTTCTACAAACAACAAATGAGAACGCCTCAAGTGTTTCTACTACAAAATGCAAGGAGTACAATGAAGGATGTTCTAATACACCAAACGATAATGGAATGCGTATTTCAAATGGCAGTCAAGTCAACCAAACCCCGATAGATGATGTAATTGACGTAGTCAGGCATAGAACATCACGAGGTTTCTATTTATTTAACAAAGATTTCTTTTTCGAACTTGACATCTTTTACAACCTTCATTACTTAATACACCAATTTTTTTAGGTATTCAAATTCATCCGCGTACTTTATTACCCCAATTTGCTGAAGTAGTTGATCAACCTTCCCTCCAACATGGGAGCGTAGAAGATGATCCTTATAATTTTGTTTACAATGGTGTACCTGGAGAGCATCGTGTTTTAAAGGAACGAGGCGCATGTCCTAATTGTGGAGCAAAACGATTTCAATTTGAATTTGATACCTTTTGTTGTATGAGTGGGAAAACCGTGTTAGCAAACTTAGAAATTCCAGAGGAATTGATCCATGCCATCTTTCCATCAATTGAAGATAATGTATATTCTTCAGATTATATAATCTCTAGAGCAATATTGTCCACTAAAAATGATAGTGTTGACGAGATTAATAATCAAATGATTGAAATTTTTCAAGGGGAGGAAAAAGTTTATTACAGTTTTGATGAAGCTGAAGACGATCAGCGCAACTTCTATCCGGTCGAGTTCTTAAATTCGCTAAATGTTAGTGGTTTGCCGCCTCATAAGCTTCGTTTAAAAATTGGATGCCCAATAATATTGTTACGTAATATCGATCCATCACATGGCCTGTGTAATGGCACGCGGTTGATATGTAAGGGTTTCATGCGAAATGTTATTGATGCGGAAATTGCAGTCGGTCAACATGCCGGAAAAAGAGTTTTTTTGCCAAGAATCCCTCTAACCCTTTCTGAAGATGACATGTTCCCATTTAAGCTGAAAAGAAAACAATTTCCAATTCGACTTAGCTTTTCCATGACGATTAATAAAGCTCAAGGTCAAACAATTCCGAACGTTGGTATTTATCTACCGGATTCTGTATTTTCACATGGACAACTTTATGTCGCGTTATCAAGAGGGATTTCAAGACAAAGTACGAAGGTGTTGGTACATCTCGCCAAAGAATTCAAACAACGCGGAGTTTACACATCAAATGTTGTCTACCAGGAAGTGTTGCGTGATTAATTAATCGCATCCGTATCAAAACGAAGGTAAGTTAGTAGATTATGTGCCTTATTTGCTTCCTGAAATTACTTTTTAATTACTATTTTAAAGCACCTGTAAGCGTGTAACATTTTGTTATGTGTCGAAATCTGGTACAGGAGAGGAGAAGATACAAGAAAGTCATAAGCGAACGGATGTATTGGTAAAACAGGAAGAGATACAAGAGACTCCCCGCATTTTGTTTTTATTGTTTTGTCTAGCTACTTGACTGTTTTGAACTCTTCTTGTTTTTAATTACATCTACTTCCTTGTTTTGTACTATTCTTGTAGAAGATCACGAATAAGAAAACTAACTTAAGTACTATACGATATATCACGAGACGACGGATAAACTAACGGTAAACGAGTATCCTATTGTAAATCGCCACTCCCGCCGCATCGCGCGGGTAAGTGACTAGTATATATATATATATAAGTATGTATGAAAATATGCACGCATGTAATCATTGAAATTGAGTGTTGACAATAATAATAGCGTGCCTTGAGAACGAAGTGTAACGCAGGTACAATAAGGAAGTCTCACCACGGATTGTATAATCAGACGGAAAGCTTGAATGTAAAGAGATAATGAAATGAAAAGTCAACAAGGAGAAATTTTATTTATGTTTATAATGTGTGCTAATGTTATGAATGTATGTGGTGAGTGCAGGTTGATCGGGTCACAGAGAATCATCAGGGGATATAGATCGAGAACCGAGTCACAAGATAGATTGTACGGGAACGTTGGTATATGTAATATAGTAAACATAAGTTATGTTTTATTTAGTAAATGAGCCGATTGATGAACTTATGTAAAAGAGTTATTTTTCGAAAATGATTTTTCTAGTAAGTCAAAACGTTTATAACGAAAGAAATTTTATAGTACGAATTTCCGCTGCGACTTTTGGTCAAATACGAATTAGGGTCTTAAAAATGGCTCCTCAGACTGAGCCTTAAACACGAATATTCCTTCTTCCGTATCAGCAGAGTACCCTGAGAGGGCAGGCTGAGAAGAGGCACCTTCGCTTCTAGGCGAACCAGACAATTGACGGTACGCGTCGGATGGTCCTTGGTCGCTCATACTGTAAACTAACAAATAGTCAAATAACACATAACAAGAAATACAGTTATGCACGTATTCCCATAATTTATTTCCTAACAGACTGAATTTTGATGTCAGCAGAACACTTCTGTGGCTGAATTAGTGGCTTAGCTCTAATACCACCTTCTGTCGCAACCCCCGATCCCTAATCCCCGGGAACGGGCGGCCGCGAGCCAGTTTTGGTGGTATCGCGTATTGTCTAATTTGGCAGCGGAAATTTTCATCAGGACCGTAGTTAGGAAATTTTTTATCAGAGTAAAATACCACATTTTCATAATATTAAACATATGGGATAAAACCCAAGTTTGCAGTACACACATTTTCATAGGAATAAATCATATTTTATTTAATTAAAACATCTATTTTATTTTAGGTAACTCTATTGCCACTTTTCCAAGCCTTCAGTGCTGTCCAGCTGGCTTCTATTTGGCTTTCACAATTTGTTACCTGAAATGCGTTTTAAAAACATTTGTCAGTGGGAAATACTGGTGAGTGAATCCCAGTTTAATCAAGTTTAAATAAAAAGTATTGTACAGTATTGAGGGCGATCTCGCAATTACATTTGTTTCCAAGTTATATCAATTATCACCCGTGGTACTGTCAGACCCGACTTGTGGAAATGTTACCCCTCCAGTAACAAATTTTGTATACAAAACCCCAACATACCCACGATAATTTTATCCTTTCAAATACTCAATAACTGTTTAATATGCAATTAATTAAGTGAGGTTTTGTAAAAACAGTTAACAAAAAGTTTACAAAAAGCGGATCAACTCACATTGCTGTCTTAGATTATCCTTTAGGGTTTCCTGAGAATTATCTATAATTTACACAAAAGCACACGTGTTAGTAAAATAACCCATTTTAACATTAGTAATACCCTCCCCGAGACGGCATTCCAACGACTACGTCGGGCAGAACCACGACAGCCGTTACGAAACCCTAGATCAATCGGGCAGAGTATCTAATACGTATCCAGGGGTTATGATACTTACAACGTAGCAGAACTTCGCTATATGGGGGGGGTATTATACCCGAGATTATTCCTACACTTTAAGAAATTCGAGATATAGAAAAGAAAGTGAGCGAGTTCGACTGAAGATCCGAGGCCCTCTATATATAGTGTTGATTTCTAGTCCTCTCGCGGCCCGCGTAAAGGTAGATCAAGGCCTACGCGGCCCGTGTCAACGCTGGTCAACAGCGTAGCTGATCCGGGTCAGCTTCCTAGCCTCGACGTGTGTCTGCCACGTGGAAGCACCAGGCTGCGCCACACTTTTACCTTGTCGCGGCCAGCGTAAGGTTTGAGGTGTGGCTTACGCGGCCCGCCTCAAACCCAAAATCTTCATTTTTAATTAATTTTAATAATATTTAAGGTATTCGGGGCCCGTTTTCATGTATGGGGTGTATTTTTTGACATATTGGGATATTTTAAAATAAATTAGGGTGTCGGAAAAAATATCGGGAGTGTCGGTTTAGGGTTGTTATAATTTTCCCATAAAAGCTGGGGTTTGAAGAGATTTTTGCATTAAAAGTCTGTTGTTTTGAAATATAAATTTATATGTTTATATTAAATCTACACGTTTTGCTTGGTTAGGTTATTATTAAATGTACAATGAGCTTAAATCTGACATTTGGACTGTTAGCTATTTCACTATATAATATCATTGTCAGTTCACCTGTTTTTCATCACGTTTTACTACCAACATATCCTTTTTTCACATCAGTTGAGTAATATATAACTTAAAGTGTTATCATACACTTTTGCAGACTCTGATGATTTAAAGCAGCGCTTTATCAAGCAAGTTGAGGATCGAGTATATGAGGATAGAGATACTCTTTAAGAGCTGAAGAGGTGTTTTGATGGACTGCATCTTGGTCTGTTCACGAGAGATCAGGTTTCCAGAAACCTGATGGCGATGCCTTCAACTTCCGTTTGTGACCTTTGTGTTGTTGGTAATACAGAGTGCAGTGATAGAGACGTGGAGTTCATGGCGATGCTCAATGATATACATCGAGAGGTTCAACAATCAATGGAGTTGAAGCTAAAATTTCTTAATTCTTGCTATTATTGTTAGATTTGAAAGTTTCGTTGGTCAGTATGTTATGTAATTGTTGATATTTTAATGTCATGAATAAATGAATAATTTTTAATCCTATTAATCTTTGTTGTCGCTTTTTTACTTTTACTTATTTAGTGTCTGAGTTTGATTTAGATTATGTTGATGTTGAATTCTGTGCGAACAGATGTTTGGTAAGTCAATAGAGGTTTAACAGGATTAAAGGTTGGTTTAAGGTGAACAGATGAGTGCAAAGACAAAATAATATATACAGTTTGATCATCAATAAGAGTTTTTTGAAGAATTTGCACCTCTAAGTTACAAACACACCAGTATTTACTGTTATAAAAGGTCTATTGTAGCTATAAAAGGTAAAACAAAACATCTTCTGATGAAGAACGTTTGAAGAAGCAAAGGTCTGCTATGGGCCAACAGATGTTAAAGAACAATCGATGGAGTTGAAGCTAAAATTTCTTAATTCTTGCTGTTATTGTTAGATTTGAAAGTTTCGTTGTTCAGTATGTTATGTAATTGTTGATATTTTAATGTCATTAATAAATGAATAATTTTTAATCCTATTAATCTTTGTTGTCGCTTTTTACTTTTACTTATTTAGTGTCTGAGTTTGATTTAGATTTAGATTATGTTGACGTTGAATTCTGTGTGAACAGATGTTTGGTAAGTCAATAGAGGTTTAATAGGATTAAAGGTTGGTTTAAGGTGAACAGATGAGTGCAAAGACAAAATAATATATACAATTTGATCAATAAGAGATTTTTGAAGAAGTTGCACCTCCAAGTTACAAACACACCAGTATTTGCTATTGTAAAAGGTCGGTTGTAAATATAAAAGGTAAAACAGAACATCTGCTGATGAAGAACGTCTGAAGAAGCAAAGGTCTGCTATGGGCCAACAGATGTTAAAGAACAACAGATGATATTCAAATTATGGTGCTCAATAGAGGTCTTTATAGTAATAGTGTTTAGGCTAATAGCAGATGTTGGGAGTTTGTTAGGCTATTAGATGTTGCTCACAAGGTAAAACAGAACATCTGCTGATGAAGAAAGTCTGAAGAAGCAAAGGTCTGCTATGGGTCAACATATGTTAAAGAACAACAGATGATATTCAAATTCTGCTGCTCAACAGAGGTCTTTATAGTAACAGTGGTTAGGCTAATAGTTGATGTTGAGAGTTTGTTAGGCTATTAGATGTTGCTCATTAGGTGAACCATGTAATTGTAATTTTTGTATAATCATGCTGATGACATCATTCTTCTCATTCTTATGAAACAAATATTTATCCTAATGACTGTTGATTTACCACTGCTGAATAAAGAACAAATTTTAATCCTATTAATCTTTATTGTCGCATTTTACTTTTGGTTATTTTAGCAAGCATAAGTATTACTATATAGTTTTGAATATCATCTGAGGATTGCAGACCGATATTGATGTAGATATGTAGTTGTGTATGAGTTTGATTTAGATTATATTGATGTTGAATTGTGTGTGAACAGATGTTTGGTAACTCAACAGATGTTTAATAGGATTAAAGGTTGATTTAAGGGTCAATAGATGAGTGTAAACACAAAATAATGTATACAATTTGATCATCAATAACAGTTTTTTAAGAATTTGATCCTCCAAATTACAAAGAGTCAATACTTGTTGTTGTAAAAGGTCTGTTGTAGCTTAAGTCTGGCCAAAGAGAGCAACTCCTGATGAAGAATGTCTGAAGTCGCAAAGGTCTGCTATGGGCCAAGAGATCTTAACGAACAACAAATGATATTCAAAATATGCTGCTTAACAGAGGTTTTCATAGTAACAGTGGTTAGGCTAATAGCAGATGTTGAGCGTTTGTTAGGCTATTATATGTTGCTCACTAGGTGAACATTTGTAATTACAATCTTTCTATAAGCATGCTGCTGACATCATTCTTCTCATTCTTCTGAAACAACTGTTTATCCTAACGACTATTGATTACCACTTCTGAAAACAACTGTTTTTAAAACCTCTGCTTGGCTAAAACTTCATCCACTGCTGAAAGGTATCGTCTGTTTTCATGACTTCTGTTTATCCTAATGACTGTTGAATTACTATTGTTTCCATCCTCTGTTGTTGCCCAACAGAGGTTTCCAAACAATTTGTCATCCATTATTAGAAGTGCTTAGGTAAAAAGAATGATGATGAAAACATTCTGCTCATTCTTATGAGAAAAAGTTTGTTATTCTATTGCATATATTTCCATTTCTATTTTATATTCTTCCATTGTGATCATCTTAACTGTCACAACAATCATAACTTCTGTTTATGCTAACGACTGTTGACTTACGCTGTTCCTAACTTCTGTTGTTAGCCAACAGAGGTTTCCAAACAACTGTCATCCATTATCACAAGAGAGGTTCGGACGTGAATAGATGTTAGCCATCAGATATTTGTAACTACTACCACGTCGGCATTTACTTAGTTACAAAAGTGTTGGTTATATAATTATTTTAAACATATTTAATTTTAATTTATTTATATATAGTATATAAATATTACAATTTTAAATTTTTTTTATCCCTTTTAGTTACAAAAGTGTTGGTTATATACAATTTGTAATAACAATAATACTTATACCTTACTTAGGGAGTGGAAATTGTAGAGAGAGTGTGTGTGTAGTGTGTATTTAGTGTGGATATTGGTATATTAATATATATAATATATATAAATTATTAAAAGAATATATATATATATATATATATATATATATATATATATATATAAATGGTTTTGGACTAAAAAGGCAATTTAGAAACTTTTTTTGTTAATGACAAAAATACCCCTGGTTATAATCAAGTTCTTAGACTGAATTAGACAACGTGATCAAAATGGCAAAAAATAGGAAAAGTCAGGGACCCAGAGGAGAGAAAAAACTATTTGGACTAAAGTAACAATTTAAACCAAACCTCAGGGACTAAAATGTCAATTTACCCCTTAAATTAATTAACTACACATTATGTTACTGTTTGGTCAAAAATTACCGAGGCAATTAAGTGATCAAATTAGTTTGTGAGGTAGTGTGCTAGCAATACTTGTGAAAAATATGTTGATTTGTTCGTTTGTAAAAACAGTTTCAGGATATTGTCTCAGGATATGAAACTATATCAACAATCAAACAATGAGCTGAAAAAGTAAAAATGGAGGAAAGAACAGTTCTGTGCATACAGACCCTTATGTAAATATCATAAATCAATGAGGGCTGTTTGTGTAACTATATGTTAAATCAGTTGAAATTTGGAGGAAAGAACAGTTCTGTGCATACAGACCATCATTACACATCAACAACTATAAGGAGAATGTCTTTCTACAAGTGTTTTTCAGCAGTCACCAAAGAATACTTGGTACTATTTTAATGTTTATTATTTAAATTCATGCTTTATTTGTTTTACTAATACGTATTTTGAAATGCTTATCATTGATTGATTGCGTATCTGTTTAACCTACAAGTTATACCCGAACTCTTTTGCAAGACATGGTTATCATCTGCTGTTGTTAATAACAATGTTGTCATAAGGTGTGTGAATGATAAGACTTGGTTGGTTAATTTTGCAGGACACAATGGTCGTTTTGCTTTCATGGAAGTCTGGAAAAAAGTTGTTGCTAATCTTTCTTTATCAGAAGGAACGGTGCTTGTATTTAGGAAAATCGGACCATATACTTTTTTTGCTGACACCTTTTATGAAGGTTGCACATAGATCCGCATTGTCAGCAAAAGTTTGTTATGTTCAGCGCTATTTCATCTTTTGTGGATAAAAAGTATATTGAGTCTTTCTGCCATTGTGTTAATAAAAATACAGTTGAACGTTTGGTAAGTTATAGTCATATCCATTTCTTCATGTTTTTTAAATAGGCTAGATTATTATTATGGATGTTAATGCTAACGTTTTTTATTGTAGCTTCTACCCACCGATTTTGTGAAGAACACTATTGGTGTTTCTAAGCTGAAGGGAGCGATGAAGGTTTATATCAATGCGAGGAATTGGTTTGATGATTTTATTGAAAAAGATCGTATTAGCAAGTGTTATTTCTTTGGCGATGGATGGAAGAAGGTCGTAGCTTTTTTAGGTTTTAATGAAAATTGTGTTGTTGCTATAAGATACCTTTTTGACTACAACTTTCATTTGACTCTCTTTGATGTAAATCGATGTGAAGTTTTGGTACCTAAAGCTGCAACAGAAAATACGGCTGGTGGTGTTGATAAGCCTGCTGGTCAGACATCTAATGCTACTCCTGTAGTAGTCTAGCTACCTGATAACCAACCAGCCTTTAATGATGAATCTGATTCACTGGACGAGGATAGTGATTATCATGACTCAGGTGATGGTACTTCTGGCTGTGACATTTATGTGGATGATGTTTCTGATGATAAGGACGATGAAGATAGTGGTGGTTCTTCTGATGATGCTAAAAATGATCCTGATTATCATCCGGTACACTTTGTATGGAAATTTGACCGCCGCTTTGTAAGTTATGTTATCTATTCATTTTATGCATCTGTTAGACACGTTTAGTAAATTTGCTAAAGTTATTTTAAAAACATGTATATCTTCAGATTATTGTATTTTTATTTTATTTTTAGCGCCTTAACGCAAGAGTTGCCGAGATGTCGCGTATTGACATGTCGTTGAAGTTGACCATTCATAATCTACATGGAGTAGATACTGTCATTGAATTCCGACCTAAGAAGCATGGTCAAGGCTTCAAATATGCTGCAAGTCAATGGCGAAAAAGTTCCTCATTCCAAACGATATCAAGGCACCGCAGAAATGCACATTCGTTTCCGAAACTTATGTTGGCAAGTTGATTCTGAAGAAGGTTTGTGGTTGTTGTTACAAACTCCTTTAATATTTTGTACTAACCTTATCGTTTGTGATTTAAAATATATATATATATATATGTGTGTGTGTGTTTTTGTAATTGTTGTATCTAAACAATTTTAATGTTATGTTTTGTAAATTTATTTAAGATATGTTATGTGTTATGGTTGTGTCTAATATTGCTTAGTTTTTTTTAGACTTTTATCCATTTGTATTGTATGACTCTTTTTTCTAATTTTGGATGCCTACTTCTTCACAAATAACACGAATTATGTTTCATTATAAATTTGTATGAGTATTTTTGGAAACTGTTTTCTATTCAAATGAGTTATTCATGGGTTTCTAAAACCACACGTGTTTGCACATGAGTCTTACCGCTAGTATCTATAATAAAGCAAACTTTGGACACTTGGCATGGCAGTAACTTATGCCACCAATTGCCATGTGGCAGGCTATTAATGCTAGGTGAATGATTTTGAACGGGATTACACCATGCACTTCATCCGCTCTTTTTGCTTACCACTTTCAATAATTTTGAAATCACTTTCCTTTCAATCTTTATTCCAATCACAAATATTTTGTTGTTTTCTTCCAACCCTATAACTAATTGTTCTTTGTTGATGCTTGAAAATCTGGCATCTGTTTACAGAATCCATGAGTTCTTTCACAATCCGGTTGTGGATCCTTCGGCCACATGTTCTTTCACATCTGTTTACAATCTGTTTACACAATCCACGGGTTCTTTCACAATCCGGTTGTTTGGATCTGTGTTTTTTTTCACGATATAGAGGACATGTGGTGGTAGGAGTTAGACGAGTCCAGATGTTTCTTAGCTCATAGTTTTGCAAACTTATCAAAGTCGAGCGCTTTGTGTGCCTTGGCGACTTTTCAGGGCGATGTGCGTTTAATGCACTTCTTGTACCAAAATAGTTAAAGCGTAGGTAGATAAGAATGCATAGTTACTATTGGTTAAGGTTTTTATTTGTATTCAGGTTATTTTTTTGTTCAGTAAAATTATTCTGGTCCTCCAATTCTTCTATATAACAAGGTAGTAAAACTATACATAAGTATTTATTTTTAATACAATTCCTATGCAAACTTTAAAATTACTCGGTTTTCAATATCTAGGTTAATTTTTTGTTAAGTAAAATTATATTAAAGTATTAATTACGATCCAATTTAACTACTTATTCTGATCCAGTTAAAAGTAAAATCCCTATTTTTATTTAATTTCTAAGTATTCCAAATGGTTATTTTTTGCGACACGCCTATTGATGGGTTAGTTTTTTTACGACGCGTTTAAGTATTGTTTTTTAGTCATTTATTTATTGAGTCCTATATTTAGAGATGCCCATTGATATGATTTAAACGTTTAAATATTTTAGAATGTGGATACTTTTACTTTGCATGTAGGAGTTTTTTCTAAGTTGCTTTTAGTTAGAAAACAAACCATCTATAAAGAATCAAACCTTGAAGCCGTGATGCCATAACCTTAATCCCCCAAGAAATGGGCCAGGTATATACCATTTCTTATAGCTTGGCATTTAACGTCAATTATCTTTAAGCCTGGTGCCACAATCTGCAAGATACATTTGCTTACAAGACGAATTATTTAGACCACCACCCATATATATATATAGGGAGGGGCTCATGCGAGAATCACCCTTATTGTGAGAACCGCGAGAACCAATGTGAACACAACCTAAAATAGCTAAAAAAACCTAACCCCCACCCCCCTCCCCCAAAAACCTAAAACCCCCCCCCCCCCCCCAAGCTAAAAAAAACCTAAAAAAACCTAACCCCACCCCCCCCCCCCCCAAAAAAACCTAAACCCCCCTCCCCCACCCCCAAAAACCTAAACCCCCACCCCCAAGCTAAAATGCTAAAAACTAAACCCCCAAAAAACCTAAAAAAATCTAAAAAAAATAAAAAAAAAATCCAAAAATTTTTTTTTGATTTTTTTAATATTTTTTAGGTTAAAATCGCTACTTTTCGAAGCCAAAAAAAATTTTTTTTTTTTTAAAAAAAAAATTTTAAAATTTTTTTTTTTTTTTTTTTTGGTTCGAAAAGTAGCGATTTTAACCTAAAAATATTAAAAAAATCAAAAAAAAATTTTGTGTGATTTTTAGCTATTTTTAGGCATTTTTGGTGTGTTCACATTGGTTCTCGCGATTCTCACAATAAGAGGTGGTTCTCGCATGATCTTCTCCCTATATATATATATAAGGATGGGTTAAAATAGGAACCACCTTTAGATGCAAGAACTCTAGGAACCATTATCCACCCTATATCTCTCATGTATAAGAGCATTCACATCCTAACCATCAAATTATGTGAGGAGGGGTTTTTATATTATAAATGGTATAAAAAGTGGTTGTGAGTAGAGGAGAGAGAAAATGTTACTGTTTATCTGTATATTTGGGGGGACACTGTTCACCCGTTATAATTTTTTAATATATTTTGAAAGTGGTTGTGAGTGGAAGTTAGAGAAAAATGTAATGATAATATTATTTAATTGAAAGGAGAGAGAAAAAGTATTTGTTTTTAGTGGAAATATATTGATATATGAGTTGTTTTTTAGTGGAATGTATGTATAATGTATGTATAAGTTTTTTTTTTTTTTTGAAAGGTAATTTTTATTAAAAACAGCCAAAGACCGGCCACAAAAAAACAGCCAAGCCTGACCCCTACAACATATACAATGGATACTTACACCATTCACTCCAGTCTAAATTACAAAACTTCGAACGATTTTTCATCCAAAAAAGCCGAGGGACTTCACCTCCTTGAAGATATCTTCGCTGCTATCTGACTTATCTTCAAAAATTCTGGCGTTCCTAGCTTTCCAAATACACCAACATACCACACTGACCAGCCCTCGGATCACGACATTAGCCTTCTTACTCTCAACCATACCTGATTGCAGGCCCAAGATATCACTGAATGAGAACGCGAAAAAAGGAGGGAGTTTGACCCAAAGACACAACCGATTCCAAACCTCCATAGCCACCTCACACCCTGTAAAAATATGATCCACCGTCTCCTCCGAACTACCGCAAAGAGCACACTCCCTCGTCTCCATAAAGATGTTTCTCCTATACAAAGCTTGCCTCGTAGGGATCCGGTCTAAAGAGGCCCGCCACATGAAGATATCACACTTCAAAGGAATCCAAGCACATCTCCTGAAGTGGCCCGAAGCCACCGGGATCGGGGCCTCCCTTACCAAAACCTTATACGCTGCTGTGGAGAAATCCCCTGAGTCTTCGGGACTCCAAATCCATTTATCCTTGACCGAAGAAAGGCTAACATTATGTAACTCACCTTCACACTCTGAAAGCTCCGCCAATTCAACCGACGAGGAAGGCTGGTTCGACCAATTCCAAAGCCGAATGGAAGGGTCCCCAACTTGTGGAACACGTCAGCGATCAAGCAATCTTTAGCCCGCTCCAAAGCGAAAAGGCTTGGCCATCTATCCATGAGAGGAACATCGCCTAACCATACATCAATCCAGAAACGAATACTGGAACCATTGCCTACCACACCTTTAATGAAGCTGTGAATCCTTTTGCCATTCAACAAAACTTTCTTATCCAGCCTTGAAATGTTCTTCCATATACCCGACAGAGACGATTTAGATGGAAACACCGACCAAGATCTTCTATTTAAATGACATGCCGAAACCACTTTTCTCCACAGGTGGTTTTCTTCCGTTTTGAAGCGCCAAAGCCATTTAGCAAGTAAAGCTTCATTGACCAACTTAAGATCACTAATTCCTAAACCACCAGACTTTTTAGGCTTAGTGACAACTTCCCAAGCCACCCAATGGATTTTTCTCACCTCTTCCGAACCCCCCCCACAGAAAACTCCTCATGAGGGACTCCAACTTGTTTATAATCTCAACCGGAACTTTAAACAACGAGAAATAGTAGATAGGTAAGCTTTCTAAAACCGATTTAATAAGGATCAATCTTCCCCCAATCGACAGAGAATGAGCTTTCCAGGCTGCTAGACGGCTTTTGAAGATCTTCACTATCGGCTCCCAGTTGTTGACTCTATTCATATTAGCACCGAGGGGGATACCCAGGTATTTGAACGGAGCTACCCCTTTAAGACACCCAATATTCGAAGCCACAAAATCAATCGCCGCCTCGTCGATACCCACTCCAAAAATATGAGACTTATGGAGATTAATCTTTAGACCCGAGCACGCATGAAAGACCCGCAGAATTCTACTCACCACTTTAATGTTTTCTTCCGACCATTCTCCCACAATTAAGGCGTCATCTGCATAAAGAAGGTGAGAGACCAAAGGGCCATCATTAGGGAGTTTAATACCTTTCAAATTACCCGCACAGCACGCTTTAGAAATGATGAGAGAGAAAGCCTCCATGACGACAAGAAAAAGAAAAGGGGAAAGCGGGTCGCCTTGCCGAAGGCCTTTCTGGCATTGAAATTCAAAGGTCGGAGAGCCGTTGACCAGTACCGAAGATCTAGCTGAAACCAAAACCCCTTTCACCCACTTGCACCACAGCGGAGGAAAACCCATTTGTGCCAAAATGTCTAAAAGAAACTCCCAATTGACATTATCGTAGGCCTTCTCGAAGTCAATTTTAAAAATGAATGCTTTTCTCTTACTTTTCTTCAACCACGACCAAATCTCACTGAGGATCAAAGGGCTATCCAATATGAATCTATCTTTGAGGAAAGCAGACTGGGAATCCGACACGACTTTACCAACAACGTTCTTCATCCTATTAGCCAGGATCTTCGATATGACCTTGCTAATAACCCCTATAAGGTTAATGGGCCTGTAATCCTTCATACTAATCGGATCCACAACCTTAGGAACAAGAGTTATGAAAGACGTACTACTCTTCCTGTCAATCACCCCAGAGCCATGGAAATCATTCAGAATATCTCTAAAATCAGCTTCGAAATACCTCCAAAAATGCTTTATGAACTTGAAGTTAAAACCATCCGGTCCCGGAGCCTTATCAGAGCCGCACTCAAAAACCGCATCCTTGATTTCTTTATCCGAAAAAGGGCATGTCAAGACAATCCCATCCGCCGGATCTAACTTTCCAATATCCGAGCATTCCAAGCTGGGACGATGCCTAACCTTTTCCGAGAAATGATCACGAAAAAAACCAAGAATATCTTTCTTAATCTTTTTGGGATCAGAGGTCCAATGCCCTCCCACATTAAGCCCCGGAATACCGTTTTTCTTCCTTCTATTGTTAATCAGCCTATGGAAAAAGGAGGTGTTTTCGTCACCCTCAATAGCCCAACGACAACGCGATTTTTGCTTTAGATCCAAAGCAACAAGATACTCACGAACCCTAATGTTATTTAAACATTCCTCCTTTATCCAAACTTCATCCTCCTCGAGGTTCCTATTCTCCGCGATCTGGTCCAATTTATCAAGCTCCTCCTTGTCACTCTCAAAATCTTCCTTTTCTTTACTAACCAGATTGCTTCTCCACAATTTAATGTTGTTTCTAAGATGTTTAAATTTATTGGTCAAAACCACATCCGGATTCGCCCCCTCCTTAACATAAGATGCAACCGCGTTATCCACCATTTCCGTGAAACCTTCCTTTTCAAGCCAGGAATTAAAAAATATGAAAGGTTTAGGGCCAAAATTCCTTTTGACCGTCTCGAGAAGTAAAGGGCAGTGATCAGACAACAATCTAGGTAGCGCTCTCAAACAAGCATCGGGCCACACATCAAAGAAATTTCTAAAAACCAACACCCTGTCTATCTTGCTCAATTTATTAGAGTTCGGCGCTAAGAAAGTGTACTTACGACCTCTCATATTGTACTCCACTAAGTCAACTGCATCAATAAACTCGTTAAAATCATGCGCGCACACCCTGTTAAAACCTGTGTTCCTTCTATCATCCGGCCCTCTAACCGCATTGAAATCTCCCAATAAAACCCACTGACCAGACCCAGCACCAATGATCTCCCGAATGTTGTTCCATAACACTTTTTTCTCCGAATTGTTATGAGGAGCGTAAACATTAATTACATTTAAAGCTTGGTTATTATCTTTCAAAACCCCATGAATCATAAGAAAATGACGGTGTTTAGAAACACCTTGCATCCGAAACGCCTGTGGATCCCAAATACATAACAGCCCCCCTGATCTCCCAGTAGCCCCCACTGACTCCGATTGGAATTCAGAACTACCCCAAAATTTAGTAGATAAAGCAGAACTAACCTCATCAATCTGAGTTTCTTGAATTGCCAAAAAATCCACCTTATTATCCTGTTTCAAACCTCTGACCCAAGCCGCTTTAGCATCTGCCCCCATACCTCTGATGTTAATAGAAAGAAAATTCATAATTTAACCGATTGAACACCTTCATCCCTAATTAATTCCAGAACCAGGTCTTTATGCATCTCGAGGTTGGCACCCACCACTTTACCTAAATCTATAGTCCCCTCGGCTTCATGAATCTCCACCTCCGTCACCTTACCTTGTTCAGAGACCCTGACCGGTCCCACCCCACTGATCGGAGCCTGGGGAGCTTCCTCCTGAACCTTTGACACCTCTTCGGGAGAAGAGGAAGTATCGGTATTAACTCTGGCATTTAGATCTAAAGGGAAAACCCATTCACCTTGACTGTCCGGACCCTTCCCCAAATTAGAAGATTTAGAAACAGATGTTGCGTCCAATCTTTTCCTTTTTCTGTTGTTGGGCTCTAAAAGATCTTGATCCACAGTACATTGGGCTTGGTTCTTCTTAGACAATTTAGCTTTGTGGGCCCTCTTCCCTTTACCAGAACCACTACCCGAAACTTTATTATTATTATTAGGAACAATATTATTAAAAAAGAAGACCCCAATAGAATCCAAATTTGTTTGAGGAACTTCTGCTTCTAGAAAATTGGGCCCACACTCCATGACCCTTGGAACCTGATCCGTAGCCTTCGTAATTACATCCTTCCCCATGCAAAAGTATTCGAAACCAGCCGACTTTTCGATATCTTCCCCAGACTTTTCCCCTTCCATATTCTGGCAATGAGACTTTTCGGCCGCCCTAGAATCCACTGGAGATACCGAAGGTTTGCCGGTCACCGGAGAAGTGAGGACCTCGTCAGAATTTACTTTTTCTGAATCAACAGCCTCGTCAATCGTATCCACCCAGTCCGAAACCTCATTAATACTGTCCGGAATCTAATCGTCTAATTCTTCATTGACCCATACTCTGAATCTTCTACCTTTCCACATCAGCGTGATAGGTTGACAGATCTTATCCCCTTCGCCGACTAACACACCCACTAAATCAAAAGAAAGGTCTTTATCCTTCTTCGAAATCCTTGAAGCGTGAACAACCTTACCGAACAGCCTCCCAACTGAATCGAAAACTTCGTTGTCCAACAAGTGCAGCGGGACCCCCGAGATTTTAAGCCAAGCTACACATTCAAACGGAAGAGTTTGTCCATTCCATACGCCAACCCAAGAGAACCACGAGCTGACGTTAGAGTTATGATCTTTGAAAGCTAACAAATCATTCTCGCTCTAAAAAATCAGCAACATGTGTAAGCCCCCCACGTATTTCAACGAAACCTTAGGTCCACCGTCCAGAAGGATGAGTCTATCTAACTTGACAAGAGTTGGTAAATCTTTGCATCTCACGATCAGGCTGTTAACAAAACTATCCCCCAAAGGCTTCACAAAATCCGAGACTTCCACCATCTTCTCGTTCTTAGGCAACTTACCAGGATTACCCAACAGACTGTCTCTGTAAGACATACCCTGAGGAGAGGGAATAAACGGTTGGTAATTCGGTAAACGACCATCACCAACAGGAGTCTTTGAAGGACCGTTCTTCTCCACCGTCGAGCCCCCCTCCAAATTTTCCTTAGTAAATCTAGCAAGATTCACAAGCAGCTTGTAATGACCCATCCACACGTTCTTCATGCTATCCTCTAACTCCTTCTTGTTCTTCTCTCCTGTAAAAGACACAAAACCAAATCTTTTCCCTTTCTTGTCTCTCTTTCTAGAAACATAAACCCCAGCCACATCTCCGTAAACCCCGAACACCTCCCCGATCTCCTTCGCACTACACCCATCCGGTAAATTGGTAACAAAGAACTTTGTGAACCCCATAGAACCGCCACCCAACAAAAAACCGAGGAATCCGAGAAGAAAGCCGAAAGAAAACAAGAACAGAAGGACACCGAAGAAACCCAGCTAGCGAATGGGAGAGTCGATCAACCGATTAGAGAGAAACGACAATCAAGATCTACGTCCGAAGAGTAGATCGACTACACCTCGGCCTCTAAGCCGTTTCAGTCTTCTCCGTCGAGCCGACTGGCGTTTCCGGCAACAATCCCTGCTGAAAGATCAGCGTGTGGGGAGAGAGAAAGCTGGAACAGAAGGACACCGAAGAAACCCAGCTAGCGAATGGGAGAGTCGATCAGCCGATTAGAGAGAAAGGGCAATCAAGATCTACGTCCGAAGAATAGATCGACTACACCTCGACCTCTAAGCCGTTTCAGTCTTCTCCGTCGAGCCGACTGGCGTTTCCGGCAGCAATCCCTGATGAAAGATCAGTGGGTGGGGAGAGAGAAACTAGAAAATAAATAGCTGTAATTGTATGTATAAGTGGTTGAGATTGTATTGTTTAATTTTGATTTTTCTTTTAGTGATCTTATTGATTTAAAAATAATAAATAGTACAAAAGGGTATTTTGGAAACTTTGACTTGTATACTATTCATGTCAACTAGTTAAACGAACAATCAAACATCATATACTACATCACTCTTCATGTCAACATTAATTACGTTTATCTATTTAAAAATAATTAATTATAACACATGATTTTTTATACAAAAAAAATTACACTACATGTATAAAAAGAAAACGGCTTCTATCTCTGATGTTGATCTTCATTTTTTGTTCGTTATCCTCGTTATTTGAATGTAAAAGCCGCAACACCTACGAAAATTAAAGAAAAAACAGAGCGTTTACATTCCACAAACGTTTAGAGGAGCTCAGGCCGACGATCATGGGGCGTAAAACATTTTTTTATCGTTTGTAATTAAAAAAAACATTTTTTTACATTCGACACCGTACGACAAACAAATTTTCAAACGTATGTAAAAACTAAACATTTACGCACTCCGTTTTTACATACGTTTGAAAAATAGATTTACGCATGACGTTTAGAGGAGCTCGGACCGGCGATCACGGGCGTAAAAAACATTTTTTTCCATTCGGCACCGTACGCCAAAAAGATATTTTACATTCGAAAGCTTACATAAAAACATTTTTCAAACTGTCGCACCCCAATATTTCCACGTATTACCGGTGGGGAGTATCTTGATGTAGTTGATGTCATCATAGTCAAACAACACAATTTTAAATGCACAGTTGAAGCAAAAGATAAATATATTAGAACCCGATATAAAGTAATATCAAATATTACAACGGAATGTAAGATGGATCCACATGCGGATCTAAAATGGAAAGATAACATTGTTGAACAGACTTTAACATCTAAAGCTTGCGAGACTTGATTATTGATGCCTGGAGTAGCCAGCCTATTACGTATAGTACCTGCATTTAGCCTTTTAGGAAAATACGTCAGTTTACACTGGTAAATACAATTAACCGACTCATTTTGAAAAGTTTAATAAAATTGATTTAAATGCACGGGGCACAAAACTCTTTATAACTTGGGATAATTATTTGTATATAATACTTGTAAAAGAATTACATGTTTCTTATACGTTCAATTGCCCGGTCCGCAGACCGGGTTAAAGATTAATAGACACACCACAGGTATAATGCCCACAAGGCTGATTCCTTTAAGTGGGATACCAGTTTTTACATATGCAGCTGTCAGGTGTACGCCTACACCCCGTGCTTAGGTCGTGGCCATTTCATGAATGATGCCAAGGATATCCGGGACATGGTTATTAAGCCCCCAAAGGTTTTAAGAAAACAAAACAATTTAAACGGAACATTTCAATGATTTAACCTTCATACGATTAAAGATTCAATGCCCGACCAAGCGGTATTTGTATATACCGTACCCCAAGCCCGTATAAGGGAAAATAAGTTAAGAATATTTACCTGAGCTAAATATAAATTTAATCCCAGCCGTATATCAACTCAGCAAGTACAGATAGCTTTTACTGGTCTCCTAATCTGGAACGAAGGTTTATAATAACCTATTAGAATCCTAACGGGTCTTTAATTAAGCCTAAACTTAGACCGGTTAGTTTTAAATAAAGATACGGTTCGTACGCACGCTTAAGCGAAGACCGGATTAGAATGTGAGTTAGACCCGACAAGTTTGAAGGCTTGTATAATATGGGTAATCTAAACACATTCTGGATTTTGAGATAAAAACGATAAGGTTTGACCCGTTTCGGCTAATTTATGCAAACTAGTTACATAAACCGAACCGAATGCGCAAGAAGCGTAACGGGTAACCATAAGAGTCATATACAGGTTTCCTAAGTTAATATGTCTTAAATATGTTGTGATATCAGTAGGATACCTTCCATTGTGCCCAAAACGAGTTTAATCTCAAATTACGCCCCGTAGGGGTATTTTGGTCATTTAATAAAGTTATAACAGAGTTCAAATATAAATCTGAGTTTCGGGTCTGATGTAATCAGTAAAATACTTAATTTAATAAGTTATAATAGTAGGGTATCCAGTCTTATATTTATAAAATGGTCTTGATACATACTATGCGTTAAAAACGCTTAAAAAGGCGATTTGGAGCCATTTCCGGGTTCTCAAAGGAAGGCTGATATTTTTATTATTCTAGGAGGCTCAAAATATTTTATTTATCATATTAGATCAGTAGAAAAAGGTTTGGTGTCTAAATGTTATGTAAAACTCATTTTATAAGCAAAAGGGTATAATCGGTATTTACCGAATCGAGGCAATAACCTAGGGTTATGATCAGTTTAAACATAATTAAAAATCCTCAAAAATCTCAAAATATTATATTACATCAGTGGGTAAAACGTTTGGTGTCAAAAATTGGGTTTAGATAGGCTTTATGCTAATTACGTCGTTTAATTAATAAAAAGCTTTCTAATTACGCTATTGAGCATAACTCCTAATCTAGACCTCAAACTGATGTGAAAATTTAGGAACATGTTTATAAATTAGTAATAAAGGTTATTGTCCTTTCACATTTCCAAAATTCTCGTTGTATAATCAAAAGGGCATATTGGTCAACATTAGGCATTTAACGGAAACATCGGACAATCAACGAGTCAAGTAGTATAAACGCAGAGGGTTATACTATCATGTAACTCGGTCCTAATGGAACTTTAAGGCATGTCTAAACCCATCTAAATCGGGTCAGAACTGAAGTCAAAGCAAAAGTCAAAGTTTTGCGACTTTCGGTTTCGAACCGAGCCTAAACAGAAAATTTTCGGATCAAACAAGCTTAGACCAGTTCTTATACTTATTACCAAGTTATATGAGTGATAAAATAGGTTACACGCCTTCTACATTGCTAATTATGCGTTAATACGAAAATTATGGTTCTGTTGACTTTTTATAAACAACTTTGACCCGACATTTGATCTAGTTAGAGCGGGAATCAGAGAGTGCCCTTTTAGGGGTTTATTGCCCACATAATTACCAACTTATAACTACCTTCAATTCGACTAATCACTGGACCATAAATGATTAATCGCTAAGTCAAACGTTAATTACGACAGTTTGACTTTTAAGCTAAAGACTAAGTAAAACTCAATTAAGGAAGGTCAAGGATACTTACCAAGGTCCTATGCATGACTGGTAATGCTTAGAGAAAGCTCTTGAGCTCCAGAGATGATCAGAAGATGAGTTGTGAAAGTATGATCAAAATGACCAACATGAGGGTCCTTATATAGTGTTTGTGATTGCTCAAGATCATGCCAATACATGCTACAACTGATCATGGATCATTAACAAGTGTCCCTAAGGTCTAAAACAAGCTTAGGCAGCCCTTGGTGTTGAGAAAAGGCATTATAAGTCGGTTACAATGGACATAGCAGACATCTACCATTTTTTTTGGCATCAGAGGACCCCTCGCGTCACGCGTAGGTCCCCTAAGGGTCATTCACGTCGCGCGACGCCCCCTCTGATTCAAAACCATTTTCAGATTTTGCTGTTTTGGTCCCTGGTCCATATAAAAGTTGTTTCAACATTTCTTTTTGCACTAAGAGCCCTCTAAATTGATTTCCAAGGACCCCAAGACATAACCAATCCTTGTGAAACCCTTGTTTAACTTTGTTATCACCCGAAAAGTCATAAACTTCCTCGTTGACGCTTTTAACCCCTCATATACGAATTTTATCATGACTTCCTCATACGATAACGAAACTTGGTGAAATTTTTATCATGTATTCTAGTGAGCATAATTAATTGTTACAATGCTTCGGGTTTGCTAAAAGGTCACTCAGAGGTATACTTTAAACATGTTGACACATTTAACCCCTGTATTTTGAAATCTCTCACTTTCATTCACAATTAGCTTCGTATGATCCATGATTCATTCGTTTAAGGGTATAAACATCATGTAGGGTTATTGTAAAATATATTTATCCATTGTAGACATTCTGAACCCTTATATTCACGTACTTTCCTTGTTTGTCAACTGTAGTCCTTCTAAGGTAATCCTTTACACGTTCAAAGTTTATGCCACGTGTCAATACTCTATTGGACATGAATTTTCGAGGTGTTACATCCTCACCCCCTTAAAAGAAATCTCGACCTCGAGATTTGCTAAAATGCTGGAAGTACTTTTTGTCGCATAATGGACTTAACTTCAATAACATATCTGGAGTCTTTCTAAGCTCCCAAAGTGACCCATATATTAGGTACATGTATCCTTTTGGAGCTTCTTAACCTGTCGATCCTCAATCGATACAGGTTGCTCGTCACATCATAAATCTGCATATCATTATGTGATAGTGCTTCTTGACTTATTGGTGAAACACATCCTTCAGTCACTAGTGTGCAATGTATTGCGAGCTCCGCCAAGCTCCTTAAATAGGTTCTAGCTTATAAGCTACTGGATCTTGATACATTCGATTTCCTTCGAATGATTCTATATATTCAGAGCTTAACTAGCCTGATAATTTAATAAATTTGGCACACCCTTCCCGGGTGATATCTTTTGTTGAACCTTATTCCTTAACAAGAATTTAGGAGGTTTGCTATTTTCATTAATCCTTGATTTTCTGCCGAATACTGGCATCTTACAGATGATTATGAATTTGCGTGATCTTATTTGTTGTTTCCAATGCAACTTTCAGATCCTGATAATTGGACTTACCAATCTATTATCCTAACAATAGATGTTTAACATTCCATCTATACAAGGTCTCCAAAGGAGCAGCCTTGATGCTTATATATCAACTATTATAGAAAAGCTTATCTTACGGTGGGATGGTTATTCCAACCACTATTTAACTAATTTTAAGGAATAGCTAATCCTTGTCGTTAGTCAAACAAATCGACGATCCTGGGCAGCTGATGGCAAATTCTTAACCGTTGCCTAATTAGGGTTGCGGTAACAATGCATAAGCAAAATGAACCGTCTTTCATAATTAACTACACCGAATTCTCAGGATATTGAGTTAGGCTATATGAACCCTCTATTTTAAAACTTAGTTAATCAGGGTTTCGATTCTTCCAATGATGGTACTAGCCGTCTTGGAGATTTCATAATAATAATACAACCTTAAATGGGATATAAACCTTAACTCTACCTGCCTCTCAGGGGTAAACAGGGTAATCTTAGGAGAAGATAATCAAGATACAAGGAGGTAACAGAGATTTTTACAAATCTCAGGCTCCAATTCATCCACCATTGCTTGTGTCAATTAAGTGACACATTTACGTTACGAGTCCACGAACTCCTTGATCTGGAACATTTACTTGGACAATTCCATTCTGGATATCTCCTTTGAATACCATTAGCTGACTTTAGTACTCTATGACCATCGGAATATCTTTGTGGTCCCATGCATTAAACCTCCATACTGATCAGGCATGGAAGCAATCTATGGAACATAATAAGATATACCAATCCTCATATGGCGCTTTTTATCATACCGTTTGGTATTCGCAATCGTTAGAGATCAAAGAGATATCAACTCTAAATGCTGACGCATTACACCTAGAGAGAGGATACTTCTAAAATTCTACGACTGAAGGTTTCTGACAGGAACCGAAGAAATGGTTCTTATGATTTGCCTGTGAGTCTTACCTTACATTTAATATCTGGGTTTCTTACGGGAAATTTTTCTAAAAGTTTGCTAAGCTTATGGTCTTTATGAGAGACTTAGCAGCACCTGAACCCAACACAACTCTTAGCAATAAATCATAATAAGGGGTTTATCTAGTGTCATTATAAATGTGAAATGCCTCTTAATCATTCATTAGGAGGGTTAAACGCCTCCATTCTTAATCCTTTTAAACTTAGCTGCAAAATCTTTGACAAATTTTAGGGCAGTCTCAGCTTTGACTGGTTGTTTCTTAGTCTATACAACGTGAGTAGCTGAGGTAGATCCATAATGGGTTTATAATGAGCAGGCTTTGGAACCTTAATGTGCCCTCTTATTTTCGATACTAACCACCAATAATCATTTGCATTAAGCTTATATTTTGGGTAAATTGAATAGAGCACTAACTCAGCCAATGAATTAAAATTTGCGACTTATTGTCGACAATCTAGAACTTTTATGGCGAGAGTCAGAAGAATCTTATTCCATCTTTTTCCATTTTGTGATGTGGATAATAGGCTTTTCTAATAAGGTCCTTAAAATTTGGACCATCCCATAATGTATAAGGGGATCTTTCTTGTGGACTTTATTAATGTCCTTACTAATTAAGAGTATTGTCATCGAATGGCTGGGATGCATACTTCACCGTGTCCTTTCCAGCGCAACCGCTGATACACTTAATGGTTTCTACTTCATCTAACAATTTCTTGCAATCGATGGCCCCTTTTTATTATTGAAGTCTCTTGACTTCCAAGAGACGAAGTACTTTTAAGTGCATCCTAAAAAGGAAAGGAGCTTCTTGCCACATATGATTTTGTTTGGGTTATCCTTCGCGATTGAAGTAGGAATATAGCTCTTCTCATGAGCAGTGACATGTGTTTTAAAGCGAGCAGCATTTGGCTTCTTGAACCTTTTTAGGAATTTTTTTCTTATAGCCTTTCTAATAGTTGCGTTAATTACGCTTTTGAAGGTTAACTCCATTAACATTGGGGTTCACATTGGACGCATTATTAACATTTGTCGCATTTCTAGCATCGCGACTGTTGTTTGTCTCTTCTGAGTTTTCCATACTCGAAGCTTTGGTATTAAATACCAAATTCAGCAAGTGCTTAGGCACTCCATATTCAGTATCTCCTGGAACGGTCAAAGGCTCACCATAAGGAGTCTTGATAACTACTTGCTTCTTATCATACCCAGTATGGGCTTGATTTTTTTTTAGACGACCACTCATTCCTATCACTATATCGAGTCCCTCTTATTTTAATGGAACAAGAACAACGGAAAAATGATTCCTAATGGATATAAAACATCCATCTAATACTGCTGAAGCAGTCTCTAAGGTGCCATAGGCTAATTCTACTTTATACTTAATGCTTAGAGTTTTAGCAGGCAGATTTAATGGTTTACAAAATCTATTGTCTACGAAAGACTTATCCGAACCTGAATCAAATAATACTCTAGCATGAGTGTTATTGATAAAGAAAGTACCTGTTGTTACATTGTCATCCTGAATAGCCTCTTGAGCATTCATCTGAGAGCTTCCAGCTTTGGTCTTTTAGCCTTGTCAGACTCTGGGTTTTATTAGGGCAATTAGTTTTGATGTGCCCTATTTCATTGCAACCATAGCAGGTTGCGTCCTTTATGTCTTGGCACTCCAAAGTCTTGTGCCCTTCCTTATTACAAATTCCACAAGGCTTAGCTTGGGCATTTAAAGTGTCTTTTCCTTTAGTCGCCTTCTTTGGGCAGCGGGTCTTTATGTGCCCTTTTTAACCACAACCATGGCAGGTCGCATCTTCCATCTTCTTGCAATCCAAGGTTTTATGCTCCTTGGACTTGCAGATTCCACAAGGTGAAGGCTGAGACTCAAATCTGCATTTCCTGAAGTGGTATTTGCTACAGGTTTTGCATCTAGTCTTTTCACCGGTCTGCTGTTTGTCCTTCAAATCCTTGCATTCATGGGTCTTGTGATCCGTCTCCTTACAGATGGCACATCCCTTGGTCTGATAATAGAAACATTTTCCGAAGTGCTTCTTCCCGTAGGTTTTACATTCGGGTTTTGCCTCCTTTGGTTTGGACTGGTTATAGCTTGAACTGGTCTTACCCTTTTTGTAACCCTTATTTGGGGTATTATCGCATTTTCGCTTATGATCCTTTAATACACGGTCCACAGCGTTGTTTACGGCTGTATCTATCATAGCCTGTAACTCGGTGCTTGTTAAGTTCAGTCTTGCATCATCATTCTGGTCCATTGGATGATTGTGAGCTTCAGAGGAGTCAGCCATGGTGAAGCTTTGAAGGCTACAAACCAAGTAATAATAATTTGTTTAATTATATGGTGAATTGTCGAATTTGATGATTAAATAGCCATGGTACAAATAAACTATATAGGCGAATAGATAGTATTAAATTTATTTGATTATGTTTTGCCTAGGTTTTTAAACAAACCCTCTTTGGCATTTTAACGGAATATAATCTTTCGTATCTATAGACAGGGGACATAAGTCACGACTGCCAATGTCGTACTGACACTTTATATAGCACAAGGGCTTGTTCCAAAGGACTTTTGATGGCATAGATGCCTTGTCACTAGGAAATTTTAAAACATAATCAATGATTCCTTTGGATCGAAAGATTTCATAGTTCATTGTCTTAACAAGAAGTTATGAAATAAAACTATCTTTTTCATGTATACATCTTTGCCCGAAGGTATTCATCCTAATGGATGTTTTGATGTGTTCATCATGTTCGACGTTTATTAGCCATGATCCCTCTTGATCATTTACGCTAAATAAGGGTTTGGAAAAATTCCTAATATAAAGATGACAAGTGTGATTTTATCGCATCACCGTTGTCAGGAGTGTTAACCTGTTTTCAGATGTTAACAAGGATCTGAATCTCCTTTAAACAGGTTTTACCATCGTAGCCAGGTTTTTTTTACCGACATTCAAGCTAGGTTATACCCTTTAAGATTCTTTTCAATATGCATACTGGCAGGAAAGGAATGATATTTATTTTATTCAGGATTTTTATCATAATTCCTAATTTACAAGTTAATAATAGCAGAAATGGCCTAGTCATGTAGACAAGTTTAATTTATAAGCCCATATTTTATGGAATCGAGGCATTAAGGTTGAATCAAAGTTCATTACCTTTTCTTGACAGGGAGTTGTAGGCTACGACTGTCTTTTGTCTTATATGACAATGGATATGGCTCGCAAGTATTATATCCCTAATTATAATTTAATAATAGCTCAACAGCCTAGTCACATGGACATATTTAATTTATAAACCAGGATTTTATAGAATCGAGGTATTAAGGCTTGAATCAAAGTTCATTGCCCTTTTTAACAGGGGGTTGTAGACCACTACTGTCTTTAGTCTCAAAGGACGTTAATTATAGCCCGTAGGCACTTCATCCTTAGGGGATGATTATATAAATAAGGGAAATTAGAATAACCCAATTTTAAGAATGAGTTATGTGGTTTTATCGAATCACCTTTTGTCAAACATGTTAATATGCTTTCAGATGTTAACAGGGATTTGAATCTTTTGAATAGGTTTTACCATCTTGGCCATGTCTAAAATGACATGTGGCTAGGTTTTATCTTTAAAATTCTTTTTAATAATTTAACGCAGGACAATCCTAAATTGAGATGTTAACAAGGATCTTAATCTAATTGAGGAACTACCATCTTGGCCCTGTCTTAAAATGACACATGGGCTAGGTCTTGCCCTTTTTAGATTTTACCATTTTATTATAATGAAAGATCTTATAAAAGGAATAATACTTTTCATTCATTTCATTTATTATATATATAAATAAGATGAATTTTTTGATAAAGTATTCCAAGGATTTAAAAATACAGAATTTCCCTGAACTGGACTTGAAAGAAATGATGTTGTCCATGAAGGGACTGAAGATAAGTATGCCCTTATAAGGACTTATTAAGGAAACGAATTTCTGTAAAAGGAGCTTCTTCTTCATTTCATTTCTGAATGCTCTCTCCTTAGTTGCACGTTAATCCTAGTCGCAGTACGAAGCTCGGCCTTCCCTAGGCTCAAATAGGGAGGATTTCCATTATGGGTTCTTTGCTTGGCGACATATTTAAAATATATTGAATTGAAATCAATAATTCTCCGAATAGAGCTGAGAATATTCCTATGTTAAGTCTAGACTCAGAAGGTCAAAGAATGTGCTAATGTGTCATTGAGATTAAACACAAAAGGCTAGTGTTTAATTCACTCAATTTTGGCTCAGATACCAACCTGTCACACCCCGATATTTCCACGTACAGTAGAAACTCTATAAAATAATACACTTGGGACCACCAAAATTTATTAATTAAAAGAGTTATTAATTAATCGATAAATTAATAATTATTAATTTATATATTAATTAATATTTTATTAATTTATAGTAGAATACTTAGTTTACAAACACCTTTCAAGCTTCCACTTAATTATTGTATACAATGCATGTATATCAAATGAACGACCCAATTTGAAAGAAACCTTCAATCTTCCACCTTATTATGCTTCTTGTGTTCAATGTATCACTTTATGGACATTAAAATATTTTCTATATAAATACAAGATCAAAATAGGTTAACACAAACAAATCATACACACAACATGGCTTCCCATCTTAAAGGTGTGAAAAAAACAACAATGACAGATGAGATTCGAAGAGCATTATGCAAGCACAACAAGGATAATCCAAGTCTCACTCAAAAGCAATTGCAAGAATGGGTTCATAGTAACTATGGTTTGCAGGTAAGTCAAGCGACAATATCGAATACAGTTAAGCGGCCTTTAGAGTATCTCTCACTTGCTCCCGAAAGAGGCGATGTTAAGCGACCCAAACCGGCAAAATTTCCTGACCTAGAAAAATCTCTCTATGAATGGATTCTTCAATATCAAGAACATGTGAATATGACAGGTGAACTAATCATCGAGAAGGCGAAAAAGTTCTCTTGATTGTGGATAATTGCCCTGCTCATCCAAAAATTATTGAAGGATTACGAAATGTTGAATTATTTTTTTTGCCACCAAACACAACTTCAAAAATTCAACCTTGTGACGCGGGGATCATACGAGCTTTTAAGATGCATTATCGTCGTCGATTTTATAGAAGTCTTTTGGAGGGTTATGAATTAGGGGTTCCAAATCCAGCAAAAATAAATGTATTAGATGCAATGAATCTTGCAATTTCAGCATGGACTATGGATGTTCGTGCAAATACAATTGCAAACTGCTTTCGTCATTGTAAACTTCGATCAACAGATAACATGACTTTTGAGAACTCAGATGAAGGTGGTGAAAGAACTCAAGAACTCCAGAATTTGATCAAAGAGTTGGGTTATCGCAATGCAATGGATGTCGAAGATGTTCTGACTCACCCAGAAGAAAATGTAGTTGCACAGTTGTTGACTAATGAAGAAATTATTGAAAGCGTTATTGGAATTAATAAAGATGAAATCGATGAAGAAGATGATGAAAGTTCTACAATGGAGCCCCCTTCGCGAAACGAAGTTATTAAAGCGGCAATCACATTGAACAATTTCTTATTGAGCTATGAGAAAACAACACCAGAAGTTCTTACCATGCTAAGGAAAATTAGAGACGAGATTCAAGGGAAATTGATTTCAACAAAAAACAAAAGACAATTGAGTCATTTTTCAAGAAACCTTCATAAATCATTCATGTAATATGCTATATATAAGGAATTATTAATTTATATTTTATATGGGGTCTAAAGAAATTATCAAAAATGTATTATCTTATAATTTTAGCGAATTATTAATTTAGCACCCTATCCCCGAGTCGGGACCGGCAAAAAATATTATCTTAGAGAGTTTATTAAATAATCGAGTATTAATTTATCGAGTTTCTACTGTATTACCGGCGGGCCCGGTGGGGAGTATCGTGACGTAGTTGATGTCATCATAGTCAAACAACACAATTTTAAATGCACAGCGGAAGCAAAAGATAAATATATTATAACCCGATATAAAGTAATATCAAATATTACAACGGAATGTAAGATGGATCCACAGGCGGATCTAAAATAGAAAGATAACATTGTTCAACAGACTTTAACATCTAAAGCTTGCGAGACTTGATTATTGATGCCTGGAGTAGCCAGCCTATTACGTATAGTACCTGCATTTAGCCTTTTTGGAAAATACGTCAGTTTACACTAGTAAATACAATTAACCGACTCATTTTGAAAAGTTTAATAAAATTGATTTGAATGCACGAGGCACAAAACTCTTTATAACTTGGGATAATTATTTGTATATAATACTTGTAAAAGAATTACATGTTTCTTATACGTTCAGTAGCCCGGTCCGCAGACCGGGTTAAAGATTAATAGATACACCACAGGTAAAATGCCCACAAGGCTGATTCCTTTAAGTGGGATACCAGTTTTTACATATGCAGCTGTCAGGTGTACGCCTACACCCCGTGCTTAGGTCGTGGCCATTTCATGAATAATGCCAAGGATATCCGGGACATGGTCATTAACCCCCCAAAGGTTTTAAGCAAACAAAACAATGTAAACGGTACATTTCAATGATTCAACCTTCATACGATTAATGATTCAATGCCCGACCAAGCGGTATTTGTATATACCGTACCCCAAGCCCGTATAAGGGAAAATAAGTTAAAAGTATTTACCTGAGCTAAATATAAATTTAATCCCAGCCGTATATCAAATCAGCAAGTACAGATAGCTTTTACTGGGCTCCTAATCTGGAACGAAGGTTTATAATAACCTATTAGAATCTTAACGGGTCTTTAATTAAGCCTAAACTTAGATCGGTTAGTTTTAAATAAAGATACGGTTCGTACGCACGATTAAGCGAAGACCGGATTAGAATGTGATTTAGACCTGACAAGTTTGAAGGCTTGTATAATATGAGTAATCTAAACACATTCTGGATTTTGAGATAAAAACGATAAGGTTTGACCCGTTTCGGCTAATTTATGCAAACTAGTTACATAACCCGAACCGAATGCGCAAGAAGTGTAACGGGTAACCAAAAGAGTCATATACAGGTTTCCTAAGTTAATATGCCTTAAATATGTTGTGATATCAGTAGGATACCTTCCATTATGCCCAAAACGAGTTTAATCTCAAATTACGCCCCGTAGGGGTATTTTGGTCATTTAATAAAGTTATAACAGAGTTCAAATATAAATCTGAGTTTCGGGTCTGATGTAATCAGTAAAATACTTAATTTAATAAGTTATAATAGTAGGGTATCCAGTCTTATATTTATAAAATGGTCTTGATACATACTATGCGTTAAAAACGCTTAAAAAGGCGATTTGGAGCCATTTCCGGGTTCTCAAAGGAAGGCTGATATTTTTATTATTCCAGGAGGCTCAAAATATTTTATTTATCATATTAGATCAGTAGAAAAAGGTTTGGTGTCTAAATGTTATGTAAAACTCATTTTATAAGCAAAAGGGTATAATCGGTATTTAGCGAATCGAGGCAATAACCTAGGGTTATGATCAGTTTAAACATAATTAAAAATCTTAAAAAATCCCAAAATATTATATTACATCAGTGGGTAAAAGGTTTGGTGTCAAAAATTGGGTTTAGATAGGCTTTATGCTAATTACGCCGTTTAATTAATAAAAAGCTTTCTAATTACGCTATTGAGCATAACTCCTAATCTAGACCTCAAACTGATGTGAAAATTTAGGGACATGTTTATAAATAAGTAATAAAGGTTATTGTCCTCTCACATTTCCAAAATTCTCGTTTTATAGTCAAAATGGCATATTGGTCAACATTAGGCATTTAACGGAAACATCGGACAATCAACGAGTCAAGTCGTATAAACACAGAGGGTTATACTATCATGTTACTCGGTCCTAATGGAACTTTAAGGCATGTCTAAACCCATCTAAATCGGGTCAGAACTGAAGTCAAAGCAAAAGTCAAAGTTTTGCGACTTTCGGTTCCGAACCGAGCCTAAACAGAAAATTGTCAGACCAAACAAGCTTAGACCAGTTCTTATACTTATTACCAAGTTATATGAGTGATAAAATAGGTTACACGCCTTCTACATTGCTAATTATGCGTTAATTCGAAAATTATGGTTCTGTTGACTTTGTATAAACAACTTTGACCCGACATTTGATCTAGTAAGAGCGGGAATCAGAGAGTGCCCTTTTAGGGGTTTATTGCCCACATAATTACAAACTTATAACTACCTTCAATTCGACTAATCACTGGACCATAAATGATTATTCGCTAAGTCAAACGTTAATTACGACGGTTTGACTTTTAAGCTAAAGACTAAGTAAAACTCAATTAAGGAAGGTCAAGATACTTACCAAGGTCCTATGCACGACTGGTAATGCTTAGAGAAATCTCTTGAGCTCCAGAGATGATTAGAAGATGAGTTGTGAAAGTATGATCAAAATGGCCAACATGAGGGTCCTTATATAGTGTTTGTGATTGCTCAAGATCATGCCAAAACATGCTACAACTGATCATGGATCATTAACAAGTGTCCCTAAGGTCTAAAACAAGCTTAGGCAGTGTATAGCATCCACAGCTCATCTGATATGTCTTTTATGGGAGCCTCGACAATCTCGCAGTCCTTGATTTTATCAACTTGGACTTCTGTGATGAAGTCCGCTAGAACTTGACCTTTGATGGCTGTGCGCGGCCTGTACAAGATGTTGTGGCCCCCCAGCTCGATCGCCCATTTTTCTAACCGCCCAGATGTTTCTGGCTTTTGCAATATCATGCCAATATGGAAATTGGTAAGTACGGTGATGACGTGACCTGTGAAGTAGCTGCGCAGCCTTCTGGAGGCGTGCAGCAACGCTAGTACCAATTTTTCCATTGTTGAGTATCTCGTTTCTGGATCCGTTAGCACTCTACTGACGTAATAGATAGGAGTCTGAACTCCATTTCTTTCTACAAGCAATACCGATCCCACTGCCTTGTCCGATGATGACAAGTACAAGATGAGCGGCTCCTTTTCGAACGGTGCAGTCAGGGTAGGGAGTTTGATCAAACACTCCTTCATTTGCTGAAAAGCCTTCTCTGCTTCAGGGGTCCACCTGAACTCTTGTTTCTTCACGCAGTTGCGCAGAGTGCTGATAAAAAGGTATGACTTCGCGGCGTGATTTGACAGAAAACGGTTAAGCGCGGCTAGGCGGCCGGCCAACCTTTGCATCTCTTTGATTGTTCGTGGTGATGGCATTCGTTCTATTGCCTGGACCTTTTCTGGATTCACCTTAAAGCCGCCATTTGTGACTATGAAGCCTAAGAACTTCCCTTCTTCCATACCAAAAGAACACTTGGCTGGATTCAATTTCATATTCACGCTGCGCAATGAGTTAAATGTTTTTTCGATGTCCTTCAACATTTGGTCCTCTTCAGGACTTTTGATCACCAGATCATCGATGTAAACCTCGATATGCTTCCAGATATCTCCAGCGAAGGTCTTATCCATCAGGCGTTGATACGTTGCGCCAGCATTTTTCAGGCCAAAAGGCATCTTTGTGTAGCAGAAGATCCCTAGATCGGTTCAAAAAGTTGTCTTGTCTTCGTCTTCTAGCTTCATTTGAACCTGATGGTACCCTTTATAGCAATCTAAGAAGCATTTCCGTCTATATGGCGCGAGAGAGTCTATCTTTTTGTCGATCTCAGGCAAAGAGTAGCAATCTTTAGGGCATGCCTTGTTGAGATCGGTATAATCAACACACATTCACCATCCTCCACTAGACTTCTCTACCATCACGGGGTTCGCAACCCAACTTTGATAACGGACCTCCCGCAAGATTCCCGCTTTGAGTTGTTCGCATACTTGCTCATTCATTGCCTTGGTTTTGTCTGCCCCTAAGTTGCGCCTTCTTTGGACCTTCGGCTCAACAGAGGAGTAGGTGTTTAAACAATGCTCGGTAATGTCGCGCGGGACACCGGTCATGTCGGCCGGGGTCCAGGCGAAGATATCCATATTCTTGAACAGGAGCTGCTTGAGATGCGTTCTGATGTTTGGTGAGATTACGTGGCCTATCGTCACCGTTTGCTCCGGGTACTTGCAGTTTAACACCCAAATCTCTGGCTCGGTTGTTGAAACCTTTGCCGCTTTTGTTGGGCGCATCTCTTCTGTCGCCATTACTTCTTTCTTGGCATAGATAATCGCCACCCCCGTCTTGGTTGGAAACCCTATCGCTGAGTGTGGCGTGGAAGTTACCATGTTCAGTTCGCCTTGGGTTTCTCTCCCAATCAACACATCATGCCTTGATTTGACAGGCATCACCATGAAGTTTACATTTGTTGTTCTTGAATGTTTCCCGTCAGAGAGCGTGACGGGGAAGCTGATTTGGCCTAGCGGGAAGACCATTTCGTTGCAAAATCCAAACAGTGGATAATCAACTGGCTCAAGTCTCGCTTTATCATCCTCATCAAACTGATTAAAACACTGCTCATAGATGATATCAGCCGTATTCCCTGGGTCGATGAAGACATACTCCGTTTCATAATGGCCGATAATGCCGGTAATGACGACGGGTCGAGTGGCACGAGGGCCACCGCGCACTACCGGGAAACTGACCTGTTGCTCTTGCCATGAGGGTTCGTAAGGGCGCTTACCTTTCTATTTTGCGCTGTATCTTGGTCCATTGACCATATGGGTTTCTAGGCGTCTGACTTTCTTGTGATTCCCCTCATCATGGCGTTGGAGCTGTCGAGTTTCCTTGCGCACGTTTTTCACCAGGTGGCTTAGCTTCCCGCTTTTTAGCGCTCTCTCAATCTCTTGACGTAAACTGAAGCAATCATCTGTCAGGTGCCCTGTATCTTTGTGGAAGTCGCAGTACAGGTTGGGGTCTTGCCCCTTCTTGTTTGTCATAGGCCTTGGAGCCTTGAAATCATGATTCTCCGTCATCAGCACCTCTTTTGGTGTTTTGATGAGCGGAGTCCAGTGCTTTTCTCGGTTATCATCCCTGACTGCTTTTCGATAGCCGATTCTATCAATTGTGTCGCGCGCATCTTCTCTATAGCGCGGCCTCTCATCATGGCCCCTTGATCTTCTGGATTTCCAATCGTTACTTTTGTACTTATTGTGCTTGTTGTGATCGCGCGAGTTTCCCTTGGAAAATCGGTCTTCAGTATAATAATTCGTGTTTCCGGCGAGTGACTCTTCAGTTTGCGCAACTATTTTCGCGGCTTCCATGAGCTTATCCCATTCTTTGGGCATTCCATCTTTCCCAGTGATAGTTCTGATGAGACTATCGCAGCGAATGGCTTTCTTGAAGTGGCAACGCATGAGTTGTTCACTTACGCCACCGATTTCCAAGCATTCTTTGTTGAAGCGAGTAATGAAATCCTCCAAACCCTCGTTATCTCTGTGCCAGATGTCTTCTACCTCAGCTGTGTCGCGCTGGTATCGTCTCTGTTGACTGAAGTGACTCAAAAACTGTGTTCTGAAATCCACCCATGACTTGATCTTTCCCGGAGGAAGGCTGTCGAACCAGGCGTGAGCAGCCCCTGTAAGCGTTTGAATAAACAGATGGAACTACATGGACATATTCCATCCTCCCATGCAACCCACGCTTGTGAAAACTCTGACGTGATCATCGGGTTCGGTCAATCCGTTAAACTTTCCAACTATCGGAGGTAACTTCTCTCTTTTAAGCGGCACCAGCGCGATCTTTGGAATGAACTTTGAATGTTCTACAGCTTCAGCTGGTCGATAGGCGAGGCGAAAGTCTTGCTCTGCCTCTTCGGTGTACCCTACGTGTTGTCTTGGTTTGTAGTATTCATGGTTCCTTTGTAACCGATTGAAGACTGAAGATCCTTCATCGTCTTGCCAAGTTAGATCATTCGGGTCAGTATCCTCCCACTCATTGTTCATATTGCGCGGCGTGAGCCGGCTATAAACTGGGCCTCTTTGGACGTGTGACGGATAGTCATAATAGCTTTCTGTTTCTCCCCGTGTATCGCGCGTGTCATGCACGCTTAGTCTTCTGGTAGGAGGAGGTCTATTAGTTCTGCCTTGGATGTTTTGTTGTGGGGGTATCTGGCGTGCCCCCTGACTCTGTCCCTGGGGAGTGACCAAGGACGGTTCTGCCGTTAAGACTGCTTCTTGTGCGATCAGAGATTGATACGTCGCGTTAATGGTGGCAATATTCTTGGCGTACCACAAGGCTGGAGTTTCGCCCTCTGGTAGCCCTAATAGCGCCGAAACGTTCTGAGGTGGAGCTGGGTTTGAAGGTCCAGCGCCATTGCTTCCTGGGATTACCGTCTGAGTGATGCGGGTGATGCTCCCGCGCGGTCCCTCAGTGTTGGTTACTTCGATTTCACCAATTTCTTCAATGTGTTGGGGTTGGACGTTTTGATTACCCTCCCCCAATGCTGCATTAGAGTTTGCTCCGAAACCAAAAAACTTAGGAATGATTCCTTGACCAGCCATGATCGAAGGAAGAAAAACCAACGAAAACTCAGAAAAAGAAGATGAAAGTGATTTGTAGAAAACCGGTGGGCGCCAATGAAGAAACATGGAACTAATTATGGGACTAATCAGTTTGGTTTATGTTCCTACCATAGTGGTTAATCTTCTAATGGCTTTCTGAGCTTCGTAATGATCGTCTAAGTCCTGTAAAACAGAACACCGTTACTCGTTAAGAGGGGAATATGGGGGTTTCCCTCTTAACCGGGCTCCGGCGTGAGAATAAGCGACTGCTTTGGGGAGATAATTGAGTATTAAGAGTGAGAGTAGAGGGAATGGAATGCTTAACCTGTGAAGTGAGGTCTCTATTTATAGCCGGAGAGGTGTAAGAGGATATGGGCTGATGGGCCTTGGGCCTAAAGGCGACAACATAGAGGATATGCTCTTTGTCTCACTGGTGTCGACCGTTAGTGGCTTCTAGGAGCTTTCTGGAGTTGGCGCAATGTGATTGGAGCCACGTGTCACTGTTGTCGGCCTGGCCGCCCCTCTGCCATCAGCAGGTAAGTGGAGATCGTGGGGCAGTTGTCTCTGCCCTGTGATTGGTGCCATGTAGGCGTCCTTAAGTACTTTTTGTCTCCTGTATGTCAGACGATCGTGGAGCACGATTGAGCAGGGCCAGAAGGACGCTGATTGGGTCTTTACTTGTACCTTGTGTACTATCTGAAACAGCCTTGCGCTGCTGCCCTGCGCGATTCTTGCTGGACACGTAACTATCTCGCGCAGGGTATGGATGACTGAGTGCTCTTTCAGAATGCTAAGTGTTGTAATTGGAGCTAAATATTGTCCGGCCTCGCACAGGTTAAAATTGAAGGTGCTGTGGCCTGCGCGAGGTTGCTAATGAGAAATTTGTTGAAATAAGGAGTATGGTCCCGCGAGCGACCGTGCTGGAGGTTTGCGCGGCTTTTTTGGGACCATACCCCTTCAGCAGCCCTTGGTGTTGAGAAAAGGCGTTATAAGTCGGTTACAATGGACATAGCAGACATCTACCATTTTTTTCAGCATCAGAGGACCCCTCGCGTCACGCGTAGGTCCCCTAAGGGTCCTTCGCGTTGCGCGACGCCCCCTCAGATTCAAAACCATTTTCAGATTTTGCTGTTTTGGTCCCTGGTCCATATAAAAGTTGTTTCAACATTTCTTTTTGCACTAAGAGCCCTCTAAATTGATTTCCAAGGACCCCAAGACATAACCAATCATTATGAAGCCCTTGTTTAACTTTGTTATCACCCGAAAAGTCATAAACTTCCTCGTTGACGCTTTTAACCCCTCGTATACGAATTTTATCATAACTTCCTCATACGATAACGAAACTTGATGAAATTTTTATCATGTATTCTAGTGAGCATAATTAATCGTTACAATGCTTTGGGTTTGCTAAAAGGTCACTCAGAGGTATACTTTAAACATGTTGACACATTTAACCCCTGTATTTTGAAATCTCTCACTTTCATTCACAATTAGCTTCGTATGATCCATGATTCATTCGTTTAAGGGTATAAACATCATGTAAGGTTATTGTAAAGTATATTTATCCATTGTTGACATTCTGAACCCTTATATTCACATACTTTCCTTGTTTGTCAACTCTAGTCCTTCTAAGGTAATCCTTTACACGTTCAAACTTTATGCCACGTGTCAATACTTTATTGGACATGAATTTTCGAGGTGTTACACAAACGTACGTAAAAACTATTTTACGCCTTCCGTCTTTACGTACGTTTGAAAATTTGATTTACACGTGACGTTTGTAGGAGCTCGGGTCGACAATCAGGGGCGTAAAAAAACATTTTTTATGCACGTTGTCAAAACATTTTTTTTTATTTTTTTTACATAGTGGTGTTCTCATACTCAGTTCGTGTAAATGTTTATGCACGTTTTCAAAAAAAAATTACGCACAATGTCGAATGTTTTTTTTTAAATTGCAGTGTAAAGTCATTAAACGTTAACAAATGAAATAGAAATTCTCAATAAACATATAAGACAAATATAGCTTGCATTATATATTGTACATGTGCACTAATACGGAAATACTACACCACTTAACCCCCCCCCCCCCCCCCACCGACACCCCCAAAAACCTAAACCCCCCTTCCCCCACACCCAAAAATCTAATCCTAAACCTCCAAAAAATCTAACCCTAAAAGCTAAATTAGACTAAAAGGATAAATTTAAGCATGTAATACACATGTATAGTACAGGTTTTTTTTTTGGTTTGTTTTTTATACGTTTTTTTGCTTTTTTAGTTAGTTTTCTAGTTTTATCATATATATGTAGTTTTCTCATGATCCTTTCCCTATATATATAGAAAACCCTAGAAAACCCAACCTCCAGACATTTTTTTTTTAAAAAAAATAACACATGTAATATACATGTTTTTAAGAGTTTTGGGCCAAAAAAATCAAAAAAGCGCCGAATGGATGATTTAAAAAAAAAATCAGCAATTTCTGTCTTTTGTGCCTAACACATGTTAGGCAACCGGACGTTGCTGAAATTTGTTTATTTTTTTTTTAAATCCCTTCGGCGCTTTTTTGTTTTTTTTTTTTTGCCCAAAACACTTTAAAACATGTATATTACATGTGTTATTTTTTTCAAAAAAAAAAAATGTCGGGAGGTTGGGTAAAAATGAGGGGAGATTTGAGTTTCCAGAGTTTTCTAAAAATTTAAGGGTTTTCTGTCTAGTCTTCCCTTATGTATATATATATATATATATATATATAGGGGAAGGTTCAAATGAAAATCACTAGTTAACGCGAAAACTCGAAAACTAACTAAAAAAAGCCTAAAAAACAAACTAATTTTCTCTATTTTTTGTATATAAAAAAAATTTCAATAAAAAAAATGTAGTACGCATGTGTATGCATACTACACATGCGTATTATTACACATGTGCAATACAATTTTTTTTTCTGAAAAAAAGTTTTCTTTAATATAAAAAATCACGATTTTTAATAAAAAAATTATAAAAATATTTTTAATGTTTTTTAGACTTTTTAGTTGGTTTTTAAGTTTTCGCATTAAAAAGAGTTTTCATTTGAACCTTCCTCGTATAAATTCAACCTTCTTTTTAGAAGAAGGTCTAGTGAGCACATTCTATCTATCACTCATCACAACTAGTCACCATTTATGAACCGTACTATTAATCGCTTTTTGTTTTTTAATTAAAATAAAATATGGAAGACAAATAAATAAAAATTGTATTATTCTTAAAAAAATAATACGTCGTAAACCTAAAAAAAATAAACGTTGCAAAAAAAAACTACTCAATTTAAGAACATAAAAAAACAATCTTAAAGTTATCTTAAAAAAACTACTCAACTATATTCTTCAACATACACACACATCACGCTGCAATTTGTATCACAAAAAAGAATCCATCATGTGTGATACACCCCTATGTGGCGGTGCATTACGGTATCACACCCATCACGGTGTGATATCACGTACCACCTTGACCCCTTTATAAAGTCAACGCTTGATATATAGTATATTAAATTAAAACATGAGTACTTTAACATTATCTTTATTATATACTAGTATCTTTCTAATATACGAAGTCAGTGTTGTTATTATTCAAACACGCTTGAATAAGTCTGGACATAATTATTCTTTTCTACGATAGTGTTTTACGTTTCGATATAAATTTAACGAGCAAATACGCTAAAACTCGAGGATGGCTCAATGTTTTTACATCTATTCTAGACACGTTTAATTGATTAATGATACTCGTATTTATTTCTTAAAAGAATTACATATATTTTAGCGTCACTTTACGTTTGCTTTTTAACAGTTTAACACCACGGTCATTACATGGGTTTCTTAATACAACTGTATATCAAAACGAGAAATATACTTTTCACATGCTAAATGTCTTAAATCAAGGGGTATTAAATATATCCAAGATAAAGATTAATATACCCAAAAGTCAAATTTAGTAATGATTTAATAATGATTAACTACTTTATTATATTATTTTATTATAAAGTTAAAAGTAATAATTATGTTTTATTATAAAGTTAAAAGTAATAATTATTTTTTTATCTTATTTTATTTTATAATATTTTTGTTACTTTTTTTTTTCTTCCCAATGATCAAGAGTAGTGGTGATGAGAATAATTTAACTACAATGGTTCAGTGAGTTTTGAATTGTTTCCTAGTAATTAATTGGCTTTGTTCACTCAATTGTTTGATAAGTGTGGTTGTGTTCACTCATTGAATACACGTGGTTCAGTTTTTACATCATTAATCTTCATTTTTTCCCACAGTGATGATGTAGAATTTATTGAACTTTTTATCAAATGTTCACATATAAAAAAATGTATATGCATAGACGGAAAAATAAAGAAAATTGAAAAAAAAAATAAACAAGCAAAAACGAAAAAAAAAGGGAAAAACTAATTAATAAAATCATGAAACGTGAAAAGTGTTAAAAACCAAATTGTTTTTTTTTTCAAGTGACATAAAAACAAAATTGTTAAAAATGGGTAAATATGTAGTTTCTAAAGTTGTAGTTAAAAGTAAAGGTAAAATAAAATTAAAATAATAAAAGTAGTAGAAAAACTATATATATTATTAAAATGTTAAAAGTACTTTACGGTTTGTTTTTTAATTTAATAACACATAATTGTAATCTAATAATAGGATGAGGGTATGAACTGTAATGATATGAAAGATGAGGGTGCATAATTTAAATGTGCATGTGGGACATAGTTGTTAGGGATCAGAAATAGGGTGGCTACATCCAAAGACCAAACATACAATGTCCTTCCACTATTAAATAAATAATAAAAAGGTTGACTTATGGGTGCATTTAACAATACCCTAAATCAAATATAAAACATCTTTCGTTGACTTTGACTATGGTCTAACTTTCTAAGGCGCTTGAATAGCCACCGGTATATAAAAGTTACAAAACCAAGGCGCATATCCAGGATAAAACAAAGCAAAATGAGGCCCGACAGCTCATTCTCTCATAAACCACCAGCCGAGAAAGAAAAGCAACGCAGAGATCGCATGAAGGACCTCTATTCAACATTAGCTACTCTCCTTCATCTTGAACCATATGTACATCTCACTCTATAGTTATACACACACAGATGCACACATCCACTATCATATATACAACTCTCTATCCTTAGGCGTGTAAACGAGCTGAACCAGAACTCAGCTAGTAGCGGGTTATATTTTTAAAACTTGGCTTGATTCAAGCTCTTGGAGCCAATTTCGAGTAGCTCATTAGGCTCTTGGCTCGTTTATAACCAAAAATATCTTTATCGAGTGCACCAACATTCACTTAGTTTATATGTTTTTTAGATTTTTTTTTTTTTTGGATTAATTGATTGTTTTGGGAGTTTGGCTTGGTGTTTATAGGCATTTCTGCAAATTATAGTACATTTAGACTGTAATAGCCCAAGTAAACCGATGGGTTGCCTATCCAGGAACTCACGGTTTTGTTTTTACCTGACGAGTTGTTCGCCTAGGCAAAACGCGCTTTGGTAGAGAAGGTTTCCACCTCTTATACTTATAAGGAAGACTGTGTTATCCTCCTCAACGGACGTGGAAGTTACATAGACATTTCACTACCATGGGTGGCGAAGTCATGCAAGTCCGATGAGGTGGCAAACAAACTCCTTGATGGATCCGTGCAGAGTCACAAGGTTCGTCTCGTTTGCAGTGTGTGTGTGTATAATGTATACATGTGGCGAAGTCAAGCAAGTCTAATGAGGTGGCAAACAAACTTCTTGATGGATCTGTGTAGAGTCACAAGGTTCGCCTCGCTTGCGGTGTGTGCGTATAATGTATATATGTGTGGGCCCTCGTGGGCAAAAGTGAAATTTGCACTAATTTTAACGTGGGCCCTCGTGGGCAAACAAACTTCTTGATGGATCCGTGCAGAGTCACAAGGTTCGCCTCGTTTGCAGTGTGTGTGTATAATGTATACATGTGGCGAAGTCAAGCAAGTCTAATGAGGTGGCAAACAAACTTCTTGATGGATCCGTGCAGAGTCACAAGGTTCGCCTCGCTTGCGGTGTGCGCGTATAATGTATATATGTGTGGGCCCTCGTGGGCAAAAGTGAAATTCGCACTAATTTTAACGTTATTTTACTAATTTCGTGAAAGTAACGTTAAAAGCAACAAACATCTAATCATGCATCATGTGGTGACGTTCATAGCCGAAAGACAAAAGGGTACATGCACTAATCGTCCTTTGTTCCGATTGCTGAGTGTTATGTGCCTTATGTCCAAGGTTTGATGCAAAATTACTATGGAGCCAGGGGTCTCTTCGGAAGTACCTCTCTATTCCTACAAGGTAGGGGTAAGGTTGTTTACATCTTACCCTCTTCATATCATATCTTAGCTTTGCTATTTGTGGGATTTACTTAGTATGATGATGATGAAGTTTGCTTGTCAGACTAATTAACGAACTCAAAATAGCATAGCCCGATTCCCTTGAGGTCGCTAGCTATGGTAGAGAATTGCCTAGATTTACACAATAATTTTCATAAAATGTCCAGAAACACTTGTCGAAAACCCAAACTGCATATGGATGAAAAACCCATGTATTCCATTGTGTATATATGGTTACTATATTTAAATTGACAATTTATGAGTCATGCATGTTATAAGTATACATTAAACGGTCAGTGAACACAATCACACACATGCATAAACACTACCATAAACTACTATCTGAAATGTAACAGGATAGCAAGTCGCTGCCAGAGTTCTTGGATCGAGCGACTTCTTCACTGATACACTTAAAGGAAGGAGTAGAAAGGTTGAAGGTTAGGAAAGAAGAGCTAGAAAAGGAAGTTAGCCATAATAGCGAGCCTAGCAATAGCGAACCGAGGTTAAAGGTGGTTCAAGTGACAGAATCAGCGGATCTGAAATTAGAGGCTAACATGATTTTCATGGTGAGTAACAAGAAAGTGGTGCCATTTGAAGTGTTGAGAGTAATAGAGCAAGGTGGTGCTGAAATTATGAGTTCTAGCGTCAGTACTGTAGGCCCCCATATCTACTGCACCATTCATGCTCAGGTCCATATCTTCTATCACTTTCAAATTCCCTTCAGTTATATGCATATGCCTTATGCATGCAAGATTGCAAAGCTAAGATTCCATAGAGGGAAAAAAACATGTAAACAACTAAACATAATTTTATGCTAAATTCTATAACTGGAACATTCATATATTGGTATCACAATTTAGTAGATACCTCTACTTAATTACTCTTTAATAATCGAAAGCAAGCTTAATTACTTAGAGTATATATATTTTTTTAATTTGTGCAGGCATTTCAAGCTCGATTAGGGTTCGACGCCAAGCTAATAGAATCGCAATTAATGGAACTAATTTACTGGCCAACACGTAGGAGCTATATAATGTAGTTATATTTTATGTTCTAGTTCTTTGATTTTGCAATAAAGTGTGACTTTCGATGGTGTATGATGAAAGTATGCAATCACTCATTTGTTTGTACGTGAATATTGACTATGAGAAGTCATTAGATGTACAAAATATTGGATCGTAATAAATTCATTTGTTTTTGAGATATCAATATGGTTTTTGATGTATACACTTTGTGAGTTCCACCCAATTAAGAAGTACTATACATTCTGTTGGTCCCATTCTATAAACTCAATGTAGAAAGTTGCTTATAAATGACATTCATAGAAAGAGAAAAAACGTGATCAATTTTTTTTTTAATAAATCATGTATGTATTTATTGTTTTCATTTCACACAAACAAAATATCTTAGATTTGGTTATTAAAATGGCGAAAGCTTTTTGTCCACGTGCCTAAGATTGGTACTATTATGCGAAGTGATAAAAACATGTTTTCAATTATTACAATATATTCGTTTCGTCCTAGTGGGTCTTAATTTTACTCAACAATTCAAACCACCACCCCAAGAATTCACACAATCACCATCACAATATATATAGGTTGGGGTTCTATACTGAACACGAATGTATTTGTAAACTAAGTTAACAAATCTTGGCCATTGATTTACACACGTTGATAGCTAGGATTTCATTGTCAAATATTGGCCATTGATCTACACACATGTATGGCGAGAATTAGTTCGCTCAGTTCGCAAACTACACTAGTGTTCACTCTTGAACCTAATCCTCTCTCTCTCTCTCTCTCTCTTTATATATATATATATATATATATAGAGAGAGAGAGAGAGAGAGAGAGGATTAGGTTCAAGAGTGAACACTAGTGTAGTTTGCGAACTGAGCGAATTAATCATGGCCGTACATGTGTCTAGATCAATGGACAGGATTTGATGATGAAATACACTAGTGTATTTTACGACTTGATGATGATATCCTAGCCATCCACGTGTGTAAATCAATGGCCAAGATTTGTTCACTCAGTTCGCAAATACATTAGTGTAATTCATCATTAAATCCTAAAATACACTAGTGTTCTAGAGTGAACACTAATGTATTTGCGAACTGAGTGAACAAATCTTGGCCATTGATTTACACACGTGGATGGCTAGGATTTCATCATCAAATCGTAAAATACACTAGTGTATTTCATCATCAAATCCTTGCCATTGATCTACACACATGTACGACTAGGATTAGTTCGCTCAGTTCGCAAACTACACTGGTGTTCATACTTGAACCTAATCCTATATATATATATATATTCCTATATATATATATATATATATATATATATATATATATATATAGAGTAGGAGTTGGGTGGAAAGTCTATTTTTCCTAGAAAGTCTAAGAAGGAATAAGAATTGGACATGTGTCATTGAGGGATTTTAAGTAGAAGGGTTATCATGTAATTTCATATTTTAATTTTATTTTTGGAATGTATCTTCATTAACTAAAATTCCATGATTTTCGGAATTTTTATTATTTTCAAATTCAAATCTGGAAGTCAATGTGTTCATTAATTAAAATTCCATGTCACATTACATCGCATATTCCATTGTTCAGAAAATTACTGGAATTTATCAGCATGTTCTTGGTGCTGTGTTTTAATAGTTTACAGGGCTAAAGCCATTTTTTTTATAGATCCCACAATATAAAGATGGTAAAACACAGTGTATAAATCTAATTGTTGTTAAAACACAACTGTATGAATTTGAATGCTAAAACACAAGTGTATGAATCTGCTTGCTGTTAAAACACAACTGTATGAATCTGTTTGCTGTTAAAACACAACTGTATGAATCTGGTTGCTGTTAAAACACATCTGTATGAATCTAGATGCTAAAACACAACTGTATGAATCTGAATGCTAAAACACAACTGTATGAATCTGCTTGCTGTTAAAACACATCTGTATGAATCTGCTTGCTGTTAAAACACAACTGTATGAATATGTTTGCTGTTAAAACACAACTGTATGAATCTGCTTGCTGTTAAAACACATCTGTATGAATCTGTTTGTTGTTAAAACACATCTGTATGAATCTGAATGCTAAAACACAACTGTATGAATCTGTTTGCTGTTAAAACACATCTGTATGAATCTGAATGCTAAAACACAACTGTATAAATCTGCTTGCTGTTAAAACACAACTGTATGAATCTGTTTGCTGTTAAAACACATCTGTATGAATCTGAATGCTAAAACACAACTGTATGAATCTGCTTGCTGTTAAAACACATCGACAAGAAAATGGAGATGATAAGAACAATATTTGAATGGTGATGATGAACTCGGAGATGGTGGAGATGGAGAAGTGTTTTAATTTGATCCGGTGCTTGTGACAACCCTCACTAAACCAGGTATCCGTACGACTTAATTAATAATTAATTACTGCTTAATTACTGTGTTTGTTTGAAATTACTGATAAACTGCTACTTGATTTCTGATACATGCATATACCTGCATCATACTTTACTTACCGTCACTACATTATTTACATGCTGAACCTTAGTGACAAACATGATGCACAAAAAGCACAGTAGTACTATAAACGGATAACCTATTGCACATGCTGATGAAGCCAGCATCAGGCAGACACTGCCTCTAAGGCCTGTATGAGCCAGAAATATTTTACTACACTAGTGGTGAGTGTAGGGATACAAGGGTTGTAGAACTGCGTCTCTAGGAATAAGTTACAATGACTGGATGTGCCTAAAACGTGCTCTAAGTACAAAATTCAGCACTTTACATAATAATTCAGCTTTTAGCTAACTAATAAAGTGCCAAAACATGAGAAAAATATTACTAGACACTTTCCAAAGTGTCAGAAATGAGTTGTGTCACTAAAAGGGGTATTAACGACACTTTAAAGCTTTGTTAAGCACTTTAACGGATTACTATCCAACCGAACAACCGGACTATACCCGGAACCTGAAAATATTGTTATTTTCATTATTTATCTTTTTCTGAGCTAGTTAGGGTCCCTGAATACCCTAACACCCATTGTAACGCGTGACACACAACTAACCGGGTTAAGCACTTAACTACCTTACTTAACCTAACTAATAACTAATGATTAGTTGAAATCCAACCAAACTACCCCCCCCCCTTGAAACCGTCCCCATCTAGGGGACATACTTGGTCCTTCATAATAATATTTTAATCTTGATGTTTAATATCCTAAAGACATATGATCCATTGGTTATTAATCTTACATTTGTCTATAAGTAATTAGAGATGGCACTTGAATATTCACATTCCATAAACATCACAAGAACTACTCTCTCTCTTGCTCTACAACTCTCGGCCGAACACCCCACCCCCCATACATCCATTTTCGGTTTTTGATCTTCACATTCCAATCATCTACAAGTGTTACGGGTCACATACGAGGAGTCTTCGAGCAAACGGAAGGCGAAGGACCTCTCTACTTTGCTTTTATCCACGCGTTTTTCGCATAGATTCTTCCCTAGCCTCGAGCTAGTGGTATGTTGCTTAAATCACCTTCTTGAACTATTCTAATGTGGGTAAAACGATATATGACGGTTAAAACTCGATAACTTACAAGATGAAGCATAAAAGTCTACTTAAAACACTAAAATGGTGGTTAAAAACACATAAGTTGTGTAAATGTTGTAGTATTTGATTTGTGTGATTATTTGGACCCGATCTATGTTGTGGTAGCTCGGATCATCATTTAACCCGGTTTAGTCATGATCTTGGATTATGACATAAAGCTTGTTTAAGTATAACAAGGGTTAGAAGATGAAACTCTACCACACAAGAATCATGAACTTGTGTAAAAGTGTTTTAGTTTGTACAATAGTGTTTAAAACTAGTAGATCTACGTATCTACAAGCGGTATTTTCAAAGGACCACGTGTCAAGAGAAAACATACTTTAAAAGATGGATCTTACACTAACAAACATGGTTTTTAGAACACACAAGTGTGTAAACACTTGTGTAACACCAGTTTCGACAAAATAACTATTTTTGAAAAAGATGACGAGAAGTTGTAAAGACGAAACTTCCATAAAAACGAGGTTTTTATAAAATCGGACTGTTTTATATAAAGATCCACTAAAAGTAATGAGATTTACTTCACAGTTTGGATAAATCACAAGTTCATAAAATTTATGCGATTTATATACATATTTTGACTAGTTTGTGATTTGAACATTGTTTTGGTTGAATGAGAAAATTGTTGGTTGAGTTGTAAAAGAAAATGATACGCTTGAAAGCGTGGCCACCTCCAGTTACAGAGGAAACTCTGGCGAAATTTTTCCAAAAGCCTAACACTTAGAAATATTTTCACTATAAGTGTTAGAACTACATTTTGACTTGTTTTCAAAATATAAGTTTCGCCACGACTATATTTACAAAACATCGGAGGTGGGATTTTCACAAAATAAAACGTGATACATAAATATATTTAGTATATATTTTTCACAACATCACTTGTATAAGTGTTTATGATTATTTTGTGAACTACGTAAATATTATTTTTAGAGGAAAAATAATATTACTAAGTATTATTTTGGGAAAATCACATGTATTAAAGTATAATATTTTTGGGAAGAATATTTATATTTTGGAGTTAGGAAATAAAATATATTAAGTGAGACTTAATAGTGTAATCCGAATGTTACGAACACACATGTAATAAATCCCCCATCCTTGGGAAGGAGAATAACTACCAAGTATACAGAATGTAAACACGAAATAGTTGCCTAACTATTTCCCAAAAACTTAAACCATAAAGCTAAGGCACGACCATCCGTCTAATAGAGTTAGCACGTGTAGGTCGTCATACAGCTGATCGATTTGGAGGCATACTTGGTAGAGACGCACCACTATGAGTTCATGTCCCCCTTTTCTCTAACTGTTTTCAGTTTTCTTAACTACGGGGGTGAAATACATGTTACTTTGATTTCAAGTACTATATACATGGTATGGTTAGCGTAAGGAGGTTTACTACTTAGATCATGTGAGTGGGTAGGAGCAATATGAGGCCATTAGTCCTCATAACAGGACCGAGGGACAGGAGCGGTAGATCTATCTGGGTGTAGCGAGCCCAGCCCCAGGCCAAACTAGAAACGGACCTCGGGGTGACTTTGTCCACATACTAATGCCGTGGCGAAATCTGCTAGGTTTGAGTCTCCCTATTTGCACTTCACATATATCAGTGGCCTTGCAAACCATTGGTGATCTCAATTCCCTTATTTGCTACATACCAAGACTATTTTTATACTCACAAAGGTTTACTTACTCACTTACACATGAACTCGCTCAACATTATTGTTGATTTTTCAACTTACATGTATTTCAGGAAATTAAAGGATCTGGCGCGGGATGACACGTTTTCCCACTGCACTAGTTACGAGGTCATCCGGGTTTGGGGAATGTGACTCTTTCCTGGACAAGTCACAGTCCTTAAACTATCTTTATGTTATGTTGTGTTTGTTGAACAATGTTTATGTCGTTAGGATGTGTTTCCGTTAAGACAATGTCGTTGTACTTGGTTTTTAAAACTTAATTAAATGGATGATCTTGCATGGTTTTATTTCATATAGCTTTGTTATGGTTAAGCTATGGTATTAAGAAGTCACACCAAATTAACCACGCTTCCGCAAAGCCAGGGTGTGACAGCTTGGTATCAGAGCTCTGATCATAGCGAACTAGGATTCTTTCTCGAGTCTAGATTATGATCACTAGGGCTCTCACGAAAACATTTTTACTGCATACCACTTAAGTCCAGATCCAAAACTTTTCATAAACAAATTTTGAGCACATTTTATTATTTATAGGCTCAGTCTAGAAAGGCTGAGGCTCGGTCTGACAGGCCGAGGCTCGGTCTGAGAGATCGAGGTAGATGGCTAGTGGGACTAGGTGATGGGTTGGTAAATTTCCAAAGCTTAACGTGTTTAATTTTACCGATTTATGTGAAATTGAGTTTTAGAATACACTACTTTGAGATGGTTTGTATTTTGCAGGCCTTGACATGTTTAAGGTGTATTTTGGAAGCTTAATGGAGCTTGGGAATGAAGTTAGGAAGAACGGGAGCGAAAAACGGAGCTAAACGGCGAAAACCGGACAAAGACTTCTGATACCGGCGTCCCAGACGCCCAGACCAGCGTCCCAGACGCTGGTCCCCAGCGTGAATTTGGGGAAAACTTTAGTTAAAACCCAATTTCGAATACCTAGAGAGGGGGACTCCATTCTGGACTTCCAGAGACGAATTGGAGATATATTTGAAGGTTCCATTTGATCCTTTATCATATTCCATCAAGTTTTGAAGATTAATCATCAACCATGAGTGGCTAATTTCCCCAAGATCATCCCCGGGTGAAAGATTGTGAGTTTCTAGGGTTTGTTTTTCATGTTTTGGTTTGATACAAACATTTGTTAACCATTGATTGAAATTGTATGAATCATTTGTTGGTATTGCTTTGAACTCGAAATTGTTAAGTTTTCTTGCAACATTGACATTGAGAGATGATTGCTACCATTAAGTTGTGATTTGTGCTAGGGTTTGGTTTTTGTTCTTGATTAATAAAGCATACTATTGTCTCATATTGTGATGGTTATCTTGCACCGGTTGCGTATGATAGACGATTGTTGATGTCTAAGATTAGGATTTCATATTAACAAACTCAAGAAATCATTGGTGTTCATAACATAATCAAACCATTCATGTTGGATAGCTCTAGATACTTAATAATCCAAAACCCGGGTGTGATTATTTTCTAAATAGTGTTCACAAATCCATTTTAATTACCGTTTTGATATTCGTCATTCTAAATAACATAATTAAATCATTTTCTACAAACCAATTGGAATCACATTGTTAGTTCACACTTTCAAACACAATTTCAAAGAAAACTAGCAAGCTTCATAATTACTTTGTACATTTTTGTAAATAGTCTAACTAATCGAACAGGTCGTGCAATACTGACCACATGCTCTTCGTGGATACGATACTCGACTTACCCTAGCTACCTAGGTTAATTGGGTTTTTGACTGATCGGGACGACACGGTCACGTCAAAATGGCGCCGCTGCCGGGGAGCTAGTGCGCTTAGTATTTCATTGCTTGTTCGATTTTAGTTTAGTTTTTCTTTCTTGGATATTTGTGATTTTACTTTGGGTGGTCGAGCTTGTTTGTGCAGGTACATGTTTTGCAGGTACCATCTTTCAATATGAATTGGGTAGATGATGATCCGTGTGAGTGTTGCGGAAGCGGAGAGCACTATTTAGAGGATTGCTCTGTTTTCTACGAAAAAGTTCAAGCCAACAAGGAACGGGAAGACTACCTCAGCGGATTGTTTGAATATAGGAGGGCGGATTATGAAGATTTCAATGGTCCATCCTCATATTATCCATACGATAATCCACCACCACCATATTATCAAGAGTACTACTATGAACCCGAATTGCCTCATTTCTTAAGTTACCGGGAGGTGTATGATGATTATTATAATGAATACCCTCAACCGGCATACGAGGAACCTCAAGACTCAATAAGTTCCAAGCTCGATGCCATCATGAATGCCATCACCACTTCAAATCAAGAGATTAAGATGGAATTTGAGGCGAGAGATAAAGCTCATGAAGCCTTGGCAAAGAAAGTGGGTCAACTCGCCGAAGAATTGGCTCAACTTAGACGAGACCGAGAGGTGTTGGCTAGTGGTACAATAGTAGATGGTGAGATGGTGGAAGAGGTTATCGATCTACCCGAGCAAGAAAATGAATGTTTGAACCTAGCGGAAGACATCACACCGCGAGACGAGTCAGATCCGAAAGATGCCCACGTTCATATCCATCCTTCTCCCATACTTATCACTCCAACCAAAAAAGTTGGGGATGCGGGTTCGGGTATAAGGATTCGAAGGGTGGCGTTGCAAGACATTGGCCAATTCGTCAAGAAACGACCCCAAAGTAGCTTAATACGCATGCCACGTAAAATAAAAAGAGAATGGATCCGGCATGCCAACTACCGAGCGTATGTTGGAAACTCGGTAGGCAAATGTGCACTTCGACCACCATGAGAGGTAAATCAGGTATGATTGTTGTAGAGTTTGTACTAGTATTCGTTTATTTTATTTTCATAGTTAAATGAACGTTGTGGGTGTGTTCCCTATATAACCCTCACGAGACCTCTCGTCCTCCCGAGCTATCGGGAGGTTTAAAAGGGCTTGTTGCATAAGCTAAATGCAACCGTGATTCCTACGAAAGTGAGTTAGGTTTTTTGTTATTGTAAATTATTTTCCACATAAATCAAAGTGAAATAACGTATGGCTTGGTAAAATTTTCATAAAAGTGGTAGAACTAGGTAACTAACAAATTTTGATGGTTGTGAGAAGCATGCTTCTACACAAGGGTTAAGATTTGTAGGTACATTGTGTTCATGGGACAACCGCTTTCTTGAAGAGAAGAAGAGCACACGAGGAATGAGCTCAAAAATCAGGTGCATACGTTTCTTTTTACTTTTGATTTTTAGTTAGCAAATAAGTGGATTGTAAATTGTATTTTATTTTCGGGGTGAAATTTTGGGGAGGTTAGCCGTGTCACATCCCGTGTGCATTTCAAAAACTCTAGTTCTTACACATTGAGGACAATGTTCACCTCAAGTGTGGGGATGGGGGAGTAGTAAAAGTTTTCGATTTTGACCTGTTCATTTAAACACTACACATTGAGGACAATGTTTACCTCAAGTGTGGGGATGGGGGAAAATTTTCTAAAATTTTTCAAAAATGTCTTTGTTTAAAGCGATCTAAAAAAGCACAAGTAACTAAGTCAACGAGGGATGGCACAACCCATTTGGTCTATTGTCATGGTCAAGTTCAAATAATTAGCATGACGGGTATTTAGCGGGTGGTTATTTGGGAATAATTCGCCTAAGAAACTAGCACATCATGCATATCACATACCATACCCTTATACGTGAGGTTTTGAGCCACTTTTATATCATAGATTTACATATACATGTTTCTTTGTTTGAGTGGACCATTAGTTATGTATTGTAGAACTTGCGACTTTTGATACGTTTGAGACCATAGACCGAATACAAGCACGAGAATGATTAAGGCTTTAGGTAAACCTTTTCCTTTTACACCATTTGCTTACCTTTACCCAAATAAATCCCCTAGTCGCCCACTTTGAGCCTAATCCTTTCGTTTGACCAACCCGTTTAGCCCATAACCGTTAAACCTTTTCTTTTAAACCCGTGTGATGAAAATTCGATTGTAGGATTATTTCTTTGTATAGTTGTGTTTGCAAAAAAAAAAAAAAAAAAAAAATTCAATCAGAAAATGTTGCGAAAAAAAAAGAAAAGGAAAATTGTTGAGAAAAATACAAAAATATGAAGTTAGTAGTTGTTGAATAAAAGGCTAAAGTTGTTGCCTTGTATTTGATGTTTATAGTTTAGTTTAGAGTAGTCGTTTGTAATAAAAATCGAATTTTTCATCACCTTAGCCATTAAAAATAAAACATCCTATTCCATACCCTTAACCTAGCCCCGTTACAACCCTCCAAAGACCTTTTGACTTGTGCTTAGTATTCGTGTTCGGTGGTGGAGAATGATTGAGTTGCAAGCCTATGCGGGTACGTGTTCTAATCGGTTTGAGTGGTTATTTCAAAAGCGCTAATGCATCAATTATTAGCCAATTTTAAACCGAGTGGAGAGAACATTGTGAGGGATGTGCATGATTTATTGGTTCAAGGGCGGGTTAATCTTGGAGAACCATTTTATATGTGATTATTCACTTTACCGTTAGATATTTTGTAAATTGTAAAAAGTTTGAACCGGGTATGACTTTAGACCTTAACCTTAGTCTCGGGAATGGGACGTGTGTTTCTCGTTCGACCCACGTGAAAGTGAAAAGCAGATTTGCTTGAGGGCAAGCAAATGACAAGTGTGGGGATGTGATGGGTTGGTAAATTTCCAAAGCTTAACGTGTTTAATTTTACCGATTTATGTGAAATTGAGTTTTAGAATACACTACTTTGAGATGGTTTGTATTTTGCAGGCCTTGACATGTTTAAGGTGTATTTTGGAAGCTTAATGGAGCTTGGAAATGAAGTTAGGAAGAACGGGAGCGAAAAACGGAGCTAAACGGCGAAAACCGGACAAAGACTTCTGATACCGGCGTCCCAGACGCCCAGACCAGCGTCCCAGACGCTGGTCCCCAGCGTGAATTTGGGGAAAACTTTAGTTAAAACCCAATTTCGAATACCTAGAGAGGGGGACTCCATTTTGGACTTCCAGAGACGAATTGGAGATATATTTGAAGGTTCCATTTGATCCTTTATCATATTCCATCAAGTTTTGAAGATTAATCATCAACCATGAGTGGCTAATTTCCCCAAGATCATCCCCGGGTGAAAGATTGTGAGTTTCTAGGGTTTGTTTTTCATGTTTTGGTTTGATACAAACATTTGTTAACCATTGATTGAAATTGTATGAATCATTTGTTGGTATTGCTTTGAACTCGAAATTGTTAAGTTTTCTTGCAACATTGACATTGAGAGATGATTGCTACCATTAAGTTGTGATTTGTGCTAGGGTTTGGTTTTTGTTCTTGATTAATAAAGCATACTATTGTCTCATATTGTGATGGTTATCTTGCACCGGTTGCGTATGATAGACGATTGTTGATGTCTAAGATTAGGATTTCATATTAACAAACTCAAGAAATCATTGGTGTTCATAACATAATCAAACCATTCATGTTGGATAGCTCTAGATACTTAATAATCCAAAACCCGGGTGTGATTATTTTCTAAATAGTGTTCACAAATCCATTTTAATTACCGTTTTGATATTCGTCATTCTAAATAACATAATTAAATCATTTTCTACAAACCAATTGGAATCACATTGTTAGTTCACACTTTCAAACACAATTTCAAAGAAAACTAGCAAGCTTCATAATTACTTTGTACATTTTTGTAAATAGTCTAACTAATCGAACAGGTCGTGCAATACTGACCACATGCTCTTCGTGGATACGATACTCGACTTACCCTAGCTACCTAGGTTAATTGGGTTTTTGACTGATCGGGACGACACGGTCACGTCACTAGGAGAATTGGCTAGTGGGACTAGGATAAATTGGCTAGTGGGACTAGGAAGAGCAGTCTGAGAGGCTGGGAGGCTAGTGGGACTAGGAGAACTATTTGATTGCTTACTTGGTAACTTATGTGATTATCTGATTGTATGATTGACTGTTTGTGCATGTTTGTATTTATGTTATAGACACCATGGACACCTCTGGCACTGGTGATTCAGACACCACAGGACCTAGACCTATAGTATCGGACGACCTAGAGTCTTCTGAGCGCGAGGTTCACACATCCGACGTTACGAGCACGGACGAGGATGATTTCCAGCCCTTTGCTTTACCTGATGGTGCTGATGAGCTCGCTGATGGCCCTTTGGCCGGGGACCTACCGTTAGTGGAGATCCCTGCTCCCATACCCTTAGCTGTTTATCCTGCCTGTGATTTGCTTCTCGACGCCGACGATGACGACGACGTCGATCTTTTTGATGACGAGCCTTTGGAGGATGAGGTTCAGGGCGAGGCCCTTCTTGCTGCTGGTGATCTTTTGTTGATCGCAGATGCTCCCGCAGAGGAGTCACCTGCTCACTCTCCAGTCCCAGACTCTTTCGAGTCTGTGGCTTCCGCACCTTCACACACTCAGAGTGCGCAACACTTTTCTCATGGATCAGATCCCGACCAGGCATCCTCTGTTGCCCCTATTCCTAGCTTTGCTTTCGACCATGACGATATGGAGGATTCCGATCCTGACTTTCCCCCAGGATTCGACCCAGATGAGGATATAGAGTTTATACCCATGGATCAGCCTATGGAGGATCCAGTCGACCCAATTGATCCCATCGACCCTGATTTTGATTTTGAGATGGCCTTTGATGAGCCCGAGCAGCCACTAGACCCTGCTCCTGACCCAGTACTTGAGCATGACCCAGTTCATGCTGACGCACCTATTTTTGAGCCTGTCATTGCTGACACATCTATTGATGATCACCCTGTAGATGCTCCATTGTTGGAGGGCGATCATGTCTTTGCTACTGATCATGTTGTTCCCCCACTCATTGCTGATGCACCAGTTGACCCTCTTGTTGTACCTCACCATGATCCTATGCCAGCCCAGTTTGATCGTGCGCTTTTTGAGGCACGGATCGACCCCTGAGACGAGCACGCCCAGTGTGGGTGGATTCCTGCTGATGACGAGGTTCCACCTATTCCTCCTCAGATCCCTGATACCCGTCACATTATAATGCAACTTTAACCTCTATAAATTTCATATCATGAGAAATATGCAAAAAAAAAAAAAAATATTTCAAAACTTTTTGTGGTTCACCTGTTTCACTCGTTTGACTCTAGTCTTCTTATGGAGCTGGGAGATTAAAATCATTCATATCCGAACATAACGGGGCCTCGCGATCAATCCACATCTAAAACACTTGATTTTTTTTACTAAATTTCATCATGTCTATTGAAGACGATTTTATCTCCAAAACGGCAAAGTTGTATGATGTTTCTAATACCATATTAACACCACCCTGGTTGCTGGAACTTGGATCTTGTCACACGGGTCAGGTCTTGACACTCTGGTTCTTTAGTGTCCGAAGGACTGTCCATAATTACCTTCCCTCATGATCAAGATTCTAACTTGTCCAATAATGATCATAATCCTTAAAGTTTCGATCTTTTTAAAAGAATAGGCCCCCTCTTAAAAGAAAATTAAATAGCTTATTGTTTCATATTTGTTTGATTTCTTAAATAAGCAAACCACTCTTTGTTATCGTTGTGTTATATTTTTGCACTTGGGCCCCGAAATTTCATTTCGCTTTTGGTCTTAAAAAAAGTTGGAATGGCCCTGTGAAATCAACAATATATTAAAGAATACGAGAGCCACACCTTCCCATCTTACTACTTTGATTATCATCTTATTTATATAATCTATATGTATAGGTGTATTATGTGGTTCTCCTTGTTCTCAACATTATATGTTGGTGCGGAAATTAACATACTCAACCATGTATATATGCCTATTAGTATATGTATATGCATTATACATTATGTATGCATGCAAAATTTGAAAAACAAAATGCTTATCAATAAAGAATATCATGCTCAATGATTTTAATCTTTTTTTTAAACTTGTGTAGGCTTTTCAAGCGCGATTAGGGTTCGACGCCAAACTAATTGAATCGCGATTGATGGAACTGGTTTATTAGCTCGGACGTTCGGACATGGATTTAGCTATATTTACTTAAAAGTTTGTTTTTTTTCATTTGATAGTGAAGTAGACAGTCATTAATTTGATTGATTTAATGTGATTTTGATTATCAGAAATGTTGTACAAAATTTACTCTACAAGTAGTTTCTGGTATGATTGTGATTATTTTCTACTTTTGTTAAGTATTTATGCGTTTTAATATGTAAGTAATTCGTGAGACATTTGATGGGATTTTTGAGGCAAGTATCCTAAACGAATTTGAACCATTGAAGAAAAATATTGCATATTAAGTTATTTTTGTTGAATCTTGTGTTAGCAATCAGAGCCTAAGCGAATCAAGGTGAGCTCCTGATCGGTTAATTAGGCCAATTTAACGTAAACGATCTTGAGCTTGAACTCAAACTTGAGTTCTTTTAAGCTGCATGTTTAAACTAATCATAAATAGGTTTTACTATTGGCTCTCCTCATTTAATGTTAACTAACTATTTATTTAAGTATATAACTTTCTTGTTATAATCATATATCTTATCTAGTAATTTTGTTTATAGTTATATGCATAATGAATGGATTTATTTATTTATCCTATTGAATAATATTTTATTATGTGTGGTGGTCCATTTGAAAAAAAAAAACTCCTTAAACACCTAGGTTTGAAAAAGAGAGATTTTTGGTTCATGTCACACAAATGATAGAGTTTTAAAAGAATTTCTCCATTAGAAAAAAAGAATTATTTTTTTTAAATTCGTATAACTAATAAAATCATTGAGATGGTCAAAGAATTTAGTCAAACTGAGTGTACTATTATCATGTTCAAGCTTGATTCAAAGTGACTAGTGACCTGTTTTAGTTTGAGATTGTGTAGTATCAGCCACTCATTTACAATAAAAAAAAATATCCTAATAAATTTACCCACTATAATTTATCAACTTTCTTGCCTCACACACATTTATTATTTAATTTGGTTTCTTTTGATTGGTCATCAGCTACCTCTCTCTTTCATCTCTTTGTCTCTCCATCTCTCATGCTCCCCATGCCATGATATGTACCACTCCTTCAACATATATATACTAGTATAGTTCATAAAGTAAAATGCTAAGAGTTTAGTTATTTTTTGCTTTTTTTCATTCAAATTAACTTTTTTTTATTCGAGTCTTTTATCTTTTTGTTTTATTGTCATTTTTATCATTGAGTTTAACAATTTGTTATGACTTTCATGGATGAAAATAACAAGATTTCAAACTTTTTAAATGAAAATTGCACTTCAAAGACAAAAGTGGACACACCTTAGGGATGAAAATGACATTTTACTCTAGTTATGATGTTAATTAATATATTGTAAAAAAAAAAGCAAATTGAATTTTCATAATCCTATCTTTTTTTTTAAGCTGACCAATTATACTCCTACCAGAGAATATTCTTGCCATCAATCCCAACTTTAATACTATTTTTACTGGACCTCCATTAGAAAAATTTAGTTTAGTTGACGTGGACATATGAGTTGGATGATGAAATATGAGTTAGAAATAACTTGCTACTAGTTGTTCATTACCATCTATCCACCACTGCCAGCGGTCGTTCATCACCATCTGACCATCACCACCCTCAGTCGACCACCCCCTCTCTCTCATACATATATATCTACCTCCCATTTTACCATTGAACTAGAGAATTAGGGTTTGCTTATATCTTAAAAAGGGCGGCAGTAATTGTTAGAAATGGGTTAGGGTGTTCATTAAGGGGAGGGTTGCAGAGTGCGAAAATGGAAGTGGGGGTTCGGGTTTCGTTCGATGATGGTTAGATAAAGGGGTTAGGCGTTGAAGATGGTAGTGTTTTTCGTAACAGTGGTGGTGCGGGTTTCTGGTGTTGGAGTGGAGGTGGTGGTGGTGGGTTAACAATGAATGTAATGATTTGGGTGGAGTTGTGGTGAACAATGTTTGCTTATGGTTTTCGGTAAGGTGTTGATGGTGGAGATGGTGGTGCGATAGAAGGAGATGATGGCTAGGTTTAGGGTAGGTGGAGGCGGTGGTTGTGGTGTTAGATGGGGCGGCTGTGGTGGTGGAAGCTGGTAGTCGTGGGGAGAGGTACATGAGGTGGCTGTCTACGATGGTTGGGGAGGCGGATGGTGGTGCTTGTTGTTTGTGGTGGTCTTGTTGGGATTATTAAAAACTATTGGACCTATAAATGAAAAGATGGTATCCAAAAGCCAAGACATGACTCAAAGATCTAGAAATAAACAGTTGATGAAGCAATTCTCTCCGTAAAGATAGTGAATCTTGAACACCTATTCAGAACATCTGTTCAAGAACATGGCAAACATCTGATAAAAACTTGAAACCGCTGTTCAAGAATATACAACATCTGTTGAAAGCTAAAGACGGTTAATGTAACACCCTAGTTATTAATTCGAAGGTTATCGTATAAATATCGATAACAACCATGTAATTAACATTAATTGTCCTTAGAAAATACGAGTAATCTAAAACTTTTACAAAAGTTATCCGAATAGTTTAATGTGAACAACTTCGCCATTTAAAAGTGGCGATATAATCATGTGCGGAAGCTTGTGTTTTGAGCGTGTTCGGTTCCTCTTCGAGCTTGATCTTCATCCGGGCACTCTTGGCAATCACCTATAATCAAAACCAACTTAAAAGTTAGTTTTGATAGTCAAATATGAAGTTCAAACAAGTACAGAGGTTAAAAATGACAAAAATAGCATTTTTCCGAGTTAGGTGGCGTCAACGACTCCACTTTCCGCGTCAACCAGAGGAAACTGGCGTCGACAGGAAAACATGATTTCTAAGCAGCGTCGACGACGCCACATCCCGCGTCGGCGACGCCTAGCCCAAATTGCAGTTTTCTGCAGTTTCCGTTTCGTCGTTCGTACGCACTAAAACGCGCGTAACTTTTGACCCGTTTATCCGTTTAACCTCCCGTTTCTTCCTACGTGCTTGTAATTTGATTCTCCATCATATGGAGTTAAAATCTAACATCCGGTTTAACAAAATTTCAGACTTTTAAGTCTTCGGCTTATCACTCTATTACCAAATTTTGACCCGCTTATGCATTTTATCAAACAAACGTATTGTTTGATTTCTATATCACAAACACTTCTTCAAATTAATATTACCTACCATATTAGGTTCTAATCATGGGTTTATTACACATTTTAAACCCGTTTTCACTCGTATGCTTATTTTGACCCGTTAAGGGTATTTAAGCACTTTAAAGCTTGAAATCGCTTTCATTCCTTTCTAGCATCTTATTCCTACATTTCTTATCAAGTAATATTCAACTACAACTCTTTGTGTGTTGGATTTCAATGTGTATGTCTATATGTTCCGAGTTTTTACCCTTCGGATTGTTATTTTTACGGTAAGACTCAAATAGAGCTATTTGGCTAACGTATTACATCTATCAACATCTACACTTATTCTAAGCTTTTGTTTAATCATAAGACTCGTTTCCAAACAACCTCTAAGGGTTGTTTGTTCGATTTAGCCTACAAGGGCGTTTTGGTCGATTTTGGTCCTTCTTTTACAATGAAGGACTCTCACCAATAATTCGACCAAGATATCACTTTTAACTACAACATAAATATGCGTACCTGGCTCGGGTCAACAAATAGACCCGATTTATATCTCGCTTATATTATCACACAATCTATGGCGGCGCGATTATCCGATTTGCTAATCGCTCCTGTTAACATAAGACTTGACAACCAAATTAATCGATATTGTCAAACGGTGTTATCACCACCATTTGACCCGTTCGGCCTATATGCCCAACGTTGCCTATTAAATCAAAAACATGGTTTTTGACTTCTAATTCATACATACATCTCGTCCCGGATTTCATTACCGAATCCCATTTTCTCTTAATTTCTTTTCTTGCAATTTCAACCCGTTTCGGCTTACGCCAAAGGTTTCCGTTAGGCTTCGGTTTACATTAGTCAATACTTGACCGATTTCCATTTTACCCTTTCTATCATTATTAGGTTATACTACAAGGTGACCTTGACGGAAATTCATAATTTCCTAGTCTTTACATGATTAATTTACCGTTTTGCCCTTTTTGCCATAAACCATGGTTTTTATCATCTTTATATGTTCCGACTCGTATCAATCGCATCGGAAATCCATATTTTCAATATTAGCATTGTTGCATCTATAACGTATAGAATGAACAAGTAATCTACACAATTATGTAAGTTTCACTTACCTTGCATCCGAGCTACGCTTTTCTTCCATGCTTGACTTGTTTGACCCGCTTTCACTCCAAGCTTCCACCTAGCTTGTTACGCGTCAAACTATCATCATCGTTTTCAAGGTGGTTAGTTTAATCATACTCTAATACGATTATTCCACCTTATGCATTTCATATCAAAATTGCTATTTATCGTATTATAGGTCAGTTTGACCTTTTTAATAGTCAAATGCCCATTAGTCTGCTAATTTCATTTTCGAGTTATCAACTAGTTTTAGCACTCTTTAATTACCCGGTAGGCGTTATCTTTAGACCTCCGTTTTAACCAAAGTTCTAATCGCGTTTAACACATTTAGAACTCTTTTTAATCACATTTTGCATAATAGTCGAAACATCACAACTAGGTGTTTTAACTACAAAATTCTAGTTTCGAGCCTTCTTTGAGGCATTTCAACGAACACCTTAAGGGCAGAATTTTACATGTTTATTTATCATGTCTCTAGCTTATCTCTTAGCCCAAATTTCACATAAATCAACCATCTTACAAAGTGGTTAACTTCTATAATTTCTGAATTCACTTCAAAATTGTCAATTTACACTAGATCAACAATCTATTTCCTAGTGTTCATCATATTAACATAAAACCCACTTAGCTTATCAATGGATCATCATGAATCTCATGGTTTTTCCAACAATCTAACATGTTAGTGACTAGGGTTTACTCCTAGACATCATATTACTTCAAGATTCACTCATGCATGATATAATCAAGCTCAATTTCAGTTTCTTACAAATAACCTAGAATTTGAGATGGATCAAAATGTCACAATTTTACATACCTTGTGATCCTTTCAACTAGGTGTTCATGAATACGAGCTTGGATTTCGATTTGGGTTGGATTTACCCCTTCAATTTGCTGATTTTATGGATGTTAGGGTTTGAGCTTGAGAGCTCTTCTTGGCCCTGTGTTTTGTACGACCAGAACACACACAAAGGTGTGTGTTTTGGTGTTTTAGATTTTAATTAATAAAAACCTATTTCTCTCTTTAACCATTTTAGTCCCTCAACTTTTGTTAACTAGTAAGTAGGCTACAACCTACTTATTTTCAACAATACTTTGTTTTGTTAACTAGGTTAAACTTTGCTAGTTTAACTTAGAGAGTTCGGGGTAGTCATAACCCGTTTTATTTTAAGTCCCGTTAGCTCGGGCCTTCTTTATACTTTGTTTTTCCTCAAAAGCTTTTATTCACTTTTTATCTAATATTAGGATTAATTATTTAAATCCTAATATTTACCGGGTAATTTTGCCACTAACGGTATTTTCCCCGTCTTTAGTATTAACGGGGCTTAATTACCAAACCTGTTTTCGGGGTGTTACAAGTCTACCCCCCTTAAAGAGGTTTCGTCCTCGAAACCTTTTCTTACGTAATTCATTGAGTTTAAACTTAATGTATTCGATCCGAGAAATATTTTAAACATTTCTCATTCTTTTTAACCATTCGTTAGTATTACCCGAAAGTGCGGTAACATCTCTTTTGGTTAATAATTGTCTACATATCTCATACGAGATAGTGTAATTTCCAAATAACGTAATCTCGTTCTTTCTACTAGTGTAGTTAACTTAGCGATATCCATCGCTTTCATATATTATCGAATTCCCTTATGAATCCGTTACTTTGACCCGCTTAATGGTCTTTAGTGAAATCTTTCACTTTTAGCAACAATCTCTTTTGTTTCCAAATTCATTTATTCGGTTTAGTTATACCGAATCCATCGCTTACAAGAGACCAAATTTATTTAAATGGCCTTAACCGGTCTCACTAACTAGACTTATTAGTCCAGTTACTTTTTACCACTCGCTTGGTTATAATGTGATCTTACTTCGCATTACATTTCCTAACCGTGATCGTGTCACATCGAGTTTAGTTTGCATCAACCTTTTATTTTCGAAAATAAGACTTTTTGAATATATCGTCTTGCGCCTATCGGTGTCAAGACTTGTATCCTTCATGCTTATTATTTAAATTCCTATCAGAATTTATGTTTGTAAAAACATTATTTCTTGCTAAAACCGAAGTTTTAGTTTTATGCGGGGAATCACAACTAGTTCCCCTTGCTATACACTACTGACCCGTAGATTCTTTCACTTAGCCCCATAGGCCAGTTCTTTAAGTTCTTCACCTTCTTAAGGTGAGATATTAACAACTCGTTTCCTTCTCTTTATGACCCGAGGGTCTTTTTGGTCCGTAGACCTTAACACTGTGTTTAATCCCGTAGGTTATGATGATCCCGTAGATCATCTTTTATTCTTGTCTATATTCAAATGTATATATACACATATAGCTTCAGGCATTTCTTAGTATGTTTGGAATCGTTTATTTTCACCCTTGAACTTCAGTTGACCTTGACTGTAGTCTAAGGTCTCATTTGTTTACTTCCGGACTAATTCTTCCGACTTTATGACTTCTGACGTTATTTACGCGTCAGTTTGTTCTTATGCTTACTGTTATTTGATTTGCATATATTCTTATTTGGTTATATCTCATTACCGGGCTTATTATTCTCTTGCATTGAACGCTACCTTTATCTGGCTAACGTTCATTAGTGCCATTCGGCGTTATATTGTATTCAACTTGTTTGACCTATTAATGTGAAATCCATCACTTATAATAATCAACTTTATTCTTTATTCAACCCATTCGACTTCGAATAGTTGAACATATTTACTCACAATTTCTATTTACGAGATTTTATAGTCATAACTCGTAATCCAAGTCCTTTGATTTCTCAACCCGTGTTCACGTCTCTTGGTTTCTACGCATGTGTTTAATTCTTACCCATTAACCGGGTGTTTTACCGAAGTCGTTATTATTGCAACCCTCCCGGTATGCATTAAGACCTCGCTTCATTTTTATATTCAGACTTTGCCCTTAAGTTTGGTGTTTTACAAAAACGACCCGTTAAGGGACATATTTGCATGTTCCGGGTTCGAGTGTAAGTACACTCCCTCCCGATACTTGTTTAAAACATTTTTCATGCTTGCGTTTTCTGGGTTCGAGTGTAAGTACACTCCCTCCCAATTCTTGTCTAAACCATTTTACATGCTTGTGTTTTCTGGGTTCGAGTGTAAGTACACTCCCTCCCAATTCTTGTCTAAACCATTTTACATGCTTGTGTTTTCTGGGTTCGAGTGTAAGTACACTCCCTCCCAATTCTTGTCTAAAACATTTTACATGCTTGTGTTTTCTGGGTTCGAGTGTAAGTACACTCCCTCCCAATTCTTGTCTAAACCATTTTACATGCTTGTGTTTTCTGGGTTCGAGTGTAAGTACACTCCCTCCCAATTCTTGTCTAAAACATTTTACATGCTTGTGTTTTCTGGGTTCGAGTGTAAGTACACTCCCTCCCAATTCTTGTCTAAACCATTTTACATGCTTGTTTGTCCCTTCACTCGGGCTCATTATCCTAATGTAACCCGCTTCCGTCACTCGGTTGTGGGTTTACATTATTCTCAAATATCTTGCTTATCTGTCTCGTTTGGGTACTTTTTAACTAGTCCCATTCACACCGCCATTACCACATCGGACGTAAACGTGTCCGCCATAAGAAGTTCATGGTATCATATGCCACTACTTACTTGGCCAGAGTAAGTGGTTAACACATGACACACATGACCTTTTTATAGTTTTCACATCGCGCCCTATGTAAGTAACTCCTCAAATTATCTCCATGTTTATGGTTTCATTTGGTAAAACTTTATTTAATTGTTAGTTAACAATTATTAGTTTTAGTCGTTTATCCTTGAACATGTACAATGTCCCTTTTTATAAACATTTATTCACATTCATTGATGTGATCATTACTTTTCTCAATAGGATTTATATTGAGAATACTTACTTGGATGATCACTCTCGTCCAAGTTTCTACATAAACAAGTCTTGTTATTCATTTGTTATTCATCATTGTGAATAACACATTTCCTATTAAATTTCTCTTGGAAATCAGGTTTTCCAAGTTCTATCATATGTGTATGCAACCGTTATTATTTACGTGTTTGTTGCATATAACGACTCGTGCGATTAAATTTAAAAGTGTGCACCTGATAATGCTTGCCCTAACGGGCTTCTCTTGTCATTAGTCTTGTTCGCGACCGTTACGCGATTTTGTCCTCGGTGAGCATGCTCCTCTTGTCATGCTTCGGACCTTTCCATCATCGTATTCACAATTCCTTTGACTCTCGTCGTCTTCAAACGCGAGTGTCCTTCAATTAAGACATTCACAAAAGTTAGTAACGTCAACTTCAATAATCGCCCGTATTATAATACAAGGCTTTTTCTACTATACGCGTCAACGCGCGTATTTTCGTCAACTATATCAATCATTTAATTGGGGTAACGTGTACCACACGATAGCCCTATGTGTTGTTTATAACACTTTAGCCTACTAACTATTAACGTACTTGTACTTACCGGATTTGCGATCAAGCCTCGAACCGAACACTTTACCCTTTAACCTTGGGCTCTGATTACCAACTTGTAACACCCTAGTTATTAATTCGAAGGTTATCGTATAAATATCGATAACAACCATGTAATTAACATTAATTGTCCTTAGAAAATACGAGTAATCTAAAACTTTTACAAAAGTTATCCGAATAGTTTAATGTGAACAACTTCGCCATTTAAAAGTGGCGATATAATCATGTGCGGAAGCTTGTGTTTTGAGCGTGTTCGGTTCCTCTTCGAGCTTGATCTTCATCCGGGCACTCTTGGCAATCACCTATAATCAAAACCAACTTAAAAGTTAGTTTTGATAGTCAAATATGAAGTTCAAACAAGTACAGAGGTTAAAAATGACAAAAATAGCATTTTTCCGAGTTAGGTGGCGTCAACGACTCCACTTTCCGCGTCAACCAGAGGAAACTGGCGTCGACAGGAAAACATGATTTCTAAGCAGCGTCGACGACGCCACATCCCGCGTCGGCGACGCCTAGCCCAAATTGCAGTTTTCTGCAGTTTCCGTTTCGTCGTTCGTACGCACTAAAACGCGCGTAACTTTTGACCCGTTTATCCGTTTAACCTCCCGTTTCTTCCTACGTGCTTGTAATTTGATTCTCCATCATATGGAGTTAAAATCTAACATCCGGTTTAACAAAATTTCAGACTTTTAAGTCTTCGGCTTATCACTCTATTACCAAATTTTGACCCGCTTATGCATTTTATCAAACAAACGTATTGTTTGATTTCTATATCACAAACACTTCTTCAAATTAATATTACCTACCATATTAGGTTCTAATCATGGGTTTATTACACATTTTAAACCCGTTTTCACTCGTATGCTTATTTTGACCCGTTAAGGGTATTTAAGCACTTTAAAGCTTGAAATCGCTTTCATTCCTTTCTAGCATCTTATTCCTACATTTCTTATCAAGTAATATTCAACTACAACTCTTTGTGTGTTGGATTTCAATGTGTATGTCTATATGTTCCGAGTTTTTACCCTTCGGATTGTTATTTTTACGGTAAGACTCAAATAGAGCTATTTGGCTAACGTATTACATCTATCAACATCTACACTTATTCTAAGCTTTTGTTTAATCATAAGACTCGTTTCCAAACAACCTCTAAGGGTTGTTTGTTCGATTTAGCCTACAAGGGCGTTTTGGTCGATTTTGGTCCTTCTTTTACAATGAAGGACTCTCACCAATAATTCGACCAAGATATCACTTTTAACTACAACATAAATATGCGTACCTGGCTCGGGTCAACAAATAGACCCGATTTATATCTCGCTTATATTATCACACAATCTATGGCGGCGCGATTATCCGATTTGCTAATCGCTCCTGTTAACATAAGACTGGACAACCAAATTAATCGATATTGTCAAACGGTGTTATCACCACCATTTGACCCGTTCGGCCTATATGCCCAACGTTGCCTATTAAATCAAAAACATGGTTTTTGACTTCTAATTCATACATACATCTCGTCCCGGATTTCATTACCGAATCCCATTTTCTCTTAATTTCTTTTCTTGCAATTTCAACCCGTTTCGGCTTACGCCAAAGGTTTCCGTTAGGCTTCGGTTTACATTAGTCAATACTTGACCGATTTCCATTTTACCCTTTCTATCATTATTAGGTTATACTACAAGGTGACCTTGACGGAAATTCATAATTTCCTAGTCTTTACATGATTAATTTACCGTTTTGCCCTTTTTGCCATAAACCATGGTTTTTATCATCTTTATATGTTCCGACTCGTATCAATCGCATCGGAAATCCATATTTTCAATATTAGCATTGTTGCATCTATAACGTATAGAATGAACAAGTAATCTACACAATTATGTAAGTTTCACTTACCTTGCATCCGAGCTACGCTTTTCTTCCATGCTTGACTTGTTTGACCCGCTTTCACTCCAAGCTTCCACCTAGCTTGTTACGCGTCAAACTATCATCATCGTTTTCAAGGTGGTTAGTTTAATCATACTCTAATACGATTATTCCACCTTATGCATTTCATATCAAAATTGCTATTTATCGTATTATAGGTCAGTTTGACCTTTTTAATAGTCAAATGCCCATTAGTCTGCTAATTTCATTTTCGAGTTATCAACTAGTTTTAGCACTCTTTAATTACCCGGTAGGCGTTATCTTTAGACCTCCGTTTTAACCAAAGTTCTAATCGCGTTTAACACATTTAGAACTCTTTTTAATCACATTTTGCATAATAGTCGAAACATCACAACTAGGTGTTTTAACTACAAAATTCTAGTTTCGAGCCTTCTTTGAGGCATTTCAACGAACACCTTAAGGGCAGAATTTTACATGTTTATTTATCATGTCTCTAGCTTATCTCTTAGCCCAAATTTCACATAAATCAACCATCTTACAAAGTGGTTAACTTCTATAATTTCTGAATTCACTTCAAAATTGTCAATTTACACTAGATCAACAATCTATTTCCTAGTGTTCATCATATTAACATAAAACCCACTTAGCTTATCAATGGATCATCATGAATCTCATGGTTTTTCCAACAATCTAACATGTTAGTGACTAGGGTTTACTCCTAGACATCATATTACTTCAAGATTCACTCATGCATGACATAATCAAGCTCAATTTCAGTTTCTTACAAATAACCTAGAATTTGAGATGGATCAAAATGTCACAATTTTACATACCTTGTGATCCTTTCAACTAGGTGTTCATGAATACGAGCTTGGATTTCGATTTGGGTTGGATTTACCCCTTCAATTTGCTGATTTTATGGATGTTAGGGTTTGAGCTTGAGAGCTCTTCTTGGCCCTGTGTTTTGTACGACCAGAACACACACAAAGGTGTGTGTTTTGGTGTTTTAGATTTTAATTAATAAAAACCTATTTCTCTCTTTAACCATTTTAGTCCCTCAACTTTTGTTAACTAGTAAGTAGGCTACAACCTACTTATTTTCAACAATACTTTGTTTTGTTAACTAGGTTAAACTTTGCTAGTTTAACTTAGAGAGTTCGGGGTAGTCATAACCCGTTTTATTTTAAGTCCCGTTAGCTCGGGCCTTCTTTATACTTTGTTTTTCCTCAAAAGCTTTTATTCACTTTTTATCTAATATTAGGATTAATTATTTAAATCCTAATATTTACCGGGTAATTTTGCCACTAACGGTATTATCCCCGTCTTTAGTATTAACGGGGCTTAATTACCAAACCTGTTTTCGGGGTGTTTGATCAAACACTCCTTCATTTGCTGAAAAGCCTTCTCTGCTTCAGGGGTCCACCTGAACTCTTATTTCTTCACGCAGTTGCGCAGAGTGCTGATAAAAAGGTATGACTTCGCGGCGTGATTTGACAGAAAACGGTTAAGCGCGGCTAGGCGGCCGGCCAACCTTTGCATCTCTTTGATTGTTCGTGGTGATGGCATTCGTTCTATTGCCTGGACCTTTTCTGGATTCACCTTAAAGCCGCCATTTGTGACTATGAAGCCTAAGAACTTCCCTTCTTCCATACCAAAAGAACACTTGGCTGGATTCAATTTCATATTCACGCTGCGCAATGAGTTAAATGTTTTTTCGATGTCCTTCAACATTTGGTCCTCTTCAGGACTTTTGATCACCAGATCATCGATGTAAACCTCGATATGCTTCCAGATATCTCCAGCGAAGGTCTTATCCATCAGGCGTTGATACGTTGCGCCAGCATTTTTCAGGCCAAAAGGCATCTTTGTGTAGCAGAAGATCCCTAGATCGGTTCGAAAAGTTGTCTTGTCTTCGTCTTCTAGCTTCATTTGAACCTGATGGTACCCTTTATAGCAATCTAAGAAGCATTTCCGTCTATATGGCGCGAGAGAGTCTATCTTTTTGTCGATCTCAGGCAAAGAGTAGCAATCTTTAGGGCATGCCTTGTTGAGATCGGTATAATCAACACACATTCACCATCCTCCACTAGACTTCTCTACCATCACGGGGTTCGCAACCCAACTTTGATAACGGACCTCCCGCAAGATTCCCGCTTTGAGTTGTTCGCATACTTGCTCATTCATTGCCTTGGTTTTGTCTGCCCCTAAATTGCGCCTTCTTTGGACCTTCGGCTCAACAGAGGAGTAGGTGTTTAAACAATGCTCGGTAATGTCGCGCGGGACACCGGTTATGTCGGCCGGGGTCCAGGCGAAGATATCCATATTCTTGAACAGGAGCTGCTTGAGATGCGTTCTGATGTTTGGTGAGATTGCGTGGCCTATCGTCACCGTTTGCTCCGGGTACTTGCAGTTTAACACCCAAATCTCTGGCTCGGTTGTTGAAACCTTTGCCGCTTTTGTTGGGCGCATCTCTTCTGTCGCCATTACTTCTTTCTTGGCATAGATAATCGCCACCCCCGTCTTGGTTGGAAACCCTATCGCTGAGTGTGGCGTGGAAGTTACCATGTTCAGTTCGCCTTGGGTTTCTCTCCCAATCAACACATCATGCCTTGATTTGACAGGCATCACCATGAAGTTTACATTTGTTGTTCTTGAATGTTTCCCGTCAGAGAGCGTGACGGGGAAGCTGATTTGGCCTAGCGGGAAGACCATTTCGTTGCAAAATCCAAACAGTGGATAATCAACTGGCTCAAGTCTCGCTTTATCATCCTCATCAAACTGATTAAAACACTGCTCATAGATGATATCAGCCGTACTCCCTGGGTCGATGAAGACATACTCCGTTTCATAATGGCCGATAATGCCGGTAATGACGACGGGTCGAGTGGCACGAGGGCCACCGCGCACTACCGGGAAACTGACCTGTTGCTCTTGCCATGAGGGTTCGTAAAGGCGCTTACCTTTCTCTTTTGCGCTGTATCTTGGTCCATTGACCATATGGGTTTCTAGGCGTCTGACTTTCTTGTGATTCCCCTCATCATGGCGTTGGAGCTGTCGAGTTTCCTTGCGCACGTTTTTCACCAGGTGGCTTAGCTTCCCGCTTTTTAGCGCTCTCTCAATCTCTTGACGTAAACTGAAGCAATCATCTGTCAGGTGCCCTGTATCTTTGTGGAAGTCGCAGTACAGGTTGGGGTCTTGCCCCTTCTTGTTTGTCATAGGCCTTGGAGCCTTGAAATCATGATTCTCCGTCATCAGCACCTCTTTTGGTGTTTTGATGAGCGGAGTCCAGTGCTTTTCTCGGTTATCATCCCTGACTGCTTTTCGATAGCCGATTCTATCAATTGTGTCGCGCGCATCTTCTCTATAGCGCGGCCTCTCATCATGGCCCCTTGATCTTCTGGATTTCCAATCGTTACTTTTGTACTTATTGTGCTTGTTGTGATCGCGCGAGTTTCCCTTGGAAAATCAGTCTTCAGTATAATAATTCTTGTTTCCGGCGAGTGACTCTTCAGTTTGCTCGACTATTTTCGCGGCTTCCATGAGCTTATCCCATTCTTTGGGCATTCCATCTTTCCCAGTGATAGTTCTGATGAGACTATCGCAGCGAATGGCTTTCTTGAAGTGGCAACGCATGAGTTGTTCACTTACGCCACCGATTTCCAAGCATTCTTTGTTGAAGCGAGTAATGAAATCCTCCAAACCCTCGTTATCTCTGTGCCAGATGTCTTCTACCTCAGCTGTGTCGCGCTGGTATCGTCTCTGTTGACTGAAGTGACTCAAAAACTGTGTTCTGAAATCCACCCATGACTTGATCTTTCCCGGAGGAAGGCTGTCGAACCAGGCGCGAGCAGCCCCTGTAAGCGTTTGAATAAACAGATGGAACTACATGGACATATTCCATCCTCCCATGCAACCCACGCTTGTGAAAACTCTGACGTGATCATCGGGTTCGGTCAATCCGTTAAACTTTCCAACTATCGGAGGTAACTTCTCTCTTTTAAGCGGCACCAGCGCGATCTTTGGAATGAACTTTGAATGTTCTACAGCTTCAGCTGGTCGATAGGCGAGGCGAAAGTCTTGCTCTGCCTCTTCGGTGTACCCTACGTGTTGTCTTGGTTTGTAGTATTCATGGTTCCTTTGTAACCGATTGAAGACTGAAGATCCTTCATCGTCTTGCCAAGTTAGATCATTCGGGTCAGTATCCTCCCACTCATTGTTCATATTGCGCGGCGTGAGCCGGCTATAAACTGGGCCTCTTTGGACGTGTGACGGATAGTCATAATAGCTTTCTGTTTCTCCCCGTGTATCGCGCGTGTCATGCACGCTTAGTCTTCTGGTAGGAGGAGGTCTATTAGTTCTGCCTTGGATGTTTTGTTGTGGGGGTATCTGGCGTGCCCCCTGACTCTGTCCCTGGGGAGTAACCAAGGACGGTTCTGCCGTTAAGACTGCTTCTTGTGCGATCAGAGATTGATACGTCGCGTTAATGGTGGCAATATTCTTGGCGTACCACAAGGCTGGAGTTTCGCCCTCTGGTAGCCCTAATAGCGCCGAAACGTTCTGAGGTGGAGCTGGGTTTGAAGGTCCAGCGCCATTGCTTCCTGGGGTTACCGTCTGAGTGATGCGGGTGATGCTCCCGCGCGGTCCCTCAGTGTTGGTTACTTCGATTTCGCCAATTTCTTCAATGTGTTGGGGTTGGACGTTTTGATTACCCTCCCCCAATGCTGCATTAGAGTTTGCTCCGAAACCAACAAACTCAGGAATGATTCCTTGACCAGCCATGATCGAAGGAAGAAAAACCAACGAAAACTCAGAAAAAGAAGATGAAAGTGATTTGTAGAAAACCGGTGGGCGCCAATGAAGAAACACGGAACTAATTATGGGACTAATCAGTTTGGTTTATGTTCCTACCATAGTGGTTAATCTTCTAATGGCTTTCTGAGCTTCGTAATGATCATCTAAGTCCTGCAAAACAGAACACCGTTACTCGTTAAGAGGGGAATATGGGGGTTTCCCTCTTAACCGGGCTCCGGCGTGAGAATAAGCGACTGCTTTGGGGAGATAATTGAGTATTAAGAGTGAGAGTAGAGTGAATGGAATGTTTAACCTGTGAAGTGAGGTCTCTATTTATAGCCGGAGAGGTGTAAGAGGATATGGGCTGATGGGCCTTGGGCCTAAAGGCGACAACATAGAGGATATGCTCTTTGTTTCACTGGTGTCGACCGTTAGTGGCTTCTAGGAGCTTTCTGGAGTTGGCGCAATGTGATTGGAGCCACGTGTCACTGTTGTCGGCCTGGCCGCCCCTCTGCCATCAGCAGGTAAGTGGAGATCGTGGGGCAGTTGTCTCTGCCCTGTGATTGGTGCCATGTAGGCGTCCTTAAGTACTTTTTGTCTCCTGTATGTCAGACGATCGTAGAGCACGATTGAGCAGGGCCAGAAGGACGCTGATTGGGTCTTTACTTGTACCTTGTGTACTATCTGAAACAGCCTTGCGCTGCTGCCCTGCGCGATTCTTGCTGGACACGTAACTATCTCGCGCAGGGTATGGATGACTGAGTGCTCTTTCAGAATGCTAAGTGTTGTAATTGGAGCTTAATATGTCCGGCCTCGCACAGGTTAAAATTGAAGGTGCTGTGGCCTGCGCGAGGTTGCTAATGAGAAATTTGTTGAAATAAGGAGTATGGTCCCGCGAGCGACCCTGCTGGAGGTTTGCGCGGCTTTTTTGGGACCATACCCCTTCAGCAGCCCTTGGTGTTGAGAAAAGGCGTTATAAGTCGGTTACAATGGACATAGCAGACATCTACCATTTTTTTCAGCATCAGAGGACCCCTCGCGTCACGCGTAGGTCCCCTAAGGGTCCTTCGCGTTGCGCGACGCCCCCTCAGATTCAAAACCATTTTCAGATTTTGCTGTTTTGGTCCCTGGTCCATATAAAAGTTGTTTCAACATTTCTTTTTGCACTAAGAGCCCTCTAAATTGATTTCCAAGGACCCCAAGACATAACCAATCATTATGAAGCCCTTGTTTAACTTTGTTATCACCCGAAAAGTCATAAACTTCCTCGTTGACGCTTTTAACCCCTCGTATACGAATTTTATCATAACTTCCTCATACGATAACGAAACTTGGTGAAATTTTTATCATGTATTCTAGTGAGCATAATTAATCGTTACAATGCTTTGGGTTTGCTAAAAGGTCACTCAGAGGTATACTTTAAACATGTTGACACATTTAACCCCTGTATTTTGAAATCTCTCACTTTCATTCACAATTAGCTTCGTATGATCCATGATTCATTCGTTTAAGGGTATAAACATCATGTAAGGTTATTGTAAAGTATATTTATCCATTGTTGACATTCTGAACCCTTATATTCACATACTTTCCTTGTTTGTCAACTCTAGTCCTTCTAAGGTAATCCTTTACACGTTCAAACTTTATGCCACGTGTCAATACTTTATTGGACATGAATTTTCGAGGTGTTACACAAACGTACGCAAAAACTATTTTACGCCTTCCGTCTTTACGTACGTTTGAAAATTTGATTTACACGTGACGTTTGTAGGAGCTCGGGTCGACAATCAGGGGCGTAAAAAAACATTTTTTATGCACGTTGTCAAAACATTTTTTTTTATTTTTTTTACATAGTGGTGTTCTCATACTCAGTTCGTGTAAATGTTTATGCACGTTTTCAAAAAAAAATTACGCACAATGTCGAATGTTTTTTTTTAAATTGCAGTGTAAAGTCATTAAACGTTAACAAATGAAATAGAAATTCTCAATAAACATATAAGACAAATATAGCTTGCATTTTATAAATAACATTATGCCAAAATTAGGGAAAATAGAGCAAAAAGAAATAGATATCATTTTCGATAATTTTGTACCTTCTAATAAACATATAAGACAAATATAGCTTGTATTTAGTAAATAACATTATGACATAATTAGGGAAAATAGAGCAAAAAGAAATAGATATCATTTTCGATATTTTTGTATTTCTAGATTACGTAATACTTTTGATGTTTGAATTTAAAACCCAAAATATTTTTTCCTAAGATCAAAAATAAGAAGCATAAAAGAGATAAAAGGAGAGATATAACATATAAATGATGATATGATGTGTTTTAGAGATAAGAGAGAGAAGATTTGACGTTGAGAAAAAAAAAGACTAAAATACCATTTTGATTTAAATTGATTATATGTGATGTATTAAAATTCTATTGGATATGAGGAGTTCTTATTGTTCTCGCAACTAGTAGTGGTTCCTTCTTGAATCAAATCCTATACACACACACACACACAGATATGTATGTGTGTATATATATATATATATATATATATATATATATATATATATATAGGGTAGGGTTCATGCGAGAACCACCTTTATTGCGAGAACCGCGAGAACCAATTTAAACATAAAAAAATCTAAAAAACACACAATTTTTTTAATATTTTTTTTTTAAAATCGCTATGTTTCGTTAAAAAAAGTTTTTTTTTTCGAGTAACAATTATGGATGCACATGTGCATATGTATCATTTATTGAACAAATTCGTAATATATTACTAGTAGTAGACAAATGAACTTTCATTTACGTTACCATATGTAATACACTACTTTTTACATTACCAATATTAAAATGCACATGTGCATCATTATGTATAACCATGATATAATGTGTTTTGGCACAAAAATATTGTGATTCTAAATGATGAAGTAGGCCCATATACATGTTTTTTAGTTAGTTATATCTAGTGGTTGATGGTTTAATTATATTTGTCACTTGATGATCTAATATGTTGTTTAGATGGTATAAAGGGTGTTGATGTACATGTAATAAAAAGAAATATTGGTAATGATATTGTATTATGGATGGTAGAAGTTAATGGTATTGTATAACGGATGGTAGGAGGTAATGATATTGTATTATGGGTGATATGATAGATAAAAGGGAAAGTGTATTCAAAGTGGTGTACCAAAACACGTTATAACATGTTTATACATAAAGATGCACATGTGCATATTTAATGTTGTTAATGTTATAACAAGTTCATACATATAGATGCACATATGCATTTATAATATTGTTAATATAAAAAGTAGTGTATTATGAATGTTAATGTAAATGAAAGTGCAATTGTCTGATATTATTAATGTATTACGGAATTTGTCAAAGAAATAATACATATGCACATGTGCATGAATAATTGTTACCCGAAATTTTTTTTGTGACGAAATATAGTGATTTTTTAAAAAATATTAAAAAAAGAATTTGAGCGTTTTTTTTTTTTGTATTTTTTGGTTGTGTTTACACTGGTTCTCGTAGTTCTCGTAATAAAGGGTGGTTCCTAACGGATATATATATATATATATAGGGGATGAATCATGTGAAAACTAGATTAAATGAGAAAACCAAAAAAACTAACTAAAAAAAGTCTAAAAAGCATACCAATTTTTTTTTACATTTTTTTATATAAAAATATCGCTATTTTTTATGTATGAAAAAAATTTTCGAAAAAAAAAAAATGTATTGTACATGTGCACTAATACGGAAATACTACACCACTTAACCCCCCCCCCCCCCACCGACACCCCCAAAAACCTAAACCCCCTTCACCCACACCCAAAAATCTAATCCTAAACCTCCAAAAAATCTAACGCTAAAAGCTAAACTAGACTAAAAGGATAAATTTAAGCATGTAATACACATGTATAGTACAAGTTTTTTTTTTGGTTTGTTTTTTATACGTTTTTTTGCTTTTTTAGTTAGTTTTCTAGTTTTATCATATATAGTTTTCTCATGATCCTTTCCCTATATATATATATATAGGGCAAGACTATATAGAAAACCCTATATATATAGAAAACCCTAGAAAACCCAACCTTCAGACATTTTTTTTTTGAAAAAAATAACACATGTAATATACATGTTTTTAAGAGTTTTGGGCCAAAAAAATCAAAAAAGCGCCGAATGGATGATTTAAAAAAAAAAATTTCAGCAACTTCTGTCTTTTGTGCCTAACACATGTTAGGCAACCGGACGTTGCTGAAATTTGTTTATTTTTTTTTTTAAAATCCCTTCGGCGCTTTTTTGTTTTTTTTTTTTGCCCAAAACACTTTAAAACATGTATATTACATGTGTTATTTTTTTCAAAAAAAAAAAATGTCGGGAGGTTGGGTAAAAATGAGGGGAGATTTGAGTTTCCAGAGTTTTCTAAAAATTTAAGGGTTTTCTGTCTAGCCTTCCCTTATGTATATATATATATATATATATATATATAGAGAGAGAGAGAGAGAGAGAGAGAGAGAGAGAGCCGCTAGAATGAGAACCACCACGAGTTATGAGAACCACGAGAACCGCGCCCCGCGGGTGGCCGTCGGCGACGAAATTTTTTTTACACCTAGATCCGTATATTTTAGTGGGGGGTTTAAATTTTTGGTTCAAACGGCGCGCCCGAGGGGGTAGTTTTTTACGCCCAAAGTTTGGTAAAAAAAAAAGAAAAATTAAAAAAATTAAAAAAACCCAAACTTTGGGCGTAAAAAACTACCCCCTCGGGCGCGCCGTTTGAACCGAAAATTTAAACCCCCCACTAAAATATACGGATCTAGGTGTAAAAAAAATTTCGTCGCCGACGTCCACCCGCGGGGCGCGGTTCTCGTGGTTCTCATAACTCGTGGTGGTTCTCATTCTAGCGATCCCCTATATATATATATATATGGGAAGGTTCAAATGAAAATCAATAGTTAACGCGAAAACTCGAAAACTAACTAAAAAAAGCCTAAAAAACATACTAATTTTCTCTATTTTTTGTATATAAAAAAAAATTCAATAAAAAAAAATGTAGTACGCATGTGTATGCATACTACACATGCGTATTATTACACATGTGCAATACAATTTTTTTTCTGAAAAAAAGTTTTCTTTAATATAAAAAATCACTTTTAATAAAAAAATTACAAAAATATTTTTAATGTTTTTTAGACTTTTTAGTTGGTTTTTGAGTTTTCGCATTAAAAAGAGTTTTCATTTGAACCTTCCTCGTATAAATTCAACCTTCTTTTTAGAAGAAGGTCTAGTGAGCACATTCTATCTATCACTCATCACAACTAGTCACCATTTATGAACCGTACTATTAATCGCTTTTTGTTTTTTAATTAAAATAAAATATGGAAGACAAATAAATAAAAATTGTATTATTCTTAAAAAAATTAAAAAAATAATACGTCGTAAACCTAAAAAAAATAAACGTTGCAAAAAAAAAACTACTCAATTTAAGAACATAAAAAAACAATCTTAAAGTTATCTTAAAAAAACTACTCAACTATATTCTTCAACATACACACACATCACACTGCAATTTGTATCACAAAAAAGAATCCATCATGTGTGATACGCCCCTATGTGGCGGTGCATTACGGTATCACACCCCATCACGGTGTGATATCACGTACCACCTTGACCCCTTTATAAAGTCAACGCTTGAGATATAGTATATTAAATTAAAACATGAGTACTTTAACATTATCTTTATTATATACTAGTATCTTTCTAATATACGAAGTCAGTGTAAACACGCTTGAATAAGTCTGGACATAATTATTCTTTTCTACGATAGTGTTTTACGTTTCGATATAAATTTAACGAGCAAATACGCTAAAACTCGAGGATGGCTCAATGTTTTTACATCTATTCTAGACACGTTTAATTGATTAATGATACTCGTATTTATTTCTTAAAAGAATTACATATATTTTAGCGTCACTTTACGTTTGCTTTTTAACAGTTTAACACCACGGTCATTACATGGGTTTCTTAATACAACTGTATATCAAAACGAGAAATATACTTTTCACATGCTAAATGTCTTAAATCAAGGGGTATTAAATATATCCAAGATAAAGATTAATATACCCAAAAGTCAAATTTAGTAATGATTTAGTAATGATTAACTACTTTATTATATTATTTTATTATAAAGTTAAAAGTAATAATTATGTTTTATTATAAAGTTAAAAGTAATAATTATTTTTTTATCTTATTTTATTTTATAATATTTTTGTTACTTTTTTTTTCTTCCCAATGATCAAGAGTAGTGGTGATGAGAATAATTTAACTACAATGGTTCAGTGAGTTTCGAATTGTTTCCTAGTAATTAATTGGCTTTGTTCACTCAATTGTTTGATAAGTGTGGTTGTGTTCACTCATTGAATACACGTGGTTCAGTTTTTACATCATTAATCTTCATTTTTTCCCACAGTGATGATGTAGAATTTATTGAACTTTTTATCAAATGTTCACATATAAAAAAATGTATATGCATAGACGGAAAAATAAAGAAAATTGAAAAAAAAAATAAACAAGCAAAAACGAAAAAAAAAGGGAAAAACTAATTAATAAAATCATGAAACGTGAAAAGTGTTAAAAACCAAATTGTTTTTTTTTCAAGTGACATAAAAACAAAATTGTTAAAAATGGGTAAATATGTAGTTTCTAAAGTTGTAGTTAAAAGTAAAGGTAAAATAAAATTAAAATAATAAAAGTAGTAGAAAAACTATATATATTATTAAAATGTTAAAAGTACTTTACGGTTTGTTTTTTAATTTAACTAGTTAAATTTCTGCCCGCGCGTTGCGGCGGGGACCCAATGACTGCAAAACGCGTGTCAGTAACGGCAAGCAGATACCGAATATCAAAACATAAATAAAAATGTCGTGAAAAGGATAATCAATCCATCCTAAGAAAAGCGATTTTAAATAACCTAATATATAATAATAGGACCCACACGTCCTACACATTGGCAATTCGGTTATTTTCAGTTCATTTATTACGGTGCTAACACGTTAAAATATGGATGAGCTCGGTACCTGTAACGGCACCGAAAGTACCGATCCGGAAAATCATCGAAATTAGGTACCGGCACCGAAAATGCTCGGTACAATACGGTATGGTATTTGAAGGTAAAAATCAATAAATATAGGTATGGTGCTAGACCGGTGTCGAACCAAAAGTAACGATTCTGAAAACGCCAAAAGGTGGGTACCAAATTGGTACCGAAAATGATTTGGTATAGTAAATTTGGTACCGATACGATACCGGTTTGATTACAGGATTTGATACGATTTTCTCATCAATAATCTAAATATCCAAGTTAATTTTACATGCTACAATTCATTCATTACGTAAAAAGACAAAAAATAAAGCAAAATAAGTTGTTTTGTATATAAAACCTCATTCAAATGAAATACAGTTTAGTTACTGTGTGTATGAAAAGTAATCTAAACTGTGCAATTACTTGCATTGCTACAGGGTTTGATGAGCTCGGTACCAACCGGTACCGAAAATACCGTTACCAAAATCCTCAAAAATGGGTACCGGTACCGAATATACCTGGTACAGTACGACTTGATACGATCGGTACTGGTACGACACCGGTATTTGAGGGTAAAACCCGATGAATACCGGTGCCGAACGGATACCGAAAATACACTTAGTTTGATAAATTTGATACCGATACCGGTACCCAATACTATTTATTTATTTCTATTTTTATTAGTTTTAGTTCAAGATTCTTTTTAATATTTTTTTATTCTTACTGTTCAATCATTTGAGTTTTTAATATATAGGGTAATAACACATAATTGTAATCTAATAATAGGATGAGGGTATGAACTGTAATGATATGAAAGATGAGGGTGCATAATTTAAATGTGCATGTGGGACATAGTTGTTAGGGATCAGAAATAGGGTGGCTACATCCAAAGACCAAACATACAATGTCCTTCCACTATTAAATAAATAATAAAAAGGTTGACTTATGGGTGCATTTAACAATACCCTAAATCAAATATAAAACATCTTTCGTTGACTTTGACTATGGTCTAACTTTCTAAGGCGCTTGAATAGCCACCGGTATATAAAAGTTACAAAACCAAGGCGCATATCCAGGATAAAACAAAGCAAAATGAGGCCCGACAGCTCATTCTCTCATAAACCACCAGCCGAGAAAGAAAAGCAACGCAGAGATCGCATGAAGGACCTCTATTCAACATTAGCTACTCTCCTTCATCTTGAACCATATGTACATCTCACTCTATAGTTATACACACACAGATGCACACATCCACTATCATATATACAACTCTCTATCCTTAGGCGTGTAAACGAGCTGAACCAGAACTCAGCTAGTAGCGGGTTATATTTTTAAAACTTGGCTTGATTCAAGCTCTTGGAGCCAATTTCGAGTAGCTCATTAGGCTCTTGGCTCGTTTATAACCAAAAATATCTTTATCGAGTGCACCAACATTCACTTAGTTTATATGTTTTTTAGATTTTTTTTTTTTTGGATTAATTGATTGTTTTGGGAGTTTGGCTTGGTGTTTATAGGCATTTCTGCAAATTATAGTACATTTAGACTGTAATAGCCCAAGTAAACCGATGGGTTGCCTATCCAGGAACTCACGGTTTTGTTTTTACCTGACGAGTTGTTCGCCTAGGCAAAACGCGCTTTGGTAGAGAAGGTTTCCACCTCTTATACTTATAAGGAAGACTGTGTTATCCTCCTCAACGGACGTGGAAGTTACATAGACATTTCACTACCATGGGTGGCGAAGTCATGCAAGTCCGATGAGGTGGCAAACAAACTCCTTGATGGATCCGTGCAGAGTCACAAGGTTCGTCTCGTTTGCAGTGTGTGTGTGTATAATGTATACATGTGGCGAAGTCAAGCAAGTCTAATGAGGTGGCAAACAAACTTCTTGATGGATCTGTGTAGAGTCACAAGGTTCGCCTCGCTTGCGGTGTGCGCGTATAATGTATATATGTGTGGGCCCTCGTGGGCAAAAGTGAAATTTGCACTAATTTTAACGTGGGCCCTCGTGGGCAAACAAACTTCTTGATGGATCCGTGCAGAGTCACAAGGTTCGCCTCGTTTGCAGTGTGTGTGTATAATGTATACATGTGGCGAAGTCAAGCAAGTCTAATGAGGTGGCAAACAAACTTCTTGATGGATCCGTGCAGAGTCACAAGGTTCGCCTCGCTTGCGGTGTGCGCGTATAATGTATATATGTGTGGGCCCTCGTGGGCAAAATTGAAATTCGCACTAATTTTAACGTTATTTTACTAATTTCGTGAAAGTAACGTTAAAAGCAACAAACATCTAATCATGCATCATGTGGTGACGTTCATAGCCGAAAGACAAAAGGGTACATGCACTAATCGTCCTTTGTTCCGATTGCTGAGTGTTATATGCCTTATGTCCAAGGTTTGATGCAAAATTACTATGGAGCCAGGGGTCTCTTCGGAAGTACCTCTCTATTCCTACAAGGTAGGGGTAAGGTTGTTTACATCTTACCCTCTTCATATCATATCTTAGCTTTGCTATTTGTGGGATTTACTTAGTATGATGATGATGAAGTTTGCTTGTCAGACTAATTAACGAACTCAAAATAGCATAGCCCGATTCCCTTGAGGTCGCTAGCTATGGTAGAGAATTGCCTAGATTTACACAATAATTTTCATAAAATGTCCAGAAACACTTGTCGAAAACCCAAACTGCATATGGATGAAAAACCCATGTGTTCCATTGTGTATATATGGTTACTATATTTAAATTGACAATTTATGAGTCATGCATGTTATAAGTATACATTAAACGGTCAGTGAACACAATCACACACATGCATAAACACTACCATAAACTACTATCTGAAATGTAACAGGATAGCAAGTCGCTGCCAGAGTTCTTGGATCGAGCGACTTCTTCACTGATACACTTAAAGGAAGGAGTAGAAAGGTTGAAGGTTAGGAAAGAAGAGCTAGAAAAGGAAGTTAGCCATAATAGCGAGCCTAGCAATAGCGAACCGAGGTTAAAGGTGGTTCAAGTGACAGAATCAGCGGATCTGAAATTAGAGGCTAACATGATTTTCATGGTGAGTAACAAGAAAGTGGTGCCATTTGAAGTGTTGAGAGTAATAGAGCAAGGTGGTGCTGAAATTATGAGTTCTAGCGTCAGTACTGTAGGCCCCCATATCTACTGCACCATTCATGCTCAGGTCCATATCTTCTATCACTTTCAAATTCCCTTCAGTTATATGCATATGCCTTATGCATGCAAGATTGCAAAGCTAAGATTCCATAGAGGGAAAAAAACATGTAAACAACTAAACATAATTTTATGCTAAATTCTATAACTGGAACATTCATATATTGGTATCACAATTTAGTAGATACCTCTACTTAATTACTCTTTAATAATCGAAAGCAAGCTTAATTACTTAGAGTATATATATTTTTTTAATTTGTGCAGGCATTTCAAGCTCGATTAGGGTTCGACGCCAAGCTAATAGAATCGCAATTAATGGAACTAATTTACTAGCCAACACGTAGGAGCTATATAATGTAGTTATATTTTATGTTCTAGTTCTTTGATTTTGCAATAAAGTGTGACTTTCGATGGTGTATGATGAAAGTATGCAATCACTCATTTGTTTGTACGTGAATATTGACTATGAGAAGTCATTAGATGTACAAAATATTGGATCGTAATAAATTCATTTGTTTTTGAGATATCAATATGGTTTTTGATGTATACACTTTGTGAGTTCCACCCAATTAAGAAGTACTATACATTCTGTTGGTCCCATTCTATAAACTCAATGTAGAAAGTTGCTTATAAATGACATTCATAGAAAGAGAAAAAACGTGATCAATTTTTTTTTTAATAAATCATGTATGTATTTATTGTTTTCATTTCACACAAACAAAATATCTTAGATTTGGTTATTAAAATGGCGAAAGCTTTTTGTCCACGTGCCTAAGATTGGTACTATTATGCGAAGTGATAAAAACATGTTTTCAATTATTACAATATATTCGTTTCGTCCTAGTGGGTCTTAATTTTACTCAACAATTCAAACCACCACCCCAAGAATTCACACCATCACCATCACAATATATATAGGTTGGGGTTCTAGACTGAACACGAATGTATTTGTAAACTAAGTTAACAAATCTTGGCCATTGATTTACACACGTTGATAGCTAGGATTTCATTGTCAAATATTGGCCATTGATCTACACACATGTATGGCGAGAATTAGTTCGCTCAGTTCGCAAACTACACTAGTGTTCACTCTTGAACCTAATCCTCTCTCTCTCTCTCTCTCTTTATATATATATATATATATATATATATAGAGAGAGAGAGAGAGAGAGAGGATTAGGTTCAAGAGTGAACACTAGTGTAGTTTGCGAACTGAGCGAATTAATCATGGCCGTACATGTGTCTAGATCAATGGACAGGATTTGATGATGAAATACACTAGTGTATTTTACGACTTGATGATGATATCCTAGCCATCCACGTGTGTAAATCAATGGCCAAGATTTGTTCACTCAGTTCGCAAATACATTAGTGTAATTCATCATTAAATCCTAAAATACACTAGTGTTCTAGAGTGAACACTAATGTATTTGCGAACTGAGTGAACAAATCTTGGCCATTGATTTACACACGTGGATGGCTAGGATTTCATCATCAAATCGTAAAATACACTAGTGTATTTCATCATCAAATCCTTGCCATTGATCTACACACATGTACGACTAGGATTAGTTCGCTCAGTTCGCAAACTACACTGGTGTTCATACTTGAACCTAATCCTATATATATCTATATATATTCCTATATATATATATATATATATAGAGTAGGAGTTGGGTGGAAAGTCTATTTTTCCTAGAAAGTCTAAGAAGGAATAAGAATTGGACATGTGTCATTGAGGGATTTTAAGTAGAAGGGTTATCATGTAATTTCATATTTTAATTTTATTTTTGGAATGTATCTTCATTAACTAAATTTCCATGATTTTCGGAATTTTTATTATTTTCAAATTCAAATCTGGAAGTCAATGTGTTCATTAATTAAAATTCCATGTCACATTACATCGCATATTCCATTGTTCAGAAAATTACTGGAATTTATCAGCATGTTCTTGGTGCTGTGTTTTAACAGTTTACAGGGCTAAAGTCATTTTTTTTATAGATCCCACAATATAAAGATGGTAAAACACAGTGTATAAATCTAATTGCTGTTAAAACACAACTGTATGAATTTGAATGCTAAAACACAAGTGTATGAATCTGCTTGCTGTTAAAACACAACTGTATGAATCTGTTTGCTGTTAAAACACAACTGTATGAATCTGGTTGCTGTTAAAACACATCTGTATGAATCTAGATGCTAAAACACAACTGTATGAATCTGAATGCTAAAACACAACTGTATGAATCTGCTTGCTGTTAAAACACATCTGTATGAATCTGCTTGCTGTTAAAACACAACTGTATGAATATGTTTGCTGTTAAAACACAACTGTATGAATCTGCTTGCTGTTAAAACTGTAACGCCCTAAAATGTTTAAACCCAAAATTTGCAGCGGAAAACACATAATTAAAATTTCTTTAATGATATGCTTTCTTAACTTAAATACATTAATCCCAATCTAAAATTTGATTAACTACTAACACACATATATCCAATTAAGTGACCACATACACACCCACGTACAATCCATATCTTGACTCGATCTTCAACCGCGTGCAATTCTTGATGAAACCTCCATAACCCTTTACAACCTGCAGTCATCACATTCAACCTCATCATTAGTAACCGGTAACATAATACAAAAAAAAACATTAACACATGCATAATAAAGCGTCCACATATCATGCGTTCTCTTATACTAGCTCCTTCATCCATCCGTTCGACCACTCGCATCGAATTGCAGAGTCAACCTTTACTTCCATTGTTAGCCTGCCTATGCTTCACATTAATTCTCAATAGAAAACGATTAGTATCATTAGCGGCTTTTCATATGAACATGACCTCGAACATACATAACTCATCTTTATGCATAATCCATTATGTACATTCCCTTTATTACCCAAACTTAATCAATTCTCTTAATTAACCACTTCCGACCCATTTCCACTAAAACTTAACTTAGTAATAACAACGATTCATATCTTCTTACGTTACCTTCAATAGTTACCATATATCATAAATACATTAACAAACAAAAGGGTAAGTTCGGAGTTCGCTTACATTATTTGACCCGTTATGAACAAGTCAATATATAAACATTATGTGAATCATTCCACTAATCATTTCAACCCATTTAGACGGGTTGGTTCATATTCGCTACAACATCAATTTTTAAAACCTTCTTCAAGTATAATTTCTTGCATCTAATCAATTTTAATCTCCGACGGAAAATTTTAGGAATTCATATTATCATTAATATCATTCATAAACCTACTTGGTAGATTAAACGAAGTTCATAAGAACTTACCGGAGTCGTGCGCTCCTAATGCTTTCGCTTGACTTGATTATCCTCCTTTCTTCGACCCTAAAGGGTGTATCACATTTGCATTTAGTTTTCACATTATACATCATTTACACGCATTCACATCATTCACTCTAACGCTCATTACTCATATCCATATTCCACGCCATTATTAGATCTTTTAAATCTAAAGTTCTTCATATTCATACATAATCAATTCAGCTCAAGCATTTCATCGAACACCTTATGTGCATACTACTTATCTAGCGAAATGTACAAGCCTATTAAGCACATCTCTACAAAATCTTTTCTAAAGTCATGGCAAAACATCACCAACACATGAATTCTTCAAATATTCAGATTATTATGACATCATTATGCATATATTAACCTTACTCATCAAACTATATCAAGAATTAACACATACATCATCATCACTAATCATATCCTCACAATTTCAAATGGGTTTCTTATCAAACCATCAATATAGTCAAAATCAAGCACATTACGACTTCCTTATGTTGAAATTAACTAACATTCATGCTTAATTTCGCAATACATCCATGGATTACACATAACCCATATCATTAAACATCACTAAAGCATAAAATTCAACTTACTTGATGTTGAGCACACTTAGAGGATCATAAATCTGGATACATGCATCAATTTACACTTCAATTTCTCTTCTAATTTGATGGATTTGTAGTAATTAGGGTTTTGTTCTTCTTGCTTCACCTAATGTCGAACACACACACATACGTCTGATGTATGTGTTGTGTTTAGATATTTTAACTTTCATTATTCCACTTTCAACTTATGCACATTTGGTCCCTCAAGTATTAAGTCTTAAATATATATGGTTAAGTATCCATTAGCATACTTTAATGTCTTAACATAATTTCCTAGTTGATATTTATTTACGGGTTCACTTTTACCCCTAACGGTATTTTTACCCGTTCCTTTATATTAACCGGGTTTAAATTACCAAACCCATTTTGGGGTGTTACAAGTCTACCCCCCTTAAAAGAGGTTTTGTCCCCGAAACCTTGCTTACTTCCTCGGGACCATAATCCTTTACTTACCGGTCCTTCTATGTAACACAATTCTGAAATATATTCACATATCTTTAGATTCCGAATTCTTGCCACATGTTAGTTCCTTAGTGTTGACCATTACTACTTGGTTATTCATGCATTTCTTTCACAATACACACCATGGCAAGAATTTACTCATACCTTATAAAAGGTCTCATTCATGAACAAATATAACTATACGCCCTATCTTTACTTTCTTAAATAAAGTATAATACTCATATACTTACATTTACACGTATGCTCATACATACATATATACCTTCATGAATACATTCACACATGCATACATACATACATAAATACATACAAGCTTTATTCCCTTGTGCACATTCAATCCCCTTAAACACATACGTACATACGTTCATATATGTACACTCACACATCTAATTACATACACCCGAAAACATATTTGCAGCAATAACCATCTATACGTACATGTTTACATGCTTACTTATCGTTATATAATGCGCACACTTATACGTACCTTCATACATTTATTACTATTCATACCATCCCTATCTCTCTACATACATACATACGTTCATATGTATCTTCGTACCTTCATACATTCCTACTTGTATACATACATACATTCCTACATCTCTTCATACATGCATACATTCATAGATACCTTTATACCTTAATACATTCATACATGTATATACATAATTACATACATTCCTACACCTCTACGTACATGCGTACATTCATACATACCCTTCATACCTTCATAAAAACCCCAATTTGTATTAGCATTATACGGTACATGGGTCAAATAACATAATTTGTAAGACCTAAGCTTACATAATTGAAATTTATAAGGATCTTCACTTTTTATATATATAATAGCCATAAACTTTCATACAATGTTTATAACACTTCAACACTTAGATATGATAACATAATTCATACTCATAAAACCCTTACAAGGTGAATAATTGGTTCAATTCATAACATAACGTAACTTTACCCTTTTCTGAGATCAACTTCAATTCCTCATGCATCCAATGTTTTCATACCTACATTACATTGCTTTTTCAACGGAAACACGATTAATAACGTTAACACACAAACGTATCCAAATCATACATACGTGCATATTCTTCCTTAGGACTGACGGGGGTTCGGGGGCAGCGCCCCCGAGAAAAGCGGGGTCCAAGGGGCAGAGCCCCTGGCTGGGGTCGAGCTGCCTCAGAAACTTGATTTCGGCCCATTCGGGGGCTTAACGGAGCACCGGGACGCGAACTGGATCAACCGGGACTAAAAGGGAATATAACAGAATTCTCACAAAAGAGAGCCCGTCGCCGACGGGTCCCCAAGCCGTCGGCGACGGGTTGTAATTTTACCCGTAGGCGCACAAGCCCGTCGACAGGAGTATAGGCCGTCGGCGACGGGGTCACACCCGTCGGCGACGGCCTCTCTAAAACTCCTTTTTCTGCAGTATCGTTTCGTCGTCCGAACTTACTAAAACGCGCATAACTTTTGAACCGTTTACCCGTTTAACCTCCCGTTTCTTCCTACATGCTTGTAAATTCACATTCTATCATACGAACTTAAAATCCCACCTCCGGATTAAGAAAACTCTTAACTTACAAGCTCTCGGCTTAATATTCATTTAAGAATTATTCGACCCGTTCATGCATTTATCAAACAAACACGTTTGTTTGATCCCCATTTCTCATGAACTCTATAATTTCAAGGTTGTCTATCATACTAGGTTCATATAAAGGGTTTATATACGTTCTTAAACCTATTTTCGCTCATATGCTTAGTTTGACCCATTAAGGGTATTTAAGTCTACTTTAAGCACGGATTACCTTCATTCGCTTCTAGCTTCCTATTTTCACATTAAAACTTATTTCGTCTTCCACCACGACTATAATCGTGGTGATTCTACATGCTCACATCTAATATTCCATCCTTTACCCTTTAGCTTGACAATTTACGAAAAAGGCCCTTAACAAGGCATTACGCCAAAAAGGGCTTATACCTTTCACTCTTACTTAACCACAAGGGTTTATTCATTTATAAAACTTATTTCCGAACTACCCTTAAGGGTCATTTTCCCAATTTGCCTTTCGAGGGCGTTTTGGTCATCTTTTGTCCTTTTTAACTACGGAAGACATCCAAAGGCTTGCTTTGACCAAAATGACACTTTTAACCATAAACTAAATCACGATTTATTATGTCACTAAGGACATAATATCAACCACTTCTATTTACTAGATATGCCTTACTTTAGGTACTCTAAGCCCACCCATAACTCGATTAACCTTCTCCGAAACTTATGTTCCCAATGAGAGTTTAATCCATTACACATACCTGGCTCGAGTCAAGACATTGACCCGTTTACATGGCTTGCATCTTTAATTGCTAATTAATAGCAACAAAATTTTCATATGCTATACATCCTGTGAGCATAAACTCAACAAACATTCATTAGTCATCATCATCAAGTGATCCTATCATCATTAATTGACCCATTTAGTCTAAACGCCCCAAACCTTTTACATTTCAAATAAAATGGTATCGATTTACCATTTCGCTCATTTGACTCATTACGAATTTTCACCATATGGTCATAATCTTTAAACCTTCCTTCCATACATTTAACCTATCATCGCTTACGCCATAGGGTATTCTTTAAACTTTATTTTCATTCCTCCATGTAACTAAATTACCGTTTTACCCTTATTACTTATCATGGCATACATCGTAATAAAATCTTTCAAAACTCATTATACTTTCATCATTCCATGACCAATTTACCATTTTACCCTTTTTACCATTAAATATGGTTTACTGCCGGTTTTAACTTGTTCCGACCCGTATAGATTCGTGTCGGAACATCTTATTTTGAAATCTCTTTTCGAATAGTAACATCTCTTATTTCTAGTCAAATACATAGGTAGTTGTACTAATTTAAATGTCGTAAGCTTTACTTACCTTCCATCCAACTACGCTGTTCCGTGTACTTGATTCGTTTACTGTTTACGTCTCAAGCCTTTCATTCTTCTTTTCTTCCTTCTTCATAAGTTTGAGTCCATCTAGCGGTTTCAAACATTTCATTTATACTTTAACTTCTTTCGTGTTTCGAATCCATCTCGCGGATTCTAACATAGCATTCATGTTTCGAATCCGTCTCGCGGATTCTAACATAGCATTCATATCCGTCTCGCGGATTCTAGCATAGCATTTATACTTTGACTTCTTTCATGTTTCGAATCCGTCTCGCGGATTCTAACATAGCATTCATGTTTCGAATCCGTCTCGCGGATTCTAACATAGCATTCATATCCGTCTCGCGGATTCTAGCATAGCATTTATACTCTCATTCTTGAGAGTCTTGCATTTCTCTTCCCCCTCACGTCCACCTACTACTTAATTCTAACGGACATACCTGTATCAATTATCATGGCCTCACGAACGTCATATGTTTATTGTGTACTGGCCAGGTACACAATCCACATACTAGTTTCGTGTCTTCGTGTAATCGACACCTTATGTTCGAAGAACTGAGTTTCGGCACGTGTATCATTTTCAAAACTTCATTACTATGTCACTATTATATTTCATTTATGATTTTCCTTCGCTTGCTTAATCCTACCACGTCATACGCCCACACGCTGAATTTACGCACCTGGGGTTAAGTATCCATTAGCATACTTTAATGTCTTAACATAATTTCCTAGTTGATATTTATTTACGAGTTCACTTTTACCCCTAACGGTATTTTTACCCGTTCCTTTATATTAACCGGGTTTAAATTACCAAACCCATTTTTGGGGTGTTACAAAAACACATCTGTATGAATCTGTTTGTTGTTAAAACACATCTGTATGAATCTGAATGCTAAAACACAACTGTATGAATCTGTTTGCTGTTAAAACACATCTGTATGAATCTGAATGCTAAAACACAACTGTATAAATCTGCTTGCAGTTAAAACACAACTGTATGAATCTGTTTGCTGTTAAAACACATCTGTATGAATCTGAATGCTAAAACACAACTGTATGAATCTGCTTGCTGTTAAAACACATCGTCAAGAAAATGGAGATGATAAGAACAATATTTGAATGGTGATGATGAACTCGGAGATGGTGGAGATGGAGAAGTGTTTTAATTTGATCCGGTGCTTGTGACAACCCTCACTAAACCAGGTATCCGTACGACTTAATTAATAATTAATTACTGCTTAATTACTGTGCTTGTTTGAAATTACTGATAAACTGCTACTTGATTTCTGATACATGCATATACCTGCATCATACTTTACTTACCGTCACTACATTATTTACATGCTGAACCTTAGTGACAAACATGATGCACAAAAAGCACAGTAGTACTATAAACGGATAACCTATTGCACATGCTGATGAAGCCAGCATCAGGCAGACACTGCCTCTAAGGCCTGTATGAGCCAGAAATATTTTACTACACTAGTGGTGAGTGTAGGGATACAAGGGTTGTAGAACTGCGTCTCTAGGAATAAGTTACAATGACTGGATGTGCCTAAAACGTGCTCTAAGTACAAAATTCAGCACTTCACATAATAATTCAGCTTTTAGCTAACTAATAAAGTGCCAAAACATGAGAAAAATATTACTAGACACTTTCCAAAGTGTCAGAAATGAGTTGTGTCACTAAAAGGGGTATTAACGACACTTTAAAGCTTTGTTAAGCACTTTAACGGATTACTATCCAACCGAACAACCGGACTATACCCGGAACCTGAAAATATTGTTATTTTCATTATTTATCTTTTTCTGAGCTAGTTAGGTCCTTGAATACCCTAACACCCATTGTAACGCGTGACACACAACTAACCGGGTTAAGCACTTAACTACCTTACTTAACCTAACTAATAACTAATGATTAGTTGAAATCCAACCAAACTACCCCCCCCCCCTTGAAACCGTCCCCATCTAGGGGACATACTTGGTCCTTCATAATAATATTTTAATCTTGATGTTTAATATCCTAAAGACATATGATCCATTGGTTATTAATCTTACATTTGTCTATAAGTAATTAGAGATGGCACTTGAATATTCACATTCCATAAACATCACAAGAACTACTCTCTCTCTTGCTCTACAACTCTCGGCCGAACACCCCACCCCCCATACATCCATTTTCGGTTTTTGATCTTCACATTCCAATCATCTACAAGTGTTACGGGTCACATACGAGGAGTCTTCGAGCAAACGGAAGGCGAAGGACCTCTCTACTTTGCTTTTATCCACGCGTTTTTCGCATAGATTCTTCCCTAGCCTCGAGCTAGTGGTATGTTGCTTAAATCACCTTCTTGAACTATTCTAATGTGGGTAAAACGATATATGGCGGTTAAAACTCGATAACTTACAAGATGAAGCATAAAAGTCTACTTAAAACACTAAAATGGTGGTTAAAAGCACATAAGTTGTGTAAATGTTGTAGTATTTGATTTGTGTGATTATTTGGACCCGATCTATGTTGTGGTAGCTCGGATCATCATTTAACCCGGTTTAGTCATGATCTTGGATTATGACATAAAGCTTGTTTAAGTATAACAAGGGTTAGAAGATGAAACTCTACCACACAAGAATCATGAACTTGTGTAAAAGTGTTTTAGTTTGTACAATAGTGTTTAAAACTAGTAGATCTACGTATCTACAAGCGGTATTTTCAAAGGACCACGTGTCAAGAGAAAACATACTTTAAAAGACGGATCTTACACTAACAAACATGGTTTTTAGAACACACAAGTGTGTAAACACTTGTGTAACACCAGTTTCGACAAAATAACTATTTTTGAAAAAGATGACGAGAAGTTGTAAAGACGAAACTTCCATAAAAACGAGGTTTTTATAAAATCGGACTGTTTTATATAAAGATCCACTAAAAGTAATGAGATTTACTTCACAGTTTGGATAAATCACAAGTTCATAAAATTTATGCGATTTATATACATATTTTGACTAGTTTGTGATTTGAACATTGTTTTGGTTGAATGAGAAAATTGTTGGTTGAGTTGTAAAAGAAAATGATACGCTTGAAAGCGTGGCCACCTCCAATTACAGAGGAAACTCTGGCGAAATTTTTCCAAAAGCCTAACACTTAGAAATATTTTCACTATAAGTGTTAGAACTACATTTTGACTTGTTTTCAAAATATAAGTTTCGCCACGACTATATTTACAAAACATCGGAGGTGGGATTTTCACAAAATAAAACGTGATACATAAATATATTTAGTATATATTTTTCACAACATCACTTGTATAAGTGTTTATGATTATTTTGTGAACTACGTAAATATTATTTTTAGAGGAAAAATAATATTACTAAGTATTATTTTGGGAAAATCACATGTATTAAAGTATAATATTTTTGGGAAGAATATTTATATTTTGGAGTTAGGAAATAAAATATATTAAGTGAGACTTAATAGTGTAATCCGAATGTTACGAACACACATGTAATAAATCCCCCATCCTTGGGAAGGAGAATAACTACCAAGTATACAGAATGTAAACACGAAATAGTTGCCTAACTATTTCCCAAAAACTTAAACCATAAAGCTAAGGCACGACCATCCGTCTAATAGAGTTAGCACGTGTAGGTCGTCATACAGCTGATCGATTTGGAGGCATACTTGGTAGAGACGCACCACTGTGAGTTCATGTCCCCCTTTTCTCTAACTGTTTTCAGTTTTCTTAACTACGGGGGTGAAATACATGTTACTTTGATTTCAAGTACTATATACATGGTATGGTTAGCGTAAGGAGGTTTACTACTTAGATCATGTGAGTGGGTAGGAGCAATATGAGGCCATTAGTCCTCATAACAGGACCGAGGGACAGGAGCGGTAGATCTATCTGGGTGTAGCGAGCCCAGCCCCAGGCCAAACTAGAAACAGACCTCGGGGTGACTTTGTCCACATACTAATGCCGTGGCGAAATCTGCTAGGTTTGAGTCTCCCTATTTGCACTTCACATATATCAGTGGCCTTGCAAACCATTGGTGATCTCAATTCCCTTATTTGCTACATACCAAGACTATTTTTATACTCACAAAGGTTTACTTACTCACTTACACATGAACTCGCTCAACATTATTGTTGATTTTTCAACTTACATGTATTTCAGGAAATTAAAGGATCTGGCGCGGGATGACACGTTTTCCCACTGCACTAGTTACGAGGTCATCCGGGTTTGGGGAATGTGACTCTTTCCTGGACAAGTCACAGTCCTTAAACTATCTTTATGTTATGTTGTGTTTGTTGAACAATGTTTATGTCGTTAGGATGTGTTTCCGTTAAGACAATGTCGTTGTACTTGGTTTTTAAAACTTAATTAAATGGATGATCTTGCATGGTTTTATTTCATATAGCTTTGTTATGGTTAAGCTATGGTATTAAGAAGTCACACCAAATTAACCACGCTTCCACAAAGCCAGGGTGTGACAGCTTGGTATCAGAGCTCTGATCATAGCGAACTAGGATTCTTTCTCGAGTCTAGACTATGATCACTAGGGCTCTCACGAAAACATTTTTACTGCATACCACTTAAGTCCAGATCCAAAACTTTTCATAAACAAATTTTGAGCACATTTTATTATTTATAGGCTCAGTCTAGAAAGGCTGAGGCTCGGTCTGACAGGCCGAGGCTCGGTCTGAGAGATCGAGGTAGATGGCTAGTGGGACTAGGTGATGGGTTGGTAAATTTCCAAAGCTTAACGTGTTTAATTTTACCGATTTATGTGAAATTGAGTTTTAGAATACACTACTTTGAGATGGTTTGTATTTTGCAGGCCTTGACATGTTTAAGGTGTATTTTGGAAGCTTAATGGAGCTTGGGAATGAAGTTAGGAAGAACGGGAGCGAAAAACGGAGCTAAACGGCGAAAACCGGACAAAGACTTCTGATACCGGCGTCCCAGACGCCCAGACCAGCGTCCCAGACGCTGGTCCCCATCGTGAATTTGGGGAAAACTTTAGTTAAAACCCAATTTCGAATACCTAGCGAGGGGGACTCCATTCTGGACTTCCAGAGACGAATTGGAGATATATTTGAAGGTTCCATTTGATCCTTTATCATATTCCATCAAGTTTTGAAGATTAATCATCAACCATGAGTGGCTAATTTCCCCAAGATCATCCCCGGGTGAAAGATTGTGAGTTTCTAGGGTTTGTTTTTCATGTTTTGGTTTGATACAAACATTTGTTAACCATTGATTGAAATTGTATGAATCATTTGTTGGTATTGCTTTGAACTCGAAATTGTTAAGTTTTCTTGCAACATTGACATTGAGAGATGATTGCTACCATTAAGTTGTGATTTGTGCTAGGGTTTGGTTTTTGTTCTTGATTAATAAAGCATACTATTGTCTCATATTGTGATGGTTATCTTGCACCGGTTGCGTATGATAGACGATTGTTGATGTCTAAGATTAGGATTTCATATTAACAAACTCAAGAAATCATTGGTGTTCATAACATAATCAAACCATTCATGTTGGATAGCTCTAGATACTTAATAATCCAAAACCCGGGTGTGATTATTTTCTAAATAGTGTTCACAAATCCATTTTAATTACCGTTTTGATATTCGTCATTCTAAATAACATAATTAAATCATTTTCTACAAACCAATTGGAATCACATTGTTAGTTCACACTTTCAAACACAATTTCAAAGAAAACTAGCAAGCTTCATAATTACTTTGTACATTTTTGTAAATAGTCTAACTAATCGAACTGGTCGTGCAATACTGACCACATGCTCTTCGTGGATACGATACTCGACTTACCCTAGCTACCTAGGTTAATTGGGTTTTTGACTGATCGGGACGACACGGTCACGTCACTAGGAGAATTGGCTAGTGGGACTAGGAGAAATTGGCTAGTGGGACTAGGAAGAGCAGTCTGAGAGGCTGGGAGGCTAGTGGGACTAGGAGAACTATTTGATTGCTTACTTGGTAACTTATGTGATTATCTGATTGTATGATTGACTGTTTGTGCATGTTTGTATTTATGTTACAGACACCATGGACACCTCTGGCACTGGTGATTCAGACACCACAGGACCTAGACCTATAGTATCGGACGACCTAGAGTCTTCTGAGCGCGAGGTTCACACATCCGACGTTACGAGCACGGACGAGGATGATTTCCAGCCCTTTGCTTTACCTGATGGTGCTGATGAGCTCGCTGATGGCCCTTTGGCCGGGGACCTACCGTTAGTGGAGATCCCTGCTCCCATACCCTTAGCTGTTTATCCTGCCTGTGATTTGCTTCTCGACGCCGACGATGACGACGACGTCGATCTTTTTGATGACGAGCCTTTGGAGGATGAGGTTCAGGGCGAGGCCCTTCTTGCTGCTGGTGATCTTTTGTTGATCGCAGATGCTCCCGCAGAGGAGTCACCTGCTCACTCTCCAGTCCCAGACTCTTTCGAGTCTGTGGCTTCCGCACCTTCACACACTCAGAGTGCGCAGCACTTTTCTCATGGATCAGATCCCGACCAGGCATCCTCTGTTGCCCCTATTCCTAGCTTTGCTTTCGACCATGACGATATGGAGGATTCCGATCCTGACTTTCCCCCAGGATTCGACCCAGATGAGGATATAGAGTTTATACCCATGGATCAGCCTATGGAGGATCCAGTCGACCCAATTGATCCCATCGACCCTGATTTTGATTTTGAGATGGCCTTTGATGAGCCCGAGCAGCCACTAGACCCTGCTCCTGACCCAGTACTTGAGCATGACCCAGTTCATGCTGACGCACCTATTTTTGAGCCTGTCATTGCTGACCCATCTATTGATGATCACCCTGTAGATGCTCCATTGTTGGAGGGCGATCATGTCTTTGCTGCTGATCATGTTGTTCCCCCACTCATTGCTGATGCACCAGTTGACCCTCTTGTTGTACCTCACCATGATCCTATGCCAGCCCAGTTTGATCGTGCGCTTTTTGAGGCACGGATCGACCCCTGAGACGAGCACGCCCAGTGTGGGTGGATTCCTGCTGATGACGAGGTTCCACCTATTCCTCCTCAGATCCCTGATACCCGTCACATTATAATGCAACTTTAACCTCTATAAATTTCATATCATGAGAAATATGCAAAAAAAATATATATATATTTCAAAACTTTTTGTGGTTCACCTGTTTCACTCGTTTGACTCTAGTCTTCTTATGGAGCTGGGAGATTAAAATCATTCATATCCGAACATAACGGGGCCTCGCAATCAATCCACATCTAAAACACTTGATTTTTTTTACTAAATTTCATCATGTCTATTGAAGACGATTTTATCTCCAAAACGGCAAAGTTGTATGATGTTTCTAATACCATATTAACACCATCCTGGTTGCTGGAACTTGGATCTTGTCACACGGGTCAGGTCTTGACACTCTGGTTCTTTAGTGTCCGAAGGACTGTCCATAATTACCTTCCCTCATGATCAAGATTCTAACTTGTCCAATAATGATCTTAATCCTTAAAGTTTCGATCTTTTTAAAAGAATAGGCCCCCTCTTAAAAGAAAATTAAATAGCTTATTGTTTCATATTTGTTTGATTTCTTAAATAAGCAAACCACTCTTTGTTATCGTTGTGTTATATTTTTGCACTTGGGCCCCGAAATTTCATTTCGCTTTTGGTCTTCAAAAAAGTTGGAATGGACCTGTGAAATCAACAATATATTAAAGAATACGAGAGCCACACTTTCCCATCTTACTACTTTGATTATCATCTTATTTATATAATCTATATGTATAGGTGTATTATGTGGTTCTCCTTGTTCTCAACATTATATGTTGGTGCGGAAATTAACATACTCAACCATGTATATATGCCTATTAGTATATGTATATGCATTATACATTATGTATGCATGCAAAATTTGAAAAACAAAATGCTTATCAATAAAGAATATCATGCTCAATGATTTTAATCTTTTTTTTAAACTTGTGTAGGCTTTTCAAGCGCGATTAGGGTTCGACGCCAAACTAATTGAATCGCGATTGATGGAACTGGTTTATTAGCTCGGACGTTCGGACATGGATTTAGCTATATTTACTTAAAAGTTTGTTTTTTTTCATTTGATAGTGAAGTAGACAGTCATTAATTTGATTGATTTACTGTGATTTTGATTATCAGAAATGTTGTACAAAATTTACTCTACAAGTAGTTTCTGGTATGATTGTGATTATTTTCTACTTTTGTTAAGTATTTATGCGTTTTAATATGTAAGTAATTCGTGAGACATTTGATGGGATTTTTGAGGCAAGTATCCTAAACGAATTTGAACCATTGAAGAAAAATATTGCATATTAAGTTATTTTTGTTGAATCTTGTGTTAGCAATCAGAGCCTAAGCGAATCAAGGTGAGCTCCTGATCGGTTAATTAGGCCAATTTAACGTAAACGATCTTGAGCTTGAACTCAAACTTGAGTTCTTTTAAGCTGCATGTTTAAACTAATCATAAATAGGTTTTACTATTGGCTCTCCTCATTTAATGTTAACTAACTATTTATTTAAGTATATAACTTTCTTGTTATAATCATATATCTTATCTAGTAATTTTGTTTATAGTTATATGCATAATGAATGGATTTATTTATTTATCCTATTGAATAATATTTTATTATGTGTGGTGGTCCATTTGAAAAAAAAACTCCTTAAACACCTAGGTTTGAAAAAGAGAGATTTTTGGTTCATGTCACACAAATGATAGAGTTTTAAAAGAATTTCTCCATTAGAAAAAAAGAATTATTTTTTTTAAATTCGTATAACTAATAAAATCATTGAGATGGTCAAAGAATTTAGTCAAACTGAGTGTACTATTATCATGTTCAAGCTTGATTCAAAGTGACTAGTGACCTGTTTTAGTTTGAGATTGTGTAGTATCAGCCACTCATTTACAATAAAAAAAAAATATCCTAATAAATTTACCCACTATAATTTATCAACTTTCTTGCCTCACACACATTTATTATTTAATTTGGTTTCTTTTGATTGGTCATCAGCTACCTCTCTCTTTCATCTCTGTCTCTCCATCTCTCATGCTCCCCATGCCATGATATGTACCACTCCTTCAACATATATATACTAGTATAGTTCATAAAGTAAAATGCTAAGAGTTTAGTTATTTTTTGCTTTTTTTCATTCAAATTAACTTTTTTTTTATTCGAGTCTTTTATCTTTTTGTTTTATTGTCATTTTTATCATTGAGTTTAACAATTTGTTATGACTTTCATGGATGAAAATAACAAGATTTCAAACTTTTTAAATGAAAATTGCACTTCAAAGACAAAAGTGGACATACCTTAGGGATGAAAATGACATTTTACTCTAGTTATGATGTTAATTAATATATTGTAAAAAAAAAAAAGCAAATTGAATTTTCATAATCCTATCTTTTTTTTTAAGCTGACCAATTATACTCCTACCAGAGAATATTCTTGCCATAATCCCAACTTTAATACTATTTTTACTGGATCTCCATTAGAAAAATTTAGTTTAGTTGACGTGGACATATGAGTTGGATGATGAAATATGAGTTAGAAATAACTTGCTACTAGTTGTTCATTACCATCTATCCACCACTGCCAGCGGTCGTTCATCACCATCTGACCATCACCACCCTCAGTCGACCACCCCCTCTCTCTCATACATATATATCTACCTCCCATTTTACCATTGAACTAGAGAATTAGGGTTTGCTTATATCTTAAAAAGGGCGGCAGTAATTGTTAGAAATGGGTTAGGGTGTTCATTAAGGGGAGGGTTGCAGAGTGCGAAAATGGAAGTGGGGGTTCGGGTTTCGTTCGATGATGGTTAGATAAAGGGGTTAGGCGTTGAAGATGATAGTGTTTTTCGTAACAGTGGTGGTGCGGGTTTCTGGTGTTGGAGTGGAGGTGATGGTGGTGGGTTAACAATGAATGTAATGATTTGGGTGTAGTTGTGGTGAACAATGTTTGCTTATGGTTTTCGGTAAGGTGTTGATGGTAGAGATGGTGGTGCGATAGAAGGAGATGATGGCTAGGTTTAGGGTAGGTGGAGGCGGTGGTTGTGGTGTTAGATGGGGCGGCTGTGGTGGTGGAAGCTGGTAGTCGTGGGGAGAGGTACATGAGGTGGCTGTCTACGATGGTTGGGGAGGCGGATGGTGGTGCTTGTTGTTTGTGGTGGTCTTGTTGGGATTATTAAAAACTATTGGACCTATAAATGAAAAGATGGTATCCAAAAGCCAAGACATGACTCAAAGATCTAGAAATAAACAGTTGATGAAGCAATTCTCTCCGTAAAGATAGTGAATCTTGAACACCTATTCAGAACATCTGTTCAAGAACATGGCAAACATCTGATAAAAACTTGAAACCGCTGTTCAAGAATATACAACATCTGTTGAAAGCTAAAGACGGTTAAAGGCCAAAGCACTGATGAAGTCAAAGGTCTGGTGAAAAAGACCGAACATCTGTATAGCCAAACAGATGTTTGGATAACTACAATAGAGGATAGCTTAGACAGTGTTTTCCCAATATAACAGTATTTATCTTGTATTAGTGTTTGGATAACTACAAAATTGTCTGTCTAATATCTAAATATATTTTATGTTATTTTTTTAGGTTATTTGTGGGATCTACTCAGTACCTACTTATCTTTAACCTCCACCCACCATTATCGACATCGTTCACCACCATCAACTACCTCTATCCTTAAACACTATTTAGTGTACGAAATATCAAGAGTGATTTGAATTAAGGGTGGAGGTTGTTGAAGAGGGTGGAGGATGTTGATGGTGGCCGGTGGAGGTTAAATACGAAGTAGGTGATGGTGTGTTGAGTGAAGGTTAAAGATAAGTAGTTTGTGGGTAGATTTCACAAATAAACTAAAAGATTATAAAGATCAAATAGGAAGTTAATTTTCGCTAGAAAGGATAGGAAGCCATAGGATTATGACATGTGCCAAATTTTAAAATAAAGAGAAAGGGTATTTTAGTCAATCCAACTCCTTCTTCTTCCTTTTTCAAAACCCAGTAAATTCAAAAACCCATCATTTTCAAAACCCACCATCTTCAACTATTTCTTCACTTTCTATCTCAATAATCACTACATTATAGTGCGATTTTCATCACAAATCAATGATTCAGAACCCGATCAACGTGTTCTTCAGTTTTTTTTAAAGAAAACCCAGTTTAATTTCATAAAAAAATCTCGTTTTTCCGGTGATTTTGGAGATAATCACTCGATTCGTTCGATTCGAGCGTTGATAAGTGTTTCTATCATTCAAATTTCGTCAATTGATGAAGAAATCGGCTTCGATCCATGTAAGAAATTCTTTAATTTCATTTTCATGATCTGGGTTTTTGATTTAGTCATTGCGTTTTACGATCTTTGCGGGGGTCCGGGGGCGGCAGCCCCTGGCGGGGTCCAAGGGGCAGAGCCCCTGGCTGGGGTTGAGCTGTACTAAAAACGCATCAGAAAAATTAAATTTCCATAAATTGGCTCATTTCGAAGATAGTAATTCTTAGACAATTCAGACAGTTCACAGTGACAGACAGTTTTATGTGTCCATTGCGTTTTAGAAATAAGAGTTTTATGTGGTTTCTGACTATTGCGTTTTAGAAAAAAAAAAAAAAAAAAAACACATTTTTAAGTGTTTTTAGTCATTGTGTTTTAGGTAAAACACATTTTTTAGGTGTTTTCAGTCCATTGCGTTTTAGAATGAGTCATTTTTAAGTGTTTTCTGGCCATTGCGTTTTACATATAAGACATTTCTTTGTGTTTTTGGTGCATTGCGTTTTAGGTAAAACACTTTTTTATGTGTTTTCAGTCCATTGCGTTTTAGAAAACAGACATTTTAAGTGTCCTCCACCCAAGATTATTGTTTTCTTGAGTTTTAAAAGATTAATTAAGAGTTGAGAACTAAAGGTGAAATATTGGCAAACTACAGAGATTATCCTAAGATTTTACTCTATATTATCTATTTTTAGTACTTTTCTAGACTTAAAAATTTCCTAGTTTTTCTTTTGAAAAATAGATTAAGAAAATGAGATTTCAAATTATCCTAAGATTTTACTCTATATTTTCTATTTTTATTACTTTTCTAGACATAAAAGTTTGCTAGTGTTTCATTTGAAAAATAGAGATTAAGAATATCATATCATTTTGTATTTTTTTAATTATTAGTAACGAGAAAAACTTTTGGGTGTCAATAATATTATTTATAGAGAGAGAAAATAATAATTTTAAATTCACCTAACAAAAGAAGAAATATCTTTGACCTGGTAATATATTTTTTTTAACGGCACTTGGTAATATATGCGCATGGCAATTGTCTAACGGCTTGCCAAATTTTTTTCGTCTAACGACCATTGATTTCCACGTGCTTAAACTGGTGGTGCATTATTATTAGTTTCAACATATTACATTCGTTACGGTTGGATGAAAGTCTTAACGACCTTCACATGTCTTTTTTATAAATTATACTCCAAAACTCACAACACCCTTTATGTAGTTCACACCAACAAAGTTGGGTTTGTTTAATTTCAATTTCGTGCTTCGACATAAGATTGATCGACTTTTCTATTTTCTAAAGTTGGTCTTTATTTATTTATATATTATTTGTTCTACTAGATTTCTAAATATTAAATTAGGTTTATCATATTAATACAACCAAAAATATTATTGGATTGGAACAGCCTTTCCTCCTTTATCTTTTAATATATAAACTAGTGATATTTCTCCGCGCTTCGCGGCGGGAATTCGATCGGTATCTGTTCGTTTCGTTACGCTATCGGCACTCGCTATAGTAATCGAAAGAAAAAAACCTTATATCGATCGAAAACAATAAAAACGAATATCAATAACGATGTTTTTCAGTTGATATCGGTTTAGTTGGCTTACGTTCTATGCTTATTTTTTTAACATTGCCATATAAACTTTATTGAAAACGGCTATCGTGACACTATCTTACCAAACCAAATCAACAAAGACTGAGTTGTTCGGTACCGTTATTTATTTTTATTTTGCTTTTAATTAGCTTAGATCGTATCGCTACCATACCGTACTGAACCGAACGACATCGGTACATGTATGTATTATTTTTTATGATTTGTTGTTTGATAATAGATATCATGCCTCTATCATTGTGAACCGAACCAAAACCAAACGGACAACATCGGTTCGGTACCGTTATATATTTTTACTAACTTTTTTGATAATTTGACACTGCATCACTTGCGTACCGTACCAAACAACATTTGTACCGATACATGTATTCATTTTATGGTTTCGGTTTCATTTTTTCATTTATACAACTCTGTCTTTGACGATAAATAAATATTGGTACCAGTACCGTGACAATTTGAACTGATCGATACCGTTCGAACAACATCATTGTCAGTACCGGTGTTTGTTTTTATCGTTTCAGTCGATGTAAAACATGTGTTGACTTCTATACCGAGTGCATGAATCATCCCGATACTGTAATGAACCAAACTGAATCCGAATTGATTGCTAAATAAAATACTATTAATAAACAATAAAAGTAAAAACAAATACCTAAAAATTATTAGTTATTACTAAAAAACCAAACAATAATAAATAAAATATTAAAAAAAAGCATATACCTTAAATATACAATTAGTATAATTCACAACTATGTATTCATATGTATATAGTGGATTTCCCCAGGCTTTGCGGAGGGTTAATTTTTTATGGACATTGGTTCAGTTCATTATGAAACTGGTACGATACGGGTACTCGATATCACAATCGAAATAAACAAAAACGAACGTATGGGTGAATACAACTCCGTTTTCGACTAAACTTATACCGGTATGAGTATTAGCAACCGTCGACGATTTTACCGAAACCGATGTTATTCGGTCGGAATCGAATCGGTTCATCACCAAACCGGTAGGAACATCGAAAAAGCATAAAAAGGAATACCGTCACATGTGTTGTTCGTACGATATTATTCGATTCGTCACGATAAGGAAAAAATAATTGTACATATAACTTATTTATAATTGACCAAAAATATATAACTTGATTATATTTAAACTTAAGTAATGGTAAAAATAATTGGTTTAATATATATTCAATATTGAACACTCATTTGAAAATTAAAATAAAAATAAAAATAAAAAAATAAAAAACCACTACTTATTATTGAATTCATGAGGGAGGAGTTAATATTCATATAACAAAACATAGGTAGCAGTACCGGTATTTATTTTTATGGTTTTCGGCTTCGAAGATTTTTCATGTATACAATTCTGCTAAGTGAATGTATCGTACCGGTAGTCTAACAAACCGAACCGAACCGATACCGATCTAATGCTTGCGGTAACGTACTATCGAATGTTAAAAAATTAAACATTTTTAAGTAAGAATCAAAGAATTAAAAAACTACTAAAATAAAAAAATACTTTAAAAATTTAAGTTCGAATAAAATTAAATAATAATTAAAATACTATTAAAATAAAATTAAAAAAAACAAATACTTAAAAAGTTATAGGTACTATTCATCGTAACTTTGGATTAATATGTATAATGGTATTATTCATGCGAAAACTAGCTTTAACGAGAGAACTTAAAAATTAATGTGAACACAAAAAAAATCAAAACCAAAAGAATAATAAATAAATAAAACACAGACAAACAATGAACCCCTCACCACCAAAACAATATATATATATATATATATATATATATATATATATATATATATATATATATAGGGAGCCGCTAGAATGAGAACCACCTCCAGTTATGAGAACCATGAGAACCACTTATTAGCCCTTAGATGAAGGAGATGGATGGATGAGATTAATCTAATATAAAATTATTTCTAACTTTTTGTCTTTATGTGCTTTTGATTTTTTTAATAAGCAGAAGGGTATTTTGGTAAAAGCAATTGGTGAGCTAGAAACTATCCCCTGCACAATTCAGCTTGCATGTCCAATCATAATTTAATTTTTTCAAATCTCTATGTGTTTATTTCAGCTTGCACTTCCAACTGCCCTGTTTATTTCCTCATAACACAGACAAACACCCAAAACCTAAATTCTCTCTGCTCTCTATCAAGCGACGAAGAAACCCAAAAATTTGAAAGCGGCGAAGACTCCCATCTTCCCCGGAGAAGATTTAGGACCCCGGTGATAATCCCAGAGAAAATCGAAAAGGTTGGTGTGCATGCCCTTTCCTCCCAATTTGTGAATTTGTAATGAGGTTTTACATGGTTGTTTTTTGATGTTATTGGGAAGGACTGTGGGGGTGGCAAGATACGTGGGGGTGGGGGGAGGGTTTGATTGGGGATTAGAGTGTTGGAAACCTAGGTTCAAGGAATGGGTGCAGAACATTGCTGGATGCTCATCTTGTGTGAACCTGCATCGAAATGTGTTTTTTTGATGGGGGTAGTATAGAGTTTTTTAGATTCGCAGCTACAGTCCTCCTGCGGGTATATTATTTTTTTGGAGTTTTTTTTTTTTTTTGGGTGATTAGTGGGCTTTTTTTATGGGGGGGGGGGGGGAGGGGGGATTCAACCTTATCTTCCAGGGATTTGTATCTTGGCGATGTTTCTATAATTTTTATTTTTATGATAGGCGACACACGAAAAAAATGGTTGCACGGACAAGAAGCACGAGCCGGAGAAAGGGGAAGGAAATTGTAGAATGAGATGTTATATGCCTTAGTTCCGGTAACATTATATTTTTTTCTTTCTTTACATACTTAGCAGTTGGTTTTTTGTTACACCACGTGTAAACGACTTATCAATGTTAATAAATTTTTTGCCCGCGTACAATTAGGGACGAGGTCCAGGCCTCAGCGCGGCAGAACACTCGCTTGTGTACTCTTTGACTCGAGCGACGAAGCGGAAACGCCCCCACGGGCGAGGGTCAAACAGCAGTCACGGAAAAGGAAGCAATTGGACTATTGTGGTTCCCCAACCAAAAGGAGCAAAAAACCCAGACCCACGGCACAGCAATCCATTCCAGCATTGAATACCCGATCTTCCCCGAAGCAATTATTCAATGCGATGTTGGGGTTAACTGATCGCCAGAAGGACGCTATTAAGGAAATGGGTTTTGGGGGTTTGATAGGTTTCAGCGTCAATGGCATTCCTGAAAAGTTAGCCTTCCACGTCGTCAACAATTTTGATGCCAACTCGATGACGGTCAACATAGGAAATACCAGCTTGGTGGTTGACGGGGGGCTAATTAGCAGATTGTTAGGTATACGAAACACAGGTTTGAGTTTTGCTGATGTCGAGGTAGCCAAGACGCTTCATCCATCATTGAAGGCATGGCGGGCACGCTTCCCGCCAACAAGTTACGTAGCCCCTTCATTGATTTCGGCCGAAATTCAGAACGACAAGTATTCGGACATGGCGTTTTTTCGTACCGATTTTGCGTTGCTTTTCCTCACAACGATGGCCAGTTCACAGCAGAACGGTTATGTGAAAGACAAGGTTTTGAAGCGTTTGTCTGCAGAAACGAGGTACGAAGATTACAACTGGTGTGGATTCATTATCGAGTGTTTGAGGAAGTGTAAGAGAAAGTGGAGGCCATGGGACCCCAAGTGTTCCTGGGTGGGGCCTTTGACGATCCTGACGGTGAGCATGTGTTTGGTCGTTGTGTTTTAATTTAATTTCTATTATTAAAAGTTTTTTCTGTTATAGTTTATTGTGTTTATTTTTTCTACAGTTGCTGTATGTAGACTGCACGCGGCAGCCAGCGTGCAACACTGGCGTTGGGCTCAGAGCAATTCATTACTGGACAAAAGATCTTTTGACGCGTCGCCAAGACTACGAGATAGCGAATGGAGGGTTCGGGCGTGGGCAGGTGAAACCTCTAAGTGACGCCACAGCTGAGAAAGGTGGCGGAGAACAGGTATGACCATATATAAAATTTTTAATCCCCTCTCCCCGTGTGTTGGTTTTATTTGTTTAACGGTGGTGTACCCCTAAAACAAATTTACGGGGCCCGTAAAAGTAAAACATTTAAATGTTTTTACGTAAAAATGAATAGTTTACGTGAATTGTTAAAACGCTAACCATTTTCCGGTAAAGCGTAAAAAAAGTAAAAAATTGTTACTTTGTTGTTTACGTCTACCGATGTAGATTAAATCGTCTTTTTTGTGTTCCCTAGATAGGGAACTCGTCTGCCGCTGGAAAAAACGATGAGGGTACGGGTGGAGAGGCGAGCAGTGTGGATGAATGGTTACAAGAGTTAACCGCTTTAAGGTCCAAAATAGAGAAGACTTTAAGCGATCAGTTGACCCTGGAGCCGGATAACGAGGATCATAAGAGGTTGAAGCGGAAATACCTTGAAGTCTTAGATGTGTTGCCATGTTTGCCGGATGAGGGATTAGAGACCTTCGAGGAAGGCGACATGTTGAAAAGAACGGCCGGGGGTTCTTCCAGCCCTCCGTCTGCCCCTGCAGGTAATCCTTTTTTTTTTGCTATGCAAAGTGCATGTTTTTTTTGACCTTGTTGCTTTTCTGCAGGGGGGCTTGAGCAACCGGCGCAAGACGATTCGAATGCCGCTTCTGATTCTGGAGGCAAACACGAAGAGGTTGATTTAAATGTGTTGATAACCAGTATCGCCAAAACGGCAGTAGAGGGGGGCGGCGTCAGCCTGGGAGATGTAAGCGTGGTCTTTGACACCCTTCCAGGTAAGAAAAGATAGGAAAAAGCATTCAAACCCCTCCCCCCCCCCCCTTGAAAATTTCCCCTATGCAATTGTGTCTCACCGGGAAAAGTGTGTTTTTTTCTTTTCATTTTAGGGGCACGTGGCGCTATGGGCAGATGTGATATTGACGATGTGGGCAATGTTGGGGTGGTCCCAGGAGGTAGCGGCGATGCTGGGCACAAGGAGGCTGAAAGTTTACAAGGGGTGATTTATGGGGAAGAACAGTTGTCGGCTGAAACCCAGGGTACGGTGAGTTTGGGGGATAACAGCCAAGTCGATACTAGCGGGCCGGTCGAAACGAGAGTGGGTTGGTTGGACGTTGAGAGGCCAGCGAATGTTGGCAAGTCAGGTAACCAAAAAAGGCCCGATGAATGCAAGGCATGTGACTGATGGGTAACTAATTTCTTTTTGTAATTTCTTTTTCAGATACGGATGACGTTACGGGCGATGGCGAGGGGTTCAACGCAAGCGAGCATCTTGCGACTAGGCCCAATGACAACGTAATGGAAGCCCCGGCCGACGAGGGGAACAACGCAACGGGAGTCACCGCCGCTGACGGTGTTGAAAATGTACGGCCCGCTGTTGATGCGTGCCTACCTGCCGCCGACGAGTTGCAGCAACAGACTACTGTCGTGCTTCGGCCACAAGCGGTATGTGGGTTGTACGCTCCGAGGGCTGGGTTCCCCAGGCTCGCAGCCGCAATTGAAAATGTTTCAGAACCCGAATCAGGTATGTGACCCAAAAAAAAAAAAAATTAAGCAACAAATTGTTTATAAGGATTTTTTTTTCACTCTAGTAATCTTTCTGATGCATGTGTTTTTGTGCTTCCAACCAAGGGTGTGCTGCTGAAGGGACTGATGGTCGGATAAGGGATGGGGTGGAAGTAAGCCTTAAGGCCTACGAAGGTGAGGCGGTTGTTAATCGTTGTTTGTCCATGGAAGCGGGGTTCAGGTCTTTTGGAGGGGGGCAAGGCTGGACCAAGTCAAGAATTGCCGCGAGGCTTCTTACTGCCCCCCCGTCTGTCGGCGCAGCCTCTACGTCGGGCTTGCGTTCAGCAGACTACGCCCCCGGTGTATCTGGCGAGGTTGAACAGCCCAGCGTGGGTACGCACAGTGGTGTGTATATAAAAAATCCCAATTCGCGTTTCGTTTTTTTTTGTTTAATGTTTAACAACTGGAAATTCGTGCCCTTTATGAGTTAACTATTTTTTATCGCCCCCTTAGGTGTTGACGGTGGCAAGGGCGAGATAGGGACTAGTAGCCAGCCCAGTTTTAGCCTGGGGATCTCGCAGGGAGTAGCGGGAACAGCGGAAAAATCTACTCGTACGTACCGTGGGGGGCTATTTTGTTTATTATTTTGCGTTTTGTTCCTTTTTTTATTCCTTTTTAAGCTTTGGCAAACCACCCCTAGTAGCAGGTGTCGAGACTACCGTGGTCCCTGGCCCTTCGGATGCTGTGGATGTGTCGCCCACCGTACCTAGCCCAGCCAGAAGCCCTCTAAGCTTCAAGACCTGGGTGCCCGAAGGTGAGGTCCCTTCGAAGGTTGATGCTGCGTCGTGTAGCCAACCCAGTTTCAGTCTGGGTATCTCGCAGGAGGTGCCGTGTGAGCAGCAGCCAAATGAAAAAATTTCTTGTACGTACGCTGTGATTCTATAAAAAACGAATCACATAGTTTTCAACTTTGTTTATAATTTTTATTTTATTTCTAAGAGTTGTTTCTCCAGCGCAAGGAAATGTATTGATTCGTATGTTTCTTATTTTTTTTCTCGTTTTTTTTCCTGTGTAACCCCCACCAGCAGCCGGTGACAAGGGCGGGGCGGAGTCCGGACCTTTGGATGGGGCGGGGGCCGATGACAGCGTAAGAAGACGTTTAGGTGCTGATTTCTGGGTCCCTGTTGAAACCCGTGCCCCCTTTGACATGGGGGAGGGCAGTAAGCACACGGGAGCTGGTGAACACCCCAAGCAAACGGAGCCTATTCGAGCAATACCAATCCAAGCGTTCCATGATAAGCCGCGGTTGGTTACAAACCCGGATGACGTCGAGATAGACCCAAAACAAACCACGACGCTGGAACTTTCGGCGTGGCGGTTCCTTTTCCGGAAGCGGACAAAGAATGGGTTGTTGAAGCAAGCACTATTTGAAATGACCGAGAGGTAAAAAAACATAAACAGCCACATGTTAGGCTGCGCGCTTGGCCCCCTTTTACGCCAAATCTAGAATGATTTTTATCTTTTTGATTTTTTACATGTTGGTTTTTTAATCTACAGAGGTGGGTTTTTTTTTTACGCAGTGATCCATCCGTACAGGTCAACCCGGACGAGGCTTGAAAAAACTTTCCGTAAGTTACCCAATCGAAAATTAAATTTGTAAAACCCATATCGGCGGTAGAAGGAAACATTTTTAATATGAAAACTTCTGGAAATTTACCCTTTTAAACTTTTAAACTTTTTTTTTTCCTTTTTGTTCATGGCCCCGCAGATATGTGATGTTTGAGGACAACTTTGGGTCACGGGTCGAAGCTATAGCACTTCAATCCTTGGAGATTGGCAGCAACGTAGCCGGGTCAGTGGTCGATGCATGGGCGCACATCCTCAACGGCGACCCGAATTTCTCATTGCCCGGGATGCCCAGACGCTTGTTTTGCGTCCACACAGCCGTGGTAAGATCTTTAAGCGTAAGAGGTTTTACGTAAAAAAGGTAAAAAAGTTAACCGTAAAAATACAAAATAAAACGTAAACCGTTTGGCTTTTGCCCCCGCAGGTTGAGTGGATGCTAACCTTGGAGACGGACCTTGCTGGGAGGCGTGTGTCCGCTTTTGAGTGTGGGATCAAGACTAGCCTTGCAGGGCGGCATCACCTGGTGGACCTGAGTGAGTTCGACTTGGTGTTTGTGCCCGTGCTCGAGGGAGACCACTACTATCTGGTTGTGTTTGATTTGGAGGCCGATCACACATTCCTCATTGATCATTTCGGTGACAGGGGGCCTGGAGCACTACTGAGGGATCATCCAACGTATATCAGGAAGTCAACCCCGTTTAAAGTGGTATGTGTTACAATTTTTTTACTAGTACTTTGTTTGTATTTCTCCTTTTCGGTATAATTAAACCTTTGGTCGCTTACATTTGGTTTTTTTTCCTCTGTGCCGCAGAAAGAAATTTTTGTGGATTATCTAAAGTTGGTAAATCATCCCAAAGTGTCAGCGATGCAAACGAGTGTCATTATGCGAGAGGACCTTCCATGGTCTACAACCCACAGAATTGCGACACCGTTCGTGGAGTCCGGCATATTCGCCATGCGCCATATGGAACAGTTTGTGGGTTCAAGGCGAAACTTCTTCTGCGGCTTTAGTGTGCACGGGGCACGGAAAAAAGCCCAGTGCAATTACTTACGAAAAAGGTATGCTGCGGAGATACTCCTGTCCCCCTTGAACAAATATGGAGCCGAGATTCGACGTCGGTTGGCATTTGTCTAGTCAAATGTTCTCACATGTTAGACAGTAGACTTTTTTGGATGGGTATATCTATGGGTTGGGCGTCTTTTGGGGTGGTTTAGCAAGCTTAGACAATGACTTTTTGATTTTGCATGTTGATAGATATGTTTGTGTGGGTCGGCTGGACAATGACTTTTTTGTTTTGGATGTTAACAGAAGTAAACCATAAAAGGTTTCCCGTAAAACGTTTTACGTAAAAAGTTTTATGAAAAAAGAAAGATGTAAACTTACGTATAACGTAAAAAGTTTCAGCGTTAAAAGAGAAATGAAGGGCGGACAATGTTTTCCGCAAAACGTGCGCCGTAAATTTTTCCGTAAACCGTAAAGAGTTTTAACGTAATAGTAAAATGTAAACCATAAAATGTTTTCCGTTAAATTTTTTTAGTAAAAAGTAAAAAGTTTTGTGTAAAACGTAAAAAACTAGTTTTCCGTAAAGCGTAAAAAGTTCCCGTAAAAGAGAAACACCAACCGTAAAAAATAAAACGTAAAATTACCCAAACCGTAAAAAGTAAAACGCAAAATTACCCAAACCGTAAAAAGTTGTTGGTAAAGGTAAAACGTAAACAAAATGTAAAAACTTAAACAATTAGCGTAAAAACTTTTTACGTTAACGTAAAACAAAGTAACCCGTAAAACGTAAATTTCCGTAAACCGTAAAGAGTTTTAACGTAATAGTAAAATGTAAACCATAAAATGTTTTCCGTAAAATGTTTTCCGTTAAATTTTTTACGTAAAAAAGTAAAAAGTTTTGTGTAAAACGCAAAAAACTAGTTTTGCGTAAAATGTAAAAACTTTTGCGTAAACCGTAAAAAGTTGTTTTTCTTAAATCGTGAAAAGTAGTTTTGCGTAAAGGGTAAAAAGTTCCCGTAAAAGAGAAACACCAACCGTAAAAAATAAAACGTAAAATTACCCAAACCGCAAAAAGTAAATCGTAAAATTACCCAAACCGTAAAAAGTTCTTAGTAAAGGTAAAACGTAAAAAGATGTAAAAACTTAAACAATTAGCGTAAAAAGATGTAAAACGTAAAACAAAGTAACCCGTAAAACGTAAATTTCCGTAAACCGTAAAGAGTTTTAACGTAAAAGTAAAATGTAAACTATAAAATGTTTTCCGTAAAATGTTTTCCGTTAAATTTTTTACGTAAAAAGTAAAAAGTTTTGTGTCAAAACGTAAAAAACTAGTTGTGTGTAAAACGAATAAACTTTTGCGTAAACCGTAAAAAGTTGTTTTTCTTAAATCGTAAAAAGTAGTTTTGCGTAAAGCGTAAAAAGTTCCCGTAAAAGAGAAACACCAACCGTAAAAAATAAAATGCAAAATTACCCAAACCGTCAAAAGTAAAACGTAAAATTTCCAAAACCGTCAAAAGTTGTTAGTAAAGGTAAAACGTAAACAAAGTGTAAAAACTTAAACAATTAGCGTAAAAATTTTTTACGTTAACGTAAAACAAAAGTAACCCGTAAAACGTAAATTTCCGTAAACCGTAAAGAGTTTTAACGTAATAGTAAAATGTAAACCATAAAATGTTTTCCGTAAAATGTTTTCCGTTAAATTTTTTAAGTAAAAAGTAAAAAGATTTGTGTAAAACGTAAAAAACTAGTTTTGCGTAAAGCGTAAAAAGTTCCCGTAAAAAGAGAAACACCCAACCGTATAAAATAAAACGTAAAATTATCCAAACCGCAAAAAGCAAAACGTAAAATTACCCAAACCGTAAAAAGTTGTTAGTAAAGGTAAAACGTAAAAAAATGTAAAAACTTAAACAATTAGCGTAAAAACTTTTTACGTTAACGTAAAACAAAGTAACCCGTAAAACGTAAATTTCCGTAAACCGTAAAGAGTTTTAACGTAATAGTAAAATGTAAACCATAAAATGTTTTCCGTAAAATGTTTTCCGTTAAATTTTTTACCTAAAAAAGTAAAAAGTCTTGTGTAAAACGTAAAAAACTAGTTTTGCGTAAAACGTAAAAACTTTTGCGTAAACCGTAAAAAGTTGTTTTTCTTAAATCGTAAAAAGTAGTTTTGCGTAAAGCGTAAAAAGTTCCCGTAAAAGAGAAACACCAACCGTAAAAAATAAAACGTAAAATTACCCAAACCGCAAAAAGTAAAACGTAAAATTACCCAAACCGTAAAAAGTTGTTGGTAAAGGTAAAACGTAAAAAGATGTAAAAACTTAAACAATTAGCGTAAAAACTTTTTACGTTAACGTAAAACAAAGTAACCCGTAAAACGTAAATTTCCGTAAACCGTAAAGATTTTTAACGTAATAGTAAAATGTAAACCATATAAATGTTTTACGTAAAATGTTTTCCGTTAAATTTTTTACGTAAAAAAGTAAAAAGTTTTGTGTAAAACGTAAAAAACTAGTTTTGCGTAAAACGTAAAAACTTTTGCGTGAACCGTAGAAAGTTGTTTTTCTTAAATCGTAAAAAGTAGTTTTGCGTAAAGCGTAAAAAGTTCCCGTAAAAGAGAAACACCAACCGTAAAAAATAAAATGCAAAATTACCCAAACCGTCAAAAGTAAAACGTGAAATTACCCAAACCGTAAAAAAGTTGTTGGTAAAGGTAAAACGTAAACAAAATGTAAAAACTTAAACAATTAGCGTAAAAACTTTTTACGTTAACGTAAAACAAAGTAACCCGTAAAACGTAAATTTCCGTAAACCGTAAAGATTTTTAACGTAATAGTAAAATGTAAACCATATAAATGTTTTACGTAAAATGTTTTCTGTTAACTTTTTTACGTAAAAAGTAAAAAGTTTTGTGTCAAAACGTAAAAAACTAGTTTTGCGTAAAACGAATAAACCTTTGCGTAAACCGTAAAAAGTTGTTTTTCTTAAATCGTAAAAAGTAGTTTTGCGTAAAGCGTAAAAAGTTCCCGTAAAAGAGAAACACCAACCGTAAAAAATAAAATGCAAAATTACCCAAACCGTCAAAAGTAAAACGTTAAATTACCCAAACCGTAAAAAGTTGTTGGTAAAGGTAAAACGTAAACAAAATGTAACAACTTAAACAATTAGCGTAAAAACTTTTTACGTTAACGTAAAACAAAGTAACCCGTAAAACGTAAATTTCCGTAAACCGTAAAGATTTTTAACGTAATAGTAAAATGTAAATCATATAAATGTTTTACGTAAAATATTTTCTGTTAAATTTTTTACGTAAAAAGTAAAAAGTTTTGTGTAAAACGTAAAAAACTAGTTTTGTGTAAAACGTAAAAACTTTTGCTTAAACCGTAAGAAGTTGTTTTTCTTAAATCGTAAAAAGTACTTTTAGTAAGAGTAAAACGTAAAAAAATGTGTAAAAACTTTTTCCTAAAACGTTAAAAAAGAGTAACCCGTAAAACGTAAATTTCAGTAAACCGTAAACAGTTTTAACGTAATAGTAAAAAGTAAACCATAAAATGTTTTCCGTAAAAATGTTTTCCGTAAAATTTTATACGTAAAAAGTAAAAAGTATTGTCTCAAACGTAAAAACCTTTGCGTAAATCGTAAAATGTATCCCAGACCGCAAAAAAGTAAAACGTAAAATTACCCAAACCATAAAAAGTTGTTAGTAAAAACTTAAACAATTAGCGTAAAAACTTTTTACGTTAACGTAAAACAAAGTAACCCGAAAAACGTAGATTCCCGTAAACCGTAAAGAGTTTTAGCGTAGTAGTAAAATGTAAACCATAAAATGTTTTCCGTAAAATTCCTTACGTAAAAAGTAAAAAGTTTGGGTAAAACGTAAAAAATTAGTTTTGCGTAAAACGTAATAACTTTTGCGTAAACCGAAAAAAGTAGTTTTTCTCAAATCGTAAAACGAACTTGTGCGTAAAACGTAAAGACTTTTTACGTAAAAACTAAAAGTGTAACGTAAATTTTGCGTAAACCGTAAATTTTGCGTAAACCGTAAATTTTTAAGTTGAAAACGTTTTACTTTGTACGGCCTATGTAACCTATTACGTTCAACGATTTCCGCTTCCTTTCCGGTATACCTTTTACAGTTTTCGCAAACATTTTCACCCATAAAAACAAAACAATACAACACACACAGCCAACGCGTCCCATTTTTATTAAGTGAACGAAACATTACAAAGACCTACGTTGCATTTTTATGCATAAAACGAGACATTACAAAACAGACACCGGGTACAAAACGAACATTTTAAAAAACACATCACTGAAATGGAACACACGCCGCACAAAATATATGGTGCGTATTAAACGACCAAACCCAACAGGCCCTACACATCCTAGCGAATCAAGCAAACGCTTGAAAACCCTTTTCCCCACGGCTAATCCAAATCAGAGTCACAGTCCGGTCCCCACGAAAAGCTGGCGACATCCGAAGCAGCCGCTGGCCCCTTGCAACCATGATAGGGGTCAGTCATTTCCACTGTTGGCGGCTTCGGTACCCAAACCTGCGCCATCGGCTGCTTGCCCTTTGACCTCTCGCTTCCACCTGCAGACGGTGGCGTCCTGAAAGCAGCTCCTTGGGAAGGACGAAAAGCAACTCCAACATGAGGGGGCGAAGCAAAACGGGCGGGCGGGGAACCAAAGCACCCCCGAACCTGCGTAACCCCCCGGGGAGCTGAAGTGGGCAGAAGGTGACCCGGACGGGGGGGCTGGTGTACCCAGGCGTGTTTGGGGGGGCCGCCGGGGGGTCAGGGGAGACCCGGTGGCTTGCCTGGGATACCAAACCAAATCTGGGCCCGAATTCATATCCAGTCGGCGACGATCCCATACTTGCACCTCTGAGCCACCGCCATCACGCTGGATAGGGAGCCAAAAAGTGTCTGGGTTAGACACCAACCCCATCTGCTCAGAGCCCCACACTTGCACTGTTTTGGCTTTTGTAGCTTGATTGGTAGGGCTTGGCGACGTACCTGGGCAGAAGGAAAAAAAAACCGTTTCTTTGAAATAAAAAAAGTAAATAAACGACGCGCTAAAACAATGTAACACATTTTTTTATGGCTTTTCAGTTCACCTCGGGGGGGGGGGGGGGGACGGGTTTGCGTGGACGCCACACTTTCCGACCATCTGCCATCTTCTTTCCTTTGGGTTTTTGAAGTCTATCAGTGGTTTTCAAATTTCTTTTTTGCTTTTCTTGGCATGAAAAACAATCTAATGCAGAATGCTATATATAGAGAAACAAACACAACAAGGAGACAAGAAGAGGTATGCTATTCTCCAAATGCACTCATACATATTCCTGACTTTTGCATGACCCTTGACCATTGTAAAGATATCATTTCAAATCACAAATGACACAGTTTGTGATCATGTGGTTCCAAGCCCATGTCTATTTTGTAGTAAAAGACAAAGATAGAAAAGATGTTTTGTCCAATTCCAAAATACCTCTTCTTACCCGGACACACCTACCACTTGATTTCTGTTTTTAAAAGTGAGTTAGTCTTGGATAATTTTTTTTTATTTTCCACACGTTTTTAAGTTTTAACGGATTCATGCCCAAGGTCCACCATACAAAATGGGGAATTCGCAACAAAATTCGAAACAGAATTTTAGTCATTTTAAAAAAATTTAAAACATGATTTGGGGTTTATGTAAATTTACGTTTAACCGTTTACCTAAGAGATTCACATTTCTTAGATCTATAGTTTATGAACTTTTTACGTTTCCCGTAAACAGCCGACATTTTAAAGCTTAAAAGCTTAAAAGGTTTACGTTTTACGTTATAAGTTTTTCGTCTAACGTTAAAAGGTTTTACCTTTCATCCTTAACAGCCTTACGAAAAAATGTTTCACGGTTGAAGTAAAATTTACGTTTTACAGTTTAAAAAGGCTTTTACGTTTAACGTAAATTTTTACGATCTGCAGTTTAAGGATTATGTTTCACATTGAAAAAGTGTACTTTCTACGGTTTTGAGCAGATGCTCCTAATTTTTTCACGTCTTCAACACATGAACATAACATTATGTAAATTTGATTGGAGGAGGGGGGGGGGATAACAAACCGATAACAGACAAAAAGCATAACATTTCATAAACATAAACTAAGTACCATTAACCGTACCACATGGGGGGGGGGGTTACTTTATACATTACTTGTTGTACCAAAGTTAGAGATATAACATACCAAAAATATATTACCTTGCCCAACACACAGCCATAGTTGCCACCAAAAAACACGTCAACCCAACCGTGCGCCACCAGTTCATAAGATGCACCCCGAGCCAAAAAACACCACCCCCGTCACACTGCCCCATTCATCCCCAGTTTCTAAGGTTCTGCAGTCTTCCGTTTCTCTGGGCAGTTGCGCGAGTCATGCCCGGTTACAAACTGGTTGCATGTTCGGCACAATCGCTGGGGCTTTTGGTGATTCTGGACTGCCCTCTCCCCCGGCCCAATCATGCGTTTGTTGGTCCCGCATCCCTTATTGCGTATGCCTTGAGGATTTGAGCAGGCAACGGGGGTGCTACTCTCACCTTCAACCACCACGCCAAGCATATCAGCAATAACCTGTTCTTCTGTCACCTCAGCGATTCTTTTACCACGTCGAGCGTCAGTCAAATCTTTCGTCCAGCTTTTGATTTTTTCCATGAAATCCTCCATGGCTGCCCGGTCCCCCGCGACAGCCTGCATCGCTTCGGAAAAGCAGTCCACTAGGTTGTTCCTGGTTAACGTAACCGGAGACAAATCTACCCCATACCTGAATTCTTCACGGAAAACCGACTTCGGCAACACGTGACGTCCCCAGCGTGTAACCACATACTTATCCGGAATTTCGTCCACCTTTGTTTGCCGGAAAACGCAGAATATATGCCTGCAAAGGTATCCAATACGGCACCACAGGTTGCAGGAGCATGATGTAGTGTCCTCCACTGGATCGACTTTAACCTGCAACATGTCGCCAATCACGCCCACGTTAAAAAAAAAAAGATTACTTCAAAGAAAAAAACAGGTAGGGGCCATTACCGTGAATTCATTGACGACATCGGAACGCTTGTCCAAATGCGTAACAGTATATATCTTTACCCCGTCAACTTCTTCAACACCGGTAGTGTAGCAGTGTAAAAGGCCCTTCAGGATCTCTTTGCGAACCTCGACGAAGATGGCCGGGGAATACAACAATGCGCAATGCTTCTCTATCGCCAAACCCGACTTGAACTCATGTGCGCGATCATCTGCCTTGAAGTCCTCAACCCTCTGCCTGTATCGTTGGGACTCCAACGTGGACTCGTAACACAAAAAAAACTGGACAAGGGTGTTCGCCCAGGAGGAGTTCACCTTAAACACGGAGTTCGAACTCTCGCATCGGGACGTAGTCTTCATCAAACAGGACATTGGGATTTCTCTGAAATACGCCGGGACCCACGTCTCCTTTATGTTGAACATGTCTCTCAGCCACTCGTGATCTTCGAGCCCATACTTCTCCAGCAGCTTCCCCCATCTCCTCTCGAATGTCACCGGTTTAATATAAATGTTCCATACCAGTTTATGTATGGCAGCCCTGAATTCAGAGTTATGGGCGACCTCTCCTGTAATCTGGTAGAAAAAAAAAACATGGCAAAAAAGGGAAAAATTAATATCAGCCCCAAAAAATGTCGAATTAAAATAAATACACAATGACGTGAAAGGCAACAGTACCACCTTGGCAGGTAATTTCTTCATGATGTGCCACATGCACAGGCGATGCAGTGAACGATCTAACACAGCAGCCACTGCTTGTCGCATGGCCGGGTCTTGGTCAGTTAGCACAAGGGTGGGTTGCTTGTTGTGTGCCTCGAGGAAAGCCCTTAACAGCCATGTGTACGCCTCAATTGTCTCACAAAACAATAAGCCTGCTCCAAAAGTGACGCACCGCTTGTTGTTGTCAACCCCAGTAAATGGAACGAAGATCAGATTGTACCTGTGTGTGGGTCAAAAATAAGTTATAAAGCGATTAACCTATTCAAACTTTCCAAACAAACATATATAATCAAAATACATATATATATATAAATATATATTTTTGGAAACTTTTAGGCAGGGGAATGTACTTGTTGGTTTGGTAAGTAGCGTCAAACGCGATAACGTCGCCGAAAGCCTGATAGTTGATCTTAGAAGTTTCATCCGCCCAGAACATGTGGCGAATTTCACCGTTTTCCATGCTGTACTTAAAAGTGTAGTTTGGTAAGTTGTCGACCCTATCTTTCATCTTCTCGATAACCAAATGCGCGTCCCTATCACCAATGAACATGCGAACCCTTGATGCAAAGTTCCGAAAGTCATCTACCGTACCTTTCACGTTGTGGTGCCCCCCCTAAGGTTAACTTGTAGTCTATGTGCCAACGACGGACAGACCTTGCTAAGACTTGCTCGGTGGATGAATTCTTTAGTAAAAAAGTCAAGCCTCCGGCGTTTTTTCGTTAGATCTCTACTATGCACCGGGACCATTGGATGGTTATGGTTCTCTTCAAAGTGATATAGTACCCAACCGCGAGCCACGTTATCAAACTTCACACGTATACAGGCTTTACAGTCACACACACGGAAAGTGGCCTGCCTTATCTTCATCGATGACTCGTCAAGGCTATCAAAGTTCCTATTCTGCCTTTGCGGCTTGCCGTGGTTGGAACAAACAATGTAACGGTGTGTGATGTCTCCTTTCTTTCGCTTAATTGTTCCAAACCTAGTTGAAAACCCACAGTGCTCTGCGTACAGTTCATACAGCTCGGCAACGTCTTCCCATTGCTGAAACACCGTTTCAAGTCTTGGTTTGAGGTTATCCGGAGCAGCCGGGCACCAATAGCGTGTCCCATTCGGAGTGAACCAGGAAACGCACTCCTCCTCTGACTCTGTGGCGGGGTCTGCGAAACAAATCACACCCAAAAAAATTTATATACATCAGACATAATAGGTGACTACCTAGAAACATCTGGTTTTTTTTTTTTTAAATTTAAAAACTGAACAGAGGTTTTTAGTTTGCGTGAAACAAGGGTATTAGATGGGTGTTCCAGCCCCAAAATGTAAAACACACAAACATCTGCTTATTTTTCAAAAAAAAATATGTATACCAAACAACAAATAACTATTTTTTACACCGAAAGTAAAAACCAGAATTATGGGTGCACCTGCACCAAAATGTAAAAACTTATAAAGTGAAAAGCAGTATAAAGTGAACCCCCAAAAACTCAACCTCGACACACAAAACATCTGTTTATATTCAAAAAAAAAATATGGATAATAAAACAACAAATATCTATTTTTTTACACCGAAAGAAAAAAACTGAGTTATGGGTGAACCGACATCAAATGTAAAAACTAACATACCCAATTAACAAAAGGGTGAAGCAGTTACAAGTTAACCCCCAAAATTCAACCCTGATCCATTCTTTGATACCTATGCTAAGAAAGGCCCCCCCCAAAAAAAAAAAAAAAAAAAACAATAAGGGTTTGACCGGAATAGGTGTTACCAATGTCCGTTGCCTGAGTTGATAGCATCAATGGAGTCTGAAAACCACCTGAAGTTGATCCTCGCTCAACACCCACCGGAAGGGCTTCGACATGCATGACCCCCGGCATTCCGGAGAAACAAACTTGCAATGGAAACAGAGTGCCTCCAACATCAACCCCGCGCCCCGCGCCCCGTGGAGGTGTGCCAATGATCGGATTATCAGCATCACCGGCAATGCCACCGGTGATTACTCCTTCCCCGTCGCCAATCGGAGGATGATACATTTCTGGGAGTTTGATTTTGTGGTGGTTTTTCCCAGTGAAGGGGATGATGGATGCAGGAGCTTTTTAGGAGGTGAAAGGAGAGAAGGTGAGAAGTGGGGGTTTCAAGCAGGGGAGTGTGTTATATAAAGAATGAGAGTTGCTTCTAAGGGTAAAATATTGGGATTATGAAAAAGCTACAGTGGAAAGCATATCATTAATCTGACAATCGAAAATGGGGGGAAAACGGTTATGACAAGGGGTGATGGCTGATTGAAAAGGAAAGAGGGGGCGAAATTACAATGCTAACCTTCACAAAAGTCATGTGCAGTTATGACATGGCAAGTTGTCATTGGTCAATATTAGTTCTCATGGTTCTCATAACTGGAGGTGGTTCTCATTCTAGCGATCCCCTATATATATATATATATATATATATATATATATATATACATATCAAGGAATTACAAAAAGAAAACTTACTTAAGTAAATAAAACTTAAAAATACCTTATGTAACAAAATTTTTTTCTAAAAAAATTAGTGAATGTAAGTTCTATGTTATCGAACGTTTTGAGCAATAAAATCCCAAAAAGCGACGAGTGTTTTTTTATAATTTAAAAAAAATCAGCGTTTTTATATATATGCTCTAAAACTAGATTTTCAATTTTTTTATAAAAAAAACCCACTTGACATTTTTTGGTTTTTTTAGCTCAAAACGTTCGATAACATATAACTTATATTCCCTGTTTTTTAGAAAGAAAAAAAAAAGAATTTGTTACATAAGATTTTCTTAAGATTTTTTAAACTTTTTTAGAAAAAAAAAGTTTTTATGTAAGGTTTTCTTGAGATTTCTTAACCAAATTGAGTTTTTTCTTTCTATCATGCATGCATGGTCTATGTATTGAGTGAAATAAAGTGGGAGGGTAACTTAATATCAACACCCAGTTATTTATATGAATATTGATCAATGTTAACACCAATAGACTAGATGTAGTTGGTTTAACATTTACAAGACTCAACCCTATTAGGAAATTGGGTGCTTGTGACCAAAAATTCGGTCACACCTCACTTTTTGTGACTGGAACCGACGTAACAAAAACGTTTGTGGCTTAATTTTGTGAGCGCATTGCAACATGTGATATCTTGTGAACACTTATAGCGAGTGATATTTCGGTGTCAAAACTCATGACTAGTTTGAGACCGTCTTTAGTAACCGATTTAGGACATCTTCTATGTTTTATCTTTTGCTCTTTTTTTTGTTTTTTTTTTCATTTTAAATTAATACACAATTTCCCATATTATCAAATGTATTTAAATCACTAAGCCCCGTTACCCCCTAACTTTTCGGCCGAAGTGCAAATATATATATATATATATATATATATATATATATATATATATATATATATATATATATATATATATATATATATATATATATATATATATATATATATTGACGTTTTTTGTATTCTGCTATCCCTAAAATAATATTATGCTACCCACTCTCAATTTATTTTGTTGGTGGCGAACTCTTACCTAGTGTTTTTGTGAGGAGAGGAAAACCTGCAATTTTTTGTTTTGAAGTTAAGAAGTACAGTTTTGTATGAAGAAGACAACCTATTAATACTAATATCTCTATTCCCAATGAATTTATATAATCTTAAAGAAGACGGTCGGTGATATTTTCATATCTAGCCTCTACTTTTAAGATGTAAAGTTTTTGTCCTTTGCTGGTATTTGTCCTTTAGTACAAATTTTGTCCTTTTTCATGTAGTCGATCCTCCATTTGACGTAATCACCATAGATGTTCTCAATTTCACAAGGGGTGTTTGGGAATGCCATAACTAACTATGATCTTACTTACCCTTTACTTTAGATAATCAAATTCATAAACACTTTAAATAAATACCTCTAGATTTACTAACCATTACAGCTGTTTTTAGTTGTGAATTTTTAGAAAACTTGATTTGTAAGTATTGAAGAAAATCATATTCAACTTGATCTATGAAGAAGATAACAGTCCTGAACATCACAACAAGAAGAAGAAGATCAGATAGGACAACTGAAAACAACAACATCTACTTCAAAGTATCATAAGTTGATAAAGAGCTGAAGAAGATTATCAGAGAAGGTCTTTCTGATGGATCTGATGATATTTCTGATGAAATATCATCAGTTTCTGACGATTCTAATATCATCAGTTTCTGACGATTCTGATCATTAGATTTTCTGATGATTTGTTCACTAGAATTTCTGAAGAAGTGGTTTATCAAAAATTATGATAAAAACCCCATTTGTCTAAAAATCAGTTCTACCCTGCCACAATAACCGAAGCAAGTTAACATTATTGGATATCATGATGACAAAGGCCACTTGATAATTGGATTCAATGAATATGTCAAGAAGCTACTTTTTGCAGGGAATAATACATGAATAAACAAATGTTTATTCATGTATTCAGCCGTCTATAAATAGAAGGCTCATCAAACAGAGGACAATGAGTTAAGCTTAGCATTCAATACATACTACAAACTCCATTGTCCTTTCACCCTCAGAATTCAAGTATTCATTTGTAATAGATAATAATCTTACAATCACCTTGTAAACCATTTTGTTTCAAAGTGATATAAACTTGATAATTCTGTAAGTCTTGTTTCTTGAAAGTCTGATTTCTATTTCCGCACACTATTTTCACATCTATTGAAATCACTTGCTATATTACGTGAAAAGAAGTTTTTAGGCCCAAACTGGGACCAACAATTGGTATCAGAGCAGATTGAATAAATCATTTTCAAACGATCAATCGCTCATCTTCTTTTCTCTAAACATGGCTAACTTTCAAACATGGAATAATGCTTTTAACATTGGTTCAATGTCTAAACCTCCGACTCTGGTCAGAGAGGAATACCCCCAATGGAAAATCAGGATGGTCAATTTCCTTAATAGTCATGACCGAGCTCTGTTTCAATCCATTGAAAGGGGTCCACATGTACCAATGACTGAAATATCAGCTATTCCAGCAACTGATCAATCACCTAGAATCCCTGCCTCCTAGGCTCCCAAAATTGAAATACTTTGGGGCCCAGAAGACAAGGAAAAGGTGGTTGCAGATGAAAGGGTAAAGTCACTTCTAATAATGACTATCCCTAATGACATATTTCCTCAAGTTGATGCATGTGCATCAGCTAAGAAAATATGAGATCAGTTGGAAAATCTTTGTGAAGGAGGAGAAATGATGAAAAGAAACATTAGAACAAACAATGTTTCCTCATATGAGAGATTCAAAAGTTTACCAAATGAAAGATTAAATGAAACATATCAAAGATTTATAAAACTTTTGAATGAGCTAAAGAAATTTGGAATAACTAAATCAAATGATGAAAGAAATATAAAATTTCTGTATGCCTTACCTAGAGAATGGAGAAGTCTAACCATGACTTTGTCCTCAACCTTAGAACTAGGTAATATGAGTCTTCATGACTTATATAGCATTCTGATCCCTAGAGAAGAAGAAATATTTGAAGAGTCCATTCAAAGAGGGGGGGGGGGGGGTCATTAGCTTTAATCTCAAACTCACAAAGAACACCTACCAATGATCCACAATCATCAAACAGTCAAAATCTGGAAATTTCTGATACACCATCAGATTTTTAGCTTTTGCTGAAGCAATTGCACTACTCACTAAAACCTTTGAGCAAAGATTGAGGGGTGGAGGCCAAAGATACTAGAAAAATGACAGAGGGAGGATGGATGGAAGATCTAGGGAAGAATGTAGATCTAAGGATAAGGGAAAGGCTGAAGTTGTGTGTTACAAATGCAAATAGAGGGGCCACTATGCATCAGAATTCAAAACCAAGAAACTGAAAGATGTTGCTTATTATGAGAAGAAGTTGGAAGAAGCAAAGAAGCAACAACAAGTCAGTTTGATTGCAGGGACAGATACATGGTTGTCTGATGATTCATCTGATGAAGAAGAAGAGATGGCCAATTTCTTCCTTATGGCACTTTCTGATGAACTACCAGAAACGTCAGGACATAAGGTAAATTTAGATAATCTTGATCTTGAACACAAGCTAAACAAGCTCATGTCAGATTTTCTAAATCTTCAAGATAAACAGAAATCAGATAGTAAAAAATCTGATGAGTTGCAAAGGACTATGAATAAAATTATACTTGAAAACCAGTTACTAATAGAAGAAAGTTTAGATCACAGGGCTAAAATTGAATTTTATGAAAAGGAAAGAAAAGATCTTTACAAGAAAATTCATGATAAGGAAATTAATGTAAGAGGTTTTCAACAAGCTAAGGAATTCATAAACTTTATTGAGTCCACACCAAAGAACAAGGGAGAGGGTTTAGGATATGTAAAAACAAGTGAAATTAAACCCACCATCTTTGTGAAAGAAACACATCAGATTTCTGATAACCAAACATCAGAATCTGATTCTGAATCATGCAAATCAACCAGTTCTGAGTACTCTTTTGAAAAACCCAACTTTAAAGCAAAAAAGAGTGAATCAAAACAAAAATCTTTAAATATTCAAGAAGCATTTCACTCATTAATTCAAAATTATCCACTCATTCCATCACAAGATATAAAATCTGAATCTTGTATGTGTGTTGACATACTGAAGCTTCTTCAACACCATCTCCAAAAGAAAAGTGAAAAATCTATTTATGGCTCAGCATATAACATATATTCTAATGAAAGACCATCAAGAGAACATAATCTGATTAAAATCTCATCAGAAAGAGTACCCAAGCAAGTCTGGGTACCAAAAACCCTCTAATTTTTTTTCATTTTAGGACCATCATGTGCAGCAGATCTGGTACTGCGATTCTAGAAGCTCCAAGCACATGACTGGGGATAGGAGCTTACTCAGTAACTTTGTTTCAAAACTGGGTAAATTGGTAAATTTTGGGAATGGAGAAAAAGGGAGGATTATGGGATATGGATGTATAAGGTATGGATGTTTGACCATAGAAAAAGTAGCCTATGTAGAAGGCTTAAAGAACAATCTGCTGAATTGTGGTCAATTCTGTGATAAAGGTCTTTTAGATAACCTTATTACCAGAAAAGTGCTTGACAATTTGTTTCGATGATAATCAAAGAACAAGATTATAAATCTGATAAAACCCCAGAAAATCTAATAAATTATCAGAAAATCTGATGTATCATCAGAACATCTGATGAATCATCAGAAATTATGATGATTCATCAGAAAACGTGTTGAAAAATCAGAATCATCGTTGATTATTAGAACAAATTCATGCATGTCACTATCTTTATTCATATCTCATAGCTGCATATTCATAACTGTAGAGTTTTTCCTTTTTTTGTCTAAATTTAATTATTAGTTTATATCTTTTTTTCTCTTAGAACTGATAACGCCATAGACATAAAATTTTCTTTGAACTCGTTAATGGTAGTTAAGCTTTTTCTCTCCTTCACTCAATACACCTCATCAATATTAAGGAGACTAAAGTGACATATAGGCAGGTATTCATGATATATTATCCGAAAATGGCCGCCTAAATCATTAAATGCAGGAGAGTTTATCTCAGTTATTCCTTATGCCATCTGATAGAAAATTAAATAACAAAGATTGTGATGAACAAAATCTATAAGTAGGTAGATATCATTTATGGCAAACTTCAAGTTTATTATAAATGATCACAACCTTGAGCTAAGACTGTCACCATCACATAAGGAAATCCTAGAAAACTCAACTTCATCTTCTTCTTCATACTCACTTCCTCATACTCACAAACATGCTTACCATCCAAGCTGATCGTTTCCACTTCCTTATCATCCTTATCATAACCTCAGACTGAGGACCAACCTTGAGGGCCCTCAATAGGAAGGGTGCCAAACCATACTAAATCTGATCATGGGAAGTCATTTGAAATATGCCCTCATAGCCAACATAATGGTGTACCCAGACATTCTTCAAATGTTCTGGAAAAATGCAACATTATCAGAATATGAGGGTAGAGGAAAGATAGTTATCGAAAGTGTGGTGCTTAACCAATGAGTTCTGGTAACTGAAGATATCATCAGGACGGTTTTACAACTCAATGATGATAATGAAGTTGCAATGTTCACAAAGGCACAGATAGATGAAACCTTGGAGCAGATGGGTTACAATCCTGTAAACCCACTACGAGCAATCACCAAAAATGGGAGCATGCTTTTCAAAGAAGATTATCAATCATCATGAATCCTCCCATAGGTTGATGGAGCCTGTACGAGCACTCGTATTAGACACACCGTACAATTTCTCTTATTACTTAATAAAAGATTTTGCAAGTAATATGTAGTCTGGCAGGCCATTCTTGGTTTATCCTTGTTTTTTGATGAGGATAATCATGAGTCAGCTAGGCTTTGGAGGTGTTCTGTAGGTTATCCCAGAGCTGAGATGAGACTTCAACAAAACATGAATCTCAACATGCTCATACCTACTAATTAGATTTCCGGTTTGGTGATTGATCTATGGTTGCTCCTTGAGGTGGATCATGGAGAAGGGATAGACCTTGATTAGGTCATCTTTGTTTAAACTTGGTGTATGCAGATATTCTCCTTGTTAACATGTTAATATAGTATGTTACTAATGTTACTTTGTTGTCTGGCTCATGGTTTGGGGGGAAAAGAAAAATGGGTAAAGATAAATGAGAGGTCAAATATTCACAAAATCAATGATCATTAGAAAACAAATCATTTGACACAAAATTCTGAGTTTCTGATGACATAAGACTAAAATCTGGTAATATAACTTAAAATGTCTCTCTAATTTTTTTTCTGTTAAAACTTCAAAATGATGAAAATTTTTATAAAACATCAGAAAAAGTTAAGAGACTTTGATGCCACCAGAGAATCATATGTAAGTCTACTGACCTTATCTCATTCCCTCTCATCTCAAAAAAAAGGTACACCTCTTAAACAATCAAAAGAGAAACTTCAAAATTTGTTGAAAAATGGTCACAAGTTTAGGGGGAATTTCAATTAAGAAATTCTGTTGAAAATTGTTGACTTCTGTTGACCACATGTAAAAGGTCAACAAAAGTCAAAATAGAAGAAAATATAAATTCTTAACAGAGTTCCTGGTCAATTTCTGATGACATCATCAGAATGGATTTTTGACTTTGAAAAAGGAGCAATATTAAGAAGAAAACTGATTGGACCATTAACAAAATGGGGGCCACAGCAATGAAAAGGTGTCATATGACCGATAGTATTCTTCAATCAAAATTTAGTTTAATTTTTTTTTTGGAATGATTGAAGAAACTACAAGTTGAAAGGGCATAACCACGATTACACGATCAACCGTCATTAAATGTCTTGATACCCACGATCCAACGGTTACATTCTGAACCAAATTTCACATCACACGATCTAACGGTAATAAAGATAATTAATGATCTTTTAACCGCCATTAAATGGCACGTTCCATATCCCCTCAACTCCATAAACCTACAAATCTCTGCTAAAACACTCACTATATAACTCATACTTAGCAGAAATTCAAAAATCACTCACCTTCTTCACAAGAACTTCAAACCGCAATATCCCCTGTTTTTCACTCAAAATCCAAAAATCCCTAGAATTCGAACCCTAACTCACAAAATTCAACAAATGGCAGAAGTAAACCTCAACATCACAATTGTTCAACATGATGTACCTTTTGTTGAAGACACATAATTCCTACCAATGAAAGAAAATAACATGCTGATGAATACAGAGCACTCAGAATATGATGAAAGATGTCAACTTTTGGTAGAATATCTCATAAGGTGTTCAATTTCAAGTGCTTTAACAAAAGGAAGAGAAGTACTAGAAAAGTTAATACAACAATTTGTCCACACTTTCATTGAAGATGAAGAAAATCACGTCTCTGCTCATGTATGGGGAAATGTTTCAGTAACATTAACTCCTGCAAGGGTAACAGAATGGCTTGAACTTCCAGTTCTTGAAAATTACATTGAAGCATCAAGCAGAGAAGATTTGATAAGTTTTTTTATTGAGCTTGGTTACAAGAACAAGAAAATTAACAAAATTGGAGCAATAACAAGAAATGAAATGCCAACCATTTGGCAAGTGATGATGGAAGTATTAAACAAATGCCTCACATCAAAGATAGGAGGAGCTGATCAAGTCAGTCAAGCTATTCTGTCAATCATGTATGGACTCATAACTGGGTTCAAACTTGATTATGGGACAAAAATCTTCAACATACTCAAAAGATCAATCCTCACTAGGAATGGAAGAATCACCTCACACCTGCCATATCCAAGGTTTATTTCAATTTTAATTTCTGAAACTTTTGCTGAAAGAAACATAGAAGTTCCAATTTTGGAAGATATCTGGAGTTCAAATACCATGAAAGCCTGGAGTTCCACTCATGGATGGGAATCAGACAAAGATATCCCTGAGTTACCAGAAAGGATGATGTGCCTCATTGCACCAGATTCACAATACAGATTACAACATGAAGAACTTTTAGCCAAATCAGATACTCCAATAGAAGAACCTAGCAAAGAAGTTTTTAACTGTTCTTCATCACCAGAAGAAGAAGTTGAGAAGTCCTGGTCATCAGAAACAGAGGCTACAGGAGGAGAAGGAGTTCCGATGATAACAAACTCACCAGAAAACAAGATAGAACATGCTGAGAGCTAAAAGATTCCTGAAGCTGGAACTCATCTTGAGTTTGATATTCATCAAGAGAAAGAACATCAACACTATGAAGAATCTCGTATTGCTGGAGGAACTCATGAAGATGCTGAAGATCAACAGCATGAAGAAACTCACTTTGGTGGAGCAACAAATGAAGACACTAAAGTCATACATCATGATGAGTCTCGGGTTGCTGGTACATCTCTTTTAAACACAGTTTTAATTGATACTCCTTCAAAAAGAACAAACTCAAAAGATTCAATTAATGTTTCTTACAAGTTAGAATATAGAAACACTGATGTTAATGAAGAGGTTACTAGTTTTATTCATCTCAACTCTGAATCAGAAAATGAGGAAGAGGTTGAGATCTCAACAGATAGAGATCAGGGAACTGATCAAGGAAATCTGGTAAAAGGTAATCTGTTTACCTCAAAAACTTATAGAGAATCATATATTGATATGTTTCAAGGACATAAGGAAATCCAGGATGAAAATGTGTTTTTCACCTCTGGTGGAGATGATTCTGGTACACTTAAGGTTGCACCAAAATCTGGTAAAGCCAAAAGTGATCCAATCATTTCCAAAACAACTGCAAATGTGTTTACAGCTGGAGTGTTAGAAGGAACATCTGTTTTTCCAAATATCCCTAAAACAACCATGACACAAGAAAATTTGGAAACTGTCCTAGAAAAAGTTGTCATAACCTGCAAAAGAAATCCAGTGGAAGAAAAGCTTGATCTGTTGCTGTCAGAAATACAAGGTCAAAGGGCAGATGTGAAGACTTTGTCAGAATCAGTGGAGGTGATAAAGGCACAAACTGAAAGAAACACTGAAGCACTAAAGTCTCTTCAAAAGTTAAAAGAAAAGGCACCAGAATCCAACATCGCTGCATCAGAAATTCAGAAGATTTTCACAGAAATAGAAAAGATCAAGACATAAGTTACAAATGTTGTGGAGTCAAGACAATCAAGCAGTGCAAACAAGGTCTTGGAGGAAGTCACCATCTTAAGGGCAAGCAACAACAGTATCACAGATGCTCTTGAGAAGCTGACAAAAGAATGGGCTGCCAAGTAGAAGAAAGCTCAAACTGAATTTACAAAAGTTCAGAAAAGTATAGCCAACAACTCAAATCTGGTAGGAGAGGTGCAACAACTGATGAAGAAAATGCAATTTAACATTGCCAGATTGGCTAAAGTGGATCCCAAAGAAATCATGAAGGAAATTCCTTTTGAAAGATCACACCAAGAATTCCAAAGCCAACCCCACAGCAATCATCTGCTACACCAATCACCGAAGCTGGAACTACTATGATGGGTCCACCTCCAAATGTCTCAAAAGATGAAATGCTGAAAAGGTTAGCAACTTCAAAACCTCAAGTTGTCACAAATTTGAAACTTATAACTTCTCAAACTGTTCCAAAACCAACTTCTTTTGATGACACTGCCATAAGTAAATTGATGAATATGCAAACAATGAATGAATGGGAACAAGAAGCTGATTCAAGAAAACCACAGATTGTCAAAAGAAAAATCTCTGAAACTCAATATGTCATGGTTAGAGAGATTGACAAGGATATAATGATATTCCCTGAATACAATCTGGTGAAATACTATTGGTCAAAAGAAGATGTACCAGAAAGGCCACCAACTCCTATCAGAATGGCTATAAGGGCAGAGAAGTTAGAAAGAGGTCCAAGAAGCATTCACTACACCAATGATAATCCAGTAAAAATAATCATAAAAGTGGATGAAGTAAAAGTTGGAACTGATGGTGTTGGAGGAACTTATGTGCAGAACAGATACACACTTCTAAGAGAAAATGGGGAAGAAGAAAAAAGTGACTGATGAAGAAATTGCTGACAGATTACATCCTTTGGACATTCTGTTCTTGAAGGATCAATATGAAAAAGAAAAGAAGAAGAAAAAAAAAGTCAGAAGAGCATTAAAGGGTATATCAAATGCTGGAATAAAGCTGTTTGAAATAATGGCTTTTTCTAACTTTGATTTATGCATCAACTATGATTATGTGCACAACAAAAAGGTCTATGTCAGTGCACCAAAGAAAAGAATTCCCTCGGAGCTAATGGAGGATGCAAGATCTGGAGACATCATTGAACTGCCAAGCAAAAATAACAGACATAACTATGGTGTAATCTACAGATATATTGAGAAGAACAAAACTCCGTTCAGAAGTGTTGATATCTGCAAATACTCAAATCAGACTCTGAAGTTCATTATGAAAAGTATGAACAAGAGACAAGAACAACTTCAGAAGACAGGAATGAACAAAGAGAATGAAAGACAGAAAATTGAAAGAATGATTGAAGATTGGATTCAAGCAAGAAGCTGGTACAAAGACATGTATGACATCTGCAACAAGTATATCTCTTACAAGAAGAAATTAAAGGAAGGAGATGTACTAAAGAAATTGAAGCTGCTTTGAAGAACATGTTTGTTTTTAAATTTTCATTTCATTATGTAATTTGTTTTTCAGAATAGCAGTAACTGGTTTGATTTGCAAATGTTAAGTTTCCACTGTTTGGAAATTTTATGTTCATGAGATAGTTTATTTTCTTATAATACTTAGGGGAAAACTATTAGGAAACTTTATTTGTATGTATTGAAGAAAATCAGATTCAACTTGATCTATGAAGAAGATAACAGTCCTGAACATCACAACAATAAGAAGAAGATCGGACAGGACAACTGAAAACAACAACATCTACTTCAAAGTATCATAAGTTGATAAAGAGCTGAAGAAGATTATCAGAGAAGGTCTTTCTGATGGATCTGGTGATATTTCTGATGAAATATCATCAGTTTCTGACGATTCTGATCATCATATTTTCTGATGATTTGTTCACCAGAATTTCTGATGAAGTGGTTTATCAGAAATTCTGATAAAAACCCCACTTGTCTAAAAATCAGTCCTACCCTGCCACAATAACCGAAGCAAGTTGACATTATTGGATATCATGATGACAATGGCCACCTGATAATTGGATTCAATAAATATGTCTAGAAGCTACTTTTTGCAGGGAATAATACATGAATAAACAAGTGTTTATTCATGTATTCAGCCGTCTATAAATAGAAGGCTCATCAAATAGAGGACAATGAGTTAAGCTTAGCATTCAATACATACTACAAACTCCATTGTCCTTTCACCCTCGTATTCATTTGTAATAGATAATAATCTTACAATCACCTTGTAAACCATTTTGTTTCAAAGTGATATAAACTTGATAATTCTGTAGGTCTTTTTTCTTGAAAGTCTGATTTCTATTTCCGCACACTATTTTCACATCTATTGAAATCACTTGCCATATTACATGAAAAGAAGTTTTTAAGTCCAAACTGGGACCAACATGAATGTCTCAAATCTTCTTGAAGCAAACAAGCATGGAGACAACGATCTTAAGGTACATGTTTCAATTCTAGCGTTGGGCTCTTTTTTCCCAAGTTTTTTTCTTTTCTGGCAACGACCACCAACATCCAACATCTAGTGTGACACTTGGCACAAAACCGGTAATTTTCGTACTCTTTATTTATTATTTATTATTTATTATCTGCAATTATGTGCTTAAACGTCAACATTGTGTGATTACTTGCCTTACATATGAATTCATGCATGTTTTGTACTTCAAATATTGCATCGTGCATTACATTAAGCGTTGCGTCAGAAAGACTAGTAAACTCACCGGTAAGACACGCTGTGTCAGCACTTCCGCAGAAAGTAGTCAGACAATAGATTTAGGGCCTAGGAGTAGGTCCAACATCAAAAACACATTAAAACCCAAGTGTGGATACAAGGGTTAATAAATACACTTTCCGCAAACTAAAATATGCACTAAAAGACACCCGAAACTCAACTTAAATGCTGAATTCTATAGAATTCTGCAGAAAAACAGCAAAAAAAAGCATTTTAACACTAAAATATTATGCAGAATTGATGTTTTAGTGTCCATAATAACTTACAAAGTGTCAGGAATTAAAACTGTCACAAAAGGTGCTTCATACCTAGTAAAACTACGCAATTTAGCACTTTAACGAACCGTTAACCGAACGAATAACCGGACACTACCCAAAACATCAAAACTAGACTAGAAGTATTGTTTTTATGATATTAAGCTGGTATTGGTGATGAAAAACCTTAAAAATCATAAAAACACCTAAACACACTTAAACTAACTTAAACCTTCTAGTTTACATCTTTCACCCTTAACTTTCAAACTTTGACATAATACCCCCCCCCCCTTTGAAAACCGGCCCCAAAGGACCCATCCCACCTTTTTTAATATAATATTTGTGATTGTAACCAAGATATTAGGCATATGGTCTTGTGGAAAAAGAGATGTTGGAAGATCATGATAAAAACCTCAAGACTTCATTTCATTATCATTTCACACCATTCAACTTCGTCTTTCTCTCCTCCTTCCCTCCCTAACTCACGGCCACATACAACACACACACATCCACCATTTTCAGTCCATTTCAAAGCAATCCAAGGTGATTTTAAGGTGTATGGAGGCTATCTAAGGAAGCTACAAGTGCTAGAAGTTGAAGGACCTCTTCGTGGAGCTTTTAACCTCTCATATACTTCATTCTTCATCTTCATCCTTTTTGTGCCACTTCCCTAGCCAATAGAGCTAGTAGTAAGCCTTCTAAACACTATTTTAGTTCATGTTTATGTTATGTACAAGTCACACCATCTAATAAATTAAACTTTAAAAGATGAAGATGTAAAGATCTAACATAATTATGAGGAAAATAAGTGATTTTAGTGTTATTTGGTGTACGTGATGAAGTTGTTGATGTTGAATCTTATGTGTATGTTTAGATCTATCATGTTAAGCTTGTTAGAAGTTTAGATCTAACAAGTTTAAGCATGGATCTTGAAAGATCCATGGTTAAACTTGAAGATGAACTTGTGAAACCTTTATGTGAACTTGAAAGATGATTTTTGAAGCATGATCTTGTGTTCTTGAAGTAACTAAGTGTATGTAAAACTAACTTTTGAAACTAAAATCCATGAAAAGTTTGTTAAAGGTTCATCAAGAAGCTTGTTTATGAAAGATTCAAGAATGTTAAGTATGGATCTTGAAAGATCCATGATGAAACATGGTGTTAAACATAAAGATCTTTTATATAAGCATAAGAATGATTTTAGAACATGATTTTCAAGACTTTGAAACCTTAAAACTCATGGATGGTTTGGTTAGTAAATTAAAGTTTCATAAAAAGTTTGTTTAAAATTTACAAGAACACTTGATTTTGAAAAATCATTGTATGTAAAGTGTAGATCTAACAGACTATACATTTTTAGCAAAAATCAAGTTCATCATAATGTTTTACATGAAGTAATTAGTGTATGTTACTTGAAAAATTGTTGGAAATTGTTTTTGGTGATAAAAAGAAAATAAACACATGTTTTGAAAACATGGGAAACCTCCATTTTAGGGGAAACTATGCCAAAAATTTTATAAAATTTTGACACTTAGAAAAATATAAGTTTTGGTGAAACTTATTCCCCAAAAATTCACCTAAAAATATTTATCAAGGTTTCCTAATTTTTGCATAAAATTTCAAGTTAAGAAATCCTTATTCTTCAAATTAAAAACAATATTAAGTATGTATATTTTTAGGAAAAATATACATATTTAGTGATCACCAAATTTTGTGCTAAGTGTATATTATGTGTATTATATGTTGTAGTGTATTATGAACTTGAAAAATACACCAAATACTCCCAAGGAGTATAAATACCAAAATACACATACAAATACATAAGGATATTTAAGTATACAAGTATACAAAATTCCTCACAAGAAGAGTATATGGATAAACACAAGAAAATATACTTGTATAAGTATATCCCTTAACAAATACTTGGACTTGGACAACTTAAGGACAATTATGGACTTAAATATATATTTTTGGACAAATATATATCTTCTACCAAGTAGTAAAAATTATACAAAATCGGGTGAATAACAAAACTAAATATATATATATATATATATATATATATACCCTATATAGGGGAATGTTCAAATGAAAACCACTAGTTATTGTGAAAACTCGAAAACTAATTAAAAAAGCCAAAAAAAACATACCAATTTTTTTTTTTGCATAATAATTTTCGCAGGTTTTTTTATATAAATTTTTTTTTGTGTAGTGCACATGTGTACTACAAAATTTTTTTTTTTTTTTGAAAAAAAGTTTTTTTTTTCATATACTTAACCAACGATTTTTATAAAAAAATTGAAAAAAAAAATTGTGTGTTTTTTAGGCTTTTTTAGTTAGTTTTCGAGTTTTCACAATAAAAGTGGTTTTCATTTGAACCATCCCCTATATATATATATATATATATATATATATATATATATATATATATTTCTAAGCATGAGAAAATATATATATATTCCACACAAGTCTTAAAAATATATTATTTTTAAGAAATATAATTCTGGAAAGTAATAAAAATCAAAGTATTGATTTTTGGCAAATAATATAAAATACACAAGTATTTACATAAAAATACAAGTATAATTTCCTATGTATACTTGAACAAAAAAAATAATATTGAGAATATTATTTAACAAAATACTTATATTTATTTTTGGGAAATAATATAAGTAACTTATATGGTAAAGTTAAAAGTATAGTTTATTTTTAACACTTATTATTATTGGCAAAGACTATATAAACCAATATATATATATTTTCTTTTGGGAAGTAAAATATATATTTACAAATAAACAATACCAATTCAAAGTGCAAAGACATGACGAATGGGCGAGACCCGACAAACAAGGGCACGACCCTTACAAGAGTGAACATTCAAAAGACAAATACATAAACTTAAGATGGTGACATGTACTTGTGTGATACAAGTCTAGTGACTAACATACATAGAACAATTATAGGTTGCGACACCTACACGACAAAGCCGGTGAACGTTTACGACGCGAGTTACGCAAAACTGTGAGTTCATGTCCCCACTTTTAAACATTTTCTTGTTTTCTAAACTTGGGGAAAATTCATGTATTGTGATATGTAGGAACAAAACTAAGGAATGATACTATAGATCATGTCACGAATAGGGTGTCATAAGCACCATTAATTAACATAAGTCCTAGACCGCGGAACAAAAGGTTAGATCTAATGGGTTTCAGGCAGCCACAGTCTTGGCCACATTTTTACCGAGAGTGTTTTTTTTATCTCTAGTCGTGAACCGACAAGTAAAATGCCTATGGTTTGGATGCTTCCTATGTCGTTACATATGTTAATTGCCTTGCAAACCATTAGCGATCTCGATTTCCTTACATCTACAAAATACTTTTTCAAGTACAATCACATACCATGATTCTTACAACAAATACTTTAATGTTTTACACAAAACTGCATGAATTCACACCAACTTATGTTGACGATTTTCCAAAACTTACATGTATTTCAGGTAACTAGGTGGATGTACGCGTGGTCCCTCTTTGCTCAAGGATGTTGTTTATGTTTCTAAGTTATTTTGTGTCGAGGCTCCAATGCCGCTTTTGTAGGATTTGGTTGTTATATTCCACCTCCTGTGGTGATATAATGATCAAAACCTTGATACTTGTTTTTGAAACGAAGTTGTAAACTTTTCAAACAATTATCTTATGTGGGATGTTAACTTAAAAGTTAACTTTTGTTTTGGATATTAATTATCAATGGCATTGTTGAGTTTATTTTATGATCACGTAGTATGTTTTCCATTCGTATGCAATGAGAACCTTTCAGGATCACACCTCGTGCTTCCGCCTTAGAAAGGGGTGTGACAGATTGGTATCAGAGCTGCGATTGTAGTGAACCAGGATTCCTTCTCGAGTCTAGTCTATAATCCCTAGGATCCTCTCACGATTTTTTTTTCAAAAGTTTTAATTGCATAAAACTTTCTGCGACATCCATACCTGAACTTGTTTTTCAAAAATCATGCAAGGACGATTACATGATTTAGTCACACACAAGTAAGGACACTACGAGACTTAGGGTGCACAGAGGTAGCAGTTAACTTCAACTTGGGACTACTTGCTTATTTGTGTGTGTAAACTATATATATTAATTAAGTGGTAATAATTAATATATGTACATATGCTATGATTCTTATGATACATGTACGCATGTCTTCATCTGAGAGTAGCGGTCTATCGGAGGAGCATGATCCCATGGCTATTGTTTCAGACGAAGAGATTGCCCCAGCACCTGAGATCTTCACTTCCGACTCTGAGGCCGATCGCGAGCTTATGTCCGATGACGACGATCTTGATGATTGCCAGCCAACCTTTCGCTTTACCCTTTCGTTGATGACGTTCTAGCTTTTCCTCTACCCATTCACGATCAGCTCATCATTGGACATCCCGACAGCGAGCATCTTGTCTAGTCCATTCTGGTCCACGCTGTTCCCCTCGCTGCCATCCCTGCTGAGAATTAGCCTTTTGTTGTTGACTTGGACGATGATATCGATGTTCCTGTGATTGAGGTAGATCACCTTGATGACAACCTGGGTGATGGCGAGGTATTCAACATTGCCATCCTAGACGTAGCATCACCTGTTGTCTCTGTTATTGACATCTCTTCTGATTCTGACCCTGATTCTGATGCCGACTCTTTTGAGTCAGTGACCTCTTCAGCCCTTCTAGCTGCTGGACTAGGGGCTTACCCTACTGATGATGATGATGATGATGTTATGTCTGTTGCACCAGCTACTCCCGTTCACATTCCTACACCTACTGATACACCTCCTCAAACTCCCACTCACGTTGCCAGCGACAGCTCTTCACAGCCACCGGTCCTGGCGGACCATTCTAGTGGTGCACGTAGTATCCGTTATGCCTCAGCTTTTCTGCATACACCTCCCACTCATGGGGGAGAGCCTTCAGGTCATCCGCATATACCCCCACCTGAGTTGAGTCCACACTTTCATTCATCCCGATTATTCCCTCCGTATACGATGCCATTATCTGATCCATACCATCCTTCTCATCGCACTGGATACACCATAGATGATCTCCTTCTATCACTCCAGCTTCAGGTGGAGATCCTTTATCATAGGGTCTACGAGCTGGAGAATGAGGCCGATGCGAGACGACCTCCTCCACCGGATTATCCACCGCTAGTCACACCTCCACCACCATCTTCACCCCCACCAGCATCTCCATCACCACCTATTCATGCACCTATTGAGGGTCATGCTGCTCGATTTCTCACCATAGAGCAGCAGGTCAGTTTTCTCATCCGTCGAGTCCATGAGCTCGAGGATAAAGGAGCTCATATTCGCAGTTTTATTTTCCCTACTCACCCACCCTCTCCAACAGCCCATTAGATTTTTCACTGAAGGTACTTTGATGGAGCAGTATTTTTGGGATTGAAGACTACAGCCGAGTTTTGGGTACAACTTGAAGACGAGGAGCGCCAATGTGAAGAAAGATATTTTGTCTTTTATATGTATTAAACTTGTACTATTGGGTGATGTAACCCTTATTGATTTTTGTTTCTTTCACAAATAATGATGTAACAAGTTGTCCTGATATGTAAAAAAAACTCGGTGAATATCTTATGACACATCAGTATTTATTTGTTTATGCATGCTTGTTGCGGTATGAATTGATTTATATGTTTGGTGGATTGTTTGATATTATCTATGTGTGTATATGTATACGTATATATACTACTACTATCTAGTATGATGGTATCAGACAAATACCTAACCCTGTTCTATTGTGTTTTGGAAGAATATGGCACCTATGAGAGTTGTGAACACTCGAGGTTCTGACCAACCACCTCCTTCGCCAATGCCGAGGACTGCTGAGGAATTGAACTCTCTGCTGGAGGAAAGGATCTCTGAACCTATCGCCCAGTACGAGGCGAACCGTGCTAAGAACAGTGGCGGCTCAGGAGGCACCGAATGCAATGGACATGGAGATTCATCTGGAGAAAACTAATTCCACGATCCGCATGAGCAAGTGCACCACGGACCAGCAAGTCACTTTTGTTACAGAATTGTTCGTCGATGAAGATTTGACTTGTTAGAATTTACAAGTCCAGACTTTGGGTGATGATGCCGCTTACGGTATGACATGGGGTGAGTTGAAGGAAAGAATGAGGGAAAAGTATTGCTCGTGTGCTGAAGTTCAAAGACTGTAGACTGAGTTTTGGAATCTGTCCATGGTTGGTGCGGACATTGTTGGTTATACTCGAGAGTGATCCCCTATCCGGTGACTCCTGAATTTAAGCGCATCGAGCACTACATCTGGGGATTGGCTCCGGAGTTTCACAGTTTGGTAACTGCGGTAGAACCCACAACGATCACTCAGGCTGTAACTCTGGCTGTCAACCTTACTGAGGATGTTGTTCGCATTAAAAAGCTATCATTGAAGTCCACTGAGAAAACCAAGACCCATGCTGAGAATCGCCTGGTGACAAGAAAAGGAAACATCCGAATCTGAGTCAAGCAACCCGTAACAACAACAAGGGTTCCAACAACAAGAAATGTGATGCTAACCCGCCTAAGGAGGCAAAAACCTTTGCAGCTGCGAATGACGCTGCTACTAGAGGATTGCCCAAGGGAAAACAACGCTCAAGTTCGAGCATTCGTGATAGGAGCAAGGAACGCCCGCGAGGAACCTAATGTGGTCGCCGGTACTTTTCTCATTAACAATCACTTTGCATCCATATTATTTGACACTGGTGTCGATTATAGTTTCATATCTGTGGAATTTAAACATATGCTTGGAGTTGAGTCTAGTAAACTAGATATCCCTTATTCCTTAGAATTAGTCGATGGTAAACTTGTTGAATCAGGCGAAGTTGTTAGAGGATGTTCTGATTTATTCACGAACAAAGGAAGAGCACGAGCAACATCTTAGAACCATTCTAGAACTACTGAAGAGGGAGAAGCTTTATGCAAAGTTCAAAATGCGAATTTTGGATTCGCGAGGTACAGTTCCTTGGTCATGTGGTGAACGAGAATGGTATCCATGTAGATCCAGCGAAGATTGAAGCAATAATGAATTGGGAAGCCCCCAAGACATGAAGTTCGAAAGTTTTTGGGATTAGCGAGCTGTTACCGAAGATTTATCGAGAATTTCTCCAAAATTGCTCAACCGCTAACTTCCCTTACACAGAAAGACAAGAAGTATGATTAGGGAGACAAGCAGAAAGAAGCCTTCCATCTTCTCAAAGACAAGCTATGAGATGCACCGATACTATCTCTACCCGAAGGCACTGAAGACCTAGTGGTATACTGCGACGCTTCGCGTTAGGGATTGGGTTGCGTGCTCATGCAACGCCAAAAAGTCATCGCTTACGCATCATGACAATTGAAAGTACATGAGAAGAATTATACCACCCACGACTTGGAGCTAGGCACGATGGTATTTTCCTTAAAGATTTGACGACATTATCTATATGGTACTCGATGTACTATCCTCAGAGATCACAAGAGTTTGCAGCACATATTTGATCAGAAGGAATTAAATATGCGCCAATGACGATGGGTTGAGTTGCTGAACGATTACGACTATGAGATCAAGTACCACCCTGGAAAGTCGAATGTGGTAGCAGACGCCTTCAGTCGAAAGGAAAGAGTTAAAACCCTAAGGGTTCGAGCTTTTGAGATGACGATTCGGACGTATCTCACATCACGCATTCATGATGCACAATAAGAAGCCCTTAAGAAGGAAAACCTTAAAGCTGAATACCTCTGAGGCATAGAGAAACAATTGGTGCCAAACGAAGAGGGAACCTTATGTCACACCCCAACCGATGACGGAAACATCGGGGCGCGACACTAAACGAATCAGATTGCTCAAGAGAATCCACAACACTACTTGTTTCGATATAGATGAATCAGAATTTCATAAATATACCTAAAATGTCAAACACGTTCCACAACCAACATCAAAACAACATAATCATTCAAATACTGTTCAAAATTGTCTAATTTAACTAGGATGATTTTCTAAGCATCATCCTAGCTTGTTTTCTTGATCCTCGGCTACTATCAACCTACAACATGTATTAAATTAAAATCAACAAAAATGTTGGCGAGCATACAAGTTTGAATACATAGCATAGTAGTTTAGATGTATAAAACTCATATCCAACATGAACACATATCACAAGTTTCAACATGCTAGTTAACGTGGTGCATATGATAACCCAAGTCTCCAACGCGTTAACGTGCCTGTCCTACTTCGACGCATCAAAGAGGAGGTAAAAGAATAAAAAACGTAACAATACTTCCCAAGACTCATGAAGAGGTGCTTTTACCCTATAATTGTTAAGGCGAGCTAACATAAGAATCAAACGTTCACATAGCATAAAAGTCACAAGTATCACAAGTATCATGTTTTCATGTTTAATGCGGATAGAGTATGTTTCAAATAAGTTTCAAGTGTCAAGTGTATTGTTATAGAATACATTTTGCATCCCAAAAGTGTGTAAAACAAAAAGGGATCGAGTGTACTCACAGTGGGTGCTTAGAACCAAACACTGCTTAATTGGATCGAAGGGAGCGCTGGATTAGCCTGTGTGTGGGGAATAGAGCATAAGTCCTCTAAGTGCTGAACCGGTCGGGAACAGAGTGTCGAATGGTGCGAAAATAGAGTTAAAGTATTAGACAGACTACCTGAACGGATGGTCATCCGGACGGATGACCATTCGAATGGATGGGCTCCATCTGATCGGATGGTCATCCGAGCGGATGACCATTCGAACGGATGACCATTCGAACGGATAGCCATTCGAACCGTGGGTGTTTGTGAACTATTAAAGTTTTCAATGTTGTGATCATAGTGTCCTGTAAAACAAATAACAAGTGTTATCATAAACAGATCATCTGGACGAATGGTCATCTGATCGGATGGCCATTCGAACAGATGGTCAGTGAGTGAAGTTTCGTGAAATTTTCTAAGTTTTGAGTTAACGGAGACGGTGTGTCGACGTATCAAACAACGGAAACATACCAAACCCAGCTCGTTTGAGCGAATGGGTATCACCCCTTTCGAACCGACGAGCTGTTTCTGATGGAATTTCATGTTCGGACTCGAAAATCGGCCCGTTTTCTGGTGGAATTCAGTTTTCAAGCAGACTTTCGACTAAGGGATGAGTCAAGAGTCTGTTTGAGTCTGATTTCACCAATGTTTTGTATAAAGATTTAAGAAAATTTCGGAAATCAGTTGTAAAACGTGAAGTTTTTCAGATCTGAGCCGGAAATATGTGAAATTCTGTCAGATCTGGTGTAAAAGTGTGACGTTCCTTTAGATCTTGTATAAAAGTTGTGAAAATCCACTAGATCTAGCACCAATCTCGATTAAACGGTGGTCCACCACAGTTTGCATAAGCAACCGAGTGGAAACCACCTTCAAGAGGTCCAAATCAGTTGGTTTTCGGGAAAACGTTGTGTGATTTTGATGAAGAAAATGGTGTAGAAGTGATTAAAGATGAAGGTTGTACAAGATTTGAGGAGAATTACTTACGGAATGGCCTTGAATCGCGATTAAAGTGACTGGAAGTGACTTGAGTATAGTTGGTCGGATGGGAGAGTGAAAGGTGAGAATGAGAGGTCAAGTGTCCTATTTATAGGTAACAGTGACAGCTCTAATTGAATGGGATTAAGTCGGTGCAAGTGTGCAGGTGGTCGGATGGCCTTCCGGTCGAATGACAATCTGGTCGGATGGTCATCCTATCGGATGTCCATTTGGACAGCCGACTCTCGTTTGCTAGTTTTCCGACTTTGGTCCGTTTTGCGAGTTAGATTAAGTGTTGCGTTGCGTATTATCGTGAGTAGTCATTATTATAGCATTAATATTCCTCTAGGCATCCAATCACAAGAGTAACTTCGTGTTTCGGTTTTGTGTTAAAACTAGTCTCTCGTCTATCAAGTATCAAAGCATAACAAGTGTTAAGTTTCTAGTATCACAAGAGTCAAGATTCACCTTACTCATATATAAAGTCTCACAAGAGTCAAGAATCAAGCGTCAAGAATCATATTATACATAAAAGCGTACATAGAGTAAAAGTTTCACATAGTTTAACATAATTAAGATTCAAATAGTTCATTCCTCATTGTGACATCTGTGCCTCCACAGCCATCATAAGAATACAAAACCAATGAAATATTGTGTTTCAATCTTGGGATTTGTATAAATATGTGTATCATTTGCACATATCAATTCTTGTTCGATTTTGAGCTCTAAATCGCTTTCTTGAAAGTTATACGCAAACTAATGCGTAAACGTAATCAGTTTAACGTGACAAACACTCCAGGACAGTGACATAGGCTTAACATACATTAAATAACCTTTACATAACTTAGAAATAAGTTTTGGAGGGTTTGGTGTGTCGAAATCAAGTTTATTCGCTTATGGGGACTAATTTCGACAAACTGCGAAAGTATGCCGATTCCTACTGTAACGAACCTTCCAGAATATGATCATAAGTTAAACATGCCCTAAATATCCTTTACATATCTTAGAAATAGGCTTTGAGGTGTTTGGTGCGCAAAAATAAACTTATTTGATCAACAGGGACTAAAAGTGTCAAAAAGTACATAAGTTTGCATTTTCGCGCATATCTTACGTTCTGAATATATCTGGACATCCAAAAATTTATGTAATCATTAAAATATTTTATTTTAGTAATTGGCATGACAAAATTCCATTCGTCGTGTATTTTGGATCGTTTTTCGCGTCCGTTCGTGTTTCGTCGTAATTAACCGAACAACGCAACCGTACGGCCAAACGAACAAACGTCCGACATGTTTTTGAGCATATTTTAAGTTCCCTATACTTTAACTTCATTTTAGAGCCTTTAAATGGGGTTAACGGGGCTTAAATGTATCGAAACTGCTTCAAAAACCAAGAATTTCAACTGCAGGGACTAAAATTGACAAATCTGCCAAACTTTGGCTCAGGAGGGGCGCGTAAGACTCTTACTGAGTCTACGTGGGGGGCGTGAGCCCATCATACCTGCAAAAGTCAGTTTTCTCCATTCAGCAGCTGGTTTCTGGGTTTTATTCATGGTTTTTAAACTCTAAGGGCTTGTTTTGGGCACCCATAGATTACCAAAACGGTGGGTAACAATTGGATGGTTGAGATAGAAGCTCATTTATCGAGGAACGATCCTAATGGTTCTTGATTTCCTATAAATACCCAACCCCATTTCATTCCAAACCCACACTTTGATCTGAATTCACGCTAAGTTGGGGTTCAAAACCTCATACCTGAGTATTTTTAGATCAAATCTCCATTGCTTGGACCTCTTGTAAGCTTCTTTCATTCTTTTATGCGTTTTTAAGCGTGAAAGTCAAACAATGTTTGGCTTTCTGCTTTGACCAGTCAATGGTCAAAACGAAGTTCGTTTGAACTTCGCAACGTGAGCGTAATCACGATGGTTATAGTCCCTTGTGACTGACTATACCTACTGATTACCATGTTATTTAGGTATAGTGACGAGTCATAATTTCGGTCAAAATGCGTATTCAAGCGTATTTTGCAACCAAACTATTCTTGGGTATCAAAATCGTTATTTTTGATATCAAACTTGTTTTCTAACTTCGTTAAACATGTTTTAACATGTTTAACTCGTCACTTTTAGTTTAGTGCTTATATAGGGTCGTAAGATAAGCGGCTTAGACTTTCGAACCCGACCCCTTTGGTCGATCATTAGGATCCGACCAAACATATTTTGTGACCATAGTTGTATAGGGAATAACCTTCCGAGGTTATACCTTATGGTCACTTCGTTTAGTTAGTTGTATGATAGGTAGTTTATATGCCTTAGGAAAATGACCAAAATACCCTTTTTACGCATAAATTCATTTTAAGCATATGTAACCTAAATTTTTATATCTAAACTGGTTAGGTAACATTATTAGACATGTTAAGGCATATAATACTTATCATAGGACTAGTTAGGCGGTCCGAACGCGTTTCACGCGAACGACGCGTTAAAGTAGCGTAAGCTACCTAAACGAGTCGTAATGGGTCGTAAGCACTTAGGTTAGGTTTCGATTTAGTATGTAGGCTTTCTTAAACCATGTCATATGAGTTCCAATACTCATTTGGTTTACGAAACTTCATCCTATCCGATCTTCTGATTTAGGTCCGGTTTATTTACATAGTTACTTATATTAGGTGCCGATTGATTTCCGTGATCCCTCTAGCTTTGCTTGGTTGTTATTCAAGACTACTAAGCATTCTCAAGTGAGTACATAGTTCCCCTATTTTACTGTTTTCGATTGTTTTGGGGTGATTCATATGTGTTAAATGTTTTTGATGTTTTTAACGATGATTTCAAAAGGGATCAAAATGGTTTATATTAAATTAATAACGATTTCGATAAAGTGAACAAACTTGTTGGTTGTAATTACATAAAGAAAAACATTCATTAATTTTGGCCGAACCGACCAGTATTAGGTTATGGTACCATAGGATCTGACAAATCTCGTTATCAGACTGCACCCATGGTTATGTGTGGGGGTTGTGGGCAACGACTGAATCTGTAATTGTTAATTTACCCTTTGGTGGTTTATTAATGCGAGAAGCGATAGGTGAGTTGCGAAGGTTTGGATGTTATTAGCGAGGCGACCAAAAGTAGTTTTCACAATTAAAGCGAGAATGATTTAAATGACTGAAGCGATTTTAACGAGTTAAATAATTTGGGTAAATGATTGGTTTTTGGTTAGTGTTTAGATAACGGGACGGGTGTAATTTGATGAAAACATGGTAGATACGCCGCTGGTACTTCTTATATATAAGTGATTTCATCTTATTACATATCGTGGCGTTATTTAGTTCACTTGGGTAAATGATATTGAAACGATGTCACACAACGATGTTTTTCTAAATAATATAAACCATACGAGTTTTATTAACAAGTTTCTAGGAGATGTTTTACAATTTGATTTAATTAAACAAATGTTTTGGGGTTAAGAATCATGGCTGCGAGATTTTATAAACTATAACCCACCTGATTTAAGTTGGTTAATTATGTTGCAATACTATACACTTTTTCAAAACAAGGTTTTTAATTAGGTATTGCAACATGTAAACTAGCCATGAATCCGACACTCTCATAAAACCTATGTGCTCGCCAGCATTTCTTTGCTGACTTTGTTTTTACATATGTTTCAGGTGTTGTTGAATGATGTTGATTGCTAGGATGCATGCTCACATAGGACTGGACGAGGCCTTAGTCACTTAATAACATTGATAGACTATGTATAACTTGTTTGTTTGAATTTCAAGATAATGTAAATGGTTAATCTTTAAATAAAATAAAACGAAACTTCAAATTTCCGTGTGTTATGAAACAATAATTCTGTTACAACACTACCCGACGTTTCCGCCACGATTTGTTGTTTTACGTGGTCGGGGTGTGACAGAAAAGTTGGTATCAGAGCTCATGGTTATAGGGAATTAGGTTATTAGTAATGCTTGGACCTAGTCTATAACCTTCCTAGGACCCTAACAGAAGATTCTTGTGTTTAGATCTTAAAACAATACCGTCACTTATCCTTAGGTGACAACCACAACAAGAACACAAATTTCAAATCCGCTTTGAAAACCAATCATATGTTCTAGGATGATTTATTATATGGTTTTGAACCCCTAAGTTTTCAAAATCTCGTCAAAGTTTGAGTCTTATTGATGTGAACACATCCAATTTGGAAGGGTGGATGCCTGTACTCTGAGTTTTCTGTCTAAGGCTAGAGTGTTCGTACAAATCCACATAATCGGACCAGTCACTCTTACCTGGGAACTCTTGGGGTGAGTGTCCACTTATAGGCTAAAGCATGTCTTCGCGATACATTAATATGACTTGCTTACTTTGATTAGTCATCGTCTCATTTGTTTGCCTTAGGTAACAAACAAACAATCCTAATTTTTATTCGTTGTCATTCAGTTTTGATTATCCGATAACATTTCACTTGTTTCCTCCTATGTCTTTCATTTCCTCCAGATTATCTCTTCATCGCAGCGACACCCAAATGTCCGAGCAGACTACCAAATTTGCCCAGCGAATAGGTGAAGTAATCCTGAAGACTGCCGAATTAGCTGTCGTCATATGTCGTCTCAATGATGAAGCCACCCAAGAAACACCAAAGGAAACAGAAGCCAAGCTTTCACAAAAATCGAAGAAACGAAAAGCTTCAAAGGATCCCGTAGCCATTGCACCAAATCAAGCAGAACCCAGCCAGGTGGCAGCACCACCAGCCAAGAAGCTGTACTTGGGAACTGCTCCTTTGTGCAATCAGTGTAACCTCCATCACCATGTCAGTGTCAAATGCCGAAGATGTTTCAACTGTGGACTTATTGGTCATACGGCACGAGTCTGTCGTTCTGTCACTGTGCTAAACCAAGCTATTCAGAACCTTGTTCAATTTCAAGCAGATCCAGCACAAGCTCGTTTTCCTTCTGGTGCTTGCTACACCTACGGCGAGACGGGTTATGTCAGGGACAAATACCTAAAGATTGTCAATGCAAATCTGACCCATTGATGAGCATTGGCTGATTTGAAGATGTTGCTGCTTTGAATAATCAGAATCTTATGCTTTTGTTTCTTTTGTTGAATTCTGAAACAATCGGTTTTGTTTATAAATAAATCGTTGTTCACAATTCTGATGTACAAATGTAGTTGCATGGGTGTATGGCATACCCCTATGATACCCACCCAAAAGAACCATATTTGTAGTTCTCCCGTTCATATGATCGCACATAATTTCCTCGATAATTCTAAGTACTCGTTTCATTCTAAGAAACGAAGTACAGAAAATAAGTGACATTTTGAGTAATCACTTTAAATCATTGGTTAGATAACTAAGGATATTCTTCGATCTCATACCCATATCACTACATTCTAGTTTTTTTTATAACATACATAGTATATGTTTTTCAAAACACAACCTTCATGATTTCAAAATATTTCATATAATTTGAAAACAATTTTAACACAGTATATTTACTTAATATATCAAGTGCATGATTTCAAAAGCATTATCCATGTTTTCAAAAACCTTATACGTGATTACAAAATTCATCCCACATGATTTTTATAAACATATTTACCTAATACATCTACCTTACGATTTCAAAAGTATTATGTAAGATTTCAAAAACATTAAACATATTTCTAAAGAACCCCATGCATAGTTTTCAAAAAGCATTCTGCACGTAGTACCCAACCTCCAAATTCTGCTTCATATGTCGCCTTGGCATATCTAGCACCTCAACTTCATGAGCATTCTACCTCGTGTATCGACTTAAGCACGTCTAGTGCAAGATTTCGGAACATCTTCCGCTATTCAAATTCATATGGGATCTTCTTATCTTCACAATTAGATCCTTGTGGATGATTATCACTCAAATCGGAGCCCTTAATTGAATTATTTGTATGCCTTAATACATACATTACGATTCAATAAGGACAAAGCCGAATTCCTATTAAGATTTTCCTATTTTCATAGTTAGATTCTTGAAGATGTTTAAAGCGCCAAATTAAATCCACGGATTGGATTCCTGGTGTGCTTTAAATACCCATGTCCAAGGATAACAAATTAAATGTCAACTTAAACAATTATGTGATTATGTGTTTATGTGTTTTCTTTATGTTCTTGTGTGATCTGATTTTTTGTTATCCAAATCCTCGTAGAATCTTCCATATCTTCATATGAGGGATTCATAGTAGGATATCCAAAGGTACTACTTCAAATCCTTATTGGGCTTCTACATAAAAGTTAAGACCCTTGCATTATATAGTACCATTCCATGATTCGAAGGAGACCCCTTGAGTGGTCTAGTTAAAAAGATTGATTCAAAATCTGGTTGGGAATGTCATGTGATATATTGCTAAAAAGACTCCTTGGGGGTCTATTTAAAGAGATCATTTATTGATTTAATTAAAAAGGACCCTAGGATGGTCTAGTCACACTCATCACAAGTTTGTTCATTTGATTTTCCCCTACACATTGTAAAATGCACTGTGCGGACTATGCAAGGAATTACGTAATTATGGACGCGTACATAATTATGAAATTCAGTGCACAGGAACCCCAGTAAGATTTATCATGTGTAAGAACCTATAGTGGCAACAATAACGAAATGTGAACAATGTAATGGAGGTACGGTGGACGCACCAATGGCGCTTCATATACTTGTATATAAGTGTCCCTCTTACATTACAATCATAATGTTATTTAAGGTTACTAGAAGTTCAGAACCCTAACCAGTGTTGTCTTATCTTTTCAACTTCATGTTTCGAGCTCTCACAAGTTTCCTCTAAATAAATTTCAGGACGAAATTTACTGAAGTAGGGGGGACTGTGACATCTGTGCCTCCACAGCCATCATAAGAATACAAAACTAATGAAATCTTGTGTTTCAATCTTGGGATTTGTATAAATATGTGTATCATTTGCACATATCAATTCTTGTTCGATTTCGAGCTCTAAATCGCTTTCTTGAAAGTTATACGCGAACTGATGCGTAAACGTAATCAGTTTAACGCGAAAAACACTCCGGGACAGTGACATAGGCTTAACATACCTTAAATAACCTTTACATAACTTAGAAATAAGTTTTGGAGGGTTTGGTGTGTCGAAATCAAGTTTATTCGCTTACAGGGACTAATTTCGACAAACTGTGAAAGTATGCCGATTCGTACTGTAACAAACCTTCTGAAATATGATAATAAGTTAAACATGCCCTAAATATCCTTTACATAGCTTAGAAATAGGCTTTGAGGTGTTTGGTGCGCAAAAATAAACTTATTTGATCAACAGGGACTAAAAGTCTCAAAAAGTGCATAAGTTTGCATTTTCGCGCATATCTTATGTTCTGAATATATCCGGACATCCAAAAATTTATGTAATCATTAAAATATTTTATTTTAGTGAATGGCATGATAAAATTCCATTCATCGTGTAACTTGGATCGTTTTTCGCGTCTGTTCGTGTTTCATCGTAATTAACCGAACAACGCAACCGTATGGCCAAACGAACGGACATACGACATATTTTTGAGCATATTTTAAGTTCCCTATACTTTAACTTCATTTTAGAGCCTTGAAATGGGGTTAACGTGTCACACCCCGATTTCCACGTGTCACCGGTGGGCCCGGTGGGGGAGTATCGTGACGTGGTTGGCAACGTAATAGTCAAACAACACAATATAATAATGCACAGCGGAAGCTAATTTAAAATAAGATACAACCGAATTTATTGATTTTAAACAAGTCACAATTTATCCGGTGTTTATCCACAGTAGGATCGAATTAAAATATTGTTTATGGTTCAACAGACTTTGGCATCTCTAAGTTTGCGAGACTTCTAATGATGCTTAGGAGAATCCCAGCCTATTTCGCCTAGTACCTGCATTTAATCTTTTTGGGAAAATACGTCAGTTTACACTGGTAAATACATTCAACTGACTCATTTTATAAAATGATTGAAAATTGGTTTGGATGCACGTGGCATAAACATTTTTGTTTAACTTGGGAGAATTATTTAATATTATAATCTTGAAACGATTTACATGTTACTTATGCGTTCAGTAGCCCGGACGTATCCGGGTTAAAGATCAATAGACACACCACTTTAAGTGAGTTATACACGGGAGTACGCCTACACCCCGTGCTCAGGTCGTGGCTACCTCGTAAGATAATGCCAGGGATATCCGGGACATGGTCATTAACCCCCCAAAGGCTGTAAAGTAAACACATCTGTTTAAAACGAGCCGATCAAATTATTCAATTAACCACTAAGCGTGGAAGATTTGATGCTCGATCAAGCGGTACGCTATGTACCGTAACCCAAACCCGTATAGGGAAAATAAGTTAAAAGTATTTACCTGATGCAAAGTATAGTCACAATAGTCAAATAGCAAGTAGCTTTTACTGTTTCTCCTAATCTGGAACGAAGGTTAAATATAACCTATTAGAATCCTAGCGGGTCTTAAATTATGCTTAAGCTTAGACCGGTTAGTTTCGAAGATACGGTTCGTACGCACGATTAAGCGAAGACCGGATAGAATGTGATTCAGACCCGACAAGTTTGGAGACTTGTTTAATATGGGTTTATTATTCACATTCTGGATTTTGAGATAAAACTGATAAGGTTTGACCCGTTTCGGCTAATTTATGTAAACTTGTTACATAAACCGAGCCGTACGCGTAATATGCGTAACGGGTATCCGTAAGAGCCATATACAGGTTTCTTAAGTTAATATGCTCCAAATATGTTGTAACATCAGTAGGATGTCTTTCGTTATGCCCCGAACTAATTTAAACACGAACTATGCCCCGTAGGGGTAGTTTGGTCATTTTAAAGTTTGTAAAAGCGTTTATATGTTCAACTAAGTTACAGGTCTGATGTAAACAACAAACATACTCATTTTGATGGGTTATAACAGTAGGCTAAGGCATATATGTGAAATTTATCATATTTAACCAAACTATGCCCCGTAGGGGTATTTTGGTAATTTCACATAAGCCGAAAAGCTCAAAAATGAAGTCTGAGTTTATCAACCTTTGCTTACTGTTAAATTATCATAATTTGCCTCATATATCAGTAGGTATCGACCCGGGTATGTCCAATATGATTCTAAGACATACTATGCGCTAAAAACGCTAATTATGGCGATTAAAGGCCATTTCCGGGTTCTATACCTAAATCTGATAGTTTTATATTTCCAGAAGGCTTAGTATAAATTATTTATCATAACTAATCAGTAGAAAAAGGTTTGGAATCGTTTAGATGTGTAGAACTCATTTTATGGCCCGTAAGGGCAAAACCGACAATTACCGGATTAAGCCTACGACTACTAGTTATGCTCGACCTAAAATTAATTAAAAATCTTTAAAAATCCCAAAATAATATATAACATCAGTGGGTAAAAGATTTGATATCAAAAAGTATGTTTAACTAGGCTATACGCTAATTACGCCATTTTATTAACATAAAGCTTTAATTTAGCGACAATGAGCATAACTATTAATCTACAAGTCAAACTGATGTCAAACTTTGCATACAAGTCTAAATATCAGTAACTAAGGATTCTACACTTTTACATTTTCATAAATCATGATTTAAGGTAATAAGGGCATAACGGTCCAAGTATGAGCATTTAACGGAAACTTGCATATAAATTGGATAACTAGTGAACCAAGGTGTATGATCACAGAGGGTTGTTCTAACATGTATCCTAATCCAATTTAAGCTCTGTGGCATTCCTAAAATATGCCCAAACGGGTCAGAACTGAAAGTCAACCGAAAAGTCAAACTATGTGACTTTCGGTTCCGAACCGGGTCTAAACAGGAAATAGTCGGGTTGAACATGTTGGGACATGTTCCTACACTTATTTCTAAGTTATAACAATATTCAAACAGGTTACAAATGTTCTAGATAGCTAATTATGCATAAATGACAATTTAAGCTATATGTTGACTTTTTAAGTAAAGCTTTGACCCGACATTTGACCTGTTTAGGATGGTGATCAGGGGAAACCCTTTTGGGGTTTTATTACCCACATAAATACCATTCTAAAACTACTTTTAATTCGAGATAAGACTGAGTCATTAGTGACTAATCTCGAAGTCAAACCGTAATTACGACGGTTTGACTTTTAGCTAATTAACTAAGCTAAACACCACCAAATAAGAACTAGGAGACTTACAATAGTCCAATGCACGAATTTTGATCAGAAGGGAGAGTTCCTTAGCTCCAGGAATGCTCCAATGATCAGTTGCAAGTGTGAAGAATGTTGTGATCTTGGAAGTCTTTATATAGTGCATTAGATCACCACAATTGGTTGACAACAAAGGCTAGGACTAACCACAACCATCCAACACTTGTCCTAGAGCTTCTAGGATAGTTTAGGGTCTTTAAATAATGTTAACAACCGGTTTAGTGGGTCAGAAACGCGCACAACAGGCAACAGCCCGTTTTTTTCGGAACTGGGCAACCCCTGCGCATCGTAGGGGTATATGTGCTACGATGCGCAGGCCTTATACAGGGGCTGTTTGCTTGTTTCTTCATTTATTCGAAAAGGCAGCCCACTTGCACGACTTTATGGCCTCTATTTGCAACTTAGGACCCTCCTAAAGTGTATCATCCTGTAGAATACCCTACCATTTGTTCTTGTTTCATTTGAATGCATTTACAAGACCCGAAAACAAGGTCTATCGTTGCTTTTTCTTCGTGAGATCTTATCATGCTTTTGCAAGTCTATTATTTGCAATAATTCTCTGAATTGTGGCATGAGAAATGTGTAGTAATATTATATCGGGTCTTGGGATTTATAATTGAGGTCGTTCAGAGGTAACAATTTAACATGACGCCACTTTAATCCTACCGAAACATCTTTATTAAATCCGGGTTTTTCAACGCGTTTTGTCTTACATGACACGTGTCATTTTATTATTAAACCCGAAATTTTCGAGGTGTTACATCCTCACCCCCTTAAAATAAATCTCGACCCGAGATTTACTGAAACAAGTAAGGGTACTTTTCTTTCATCGTGGATTCAACCTCCCACGTGAAATCGGGACCTCTACGGGCATCCCATTTGACCTTAACAAAAGGTATATGCTTTCTCCGAAGCTTTCTTACCTGTCGATCTTCAATCGACACAGGTTTTTCCACGAATTTCAAGCTCTCGTCAATATGCACATCTGTATGTGGCATGACATGTGTTTCGTCAGCGGAACATTTCTTTAGATTGCAGATGTGGAACACATTGTGAATTCCACTGAGCTTTTCTGGTAAGTTCAACTTATAGGCAACTGACCCGACACGTTCGATAACCTCGAAAGGTCCTATGTATCTCGGGCTTAGTTTGCCTTTCTTACCAAACCGCATCACTCCTTTCCAGGGTGACACTTTAAGTAGGACTTTTTCACCCACTTCGAAGTGAAAATCCTTACGACTTGGATCCGCGTAACTCTTCTGCCTATTCCGAGCAGCTTGGAGATTGTTACGAATCTGGACAATCTTGTCCGTCGTTTCGAATACGATCTCTGGTCCTGATAACTGTACTTCTCCAACTTCCGCCCAACAAACTGGCGATCTACACTTTCTACCGTATAATGCCTCAAAAGGCGCAGCCTTTATGCTGGTATGGTAGCTATTGTTGTAGGAGAATTCGATCAATGGTAGATTCTTATCCCAGCTACCTTCCAATTCGATCGCACATGCACGTAGCATGTCCTCCAACGTTTGAATAGTACGCTCACTCTGACCGTCAGTCTGAGGGTGGTAAGCCGTACTAAAGTTCAAACGTGTGCCCAAAGATTGCTGGAAACTCTTCCAAAAATGTGACGTGTACCTAGTATCCCGGTCAGAGATAATAGCTACAGGTATGCCATGTAGTGCTACAATCTTATCAACGTATAACTGGGCTAACATGTCGGAGCTATAAGTCTCCTTGATGGGTAAGAAATGAGCTGACTTAGTCAGTCTGTCAACTATAACCCATATTGTATCATTGCCTTTCCTTGTCTTGGGTAACTTGGTAATGAAATCCATAGTTACCATTTCCCACTTCCACGTAGGAAGTTCAGGCTGTTGTAGCAAACCTGACGGTTTCTGATGCTCGGCTTTGACTTGCGCACATGTCAAGCATTTTGCTACATGGGCGGCCACAGACTTTTTCAAGCCTATCCACCAATAATTTGCCTTTAAATCCTGATACATCTTATCCGCACCAGGATGAACGGAATATTTGGAACTATGGGCTTCCTGGAGGATAACATCACGAAGTCCTCCATAAATTGGAACCCATACTCGTCCGTTCAACCTCAGAAGTCTGTCCTTGCTAAGAGTTAACTGCTCTTCAGTTACTCCTAGCTTTTCATTAGGATAGTTAGCTTCCAACACAGCTTCCTTCTGTGCAGCTAACAACCTTTCCATCAGACTGTTCTTTAATTCCATGCGCTTGGCATGGATTCGGATAGGTTTAACTCTTTCCTTCCGACTCAAGGCATCGGCGACTACATTCGCCTTGCCGGGATGGTACTTGATTTCACAATCATAGTCATTTAAAGTTTCCATCCAGCGGCGTTGCCTCATGTTTAATTCCTTCTGATTAAACAGATGTTGAAGGCTCTTGTGATCAGAATAGATCACAAATTTGACACCATAAAGGTAATGCCTCCAAAGCTTCAGTGCAAATACAACGGCACCCAGCTCCAAGTCATGGGTGGTGTAATTCTTTTCGTGCACTTTCAATTGCCTTGAAGCGTAGGCAATAACTTTGCCTTTCTGCATAAGCACACACCCCATGCCAGTACGCGAAGCATCACAATAAACCACAAATTCTTCAGCGCCTTCAGGTAAGGTAAGCACAGGAGCGTTGCTCAACTTTTGTCTTAAAACATCGAAGGACTCTTGCTGCTTAGGGCCCCAAACAAACTTAACCTTTTTCTTAGTTAAGGAGGTTAGAGGTGCAGCAATCCTTGAAAAATTTTCAATGAAACGCCGATAATATCCTGCCAAACCCAGGAAGCTACGAATCTCTGTAGGCGTTTTCGGCTCTTGCCAGTTCATCACTGCTTCAACCTTAGCGGGATCCACCTGGATACCACGCTCACTGACCACATGTCCAAGAAATTGGACTTCCCTAAGCCAAAATTCACACTTGGAGAATTTGGCATAGAGCTTCTCCTTATGCAGAAGTTTGAGAATACATCGAAGATGTTTCTCGTGGTCAGCTTTGTTCTTAGAATAAATGAGAATGTCATCTATGAAAACGATGACGAATTTATCTAAGTGCGGCTTGCAAACGCGATTCATGAGATCCATGAACGCAGCCGGTGCATTGGTGAGCCCAAAAGGCATCACTAGAAACTCGTAGTGACCGTAACGAGTCCTAAATGCAGTCTTGTGTACGTCTTCATCTTTGACCTTCAGCTGATGGTAGCCTGACCTCAGATCAATCTTTGAGAAGTAACTTGCCCCTTGCAGCTGATCGAACAAATCGTCGATCCTGGGCAATGGATATCTGTTCTTGATCGTGACTTTATTAAGCTCGCGATAGTCGATGCACAGACGCATCGACCCATCCTTCTTCTTGACAAATAGGATTGGCGCTCCCCAAGGAGATGAACTAGGTCGAATGAAACCCTTAGCCAGCAATTCATCTAGCTGCGTCCGCAACTCCTTCATTTCGGTGGGTGCCAATCTGTATGGTGCTCTAGCAACTGGTGCAGCTCCGGGAATGATATCTATCCTGAATTCGACTTGTCTATCTGGTGGTAGGCCAGGTAGATCTTCAGGAAACACTTCTGGGTATTCTGAGATGACAGGGATGTCTTCTAACTTCGGTTTAGGCTCATCAATAATCACCTGTGCCATGTAGATGACACACCCCTTCTTCAAACACTTTGAAGCCTTGAGCATAGTCACGTGCTCAGGCAGTCCGTACTGGGTATCTCCCCGAATGGTAAGTGATTCACCAGACGGAGTCTTTATTACCACCTGTTTCTGGTTACAGACGATTTGGGCCTGGTTATGAGATAACCAGTCCATACCCAGAACTATGTCAAAACCAGCTAATTTAAACGGAAGTAGAGACAGAGGAAAAGAATGGTTCTTAATGGATATTACACATCCATCTAACACAGTAGAGACGGTTTCTATGGTACCATCTGCTAACTCTACCTCATAGTTCATTTTTAGGGTTTTGACAGGTAAATTCAACAATTTACAAAATTTATGATCTACGAAGGACTTATCTGCGCCTGAATCAAAAAGTACTCTTGCAAAAACATCGTTTACAAGGAAAGTACCTGTTATGACGTTATCATCCTGCACAGCCTCCTTCGCATCCATCCTGAAGACTCTGGCATTGGTCTTCTTAGCCTCCTCGGGCTTCTTGTTGTATTTAGGGCAGTTAGTCTTGATGTGGCCCTTTTCGTTGCAACGGTAACACGTTGCATCTTTCATCTTCTTGCAATCCAAGGTTTTGTGTTCCTTGGACTTGCACAAACCACAAGCGAAAGACCTGGACTCGTTATTCGAGGTTGATTCGAATCTGCACTTTCCAAAGTGCTGTTTCTTGCAAGTTTTGCATGTGGGCTTCTCCCCAGAACGATGCCCATCTTTCTTCGAATCTGATCCCTTCTTGTGATCACCGCTCCCACGGTGCTTCTTGTTCGACCTACGCGAACCGTCATCATCATGCTTCCTCTTCTCGGCCGCCTTATTCCTCTGCGATCTCTGCCGGACCGCATCCAGTGTGAGGGATAAGGAAAGGTCAGTTACAGACCTGAAGGTAACTGGCCGAGAAGCTTTTACACTGGCCTTGATCTCGGGCTCTAATCCACCAATAAAACGAGCGATCCTTTTAGGCTCCGGGGTTACCAGATAAGGTACCAACCGAGACAGTGTATTGAAGCTTGTCAGATAAGCTTGACAATCGAGGTTCTTCATAACCAGTGATAGGAAGTCATATTCTATCTTTTCCACCTCATGTTGAGGGCAGAAATTTTCTTTGATCAGTGCATTGAATTGATCCCACGTCATGCTATACAACGGGATCTTTCCTGAGGCCTCCATCAGTGATCTCCACCAAGCTAACGCCTCACCCTTGAAGGACTGTGAGACAAATTTAACCACATCACCTTCAGCGCATCCGCTGATGTCCACGACCGTGTCCATTTCATCCAGCCACGTCATGCAGTCTACGGCTCCTTTTTCTCCCGTAAAATCCCTGGGTTTACAAGATACAAAGTACTTATATGTGCAACCCTTGTTACGGTGTCCCTGATGCAGTACCAACTGCTGAGATGGATTACTTTGGTGGTTGGTGGACTGGCGATCATCATCATTTTTCTTTGGTCCATCCTTTTTGGGAGGAGGCTTGTTATGAGCCTCAGAATGGGTCCTTGGCTTTGACTGTGACACAGAGTGGGTCCTACTCCGAGTACCACTGTATTTGTCATATTGTCTATCCAAAGCTTGTGTGATAGCGCCGTCTATGATTGCTTTTAGTTCAGCACCCGTTAATGTAATCTGGGCGTTCTCATTCGGCTCCACTGGATGGCTATTCACTTCATTGGAGTCAGCCATTTGTATTGAACTGTTGCAGAAAACAAGGTCAATATTTTATTTGGGATTTTATTATGGAATTACCCCTTAGGGTAACTCGTTAACCATGGTAACAGAGACCATATTTGGTTAGCTTATTAATCGTATTAATTTAGGATTTCAATTAAAATTTATCCTAAACATAAACAATAACAATATATATTAGCACATAAGGCTTGGTCACATGGACAATTTAATAAACTATGATTTCAAAGAATCAAGACTTTTAAGGTTTGAACCTAGTTCATTACCTTTATTGGGCAGGGAGTCATAGCTACCACTGTCTTTTGGCTCATGTAGAATTAAGCAAGGCCCGTAAGCACTATATTACCACGTATGGTTAAGTATAATCATCTTAATTGATGATGTAATCCAGGATTCAGAGATCATTAAACTGGATTAGGAATCTTCTAAAGAATCCTTATTCATTTAAGAATGACATGTGATTTTTAACGAATCACTTCTGCCAGGAGTGTTAACATGTTTTAAGATGTTAACAGGGATTTGAATCTTTTAAACAGGTCTTACCATCTTGGCTCGGTCTTATATTTGACACTAAGCTAGGTTTTACCTTTTTTAAGATTCTTAATTTATAATTACATAGGCAGATTAATTTAAAAGGAAATGATTTTTAATTTATTTATTTCATTTATTATTTATATATGCGCATAATGGCAACATGAAATTTATAAAATAACCATTCCATTAATTCATTTAGAATATTACACATTTGCCCTAAACGGGTCTTCCAATATCAAACTTACCCTCGTAGGGGTCAACAGATACTTACCCTCGTAGGGGTTAAATAACACACATGCCCACGAAGGGGCTAAACATAATACATGTCCACGCAGGGACTACTTATTCAAACCACACACACCCACTTAGGGGTTTAAAACAAATAAGCATGCCCACGCAGGGGCTTAACAACCAACTACACCCATGCAGGGGCTTATACATCAGCGATGGAAGAATTTAACGATTCTTCTTGTTCTTCCCCTTGATCAGACCCATCAGTCCTTGGAGGAATGTTTGCCTTTCCCTTCGTTCTTCATGTGCTTCTCGTTCCACCTGCTCCAACCTATGCAAAATTTCCTCCCTATTTGGAGAAAATCGTGGTGGTTGCGACTGCGTCCTTATGATGGGCCTAGGTGGTATCGAGTATCCCTGTGTTGGGTAACTCACCCCCCACGGATCCCCATAAGGTCCTTGCGTGCCATAGTTCGCTGCTACCGAGTATGGATCAGCCTCTCCATAACCGTAGTTATGATGTGTTGGTGGCTCAAACGGGTTGTAGCCCATACCACCCGGGTATGCTGGTATCGGGTTTTCAAAACCCATTGGAGGCGGCTGCTGAAAAGCTGGCTGCGAAGGCCCACCCATTTGTGGGTCCTCATAGTTCGGTGGGTAGTGACTAGCACTAGACTGTCGCGGGGAATCGAAAGTGAAGCCCCCCGGTCGCACAGATATGCGAGCACCGGTTCTCCTACGCCTTGGCGGTTGAGGAGGTGCTGGCTGAACTGGTGGCGGTGGAGGTGGTGGCGTAACTGCCACAAAGCGATGATCCTCTGAAGAATCTTGATGATGCGGCTGTGGTTGTGGTTCCTGTTGCTGATGATACGGCTGCTGCTGGTGCTGTCCATGTGACGACGAGTGATGTGAGGGTGTATAATACCACTGGTGTGGTTCAAACAAAGCTTGAAAACTGTCCGGACCACCGTAGGGTGATCCGTGAAATGACGACCCGTCGGATATTTCGATCGGATGGTTCGGTGTTCCACTTGCCGGCATGATGGGGTCAGTATCCTCGTCCATGTCATCAGCTTGATCACCGGAGAAGTGATCGTCAGGCCCAAGTGGGTTGAAACCCACGGGTTCTTGCAAGTAATCTGCCGGGTTAAACTGGCCTCTAAAGACAGGTGTGGGGTCCCCATAGGAATGATGGGACAAAGACCTTTGTAGAGGTACATATGAAGGTTGTGTGTTGTGAGGTTCATATGGGTTAAGTGCGGGCGGTGTCGAGCTATGCGAAACCGACCGTCTGGCCGGTTCAACCTGGTTTCGCCGGTTTCGGCGAGGGTCTTCGCTCTCCGTAGTAGCCGGAGCCCGTGTATTTGATGGTCCTGCCTCGTGATCATTGGGGGCGGCTGTCGGCCCCTTACCGCGTCCCCGTGTTCGGAAGAATCTTGGCGGCATTTTCGATATTCCTGTCGATAAAGCATGAGATAATAATACAAAGATATATGCAAAATTTAAATAAAGGACAACGCAATCAATAGTGGAATTTGTCCTATGTTATAAGTCTAGACTCAAAAGTTTAGATATGTGCAATTGTGTAACTGAGATTAAACACAAAAAGCTAGTGTTTAATTCACTCAGTGTTGGCTCTGATACCAACCTGTCACACCCCGATTTCCACGTGTCACCGGTGGGCCCGGTGGGGGAGTATCGTGACGTGGTTGGCAACGTAATAGTCAAACAACACAATATAATAATGCACAGCGGAAGCTAATTTAAAATAAGATACAACCGAATTTATTGATTTTAAACAAGTCACAATTTATCCGGTGTTTATCCACAGTAGGATCGAATTAAAATATTGTTTATGGTTCAACAGACTTTGGCATCTCTAAGTTTGCGAGACTTCTAATGATGCTTAGGAGAATCCCAGCCTATTTCGCCTAGTACCTGCATTTAATCTTTTTGGGAAAATACGTCAGTTTACACTGGTAAATACATTCAACTGACTCATTTTATAAAATGATTGAAAATTGGTTTGGATGCACGTGGCATAAACATTTTTGTTTAACTTGGGAGAATTATTTAATATTATAATCTTGAAACGATTTACATGTTACTTATGCGTTCAGTAGCCCGGACGTATCCGGGTTAAAGATCAATAGACACACCACTTTAAGTGAGTTATACACGGGAGTACGCCTACACCCCGTGCTCAGGTCGTGGCTACCTCGTAAGATAATGCCAGGGATATCCGGGACATGGTCATTAACCCCCCAAAGGCTGTAAAGTAAACACATCTGTTTAAAACGAGCCGATCAAATTATTCAATTAACCACTAAGCGTGGAAGATTTGATGCTCGATCAAGCGGTACGCTATGTACCGTAACCCAAACCCGTATAGGGAAAATAAGTTAAAAGTATTTACCTAATGCAAAGTATAGTCACAATAGTCAAATAGCAAGTAGCTTTTACTGTTTCTCCTAATCTGGAACGAAGGTTAAATATAACCTATTAGAATCCTAGCGGGTCTTAAATTATGCTTAAGCTTAGACCGGCTAGTTTCGAAGATACGGTTCGTACGCACGATTAAGCGAAGACCGGATAGAATGTGATTCAGACCCGACAAGTTTGGAGACTTGTTTAATATGGGTTTATTATTCACATTCTGGATTTTGAGATAAAACTGATAAGGTTTGACCCGTTTCGGCTAATTTATGTAAACTTGTTACATAAACCGAGCCGTACGCGTAATATGCGTAACGGGTATCCGTAAGAGCCATATACAGGTTTCCTAAGTTAATATGCTCCAAATATGTTGTAACATCAGTAGGATGTCTTTCGTTATGCCCCGAACTAATTTAAACACGAACTATGCCCCGTAGGGGTAGTTTGGTCATTTTAAAGTTTGTAAAAGCGTTTATATGTTCAACTAAGTTACAGGTCTGATGTAAACAGCAAACATACTCATTTTGATGGGTTATAACAGTAGGCTAAGGCATATATGTGAAATTTATCATATTTAACCAAACTATGCCCCGTAGGGGTATTTTGGTAATTTCACATAAGCCGAAAAGCTCAAAAATGAAGTCTGAGTTTATCAACCTTTGCTTACTGTTAAATTATCATAATTTGCCTCATATATCAGTAGGTATCGACCCGGGTATGTCCAATATGATTCTAAGACATACTATGCGCTAAAAACGCTAATTATGGCGATTAAAGGCCATTTCCGGGTTCTATACCTAAATCTGATAGTTTTATATTTCCAGAAGGCTTAGTATAAATTATTTATCATAAATAATCAGTAGCAAAAGGTTTGGAATCGTTTAGATGTGTAGAACTCATTTTATGGCCCGTAAGGGCAAAACCGACAATTACCGGATTAAGCCTACGACTACTAGTTATGCTTGACCTAAAATTAATTAAAAATCTTTAAAAATCCCAAAATAATATATAACATCAGTGGGTAAAATATTTGATATCAAAAAGTATGTTTAACTAGGCTATACGCTAATTACGCCATTTTATTAACATAAAGCTTTAATTTAGCGACAATGAGCATAACTATTAATCTACAAGTCAAACTGATGTCAAACTTTGCATACAAGTCTAAATATCAGTAACTAAGGATTCTACACTTTTACATTTTCATAAATCATGATTTAAGGTAATAAGGGCATAACGGTCCAAGTATGAGCATTTAACGGAAACTTGCATATAAATTGGATAACTAGTGAACCAAGGTGTATGATCACAGAGGGTTGTTCTAACATGTATCCTAATACAATTTAAGCTCTGTGGCATTCCTAAAATATGCCCAAACGGGTCAGAACTGAAAGTCAACCGAAAAGTCAAACTATGTGACTTTCGGTTCCGAACCGGGTCTAAACAGGAAATAGTCGGGTTGAACATGTTGGGACATGTTCCTACACTTATTTCTAAGTTATAACAATATTCAAACAGGTTACAAATGTTCTAGATAGCTAATTATGCATAAATGACAATTTAAGCTATATGTTGACTTTTTAAGTAAAGCTTTGACCCGACATTTGACCTGTTTAGGATGGTGATCAGGGGAAACCCTTTTGGGGTTTTATTACCCACATAAATACCATTCTAAAACTACTTTTAATTCGAGATAAGACTGAGTCATTAGTGACTAATCTCGAAGTCAAACCGTAATTACGACGGTTTGACTTTTAGCTAATTAACTAAGCTAAACACCACCAAATAAGAACTAGGAGACTTACAATAGTCCAATGCACGAATTTTGATCAGAAGGGAGAGTTCCTTAGCTCCAGGAATGCTCCAATGATCAGTTGCAAGTGTGAAGAATGTTGTGATCTTGGAAGTCTTTATATAGTGCATTAGATCACCACAATTGGTTGACAACAAAGGCTAGGACTAACCACAACCATCCAACACTTGTCCTAGAGCTTCTAGGATAGTTTAGGGTCTTTAAATAATGTTAACAACCGGTTTAGTGGGTCAGAAACGCGCACAACAGGCAACAGCCCGTTTTTTTTCGGAACTGGGCAACCCCTGCGCATCGTAGGGGTATATGTGCTACGATGCGCAGGCCTTATACAGGGGCTGTTTGCTTGTTTCTTCATTTATTCGAAAAGGCAGCCCACTTGCACGACTTTATGGCCTCTATTTGCAACTTAGGACCCTCCTAAAGTGTATCATCCTGTAGAATACCCTACCATTTGTTCTTGTTTCATTTGAATGCATTTACAAGACCCGAAAACAAGGTCTATCGTTGCTTTTTCTTCGTGAGATCTTATCATGCTTTTGCAAGTCTATTATTTGCAATAATTCTCTGAATTGTGGCATGAGAAATGTGTAGTAATATTATATCGGGTCTTGGGATTTATAATTGAGGTCGTTCAGAGGTAACAATTTAACATGACGCCACTTTAATCCTACCGAAACATCTTTATTAAATCCGGGTTTTTCAACGCGTTTTGTCTTACATGACACGTGTCATTTTATTATTAAACCCGAAATTTTCGAGGTGTTACATAACGGGGCTTAAATGTATCAAAAATGCATCAAAAACCAAGAATTTCAACTGCAGGGACTAAAATTGACAAATCTGCCAAACTTTGGCTCAGGAAGGGCGCGTAAGACTCTTACTTAGTCTACGCGGGGCGCGTGAGCTCATCAGATCTGCAAAAGTCAGTTTTCTCCATTCAGCAGCTGGTTTCTGGGTTTTCTTCATGGTTTTTCAACTCTAGGGGCTTGGTTGGGGCACCCATAGATTACCAAAACAGTGGGTAACACTTGGATGGTTGAGATTGAAGCTCGTTTATCGAGGAACGATCCTAACGGTTCTTGATTTCCTATAAATACCCAACCCCATTTCATTGCAAACCCGCACTTTGATCTGAATTCACTCTAAGTTGGGGTTCAAAACCTCATACCTGAGTATTTTTAGATCAAATCTCCATTGCTTGGACCTCTTGTAAGCTTCTTTCATTCTTTTATGCGTTTTTTAAGCATGAAAGTCAAACAATGTTTGAATTTATGCTTTGACCAGTCAATGGTCAACACGAAGTTCGTTTGAACTTCGCAACGTGAGCGTAATCACGATGGTTATAGTCCCTTGTGACTATACCTATGGATTACCACGATATTTAGGTATAGTGACGAGTCATAGTTTCGGTCAAAATGCGTATTCAAGCGTATTTTGCAACCAAACTATTCTTGGGTATCAAAACCGTTTGTTTTGATATCAAATTTGTTTTCTAACTTCGTTAAACATGTTTTAACATGTTTAACTCGTCACTTTTAGTTTAGTGCTTATATAGGGTCGTAAGATAAGCGGTCTAAACAACCGCTTAGACTTTCGAACCCGACCCGTTTGGTCGATCATTAGGATCCGACCAAATATATTTTGTGACCATAGTTGTATAGGGAATAACCTTCCGAGGTTATTCCTTATGGTCACTTCGTTTAGTTAGTTGTATGATAGGTAGTTTATATGCCTTAGGAAAATGACCAAAATACCCTTTTTACGCATAAATTCATTTTAAGCATATGTAACCTAAATTTTTATATCTAAACTGGTTAGGTAACATTATTTGACATGTTAAGGCATATAATACTTATCATAGGACTAGTTAGGCGGTCCGAACGTGTTTCATGCGAACGACGCGTTAAAGTAGCGTAAGCTACCTAAATGAGTCGTAATGGGTCGTAAGCACTTAGGTTAGTTTTCGATTTAGTATGTAGGCTTTGTTAAACCATGTCATATGCGTTCCAATATTCATTTGGTTTACGAAACCTCATCCTATCCGATCTTCCGATTTAGGTCCGGTTTATTTACATAGTTACATATATTAGGTGCCGATTGATTTCCGTTATCCCTCTAGCTTTGCTTGGTTGTTATTCAAGACTTCTAAGCATTCTCAAGTTAGTACATAGTTCCCCTATTTTACTGTTTTTGATTGTTTTGGGCTGATTCATATGTGTTAAATGTTTTCGATGTTTTTAACGATGGTTTCAAAAGTGATAAAAATGGTTTATATTAAATTAATAACGATTTCGATAAAGTGAACAAACTTGTTGGTTGTAATTACATAACGAATAACATTCATTAATTTTGGCCGAACCGACCAGTATTAGGTTATGGTACCATAGGATCTGACAAATCCCGTTATCAGACTGCACCCATGGTTATGTGTGGGGGTTGTGGGTAACGACTGAATCTGTAATTGTTAATTTACCCTTTGGTGGTTTATTAATGCGAGAAGCGATAGGCGAGTTGCGAAGGTTTGGATGTTATTAGCTAGGCAACGAAAAGTAGTTTTCACAATTAAAGCGAGAATGATTTAAACGACTGAAGCGATTTTAATGAGTTAATCAATTTGGGTAAACGATTGGTTTTTGGTTAGTGTTTAGATAACGGGACAGGTGTAATGTGATGAAAACATGGTAGATACGCCGCTGGTACTTCTTATATATAAGTGTTTTCATCATATTACATACCGTGGCGTTATTTAGTTCACTTGGGTAAACGATATTGAAACGATGTCACACAACGATGTTTTTCTAAATAATATAAACCAAACGAGTTTTATTAACAAGTTTTTACGAGATGTTTTACAATTTGATTTAATTAAAAAAATGTTTTGGGGTTAAGAATCATGGCTACGAGATTTTATAAACTATAACCCGCTTGATTTGAGTTGGTTAATTATGTTGCAATACTATACACTTTTTCAAAACAAGGTTTTTAATTAGGTATTGCAACATGTAAACTAGCCATGAATCCGACACTCTCATAAAACCTATGTGCTCGCCAGCGTTTCTCTGCTGACTTTGTTTTTACATATGTTTCAGGTGTTGTTGAATGATGTTGATTGCTAGGATGCATGCTCACATAGTACTGGACGAGGCCTTAGTAACTTAATAACAATGATAGACTATGTATAACTTGTTTGTTTGAATTTCAAGACAATGTAAATGGTTAATCTTTAAATAAAACGAAACCTCAAATTTCCGTGTGTTATGAAACAATGAGTCTGTTACAACACTCCCCCACGTTTCCGCCACGATTTGTTGTTTTACGTGGTTGGGGTGTGACACTCATTATGATCAGTCGTCTCGAGTGTAAAAGCATAATCAGATAGGAAGTTCAATAAGACCTTCCTAGAATTGTAGAAGTATTGAAACGCAGGGCGTTACAGTCTTCCCTCCTTTAGGAGATTTCGTCCCCGAAATCTAAGAGGAAGACTGAACAAAGAGTTGTGGATATTTGGCCTTCATTTCACTCTCGAGTTCCCAAGTGAATTAGGTGCCACGCTTTCCTTCCCATCGAACCTTGACTATGGAAAATTTGATGCGTCTTAGCTGCTTGGTCCCTCGGTCCATGATTTCGACTGGTTTCTCCACCAAATGAAGGGTCTCGTTTATTTGCAAGTCTTCGACGGGAACCTGAAGTTCCTCATTCGCTAAGCACTTCATGAGAGTAGAGACATGAAATGTCGGATGTACGTTGCTAAGCTTTTTAGGCAAATTGAGTCGGTAAGCCAATTTTCCAATCCTTTCGAGAATCTTGAATGGACCCACATAGCGAGGGGCAAGCTTTCCCTTTTTACCAAAGAGTCATGGTATCTAGACACCCCCCAAAAATTAGTGTACATCCCTCAATACGAACTGTATAGCACAATACGCTTCCTATAGGGTTTAAAAGCAATAAATGCTAAACCAATAGGAACCGTATAGGCCAATACACTTCCCATTCGCTTGCTGAAACCTGATGCTCTCTGTCATGCAGGAAGTGCAGAGAGTACAGACCTGAAAAGTACTGAAAAGTTTTGAAAACTGAGTGCAACAGGAGGCGTATTGGCCAATAAGATTCCTTTACAGTTACCAGGAAGTGTATAGCTCAATACAGTTCCCCTGATTGAAAGTAGATTCTTGTAGTTGGAGTAGATTCTGGCATATGCATGTGTCAGTAAGATACATCCCTATTGAAAGTGTATAAGCCAATACGGTTCTTCTGGTCCTTAAAGGAAGCATATAGGCCAATACGTCTCCCCTGATCCCCTAAACCATATCCTTTTAATTAGGATATGTTTGTTTTGGTAAGTTATAATGTATGTATATGTTTAGTATGTTTGGATTGCTTAATTTAACTATGTTGTTTACAAAAATTTATAACAAAAAACCATCATTATTTTATAACAAAAAACCATCATTATTTTATAACAAAAAAACTAACTTAAATTAAAAAAAATAAAGTTTGCTAAGAGCAATATGATGCTGTGGGAAAAGAAAAATTCTTCTAGGCCGTATAGGGCAATACACTTCCTCTGGTCCCTAATCATTGGCTGAAAAAGCATCTGAAAAGTGGCTGGAAAACATCTGAAAAGTTGTCCAATAGGAAGTATATAGATCAATATGCTTGGGCTCGGAGGAACCATATAGCCCAATACGCTTCCTGTAAGGTTAGGGATGTGCAAATAAAAATGGGGATGTGTGGATACCAAGAGCCTTACCAAAACGTATCACTCCCTTCTAGGGAGATACCTTGAGCAGAACGTGGTCTCCAACAATAAATTCCAGAGGCTTACGCCTTTTGTCAGCATAACTCTTTTGTCTGCTCCTAGCCTTGATCAAGTCATCGCGGATGTGAAAAGTTTGCCAAATACGCGGAGTAAAACGACCATCGCGGTTAGAGACACTGTCAATGGGTATACCATAACGACATATGATTTCATCGGTCTAGATTCGAGCAAGTTTCTCCACTTTGAAATCATCACGAATAGGAAGAAAGTGGGCTAATTTGGTCAAACGGTCAATGATTACCCATATACTATCATGACTGGTAGGTGTACGAGGGAGTTTAGTTATGAATGTAGGTCCCTCTCGAGGATGAGATAAAACCTTATCCTTGTTATATCAAACACACTAGCGAGTGCGGAATCCAAGCTAGCATGCAACCGAGACTTTATACGAGAACAAGCACAAACACAACACGCAAGATTCACCGATTAACACCACTTGTATTAATACGAATGAAGGGTCCGGTTACAAGCTCAATGTTTACAGAAGTATTCTATAAACTCTCAAAGTGTATGTGTGTGCTCCTGTCTCTCTCTGTCTTCCTCTTGTGTCTCGTTCTCTTGAGAAGTGAACACAACACACGGGTATTTATACCCGACACAGATCGTCTGGTCGAAGGATCAGACAGAGTGATCGAAAGATCATCTGTCGACCAGAAAACCCATCGAAAGATCACATACACCACGAAGGATGATATCCTTCGTGGTCTATCCTTCGAGTTCATCCATCGAAGGTTATGTTTCGAACTCATCTATCGAGGTCCATCTTTCGAGCTCATCGAAGGATATAAAACAATCCTTCGATGACACATCCTTCGACATAACCAGCTTACAACATTTTTCTAACTGTTTGGTCAAGTCAAACCAGGAGGATGGTTGACTTGGTCAAACTTACATCAACCTTACATTAAAGACATCGTTTTGTATCATGACGAAATACAGACAAAGGACAGACACAAGTGCACCAACAAACTCCCCCTTGGCTGTAGCTTTGTCTCGATCTTCGTGTCTTCAAATCTCTAAGGTCGAGTCGAACTGAGCTGAGTCGCGTCCACACAAAATGCATCAACAAACTCCCCCTTGGACGCTACTCGTGATGGTTCGTCTTCTGTGACTTTCATGTCGGAGGATCTTCAAAGTCTTCACGCGTCGTAAGTAGAAAGTTCATCAACAAACTCCCCATTTAACTTAGGTAGTGTGTCAATAAACTCCCCCTTAGATTGAACTCTCCATTGAGTCATGCTCGTGAATCCTTTGACTTGTCAATTCTTCAGATCCTTGTGGTGTTGATGAAGGGACAGCGGTAACTCGATCATTTTATCCTTTGAGTGCCTCCACTTCGTGTCTTCATTCCAAAGCTTTTCATCGAACATGTTCTCCTCGCCTTTAGCATCTGCACATGCAAGAAAGCTAAACGCATAATGAGAACAACCGCTTGGAATATAGTTAATATTTAAACTAACGACACATCTGAGATTAAATCTCAATCAAACACCAACCGACAGCAGTTTGAAAGTTTAGAAAAATATGCATTTTAATCCTTTAACTTTCAAAACTCGTTAACTTCGACTGTTTATGAAGATGTAATTGTTTTCCAGCTTACGATCAGGATTTTGGGAAGGATAGACTCGAGTTCCAACATCAGTCAATCAAAAATAAACTAGAAGCAAAATCTTTTTGGATTTTATAAAGTTTATATTAAAACACACCTAAAATCTTTTTGAAATTTTCATTTTTCAAATGTAAAGATGGAAAGCAATAAATAAATATATACAAAGATGCATAAACAGGAAACATTAAATAAATATTTACAGACATTCTTTTTGCGAGTTTCGAGGGTAAGAGAATCATATCAGTGTACGGTCATGCCAAAACGCTCTTGTTGTTCTTTTAGTTAACATTAAGATAAGCATCCTATAACGATTATCGGTATTGTTGTCCACTTAAGCTCAGCTTATCATTTGTAATCATGGCGAGGGGATACGTTAAGGTATAATTTATACTTACCGACCGGTGTTCATCCACATCACGACACATTCCCGTATCAAGGTATGCACGAGGATTCATCTTACCGGTGAGTATACCGATTATCATCTGTTTGACCGTATATGATGTGAGATTCTCACTTATTTGATTTGAAAACAAGCCCTATGTGATAGAATCACTTATTGATGAGGAACTTGATTTTCAGATGCATGAGGGCACAGGAGCAAGTCCGTGAACAGGTCAGTACTTTCGTACAGCAGAGAGACGAACTTGACTCCCGGATGAATGTGATATTTAATCACTTATTGGTTTGGACATGTGATTGTTGATCACTTATTGAGGTCGTATGCAGTATGTACACGTATGTATGGTATCATGGAAGATCTAGACTTGCGTCCCCGTTATTTTTCGGTAAAAGATACAACCATGATACCCAGATGATAAGCAGCATAAAGACTGAATATCTCAGAACCTCGGCAATCTCTCAAACGAAATTTCGGTACTAAGACCATATGCCAATGAATGGTTCCCACCTGGTCTTCAGTCGATTTAAGTTTATATCACCCTGCACACTTTAAAATGATTGTGAGCCTACCGATACATCTTATATAGAGCTGCTTATCGTTTTTCATTTAAGGTTTAAAGAGGTTTAGACAGACCACTGATGTACTATCATATTCTCTTTTGCTCGCCAGGAAACTCATTTTTGTTTTTCTATTGTTTTTGTGTTTTTGAAATTTTTCGATGTTTTTGGATTTTCAAATTTTGGATTTACTCCCCCTAAAATCAACAAAATAAGATAAATTTAAAATACAAAGGTATTTACAAAAATGATTTTCCGATGTTGGTTAACTCATGTTTTACCTCAATGCCGTTTACCAAAATTAAGTTATAATCAGAAATGATTTAGCGAATTTTGGAAAAATCAGTTGGCATGTCGGTTAGCGGTGCGGACCATGACAGCATTGTCTGGCCAAAGAGTGCTGTACGAGATAATAATTCACAAAGCAGCTTAAATATCGACAAGTATAGGAGATATTAGAAATTTAAAAACCGTATCCTGCAACTGCATCGTGCATTGCAAGGAATCTGAGTGCTCTCCCAAACTGAATATCGACCCGTTGTGGATTTCAAAGACGATTTTTGTAGCTACTGAGAATTCTGTTGACAGCAACAAGATCATAAACCTTTGGGTCCGGCTGGTCTTCCACATTGCACCAGCGAAGGTCTTTGTCTTTCTCTTTCAGAAGTAGTGTGCGGTTGTTCAATCCATGCCAAGGCATCCGCACACCTGGATGGTTTGCTCAACAAACACATTTTCTTCAATCACACCACGAAGAAATGTACACTGCACGTTCATCTTGTAGATTGTTGAACTTCAGACGTGCTGCAGGTACGTACATTTTGATTTGAATCTATCCCGGGGACCCGATCAAAGCCTTGAACATTCACATTTTTGAAATGATTTTCATTTTGTCGAAGCTTCCAATTTCTTTCATCAGACATTTCTTTTTCCCTTTTCTCTTCCTCTCCATCAAAGGCAACAATTTCTTCTGTCGCCTATCTTGTGCAAGGACGCTCCACTATCAACAATCTTACGACTATCGAAAGTTCCTCCTGGAATATCCTACACACTCACTCAGAGATTAGTCGGAGAGGGGGACCCAAGCCTTTGTGGACTTGGGTCGTCCTTGATCATCAAGAAAGGTGATTTCAATCACTTGATGATTAGGAAAAAGAACCTGTGGTGCTCCCCCTGACTGAATTACCTGTTTTTGTTTCCAAGCTGTTTGTCCTTTACCAGTATTTGTATTAATTGTTTTAGCATTTACTGGTGTTACAGTTTTAGGTTTTGCTTGAACAGGTTTTTCTTCTTTGACCTCTGATTTTAAGGCCTTTTCAATTACCTTTTGATTCTTTTGTTTTAACTTCTTTTCCCTTTCTTTCAAGACACGTGGGTCTTGTTTCGGGGAAAATGATCGTTTTTGGTAATTGGTTTCTTGGGGAGCACTTGTTTTTGCCTTCAACTTTTGCAGGTATGGGCAGTATCTTACAATATGCCCAATTGTGCCACACTCAAAACACATTCTCCGCTCTACAAACCTCGGAGAAACATGTTGATGATCAGACGGAGAACCAGACAATGAACTTTGTGATCTAGACGTGCTAGGACCTAAATCACCTCCGTTGGTGTGTTGGGTGTAGTTATTCTGATCATTTCGTTTTAAAATTCTAACTTGTTTTACAAAATCAATGTTAGATTTATCCTGAAATGTTTCAAGTTTATCTGAACCCGCGGATCCAACAAAGTTCACTTTCGGTTCTCTTTTCTTAACAGGAGCTCTTTTGTTTTGCACCCATTGTTGTTGAACCTTAGGTGCTTGAAAATTCTTGTTCTGAGCCTTCTTTCCCTGTACCTTACCTTTTCCGGAATTGACTTGTTGTTTTCGCTCAACTTGTAGTTTTTGGTTTCCGTACTGTTTTCTAATTTGTTCACACGGAATTGGATCACATTGAGTGACAGTAACTTTGCCACTTTTGTTCCCCAAAAACTTATCAGTGCATCCTTCAAAAATTTGCTCAATTAAATCTTGATTTACATTTTTAATTGGAAAATCTTTGTTAGAGTAGGTTTTGCTATCTCCTTTGAGCGTGTACAACAAGTTACTCTCTTCACTGCTAGATACAAGGGACTCCATTGGTTTTGACATTTCAGTCTTACTCGGTTTCACTGGTGGATCACACAGGATGTGATTCTCGATTGGAATATCTGTTGTGACCGAGTTAGACTGTTGGTTCACAATTACATCAGATTCATCATCCGAAGAATCAGTATCCTCAACAACGGGAGTACTCTGTTCCTTAACACACGATGAATCTGTCACACTTTTCTCAGATTCTGATTGACCCGAGGATGATGTACCAGTTGTGAACCCGAGGCCTGCTGCAAAGTCATCTAGACCGAGTGGCACAGTAGGTTCAAAACGGGGCATATCCTCGTCATCAGGCAATTTGGAGTAATTGTGATTCATTGGGGGAGGACATGATTTGAATCCCATACACTTCTTATCCCCCTTTTTCTTTTGAACATCAATAATGTGATCCAATACATAGCGGGAATTGGAATAACTTTCCAATTTCTGCTTGATTGTTTCACATTCACATCGAGCGGTTGCCAATTCTACCATCTGCTTTTCAATTGTGTCTATAAGATCATTGTTAGCATGTTGTTTTCGCAAAACAGCTTTTTGTAATTCTGAAACATCATGTCTTAATGACGCAATTGTTGTTTTAAATTCCTTTTCATTTCTGGTTAAAAACACGTTAGCTTCAGCTGCTTTAGAAAGATCTACAATCAATTCTTGATTGTGTTTGGATAGGATTTCAAACTGACTTTCCTGTTCAGCATATTTAACATTTAAACTATCACAATTTTCACAGCTAACTACAGTGGGTTCATCGACACATACCTGACCTGATGAACTGTCGACATTAGCCATAAAGGCTGAATGGAGAGAAGACGAAGAGTAAGCAGCTTGATCATCAAATTAGATCCTTTTTTTAGTTCCTGCTGCAGCTTCTTCCAAAAGCTCATCAATATCTGCATCGACTGACGCACTTGATGTCTCATCCACATGATCATTTCCTGAAGTGGAGGATTCTTCATCTGAGCTTCCACTATAACCAGAACTGTCTTCATCTCCAGAAGATGCAACACCATTGGTGGAAGATTCTCCACCACTGGCGTGCTTTAAATCCTTTACGACTTCAGCAAAACATGCTGTTCCACCATTTCCTCCTTCTCCAAGCTGAAGCGACCAATCACAACCCTCATCTATTTGAACCACCAGCCCCCGGTTGGCATTTGATGACCCTGCTTGGCCTTGGTTGTTGACAGGTATCAACGTTCGAACATTGTTCCCGTTCTGGTTCTGCTGGTTGCCTTGATTTCTGAACGGATTTTGATTTCTATGCTGAGCTGGTCTTGTGCATTCCCTTTTGAAATGACCCCGTTCGCCACAGTTAAAGCACTTGACAGCTTGCTTGTCGAACCCATACTTGGTGTCTTTCTTGTTTTCCAAGTTGGTTCTCCCCGTCCTTTCCATAAACTCCTTAGCTCTTCGAATTGCACTAGCAAGAGCCCATTTGATATCCATCATTTCAAACTCTTCTTTATCCACTTGCTGATAATCTTCATTGGTTAGATTGATATTCCCAATCTGACCTGCGATCAATCCAGAATAAGCACTAACCAAGGTGTTCAACATCTCCATATGCTCCTTGGCTATTTCGACACTGACTTTGGAAAAATTGGAAGTGTCTAATCTGACTGTGTTCGGATTGGAAGTGGCTTGAAAGTTTGAAGAGCTTCCATAAAACCCTTGCTGTTGCGGTTGTTGCTGCTGTGCTGAAGAAGAAGAAGAATCTGGTCTTGAATACATCATCGTGTATGCTGAAGGATCAAACTGATTTGTTGTGGAAGGACCGGTGTTTGAGATGAAGGCTGTTTGAAGCTTTGCGTGTTGAGAGACTGGTTTTTCTCCACTGATACCTCCTGCAATCCCAAAGTACATCTCTGGATTTTGAGGAGTCAGTGTTCTTTTCGCCTTAAGCTTTTCTTCCACATCCTTGTTCTCCAATCTTTGAATTAACTCATAAACGGTGATTGTGTCTAGAACACCGTTTTCTTTGAGAATTTCAAGATAACTGCTCCACTTTGCTGGTAAGCTATCAGCGAATCTCTTCACCATTTCTTGTGGAGTGGCAGTGACTTTAAAAGCAAACATCTCGCTCAACAAGTGATGGAACCTTGTAGATAAATCTGCCAAAGCCTCATTCTCCATACACGTGAATCCTTCAAACTCTTTCTTCAGTAAATCTTGCTTGATCTTTCTAGATTGAGCATTTCCTTCACATCGTAACGTGAGCATATCCCACAAGCTTTTAGTAGTCGTGCAGTAAACAAACTGGTGATAAATGTCTTTGTGAAGAGCTTGTGTGAGAATCATGAATGCTTTCTTTTCTAACTCAAACTTCTTCTTATCTTCTTCAGACAAAGTGCTGTAAGTTTGTGGATTAGATCCTGCAACTTCCAGCTCATTTTCAAAGGCTGTGAAGAAGCACATCCATAGATCTTGACCTTGTCCCTGAACATAAGTTCTCAGCCTTTCTTTCCACCATCCCCAATCATTGATGTGATTTAACTTTGGCGGTTTTGTGCTTGTACCAGTTTCACTGTCATTCTGCATCATAGATTGAATGTTGTTGCTTTGATTTGTGACCAAAGCCCATTGATTTGCAGTTATCATTGCAGCTTGAGGTGGGGCAATAGGTCGCATCCATGCATTTTTGTCGAAATCTGACGTAGATTGCGTAGATTGCATAGCTGATGATTGTGGAGTCGAAGTTATTTGAGTCCATGCGGTTGGATCCCACTGACCGTTTGTTCCCATTTTTAAAAAAAAAATTCACAAACTATGTCAAAATCTCGAAGGATAACAAACAGCCGAAGGATCTTTGATCGAAAGACCTGAAAAACACAAACTTATTAACCTTAAACAGACTGGGATCGAAGGATCAAACCTTGTTCGAAGGATCAACAGTGTTCGAAAGATCACTGTTGAGTTTCGAGCAATGACTTCGAAAGACTCTCCAATCGAAAGATCCTTGTCTTTCGAACAATGACTTCGAAAGACTCTCCAATCGAAGGATCCTTGTCTTTCGAATAAGACCTGTAGATCGACAGATATAACCTTCGAAAAGATTCCTTGGAACGAAGGATGAGTCTCCGGCTTCGAAGGATGCTCGAAGGATGACTATCTATCGAACCTCCTTTGATCGAAAGATGAACTTTCGACTTCGAAGGATATCTTTCGATCTTGTCTGACACAGTTGACAAAGAGTGACGGGTTGGTGAAAAAGGTGATGGGTAGGTGAAATCTTTCGGCAGAAGGTATGTTCAGACCATACTTTCTGCCAAAACCAGATTTGAACCAATAAAATAATGCCCAAAAACAGAAAGATCTTATCCAGAAACCGGTCACCGGATAAGCCGGAATTTTGGCCGGAAATCACCAAAATTCTTAGAAACAGATTTTTAAGTTACCCAACCCGACCAAAAACACACCCGGTAAGTTTAGAACACGTTTTAACGTCTGGAAATGCGAGAAAATCAGTAAAAACGGGTGCTAAACCAGTGAGTTTTTGTCCAAAAACACTCCAAAAACATGTAAAAACTCGGTTTTTAACAAGGAAAAGAGCCAAGGCTCTGATACCACTTGTAGGTCCCTCTCGAGGATGAGATAAAACCTTATCCTTGTTATATCAAACACACTAGCGAGTGCGGAATCCAAGCTAGCATGCAACCGAGACTTTATACGAGAACAAGCACAAACACAACACGCAAGATTCACCGATTAACACCACTTGTATTAATACGAATGAAGGGTCCGGTTACAAGCTCAATGTTTACAGAAGTATTCTATAAACTCTCAAAGTGTGTGTGTGTGCTCCTGTCTCTCTCTGTCTTCCTCTTGTGTCTCATCTATTGAGAAGTGAACACAACACACGGGTATTTATACCCGACACAGATCGTCTGGTCGAAGGATCAGACAGAGTGATCGAAAGATCATCTGTCGACCAGAAAACCCATCGAAAGATCACATACACCACGAAGGATGATATCCTTCGTGGTCTATCCTTCGAGTTCATCCATCGAAGGTTATGTTTCGAACTCATCTATCGAGGTCCATCTTTCGAGCTCATCGAAGGATATAAAACAATCCTTCGATGACACATCCTTCGACATAACCAGCTTACAACATTTTTCTAACTGTTTGGTCAAGTCAAACCAGGAGGATGGTTGACTTGGTCAAACTTACATCAACCTTATATTAAAGACATCGTTTTGTATCATGACGAAATACAGACAAAGGACAGACACAAGTGCACCAACAATGAAATCCATAGCAATGCTATCCTATTTCCAAACAGGGATTTCAGGTTGTTCGAGAAGACCTGAAGGACGTTGATGTTCGGCCTTGACCTTTGAGCAAGTAAGACACTTTGAAACGTACGCGACGATGTCCTTTTTCATACCAGGCCACTAATAAGTCATACGCAAGTCATGGTATATCTTATCAGCACCAGGATGAATAGAGTTTCGAGAGTTGTGAGCCTCATTCTTAATGAGCTCACAGAGATTGTCACGATCTGGCACCCAGATGCGATTGAGATATTGTTGAAGTCCATCAGACCTCGTTTTAAGTTGATCAATAGAAGCACCTCGTATTTCTACGATTAGTCTACCTTCGTTGGCTGACGAGTATTGAGCTTCACGGATACAAGCATGAAGATCACTAGTGATCTGGAAACAGCGGATGCTACTAAGAGCATCGGCCACGAAATTCGCCTTGCCAGGATGGTAGCGAATCTCGCAGTCGTAGTCGTTAAGCAACTCTACCCATCGTCGTTGTCGCATATTCAGTTCCTTCTTTTTAAAGATGTGTTGCGGGCTCTTATGGTCAGTGAAAACCACACACTTAGTACTATATAGGTAGTATCGCCAAATCTTTAACTCAAAAACAACTGCACCAAGCTCTAAATCGTAGGTAGTATAGTTTTTTCTCATGTATCTTGAGCTGTCGGGAGGCATAAGCGATGACCTTGCCCCGCTGCATGAGCACACAGCCAAGACCACGGTTCAAGGCATCGCAATAGACCGCGAAATCATCATTCCCATCAGGGAGAACGAGTACCGAAGCGTTACAAAGTAGATTCTTAAGAGTCTGAAAAGATTCCTCTTACTCGGGACCCCAAGCAAAAGGTTTCTCTTTCTGGGTTACCGAAGTGAGAGGAACGACGATCTTTGAAAAGTCTGAGATGAATCGACAGTAATAACCCGCCAATCCCAAGAAGGAAAGAATCTCAGATGCAGATTTATGTGTAATCCAATTCTTCACTGCTTCAATATTAGAAGGGGTCAACATGAATTCCTTGTTTACTAACGACGTGCCCGAGAAATTGTACTTCATTAATCTAAAATTCGCACTTAGAAAACTTTGCGTATAAATGCTCACCACGCAAAAGTTCTAACATGAGGCGTAAATGTCGTTCATGATCAACTCAGGTTTTCGAATAAATAAGAATATCATCAATAAAGACTATCACGAAACAATCCAAATAAGATTTACAAACATGATTCATAAGGTCCATGAACACGGCGGGTGCGTTGGTCAAACCAAAAGGCATAACCACGAACTCGTAGTGTCCATAACGAGTGCAAAATGCAGTTTTGGGGATATCTTCTTCGAGAACACGGAGCTGATGATAACCAGATCGAATGTCGATTTTAGAGAAATAGCTTGCGCCTTGTAGTTAGTAAAATAGATCATCGATACGAGGGAGAGGATAATGATTCTTAACGGTGAGTTTGTTAAGTTCACAGGAGCACCCCAAGGTGAGGTACTAGGACGTATAAAACCCTTATCGAGTAGTTCTTGCAGTTGACTAGATAACTCTTGCATCTCAGAGGGTGCAAGTCGGTAAGGAGCCTTGGCAACAGGAGTTGCGCCATGTATGAGATCGATACGAAAAATCGACAAATCAAGGAGGAGGAAGACCAGGGAGATCTTCAGAAAAGACATCAGGGAAATCACACACTACTGGAACATCACTTAAGCTTTTTCCCTTGCCCTTCCACTATGTGGGCCAAGAAGGCAAAGTACTGTTTACGTAAGTATTTATTCGCCTGAGTGCATGACATCAACTTAAGTCCTCTAGAAGGTCGGTCTCCATAGACATGCAAAGTATCACCAGACGGAAGAGGTAAGCGAACGTACTTCTCGTAACAAGCAATTTCAGCATGGTTCTTACGCAACCAATCCATGCCGACTAAGATGTCGAACCTACCCAATTGCATGGGTATGAGATCAATAGTAAAAATGTGATCGTTAAGAGTCAGGGAACAATCACGAAGGATAGAATCAACTAGAATAGACTTATCATCGGAAATCTCAACAGAGAATGACTTAGGTAGTTTAGAGCGTGCACAGTTTAACAATGACTCAAATTCTACGGACACAAAGCTTCTGTCGGTACCAGTATCAAATAGTATCGAAGCGTAAAGATTATTAACGAGAAACGTACCATTAACGACATCATTGTCGTTACACGCCTAATTCGTGTTGATGTTGAATGCTCACCCTCGAGCGGCTTGCTGTTAGTCCTGATTCAGCTGGGGGCATTGGGGACGGAGATGAGTGGTGTCTCCACACTTGTAGCATGCTCGTGCGTTGTTTGCTGGTTTGGGGTTCTGAGGAGCTGGTAGAGCTAGTGGCGCTTGCTGAGCTTGATTGGCTTCACGGCAGAAAGGGGCAGTGTGACCATAGCGATTGCAGGTGGTGCACAGGCGGCAAGCAGCGCCGGTGGGGTGATGGTAGTTGCAAGTGGCACACTTGGGATGAACCCAAGTGTACGACTTCTTGGTGTTTTCTAAAGCGGGAGGGTTTGGAGTAGCATCAGGCACAATGGGTTTGCAAGCAGGGTTTGAATTTGCAACAGGGACAATTGCATTGCAGCCATAATTTTGAGACTTTCGTTTCTTGTTCTTGCTGCCACTTGGTTGCTGGGTAATCTGGTTAGCTAGTTTCAAGGGCGGAGGGCTTCCAAACCGTTTATCACGAACACGGTTATTGTTCAGACTTGCTGCAAGACGGTAAACTTCCTCAATGGAGTCGAGTTGAGCTGCTTCAACGGCATCGCGCATAGCATGAGGTAACCCGTGAATGTACTTGGTAATCATGCACTAAGGAGTAGAAACAAAATGAGGCACAATGATGCTGAGTTGCTTAAAGCGGGTAGTATAACCCAGGTTGTCATCTCCAACTTGTTTCAGATGCCAGAACTCATCCTCAAGTTTCTGCTGCTCATGAGGAGGGCAGAATTCAAGCATCATCAGTTCCCTAACCTCTGGCCATGGTAAAGCATAAGCTTCATCATTGGGGGGGGGATGTTTCTCTCATTGGTCCACCATTCTAAAGCTCGGCCTTGAAACACGCCAGTTGCACTCCTAGTCTTGAGATGTTCAGGGCACTCATTGTTAATGAAAGTAACCTCAATGCTGTCGAACCATTCCAACATTGCAGTTACCCCATCACTGCCCGTGAAAGGCTTAGGGTTGCAAGAGACAAAGTGTTTATAGTTGAAGCTCACAGGCTTAGGCTGGACCGCTTTCGAGTCAGCAGAGGAGGGAGGAGTATTTGATCCCTGGATTTCAGTGACAATCTTGGGAACAATGCGTGCAATTTGGTCGACCATAAAAGACACCATCTTTTTTTGAGTGTTGGCCTTTGACATCTTGTGTGGGTTGGAAAGACGGCTCGACAACATCTAAAGAGTCAGAATATGTATCGGGTGACACTCGATTATAATGTTTTTAATAGTATGGTTTTATGAACACGTAGCATAGCATAAGGTTTCACATGATTGCATAAAAGGCTCAAGTTGTTTCACAAATATATTCATCACGTTTCATCAAGTTGTTTCACATAGCATAAAAACGCTCAACATGTTTCACATAGTTTAATCATGACTTCCACGTAGTATGAATAAAGCACCATAAATTTAGTTCATTCCTGGGGGATTATTATTATTATTTTAGATTGCGGAGATAGTGTGACAACCGGTATCAAGAATTGAACACGTACAGAACGCCTAAGACTCGAATATGGGTTCCAACCGTTGCCAAGAACAATGAGTCAACTGTTTTGATTTTAAACATATACAAATGTTGTGTCAATACACAGTACACGAAACAATTACACACAAAAATCAAAACTTTGAGAGTTTTGATAACACGCATATAGGACCTTTGGAAAACTCTTGATGAGAAACTTATGTCGAAATACATTAATGGTCATCACTTAAAATCCGTGACTAACAACTCGGGCAAACGCCATTATATCATGTCGTCTATGCTATCTTACTTACCCGAGTAGGTATCCTACGCGGAACGAAATGTTAATGCACACGAGTAAATGAAACTCAAATTATACGTCGACGGATGTCAGAACAAATCACATTCTACACGGAACAAAATGCTAGTGCACAAGTGTACATGAACCCTAAACTATACGCCAGCGGACGTCGAAGTACATCACACACGACTTTCGAGGCAAGGCCTTTGGAAAACATGATCGAGCACGATAACAACGATGCTAATTCCGGCAGCGGGAGAACTACTGACCGCAATGTGGCACTTTGCCACATGATCCTGCAAGCGACACGAATCACGCTAAGGTATGCTTAACAAGATTCATAACAGTCGGTGTTTAGTCTGATGAGACTCACAACTATTGGCGCTGCATAAGAAGTCACATGTCTTCGCACTCCCCCTCCCTCATTAATGGCGATTACGCTATGTTCGAAATTCCAGGTAAAGTCCTTAAATTTATTTTGTTGAAATTCTGACTTTCGCATATAGTGAGTAGATTTTCGTATTTCTACCCCCCTAATGATCATTGCATCACACAAATTTTCTTTCATAATGGTGAATACTCATTTGCTTCATTTTTGACGACTTCATATGTTACACATGCGTGGTTTGTTACGCATGTGGCTTCACTTGAAATTGTTGTTTTATCAAAGCTCAAATATTGTTTCGCTATACTTAGTCTTTGCATTGTGATCCAGATGACCCGCATTGTTGCAAAGTGTTGACTCCTTGATATCGAGTCAACGAACTTGTTGAAACTCCTTATGTTTTCAAGCTACATACATGGTTTTTCATTGTAACCATGTCGAAACTTTCTTGTCAATACATGTACTCATTGTTGAATTACGCCTAAACCAAGTTTAATTGTTTGAACTTGCTCGTAATATACATTCAATTCAAGGTCCCATGTGATGGATTGAGGCCATCATATTCAACTTAATCCCAACAAGCACTTCATTTGTTTTGAACTATAGCATGCTTGTTTGGTCTTTGACTTTATTGAATCCTATCTTTGATCATGATCACCTTGGGGTGGCGTCTTTCACAAGTCTGAAGCTTGCGCTAATCTTGTTGCTCACATTATGTACGGATTGAATTATTTATTTATTTGATTATTAAATCCGCTTTATTGGTTTATCATATTAAAGCAATCTTAACACAATCGTGTGTTAAGATAATGGTACACAAATTTATGACATATTCCAGTGTACCTCTTAACGGTTCATTCATCATCGATCGAACATTTTGTGATATTTATTGCTCCTTCATCTTCGATCGAAAAACATTATTTATTCGTTTCATTTTCAATTGAAAATCCTATGGGATTTGTTTGGAACATCCACATTTATTTTGTTGAGTCTTCATTTGATTTAAAACACAGGTGATACTTGTTCGATCACCGCTATTATTGAATTATTTCACTCACCACGACACCTTGTGGCGTCGGTATAAACTTGTAGCTTGGGCTAATCATGATCGAGCGTTTCATGCAAATCACAGGTGATACTTGTTCAATCACCGCTATTATTGAATTATTTCATTCACCACGACATCTTTTGGCGTCGGTATAAACTTGTAGCTTGGGCTAAACATGATCAATCGTTTCATGCAAAACCACGTATGCTTTTCGTTTGGCACATCATTTAAGTAGTCTTAATGCAACCATGTATTAAGACGATGATACACCAGGTTCAGTTGTATTTCATTTCAGTGTATCCTTGCAACTCAACAATGTCAACACGTTGATTTTGTCATATTCATTTATTGGGTCGATAGTTGACAAATCATTTTTATGATCCTACTTATTTGAGTTTGTTGAATTCGAGTTTCACTTATACAACAACCAACGCTAGATTCCGTTGGTAGTAAATTCTATTGTTTCAAAAATTGATTGTAGTTAGTGAAAGTTCATTTGGAATTCCACTGGTTGAATTTTCTCTTTTGTTGAACCCAGTAAACCTAGCCACATTGGTGATAGTATCACAACATCTCGTTCACTTGACATCGATTTATAGAACAAACTCAGTTGAACCGTTGGGTTCTTATTGATACAAAATGTCCTTACATTCACGTAATCTTAATAACTCTTGGTTTCGATTACATGGTTATTCACTTTGGTATTTTTCGGACTTACCTGCGAAACGACACAACTCGGAGGAGATAACATAGTCTAAATTTCGAGGACGAAATTTCTGTAACAAGGGGAGAATGTGACAACCGGTAATTTACGCCTTTAATTACATGATTAACAGGTGATTAAAGTGATAATAAATAGTGTTTACGATGCAAATTAACTTAATTAGGCCTTTAGTATGCCTAGGAACGTCTATCCGATATTACAGTAAGCGTATGGTGATCTGCTGGGAAAAAAAAAACGAGCGTTGGTGGATTGTCCGACACACTATAAAAGATGCTGACATGGTTTCAATACTCCTGGAACATTAAATTTTATGGTATTATTCTTTGTTTTGTGTGAATAATAGATAAAGCATATTACAGCTAAAAAGATATCATATTCTTTCTATGTATCGCGTAAAGTTTAGTTCGATTACATTCTAACATGTATACTAGTTGTTTTCAGCAAACAATCTCTGATTTTGTGACATTTCATTTTGTCTAGTAGGTATTATATCCTAACTAATGGAATAATGCAACATTAGAAAACCAAAACATGCTAAATAATTTAAACACCTAAATATCTCAACCTATGCCATATTTGCAAGTAACAAAAGTCAAATCCCAACTCACCAACCCAAACTCCCCCATACGTCCAACAACCCACCCCATTCCCTTCTGTTTTTATGAATTGATTGATTGAAAATTTAGGGCATGAAAAGAATGGTGTAGCAAGACTTTGTCAATTAGGGTGAAGGGAGTGGTTAAACAGGTGAAAGTGTCAAACTTTAAAATGGACCAATCAGAGAGTGCCACGTCAGAGAGGCTAAAAAGTTTAAACTTTGCTGAAAAGTGTTGGCAATGGTTTAGACACTTGAAAGTGGCAAACTTTTTTTGTTTTTTTTTTAAATTATATGTTAAATAAAAACAAATAAAACATTAAATTAATAAAAAAAACAATTACATTAAAATGAAACTTAAAAAAAAAACTTAAAATTCATAAAAATTACACGACACTAAAACAACGCAACCCCTAAAAAAATTAAAAATTACACTACTCTTCGTCAGAATCAACCAACAGGTGGGGCAAATCTTGACTTGCGAGATGAACCGTGAGATCGTGTTTAAGTCTCCAATGCGTATCTTCATCCATTAGCTCGCCCAACACCCTATCATCAAACGCGGGCTCGACCGGAGGATCCCGAATGTGTACCGGTGCAATCGCGTTTCCGTCGTCTTTTAAAATCACGTTGTGTAAAATAATACACGTGTACACAACATTCCTAATTTTTTTAACCGTCATTCGCATCGGCCGATTCAAGACACCCCATTTTGACTTCAAAACCCCAAAAGCCCTTTCGACGTCTTTTCTTGCCGGCTCGTGTTGCCTTTTGAACATCTTTTCGTCTACTTCTTGAGGGTATGGGATCGATTTCACAAACACGGACCATTTTGGGTAAATTCCATCCACGAGCAAATAACCACGTTTGTAATAATGGTTGTTGACGTAAAATGGACATTTTGGCGCGGTTCCGTTTCGTTCCGTTAAGAATAACGGCGATTGTCCTAGCACATTGATATCGTTCTGCGAACCCGGTGGACCGCAAAAAGCATGCCAAATCCATAAATCTTGAGACGCCACTGCTTCGAGCATAACAGTCGGGTATCGGTGATCTCCTCTCATATACTGCCCTCGAAGCTCGGTGGGACACATTCACCAGACGAAATGGGTGCAATCAAGGCTACCGAACATACCTGAAAGGTGATGTTGTTCTTCATGTGCGTCGTATAACAGTGTCATGTCGTCGCTTGTCGGCCTACGTAAGAACTCCGAACCATATATTCTGCAAACCGTTTCGCAAAAATATTCTAGGCACTCGCGGGAAGTTCTTGCGGCCATATGCAAGTACTCGTCTCCTTCGTCTGGAGGGTTACCGGTTGCGAGCTGTTTAATAGCTGATGTAACCTTTTGCAGTGGCGTAAAGCTCCTCCGACCTCGCGCATCGTAGGCCTCTTGAAAGTATGCGTCATTCGCTTCCACGGCGGTCACAATATTTAAAAACAACTGTTTCGACATACGGAACCTTTGGCGAAAAATTGCGTCGTTGTATTTCGGGTCTTCGACAAAATAATCCGCCATGAGGGTCTCGTGCCCAACCTCCCGCTGACGTTCAATGTATCTCCTTTGGTTTGATGTACCGGTGTCTTGTAGTTCGGCTTCTTCGAGTAGATTTTGGAAAAAAAGAATGCTATCATCGGACGAGTCGTCGCTACTATCGGGTGGAAACCACAACGGGAAATCATCCGCCATTTTGCGTGGCAATACTTGGGTTAGTGTTTTGTATTTTTTGGTTTGATTTTGGGGTGATTTTGTAGAATATATAGGATTAAAATGAGTTTGTTTTGAATATATAGGGTAAAACTTGAAAAATTAATTTTTTTTTATTTGAACGGCATTATAGCCGTTAAAAGGCAACGGTCAACATGCACATTTAATGTTTGTCGATCGGTGAGGCTTAGCCGAGAACCAACGTTTGCCGCGCGGGTTGAAGGGGTGGCGGCGGTGTTGCCGCTCGGCAATCGGCTTTGCCGATTGCTTTGCCGTGCCACTCCCTTCACCCTTAGACATATTAAAATCCAAGAGAACATCACAATTGCAATTCTCTTTCCCTCTTTCCTTAAACACTCTGCCGAACACCCCTATTTCCCTTTATCATTCTTCTTTTAAACCTCCATTACACACACACCAATTCTCTGCAACTCTCTCATGTCCGATCACCTGTGACCGGAGCCGGAGGAACTTCCGGCCAGAGCCGGTTGTAATCCAGACACAAACGCACACTCAAACCCTAGCCCCTATCTCCATTTTCTTCAAAACCACAAAACTAGGGGGACTTGATGAGGATACGTCCCTGACCGGACCGAATCACCGCCATGAATAGAGCAGAATCATAGTAGATTAAGGTCGTACCGGACAATGCACCATAAGACGAACCGGACAAGTACGTTGGTGCGGCGTAACTAACTGGGTCCCACCTCCATAACTGCTATGATAGCGACTGGTCCAGCCCTAACTAACTCTCCACATCAGCACACCCAAAGACTATAAATACCATACTTGGACCTCCAAAAGGGGTAATCGCTACTTTCTCTCTCTAAACTCTCCTCTCTCTCTCCCTGACTTATTTCCTCCTCACGAATACTTATTCTCACGCCCGAGCTTGGTCACAGAGAGGCCCCCCTCCCTGTGACGAGGCTAACGGTGTGTTTGTTCTCTTGTGATCTTGCAGGTTCCTTGCTAGGTCATCTGAAGCTCTACTCTAACCAGGTCGTACCAACTGGTTCTTGAGTCTTCAGTGGCGCCATCCCCTCGAATTCACATAATTCGTTGCTTTGTTCTTGTTCATTTGAAGTCATGGCAGAATCGACGACAGCAGTCTCCACTAGCATTTTCCCATCCTACAGTGATATATGGGAAGGAAACGCTAACTCCACAGCTGCTTCAGCAGCAGTTGTCGCCTCAGCAGCTTCGATAGGGTCTGCGTCGGCTCCTCCAACTGCAAATCCTATAGGCGGAAGTTCTGTCACCACGCTGTCTGTTACTGCCCTGGTTGCCACGCCATTACCTACCTTCGACAACGCTTTCCTTTTAAGGAACGCCGATTTGTTGCGTCAGTTACAGCAGCAGCAACAGCGAGATGAGATGCTGCAAAGTCTCCGAGCAAATTTGTTTAGCAACGTTTATCCAGGAGGAAATCCCGTCTCTATTGGAACCTTCGCTTCTGGGTCGATGGTAAGTTCTATGATTTCCACTCCTATAAATCATGTTACACAATTTTCTTCGGTTACAAGTGCTCCAATGAATAACGGTCTAAACGACCTGTTTCTCCAGGGATCTATGGGTTTAAACCCACACGATCAAGAGTTGCTCATGCCATACCACCCCACGTCTATGACTTCCCAGTCCAAGTTCACGTTACGGATTGTCAATGCTCCACTCCCAGCTAAGCTGAAGATGCCTCCTACGCTAAAGTTTTACGATGGAACGTCTGACCCGGACGACCATATGTTCGCGTTTGCCGGAGCGGCCAAGGTCGAGCAGTGGCCTATGCAGGCTTGGTGCCTTATGTTCGCCCAAACTCTCACCGGATCGGCGAGGGTTTGGTTTGATGGGTTGCCAGAAGGGTCGATCGACCACTTCGAAGATTTCCGACGTATTTTCTTGCAAAATTTCTCTCAGCAGCGACGTTGCAAAAAAGACATTACTGAGGTTCACCATATAAAGCGCCGAGACGGTGAGTCCGTAGAAGATTTTATCGACCGCTTCAATCGAGAAAGCATGCAGATAAGTGGCGCGGTTGACCAACTCCGAGTCTCTTGGTTCTGTCACGGAGTTCGGAACAATCAACTTGTGGAGAAACTCCATGAAGATCTCCCAAAAACTATGGAGACGCTTATGGAGAGAGCTCGAGCCTTTGTTCGGGGAAAAAGTGCCTGCGGTCAACCGAACGAAGCTACAGCAAGAAACGCCAAGGCTAGAACCACTTCGTGGAAACGCAATGCATCGCCACCAAAAGATAGAAGCAGCAGTTGGAACAGAAACCGTGGCCCGTATCAAAAGTCGGATCGAGGCAGTTTCCGAACAGGAAACGTGCGTTTTAACACGTTTTCCGAGCTCACCAAATCACCAAGTGAAATCCTCAGCACGGAGACTACTCGTTTCCCTACGTCGTCGAAGCAACGACCCACCTCGGACAGACATTCCAAGAAATATTGTGAATATCACCGAGACAAGGGTCATACAACTGATGAATGTTGGGCTCTGAAGTAGGAAATCGAAAAGGCTGTACGGTCCGGTAAACTCTCGCACCTTGTGAAGGAAGTAAAAGACGGGAAGAAGTCAACAGCGGCACTTGATAATCCGAACACTGAGCCTGGAATCAACATGATCCGGTCAGCCGAGCCAAGAGGGGTAAAACGATCGAGCCAGCATATGGCAGCATGGATGCACCAACCAACTTACTTCCCTCCGATCGATCCAGATGATGCTCGGGACGGACCAATTACAATTTCGGCCGTCATCGCCGGACATCTGGTCCGACGAATTTACGTGGATGGAGGAAGCGCCTTCGAGATCATGTATCTACAGTGTTTCCAGCAGCTGAACCCCCAAGTAAAGAAGAGGTTAATTGAAGTCTCCACCCCTCTAATCAGTTTCTCCGGAGAGGTGGTCCGTCCGATAGGACAGATTACCCTTCCGACCACATTCAAAGAGGGTGACAAAAGCCGGACAGTCCAACTAACTTACTTGGTTGTTGGCACTCATTCATCACACAACATAATACTCGGACGGCCTGGATTAAGAGCTCTCGGGGCAATCAGTTCAACAATACATGGAGCTATTAAATTCCCTACTGAGGCCGGAGTTGCTACTATCTTCTCAGAATCCAACTCGTTTGTCGCCGAAGTAAGACATGCAGCGGAAACGAGCTCCAAAAAGTACGCGGTACCTACGGAGCTTTGGGCAATCAATCCAGATTTTCCCGAACAACAAGTAGCTATCGGTGCACAACTCCCAAAACAAACAAAGAAGCTCCTGTGGGAATTGTTAAGAAATTCGATAGATGTTTTTGCATGGAAGCACTCTGATATGCAGGGAGTCCCCAGGTCTATGGCACAACATCACCTGAACGTGAAAGAATCAATCAAACCAATTGCACAAAGGAAAAGGCAAATGGCGCCAGATCGAGCCAAAGCAATTGCCAAAGACGTGAAGAGTCTCCTAGACGCCGGAATCATTCGAGAAGTCCGGTACCAAACATGGGTATCGAACCCAGTGATGGTACGGAAAAAGGATAATTCATGGAGAATGTGCATCGACTTCACTGATCTAAACGATGCATGCCCAAAGGATTGTTTTCCTCTACCGGAAATCGATGAAAAGATTGATTCCGTCGCCACGTTCAGGCTAAAATGTTTTCTGGATGCTTACAAAGGATACCATCAGATACAAATGGCAGTTGAAGACGAGGACAAGACCGCCTTCGTCACCAATGAAGGAGTGTATTGTTTTACCAAGATGTCGTTCGGTTTGAAAAACGCCGGCACTACGTACCAGCGTCTGATGAGCAAAGCCTTTAAAGATCAGATCGAGCGAAACGTAGAAGTATATGTTGATGATATCGTGATCAAAAGTCACGATGAAGCCATCATGCTAAAAGATATACTTGAAACGTTCACCCGACTCCGAAGCATCAACATGAAATTAAACCCCAAGAAGTGTACATTCGGAGTAGAAGAAGGAAAGTTCCTGGGAGTCATGGTCGGGTCAAAAGGTTTACGTGCCAATCCGGACAAGGTTGATGCTGTCCTTACAATGAAACCCCCGACGACGGTTAAAGAAATCCAGTCCCTAAACGGACGATTAGCTGCTCTCCATCGCTTCTTGTCAAAGGCAGCAGACAGATCGCTCCCGTTCATGGATGTTCTCAGAAAAAGCTTCCGATCGGAGTTTAAATGGACGGAAGAAGCCGCACGAGCTTTTGAAGAGCTTAAAGCCTGTTTGGGCACCTTACCAACTCTCACCGTACCAGAAGAAGATGAAGTGTTAACGGTATATTTAGCCGCGTCGCTTGGAGCTATCAGTGCGGTGCTAGTTGCTCACCGTACCGGGAAACAAATCCCCATCTATTACGTAAGCCGAACGTTAAAAGATTATGAAACAAGATACTCAAACTTGGAGAAATTGGCCCTGGCACTAGTCCATGCTTCGAGGAGACTTCGCCGATACTTTCAAGCCCACCCAATCGAAGTACGAACGGATCAAAGAATCCAGCACGTTCTCCGCCGACCTGAAGTTTCAGGCCGAATGGCAAAATGGGCAATAGAATTAGGCGCGTTCAATATAACTTTCCGAACCAAAGGACCGTTGAAAGGGCAAGTAATAGCCGATTTCCTAGTTGAAATTCCGGAAGACAAAGGACGGGAAGATGTTGAAAAAGCTCCAGAGAAGCCTTGGTCCTTGTACACCGATGGAGCCTCTAGTTCCGAAGGAGCAGGGGCAGGTCTAATTCTCACTGATCCAGAGGGAACGGATATAACATACGCGCTCCGGCTAGAATTTAAAAGTTCAAACAACGAAGCCGAGTACGAGGCCCTTTTAGCTGGTCTGCGTCTAGCGCTAAAAGTCGGAGCAAAAAATGTCGTTGCCCATGTAGATTCATTACTCGTAGCAAACCAAGTAAACGGGGAGTACGAGGCAAGGGAAGCAAACATGATCGAATATCTTGAATAAGTGAAGCAAGCCATGGCATCTTTTGAAACATGTACGGTCGAGCATATTCCCCGTAGCAAGAACAAGAAGGCTGATGCCTTGAGCAAATTGGCATCGGTGTCATTCAGTCACCTAGCCAAAGAAGTGAGAGTGGAAGTTTTGACTGCACCGACAATTGCAACTCCGCAGGTTATGCAGGTCGAAGCACCATCGCAAACATGGATGACGCCAATAGTCAACTATTTGGTGCATGACGTATTGCCGACCGATAAAGCGGAAGCAAGAAAGGTTCAAATCAACTCTCTTCAATACCAGATACAAGAAGGAGGCTTGTACCGGAAGACTTTCCTTGGGCCCCTGCTAAAATGTCTAGATCCGGAGCAAGCCAGTTACATCATCAGGGAAATACACTATGGCATCTGTGGCATTCATGCCGGACCTAAGATGATTGTAACAAAAGTAAAAAATGCAGGGTATTACTGGCCCGGGATGCATGAAAGTGCGGTAAAAGAGCTCCAACAGTGTGATGAGTGTCAAAAGCACGCACCAATCAGCCTTCGAGCCAAGAATGAAATGATACCGGTAACTGCTGCATGGCCCTTCCAAAAGTGGGGCGTTGATATTGTCGGGCCTTTTCCAAGATCTAGCGGAAGCGCTCAGTACTTGCTAGTCGCAGTGGATTATTTCACCAAATGGGTGGAAGCTCGACCGTTTACGATCATCTCCGGCTATAACGTAACGCGTTTCTTTTGGGAACAAATAGTATGCCGATTCGGTCTTCCACTCTATATCATAAGCGACAACGCAAAGCAGTTTGCCGAGAACCCATTCAAGCGCTGGTGTGAAAATCTAAAAATTAACCAAGTCTTTTCCTCGGTCGCCCACCCCCAGGGTAACGGGCAGGTTGAACAGATAAATCGACGAATCGTCGATGGAATAAAGATGAGGCTTGGTTACGAGGGAAAAGGCTGGGCGGATGAGTTGCCGAACGTTTTATGGGCGCACCGAACAGTGCATAAGACTAGCAACGGAGAAACACCGTTTAGTCTTACTTACGGTACCGAAGCAGTGATTCCCGCCGAGATCGGACTCCCAAATCAGAGGTGTAAGAATTGGGAGGAAAACGAGCAAGAACTCCGGTCCAACCTTGACTTGTTAGAAGAGCGCCGGAACATCGCGGCAATCAAGGAAGCCCGATACAAGAAGAAGATAGAAAAATACTATAACGCTCGGGCCAAACTATACAAGTTTAAGGTCAGAGATTATGTGCTCCGAAACAATGATGCGAGTCGTGTCGAAGCCCCTGGCAAGCTAACCCCTAAGTGGGAAGGACCGTACCGGGTCAAAGAGGCGAGCGATAAGGGCTCGTATGTGTTAGAAAAGATTGACGGAACTCCTGTACCTCGGACGTGGAACAGGGTGCATTTAAAGAAATGCTTCATGTGAACAGCCTATTACGGCTAAAAAAGATCGCTATCTTTTGTTTTTGTTTCCAAATTCCGTATGTAATTCGGGAGGGTAATGCCCCGATATTTTTTCCATTCTCTTTGTAACCGGGAGGGTTTTCCCCGGATCAACAATTAGCAAGTTAATGAATAAAGCGATCTATACTTTTACAAGCATAAAATGATATATGTATAAGTTCGAACAATTTTTCCAAATGTGCACAAACGGGCCTCGACCCATGCCTCGCGCCGATCGAGAAGGCTTAAATAGTTCAAAAAATAACAAAACCTATTAAGCAAAACGGTCCGCACTTAAAACGGCCCGATCACAATCAATCAATTAAGAAGGAAGGAATCAAAGGATTTCCTATTAAGTTTCGGTCACCTAAGATGACCGAACCAAAATCCTGGTCGAACAGTTAAAGTTTGGACACAAACTAAAAACTAAGTAGCCAGGATTGAATAACCAATGACAAGGTTTGATTCCATACAAAACATGTCAGTAGAAAATATTTTCAAAGCAAAAAAATTGTACTAGTTACATGCCAAAGAAAATAGATGTTAAAAATTGTACGGTTACAATAGCAAATAAGAGCCAAAAGTTATACGGTGAGAAAGAACGAGTTTCAAGCTTCGAATTCTTCTTTCACTATGAGAAGTTCACTTTGTTGCTTAATAACGGACAAAGGTTCGTCTACTAAATCAACAACCTTCCCAAGAACGGAGATGTTAAAATCTTCGAAAGCTTTTACCGCAGCATCTAACTTGTCTTGAGCATCTGCATCATATCCTGGAACTTCCTCAAAGGATCGAGCGGGGCCCTTAGCGGCCTCAAAACCGTATTTAATACCTTCGTTTGCTCCAACCGCATTAACACTGTTCACCAAATCCGCAACAACTTTCTCCAGTTTCGGGCTCTGATGCACCAGCTTAACAACCCACGCGATCCCGTCTGTTAAAAACCATTGTTTGGTAAGTTTGAGCTCCGACAGTTGGGCATACGCTTCAATCATATCACGCTCGCAGCGAATTAACATCCCTTTTGCCTCATCAATCGTTGTTTTATGTGCCTCAAACTCCCTATCACGGGCTCTCTCTAACTCGACCTTAGCTGTAGAGAAACAAGTTTCAATAAGCAAGAAAGGGAAGCAATAAAAGATAAATGGATTATGAACGTACCGTCAGTTAGGCGGTGATAATCGGCCAGAAGTTGGTCGTGAGATGTATGCATTTCCTTCAGTTCGGCCGCATGTTTCTTCTCCGTATCAGATAATTTTTTCTCCAAGACAGTGAATTTTGACTTAAAAATTTCCAAATCTTGAAGAGCTTTGTCTCGAGCCTCATAAGCGGCCGCAACCGAAGCTTGGGTCGATTTATTAACCTCTTTCGCCTCTAAGTTCTGCTCCTTTAAACGATTAACCTGAGATCGAAGAGAGCTCAGTTCTTGTTTCGTCTTCGACCGAACATTATCTTCATTCTTCAAATTGGCAATTTCGCGTCAGAGCTTGTTACATGTTGATTCCGACTCGATCCAACGTTTATACGACTCCACCACCAACGAATTAGATTGAGCTTGATTTATCATAAGGGCATTCCCAAGCTCCGGGCCGCTCATCTTCCGATAATGAGAGTGCTCAGCAGGAGTCCCCAAATGAAATAATGTCATTTTCGCCGAAAGAGCATCCACTATCCGGTCCTTGTTCGTCGGCGACCAATCCGGAACATACTTCTCCAATGCTCGAGTTGAGTCCATATCTTCAAACCGCCCGAACCTAGCTCCCGTGATAAGAAAACAGCTTCAGTATTAAACCATAAAGGGGACGAAGAGGCACTGTCCCCACCATAAACAGGCTTGGGGCTCCGCCTTGACACATTAGACGCAACCCCCGTGGTGAACTTACCCGAAGGAGAAGGTTCGGTCCTCTTGGGGTCGGACATAAGAACATCAGTAACAACCTTAGTGGCACCTCCCCCGAAGGACAATGGGCTTGATGGAACGTTCAACAGATGGTCCCTTGGGGTACGACCCCCATGAAGATGAGCATCTAAATTCTCTAACACACCTCCAGCAGCAGAAAATTCAGTAACTTGCTCATCGTCGTCATCTAGAGTAATAGTCTTAAGGTCCGTCTTCGTCTTCTTTTGCCTGAGTTTCGGACCAGACTTAGACGAAGCTCTCTTCCTCTTCAAACTAATCTGAGGCCGCTCCTCTTCGTTCTCCTCTTCCTCGTCATCACCATCCTCCAAATTTTCAGCACGTTCTTTTTCAACTCCCACAGATAGATGGACGCCTTCATCCTCGATCACAAACTTGGAACCAGATCCTTTTGACCCGATCGAAACAGTTTCTTTACCCTTACCCTTACCACTACCGGTCACCACCACCGTTTGGACCGGAACAACATTCGCTGTTTGTGCTGCAGGGTTTGAGCTTGAACCTCCTTGACCAGCTAAACCTCCTTGGCCATCCGGTACTTCCGGCTCCCGGATCGGATAAAGATTCTCCTGCACCACGTTTAGATACGGAGGGTCACCTTTCGGTGTCCTTGTGGCTCGGATCTCAAGCTCCTTAGAGTCGAAGGACTTCAATCTTAAAGCTTCTCTCAAACCCATAACTGCAAAAAAGTAAGCAAGTAGTATCCAAAGTCCGGTACAATAATAATAATAAAAGTAAAAATAAATGATTATACAAGCGGTACGACGAGCACCATTTCAAAAGTAAAAGGCATAACTAACCCTTTCCGTTCCACCTAAGGGTAGGATACCACTCCGGTTCGGCCCAAATCGTGCTGATCCGCCCCATAACGAGAATGTGTTCCGGATAACTTTGTATGCGACCTGCTTCCTTAATCAAGTTTGCGTATAAGTCCCTATCAAATTCAAAGTTTTTAGGAAGAGGAGACGAAAACTTCATCTTTTTAGTCCTCCATACCATAAACTCCGGAACGCACCGGTCATCAACATAGAAAACCGTTCCTTCCAGTCCTTTATGCTAGTAGTAATCCATGTATAGCAGCAGGAATTCTTATCTCTAACCTCGAAGGTGTACCAGTTGCCGGACCGATTCAGTTTGTAAAAAGCCCGGAACACATCCAAGTCCGGGTCGGATCCCAAACTACGACAAGCCAACTCTAAATGACACACTTTGGCAAGGCCGAAAGGGTTCATTTGAGAAATATGAACCTCGTGAAACGTAAGAACTCCGATCAAGAACTTCGTCAGAGGAAGACGATAGCTACAATAATCGAATAAACGGGTGTAAACCCCTATCTTCCCCGGAGGAAACGGATAAATGGGGGTGTCCTTTTCGGGGAGAACAGGGTGCAGAGATGCAGGGATTGCATATCTTTCAACGTACCAAGCTAAACCGTTTTTATTCAAAACGTTAAAACAACCGGACAAGTTGTTTTTCGCCATTTTATAAGGAGGAAACTAACCTGTTTTTTGCGGATCGCCTGCTTTTCAGAGAAAAAAGAAGTGAAGAAGATGAAAAGTGAAAAGTGAAATCGGAAGATTATTTATTTTTCCCTTTTTATAGGGATATGGAACCGACTTAAAACCGCCAATTAGATGGTGACACGTCATGACAGCTGACGCACACTAACCGTCACATCAGGCGGGAAACGTAAAGTGACTGTCGGTCACCCAACTAAGGTCACCGCCTAGAAATTTAAAATTCAAAAAATTCACAAAATGACAAATCAGAGATTTAGACTGCTAAAGTTACGCCGTCATAGTTCGAAGCTGTTATCTAAGAAACACTACGAACTAGGGGGACTTGATGAGGATACGTCCTTGACCGGACCGAATCACCGCCATGAATAGAGCAGAATCATAGCAGATTAAGGTCGTACCGGACAATGCACCATAAGACGAACCAGACAAGTACGTTGGTGCGGCGTAACTAACTGGGTCCCACCTCCATAACTGCTATGATAGCGACTGGTCCGGCCCTAACTAACTCTCCACGTCAGCACACCCAAAGACTATAAATACCATACTTGGACCTCCAAAAGGGGTAATCGCTACTTTCTCTCTCTAAACTCTCCTCTCTCTCTCCCTGACTTATTTCCTCCTCACGAATACTTATTCTCACGCCCGAGCTTGGTCACAGAGAGGCCCCCCTCCCTGTGACGAGGCTAACGGTGTGTTTGTTCTCTTGTGATCTTGCAGGTTCCTTGCTAGGTCATCTGAAGCTCTACTCTAACCAGGTCGTACCAACTGGTTCTTGAGTCTTCAGAGAGAGAGAGAGAGAGAGTGGCGTGAGAGAGATGGAGATCGGTGGTCCGAGGAGGGACGCCGGTCGCAGCTCCGGCATCGGTTTGGCTGGTCAGCCACGAGCACAGTCCTCCCCCCTTCTCCGGTAAGTGGTTTTAACCCTCCTACTCTCGCTCTTCTCTCACTCTCGGTGATCTGATCAGAATCGACACAAGCCGTTTCTTTTCAGTTGAAGACGATAATGTTCCATGAAGATGACGGTGAAGATATGTTGATAATGGTGCTGTCGGACGTAGCTGGGCGGAAAAACGAAGCCACCGGCGGCAGCCGGCGACGGTAATGGTGGTGATTTTATATTCAGTTGTTTTGATTTTTGGCTCGGGTTTCGTTATTTCAGTTTGGGTTCACGTCAGCAGGTTCCGGGTCAGATTCAACAAGTCTCGGGTTTGGTCAATAGGTCAACCGGTCAAACCAGGTCAACAAGTCAGCGGGTACGGGTCCAAAGCAGTTATGGTGCGGGTCGCATAGTTCGGTTAGACGGCTCGGTTCGGTTGACTCGGTCAAACCGAGTCATCTCGGTCAACTCTGGTCAACCGCGGTCAACGACAGTCAACACGAAGGACCCGGTAAAGTTTAAGCGTAGCGAAATAGTTTACGTTAGATTTTATTTAGTTAAACGCGAAACCGAGCTCGACCGATACCGTTAGTGATTAGTTATGTTTTATTTTATCGTATTTGATAAAATTTTAGTATATGTTGAATCGATTTGGATTATTGTTGGGTTAGTCGAAAAACAAGGGAAACTCTGCCCGATTTTCCGTAAAAATCCGAAATACCAAACATATTTATATTGTATAAGCGAAACCTATGAAAGTATTTTCGCGAAATAATATAAAGTATATCTATACTTTTGTCGACGTTTTACGACTTACGAAATGGATGCATAACATCTCGACAAAACACGAGCTACTAGTTTATAAAAAACTACGAAGAGTCGTCTTACTATTTCTAATACGCCTTTCTATTCATGACAACTAACACGATTTCGCAAGTATATTTGAATATATACATATAAAATATATATTCTAAACTATTCGAAAACTAAGTCGTTTTCGAGACTTAGATTTTATCCCGATTATAAACGAGATCAAATAACCATAGATTGGTTATTCTAAATCAAAATACTAACACCTTCGTAGAGTTGTTTTATTTACGACTCGGTAGAGCTCGGACACGTAGTTTAGCTATGTTGTTTTAATTAGAAACTTATAAGTATTCCTTCATAGGAATGTCATAGTTACACACGCTAGCGAGTTCACATTCTTAGAAGAGTAAATTACAAAGTTCGTCCTTTATGTATGTCATTTATTACAAAGTATGTCCTTTATCTTTAATAAGCTCAGAAAACATACTTAATGTTTGCAAATCCTTACATGTTACGTCCTTTAGTCCTAATCCAGTTACTTTTCATGGTTAAATTTGACTAAGTCAGCCCCACATAAGGGTATTTTGGTCATTTTATCATAAATATTAAAAAACAAAAACTTCATCTCTATCTCTCTTTGTCCTCCGTCTCTCTCTCTCGCCTCTCTCTTCCTCTCTCTCATCTCTCCTGATTGAAATTCATCTTTCCATTTCTCTCTCTACTCTCGCTCATCTCCGGCTGCTAGAAAACCCTCACCAGATCCTCCTAATCCTCTAATTCACCCACATACCCTATAAATAAACCCACTTCTCCCTGCACACACAATCATCTTGTAAACACTCAGGTTGCAATTCACCAAACCATTTCCCACTCTTCTTCTCAAACAATTCAGTTTGGGACTCTATCCATCAAATCGACAATTTTTGAAGTAATTTTGTGTTATAATTTATATGTGTAAAAAAATAATAATTAAGGAATCACTATACTCATCAATAAACCAAATGGATGTATAATCAAGAATCTAAAAGCTGATAGATGATTGTTCACGCAACTTTTGAGAGATAAATTCAATAATTTCATTTTTTAACAATATCATTTACGAAGAAAAAAATTATGCAACAATTACCTTTCTACTAAAACATCATCTAACTTGAAATCCCCAATCTGATCGAAACCCCCCAATTTGAGGAAGAAAGGGATAATATGAGTTCAATGTTGGTGTTGGTTTCAACATTGAGGTCCGTTGGAGAGGGTCTGTGTAGGTTTCAGGTGGCCGTCGGGAGGGTGGTGGTTGTTTTTGAACGGTGGTTTTGCAGCGGTGGCGTGGTAGTTTTACTTTGTCGCTTTGTGCAGCGATGGTTTGGTGGTGATGTTGGTGACAATGGTAGAGGTTAGTGGTTGTTGGTGGCGACGTTGAGAGTGGTGGTTGTTGGGGCGGTGGAGGTTTGGTGGTGAGGTTGAGGGTGGTGGCGATGGAGGTTTGGTGGTTAGGTTGAGCATGGTTGTTGTTAGTGGTGGAGAGTCAGGAGAGAGGTGGAGAGAGAATGGGTAGAGAGAACTTCAATATTTGCTTTTAGAAGAGATAGAGAGATACAATTTTTTTATTATTTATTTTAATATTTATGATAAAATGACTAAAATACCCTTATGTGGGGCTGACTTAGTCAAATTTAACCATGAAAAGTAACTGGATTAGGACTAAAGGACGTAACATGTAAGGATTTGCAAACATTAAGTATGTTTTCTGAGCTTATTAAAGATAAAGGACATACTTTGTAATAAATGACATACATAAAGGACGAACTTTGTAATTTACTCTTGTTGGAATGACACTACGGAATCACACTAAGCTAGCTTTGCATAGGGATATCCAGGTGAGTTCATAACCCCCACTTTTTACTGTTCTACATTTTTTTATAAATGTTTTCGGGGGTGGAAAGACATGCAAGTTTTTGCAAAAGTAAATAACTTTTCGATGAACGAAAACTCATATTTCTCAACCATGTTGCGAAGGGATTTCAAGGAAACTCGAATGGTTTACGAACAATTTATACAAACATACCGGTTTTACAAAACGTGCATGATTTTTATGACAAGAGATGAGAATGTCCTACTTACAACAACGAGACTGGGTTGGCCTGCGTACGAAAAACGAGACAACTCAATGAGATCATGTCCCCCTTTTCTTTCAACGTTTCGGTTTACAACTTTCAGGGGAAAATACATGTCAAACTTAGGTATGATTAAGTTATGGAATGAACTCTTAGATCATGTGAGCATAGGTTGTAACTGAGGTGCCATTAATCCTTTTGAGGACCAGGGAACAAAGGTTAGATCTAATGGGTACGGGCGAGCCCCACTCACGGTCCAAGGGTGACCACTAGAGTGTTGTTGTGTCCATTGTCGAGATTTCGACACTTAAATTGCCTACGCGGGTTGAATACCTCCTATGTCGTCGCATATATTAATGTCCTCGCGAAACATTAATGATCAACATGTTCATAGACGCTTTACATACCACCTTACAACACTATAACTTTCATATGTTTTCAATATTCATTTGACGCAAACTCATACTACATGGATTTACAAACTTGGGTAACGTTTCCAACTTATGTACAAGTAAGAGGACGGGTTGGTCCTCCTTACAAAAAACTCTAGTGGGCTAGACTCACAGTTTTCATACAACATGTCGAGAAAATGATTTTACTAATTTTCTCAACAACTTTTAAACCGGTTATAAAAAAGATTTGTTTTAAATCTTTTTCAAAACAAACTATGAACTCGCTCAACTTTGTGTTGATTTTTTTTCGCTTGTTCTTTCTCAGGTTGCATTTTTCGAAACTATGGAACGGTTGGAATAGGAGAACCCATGGGAATTCGAGTACTTGGCGGCGTTCATTTTCTAGAAGTCTTAGCTTATTTGCTTCCGCTGTGCAATGAAGATACCGGTCCAGTAACGCCAAGCTCTGATATTTCGGGGTGTGACAGATAGTGTGATTCATGTAATAGTTTCAAAAAAAAGGAGTATCAAGTACAAAACCATATGTAGATCGAGATAACATAAAAGATAGACTCATAAAACATAGGATTGTTTCAGGTAGAGAAACGTTGACTAACCAAAGTAGATCGAGCCCCTTTCGAATTAAGGTAATGTGCTTTGGCCTACTAGACAAATACGTTCATTGATGTTAGGCCTACGATATTTGTCCTTTCGGTTACTACACGTCCTTAATTGATTTGGAATATTCGAGACTTTGGCGAGACTGAAAAATCAAGAGTGGGACTAGTTATCAAGATGCGAGTTTCACCTATAACTTGGTAACATCGTGCCCTAATATAGCCGGTACTTATCAAAAGATAAGACCACTAGAATAAGAGATGGAAATTTCCTTCAAGGTTTGGATATCACACCTAACTTGAGGGTAAATTTCGTGCAAAATACAAAGTATAGCTGAGTGAAAGTCGTCATCAAAGGCGGGAATCACCCCTATTTTGATGAGTTGTTTCGAATGTGTTACAAGAGTGTCTTCAAAGCGTTCAAGTGTGTATTATGTTAGCCTTAGGAAAGGCATGTAAGTTTAACAATTAAGTATTGCTAGGAAGCATGTACTGTATAATGCATAAGTTTTAAACAACAAATAAGAGACAACTTCCTATAACTATAGACTAGGGAAAAGCATTCCTACTTATTCCTAATTCCCTATAGTTATGGCTCTGATACCAATCTGTCACACCCCAACCGATGGCGGAAACATCAGGGTGCGACACTAAGCTGTAACACCCCGAAAACGGGTTTGGTAATCAAACTCTGTTAATGCTAAAAGACGGGTAAAGTACCGTTAGCAGTAAAAATAACCCGGTAAATAATTGGATTTAAATAAGAAATCCTAATAATTAAATACGAGCGAATCAAAGAATTAAGGAATCTAGTTTATAAGAGCCCGAGTCAACGGGACTTAAAATAAAACGGGTTTTTAACTCCCGGAACCCACTAAGTTAACTAGGTAAAAATTAACCTAGTTAGTAATGGATAATTAAATAATAAACTATGAGTTATAGTTTCATTTATGAATCTCTAAACTTGAGGGACTAAACATGGGCAAATGTAATGAAGTTTAATAAAAAAAAAAAAACACAAACCACACATACGTATGTGGTGTCTGCGATTTCATCAGAGCCACAAGGAGCTCTCAAAACTCAACCCTAAACTTCAAGAAATTCACCAAATTGAAGGGTGAATCAGAGCCAAATCGTATGCATGAACACATAAAAACAATCACCAAGCTTATGGGATCATAAGGTATGTCGAATTTCAGTATTTTGTTCCATCTCAGATTCTTGATGAACCCTAGAAGTTCGAAAATTGATCTTGAATGATGGTTATTTGGGTGAAAATAGGATGTATGCATGATTTGAAATAAACCCTAGCTAATAAACTAAGGGATTTGAGTGCATGTTAGTAAAACTCATGATCACTATCTAGGTGTTTAATGGGTTTTGTAGAAACATGATGAACACTAGAATCATGATTATCAAACTAGTGTTATTTGAACTCTATGAAGTTAATCTTGACATTTAACCATGAGTTAGACGATTATTTAGTAAAAAGATGTTGAAATTGGCAAGATATGTAATCATGGAGTTTGATTGTTAATTTTATAAAAGTATGCTCATTAGGTGTTTGATAAAACGCCTAAGAGAAAGCTAAATATTGAAATTTAGAACGAAACGCGTATTTGAATAATATGGCTAGTTAAATGAAATATGAAACAAGAAGAGTTATAATCATCATGTTGATTTGAACTTAATGTTGTAAATCATGTGAATGAAAGTAGTTAGCTTTAATAAACTAAGTTAACTAATCTTGAAGTCGAATAGTAGCCTCGACATAGAGAACAAGTAAGGTGGAATGGTCGTGATTTTAAATGACTAGTCTAACCACCTTGTATATGTTGGCAATAGTTTGACGCTTAACGAGCTAGGTGGAGGCTTGAGAAAGAAGGGGTTAAACGAATCAAGCGCGTGAAGAAAGGCGTAAACCGGATGAGAGGTAAGTGTAATTTTCGCACTTATGTAGATTACTCGTTTATTCTATACGAAATAATCGCGATAACGATAATATTGAAATATGGATTTTTGTTAAGATTACTTTGTGGTGTAATCTAATGATGAGGAAAAATGGTGAAAATGGAAATTGGTCAAGAGTCGACTAATGTAATTAAGGTTAAAAGCGTGCCCATGGCGTAAGCCGAAATGGGTTGAATTAGTAAGAAAAGAGTTTAAGAGATAAATGATTTGGTAATATAATCCGGGATGGGATGGATGTATGAATTGGACATCAAAAACCATGTTTTTGATTTAAATAGATAACGTTGGGTATATAGTCCAAATGGGTCAAATGGTGGTGATAACACCATTTGACAATACCGACTAATGCGGTGGTCAAGTCTTATGTTAACAAGACCAATTGGCGAATCGGATAAATGCGTCGCCGTAGATTGAGTGACAATTAAAGCAAGGTACAAAACCGGGTCTATTTGTTGTCCCGAGCCAGGTACGTATAAATATGATTATAGCTAACGTACAAATTTGGGAAAATAAGTGGGGAAGGTCTTTCATCATAAATGAAAGGTAAAATGGACCATTACGCCCTTGTAAGCTAAATTGAACAAATGGCCTTTAACGGTAGTTTGGAAATGAGTTTTATGCTTAATTAAATGCTTACAATAGGTACAAGAAGGAGAAAGATGTAGGACTTTGGTTAAACGACTCTATATGGGTCTTACCGTAGAATAACAATCCAAGGAAATAAAACTTGGATTACATAGAACATTACATTAAATTCACCACACATATAGTTGTGGTGGAAGATTATTTGATAAATATTGTGGAAATAAGATGCTAGAAATAGACGAGTATGATGTATGCGGAAAAGTGCTTAAATATCCTTAACGGGTCAAAATAATCATTTAAGTATAAACGAGTTTAAGATTATACATAAACTTGTGAATTGAACCTAATATGATAGACAACATTGAAATTATAAGGTTCATGTGAAATCGGGATCAAACAATCATGTTTGTTTGATAAAATGCATAAACGGGTTAAAATTCGGTAAAAAGGTGATGAGTCGAAGGCTTAAAATTCTAAAAATTTATTTTGTTGGATGTTGGGTTTTAACTCCATAAGATGGAGGATTAAATTACGGACGCGTAGGAAAAAGAATCGGGTAAAACAGATCAATAACGAAGAAGTTATGGCCGTTTCCGTAAAAACTGGCATAGCTGAACTGAGTTGCAGACCTGCTGGAAAACGGTCTCCCTCGCGTGGCGCGAGGGAGCAACTGGGTTCCTTCGCGTGGCGCGAAAAACCCTGTTTTGGCGAAATTTTTTTATTTTAATCAGTTTCGCTTCCCGGACTCGTTTAAATACGTTTTAAGTTACGTATGACTAATCCAACTCATGTTTTATGAGTTTCGGGTATAATTTTAGCACCGGAGGACGATCAAGCACAACGAAGAACCGAACACGATCAAGAAATAAGCTTTCGCACTTTGTATCGTTGTTATGTAAAATGACGAACTCACCCATAATATGTTGTATAGTTTTTAATTCTGTAAATAAAGTTTAATGAACCCGTATTTTCAATGTATTTGAAATCATAATTACTCGTTTGTTTTTGTAAATTATACGAAAACCTTTAAATAATAATAAGGGTGTTACATAAGCGAATCAGATTGCTCAAGAGAATCCACAACACTACCTATTTCGATATAGATTAATCAGAATTTCATAAATATGTCTAAAATGTCAAACACGTTCCACAACCAACATAATGTATCAAAACAACATAATCATTCAAATATTGTTCAAAATTATCTAATTTAACTAAGATGAGTTTCTAAGCATCATCCTAGCTTGTTTTCTTGATCCTCGGCTAATATCAACCAGCAACATGTATTAAATTAAAATCAACAAAAATGTTGGCGAGCATACAAGTTTGAATACATAGCATAGTAGTTTAAATGTATAAAACTCATATCCAACATGAACACATATCATAAGTTTCAACAAGCTAGTTAACGTGGTTCATATGATAACCCAAGTCTCCAACGCGTTAACGTGCCCTTCCTACTTCGATGCATCAAAGAGGAGGTAAAAGAATCAAAAACTTAACAATACTCCCCAAGACTCAAGGAGAGGCGCGTTACCCCTATTGCGCTATAATTGTTAAGGCGAGCTACACATAAGAATCAAACGTTCACATAGCATAAAAGTCTCAAGTACCAGAAGTATCATGTTTTCATGTTTAATGCAGATAGAGTATGTTTCAAATAAGTTTCAAGTGTCAAGTGTCTTGTTATAAAATACATGTTGCATCCCAAAAGTGTTTAAAACAAAAAGGGATCGAGTATACTTACAATGGGTGGTTAGAACCAAACACTGCTTAATTGGATCGAAGGGAGCGCTGGATCAGCCTGCGAGCGGGGAACATAACATAAGTCCTCTAAGTGCTGAACCAGTCTGTAACAGAGTGTCGAATGGCGCAAAAATCGAGTTAAAGTATTTGACAGACTACCTGAACAGATGGTCATCCGGATGGATGGTCATCCGAGCAGATGACCATTCGAACAGATGGCCTTTCGAACAGTGGGTGTTTGTGAACTGTTAAAGTTTTCAATGTTGTGATCATAGTGTCCTGTGAAAGAAATAACAAGTGTTATCATAATCAGATCATCTAGACGAATGGTCATCTGATCGGATGGCCATTCGAACAGATGGTCAGTGAGTGAAGTTTCATGATATTTTCTAAGTTTCGAGTTAACGGAGACGGTGTGTCGACGTGTCAAACAACGGAAACATACCAAACCCAGCTCGTTCGATTGGATGGCTATCACCCCTTTCGAACCGACGAGCTGTTTCTGATGGAATTTCATGTTTGGACCCGTCAATCGTCCCGTTTTCTGGTGGAATTCAGTTTTCAAGCAGACTTTTGACTAAGGGACGAGTCGAGAGTCCGTTTGAGTTTAATTTCACCAATGTTATGTATAAATATTGAAGAAAAGTTCGAACATCAGTTGTAAAACGTGAAGTTTTTAAGATATGAGCCGGAAATATGTGAAATTCCATCAGATCTGGTGTAAAAGTGTGAGGTTCCTTTAGATCTTGTATAAAAGTTGTGAAAATCCACTAGATCTAGCACCAATCTTGATTAAACGGTGCTCCACCACAGTTTGCATAAGCAACCGAGTGGAAACCACCTTCAAGAGGTCCAAATCAGTTGGTTTTTGGGAAAAAGTTGTGTGATTTTGATGAAGAAAATGGTGTAGAAGTGATTAAAGATGAAGGTTGTACAAGATTTGAGGAGAATTACTTACGGAATGGCCTTGAATCGCGATCAAAGTGACTTGAGTGCAGGTGGTCGGATGGGAGAGTGAAAGGTGAGAATGCGAGGTCAAGTGTCCTATTTATAGGTGACAGTGACAGCTCCAATCGAATGGGATTAAGTCGGTGCAAGTGTGCAGGCGGTCGGATGGCCTTATGGTCGAATTCCATCCGGTCGGATGGTCATCCGATCGAATGTCCATTCGGACAGCCGACTCTCGTTTGCTAGTTTTCCGACTTTGGTCCGTTTTGCGAGTTAGATTAAGTGTTGCGTTGCGTATTATCATGAGTAGTCATTATTATAGCATTATTATTCCTCTAGGCATCCAATCACAAGTGTAACTTCGTGTTTCGGCTTTGTGTTAAAACTAGTCTCTTGTCTATCAAGTATCAAAGCATAACAAGTGTCAAGTTTCTAGCATCACAAGAGTCAAGATTCACCTTATTCATATATAAAGTCTCACAAGAGTCAAGAATCAAGCGTCAAGAATCATATTATTCATAAAAGTATCGCATGAGTCAAGATTCACATCGTTCATATAGGAAAAACATCACAAAAGCGTCAAATAGAGTAAAAGTTTCACATAGTTTAACATAATTAAGATTCAAATAGTTCATTCCTCATTATGATCGATCGTCTCGAGTGTAAAATCATAATCAGATAGGAAGTTCAATAAGACCTGCCTAAAATTATAGAAGTATCAAAATGCAGGGCGTTACACCTTATACTTTATGGGATGCAATTGGGTTCTGCTCTATGGCGGTATTCGAGAAGTTATCTTTGATGAAGCTCACAAGTCAAGATACTCGATCCACCCAAGATCAGACAAAATGTATCAGGACTTGAAAGAGTATTATTGGTGGCCAAAACTCAAAAGCGACGTTGCTGCTTATGTTGGAAAGTGCCTAACATGTGCTAAGATCAAGGCCGAATATCAGAAACCGTCCGGTCTACTGCAACAACCTGAGATTTCCGTATGGAAGTGGGAGTAAATTTTGATGGACTTTATAATGAAATTACCCAGGACCCCTAGAGGGCACGATATGATATGGGTAATAGTTGATCGATTAACAAAGTCTGCACACTTCCTACCAATCCGAGAGAAAGATAGCACCGGAAAGCTTGCTGAGTAGTATCTCAAGGAAATTGTAGCACGCCATGGAGTACCTAATTTGATTATTTTAGACAGAGATGGACGTTTCATATCAAGGATCTGGCAATCCTTCCAAGAGGCCTTTGGATCTCAGTTGGATCTAAGCACGGCCTTCCATCCGCAACCAGACGGTCAGAGCGAACGAACTATACAAACACTGGAAGATATGCTCCGCGCATGTGTGATGGATTTAGGCGGCAGCTGTGATACTCATCTACCCTTAGTTGAGTTTTCCTATAATAACAGCAACCATACGAGCATAAAATTCGCACCATTCGAAGCTCTATATGGCCGCAAGTGCCGCTCACCGTTGTGTTGGGCAGATGTTGGAGATAAACATTTGATTAGTCCCGAACTTGTTAAAGAAACGACCAAAAAAATCATGCAGATCCGAGACCGTATCAAGGCGGCTCGTGATCGACAAAAGAGCTTCGCCGATCGAAGACGAAAACCTTTAGACTTCGAGGTGGGAGACAAAGTTTTGTTGAATGTCTCACCTTGGAAAGGTGTAGCAAGGTTCGAAAAACGTGGAAAGTTGAATCCACGATACATTGGACCATTCACGATCTTGGAAAAGATTGGTAATGTAGCGTACAAATTGGAGTTACCGGAGGAACTGAACGATGTACATGATACGTTCCATGTGTCAAAACCTCAAAAAGAGTCCAACCAAAGAAACAATTATTATCCCTGCGGATGAGGTACATATCGACGACAAACTCCGATTTACAAAACAGCCTGTTGAGGTAATGGATTGGAAGATCCAGAAAACAAGGAGAAGTCGCATTAAACTTGTCAAGTTACGTTGGAACTCTAAACACGGACCCGAGTACACGTGGGAACGTGAAGACCAGTTTAAAGCCAAGTACCCCCACCTATTCGAGAAAGCTCCTGCGAGAGATAACTCAGCTTGAATTTCGAGACGAAATTCTTTTAACGGGGGGAGACTGTGACAACTGGCACAAAACCGGTAATTTCCGTACTCTTTATTTGTTATTTATTATCTGCAATTATGTGCTTAAACATCAACATTGTGTGATTACTTCCCTTACATATGAATTCATGCATGTTTTATACTTCAAATATTGCATCGTGCATAACATTAAGCGTTGCGTCAGAAAGACTAGTAAACTCACCGATAAGACACTCTGTGTCAGCACTACCGCCAAAAGCAGTCAGACAATAGATTTAGGGCCTAGTAGTAGGTCCAACATCAAAAACACATTAAAACCCAAGTGTGGATACAAGGGTTAACAAATACACTTTCCGGAAACTAAAATATGCACTAAAAGACACCCGAAACTCACCTTAAATGCTAAATTCTGAAAAATTCAGCAGAAAAACAGCAAAAACAGCATTTTAACACCAAAATATTATGCAGAAATGATGTTTTAGTGTCCAGAATAACTTACAAAGTGTCGGGAATTAAAACTGTCACAAAATGTGCTTCATACTTAGTAAAACTGCGCAATTTAGCACTTTAACGAACCGTTAACCGAACGAATAACTGAACACTAACCAAAACATCAAAACTAGATTAGAAGTATTGTTTTTATGATATTAAGATAGTATTGGTGATAAAACACCTTAAAAATCATAAAAACACCTAAACACACATAAACTAACTTAAACCTTATAATTTACATCTTTCACCCTTAACTTTCAAACTTTGACAAAATACCCCCCACCCCCATTCGAAAACCAACCCCCACCCCACCTTTTTGAATATTATATTTGTGATTGTAACCAAGATATTAGGCATATGGTGTTGTGGATAAAGAGATGTTGGAAGATCATGATAAAAAACCTCAAGACTTCATTTCATTATCATTTCACACCATTCAACTTCATCTTTCTCTCCTCCTTCCCTCCCTAACTCACGGCCACATACAACACACACACATCCACCATTTTCAATCCATTTCAAATCAATACAAGGTGATTCTAAGGTGTATGGAGGCTATCTAAGGAAGCTACAAGTGCTAGAAGTTGAATGACCTCTTTGTGGAGCTTTTAACCTCTCATATACTTCATTCTTCATCTTCATCCTTCTTGTGCCACTTCCCTAGCCAATAGAGCAAGTAGTAAGCCTTCTAAACGCTATCTTTGTTCATGTTTATGTTATGTAGAAGTCACACCATCTAATAAACTAAACTTTAAAAGATGAAGATGTAAAGATCTAACATAATCATGAGGAAAACAAGTGATTCTAGTGTTATTTGGTGTATGTGATGAAGTTTTTGATGTTGAATATTGTGTGTATGTTTAGATCTATCATGTTAAGCTTGTTAGAAGCTTAGATCTAACAAGTTTAAGCATGGATCTTGAAAGATCCATGGTTAAACTTGAAGATGAACTTGTGAAACCTTTATGTGAACTTGAAAGATGATTTTTGAATAATGATCTTGTGTTCTTGAAGTAACTAAGTATATATAAAACTAACTTTTGAAACTAAAATCCATCAAAAGTTTGTTAAAGGGTTCATCAAGAAGCTTGTTTATGAAAGCTTCAAGGATGTTAAGTATGGATCTTGAAAGATCCATGATGAAACATGGTTTTAAACATAAAGATCTTTTAGATGAGCATAAGAATGATTTTAGAACATGATTTTCAAGACTTTGAAACCTTAAAACTCATGGATGGTTTGGTTAGTAAATTAAAGTTTCATAAAAAGTTTGTTTAAAATTTACAAGAACACTTGATTTTCAAATATCATTGTATATAAAGTGTAGATCTAAAAGACTAAACATTTTTAGCAAAAATCAAGTTCATCATAATGTTTTACATGAAGTAATTAGTGTATGTTACTTGTAAAAATTGTTGGAAATTGTTTTTGGGGATAAAAAGAAAATAAACACATGTTTTGAAAACATGGGAAACCTCCATTTTTAGGGGAAACTATGCCAAAATTTTTATAAAAATTTGACACTTAGAAAAATATAAGTTTTGGTGAAACTTATTCCCCAAAAATTCACCTAAAATATTTATCAAGATTTCCTAATTTTTACATAAAATTTCAAGTTAAGAAATCCTTATTCTTCAGGTTAAAAACAATATTAAGTATGTATATTTTTAGAAACAATATATATATATATATATATATTTAGTGATCACCAAATTTTGTGCTAAGTGTATATTATGTGTATATTATGTAGCAGTGCATTAGGAATTTGAAAAATACACCAAATACTCCCAAGGACTAAAAATACCAAAATACACATACAAATACATAAGGATACTTAAGTATACAAGTATAGAAAATTCCTCACAAGAAGAGTATATGGATAAACACAAGAAAATATATTTATATACAAAATTTCTCCCAAAAGGCCTGATTATCCAGAAGCAGTGGTTCTAGTCAAACAGAAATTGCCAATTAGAAGATCTACTACTCCACCTGCTGTCATTCTTTATCAAAGAAGGAAACAAAAGCAGATGGATGCAGAAACAAAAGAAGACAAGGCTCAAGAAGAATACATCATGAAGATGGTTTTTCAGACATTGATGGCAGAAAAACAAGACTCAGCACAATCTCAAGACCCTGCTAAAGTTGTCATCACCAAGCCTCCATCTCCAAACTCATCAACAATAAAGACTCTCCCAAGAAACCCACTGGATTAAAAAATACTAAAGTGGAAGTCTGATCAAAAGACCCACGTATTGACTCTGCTCAAGTCTAGTGGTGAGGTGAAGCATATATCAAGGGAAAATGCACTTGGCCTGAGTGTAGAAGATTTACAAGATCTCCTTGAGCTTACGCTGTGCAGGGATGAAGATGATGAGGATTCCATGAACTTTGAATTACAATTCAAAGGGCAAGTTAGGGAACTCCTGATGAGACAATAAAAATCTAGAATAATGAAGTGTTTTGGCATCATCTGTTCCAAGGGGAGATTGTTGGGATGGAACCCTACAAAGGAACAATTGATAAAGCCAAATCTGGATCAGATTAGTGGATTCATCATAAGCAGTTGTTTGCATTAGATCTTTCCCCTTGAAAGTGGCCCTATCATCTGATGACCTCTAAGTACTGCTCTGTACAACAACTGCTGATCCCTAAAGACTGTTGAAGATAAAGCACTGATGCTCAATCTACTGATATGGTTCAAGTACTGTTGAAGACACAAAGCACTGCTAGAGCTATAACAGTGGAATGAAGAAGCAGTAGTTTACTTTATTCTTTGTATTATACTTGTAATCAGTAGTTTAGTATCAGTGTTTGTATTGATCAGTGGTTAGAGGTTGTTAGGAGGTTAGGTGTCACTTTCATGGTGACGTCAGCCAAAAGATGCTCAGTGGTTGTTATGTACTATAAATAGAACACGTGGTTGTTCTATACTATAAATAGAACAGTACCCTGTACTATTCTATTAGCTCTCTTCATCACCAAGTCATTCTGTACGAACAATCATAGTGAGCTCAGGCTGAGGGGGAGATTATGTGCATGCATGCATTGTAGTTGATAATTGTAATAAATACAATCATTCGATTTCATGTCAAACATGTTTGCTTAAACTTATTCTCTCATTGATTGTGTGTTGAAAGTTTATTCCATCTATTTCCGCTGCAACTATCTCTGTTTCATCTTCATTCTTGTTAAACGAACACAATCATAACAAACTCAAATCCTAACAAAGTGTGAAACTTAAAGTGAACTTTGGAAGAGCAGTGGCTCAACTGGAGTATGCGAGTGCTATTGGAAGTATGATGTATGCAACGCATTGCACTCGTCCTGACATTGCTTTTGCTGTAAGCAAACTGAGTCAGTATACTGTCAATCCAGCGACAGAACACTGGAAGGCAGTGGGTAGAGTACTTGGATACCTAAAAAGGACCAGTAACTTAGAACTGACATACACGTATTCTTCCAGAATACTCGAAGGTTATTCTGATAAAAGCTGGATTCATCACACCAGTGATTCAAAATCTACAATTGGGTGGATTTACACTCTAGCAGGAGGAGAAATTTCTTGGGCGAGCAAAAACCAGACGTGTATTGCCCACTCAACTATGGAAGCGAGTTCATAGCACTAGCTGCGGCTGGTAAGGAAGCGGAGTGGATTAGAGATCTTCTTACTGAAATCCGTCTGTGGGATGTTCCAATGCCGTCCATTCCCATGTATTGTGATAGTGAGGCCACACTCTCTAAAGTATACAACGCAGTGTATAATGGGAGGTCAAGACACATAGGTCTTCGGCACAATTATGTGAGACAACTGCTTGAAAGTGGTACCATCAAGGTTGTCTATGTCAAGACGAGTAGGAACTTGGCAGATCCGTTTACTAAACCTCTGACGAGAGATTTGGTTGTGAATACCGCGAAAGACATGGGTCTAAAACCAAAATAGAATCGTTAGTGATGGAAACCCAACTTGAACTTAGTGCTCATATTTCACAAGTTTAATGGGTAAAAACGAAGTCACTTTACGATAGAAGGTACTATCATATTTTGATAGATCCATGTGAGGTATGATAGTACATCATTGCCGAGAACAAGGGTGAGCTAATGCTCTTAACAAAGTTTTGGAGGCATCCAAGCAACGTGGATGATGTAAAACTTCGCCTATATGATCTAGGGGTGGTGCCGCCTCAAGTGAAGATTAGTGGTTTATCTTCTAAAGGATCATGAAAAGGATTTATAGCGCACGGCCATATTTGCGCTCAGTGAGAACGCAAAGTCCGCTGGTGATGTGTGGGGGTAAACCGAAGGGGGCTATCAGATTAATGGTTTAATTCCATAGGACACCATCAAATCTGTCTCTTCTTGTTTATCAGCATAAACTGGGTTTAATCTCCGTGACACCTAGTGACATCATCAGTCTAAGTGAAAGGAAACATCCCAACTTGATGGGGGATTGCTGGAAATATTAAAGGAGAACATACAAGTTGGTATGTTTCCTCCATCCCACATTGGTGAGGGAAGTGAAATTTGAGTGGTTTATAAGGGATTACTCCTTATGGACCACACGCGCGCCGAGCGAGCCGAGCCGCGAGCTCGCGAATGGGCGTGTTTGAGGCGCGAATGGGCGCGTTTGAGGCACACTTTGCACATCGCACGTACGCATCATCGCGAGGAGATGAGGAGCTTTTATTTCAAATTTGGTTCTTGAGGGCTATCCCATTCCCCGTTTTTCTCATTCTCTGGTGTGATCACAATCTATAAATGAAAGCCTCCTGCTACCCATTCAAAACACACAATTTCGCAGCCTCAAGTTTCTTCTCCAGCTTCTGCGTTTTTCTGATTTCCATTGTTGTTGGAATACCGGATAACTTCTGCATTAAATCCTGGGAGTTTACGCTGCAACTCACAGCAATACGAGCACGTAAAATCCTTTAAGGACATGAATCATCCGTGCAGTTCAAAGATCATCTTTCTTAATCGCCAGGTTGGTTCTAATTTTGTGTGTTCTTTAATTCGTCCGATAACGGGACAGTCTTCTTCTACCTTTCTTTAATCAGTTTGCTCAAGTTGAAACAAACTGGTTTGGCCAATAACTCGGTAATTAATTAAGTTTATATTAATTTACTGTTTGATTGAAATATTTTCAACATATTACGGGTTCAAATCCCGGGCAAGGGTTTAAAGGGTGTAATTTAGGTGTTGAGTTTTATTTAGGTGATAAAAAAACTACTTAATTTGAATCTTGAAGTAGTGAAAATTTACAAAATGTTTATAAATGATAGATATATATTATCAAGGGTTGAGTTATAATACAAAAGATTTAAAAATAAGAAGGGTAAGAAGACACTAGAGAGTGACAAGTGTCCTATGAGTAATTAAATGGAAAGGGTAATTTTGTCTACAAGAGGAAAGAGAATATGCACATGCAAGTCACATGCTATTTCCCCCAAAACTTTTAAACGTCCGTAACTTTTTTATACATCATTTGTTTTAAAAAAAAATTATACCATAAAATCGAGCGTTTTTTTATCTTTAATATGAGTACCATATTGTTATATTTTTCAAAAAAATTTCAAAAACCCAGTTGCATATTACACAATGGACGTGATGTAAAACACAATGTAAATTAGATTAAAAACACAATCAATGACAACAGATAAAGACACAATGGACAACATACTAAAACACAATGACGATAACATATGACACAATAAGAATCAGACTAAATAAAAACACAATTGATGACAACAGATAAAAGACACAATTAATGACAGCAAATAAAAGACACAATGGAGAGCAGATGAAGACACAATGAAAAACAAACTAAAAACACAATACTTAACAAACTAAAACACAATGAACAAGATAATAAAAAAATTGAACAAATTATTAAACCACAATGGACAACATATTAAAACACAATGAATAACATATTACACAATGGACATGATTTAAAACACAATGTAAATTAGAATAAAAACACAATCAATGACAACAGATAAAGACACAATGGACAACATACTAAAACACAATGACCATAACGTATAACACAATGGCGATAACATATAACACAATAAGAATCAGACTAAATAAAAACACAATTGATGACAACAGATAAAAGACACAATTAATGACAGCAGATAAAAGACACAATGGAGAGCAGATGAAGACACAATGAAAAACAAACTAAAAACACAATACATAACAAACTAAAACACAATGAACAAGATAATAAAAAATTGAACAAATTATTAAAACACAATGGACAATATATTAAAACACAATGAATAACATATTAAACACAATGACCTGAACTAATAACACAATTTATAGAAAACCCAGATATAACAAAATTTTCACTGTGTCATATATTGTGTTATAGGTTTTTATAAAAACGCAATGGATAGAACTCAAATTAACATTGTGTTATAGGTTTTGATAATAACACAATGTATAGAAACTCTACTGACCAAAACCCAGTTAAAAGACACAATGACCTGAACCTTTAACACAATGCCAAAAAACCCAGTAAAAATGAAAATTTTTATTTTATTTTTATATGATAATATGGTACTCATATTAAAGATAAAAAAACGCTCGTTATTATGGTGAAATTTTTTTTGAAAAAAAATTTCGTATGAAAAAGTTATGGACGTTTTAAATCGATGGGGGAATTGGCATGTGCCTTGCATGTGGAGAGAGAAAATCCATAAATATAGGATTCCTTTTATGCCCTTCTATTATCTTCTTTTCCCTACAACCAATCTCAACCCTTCAAATCTAAGATCAATGGACTAGAATCCTTCTTACACTTCTTATTTATTTTATCATTTGTATTTGATCCTAACCCATATTATCAAAACGAGGAGTTTAATTTTACATGTTATATGGCAATTTCGAAGAAGGTGCATGAGCACAAAATTCTACTCAATTAAGTATGTCGCGAAGACTTGGGTCTAATTTTGTCACCGCCTCGCCGGTATATATAAATTAAGAAACCATTCAACCAATATACACGGATACATCTCTACAAATCAAAATGAGGCCCGGCAGCTCATTCTCTCATAAACCACAAGCTGAGAAAGAAAAGCAACGCAGAGATCGTATGAAGGACCTCTATTCAACATTAGCTACAATGCTTCATCTTGAACCATATGTACATCTCTCTATCCTTATTGTGTATATAGGATTGAACATATTTTAACGCATAGTCGAGCTTGAAAACCAAGGGTCGTTTGAACTCAGCTAGGCACCCAGTAATATTGGGAATAACCCTTACACGTTGTGGTGGACCCATAATTTTTTTATCGTGGTCGGTTTTTTTCATTGGTCTAATGTCCCTTAACTCGACATCCGAATTTTCGGTTCAAGTCATATTAGTAAAGATAATTTGTGTTTTTAACTTGTAAAACTAAGAGTGAAAATGAGTTGAGCATGACCATAATAAATGTTTCGACGGGGTGCAGTGACAATGGGTCACTCATAACAAAAGTCACCGTTCAAAAAAAAAATAATAATAATAAATGTGATATAGTGTCCAATAACTATTTTGAGAGAATAAATGAATTAACTACTTAATTGCATTGATCGATTTTTTTTTCTTTTTTTTTTAATTTTTAATTTTTGCTTTTCACTATATATTTCATGTTTCTCTGGATTGGCACTCAAAAATCTTCGGGTTAGGTCAGAAACCCCAATCATATATAGTAAGTCAGTCCATGCTTACACGGTGTAAACATGTGCCATTAACTGACATTCGGAATGATTACAGGAGAGCAAGTCACTGCCAGAGTTCTTGGATCGAGCGACTACGTCACTGATACACTTAAAGGAAAGAGTAGAAAGATTGAAGGTTACTAAAGAAGAACTAGAAAAGGAAGTTGCACATAACAATGAGCCGAGCAATAGCGAACAGAGGTTAAAGGTGGTTCGAGTGACAGAATCGATGGATCTAAAATTAGAGGTTAACATGATATTTATGGTGAGTAACAAGAAAGTGGTGCCATTTGAAGTGTTGAGAGTCATAGAGCAAGGTGGTGCTGAAATTATAAATTCTAGCTTCAGTACCGTAGGCCACCATGTCTATTGCACCATTCATGCTCAGGTCCATATCATTTTCTAATCTTCTATTACTTTCTAATATTAATCCCTTAAACTATATGCATCATGCATGCATGAACGCACGATTGAAACTCCTGATCTAAGAAAAAAACATGTTAAAAACGTTGTTACCCATTACACAAGTACCAAAACCTTACTAACAAAACATAGTTTTATGTTAAACTAATGGGTTACAATAGGACCATCTTCAAAAATGTAAAAAAATAAAAATAAAAATTTGGGCCATAGGCGTGATAAAAGAAACGGGCCCTACCTGCCCTAGTAAAACAAGAGTTCTGGGTCGTTATTGCGTCACTCAACAATTCGATCAAACCCTATTACGGGTGAATGTATATAAAAAATATATAAAAATACTTGAATTTTTTTACAGGCCCTTCTACTTTTTTGGCCCTGAGCCGGCGCCCACCCCGCACATGCTCAGGGCCGGCCTTGGGTTACAACCGCGCTGCGCAGCTAAGATGGCTTGATTTTTAATAAATTTTGAACCGATACATAGACACAGTGGTAAAACATGTAAGAATAAATAAATAGTGTATTTATTTATTTATGGTCATTATAATCATTTATATAATGATAGATCAAAATATTAAATTATACCTTATAAAATATTAGTTGGTAATTGTTGATGCACCGTATTACCCTTATTAACTAATTAAGAGTTTCCCCTTAGATATATATATATAGAGAGATAACTAGAGAGATTAGGGTTAAAACAAAAACACAATAACATCATCACTATCAGTCTCGTCCCCTCTTTCTCTCATAACCATGTTCATCAAGAACACCTAAACCCATCAGAATTGTACACCTTAAAGGGGAACTCTACCAATCTGACGAACATGACGTCTACTTCATTCTCTGATGCGGTTGCTGGCTTACCAGGTACTCACAATTATTATTTTTTTTTTCCATTACATGCATATTGAATTGATCAACAAAACAATGTTAATGGTGGGAATCCAGTAGATGTTGGTTGGGTTCATTACGGAATTCATATGGTACCAGTACTTGATATAGCTACAGAATGAGCAAAGTTAAAAAATAAGTCGTGAAAAGTTCAAAAGGATGTCGACACATGTTTTATTGATCGAAAACCATAATAAACGAATATCAGTAACGGTTCTAATAATGCCAATACCGATACCGATGTTTTTCGGTGGATACTGGCTTGATCTGTTTCCAAACAAAATTTCATGTATTTACTTTTCGTAAAAAAACACCTAATAACAAAAGTTATAAAAAACAAAACTTTGGGTCAAAGACGTATATTACTTTTATGCAAGAGATGAATTTAAAATTTGAATAACTAAAGAAAGAAAAGAAAAACCGTAACACACAAGTAGTGTTGTAGTATACGTATAAAATTTGAGCAGCGTTGCAGCATATGTATAAGGTGCTGTTTGTTTTTTCTGCGGGAAAAGGTCTGCAGTCTGCGGACCACATCTGCAAGCATCTGCAGGAGAAGAGGTGGACCAAATGTCTGCAGTCTGCAAGGAGAAGAGGGTTTGTTTTTTTTCTCTACAAAACCACTTTCTCTCTACAAATGTCTGCCTCAACTCTCTCTCTCTCTACTCTCTCTTTACAATCTGCAGACCACCACCGCCCATAGCACCACCACCACCGCACCACCTCCGCCATCACACCACCGCCATCATCTTCGTCGTTCAACCACCACCACCGCCTTCGTCGTTCAACCACCACCACCGCCTTCGTCTTTCAACCACCACCACCGCACCAGCTCCGCCATCTCACCACCGCCATCATCTTCATCGTTCAACCGCACCACCGCACCACCTCCGCCATCATCTCCGATATGGGTTCGATTTAGGGTTTTTGGTTCGATTTGGTGATTTCGGTTCAAGCACCACCACCGATCTCCGATCTGGTAGCACCACCACCACCGATCTCTCTCTCTCTCTCTCTACGGTATCTCCCTCACTCTCTCTCTCTCTCTACGGTATCTCCCTCACTCTCTCTCTCTCTACGGTATCTCTCTCACCGATATTGATTTGGGGGTTTTGGTTCGATTTGGGTTTTTGGGCAGGGATGTGGTGGTGGAGGTTTGGGCAGGGATGTGGTGGTTGAGGTGGTGGAAGAAGAGGTCTGCCAAGAAGAGGTTCCAAGAAGACATACCTGAATGTCTGTGTGGTGAAGAGGTCTCGCAGACCTTTTTTAATGAAAGGTCTGCGAGAAAACAAACAAGCTGCGAACTTCAAACCTCTGCGTGCGTCTGCGTAGCGCAGACATACGTGGCCAGAAGTGATTCTGGCCAAAAAACAAACACCACCTAAAATTTGAATGGGTAAAAGAGAGAAAAAGCCAAAAAGTTACAACACACAGGTGGTGTTGTAGTTGTAGTATATATTTATAATTTCGTTAACATAAAACATTTACATTGAATCCTCAATCTCTCTTATACAATAACACTAAAAAATATACCTTTCTCTTTATATTGTTTATTTTTTTTAAATCTCTTACATTGAACTCGGTGTCTTTATCGTTATCATACTCACAAACACTTATTTTATATTTTTTTTTCTTTTTTCTACATTCTCGCAATAAAAATCATAGAAGGTTAAATTTGAGCCTCTATATTTAGAGGTGTACTTTAATTTTATATAATTTCTCTATTTTAAAGATTTCAACATACTGTTTTTGTTGTTTCCTTTTTTTTTCTCCTTTTAGTATATAAAATTAATGTGTGTATATAAAGGCTCCGATTCGATTATGTTAATGATGTTACCTAAAAGAAATTCATATGACAATGACGCCATTTTAATAACGTGAACACTTATCAATAAGATTTTGATTATCTAAGTAAAGAAAAACAGAAAAGTAACGTGAAATAGTTAGGGGCGCTCCACTAATGATGGTTTTTCATCACTCACAATACTCAATCATTGTCCATCACACTAGTAACTAATCTTTCTTCTATGATTAGTTAGGGGCGCTCCACTAGTAACTTCTATGATTTCATATTGAGCTTCATATTTCATCTTTCTTCTTCTCCACACACTAGTAACTAATATCTCCTCTAGGGCTTCATATTTAATTCATACTGAAAAGCAATTGCTGGACCAAGAGGAAGTGGATGTTGTACACCCCAACGTTCATTTAAACGGTGACTTCAACGGTAACATCAAGCTTCTTCACGTGTGATGTCTACCACATGTGAAATGTTGATGGTGGCGGCGGTGTATAACGCGGTATAACGCGTGAAGATCAAAGTTCCACGTGGCGCCCCGGGTTCCCTTATAGTATCATCAGAGTTTAGTAGACACCACTATTTACTCATCTTATTATGCTTAATGACTAACTTTTTTTTAACCTAAGGTCTGAGTGAACTAGACTTCATTGTCTTTATTCATCAAATATGACACTAGTGGGGATTGAACTTGAGTCTTCAAAGAGAACACGAAGTGATAGATAGTTAATGACTAACTTCATTTTTAATATTTTGTAGGCTTTTCAAGCTCGATTAGGGTTCGACGTCAAGCTAATAGAAGCCCAGTTGATGGAACTAGTTAACTAGTCAAAGACGTAAGAACTTGAATATAGCCGTATTTTGTTGTAGTTATTTGATTTTGAACTAAAGTGTAAATTTCTACGGAGTATGACAAAAGTATACAATCATTCATTTGATTGCCACGCACGTGATTGCTGACAAAGGTACCTTTTTAGAGGTATTTGATTATTTGGTATTAGACCGCTCGTAGTGGGGCGTTTTTAAAAAAAAAAAAATTCAAAAATAACGCCCCAAAACGCCCCCCTCCCACTACACCCGGCGTTATAGGCGTTTTTTTTTTTGAAAAAAATTGATCTTCGCGTTTTAATTATAACGCAGAGGCTTTGCTTGCATGTGGCCTGTGTGGTGGGTCCAAGGCTTTGACTAGCAGCCATTTTATTTGAATATGTGCAAGGGTCCAATGGGAGACTTCCAAGTGTAGTGCCATTTCTTTTTTTTTTCTTTTCTCTATAAAAAATAATTGTTTATTGATTGGAAGGGGCGTTATTGGCATAATGCCCCACTACGCCACTTTTGCTATAATGCCCTATTGCTAACTAGGACGCCACGTGTCGGATAATGCCCCATGGTGGGGACATTATAACCCACTACCACTACACATGGTCTTAGAGGTATGTATTTTGTGAGTTTGACCCATTGAAAAGTACGTTGAATGTTGATTCATCAATTTGGTCTACTTCGTATAGTTGTATGTGTTTCATGTTTTTAGACTTGTATTTTGTAGTTTATGTTGTACAATTAAATTTATTTAAAAAAAAACTAATAGAAAAACTATACATGTTTTCTCATTTAAATTGTTGTTTGAATTTTTCATTACTTTAAATTCTACATACAATTAATAATACGTGCCGGTGTGCATAGCGTGTTCGTTTAACTTGTTTCCATCGGTGAGTCATGCACGTGAAAGAGAGCAGTAGGGATACAACCGTTAGTACAACTTTCATTAAAACCTATTGTATAAATAGTTGGGGATTTTTGTAAAAAGAATTTATTAACAGGGGAAGGTTTATTTGGGAAGAAATTTAATGTGAGAAGAAAATGCATAACGGTAAAACATTAAATAGTCTATAACTACTCTCATTAATTATGTTATCTCTAATTAAAAAGGCAAAAAACATTTTATGCTACACATTTCAAAATTTATCCTTCATATATCTTACACTTACCAAAATTTATCATACGCATATCTAAACTTATCATATACATTTAAAAATTTATTCTACACGTACTAAAATTTTTCCTACACATGTCAAAAATTGTCCTTCTTCATAAGTTATTTTATTTTGAAAAAACTATATTTAAAAGTGAACTACAAACTTAATTAGTTAGCTAATTAATTACAATTATAAATTTACCTACATGCCCTTATGAAAAACATGATATGAACCAATCGGTTGATAGATAATCCGTTGAGTGGATCAAACTCAAAAAAAATTAGCAAGAAGCAAGACTTGAGATAATTCTCTAAATTTTTCATTCATAAAACAAACAAACTACGTACATAGATAATAAATAGAAACAAAGATTTAAACTACCCTACTAACAACTTTGACTTAACACATTCTTAATAAAATAACAAGTAAATACATTATTATGTAGAATTAAATATTGCAAATCTCATGCACCATGATGCCATCCAGATCGTTCATTGCAATGCATACATATTTCATCATGGGTAAGGAAAATAGCACGTAACAAAACATTAAACACACATTAAATAAAGTAAAATGGGGTGTTTTTATTAGTTTAAAACTTATTCTTATAATTTTTTTTTCTCATTTAAACCTTCCACTTTATTAATAATACTATTTTACTCTGAGAAAAAAATGGTACAAGCCGGATTTTTCCAATTTCAATATGTCATCAAATGGATTCTAATGTTTACTGCACTCCAATGGATTCTAATGTTTACTGCACTCAAATGGATTTTTCAAATTACAAATTCGCCGGTTGGAAACAACTTCTTCCCGAAACACAATCCAAAGCCGAATTGAAACCAACAACTTCCTCCTAATTATTATCTGACCATAAAAAAAAATTAGTTATTGTACCTTAGAGAACCTTTTCTAAAGAAAAATCATATTCTAATAATCCTAGCGTTGGTTTACAAATCCGTAAAAGAAAAATTCTAATAATCCATATAGTAAATAATCTCCAACGTAGCATATAATACTTTTCAGTACACAAATTCGTAAAAGAAAAATTCTAATAATCCATATTGTTACTCGAAATTTTTTTATTTTATTTTTTTGTTGTTTTTTGACGAAATTTAGCAATTTAAAAAAAAAATATTAAAAAAAATTTGAGAGTTTTATTTTATTTTTTTAGGTAGTTTTTGGTTGTGTTCACACTGGTTCGCGCAATAAACAGTGGTTACTAACGGATCTATATATATAGGGGGAGTTTCAAATGAAAACCACTAGTTAACGCGAAAACTCGAAAACTAACTAAAAAGCCTAAAAACATACCGACTTTTTTTTTTACCAATTTTCGCTATTTTTTGTATATAAAAAACTATTTTTTCAAAAAAAAAAAAAAAATTGCAGGAGACCAATGGAAACCTGGGTTGGATCCTTGAGCCAAACGGGGTTTACCGGTAATTTCACTGTCGTGCCAATGGGCGGGTGGGTTACCGGGTTTTCCCCGGAATTGGTGGTGGACTCGGGTTACTCTTGGAGTACTCCGTTTGTCCAATTGGTGTCCCAAGAGTGCTTTGAATTGAGTTTGTTGGCCGTTAAAAAAAATTACATGGGTTTGTTTCTTAATACAACTGTATATCAAAACGAGAAATATACTTTTCACATGCTATATAGCAACTACGAAGAAGGAGCATGAGCAGTAGATTCCGGCTCTATTTTCTACTAAATGTCTTAAATCAAATATAAAACATCTTTCGTTGGCTTTGATTATGGTCTAAATTTCTAAGTCGCTTGAATAGCCACCGGTATATAAAAGTTACAAAACCAAGGCGCATATCCACGATAAAACAAAGCAAAATGAGGCCCGGCAGCTCATTCTCTCATAAACCACCAGCCGAGAAAGAAAAGCAACGCAGAGATCGCATGAAGGACCTCTATTCAACATTAGCTACTCTCCTTCATCTTGAACCATATGTACATCTCACTCTATAGTTATACACACACAGATGCACACATCCACTATCATATATACAACTCTCTATCCTTAGGCGTGTAAACGAGCTGAACTAGAACTCAGCTAGTTGCGGGTTATATTTTTAAAACTTGGCTTGATTCAAGCTCTTGGAGCCAATTTCGAGTAGCTCATTAGGGTCTTGGCTCGTTTATAACCAAAAATATCTTTATCGAGTGCACAAACACTCACTTAGTTTATATATTTTTTATAGATTTTTTTTGGAGTAATTGGTTGTTTTGCGAAATCGCGGCATAACTTCCCTACTCATTGTTCATTCCTAATCCTATCACATACAAAATAAACATGGATCTTCAAGTGTTCAACCATAGCCCATGTTCCGTAATTTTCAATTTAAAATTTTGAATTTCATGCCCTAGTAATTATTATTTGCCAACCAACAATCATATAATCAACAAACATGTTTGCCAAGTGAGGCAGAGGGAGGGCGGGAGTCGCTGGCAAGTGGCAGCGATTTGGGTTTTTTTTAATTACGTGGACTGGTTTGTTTAACAAAACTATTAGTTGGGTTGGGCTTGAATGGGTATTAAGTTATTGGGCTTGATGGATTGAATTTAAGTTTTATTAAAGGGGTTAGTAGGCTAACTTGTTTACATAATTTGATCGGGTTTCAATCCGTGTTCACAATTTTTTTACATAAATTCCTAACATTTTTTTCTAAGGGGTGCGGTCGGAATTTTTCAAGGGGTGCGGACGAAAATTTCAAGGGGGTGCGGTCTGGATTTTTCACGAAAAATACCACTAATTTTTTTTTTTCAAGGGGTGCGGCCGCCCACCCACCCCACCCCACCCCATAACTTGGGTCCGCCCCTGGGTGTGGGCCTCCTCATACCCTACCTTAGCTTTGCTATTGGTGGGATTTACTATTTATGATGATGATGAAGAAGAAGTTTGCTTGTCACTCAAAATAACATACCCAGATTCCCTTGAGGTCGCTAGCTATGGTAGCGAATTACCTAGATGTACACAATAACTTTCAAAAAATGTCCAGAAACACTTGTCCAAAACCCAAACTGCATATGGATAAAAAACCCATGTGTTCCATTGTGTATATATGGTTACTATATTTAAATTGACAATTTATGAGTCATGCATGTTATAAATAAACATTAAAAGGTCAGTGAACACAATCACACACATACATAAACCCTACCATAAACTACTATCTGAAATGTAACAGGATACCAAGTCGCTGCCAGAGTTCTTGGATCGAGCGACTTCTTCACTCATACACTTAGGCCATCCGTAGTCATAAAGCCTCTTTGTGGGTGTTATGCGACACGTGTCGTGCCACGTCACACAGGGGCTTTATGGGGCGTTATGTCACTAGAGCCCGTAGTCATAAAGCCCCTACCCATCATTACCTAAATATTAATTTTCAATTTTATTAATTAATTAAAAAAACCTTAACTGAATTTGATTGGTCCATTTTTGAAAAGAAGCCTCCATACCGGCGCCATATCCATAGCGCTGCATCCTTTTTTTTGTCCCATAACGCCCCCCGTCGTGGTGTTCGGGGCGTTATGGGGGCGTTATGAAGGAAAAGGGCGCCATATACAGCCCCATTACACATGCTCTTAAAGGAAGGAGTAGAAAGGTTGAAGGTTAAAAAAGAAGAGCTAGAAAAGGAAGTTAGCCATAATAGCAAACCTAGCAATAGCGAACCGAGGTTAAAGGTGGTTCAAGTGACAGAATCAGCGGATCTGAAATTAGAGGCTAACATGATTTTCATGGTGAGTAACAAGAAAGTGGTGCCATTTGAAGTGTTGAGAGTAATAGAGCAAGGTGGTGCTGAAATTATGAGTTCTAGCTTCAGTACTGTAGGCCCCCATATCTACTGCACCATTCATGCTCAGGTCCATATCATCTTCTATCACTTTCAAATTCCCTTCAGTTATATGCATATGCCTTATGCATTCAAGATTGCAAAGCTAAGATTCCATAGTGGGAAAAAAACATGTAAACAACTAAACATAATTTTATGCTAAATTCTATAACTGGAACATTCATATATTGGTATCACAATTTAGTAGATACCTCTACTTAATTACTCTTTAATAATCGAAAGCAAGCTTAATTACTTAGAGTATATATATATATATTTTTTAATTTGTGCAGGCATTTCAAGCTCGGTTAGGGTTCGATGCCAAGCTAATAGAATCGCAATTAATGGAACTAATTTACTAGCCAACACGTAGGAGCTATATAATGTAGTTATATTTTAGAGTGAATTGCAAGTTTTGTCCTTTATCTTTAGGCCATTTTGCAAGTTTTGTCCTTTATGTTTAAAGTTGACGAGTTTTGTCCTTTATGTTTGAAATCAAGCACGTTTTACCCTTTGGGCCTTAAAAATCAAGCACGTTTTGTCCTTTATGTTTAAAAATCAAGCACGTTTTGTCCTTTATGTTTAAAGAATCAAGCACGTTTTGTCCTTAAAAATCAGGCACGTTTTGCCCCAAAGGGCAAAACGTGCTTGATTTTCAAACATAAAGGACAAAACTCGTCAACTTTAAATATAAAGGACAAAACTTGCAAAATGGCCTAAAGATAAAGTACAAAACTTGCAATTCACTCTATATTTTATGTTCTAGTTCTTTGATTTTGCAATAAAGTGTGACTTTCGATGGTGTATGATGAAAGTATGCAACCACTCGTTTGTTTGTACGTGAATGTTGACTATAAGAAGTCATTAGATGTACAAAATATTGGATCGTAATAAATTCATTTGTTTTTGAGATATCAATATGGTTTTTGATGTATACACTTTCTGAGTTCCACCCAATTAACAAGTACTATACATTCAATGTATATATCAAGTTGATTTTGTTGAATCTTGCTTCTTTCAGTTGGTCCCATTCTATAAACTCAATGTAGAATGTTGCTTATAAATGACATTCATACAAAGAGAAAAAACGTGATCAATTTTTTTTTTAATAAATCATGTATGTATTTATTGTTTTCGTTTCACACAAACAAAATATCTTAGATTTGATTATTAAAATGGCGAAAGCTTTTTGTCCAGGTGCCTAAGATTGGTACTATTATGCGAAGTGATAAAAACATGTTTTCAATTATTACAATATATTCGTTTCGTCCTAGTGGGTCTTAATTTTACTCAACAATTCAAACCACCACCCCAAGAATTCACATCATCACCATCATAATATATATAGGTTGGGGTTCTAGACTGAACACGAATGTATTTGCAAACTGAGTGAACGAATTTTGGCCATTGATTTACACACGTTGATGGCTAGGATTTCATTATCAAATCTTGGCCATTGATCTACACACATCTATGGCGAGGATTAGTTCGCTCAGTTCGCAAACTACACTAGTGTTCACTCTTGAACCTAATCCTATATATATATAGAGGATTAGGTTCAAGAGTGAACACTAGTGTAGTTTGCGAACTAAGCGAACTAATCCTGGCCATACATGTGTCTAGATCAATGGCCAGGATTTGATGATGAAATCCTAGCCATCCACGTGTGTAAATCAATGGCCAAGATTTGTTCACTCAGTTCGCAAATACATTAGTGTTCACTCTAGAACACTAGTGTATTTTAGGATTTGATGATGAAATACACTAATGTATTTGCGAACTGAGTGAACAAATCTTGGCCATTGATTTACACACGTGGATGGCTAGGATTTCATCATCAAATCGTAAAATACACTAGTGTATTTCATCATCAAATCCTGGTCATTGATCTACACACATGTACGACTATGATTTGTTCGCTCAGTTCGCAAACTACACTAGTGTTCACACTTGAACCTAATCCTATATATATATATATATATATATATATATATATATATATATATATATATATGGGAAAGTTCTAGTACAAATAAAGTTAACATACTAAACGTACAAATTGTATGAAAAGGACAAAAGCAAGCAGTGACATTTTTGTAATTATCTGCTTGTAGGGTAATTATCAAAATTACTCTACAAATGATACTGTAGAGTAATTTTGATCTTTTGTATACTAATTTTGTAAAATGTTCCTGTAAAGTAATTTTGGTATTGTAGAGTAATTTTGATAAAAAAAAAAAAAAAAAAACTATACCTCAGAAAAAAAAACCTAACCCCCCCCTCCCCCCACCCCCAAAAACCTATACCCCTCCCCCCCCTCCCAAAAACTAACCCCCCACCCCTAAAATCCTAAAAAAACCCTAACCCCCCCCCCCCCCCCCCCCCTATAAAAATCTAAAAAAAAAAACTAACCTTCCAACTCAAACTAAAAGCTAAAAACTAAACCTCATAACTAAATGCTAACAAAATTACTCTACAAGATTATTTTACAGGAACAAAATTACTTTACAGGATTATTTTACAAAATTACTCTACAAAGATCAAAATTACTCTATAGGATCATTTGTAGAGTAATTTTGAATTGTATATTGTTTGATACATTTACAGGGTAATTTTGATTCAGTTGTAAAGTAATTTTGATACAGCGTAATTTTGATACACTTATACAGTAATTTTGATAATTACCCTACAAGAACAAAATTACTCTACGAGAACATTTTACAAAATTACTCTACAAAAGATCAAAATTACTCTACATGATCATTTGTAGAGTAATTTTGATAGTTACTGATAATTACGAAAATACCACCGCGTTTTTTTTTTTTTGTCTTTTTCTTTGATTTGTACGTTTTGTACGTTAACTTTATTTGTATTTGATCTTTTGTCTCTCTACGTATATATATACACACATTCCAACTCATCAACGGATACCAACGGCAAATCCTCAATAACTTTCTTTAAATCTTGAAGATTGTACCTTTGATTATCCTTTAAGATATTTATTCCAACATCAACGTGTCAATTCCAACATCAACATGTCACTTATGACCATTCTTGTCATTCACCATTATTTGAAGCAATTTATCCAAATCATTTTCCATAGCCCATTTATTTCGTATAATCTATTAAAAGAAAATAACAATTAAAATGATATCCAAACAAATAAAAGTAAATGAACATAAAATATACATATATGAGAAAGAAGCTTAAAAATTCGTTTTTAATCGATAGACTAAGGGGGTGTTTGTTTTAAAAAAAAACTCCCCTGACCTCTTATGTCTGCGAAACGCAGAACACGTACATACGTTTGGCTCTACAGACCGTTTGTTTTTTAGAAGACATTTCATTAAAAAATGTCTCCAGACCTGTCACACCCCAAAAAACCACCCGCGGAGTAACACCGCTTGGAGGCGTGACTGACCAGGATCAAGCCACCAATCATATTGAACAATGTAGATAGTAATGTAATTCAACCAAACCAACATGGAAAGTGTTCAAAACATAAGTATAATTCAATGTTTAGTGGAAGCATAAAAGTAAACCAAATCATAAGTATAAGTACAAAATGTCATAATGTTTAACTAAACATTCACGATCCATGTCCACAACGACCGCGCCTCCCGTGCAAGCTCCATAAGTACCTATGGTCCTGCAAGGCATGTAACAGAGAGTCAACAACTAGTTGAGCGAGTTCACTGTTGGTTATTCAGTTATAGTGTTCGTATTGTAAATCGTAAGTTCGTTTAATAATCATGTATCGTATGTAATGGTATCGCGGCCCTCTAGGCATGTTTGCGAAGTTAGTGGGGGTTTCCCATACGTTCTCTAGACTAGGTATATTTGTATCGCGGCCCTCCAGGCATGTTTGCGAAGATTAAGGTATAGTTCGCGGCCATTCCAGGCATGTTTGCGAAGATTGTTCTAGTATCGCGGCCAATCCCGGCGTGTGTGCGAAGAGGAGTATATGTATCACTAGTCTAGCAGTATCTACCATTAACCTTCCTCTCCCGAGGCCTATGGTATGTAATCCCGATAATTCTTAAGCGTAATTAATCAATCAACCCATTCCCAACCCCGGGAATCCAATGCCTTGGTAAGAGTGTGAACTCACCTTAGTTTGCTCGGTATGCTAAGTTAAGTGCTCACAATAAATCAGTCAAGTCCTATAGTGCACGTATACTCAATCAGTTCACGTTCGTAATATTTCACATGTAACTATCATCACAGTAGTATCACAAAGTGTGTTTGGCAGTTAATCATACATCACATAACAGTTAATCACATGTGCACAATTCGTGTTTCACATAACAGTCTTTCTCAGTTTATTATAGCATATTATCCAGTAACATACTTAATACAGTTACTGACTTAGCATAGTTAATGAGCCATAACATGGTTGGATCAGAACTAACAGAGTTAACATATGTAACTGGATTAACAACCTAATGTAGTTAAGAACAAACAGAGTTACATACAGACAAGTTTAATAACTAACAGTGTAAATTAAATAAATAGAGTTAACAACTTACTAGCTTAACAGAGTTGACAACTAACTGCATCAAAAACTAACTGAATTAATAAACTAACAGATTAATTACAACACAGAACACAGGAGCCGAAAACACTATATATATTCGAAATCCCCTTGGCCGAAATCCCTTAAGTTGGCGAAAACCCTCACTGGGCCGAAATCCCCTATCTGGGCCGGAATCACTTGGGCCGAAATCACCTAAAGTGATTTCGTTGTTGGGGGATTTCGTTGGGTTGGGGGTGTTTTCGTTAGTATTATCATCATCAACAACAGCAGATACTTAAACACAGAAAATCCCCAAATCAATACCAATCATCACGACAGTTTCAGCAAACTATCAACCGACCCAAACAATAAACACCATCGCACAGATAAATAAATCATTGTGATATCAAGACTATCATTTAATCCTCCGATCTTTCATAACATACAGATCAATACAAATCATCACATACCACAAGTTCATTCATGATGTCCAGTAATCAAGTGATTCCAAATCAAGTAATCATAAGAAATCAATAACTAACCTAAGCAGCAAGGTGGTACTTCGATCGATGTGTGCCGTCGGGTTTCAAAAGGAGAGAGAGAAACAATGTGATAAGGTTTGCCAAATGAGAAACTTCTCCGTGAAGATTGTGATAAAATAAATATATAATAACTCAATACTGGGCCAAGGCCCATCTCTGTTTTCGTTGGTCCACTAGTGGACGAAAACACACAAGGTGTTTTCACTAGATAGTGTTTTCATGTGTAATAGTTTTCAGTAAGGGTTCCATCTTTATTTATAACATGCAAATTAATACAAAACCTTATTAACATACACTCACATATAAAAATATTATGCATCCCAAATATAAAATATCAATCGCAATACGATTTAACGTTTTACAAATGTAAGCGAAGTGAAACAAACAAGTCGAGTAACAAACAACATAAACAATTAATGTGCAATAAATGCGAAGATGGAAATCTTGGAAACTCGAGTTATCACATTATCCCCAACTTGAAAGAAATTTCGTCCCGAAATTTAGCACATGGTTACTAAGGAAGCTAGTTGTGTTGTGTTGTGTTGTGTAGTTTACTGGTTTTCCTGGGGTGTCACATCATCCCCCCGTTGATTTGGAATTTCATCCCGAAATTTTGTAGTAGCTTCAGCCTCAGTAGTAGTTGCATTGTTTTCGAACAACTGGGGATATTTGAGTTCCATTTGGTCTTCTCGTTCCCAGGTATACTCTGGGCCACGACGGGAGTTCCAACGAACTCGAACAAGAGGTATTCTGGTGTTCTTGAGGACCTTAACATCCCGGTCCGTAATTTCAACTGGTTCTTCGATGAAATGCAACCGTTCGTCGATAGTGAGCTCCTTCAAAGGAACTATGAGGGTCTCATCTGACAGACACTTCTTCAGATTCGACACGTGGAAGACGTTGTGAACTGCACTGAGTTCAGCTGGTAAATTCAGTCTGTAGGCCACTTTGCCTATTTTCTCAATGACTTCAAATGGTCCAACGTATCATGGATTGAGTTTGCCCCTTTTGCCAAAACGAACAACACCCTTCCAGGGTGACACTTTGAGTAGCGCTCGATCCCCAACCTGGAACTCGAGTAGTTTCCTGTCTTTATCGGCGTATGCTTTCTGACGGTCACGAGCTGCCGCCATGCGTTGTCGTATTAGAGAAATCTTTTCAGTAGTATCAACTACCATTTCAGGACCTGTGATCTGACTGTCACCCACCTCTGCCCAACAAAGAGGTGATCGGCATTTATGCCCGTACAATGCCTCAAATGGAGCAGCTTTAATGCTGGTGTGGTAACTGTTATTGTATGAAAATTCCACAAGTGGCAGATGTTTTTCCCAGCCATTGCCAAAGTCAATTACGCACGCCCGAAGCATGTCTTCTAGAGTTTGAATAGTGCGCTCAGACTGCCCATCTGTCTGAGGATGATAAGCTGTGCTCATGTCTAAACGAGAGCCAAAAGATTTGTGCATTGCCTGCCACAGTTCTGAAGTAAAACGTGCATCACGATCAGAGATAATAGAGGTGGGCACTCCGTGCCTCGAGACAACTTCCTTAAGGTATACGTCTGTTAGAGTGGAGAACTTATCCGTTTCCTTGATAGCCAAGAAGTGAGCAGACTTTGTGAGTCGATCCACGATCACCCAAATAGTATCATTCCCACGTTGAGATCTAGGTAGGCCAGTAACAAAATCCATGGAAATTTGTTCCCATTTCCATTGTGGTATCTCAGGTTGTTGGAGTGGGCCTGATGGTTTGTGATATTCCGCTTTGACTCTCGCACAAGTCAAACACTTGCTAACGTAAGTTGCTATGTGAGCTTTCATGCTAGGCCACCAATATGTAGTTCTGAGGTCATGGTACATCTTATCCGAACCAGGATGTACTGAGTAACGAGACTTATGAGCTTCTTCCAATACAAGCTCGCGTAAGTTGCCATAGAGTGGGACCCAGATGCGTCCTATTACATAGTAGGCGCCGTCTGTCTTTTGTTCTAACCGTTGCCTTGAACCGCGTAGGGCTTCAGCCCTGACGTTTTCTGGTTTCAATGCTTCTACCTGAGCATCTCGTATCTGAGAAGGAAGACTAGACTGAATAGTGAGTTGCAACGCTCGTACACGCCTAGGTGTAGTATCCTTTCGATTGAGGGCGTCGGCCACAACATTGGCTTTACCCGGATGGTACTTTATGGCACACTCGTAATCGTTCAGTAGCTCGACCCATCTACGTTGTCGCATGTTCAATTCTTTCTGCTTGAAAATATACTCAAGACTCATGTGATCGGTGTAGATGGTGCACTTAGTGCCATACAGGTAATGTCGCCATATCTTGAGCGCAAAAACAACAGCTCCCAGCTCTGAATCATGTGTAGTGTAATTCCGTTCGTGGATCTTAAGTTGGCGCAAAGCATAAGCAATGACTTTATCCCGCTGCATCAACACACATCCAAGACCTTGGATAGATGCGTCGCAGTAGACTACAAAATCGTCTGTGCCTTCAGGCAAGGAGAGGATAGGTGCGCTACAAAGTCTATCCTTTAAGTGCTGAAACGCTGTTTCCCGTGTATTACTCCAACGGTAAGCAACACCTTTCTGTGTCAGTAATGTAAGCGGCTGTGCAATCTTTGAGAAGTCTTTGATGAACCGTCTGTAATAACCCGCCAAACCCAAGAATTGGCGTATTTCGGTTGGTGTACGAGGTGCAGGCCAGTTCCTGATCGAATCTACCTTGGATGGATCAACATGAATCCCATCCTTGTTTACCACGTGGCCTAGGAAGTGGACTTCACGAAGCCAGAAGTCGCATTTTGAAAACTTGGCGTACAGTTGTTCCGTTCGAAGAAGTTCCAAAATAAGTCGTAAATGATGCTCGTGTGCCCCCTGACTCTTCGAATAGATCAGGATGTCATCGATGAAGACAATAACAAACTTGTCAAGATAAGGTTTGCACACCCTGTTCATAGGGTCCATGAAAACTGCAGGCGCGTTCGTTAACCCGAATGGCATGACCAAAAAATCGTAATGGCCGTAGCGAGTTCTGAATGCTGTTTTGGAGACGTCCTCATCCCGGACTCTCAATTGATGATAGCCTGACCTCAGGTCAATCTTCGAGTAATAGCTCGACCCTTGCAACTGGTCGAATAAGTCGTCGATGCGTGGAAGAGGATAACGATTCTTCACAGTCACCTTGTTCAGTTCGCGGTAGTCTATACACATGCGGAAGGTACCGTCTTTCTTCTTCACAAATGGCGAAGAGCTAGGACGTATGAAACACTTTTCCAAGAGTTCTTGCAATTGCTTAGACAGTTCTTCCAGTTCAGTTGGAGCTAAGCGGTAAGGTGCTCGTGCTATGGGTGCTGCTCCAGGAGCTAGCTCGATTTGAAACTCGACCTGGCGATGGGGCGGTAGCCCAGGTAACTCTTCAGGAAACACTTGAGGAAAATCACGTATAACTGGGATATCCTCTAACTTCTTCTCTGTCATCGATGTATCAGTAACGAGTTCTAAAATAGCTGTGTGGCCCTTTCGCAAACACTTATGTGCCTTCAAGAAGGAGATGATGCCACTCACGACACCACTCTTGTCGCCTTGAACTTCGAGGGGTTCTTTGCCAGTACGGGGAATACGAATGATCTTCTCCTTGCATAGGATCTCTGCTTGTTGTTGGGATAACCAATCCATACCAATGACGATGTCAAAACTACTCAAAGTTATGGGAATGAGATCGATAGAGAAAGTCTGACCAGCGAGGATAAGATTACAACCCTGAACTACGTGTGTGGCTTCTAGACTTTTACCGTTAGCTAGCTCTACGACATGTTTGGTGTTTAAAAGTGTTGGTGCGCGTTTAAGCATTTTACTAACCTTCAGAGACATGTAACTGGTATCCACACCCGAATCAAATAATACAGTAACATAAAAGTCGTCGAGAAGAAACTTACCCATAACCACATTAGGATCGTTCCTTGCATCAGCCTGACCAATCACAAATGCACGACCCCTAGCACCATTGCCGTTGTTGTTTCCTCCATTGTTGTTCCCGTTGCCCTGATTGTTGTTGTTGTTATTCTGGTTCTGGTTTAACTGGGGACAGTTCCGCTTGAAGTGGCCTTCAGCCCCACACTGAAAGCATGCCCTATTTCCCTGTTGTTGTTGCTGTGGCTGGTTTCGCGGAGCTGGTGGCTGTTGTTGCTGGTTCTGATTCGCAGGCCTTGAGCTCCTGCAATCTTTAGCTTCATGACCTACCCTTAGACATCTCTGACAGCGGCCTTTACGACACTGACCACTGTGTTGTCTGTTGCACCTGTTACACAGTGGGTGAATTCCCCGGTATCCACTCTGCCCCTGACCACCAGACGGTTGCTGACTCGGACTCTGGTAATCACTAGTCTTGCGCTGCTGCTGTGCTTGAGACTATACTGTAGCTGAACCCCTGCTGGAATCCCCTTCCCATTTCCGCTTGTTGTCACTGGGAGTAGCAGGAGTAGCTGGGGTGGTAGTGATAGTAGTAGCGCTGATACGTTTAGTCAGCTTGTTCTGTTCCACTGCCTGATCGGTGAGGCGATGAGCTAACTTGACGATTTGTTGAATGGTGCCAAGATTCGCTGAGGTTACGTGACTTTGAATTTCCGGTACCAGACCCTTGAGATACAGTTCAATACGCTTAATGGGAGGGTCTACCATAGTAGGACACAGAATAGCCAACTCATTCGACCTTCTGGTGTACGCTTCAATTTCTGACCCCGTCATTTTCAAGTGGTAAAACTCTACCTCCAGCTTATGAATGTCATCACGGCTACAGTATTCCTCTCTGATCAATTCCTTAAAATTATTCCAGGGTGTGGCATTTGCAACAGCCAACCCTAACATCTGAACTTGCGCATTCCACCAAGTCAGCGCAATGCCTTCTAGAGTACCAGTGGCGTACTTCACCCTGCGAGCCTCAGGGCATTCACACATTTCAAATACGGACTCGAGTTTTTCAAACCAATGGAGGAGTCCAACCGCTCCTTCCGTGCCACTAAAAGTAGTAGGACGACAGTCCATGAAAGTTTTAAAGGTGCAAACAGGTGGCTGAGCGTGCTGACCTGTTGTGTATAAGAACCAGGACAAGATTAAGCACAAGAGTTGGTTTAGGAGTGTAGGATCTAAAGATCCTAGTGTGAGTTACAACTGCAGGGTATACCTCCTGCTTGTGCGGCTGCAAGTGCCGCAGCAACTCGTTCATTAATAAGAGCCGTCAACTGGGCTTGTGTCATGTTAATGCGTCCAGCCATGATCTTCATAGCAAATGTAACATAGGTGAGAGAGGTTCGCGAGTAGTGCGATGACAGAAGAGAGTAAGCACACAAGTGTTCTCATGCAATAGTGTTACGTTAATCTAAGCATACCCTGAGCAAAGTTCTATGCAATTCTAGCAAGTAGGCAATAAGACATGTACCATATTACCTAGAGTGTTGAGTCTTGCACGTGGGGCGAAGCGTCGTTGTGGATCGTTGAGCACTGTTCTGGTTATAGTCTGGTTTTAACAAAAAGTTTTCCCTTATTAAAACCTAGTTCACTATAACCAATGGCTCTGATACCAATCTATCACACCCCCAAAAACCACCCGCGGAGTAACACCGCTTGGAGGCGTGACTGACCAGGATCAAGCCACCAATCATATTGAACAATGTAGATAGTAATGTAATTCAACCAAACCAACATGGAAAGTGTTCAAAACATAAGTATAATTCAATGTTTAGCGGAAGCATAAAAGTAAACCAAATCATAAGTATAAGTACAAAATGTTATAATGTTTAACTAAACATTCACGATCCATGTCCACAACGACCGCGCCTCCCGTGCAAGCTCCATAAGTACCTATGGTCCTGCAAGGCATGCAACAGAGAGTCAACAACTAGTTGAGCGAGTTCACTGTTGGTTATTCAGTTATAGTGTTTGTATTGTAAATCGTAAGTTCGTTTAATAATCATGTATCGTATGTAATGGTATCGCGGCCCTCTAGGCATGTTTGCGAAGTTAGTGGGGGTTTCCCATACGTTCTCTAGACTAGGTATATTTGTATCGCGGCCCTCCAGGCATGTTTGCGAAGATTAAGGTATAGTTCGCGGCCATTCCAGGCATGTTTGCGAAGATTGTTCTAGTATCGCGGCCAATCCCGGCGTGTGTGCGAAGAGGAGTATATGTATCACTAGTCTAGCAGTATCTACCATTAACCTTCCTCTCCCGAGGCCTATGGTATGTAATCCCGATAATTCTTAAGCGTAATTAATCAATCAACCCATTCCCAACCCCGGGAATCCCATGCCTTGGTAAGAGTGTGAACTCACCTTAGTTTGCTCGGTATGCTAAGTTAAGTGCTCACAATAAATCAGTCAAGTCCTATAGTGCACGTATACTCAATCAGTTCACGTTCGTAATATTTCACATGTAACTATCATCACAGTAGTATCACAAAGTGTGTTTGGCAGTTAATCATACATCACATAACAGTTAATCACATGTGCACAATTCGTGTTTCACATAACAGTCTTTCTCAGTTTATTATAGCATATTATCCAGTAACATACTTAATACAGTTACTGACTTAGCATAGTTAATGAGCCATAACATGGTTGGATCAGAACTAACAGAGTTAACATATGTAACTGGATTAACAACCTAATGTAGTTAAGAACAAACAGAGTTACATACAGACAAGTTTAATAACTAACAGTGTAAATTAAATAAATAGAGTTAACAACTTACTAGCTTAACAGAGTTGACAACTAACTGCATCAAAAACTAACTGAATTAATAAACTAACAGATTAATTACAACACAGAACACAGGAGCCGAAAACACTATATATATTCGAAATCCCCTTGGCCGAAATCCCTTAAGTTGGCGAAAACCCTCACTGGGCCGAAATCCCCTATCTGGGCCGGAATCACTTGGGCCGAAATCACCTAAAGTGATTTCGTTGTTGGGGGATTTCGTTGGGTTGGGGGTGTTTTCGTTAGTATTATCATCATCAACAACAGCAGATACTTAAACACAGAAAATCCCCAAATCAATACCAATCATCACGACAGTTTCAGCAAACTATCAACCGACCCAACCAATAAACACCATCGCACAGATTAATAAATCATTGTGATATCAAGACTATCATTTAATCCTCCGATCTTTCATAACATACAGATCAATACAAATCATCACATACTACAAGTTCATTCATGATGTCCAGTAATCAAGTGATTCCAAATCAAGTAACCATAAGAAATCAATAACTAACCTAAGCAGCAAGGTGGTACTTCGATCGATGTGTGCCGTCGGGTTTCAAAAGGAGAGAGAGAAACAATGTGATAAGGTTTGCCAAATGAGAAACTTCTCCGTGAAGATTGTGATAAAATAAATATATAATAACTCAATACTGGGCCAAGGCCCATCTCTGTTTTCGTTGGTCCACTAGTGGACGAAAACACACAAGGTGTTTTCACTAGATAGTGTTTTCATGTGTAATAGTTTTCAGTAAGGGTTCCATCTTTATTTATATCATGCAAATTAATACAAAACCATATTAACATACACTCACATATAAAAATATTATGCATCCCAAATATAAAATATCAATCGCAATACGATTTAACGTTTTACAAATGTAACCGATGTGAAACAAACAAGTCGAGTAACAAACAACCTAAACAATTAATGTGCAATAAATGCGAAGATGGAAATCTTGGAAACTCGAGTTGTCACAAGACCTCTACGCGTCCTCTTCCCCTCGCAGACATGATCCAATGTCTTCCCACCTCTTCCAACCCTTCTAACCTCTTCTTCTTTCTCAAAACTCAAAACACAGATATCTCTTCCACCCCCTCCTCCTCCCAGCCATCACCTCCATCTCCTCCGCCACCACCTCCACCTCCTCCGCCACCACCTCAAATACTCATAAACCCAGATTCAAAACCCTAAATACTTAATCTAAACAATGTAGCAAATAAAAATTCAGCAACCATAATTCAATTCCAAAATCATAATCATAATCTCAATATAAAAAACTCACATTCAAAATTACAAATTACCTTCTACTGGTTAGAAAATGCATGTGAGAATATCTGAAAAAACTGGGGTTTCGTCCCAACAAAACCCTTATTTTCCTCAAAAGTCAAATCAGTTCGGGGACTTTTAACAACAGGTGGAGAAGAACAAAATGATGGGTGATGTTCTTGCTTGCAATTTATAGAGTTGACTCGGAGGGTGTAGTGGGGGAATTGACGAGTTTAGTGGGTTGGAAGCGGGCGAGTTGGGGGAGAAATGGGCGCGGCTTTAGGTGAAGGTGGTGGTTCGGGTTGTAGATGAGCTTTTCCATGGTGGCGCCGCCGTGTCTGCCGGAATTGGAAGAGGTCCGTGGGGTTTTAGTGGTGGCGAAATTAGGGTTTCGGTGGTTGTGGGCTGTGGCGTAGGGGGTGACGATGATGAAGGCTGAAGTGGTGATGGGGGATGTGGGAGATTGTCGGTGAGGGCTGAAGTGGTGGTTTGGGGGAGGTGGGAGATGGTGGTGGTGAAGGCTGAAGTGCTCTGTATGCAGATGTGGCGTTTCAAAAAGAGGTGAGATAATCAAACACTCTTTTTATCACACTCTGCAGACATTTGGTCCACCTCTTCTCGTGTAGACGTTTGCAGATATGTGTCACACCCCAACCGATGGCGGAATCATGGAGGCGCAACACTGAGCGAAACAGATTGTCCATGAGTATCCATAACAACTATTAATTACCAGATATTTAAAACGTCATGTCCCATACCATAACATATCTAAATAAAACAGTTATTACAAATAATTATCTCATAAACAAATACTGATCCGACAACTCAGATTTCAAAATAGATAGTTTGTTTATTTGTTTCTAGACCCTTTCCTAGCCTCGATTTCATCACACAGCAAACAAGGCATCCTAGTATCTTAAGCACCTGCCACATACGTTAAAGTAAAAGTCAATACACATAGTGTAAACGTGAGCATACAAGTTTGATAATATCATAGTAGAGTTCGAAATCGATTACGCATAACCAGCATGTACAACGTGTGATGTGAAGCACGTAAGTTATCGACATGATCCTATCAATACCAATAACTGCGGGTTGACTGCGTAAGGCAGTTCGTAACACATATTCACCACTGCGAATCATGTGATTAATTGTCCTTAACAACCCCTGAGTGAACAAGTGCTGAGTCCAAACTATAGTACTATCGTTGCTAAGGCAGTTAGACAACAATCTATGTGTAAACATAACAAACAAGCATTCATCGAGTCACGTATAACATGCAGTAGTGGTTAGTGGTAAAGTATTGCGTAGTGTGTTTGATGTGATTTAGATTAAGTAACGTATGTAACACCCAAAAGTGCGTAAAGCAAAAAGGGTTCGAGTACACTCACAGCGGTAGAGTTAATGGATTGAAGGGAGCGCTAGAGCGAGTTTAGCCTGAACAGTTAACGATAGCATAAACGATGAGCGGCGCGCAAAACGGTATAGGTGTACCAAGGATCGGATGGCAATCCGATCGGATGGGAATCCGATCGGATGGGAATCCGATCGGATGGCCAGTCGATCGGGTGACAATCCGTTCGGATGGTCATCCGATCGGATGGCCATTCAATTGGATTGACACCTCGTTTGGTGACGATGTGTTTGTGTATGATGGTTTGTGTTTTGAAGTTTTCGTTATAACATTTTGAAAATAGAGATGTATCTCTACCCTTCAGGTCGGTCGATCGAACGGTCGTTCGATCGGTTAGCAATCTGATCGGCGAGGCTTCTCAGTTTGAGAACAAGTTCACAGCAGGACGGTCACTCGATCGGATGGCTATCCGATCGGGTGGCAATCCGTACATATTGAACATGTTGAAAATTGTTTAAGTACCAGGTCCCAAACGTCACACGATCGGACGGTCACTCGATCGGATGGCAATCCGTTCAACGTTCTGATCCTTGAATAGTTTGAATAAAAGTTTAAGTATGGAACCAAGTGCAACCCGATCGGATGGTCGGTCGATCGGATGGCAATCCAATCGGACGGCAATCCGTCCCAACGGTCAGATTGTCTTGTCACTTGATTCTGTTTGAAGTTTTGTAGTTTTGAACGAGACGTTTTGATACCTTGCTTGAACAACAGAACCCTTATCTCGGCCCAAGTGACCCGACCGAACAGGAATCACCCTAATCCGACCGGTTCATGGTTCGAGTCGGTAGTTCATGTTAAAACCCGAAATCAATGTCTCTCGGATAGAATTCAGATCTGGACCTAATACATCACTAGGAATGAGTAGAAGATCAGAACAAGCTCCGATTCTATCGGTTTTGAGTGCATTGTGTGTAAAAGAGTTGAAAGAAAGTTAGAAAACCATCTTTCCATCCTTTTCACCATGAATATCTTCAGATCTATGCAAGATCTTTATTTATTCATGTAGAAATCGTCAAGATCTAGGTTGCTCTTGGTGGATTGAAGCCAAAACATGAAGTTCATAAGAACACCATGATGACATCATACTAGAACACCTCAAATCCACTGATTTCACGGTTAAAAGTTTAGATTTGAAAGATAGAAATGTGTAGAAGTGCGTGTAGATCAAGAAAGTACAAGGTTTAGTTTGAATACTTACAAGAATCGGGAGAAATCGAGAAAAATGAAGGCTGGAGCGAGTTGGGTCGAGTTAGAGCTGTCACATCAAGTGATGTGACATATGAGGGGTATTTATAGGGTTTCCTAAAAAAGAAAGTGGGGAGATAGGCTGGTTCTAATAATGCCAATACCGATACATATGTTTTTCGGTGGATACTGGCTTGATCTGTTTCCAAACAAAATTATATCATGTATTTACTTTTCGTAAAAAAACACCTAATAACAAAAGTTATAAAAAACAAAACTTTGGGTCAAAGATGTATATTACTTTTATGCAAGAGATGAATTTAAAATTTGAATAACTAAAAAAAGAAAAGAAAAAACGTAACACACAAGTAGTGTTGTAGTATATGAATTTCTTTTAGGTAACTTCATTAACATAATCGAATCGGAGCCTTTATATACATACATTTTATATACTAAAAGGAGAAAAAAATAGGAAACAACAAAAACAGTATGTTGAAATCTTTAAAATAGAGAAATTATATAAAAACTAAAGTACACCTCTAAATATAGAGGCTCAAATTTAACCTTCTATGATTTTTATTGCGAGAATGTCGAAAAAAGAAAAAAATTATAAAATAATTGTTTGTGAGTATGATAACGATAAAGACACCGAGTTCAATGTAAGAGATTTAAAAAAAAATAAACAAATAAAGAGAAAGGTATATTTTTTAGTGTTATTGTATAAGAGAGATTGAGGATCCAATGTAAATGTTTTAAGTTAACGAAATTATAAATATATACTACAACTACAACACCACCTGTGTGTTGTAACTTTTTGGCTTTTTGACGCCATTTTAATAACATGAACACTTATCAAGAAGATTTTGATTATCTAAGTAAAGAAAAACAGAAAAGTAACGTGAAATAGTTAGGGCGCTCCACTAATGATTGTTTTTCATCACTCACAATACTCAATCATTGTCCATCACACTAGTAACTAATCTTTCTTCTATGATTAGTTAGGGGCGCTCCACTAGTAACTTCTATGATTTCATATTGAGATTCATATTTCATCTTTCTTCTTCTCCACACACTAGTAACTAATCTCTCCTCTAGGGCTTCATATTTCATATTGAAAAACAATTGCTGGACCAAGAGGAAGTGGATGTTGTACACCCCAACGTTCATTTGAACGGTGACTTCAACGGTAACATCAAGCTTCTTCACGTGTGATGTCTACCACACGTGAAATGTTGATCGTGGCGGCGGTGTATAACGCGGTATAACGCGTGAAGATCAAAGTTCCACGTGGCGCCCCGGGTGCCCTTATAGTATCATCAGAGTTTAGTAGACACCACTATTTACTCATCTTATTATGCTTAATGACTAACTTTTTTTTAACCTAAGGTCTGAGTGAAGTAGACTTCATAGTCTTTATCCATCAAATATGACACTAGTGGGGATTGAACTTGAGTCTTCAAAGAGAACACGAAGTGATAGATAGTTAATGACTAACTTCATTTTTAATATTTTGTAGGCTTTTCAACCTCGATTAGGGTTCGACGTCAAGCTAATAGAAGCCCAGTTGATGGAACTAGTTAACTAGTCAAAGACGTAAGAACTTGAATATAGCCGTATTTTGTTGTAGTTATTTGATTTTGAACTAAAGTGTAAATTTCTACGGAGTATGACAAAAGTATACAATCATTCATTTGATTGCCACGCACGTGATTGCTGACAAAGGTACCTTTTTAGAGGTATCTGATTATTTGGTATTAGAGGTATGTATATTGTGAGTTTGACCCGTTGAAAAGTACGTTGAATGTTGATTCATCAATTTGGTCTACTTCGTATAGTTGTATGTGTTTCATGTTTTTAGACTTGTATTTTGTAGTTTATGTTGTACAATTAAATTTATTCAAAAAAAACTTATAGAAAAACTATATATGTTTTCTCATTTAAATTGTTGTTTGAATTTTTCATTACTTTAAATTCTACATACAATTAATAATACGTGCCGGTGTGCATGGCGTGCTCGTTAAACTTGTTTCCATCGGTGAGTCATGCACGTGAAGGAGAGCAGTAGGGATACAACCGTTAGTACAACTTTCATTAAAACCTATTGTATAAATAGTTGGGGATTTTTGTACAAAGAATTTATTAATAGAGGAAGGTTTGTTTGGGAAGAAATTTACTGTGAGAAGAAAATGCATAATGGTAAAACGTTAAATATTCTATAACTCTTCACATTAATTATGTTATCTTTAATTAAAAAGTCAAAAAACATTTTATACTACACATTTCAAAATTTATCCTACATATATCTTACACTTACCAAAATCTATCATACGCATATCTAAACTTATCATACACATTTAAAAATTTATCCTACACGTACTAAAATTTTCCTACACATGTCAAAAATTGTCCTTCTTCATAAGTTATTTTATTTTGAAAAAATATATTTAAAAGTGAATTACAAACTTAATTAGTTAGCTAATTAATTACAATTATAAATTTACCTACATGCCCTTATTAAAAACATGATATGAACCAATCGATTGATAGATAATCCGTTGAGTGGATCAAACTCAAAAAATATTAGCAAGAAGCAAGACTTGAGATAATTCTTTAAATTTTTCATTCATAAAACAAACAAACTATGTACATGGATAATAAATAGAAACAAAGATTTAAACTACCCTACTAACAACTTTGAGTTAACACATTCTTAATAAAATAACATGTAAATAAATTATTATGTAGAATTAAATATTGCAAATCTCATGCAGCATGATGCCATCCAGATCGTTCATTGCAATGCATACATATTTCATCATGGGTAAGGAAAATAGCACATAACAAAACATTAAACACACATATTAAATAAAGTAAAATGGAGGCAGTTCGGTTCTTGTCTAGAGTTCAGCGTGTGGTTCATAGCAACTTATCGACCCCTTAGGGGCGGGGCTTTGTTTTTAGTAGATTAGGGTTTTCTATTCAGAAAGGGATGGCGGCGCAGTTTGTTGCTCGTCTACCTGCTATCCTTATGTAATTTGCCCTGATGATTAGAATGAAATAAAAATGCTAATTCATATAAAAAAATGGGGTATTTTTATTAGTTTAAAACTTATTCTTATAATTTTTTTTCTCATTTAAACCTTCCACTTTTTTTTTTTTTTTTTCAAATATAACCTTTTGTTTATTAGGTTAAATTCTAATATGACTATCATTAGGGCAAATTACATAAGGATACTAGGTAGACGAGCAACAAACTGCGCCGCCAATTTTACTCTGAGCAAAAAAATGGTACAAGCCGGATTTTTCCAATTTCAATGTCATCAAATGGATTCTAATGTTTACTGCACTCCAATGGATTCTTATGTTTACTGCACTCAAATGGATTTTTCAAATTTCAAATTCGCCGGTTGGAAACAAGTAACAACTTCTTCCCGAAACACAATCCAAAGCCGAATTGAAACCAACAACTTCCACCTAATTATTATCTGACCATAAAAAAAAATTAGTTATTGTACCTTAGAGAACCTTTTCTAAATATATATCATTGGTTTATAAATTCGTAAAAATCATATTCTAATAATCCTAGCGTTGGTTTACAAATCCGTAAAAGAAAAATTCTAATAATCCATATAGTAAATAATCTCCAACGTAGCTTATAATACTTTTCGGCACACAAATTCGTAAAAGAAAAATTCTAATAATCCATATTGTTACTCGAAAATTTTTTATTTTTAATTTTTGTTTTTTTTTGACGAAATATTGCAATTTAAAAAAAATATATATATTAAAAAAAATTGAGAGTTTTATTTCATTGTTTTAGGTAGTTTTTGGTTGTGTTCACACTGGTTCTCGCAATAAAGAGTGGTTATTAACAGATCTATATATATAGGGGTAGGTTGAAATGAAAACCACTAGTTTGCGAAAACTCGAAAACTAACTAAAAAAGCCTAAAAAACATACAAACTTTTTTTTACCAATTTTTGCTATTTTTGTATATAAAAAACTTTTTTTCTTCAAAAAAAAAAAAATTTTACAGGAGACCCAGGGAAACCTGGATTGGATCCTTAAGCCAAACGTGTTTTACCGGTAATTTCACTGTCGTGCCTATGGGCGGGTGAGTTACCGGGTTTTCCCCAGAATTGGTGGTCGACTCGGGTTACTCTTGGAGTACTCCGTTTGTCCAGTGGGTACCGCAAGAGTGCTCAGGATTGAGTTTGTTAGCCTTTAAAAAAAATTACATGGGTTTGTTTCTTAATACAACTGCATATCAAAACGAGAAATATACTTTTCACATGCTATATAGCAACTACGAAGAAGGAGCATGAGCAGTAGATTCCGGCTCTAAATTCTACTAAATGTCTTAAATCAAATATAAAACATCTTTCGTTGACTTTGCCTATGGTCTAAATTTCTATGTCTCTTGAATAGCCACCGGTATATAAAAGTTACAAAACCAAGGCGCATATCCACGATAAAACAAAGCAAAATGAGGCCAGGCAGCTCATTCTCTCATAAACCACCAGCCGAGAAAGAAAAGCAACGCAGAGATCGCATGAAGGACCTCTATTCAACATTAGCTACTCTCCTTCATTTTGAACCATATGTACATCTCACTCTATAGTTATACACACCCAGATGCACACATCCACTATCATATATACAACTCTCTATCCTTAGGCGTATAAACGAGCTGAACCAGAACTCAGCTAGTTGCGGGTTATATTTTTAAAACTTGGCTTGATTCAAGCTCTTGGAGCCAATTTCGAGTAGCTCATTAGGGTCTTGGCTCGTTTATAACCAAAAATACCTTTATCGAGTGCACAAACATTCACTTAGTTTATATATTTTTTATAGATTTTTTTTTTGGAGTAATTGGTTGTTTTAGGAGTTTGGCTTGGTGTTTATAGGCATTTCTGCAAATTATAGTACATTTAGACCGATGAGTTGCCCATCCAGGAACTCACGGTTTTGTTTTTACCCGACGAGTTGTTCGTCTAGACAAAACGTGTTTTGGTAGAGAAGGTTTCCACCTCTTATACTTATAAGGAAGACTGTCTTCTCCTCCTCAACAGATGTGGAACTTACATAGACATTTCCTTACCATGGGTGGCGAAGTCATGCAAGTCCAATGAGGTTGCAAACAAACTCCTTGATGGAATCATGCAGAGTCAGAAGGTTCGCCCTGTTTGTATATATGTTTGCGGTGTGGGCCTCCTCATACCCTACCTTAGCTTTGCTATTGTTGGGATTTACTATGTATGATGATGATGAAGAAGAAGTTTGCTTGTCACTCAAAATAACATACCCAGATTCCCTTGAGGTCGCTAGCTATGGTAGCGAATTACCTAGATGTACACAATAACTTTCAAACAATGTCCAGAAACACTTGTCCAAAACCCAAACTGTATATGGATAAAAACCCATGTGTTCCATTGTGTATATATGGTTACTATATTTAAATTTACAATTTATGAGTCATGCATGTTATAAATAAACAATAAAAGGTCAGTGAACACAATCACACACATGCATAAACCCTACCATAAACTACTATCTGAAATGTAACAGGATACCAAGTCGCTGCCAGAGTTCTTGGATCGAGCGACTTCTTCACTCATACACTTAAAGGAAGGAGTAGAAAGGTTGAAGGTTAAAAAAGAAGAGCTAGAAAAGGAAGTTAGCCATAATAGCAAGCCTAGCAATAGCGAACCGAGGTTAAAGGTGGTTCAAGTGACAGAATCAGCGGATCTGAAATTAGAGGTTAACATGATTTTCATGGTGAGTAACAAGAAAGTGGTACCATTTGAAGTGTTGAGAGTAATAGAGCAAGGTGGTGCTGAAATTATGAGTTCTAGCTTCAGTACTGTGGGTCCCCATATCTACTGCACCATTCATGCTCAGGTCCGTATCATCTTCTATCACTTTCAAAATTCTTTCAGTTATATGCATATGCATTAAGCATGCATATTGGCGGATCAAAAAAACCCTTATAGGGGTAATGTTTCAAAGAAAAGGGGTAACGAATCGAAAAAACGTCAAAATTTTAAAAATTTAAACTACCGTCGGAACGTTAAGGGGCAAAGTAGGTTACCCCTTATTAAGAGGTACATCCGCCCCTGTGCATGCACGATTGCAAAGCTAAGATTCCATAGGAGAAAAAAAAAACATGTAAACAACTAAACATACTAACCAAATATAATTTTATGCTAAATTCTATAACTGGAACATTCATATATTGGTATCACAATTTAGTAGATACCTCAACTTAATTACTCTTTAATAATCGAAAGCAAGCTTAATTACTTAAAGTATATTTTTTTTAATTTGTGCAGGCATTTCAAGCTCGATTAGGGTTCGACGCCAAGCTAATAGAATCGCAATTAATGGAACTAATTTACTAGCCAACACGTAGGAGCTATAATGTAGTTATATTTTATGTTCTAGTTCTTTGATTTTGCAATAAAGTGTAACTTTCGATGGTGTATGATGAAAGTATGCAATCACTCATTTAATTGTACGTGAATGTTGACTATAAGAAGACATTAGATGTACAAAATTGAATCGTAATAAATTCATTTGTTTTTGAGATATTGTCAGTTCCACCCAATTAACATGTACTATACGTTCAATGTATATATTAAGCTGATTTTGTTGAATCTTGCTTCTTTCAGTTGGTCCCATTCTATAAACTCAACGTATAAAGTTGATTAGGCTATGGGGTGTGGGATAAAGTCAGGACACATGAGGGTTACATCAGATTCACGTCAGCCAGGGACTTTATCACGCCGTCCCTTAACTTGCAAGGTATGGTATAAAGCCTCCTATCAAACAAAATTAAAAAAAAAAAGATTGTATTGGTTGAAAAGAGGTGGACCCTACTTGCACACCCCTTTTTGCTTGTTATCATGGTGGCGGACAAGGGATGGCGCCCCCCTCTTAACAACCTCGGAGTGGTAATGGCGGAGAAGGGGAGCTATATATGGATAAGGTGGAGGGGTGACGCCCTCCATACCCTCGACCCTGATATTCATAAAAAGAGAAAAAACGTGATCATTTTTTTAATAAATCATGTATGTATTTATTGTTTTCATTTCACACAAACAAAATATCTTAGATTTTGTTGGCGAAAGCTTTTTGTCCACGTGCCTAAGATTGGAACTAATATGCCAAGTGATAAAAACATGTTTCAATTATTACAATATATTCATTTCGTCCTAGTGGGTCTTTATTTTACTCCACAATTCAAACCTCTATCCCAAGTATTCACACCATCACCATCATATATATATATATATATGGCCGCTAGAATGAGAACCACCACAAGTTATGAGAACCGCGAGAACCAAGTGCCACTGAGGGGCGTTGACCACGATTTTTTTTACAACTAGATCCGTATATTTTAACAACATTCGTAAAAAAAAAATTTCAAACGGCGCGCCCGAGGGGGTAGTTTTTTACACCCAAAGTTTGTAAAAAAAAAGAAAAAACAAAAAAATAATAAAAACACCAAACTTTGGGTGTAAAAAACTACCCCCTCGGGCGCGCCGTTTGAATTTTTTTTTTTACGAATGTTGTTAAAATATACGGATCTAGTTGTAAAAAAAAATCGTGGTCAACGCCCCTCCGTGGCACTTGGTTCTCGCGGTTCTCATAACTCGTGGTGCTTCTCATTCTAGCGGCTCCCTATATAGGTAGGTATATATATATATAGATAGATATATATATAGGGGAAGGTTAAAATGAGAACCACCTCGAGTTGTAAGAACCCGCGAGAACCACCCCCGCCGGGGGCCGTTGACCACGATTTTTTTTTTTACAACTAGATGTGTATATTTTAACACCCTACGCAAAGTTTGGGTTTAAACGGCGCGCCCGATGGGGTAGTTTTTTACGCCCAAAGTTTGGGTTTTTTTAATTTTTTTTAATTTTTCTTTTTTTTTAACCAAACTTTGGGCGTAAAAAACTACCCCCTCGGGCGCGCCGTTTAAACCCAAACTTTGCGTAGGGTGTTAAAATATACACATCTAGTTGTAAAAAAAAAATCGTGGTCAGCGGCCCCCCGCGGGTGTGGTTCTCGCGGGTTCTTACAACTCGAGGTGGTTCTCGTTTTTAACTTATTCCTATATATATATATGGAGCCGCTAGAATGAGAACCACCACGAGTTATGAGAACCGCGAGAACCACACCCCATGGGGGGGCGTTGACCACGATTTTTTTTACAACTAGATGCGTATATTTTAAAAACATTCGTAAAAAAAAAATTTAAACGGCGCGGCCGAGGGGGTAGTTTTTTACACCCAAAGTTTGGTGTTTTAATTTTTTTTTTGTTTTTTTTACACCAAACTTGGGGTGTAAAAATCTACCCCCTCGGCCGCGCCGTTTAAATTTTTTTTTTACGAATGTTTTTAAAATATACGTATCTAGTTGTAAAAAAAAAATCGTGGTCAACGCCCCCCCGTGGGGTGTGGTTCTCGCGGTTCTCATAACTCGTGGTGGTTCTCATTCTAGCGGTCCCCTATATATATATAGTTAGGTTAACGTACAAGAGCTCTTATCCTACATTACGTACGCGATCATCTCAGCTGGTCCGATCTTCATCCCACATTGAAATCGCATGTTGGTTTTTTGTAACAATTTCGCATGTTGGTTTTTTAACATGCGATTTCATCAAAATTATCACATGCGATTTCATCAATGCTATTTTATAACATGTGATTTCACATCGCGTACGTAACGTACGTTAAGCCATTTTGTACAATACACTTTATATATATATATATATATATATATATGGTCAGGATTTAGAGAAAACGCTCAAAAGTGTGAGAACGGAGAGAACGCTTATGGATCGTCGGATCAAAACAATCTATGGACTAGATGACGCGGTGACATTTTCGTAAATAAAATCACTTTTATTAATCTGGCGCGCTTCATTAAGGGTAAAATGGTCTTTTGACTTAACATAAAACGCCAAACTCACGCTATTAAAATCTCGCCTCAACACACATAGCACACTTCATCATAATATAACGCCATAGATATAAAACGTCAAACTTTGTTTTTAACCGATAAAGCAGAACAAACAGTACTGAAATGACGGGTATACGCGCTTAAAATACGCGCCAAAAACTTCCTATATAAACAAACTCTCAGAACTACTGAAATCCACACCAAAACCACAAAAACCTATATTTTCCTCTATACCATTCATCTTATAAACGCCAAAAAACCAAAATATCAAAGATTCAAATCCATGTTTCTTTGATATACACTATTTTCTCAATAAACTTTCGCTCTATGTAATGAGCAAGTTCCTCAATATAAACGCCAAAACATACAAAAACCACAAAACTTCAAAAAAGCCATTTTATGGAGATTCTGTTATTGTTCTCTATAAAGTTTAGATAAACGGGATGGATAACATTGTTACACATCTTTCTTGACTGAGGATTAACAATGTTATCCATTTCGTTCAGCTAAACATTATTGAGTTTAGCACGACCAAAATTAGAAGTTTATGGTAGTTTTATTTAGTGGCATTATTGTTTTTTTTTTTTTCTGGCGTTTGATTTCCTTGCCCGATCTTATATTGTTTGTTATTTAACTTCGAAGTAGCATGTTATGAACAAAGAGGTAGAAAAAAGCAAAAAAAAAAAAAATTAAATGCCAAACTGAGAAATGTATGTGTTCTATAGGATTGACATAAAAAAAACGCCAAACTACTCTACATTGACTATCGAACACCATCTGTATGTGTTCTGTAAGAATGACAAATACAAAACGCCAAACTACACTTCATTGGCTCTCGAAGACCTTGTGGATCTTCTTTTAATTACGGCCTCTTTGCATGTTGATCCGTAGTGTCCATAGGCTTTGCAGTTCTGACACTATCTTTCTTTGGTCCCGGGTTTCGACTTTGATTTCTTTTTTTCGATTGCTATCTCCTGTTTAGATTTCATGCGCTTCCGAGAACCAGAACCTTTGGATTTATAACCTACAGGGACTTTTATCGGATTCTTGTCGTTTTTATATTGACCGGTTATCTCGGCAAATCTATCCCTAGAACTAGCGGGAGGAGCAACAATCTGCATATCTTGAACCTTCTTCGTATAAGATTGAACATGATCCTTGTATAAGGATAGCTCCTCTTTATTACCAGATAAACGGTTCAAAGTGTATTCGGTTGAATAAATAATATCTCGCATCATACTTTGCAGATCAGGAAAAAGCTCGATCATATATTCACTACTAATTGAGAATTCAGGAGAGCAGTTTGGGGAGGCCTCCTTGCGCCATCTATTCAGAATGTATTGTTTTGGAAATTCCCTAATGTCCATAATTCTCAAACCATAGAATATATGTCTGCATAGCAAACCAAACTGTTCAAAACGTCTACATGAGCAACTACATGTGCAATCAGACTTACGAAACATTACCTGAAAAACACCAAAAACAATATCTCCATAACACCATGCATATAATGTTTGTCTAAAAAAGAAAAAAACACATTGCATATGATAAAACGCCATTAACAGAAAACGCCATAAAAACCAAAACGCCATTATTTACCTTAAATAAGGATGTACAAGACTGTTGGAAGTCATTTACGTAAAACTTAACAAACCCATCAGGCTGATCTTTGTAACGTTGATTTATGCAATCCGCAACTCCAATAAGCTCAGCTTGAACGTCACAAAAAATATTTTTTGTATATATGTCAACAGCTTGCCCTTCCAACAATTTGTAACTACTCTTCAACTGGGGTCTTTTGTATCGAGATTCATGATCATTTTTACGATGTGTGTGACGCTGTGCTTCTATTGTAGTCTCATAATGCGTCATGAACTCAACAAGAGTAGCTTTCGAATTGCACACTTGACCAAAAAAATGATTCTCACTCTCCGACCTGGATGTCGTTCGCATAAGACCAGACATATGCTCCTTTCTATAGTATGCAGGGATCCAAGATTCCCTAAGTGCAAAAATATCAGATAGCCAGTCATTATCTTCTAAATTGAATTATGCGATAACCGCTTCCCATTCTGATTCAAACTCACAATGTGTGAGAATATCCTTCCACACAACACCACAAATACGTTCTTTAAAATTGGTGGAATTGCATAGCCTAACACCAACCTATATATAACACGAAAAAGCCATGCATAAATAAAAAAAAAAAAAGACAAAACTTAATTAAAAAAACAGTAACAAGGTACAAAACGCCATGTATTTTAAAACGCAGTGTATCCTAAAACGCCAAAGATAAAAAAGCATAACAACCTTCAGAGAAAGTTTATGCATCACATGCCACATGCATAACCGATGCATCGTGTCAACAAATACAACAGAAATAACCTTCTTCATCGCTGGATCTTGGTCAGTGACAACAACGTTTGGTTGAGAACCAACAGCTTTTAGAAGAACTCTTAACAACCAAATATACGCATCAGTAGTTTCTGACGCCAACAATGCTGCACCAAATGTAACATTACAGTGATGATTGTCTATAACAGTGAACGGTACAAACATAATAAAGTATCTGCATATGAAAACGCCATCAGAAATGAAACAATAATAAAACGCCATTATATGTAAACTAATAAAACGCCATTGCATGTAAACTAATAAAACGCCATTGCATGTAAAATAAAAAAAAACGTCATTGCATGTAAATTAATAAAACGCCAGAAAACAGAAGAAGTTGAATTATAAATATTACTTGTTGGAACGATACGTGGCGTCAAACGAAATCACATCACCAAACACGTGGTAATTACGTTTGGCTTGATCGTCACATCAAAAAAGACCATTCAAATGATTCTCTTCGTCTGTGATGTAATCATACGAGAAATTAGGCTGGGAATGTTTTTTTTTCATTCAAATGTTTCACAACCATATCAACATCATATTCCCCTATGAACATATTAATTTGCCTCTTATAGTTCTTAAATTCAACTTTGCTTGCACCCACATCTTCAAAACCGCCAAAAAAAGTCTTCATAACATTAAACGCCTTGACATGACCCAAATTCAACTTAGACATGCTGTGTATAACATGCTTCTAGAGCTGAGTGAGGTGTCATTCAGTTGGAAGAAAATGCTTATTAGGACGTTCAACAACTTCATGATTGTGCTCCTCGACAAACTTATACACCTTCCATGATCCATCCTCAAAAAGTACACATAACAGTGCACCACAATCAGTCCTCTTTGAAAAGTTAGATCGCACTACTCGCTCCTTTTGATTGGGGTCCAACGTATCAACCTTCTTGTCCTTGTATAACCCAGATCTCGTACACAAGTAATACTTAATATGTAAGACACCTTTAGAGTTTGTCTTTGTAGTGCCTTTCCTGACTGAAAACCCACACTCCTTGGCATACTTAATATACATTGAATAACAATCATCAAGACTTGAGAATACCATGTCCTTTCTGGGCTTTAATTCTTCACTGACGTCAGGAATGATAAATGGTAATCCAGTTTTGGGGCAATGCCTTTGACTCGAGGAAGAGACTTCGTCTGAGAAATACAGGGAGGAACAGAAAAATCAGAAAAATAGAGTGATGTCTCGTAATAACATTATACATTAAAACGCCATTAGCTGAATAATAAACAAGACATAATAAACACATAATTTAAAAACGACATGATAAAAAAGCCATGAGATGAATAACTAAAAACACTTAACAACATAAATAATTAACAAAATATAACATCATAATGAAAACGCCAAAATTAATAAAACTAATGTTTACACAAATTAACAAAATAGTAATAACTGACATTCACAAATACTACTAAATAAAATTCAAAACTAATCAAATAGATGAAAAACGCCAATGATCGTAAAAACATAATAAATACACTAGAACGTAAACGACAATTAAAATTAATATTGAAAACTCCAATTGCAGTTCTTAATAATAGATTAAATATCAATTAAAACGTGATTAAATTGCATAATTGAAATAACGTTATTGAAAATCATACAACACATTATAAAAATAACAATACAAAAAAACGCCATAGAACAATGATGTTGGTGCATAGATATCTGTTAACTTCGTCTTTATAGGGTCTTGAGTCTAGATAGGGTAAACCAGTGCTCAGCAGGATAGGAATTAGGTTTTGGGTGTCAAAGGGGTATTTCGCACGAAATGACAAGAGTCATTCCGTACGAAATGAAACAGAGGTATTTCGCACGAAATGAGATGTTGCTATTTCGTACGAAATCACCACCCCTATATATACCTGAGCTGGTTATTCATTTGTAATGATCCAGATTTCAGCGCCGAGGTGCTGCCGTTTTGTCAACTGATCTGTAAACGCTTTAAAATCATTAACAAGAAGATAATTAGGGAGAATCAAGCTGTATAAAGTTAGAATCATTGATTCCGCCTTTTATTCTGACTCAAAACTCTTCTGAACGACTCATTCGGGTCACACAACGATCCAACAAGTGGTATCAGAGCTCAAGAGGAAGAGTTCATACCGATTCAGCTTTTTTTCATCAGTTTTTCTCACTTCTACACCTTCATTTCAAAACTAATCAGAATTTATCGGTTAAAATGGTTTGATTTTCACATATATCACATAAAACAGTGTTTTAACGAATCCTTGAAAGAATTGGACCTAAAATCGACCAAAAACCAGATCAATTGGACAAAATGGTGGCCGATTGAGTGACGTCAGCATCATTCCACACGAAAATAACATCTCATTTCGCGCGGAATCAACTTTAAGGAGCCTTATTTCGCACGAAATCAACATCTGGAACTTTATTTCGCGCGAAATCAACATCTGGAACGTCATTTCGCACGAAATCATAATTTTGGACCTCATTTCGTACGAAATACACATTCATTTCGTGTGAAAGTCGCTATTTCGCACCAAAACTGCTATTTCGCTTGAAGAGGGTGATTTCGTTTGGCTATTCCGCACGAAATAGTCATTTCGTGTGAAAGCTCATTCCTCGTGAACCATTTCGTTTGAGATTCTTTTAAAATCCAAAAATTTTTCTAAGTGTTTGTTGATTGTCTCAGGTACTTGAAGATGGATGATTTTCTGAATTCGTTCAGTGACGCTTTTGCTTTCACGGGAAGCACAAGAGATGATACATCAAGTAACACAAATGAAAATGCTCCAAACCCGAGTGCAAAGAAAACAATTGCTGATTCTTTGAGTGTTGATAGTGCCTATGGTACCTACAACAAACCGCCCAAGCTAATGGTGATAGAAGAATACAACAGATGGGCTACTAGGTTTGAAGAATGGCCGAAAGCTTTTGCATATCTAAATTGGAAGAGCATGAAGAATGGTTTTGATATGGAAAGAACGGATTATGAAACTATAGAAGAGAATGAAGTAGAAAGATTCATCGCAGAACAGAAATGCATCGCCTTACGTCATCAGTCTGTGAGGGATGACATTATATCATTGATTGAATACAAAGATTCCAGAGATCTATGGGAGAAACTGAAAATAAAATGTGTGGGTAGTGCCGAAATTGTTAAAAACAAAAAGAAGCTGTTAAGAAAAGAATTTAATCTGTTTGGGTGTTTGAAAAATGAATCTGTGACAAAGATGATAGAAAGATTCGGTCATTTGAAGATGGAACTTGCAAGACACGGAATTGTGTATACTAAGGAAGAATTGGTTGACAAACTGTTTGACTCATTGCCTGATGAGAAAGGCTGGCGGTACTTTGCTTTGATGCTGAAGAACACAGTAAAGTCGACAGATCTGACAGTTGATTTACTAATCGAAAGGTTGGAGAGTCATGAATTGGAGATCAGGAAGACTAACAAAGTCAACAACTCATCGTATCAGCAAAATGTCGACTTGTATTATCGAGGAAGTATGATCCCGAAAACTGTATCACCGAAAACTGCATTTTCAGCAGAAAATTCAAACATGTTAAGTCAAGAAACTTCAAACAGTGGTTATCATGGAGGATCATCATCAACTGCTCCAAGTCAATCAGTACCGAAAAATTTGTTTCAGTGCAATATTGCTGTAGACCTAAAGAATGCTCAAAACTTCAGTGAAGAATCCGCAAAGCAACAAATGGTGTATTTAGCATCTGTTTTAGAGTCTTATGAGAGTCTTGTAGCAGGAAAGATCGGAAACACTAACCTCACCAAGGAAGATTATGATCAAATCGATCCCGAGGAGATGGAGTTGATTGATATCAGGTGGTGTATGGCGAGTGCAGTCAGAAGGGCTCAAAGATTCATGGAAATAACAGGCAGACACTCCATTGGTGGACCTTCAACGACGCTAGGTTTTGATAAATCGAAGGTTACATGCTTTAAATGCAAGCAAAAGGGGCATTTTAAACGAGAATGTCGAAATGCAGCCGCTGATGAAACAGCCAATCCTTTCCGTGAAGATTATTACAAAAGAGCCATCATCATCAAAACAAATCTGAATCTCCCAGAATGAAGCAGATAGAAGATGCTCCCAAAGAAAAGTCGAGAGCATTAGATGTTATCCATGACGATGAGGGATATGATTGGAGTGATGTGTTACCTGAAGAAGACGCAGTGGGATATGCCTTCATGGCAAAAATTGTTCCTTTCAAAGATACACGAACAGAAGAAGTGAAATATATCAACAGAAAGATGACAGCCCAAGTCATGAAGAGTAAAATATATCAGACATGGAAAGAAGCAAAAAGGGCAAATAGATGGGATGCAGATAGAGAATGTTATCTAGATCCTAAAGGAAATATAGCTGTTGATCCAGATTCTGTCAGTGTTGAAACTCTCACCAAGCAAATTGTAGAACAAGAAGAAGCAAGACAGAGAATGTGGTGGGGTGGAGGAGAAGCTGATGAGAAAGAAAAGGAGATAGAGTCAAAGCTAAAGAAAGTTAATGATGGGATAATTGACACGTCAAAAGAATTCACAGCTGAAAATTTGAAGAAAATGGCTGACAAAGTGCTTGCAGCAAAAGAGTTAGAGGTACACTCTAAGTCCAGTTCTGAGTCTAAAAGCAAGGTCATTTCAAAGGATTCGATCAATGAATCAGGTAAGAAAGCCAAAATTGAGAGTGACTGCAAAAATTGCATGAAAGATTGCAAAGTTTGTAGTACACTTGCTTACCTCAGCGGTAAAAAGACTGAAGAACTGACAGAAAGAGTCAGAGAAGTTGAAAATCAAATCTTAAACCATGAAAAAATGTTAAAAGCTTCAAATGATCAATTAAAAGAATTAACTGTGAAAATTGAAAATGATAAAATTGACGTAGAACGAATTGGGAAGAAAACGAAAAGTTAATTCATGAAAATCATCAATTTTCAGAAAATTATGAAAAGCTAAAAAAAACGGTAAAAGATTCTGATGAAAGAAATGGTAAAACAAACAAAAAAAACTGTAAAAGATTCTGATGAAAGAAATGGTCAAAAGAAGAGCAAATCAACCAACAGTTGGATGAGATTGCTAATCTGAAGCTTCAAGTTCAGGAAGCTAAGATTGAAAATGAGCGCATCAATCTAAAACTGAACAGTTACAACTCTGCAACTTTTGTTCTTCAACATATCGTTCCTAAACTAATCGGAAGAACAAAGCTGGCGAAGATGTTTATTCGGACGGAACTGGGGTTGAGTATCATCAGGTTCCACCGCCAGTGTTAAATAATTTTTCAAAGAAAAAATCAAGGTTGGTTAATGATGAAGACACAAATGAGGTTAAACTTCCAGAATCAATAGATGTCACATTCAATTCATCATCCGATGAAGATAGTGTTCAATCTGAAGTTGTTAAAAGCATGGCTGAAAATGTTTTAAAATTTGAGAGTGATTCAACTAAGGATGAGGAATGTTTTCTGGACAAATATATTCCGAAAGCAAAATCCAAAAACAACTTAAGTGAAGAACCTAGTCTTGTGATGTACAAGATGTCGGGATCGGGTAAGTTGTATTTGGATCTTGAATTTCCATTAGAAAATGTGAATGTCGACAAATTGAAAAATGTGTTTAAACTGGTTGAGATTAATGTCTGTGAAATCGAAGGTTTGAAACGTTCTAAAAGGCAATTAAACTTTGAAAAAGATAAAGCTTACTACAAAAAACCTGTTGTACCGCCGTGTTTTTCTAACAATAATCAAAACAAATGGTTGGGTGGTTATAACGGTGGTAAGAATTATCAAAGAAGGAACTTTCAAAACAAGAAGTTTGTTGAGAAAAAGGTGTTTGTAAAAAGCTCGAGTTCACATTCCGAGCAAGAATCTGAGATTTTTTCAAAATCAAATGAAGAGTTTTTTAAACAAAAGGCCTCACAGCCTCAGACCGAAGACACAAGTCGGGTAGTTGATACTCGTACATGCTTTAAGTGCAACAAAGTTGGACACATTGCACGAAAGTGCACCAACTTAAAGCCTAAGTCTGAAGTTGTTGAGAGTCAGAAAAGGAAAGTTGTTGCTAAAGGAAAAGCTCCAATGGTTGTTGAGAAGAAAGTTTTGAAAAATGAAAACACAAAATCCAAAATTGAACCCGTAAAGAATGTGTGTCACACCCCGACTTTCCACGTGTCACCGGTGGGCCCGGTGGGGAGTATCATGACGTAGTTGATATCATCATAGTCAAACAACACAATATATAAATGCACAGCGGAAGCAAAAGATGAATATATTACAATCCGAATATAAAGTAATATCAAGTATTACAACGGAAAGTAAAGGATCCACAGGCGGATCTTAAAACATAAATATTGTTCCACAGACTTTTAGACGCCTAGAACTTGCAAGATTCCTTATAAACGTCCTGAGCAGCTTCCAGCCTATTACGTACTTGTACCTGTCACTTAGACTTTTGAAAATACGTCAGTTTTCACTGGTAAATACACTCAACTGACTCATTTGAAAAGAGTTTAAGAAAATTGATTTAGATGCACCAGGCACAAAATATTTTGACACTTTGATTAAAATGCACAGAGGCAAAATTAATCTTTTATAATTTGATTAAAATGCACAGAGGCAAAATCAATCTTTTATACTTGATTAAAATGCACAGAGGCAAAATCAATCTTTTATACTTGATTAAAATGCACAGAGGCAAAATCAATATTTTATACTTGATTAAAATGCACAGAGGCAAAATTAATCTTTTATAGTTGATTAAAATGCACAGAGGAAAAATTAATCTTTTATACTTGATTAAAATGCACAGAGGCAAAATTAATCTTTTATACTTGATTAAAATGCATAGAGGCAAAATTAATCTTTTATACTTGGGGCAAACTATATCTCATGTTATCAGTTTTACATAACTTGCTCTACATACGGGGACCGGATCTATGCCGGTTCATGATTAACCGACACACCACTATTCCCTTATTGGGTATAATTAATTAATTAGCATATAGCATCTGTCAGGTGTATGCCTACACCCCGTGCTTAAGTCGTGGCCATTGCATTTAACGAGTCAAGGATATCCAGGACACGGTCGCATTAATCCCCAATGATACAGTCAAGCAATACGAATTAAAACAGGTTATTTGGATTTCCCGACTTATTGGTCTTTGAATCCCATACCTGACCATGCGGTATTTATATTACCGTATCCCAAGCCCGTAATAGGAAAAATAAGTTAAGAGTATTTACCTGAGCTAGCTCCTGTCTTAAATAGCAAGAATTATAATAACTCAGTCGTATTCACTTAAGTAAGCGTAGGTACATGATGTGTGCAAAATGCAACATATAAATTACATCAAATGAGGCATAAAACTAACCCCTTTTTAGTACTAATGTTGGAAAAAGTGTGCTTTTGTCTTCCTTTTGTATTTTCAGGATCAAATGAGCTTAAACGAACAAAAGGAACAAATATACAGCCAAAACCAACATAAATACAAAGAAAAGGAAGAAACGTGGCATGCCCGACTCCTCGACAACATCTCCCAAAGCAAAAACAAGAAGAAAGCTGAGCATGGGGTTGTGCCCAGCTGAGCATGGGGCTGTGCCCAGCTGAGCATGGGGCTGTGCCCAGCTGAGCACGGGGCGTGCTCAGCTCAACACGGGGCGTGTCCAGCCAACACGGGGCGTGTCCAGCGGACACGGGGCGTGCTCAACTGTCTGCAGAAAAGACAAATTTGTAGAAGCTTCTATTGCCCACCACGGGGCCGTGCCCAGTGAACACGGGGGCGTGACGAAAGTACAGCAGGCGCATTAATTGTAATTGCGAATTACAATTAATGAAGAGAGAGAGAGTGTCAGACAGGCACGGGGGCGTGTCCAGCGGACACGGGGCCGTGCCCAGCCTTCTGTTCAGCCTATAAATAGGAGTGCTTGGTTTCATTTCAACTCATCCCTTGGCACACCACCTCTCTCACACTTCATCCACCACCCACCACCATCACAACACCATCATCCACCACCATCATCCATTGTCCATCGTAGAGTGTGTGAGTCGTCTCGGGATCCAAGATTGATCGTAAGAGTTCTTGACAATCAAGGCCATGTTTGCCTAAGTCTCTTACATCACTTGGTGAAGACAAAGTGTCTAGTATAATACTTTTTATTTCTAATCTTTTGCACTTTTTATTTGGTTTTGTATTAATGACTTTAATAACTAGTTACTTATGTTGAAGGTGATCTTTCCTTATCGTTTGTCCGTGGTGTCTTGGCGTTATTTTACTGTCTATATAAAATAAAGGATTTTCACCATTCATATCTCCACGGTCTATATGGAGGTATGTTGGCCACCTGGTCGGGGGTTAAGGGAACGGTTTGGTAAAGGTCTTGCCATTGTTCAGTGTTTAGAGGTCCTGCAATGGACCTGGGTCAAATTTAGTAGGACCTCCTTCAATACTTCACGGTATTGGATGGCGGGGGTCCAAACTCTTTGATCCCCTCATAAGTTAACTACTATTAATACTATAACCCGGCTATTTAGGACTGTATCCCTGCTGACTCAGACTACTTAGTCGAGGGTAACGTCACCGCCAAAAGCGGGGCCTACCATAATACTGCATTAATAACTTAATTCATTATCTTCCAATAATCCACCCTTTTAGGATTGTATCCTTGCTGACTCAAACTACTGGGGTGAGGGTAACGTCACTTTCAAAAGAGGGGCCTACTACAATAACTAAGATAATCTCTTAATTATGTGCAAAAGTGCGGAAATAATCAAAGGTTATACTAGATACGAGTCGGAACCAAGTGATTCATCTTGTCTATCTGTTTTTTTTTCTTTTATTTTTATTTTCAGCATTTTAGTTAGTTTTTATTTTTCTTAGTTTAATAATCATTTTTCTAAACTTTTTATTTTGATTAGACGTTGAGGATAAACCGGTACTAAAAGGTCTTATGTCCTTGGACGACCTCGGTATCTTACCAACACTATACTACGCTCACGATGGGTGCACTTGCCCATATGTGTGTTTAGTGTTAGTGAAATATCGTGTTTTATAAATTTAAAACTTGGCTAAAATAAGTGTTAAAGGGGCTTAAAATATACACCTAATATATATAACACTTCACACGCATCAAGTTTTTGGCGCCGTTGCCGGGGACACAAGGATTTTAGGAAAGCTTAAAATCGACGGCCTAATCAGTTTTTCAAAACCTTTTCAAAACGGGCCCACATTTTTCTGCATTTTAGTTTAGTTTTGCATTTACAGTAGGTTGAACACGGGCCGTGCTCGCTGAACACGGGGCCGTGCTGCAAATTTTTCATAAAACACCCAGTAACAGAAGCTTGAACACGGGCCGTGCTCACTGAACACGCCCCGTGCTCAACGAAATCAGTAAATTTAATTAAAACGCCCAGATACAGATTCTGAACACGGGGCCGTGTCCAGCCTCTGTTTCCGTTTTTCTTTTTGTTTTCTGATCTCGAGACTCAGTTGTGGTCTGCTGAGTGATTCTTATGGATCAATACTCAGGAGGTTACAACTACACCTATGAGGAGGATGATTATAGGGGTAATTATTGCACTAATTGTCGTAACGCACGATCGGTTCAAAATAATCGCTCATATCAACCATCCAATTCATACACCTACTATGAGGAGCCCAGGTACGAGCCATCGACTTCATACACATCCTATGAAGACCAAAGGTATGAACCTCCTCCCTCATACTCATATTTTGATGAACCAAGGTATGAGCCTTCATACTCATACTTTGAGGAACCAAGATATGAGCCACCACCTTCATATGCTTATTATGAGGAACCATGGCGTGAACAACCCACCTCATATGAGTATTATGAAGAACAAAATTACGAACCTTATCCATCATATGCTTACAATGAAGAACAATGGTGCGAACCATCGACTTCATATGGGTATTATGAGGAACAAAGGGTCGAACAACCGGATTCAAGCTTAGAAAATACCGACTCTTTTTCTATAACCGAAGTAACCGATAGGATATTAGAACACATAGGAGTTATCGATCGATGTATAAAAGAAGCTCGCGCAAGGGAAGAGGAGTCCCGCGCAAGAGAAGAATTAAAAAGGGAAGAGATAACTGAAAGTGTAAAAATGGAAGAACAAATAAGTGAAAAACCGACACATGAGTTAAACAACGAAATAGGTGAGTCCGAAAACGTTAAAATTCAAGAAGAGTCTAATTTTGAAGAAATTAATCTCTTGACACCTTCTTTCGAAAATCATTGTTTAGTACCCACTCATGCTAAGTTTTTAAAAGAGTTAAACACTAACACTAAAATTGACGAAACGGTAAGTGTTAAGTTAACTGATGATCAAATCTCACTAATAAAAGAAGACCCATTTGAAATTAACATTACACCAGTTCCATGTTTCTTTCAAAATTCGTTTATTAGTAATGTCACAATCGATAAAGATCTTTGTGTTAACATAATGCCTAACTACATTTTCGAAAAATTAAGTATTAGTGATTTTTCTCCACTTCAAATACCCATTTTTCTATCCAATCGGAAAGTAATAAAATCAACCGGTATAGTTGAGGATGTCTTGGTTCAAACAAATCAGATGGTAATCCCGACCGACTTTGTCATCCTCGATGACGCTCCTCTAGTGTTGGGACGACCATTTGTAAAAACTCACGAAGCTTTGAAAAACCGGAAGTTTAACAATCTACCTCTTCAATTAGGGGCATTTAAAAAGAGTGTCGATCTTGAGCGATCAATGAAATATCCATTCGGCAATGACGACCCCCTAATTGAAGATGAGCCAGAACCACCCGATAAGGTGGGTCTAGCCAAGGACCCTTATAAACGTGGCGCACCACGGAGGCATTCCGCGGAACTATCCGTAGTTTAGTTTAGATTAACTTTTATGTTTTCTAGTTTAGTTTTTAATTTTCAGGAATAAAACACACTCGGGATGGTGAAGGATGCTAAGGGAAGCTTGAACCAACACCCCATGCACAAAAACAGAGCCTCCCGACAATTTTTCTTCATTACAGCAAGTTCAGCATGGGGCCGTGCTCACCCCAACACGCCCCGTGCCCGAGGTTCTGTAGAAAATGCCCAGTTCAAGTACCTGGACACGGGACCGTGCTTACTGGACACGCCCCCGTGCCCAGCCTTCTGTTTACTTTTGGTACTGGCAGTCTGGACACTGGGCCGTGCTCAACCAACACCACCCCGTGTTCAGCTACCCAGTACCATAAAATCTTGTTTTTAACCCACTTTTACACAATTTAATCAACCTAAAAACTTATTTTTGGGACACATTGAGGAAAATGTGTAATTTAAGTGTGGGGGGATGTTAAAACCTTGAATCTTGCAAGTCCTAAATACAAGCCTTACACAAAACTCTATTGGAACCGCTAATCACCCAAAAAAAATTTTTTTTTTTCAAAAATTTCAATTTTTTTACTTGTCTAGGTTTAACTTGGGAATTTCAAGTTCTAAAAATGTTATATTTTTACAAATTTACAACCGATAGCGTCGTGATAAAAAGAACCAACATAAGAAAATTATGAAAAGGCATGGCAAACTTAGTTAAAATTTGATTATATATACTTGATCACATAAAAACCCATTCCCACAAAAGTGAGTTTTGAGCCTTTATTGAGCATACAATTACATATCATTAAACTAAATGCTCATTTTTCGTTTCTTGTGTGAATAGCCGCTTGGTTCTTACCACTCCAGAACTTGCCATGACGATACATTCCCGGTCCTTACCAGCTTAAACCCGAGTAAGTAAATGATGGAGGCATTAGGACTAACCCTTTTTATTTCTACACCATTATTTTTCTTTTTTTTACCACCTACCCAAAATCCCCCTAGTTAGCCCCTTTGAGCCTAAACCTTTTCATTTCATAACCCAAACAAACACCCTTTCACCCACCAAAACCTTTTTCATTTTTAACCCTTTGTTTTAGTAACTAGCTCGGTTCTTTGTATGACTTTTCAAAAAAAAAAAAAAGTGTTGATGATGAAGCCAAAAGAAATAAACAAACAAGTTTATCAAAAACAAATTTGTTTGAAGAATTGCTTCATCAAAATATAAAGTTATGAAAAAAAGGTCTTACGAAAACCGACGCTTTTTACGCCTTTCGCCCTTTTACTAACCACTAACCCAACCACCTACCTCTAACCCAAGCCTAACCCTTCACCCAAAAAGTCCTCTTGATATTTACAAAGGTGTATAGTTAAAAAGGAGGAGGATTGATTTCTTGGCAAGCTTATGGTAGGAGTAAGTTCCATGCCGCTCTCGAGTGATTCACTAAAATACATCTTCGGCCGAGTGTTGAGTGATCCCCCGTGAGGTATGTGAACTTGTATATAAATAGAATTTTAAAGAGGCATGTTATGCCCTAATAAGTAATTTATCTTATGAAAAGTTTTAAATAAATCATGACAAATAGGATTGTAAATAAATAAAAATAAAATCTAATAAAGAATCTTGGAAATCCCGACACTCTATGACAAGCCTAAAAACCTTCTTCTCTACCCATTCCATTTGGGAGTGTAAAGCCACATTAAAAAGAGTTTTGCTTGAGGACAAGCAAAGATTCAAGTGTGGGGGTATTTGATGTGTGCAAAATGCAACATATAAATTACATCAAATGAGGCATAAAACTAACCCCTTTTTAGTACTAATGTTGGAAAAAGTGTGCTTTTGTCTTCCTTTTGTATTTTCAGGATCAAATGAGCTTAAACGAACAAAAGGAACAAATATACAGCCAAAACCAACATAAATACAAAGAAAAGGAAGAAACGTGGCATGCCCGACTCCTCGACAGCATCTCCCAAAGCAAAAACAAGAAGAAAGCTAAGCATGGGGCTGTGCCCAGCTGAGCACGGGGCGTGCTCAGCTCAACACGGGGCGTGTCCAGCTAACATGGGGCGTGTCCAGCGGACACGGGGCGTGCTCAACTGTCTGCAGAAAAGACAAATTTGTATAAGCTTCTATTGCCCACCACGGGGCCGTGCCCAGTGAACACGGGGCGTGGCGAAAGAACAGCAGGCGCATTAATTGTAATTGCGAATTACAATTAATGAAGAGAGAGAGTGTCAGACAGGCACGGGGGCGTGTCCAGCGGACACGGGGCCGTGCCCAGCCTTCAGTTCAGCCTATAAATAGGAGTGCTTGGTTTCATTTCAACTCATCCCTTGGCACACCACCTCTCTAACACTTCATCCACCACCCACCACCATCACAACACCATCATCCACCACCATCATCCATTGTCCATCGTAGAGTGTGTGAGTCGTCTCGGGATCCAAGATTGATCGTAATAGTTCTTGACAATCAAGGCCATGTTTGCCTAAGTCTCTTACATCACTTGGTGAAGACAAAGTGTCTAGTATAATACTTTTTATTTCTAATCTTTTGCACTTTTTATTTGGTTTTGTATTAATAACTTTAATAACTAGTTACTTATGTTGAAGGTGATCTTTCCTTATCGTTTGTCCGTGGTGTCTTGGCGTTATTTTGCTGTCTATATAAAATAAAGGATTTTCACCATTCATATCTCCACGGTCTATATGGAGGTATGTTGGCTACCTGGTCGGGGGTTAAGGGAACGGTTTGGTAAAGGTCTTGCCATTGTTCAGCGTTTAGAGGTCCTGCAATGGACCTGGGTCAAATTTAGTAGGACCTCCTTCAATACTTCACGGTATTGGATGGCGTGGGTCCAAACTCTTTGATCCCCTCATATGTTAACTACTATTAATACTATAACCCGGCTATTTAGGACTGTATCCCTGCTGACTCAGACTACTTAGTCGAGGGTAGCGTCACCGCCAAAAGTGGGGCCTACCATAATACTGCATTAATAACTTAATTCATTATCTTCCAATAATCCACCCTTTTAGGATTGTATCCTTGCTGACTCAAACTACTAGGGTGAGGGTAACGTCACCTTCAAAAGAGGGGCCTACTACAATAACTAAGATAATCTCTTAATTATGTGCAAAAGTGCGGAAATAATCAAAGGTTATACTAGATACGAGTCGGAACCAAGTGATTCATCTTGTCTATCTGTTTTTTTTCTTTTATTTTTATTTTCAGCATTTTAGTTAGTTTTTATTTTTCTTAGTTTAATAATCATTTTTCTAAACTTTTTATTTTGATTAGACGTTGAGGATAAACCGGTACTAAAAGCTCTTGTGTCCTTGGATGACCTCGGTATCTTACCAACACTATACTACGCTCACGATGGGTGCACTTGCCCATATGTGTGTTTAGTGTTAGTGAAATATCGTGTTTTATAAATTTAAAACTTGGCTAAAATAAGTGTTAAATGGGCTTAAAATATACACCTAATATATATAACACTTCACACGCATCAGTACAATTTACTGGAAAGCTCTAGTCTGGAATGATGGTATAAATAACCAATTAGAATGCTAACGAGTCTTTAATTAAGCCTAAGCTTAGACCGGTTAATTATACGGTTCAAACGCACGATTAGGCGAAGACCGGAATAGAATGTGATTTAGACCCAACAAGTTCGGAGACTTGCTTAATATGGGTATTTCATACACATTCTGGATTTTGAGATAAAACCGATAAGGTTTGACCCGTTTCGGCTAATTTATGCAAACTAGTTACATAAACCGAACCGAACGCGTAATAAGCGTAACGGGTATTCGTGAGAGCCATTTACAGGTTTCCTACGTTAATATGCTCCAAATATGTTGTGACATTAGTACGATGTCTTTTATTTTGCCCGAAACGAATTTAAACACAAACTATGCCCCGTAGGGGTAGTTTGGTCATTTAAAAGTATATAAAAGGGTTTATCTGAGTTACAGGTCTGATGTAATCAGCAAACATACTCAATTTAATGAGTTATAACAGTAGGGTAAAATATATATATGTGAAATTTATCAATCATAATCAAACTATGCACCGTAGGGGCATTTTGGTAATTTCACATAAGCCGTAAAGCTCAAAACTGAAGTCTGAGTTTATCAACTTTTGCTTACTGTTAAAATATTATAATTTTCCTCAAAATATCAGTAGGTATCAACCCTTGTATGTTTAAAATAGTTCTAGTACATACTATGCGTTAAAAACGCTTAAAAAGGCGATTAGAAGCCATTTCCGGGTTCTATACATAAAGCTGATATTTTTATTATTCAAGAAGGCTTAAAATAATTTATTTATCATTTAAGATTAGTAGCAAAAGGTTTGGAGTCGATTAGATATGTAAAACTCATTTTATGGCCCGTAAGGGCAAAACCGACAATTACCTGATTAAGCCTACGACCATAAGTTATGCTCAGCCTAAAATTAATTAAAAATCTTCAAAAATCCCAAAATAATATATTACATCAGTGGGTATTAAGTTTGATATCAAAAAGTACGCTTAACTAGGCTATACGCTAATTACGCCGTTTTATTAACCTAAAGCTTCTTAATTACGCTAATGAGCATAACTCTCAATCTACACCTCAAACCGATGTCAAACTTTTCATACAAGTTTATATATCAGTAATTAAGGTTTCTACTCTTTTACATTTTCAAAAATCACATTTTAAGGTGAAAAGGACATAATGGTCAACATATGGGCAATTAACGGAATCATGCGTATTAATCGGTTAACTAATGAACCATGGTGTATACTCACAGAGGGTTATACTAGCATGTAAACTGGTCCAAATGAAGCTCTAAGGTATTTTTAAAACATACCAAAACGGGTCAGAACTGAAGTCAAAGCAAAAGTCAAAGCTTTGCGACTTTTGGTTCCGAACCGGGTCTAAACAGTAAATTGTTGAGTTGAACATGTTTAGACATGTTCTTACACTAATTACCAAGTTATATTAATGATCAAACAGGTTGTATGTGTTCTACATTGCTAATCATGCATAAATTAGAAAATAAGTATCCTGTTGACTTTTTAATAACAGGTTTGACCCGACATTTGACCTAGTTAGAGTGGGAATCAGGGGGAACCCTTTTAAGGGTTTATTACCCACATAATTACCAACTTATAACTACTTTTGATTCGACTAATCACTGGACCATTAGTGATTAATCTTAAAGTCAACCGTTAATTACGACGGTTTGACTTTTAAGCTAAAACTAAGCTAAAACTTAATTAAGATAGGTTAAGCAAACTTACAAGAGTGCTATGAACGATTAGGAAGGGCTTGGGAAGACACTAAAGTTCCAGAGATGCTCCAAAATGCAGAAATGAGGTGTGGTTGCAATGTTGCAACATAAAGCCTTTATATAGTGCTCGAATCACCTTAGATTGTTGACAACTCAAGCTATCATGGACCATGAATCATCAACACATGTCCCTAAGGTTCTAGGAGTCACTAAGGGGTCGCCCATGTTGTGAAACAACTAATTAAAATCGGTTATAGTGCAAAATCAGGCTTCTGTCCGAAGTTTCTGCATCTGGGCGGGCCAGGCCGCCCGCGTAAGATGTTGTCTTCGGTTACGCGGCCCGCATGGGCCTTCTGATCAGGCAAAATTTTTTTTCTAGTTTCCGCATAAGTGTCTCTTGGCCTTTCGAAAGGGCAACTAACTTAATTATTGCACTTTGAACCCTCTAATTTGACATACAAGGGCTTCAAGATATTTACCCACTTTGTTAAGTCCTCGGTTAACTTTATTGTTACCCGAAAGGTCCTAACTTTCAACGTTGACGCTTTAACCCCTCGCATACGAATTTGATCATAACTTTCTCATACGATAACGAAACTTTATGAAATTTTTATCATGCATTCTAGTGAGTATAATTAACCGTTACAAAGCTTCGGGTTTGTCAAAAGGTCACTCAGAGGTATAATTTAAACATGTTGACACATTTAACCCCTGTAGTTTGTAATCTCTCACCTTCTTTCATATTTAGCTTCGTATGATCCATGATTTATTCGTTTGAAGGTATGAGCATCATGTAGGGTTAATATACAATATATTTATTCACTGTTGACATTTAGGACTCGTATATTTACATACTTTCCATGATTGTCAACTTTAGTCATTCTATAACATTCTTTCACACGTTCAAACATATGACACGTGTCAACACATTATAGGACGCGAATTTTCGAGGTGTTACATCCTCACCCCCTTAAAAGAAATCTCGACCTCGAGATTTGTTAAAGTAAAGGAAGTATTTTCTACCTTATATTGGGCTTAATCTTCCCCAGTACCTTTGAGCCTCTAAGGCACTACAATTGACCTTTATAATAGGCACAGGTATCTTTTTGGAGCTTCTAATCCTGTCGATCCTTAATCGACACAGGTTGCTCATACTATCATAGTTCTGCATATCATTATGTGATAGCGCTTTTCGACTTATTGGTGACACGTCGCTAAATCATTAGTGTGGGTCACATTGCGCGTTCCACCAAGTCCCTTAATTAGGTCTTAGCTCGTAAGCTATTTGATCTTGATACATTCGATTTCCTTCGAATGATTCTATATACTCGGAGCTTAACTAGCCTGATAATTTTAACAAATTTAGCACACCCTTCCTGGGTGATATCTATTGTTGAACCTTATTCCTTAACAAGAATTTAGAAGGTTTGCTAACTTCATTAATCCTTGCTTTTCTGCCGAAATAATGGCAACTTATAGATAATTAGGGGTTTGTATGATCTTATTCGGTGTTTCTACTACAACTTTCAGATCTTGATAATTGGACTTACCAATTTTCTATTTAACAATAGATGTTTAACATTCCACCCATACAAGGTCTCCAAAGGAGTAGCCTTGATACTTATATAACAATTGCTATAGAAAAAATTATTTTATGGTGAGATGGTTATTCCAACCACTGCTTAACTAATCTCAAAGAATAGCTAATCCTTACAGCTAGTCGAACCAATCGACGATCCTGGGCAGGTAATAGCGATTCTTAATTGTTGCCTAAATAGGGTTGCGGTAATCAATGCATAAGCAAGATGATCCGTCTTTCTTATTTATTTAAATCGGAGTTCTTAGAACTTCGAATTTTGGCTTTATGAAATCTTCTCTAAAAACTTATCGATTTGGATCTTAGTTCTTCCTATTCCGTTGATACTAACAGATATAAGGCTTTTACAATAATTGTAGCCCTAAGTGGGATGTTCGTCCTAACATCCACTTGCCTCTCAGAAGGTAAACATGGTAATTCTTATAAAGGAGATAATTATGACACACAGAGATGTTATAGATGTCTGTATTCTCAGACTTTGGTTCATCTATCGATGTCGGTGTCAGATATATGACACATTCTCTTTACAAATGTAAGGATGCCCTAAGTAGAGATACTTATAAGGACATTTTTATATTGGGTATCTTCTTTGAATACTACTAGTCGACTTTAGCACAATATGACCATTGGGATATCTCAGGGATTCCATGCATTAAACCTCCATACTGATCAGGCATGGAAGCAATCTATGGGACACACTAGGATACGCCAATCCTCATATGGTACTCTTATCAAACATAGTTTGGCATTCGCAGGCGATATAAAATAATGAGAAAATAATAAAATAAAGTAATATATATATTGTCGTACTCTTTCTGGGGAAGAGTATTCCAGATTCTTTTGAAAAGATTATCTTCGAGGGTGGGAGGGATGAACATTAAAGATTCACTTGGTAAGTTATACCTTACATTAAATATCTGGAGTTCTTATGAATGAACTCAAAAGTTTGCTAAGCTTATGGTTTACAAAAGGTTTATTATCTCTTGCATTAACGTAAGATACTTAGCAGAAATTTTCAATGCTAAATGGTACGGGACGTACCTGATGCTATGTTGATATGTACTGTCTCTGTCATTCAATCGGTAGTTCAGGCGTTTCCTTTCTTATCCTTCCCAGAATTAGCTGCTCCTTCCTTGGCGGCCTCAGGACAATTAGTACTGATGTGGCCCTTTTCGCCACAGCTGAAACAGTTTGCATTCTTTATGTCCCTACATTCGTGGGACTGGTGGCCAGTTATTTTGCAGATGCCACATTACTTTATCTTTTGGTTTGATCGACACTGTCCCCAGTGTCTTCTGTTGCAGGTTTTGCACGTAGGCTTCTTGTTGGAATCCTGTTGGTTATTGTTGAGCTCAGATTTGCTCTTCTTATGATTCTGGGAGTTATCCTCCTCCCTTTGACGCTTCCCATCTTCAGAGGCCTTGGCAACCTTGTTTCTAACCACGTCGAGTGTGAGAGATAGCGACAGATCTGCCGCTGACCTGAATGTAGTAGGTCTTGATGCTTTCACACTTGCCTTTATTTCTGGGGCTAGACCCCCAATAAAGCGAGCTATTCGCTTTGGTTCCGGTGTGATCAAATAAGGAACCAATCGAGACTTGGTATTGAAACTTGTGAGGTGTGCTTGACAATCTAAGTTATCCATGACTAATGTCAAGAATTCAGTCTCAATCTTCTCAACTTCATGTTGAGGACAGTAATTTTCTTTGATAAGAGCAACAAACTGATCCCAAGTCATGTTGTACAAAGGGATCTTCCCGGTGGCTTGAATCAACGATCTCCACCAGGCTAGGGCCTCACCCTTAAATGATTGTGACATGAACTTGACCACATCCCTCTCAGCGCATCCGCTGATATCCACAACTGTATCCATCTTATCTAACCACGTCATACAATCTACAGCTCCTTCCTCCCTAGTGAAATCCCGGGGTTTACATGAAACATAGTACTTGTAGGAGCAACCCTCATCACGGGGTCTTTGGTCCAGTATGATTTGTTGAGACGGATCACTGTGATGATTAGAAGAGTGACGCTCGTCATCTTCCTTCTTGGGTTCATCCTTCTTGGGAGGTGGCTTTGAGGGTGGTGAAGATAGGATCCTACTACGAGTCCCACTATACTCTTCATACTGTCGTTCTAAGGCCCTTGTAACAGCGTCGTCTACCAACGCTTTCAATTCAGCACCCGTTAAATTAACCCGGGCGTTATCAATATTCTCCACTGGATGGCTATTAATTTCGTCAGAGTTAGCCATTTTAATTGAACTGTTGCAGAAAACAAGGACAATAGTTTACTTGGGAGTTTATTATGGAATTGTCTTTTATGGCAATTCTTTAACCATGGTAACGGAGACCATATTTGGTTAATTTATTAATCACATTTATTTAGAATTTATATTATAACTTATCCTAATTATAAGACAATAACAGTTTTATTGGTGGCACGAAAGGCCTAGTCGCAAGGACATTTATGAATTTTAAGCTATGATTTCAGAGAATCGAAGCATTTAGGTTTGAACATAGTTCATTACCTTTTTCAGACAGGAAGTCATCCTTACCACTGTCTTTTGGCTCATGTAGAAATGAGCAAGGCCCGTAGGTACTATGTTACCAATGTATGGTCAAAATATGATCATCCTAATTGATGATTTAAACCCATGATTCAGAAATCATTAAGTTGGGTTAGGAATCCTTTGAAGAATCCTTATACAAAAATGACGTGTGTGATTTTTAATGAATCACATCTGCCAGGAGTGTTAATATATTTTCGGATTTTAACAGGGTTACGAATCTTTTAAACAGGTCTTATGTAACATCCTTAATTTTACACTTGATATTTTTTTTTTGTAATAGTTTATACCAATTCAAGTGAAATATTGTTTCAATAACCTAACTTTCATAACAAAGTTCATGAGTAACATCAACCCTAGTAAGCTAACAACTAAGTTGAAACATTTTAGAAGATGTTTAAAATAAGTTTACACCCATACACAAAAGTTTTAAAGATTCAAAACATAGCGGAAGCTTCAAAAGTCGTGTTCGGTTCTTCAAAAGTTGCTTGATCACCATCCGTAATGTCCTTCTAGTCACCTAGGGTCAAAACCAATTAACATTAGTTTTAACTTTGATACATACGATTTAAACATATGATCTAACATCTAAATAAATAACAAATAATAATTTAAAAATTTCTGATTTCCACCGTAAATTACGGTGTTACCGTAATTTACGGTGATGTCTGGAAATTCTTGGTCACCGTAAACCAGGGGTGATACACCGTAAATCCCATGACCCCTACCGTAAATTACGGTAATACCGTAATTTACGGTATCTGCTGGAAATCCATGATTTTGTTTGGCTTGTTCATTGTACTCAACCCAACCTTCGGATTTCGCTTCTCTAATAACCTATACATTGAATTCTCATATATCTAGCATGCTATATATGTTTTAACCTATATCAAAGATCAATTCATTATAGTCCGGAGCCCTAACCATGCCTTACTTGATTATTCGACCCGTTTGGCTCGTCTACGGAAAATTCCTTCCTTATAACGACTACCAACGAGTTCTAACCAACCGTTGACCAAATATTCAATATAGCGATATCATCGCTTTAATTCATAACAACTTGTATTTTAAAATTCACTATACCAATTACAATGATCTAAATATAGTTAATGTAACGGGTCAAGTTACATACCTTAGCGCACGCCCTTCAACCGCGAATCACCACCGGCTTGTCCACTCGATGTTCCGGTATCTTATCCTATAGAGTTCAATTTAAGACATGTTTAGAACTCTCTTTAGAACTCACTTCGCATAATATTCCGAAACATCATAATTATGCGTTAAAGCTTTAAATTTCTATTTTTAAGCCTTCTTTGAGGCATTTCCACAAACACTAAGAGGGCAGAATTTCTACATCATTCATATTCATGTTTATAGCTTGCTAATTAGTTAACTTAACTTCAATAAGCCATCATATAGCATTCAATCATCATATTTTTCTGAAATTACTTTCTAAGATCGAATTACACTAGAATAATCCTTCTTAACCCTAGTGTTCATCATCATCATGTAACACCCACAACCCACCTTCAAGGTGTTCATGGAACTTCCTGAATTTGGTCATGATTTCACAAATAGTTAGCTAGGTTTTACTTCTAAACACCTAATCAACTTTAATCTAACCAAATAACACACATGCAACATCATATTTCAGATTTTCCAAAATCATGAGAATTTCAAGTTGAGAGATTTCATCAAATTTTACATACCTTACAATCCTCTTGTGATGAGGATCATGATTCTAAGCTCAATTTTCGATTTTGACCTGGACTAATCCTTCAATTTGCAAGATTAAGGAAGTTTTAGGTTTTGGAGAAGTGGGGATCGCCCCCTGCTCTACTGATCGACCAGATATCCCCTTTGTGGGGTGTTTGGTTTGTTTTATTTAGTTTAATTAACTCAAGTTTCAGTTTTTTTTACAACTTAAGCCCCTCAACTTGTTCAACATATTGTTTAACCCTATCATAAGCTTTTTCTAGTAAATTAACTAACTAAGTTAAAAATTCCTAGTTAGTAAATTCTCATTTATTTATGCTTTATAACTCTAATATAAAGTTTTATATTTTTCGGGGTGTTACAAGTCCACCCCCCTTAAAAAGGGTTTCGTCCCCGAAACCGAAGTACGTACCAAATAATGTAGGGTGAAGACGTCGCATCTCCTCTTCGGACTCCCATGTAGTGTCCGAACCTTTCCTATGCTCCCATTTGACTTTGACTTGGTCAATTTGTTTATTTCGTAAATGTTTGACCTTTCGATCTAAAATCTCCACCGGTCTCACCGCATAATTCAGACTATTATCCACTTCGATATCATCGTAATGGATATAGGCCGTTTCGTCCGCTAGGCACTTTCTTAATTGTGACACGTGGAATGTGCCATGGATTCCACTTAACTCCTCCGGTAATTCAAGACGGTATGCTACCTTGCCAACTCTCCCGATAATTTTAAATGGCCCAATAAACCTCGGGCTTAGCTTCCCCCTTTTTCTGAATCTAATAACGCCCTTCCATGGGGAAACTTTTAGCATGACCATGTCACCAACTTGGAATTCGATTGGCCTTTTCCTTTTATCAGCATACGCCTTTTGCCTGTCTTGAGCCGCTTTCAAGTGTGCCCGAACTTTATCGATCTTTTCATTCGTGGCTCGTACTATATCTTGGTGGGCGAGTTCACGTGGACCCACTTCACCCCAACATACCGGGGTTCGACACTTCCTACCGTAAAGCATTTCGTATGGTTCCATCTTAATACTAGATTGGTAACTGTTGTTGTACGAAAACTCGACTAACGGTAGGTGAACATCCCAACTGCCTCCAAAGTCGATTATACACGCCCGTAGCATGTCCCCTAATGTTTGTATTGTTCTTTCACTTTGTCCATCCGTTTGGGGATGATACGCAGTGCTAATGAACAATTTGGTTCCCATTTGCTCTTGGAAATCTCGCCAGAAATTCGAAGTAAATCGGGTATCCCTATCAGACACAATGGATACCGGCACCCCATGACGTGCTATTATTTCATTCGTGTAAACCTCTGACATCTTTTCTGACGTAAAAGTCTCACGGATCGGAATGAAGTGAGCACTTTTCGTCAATCTATCTACCACCACCCATATGGCATCGAATCCACCATTTGTTTTTGGCAACTTGGTCAGTAGGTCCATTGTGATATGTTCCCATTTCCAAACCGGAATATCTAACGGTTGGAGTTTGCCGTATGGTTTCTGATGCTCCGCCTTGACTTGTAAACATGTCAAGCATTTTTCCACATACTTTGCCACATCCTTCTTCATTCCGGGCCACCAATAATTTTGTTTCAAATCATTGTACATCTTGGTCGCACCCGGATGAATTGAATAACGGGATTTATGAGCTTCATCAAGCAGGAGCGCCTTCACTCCAAAGGTATGTGGGACCCATATCCTTCCGGATCGAGTCTTCAACCCGTGATTCCCATCCGACAAATCTTCCAATTGACCAATTATTCTTTCTTTCTTCCAATTCTCTTCTTTTACTGCTTCTAACTGCGCCTCTCGAATACGTTCAATTATACCCGAGGTTACCACGAGTTGCATCGACCTTACTCGTATCGGGGCGTAGTCCGCTTTTCTACTTAGAGCATCCGCCACTACATTAGCCTTTCCGGGGTGGTAATGTATCTCACAATCGAAGTCTTTCACCGTTTCTAGCCATCTTCTTTGTTGCATATTTAACTCCTTCTGATCGAAAAAGTATTTTAGGCTCTTGTGATCGGTGAATATGGTGCATTTTACCCCATATAAGTAATGCCTCCATATTTTCAAGGCAAATACCACCGCAGCCAACTCAAGATCATGCGTGGGGTATTTCTTCTCGTGTATTTTCAGTTGTCTCGAGGCATAAGCTATAACTTTGCCCCGTTGCATCAAAAACAACCGAGCCCCGATAGTGAAGCATCAGAATAAACCACCATGTCTTCGACTCCGTCCGGCAATGTCAACACCGGAGCTTGAGTTAACTTCGCTTTTAGTGTTTGAAACGCCTTTTCTTGATCTACACCCCAAATAAACTTTTCTTTCTTCCGAGTTAATTTTGTTAGTGGTGACGCAATTTTGGAGAAATCTTGAATGAATCTCCTATAGTATCCCGTAAGTCCCAAAAAGCTTCTAATTTCAGAAGGGTTCTTTGGGGAATTCCATTTTGACACTGCCTCTATCTTTGACGGATCCACCAATACTCCGTCGGCACTTATGACATGGCCAAGAAATTGTACCTCTCGTAACCAAAAGGCACATTTAGAAAATTTTGCATATAACTTCTCTCGTCTAAGGGTCTCTAACACTTCTTGTAAGTGATGTGCGTGTTCAGCTTCACTTTTCGAATACACCAAGATATCATCGATAAACACGATGACCGACTTATCCACCATTGGCTTGCAAACCCGGTTCATGAGGTCCATGAAAGCCGCGGGTGCGTTTGTTAGTCCAAATGACATCACGAGGAATTCGTAATGTCCGTATCTCGTGCGGAAAGCCGTCTTCGGCACATCTTCTTCTTTGACCTTTAGTTGGTGATACCCCGATCTAAGGTCAATTTTTGAAAACCAATTCGCACCTTGTAATTGATCAAATAAATCATCTATTCTCGGGAGCGGGTATCGGTTCTTTACCGTGAGTTTGTTTAACTCCCGGTAATCGATACACATGCGCATGCTCCCGTCTTTCTTTCTTACGAACAACACCGGTGCGCCCCAAGGAGACACGCTCGGCCTTATGAATCCCTTGTCAAGCAGATCTTGAATTTGAGACATCAACTCTTGTAATTCCGACGGTGCGAGTCGGTACGGGGCTTTTGCTACAGGTTTCGCGCCCGGAATCAATTCGATCCCGAACTCTATTTCCCGTTCAGGTGGTATTCCCGGTAAATCTTCCGGAAAAACATCTTCATAATCTCGTACTACTGGTACATCTCCAATCTTTCGTGATTCTTTCTCGGGCTCATTAGCGTATATCATGAATGCCTTGCATCCTCGCTTCATTAGCTTGTGAGCTTTCAACATTGAACATACTATGGGGTTGCCTCCTTTTTCGCCATAAATGGTGACGTGTTTCCCGCTTGGAGATGTTAGTTTTATCTCTTTACGGAAGCACACGACCTTTGCATGGTGTCGAGATAGCCAATCCATCCCAACGACTACTTGAAATTCTCCCATCGACATCGGGATTAGATTTATCAAATATTCTTCATCGTCGATGCTCAGTTTACAATTTTCACATACATCACAAACAATAAAGCTCTTGTTATTACCTATCTCTACTTCTAAAGGCACAGGTAATTTTGTTAGAACAAATGAAGGATGTCGAATAAGTCCATATGAAACAAAGGATTTATTCGCACCCGTATCAAATAACACGTGTGCAGGAATTGAATTTACAGCAAATATACCTGAGACCACATCAGGTTCCACCTTTGCTTCTGCGGCGGTTAGTTGAAAAGATCTTGCCTTTGCTTTCGGGGCTTCACATATCGGTTCCTGCCCATCCTTCTTTCCAACCAGCTCCAGGCATTCCGACTTCTTGTGACCCGTTCGATAACAATTGTAACAAACCGTCACTTTCTCCGGGCATGATATAGCCATATGTCCCGTTTTCTTGCATATGGGACAAGGCTTATCCTTGTAACGGCATTCGCCTTTATGACCCTTCCCGCAGATTCTGCAACTTGGCGACCCGCCTTTCGTATCAGATTTCTTTGCGCTTTCGTTTGTTCGTGCCTTCTTAGTAGGGCTTGGATTTGCATCTTGTGCCCTTCGTTCACCCCGTTCTATGCTCTTTTTCAGTTCGATCTCCCTTTCCCGAGCAGCATTGACAATCTCGGTAAGGGTCTCATATTTTGAAGGGGTTATGAACTCTCTATACTCCGCACTTAGCATGTTATGGTAGTAATAAACCTTTTGTTCTTCATTTGTCACCAAATCATCACAGAACTTTATCTTTTCCGTAAACATCCCCGTGATCTTGTCTATGGATTCACCCTTGTGTCTGAGTTGCATGAACTCTTCCTTGATTCTATTTATGACCGCTTTGGGACTATGGTGTTTAAGAAACGGCCTCTTAAACTCCTCCCATGTCATGGCCTTAGCCGCTTCACTTCCAATCTCCTTCTTTTTGTTATCCCACCAGTCTTTCGCTTGACCTCTTAATTGACCCGTACCATAAGCTACGTAGTCATTTTCATCACAATGAGTTCTCTCGAATACTCCTTCGATATCACTTAGCCATCGTTGGCACACAATTGGATCAACCTCCCCATTATATATTGGTGGTTTACAGGCCATGAATTCCTTGTATGAACAAGGCTTTCGTCCACCATGCTTTTCCTTTGCTACATTTGAATCATCTTCCAGTTTCTTGATTCTATCTTCTATTATTGATAAAACTGTGTTTTGAATTTTATCAATAAAGCCCGACAAACTGTTTTCGATCGCCTTTCCAACCTCTTCGGAAATCACTTCCCTCACTTGTTCAGTGACTCTTGGCACCGCATCATCGTTACCTTTATCAGCCATCTCTATTTCTGAAATGTTTACATAAGTTGTTAAACATTCCATTTATAACACATGCTTTACTTGTTTTGATTTAATCAAGTTCATAACTCGATTTAATCATTCTTGTTTCAATTCAATCAAGCTCGTAACTTGATTTAATCATTCTTGTTTCAATTCAATCAAGTTCATGACTTGATTTAATCATTCTTGTTTCAATTCAATCAAGTTCATGACTTGATTTAATCATTCTTGTTTCAATTCAATCAAGTTCATGACTTGATTTAATAATTCTTGTTTCATGTATTTCTTGTTTTTGAGTGAGCTTACACACTCTATTCATGCATATTTGTTCATTTCTCATTTTCTACATAGTATATAATTTATTAACAAAATAAGTTAGTTCTTACCGGACGATCGATCAAGCTTGAACCGAACACTTATTGACAACCTTGAGCTCTGATTACCAACTTGTAACATCCTTAATTTTACACTTGATATTTTTTTTTTGTAATAGTTTATACCAATTCAAGTGAAATATTGTTTCAATAACCTAACTTTCATAACAAAGTTCATGAGTAACATCAACCCTAGTAAGCTAACAACTAAGTTGAAACATTTTAGAAGATGTTTAAAATAAGTTTACACCCATACACAAAAGTTTTAAAGATTTAAAACATAGCGGAAGCTTCAAAAGTCGTGTTCGGTTCTTCAAAAGTTGCTTGATCACCATCCATAATGTCCTTCTAGTCACCTAGGGTCAAAACCAATTAACATTAGTTTTAACTTTGATACATACGATTTAAACATATGATCTAACATCTAAATAAATAACAAATAATAATTTAAAAATTTCTGATTTCCACCGTAAATTACGGTGTTACCGTAATTTACGGTGATGTCTGGAAATTCTTGGTCACCGTAAACCAGGGGTGATACACCGTAAATCCCATGACCCCTACCGTAAATTACGGTAATACCGTAATTTACGGTATCTGCTGGAAATCCATGATTTTGTTTGGCTTGTTCATTGTACTCAACCCAACCTTCGGATTTCGCTTCTCTAATAACCTATACATTGAATTCTCATATATCTAACATGCTATATATGTATTAACCTATATCAAAGATCAATTCATTATAGTCCGGAGCCCTAACCATGCCTTACTTGATTATTCGACCCGTTTGGCTCGTCTACGGAAAATTCCTTCCTTATAACGACTATCAACGAGTTCTAACCAACCTTTGACCAAATATTCAATATAGCGATATCATCGCTTTAATTCATAACAACTTGTATTTTAAAATTCACTATACCAATTACAATGATCTAAATTTACTTAATGTAACGGGTCAAGTTACATACCTTTGCGCACGCCCTTCAACCGCGAATCACCACCGGCTTGTCCACTCGACGTTCCGGTATCTTGTCCTATAGAGTTCAATTTAAGATATGTTTAGAACTCTCTTTAGAACTCACTTCGCATAATATTCCGAAACATCATAATTATGCGTTAAAGCTTTAAATTTCTATTTTTAAGCCTTCTTTGAGGCATTTCCACAAACACTAAGAGGGCAGAATTTCTACATCATTCATATTCATGTTTATAGCTTGCTAATTAGTTAACTTAACTTCAATAAGCCATCATATAGCATTCAATCATCATATTTTTCTGAAATTACTTTCTAAGATCGAATTACACTAGAATAATCCTTCTTAACCCTAGTGTTCATCATCATCATGTAACACCCACAACCCACCTTCAAGGTGTTCATGGAACTTCCTGAATTTGGTCATGATTTCACAAATAGTTAGCTAGGTTTTACTTCTAAACACCTAATCAACTTTAATCTAACCAAATAACACACATGCAACATCATATTTCAGATTTTCCAAAATCATGAGAATTTCAAGTTGAGAGATTTCATCAAATTTTACATACCTTACAATCCTCTTGTGATGAGGATCGTGATTCTAAGCTCAATTTTCGATTTTGACCTGGACTAGTCCTTCAATTTGCAAGATTAAGGAAGTTTTAGGTTTTGGAGAAGTGGGGATCGCCCCCTGCTCTACTGATCGACCAGATATCCCCTTTGTGGGGTGTTTGGTTTGTTTTATTTAGTTTAATTAACTCAAGTTTCAGTTTTTTTTTTTACAACTTAAGCCCCTCAACTTGTTCAACATATTGTTTAACCCTATCATAAGCTTTTTCTAGTAAATTAACTAACTAAGTTAAAAATTCCTAGTTAGTAAATTCTCATTTATTTATGCTTTATAACTCTAATATAAAGTTTTATATTTTTCGGGGTGTTACATCTTACCATCTTGGCCAGGTCTTTATAATGACACTCAGGCTAGGTTTCACTCTTAAGATTCTTATTTATATGTAAACTGGCAGGGAAGGAAGGATATTTATCTTATTCAGGATTTTCATCATAATTCCTAATTTACAAGTTAATAATAGCACAAATGGCCTGGTCGCGTAGACACGTTTAATTTATAAGCCATGATTTCAGAGAATCTAGGCATTAAGGTTTGAATCAAAGTTTATTACCTTTTCTTGACAACGAGTTGTAGGCTACCACTGTCTTTAGTCATAGAGGACGTCAATTATAGCCCGTAGGCAAAACATCACTAGGATGTTATATGATATTAGTCATGATCACATTGATCATATAGACTTTTAGTCTTGAGCATAGCTCACCACCTTAGACAAGGAATCGTAAAGATCACAATGTCAGTGTCTCAGATGGACAATACGTTATAGCCCGTAGGCGAAACATCACTAAAGGATGGTTATTTCAAATAAGGGAATTTAGATTAGCCACCTTTTTAAAGATGGCATGTGTGACTTTAACGAGTCATAGTTTACCAAAAATGTTAACATACTTACAGATGTTAACAGGGACTGGAATCTTTTGGATAGGTTTTACCGTCTTGGCCATGTCTGCAATGACATTTAGACTAGGTTTTACCATCTTGGCCATGTCCGCATTGACATTTAGGCTAGGTTTTACCATCTTGGCCATGTCTGCATTGACATTTAGGCTAGGTTTTACCTTTAAGATTCCTTTAATATTTAACGCAGAACAATCCTAAATTGAAATGTTAACAAGGATCTGAATCTAATTGTGGAACTACCGTCTTGGCCCTGTCTTAAAATGACACATGAGCTAGGTCTTGTCCTTTTTAGATATTGCCATTTTATTATAATGGTAGATTTTATAATATAGGAATGATATTTTTTATATAATCGTTCCTTTAAAATTTAAACAAGTATATGGTTGCCCTAAACGGGACTTCTACAAAAATGACTTGCACATGCAAGAGCTAATCAAAAAATAACAAAGGAACCAAATAAGGACAAATAAAACGAATTAGAAATTGTCCTATGTTCTTGTCTAGACTCAAGAATGTGCAACTGTGTAACTGAGATTAAACACAAAAAGCTAGTGTTTAATTCACTCAGTGTTGGCTCTGATACCAACCTGTCACACCCCGACTTTCCACGTGTCACCGGTGGGCCCGGTGGGGAGTATCGTGACGTAGTTGATATCATCATAGTCAAACAACACAATATATAAATGCACAGCGGAAGCAAAAGATGAATATATTACAATCCGAATATAAAGTAATATCAAGTATTACAACGGAAAGTAAAGGATCCACAGGCGGATCTTAAAACATAAATATTGTTCAATAGACTTTTAGACACTTAGAACTTGCAAGATTCCTTATAAACGTCCTGAGCAGCTTCCAGCCTATTACGTACTTGTACCTGTCACTTAGACTTTTGAAAATACGTCAGTTTTCACTGGTAAATACACTCAACTGACTCATTTGAAAAGAGTTTAAGAAAATTGATTTAGATGCACCAGGCACAAAATATTTTAACACTTTGATTAAAATGCACAGAGGCAAAATTAATCTTTTATAATTTGATTAAAATGCACAGAGGCAAAATCAATCTTTTATACTTGATTAAAATGCACAGAGGCAAAATTAATCTTTTATACTTGATTAAAATGCACAGAGGCAAAATTAATCTTTTATACTTGATTAAAATGCACAGAGGCAAAATTAATCTTTTATACTTGGGGCAAACTATATCTCATGTTATCAGTTTTACATAACTTGCTCTACATACGGGGACCGGATCTATGCCGGTTCATGATTAACCGAGACACCACTATTCCCTTATTGGGAATCCCTTATTGGGTATAATTAATTAATTAGCATATAGCATCTGTCAGGTGTATGCCTACACCCCGTGCTTAAGTCGTGGCCATTGCATTTAATGAGTCAAGGATATCCAGGACACGATCGCATTAATCCCCAATGTTTCAGTCAAGAAATACGAATTAAAACAGGTTATTTGGATTTCCCGACTTATTGGTCTTTGAATCCCATACCTGACCATGCGGTATTTATATTACCGTATCCCAAGCCCGTAATAGGGAAAATAAGTTAAGAGTATTTACCTGAGCTAGCTCCTGTCTTAAATAGCAAGAATTATAATAACTCAGCCGTATTCACTTAAGTAAGCGTAGGTACAATTTACCGGAAAGCTCTAGTCTGGAATGATGGTATAAATAATCAATTAGAATGCTAACGGGTCTTTAATTAAGCCTAAGCTTAGACCGGTTAATTATACGGTTCAAACGCACGATTAGGCGAAGACCGGAATAGAATGTGATTTAGACCCAACAAGTTCGGAGACTTGCTTAATATGGGTATTTCATACACATTCTGGATTTTGAGATAAAACCGATAAGGTTTGACCTGTTTCGGCTAATTTATGCAAACTAGTTACATAAACCGAACCGAACGCGTAATAAGCGTAACGGGTATTCGTGAGAGCCATTTACAGGTTTCCTAGGTTAATATGCTCCAACTATGTTGTGACATTAGTACGATGTCTTTTATTATGCCCGAAACGAATTTAAACACAAACTATGCCCCGTAGGGGTAGTTTGGTCATTTAAAAGTTTATAAAAGGGTTTAAGGGTTTATCTGAGTAACAGGTCTGATTTAATCAGCAAACATACTCAATTTAATGAGTTATAACAGTAGGGTAAAATATATATATATGTGAAATTTATCAATCATAACCAAACTATGCACCGTAGGGGCATTTTGGTAATTTCACATAAGCCGTAAAGCTCAAAACTGAAGTCTGAGTTTATAAACTTTTGCTTACTGTTAAAATATTATAATTTTCCTCAAAATATCAGTAGGTATCAACACTTTTATGTTTAAAATAGTTCTAGTACATACTATGCGTTAAAAACGCTTAAAAAGGCGATTAGAAGCCATTTCCAGGTTCTATACATAAAGCTGATATTTTTATTATTCCAGAAGGCTTAAAATAATTTATTCATCATTTAAGATCAGTAGCAAAAGTTTTGGAGTCGATTAGATATGTAAAACTCGTTTTATGGTCCGTAAGGGCAAAATCGACAATTACCGGATTAAGCCTACGACCATAAGTTATGCTCAGCCTAAAATTAATTAAAAATCTTCAAAAATCCCAAAATAATATATTACATCAGTGGGTATTAAGTTTGATATCAAAAAGTTGGCTTAACTAGGCTATACGCTAATTACGCCGTTTTATTAACCTAAAGCTTCTTAATTACGCTAATGAGCATAACTCTCAATCTACACCTCAAACCGATGTCAAACTTTGCATACAAGTTTATATATCAGTAATTAAGGTATCTACTCTTTTACATTTTCAAAAATCACATTTTAAGGTGAAAAGGACATAATGGTCAACATATGGGCAATTAACGGAATCATGCGTATTAATCGGTTAACCAATGAACCATGGTGTATAATCACAGAGGGTTATACTAGCATGTAAACTGGTCCAAATGAAGCTCTAAGGTATTTTTAAAACACACCAAAACGGGTCAGAACTGAAGTTAAAGCAAAAGTCAAAGCTTTGTGACTTTTGGTTCCGAACCGGGTCTAAACAGTAAATTGTCGGGTTGAACATGTTTAGACATGTTCTTACACTAATTACCAAGTTATATTAATGATCAAACAGGTTGTATGTGTTCTACATTGCTAATCATGCATAAATTAGAAAATAAGTATCCTGTTGACTTTTTAATAACAGGTTTGTCCCGACATTTGACCTAGTTAGAGTGGGAATCAGGGGGAACCCTTTTAAGGGTTTATTACCCACATAATTACCAACTTATAACTACTTTTGATTCGACTAATCACTGGACCATTAGTGATTAATCTTAAATTCAACCGTTAATTACGACGGTTTGACTTTTAAGCTAAAACTAAGCTAAAACTTAATTAAGAAAGGTTAAGCAAACTTACAAGAGTCCTATGAACGATTAGGAAGGACTTGGGAAGACACTAAAGTTCCAGAGATGCTCCAAAATGCAGAAATGAGGTGTGGTTGCAATGTTGCAACATAAAGCCTTTATATAGTGCTCAAATCACCTTAGATTGTTGACAACTCAAGCTATCATGGACCATGAATCATCAACACATGTCCCTAAGGTTCTAGGAGTCACTTAGGGGTCGCCCATGTTGTGAAACAACTGATTAAAATCGGTTATAGCGCGAAATCAGGCTTCTGTCCGAAGTTTCTGCATCTGGGCGGGCCAGGCGGCCCGCGTAAGATGTTGTCTTCGGTTACGCGGCCCGCATGCGCCTTCTGATCATTCAAAATTTTTTTTCTAGTTTCCGCATAAGTGTGTCTTGGCCTTTCGAAATGGCAACTAACTTAATTCTTGCACTTTGAACCCTCTAATTTGACATACAAGGGCTTCAAGATATTTACCCACTTTGTTAAGTCCTCGGTTAACTTTATTGTTACCCGAAAGGTCCTAACTTTCAACGTTGACGCTTTAACCCCTCGCATACGAATTTGATCATAACTTTCTCATACCATAACGAAACTTTATGAAATTTTTATCATACATTCTAGTGAGTATAATTAACCGTTACAAAGCTTCGGGTTTGTCAAAAGGTCACTCAGAGGTATAATATAAACATGTTGACACATTTAACCCCTGTAGTTTGTAATCTCTCACCTTCTTTCATATTTAGCTTCCTATGATCCATGATTTATTCGTTTGAAGGTATGAGCATCATGTAGGGTTAATGTACAATATATTTATTCACTGTTGACATTTAGGACTCGTATATTTACATACTTTCCATGATTGTCAACTTTAGTCCTTCTATAACATTCTTTCACACGTTCAAACATATGACACGTGTCAACATATTATAGGACGCGGATTTTTGAGATGTTACAATGTGCTAACTAAAAATGGCAAATTTTATAAACGGGTTGCGCCATCTCAACAAACGTGGAAGCCAAAATCAGAAGTAAAGAAAACAAGTTCTCCAAAATCAAAGGTGTATGAGACAACAAAATCATCATCTTCAACTGAGAAGATGTATGTACCTTTGGATTAGTATGAGAAACTTGACAAACAAAAGTCTACTACTTCTGAGAAGAAAGATGTTCCACAAAGAGACCAATCATCTGGTCAACCTCCTAAAAATGATTTCTTTTTATACAAAGAGGTTGAGATTGGGTCTGAGGAGAGCTTAAAGATGAATGACAAGAATTTTCCGCCACTTTACACTTCTAAAACTCACCTCAAAGTCAAGCTACCTGAGTCAAAAGAGGCTTGGGTGGCATCAAAATCTAAATAAGTGTTTGTGATATGTGCAGGAGCTTCCAAGATCCGTTTCACGTTGGATTATGGATAGTGGAGCTTCTCGGCACTTGACGGGGAAGAAGACCCTACTATACGATGTTCGAGGGTTTAATGGAGGATATGTGGGATTTGCAGGAAATCAAGGTGGTCGAATAGTTGGTGAAGGAACTTTATCGAATGGTATCGTCACGTTTGAAAGAGTAAACTACGTCGCCAGGCTTGAAAACAATCTTCTGAGCATTTCTCAGATCTTTGATCGTATGTATACAACGCACTTTACGGATAAGGAATGTTTGATATTGAAACCAGGATTTGTTGTTACCAAAGAGTGGGTTATCATGAGAGCACCTAGAGTCAACGATCTGTACGTGTTGGACATGAGTGTAGCAACTACTACCACGGGTCAGACTCACTGCTTTATGTCAAGAGCAACGGAAAAAGAGTCATAGTTATGGCATCGAAAAATGGGTCATATTCACCTGCGAAAAATGAATCACCTGGTGCATAACGACTTAGTAATTGGTGTTCATGTGAAAGGTTTTCATCTTGAGGGGGAGTGCATTAGCTGTATTAAAGGCAAGCAAAAGAAGAAATCTCACCCTGGAAAGAAGGTTAACTCAGTTTCAAGACCGTTATGGAGACTTCATATGGATCTGTTTGGTCCAGTAAACGTCAAAAGCATAACTGGTGATCTCTACTGTCTAGTAGTAACAGACGACTACTCGAGATTTTCGTGGGTATCGTTTTTGAAGACAAAAGATGAGACGTTTGAAAGTTTGATGACGTTGTTCAGAAAAATTGAAAACTTGTACCAAACCTGAATCAGAAGAATCAGGAGTGACAACAGTACAGAGTTTAAGAACAACAAAATGGATGAATATTGTGATGAGAGATGTATATTGCAAGAATTTAGTGCTCCTTACACTCCGCAACAAAATGGAGTAGCTGAAATAAAAAACAGGACGCTAATTGAAACGGCTAGGACGATGCTTGCTGATTCCAAACTACCAGTCAACTTTTGGGCAGAAGCAGTATCAGCCGCTTGCTATACACTCCACAGGGTTCTTACAGAGAAGAAATTCAACAAAACATGTTTCGAGTTGATCAACAACCGCAAACCTAACCTGAAGTATCTGGAACCGTTTGGGTCTCCCTGCACAGTTCTAGAACCTTATGGTAAATTTGGTGCAAAGAGCATTGAGGGAATTTTCGTGGGTTATGCAAGTCCATTGAAATGAGTCTTGGTTCCAAGTTTGAAGCGGATTATCGAAGTACATAATGTTGAGTGTCAAAGCTATACCATGCCACCTCAGAATCCCGGCGACTCATGGCGTTTCAATTATGATACTCTGTGGGATTCATTCGACATTGAAGAAGAACTAGATTTCTTTGACGAGTTGGATATTCTGAGAGAATATGAAGCATCACAAGAAAGATTCCCAGCAGAGTCTTCTAGACGTCAATATCGAGCTTCCAATGACGATGAAGCTGGTCCTAGTAATGCTGGAGAACATGATGATATTCAGCAAACTCTTGACAATCAGACGACAATCAACGATAATCTAGAATCTGATGATAGACCTATATTCGATCATGGTGATTCAGATTCTGAGGGGGAGCAGATCAAGATTTCAAGTCAAACAATTCCAGTCTGTGAACAAGGTGCAAATCAGAATGTCACAAATTTGGAAGGCGAAGTAGATGTTCTAGGCGAGGTGATGCCGAGAACTCTTTCGTACCATCCAGAAGAGCTGATTATTGGAGAATTACAATCATGCGTTCGCACTAGACTACAAATTGACCAAGGCCTTACTTGTTTTTATTCTACAGTTGCTCCGTTACAAACTGAGTTTTCACTTAGTTGTTTTATCTCGCAGATTGAACCGCGAACATATAAGGAAGCACTAACTGAAGATTCTTGGGTCAACGCAATGCAAGAGGAGCTGAGTCAATTTGAGAAGTTGGGAGTGTGGAAATTGGTAGACTTGCCTGATGGTCACAGGAAGATAAACACCAAGTGGGTAGGGCTGTAAACAAACCAAATGTTCGGCGAACAGTTTGTGAACCGTTCGGCGGGAAGTTCGTTTGTATTCGTTCGTTTATTAAACAAATGAACACGAACAAGAAATTTCGTTCGTTTAGTTAAATGGACAAACATGAACAGAGGTCGTGTTCGTTCGTTTATGTTTGTGAACGTTCGGTAACGTATTCGTTTGTGTTCGATACTTCATTAGTGTTTTTAGTTTTTATATTTATTTAAATACTTCAAAATTCCAACAAATTAAACATCTAATAAGTGTCGGTGTATTATATATTCTGTTTATGAACAATTGTTTGTTTTCGTTTGTTTCCATTTGTGTTCATGAACATTAGTTTGTGCTCATTTGTGTTTATCAACGTTCGTTGCCTAAAATTAACAAACAAACACAAACGAACACGAACAAGTTCATTTCCTTAACAAACGAACACGAACATAAAATATTGTTCGATAAGTGTTTGTGAACGGTTCGCGAACACATATATTTCTTAACAAACGAACACGAACAAGGTCTTGTTCGTGTTCATTTGGTTCGTTTACAGCCCTACAAGTGGGTGTTCAAGTGCAAAAGAGACGATCGAGGGGTTATTATTTGTAACAAAGCTCGACTCTTAGTCCAGGGCTTTAGTCAGCAGGAGGGTATAGATTTCACTGAAGTGTATGCTCCCGTTGCTAGACTTGAAGCGATTAGAATCTTCCTAGCATTTGCATCTTGGAAAAGTTTTGAAAGTTTATCAGCTAGATGTTAAATCGGCGTTTCTCTATGGGAAGGTAAAAGAGGAGGTATATGTCGGACAGCCACCGGGCTTTACCGACCCAATCCACAAAGACAAGGTTTATTTACTGGATAAAACGTTGTATGGTTTACACCAGGCCCCGAGAGCCTGGTACGAGACATTGTCTCAACATTAACTTGCCAACAGTTTCATCCATGGAAAAGTGGATGCCACTCTCTTCACCAAAGAAGTCGATGGACATCTTCTGATAGTTCAAATATACGTTGATGATATCATATTTGGGTCAACAAATGAAGATCTGTGCAAAGATTTTGAAAGAGTTATGAAGCAGAAATTTGAAATGTCATCGATGGGTGAGATGAAATTCTTCTTGGGACTTCAGGTTGATCAATTGCCCAAAGGAATTTTCATACATCAGACGAAGTATGTTCATGATATCTTAGAGAAATTTGGGATGTCCGGGACTACTCCAGCTTCCACCCCATTAGCGACGAACCATGGGATAAACCCTGATCTCACCGGAGAGAAGGTAGATGAAACGTTATATCGTTCCATGATCGGATCGCTGATGTACTTTACAACTTCAAGACCCGATATCATGTACCCAACCTGCCTCGCAGCAAGATTTCAGTCACCCGAGAGCTTCACATATGGTGATTGTGAAACGGATATTGCACTACCTGAAAGGAACTCCATCATTGGGGTTGTGGTATCCAAAAGAAGGCGAATTCACGCTCGAAGGGTATTCCGATTCCGATTTCGGATGCTGCAAAGTTAACACTAAGTCAACAACAGCGGGGTGCCAGTTTTTCGGACCACGATTGGTCACCTGGCAATGCAAGAAGCTGCTCTCAGATCTTGTGGATCCAGCAACAGATGAGAGACTACGGTTTGCAATTTCTTAATACCCTTATCTTTGTTGATAATGAGGCAACGATAATCATAACAAAAAATCATGTTCATCATGCTAAAACGAAACACATTGAAATTCGTCATCACTTCATTCGAGACTGTTTCGAAAAGAAGTTGATACGAATTGAGAAAATCCACACTGACGAACAAAAAGCTGATTTACATACCAAAGCGTTTGATAAAACTCGTTTTCAATATCTTTTAAAATTGAACGGTATGAAGCTTTTATCGGTGTCGGAAGAGATCCTTGGCGTAGATGAAGGTACCACTATAGATGATGTTGAGAAGCAATCTGCAATGGTTTGTCGATTTTTTACTTGTTTTGGTATTTAGGGGGAGGTAGGTTATATTTTCAGAAAATACAAAAACAATAAAAAAATTTCAAAATCCAAAAACATGAGATATTTCAAAATCCAAAAACAATAGAAAATGGAAAAAGCGCTTGTGTAAAAAGGGAAAATGATAGTACATCAGCCTGACAGTTACGGTATGCTAAAGATATGGAAAGTTTAAAAGTGTTAACAGTCTCGCTGATGATATGCCGATATGTTTTTACACATTTAGTAGGTTTGTTCGGGATATAAACCTAAAATCACAACTTGCTTTTTACGTGGGGAACATCTCTTGGATATATGGGTAACCCCCGAAATCTTGTTTGAAAGGGTCTATTTCTGACATACTAGGTCTTTGTACGTGGTAATATCTGGGGTATTATACCTGGACTTCTGATTTTGCGGGAGGAATAGCCTAGTCCTCGTATAATACTTTGCATTGCTTTAATCTTAAAGCCCCCCCTCAGCATAAAAAATGATGAAACATTGAAAAATGCTAATCATGTTTTGTTGTAAAAGAAGATCCCCAAAGGGGACCCACTTAAGTTGAGCCATCATCTCTCTGATTTTGCGGAAGCAATAGCCTGAGCTCTCATGGCCTCAACAATTAACCCCTTACAGATATTACTAGTGTGCACTCACCTGTAAGACTGAATATAGTAGTCTGGTTGCGTTTGATGTAAATGGCCAACTCCATCTTGAATGCTGGAGAGCTAGATAAGGCTGTTGCAGCCGTTATAGATGCTTCCCGTGCGGTCGGCCATCGTGGAGGCTATCTTGAATGTGCGCAGCATGCTACAGCAATGCTTAGACAGGAGTTCGACACTAGTCACTACTCAGTGACTGATCAAGCTGAGGCTGAGCTTGCTCGCGCTGAACATGGTTATGACCATCTATCCATACCGGTGATGGATTTGGTTATTGAAGCGCTGAAGCATGATGATTGGTGTCAACGGTTAAAGGCTATCCTTGACCCACCAGAGATCGTTGAACTCTCTGATGAGGAGATTGATGATGGCGATGGTGAAGGCGATAAGCACAATGATAATGATGCTGGCGGTGACAGCTTTGAATAGATAGTGTTGACAGGCTTTGTGCCTTGAAATTTGTTTTATGTTTTGAATGTAACTTGATGCGCAGTTGCGCTTGTTTTTGGATCGTATGGATAATGTTGGCTTCTATGTAATCGCTGCGCGATTGCGCTTATTAAATATGATGTTTATGTTTGTTCTATCTCGTTACAATTATTGCACTGTTGTTAGAAACTTTGGTTAAGTTAGCGCGAATAAATGCAAGTGTGGCTCTTGAGCGAGTAAAGTTGCCCGGACTCGCGCTATGTTCGCGGAGGACCTTGGAGGCATAACTCGAGCTCGTAATTCACTGAAGTGTTTTCGTGCTAATCAAAAGTTTAACATGCATTTGTAACTCAAGAAGCATTATGATAAAAGAAAACATGTCGTATGCTTTCATTAATTGGGAACAGGCGCTTAGGCCAATCGTACATTGTAGATAAGCAACATAAAGGGCGTTTAGCCAATATAGGAAGTTAAACAGGCGCGTGGCCAACATGAGAGAAATGGCGCATGGCCTAGAGTAGTTACATATAGCACTTGCGCAATTGTTACGCATTCCATGTGCGCGGGATGATGTGTCCATCAAGTGTGCGCAGTTTGTATGCCCCCTTGCCTAGCACTTCGTGAACCAAGTATGGGCCTTCCCATTTGGGTGCTAGCTTCCCGGGGCGTTCAGCGTTTGAAGCTTCGTTGTCTCGGAAAACGTATTCTCCTGGAGTGAAGGTACAAATGCGGACTCTCGCATTGTAGTACCTTTCCAGTTGTGTCTTGTATTTCGCTTCTTTGATACGTGCAATCTCGCGTCTTTCTTCTAGTAGATCCAGATCGAGACGGCGCTCTGCTTCGTTATCAACCTTTTTGACTGCTGTCAAGCGCGGTGAGGGGAGTCCGACTTCCGCCGGGATAACTGCCTCCGAGCCGTATACTAGGCTGAAAGGAGTTTCGCCGGTGCTCGTCTTCAGCATGGTTCGATGAGCCCACAGGATGCTTGGGAGCTCATCTACCCAGCCTATTCTCTTTGTGCCCAGTCGGGTTTTGATCCCCTCGACGATACTTTTGTTGACGCTTTCCACTTGACCGTTGCCTTGAGGATGCGCAACAGAGGAGAAGGTATGCTCAATCTTCATCTCTTTCATCCACTTCTGGAGGTCTTCAGAAGCAAAGTTAGTACCGTTGTCTGTGACAATTTTGAGTGGAAGACCAAATCTGCAAATGATGTGTTCCTAAATAAACTTGCGCACCATCATTGTCGTGGTTGAAGCGAGAGCCTTGGCCTCCACCCACTTAGTGAAATAATCAACGGCTACGATTATGAACTTCACGGCTCCCGGAGCGTCTGGGAAGGGTCCCACCATATCAATCCCCCACTGTTGAAAAGGCCAAACAGTGGATACTGGGATAAGATCATTTTTTGGGCCCAGGGTCTTCGGAGAATGTCGCTGACAGGAGTCGCATTTGCGCAGCTCCTTAGCTTTCTGTTTCTCCCCGTGTATCGCGCGTGTCATGCACGCTCAGTCTTCTGGTAGGGGGAGGTCTATTAGCTCCGCCTTGGATGTTTTGTTGTGGGGGTATCTGACGCGCCCCAAAACTGGGACCGGCTGGTGTAACCAAGGACGGTTCTGCCGTTAAGACTGCTTGCTGTGCGATCAGAGACTGATACGCCGCGTTAATGGTGGCAATATTTTTGGCGTACCACGAGGCTGGAGTTTTGCCCTCTGGTAGCCCTAATAGCGCCAAAACGTTCTGAGGTGGATCTGGTTTGAAGGTCCAGCGCCATTGCTTCCTGGGGTTACCGTCTGAGTGATGCGGGTGATGCTCCCGCCCGGTCCCCCAGTGTTGGTTACTTCGATTTCGCCAATTTCTTCAATGTGTTGGGGTTGGACGTTTTGATTGCCCTCACCCAACACCGCATTAGAGTTTGCTCCGAAACCAAACTCAGGAATGATTCCTTGACCAACCATGATCGAAGGAAGAAAAAACAAGAAAACTCATAAAAAGAAGATGACAGTGTTTTATAGAAGACCGGTGGGCGCCAATAAAGAAACACTGAACTAATTATGGGACTAATCAGTTTGGTTTATGTTCCTATCATAGTGGTTAATCTTCTAATGGCTTTCTGAGCTTCGTAATGATCGTCTAATCCTGCAAAACAGAACACCGTTACTCGTTAAGAGGGGAATATGGGGGTTTCCCTCTTAACCGGGCTCCGGCGTGAGAATAAGCGACTGCTTTGGGAAGATAATTAAGTATTGAGAGTTCAGAGTAGAGAGAATGGAATGTTTAACCTGTGAAGTGAGGTCTTTATTTATAGCCGGAGAGGTGTAAGAGGATATGGGCTGATGGGCCTTGGGCCTGAAGGCGACAACATGGAGGATATGCTCCTTGTCTCACTGGTGTCGACCGTTAATGGCCTCTAGGAGTTTTCTGGAGTTGGCGCAATGTGATTGGAGCCACGTGTCACTGCTGTCGGCCTGGCTGCCCCTCTGCCATCAGCAGGTAAGTGGAGATCGTGGGGCAGTTGTCTCTGCCCTGTGGTTGGTGCCATGTAGGCGTCCTTAAGTACTTTTTGTCTCCTGCATGTCAGATGATCGTGGAGCACGATTGAGCAGGGCCAGAAGGACGCTGATTGGCTCTTTTCTTCTGCCACTTGTACCTTGTGTACTATCTGAAACAGCCTTGCGCTGCTGCCCTGTGTGATTCTTGATGGGCTCATAACTAACTCGCGCATGGTTTGGATGGCTGGGTGCTCTTTCAGAATGCTAAGTGTTGTAATTGGAGCTTCATATTGTCTAGGGCTCGCGCCGGTTAAAATAGGATGTGCTGTAGCCTGCGCGAGGTTAACAATAAGAACTTTGTTGAATAAGGAGTATGGTCTCGCGCGCGACGTTGATGAGGGTTTGCGCGGCTTTTTTGGGACCATACCCCTTCAAAGGTTAAATAAATATAGTACTTTAGAGTTTAGACTTTAAAGATAGATTGCGAATAGAAAGCTAGTGGGTACAATGTGATTAGATTAATCAATTATGCATGTATAATTCTATCTTATTTTTTTAAAGTTATAAATTTGTCTTGATATAAAGTCAACTATTTCGACTGTGCTGGTTTCAAACCAAATCGAAGCATGTGTTTTAACAAAGGAAACCATTCTAATATCTCAATTTATTTCAAAGTCAAGCTTTGGATTCTTTTTCATGTTCAATACAGTTTGAAGTTATATTTTTCCACATATGTCCTAACAGAAAATATAGATGTGTGTTTATATACACACATTACAAATCAAGTTCTTTTGCCCATCCCAGAGTTTACTAATGTCCGTTAATCTTAAGCATTAAATTAGTATTTATTACATATTTTTTTAACCACAAAAATTATTTTTTACTCTTTATGGTACTTGAAAAGATGACTTTCCTAACTTAAGACGTTCTAGAAGTTTTGCATTTTGGACCACCAACCCCAATTGGTCAATTGATATACAGGGATCATAAATCAATCAATCATACCCACTAAAATCACACAAATAGCAAAACTATTGGTGGGATATAGGCACAACTTACCTATATCCTTAGTGATAGAGAGGCTGCTTCCAGTAAGACACTCGGCTCCAAAACACCCAGAAAAGAAATAAACTGAAAATGAGGTATGTTTATATAGTGATCATCAAAATAATGATATTAAGGTATGTTTATATTGTGATCATCAAAACAATGATAATAAGCAGGTATGTTTATATTGTCATTGTGAAATTGATCAATTGCTTATCTATCTATCATTATTATTTAACAACAGAAATTATGATATATTATTTCTTTTAAATTTTAATGCTACCGAAATCTAAAATTAAAAAATTTAATTATTATGTACATCTGAACTACACTATAAAACATGTGACATCGTATGATCCTCTTAATAAGCCATGTGCATATGACGTATTCTAAAAAAAGACCTAAACGGTTCATATCATTTTCATTGCCTCGGTGGCATCTGACTACGTTTATGGAAAGTGATATATGCTTCAAAGTTCAGGAGACGAATTAAGCCAACCCTTCCCCACCTAAATCATTATTACTATTTTGGCTTGTTTTGAAAAAAAAAAAAAAAAGTGTACGAAACTACCTTTACTTGTTGTACTAAAAAATATTATTTCATCTTAAACTTTTATTTTAAAAATAATAAATCGGTACCTATGCACAGTTTGTCCCTTAAAAGTCTAACCAACTTGTCTTTGTTTTGTCTTTGTTCAAACTTTTCTGTTACTTTTCTTCACTAAATAATGGTTGTATTATGAATGAATGGGTTGTCCGAATAAACATATGTGTCGAATCCCCAAATCCCTGAAGTCGTTCAGAGGGTTTGGCGGTACTAACCTTAGATTCGGTGAGCTCTGGTTCGGGTTCGTCATCTCGTTGTCACGGTGGCAGTTCCTCTTGCGGAGTGTCGGGTCTCAGGCTGCATCCACATGAAACTCTAGTTAGAGGGCCCGAGGGGGTTCACCCCGTGGGCACTCCGACGCTCAAATCAGTATCTTGTGTGGTGAAGATGTTATAAGTGCAAGTATAATTTTTTGAGAGAGAATAGAGGGACAAGAGTAATATATGAGAGGAGAAGAGGAAGTAATAACCTTTTTGTGGGGAAAAATGTTCTGTCTCTTCTTAGAGAAGGGAGTTCTAGTTATATAGTGAGGCAGTTGGGCCATAGCCCTAATGGGCCGATCCAAGAGTGGGCTTATCAGGACATGGCCCACTCAAACCAACCAAACATACCGAGAAAGACACAAGTGGGCTCGAGCCCAGCCACCAATCTAGGGCGATGAGCCCAGACGAGGAGCCCAAGCGGGGACCCTCGTCGTCAAGTCATCCTTAGTCCAAGTCTATTTACTCATGAATGGGCGCAGGACTGGTTCCAGTCCCTGAAGGTCTAGGCGGGTCGCTATCCGCCCTTCAACCGTTCTCCCCATCCGTCGAGTAAGCATAGCCTAAGGCACGTCATGCCAAACCAATCTACTTTGTTATCCTTGGGGTGACCTTGCATTTAGTACTTAAAATAGCCAGGTGATCCCTTAAGTAGGGTAGCACAATACCTTACTTCAATTTATGCCTCCTTGAAGGCATTTTTTTCCCATGCACTTGTTCGATAGTGCTTTTTTATAGCGTTTATGCTATTTAGACCGTCTTTGCATATACTTCTTAGATGCATTTCAATCAAAGTACTCGTTCGAGAGTAATTTCTCAAAGGGCATCGACCGGGACGCCTTATTTACCGTGTTGTACTCTTTGTATTATGTTCCTCTAACGAGGGTTTTTGTATTGCTTGAACTGTTAAAACTTTCTTATGAATTTTCTTTGTACCCTGTTTAAGCCGTTAAGACTTTCTATGGGTCGCTTTGTAACTTTTTAAGTTGTTAAAGCTTTGTATAGACCCGTTTTGTGACTCGTTTGAAACTTTGCATAAGTTTGCTTCGTAGCTTGCTTGAGTCGTTAAAAACTTTCCTATGAGTTTGCCTTGTAACGTTTTTGGGTTGCTAAAGCTTTCTATGCTTTGTCGCTCGTTTAAGTTGTTAAAGCTTTATATAAGTTTGCTTCGTAACCTGCTTGGGTTGTTAAAGCTTTCTATAGTTTGCTTCGTAACTTGCTCAAGTTGTAAAGGCTTTGACTAGGCCCGCTTTGTAACTTGTTTTAAGTTGTTAAAGCTTATGTTGGGCCTGTTGTCCAATGGCGTTTGGGCCGCTTGGACTTTCATATGCCTGCTTCGGCATTTTTTGGACGTAGTCGACTTAGTCCTAGCCCCACGGCCGGGCTTTGCCTTGTTTTGATTAAGGCGACATGTCTGTATGCCTATGTACATGTTCATTTTATTGTAAGATCGTTCGGCACGTCTGCCTAGATGATCCTGTTTGACCTGTTAGCAAGGTCCTCAAACCGTTCAGGTTTTTGTTCTTCGAGAAGGGGTGGTATCTTCTCCTTTTGGAGAGGTTTTATGAGCCCTTTAAAAACACTTGTTATGTAGAAGGAACCTTCCTATGTGAGTCCTTATTAAGGGCTCTTTGCTACCCTGGAGAGATGTTGTAATTCTCTAAAAATGGGTGCCCATGGAATGTGCAACCCTCTCCTCTTGGAGAGACTTCTTCAAATGTATGCGACCCCGAGATGGGGCTCCTCTTCTTTGGAGAGATACTTTCTAAAACACAGACCTGTGGCGGAGATCTTTTCTTTTCAAGGAAGGGATTCTTCAGATTCGAAGTCCCTTGTCAAGGGGGGCTCTCCCCCCTCCTTTTTTTTTTTTTTTTGAATAAGTTGTTCGGGTGCGAAATCTCAAGAAGGATTTTTCTCAGATATTAAATCCCAACGACGGGAGTACTTTCCCGTCCTTAGAAGGAACTTCATCAATACTTGATCCCGTAGCTGGGTGCACTTCTGTTCGTTGAATAGGCTTCTGCAATACTTAATCCCACGGGAGGGGACACCCTCCTTTTCTTGGGAGAAACTTGTTACTGTTTGCTGAAAAGACTTACGAGACCCCTAATCACATAGGGTGGGATATCTTCATTTTTTCGGAGGCGGCTCCTCCAAGACTTAATCCCCATAGATACTAATCCTTATCGTGAAACTCCCACTTTAATTACCTCCCACATTTCTCTTGTATTTCCATTCGATTCAACTTTTGATTAATGACCGAACGGCCCCTGTACTTCATCATTTCATATTCTCGGAAGGAGTTTCTTCAAGGCTGAATCCCGAGTGAGGGATATGTTCCTTCCTATTCTTGGAAGGAGTTTCCTTAATACTGGATCCCGAGGGAGGGATATGTTCCTTCCTATTCTCAGAAGGAGTTTCTTCAAGACTTAGTCCCGAGGAAGAGGTATGTTCCTGTTTATGAAAGGGACTTCTAAAACACTTGATCCCAGGGAATGGGATACTCTTCATAATCTCGGAAGGAACTTTTCCTGGACTTAATTCCATGGAATGTATACGTTCCTGTTCTTGTAAGTGGCTGCTGAGGTACCTTATTCACAAGAGAAGGGATTTTCTTGTTGATGGAAGGGACTTCCAGAATGCTTTAGCCTTTAGGAGAGAACATTGTTTTGTTCCGGCAGATAAGGGTCCCGTCCCTGAGGAACTTTACAATTGGTGTCGTCCATGTTTCTTGTGTGTTTTCGACTGCAGCTACCTCCTCTGTACTGATGGAGGGGGAGGTTAGGACTTCCACTTTGACTTCTCTTGCTAAGTGATCGAATGCTACTGGGGGCATCAGACTTTCTGTTTCTCCCTCGGGGAATGTATTCTAGCTTAAAAGTTTTGAATACCTTGGCCATCTCTTTTACCTTTGCCACGTACTGAGCCATGGTGTTGTCTTTGGCCTCATACTCTCCTTGGTATTGTTTGACTACTAACTATGAATCAGTGCTAGCTTCCTCATGTTTTGCTTTCATCTTTTCTGCCAGCCTCATCCCTGCTAAGAGGGCTTTATATTCTGCAGTGTTGTCGGTGTTTTCGAAGTCCAGTCTTATGGCATAGGTTAGCTCGATTCCCTCGGGGTTTATCAAAGTAATGCCTGCTCTGCTCCTTTCTTCACTGGAGGCTCCATCTGTGAAGAGTTTCCACGCAGCCTTGTCTTCCCTCTCTTTCTCTTTTCTTTCCAAGGCTTCCCATTTTAGGAGTTCTTTTTCTTCATCCTCAGGGACTTCTGCCAGGAAATCTGCCAGTATTTGTCCTTTCACGGCTGTCCTGGGTTTGAACTCCAAGGAGTGTTCTCCCAGTTCCACGGCCCATTTAGCCGATCGTCCCGACAGCTCCGGCCTCTTGAGCACCTTTTGGAGGGGCTGATCTGTCATCGGGGTGACCTTGTGCCCCTGGAAATACCTCCTGAGTCTCCTGGATGCAAAAACAAGGGCCAATGCTAACTTCTCCAGGGGCATGTAACGTTCTTCAGGGCCTTTAAGTGTTCTACTGATGAAATACATTGGTATCTGTTTTCCCTCCCGTTCCACCATCATGACCGCACTTATAGTTGTGTTTTAGGCGGACAGGTACAAGGTCAGATGTTCCCCGGGTACTGGGGTGGCCAGTGTTGGGAGTTTACAAATATAGGCCTTCATTTCTTGGAAAGCGGCTTCCGCCTCAGAGGTCCAATTAAACTTGTCCGTTTGAAGGCAGTCCTTCAGCACCTTCATGAAGGGAAGGGTGCTGTCAACTACTTTTGACAAAAAATGGTTTAAAGCGATTAGCCTCCCGTTTAGCTGCTGGATGTCTTTCAAAGACCTGGGAGATCGCATTTCGGCCACAGCTTGAGTCTTCTCCGGGTTAGCTTTGATTCCGCCCTTTGTGACAGCACTTCCCGGGGTTTAGTTTCATATTCACATCTTGCATGGTGTGGAGGGTTTCAGCTATATCGTCTATCATGGCCATTTCGGTTAGGCTTTTGATAACGATGTCATCGACGTATACCTCCAAGTTTCTTCCCCGTTGTTCCCTGAAGAGGGAGTTCATAAATCTTTGATATGTGGCCCCAGCATTTTTAAGACCGAAGGGCGTTTTGGTATAACAAAATGTCCCCTCGTCTGTGATGAAGGCGGTTTTTTCCTAATCTTCCATTGACATCTGTATTTTATGGTATCCTTTGTAGGCATCCAAAAAGCATTTCAGGGGGTATTGGGATAAGGAGTCCACTTGGACATCTATTTCTGGGAGTAAATAACAGTCCTTAGAACATGCTTTGTTCAGATCTTGGAAGTCGATGCACATCCTCCATCCCCCGTCTTTCTTCTGGACCATTACGCTCTTAGCGACCCAGGATGGGTACTTCACCTCCCTGACTATTCCCGCTTTGAGCAGTTTCCTGGTTTCTTCACAGGCGGCCCTCCTTTTGCTGGGACCCATGCTTTGTTTTTTTTTCTGTTTCACTGGTTTTGCCCATATATACGTATTGAGTCGGTGCTCAGTCAAGCTTCTCGGGATTCCTGTCATATCCCCACGTTGGAATGCAAATACGTCTATGTTGAGGAGGAGCAGTTCTTTGAGGGCACTCTTGCACTTGTCACTTAGGTGACTTCCCACTTTGACCGTCTGCTTTGGGAACCTGTCACAAAGGACCCACTCTTCGACCCCTTCTTTTCAGGGCTTCTCGGATGCTTCCCCTTCAGACACAGAAGAAATCACTTCGTGTGCAGATTTTACCCAAGCCAAGCCCTTTGGTGTCTGAAATACTAAGGCTCCGTGTGGGGTGGATGCATGTGCCTGCAAATCCCCGATTCCGGGTCTTCCTAGGATTGCGTTGTACTTCGAGGGTGCTCGAACAACTGTGAAGGTCAGGTTTATTGTTCGGACCCGATCCCCTACGCCGACTGTGAATGGGAGTTTGATCTTCTCCAGGGGGTGTGACACACTGTTGTTGAACCCTACTAGAGGGATAGAATTCTCCTCAAGCCGGTCTCTTACATCCCTGTCAAGTCTGAGGAAACAATGTTCGTATATAACTTCTACCCCAGATCCCCCGTCTACGTGTATTTTGGCCACTTTATGACCGGCTATTACAGCTGAGATGTTGAGTGGGAGCCGTTGTACCTCATTTTCCTCCGAGTGTGGTATTAGGATGGGAGCTTTCATGCAGTTTGGGGAGCCCAGGATTCTGGCCTTTACACTCCTAGTGGTATCAAATTCATCCCTCATTCTAATCATATCTACATCTGCCCTCCCAGACTCCCTTGCATCTTTCCCTTTGCGATCCCCCTTTCTTCCTTAATTTCCTTAACCAAATGGGCCAGTTTTCCTGTTTTAACCGCGGCTTCTATTTCTCTTTTTAGGTACAGGCAAACATCAGTTCTATGGCCAAACCCTTTGTGAAAGTCACAATATTCATTTGGTTGTGCCTTTGGCCCAGGTTTAATAGGCGGTGGCCTTGGAAAGGAGCCCTTCACCCTCTCAGTAGCCAATATTTCACTTGGTGTCTTGGTGAGAGGGGTGAAGTTGTCAGAGTAAGGGGATGGGCCTCTTCCCCGAGGTCTGTATGGGGAGTACGAGGGTCTTGTTTTATCATGCAACATTCTATCAAAAGCAGGCTTTTGGGAGTAAGGTGTACCTTTATCAAGAGGTTTTGCAGCGGAGGTGACCCTTCGAGGTGGGGCGTCTGTCTCCATGGCTTTGCTGACTTTGTCTTTGCCCCTGACAAAGGCTTTGATCCTGTCCATGAGATTGTCAAACGAGTGAGGAAACTCTTCCCCCAGTTTCTCGCATAGTTTTGCATGCTTTAATCTGTTTATGGAACTGCTGATCTTCATGACCTCCGGGACATCCTTGATGTTCATGCTTTCCTTGACAAACCTTTCCATGTATTGGTCTATCCGTTCGTTGTCCCTCTGCCTTATGTGTAAGATTTCGTTTGGGTTCTTGACCACCTTTCTTTGATGATCTTCAGGGTCTCTCGTCCCATCATACCGGTCGAAGTTTGGAGGTAGTTTTGTTTTAGAGGGCATAGGTGCCTCTGCAATTCTCCGAGTGAACTTTGAGACTTCAGCCAGATCCCGTGGAAGGTAGGGTTGGTCCAGCAGATAAGGGTTTCTTGAGCACGACGGACCGTAGGAGGATTTCACTTTCCCCTCTCGTATTGTCCTGCTCAGGTTCTCTCCTTCTTCAAGAGATGGACTAATAATGCAGCTCAAGGGTTCTTCCTTTTTCAAGGAAGGGACCGTCCAGGGTTTCCTTAAGGACTAAGAGCGTAATCCAAGGAGTCTTCCGTTTTCAAAGAAGGGGCGTCTGGTTTTTTCTTAAGGACTAATGACATAGTCCGATGATTCTTTCCCCTTCAGAAGGGGAGTCAGCTGCGTAGCCCAGACTCCTCATTTCTTCAAATGGAGGATTGATAACGTGATCCTCTGATTCTCTTTTCTTCAGGGAAGGAGCCAAATACACAACCCAGACTTTTCCTTTCTTCCAGTGGAGGAGTTAGTAAGGCAGTCCATGCCCATTATCCCTCCTCCCCCCCCCCCCCTTTTTTTTTGATGTTGAGATCTTCGAACATGAGAACTTATGGAGGGGCTTAATCCTTTTCGAAGGAAGTAATACAAAAATAAAGATCCTTTTGAAAAGTCTTCAATGTAGGACCCAATGGTGTTATACCATGCTAGCTCCCCAGTTTAGTGTTGTCGATCGTAGTTGGTGATACTGAACTTTTAAAATAGGCTGTCATTGAGCCCGTCTGTCTAGACCCTCGGTTGTGAATAAAGAATATAGTTACTTTTGATGAGTATCGAAAGTCTTCTAAATCATAATCACTTCTAATGAGTGATGTCTTTATCCGAAACACGATAACACGCAAGGATATAGCTGATAGATGTATCCGACAGATTAGTATATGATTCTTTGTTGAATGAAAGTAGCCCGAGGTAAACAAAAACTTTGTCCAACAATATCCGCCTAGGCATATTAGTCCCCCAGTTCAATGTTGCGCAAAGGTATTTCTTGCTTTCACCAATGTTGTGTTACTTTCTTCCTAACCGAAGCTATATCCATGTTTGAGGATATTTAAGGTGACCACTATTCTTTAGTATCTTTTCACAGATCATGCCCTGTTTCTCGGGTGCATATCATATAGTCCAATGCTAGCCTTTGTCGACATGTCCCGTAGGTAGTGGCTAACAGCTACTTGTTTCGTTCATGTTCATGCTTCGATACTTGCCACGAAAACACTTTCAAAAAAGGTAAGTCATACCAAAGATCAACTTCTTTATGTGTTAAACATATTATGTTGTGTGTACAAGCACTTGTGCCTCATGCTTTATTTTGTGAAGACATGTGATCATCATATCATTAATGGGGGTAGCCTACGTACCCTAACAACGTTGTAATGGGAACAATAAATCTGTGTCTAGAAGTGGTGTACGATGCAAGACTTCGGAGAAAGGCCTTGCGTAAATGTTTTGTGTTAGGATCTTGAAAAGGACCTGAGGAAGAGAAACTGAGGAAGGTCCTGGGGAAGGACCTGAGTAAGGGCCAGGTGGAAGGACCTTGTGAAAGGGTCCGAGGAAGGACCTGAGGAAGGACCTTGGCAGAAGGGCCTGAGGGAGGACCCTGTGAAAAAAAACTGATAAAGGGGCCAGGGGAAGGGACCCCGCGAAATGGCCTGAGGAAGGACCTAGGGAAGGACCGTGGCAGAAGGGCCTGAGGAAGGTCCTGGGTAAGGACCTTGGCTGAAGGGCCTGAGGAAGGACCCTGGTGAAGGACCTTGGCTGAAGGGCCTGAGGAAGGACCCTGGTGAAGGACCTTGGCTGAAGGGCCTGAGAAAGGGGTCAAGGGAAGGGACCCCGCGAAATGGCCTGTTGGAAGGACCTGGTACTAGTAAAATAATATTATTTTACATTGATAAGAGTGTGGCATCATTTCTCTTTTTTCTTTTTCAAAAAGTAGGGTCACATCATGTAAAAATAGTATCTTTTCCACAGAGAGAGAAACTTATCTTGTACATTATACATTATTATGACATGTGCCCTGTGCATTAATAGTTTGTACTATTTCCTTTTGCCATGAGTGATAAATCCTTGTAACTTTCTCATAAGGATTTGTACTTTAGATTAATGATTCGTTCATATTTTTTGTTTTCACAATAAAAAGATAGTCAATATCTTTTATCATTTTTTTTTTTACAAAAGGTAGGTCTTGTGTGAAAGTACAAAAGTACTGTAACTTGATGTGTACGTACATGCATACAAAAGTACGTTTAGAAAGGTTGATGTGTACTTGTAATTTGAGGATAAATGTGAGTATTTAAACCATACTTCTAGTTCTGTTTGAACCAGTTTCCTACTCTTTTTTCCCATACCCTTTTTTTGTGTCAGAAAGTCTAAAGCTTTTTTGTAGTTAAACCATGTCATTACCCAAAAGATAAAGGCAAAAACTTTCTTGGGCAGTACTTTTCGTGAGAACAGCTCATATTCCACATGGTTTTGTATACATACATTTCTTTTTTATTTTATATATATTCTACGAACAATACTTTTCCAGAATCTATGTATAGGTTTCCATTTGGTAACATATATTTGTAGTTCGTGCATAAGGGTTTGTAACCTTCATATATATATATTTTTTAAAAGAAAGGCGTCGCCCAGACTTTCTCCCTGTTTCCCTCAAAAAACCCATACATGCTTTTACTTTAGCCAACAGAATGTATCTACCATTAACATTCCCACTGTTAAACATAGAGTTTTTCACCTCATGAGGAGTGAACGATTCAAGGATTTAACAAGTGTGTTGTTGCACTTCAATGAACACATATTTCAAGTAGACTAAGAAGTAAAGGGAGAGAGGTCGGGAACCTGTTTAACCGGAGTCAAGATGTAGGTCTGACCGCCGCGGAGATGGCAAATCCAGCCGTATTTCGAGAACATATGAAATATCCAAAAGATGCATACGCCCCTACAGATTTTAGGTGACGACAAGCAAAACGTCTTTGATAGATGGAGGAAGTTTTAGAGATTCGGAACCTAGTGACCGGAGTCAAAATGCAGATCTGACGGTAGTGGAGAGGCAGATCTAGCCGTTTGTGTGAAGAGACCGAGACACGTTTGTACTCGGTCCCACGGATGGCGCCAATGTCGAATCCCCAAACCCTTGAAGTCGTTCAGAGGGTCTGGCGGTACTAACCTTAGATTCGGTGAGCTCCGGTTCGGGTTCGTCATCTCGTTGTCACGGTGGCAGTTCCTCTTGCGGAGTGTCGGGTCTCAGGCTGCATCCACATGAAACTCTAGTTAGAGGGCCCGAGGGGGTTCACCCCGTGGGCACTCCGACGCTCAAGTCAGTATCTTGTGTGGTGAAGATGTTATAAGTGCAAGTATAATTTTTTGAGAGAGAATAGAGGGACAAGAGTAATATATGAGAGGAGAAGAGGAAGTAGTAACCTTTTTGTGGGGAAAAATGTTCTGTCTCTTCTTGGAGAAGGGAGTTCTAGTTATATAGTGAGGCAGTTGGGCCATAGCCCTAATGGGCCGATCCAAGAGTGGGCTTATCAGGACATGGCCCACTCAAACCAACCAAACATACCGAGAAAGACACAAGTGGGCTCGAGCCCAGCCACCAATCTAGGGCGATGAGCCCAGACGAGGAGCCCAAGCGGGGACCCTCGTCGTCAATATGTATTCCTGTTTTAGACAATGAAGAGGTTAAGTGTAAAATGGATCGATTCCTTTGATCAATTGTGCAATAGGTAAGAAATAAACGTTTTTAAACCCGGGCCAGTAGAGTACTGGTTGTCATATTGTTTTAGTTAATAACTAAAACATATATTAAAATTATGCTACAATTAAAATGAATGAATGTAAATAGAAAACTAATATTACAGAAGTATAAAAATATATATGATTTTCTTAATTTCGTAGAGTTAGTTAAATTATAACAGTGTCAACAACAATGGTAATGAACAAAATTGCAACTTTATTTAACAGAAATGAAGAAGAAGTTGGATTAAAACTAGATTACAAAGATTATTAAAAAACTTAGGGTTAATATAATAAAGAATACTGACACTCTCAGACTGAATGAAAGAAACCACTATACAATGGAGAAGATGATAATTATGACAAGGCTCAATCAAACCATTGGAGTGGAAAGATCGATAGTTGGCAAGAAGCATAACAAAGGAAAGTCGCATATGCAACTTGTTGTGACTTGTAGAAAATAAGGGAAAACCCACATGCACTGCACAATAAAACCCAACAAAAGCCCAAGAAACTCCGATACAAGCAAGCAACACAACAAGAATTAAATCCATATGCAAGACAAGAAAACAAAAAATACTAGAAATGGAAAATTGTTTTTGGATTATGTAATTGATGTGATAATAATTTTAACAACCCCTCAATTTGATAATCAAAATACATTGTGCATTGTAAGTTTTTTGGTTATGAAATCATGTTAGTACAGGTAAACCTTTTGTAAGCATATTAGCCGGTTGATTTTCTGATTTACTTGAAACACTTTTAATAACTGCCGTTGATGTTTTTTTTTCGAAGAAATAATACAATAATAGATTTGTTTCAAAATGTTTGATTGGATCATGAAAAACTAGGTTTACTGCTATAGATATAGTAAGCATTACTATCATAGTAGAATTCTATTGGCAATATTACACTTACATGAAGCTCCTTTAACAAATTGATTAACCATAAAACTTCACATGTGGTAGCACACATAGCTCTTTATGCAGCTTCAGCAAAAGATCTTAAAATAGTCCCTTGCAGAGCCGGCCCTATGGTTATATGAACCTAGGCCCAAGCCTAGGGCCACTAATTTTCCAATTTGAAGGGCCACCAATTTTCTAATAGATCAGGCCCAAATATCTCATCTGTGAACATTACATAAACCTAATAACCCAATGGCACTGAGAGAAGTTTGAAAGCACGTGTAGCGGTGGGTGCAGAAGCCAAAGCAGCGATATATCAGAGACCTTCTCTGCAGTGTCGTTTGAGTTTACGATATGGAACTGAGCAATAAGCAACCAAAGTATTAGACAAGCAATAATCATGGCATCAAGATTCTGCATCGCAAGGTTAGTTTTGCTCAGTTTTGTGATTTTATGGTTGGCTTTTAATCTTAAAAAAGGGTAATGCACGGTACCCCTGACCGCGGAGGAGATAACCCCTCCCAGGCCGCCACCCGACAAGCCTGAGCTGGCAGTAAATACCCTTGCCGAGCCAACCCTTTGAGGGTACTTTGTTCGCCCCAAGGTTCAAAGTTTCAAAGATCATTCTGGGCAACAATTGGTATCAGAGCATCAAGGAAGGAGATAGATATATTCAAGTCTCAGATGGAGAACAAGTTTGAAATGAGCGATCTAGGATTGCTAGCATACTATGTAGGAATAGAAGTTATTCAAGCAGGGGGTGCGATAGCCATCAAACAAACAGGCTAGATCAACAAGATACTCAAAGATGCTGATATGTTAACCTGCAATGACACAAAGATTCCTATGAATCCAGGGAACACAGTTACAAAGACTGAAGAAGGAGATCTAGTAGATGCAACGCATTACAGAAGCCCGATAGGATCTCTCAGGTACTTATTGCATACAAGGCCAGATCTTTGTTTCTCAGTCAGTCTGTTTAGTAGATTCATGCAAGAACCAAAGGAGCAACACTTAAAAGCAGTAAAGCAAGTACTACGTTATATCAAAGGAACTAAAAAGCATGGAATCATCTACAACAAGCAAGGAGGATGTAAGATCACAGGTGTTAATACAGACAAAGGAAAAGGAACAACTGGTCTAGTATTTTACTTTGGAGAATCACCTATAACCTGGTGCACATAGAAGCAACAGACAGTGGCACTATCATCATGTCAATCAGAATTCATGGCAACCACTACAGCAGCATGACAAGCATTATGCCTTAAAAGATTACTAAGTGAAGTTGCAGGCTGGAAGGAAGAGAAGATAACACTAAGGGTGGATAATGTTTCAGCAATAGCACTCATGAGAAATCCAGTCTTTCATGGAAGAAGCAAACACATTGATACACGCTATCATTTCATAAGAGAATGCGTGGAGAACGAACACATCAATGTGGAACACATAAGTGGAGAACTACAATGGGCATACATACTAACGAAGGAACTAGTAAGAGTCAAGTTTGCTACAATGCGAGAACTGCTCGGAGTTCAAGATCTACAACAACTTACGGATGTTCATGATTAGGGAGTGAATGAAGTCGCTAATCATGCACACCTAGAAGGGTTGATTATATGTTAGTTTAAAGTAGTTAGATGGCGGTTATAAAGTTCAAGGGCTGAAAGTGTCAAGATGAAACTTGACAACCAACACCCTCAAGGGTTGCGACACCCTTGGGGTCACACCTGTTCGATCTCGGCCACAAGGAGAACAAAGGGACGCGACTCTTGGACAAGAAAACACACATCTTCAAGATTGATTCTCATCCACACAATCCAAGAGACACACCCGTTCATGAAGAGACACGTCTATTCACTCGCACCCATTAGAAATTATAAATAGGGATAGATTTTGTTGGAAAATTGGGTGTGATTGAATGGATGTCCCAAATGGTAAAACACTTGTCCCACATCGGTGTGGGGGACAAAGTGGAAGGTTATTTATAAGGTAATATATTTGCCTAGCTAATATAACTTTAAGACATGTTTTACCATAAGTCCTACGCGCGAGCGCGCAGGGGGGGGGGTGCAAAAATCGGAACCGGGATTTAGTTGAACTCGTGTGAGCCCGCACGTCCTGCGGACACGAATGCAGTTCCGAAAACCCAGGGCCCGCGTGTGGCAGTTTTTGCAACCATTCTGTAACGGGTTAATTTGTTTTTTTTGTAACTGAAGTAATATTCAGTATTGATGAGAATTAACATTGGTTTCAGTTAGGATTGTCATCAGTTTCGAAACCAGCATCAGTTATGGTTCTCTACAATGATGAGGCCAGTTATGGTTCTCTACAATGATGAGGCCAGTTATGATTCTCTACAATGATGAGGCTAACATCAGTTATGATCTGTGCCAATAAAACCCAATGCAGATAACCAGTTTGACATACCAATTACCAGCTTCTCTTCTCTCTTTGTCTCAGTTTTCTACAACACAGTTCTTTGTTCTTTTCAGGCAAGTGCTCAAGTCCGGCAGTGCGCGGTGCTACTTCGAACCGGCGTACCCTGGGAACAGACGACGAATCTGTTTAAGGGAATTGTGTTAAACACAAGCCCGGTTTCAATCGTTTACTGTTTTGCATCTTCTTTTATACTTCTGATCCATTTGCTGTTCTGGTCAGTGGTTTCAAACAGTGGTTGACCAGTGCTTACGGATCAGTGGTTGACCAGTGTTTACTGATCAGTGGTTGATCAGTTGTTTCAGATCAGTGTTTACTGATCAGTGGTTGATCAGTTGTTTCAGATCAGTTGTTTACTGATCAGTTGTTTCAGATCAGTTGTTTACTGATCAGTTGTTTCAGATCAGTTGTTTACTGATCAGTTGTTTCAGATCAGTTGTTTACTGATCAGTTGTTTCAGATCAGTGGTTATTTTTTCTAAGAAACTTAAACAGATCCGTTTTACTAATTGTTTCTGTCTTTGTTCTTTTCAGAATGACGTCCCAGCCCATGTTTACCTCCGTTTCTGCAGTCATGACTGCTGTGATGACTTCTGCTGTTGCGGTCACAACCGGTCTGGTTGCGCCACTGCCCAACACAGTCTCACATGCTGAGAAACCTGAGAAATTCAACGGTCTGAATTTCAAACAGTGGCAGCAAAAGATGTTCTTTTATCTGACCACTCTGAACCTAGCACGGTTCTTGACTAAAACCGTTCCCCATGTGGATGAAGGGGATATGAATGCTCAATCAGTGTGCGCGGTTCATGCTTGGAATCATTCGGATTTCTTGTGCCGCAACTATATCTTGAATGGTATGGTTGATACGCTTTACAACGTGTATTGTAAAGCCAAGACTGCCAAAGAGTTGTAGGAGTCTCTGGACCGCAAATATAAAACAGAAGATGCGGGCACTAAGAAATTCGTGGTGGCTAAATTCTGGGACTTCAAAATGATAGACTCTAAAACTGTCATTAGCCAAGTTCAAGAACTTCAAGTTATTCTTCATGATATTCATGCGGAAGGAATGGTGCTCAGCGAGACATTCCAAGTTGCGGCTATGATTGAAAAGCTACCACCAAGCTGGGTTGATTTCAAGAACTATCTCAAGCATAAGCGGAAGGAAATGACCATCGAAGATCTTGTGGTTCGCCTTCGCATTGAAGAAGATAATAAAGTTGCTTTGAAAAGGATTGATAATCCTGAAACGGCAAAGGCTAATATTGTTGAGCATGGCCAATCTTCGAAGGGAAACAAGAATGGTGGAAAAGGTGGAAAGAAAGCTCATGGGAAGTGCTCCAACCTTGGTCCTAAGGGAGGAGTTGGGAAAAAGAAGTTCCAAGGAACTTGCTATAATTGTCAGAAACAAGGCCATAAGGCCAACAAATGCAAGCTTCCAAAGAAGGAAAATGCTGGACAAGTTAACATGGTTCATGAGGTTGATAACCTCATTGCTATGGTCACGGACCTCTCGATTTTGGTCACGGAAGTTAACTTGGTTGGGCAAAACCACAACGATTGGTGGATTGATACGGGGGCTACCCGTCATGTGTGTTTTGACAAGAACTTGTTTAGCACCTTCAAGGAGGTGACTAATGGTGAAAAGGTTTTCATGGGAAATTCCGCCACGGCCGAAATCAAAGGCGAGGGGAATGTGGTTTTGAAAATGACTTCTGGAAAGGAACTCACTTTGTCAAATGTGTTGTATGTTCCAGATATTCGTAAGAACCTTGTGTCGGGGTGGCAATTGAACAAGTTTGGGTTCAAAATGGTGATTGAGTCAGATAAGGTCGTGTTGACCAAAAATGGTATGTATGTTGGTAAGGGCTATGCCCTAAATGGAATGTTCAAACTCAATGTAATTGTCGTGAATGCAATGAATGAAAACGCTACTAGTTCTACTTACTTGATTGAGTCCTCTTATCTTTGGCATGGTAGACTTGGTCATGTTAATTATAATTCCATTCGTCGTTTAATTAAACTTGATTGCATACCAACATTCGATATCGACTCAATTAATAAATGTGAAACTTGCGTAGAAGCAAAACAAACGAAATCGTCATTCAAAAAGGTTGAACGACTCACCGAACCCCTCGAGATGATCCACACTGATGTATGTGATCTAAAAGCAATTCCTACTCGTGGTGGGAACAAGTACTTCATCACGTTCATTGATGATAGTACTAGGTATTGCTATGTGTACTTACTTAAGAGTAAGGACGAGGCTATTGACAAGTTTATCTTGTTCAAAGCCGAAGTTGAGAATCAACTAAATCGGAAAATCAAAATCGTAAGGAGCGACCGAGGAGGTGAATATGTTTCACCTTTTATTGACGTATGTGCAAAAAGTGGAATCATCCACGAACTCACAGCTCCTTACTCCCCTCAATCAAATGGCATAGCGGAACGGAAAAATCGTACCTTGAAAGAAATGATGAATGCCATGATGATAAGTTCTGGTGTAAACCAAAACATGTGGGGGGAAGCAATCTTATCGGCAAATTATGTGTTGAACATGATACCCAATAAGAAAAAGAATGTAACACCTTAAGAATTATGGACGGGAAAGAAAGCACCATATAAATCCTTGAAAGTGTGGGGGTGTCTAGCTAAGGTGGTGGTCACACCACCTAAGCGCCTACTAATAGGTCCCAAAACGGTGGATTGTGTACTTATAGGATACACCCGTCCTTATGGTCCTTATCGTTTTATTGTGCATGATTCCAAGAACCCTGGAATATGCAAAGGCACCTTAATCGAATCTAAGGATGCAACATGGTTTGAACATGTGTTCCCATGCTTAGATAGAAGTGAACCGAGTTCTTCTAGACCGGTTGAGGAAATTGTTCCCGAGGGTGAAGTTGAAAACGATGAACCTCGAGAACAATCTAAGGCTCAGGATGTTGAAATCAGGAAGAGTAAACGACAAAGGACGGAAAAATCTTTTGGTCCTGAGTTTCTTACCTATATGGTAGAAGATGAACCTCAAACGTACCAACAAGCGGTGCATTCCTCAGAAGGACCTCAGTGGAGGGAGGCAATCAAAAGTGAGATAGACTCTATCTTACAAAACCATACTTGGGAACTAGTGGATCTTCCTCAAGGATGTAAACCACTAGGATATCGATGGATCTTCAAGAAGAAGATGAAACCAGATGGGACCATCGATAAGTACAAAGCAAGGTTGGTGATCAAAGGATATAAACAACGAGAAGGTTTAGATTACTTTGATACATATTCGCCAGTTACGCGAATAACATCCATCAGGTTGGTGCTTGCCATTTCCGCCATTAGAAGTTTGGAAGTTCACCAAATGGATGTGAAAACATCTTTCTTGAATGGAATTCTAGAGGAAGAAATCTACATGGAGCAACCCGAAGGCTTCAAAGCTATTGGGCAAGAAAAGAAAGTGTGTAAACTTGTGAAATCCTTATATGGATTGAAACAAGCTCCAAAACAATGGCATCAAAAGTTTGACCATGTCATGCTTGATGATGGGTTCAAAATCAATGAATGTGACAAGTGTGTGTATGTGAAGGACACATCTGATGGATATGTCATTTTGTGTCTATATGTAGATGATATGCTCATTGCTGGAAGCAATGACAGAATCATAAAATCTACAAAGAACATGCTAAAAGCAAGATTTGACATGAAAGACATGGGTCTTGCGGATGTGATTTTGGGGGTTAAAATCACACGAACCCAAAGTGGACTTGTTTTAAGTCAATCCCACTATGTGGACAAAATTCTTGAGAAGTTCAATGCAAATGACTCTAATGAAGCTAGAACTCCACTTGACACAAGTCAACATCTAGCCAAGAATAGAGGTGAACCTGTAAACCAGTTGGAATACTCAAGAATTATTGGTAGCTTGATGTATCTTATGAGTTGTACTAGACCAGATATAGCATTTGTTGTAAGCAAGCTAAGTAGATACACAAGCAACCCAAGTTCAATGCATTGGAACTGTATAACTCGGTTGCTTAGCTACTTAAGATACACTCGGGGATTCGGGTTGCATTATAACAGATATCCAGCAGTTATAGAAGGACACTGCGATGCAAATTGGATATCTGACACGAATGATTCCAGAGCAACAAGTGGGTATGTATTCACACTTGGAGGTGCTGCTATATCGTGGAAATCGTCAAAACAAACGGTTATCGCTAGATCCACGATGGAACCAGAGTTCATCGCTTTAGATAAAGCAGGTGAAGAGGCAGAATGGCTACGTCAATTTGTTGAGGATATACCAAGATGGCCTAAGCCGGCAACGGCCATTTGTATACATTGTGATAGCCAATCGGCACTTGGCAGAGCTTGTAGCACAATGTATAATGGTAGGAACAGACATATCAGACGTAGACATAATACGATACGACAACTAATCTCTACAGGAATTATCACTGTTGACTACGTAAGGTCAAAGGATAATATTGCGGATCCGCTGACAAAAGGCCTAAGTAGAGAGTTAGTACAGAAGTCGTCCGTGGGAATGGGACTGAAGCCCTTGAAAAATGAAGTTCATATGATGGAAACCTAACTCAATAGACTGGAGATCCCAAGAATTGAGTTCAATAGGAAAACCTAATTGTATGAATAAGCAAGGTCACTGTGGGGGGATAACCCTACGCATTTAATAAGGGAGTTTATTATAAAGATTAATAAACTTCCTAGTCCATTCCTAAAAGTGACAAGTGTGAGGCTAAGCCTATGGCTTTTAATGATTCGACTAAGATAACCATGCATAGTGAATCACCTATGTGAGAGAGAAGTCGAAGGGTATTGTTGGGGCACAATACCTAATGGCTCTCGCGGAACCAGGCATCATGTTCATGACCATAACGAACATAACTATGAGGACTTGACTTTGTCAGGGAGAGTCTTGTGTGAAGTGCATTGTCGTCTACACAAACGGCAGACGAGTTCAAAGACATCAAGTTCTACTCAGAGCTAGTGGGCTAAGTGCATTTCATGAGCGAAGGTTCAAAGGGTAACACCTACCTATCGTATGCAAAACTCAACTGCTGAAATATAATAAGGAATTATGTTGTTTCTGAGATCGACCTCCATTCATGTGGGGGATTGTTGGAAAATTGGGTGTGATTGAATGGATGTCCCAAATGGTAAAACACTTGTCCCACATCGGTGTGGGGGACAAAGTGGAAGGTTATTTATAAGGTAATATATTTGCCTAGCTAATATAACTTTAAGACATGTTTTACCATAAGTCCTACGCGCGAGCGCGCAGGGGGGGTGCAAAAATCAGAACCGGGATTTAGTTGAACTCGTGTGCGCCCGCACGTCCTGCGGACACGAATGCAGTTCCGAAAACCCAGGGCCCGCGTGTGGCAGTTTTTGCAACCATTCTGTAACGGGTTAATTTGTTTTTTTTTTTGTAACTGAAGTAATATTCAGTATTGATGAGAATTAACATTGGTTTCAGTTATGATTGTCACCAGTTTCGAAACCAGCATCAGTTATGGTTCTCTACAATGATGAGGCCAGTTATGGTTCTCTACAATGATGAGGCCAGTTATGATTCTCTACAATGATGAGGCCAACATCAGTTATGATCTGTGCCTATAAAACCCAATGCAGATAACCAATTTGACATACCAATTACCAGCTTCTCTTCTCTCTTTGTCTCAGTTTTCTACAACACAGTTCTTTGTTCTTTTCAGGCAAGTGCTCAAATCCGGCAGTGCGCGGTGCTGCTTCGAACCGGCGTACCATGGGAACAAACGACGAATCTGTTTAAGGGAATTGTGTTAAACACAAGCCCGGTTTCAATCGTTTACTGTTTTGCATCTTCTTTTATACTTCTGATCCATTTGCTGTTCTGGTCAGTGGTTTCAAACAGTGGTTGACCAGTGCTTACGGATCAGTGGTTGACCAGTGTTTACTGATCAGTGGTTGATCAGTTGTTTCAGATCAGAGTTTACTGATCAGTGGTTGATCAGTTGTTTCAGATCAGTTGTTTACTGATCAGTTGTTTCAGATCAGTTGTTTACTGATTAGTTGTTTCAGATCAGTGGTTATTTTTTCTAACAGATTTCTCATTTGTAATTCATTCATTCACATTCAGTTACACTCATTGTATTCAGATTCATGTTATATTCAAGTTAGTTTATCATGTGTGATCTAGAGATCAAAGATCATTCTGGGTAACACAACTAGGTTTACTGTTATAGATACAGTAAGAATTACTATCATAGTAGAATTCTATTGGCAATGTTACACTTACATGAAGCTCCTTTAACACATTCATTAACCATAAAACTTCACATGTGGCAGCACACATAGCTCTCTGCACACCTTCAGCAAAAGATCTTAAAATAGTCCCTTGCTTCTTGCTTTTCTAAGAAACTAAGTTGTTGCCTAAAAAAACAAAAGCCTATAACAGAATGCCTAGAATCAATACATTTCCTCGGTCAGAACCAGCATATGCACGAACATTAAAAAAAAGCACCTTTGCTTATTTAGATTCCCTTACAAGAAGCACTTTTAAAATACTTTAAGAACCATAAAGCGATATGTAAATGAGAATTTGTTGGCTTATGCATGAATTGACTCGGTTTTATAAAATACTTTAAGAACCATAAAGATCAACCAAGGTTATGTGTCATTTATATTCAGCACCTGCATCTCTTCATTTATGGAGCTTACCTAGTAAGAATAATTTTTGGCTTCATTAAAGTTTCTTGATTCAACAAATTTTTTTAAACATGAGGAAATTTTCAAAAGATAATTTTGAGTAGTGGACTACTCTTTGGATTCCACACTTCACTTTTCCATCGATAATAGAATCATTTAATTTTTTTGGTATAGAAGAATTCTAGTTGAACTTTTAACAAGTATACTAGGATCCTTAATTCTACCAGAAGAACCTGAGTTGTCGTTGGTAGATTCAGCATTTTCAGCCTCACTTGCACCTTCAGCCGTCTCTTGAGGCTGTTGAGAAACACCCGCGCGATCAGGACTTTGATGGTGGGCACTAGACTGCTGATCGGTGTCAACCTCCTCACTAAAGACCCTTTCCTCGTCATTAGGTTTTTCTATCACACCTCGACCCGTGGCAGATAATTGGTTGGAGCGAGATGATTATCCAAAACTTAAGTCAAATTGATGTTAGTATAAACGTCAATAATATGAAGTGGGAATAGTAGATATGGTTGATAATATAGAAAGACCAAACATGGGGTAGAAAGATAAAAGCAAGGAAATTGCATCAATCACCTTAAATTCTACAAGTCAAGGGATAGATACGAATTAAGCAACTGTAGTGTACCGTAATGTAAATTATAGAAGTGTATCGAAGGTTCTTGAAATCTGTAAGGTAAATGATAGAAGTATCAGAGGTTCTTGAAATGGTAGTCTGAAGATTCATCTCAGGTGATGAAACGGTAGTATGAAAAATTCTAGGTTTCACTTTTATTTATTAAACGGTGTTGTATTAGTCACTGTTTTTTTTTCTAAACAGACTTACATTTGTTGAGGTTTGCATATTTGATTATATTTAATACTTCACTAAGTGTGATATAATATATTTTGATTTGGTACGTACAAAACAACCAAATTATAAAAATACATCATGTAGGTTTTAAGAAAAATTTATGGTCTTGGAATAGAAATTACCAAATTTAAGATTGGTAAAAATTAACATCTGTGTGTGCCCTTGACTCGAATTTGAAAATCTCTAGGCACAAGTTACGAAAATAGTTAAAGTTGTGACGCTCAGGATGTGTAGGACAACCACCTATAGTGAGTAGGGTTACAACTGTGTGTTTCATTGAGTTCAAGTCATAATAGGCGACACGTTATGCTTTAAAACATAATACAAAAATCAACTCATTAAACTTGTATTCCAAAAATCATACTAAATTTTATTTAATTTAAACTAGTTCATACAAAAATCAAACTCAAAAGGTTTTATTCAATAAAGAAAAAACACATGATTATGTCGCGTTGTTGACCACATCGATGTTGACTGGGACAATTTGGCATTGAATGCTCGTCTGTGTACTGTCTAGTTTTCTTGATTCACCGGATTACCTCATACTTGGGTTTGGGTGATATCAACTATCCTGATACACTCTTTTCTGACTTGAGTTGGGTCTCCACAATTGAAACAGACTCGGGTGTAAGGGACGAGTTGGGTGTAAAATTGTACCATCGGTTGACCTATAGGTGGAAGATATCATTAGAGATACGGCTAGATCACGAGTTGTGCGTTTGGTTGAACAAGTGGGGGAGCCACGAATGGTGCATTTGATAAAACCCTAGGCTGGTCAACTTGAGGTTTAAGGCGTCGCCAAGTATTGACAAAATGGCCAAAATGCTCATAGTAGGTGAAGTAACGGAATGGGGAATGGTCTAGGTGATAGTATCGGCAAGCGATGCACTAAGGGAAGTGTCTATGATATGTCTTTCTGTTGAGTTGAGGATTAGGGGCAACTCGATTTAGCGGAAAAGCTAGTATGGCATAGTTTTGTTCAGTTTCACTACTCTTTGTGGTTGTGTCCATGATAAGGCTTTCTGTTTGATTGAGGATTAGGGCAACTTGATTTAGTGGAAAAGCCGATATGACATAGTTTTGATCAGTTTCACTACTCTCGTGGTTGTTGTTGTGAGAGTACGATTCCGCTTCAACCCCTTTAAGCTGATAGTAGAGGCTTTATCGTTAAGCGCCTATTGGACTTGGACTGCAGTATTATGAATAATATCGGTCACTTGCTCATCTATTAAAGCTGCGAGTCGGCGATCTGGGATTCTCGTGCGACAAAGACGATAGTAAGAAGACATGAGAAGACAATGAAAAGGCATCTGAGAGGAAACACACGAAATGAATATATAAAAAATTATAGAGGGTAAACAATGTCTTACCAAATTTAGTGATAAATAGTAATATTTCTTTTTTTTTTCTTGACTCACAACCACTCTATACAATATATAAAAATATATAGAAGTCGCTCACATACATATAAATGATGAAATATGAATGCTCTGAGGATAATTTATTCTTCGACATTTTTGGAAATAACAAAAAAGGATAAAATACAAAAATAGCAAACCAGATCATTCAAAAACAATGAATAAATATACCAATGCCTGGTTTAACCAAAGAAGAAAAAACACAAGGATTATGTCGCGTTGTTGTCCGCATCGTTATTGACTGGGACTAATTTGGTGTTGAATGCTCGTCTGTGTGCTATCTAGTTAATTTTATTCACCGGATTGGCTTGTACTTGGGTTTAGATGACATCAACCAGCCTTAGACACTCTAATCTGACATGAGTTGGGTCTCCACAATTGAAACAGACTTGGTAGTAACGGACGAGTTGGGTGTTATGCTGTACCATCCGTTGACCTATAAGTGGAGGATATCATTGGACATACGGTTGGATCATGAGTTGTGTGTTGTGCATTTGATAAAACCCTAGGCTGGCCAGCTTGAAGTTTAAGGCGTCGATAAATTTTGACAAAGTGGCCAAAATGATCACAGTAGGTGCAGTAACGGCACGGAGTGTGGTCTGGGGGATGGTATCGGCATGCGATGCAGTGTCAAAGATAAGGCTTTCCATTGGGTTGAGGATTAGGGGAAACTAGATTTAGCGGAAAAGCCGATATGGTATAGTTTTTATCAGTTTCAATACTCTTGTGGTTATATCCATGATAAGGCTTTCTGTTGGTTAGAGGATTAGGGGCAACTTGATTTAGTAGAAAAGCCGGTATGGCATAGTCTTGATCAGTTTCACTTCTCTCGTGGTTGTTGTTGTGAGAGGACGATTCAACTTCAACCCCTTCAAGCTTCAACCCCTTCAAACTGATAGTGGAGGCTTTGGCGTTGATATCCTGTTGAACTATGACACCAATATTAGGAATAATATCAGTCACTTGGACAGCTATTATAGCTGCCATTTGGCGATCCGGGATTCTCGTGCGACGACGACGATGGAGAGAAGACATGAGAATGCATCTGAGAGGAAACACACGAAATGATTATATAAAAAAATATAGAGGGTAAACAATGGCTTACCCAATTTAGTGATAAATAGTAACATTTTCTGTTTTTCTCCACTCACAACCAGTCTATACAACATATAAAAATATATAGAAGTCGCTCACATACATATAAAGGATGAAATGTGAATGCTCTAAGGACTCTTTATCTTAACTTTAATATATAAGAGGCCCACATATTTTATTCTTTGACATTTTTGCAAATAACAAAAAAGGTTAAAAGACAAACAATAGCAAACCTAATCATTCAAAAACAAAGAATAAATCTACAAATGCATGTTTTACTCAAAGAAGAAAAAGTAGAAAGATTATGTCGCGTTGTTGACCGCATCGTTGTTGACTAGGACTAATTTGCCGTTGAATGCTCGACCGTGTACCATCTAGTTATCTTGATTCACCGAATGTCCCGTACTTGGGTTTGGATGATATCAACCAACCGGAAACACTCTTTTCTGACATGAGTTCGTTCTCCATAATAGAAACAGACTCAGGTGTAAGGGATGAGTTAAGTGTTATGTTGCACCATCGGTTGACCTATAGGTGGAGGATATCATTGGACATACGATTGGATCATGAGTTGTGCATTTCGTGTAACAAGTGGGGGAGCCACGAATGATGCATTTGATAAAACCCTAGGCTAGTCAACTTGAGCTTTAAGGCGTCGACAAGTGTTGACAAAATGGCCAAAATGATCATATTAGGTGCAGTAATGGCACATGGAGTGGTCTAATTGATGGTATACGTAGGCGAGGGACTGTGGGAAGTGTCCATGATAAGGCCTTCCATTGGGTTGAGGATTAGGGGCCATTTGATTTAGAAGAAAATCCAGTATGGCTTAGTTTTTATCACTTTCACTATTCTCGTGGTTGTGTCCATTATAACGGTTTGCGTTGGGTTAAGGATTAGGGGAAACTTAATTTAGTGGAAAAGCCGGTGTGGCGTAGTTTTGACCAGTTTCACTACTTTCGTGGTTGTTTTTGTGAGAGGCCGATTTAGCTTCAACCCATTCGAACTGATCTGTGGAGGCTTTGGCATTGAGCGTCTGTTGAACATTGACACCAATATTAGGAATAATCTCGGTCACTTGCTCAACTATTAAAGCTTCCAGTCAGCGATCCGAGATTCTCTTGCGACGACGACGATGGTGAAAAGAAATGAGAAGACGATGCGAAGGCATTTGAGAGGAAACACACAAAATAATTATATAAAAATTATAGAGGGTAAATAGTGTCTTACCAAATATAGTAAGAAATAGAAACATTTTCTTTTTTCCTTCACTCACAACCATTTTATATAATATATAAAAATATATGGAAGTTGCTCACATACATGTAAAGGATGAAATGTGAATGACATGAGGACTCTTCATCTTAACTTTAATATATAAGTGACCCACATGTTTTATTCTTCGACCATTTTGAGGTTAAAATACAAAATACAGCAAACCTAATCAATGAACAAATATAGAAATGCATGTTGAAGACAAAAAAAACAAAAAACCCAATCATTTAAAAACAAAGGATATATATACAAATGCATGTTCAACAAAATTCTTTATATATTTAGGTTTAGAATATAATATAAACTCTTCTAAAAATAAGAAGTCGTAAGAAGGGTATTAAACTGACTATGATTAACCTCACTAAAGCGCCATTGAAAATGTTTCATCGAACTTTACAATATGAGATTTTAGGTTTCATATTCTTAGCTTATAAATTTTAATTTTTTTTAGATCATTGTGTCTTTTTATTTATAGTTGTGTCTTGTCTATATTTGTGTCATTGTGTCTTTTTGTGACTCATTGTGTTTTTTTTCCTCGACATCATATTATTTTTAGCATTGTATTATATTTTGCTAGACATTATATTATATTTTCCGATTCGTTTTGTCTTTCTACATTTTTTATTTTTAGAAACCTTTGTTGGATAATTTTAACATATATATTTAATAATATATTTATTATATATATATATAGGGGACCGCTAAAATGAAACCACCCCCAGTTCAAAGAACCGAGAGAACCAATTTTCAACTATTAGATCTTCAAAATTAATGGATGATATTAAAAGTAATTAAAACTAATATTAAATATTTTTTGTCTTATTATGTCTTTAATATTTTAATTCAAAAGGTTAGTTTAGTAAATTTACTCATTTTTGTCTTTTTATCTTTATTGTTTTTTATTTCTTTTTTGGTATTATTATATTACTTGTTTTTTTAAATAGAATTTTTTATTAAAAACATATTTAAATTCAGATTTTTTAACAAAACAATTTTTTTTTGCGCGCCGGTTTTTGCACACCGTTTTTATGCCCGACTTTTTCACTCGTCGTTTTTTAACGCGTCGTTTTAGCACTAGGACTAATTTGCCGTTGTTGACTAGGACTAATTTTCCGTTGAATGCTCGACCGTGTACCATCTAGTTATCTTGATTCACCAGATGTCCCGTACTTGGGTTTGGATGATATCAACCAACCGGAAACACTCTTTTCTGACATGAGTTCGTTCTCCATAATAGAAACAGACTCAGGTGTAAGAGATGAGTTAGGTGTTATGTTGCACCATCGGTTGACCTATAGGTGGAGGATATCATTGGACATACGATTGGATCATGAGTTGTGCATTTGGTGTAACAAGTGGGGGAGCCACGAATGGTGCATTTGATAAAACCCTACGCTAGTCAACTTGAGCTTTAAGGCGTCGACAAGTGTTGACAAAATGGCCAAAATGATCATATTAGGTGCAGTAATGGCACAAGGAGTGGTCTAATTGATGGTATACGTAGGCGAGGGACTGTGGGAAGTTGTCACACCCCGAATTTCCACGTGTCACCGGTGGGCCCGGTGGGGAGTATCGTGACGTAGTTGATAACATCATAGTCAAACAACACAATATATAAATGCACAGCGGAAGCAAAAGATAAATATATTACAATCCGAATATAAAGTAATATCCAGTATTACAACGGAAAGTAAAGGATCCACAGGCGGATCTTAAAACATATCACTTGTTCAACAGACTTTAGACGCCTAGAACTTGCAAGATTCCTTATTAGCGCCCTGAGCTTCCAGCCAATTACGTTCAGTACCTGTCACTTAACCTTTTTGGAAAATACGTCAGTTTTCACTGGTAAATACACTCAACTGACTCATTTGAAAAGAGTTTGAGAAAATTGATTTGAATGCACGTGGCACAAAATATCTTTTATAATTTGATTAAAATGCACAGAGGCAAAATTAACCTTTTTAACTTGGAACAATTATAGTTATAACCTTGTATACAGATTTACATGTTCGTTATACGTTCAGGGCCCGATGTAGAAACCGAGTCAAGATTAACAGACACGCCACAAGTATAGGCCCACAAGAGAGTGAGATACCGTTATTACTTAGTAACTGTCAGGTGTATGCCTACACCCCGTACCTAAGACGTGGCCATTTTATAATACAATGATGTCAGGGATATCCGGGACATGGTCATTAACCCCTAAAGGCTTTTATTTCAAACAATACAGATTAAACCGGGTTACCTCAATAATTTAACCATAATAAGATTAAATATTCAATACCCGACCAAGCGGTATTATTATACCGTATTCCAAGCCCGTATAGGGAAAATAAGTTAAGGGTATTTACCTGAGCTAGCTCCTGTCTTAAATAGCAAGAATCTAATAACTCAGCCGTATTCACTTAAGTAAGCGTAGGTACCATTTACCGGAATTCTCTAGTCTGGAATGATGGTATAAATAACTAATTAGAATGCTAACGGGTCTTTAATTTAGCCTAAGCTTAGACCGGTTAGTCTTAGGGTAATATACGGTTCAAACGCATGATTAGCGCGAAGACCGGATAGAATGTGATTTAGACCCGACAAGTTTGAAGACTTGTATAATATGGGTATACTAAATATATTCTGGATTTTGAGACACAATTGATAATGTTTAACCCGTCTCGGCCAACTTATGCAAACTAGTTACATAAGCCGAACCGAACGCGAAAAGAGCGTTACGGGTAACCGTAAGAGTCATATGCAAGTTCCCTGAGTTAATATGCTCTAAATATGTCATAATATCAGTAAGTTATCTTCTATTTTGCCCAAAACGGATTTAAACACAATTTATGCCTCATAAGGGCATTTTGGTCATTTAAAAGATTATAAAAGAGTTTATTTGCAAATCTGTGTTATGGGTCTGATTTGTACAGCAATTATACTTAATTTAACATATTATAACAGTAGGGTATGACCCATATGTGAAACTTATCATTTAAAAACAAGCTATGCACCTTAGGGGTATTTTGGTAATTTCACAAGGGCTTAAAATGTCAAAATTTGGAATCTGAGTTTATAAACTTATACTTACTGTTATTATATAAAAATATACTAAAAACATCAGTAGGTATCAACCTTATATGCTAAATATGTTTACAGTAAATACTATGCGTTAAAAAAAATGCCTAAAAAGGCGATTTGGAGCCGTTTCCGGGTTTGTAAAAGAAAGCTGAGATTTTTATATTTCCAGAATGCTCAAAATAATCTATTTAACAAATAAAATCAGTAGAAAAAGGTTTGGGGTCAAAAGAATCTATAAAACTCATTTTATGGCTTAAAAGGTCAAAACCGGCATTAACCGAATCAACTTAGCGACCTATGAAACGATCAGCCAAAAATTAAATAAAAATCATCAAAAATCCCAAAATATTATATAACATCAGTGGGTAAAAAGTTTTATACCAAAAAGTGGCCTTAAATAGGTTATATGCTAAATGCGCCGTTTATTTAACATAAAGATATAGTTTTACGATATCGGCCATAACTCAAAATCTGGACCACCAACTGATCTCAAATTTTCGGTGCAAGTTTATAAATTTGTAATAAAGATCTCTACTCTTTCACTTTTCCAAAAATCACGTTTTATATCAAAAAGGGCAAAATAGTCATATTTAAGCATAAACCGGTAACATGCATATGAACCGGTTAACCATGGAACCAAGATGTAAAATTCCAGAGGGTTAAATATATATGAAATTTGGTCTAAAAATATGCTCTAATGCAGATCTTAACATGCATGTACGGATCAGAACCGATAGTCAAAGAAAAAGTCGTTTTATAAGACTTTCGGTTCCAATCCGGGTTTATAGTAAAGATTGTCGAGTTGATTATGATAAAACACATTCTTATATTCATTATAAGTTATTTATGATGATCAAACTGATTGCATGTCATCTACATTACCATTTACGCTATATTTTGCAAAAACACTTCCTGTTGACTTTTTAAGAACAACTTTGACTCGACAAATAGCATGCTTAGAGTGGGAATCAGAGAATACCCTTTTGAGGGTTTGTTTCCCACAAAAATACCAACATATCAGTGGTTTCAATTTGAGAAATGACAGAGCCAAACTCGTTTAATCGAAAAGTCAAACTATATGAACAACGGTTTGACTTTTAACTAATAATCAAAGCAAGAACGAATTATAAACTGATATGAAAGCTTACAAAGGTCCTAATGAAGCTTAGATATCACTAGGAAGTGGTCTTCACGTTCAGAGAGCTCCAGAATCGTTTTGTGAATTGTTGTGGATGCAAGTGTTCTAAGTGTTCTTGAAAGTTTGCACACTTTGGTGATCTTTTAGAGAGGTTTGATCTGAATTGGGGCTTGTACAGAGGTTATAAGAGGTGAAACAAGGTCCCAAAATGCATGAAAGTCGATTGGTCAGTCTCTTAAGTCGAAAACAGCTGTTAACAACTCAGAACAGACAAGAAACTGGCACCTGTGCGTATTCAGGTTGCTGGCAGATAGCTTGCGCATCGTAGCGCATTATGGCCTACGGTGCGCAGGGTTCATCAGGTTCAAGTTCTTATTTCTTTGATTTGCAATTCAGTCCCTGATCTATTATAACGCGTTTTGTTCATTTATTTGGCACTCTAGACCCTAAATTCTGATTTGTAGGAACCTTGGGACATTTACCAACATGGTAAAGTCCTCGAACAACTTTGCGCTTACCCGAAAAGTCATGAAAATCAACGTTGACGCTTTTAACCCTTCGTGTACGGTTTTGGCCATAACTTTCTCATACGATAACGAAACTTCATGAAATTTTTATCACATATTCTAGTGAGGTTATTTTCTAGCATTACAAAGCTTCGGGGCTGCCAAAAGTTCACTCAGAGGTATAAATTCAACATGTTGACACTTTTAGTCCCTATAGTTTGAAATTCCTCACTTTCGTGCATTTTCCGCTTCGTATGATCCATGATCCATCCGTTTAAGGTTATAAACATTATGTAGGGTTATTATAGAATCTATTTATCCATTGTTGACACTTTGGACCCTTATAAGTACATAGTTTCACTGTTTGTCAACTTTAGTCCTTCTAAAGTATGTTTTCATATATTCACAGTCCATGACACGTGTCAATACATTATTGGACGTAAATTTTCGAGGTGTTACATCCTCACCCCCTTAAAAGAAATCTCGACCTCGAGATTTGCTAAAATGCTGGAAGTACTTTTTGTCACATAACGGACTTAACTTCTATAGCATATTCGGAGTCTCTCCAAGCTCCCAATTTAACCTCTATAATAGGCACATGTATCCTTTTGGAGCTTCTTAACCTGTCGATCTTTAATCGATACAGGATGCTCATCACATCACGAATCTGCATATCCTTACATGATAATGCTTCTCTACATATTGGAGAAACATATCCTTAAATCATTATTGTGGGTCACATTGTGCGTTCCACCAAGCTCCTTAAATAGGTTTTAGCTTATAAGCTACTTGATCTTGGTACATTCGATTCCTTCGAATGATTTTCTATATTCAGAGCTTAATTATTCTAAAAATTAATAAGTTGGCTCACCCTTCTGGGGTGATATCTTTTGTTGAACCCTATTCCTTAACAAGAACTTAGGAGGGTTGCTACTATCATAAATCCTTGATTTTCTGCCGTACACTGGCAACTTACAACTAATTATGGATTTGTATGATCTTATTTGTTGTTTCCTTGGCAACTTTCAGATCCTGGTAATTGGACTCACCAATTCTCTATCTACAATAGATGTTTAACATTCCATCTTATACAAGGTCTCCGAAGGAGCAGCCTTAATACTTACATACCAATTATTATAGAAAGCTTATCTTAAGGTGGGATGGTTATCCCAATCATTACTTAAAACTAATCTTAAGGAATAGCTAATCCTTGCCGTTAGTCGAACAAATCGACGATCCTGGGCAGCTGATGGGAATTCGTAATTTTTGCCTAATTAGGGTTGCGGTAATCAATGCATAAGCATAATGAACCGTCTTTCTTATTTAACTCTCGGAATATCTAGTTAGACTATATGAATCTCTTATCTTAAAGTTTACTTAATCAGGGTTTCGATTATTCCATGATCAACACGGAGTTCCTATCACCCTCCAACCTTAAGCGGAATGTTAATCTTAACTCTACTAGCTTCTCAGAAGGTAAACCGGATATTCTTAGTGAAAGATACTTAGGTATAATGAGATTACAGAGATTTTCCAAATCTCAGGCTCTAATTCTTCCATTGATGTCGGTGTCAGATAATGACACATTCTCTTTACAAATGCAAGGATGTCCTAAGCAGAGATACTTATAAGGACATTTTATATTGGATATCTCCCTTGAATACTACTAGTCGTCTTTGGTACAATATGACCATTGGGATATCTTAGGGGTTCCATGTATTAAACCTCCATACTGATCAGGCATGGAAGCAATCTATGGGACACACTAGGATACACCAATCCTCATATGGCACTTTCTATCAAACATAGTTTGGCATTCGCAGTTGATAAAATCAATGAGGAAAATAATCAAAATAACATACTTTGTCGTACTCTATTCGAAGAAAGAGTGCTCTTAGATTTTCGGAAGGATTCCTTGCCGATCTATAAGAATCGATTACTATGGTTTCCTTGGTAGTTATACCTTGTGGATGATAAAAATTTCCTTGCTAAGTTTATGGTTCTTGAAGGTTTATTATTGCCTGTATTAAAAACAGGACACTTAGCAGAAATTATCATTGATAAATGATAAGGAAGTTTATTGTACAAGTGCTTATATTTAATTAATAATGGAAGTTTCACAAACTAGGCACCTAGCTCAGTTGGCTAGGCGCGCGAAAGGGTGCGGCCTAGACCCAGGTTCGATTCCGGGGACGGCCGATTCCACCATTTTTGCGACTTATCGACTTCTTACAGGAACGGAAAAATAGTTCTGGTAAATTTTCTACTTGTAAGTATTTACCTTACACTTAATATATATATTGTCCTTATGAAGAGTTTTAAAAACTTGTTATACTTATAGTTTATGAAGGATTTACTGGTATCTGAATCGAATAAGAACTCTTAGCATTCAAATCGTTGATAAGTGTTAAGGGAGGTACCTGATGCCATTATTTATGAACTAGTTCGGGCATTTTAGGCGCTTTCAATCTTAGGCTTTACTTCCTCAGCCGTCTTTTCTTTGACAGATTCAGGGCACGTGGTCTTGATGTGGCCTTTCTCATAACAGCCGAAGCAGACTGCATCCTTCATGTACTTGCAGTCCAACGTTTTATGATCCTTCGATTTGCAGATCCCACAAACCCTCGGCCGCGATCGGGATTTTGGTTCGAACCTGCACTTCCCATAATGGCGCTTCTTGCAAATCTCGCATACAGGTTTTTGGTTGGACTTTTGTTTGTCCTTTTTCTTAGAACCTTGGGAGTTATCCTCCTTCCTTTTCCTCTTTAGTTCATCCCTTGCCTTAGGGGTATGAACGAGATCCTTCTCGTGAGTAAGGTCGTGTGGTCTTGGATGAGACTTTGAGCAAATAGCATTGGGCTCCTTGAACTTTTTCACGGCCTTCTCCACAGCTTTTCTAACAGCTGCGTCTATCATAGTTTGAAGGACATCGTTGGAAATTCTAAGGCTCACAATTGTAGTATCATTGGCATGCGTCGCATCATCCATAGTACGATCAACGGCTGCCTTATCTGAGTTTGCCATACCTGATATTGGTTCCTAACATTGATGAAACAATTACTTAATTGCAATCCGACAATCGGTATTCATCATTCTGGCAATTCATCATATACTATCCATGGTACCATTAAACCATATAGGACAATATAACATAAACATTCTTAATGAACATTGTTTAGATATGTATACTCATTAATTTTTACTTAGCCTAGGCCATAAAAGACCATTGAGGGCATTTAGGGTCTGGACCTAGTCCATTACCTTTTTGACAGGAAACCGAAATGTCACAACTGCCTTTATTATATCGATGAATTTGGATAGTTTGAAAGCTTGCCATAAGGATATCAGAAAAAAAAAATGAAAAAATATTAATCTAAGATTTGTTGGAGCAATTTCCTAAAGTATCATCGGTCACTTTTTGCCGCGCATTAAATGACCGGAGTCTTAATCAGGTGGAGACAACAGTTCTCAACCTTTATCATTCATGATATAATTATATGTGCCAATATCGAATAAGTTTCTACATAAACTTGCTTGATAAGGAAAGGTACATGCTATACTATTATCCTTCTGCACCATTTCTTGGGCGTTCAACCTGAAAACTCATGCGCTTGTTCACTTGGCCTCTTCGGGCTTCTTCTGATTCCTAGGACAGTTGGTCTTGATATGCCCCTTCTCGTTGCAACCATAACAGGTTGCATCTTTCAACTTCTTGCAATCCAGGGTTTTATGTTCCCTAGACTTGCAAATTCCACAGGGTAGAGGCTGAGACTCAAATCTGCATTTCCCAAGATGGTATTTCCTACAGGTTTCGCACCTGGTCTTCTCTCCCGATTGCTGACTGTCCCTCTTAAACCCGGAACTCTTCTTATCTTCAGAGTTCCTTTTCCTATCGGAGCGATGAGAATTCTCATCCTCCCTTTTTCGCTTTCCATCTTCCGAGACTTTGGCAGCCTTGTTTCTGACCACATCGAGTGTGAGAGATAGCGACAGATCTGCCGCTGACCTGAATGTAGTAGGTCTTGAAGCCTTAACACTGGCTTTGATTTCTGGGGCTAAACCCCCAATGAAGCGAGAAATTCTTTTGGGTTCTGGTGTGACCAAATAAGGAACCAATCGAGACTTGGTATTGAAGCTTGTAAGGTATGCTTGACAATCTAAGTTCTCCATGACCAATGTCAAGAATTCAGTCTCAATCTTCTCAACTTCATGTTGAGGACAGTAATTTTCTTTGATAAGAGTAACGAACTGATCCCAAGTCATCTTGTACAAAGGGATCTTCCCTGTAGCTTGAATGAGAGACTTCCACCATGCTAGTGCCTCTCCCTTGAACGATTGGGATACATACTTCACTACATCCCTTTCAGCACATCCGCTTATATCGACAATTGTGTCCATTTCATCCAACCAGGTCATACAATCTATTGCCCCTTTCTCCCCAGTGAAGTCCCGGGGTTTGCAGGAAACAAAGTATTTATAGGTACAGGACTTGGTATGCGGTTCATTATCGAACACTATCCTCTGGGATGGAATACTGTGTTCATTAGAAGAATGTCGATCATCATCTTTCTTTGGTTCCTCTTTCTTAGAGGGCGGCTTGTTATTTGGCTCAGAATGAGTTTTAGGGATGGATTTAGGGTGGGGTACGGATGAGGCTTTACTATGTGACTCACTATATTCCGTAAACCGTTCTTCTATAGCTTTAGATACAGCTGCATCGATCAGTGAACGAAGCTCTCCTCTGGTTATATTAATCCTTTCATCATCGCGGTTTTCCAAAGGATGACTGTTCAATTCTTCCGACCTAGCCATGTAGTTTTAAATTGCTACACAAGAAAATAAGGCAAGGTTTATACGGAAGTTTATACAGTTTCATCGTTCTAAACGATTTATTAACCATGGTAATATAAACCATATTGGTCAATTTATTTGTTACATTTATTTTTATTTATCCTAGTTACAAAACATTAAGGATATTAAAGTGGCGTATAGGCCTAGCCACATGGACAGTTTTAAATTTACAAGCCATGATTTCAGAGAATCAAGGCATTAAGATTTTAGATATAGCACAAATGGTCTAGTCGCGTAGACAGGTTTAATTTATAAGCCATGATTTCGGAGAATCGAGGCATTAAGGTTTTATTGGCACAACAGGCCTAGTCACAAGGACAGTTATAAATTTTAAGCTATGATTTCAGAGAATCAAAGCATGAAGGTTTGAACCTAGTTCATTACCTTTATCTGACAGGGAGTCATTGCTACCACTGTCTTTGGCTCATGTAGAAATGAGCAAGGGCTCGTAGGCATTATATTATCACATATGGTCAAAATATGATCATCTTATTTGATGATGCAAATCCATGATTCAGAGATCATTAAGTTGGGTTAGGGATCTTTTTAAAGAATCCATATATAAAAATGACGTGTGTGATTTTAACGAATCACGCCTGCCAGGAGTGTTAACATATTTCCAGATGTTAACAGGGATCCGAATCTTTTAAACAGGTCTTACCATCATGGCCCGGCCTTTAAAATGACCCGAAGGCTAGGTTTCACTCTTAAGATTCTTATTAATAATTATCGCAGAACAATTTCTATATTGAAATGTTAATAAGGATCTGAACCTAAATTGAGGAACTGCCATCTTGGCCGGTCTTAATATGACCCGAGGCTAGGTCTTGTCCCTTTTTAGATTTTTGCCATTTTATTATAATGGTAGATCTCATAATATAGGATTGATACTTTAAATATATAATCGTTCAAAAAAAAATTTAACAAGTATATGGTTGCCCTAAACGGGACTTCTAGTAAAAATGACTTGAAGAATACTTTCCATATTCTATGCATAGGCAAGTTAGAAAAATAACAAAGGAATCAAATAAGGACAAAATAAAACGAATTTAGAGTTTGTCCTATGTTCTTGTCTAGACTCAAGAATGTGCAATTGTGTAACTGAGATTAAACACAAAAGGCTAGTGTTTAATTCACTCAGTGTTGGCTCTGATACCAACCTGTCACACCCCGAATTTCCACGTGTCACCGGTGGGCCCGGTGGGGAGTATCGTGACGTAGTTGATAACATCATAGTCAAACAACACAATATATAAATGCACAGCGGAAGCAAAAGATAAATATATTACAATCCGAATATAAAGTAATATCCAGTATTACAACGGAAAGTAAAGGATCCACAGGCGGATCTTAAAACATATCACTTGTTCAACAGACTTTAGACGCCTAGAACTTGCAAGATTCCTTATTAGCGCCCTGAGCTTCCAGCCAATTACGTTCAGTACCTGTCACTTAACCTTTTTGGAAAATACGTCAGTTTTCACTGGTAAATACACTCAACTGACTCATTTGAAAAGAGTTTGAGAAAATTGATTTGAATGCACGTGGCACAAAATATCTTTTATAATTTGATTAAAATGCACAGAGGCAAAATTAACCTTTTTAACTTGGAACAATTATAGTTATAACCTTGTATACAGATTTACATGTTCGTTATACGTTCAGGGCCCGATGTAGAAACCGAGTCAAGATTAACAGACACGCCACAAGTATAGGCCCACAAGAGAGTGAGATACCGTTATTACTTAGTAACTGTCAGGTGTATGCCTACACCCCGTACCTAAGACGTGGCCATTTTATAATACAATGATGTCAGGGATATCCGGGACATGGTCATTAACCCCTAAAGGCTTTTATTTCAAACAATACAGATTAAACCGGGTTACCTCAATAATTTAACCATAATAAGATTAAATATTCAATACCCGACCAAGCGGTATTATTATACCGTATTCCAAGCCCGTATAGGGAAAATAAGTTAAGGGTATTTACCTGAGCTAGCTCATGTCTTAAATAGCAAGAATCTAATAACTCAGCCGTATTCACTTAAGTAAGCGTAGGTACCATTTACCGGAATTCTCTAGTCTGGAATGATGGTATAAATAACTAATTAGAATGCTAACGGGTCTTTAATTTAGCCTAAGCTTAGACCGGTTAGTCTTAGGGTAATATACGGTTCAAACGCATGATTAGGCGAAGACCGGATAGAATGTGATTTAGACCCGACAAGTTTGAAGACTTGTATAATATGGGTATACTAAATATATTCTGGATTTTGAGACACAATTGATAATGTTTAACCCGTCTCGGCCAACTTATGCAAACTAGTTACATAAGCCGAACCGAACGCGAAAAGAGCGTTACGGGTAACCGTAAGAGTCATATGCAAGTTCCCTGAGTTAATATGCTCTAAATATGTCATAATATCAGTAAGTTATCTTCTATTTTGCCCAAAACGGATTTAAACACAATTTATGCCTCATAAGGGCATTTTGGTCATTTAAAAGATTATAAAAGAGTTTATTTGCAAATCTGTGTTATGGGTCTGATTTGTACAGCAATTATACTTAATTTAACATATTATAACAGTAGGGTATGACCCATATGTGAAACTTATCATTTAAAAACAAGCTATGCACCTTAGGGGTATTTTGGTAATTTCACAAGGGCTTAAAATGTCAAAATTTGGAATCTGAGTTTATAAACTTATACTTACTGTTATTATATAAAAATATACTAAAAACATCAGTAGGTATCAACCTTATATGCTAAATATGTTTACAGTAAATACTATGCGTTAAAAAAAATGCCTAAAAAGGCGATTTGGAGCCGTTTCCGGGTTTGTAAAAGAAAGCTGAGATTTTTATATTTCCAGAATGCTCAAAATAATCTATTTAACAAATAAAATCAGTAGAAAAAGGTTTGGGGTCAAAAGAATCTATAAAACTCATTTTATGGCTTAAAAGGTCAAAACCGGCATTAACCGAATCAACTTAGCGACCTATGAAACGATCAGCCAAAAATTAAATAAAAATCATCAAAAATCCCAAAATATTATATAACATCAGTGGGTAAAAAGTTTTATACCAAAAAGTGGCCTTAAATAGGTTATATGCTAAATGCGCCGTTTATTTAACATAAAGATATAGTTTTACGATATCGGCCATAACTCAAAATCTGGACCACCAACTGATCTCAAATTTTCGGTGCAAGTTTATAAATTTGTAATAAAGATCTCTACTCTTTCACTTTTCCAAAAATCACGTTTTATATCAAAAAGGGCAAAATAGTCATATTTAAGCATAAACCGGTAACATGCATATGAACCGGTTAACCATGGAACCAAGATGTAAAATTCCAGAGGGTTAAATATATATGAAATTTGGTCTAAAAATATGCTCTAATGCAGATCTTAACATGCATGTACGGATCAGAACCGATAGTCAAAGAAAAAGTCGTTTTATAAGACTTTCGGTTCCAATCCGGGTTTATACTAAAGATTGTCGAGTTGATTATGATAAAACACATTCTTATATTCATTATAAGTTATTTATGATGATCAAACTGATTGCATGTCATCTACATTACCATTTACGCTATATTTTGCAAAAACACTTCCTGTTGACTTTTTAAGAACAACTTTGACTCGACAAATAGCATGCTTAGAGTGGGAATCAGAGAATACCCTTTTGAGGGTTTGTTTCCCACAAAAATACCAACATATCAGTGGTTTCAATTTGAGAAATGACAGAGCCAAACTCGTTTAATCGAAAAGTCAAACTATATGAACAACGGTTTGACTTTTAACTAATAATCAAAGCAAGAACGAATTATAAACTGATATGAAAGCTTACAAAGGTCCTAATGAAGCTTAGATATCACTAGGAAGTGGTCTTCACGTTCAGAGAGCTCCAGAATCGTTTTGTGAATTGTTGTGGATGCAAGTGTTCTAAGTGTTCTTGAAAGTTTGCACACTTTGGTGATCTTTTAGAGAGGTTTGATCTGAATTGGGGCTTGTACAGAGGTTATAAGAGGTGAAACAAGGTCCCAAAATGCATGAAAGTCGATTGGTCAGTCTCTTAAGTCGAAAACAGCTGTTAACAACTCAGAACAGACAAGAAACTGGCACCTGTGCGTATTCAGGTTGCTGGCAGATAGCTTGCGCATCGTAGCGCATTATGGCCTACGGTGCGCAGGGTTCATCAGGTTCAAGTTCTTATTTCTTTGATTTGCAATTCAGTCCCTGATCTATTATAACGCGTTTTGTTCATTTATTTGGCACTCTAGACCCTAAATTCTGATTTGTAGGAACCTTGGGACATTTACCAACATGGTAAAGTCCTCGAACAACTTTGCGCTTACCCGAAAAGTCATGAAAATCAACGTTGACGCTTTTAACCCTTCGTGTACGGTTTTGGCCATAACTTTCTCATACGATAACGAAACTTCATGAAATTTTTATCACATATTCTAGTGAGGTTATTTTCTAGCATTACAAAGCTTCGGGGCTGCCAAAAGTTCACTCAGAGGTATAAATTCAACATGTTGACACTTTTAGTCCCTATAGTTTGAAATTCCTCACTTTCGTGCATTTTCCGCTTCGTATGATCCATGATCCATCCGTTTAAGGTTATAAACATTATGTAGGGTTATTATAGAATCTATTTATCCATTGTTGACACTTTGGACCCTTATAAGTACATAGTTTCACTGTTTGTCAACTTTAGTCCTTCTAAAGTATGTTTTCATATATTCACAGTCCATGACACGTGTCAATACATTATTGGACGTAAATTTTCGAGGTGTTACAGAAGTGTCCATGATAAGGCCTTCCATTGGGTTGAGGATTAGGGGCCATTTGATTTAGAAGAAAATCCAGTATGGCTTAGTTTTTATCACTTTCACTATTCTCGTGGTTGTGTCCATGATAACGGTTTGCGTTGGGTTAAGGATTAGGGGAAACTTAATTTAGTGGAAAAGCCGGTGTGGCGTAGTTTTGACCAGTTTCACTACTTTCGTGGTTGTTTTTGTGAGAGGCCGATTTAGTTTCAACCCATTCGAACTGATCTGTGGAGGCTTTGGCATTGAGCGTCTGTTGAACATGGACACCAATATTAGGAATAATCTCGGTCACTTGCTCAACTATTAAAGCTTCCAGTCGGCGATCCGAGATTCTCTTGCGACGACGACGATGGTGAAAAGAAATGAGAAGACGATGCGAAGGCATTTGAGAGGAAACACACAAAATAATTATATAAAAATTATAGAGGGTAAATAGTGTCTTACCAAATATAGTAAGAAATAGAAACATTTTTTTTTCCCTTCACTCACAACCATTTTATATAATATATAAAAATATATGGAAGTTGATCACATACATGTAAAGGATGAAATGTGAATGACATGAGGACTCTTCATCTTAACTTTAATATATAAGTGGCCCACATGTTTTATTCTTCGACCATTTTGATGAAATGTGAATGACATGAGGACTCTTCATCTTAACTTTAATATATAAGTGGCCCACATGTTTTATTCTTCGACCATTTTGAGGTTAAAATACAAAATACAGCAAACCTAATCAATGAATAAATATAGAAATGCATGTTGAAGACAAAAAAACAAAAAACCCAATCATTTAAAAACAAAGGATATATATACAAATGCATGTTCAACAAAATTCTTTATATATTTAGGTTTAGAATCTAATATAAACTCTTCTAAAAATAAGAAGTCGTAAGAAGGGTATTAAACTGACTATGATTAACCTCACTAAAGCGCCATTGAAAATGTTTCATCGAACTTTACAATATGAGATTTTAGGTTTCATATTCTTAGCTTATAAATTTTAATTTTTTTTAGATCATTGTGTCTTTTTATTTATAGTTGTGTCTTGTCTATATTTGTGTCAGTGTGTCTTTTTGTGACTCATTGTGTTTTTTTTCCTCGACATCATGTTATTTTTAGCATTGTATTATATTTTGCTAGACATTATATTATATTTTCCGATTCGTTTTGTCTTTCTACATTTTTTATTTTTAGAAACCTTTGTTGGATAATTTTAACATATATATTTAATAATACATTTATTATATATATATATATATATATATGGGGGACCGCTAAAATGAAACCACCCCCAGTTCAAAGAACCGAGATAACCAATTTTCAACTATTAGATCTTCAAAATTAATGGATGAGATTAAAAGTAATTAAAACTAATATTAAATATTTTTTGTCTTATTATATCTTTAATATTTTAATCCAAAAGGTTAGTTTAGTAAATTTTATCATTTTTGTCTTTTTATCTTTATTGTTTTTTATTTCTTTTTTGGTATTATTATATTACTTGTTTTTTTTTAAATAGAATTTTTTATTAAAAACATATTTAAATTCAGATTTTTTAACAAAATAATTTTTTTTTTGCGCGCCGGTTTTTGCACACCGTTTTTACGCCCGACTTTTTCACTCGTCGTTTTTTAACGCGTCGTTTTAGCACGCCGTTTTTACGCCCGGTTTCTCCATGCGTCGTTTTTTTAACGGGCCGTTTTTAAGCCCCTTTTTAACACACCGTTTTTTTACGCGGAGTTTTTATGCCCCGTATTCACGCCCCTTGTTTAGGCACCGTTTTTTATGATTCGTATTTACGCGACGTTTTTTTACGCTTCGTTTTTACGCCCGGTTTTGTACGCGCCTTTTTTTACGCCCGGTGTTTAGCGCCGTGTTTTACGCCCCGTTTTAATGCGCCGTTTTTACGCCCTGTATTTACGCGCCGTTTTATCACCCGGTTTTTTTACGAGCTATTTTTTACGCCCAATTTTTACGTGCTGTTTTTTTACGCGCCGTTTTTTACGTCCTGTTTTTTTTCGCCCCGGATTTACGTGCCGTTTTTTTACACACACGTTTTTAAAAAAAAATTCGGTTTTAAACTTTTTTTTACGAAAACATTTTTTATGGTTTTAATCTTTTTTCTTTACAAAAACTTTTTTTACAAAAAAACCTTTTTACAATTTTTTTTACAAAAACTTTTAAACAAAGAACAAAAATTTATACGAAAACTTTTTTACAGTTTTAAACTTTTTTTTACAAAAACTTTTTTTACACACACGTTTTTTTAACCTTTTTACGTTTTTTTACGAAAACTTTTTTTACGGTTTTAAACTTTTTTTTACAAAAACTTTTTTACCAAAAATCTTTTACAATTTTTTTATAACTTTTTTTTTTAAAAAGAGACTTTAAAGAGGAGAGAGATGATTTGATTGTTTTGATTAAAAAGAGATTTTAAAGAGAAGAGAGATGATTTGATAGTTTTGAAGAGAGAGAGAAATTGAAATGAGTTTAAAAAGTGACTTTAAAAAGGAGGGAGAGATAATTTGATGGTTTTGATTAAATGACTATATTACCCTTTTGGTTTTCACTATCTGATTGGTGGAGAGTGGTTCTCGTGGTTCTCACAACTGGGGGTGGTTTTCATTTTAATGGCCCCCTACCCTCTATATATATATATATATATATATATAGTGTAAGGTTCATTGGGGAACACTAAAAAAATAGGAACCATAGAAAAGTGCACTTAACATATTAAATATATCTTAAAAATTCAACCTAACATGTTAAAAATATATTTTTTTAATTTTTTTTCGGTGCTTTACCTTATAAGAATATGTAGAAGCTCTTCCAAAAAAAAAAATCGTTTTTGCAAAAAAATAACCGTTTTAACTGTTTTTTAAACATTTTTTTATATCTTTTGTTTTTGAATTGTTTTTTATTAAAAAATGTTTCTACATGTATTTATAATGAAAAACATGGATTTATTATTTTTTTAATTGATTTTTAACATGTTACGTTGAATTTTTAACATGTTAAATGCATGGTTCCAAATATATAGGGGATGGAACCCGAGAAAATTAGTTTAAATGGGAAAACAAAAAAACTAACTGAAAAAGCCTAAAAAACATAACAATTTTTTTTTATTGTTTTGAATTTTTTTAATAAAAATCGCTATTTTTTATATCTAAAAAACTTGTTTCAGACATGAGTTGGGTCTCCACAATTGAAACAGACTCGGTTGTAAGGGATGAGTTGGGTGTTATGTTGTACCATTCGTTGACCTATAGGTGGATGATATCATTGGACATACGGTTTGATCATGAGTTATGCGTTTGGTTGAACAAGTGGGGGAGCTACGAATGGTGCATTTGAAAAAAAACGCTAGGCTGGTTAGTGTGAGGTTTAAGGCGCCGACAAATTTTGACAAAGTGGCCAAAATGCTCATAGTACCACAGTAGGTCCAGTAACGGCACGTGGTGTGGTCTGGGGGATGGTATCGGCAGGCGATGCAGTGTGGGAAGAAGATAAGACTTTCCGTTTGGTTGACGATTAGGGGCAACTTGATTTAGCAGAAAAGCCGGTATGGCATAGTTTTGATCAGTTTCACTACTCTCGTGGTTGTTGTTGTGAGATGACGATTCAGCTTCAACCCCTTCAAACTGATAGTGGAGGCTTTGGCGTTGATAGCCTTTTGAACTTGGACACCAATATTAGGAATAATATCGATCACTTGGTCAACTATTAAAGCTACTTGTTGGCGATCCGGGATTCTTCTGCGTCGGCGACAATGGAGAGATGACATGAGAAGGCATCTGAGAGGAAACACACGAAATGATTATATAAAAAAAATATAGAGGGTAAATAATGTCTTACCAAATTTAGTGATAAATAGTAGTATTTCCTTTTTTTTCTCGACTCACAACCACTCTATAAAATATAGAGAAATATATAGAAGTCGCTCACACACATATAAAGGATGAAATGGGAATGCTCTAAGGACTTTTCATCTTAACTTTAATATATAAGAGGCCCACAAAATTAATTCTTCGATATTTTTGGAAATAACAAAAAAAAGGTTAAAAGAAAAATATAGCAAACCTAATCATTCAAAAACAAAAATAAATACACAAATGCATGTTTTATTCAAAGAAGTAAGAGTAGAAGGATTATGTCGCGTTGTTGACCGCATAGTTGTTGACTAGAAGTAATTTGGTGTTGAATGCTCGTTGTGTACCATCTAGTTACCTTGATTCACCGGATTGGCCCTTACATGGGTTTAGATGATATCAACCAGCCGGAAACACTCTTTTTTGACATGAGTTGGGTCTCCACAATAGAAACAGACTCGGGTGTAAGGGATGAGTTGGGTGTTATGTTGTACCATCGGTTGACCTATAGGTGGAGGATATCATTGGACATACAGTTCAATCATGAGTTGTGTATTTGGTTGAACAAGTGGGGGAGCCTCGAATGCTGCATTTGATAAAACCCTAGGCTAGTCAACTTGAACTGTCACACCCCGACCACGTATAACATACAAAACGTGGCGGAAAACGTCGAGGAGTGTTGTAACAGAATTAATTGTTTCATAAACATGGCATACAAAGTTGTATTTTATTTATCAACATAAGAGTTACATTGTTTTAAACAAGAAATAAAGAGTTTATAACATAATTAAACTAAGTCTATCTTCATTTTAAGTCTCTAAGGCACAGGTCCGCCCTAGTGTCACGATCATCATCCTATGCAAAAGCTCCTGAAAACACATGTGAAAATAGGTACGTCAGCATAAAAATGCCTGTGAGATACATAGGTTTTGTGAAAATTGGATTCATGATTTAAGTTTAAGAAAGAGTTGTTTAGTAAAAGTCAGTCATGAACCTTGTAACTTGTTTTGTTTTGTAAGTCATTTAAAAAGCGATAAGATCAAATGTTATGTATAAATAAAAGAATAATGTATGGTTAAATGTATAACCAAGTAAAATGAGTTGCATAAAATAAATTGTTTGTAAACCAAAGTCTTGTGAAAATCGTGTTACTTGTGTAAAATGTATAAGTCCAAATTGAATGATTTAAATAGCGCTATGATATGTAATATAATACAAACACTTATATATAGGAAGTACCAGCGGCGTATCCACCATGCTTGTATCATATTACTCACATCTCGTTACTTAAGTCACTTAAACAAACCACCAATGTATAAAGTCCATGTTTAAACCAATAGTCAAAAGTCCTTGTATAAGCCATGTCAAATGTTTAAAAGTCCAAATGTAGTCAAGTAATGTGTAACAAATGTTATGTATTGTAAGTAAAGTATTGTCACATAAACCAAATGTAGAAATGTACAAAACAAAGTATGTTGAATATATCAAAAAGTTATGTTTTACAAAGTGAATGCATGTTACATTGATACAAACATTTATGTGGTAAGTTAACGCATACATTCAAGCCTTGAGACAGTCGGATAACCCTTTCAGTCAAGGTTATCAAAAGAAATGTTTTCGGATTCAGTCATTCCTTACATCCAAACAAACCCGAGATGTCAGGAATGGGATTTGTCAAGTCCTATGGTACCAGTACTTACTACCGAGCGGTGTAGCTAATGTTAATGAACATATATAAGTCTCGTTTGTGCAAACCAAATGTTATAGCAGTTGTATACATGTCATATGAAAACAATGTACTAAGTATGCTAAGTTAACATACAAAGCAGAAAAGTCATGTAAATCAATGTGCTAGCATGCTATCAGTCAACATACATAGCAGAAATGTAATGTAAAACAATGTACTAAGTATGCACAAAATGGACATACATAGCATGAAATGTAATATAAAACGATGTACTAAGTATGCACACAATGGGCATCCATAGCATGAAATGTAATGTAAAACGATGTACTAAGTATGCACACAATGGGCATACATAGCATGAAATGTAATGTAAATCATGTACTATAAATGTACTAATGAACATAACAAGTATATGATGTGAAAACATGGAAAGCATGAAAGTAACAAGTAGGCACATGTGTTTCACCCCAAAACAGTTTGGAAAACAGTAAAAGAGGGGGGGGGGGGTTCTATGTACTCACTTGAGATTGCTCAGAAGTCCTAAGATAACCACCAAGCAATGCTAGAGATCACGGAATCAAACGACACCTAATATAGATAACTATGTTAATAAACCGGACCTATATCGGAGGAGTGGATAGAATGAGGGTTCGTAAACCAAATGAGTATGGAGACTCGTGTAATATGGTTTAACAAAGCCCACATACTAAAATGAGACCTAACCTAGGTGCTTACGACCCGTTTAGGTAGCTTATGCTTCTTTAACGCGTCGTTCGCGTAAAACGCGTTCGGAACGCCTAACTTGCCCTATGATAAGTAAAATATGCCTTAACATGTCTAATATTGTCACCAAATCAGTTTAGATACCAAAAGTTATGTTACATATGCTTAAAATGAATTTTGGCGTAAAAAGGTCATTTTGGTAATTTACCTAAGGCATATAAACTACCTATCATACAACTACTTAAACGAAGCGACCATAAGGTATAACCTCGGAAGGTTATTCCCTATATACTATGGTCACCTAATGTGCTTGGTCGGATCCTAATGATCGACCAAATGGGTCGGGTTCGAAAGTATAAGCGATTGATCAGATCGCTTACCTTTACGACCCTAGACAAGCACAAAACTAAAAGTGATGAGCTAAGCATGTTAAAACATGCTTAACTAAGTTAGAAAACAAGTTTGGTATCAAAACAAACGGTTTTGATACCTAATAGTAGTTTGGTTACAAAATACGTAAGAATGCGCATTTTGGCCGAAACTACGACTCGTCACTGAGCCTAGATAACGTGGTAATCAGTAGGTATAGTCACTAAGGACTATAACCATCGTGATCACGCTCACGTTATGAAGTTCAAATGAACTTCGCATCGACCATAAACTGGTCAATGCAGAAAGTCAAACATAGTTCGACTTTCGGACTAGAAAAGCGATAAAAAAACGAAGGAACACTTACAAAGGGTCCCCGCTAGTAAATCTTGATCGAGTAGCTCAGGTATGAAGTGATTTGCTTCAAGTTAGAGCACTTTTGATCAGATTTGTGAGGAATGAGTGAAGTTGAGGTGGGTATTTATAGTAAATGGACAACTGTTAGGATCGTTCATCGAATAACGTGATCGAATCTCATCCGTACATGTGTTGGAATGTTGTGGTAGCTCATTTTGCCCCCACCACAAGAGTTTGACATGTGGCATTGGCCTCTGGGGTGTTTGAAAGGCTGTTAACAACAGTTAATACATTAAATCTGGTCTGGGAGCCTGACGCGGGCCGCGTAAAGGATCACCCTGGGCTTACGCGGGCCGCCTGGGTGTCCTGATCAGAAACAACTTTCAGAAATGACAGTTTAGGTCCCTGTTGTGGTTTAAGGCCATTTCCGACGTGTTTAAGGCCCGTTAAGCCAACTTTAAGGCCCTAAAATGATGCCTAAACATTGTGGACATGAAACATGCTCAAAAATATGTCGGATGTTGGTTCGTTTGGTCGACGATCGCGATGTTCGCTTAATTACGACGGAATGCGCACAAGCGCGAAAAACGATCCAAAATGCGTGACGAATGGATTTTTCTTATGCCAAACACTAAAATAAAATATTTTAGTGCTTACATAAATTTTTGGATGTCCGGAGGTATTCAGAACGTAAGTTATGCGCGAAAATGCAAACTTGTGCACTTTTTAACGCTTTTAGTCCCTGAATGACCCAAAAGTTTATTTTACCACACCGAACCCCTCAAAGCCTATTTCTAAGCTATATAAAGGATATTTAAGGTGTGTTTAACTTATGGTCATGTTCCGGAATGTTCGTTACAGTTCAAATTCGCATACTTTCGCAGTTTGTCAAGTTTAGTCCCTATAAGCGAATTAACTTGTTTTTGCCATACCAAAGCCTTCAAAACTTATTTCTAAGTTATGTAAAGGTTATTTAAGGTATGTTAAGTATTTTTTGATGTTCTGAAGTATTTTTCGCATTAAACTGATTATGTTTACGCACCAGTTTGCGTATAACTCTCTAGAAAGCGATATAGAGTTTGAAATTGAATAAAAGTCAAAACATGAAAAATGTAAAACACAACCAAACAAAAATTGGGATCAAATAACATTGTTTTATTGATAACTGAATTGTTTACAATGATTTCAGACACATATGTTACAGTGTCCCCTACTTGTGGAAATTTCGTCCCGAAATTTATTTAGGGGAAACTCGTGGAAAAAGATGCGGATATTTCGCCTTCATTTGATCTTCGCGTTCCCAAGTAAACTCGGGTCCACGTTTAGATTCCCAACGAACCTTAACCAAAGGAATGCGCTTGCGTTTAAGCCACTTGACTTCACGTTCCATGATTTCCACTGGCTTCTCAACAAATTTCAGTGTTTTATCAACACGAATTTCGTCAAGCGGTATGTGGAGGTTCTCATCAGCTAAACACCTCTTGAGATTGGACACATGAAAGGTTGGATGAACATTTCCAAGTTCAGGAGGTAACTCAAGTCTATAGGCTACCTTACCGATTCTTTCGACGATCTTGAATGGTCCAACGTATCTAGGTGCAAGTTTTCCTTTCTTTCCAAATCTGATCACACCTTTCCAAGGTGAGACCTTAAGTAATACTCGATCACCGACTTGAAATTCCAAGGGCTTGCGTTTTGGGTCCGCGTAACTCTTTTGACGGCTTCTAGCTGTCTGAAGGTTATCACGAACTTTCTTTATCTTGTCAGTTGTCTCTAAAATGAGGGTAGGTCCAGTAAGCTGAGCCTCGCCGATCTCATTCCAGCAGACTGGTGAACAACAATTTCGACCATAGAGAGCCTCGAAAGGAGCCATGTTGATGCTGGAGTGATAACTGTTATGGTAGGAGAATTCAATCAACGGAAGATGTGAATCCCAACTACCACCAAAATCGATCACACAAGCTCTAAGCATATCCTCCAGAGTCTGAATTGTTCTTTCAGATTGACCATCCGTTTGCGGATGATTGTAGGTCCCCTTTTCATATGGATCTTTCACAGAATTGTCTTTCCAATCAAGAGTGCGGAATCCTCTTGATCAGAATATCACAGAAACAAGAGCAGAAACAGAAATCAGCAATCACTTTCAAACCGGATCTTTATTGATTATCTATCAACCTTGATTACAATCAATCAAGATCCCTAACCAACACTCAAAATTCGTCCAAACCCTAAAGCTCTCACGAATTCTCTCTCTAAAACTGTTTTGGCTGATTAACTGATTAACTTAAACCCTAAAGCCTAACCTTGTTTATATAACACAAGGTTTGCTACTTGGGCTTAGTTAAACATCATGAACTGCGAATTGGACAGGCCCAATTCGCCCCCACACACCCAACTCATTCGGTTTGGTTAGCCCAAACATTTCAACTAACTATTACAAAGCTAAACCCGCTAACTGTTTATCGTTTAACTAATTACAAGATATCCAAAGACCAAATCTAAGCTGTTGTCACAAACATGCACCAACAAACTCCCCCTTGACAATAGCTTCATAAAATAACTTTGTCTTCAGTCATCTTGCAATCTTCATGTAATCTTGCACTGTCTTTGGTCTTTGGATAGCTTCAGCTTCAATAGCTTCTGTCAGCAACAGACTCCCCCTAAGCTGATGCATCCAATCACCAAATCTTCAAAACTTTAGCGTTTGAGTAAACTCCAGTTCAACATATGTATAGCAATCTTCAAACTCTTCATCTTGTCTGCAATATAGAAAGGAGGTTCTACCATGCATCCAATCAAACTGTCATCTTCACAGCAACTCAACATTTTAACTTCTCAGCAACATACCGCTTCAATCTGTTTACTATAAAACAAACATCTCGAGAAACCATAAGAATTTTTCAACCTAAGTTAAACAAATTATTATTATTCAAGAGATTTGTTAAACTGTATAACAGATTAAGCCTTTTCCAATTTATCACCAACACACAAAAGTTTTTAATCACACACTCTATAACCCGCATGATTTAAAATTTTGAACTCACTTCCTAACACCGTCTCCCCCTATCAGTAACAATTCCTCCAAGAATAACAGTTTTTCGTACGTTAAGAATTTTAAACAGAAAAAGACACTATTTTTGTATTTTTATATTTTTCTGAAAGCAAGTAAATACAAAAGCAATAAACACTCTATTTTTGTGAGAATCACTGGTAAGAAGATCATATCAGCACAATCAAACTGTTTCACACTATTAGATAATTCTTTAGTTAATCTTTCATGAAAAGCAGTCCAAGATGATTACCAGTATGTTTGTCCTCTTAAACAAAATGCATGAACATTTCAAGTACCATTACCATATGATACGTTAAGGTAATTTTATTACTGATATATTAGTGTGTCCCACTTCAGGATATACCCCCACGATCAAGGTATGCACAAAGATTCATCGTAGTAGGTGAGTATACTGATGTCATCCTTTAAGATATACTAACAATGTCTAGGTCTGCATATAATCTGTTTTATCATGTTTTAATTGCTTAACAATGAACACCCAAATAAATACTAATCAAATCCTGGAAATATAAACAACACACTCTATCATGCAAGTATCTTCCCTACCACATATTTCACAAGTCTAATCCAGATTTCTGAAATCTTAACTGGGAATAGGTTGAGATGAGAACAGAATAGATCTTTAGGAGAGATGGTATAATATACAGATCAAATGAGTTTTTCTCAGTTTGATATAGGTTTATTGGGTTTCATTTGGGCACTTGAGGGCCTCTTTCGGGTGTATTAGATCTATAGCGCGACAACGTACAGCTAGGTCAGCATGTATCTGGATGCAGCAGAAGCTGTCGTTGCCTAGCACCTCCAGGTCAGCATATATCTGGATGCAGCAGAGGAGGTACACGACTTTTTCAGAGAAGATTTCAGAATCAGATCAAAATTGTGTGTATCGGGACAACATACAGACATTCAAATAGAAATGTGCTAATTCCAAGTGACTTTCTTTCCTGGGGTCATGTACAATTCTAGTTCTGAACAGACAGACAGTCAAGATATCCCCAGATGAAATAACAGTATAAAGACCCAAAACTTCAGATTTTGGCAATCTATCAACGCAAGATTTAAGGTCATTAAACCATACACCACTGATGTGTTCCCCACTCAAACTCAGTTGTATTTAAGTTTATATCACATTGGTAAGTTGATTATTTCATGCTTTTTGCCTACTGGTACACCATATAATGAAGCTGCTATCACACTTAAGCAATTTAATTTCATTTCAGTGTGACAGTCTAACTTGCTGATGTACTATCATTTCTTCTTTTTCACACAGTGATAACTCATTTTTGGTTTTCAATTTTTTTATGTTTTTGATTTTTCAATGTTTTTGTATTTTTGATTTTTAAAGAAAAGCAATAAACTATTTACAAAATTCTTATGAAAAACCAGTTATTCAGGATTCCTCATCCCGTTGAGTTCGACTAAGTGTTCAAAGCGAGCCCTGTCAAATGCTTTTGTATAAAGATCTGCCAGGTTATCTAGTGTGTCGACTCAGCACTTTGAACTTCAATTTAAATCAATCAATATAAATATATCAACAATCTCACACCCCCTTCATATGCCTAGAGCAGCCATTATCAACATAAGTTGATAATCCTCCTTAGCAGCTCCTGCACACACCAACTAAGAAATTAGTTAGATTGGGGGACCCAAGCCTTAATGGTCTTGGGTCGTCCAAATTCACCAACCACTGGAACATCCATCCAATATCCATTACTCCTAACTGGAGTCTTGGATCTCAGACCTGTTGATGGAATTTGTTTTTGATTTCCACTAGGTCTTTGGTCCTGAGGGTTCCTATATACATTTGGACTATATGACCTTTGGAAATTTTGATTCTGATATCTCGAATTTTGATTCCAAGAAGCTTGATTGTTATAATTTCTAAAGCCATTGTTATAAAAATTTCGACAACCATTATTTTGGTATCGATTTTGATATTGACCTTGACTTCTGAAATTATTAGCATTATAATTGTTCATTCTTGGTGAACTGCTTCTAGGTCTGTCAAATCTGCCTGGTGGAGATCTAGGCTGAAATCTTGGTTGATTTCTTTGAAAACGAGGAACTTGTGGAGTTCCTTTTTCAGCCTTATCGACACCAACAGCAACATTTTCTGGTTGCTTAGGAGCATATTTCTTTTGAGAATTTGATCCTTTCTCCTCACTATCACCCATCTTCACTGGTAATTTCCCTCTCTGTTTTTCACTAAGTTTTGCTTCACTCTTTTTGTTAGGACAGCAGCTTGCTACATGTCCCTTGACGTGACATTTGAAGCACGATCTCTTTCTAGAAGACTTCTTAGTTGGATTCTCAGAGGTAGATCCCTTATCAGATGGTGATGATCCCTTGGATGAACCATGTTCAGTTTGCTTGGGTTCAGATTTTTCTTTGTTTTTATTTTTAGCAAACTCTACATTCGATTCATTTTCAATAACAGCAGTTTCGTTTTTCATATCACTACCTTGAACAAAATTAATCTTTTTAACAAAAGCTTGATTTTTATTCTTAGGCGGTGAATTTTTCCTTTTCAAATCATCACTCTCAGATCCATCACCTTGACTTGATGTGGATGCGAAACTACTATGTGTAGATGCCATAAAGTCTGCTAGCTCATTTTCACTAGGCAGGAATGAATAGTCATGACTAAGAGGAGGTGGAACTTCATTAAAGCCATGGAAGCCCACACTTGTCTTGTCATTACTCTTCTTTAACCCACCCATCATATGTTTCATTACAAAAGATGAATCTCTGAATTGACCTAATTTCTTTTCAAGTTCAACAATTTTGAGTTGTGCATCTGACAACTCTTTGCATTTTTCAGAAATCTCTTTTGTTTTTTCAGCCATCATGTCATGAGCTAAGTCTATGACTTGAAGTTTTTCATTTAGTTTGCAAGTTAAAGCTTCAATTTCAGCTTCACAACCTTTTATCTTCTTCAAGTATGACGATTCATTTCTTTTAGCAAAAAAGTTTGACTCTTTTACTTTAGACATCTCACTTACCAGACTTTGGTTTTGTGTTGTCAACCTGGCAACCTCACCCTGTAGTTCACGACATCTCAAACATACTGAATTAGATTGTACCTCTTTCTCATGAACTTTTGAGATTTCATCAACAACAACCTGTTCAGCTTCACTCTCTTTCCCTACTTCAGCATCCACTTTTGCTTCAGCATTCTCCACTTGAGCTTCAGCATTCTTCACTTCAGATTCAGCATCACTCACACTAGTTTCAGCCTCATCAACTGGCACTATCTCTGCCATGAATGCCTGAGTGGCACTCTCATTTCCCTGATATCGCTTTTGTAATGCATCCCACATATCCTTTGAATTTGTGTACTTTGTGAAGATATGCTTGATGTTATCAGGTAAAGACATTTTAATTGCAGCCAATGCTCTCTTTTCAGCGTCATACTTCCTTTTATCATCCTCTTTCATGTTCACATAGTCTGTTCTACGTTGTCTGCCCTCAAAATCGTGTGTTGGGTTTATGTACCCATCTTCAATGCAGATCCACATGCGTGCATCCTGAGATTCAATGAAAGATTTGAAGTTGTCCTTCCATGTAAGATAATTCTCCACCTTCATCATCTTAGGCACTGTTGCAGAAATCGGCCTAGGCGGCCGATTAATCGCCGCCTAGGCGCTAGGCGGTAGCTAATCGCCTAATTTTAAGCAAATCGGTCAATTAATCGGTCCAGGTCAAAATCGGTCCTAGTCGGTCAAAAGTCGGTCCTAGTCGGTCAAAAGTCGGACTAATCAGACTAATCAGACCATGGTTTTTTTGGTAAAAATCGGTCCTGGTCGGGATTAATCGGTCCTAGTCGGGATTAATCGGTCCTGGTCGGGATTAATCGGTCCTAGTTGGTCAAAAGTTGGTTAATTTTTGAATTTTTATGTGAATTTTGAAGTATTTATGTGAATTTTGAAGTATTATTTTTATATTATTGGGTATATATATATAATTTTGAAAAAAATACATATAAAAATCCATTCCGATTAATCCCGATTAATCCCTATTAATCCCGATTAATCCCTAGGCTGTACCTCACCGCCCGACTAGCACCTAGCGCCTTCTACAACATTGATCTTAGGTGCTTTCAATTTTGTCATGTTCGACATTTTAACGCAAACAGACTGGTAAAACCGTACAAAATATCTCCGAAAACAGTGGTTACCAAATTACACCGTTAGAATCGTCTCGAAAAGACGAATCCAATGATATCTAATGTCGAAAACCGAAATCGGGATTTTCCAGAGTTTTTTTTTTTTTTTTTACCCTAAAAATCCAAGGAATTCAACGGTCCAAACGGTTCTGTCTAGCGAGCTACGGATCAATTTCTATTTTCAAAACACTTTTTATCGACGCTTGCCTACTAAAATTCCACCACTTTAAATTTGCTGGTTCTTAAATTTGCTGCTAATTTCGCTGGTCAATCAGATAATTTCGCTGGGTTTCAGTTAATTTCGCTGCTAAGTCAGTTAATTTTGCTGGTTACTTAATTGTCCAAATTCGCTGATCTGTTACTTGTTCAATTTCGCTGGTCAAAGTTCGCTGGTAATTTCGCGATTACGAAAACTGGTAAAGTCGCCGAAAACCGTAATAATTTCGCTGTGGAAAATTATACGGTTACCAAAGTCGCCTTTGGATTTACTTCGCCAATACGTATGCTGGTACAGTTAATTTCGCACAGTCCAGACAAAATCGCTGGTCACAGATGTATCAGGTCACAAATTCGCTGATCAGTAAACTTGGAAACTTAATCTTTTCGAACTTTTGAAGATTTCCAGATCTTTCCTAACAGAATCCTGCAAAATCGAAACACCTAAATCAGCAAAATAATTTCGAAAACTATGAAAAACAGATCGATAAACACGAAGAACACGAAGAACAGTCTTCGAATCTTCAAGTCTATCACCCGAAAACTTTTCCAAAATCAATGAAATCTTTCCTGAAATCCTGCGAATCAGCAATCAAACAAAACAGAAGATCAAAACAGCCAACAAATTCGAAAAATTATATCAAAAATTTTGAAAATTTCAAAACCCTAATTTTTCAGGTTTTCAAAATTTCGAAAATTTCTTCCTGTTTCTGCAGCCAACAATCCTGAACCGAGCTTTCAAGAGCCTAATGCTCTGATACCAAATGTAGGTCCCCTATTCGAATGGATCTCTCACAGAATTGTCTTTCCAATCAAGAGTGCGGAATCCTCTTGATCAGAATATCACAGAAACAAGAGCAGAAACAGAAATCAGCAATCACTTTCAAACCGGATCTTTATTGATTATCTATCAACCTTGATTACAATCAATCAAGATCCCTAACCAACACTAAAAATTCGTCCAAACCCTAAAGCTCTCACGAATTCTCTCTCTAAAACTGTTTTGGCTGATTAACTGATTAACTTAAACCCTAAAGCCTAACCTTGTTTATATAACACAAGGTTTGCTACTTGGGCTTAGTTAAACATCATGGACTGCGAATTGGACAGGCCCAATTCGCCCCCACACACCCAACTCATTGGGTTTGGTTAGCCCAAACTTTTCAACTAACTATTACAAAGCTAAACCCGCTAACTGTTTATCGTTTAACTAATTACAAGATATCCAAAGACCAAATCTAAGCTGTTGTCACAAACATGCACCAACAATGATAAGCTGTGCTCAGATTAAGTTGGGTCCCCATAGCAGATTGCATGGTTCTCCAAAAATGAGAAGTGAAACGAGCATCTCTGTCAGAAATGATGTTCAAAGGAACACCATGTCGAGCTACAATTTCATCGACATAGATTTTAGCAAGTTTGTCAGCAGAAAAATCCTCACGGATTAGCAAGAAATGCGCTGACTTAGTGAGACGAGCAACAACTACCCAGATGGCATCATGACCTTTCTTTGTGCGCGGAAGTTTAGTAATGAGATCCATAGTAATGTTTTCCCATTTCCAAACTGGGATCTCTGGTTGCACCAATAAACCCGTAGGACGTTGATGTTCAGCCTTAACCTTAAGACAAGTAAGGCATTTTGATACATATAAGGCAATGTCTTTCTTCATACCAGGCCACCAATACTGAATACGAAGATCCTTATACATCTTATCTGAGCAAGGATGAACAGAATAACGAGACTTATGGGCTTCATCCATAAGCAAGGTGCGAAGGTTATCTTGGCTTGGGACCCACAAACGGTCCATGAAGTAATACGATCCATTGTCCTTCAGGTCCAAATCAGGTGTTATGTGATAGGGAAATTCCTTATCCATCAAACCTTGTGAAACACAAGATTGTTGAGCCTGAGAAATGTGGGCTTAGATATCAGATCGAGCTTGAATAACATATTGAACATGAACACAATGAAGCTTAGTACGTTCCTTACGACTCAATGCATCGGCTACGACATTCGCCTTACCAGGATGGTAGCGAATTTCGCAGTCATAGTCGTTTAGAAGCTCGACCCAACGTCGTTGCCTCATGTTGAGTTCTTTCTGATTGAAGATATGCTGAAGACTTTTGTGGTCCGTGAAAACCACACATTTTGTACCGTACAAATAGTGTCTCCAGATCTTTAGAGCGAAAACAACTGCACCCAACTCAAGATCATGAGTGGTGTAGTTCTTCTCATGTATCTTCAACTGCCTCGATGCATATGCTATGACTTTGTTCCTTTGCATCAGGACACAGCCAAGACCCAATTTAGATGCATCGCAATAAACGACGAAATCATCATTGCCCTCAGGCAAAGTCAGAACAGGCGCGTCGCAAAGCTTTTGTTTCAAAGTCAGAAATGCTTCATCTTGCTTGAATCCCCAATCAAAGGGCTTGTTCTTCTGAGTTAGAGCAGTTAGAGGAACTGCAATCTTTGAGAAGTTCTCAATGAAGCGGCGGTAATAACCCGCTAGACCAAGAAAAGAACGAACTTCAGTAGGAGTAGTAGGCGTATCCCAATCCTTAATCGCACTGATCTTGGAGGGATCTACATGAATACCTCGTTCGTTGACAATATGTCCTATGAATTGAACTTCTTTAAGCCAGAATTCACACTTGGAGAATTTGGCGAAAAGTTGCTCTTTCTTTAGGAGTTCCAAAGTAAGACGAAGATGTTGCTCATGTTCAGCTCGTGTCTTAGAATAAATCAAGATGTCATCAATAAAAACAATGACGAGCTGATCCAAATAAGGCTTGCAGACCCTATTCATTAAGTCCATTAAAACAGCAGGAGCATTAGTCAAACCGAATGGCATGATTGTGAACTCATAATGCCCATAACGAGTGCGGAACGCTGTCTTGGGAATATCTTCTTCATGCACACGAAGTTGATGATACCTGGAACGCAGATCAATCTTCGAAAAATAAGAAGCGCCCTGTAACTGATCAAAGAGATCGTCTATGCGCGGTAGGGGATATCGATTCTTGATGGTAAGCTTGTTAAGCTCACGATAATCGATACACATCCTAAAAGATCCATCCTTCTTCTTGACAAAAAGAACGGGAGCACCCCAAGGTGAAAAGCTAGGACGGATAAAACCTTTGTCAGAGAGCTCCGGAAGCTGCTTAGCCAACTCTTGCATCTCAGACGGTGCAAGACGATATGGAGCTCTGGAAATGGGATTTACACCAGGTACGAGATCAATACGGAACTCGACTTGGCGTGCTGGGGGTAGACCAGGTAAATCTTCAGGGAATACTTCAGAATAATCCTGAACAACAGGAATATCTTGGATAGACTTACCTTTGCCTTTATCTGCTGTAACATGTGCTAAGAAGGCCACATAATTCTTTCGCAGATACTTCCGAGCTTTAAAACAAGACATGAGCTTGAGACCACCAGAATGTTTCTCACCATGAACCTGTAGGATCTCACTTGTCGGAAGCGGCACACGAACAATCTTCTCAAAACAAACTACCTCTGCACGATGCTTGGATAACCAATCCATACCCACAATAACGTCGAAGCTTCCAAGTTGCATAGGCGTGAGGTTTATAGGGAAAAGATGGTCGTTAAGGTTCAACTGGCAGTTGCGAAGAAAAGAATCAAGAACAATGGGTTCACCACTAGCAACTTCTACTGTCAAAGGTTTTCCTAGTTTCGTTCTAGACACGCGAAGCATTGGCTCAAAAGACAATGACACAAAACTCTTATCGGCACCCGAATCAAAGAGAACAGATGCAGGCTGATTATTAATAAAGAACGTACCATTCACCACTTCATTGTCTGCTTGTGCCTCTTGAGCATTCATGTTGAAGACTCAACCTCGAGCCGGAGCCTGATTCTGATTTGGATTCTGATTCTGGTTTGCTAGCCTTGGGCACCGGTTCCTGTAGTGGGTCAGATCCCCACAATTGTAGCCCGAACCAGGAGGAAAATGAGGTCGTGCAGCTTGACCTTGTTGCTGAGCAAGAGGCTGAGCAACTTGTTGGGCTTGGTTCTGAACTGCCTGGTTCTGGTTAACAGGAATGCGACAAGTAGCGGCAAGATGACCAATTCTCCCACAGTTAGTGCAATGACGACATTGGAGATGTGGTAGGTGATGGCCATTACACCTGTTGCACAAAGGTGCAGTGCCAAGATATGGCTTCTTGGCTAGTGGTTGCGCAGGCTGATTTGGTGCAGCTTGAGCCTGTGCAGTAACGACATAGTTTTGGGAAGCCTTTCGCTTCCTTGAACCCTTTGAGGAACCAGAATTCTTCCCATTCTTGTTTTGACCTTTCTTGCTCTCCCCCTTGTCAGACGCCTACTTCTTACCATTGTCACCCTTTTTATGCAGCTTTCCCTTTCGAACATGCGACTCAGTCAATGTCGCTGCTAACTCGATAGCCTGACGGAGTGTGGCAGGGTTACTACCAGTAATGATGTCTTGCACTGAGTCAGGTAGGCCGTCGATGTACCTTTCGATAGCCTTGTCAAGTGGGGTAACCATTGTTGGGCAAAGCAGACTTAACTCCTCAAATCTATCAGTATATGCCCTGTGCTCGCCACTGTCTTGTTTCAAGTCATCAAACTCTTTCTCCAACGCTCGCTATTCATGACGAGGACAGAACTCCCTCATCATAAGGGCCCTAAGTTCGGCCCAAGTTTGTGCTAGAGCAACTTCTGCACCACGGTCTCTCATAACTCCATTCCACCATGTCAGAGCCCTCTTCTGAAACACACTCGAAGAAAACTCGACCTTGCGATTGTCAGGACACTGCACGTGGCGGAAAGTATTCTCAATGCTCTCGAACCATTGAAGAAGCCAAGTCGCTCCTTCAGAACCACTAAACTTGAGTGGTTTAGCCGAGTTAAAATCCTTGTATTTGCATGGAGCATTGTTATTGTTGTTGGCTTGGTTCCATTGAGCAAAGAGGTTTGGGAATTGAGCAGCCATCTGCTGCGCAATGATTTCTGCCAGTTCGGCAGTTGCTATCTGGTTTTCGCGTCGAGGAGGCATTCTAAAAGAGGAAAACATGAAAGGAAACGAGTGAGATGATTGGATGAAGAGAATGAGATGAAACAAAATCAACAAAAGCAAAGATGGTGGTCATTCGTCCCCATTACCAAGCTAACAAACGACACACAGTGACTAATCAAAGTAAATGGGTCAAAAATAATGTATCACGAAGACATGTGTAACACCCGTTCTTGTAAACCAAGGTTTAACGTATATTTTGAAAGATAATCATGTAATTAATCACTATCATATACATCGGGAATACGGGTTTATTAAAACTTTTGCAAATCATAAGTTATTCTACGTAACGTGGTTGAATTCGTTGTTTAAAATTTACAATGTGTCAAAGTGCGGAAGCGTGTGTCTTTATCGTGTTCGGTTCTTCACTGAGCTTGATCGTCTTCCGGCGTCCTAAAGTACCTACATTTCAATAACATGAAATGATTTAGTCATACGGGGTTTAAATCATGTCCGAATGATGTCCGGGAAAACAATTGATTTTTCAATTGTTAAACAAAATATATAAAAAAATAAATATCTCCACCGTAAATTACGGTGGAACCGTAATTTACGGTGGCACCTGGGTGCAAGCTTTTCTACCGTAAAACAGTAGACCTTCACCGTAAATAAATCATCTCCACCGTAAATTACGGTGGGACCGTAATTTACGGTGGACCCTGGGTTCAGCCTTCCCATTTTGCCGTAATTTGACACGAAATCTTTCGTATCTTTCAAACCGCTTATCCGATTGACCTACCGTTTCTTCCTACATGTTTGTAATTTAATTCTCCATCATATGGAATTAAGATCTGACATCCGGATTAAATAAAATTGAGACTTTTAAGCCTTCGGCTTATTATCTTTTCAACAAATTTTGACCCGACTATGTGTTTATTAAACAAACATGTTTGTTTGACCACCATTCATCATGAACCCTTAAATTCTAATATTGTCAATCATATTAACTACTGAACACGGGTTTCTACGCAATTATTTACCCGTTTTTGTTTAAAATCTTATTTTGACCCGTTAAGGGTATTTACGACCATTTTAGCACGAACTGTGCTCATTTCTCATGTACCTCATGGTTCCACCAGTTTGTTATTAGCTAGTCTTCCACCACAACTATGAATGTGGTGGATTTAACGAAATGGACTATTTATTCCGAGTTTAATCCTACGGATGTGTTATTTTTGCGGCAACACACAATTTTAAGCATTTAACTCTTGAAAGTTTATGTCTACAACTTTCATGCGCGTCTAAAGGTTACAAGATCATAAGATAAGTTCCTAAACAACCTTTATAAGTTGTTTGCTCAATTTACCCTTCAAGGGCATTTTAGTCAACATTAGCCCCTCATTTACTACGAGGGGCTTTCACTACATATTTGACTAAGTTTGTAAGTTAACTATAATCGTATGCATACGTACCTGGCTAGGGTCAACATATAGACCCAATTTATACCTCGCTTTTATTATCACATTTAGTGTGGGCGAAATTAACCGAATCGCTAATCGCTCCTGTTAACACAAGACTTGACAATCGCATTAGTCGATATTGTCAAATGGCGTTATCACCGCCATTTGACCCGTTTGGCCTATATGCCCAACGTTGCCTATTAAATCAAAAACATGGTTTTTGACTTCTAATTCATACATCCATCCCGTCCCGGATTCCATTACCGAATCCCATTTTCTCTTAATTTCTTTTCTTGCAATTTCAACCCGTTTCGGCTTACGCCAAAAGTTTCCTTTAGGCTTCGGTTTACATTAGTCAATACTTGACCAAATTTCCATTTTGCCCTTTCTATCATTATTAGGTTATACTACAATGTGACCTTGACGGAAATTCATAATTTCCTAGTCTTTACATAATTAATTTACCGTTTTGCCCTTTTTGCCATAAACCATGGTTTTTATCATCTTTATATGTTCCGACTCGTATCAATCACATCGGAAATCCATATTTTCAATATTAGCATTATTGCATCTATAACGTATAGAATGAACAAGTAATCTACACAATTATGTAAGTTTCACTTACCTTGCATCCGAGCTACGCTTTTCTTCCATGCTTGACTTGTTTGACCCGCTTTCACTCCAAGCTTCCACCTAGCTTGTTACGCGTCAAACTATCATCATCATTTTCAAGGTGGTTAGTTTAATCATACTCTAATACGATTATTCCACCTTATGCATTTCATATCAAAATTGCTATTTATCGTATTATAGGTCAGTTTGACCTTTTTAATAGTCAAATGCCCATTAGTATACTAATTTGCATTTTCGAGTTATCAACTAGTTTTAGCACTCTTTAATTACCCGGTAGGCGTTATCTTTAGACCTCCGTTTTAACCAAAGTTCTAATCGCGTTTAACACATTTAGAACTCTCTTTGATCACTTTTTGCATAATAGTCGAAACATCACAACTAGGTGTTTTAACTACAAAATTCTAGTTTCGAGCCTTCTTTGAGGCATTTCAACGAACACCTTAAGGGCAGAATTTTACATGTTTATTTATCATGTCTCTAGCTTATCTCTTAGCCCAAATTTCACATAAATCAACCATCTTACAAAGTGATTAACTTCTATAATTTCTGAATTCACTTCAAAATCGTCAATTTACACTAGATCAACAATCTATTTCCTAGTGTTCATCATATTAACATAAAACCCACTTAGCTTATCAATGGATCATCATGAATCTAATAGTTTTTCCAACAATCTAACATGTTATTGACTAGGGTTTACTCCTAGACATCATATTACTTCAAGATTCACTCATGCATGACATAATCAAGCTCAATTTCAGTTTCTTACAAATAACCTAGAATTTGAGATGGATCAAAACGTCACAATTTTACATACCTTGTGATCCTTTCAACTAGGTGTTCATGAATACGAGCTTGGATTTCGATTTGGGATTGATTTGGCCTCTCAAATTCTTGGATTTAGGCAAGTTAGGGTTGAACAAAGGAACTCCTTTGCTCCTGTGGAAGACATCGACCAGAACACACACTCAAGGTGTGTGTTTTGGTGTAGAGAGTTTTATTTAATTAAAACTTGATTCTAGTTTGTCCCTTATGGCCCCTCTAATTCACCCAAGTTACATTGAGTGTATTTTAACCAATTTCTTTATTACTACAAGACTTGTAATTTAACTAGGTTATTTACTTCCTAGTTATTTTATCTTGTTCATAACCGATATTTAATATATATGTACAAAACCTATATATCTTTGGGGTGTTTCCCTATCCTTTATATTTTGAGTCCCGTCAACTCGGGCCTTTTATATACTTTGTTTTCCTCAAAGTATTTACCCTTCTTTTAATTAACATCAAGTTTATTTATTTAAATCCTAATATTCGTCGGGTAAATTTTACTACCAACGGTGCTTTATCCGTCTTTTAGTATTAACGTGATTTGATTACCAAACCCGTTTTCGGGGTGTTACAACATGCTCGCCTATAAGTGAACACTCACCCCAAGAGTTCCCAGATAAGAGTAACTGGTCCGATTATGTGGATTTATACGAACACTCTAGCCTTAGACAGAAAACCCAGGGTACAGGCATTCATTCTTCCAGTTTGCACGTGTTCACACTATTTAGAACCCAAAACTTTGACGAGATTTTGAAAATTTGAAGGCACAAGGCCAAAAACCAAACTGGAAGGGTTCAAAACCATATAACAGAGGCTTCAAAACCTTACAATAGAGGGTTCAAAACCTTGTAATAAATCATCCAAAAACGTATGATTGTTTTTCAAAATCATTTCGGAAAAATTTGGTTTTTGTTTTGATAATCACCTAAGGATAGGTGGTGTGCATGTTTTAAGATCTAAACACAATATAACTCGTGTTAGGGTCCTAGAAAGGTTATAGTCTAGGTCAAAGAATTACTAATAACCTAATTCCCTATAACCATTGGCTCTGATAGCAACTCTTCTGTCACACCCCGACCACGTATAACATACAAAACGTGGCGGAAAACGTCGGGGGGTGTTGTAACAGAATTAATTGTTTCATAACCATGGCATACAAAGTTGTATTTTATTTATCAACATAAGAGTTACATTGTTTTAAACAGGAAATAAAGAGTTTATAACATAATTAAACTATGTCTATCTTCATTTTAAGTCTCTAAGGCACAGGTGCGCCCTAGTGTCACGATCATCATCCTATGCAAAAGCTCCTGAAAACACATGTGAAAATAGGTACGTCAACATAAAAATGCCTGTGAGATACATAGGTTTTGTGAAAATTGGATTCATGATTTAAGTTTAAGAAAGAGTTGTTTAGTAAAAGTCAGTCATGAACCTTGTAACTTGTTTTGTTTTGTAAGTCATTTAAAAAGCGATAAGATCAAATGTTATGTATAAATAAAAGAATAATGTATGGTTAAATGTATAACCAAGTAAAATGAGTTGCATAAAATAAATTGTTTGTAAACCAAAGTCTTGTGAAAATCGTGTTACTTGTGTAAAATGTATAAGTCCAAATTGAATGATTTAAATAGCGCTATGATATGTAATATAATACAAACACTTATATATAGGAAGTACCAGCGGCGTATCCACCATGCTTGTATCATATTACTCACATCTCGTTACTTAAGTCACTTAAACAAACCACCAATGTATAAAGTCCATGTTTAAACCAATAGTCAAAAGTCCTTGTATAAGCCATGTCAAATGTTTAAAAGTCCAAATGTAGTCAAGTAATGTGTAACAAATGTTATGTATTGTAAGTAAAGTATTGTCACATAAACCAAATGTAGAAATGTACAAAACAAAGTATTTTGAATATATCAAAAAGTTATGTTTTGCAAAGTGAATGCATGTTACATTGATACAAACATTTATGTGGTAAGTTAACGCATACATTCAAGCCTTGAGACAGTCGGATAACCCTTTCAGTCAAGGTTATCAAAAGAAATGTTTTCGGATTCAGTCATTCCTTACATCCAAACAAACCCGAGATGTCAGGAATGGGATTTGTCAAGTCCTATGGTACCAGTACTTACTACCGAGCGGCGTAGCTAATGTTAATGAACGTATATAAGTCTCGTTTGTGCAAACCAAATGTTATAGCAGTTGTATACATGTCATATGAAAACAATGTACTAAGTATGCTAAGTTAACATACAAAGCAGAAATGTCATGTAAATCAATGTGCTAGCATGCTATCAGTCAACATACATAGCAGAAATGTAATGTAAAACAATGTACTAAGTATGCACAAAATGGACATACATAGCATGAAATGTAATATAAAACGATGTACTAAGTATGCACACAATGGGCATCCATAGCATGAAATGTAATGTAAATCATGTACTATAAATGTACTAATGAACATAACAAGTATATGATGTGAAAACATGGAAAGCATGAAAGTAACAAGTAGGCACATGTGTTTCACCCCAAAACAGTTTGGAAAACAGTAAAAGACGAGGGTTCTATGTACTCACTTGAGATTGCTCAGAAGTCCTAAGATAACCACCAAGCAATGCTAGAGATCACGGAATCAAACGACACCTAATATAGGTAACTATGTTAATAAACTGGACCTATATCGGAGGATTGGATAGAATGAGGGTTCGTAAACCAAACGAGTATGGAGACTCGTGTAATATGGTTTAACAAAGCCCACATACTAAAATGAGACCTAACCTTGGTGCTTACGACCCATTACGACCCGTTTAGGTAGCTTATGCTTCTTTAACGCGTCGTTCGCGTAAAACGCGTTCGGAACGCCTAACTAGCCCTATGATAAGTAAAATATGCCTTAACATGTCTAATATTGTTACCAAATCAGTTTAGATACCAAAAGTTATGTTACATATGCTTAAAATGAATTTTGGCATAAAAAGGGCATTTTGGTAATTTACCTAAGGCATATAAACTACCTATCATACAACTACTTAAACGAAGCGACCATAAGGTATAACCTCGGAAGGTTATTCCCTATATACTATGGTCACCTAATGTGCTTGGTCAGATCCTAATGATCGACCAAATGGGTCGGGTTCGACAGTATAAGCGATTGATCAAATCGCTTACCTTTACGACCCTAGATAAGCACAAAACTAAAAGTGACGAGCTAAGCATGTTACAACATGCTTAATTAAGTTAGAAAACAAGTTTGGTATCAAAACAAACGGTTTTGATACCTAAGAGTAGTTTGGTTACAAAATACGCAAGAATGCGCATTTTGGCCGAAACTACGACTCGTCACTGAGCCTAGATAACGTGGTAATCAGTAGGTATAGTCACTAAGGACTATAACCATCGTGATCACACTCACGTTATGAAGTTCAAATGAACTTCGCATCGACCATAAACTGGTCAATGTAGAAAGTCAAACATAGTTCGACTTTCGGACTAGAAAAGTGATAAACGAACGAAGGAACACTTACAAAGGGTCCCCGCTAGTAAATCTTGATCGAGTAGCTCAGGTATGAAGTGATTTGCTTCAACTTAGAGCACTTTTGATCAGATTTGTGAGGAATGAGTGAAGTTGAGGTGGGTATTTATAGTAAATGGACAACCGTTAGGATCGTTCCTCGAATAACGTGATCGAATCTCATCCGTACATGTGTTGGAATGTTGTGGTAGCTCATTTTGCCCCCACCACAAGAGTTTGACATGTGGCATTGGCCTTTGGGGTGTTTGAAAGGCTGTTAACAGCAGTTAATACATTGAACCTGGTCTGGGAGCCTGACGCGGGCCGCGTAAAGGATCACCCTGGGCTTACGCGGGCCGCTTGGGTGTCCTAATCAGAAACAACTTTCAGAAATGACAGTTTAGGTCCCTGTTGTGGTTTAAGGCCATTTCCGACGTGTTTAAGGCCCGTTAAGCCAACTTTAAGGCCCTAAAAGGATTCCTAAACATTTTGGACATGAAACATGCTGTAAAATATGTCGGATGTTGGTTCGTTTGGTCGTACGATCGCGATGTTCGCTTAATTACGACGGAATGCGCACAAGCGCGAAAAACGATCCAAAATGTGTGACGAATGGATTTTTCTTATGCCAAACACTAAAATAAAATATTTTAGTGCTTACATAAATTTTTGGATGTCCGGAGGTATTCAGAACGTAAGTTATGCGCGAAAATGCAAACTTGTGCACTTTTTGACGCTTTTAGTCCCTGAATGACCCAAAAGTTTATTTTAGCACACCGAACCCCTCAAAGCCTATTTCTAAGCTATATAAAAGATATTTAAGGTGTGTTTAACTTATGGTCATGTTCCGGAATGTTCGTTACAGTTCAAATTGGCATACTTTCGCAGTTTGTCAAGTTTAGTCCCTATAAGCGAATTAACTTGTTTTTGCCATACCAAAGCCTTCAAAACTTATTTCTAAGTTATGTAAAGGTTATTTAAGGTATGTTAAGTATATGTTGATGTTCCGGAGTTTTTGTCGCGTTAAACTGATTATGTTTACGCACCAGTTTGCGTATAACTCTCCAGAAAGCGATATAGAGTTTGAAATTGAATAAAAGTCAAAACATGAAAAATGTAAAACACAACCAAACAAACATTGGGATCAAATAACATTGTTTTATTGATAACTGAATTGTTTACAATGATTTCAGAAACAGATGTTACAGGAAATTCAAGGCGTCGACAAGTGTTGACAAAGTGGCCAAAATGCTCATAGTAGTTGAAGTAATTGCACAAGGAGTGGTGTGGGTGAGGGTATCGGTAGGCGATGCACTGTGGGAAGTGTACATGTGTAACACCCTAAATAATTTGACGGAATTTAACTAATAATTACATGAAACTTTACTTAAAATCAGAGTTTGCAAAAAGATTTCGTGTTTAGACTATACACACTTGAGATAGTACCAAACACATCCCAAGATAATCCATAACAAGTTTAAAAGTTAACCCTTGCTAGTAAACTAACCACTAGTTTAAGGGATTTACAACATGATTATGTCTAGACAAGATTAAGATTAATGCGGAAGCTTCAAAATGCGTGTTCGCTTCTTGACATTGCACTTGATCATCATCCGGGAATGGCTTCATACATACCTAGGGTCAAACACTAAAATATTAGTTTTGACATTAATACATTACGTAAAAATGAATTTTAACGACTCTAAGCAACAAACAAAATATAATTTTCCTAAGTTCCACCGTAACTTACGGTACCATCGTAAGTTACGGTGAACCTGGAATATTTCTGGTTCTACCGTAAAGCAGGGAATTCACACCGTACAACTTTTGATGTCCACCGTAAATTACGGTGGGACCGTAATTTACGGTGGGCTCTGCACATTTGCCCTTTGACTAGTTTTCAACTTTAGAAGATCATAACTTTTTACTCGCTTGTCCGTTTTAACCGATTCTTTTTACTATGAGTCCGTAATAAAATTACGTATTCAACTATATAAATTACACATTTCAGAAACCGAGATACCGACGTTCGGCTCACAATTTCTTTGTTTCAAAATCTTCAACCCATTAACAAGGTTCATGATTCCATATTTCCATCCTAATGACACATTAGACATAGTTACCCAACTTCCCGGGCTTATGACCTTGGAGTATACGCGCCATACCATGCCTTCACGTTTTCTCCGAACTAAACACTTGTTTTCACGGAATTCACACATCCCGTTTCAAATGACACCTTCTATTAACTTCTATTATTTGACCCGATATACCGGGTTCGTAGACTTAAAATATCATAACCAATTTACTGATGTATTACCATCTATCACCTAACAAGATATGAGACTTTTAAGTCTCTACTCATGTGATTCGTTTTCAAGCAACATTTTGATCCGTTTGGCTATCTAGTGAAAACCATCACTTTATTAACATACCAAACCAAATATCCATTGTTTATTTTGACCCGTTTGATGATCTAGTGATCTTCGCCACTTTAACGATACATCAAACGCATCAATTACATTCCGACATCGTTTGTACATTAAAACTAAATATTATTGCATAATACAACGAGACTAAAGTCACGTACCTTTAGAGCACACCCTTTCCGCGAGTATCACCCCCGGCGTGTCCACTTGACGTTCCGGATTCTTTACCTAAAGAGTTCAATTCATAATAATAAAATTAGAATTCTTTCATAGGCTTTAACGCATTAATTCATAACATATGTAAATCTGCGTTTTTAGCCATCTTCAACGTTTTAACCCTCATTTAGGCGTTTTATCAAACACCTTGCGGGTCAGATTTCTATATGATCTAAACCAAGTTCATAACTTGAAATTATTACCCAAATCAACTTCAATTAGCCAATATACACATATTTTAACATCAATAACTTCAGAGATTAGCCCATAAATTTCAGTTTACACTAGAACAAGAGTCTTAATCCTAGTGTTTATCAAGTTCTACTAACCTTCTAATCACCCACTATAGTGATTTTGATTCTTACAACTAACATGCAAGATTTTGACAAGAAATCATCTAGGGTTTGTCCCTAGACTTCACATTGCTTCAATTTCATGTCTTACAACACATAATCAAGCTCTACATTCGATTTTGATCACATGCATGAACTTTGAATCAAATGAAAATGACCTAATTCAGCATACCTTATGACCCACTTGACGAGGTGATCACGATTCCATGTTTAGATTTCGATTTCTACTGGATTTTGACCTTCAATTTGAGAGTTTAGTAGATTTTTAGGTTTTGGAAGTGTGGGTGTCGCCCCTGCCTTCTGTTGATCGACCAGCCCTCATTTGAGGTGTTTGGTTTGTTTTATTTTACTATTATTAGTATCTTAAGTTTCAATTTTAACAACTTAAGTCCCTCCACTCTTATTTAGTTTATATCCTTGTCCTTTTAACTCATTCAAGTGTTACTACAAGACTCCTAACTAACTAGGTTATTTGTCCTAGTTAGTTTATTCTTGTTCATTATACAACTTTATAATTCTAGTATAAAGTTTTAAAATTTCGGGATGTTACAAGTCCACCCCCGTTAAAAAGGGTTTCGTCCTCGAAACCGTAATACGTACCAAATAGTTTAGGGTAGAGCCGTTGCATCTCTTCTTCGGATTCCCACGTGGTATCCGCACCCTTCCTGTGCTCCCATTTAACCTTCACTTGGCTAATTACTTTGTTCCTCAGACTCTTCTCCTTTCGATCTAAGATTGCAATTGGCGTCACTGCATAGTTGAGGCTGTTATCCACCTCGATGTCATCATAGCGGATACAAGCAGTTTCATCCGCTAAGCATTTTCGGAGATGTGACACATGGAAGGTGTTATGAATTCCACTCAACTCCTCGGGTAGTTCAAGGCGATATGCTACCTTACCAACCCGTTCAGTGATCCTGAATGGCCCAATGAACCTTAGACTCAACTTCCCTCTTTTTCTGAACCGAATGATTCCTTTCCACGGAGATACTTTCAGCATTACTCTATCGCCCACTTGAAACTCAATAGGCCTATTTCGCTTATCCGCGTACGACTTTTGTCGATCCTGAGCTGCTTTTAGGTGAGCTCGGACCACATCGATTTTCTCATTTGTAGTTCGGATTATATTAGTAGATGCTAATCCTCGTGGTCCCACTTCTCTCCAACACACCGGGGTTCGACACTTTCTACCATATAACATTTCATACGGGGCCATTTTAATGCTCGATTGATAGCTATTGTTATATGAAAATTCGACCAAGGGTAGATGGACATCCCAACTACCCCCGAAGTCGATGATGCAAGCCCGCAACATATCTTCCAAAGTTTGTATCGTTCTCTCACTTTGCCCATCCGTTTGTGGATGATAGGCAGTGCTAATGAACAGTTTAGTTCCCATTTGCTCTTGGAATTCGCGCCAGAATTTCGAGGTAAACCGAGTATCTCTGTCTAACACAATGGATATCGGCACTCCGTGACGTGCTATAATTTCATTGGTGTACACTTCCGACATCTTCTCGGATGTATAAGTCTCACGAATCGGAATGAAGTGAGCACTTTTCGTCAATCTATCCACGATTACCCAAATAGCATCAAACCCGCGATTGGTTTTGGGCAATTTGGTTAACAAATCCATCGTGATTTGTTCCCACTTCCAAACTGGAATATCCAACGGTTGCAATCTTCCATATGGCTTTTGGTGCTCCGCTTTGACTTGTAAACAAGTCAAACATTTCTCCACATATTTCACAATATCTCTTTTCATTCCGGGCCACCAATAGTTTTGTTTTAAGTCATTATACATTTTGGTCGCCCCCGGATGAATTGAATAATGAGATTTATGGGCCTCGTCAAGTAGACGCACCTTGGCTCCATACGTATTTGGAACCCAAATTCTCCCGAACCGAGTTTTCAATCCTTGGTTATCATCCTCCAGGTCTTTTAGCTGCCCAACTATCCTTTCCCTCTTCACATTTTCTTCCTTGACTGCTTCAATTCGAGACTTCCGGATTTGTTCAAGCAAACACGATGTCACAATTAGTTGCATCGATTGTACTCAAATAGGCGTATAATCTCTCTTCCGGCTCAACGCGTCTGCCACTACATTAGCCTTCCCGGGGTGGTAATGTATTTTACAATCAAAGTCCTTGACAGTTTCTAACCACCGCCTCTGCCTCATATTTAATTCCTTCTGATTGAAGAAATACTTTAGGCTTTTGTGGTCGGTAAAGATAGTGCACTTCACCACGTACAAGTAATGCCTCCATATTTTCAAGGCGAACACCACTGCTGCCAACTCGAGGTCATGGGTAGGATATCTCTTCTCATGAGCCTTGAGCTGTCTCGAGGCATAGGCTATAACCTTGCCCCGCTGCATCAAAACGTAGCCAAGTCCCGAATGCGATGCATCCGAGTAAACCACCATATCCTCCGTTCCGTCCGGTAATGTCAACACCGGTGCATGGGTCAATTTTTCCTTGAGCGTTTGGAACGCCCTTTCTTGGTCCTCGGCCCAAATAAACTTTTCATCCTTACGGTTTAGTTTGGTCAATGGCTTAGCAATTTTGGAGAAATCTTGTATGAATCTCCGATAATAACCCGCAAGCCCCAAGAAGCTTCTATTTTCTGAAGGATTCTTCGGTGGAGTCCATCTTGACACAGCTTCTATTTTTGAAGGATCTACTAGCACTCCGTTTGCACTAATGATATGCCCAAGAAATTGCACCTCTAGTAACCAGAAGGCACATTTTGAGAATTTCGCATACAATTTCTCTTTCCTGAGCGTCTCCAACACTTCACGCAAATGACTTGCGTGTTCTGCTTCATTCTTGGAGTATATCAAGATATCATCGATAAACACTATCACTGACTTGTCTAGCATGGGTTTGCAAACCCGGTTCATTAGATCCATGAAAGCCGCGGGTGCATTAGTTAACCCAAAGGACATCACAAGAAACTCGTAATGTCTGTACCGTGTACAAAAAGCCGTTTTCGGTACATCCTCCTCTTTGACCTTCAACTGATGATACCCAGATCTGAGGTCGATTTTTGAGAACCAACTTGCACCTTGTAATTGGTCAAATAGGTCATCAATCCTTGGAAGCGGATATCGATTCTTTACCGTGAGTTTATTCAACTCCCGGTAAACAATGCACATACGCATGCTCCCGTCCTTCTTTCTCACGAATAATACCGGTGCGCCCAATGGAGACACGCTTGGCCGAATAAACCCCTTGTCAAGCAATTCTTGGATTTGTGACATCAATTCTTGCAATTCTGATGGCGCGAGTCGATACGGTGCCTTGGCCACAGGTTTTGCGCCCGGAACCAATTCGATCCCGAACTCTACCTCCCGTACCGGCGGTATTCCCGGTAAGTCTTCCGGAAATACATCGGCGTATTCGCGTACCACTGGTACGTCTTCCATCTTTGGCGTCTCTTTATTAGGTTCGTTTACGTATATCATGAATGCTTTACATCCGCGCCTCATAAGTTTGTGGGCCTTTAGTATTGAGCACATAACGGGACTGCCCCCTTTTTCGCCATAGATGGTGACTTGCTTTCCACTTGGAGATGTCAACTGTATCTCCTTGCGGAAACATATCACCTTTGCATGATGTCGGGATAACCAATCCATCCCTACCACTACTTGAAATTCTCCCATTGACATAGGGATCAAGTCTATCAAATATTCCTCATCATCAATGCTTATTTTGCAATCTCGACATACATCACATACAAGAAAACTTTTGTTATCACCTATTTCTACCTCTAATGGCATAGGCAATTTCGTTAGTACAAAAGAAGGATGTCTAATAAATCCATATGAAACAAAAGATTTATTCGCACACGTATCAAATAACACATGTGCAGGAATTTAATTTATGGCAAATATACCTGAGACCACATCGGGCTCTGTTTTTGCCTCCATTGCTGTCAACTGGAAAGATCTTGCCTTTGCTCTTGGTGTCTCAGTAGGTGTATTCTTGTCATCTTTCTTTCCAACCAACTCCGGGCACTCAGATTTCTTGTGACCCGGTTGGTAGCATTTGTAACACACCGACACCTTTCCCGGGCACAATGCGGCCGTGTGTCCCGTCTTCTCACATACAGGACACGGTTTGTCCTTGAACCGACACTCACCTTTGTGCCCCTTCCCGCATATCTAGCAGTTTGATAACCCACATTTACCATCTTGTTTCTTCGAGGATTCTGTTGTGCGCGCCTTTTTCGTTGGGCTTGGATTGACTATCTGAGCCCTTCTTTCACCTCTTTCAACCTGTTTCTTCAACTCTATCTCCCGTTCCCGAGCAACGTTTATAATTTCGGTGAGAGTCTCATACTTTGAAGGAGTCATAAACTCCTTATACTCGGCGCTCAACATATTATAATAATAATATATCTTCTGCTCTTCGTTCGTTATGAGATCATCACAAAACTTCATTTTATCCATGAACGTTCCCGTGATTTTATCGATAGACTCATCCTTGTGTCGAAGCTGCATAAATTCTTCCTTGATTTTGTTTATGATTGCCTTGGGACTATGATGTTTAAGAAACAGCATCTTAAACTCGTCCCATGTCATAGCCTTAGCCGCATCACTTCCGATCTCTTTCTTCTTGTTATCCCACCAATCTTTCGCATGATCCCTTAACTGACCCGTGCCATAAGCCACGAAGTCCTCCTCGTCGCAATGGGTCCTTTCAAATACTCCCTCCATATCACTTAGCCACCGTTGGCATATTATGGGGTGAACCTCCCCATTGTAAATGGGCGGTTTGCAAGCCATGAACTCTTTATAAGAATAAGATTTTCGTCCTCCCGTCCTTTCCTTTGCTAAATTGGTATTATCCTCCAATTTCTTGATTCTTTCTTCCACCACTGATAATACCGTGGTTTGGATTTTGTCGATGAAACCCGACAAACTGTTTTCGATTGCTTTTCCTACCTCTTCAGCAATCACTTCTCTCGTTTGTTCGGTGACTCTTGGCACCGCATCATCATTGCCTTTATCCGTCATCTTTAACTGAAATGTTTACATTAAGCGTTAACAATTCATTTATGACATATCATTTATTCACTTCGGTTTGTTCAAGTTCATAACTTGTTTTCACCGTTCTTATTTAATGCACTTTCCGGGTTTGAGTGTGTTAACACGCTCTTCCCATGCATATCTATTCATTACTTCCCTTTTTATACTTAGTAACTCTACTTAGAACAATTAACTCTTACCGGATGTTTGATCAAGCTTGAACCGAACACTTGTTAACAACCTTGGGCTCTGATTACCAACTTGTAACACCCTAAATAATTTGACGGAATTTAACTAATAATTACATGAAACTTTACTTAAAATCAGAGTTTGCAAAAAGATTTCGTGTTTAGACCATACACACTTGAGATAGTACCAAACACATCCCAAGATAATCCATAACAAGTTTAAAAGTTAACCCTTGCTAGTAAACTAACCACTAGTTTAAGGGATTTACAACGTGATTAACAAAAGTGTTTACAACATGATTATGTCTAGACAAGATTAAGATTAATGCGGAAGCTTCAAAATGCGTGTTCGGTTCTTGACATTGCACTTGATCATCATCCGGGAATGGCTTCATACATACCTAGGGTCAAACACTAAAATATTAGTTTTGACATTAATACATTACGTAAAAATGAATTTTAACGACTCTAAGCAACAAACAAAATATAATTTTCCTAAGTTCCACCGTAAGTTACGGTACCACCGTAAGTTACGGTGAACCTGGAATATTTCTAGTTCTACCGTAAAGCAGGGAATTCATACCGTACAACTTTTGATGTCCACCGTAAATTACGGTGGGACCGTAATTTACGGTGGGACCGTAATTTACGGTGGGCTCTGCACATTTGCCCTTTGACTAGTTTTCAACTTTAGAAGATCATAACTTTTTACTCGCTTGTCCGTTTTAACCGATTCTTTTTACTATGAGTCGGTAATAAAATTACGGATTCAACTATATAAATTACACATTTCAGAAACCGAGATACCGACGTTCGGCTCACAATTTCTTTGTTTCAAAATCTTCAACCCATTAACAAGGTTCATGATTCCATATTTCCATCCTAATGACACATTAGACATAGTTACCCAACTTCCCGGGCTTATGACCTTGGAGTATACGCGCCATACCATGGCTTCGCGTTTTCTCCGAACTAAACACTTGTTTTCACGGAATTCACACATCCTGTTTCAAATGACACCTTCTATTAACTTCTATTATTTGACCCGATATACCGGGTTCGTAGACTTAAAATATCATAACCAATTTACTGATGTATTACCATCTATCACCTAACAAGATATGAGACTTTTAAGTCTCTACTCATGTGATTCGTTTTCAAGCAACATTTTGATCCGTTTGGCTATCTAGTGAAAACCATCACTTTATTAACATACCAAACCAAATATCCATTGTTTATTTTGACCCGTTTGATGATCTAGTGATCTTCGCCACTTTAACGATACATCAAACGCATCAATTACATTCCGACATCGTTTGTACATTAAAACTAAACATTATTGCATAATACAACGAGACTAAAGTCACGTACCTTTAGAGCACACCCTTTCCGCGAGTATCACCCCCGGCGTGTCCACTTGACGTTCCGGATTCTTTACCTAAAGAGTTCAATTCATAATAATAAAATTAGAACTCTTTCATAGGCTTTAACGCATTAATTCATAACATATGTAAATCTGCGTTTTTAGCCATCTTCAACGTTTTAACCATCATTTAGGCGTTTTATCAAACACCTTGCGGGTCAGATTTCTATATGATCTAAACCAAGTTCATAACTTGAAATTATTACCCAAGTCAACTTCAATTAGCCAATATACACATATTTTAACATCAATAACTTCAGAGATTAGCCCACAAATTTCAGTTTACACTAGAACAAGAGTCTTAATCCTAGTGTTTATCAAGTTCCACTAACCTTCTAATCACCCACTATAGTGATTTTGATTCTTACAACTAACATGCAAGATTTTGACAAGAAATCATCTAGGGTTTGTCCCTAGACTTCACATTGCTTCAATTTCATGTCTTACAACTAACATGCAAGATTTTGACAAGAAATCATCAAGCTCTACATTCGATTTTGATCACATGCATGAACTTTGAATCAAATGAAAATGACCTAATTCAGCATACCTTATGACCCCCTTGACGAGGTGATCACGATTCCACGTTTAGATTTCGATTTCTACTGGATTTTGACCTTCAATTTGAGAGTTTAGTAGATTTTTAGGTTTTGGAAGTGTGGGTGTCGCCCCTGCCTTCTGTTGATCGACCAGCCCTCATTTGAGGTGTTTGGTTTGTTTTATTTTACTATTATTAGTATCTTAAGTTTCAATTTTAACAACTTAAGTCCCTCCACTCTTATTTAGTTTATATCCTTGTCCTTTTAACTCATTCAAGTGTTACTACAAGACTCCTAACTAACTAGGTTATTTGTCCTAGTTAGTTTATTCTTGTTCATTATACAACTTTATAATTCTAGTATAAAGTTTTAAAATTTCGGGATGTTACAACATGATAAGGCTTTCCGTTGCGTTGAGGATTAGGGGTTGAAGATTAGGCAACGTAATTTACCGGAAAAGCCGGTATGGCATCGTTTTTATCAGTTTCACTACTCTGGTGTTTGTTTTTGTGAGAGGCCAATTTAGCTTCAACCCATTCGAACTGATCCGTGGAGACTTTGGTGTTGAGCGTCTATTGACCATGAACACCAATATTAGGAATAATCTCGGTCACTTGCTCAGCTATTAAAGCTGCCTGTCGGCGATCCGAGATTCTTGTGCGATGACGACGAGGTGAGAAGACATGAGAAGACGATGCGAAGGCATTTGAGAGGAAACACACAAAATAATTATATAAAAAATTATAGAGGTTAAATAATGTCTTACCAAATTTAGTAAGAAATAGAAACATTTTCATTTTTTCTTGACTTACAACCACTCTATAAAATATTTAAAAATATATGGAAGTAGCTCACAAACATATAAAAGATTAAATGTGAATGTTTTGAGGACTCTTCATCTTAACTTTAATATATAAGTGACCCACATAGTTTATTCTTTGACATTTTGGGGTTAAAAGAAGTTGGATCGTTTGGTGACCCTAAATAGTCAGTCTGAGCAGTTCATCATCAAATACAAAGGCGGAATCAATGTAAAAGATGTCAACACAGCTTGTTCCTTTCTAATTATCTTCTTATTGATCAATCCTGAGCTTTTTACAATTCAAATGACAAACGGACAGCACCTCGACTCAGAATATATGATCTATTTCCGCTCCAAATGACACCTGCACACACCTATTTATACATGAGGTGATTTCCCTTGAACATGTCACAGGTCATTTCAAGCGAAATTACATGTGTTGATTTCGCTTGAACTGGTCTGTGTCACTTTCAAGCAAAATTACACATTAATATATAAACAAACCCTAATTTCAACCCTGATGTGTGCTCGTTTATCCTATCTAGACATAAGACTTGATTAAGAAGAAGTTAACAGACACTAAATGCACCAACAGACTCCCCCTTGGATGTTGACGAAGTCTTCGGCGTCGAGTCTTTAGTCTTTGTCTCTTTCCAAATTGTCTTGACATTGTAAAAGCTTCTTTCAAATCTTATCTTCAAATCTTTAACTTTCAAACTCCCCTTTGAGTGTTGATCTAGAATTCTGACTCCCCCTTTCGCAGACTCCCCCTCTCGATCAACTAAGACTTAAATTCTGATTCAAACTTTGACATTTTCTTTGCCATGGGGAACTTGACTCCTGTTTCCTACACAAACTCTACCTAAATATAAGATATACGTTAATAACAGTTTCAATCCAAACTTACCATTCACTCTTAATTTGATTATCTTGTCAGAATTAGAAATCCACTTAAGTATTCAGGTCCAAATTAATGACCCTGATTACTCAATTAGTCTACCAAGTCCAACTTAATGACCTTGGTTGACCTGAGACAATCACACTAACATTTTGTTCAAACATTTTCAAACAATTTTCTGAAATTTACAAGTCTCAAATTAATGAACTTGCTTTAACTTTTCAACTTCACAAACTTATCATGTTAAGCTCACAACTCATCCTCCAGTTCAGAAACTTCCTGCATCTGCTTCAATTCGAATCTGAAGATCAACTTTCCACTTTGGTTTGTCAAAAATAAAACAGAAGTATAAAATCTTTTTGAATTTTCAATAAAGCTTTTTAACTAGAAATGAAATGCAGAACTAAAATGCAGTAAAAGTAAACTATATACAAACATATTTTTGATGAGCGTGTTAGGGAATCATATCAGCTATTCGACAAGTCACAAGTACCATTAAGCTTTAATTTCATACTCAGAATTAAACAATTCACTTAGATTGTCGATATACTGATCAACTTAAATTTTCACACAAATTTTCAATCTGTCCAGGATACGGATTTAGTGTTTTAGAACTTAAACTCATTCATGTGTCCCACCTCTTGAATATACTCCCGTATCCAAATCCCAATATGCAGTCTTACAGGTGAGTATACCACATATGATATCTGTAAAGGGTTAAATTGCGAAACCGTGAGAGCTCAGGTCAGAACTTCCGTTCAGCAGAGAGATGACGGTTCGACTTTAAGTGGGTTCCCTTTTGAGGATCTTTTTTACAACAGCAATGATTATCAATTTTATTGTTTCATCATTTTTGCTGAGGGCTGCGCTATATTTCAAACAATGCAGAAAGTATTATTCGGGGACTAGGCCATTGCTTCCGCATTATCAGAAGTCCCGGAATAATACCCCAGATTTCACTGAGTATAAAGACCTAGTATCTCAGAAAGAGGGATCTTTCAAACAAGATTTCAGGGGTTACCTATATATCCAAGTAGTGTTCCCCACGAAATAAGTAAGTAAAGATTTAGGTTTATATCCCGAACAAACCTACTAAATGTGTAAAAACCTATCTACACATCATGATTGAGACTGTTTAACGCTTTTAAACAATACATATCTTTAGCATACTGTAACTTTCAAGCCGATGTACTATTATTTTCCCTTTTTACACAAGCTCTTTTCTGAATTTTCTATTGTTTTTGGATTTTGAAATATCTCATGTTTTTTTATTTTTGAAATTTTTTACTGCTTTTGTATTTTCTGAAAATATTACCCTATACTCCCCCTAAATACCAAAACAAGTAAAAAATCGACAAACCATTGCAGATTGCTTCTCAACATCATCATCTATAGTGGTACCTTCATCAACGCCAAGAATTTCCTCCAACACCGATAAAAGCTTCATACCATTCAATTTTAACAAGTATTGAAAACGAATTTCGTCAAAAGCTTTGGTATGTAAATCAACTTTTTGCTCGTCAGTGTGGATTTTCTCAATTCGTATCAACTTCTTCTCGAAACAATCTCGGATGAAGTGATGACGAATTTCAAAGTGTTTAGTTTTAGTGTGATGAACAGGATTTTTAGTGATGTTAATCGCTACCTCATTATCAACAAAGATAGGGGTGTTTAGAAATTGCAAACCGTAGTCGCGCATCTGTTGCTGGATCCATAAGATCTGTGAGCAGCAGCTGCTAGAAGATACATACTCCGCTTCACATGTGGATAAAGCCACAGAGGTCTGCTTTTTGCATTGCCAGGTGACCAAACGTGATCCAAAGAACTGGCACCCCGCTGTTGTTGATTTAGCGTTAACTTTGCAGCATCCGAAATCTGAATCGGAATAACCTTCTAGCATGAATTCGCCATCTTTTGGATACCACAACCCCAACGATGGAGTTCCTTTAGGGTAGCGTAATATCCTTTTAACAATAACCATGTGCGAAGCTCTCGGGTTAGATTGAAATCTTGCTGCGAGACAGGTTGGGTACATGATATCGAGTCTTGAAGCAGTCAAGTACAACAGTGATCCGATCATGGAACGATACAACGTTTCATCTACCTTTTCTCCAGTGAGATCAGGGTTTATCCCATGGTTCGTCGCTATTGGGGTGGAAGCTGGAGTAGAACCTGACATCCCGAATTTCTCTAGAATATCATGAACGTACTTTGTTTGATGTATGAAAATTCCTTTGGGTAGTTGATCAACCTGCAGTCCCAAAAAGAATTTCATCTCACCCATCGATGACATTTCAAATTTTTGCTTCATAACTTTTTCAAAATCTTTGCACAGATTCTCATTTGTAGACCCAAATATGATGTCGTCCATGTATATCTGAACACTCAGAAGATGTCCGTCGACCTCTTTGGTGAAGAGAGTGGGATCCACTTTTCCACGAATAAAGTTGTTGGCTAGCAGGTTTTGAGACAATGTCTCATACCAAGCTCTCGGGGCCTGGTGTAAACCATACAGCGCTTTTTCTAGCAAGTAGACCTTGTCTTTGTGGATTGGATCGGTGAAGCCCGGTGGCTGTCCGACATATACCTCCTTTTTTACCTTCCCATAGAGAAACGCCGATTTTACATCTAACTGATAAACTTTGAAATTTTTCCAAGATGCAAATGCTAGGAAGATTCTGATCGCTTCTAGTCTAGCAACCGGAGCATATACTTCAGTGAAATCTATACCCTTTTGCTGACTGAAACCCTGGACTACGAGTTGAGCTTTGTTACGAATAATAACTCCTCTGTCGTCTCTCTTGCACTTGAACACCCACTTGGTGTTTATCTTCCTCTGACCATCAGGCAAGTCTACCAACTTCCACACTCCTAACTTCTCAAACTGGCTTAGCTCTTCTTGCATAGCATTGACCCAAGAATCTTCAGTTAGCACCTCTTTGTATGTTCACGGTTCGATCTACGAAATAAAACAACGAAGTGAAAACTCAGTTTGTAAAGGTGCTACTGTAGAATAAAAACAAGTAAGGCCTTGGTCAATTTAACGTCTAGTGCGAACGCCTGATTGTAACTCTCCAATTATCAGTTCTTCTGGATGGTATGAAAGAGTTCTTGGCATCACCTCGCCTGAAACATCTACCTCGCCTTCCACATTAGTAACATTTTGTTTGACTTGAAATCTGGATTTGCTCCCCCTCAGAACCTGAATCACCACGATCAAATACTGGTCTGTTCTCAGATTCTTGATTATCATTGACTGCCGTCTGATTATTAGGAGCAACTTCATTTTGTTGAATATCATCATGTTCTCCAGCATTGCTTGGACCTGCTTCATCATCATTTGAAGTTTGTCGTGGTCGACTTGAATACTCAGCTGGGAACCTTTCCTGCGAAGACTCATACTCTCTTAGAATATCCAACTCGTCAAAGAAATCTTCTTCTTCTTCCTTTTCTTCTTCCATGTCAAACGAATCCCACAAAGTGTCATAATGAAAACGCCATGAATCTTAAGGATTCTACGGCGGCATTGTGTAACCTTGACACTCAACATTGTGTGCTTCAATAATCCGCTTCAAGCTTGGAACTAAGGCTCGTTTTTGAGGACTTGAGTATCCCACAAATATCCCTTCAATGCTCTTTGGACCAAATTTACCAAAAGGTTCTAGAACAGTACATGGAGACCCAAACGGTTCTAAATACTTCAGGTTCGGTTTGCGGTTATTGATCAGCTCAAAACACGTTTTGTTGAATTTCTTGATAGTGAGAACCCGATTGAGTGTATAGCATGCGGCGGATACTGCTTCTGCCCAAAAGTTTACAGGTAGTTTGGAATCAGCAAGCATCGTCCTGGTCGTTTCAATTAGCGTCATGTTCTTTCTTTCAACGACTCCATTCTGCTGCGGAGTATAAGGAGCACTAAATTCATGCAATATACCTCTTTCATTACAATAGTCTTCCATCTTGTTGTTCTTGAATTTAGTACCATTATCACTTCTGATTCTTCTAATGCGTGTCTGGTACAAGTTTTCAATTTTTCTGAACAATGACATCAAACTATCAAACGTCTCATCTTTCGTCTTCAGAAATGAAACCTATGAAAATCTAGAATAATCATCAGTAACCACCAGACAGTAGAGATCCCCTGTAATACTTTTGACGTTTACTGGACCAAAAAGATCCATATGGAGTCTCTCTAACGGTCTTGAGACTGAGTTGACTTTCTTTTTAGGATGTGATTTCTTTTTCTGCTTGCCTTTGATGCAGCTAATGCACTCTCCTTCCAGATGAAAACCTTTCACATGAACACCAAGAACTAAATCGTTATGCACCAAGTGATTCATTTTTTGTAAGTGAATATGGCCCAACTTTCGATGCCATAACTTTGACTCTTTTTCTGTTGCTCTTGACACAAAACAGTGTGCTTGACCCGTGGTTGTAGTAGCTAGACTCATGTCCAACACGTACAGATCATTCACTCTAGGTGCCCTCATAATAATCCATTCTTCAGGGATAACAAAACCTGGTTTCAAGATCAAACATTCTTTATCAGTAAAGTGAGTGGTATACATACGATCACAGATCTGAGATATGCTCAGAAGATTGTTTTCAAGCTCGGCGATGTAGTTAACTCTTTCAAACGTAACAATCCCATTGGATAATGTTCCTTCACCAACTATCCTACCACTTTGATTGCCTGCAAAACCTACATAACCTCCATTGAAACTTCTAACATCGTACAGCAGGGCTGTTTTCCCCGTCATGTGCCGAGAAGCTCCACTATCCATAATCCATTGTGAAACGGATCCTGGAAGCTCCTGCACATTTCAAAAACAATTTAGTTAGATTTGGATGCTACCCAAGCCTCTTTTGACTCAGGTAATTCAACGTTAATGACAGTTCTCTTGAGGATTAAAGGTGGAAAGTTTTTGTCATTTATCTTCAAGCTTTCCTCAGACCCAATCTCAACCTCTTTGTATAAAAAGAAATCATTTTTAAGAGGTTGACCAGATGATTAGTCTTTCTTTAAAACATTCTTCATTTCAGAAACCATAGACTTTTGTTCTTCAAGTTTCTCATAATAATCCACAGGTACAAACATCTTCTCAGTAGTAGATGATGTTTTTGAACTCTCAGGCACCTTTGGTTTTGGAGAACTTGATTCTTTTTCACCTGATTTTGGTTTCCATGCTTATTGAGACGAAGCAAGTCGTTTGTAAAACTTGTCATTTTTAGTTACCAAATTCTTAACAGGTTCATTTTTGATCTTGGTGTTGTCATTTTTCAAAACCTTTTTCTCAACAATCCATGGAGCTTTTCCCTTCACATCAACTTTCTTTCTTGAATTAATCACAACTTCAGTCTTAGGCTTCAAGTTGGTACACTTTCGTGCAATATGTCCAACTTGATTGCATTTGAAGCATATTCGAGTATCAACAACCCGACTGGTGCCTTCGGACTGAGACTGTGAAGCTTTCTTCTCAAAGAACTCCTTGTTTGATTTTGAAAAAATTTCAGATTCTTCATCAGAAAGTGAACTTGAACTGTTCACAAACACCTTTTTCTTAGCAAACTTCTTGTTTTGAACATTCCTTCTCTGATAATTCTTACCACCCCGATAACCACCCGACCATCTGTTTCAATTGTTGTTATAAAAACGCGGAGGAACAACAGGTTTCTTATAGTAAGCTTTATCTTTTTCAAAATTCATTTGCCTCTTTGTCTGATTCAAACCTTCTACTTCAGACAAATCAATTTCAACCAGTTTGAAAACATTTTTCAACTTGTCCATATTAACATTCTCCAGTGGAAACTCAGAATCCGAATACAACTTATCCGATCCCGATATCTTGTACATAACAAGAGTAGGTTCTTCATTTAAGTTGTTTTTGGATTGTGATTTCGGAATGTAATTGTTCAGAAAACACTCTTCATCCTCAACAGAATCACTATCAGACTTCAAAACACTTTCAGCCATGCCTTTTACAATATCAGTTTGAACACTATCATCAGATGAAGAAAATGTAACATCAATTGACTCTAGAAGTTTTATTTCATTTGTTTCATCTTCATCATTAACCAACCCGGACTTTTTTCTTTGAATAATTGTTTAAAACTGGTGGTGGAACCTGATGAAACCCAACCCCAGCTCCATCCGAGTAAACATCTTCGCCTGCTTTGTTTTTCACGATGGGTTTGGGAACAATGTGTTGTAAAACAAAGCTTGCGGAGTTGTAACTGGTTAATTTTAACTGGATGCGTTCATTTTCAATTTTGGCTTCTTAAAATTGAAGCTTCAACTTAGCAATTTCATCCAGTTGCTGATTAATTAACTCTTCTTTCACTCTAAGAACACCGGTCAGTTGACGATTTTCCTTGTCTGTCTTACCATTTCTTTCATCACAATCTTTAACCGTTCGTTTTAGCTTCTCAAAATTTTCTGAGATTTGACGATTTTCAAGAATCAATTTTTCATTTTCTTTCCTAACTCTTTCTATGTCATTTTTATCTTTTTCGATTTTCTCAGTTAATTCTTTTAATTTGTCGTTCGAAGCTTTCAACAATTTATCCCGGTTTAAGATTTGATCTACAACACTTCTGACTCTACTAGTAAGATCTTCAACTTTCTTACCACTGAGGCAAGCATTTGTACTACAAACTTTGCACTCTTTCATGCAATTTTTGCAGTTGTTCTCAGATTTACCATTCTTACCTGACACATGTGTATCATTTGTACTGACCTTATCTTTGGACTCAGTTCCAGAACCAGAAACTACCTCTAGTTCTTTTGCAGCTAGAACTTTGTCAGCCATCTTCTTCAAGTTTTCAGCGGTGAGTTCTTGTGACGTATCAATAACTCCGTCATCAATCTTCTTTGGCTCCGGTTCTTTTGCTGTCTCTTTTTCTTTCTCTTTTTCTTTCTCTTCTCCACCTCCCCACCATTCTCTCTGTCTGGCTTCCTCTTCATCAGCAATTTGTTTGGTAAGAACTTCAAGATCAACAGTATCTCGATCCACAGCTATGTTACCATTAGGATCAAGATAACATTCTCTATCAGGATCCCATCGCCTTGCCTTCTTTGCTTCCATCCAGGTACGATAGATTTTGGCTTTCATGAATCGAGTTGTATCCTTCCTGTTCACATATTTCACTTCTTCAGTTCTCTTATCCTTAAATGGAACAATCTTTGATGCTGTGAAGGCATAACCAACTGCGTCTTCCTCAGGCAAAACATCACTCCAATCATAACCTTCATCGTCATGAAAAACTGCAAGTGCCCTGGATTTCTCTTTGGGTACCTCCTCTATCTGCTTCATCCTAGGAGGTTCTGATTTATTCTGATGATAAATTTCCCTTTTGTAATAATCCTCTCGAAAAGGATTTGCAGTATCATCAGTGTAAGCATTTCTGCACTCACGCTTAAAGTGACCTTTCTGTTTACATTTGAAGCATGTCACTTTTGACTTGTCAAAGCCTAACTTGGTAGAGGTCCACCAATAGACTGTCTTCAAGTAATCTCCATGAAGCGCTGCGCTCTTCTCACTGCACTAGCCATACACCACCGTATATCGATCAATTCCATCTCCTCAGGATCGATTTGATCGTAGTCTTCCTTTGTTAGGTTGGTGTTGCCTATCTTTCCTACAACGAGACTTTCGTATGATTCTAAGACAGACACTAAGAACACCATCTGTTGTTTAGCAGACTCTTCGCTAAAATTCTGACCATTCTTCAGATCCACAACAATGTTACATTGAAATAGATTCTTTGGTGCAGATTGGTTTGAATTATTTGACGAAGATCCACCATGATATCCACTGCTAGGAGTTTCTTGATTCATTGAGTTTGAGCTTTCTGCTGAAAAAGTTGTCTTTGGTGATGCAGTCTTTGGAAGCATACTGCCTCTGTAATATAGCTCCACATTCTGCTAATAAGATGTGTTACTAACTTTGCTGGATTTCTTGATCTCCAATTCATGGCTTTCCAGTCTTTCTATAAGCAGATCAACCTTCAAATCAGCAGGCTTTATCGTATTTTTCCGCATCAATGCAAAATATTGCCAGTCTTGCTCATTCGGTAGAGCATCAAACAATTTGTCTACCAGCTCTTCTTGACAGTAATTGATGTCATGTCTAGCAAGCTCCATCTTTAGATGCCCAAATCTTTCAATCATCTTGGAAACTGACTCGTTCTTTAAACAACCAAACAAATCAAACTCTTTTTGTAACAGTTTCTTTTTGTTCTTAACTATTTCAGCACCACCAATACATTTTATTTTTAATTTTTCCCAGAGATCTCTCGAATCTTTGTACTCGATCAGTGCGATAATGTCATCTCGGACATATTGGTGAAGTAATGCAATACACTTCTGTTCAGCAACGTATTTTTCAATCTGATTTTCCTCTAAGTTCTCATAATCATCTCTCCCCATATCAAATCCATTTTTCAAACTTCTCCAACTGGGATAAGCAAACGCTTTAAGCCATTCCTCAAATCTTGTAGCCCACCTGTTGTAATCTTCAATTGCCATCAACTTGGGCGGCTTATTGTATGTTCCGTATGCACTGTCTACGCTCATAGCATCCTGAAGAATTTTCTTCGCACTCGGTGTTGGTGTAGTTTCATTCGTATTATTTGAAGTTCCATCTCCCGAACCACCGGTAAAAGCAAACACATCACAAAACGGATTCATGAAATCATCCATTTTTCACGTACCTGAAACAGTCAACAAACACTTAGGAAAATTTTTGAAATTTTGAAAAACAACAATTTCAAGCGGAATCAGTTGAAGCGAAATAGCTTCAAGTGAAATCAGCTTTTAAGCAATATTGCTTTTCAAGCGGAATAAGACTATTTAAGCGAAATCAGATTTTGAAGCGAAATCACTTATTTCGCTTGAACTATCAAGCGGAATAAGAATTCAAGCGAAATTAACAACCGTTTCAAGCGAAATTAATCCAAATATGTAATTCCGCTTGGAATTATACTGATATTTTCAAGCGGAATAGCTATGACGTAAGCATGTTCGAGTAGATTTTCAAGGGGAAATATCCAATTTTATCAGAAATTGTTCGAATTTAGGTCCAATACTTTCAAGGATTAGTTAACACTATGTTTTGCTTGATATGTGTAAGTTTTAAGCCATTTCAACCGTTAAATTTCTTTCAAATCAGAAAAGAATGAGTAGAAGTATGAGAATCCGATAAAATCAAGCTGAATTGGTATGAACTCCTCGTCCTGAGCTCTGATACCACTTGGTGGATCGTTTGGTGACCCTAAATAGTCAGTCTGAGCAGTTCATCATCAAATACAAAGGCGGAATCAATGTAAAAGATGTCAACACAGCTTGTTCCTTTCTAATTTTTTTCTTATTGATCAATCCTGAGCTTTTTACAATTCAAATGACAAACGGACAGCACCTCGACTCAGAATATATGATCTAATTCCGTTCCAAATGACACCAGCACACACCTATTTATACATGAGGTGATTTCGCTTGAACATGTCACAGGTCATTTCAAGCGAAATTACATGTGTTGATTTCGCTTGAACTGGTTTGTGTCACTTTCAAGCGAAATTACCGATTAATATATAAACAAACCCTAATTTCAACCCTGTTGTGTGCTCGTTTATCCTATCTAGACATAAGACTCGATTAAGACGAAGTTAACAGACACTAAATGCACCAACAAAAGACAAAATCTAGCAAACCTAATCATTAAATAAATATAGAAATTCATGTTAGAGAAAAAAAACAGCAAACCCAATCATTTAAAAACAAAGGATAAATATACAAATGCATGTTCAACAAAATTCTTTATATATTTAGGGTTAGGATCTAATATAAAGTATTCAAAAAATAAGAAGTCGTAAGAAGGGTATTGAACAGACTGTGATTAACCTATTAAAGCACCATTGAAACCGTTTCATCGAACTTTACGATACGAGATTTTAGGTTTCATATTCTTAGCTTGTAAATTTTAAATTTTTTATTTAGAGATCATTGTGACTTTTTATTTATAGTTGTGTCTTTTTATATTTGCGTAATTGTGTCTTTTTTGTGACTCATTGTGTTTTTTTTCCTCGACATCATTGTAACACCCCGTGTTTCGAAAGCCAAAGTCAAGATTGAAGTCAAAGGAAGAAAAGATTACTAATTGTGATATGTCTCTCCTTGCTCAATTCTTGTTTTGACTTCTTTAAGTTATAGTTAGTCTTTTTATGCTTTTACGTTAGTTGTATTATGTGGAGTACTTATTAATAATCGAGGTTTATCGATATTTATCGCATGTTTTATCGCTTACCGCATCGCAATCACGCTCGCAACTCAAATTACGCATTCTGGACATTGTTTTACGTGTGTGTGCCTTTTATGTGTTACTTGTGCATGTTTATTTATATGTTGTTGTGGTGATTAATCGAAACGTAATCGCAACTCAATCGCAATCGATGTTGACAACTCTCTCTCTCTCTCAACTCGCTCCAGCCGCTATTTCTTCAGATTTCTCGCGATTCTTGTAAGTTTTCAACCTAAATCTTGTACTTTCTTGATCTACACGCACTCCTGCACCTTTCTATCTTTTGAATCTTAACTTTTAACCGTGAAAACACTAGATACGAGGTGTTCTTGGATGATGTCATCATGGTGTTCTTGAGAACTTCATGTTTTGGCTTCAATCCACCAAGAACAACTTAGATCTGAACGATTTCCACCCAAATAAACAAAGATCTTGCATAGATCTGAACATATTCATGGTGAGAAATGATTGAAAGATGGTTTCTAACTTTCTTTCAACTATTTTACACTCAATGCACTCAAAATTGATAGAATCTGAGCTTGTTCTAACCTTCTACTCTTTCTTGTTGATGTGTTGGTTCAAGATCTGGATTCTATCCACGAGATTACTGATTTCGGGTTGAACATGAAACACCGTCTTGAACAGTTGACTGGTCGGACTAGGGTGGTTCCTGTCCGATCGGGTCACTATGTCTTGACGAGGCTTCTGTTGTTTGACACGTTATCTTACAGTCTCGAGAAAACGCAGACTAGCAAACAACCAAGTGAGGAAGCCGATCAGGTCGTCTGGGACGGATTGCCGTCCGATCGGATTGCCACCCGACCGGACAGCCACCCGATCGACTTGTACCTTGGGTCCCACACTTAACTATTATTTCAATTTTTGAGGTTTGAACATTGAACGGATTGCCATTCGATCGAATTGTTACCCAATCGGATTACCACCCGACCATGTGATATTTAGACTTCAACACTTGTACCTTGGGTCCCACACTTAACTATTATTTCAATTTTTGAGGTTTGAACATTGAACGGATTGCCATTCGATCGAATTGTTACCCGATCGGATTACCACCCGACCATGTGATATTTAGACTTCAACACTTAAACAATTTTCAACATGTTCAAAGCATACGGATTGCCACCAGATCGAGTGACCGTCCTGCGGTGAACTTGTTCTCAACTTGAGAAGCCTCGCCAATCGGATTGTTGTCCGATCGAACAGCCGTTCGATCGACCGACTTGAAGGGTAGAGATACTTCTCTGTTTTCAAAATGCTACAACGAAAACTTCAAAAGTCAAGCCATCATACACAAACACATCCATCCAAAACGAGGTAACAATCCAATTGAATGATTACCCGATCGGATGACCATCCGAACGGATTGTCACCCGATCGACCGGCCACCCGATCGGATTGCCACCCGATCGGATTACCGTCCGATCCTTGGTTCACCTTGTATCATTTTTCACGCAGCTTATCTTTTATACTATCGTTCTGATCAGGCCAAACTCACTCTAAGCGCTCCCTTCAATCCATCATCGCTGTGAGTATACTCGAACCCATTTTGCTTTACGCACTTTTGGGGTGTTACATACGTTACTTATCCTAAATCACATCGAACACACTACGCTATACCTTAACGCTAACCGTTACCGCATGTTATACGTGACTTAATGAATGCTTGTTTGTTATGTGTACACATGGAATGATGTCTACCTGCCTTAGCAACGATAGTACTATAGTTTGGACTCAGCACCTGTTCACTCAGGGGTTGTTAAGGATAATTAATTACATGGCTCACAGTGGTGAGTGTGTATTACGAACTGCTTTAGGCAGTCAACCCACACTCATTGGTATCGATAGGTTCATGTCGATAGCTAACGTGCTTCATTTCACACTGTGTACGTGCTGGTTATGCGTAATCGATTTCAAACTCTATTATATCTATTAAACTTGTATGCTCACCTTTACACTATGTGTATTGACTTTTACTTTAACGTATGTGGCAGGTGCTTAAGATGTTTAAATGCTTGGCTTGCTGTGAAATCGAGGCTAGGAAAGGTCTAGAAACAAATAAACGAATTGTCTGTATTTGAAATTTGAGTTGTCGGAACATAACAATTTGACTAGATTTTGTCTGTAATAAATATATTACTTTTTATGTCATGGTATGGGACGTGATGCTTTAAATAATTGGTAATTATAGTTGTTATGGAAACTTCTGGACAATCTGTTTCACTCAGTGCCACTCCCCGATGTTTCCGCCATCGGTTGGGGTGTGACAGATTGGTATCAGAGCCATAACTATAGAGAATTAGGCAAGACTCGACCTAGTCCAGGTTGATGTCTTGGAAACGACCTAGTCTATAGTTAGGTACCAACAGACCGACCTGTGCATACCCTTAGGGGTGTTGTACGAGCTTACTTGTTATACCCCGCTATTTCTCGCGCATGCTACACTATCACTGCACTCTAATTTTCGAAAATGAACGAGCGATCAGGTCGATATTAGGTGTGAAAACCGCAAACTCTCGACTAAATTGCTTGTTCGACCCGCATTTTTACCTATAAACACGAGAATTTGCGTTGAATCAGGAGTGAAATCCATACTTTAACGTAGATTTTCTTCTCTTTTTTTATAAAAGCAGTAACAAAGTTGTAAAGTCAGGGGTGAAACCCGAACCTTGACGACTTATTCTGCCCTATTTTGTTTTACAAAACTCTCACCAAAGTCTCGACGGACTCCGAATTACTTGAAGTCACACTATAACTAACAGGATGCGTGTCATTCGCCCAAATTCGAGGCGAGAGCACAGTCCCGAAAGTTAAAGTGTGTACCAAGAGTCTTTGTGAATAGTCGAACCACTTTGGTTAGTCAACGTGTAATAGCCGCAGATAATCTATTTCTCGATTTTGTGTGTTTCGATTCTGAGCTCGCTACTGTCGACTCTGATATTTTTCGATTTTATGTGTGATCTTTATCTGTTTATGTGTTTCGATTTTTGGTGATTTATTCGCTTTTTTCTTTGATCGACACACACGACTCGCGCTGCACCTCAACCTCAATACGCTGACAAATCGCTACTATTTGTGGAACCACCGTACGCCATGTTGCTCGCTATGTATTCGATAATCACAATCGCTATTCTCGAACGCTCGCGGACTTTGAATGATAGGTTTCTGTATTCTGACTGCCTCTTGTGCTTATATGCTTATGTGATTCTGTGCTTCTGTGCTTTACGTTCCTATGTGCTTCTGTGCTTATGAGAATCTGTGATTATGTGCCTATGTGTTTATATGACTATACGTGTTCCTGAGCTTTAGTAGTATTAGGCGTGTGAGGTGAGATTCGATTATATTGTGTCTGAGTCCTATGGCGATGTATGTTGCAGACAATGTCGTCATCTGGATCTCGTCACTCGCGCGCTGCTCGCCAGAGCCAGAAAGACAAACGCCTTGCTACTCTCGTCGCCAAGCAAATGGAAAAGGTAGTTACTCAGATCGTGAGTGAACTGTACGAGAATGTGAGCAAATTGTCCGAAGAATCCAGGACTGAAACCCCCAAGGCTGCTTTCAGCTTCAAGCAGTTTAAAGCTTGTGGACCGAAAGAATTCACTGGCGAAGATGGCCCTACGGCTTTGTTTCAATGGTTCGATTCGATCGAGGTCACCCTACGTCAGAGTGGATGTCCTAACAATCTCCGCACTCTGAATGATACCGGCGTCTTCCAGTCCCGCGCTTTAGACTGGTGGACGACCGAGAGGAACAAACACGGAAACGATGCAGCTTATGGTCTGTCATGGGATGAGTTGAAGAACGTCATGCTTGAAGAGTTCTGCCTTCCCCATGAGCGCCAAAAGTTGGAGGACGAATTCTGGCACATTAAGCAGAAAGATGGTGACAACGCTGCTCTAACTGTTCGCTTTAAGCAGCTCAGTATTATCTGTCCTGATCAAGTCAAGACTGCTGATATGACAATCAAGAAGTACATTCGAGCTCTGCCAGATTGTGTCACAGATTTTGTGCATGCTTCAAAGCCAACAACAATCGAGGAAACCTACCTGCTTGCCGCTGAAATCAACGACAAGCGAGTCAAAGCTGGTTTTTGGGATAAAGCTTCGAAGAACCTGCATCAAGCTACCGCCGCACAAACCGCCGAAACCACCGCCACCGCTCCCTAGTCATCAAAGTCCTCTCGTCGCAAGAGGAAGAACAACAACAACAACTCTAGCAACAAGAATTGTGCTGTCACTACTAATGCTGCCCCGCTTCAAGCCGTACTGGCTTAGCAACAATTTCAGCACCCATCAGCTCCAGCACCCATTTCCCAAGCACCGCCTGCAAAGCGTGCTTACACTGGTCCCCACCCTGCTTACCCGATATGTACTTATCATCATCCGGTGGGTATCGCTTACCAATTTTGCGTGCATTGCAACATGTACGGCCACTTCACCGCCAACTGCCGTACAGGTCCTCGACAAGCACCAGCTCAATCTACTGCTCATTATGCTCTACTTCCCGCCCCTCAAGGACAACAAGCGGCTCAGACACCCGCGATCAACGCCAGAATCTGCTTCGCGTGTGGTGATCCCAACCATTTTGCGAACATATGCCCGAACATGGTTGTGAAATAAGAGCCCCAGCAGCAGCAGCCTTAGCAACAGCAACAGCCTCAGCAGCAACAACAACAAGCCGCCTGAGCCAGAACTTTCAACATCAATGTGCGCCAAGCCTAGGCTGACAATAATGTGGTCAATGGTACGTTTCTTGTGAATGGTATTTATGCTTCGTGTTTGTTTGATACTGGAGCCGATAACTGTTTTGTATCGTTTGAGTTCGAAAAGCTCCTTAATCGTAAGCGCTACCATCTCTCCTCGACGTTCGATGTTGAAGTCGCCACCGGAAGAACCGTCGCTGTCAATTCTGTTCTTCGTGATTGTACCCTCGAGCTCAACAATCACATATTTCCGATCGATCTCATTCCGATGCAGCTCGAAAGTTTTGACATCATAGTAGGCATGGACTTTCTTCGTGAAAACCATGCTGAAGTTGTGTGCTTTGATAAGATGATTCGATTCGCGCTCGCTAATGGTGATCCGCTATGTGTGTATGGTGAAACTCCTTCGAAAGGCCTCAAACTCATGTCATGTGTCCAAGCTAGCAAGTATCTCCGCAAGGAATACAGAGCTTTCTTGGCTAACATTGTAGTAGCGTAGAAGGAAAAGAAATGGAAGACATAAGTGAAAGACGTTCCTGTTGTTTGTGAATTTCCTCAAGTATTTCCTGATCTTCCAGGTGTTCGGCCAAGTTGTAATATCGACTTTCGTATCGACCTCATTCCTGGAGCAAACCCTGTTGCTAAAGCTCCTTATCGACTCGCTCCGTCCGAAATGCGTGAACTCTCGAGTCAGATCCAGGAATTGCTTGATAAAGCCTTCATTCGCCTGAGCACCTCTCCATGTGGCGCGCCAGTCCTTTTTGTCAAAAAGAAGTATGGGTCGTTCCGGATTTGCATCGACTACAGGGAATTGAATAAGCTAACCATCAAGAATCGCTATCCCCTGCCTCGAATTGATGATATGTTTGATCAGCTACAAGGTGCTACATGTTTCTCGAAGATCGATCTACATTCAGGCTATCACCAGTTACGCATTCAAGAGGAGGATATACCCAAAACCGCTTTTCGCACCCGTTACCGCCACTATGAGTTCGTTGTTATGCCTTTTGGTTTAACCAACGCACCCACGGTTTTCATGGAACCGATGAATCGCGTGTGTAAACCTTTTCTTGACCGCTTCATCATCGTGTTCATCGATGATATCCTGATCTATTCCAAGTCGAAAATCGAACACGCGCAACATCTACGTTTGGTTCTCGAGCTACTCTAGGGGAATCGACTCTATGCCAAGTTCTCCAAGTGTGAATTTTGGCTGGAGGAGGTTCAATTCCTCGGTTATATTGTCAATAGTCAAGGTATTCATGTCGATTCCGTGAAGATTGAAGCTGTTAAGAGTTGGGTTACACCAAAGAACCCGTCTGAAGTCCGTTCTTTTCTCGGACTAGCGGGTTATTATCGTCGATTTATCGAAGGGTTCTCTAAAATCGCTGTGCCGCTTACCTCTCTCACGCACAAAGACAGATCCTTTGTTTGGGAAACTGAACAAGAGACTTCCTTCCAAACCCTCAACCACATGCTTTGCAATGCTCCCGTCCTTGCTTTACCCGACGGAAACGATGACTTCGCAGTCTATTGCGATGCCTCGAACCTTGGTCTTGGTTGTGTTCTCATCCAGCGGGACAAGGTTATCGCTTACGCGTCTCGTCAGCTCAAGATCCATGAGAAGAACTATACAACCCACGACCTCGAGCTAGGCGCAGTTGTTTTTGCGTTGAAGATTTGGCGACACTACATGTATGGTACCAAGTGTACGGTCTTCACCGACCATAGGAGCCTACAACACATCTTTAGCCAGAAAGAGCTTAATATGCGTCAACGCCGATGGGTAGAACTTCTCAACGATTACGACTGTGAGATTCGTTACCACCCAGGCAAAGCAAATATCGTTGCTGACGAAGCTATCTGCATAGCACCCATAATATTCCAGCCCAGCATCATCTCGAATCTCTCATCCGCGAAGCCCAACATGCTTGTTTTACCGAACGCACTTTGAAGAAGGAAAAGATCTACCACGATGGAGCCCATCTTATGAATAAGTCGAATGGCATATTCCATTATTTGGACCGAATTTGGATCCCTAAGCGGACCGATTTACGAACAGATTTTAATGGACGAAGCCCACAAATCCTGGTATTCTATTCATCCCGGTGCCGATAAAATGTACCAGGACCTTCGCTACAAATACTGGTGGCCGGGCATGAAGAGGGATATCGCTCTCTATGTAGGGAAGTGCCTGACTTGCTCGAAAGTCATGGCTAAACACCAAAGACCCTCTGGCTTACTTGAACAATCCCCGATCCCTATGGGAAGAGGGAAAGTATAGCTATGGACTTCATAACGAAGCTCCCGCGTACGCCATCAGGTCACGACAGCATTTGGGTTGTCGTTGACCGTTTGACCAAATCTGCTCATTTTCTGCCAATACGAGAAGACTACAAGGTAGAAAGATTAGCCCAAATCTACACCGATGAGATCATTTGTCGACATGGGACGCCTCGCGACATCATTTCTGATCGTGATGCTCGGTTTACCTCGTGGCTATGGGAAACGTTTCAAATGGCTCTCGGTACTACGCTTAATCTAAGTACCGCTTTTCATCCCCAAACCGACGGTCAGACTTAAAGAATGATTCGTACCCTTGAAGACATACTCCGTTCGTGTGTCATAGATTTCGGTGGTAATTGGGACGCTTACCTGCCGTTAGTCGAATTCTCGTATAATAACAGTTATCATTCCAGCATTCAAATGGCACCATTTGAGGCATTATACTGAAGAAAATGTCTATCGCCTATTGTATGGCACGAGATCGGGCATTCGCAATTAACCGGTCCTGAGTTATTGCAAGAAACGACTGAAAAAATCCTCCAAATTCGAGACAATCTGCTGAAAGCTCAGAGTCGTCAGAAGAGTTACGCCGATAGACGACGCAAGCCCCTTGAATTTGACGTTAGCGACCATGTACTCCTAAAAGTGTCACCTTGGAAGGGTGTGGTCAGATTCGGCAAGAAAGGAAAGCTCGCGCCTCGATATGTTGGACCCTTTAAGATTCTGGAAAGGATCGGAAAAGTGGCCTACAGACTCGAACTACCGGAGGAACTTAGCAACGTCCACCCGACTTTCTACGTTTCCAACCTTAGAAAGTGCCTGGCTGAGAATGATTTGTATGTACCTCTTGATGATCTTCAAGTAAATGAAACACTACACTTCGTGGAGAAGCCTGTCGAGATCATGGACCGCCAAACCAAGCAGCTCAGACGCTCGCGCATTCCCATTATGAAGGTTCGATGGGAAGTCAAACGAGGCGCCGAGTTCACTTGGGAACCCGAAAGCAACATGAAGGCGAAGTACCCGCAGTTGTTTGTTACGGATGAAGCCTAATTTCGGGACGAAATTCCCTAAACAGGGGGAGGCTGTAACACCCCGTGTTTCGAAAGTCAAAGTCAAAGTCAAGATTGAATTCAAAGGAAAAAAAGATTACTAATTGTGATATGTCTCTCCTTGCTCAATTCCTGTTTTGACTTCTTTAACTTATAGTTAGTCTTTTTATGTTTTTACGTTAGTTGTATTATGTGGAGTACTTATTAATAATCGAGGTTTATCGATATTAATTGCATGTTTTATCGCTTACCGCATCGCAATCGCGCTCGCAACTCAAATTACGTGTTATGGACATTGTTTTACGTGTGTGTGCCTTTTATGTGTTACTTGTGCATGTTTATTTATATGTTGTTGTGGTGATTACTCGAAACGCAATCGCAATCGAATCGCCATCGCTAAACGCAAGCAATTTAGGATGACTGTATGTTAGATATAGTAGTTCGGATTAAAAGTAATTTGAATGAGAAACTCTATCGCATCGCAACGCTCGACACGCGAATCGAAACAACAAAACTTATCACGCCGAACACTCGAATCGAGTGACCAGCCGATCGAGCTGCCACCCGATCGGGCTGCCACCCGACCGAGTTGCCACTCGATCGAGCTGCCACCCGATTGAGTTGCCTCTCGATCGAGCTGCCACCCGTTCGGGTTGCCACCCGATCGACCAGCCCCTTTCCACCTTTCCATTTATGGAAACCCTATAAATACCGCCATATGTCAACATCACTTGATGTTGAAAGCTCTCTCTCTCTCTCTCAACTCGCTCCAGCCGCTATTTCTTCAGATTTCTCGCTATTCTTGTAAGTTTTCAACCTAAATCTTGTACTTTCTTAATCTACACGCACTCCTGCACCTTTCTATCTTTTGAATCTTAACTTTTAACCGTGAAATCACTAGATACGAGGTGTTCTAGGATGATGTCATCATGGTGTTCTTGAGAACTTCATGTTTTGGCTTCAATCCACCAAGAACAACTTAGATCTGAACGATTTCCACACAAGTAAACAAAGATCTTGCATAGATCTGAACATATTCATGGTGAGACAGGATTGAAAGATGGTTTCTAACTTTCTTTCAACTCTTTTACACTCAATGCACTCAAAACCGATAGAATCGGAGCTTGTTCTAACCTTCTACTCTTTCTTGTTGATGTGTTGGTTCAAGATCTGGATTCTATCCACGAGATTACTGATTTCGGGTTGAACATGAAACACCGTCTCGAACAGTTGACTGGTCAGACTAGGTCACTAGGGTGGTTCCTGTCCGATCGGCTCACTAAGTCTTCACGAGGCTTTTGTTGTTTGACACGTTATCTTACAGTCTCGAGAAAACGCAAACTAGCAAACAACCAAGTGAGGAAGACGATCAGTTCGTCTGGGACGGATTGTCGTCTGATCGGATTGTCGTCCGATCGGATTGCCACCCGACCGGACAGCCACCCGATCGACTTGCACGTTGGGTCCCACACTTAACTATTATTTCAATTTTTGAGGTTTGAATATCGAACGGATTACCGTCCGATCGGATTGTCACCCGAACGAATTACCACCCGACCATGTGATGTTTAGACTTCAACACTTAAACAATTTTCAACATGTTCAAAGCAGACGATTGCCACCCGATCGGATTGCAATCCGATCAAGTGACCCTCCTGCGGTGAACTTGTTCTCAACTTGAGAAGCCTTGCCAATCGGATTGCTGTCCGATCGAACAACCGTTCGATCGACCGACCTGAAGGGTAGAAATACTTCTCTGTTTTCAAAATGCTACAACGAAAACTTGAAAAGTCAAGCCATCATACACAAACACTTGTCACGCGACATAGTGAATGGCGGAGGGGCTTTTTTGTCCTTTTATATTCTTGTTTTAAACGCGTGTCACATCACCTTTCCATTTTTTGGCGTTTAACAAATACGCTGCGTTTTTATTGTTTTTTTAGATCAGAATCATAGTAAATATTTTGGCGTTTTAACTAAGCATGGCTTTGATTATTGTGCCAAGTAGGATGCAGGCCTATAATGTAAAAAGCATCAGTAATTTTCTTGATGTGTATTTTTTTTTCTATCAATTGTTGTGCCATGTAGGATGCATGCCTATAATGTGACAAGCAATTATGGCATTTTGAAAAGATAAACAAATTCAATTTTCCATGTAGTGACTTTTAATATAATAAATGTTTGGCAATAATGTTATCGTCTCTTTATTTTACTGTTTTGCAATTATTGTTTCGTTCAGTTTCATTTGTCAGTTAGTGTTGTTTTTTCCAGTAATACTTTGTTTGGCATTTTATATAGCAACAACGTGCTTTGCTAGCATCAGTTCTCACAATTTTTATACTAACAGACATTTTGGTGTTTGCAGTTTTTGGCGTTTTATACTCAATTTTTTTATTTGTAGAGAATTAGATAATAAACAACAGAGAATTAGATAACAAACAATAGAAAATGAAAAAAAATTAAAAATTCTAATCTAATTTCTCATCCAAATCTTCACTGTCATTAGCCTCTTTTACTTTAACCTTTTTGGCGTTTTGAACCTGTTTTGACTACCATATCTAGATCCTTATTTTCCTACATAATGCCCGTCTTTAGAAGATGATTATTTTTAGTGGCATCCTGTATTTTAGTTTGATATATACTTGTTTGGTGACATGTTGAAGATCAATGCCTGCTCGAATGTATTGATCCCTTCATGCCATCCGTATATCCATCAAGAACAAAGTGACATAATGACATATCAGGGTCATTAGTCTCTTTTTCATGAAAATTTGTCCATCTCATTCAGCAAAAGCTTATAGAGATACCCACCTAAGAGAAGAATCCATTCAGTGAAACTTCATTCAGAACAATACTCAATATAGAAGAAACAAGGTTTCCCATCTGTGGCTATTTAACTATTTTTTGGCATTTTAAAGTGAATGGTTTCTAGGAAACATGGCGTTGTTTTTGGGTGTGATCAATTGATTGTGCAGAGACGTCTCTCTTATAGGATGTTTTTGGCGCGTAGTTTAGGTGGGCTTTTAGTTATAATAAATGATATTAATAAAGTAGCTGTCTTTTCAGTTACTGTGCGTATTTTTAGTGTTTTTGTTCAGCTTTTTATGAGTTTTTAGGGTGATAGACGTGCCATCTTCCAAGTTTGGCGTTTTTTAATGGCTTTAAGTAGTTTTTGGCGTTTTTTTTTTCATTTTTAGCTTTTAATAATACTTGTCCAAATTACTTTTATTATTGTTTAGGAGTTTTTGGCGTTTTATTGCATTATGGCGTTTCACAATCATTATCTCTGTTTCGCGTTTTTATTAAAATAATGTATTTTTGTTCTTAGCTGAAAAATACATAACAAACAACAGAAAAAGAAAATTAAAAAAATAAAAATAGAAACAATTCATCTTCCAAATCTTCACTGTCATCAGTCTCTTTCTTCTTTGAAACATGTTCACTAGCGGTTTGACTTTGGCATCCGTGAGTTTTTGTTGTTGAAGTAGCTTTTCTATGGCCGTTTTGTAAAGACAAAATGACGTGAGTTTTTTGTTTGAATGTTTATCTTCAAACCACTCATCAGTGTCATTCGTCTCGTCATGCCATTATAATGTTCATCAAGAACAAAACACAAAAAATGACATAAGTCTGTTACCAGCATCTTTTTGTTGAAGATTTGTCCATCTCATGCAGCAAAATGTTATTGAGTCACAGCACTTCAGGCAAGAATGCATTCTGCAAAACTTCTCGTAGAACAATATTGAATATACAAGAAACGATGTTTGCCATTTTGGCGTTTTACTGAGGAAATAGTGTATCTAAAAGAAACGTCGATTTTTGGAATCTTTGATGTTTAAGTATTTTGGCGTTTTCTAAGATGATTGATATATAGTAAAATATAGCGTTTTGACTTGGTGTGTTTGATGTTTTGGGTTTTTTGGTGTTTCTAAGATTAATGGTATATAGTAGTAAATATGGCGTTTCCGGTTCGGGGGGTGTGTTTAACGAATGTCTGAGATGTTTTGTTTATATAGGGATGTGTTTTGGCCCCTAATGGCGTTTTATTCATTAGTTTGGTGTTTTTGGTAGAGAAATCTAAAGACCCTTTTACCCTTAAAGAAGCGCGTCCACTTAATAGAAATCATGTTATTTACGACAACGCCACCGCACCAATCTAGTCCATAGATTGTTTTGATCGGACGATCCATAAGCGTTCTCACACTTTCCACCGTTTTCTCTAAATCCTGACCACATATATATATATATATATATATATATATATATATATATATAGGAGAAAGATCTGTTAGGAACCACCCTTTAATGCGAGAACCAATGTGAACACAACCAAAAATGGCTAAAAATAGCTAAAAAACATACAAAAATTTGTTTTTAATTTTTTAAAAATTTTTTTGGCTACTAAAAGTAGTGATTTTTAGCTAAAAAATATTAAAAAAAAATTTTGAGTGTTTTTTTAGATTTTTTAGGTTTTTTGGGTGTATAGTTTTTAGCATTTTAGCTTGGGTGGGAGGTGGGTGTGTAAGTTTTTTTTTTTTTTGGGGGGGGGGGGGTGTTGATAAATATGTATGTCGGCTTCGTCTTGTATCGAGTCTTTTAATAGAATTGTTAGATTAAGTCACGTAGTTCGAGAAAAACAGAAAATAGTCATGAACAAAACCAGTTTGTGCGAAGTGGACAGTGGCAGTTTCGTGGGGACTGGATCTAGTATAAATAGGTGACTTGAGATTTCATTTGTAACATTGCTGATTCCGGAGCAGAGGTGCTGCCGAAGTGTCAAGTGGTCTGTAAAGCTTTCAAATCAATATACAAGACAATTAAAGTGAATCCTAGTGTTAATCAAGCGGTAATCAAGTCCGAATCACTGAATTCCGCCTTTGGTTTGGATTAGAACTCTTCTGATCGACTCGTTTAGGTCGAATATCGATCCTACAAGTGGTAGCAGAGCTCAGGAGGAAGAGTTCTTAACGATTCAGCTTGTTTTCATTCGAAATTTCTGACTTCTACTCATTCTTCTTCACATTTTTCCAAATTAACCAAGATTTTACAGATAAAATGGACTGATTTTGTGATATAACACGCGAAATACTGTTTTAAACAATCCTTGAAAGACTCAGACCCTAATTCGACCTAAATCTTGATCAATTTTGTCATAAACATACCCGATCGTGTGACATCAGCATCAGTTCGCACGAGTTGTTCATCAGTTCGTTTGAAATATAGTTCAGGTCTTACGAATTGATAACCTAGGTCGTTTGAAAGGGTTCAGATCGTGTGAAAGCAAGTCAGTTCGCACGGTTTGGTTAGTTTTTGAACCAGCTCGTACGAAGTGGGTCAAATTGTTTGTTATATAGGTCCAATTCGTGCGAAGTGCCCATGCCTTTTGGTTTTGATCCAGTTCGCATCAAAGTCAACTCGCATTAAGTTCAATTCGCACCAAGGTCAATTCGCACCAAGGTCAATTCGTACAAAGGTTCAGTTCGCTTGAACTTTGTGATTGTGTGAATCTTTTCACTGAAACATGGAAGACGAGTTTTACAACACGTTTGCTACTACTCCAGCTGCTCCAGTTACAGTTGCCGAAACTGTTGAAATTGAAAATGAAACGGGAACTTTCCAAAAACCTCCAAAGCTTATGTATATTGAGGATTTTAAAGGATGGCAAAATCGTTTTGAAAACTGGGTGCAAGGAAATAAGTTTGATGCATGGGTTTCGATAGAGTAAGAATATGTTAGACTGAAAGATAATCTTGACAATGAAAAACCATTAAGTGAATTTTCAGCAAATGAAAAATTAAGATACACCAGTGAAAAGATGATGATTAGCCTTCTCCAACAAGCCATAAAAGAAGATATTTTTGTGTTGCTTCAACATGAGGGAACTGCTAGATCAATTTGGTTAGCGTTGATTCAAAAGTTTAAGGGAAGTGCTGATATGATAAAAAATAAACGTGCATTATTAAAGAAATCATTTGATATGTTTGCAGCTTTTGAGAATGAAACGACTAGGAAGACTATTGAGAGATATTGTCATCTTGTCCAGGAGATGAAAAGATTGGACATCAAGAAAGAAGATGATGAATGAGTTGATAAGTTAGCCGATGCGCTACCACAGAATAAATGGGGAACATATCTGTTGATTTTAAAACATATGCGAAAATCTGAAGATATGAATTTGTGTAAGTTTATTCAGAAGCTTGAAGAACATGAATTAGATGTTCAGAAAACTGCTATCATAAAGAATCCGAGTGCGCAACAAGATGTTAGTCTATACTATAGAGGAAGCAATGTTGAGACTACTCCGAGTCCGAAGATTCAGACTGCTTTCAGTGCTGATGGTACTTCCGGAACAAATGTTAGCACTACAACTCAGAGTGGTGGATATTCTTCATCTTATTCAAGTTTTGATCCAAATTTCTCAACGCCAAGTCCTCAACAACAGAGTTCAACAAATTTGCAATGCAATGTGACATTAAACATTCAAAATGGAAGAATTTTTTCTCCAGAAAATGCAAAGCAACACATGGCAGCTCTTGTTACTGTGTTAGAGTCGTATGAAAGTTTGGTTGTTGGACGAATTGGCAATCCGATGCTCACCAAAGAGGAATAATGACCAGATCGATTTTGAAGAACTTGAGTTGATGGACATCAAGTGGTGTTTAGCAAGTGTTTTGAGAAGAGCAGAAAAATTCAAACAAATCACTGGTAGAGATGATCTTCGTGATGCTGCAACATCACAGCTAGGTTTTGACAAATCAAAGGTTACTTGTTTTCGTTGCCGAGAAAAGGGACATTTTAAACGAGGGTGTACGAACAGAGAAGCCACCAGGAGACAAGATCCATTTGGAAACAACGATTATCATCGAAAAGCAATTTATCATCAGGTTACTCAACAACCATATCAACAACAACCTTCAAGGTCAAATACTATTAAAATTGAAGATGGAAAGAAGAGAGCTTGTTATGGTCTGATAGACCAAGATGATGAAAGGCTTCCAGAAGGATTCAGTTGGGATAAGTGGGATCCTAACAGAACTTGGGAAAAAACAGCATTTGTTGCTCGAATCTTTGAAGACTCAACCTCCGAAGAAGAATCAGTCAAATCTAAGAAGAACAAACCGAGAAGAATACCGATTTTTAAATCTTCAGGAAGTGATGAAGACACTGATGATGAGGAAGAGTATATCAATAGAGCTAGAATACATTTGGATCCTGACAGTTTTAATTTGTTTTTTGCAGATAAAATCAAGATATTAAATGAGAAAAAAGCTGCTAGACTGAAGAAAGAAATGGAAGCAAGAAGGGTGGTTGAAGAAGAAATTGAAGCAAGAAGGATTGATGAAGAAATGGCAAAAGTTGATGAAAAACCTATAGAGAAGGCCGAGAATGATGAGAGTGAAGTGATGATAAAAGTTAAGACAGAACAGAATGTGACAGAGAAGGTGGTGGAGAAAATAGTTGAAGTGGAGAAAATTGTTGAAGTTGAAAAAATTGTCGAAGTTGAAAAATTGTCGAAGTTGAAAAAATTGTTGAAGTTGAAAAAATTGTCGAAGTTGAAAAAGTTGTCGAAGTTGAAAAGACTGTAGAGATTGAAAAATCTTGTCTGAAATGTTTGGAATCATGCAAACTTTGTGAAGAGAAAGGTAGGAAGTATATGGAGCTAGACAAGATGAAAGAAAAATTGTTGTTTGATGTGAAGTACGTGAAAGAATCTTATGATATGCTGAACAGAACAGTTAACCAATTGGAAAAGACAAACTTAGAAGTTGAAGATGCTTTGACAATGTTGAATTCAACGGTGATGACTAAACAGAAAGCCATTAATCATGATATTGAAGAGTGTGCAAAGTTGAAGCAGGAATTGGAGACTGAAAAGATTGAAAACGAAAGAATCAGATGATTGTTGCAGAGTTATTCAAGTTCTGATTATTTGATTGATAGAATTTATCCAACTGTTGCAGGTTTTGAAACTTTTCAGGATAAGAAGTCGGAAGATACGGATACTGGTAAGAAACAAAGTGCAAATTATAAAAGGTGTCCGCCTCCGATCTGGGAAGGTTATTCCCCCAGAAAGTCTATTGTGGATGAAGTCAAAAAGGCAGTCAATATAAAATTAAAGTCTGAAACAACCGATGAGTTACCAGACAACATTGACGTTACATTCACATCGTCTGACACTGATCATGAGTCTGAGTTATTAAAGAAAGTGGTCGATCAGGTGTTGGATACAGATGAAGAGTCAAATTCAGAATCTAAATCTAAAAGTTCGAGTCCGTCCGACAAAAGCTCGAGTTCACCGGTCAAAAGAGTTTACAATAAAGATTTTCCGATGTCGAAAAATAATTTGAATGATGAAACATTCAAAGTAGCAAATACTTTGAATGATTCCGACAAATTATTTTCTGATGAGTAATTTCCAATAAGAAGTGTCAAAACTGAAATGATAAACAAGGATTTCAAATTAACAGAAATTAATATTTCTGAAATAAAAGATGTAAATCTTACTGAAAAACCTAAAAAATACACTTCAAGAGTTCAACAAAGATTGAACAAGAAAAAAGGTTACAGTTCTAGTTTTGGTTATCAAAAGAAACCAAACCATAACAGTAATTTCAAAAAGAAAGGTTTAGGATTTATTCCACCAGAAAATCAGAAAAATGAGAAAAATTATAAACCAAATACTAAATTTGTTTCAGGAGGAAGTTCGGAAGAAGAGAATGAGAAACCATTCTGGAGACAATCAAACAAGGAGTTTATCGCTGAAAAGAAAAATATGATGATGAAATCTGAACAACGAGTTGAACGAAGAACCTGTTTCAAATGTCAAGATATTGGACACATTGCTTGGAATTGCCCAAAGTCCACCAACACAAAACAGGAAGTTTCTTCTAACTCAGAATTGAAAAAGAAATGTGTTGATAAAAAGGAACAACTAACAGAAAAATTGGTGAAGTTTGAAAATTCAACTTTCGAAGTTGGTGAAAGTTCGAAACGTTTTTACAAAAGAAGAGTCAATTTGCACAAACAAAAATGGATTGTTAAAAATTCAGAGGATAGTTCTGGCGATGAATCTGATTCGTCAAAGTCAGAGGAGCCATCTGTTGTGAAAAAAGATGAGTATTTCGTTCCACCAATGGATGATGTCAACTTTCCACCATTGAGGGCTGAAAATTTTAAACAAAAAGTTGGAAAAGTAGAAATTTCGAATCAATTCTATGCTGAAAAGAAAGAATTTGATGTCAAAAAGGCGTTTAATGAAAAAGTGAAACATATCTTTGGTAAGATGGTTGATGGAAGGGCCAAAGGGGTAAAATATTTTTATGAATCAAAGAGGTGGAGTTACTCACCGAGTGAAAATAACTCGGTTACACCCAAGGCTGGTCAGGCTTGGGTGACAGCGTTCTCTGCTTAAAATCCTGACTTGCCGGAGCTCCCAAGTTGGTAATCGCGGAGCAGGAATCGGCATCATTCTTGAGAAATGTTTTTGTGAAAAAAAACCTACATGTGTTAGATTTTACAAGTGGAGAAAGAAAAAGAAAAGTGAACTTACAAGTGGTAATGAGAAAACAATGTGATGAAACCCCACAAACTAATTTTCCGGAAAAACCATTTTGATTAAAACAAACTTAAGTATTTTAAAATCATAATGGGAAAATAGTTTGTTGTCAGGGGGAGTTCTAATTGTTTATGCTAAGTGGATGGCGATTTAAAGCATTTCGCATCAGTTTGACATTTAATTTGTACAGTTTACTGCATTTTATTTTCAAATTTTCCTAGAAAATCAAAAATTGAAACATATTTTTTATTTTAGGGGGAGTAAAAAATTTAGATATTTTGAAAATTTGAAAAATCCAAAAACATGATAAAATCTAAAATCCAAAAACATCGAAAAATCAAAATAAGTTTTGTTGTGAAAAAGAGGAAATGATAGTACATCAGTGGACTATCACAGCATGCTAAAGAATTGGAAAGTCAAATGTGATAAACGATCTACCTGAGGATATGCCAGTAGGTTTTTATACATTCAGTAGATTGTTTTCGAGATATAAACTTAAATATCAATACTTACTTATCTCATGGGGAACATCTCTCAGATATATAGGTAACCCCTGAAATCTTGTTTGAAAGACTTTCTATTTCTGACATACTAGGTCTTTGTGCGTGATGATATCTGGGGTATTATACCAGGACTTCTGATTTTGGGGAAGCAATAGCCTAGTCCTCGTATAATACTCTGCACTGCTTTTATTTTAAAGCTCACCCTCAGCATAAAAAATGAAGAAACATTGAAAAATGCGATTCATGTGCTGTTGAAGAAAAGATCCCCAAACGGGACACACCGAAAGACGAGCCATCATCTCTCTGATTGAACGGAAGTTCTAGCCTGAGCTCTCATGGTCTCGCATTACCCGTTTACAGATATCATTAGTGCACATTCACCTGTAAGACTGAATATAGAAGTCTGGATACGGGAGTATATTCTGAGGTGGGACACGCGAATAAGTTTAAGTGCTTAAAACACTAATCTCGTATCTCGAAACAGTTGAACTTTGTGTGAAAATTTAAGTGGATCAGTATACTGACAATCTAAGTGAATCGTTTAGAACTTAAAATGTTTAAAGCTTAACGGTGTTAGTGATTTGTCTCAAAAACTGATATGATCCTCTTACACAAGCTCACAAAAAATATTGTCTGTAAATATTTCTTTATTAGTTTTCATTAAAACAAAAACCCAAAAAGATTTTAAATGTGTTTTAGCATAAAATTTTGAAAATTAAAAAAAAAAGATTTTATTTCATTTTATTTTCGACAACTGATGTTGAAAAGCTGATTTTCAATATTCCAAGTTCTAAACGTGATGAACAATGGTGGGTTAGGAGAGTGTGTTTGAATATAAAAATGATGTTTTAAGAATAATCATACAAGTGGTTAATCAAGGTCATTAATTTGGACTTGATTTAACTATTGTTGATGATTGAATGGTATTCTTACAAGTAGTTAGCAGTGATTAAAATTGTTATAAATAAAAATCTTACTGTTGGGTAGAGGATGTGCAGGTTAGCCAGGTTTCGACTCCTAAGGCTTGAACAAGATACCGGGTTCCTAATCTTGTTGCTACGAAGAGCCAGGAGACATTCTAAACCTGTGAAAGTGCTATGACAGATTGCGATCCCGGAACAACTTAAGGGGGAGTCTGTTAGCAAGAGGGAGTCTGAAGATGAAAGAGCCAGTTTCTAATCCTTGAACTTTGTTCAAGATAGAAACTGTTGCTGCTGATAAGCAAGAGATGGAAGAAGATAGAGATTGAAAACTTACAGTGTCAGATATTTTGGAAAGAGCGTGAAGACTGATCAAGACTGAAGACTTGTCATACTGAAGACTCGACACCGAAGACTTCGTCAACATCCAAGGGGGAGTCTGTTGGTGCATATGTCTGTCGACTTCGTCTTGTATCGAGTCTTGTAATAGAATTGTTAGATTAAGTCACGTAGTTCGAGAAAAACATAAAATAGTCATGAATAAACCAGTTCGTACGAACTGGGTTTACCAATTTGTGCGAAGTGGACAGTGGCAGTTTCGTGGGGACTGGATCTAGTATAAATAGGTGACTTGAGATTTCATTTGTAACATCGCTGATTCCGGAGCAGAGGTGCTGCCGAAGTGTCAAGTGGTCTGTAAAGCTTTCAAATCAATATACAAGACAATTAAAGTGAATCCTAGTGTGAATCAAGCTGTAATCAAGTCCGAATCACTGAATTCCGCCTTTGGTTTGGATTAGAACTCTTCTGATCGACTCGTTTAGGTCGAATCTCGATCCTACAGGGGGGGTGAGGGGTTAGTTTTTTTTGGGGTGGGGGGGTTTAGGGTTTTTTTTTTTTTTTGCGGGGGGGGGGGGGGGAGGGGGTTAGGGTTTTTTTAGGTTTTTTAAGGTGTTTTTGGTGTGTTCACATTGGTTCTAATGGTTCTCCCAATAAAGGTGATTCTCAATTGAACCTTTCCCTATATATATGTGTGTATATCTATATATATATATATATATATATATATATATATATATATATATATATATATATATATATATATATAGGGTTAGGTTAACGTACAATATCCCTTATCGTACAATATGTACGCGCTCATCTTAGCCGTCAGATCTTCATCCCACATTGAAATCGCATGTTGGTTTTTTGTAACAATTTCGCATGTTGGTTTTTTAACATGCGATTTAATCAAAATTACCACATGCGAAATTGTTACAAAAAACCAACATGCGATTTTATCAAAATTATCACATGCGATTTCATTAATGCTATTTTATAACATGCGATTTCACTATATCGTACGTATTGTACGTTAAATGATATTGTATTTTACACTTTCACTGTATATATATAACTTTAGAAAATGTAATGATTACATGTTTTCATGGATATGTTGTCTACTTGTCTTAGATCTTGTATTATAGTTTTTATATTTGATTTCAAAAAATATATTGCGTATTGTGGTGAATAGTATGTTGTTTTGTGGAACATTCCGCGGCATTGTGATATATGATTGTATCCGCCTTCAACTGTGGAGTACTGGCAGACTTTTTTTAGGCCCCCTTATTTACACATACCATATATCCTATTTTCACACCCCTTATTATATAGGGGTCGTATAAACTTATACTGCCCGTATAGAATGTTTTTGAATAGGAAAATGCGTAGGGAATGTTTTTTTAATTTTACTATATACGGTCCGTATATAGTTATACAACCGTATACATGTGTATACGATTTGTAAAACGTATACGGCTCAATGGATTTATTTTGTGAGGTTTTTGATGTTACCAAATGTATACGTGTCGTATAACTTTATACAACCCGTATATAAGGATGTTTTTCCAAGTATCACGTTTTTTCCAGTAAAAATACAATCATTCTAGGGTTTCTAAACTCTTCATCATCTTTAACAATGTCGATAAACGTTGATCGGAACACAAGTAGAGTAACGTTACCGATCAGTCCGTTGATGGAAACCTTAGCGAACGCAGAGATCTTTGTGTTGGTTATTTATCGATTCTGCTAGTTATCAGCGGGGATGGGTACAGAAACCACCAAGGGTGATAATGGATTGGTTAAAAAAACACTAGCAGAAGAACCCGACACAAACAAGTTCTCCACAGTTTGTTATTCAGATCTCTATTCAGTTATCTTTCCAAACTACAACACACGATAACTTTAAACTTTATATTGTGTGATTTGACCAGGAAATGATTGTAGGTGATTTCTACTTTTAATAAGTTGTCACAGTTGTCAAATTCGAAGTGTGTAGTCATATTGTTGAGACAACAACAGATAATGAACGGATTGTTGGAGTTCTTGTTCCAAATGTAGTTGTAGGATCCGTACTTAAAGGTCTCCCTAAAATATGCAACTGAGATCGCCTTGTTAATTTTAATGAAGCAATGAAGATTAACTGTGCAAACCGCAACCGTTTTTTGACTACGGAAACGGTGGATATGGGAAATAAAAACCGCAATCGTTTGTGACTATGGGAAACACAAGTTTTCCTTTTGAGCTTGATGAATGTCCGTTATCTCAACGCCTCTCCTTACATTACTGATCTGGATGTTTAAATGTTTAACCTGTTCACAAGTTAAAGCTAAACACCCGAAACCCTCAGGTTTGTTACAGCAATTAGAAATGCCAGTGTGGAAATGGGAATTGATAACAATGGATTTTGTTACAAAATTACCCAAAACAAGGAAAGGAAATGATACAATCTGGGTGATTGTAGATAGGCTAACCAAGTCAGCTCATTTCCTACCAATGAAGGAAACTTTCAGTATGGAACAATTAGCTAAATTATATGTAAATGAAATTGTTTCTTTACATGGCATTCCTTTATCAATTGTTTCTGATAGAGATAGTCGATTTACCTCTCATTTTTGGTCAAGTTTCCAAAAGGCAATGGGAACTAAATTAAAGCTAAGTACAGCTTATCACCCTCAAACAGATGGACAAAGTGAAAGGACAATTCAGACAATGGAGGACATGCTTAGAGCTTGTGTAATTGATTTTGGAGGTAATTGGGACAATCACCTACCTTTAATAGAATTTTCTTATAATAATAGTTATCACACAAGTATCAATGCTGCACCATTCGAAGCACTTTATGGACGAAAGTGCAGAACCCCCAGTCTGTTGGGCAGAAATTAGGGAAAATCAACTATCTGGACCTGAGATAGTGCAAGAAACAACTGATAAGATTATTCAAGTCAAGGAATGACTAAAAGCAGCACGTGATCGACAGAAAAGTTATGCTAATAACAGGCGAAAACCATTGGAATTTCGAGTAGGAAATAACGTATTATTAAAAGTCTCTCCTTTGAAAGGAATAGTAAGATTCATCAAAAGAGGAAAACTAAGTCCCAGGTATGTTGGACCTTTTGAGATTATTAGATGAATAGGAACTGTAGCCTATCAGCTACAACTGCCAGAGGAAATGGCAGGAATACATGATGTGTTTCATGTATCTAATCTCAAAAAGTGTTTAGCTGATGAATCGTTAATAGTACCTCTTAAGGATATAGAGGTAAATGAACAACTCAAGTTTGTAGAAAGGCCTCTACAGATTGAAGACATGAAAGTCAACAATATCAAGCACAAAAGACTAGTTCTAGTCAAAGTGAAGTGGGACTCCAAAAGAGGACCTGAGTACACATGGGAACTTGAATTTGAAATGAAAAGGAAATATCTGCACTTATTTCAGTAGATCTCGAGGACGAGCTCTAAAACAAGGTGGGAAGAATGTAACAACCCTCGGTAAAACCAACGCCCTTATAATATTTCCGACACCCTAGTATGTCCCAATATGTCTTATAATACATCCCGTATGTGAAAACCAAGCCCTAAATATGTTATAACATATAAAATAAATTAAAAACAATAATTATTAAGTTGAGGCGGGCCGCATAGACCCACCCCAACCATTTACGCGGGCGGTATGAAGGCTGGAACCTGACTCCACTGATTTCTTTAGTTCAAGCGGGCCGCGTAAGCTTAAGCTTACATTGACGCGGGCCGCGAGAGATCATCAAACGCGGAGGCATCCTGAGATGACACGTGTCGACATCGTGGCGGGTCTAGTTCATGACCGGGACAAGCTATAGGTTGATCAGGTATTGACGCGGGCCGCGTAAGGCTTTGCCTTATGTTACGCGGGCCGGCTGAGAGTCGTGTATATGAGCACTATAAATAGAACGCATCAGTTTTCGTTTTCCGTCGCTCACAATTCATTCTCAATCTCGAATTTCTGAAGTTATAAGCATATAGTCGGGTATTATACCCCTAATTAGCGAGGTTCTGCTCCGTTGTAAGTATTATAACCCCAGTTTCGTAATAGTTACGCTGCCCGATTGATTTAGGGTTCCGTAACAACTGTCGTGGTTCTGCCTGACGTAGTTGTTGGAATGCCGTCTCGGGGAGGGTATCATTAATATTTTCAAAGGGTTATGATACTAACCAATGTACATTTGTATAAATTATAGATTATTCCCAGGAAACCCTTACGCGAAGTCTAAGATAGCAATGTGAGTTTATCCTCTTTTTGTTAACATTTTTGGTAATGTTTTACCAAACCTTCAATGTTTTACTATGAAATTTAGCAGTGATTGAGTCTTTGTAGTTCTTCAATTACTACCACTATGTTGGGGTGTTGTATACAAAATGTACTACACTGTGAGTAGTAAGTCGAGGATGACAATATGTTACCATTGGACAATGAGTTAGCCAATGGGTAATATGACCCACAAGTCAGGGTTGACAGTACTAAAAGGAGTAATTGTGTAGACATAAACATTGTGATCGCTCTCAATACTGTTCACTGTGACTTTTATTTAAACTTGATTAAACTGGGATTCACTCACCAGTTTTTCCGACTGTCAAATGTTTTTAACACACGTTTCAGGTAACCCAATGTGACAGCCAATTAGTAAAAAGCCAGCTGGAGAGCACTGAAGGCTTGGGAAAATGTGGCTATAAAATTTACCAAATAAAAGATGTTTTAAAATTCAATAAAATAGGGTTTATCCCTATAAATGTATTGTAATAAGAAACTTGGGTTTTACCCATGTGATTATTAATATTAATTGAGGTGGTTTTACTCTGATAAACATTTCCTAACTACGGTCCTGATGTAAATTCCGCTGCAAGATTAAATAACTGATACCACCAAAACTCTGAGATCGCGTCCGCCCGTTCCCGTGACAGATAAGGGATCGGGGGTTGCGACACCAAATATGATTAGACCCCCTGAAATTTATTTTTGCGAAGTTCCTTTTATTGAAGATATATTAGAGAAATCAGCCGAGCCAAACAAATTCAAAGAGTCGGCCAAGCCATTAGAAGCGTCGAGGAAGCCATCGGAGGAAGCGTCCCAAGCCGTTCGAAGCGTCCGGGAGCCAAAACTTTTAGGAAGAGATGATGCGTCAGCGAAACACAAAGCCGGACGCATCAATATACTTTTTGGTTATAACGCGTCGGCCACCGACGCTAGAACATTGTCGGACATGTGTGTGACACGTGTCATCTTGTATGGAATGGATGCATCAACATGAAACATGGACGCTTCCGAGGTTGTGAGGATCTTTCAACGACGTAGGAAGGTGACAAATTCGCAAAAGCACTTGGTCAAACGACATTTTGGTAATTTTCCCCCAGATAATGTAGTTTTTAATCATGTCTTTGAAAAAAAGTACCTTTTTGTTTATATTATCAACTGCATAATTTCGATCTCCACCTGATAAAATAATAAAAAATTAAGAAATTTGTTTCAGATAAAAAAAAAATATAAAAACAAGTACACATAGTGTGCATAGTGATATCCCCATGCAGATTTGTACTTCCAGAACTAACGAACGATCCCCTTTTCCTACTGGTGGAATCGGCTGGATGGGAAAAACCAACAAAGACGGTTTAATATTAATAGACGTAGTAAGAAAAGTAACAAACATAAAATTCTCTGTGTTTGAAGATAGACAGTCAACAAATAATACAAAACAAAATCATCCGGGTGAAAAGAGAAAGAAACTTAAACAAAACAATCAAGAATTGATAAAAAACAAACAGGGAATGAACCAAAAAAAAAGAAAAAGAAACCATAAACATTTGAACAAAACAATAATATATAAAAGGTAAAGGGTGGAATTTAAAAAATTATAAAAATGACATTTTTGAAAAGAGAGTATAAATAGTAAAAATGAGAGTGCATTTAGCCACACCCTATAAAAAATTTCAAAACACTACAAAAAAACTAAGATAGTACTTGTTCCATAAAATGAAACGGAATCTGGATGGAACTAGAATGTAGATTCTATTTCTTATATTTATATTTATATTTATATTTGTATTTGTATTTATATTTATATTTTCGTTTCTACAAAAGAAATGACTACAATTTAACAACTTAAAAACACAATCTACTCCAATGTTCTATCCAGATTTCAACCAATCTGTGAAAGGAAACCATCTAAAATCCAAATTAAAATTATATTCCTATGCAAATTCCAATTTCATTTTCATTTCATTTCCATTCCGTTACATTCCAAAAAAAAACGTTTTTTTAATAGCAAACCGGACATTATATATCAAATTAAAAAGAAAATCCCCAGCCAGCAGTTATGGATCATACAAACAAAATCAAAAGAAAACAAACCGAACATTAAATATATTGCAATTAAAACCTCACCATTCTTGCCTCGAAATCCCCTTGAACTTTGATCTTTGATTTAAGCTCTAGAAGGACTCTTCCTTTATATCTTCCACCACTCTTTGAAGCACACCCGGTTTACCTTTAAAAATCTTATCGTTGCGAATTTTCCACAGGCACCATATCGTTTGGAGCACAACGACATGTATGGCCTTTCTCACATCTTGACTCCTCTGCAGCTCATTTACATCCTGCATAAGTTGATTTAGAGTACTAACCCCATATTCTGCTGGAATTTTGACCCAGTCGAACACAACCTCCCAGACCCGCTTAGCGAAACTGCAGTATATGAGGATGTGATATGCAGACTCCTCCACAGACTCGCACAGCCTGCATGAGATCTTCGATAATGTCAGTCCTCTGTCCCTTAGGGTTGTTTCCGTTGGGATCTTATTTTCCATCGCGTGCCAAACGAGCATATTGCTTTTTCCCGATGCCCATCTATTCCACACAAAATTGCTTGCCTCCAAGTTTACGTCAATCTGTTGTGTCAGTGTTTCTCTAACCCCTTTTTACTGTATTAGTGTAAAACATAAATGATCACGGTTCTTATAGAACCAAATGTCATTGTTCAGAGAAATTGGGTAATGCAATAACAGTATTTTAAGCTCTTCCATCTCCTGTTTCTCTACGTCACTGTTCGGCGTCCTCAGCCAAGCCAAGTTCCATATACGTCCACCACTGTTCATCTTATAACAATCTTTAACTAAGGTGTAGGATCGATTTGACGATCTAGTGAGTCAATCAAAGTGAATACACCACTGTTTGAGAATTGAGTAGAAAACAGAAGAATATCACTTTAATACTTGTTTCTCATTCATATATCACTTGAAAATCCGGCAACAGTTCGGTACACGTCTGATGGCAAAGTTACAAATGAGAAACTAGAACAGCCTATTCATCCTATCTCGCTTGAAATGACACAGATCATTTCAAGCGAACTCACATCAACTGATCTTGCTTGAAATGACCAGATGTCATTTCAAGCGAACTGACATGAAACAAAAACATAAAATTACATTCTAGCCCCTGTACTATACATATTTGAAATAAACGACCCCTAGACTTAAGACGTAGGCTTTAGACATCGTGCACTAACAAACTCCCCCTTGGATACAGCCGGAGTCTTCAGTCTTGGTCTTCAGTCTTTCACAGCGACTTGAATTTTTTTTTCTAGGCTTAGGCTTATTCAGCAGCTTCCTAAGCTTCTCGTTCTCTTCCTTCAGGCTCCCCCTTTCATCAATCTTCCGTGATTTTGGGATCGACACCTGGATTACCAGCAACAAGCTCCCTTTTGCATCAAGCTCGTCTTCAGACTCCCCCTAAGACTCTGCTCTCGGGATCTTAATCTGGAACTTTCACCTGCAAGCCTCAAACATTTATGAGAATAAACATTTTAAATGTCCAGGATTGATGACCTGGTTCTTTCACAATCCTATAAAGTTTTGACGATATAAAGAATCCAACAACTAAACCTAACACTTTACAATCAAATTTTAAACCTTTTAATTTTTACCGACACACCCAGTTAACCAAGTCCAAGTTAATGACCTTGGTCAACCGTTTAGCCTGCCAAGTCCAAGTTAATGACCCTGGCTGACCAAAATATGAATATGCTGACTTTCAGAAAATGAATTAAATTCAAATTAATGAACTTTTGAACATTCAAGCAATTACCAATCACTTTTTCATAAACTTCTGCTTACCCAACCCTCAAGATCCAGACTTGTTCAGCACACAAGACTTTGATCATCTGATCCCCAACGTCTGTTGTCGAAAATAAGATGACAAAAAAAATCTTTTTGGATTTTGAATATAATAAGCAATAAACTGTACACACAATCTTTTTGCGAGCGTGTTAAGGGATCATATCAGCTGCCGACGAGATACAAGTACCGTTAAGCTTAGATTTCATTTTAAGTATTAAACAATTTGCAATGATTGTCGATATACTTGTCCACTTTAAATTTTCACACAAAGTTCTATCTATTCAGGATACAAATTTAATGTTTTAAGACTTAACATTTATATGTGTTCCACCTCAGAATATACTCCCGTATCCAGATCCCAATATTCAGTCTTACCGGTGAGTATACCTAGATGATATCTGTAAGGGGTTAGATGCGAGGGCCGTGAGAGCTCAGGTCAGAACTTCCGTTCAGCAGAGAGATGACAGCCTCGACTTTAGGTAGGTCCCCTTTGGGGATCTTCTTTTACAACAGCACATGATTAGCATTTTCAATGTTTCATCATTTTTTATGCTGAGGGTAGGCTTATATTTCAAGAAACGTAAAGTATTCTCCGGGGACTAGGTCAGAATTTCCATTCAGCAGAAGTCCCGGGATAATACCCCAGATATCACTAAGTATAAAGAGCTAGTTTCTCAGAAAGAGGGACCTTTCAAACAAGATTTCGGGGGTTACCCATATATCCGAGAGATGTTCCCCACATAAAATCAAGATATTTTATGTTTATATCCCGAACAAATCTACTAAATGTGTAAAAACCTATCGGCATATCATCTACAAGACTGCTTAATACATTTATACTTTACATTTCTTTAGCGTACTGCACTGTCTAGCTGATGTACTATCATTTCCCCTTTTTACACAAAATCATTTTTACTTTTTCAAATGTTTTTGGTTTTTCTAATTTTATCATGTTTTTGTATTTTTCTGCAACTTTCCCCCCCTAAAAACAAAGACATATTTTTGTGTTTTTGGTTTTTATTAAAAGCAGAAAATAAACTGTACAAAAACTTGACAACTTTGACGTGGATCACATCAGATCGCCGTCCTCCTCGGCTTCACACTCGATTACCCGCTCAGAAAGCAAGTTTTTCATCCCATTCAATTTTAAAAGATAATTAAATCTTTTTCTATCAAAAGTTTTAGTGTAAAAACCAGCCTTCTGTTCATCGGTGTGTATATGTTCAATACATATTAACTTCTTTTCGTAGCAATCACGAATGAAGTGATGCCGTATTTCAATGTGTTTAGTTTTCGAGTGGTGAACCGGGTTTTTCGTTATGTTAATGGCCGCTTCGTTGTCCACAAAAATCAGTGTATTCAAGAACTGCAAACCAAAGTCTCGCATCTGCTGTTGGATCCAAAGGATCTGAGAGCAACAGCTCGAGGCCGAAACATATTCTGCCTCGCAAGTAGAGAGCGCTACTGAGGTTTGTTTCTTGCACTGCCAGGTGACATGTCGAGTTCCGAAGAACTGGCACCCAGCAGTGGTGGACTTAGCATTTTGCTTATAGCTACCATAATCTGAATCAGCAAAACCTGTGAGAGAGAAATCGCCAGACTTAGGATACCACAAGCCGGTGCTTGGGCAGCCTTTCAGATACCGTAAGATTCATCTCACGATTGTCAGGTGAGACTAGCGTGGGCTTGACTGATATCGTGCGCACAAACACGTCGGATACATGATGTCTGGGCGAGAAGCAGTAAGATACATCAAGGATCCAATCATTGACCGATACAACGTCTCATCTACTTTCTCTCCACTTTCGTCTGGGCAAATCCCATGATTCTGAGCTAGGGGGTTGCTGCTGGACTGGATTGAGCCATGTTGAACTTCTCCAGAACATCGTTCACGTACTTTGTTTGGTGAATGAAGATTCCTTCGGGCATCTGCTCAACTTGTAGCCCGAGGAAGAACTTCATCTCCCCTATTGAACTCATCTCGAACTTCTTTTTATCACACTCTCAAAATCTTTAGACAACTCATCATTCGTCGATCCAAAGATGATATCATCAACGTAGATTTGCATGATTAAGAGATGGCCTACAACTTCTTTGATGAACAACGTACTATCAACTGTCCCTCTGCTAAACCTGTTGGCCAGCAAATGTTAGGATAGCGTCTCATACCAGGCTCTCGGGGCCTGGTGAAGTCCATAGAGTGCTTTATCCAGAAGATAGATTTTGTTCTTGTGTATTGGATCAGTAAACCCCGGCGGTTGACCCACATACACTTCTTCTTTGATAGTGTCGTATAAGAATGTAGACTTGACATCCAGCTGGTATACTTTGAATCCTTTCCACGATGCAAAAGCTAGGAAGATTCTTATCGCCTCGAGCCTAGCTACAGGGGCATATACTTCATTAAAATCTATCCCCTCCTGCTGGCTGAAACCTTTTACTACCAGTCGTCCTTTATTCCTCACAATCACATCTCTATAATCTCTTTTGCATTTAAAGACCCATTTTGTTTTGATCAACTTTTGATTATCAGGAAGATCTACTAATCTCCAAAATCCCAGCTTTTCGAATTGCTGTAGCTCCTCCTGCATAGCATTAACCCAACTGTCTTCAGTCAAAGCTTCCTTATATATTCTGGGTTCAATCTGCAAGATAAAACATTTAAGTGAAAATTCCTCTTGTAAAGGAGCAACAAATGTATAAAAACAAGTAAGTGCTCTGTTGATCTGATCTCTCGTTTTAACACCACTCTGAAGATCTCCGATAATCTGTTCTGAAGGATGGTAAGAAAGAGTTCGTGGCATGACAGTGTCAGGCACAACAACTTCTGATTGCAGATTCGTGATATCTAGATCACCGGGGTGATCCTCAGCTTCAGTCGTAGCAACATTTGGATCCTCATCAAAGATCGGACCGTTTTCCGACTCTGAATCATCAGATTGATCAAATGATGGAGCTGGTTCATCTGGAGGTTCTTGAGCTGTTCCACTCGGACCTGCTTCGTGATCGTTTGCACCAGTTGTAGGTATGTTTGTATCCACATCTGGTTGAGAAACCACCAACGGTCTTGGTATCTGATCTTGTACCATGGATTGCTGCTGTTGGTATAAGTAAGCAAGTTCCTCTTCACTCGGCTCTGTCGGTAGTTGGAACGACTCCCAGAGTTTGTCGTAGTCGAAAAGCAATCTTTGTCCGGGAAGTTGCGGTGGAGCTGTATGCTTCTGACAGTCTACATGTTTAACTTCAATTACCTTCTTCAGACATGGAACGAACACTCTTTTTAGCGGACTTGCATATCCAACAAAAAATCCCTCGTCACTTTTCGCGTCAAACTTTCCATCAGGATCAATAAAAGTACATGGTGATCCGAACAGTTCAAGAAACTTCAGATTTGGCTTATATCTATGCAGAAGTTCGAAGCAGGTCTTTTTGTATTTTTTCACAATAAGCACTCGATTCAAGGTATAGCATGCCGCTGCCACAGCTTCACTCCAAAAATAGATTGGTAGTTTGGTAATCGGCCAGCATCGTTCGAGCAGTTTTGATTAGAGTACGGTTCTTTCGTTCAGCTACACCACTTTGCTGTGGAGTGTATGGTGCACTGAATTCATGAAGAATTCCCTTCTCGTTACAAAACTCGAGCATGCGGTTGTTCTTAAACTCTGTTCCATTATCACTTCTAATTCTCCGAATTGGCACTTTGTAGAGCGTTTCCATTTTCTTAAAAAGAATCATCAACGACTCAAACGTTTGATCTTTCCTATCCATGCACACTACCCAAGAAAATCTCGTGAAGTCATCAGTAACTACTAAACAATATAAGTCACCACTGATACTTTGTACATTAACCGGCCCAAAAAGGTACATATGGAGTCTTTCAAGTGGTACTCTGATAGAATTCAGCAACTTCTGCGGGTGTGACTTCTTTGTCTGCTTTCCTTTCTTGCAAGCTACACAATCATCATTCAAATGAAAACTTTTCAAATTTACACCTTCAACTAAATCATTGTGTACAAGAAAGTTCATTTTACGCACATGAATGTGACCCATCTTTCGATGCCACATTATCGACTCTTTTTCAGTTGCTTTAGTTTTAGACACAAAACATTGTTTTTGATAATCAGTTGTTGTTGCGATACCCATATCAAGAATATACAAATCATTTTCGCGTGGAGCTCGCAACAACACCATGTCTTCAGGAATTTTGAAACCAGGTTTTAAGACATGACATTCATTTTTAGTGAAATGTACGGTAAAAGACTTGTCACAAATCTGTGAGATACTCAGCAGATTGTTTTCAAGTTCAATTATGTAGTTCACTTTATCAAACGAAATGACTCCATTCGTTAGAGTCCCCTGACCAACAATCCTTCCTCCCTGATTCCCAGCGAATCCCACGTATCCTTTGTTCAAAGATTTAATGTCATAAAGCAATGCTAGCATTCCGGTCATGTGTCTTGAAGCACCGCTGTCCATTATCCACTTTGAGATATACGACCTCGGCAGCCCCTGCATTCATCATATCAAAATCATTCAAACAATGAAACCCATGACTTCTTTTCCTGTGGAACACTACCAAACACTATATCACACTTCTCATCAACTTTCGGAATACTAAAAATCACATTTGGGACAACAAGTTTAGATTTTGTTTTTAAGTTTCCATCTTTCTTGTTAGACCCATTGTTACCTACCCAATCTTTCTTCCCAGGGTTGTTTTGTTTCACAAAAGATTTCTTAGGTTTTGAAAAGAACTCGTTGTTTACCTCAGAAATATCAATCTCGACAAGCTTAAACACCTTCTCACCATTTTTCATGTTTGCATTCTAGATTGGATACTCAAAATCAGAATAGAGTTTGTCAATTCCAATCATAGTGTAAACCACCATAATCGGATCATCATTCGCAACCTTTTCTGATTTTGGTATTAACTTGTCCAAAAAGTTACCATCATCTTCACATTCAGAACAGGAATTTTCCAAATGTGTTTTCACAGTTTCAAAGTCTGAGTTATCACTCTCTTCGTCTAACACTTGGTTAACAACGGTCTTGATCACCTGTGACTCATTGTCAATGTCGGATGGAGAGAATGTAACATCAATACTCTCAGGTAACTCATCCTCAATGGTTCTCAACTTGAGGTTCAATGCAGCTTCCACCCTATCTGGATACTTCTGAGTGTAATGACTCCACATTGGGGGTGGAACACTGTTAAAGACAGGTGTTGCATCTGGTTGTTTCGGGACAATTTGCTCAATCACATAAGAAGATGCAACATAACTCATTAACTTTTTATCAATTTGTTCTTTTTCAATTTTGGTTAACTCTAACTCTTTTTTTAATGACGCAATTGTGTCAAGATGAAAGTTGACTTCCACTTGTTTATAAAAAATTATCAATTTTAACAATTTCGTGGCTTTATCATTTTCAAGACTCTCATTTTGAATCATTTTGATAGATTTTGCCAACTTTTCATATGCTTCTTTTACTTCACTCAGATCAAATTTAAGTTCATCAGTATATTGTTTCAATTCCTGAAACTTTGTGTCCTTTTCAAGACACTCCATACAGGGTTTTGAACAGTTTTCGTATGAAGTTTCAGAAATTGACTCAATATTTTCAACAATCTTTTCCTCTTGTTCAAAATCAACATTCTGTTTACCGACATTATCAGACTCTGACTCAGACATTCCTTCAGTTTTGACCTCCTGACTTTTCGATTTCCCATTAGACTCCTTTTGACCTAACTCTGTTTTGACCGACTCAGTATCAACAGACTCTGGTTTTTCAGATTCTGTGGCTACCTCTTTCAGCTTTGCCATTAAAGCTTTGTCAACAATTTCTTTCAGAATTTCTTCAGTCGTTTCGTTGGAGACATCAATAATCTCTTCAACCGGAGCCTTCTCAGATTCACACTGTGGGCAAGATCCTGTTGTAGGCTCACTGAAATAACCTGAAAAAGATTTAAACACATTAGGAGGCATAATTGATTTTAAAGAACTAGCTAAAACCTCCTGTTCAGATTGATAGTAGTAAACTTCTGCAGCAATTTCTTCGAGATCAACCGAGCTTTCTTCAGACACATCTTCAGTAACAACCTCTGTTTCAGCAACATTATCAGATACCTCCACAATCTCAGACATCATCGCTCTACCCTCACTTCCTGGGATATACTTATCCCAACTAAACCCTTCAGCTACCTTCTCATCATCTTGGTTGACTATGAGAGCTTTTTCAGGCTTGTTTTCGATCTGAGGTCTTTGAATGACAGGTTGTTGATTTGTCTTGTGGTAGATCGCCTGTCTGTAGTAATCATTGGTAAACGGATTTTGGTGATTGTTGACCTCTTTGTTCGGACACTCTCTCTTAAAATGCCCTTTCTCTTTGCATTTGAAACAAGTCACTTTTGACTTATCAAATCCAAGCTTTTGATCTGGTCCAGCCAAACTATTTCGACCTGTAATCTCCATAAATCTTTGGGCTCTTCTAACCAAGCTAGCCATACCCCACTTGATGTCTATCAATTCGAGCTCCTCAGGATCTATTTGTTCATAGTCCTCTTTCGTCATATCGGGGTTTCCTATTTTACAAGCAACCAAACTCTCGTACGATTCCAGTACTGATGCGAGTAGTGCAATGTGTTGTTTAGCAGAAGACTCTGTAAAATCTTGAGCGTTCTTAATGTTTAATGCTATGTTGCACATTATCCCCGGACCTTGACCCTGATTGTTGGAACTTGAAGAATTTTGTGGAGTAAATTGTTCGGGAGCTTTGGAATTTGGCTCATAACTCGCAAACGGTGAAGACTTGTTGTTGCTTGAAGTACTCGATGAAGCACCAGATGTCGAATCTGCACTGAAGGCTGTTTGAATCTTAGGGCTAAGATTCATTGTTGCTGGAGAACTGCCTTTGTAGTATAACGACACATCCCGTTGAATGTTTGCAGAATTCATCTGTTTGATCTTTGTTAATTCTAACTCATGTGCCTCGATCTTCTCTATGAAACCACTTAGATTCAAATTACCAAAATTTGAATTGTTCTTTAACACCATCAAATAAGTACTCCACTCGTCATATGGCAATGCGTCTGCCAATTTATCGATCCATTCCTCATTAGTTTTAGTTATCTCCAATCTTCCCATCTCCACAACTAGATGATAGTATCTTTCAATCAATTGTTTTGTTGTTTCACCTTTCATACTCTTGAAGATGTCAAATTGTTTCTTTATCAAAGCCTTCTTGCTTTTTATCATCTCTACACTCCCTTGAAACTTTACTTTCAGCTCATTCCAAATGTATTGTGAATATCCTCATGTTGCAGCAACACTAAGATATCTTCCTTAATTGCCTGTTGAAGAATACTCATCATCTTCTTTTCAACTTTAAAATCTGCTATTTTAGTTTCTGTCAAACTGCCAATCCCTTTCACAATACCCAAACCATTCTTAGGAGGTTCATACATCACTTCAATCTTCATCCAGCATTCAAAGTGATTAGCTTGAACCCATGTCTTAAACCTTCTAGACCAACCCGAATATTCATCGATATTCATCAGTTTAGGTGGTTTCTGCATCGTCCCTAGTTCATTCTCCATATTGACGTGTTGAACAATACTACCCGAGGTTTGACCTGCTGTCATACCACTGCCGGCGAAGAAGTTATAAAAATCTTGATTTTCCATTTTAAGAAAACGGTTTACGATTTTCAAGTTGTGAAAACAGGTTTTACACAAAATCAGACTTTCAAACGAAATCACGAACAATATGGACTTTCAAGCGATATAAGTATTTCAAGCGAACTCAAAGTACTCTCAAGCGAAATCACCTAATTCAAGCGGAATCAGGTGTTTTCAAGCGGACTCACCTATTTCGCTTGAAACTACTACAACTTTTCAAGCGAGATCAGATCTTTTCAAGAGAAACCCTCTATTTCGCTTCAAAATACCACAATTTTCAAGCGAAACCTAATTGTTCGTTCAAGCGAATACAGGTTTTCAGGCCATTTTTATCAGTTTTACTTCGAATTTTGATCTGATACTCTCAAGGGTTTGTTAAAACTCACTATTACACACACTGTCCAAAACTCAGTCCATTTTGTCCGTTCAAATGTCCAGAAATCAAATTTTGAGTAGAAAAAGCTACTGATTCAAGTGTATTGGCTCATAACTGGCTCTGAAACCAATTGTAGGATCGATTTGACGATCTAGTGAGTCAATCAAAGTCAATACACCACTGTTTGAGTGGCGGAAACAAACAAACAGTGTTGAATCAGAGAGAATTGAGTAGAAACAGAAGAATATCACTTTAATACTTGTTTCTCATTCATATATCACTTGAAAATCTGGCAGCAGTTCGGTACACGTCTGATGGCAAAGTTACAAATGAGAAACTAGAACAGCCTATTTATAGGCATCCTATCTCGCTTGAAATGACACAGATCATTTCAAGCGAACTCACATCAACTGATCTCGCTTGAAATGACCAGATGTCATTTCAAGCGAACTGAAATGAAACAAAAACATAAAATTACATTCTAGCCCCTGTACTATACATATTTGACATAAACGACCCCTAGACTTAAGACGTAGGCTTTAGACATCGTGCACTAACAAAGGCTTTAGACATCGTGCACTAACATAAGGCACGTTTGTCGACAACTAATTGATACAATTCTGAGAAGTTATTTTTTAGTGGTTCATTCCCTAACCATGTGTCCTCCCTAAACATGGTTTTGTCACCCAACCCGACCTTGCTCTTCAGATTTACCGTGACATCTACGTTGTCTTTCTAAATTCTACTTCTATTTCCCCAATATTTTTCCATAATCCTATGAGTGTTTTTTTCACCGGAACTGACTTTATTTTTCTCTTACTACAATGAATGGCTTTAATCACTCGAACCCATAAATGGTTCGGTTCCATCTTTAGACGCCACCACCACTTTAACAATAGAGCCATGTTCAGATACCCAATATTCCCAATTCCGAAATTTTATTGTTTACACTACATCTACCCCATAGGAACTTCCTTCTTATACCTTCTAAAACTTTTAATACAGCCTTGGGACATTTGTATAGGGACATGTAGTAGTTAGGTAAACTACCAAGGATAGATTTCAGAAGGATTACCCTTCCGGCAAAAGATAAATTATTTTGCCTTCCAATTAGAGAGCCATTTGTTAAACGTATTGATAACTTCCTTCTAGTTAGCAACTCTATTCATATTTGCACCAACTTTTAGACCTAAATACGTGAATGGAAACTTCCCAGCTTTACACTTGAAAACAGTTGCCATGTTGTTGACTTCACCATCGCTCCTATACACCTCGTATAATTAACCCTTTCGTAGATTAACTTTCAACCCCAACACTAGGTAGAAAATTCTAAGAATTCTTTTGAGACCTTTTACATTGTTTTCCTCCCACTCCCCCACAAATATCACATATTCTACAAATAGCATATGGGTTAGGTATGGGCCGTCATCTAGAAGCTTTACTCCCGAGAATATACCCAAACTCTTTGCCTTTTCTGTCATAATGTGTAGTGCTTCCATCGCCACTAAAAACTAAAAGGGGGATAGCGGGTCCCCTTGTCTTAGACCCCTTTTGTAGTGGAATTTGTGGAGGGTCGGTTCTTGGCTGAAGAACTCAGGTCGGATCGATCACTACAGAGGTGCGGCATCCCTATGCAATGTCAAAGATGAATCAACAACGAAATTAACGATTAACGCATCCATTCTCATTCAAAGATTGTGAAAATACAAGGTTCCGGTGAGATCTGGACAGAGCTTTGCTTAGAGAGACAAACTACCAAAAGTTCTAACAAGTGTACCCTAAGTCTCTATTTATAGGCAAAGCTAGCTGGGAGACTATATGCCATCCAGTCAGAGGGTCATCCGACCGAATCACATTTACAACTAACGTTTCCGTTCCGAATCTCCCAGATATAAAATAAGAAACATACAAAACTATACAAAGACACATACAGGACAAAATATAGACTCGATACAGATGGAAGCTACAGACATATTGCACCTATAGACTCCCCCTTGGATGTAGCTGCAGTCTTCCTGTATAGTCTTCATTGCTTCTTCTTGCTGCGCCTGCTTTCCCTAGCTTTTTGCCTTCGCTTCTCTGCCCTTTCCTCTAACATTTTACGCCTCAAAGGCCTTCCTATTTCGTTCCAATATTTTCTATATTCTGGATCTCCATCCCTCGATCTCTCCCACCTTGGAATTTTGTTCTCTTGCGATTCAATTGGTGTTTGATCTGTCGGTGACGGCCTTTAGAACTTTCAACGACCCAACACAACAGCTCTTTCAGCGATCTTCTTAAATCTTTCAATCCTTTTTTCTTTCTTCAAGAATTATTCCAACTCTAAGTCTCTGAACTTCGTCTGCCAGTATCTTCAAGAGTTAATGTCTTTCGCGAAGCACAGATTCACCATCTTCTGATATTGTTGTGCTTGCACTCTGTCAGGCTCATTGTACACTAGTTTGTTGAAGAATAGGAAATCTATATCTTTCTTTGAGCAATTGACTAGCCACATCGGATCTAACACGTTGATGCGTCTAGTTTCACCTGTCTTCTTGTCAAATAGAGAGATCGTTGCTTCCGCTGTGCTTTGATTATACAACCAACCTTTAAAGTCTTCATGGAAGTCTTGTTCCATAGCACAAAGCGGCATGTTCTTCAGACATTTTGGAGGCTTTATCTTCAAAGTAATGTCTTTTTCTCCTGTGATAGGATCATACTTGACAACTTGTTCAGGATAATGAGGCTTCCAATCTGGAAATTTGTTCTTAGCTTGCAGCTTTATGTAGTTCCACAATTTCTAATCATGCATTTTGACATCCAAACCATAATAGAACTGCTTGATATTCTTCATCTGTACAAGCTCTTCCACATCTCACCATGGAAGTGTTTTGATATCAGAAAGAAACTCGAAGTACTGCAACCCATGCTCTCTTCTGATCGCGTAAACTTTTAAGTCTTCAAGATAACCCCACGAGAGAATATCACCCATAGATTTTTCTTGATAATCTGTGAAGTGTTGTAGCGGTCTCTTGTACTTTCTCTCCTTCGGCATCACTTTGAACCATTTCTTCCTTCCTTCAAGTAGTTCTTCTTGTGGAACAATTTCAGGAACTCCTTCAGTAGGGATCCTTTCAACTACTTTCCTCCTCACCTCACTTCATTGTGAGTCTTGAATAGTTCATTGAACGTAGGAATTCTATCATCAACGCCAGAATAATGAAAAGGTGTGTCTTCATCAGAAACATCAGACCCCTCTTCAATTATCACATCTTTGAAATTATCAGCTTCATTAAAAAACTTGAAAGAATATTCTCTTTCAGGTGATGGTGGTATTTCATCTTCAATATCAAAATTCATATGCCTATCATCCATCCCCAACTCCTCTAACATGGACTCTCTCATCCTGTTTTCCTCTAACTCCCCCGTCAACCTCAGCATGTAAGTAAATAACTTTAGGGAGTGTGAGGTATACCTGATCACCAGCATGTTGTTTACCAGAAGAAGAAGTTTCATGTTGTTGATCTTCTTGTTGTTCATTCAGCTGGTCATTCAAAAAGTCATCAAGTGTATGCTGATTAGAAGGCTTCACAATTAACAACCCTGTCGCCCCCTGATCATCGTCATCATTATCATCATTACCATCATAGTTGTCGATTGCATCAAGCAGATCTTTTAACTCTTGATCCTCTTCTTCCTTTTTCTCTTCTTCTTCACGACGTTTTTCAATTATCTTTCTTCTATCAAGTCTAATCTCCTCAGGAGTAACGTCTTTCACATCACCAATAGCAACAAGAGCAAGTGGATTATTATCTTTAGTACCTTCTACTTCAGATGGATCTGGTTGGCTTGAAGATCCAAGAATCTCCTCTTTGTCAATCACCAAACCCTTCTTCTTCTGCTTAGCCTCTTTAGCCAACTGTTTCTCTCTTTCAACTCTTCTTGCTTCAACCCTCTGAATCTCTAATTCATCAAACACAACTTGAACATTGAATCCAAGCTTGTGTTCAATAATCGTGTAAAGCATGTTCAACTGCTTATCCTTTATCGCTTTATCAGCCCTTAAAGCTTCAATTTCTTTTCTCAACATTTCATTCTCGTTTGATGTAGTTTCATGCAGCTCTCCAATCATTTGATGTAGCGTCTTGTTAGCTTCATTAACATTCTTATACTTAACATTCACTTCATCAAACTCTTCTGTAATTCTGTCAATCACCTTAGCATGTTCTTCAAGATCTTCTGACAGTTTATCAATTACTTCTGCATGATCTTCTAAATCCTTTTTCAAAGCAACATTTTTAGCTTTAGCAGCTTCAAGTTTTTCTGTAAACTCTTCACGTTCAGCTTCAGCTTTGGCTTTAGCTTTCTCCAACAAACTAACTTTCTTAGTAAGCAGATTGATCTTTCCATCATTAAATATATCAAAATCACATTCAGGAAGATCTTCTGGATATTCACCAATGACATTTGGAAATCCGTGACTAGAACTTGAAGTAGTGGCTTTCTTTGCAGATGACGGATCTTCAACTTTCTTTGGTTGTTCTTCAGGTGTCTTCTTAGGATCATCTTGAATATGAATTGCTAGATTGATTGGTGATGCAGGAGGTGTAGATTTTCTTTCTCCCATAAACTCAAATTCTACATCTTCAGCAACCTTCTCGACTCTTTCATACACAGGACTCTTTGGAGCTTTTGTTGTTTCAACTTCAGGAGCTCTTGATGTTCCTTTTCTTTCTCTAACACTCCTAGGAACAACACCTGTTGGATGTGCTTTACGCTTTCTCCGAGATTTCTTTTTCTCATTTGGTGTTGGCACATAAGTAGAGTCTTCTTCATCAGACATTTTCTTTTTCTTCGGAGACCCTTTGTACTTCTGTTTGCCACTGACATATGAAGTTGGTGCAATTTTTGTTGGATCGACCTCATCACTTTCTGTAGCACTGAAATCAGATTGAACACCACCTTCAACGAGCGTCTCTTTAACACCTTCAGCTTCAACATTCTTTGCAATCGTTTCAGCTTCTTTATCAGCATCCTTTTCAACATCTTGAGTAGCTTTCAAAGCTTCAGCAGTTGTATGATTTATGTATTCATCAAATGACATGTTCAAGTACTCTACTCCTTGGTTGATTAGATATGTTGGTGGAATAACAGCTTCATCTATCAACGTTGGCGGTGACTTCTTCTTTGTTGGTTCTGCAATACAAAGATTAACACTATTAGTATAATATTCAAAAGAATAGTCTACCAACCTTTCTTGTGATTCTTGTTTTCCAATCTTACCCTTAATAACTACTTTCGGAGTAGTTACTTTCAGTGATATCTTTGGTGTTCTCTTTCTCTTCTTATCGTCGTTTTCATACCAAAACCTTAACTTCTTTTCCACCATGTCCCTTAAACGATCAGTTTCATCTTCAGAATTGCTTTCAGCATGCCTTCACTGATCGTCTTCAGGTGCCACATAATTCACTTTCTTTATCTTTCCAAAATTTGCTCTATACTTAGGCTCCTGCTCAGGCTTCAATCCTTTATATTTAACCAACCTCTTCAAAGTTTCGCTATCCATGTGGTGTAACTTAAGCTCATCTTTTGGATCCTTTGGAAGATTTGGAACTTGATCGTCCAGTAACATCTGAATGAATCTTGGATACATAATGTACTTCTCGCCTCTAAAGTTATCCACCATGTGATTGAATATCACTTGCGAGATATTGTAAGGTTTGTTCAACACTAAGCATGTTATAATATTCATGATGTAATCGGAAGTCTCATCATAGGCACCTTTCCTATGAGAAAGCACATGTACAACACAGTGCACCATGAACTTGTATGGCCGGCAAAACCTCGTCTTAATGTAACCTTTATCATTAACGTGCCCTGCATATCCCATTCTAAACCAAAAACATTTGTTAAGTCATTTTGGGATAATGATAAGATCATTGTCGTTGTCTTTCAACTCTAATACCCTCCTCACATCATCAAATGTAAACTTAACTTCCAAATCTATATCCTTTTCCTTTTCATCTTTCATCCTAACAGTCGAATAGATCGTCTTTTCTTTCTCTTCATATCTTACACTGCTCTAGAATGTTCTAACATGTGACTCGTAACACTTATGCTTTTCCATCAACGCCTTACATATTATGCTTTCCTTCAAAAATGGTATTATTTCCTTGAACGGCTCCATGTTTGGATAATTCTCATCGAGAATGCAGTAAATACTGTGACTATGATGAAGGTCAGATGCTCTTGCCTGCATTTATTTCAAAATATCATCGTTAGAGTATGCACACATTTCGAGACATAAAGTACAAAATGAAAAGTTTCAAAAATTTTGAAAATTTTCCAACACTTCTTCACTCTTATAGTACTGACTGAACGAATGGCCATCCGACCGGATGGTAATCCGATCGGATGAGCGTATTCAGTTAAGCTCCATGATTTCAAGGCAAGTGACTTGGATCGGATGGTCATCCGATCGGATGATCATTCGATTGAAATAATTAAGTTCAAAGAATGATTTAAACATTTCAAGTGAATTTGGATCGGATGGCATCCGATCGGATAGTCATCCGATCGAACAGTCATTCGATCAGCATGAAGATCAAATAAGCAATGAATTATTCAAACATGTGTGTCCAATGGATCGGATGGTCATCCGACCGGATCACCATTTGATCAAATATGAAGAACATATGAACAATTAACAATGACCATTCAAAGATGAGTGTGTATGGGATTGGATGGTCATCCGATCGGATGGTCAACCGATCGGATAGCCATTTGATCAGACATGAAGATTAGTTAAACAACAACACTCAAACAAACACTTAGAATTTATTCAAACTATGTAATGTAATCGATCGGATGGTCCTTAGATCGGATGGTCATCCGATCGGATTACCCTTCGATCAACTTGTCAAGAACAGTTTGAATGTCTTCAAATCAAGATAAAAAATTTCAACATTTTTCAAAATTAATCAAAATTTCTCTTAAAGATCTTGCTGAGAAGCAAAACCCTATGTTTAATTTCTATCAAAACATCATAAATTGGGTTTCATTTGACACAAAGCAACTCGGCAGCTGACACCCTTTGATCTATCTAAGTTGAATTCTATGATGTTTTTGAAGAAATTGGAACGGTAAAACTATGAATCTAAGGCCGATAGACTAAGATCTAAGATCAATTTCTACAAACAATGCCTAATCAAGCCTAGATCTAAGGTTTCTCATGAACAGTCACCCTCGGCCCATATAATCATAAATAACATGAAATTTAACGGTGAAAATCAAGAAATTTACCTTTCCCATAGTGAATGATGAGTATGCCAACAATCCTGTGTGTTTGGAATGGCAAGAATGTGAGATCAAATCAAGAACAATTGAGAGAGAAAAAATGCAAGTGACGGACAGTGGTTCGATCGAATGGCAATGACCAAGCTGTTGACCCTTTATATCCTCTTGACCACCACTTGGATGGTCATCCGATCGGAGGGTCATTCGATCCAACTAACATTTTCAAAATTCCTAACTTTTTCAATTTTTGTCAAATTTTATCAGTTTTGATCAGTTTTAGATATCCACTCAAGTACCCAAGTCCAAGTTAATGACCTTGTTTACTCAATTTGCCTACCAAGTCCAAGTTAATGACCTTGGTTGACCCGATACGAACTAACTGACATTTTGTTCAAACCTTTTTAACTTTTTCTGAAAATGAACAAGTGTCAAATTAATGAACTTGTTTGACTTTGAAATTTTCAAGCATATTGATTAGCTCCCAACCCAGTTGTTCAGCCAAAAACTTTCTGCTTCGCTTCACTTCTGAGGTTCCGTATATCTACTTTCCACCATGGTTTGTCTAAGCTAAAGCAAAACATAAAATCTTTTTGGATTATTAAGAAAGTTTATGCTAAAACACACTGAAAATCTTTTTGGGAATGTAACTGAAATGAGATACAGTAAAGTATTTACAAACATGTTTTTGTGAGTCATGTTAGAGGATCATATCAGTTGCCGACTAGTCACATGTACCGTTGAGCTTAATTTCACACTAAGTTTTAAACAGTTCACCTAGATTGTCGGTATACTGATCCTTTTAAATTCTCACACAGACAATAATTAATTCAGGATACGAATTAAAGTTTTAAGAACTTAACTTATTCGCGTGTCCCACCTCAGAATATACTCTCGTATCCAGATTCCTATATTCAGTCTTACAGGTGAACATCCTCAAATGAAATCTGTATTAGGGTAGTGCGAGACCATGAGAGCTCAGGTTAGAACTTCTGTTCAGACAAAGAGATGATGACTCGTCTTTAAGGTGTGTCCTACTTAGGGATCTTTTCTTTAACCGCACTTGATTCAAATTTTTCAATGTTTATCAATTTTTATGCTGAGGGTAGGCTTTAAGAATTAAAGCGTGCAGCGTATTATACGAGGACTAGGCTATTGCTTCCGCAAAATCAGAAGTCCTGGTATAATACCCCAGATATCATTAAGTACATAGACCTAGTATGTCAGAAACATGTAATCTTTCAGACAAGATTTCAGGGGTTACCTATATATCCGAGAGATGTTCCCCACGAAATAAGTAGGAAATGAATTTTAGGTTTATATCCCGAAAAAGTCTACTAAATGTGTAAAAACCTATCAACACATCATCAATGAGACCGTTTAACTCTTTTAAACTTTACATTTCTTTAGCGTACCGTGACATTCTAGCTGATGTACTATCATTTCCTCTTTTTACACAAAACTCCTTTTGGATTTTCTATTTTTTTTTTGAATTTTGAAAATTTTCTATTGTTTTTTGTATTTTTACATTTTTTTAGTGTTTTGTATTTTCTGAAATATACTATCAATCTCCCCCTAAATACCAAAACAACTAAAAATTCGACAAACCAAAGCAGATTGCTTCACGACGTCCTCTGCTGTGGTTTTCTCATCAACGCCCACTATAGCTCCCCCTGACGACAAAAGTTTCATAGCATTCAATTTTAATAAGTACTGAAAACGTGACTTATCAAATGGTTTAGTATGTAAATCTGCCTTTTGTTCGTCGGTGTGGATCTTTTCTATTCGAATAAACTTCTTCTTGTAGCAATCACAGATGAAGTGATGTCGAATTTCTATGTGTTTAGTTTTAGCGTGATGTACCGGGTTTTTTATTATGTTGATTGCAGCCTCGTTATCAACAAAAATAGGAGAGGTAAGAAATTGCAAACCGTAATCTCGCATTTCTTGCTGGATCCATAGAATCTGCGAACAACAGCTGGTGGCTGACACGTACTCTGCTTCACACGTTGAAAGAGCAACAGAGGTTTACTTCTTACACTGCCAAGTGACCAAGCGAGGTCCGAAGAATTTGCATCCTGCAGTTGTTGACTTTTAATTGATCTTGCAGCAACCGAAATCTGAGTCTGAATATCCTTCGAGCTTGAAATCACCGTCTTTGGGATACCACAACCCCAGGCTTGGGGTTCCTCTCAGGTAGCGCATAATCCTTTTGACAATAGACATGTTTGAGGCTCTAGGACTCGACTGATATCAGGCCGCGAGGCATGTCGGGTACATTATGTCGGGTCTGGATGCAGTCAGGTACATCAGTGAACCAAACATCGAATGGTATAGTGTCTCGTCGACCTTCTCTCTGGTGAGATCAGGGTTGATACCGTGATTAGTCGCTAACGGGGTGGAAATCGGTGCAATCTCAGACATCCCAAATTTCTCCAGAACATTCTAGACGTACTTCGTTTGATGTATGAAGGTTCCCTCTGGCATCTGATCAACTTGTAGCCCAAGGAAGAACTTCATCTTACCCATTGATGACATCTCAAACTTTTGCTTCATCACTTGTTCGAATTCTTTGCAGAGTTCGTCGTTTGTGGACCCGAATATAATGCCATCAACATATATCTGAACGATTAGCAGAAGACCAACGACCTCCTTAGGGAAGAGTGTAGCATCCACCTTTCATTGGATAAAGCCATTGGAAAGCAAGTGTTGAGAGGGTGTCTCGTACCAGGCTATCGGGGCCTGATGCAATCCATACAACGCTTTGTCCAAGAGGTAGACCTTGTCTTTATGAATCGGATCGGTAAAGCCCGGTGGCTGACCGACGTAGACCTCCTCTTTCACCTTTCCGTAAAGGAACGCCGACTTGACATCTAACTGGTAAACCTTAAACCCTTTCCTTGAAGCAAAAGCAAGAAAGATTCTAATAGATTCGAGTCTGGAAACCGGAGTGTAAACTTCTGTGAAGTCTATCCCTTCTTGCTGACTAAAGCCCTGAACAAAGAGTCGAGCTTTGTTTCTGACTATCACTCCTTGATCGTCTCTCTTGCATTTGAATACCCACTTGGTGTTTATCTTTTTGTGGCCATCAGGTAGGTCGATAAGTTTCCAAACTCCGAGCTTTTCAAATTGACCTAGCTCCTCTTGCATCGCATTCACCCACGATTCTTCCGTCAGTGCTTCTTTGTATGTTCGAGGTTCAATCTGTGAAATAAAGCAACTGAGTGAGAAATCAGTTTGTAATGGAGTAACTTTAGAGTAAAAGCATGTAAGGCCATGGTCGATTTGGCTTCTTGTTCGAACTCCTGACTGAAGTTCCCCAATAATCAACTCCTCGGGGTGATAAGATAGATTCCTCGGCATAACTTCACCGGGAGCGTTTACCTCGCTATCCAAATTTGTGACATTCTGGTCCGTAACTTGTTCATCAACATGAACTGTCTGGTCTGAAGATTGGATCTGCTCCCCCTCAGACTCTGAATCACCTCAATCAAAGGTCGGGCTATCCGAGTCAGACTCTGAATCATCTTCAACTTTCGTCTGATTTTTTGTAGCAGGCTCTTGTTCTGAAGTGTGAGTTTTCTGCAAATCATCACTTTGACCACTGTGACTGGGACCATCTTCATGATTATTGGAAGTTTGTTGACGTTTTGAAGACTTTGCTGGCATATTCCCGAAATATGTCTATTTGATCAAAGTACTCTGGCTCTTCTGGTAAGTCGAATGAATCCCATAAAGCATCATAATCGAATCACCATGAGTCTGCGGGTTTCTATGGAGGTGATGTATAAGAAGTTATACATCTTTTAAACGTCAAATATGTCCCATTTATGCGAAAACTCTTTGTATTTTCATTAATTTTGGTATTCATTTGAGTTGTTTGTGAAATACAGGTCCGGGCTTCGGCCCGGTGTTGAACGGAGGCTTTTGAAGGAAAATGGAGCAAAAATGAAGCATTCCAGCAAACTGCCAGATATGGCACTACCGTGCCATACACGCACATGACCGTGCCAGGCCTCCCGACGTCGGCACTCTCGCAAGCACTATCAGTCAGGATGCACACAATCGAAGATCAGGGGTCAGCACGACAGTGCCAACCACTGGCACGACCGTGCCAGGTCAAAATCACCCCCCGATCAGCTCATTTCTGAGATCGTACCAGTTATCATCGAACATTCACCGGCACGCACGACCATGCCATGGTCCGGCACGGTCGTGCCACCTCGGAAACATTTGAGCGGGATTTTTCCAGAAATGGTAGCAAACAAGATCGTCAGACGAAAATGTTAATAGCAAGGAAAGCCCGTTAGGGCAAGCATTACAGGTGCACGTTTTAAGTTTATTGCACGAATAGTAATATGCAACAAATACATAGAGACTGACCGTTGCATATGTAAATTAAAAACTTGGAAAAACCTGAATAGAATACCTATCCAGGATATTATTTCCAAGAAAACTAAATAGAGGCTTTACTTACATGGGGTGTAATGTGAAACTTTTAAAAGGTAATGTATATCAGGTGTTGATCGCTTACTCTGGCCAAGTAATTAGTGAACACGTGGTACCATGAACTTCTTATGAAGGACATACTTACATCTGATTTAGTAAGGACGGTGTGAATGGGACGAGTTAAAAAAAGGTACCCAAATGAATCAAACAAGTAAGACGTTTGATAGTAAACGTAAACGCAAGTCGGATGATGGAAACGTATTACGTTAGAATAACGAGCCCGAGAGAAGGGACAATGATCAATGTAAATGAAAATACAAACCGACTAATAGGAATGCTAAGGCATAGGGATAAGAGTTTGACTGTCACAAGTGCAGAAATTCATACGGACAAGTCAAAAGAATTAAGTAAAGAATAAAGGACGTTATTGAATAAAAGCGATGGATTTCGTTATGACGACCAGATAAACTAAAATGAATTATTAATACATATAGGGACGGTTGCTTTGATAATGACTTCGGTAAAATACCCGATAGGTGGGTAGGATTTTGAAAGTATGCGTAAACCAAAAGACGGGAACGTGAAACAGAAAGTCGAAAGACTCGGATTGTGAGTTATAACTAAAAGACAATGAAATTTTGCAAACATAAATTTTAATGATCACGTTCAACTATTTCAAAGTTGGACGGGTTGAATAAGGAACGAAGTTTGACCATCACAAGTGATGAAATTTCACACGAACAAGTCAAACGAGTTAAATTAAGAATAACATTTGATAATGTAAGTAAGCGAGAACCAAATAAATAAAAGCGCGAGATGTTAACAAATCTATATAAAGGGTTAAGGGTAAGCATAGAAAGGAATAACGTAAACCAGGGAAACTGGAGAGTTAAAAACATTAAGATAGAGAACCCGGGTGACGGGATGTAAAGAAATATAAGTATGAATCGGATAACGGTAAGCGAAGAACAAACCGAAGTGTAAATGACGGAAGAAGTCATAGAGTCGGAAGAATAATTCGAAAGAAAAACGAATGTAGCCTTAGACTACGGTCTAGGTCAAATGAAATACAAAAGCAGAAATAAATGACTCTAAACAAAAAAAGGGGTACCTTGACACCATAAATATATATATACAGTTGAATAAAGACTCGAATAAAAGATGGTCTACGGGATCATCATAACCTACGGGATTATAAGTAGTGTTAAAGTCTAACAGGACCAAAAAGACCTTTGGGTCACAAATAGAAAGAAACGAATTGTAGGGGTCTCACCTTAAAAGGGGTAAAAAGGTGAAGATCTAAATAAACAGCCTACGAGGCTAAGTGAAAGAACCTACGGGTCATATGGGTTAAGCGTGGGAATTAGTTATAATTCCCCGCATTAAATAATAACGTAAAGGAATGGATCCTCAGAAGTAACATTCCTAGAAATGAGAGAAAAATGTAAGACAAAGAGGAAACGTAAACTAGAAAATTTAGTTTTTAGTCAAAAACAACATTTTAACAAAAGATAAGTGATATGAGGTGATTTAGAAAATCTTAAACACACATAAAGCCGATGATGGAAAAATAGTATACCCGGGTGACGGGGTATGAAGTGAAGGGGACTAATTAGTCTAGCCGATAAAACCATTCGGAGTCAAAATAAGGTTAGGAACTATGTAAAGCGCTCATCAATATAAGATTAGCGTGAAGTAAACATATTGAAAAATTTAGTGACTGGGTGATCAAATGACAACTCGGTCAAATAGACGCCAAAGATAAGAAAAACATGATAAAAGTTACGGCCCATGAGGCCATACACATGAAAGACGCACACATCAACACAAATGATAACTACAGACCGAAAAGAAGGAAAACCTTGAAAACAAAGTTAAGTTCGTTTAGTTTAATCAACGGACTACATAAAGAAGGTTTCGGGGACGAAACCTCTTTAAAGGGGGTAGACTTGTAACACCCCGAAATCGGGATTGGTAATTAAACCATGTTAATACTAAAGAGCGGGTAAAATGCCGTTAGTGGTAAAGATTAACCCGGTAAATATTAGGATTTAAATAAATAAACCTAATATTAGATAAAAGAGAATAAAAGCTTTGGGGAGATAAAGTTCATAAAAGGCCCGAGTTAACGGAACTTAAAATGAAACGGGTCATGATTTCTCCAAACCCACAAAGTTAACTAGGAGTGATTAACCTAGTTAGTAAAGTGTAAATAAGTAATAAAACATGGAGTTGTAGCTCCATATAATTAGAGTTAAACTTGAGGGACCAAAACCGCAAAAAGGAAACAAGAATTTTAATTAATAAAGTTATTAACACAACACACACTTAGTGTGTGTATGTGTGTGTGCATCGATCTCCAGGAGACAAAAGAGGGTGAAACCCTAGTTTCCTCCAAATCTTCAAATTAAAGGATCAATCGAAGGCCAAATTCGGATTTGAAAGTATATAAATGATCACCAAGTCAAGGGGATCATAAGGTATGTCGAAATTTATGATTTGGTGACATTTTGAGATTTTGATAATCATGCATGAATGAGATTCTTGTATGAAAATTTAATGTTTTAGTGAAATTGATGTGAGTATAAGACTAGAAACAAAACCCTAGGTGCAAACTTGTTGAATTTGTGCCATAAACTAGTGATTAGTCAACTAATCAAGCATGAGCTAAGTTGGTTTTGTAATATGATGATGTTAGTGCCTAACTAGTGATTAGAATCATCATATTTGATAGTAAAAGCATGGTACTTAAACAAATTTCAAGTTTGAGAACTTAACCATACATGATTCGAAATGGGTCTTGAATGTAGTGATGAAATTGGTAATTTTGTTCATATAAATAGATAAATGAAATTGTGTTATATACTAGATCATATGAAGAAACTTGATTTTATTAAGGGTTCAGATGGATGCTAAATAGTATGATGAAACGGGTCTCACTTATAAAGGAGAACCCTTAGTTCTTGCAAAAATGAATGAATAAACTAATCATGATAATCGCTTGAACTAGTTAGAGTGTTGAAAATATAATAAATTTGGTTAGAACATTGGTTAAAATGGTGGCCAAGAGATAACGCCCACCGGATAATTAAGGAATGCCAAAACTAGTTGATGGATTTGATTATGCATTTCATACACTAATGGGCGTTTGACTCTTAAAAAAGTCAAACTGAGCTAGAAAACGATGAATGATAATTTTGGATATAAAATGCGTAAGGTGGAATAATCATCTTAAATTATGATTTAACTAACCACCTTGAAAACAATGATGATAGTTTGACCCGTAACAAGCTAGGTGGAAGCTTGGGGAAGGAAGCGGGTCAAACAAATTTAAGAAGGAAAAGAAAAGCGTAATTTGGATGCGAGGTAAGTAAAGCTTACGCCCCTTTACATTATTTACAAATTACTTAATTGCAAGTATTGTATATGAATGCTACTAAGTGGTTGGTATATGATGTTCCGACACGATTCAATGAGAGTCGGAACGAGGGAAAATGGTAAGAAATCATGAATTATGGTAAAAGGGGTAAAATGGTAAATTAGTCATGTAATGTCGAACAAATAAAAACGGTTTTAAGTAAAACGAGTTCAAGGGAAAACCGGGATAGGTTTAAAGGGATGAAATGGTAATTAAATACCGTCTCATAAAGACAAATGGTCAATTAGACTAAATGGGTCAAATGGTGTTGTTAACACCATTTGACAATAACATTTGACAATCGCTTGTTGAGTTTTGTAATCACCGGAAATAACATAAGCTTGTGTTGCTTTAACTAGAAAGATTTAAGGCAAAAGTTATGTAAATGGGTCAATACTTTGACCCGAGCTAGGTACGCATAAATAAGCTTTTAGTTAAACATACAATTTTTGGTCAAATATTTAGCGAAAGTCCTTCGTCGTAAAGTGAGGGACTAAAGTTGACCAAAACACCCTTGAAGGGTATATTGGGCAAACGACCCATAGCGGTTGTTTAGGAACTTGCATTAAGATTATGGAATCATTAAATATGAATAAAAGTTATAGGAATACACATTCGTGGGTCAAATGCACAAAAATGGTCATTTGCGTAAAATGACCAACCGATGGGTAAATTTGGGATAATAGGTTAGTTATGCTAAATCCACCACAAAAATATTTGTGGTGGAACATAAGCAGATATTTAGATGTGGAATTACGAAGTATGAAAAGAAAATAGCTAGTTTTAGACCAAAATGCATAAAAGATCCCCTAAACGGGTCAAAATAAATTACCCGCGTAACTTGGGTGTTTGTCGCGTAATTCACAAAATTTATGAATCCAAGATAGAGATTTTGAGTTAAATACTTTGGTTTATGATTTATGATTAAATAGAAACAAGTTTGGAGGTCTTAAATATAAATGGGTCAAAATGTGGATTTTGAGTAATAAGCCGAATGCTTAAAAATTTAGAATTTTATTAGTTTGAATGTCGGATTTTAACTCCATGCGATGGAGAATTAAATTACGGACGCGTAGGAAAAAGAATCGCGTAAAACGGATCAATAACGAATAAGTTATGGCCGTTTCCGTAAAAACTGGCATAACTGGCAGAGTGCAAGTTCCAGAAACGAACCTGCTGGAAAAGGGTCTCCCTCGCGCCACGCGACGGAGCAAGTGGGTTCTGGTGCGTGGCATGACGGAGTCAGTTTCTAAAAATCTTTTTTTTTTTAATTATTTTGCCTCGCGAACTCGTTTAAACACGTTCTAAACTACATATGACTAATTCAATTCATGTTTTATGAATTGTATGTATTATATACAATACCGTGGGACGATCAAGCTCAATGAAGAACTGAACACGATCAAGTTACAAGCTTCTGCACATTGTTAATCGTTAATTTTAATCGACGAATGTAGTCACATTATGTGGTGTACTTGAAAATTGTAAAAGTTTTAATTAATCCGTATTCTCCAATGTACATGTAATTATAATTACATGATTTTGTTCGTAATTAAAGACGAAATCTGCTTAAAAATAGTAACGGTGTTACAAGAGGGAGTCTTAAAGAAGACTTAATCACTTGAAGATCTACTCAAACATCATTTAATCTTGTCTTTAACTTGGTTAGCTTACTAGTTACATTAGGAACAATTTATGCTTTCTTGCACTTGATTTGGTAGTTATGAGCCTTATGGGCTAAACATTTGTGTTGCTTAAACTATGTTGAAGCTTATGAACATGTGATAATATGGAAGAAGATGTGATGATTGTTTTTGTTAATCTTCATAGTGACACTTAATCTTGTTCTTGGAGTTCATGTGCATGTTTAAAGTTCTTGTTCTTGAATGTTTGGTCATAAGTATTTACATGTTGTGTTGGAAAGCCCATGTAAAGATTATGATTATTTAATCTTGTTAACTTGTTAGTATGATTCATAGCATGAAACTAGGAATGGTAATTGCTAATATGATATGAATGATGATTTGAACATGTGTATGGATTCGTGCATCTAAATTTGGAAAGATCAAAAGTTTGTTTATATGAATTCTATAGTTTGTGTTCATGTTAGTTTGATGATTTAGGCCAAAGTTGTTATCTAGCATGACCATGCTTGTGGTTCATATCAAGAACATGATGATAGTGCCACTTACTTGAAACCAAGTTAGGGTGATTAGTGTGTTTTTCATATTAGTTTTCCCTAATTTGTAGAGTTAGGAGTTTTGACAAACAAATAACTCATGATTAAAGATTAACATCAACTTAGCAAGTGAACTTAAAAGAAATAATTTTTAGGTGACTAGAATGTTCATTCATTTTAAGTTTTCCTAAGAATTGTAAGACTAGGAAGCCTTGATTGGGGACTTAGTTGAAATTAGAGCTTGCATCATCACTAATCCTTCCCCTTTGTTGTCACATTTTTGTTAGTGGATACTTAGTTTTGGCAACCTTTCTTAGATATTGTTATTTTCTAGAATATTTAGAAGTTTATTATTTGCATGTTAAGTTAGAAAAACCATACCCATTAATTGAAAAGGCTTTAAAGTAACAAAAGTTTTGTATCGAGACACCGCGTCCACGGATTGATATTTGGTTCTTACCGACAAACTATATTACCGCTCGACGGGTACACTTGCCCTTTTGTGTGTGTAGTTTAGTTTTTAGGTGAAAATCATTTTAAAACTAAATTTGTGTGAAGGAAAATTCATTTATAAAAATATATATAATTCACGCACATCAAGTTTTTGGCGTCATTGCCTAAGCTCCTCCATCTCATGAAACTTGTTCATCAACATGAACTGTCTGGTCTGAAGATTGGATCTGCTCTGAGTTAGATTCTGAATCACCTCGATCAAAGGTCGGGCTATCCGAGTCAGACTCTGAATCATCTTCAACTGTCGTCTGATTTTCTGGAGCAGGCTCTTGTTCTGAAGTGTGAGTTTGCTGCAATTCATCACTTTGACCACTTTGACTGGGACCAGCTTCATGATCATTGGAAGTTTGTTGACGTTTTGAAGACTTTGCTGGCAATCTACTCTGGGAAGCTTCATATTCCCGAAATATGTCTATTTGATCAAAGTACTCTGGCTCTTCTAGTAAGTCGAATAAATACCGTAAAGCATCATATTCAAATTGCCATGAGTCTGCGGGTTTCTGTGGAGGCATAGTGTATCCTTGACATTCCTCATGCTGAGCTTCAATAATCCTCCCGAGACTTGGAACGAACACCCATCTAAGTGGACTGGAATAGCCCACGAAGATTCCTTCCAAACTCTTTGACCCAAACTTTCCATCAGGAGATAGAACTGTGCAGGGAGACCCGAATGGCTCTAGGTATTCCAAATTAGGCTTGCGTTTGTTGAGGAGCTTGAAACATGTTTTATTATGCTTCTTCACAGTAAGAACCCGGTTGAGAGTATAGCAAGCGGCAGATACGGCTTCTCCCCAAAAATTGATAGGTTACTTTGAATCAGCCAACATCATTCGTGCCGTTTCGATCAGCGTCCGATTTTTCCTTTCTGCAACTAAATTCTGTTTTGGAGTGTACGGAGCACTGAACTCTTGCAATATACCTCTCCTGTCACATATTTCTTCCATTTTGTTGTTTTTGAACTCCGTACCATTATCACTTCGTAATCGATAAATGCGGGACTGGTACAGATTCTCTATCTTTTTGAACAACTTCAGCAAACTTTCGAATGTTTCATCTTTAGACTTCAGGAACATTACCCACGAAAATCTCGAATAGTCATCAGTAAGCACTAGCCAGTAAAGATCTCCGGTAATGCTTTTGACGTTCACAGGACCAAAGAGATCTGTGTGAAGTCTTTTAAGTGGCTTCGAGATTGAGTTCTCCATTTTTCTGGGATGAGATTTCTTGTGTTGCTTTCCTTTCAGACAACTAATACATTATCCCTCCAGGTGGAAACTCTTCGGATGAACACCTTTAACAAGATCGTTATGCACCAGGTGATTCATCTTACGTAGGTGAATGTGGCCCATTTTTCGATGCCATAGCACTGACACCTTCTCGGTGGCTTTCGATACGAAACACTGAGGATGACCCGTAGTGGTTGTAGCAACGCTCATGTCTAGCATGTACAGATCGTTTACCCTTGGTGCTCGCATAATGATCCACTCATCTGGGATAACAAACCCCAGCTTCAGAATCAGACATTCCTTGTCGGTAAAATGCGTTGTGTACATCCTATCACAAATCTGAGAAATGCTAAGTAAATTGTTCTCCAGTTCTGGTATGTAGTTGACTCATTCAAATGTAATGACACCGTTAGATAACGTGCCCTCCCCAATAATTCGACCACCTTGGTTTCCCGCAAAACCAACATAACCACCATTAAAGCCTCTAACATCGTACAGTAGGGTCTTTCGCCCTGTCATGTGCCGGGATGCTCCCATATCCATAATCCACTTCGAAATAAATCTTGGGAGCTCCTGGACATTTTACATGCAATTTAGTTCGAAGTTGAAGCAACCCAAGCCTCCTTTGACTCGGGTAGCTCAACGTTAATGTAAGTTTTCGTTGTGTACAGTGGTGGGAAGTTTTTGTCGTTCATTTCCAAATGTCTTTCAGTTCCAACCTCAACCTCTTTGTATAGGAAAAAATTGACTTTTTTAGGTTGACCCGATGGTTGAACCTTCTTTGGAACATACTTCTTGCCCGGTGGGGTCAAAGAACTTTGTTTCTCAAGTTTCTCATAAAAATCCAAAATTACATCCATCTTAACAGGTTTGATTGAAGATGATTGTTTTGCAGCACTATCAGAAACCTTTGGTTTTGACTCATTTGATGTCTTTGCTTGAGATTTTGGCATCCATGTTTGTTGTGGAGGAACAACCCATTTGTAAAAGTGATCATTTCTCTTTACCGGTTATTCAACAAGTTTAGATTTGGTTTTATCATTTTCAGATTTTGAAATCTTTCTCTCAACAAACATAGGCGCTTTTCTTTTGACATCATTTTTCTTCTTTGGATTCTCAACAACCATAGACTTAGGTTTCAAATTGGTACACTTTCGTGCAATGTGACCAATTTGGTTGCATTTAAAGCAAGTTTGGGTATCAACATCCCAACTTTTACCATCAGTCTGCGGCTATGAGGCTTTTTTTAGCAAAGAACTCTTCATTTGTTTTTGAAAAAAATTCCGATTCTTTTTCGGAAATTGAGCTTGAGCTTTTCACAAATGTTTTCTTTTCAACAAACTTTGTTTTCTGAAAGTTCTTTTTCTGGTAATTCTTACGACCCTGATGTCCACCCATCCCTCTGTTTTGATTGTTTTTATGACAATGTGGTGGCACAACAGGTTTTTTTGTAGTAAGATTTATCATATTGAAAGTTCAAAAACCTCTTAGAACTTGTCAATCCATTGACCTCAGAAACATCGATCTCAACTAGTTTGAAAGCCTTTTTCAGTTTATCCACATTCACGTTTTCGATCGAAAACTTAGTATCTGAGTACAACTTATCAGAACCACTCATCTTGTACATGACAAGAGTCGGTTCATCATTTAAGTTGTCATGGGACTTAGGTTTCGGGATGTAATTGTATAGAAAACATTCATCATCCTCAACTGTGGAATCACTGTAAGATTTTAGCACTTTTTCAACAACATTTTTTACAACTTCAGATTGAATGCTTTCTTCATCATTTTGTGAATTGAGTGTGACATCAATGTTTTCAGACAATTTTTCAACATAAGTTTTCTCACTTGATTCAGATTCGTTAACCAACCCAGATTGTTTCTTTGAGAAATTATTACACATGGGTGGTGGAACATTGTGATAACCCACCCCTGTTCCATCTGAATAAACATCTTCACCGGATTTGTTCTTTCCAATTGGTTTGGGAACTATATGCTGAATAACAAAGTTGGCAGACGAATAGCTGGTCAGCTTCAGATTGATTCTCTCATTTTCAATTTTAGCTTCTTGAAATTGAAGCTTGAGATTCGCAATCTCATCTAGTTGCTGATTTATCAGTTTTTCTTTAGCTTGAAGAACTCCTGATAAATGAGTGTTTTCTTTATGAGTTTTTGAGTTGCGTTCATCTGAATCTTTTACTGTTCTTTTCAGTTTGTCAAAATTTTCAGAAATTTTTCTGTTTTCAAGACTCAACTTTTCATTTTCTTTGCGAAATTGTTCAATGTCATTTTTATCAGTTTTAATTTTTTAAGTTAATTCTTTGATTCTTTCTGTTGAACCTTTTATCAGTTTATCTCGACCATGTACTTCTCTGTCTATTATGCCAATTTTATCTGTCAGCTCCTGGATTCTTGTTGTTGAGAAATAATCACGTGTGTTTGTTGGATCATGTTCGTGACCCTAAACAGTCAGTAAAGGCAGTTCATCTTCGTTTACAAAGGTGGAATCAGAGTAAACAAAGTCACAACAGCTTATTTCTTTCAATTTCTTTCTATTACTGATTTCCTGAGTCTTTTACAATGATTCTGATGAAATTTTGGCAGCACCTCGACTCACACACACATATATGTCCGTTTCAAATGAACCTACACAACACCTATATATACTAGTTGCCCTTCCGTTTGAAGGTGACACAGCCTGCTTCAAACGGAACACTCCTCAAACGGACAGGCCATCTTCAAACGGACAGGCCGTCCTCAAACGGACAGGCCATCCTCAAACGGACAGGCCATCCTCAAACGGACTGGTCTGTTTCAATCGGACTGGCTACCTAAATCATGACCAAACCCTAATTTAATCACTGTTATGCACTCATTTAACCTATCTAGACATAAGACTCGATAAGACGTAGTCAGCAGACAGTAGATGCACCAACAGACTCCCCCTTGGATGTTGACGAAGTCTTTGGCTTCGAGTCTTTAGTCTTTGTCTCTCTATTCAGACATGAACAATGCAAGACTTGATACCAGGCGAAGTTGACAGACATTCCTGCACTAACAGACTCCCCCTTGGATGTCGACGAAGTTTGTAGTGTCAAGTCTTCATAGTCTTCAGCCTTCATCAGTCTTTGTGTTAACACTTTAAAACTCCCTTAAACTTCTATCATTCTCATTCTTCAAACTTCAATTTGATTTTTGATCCAGAATGTAAACTCCCCCTTTCGATAAGCTGGAATTTATTTTCTGATTCAAACTTTACACAATCTGTGCCATGAAGTCCTAGATTATCACCTGCACATCCTCTTCCACAATATAAGTTTCACAAATTTATACCATTTAGATTTAAGAAACCTACTGGTAGAAATCATACATTCATCAATCTGTATAGTTACATCAAGTTTAAGTAAATGACCTTGATTAACTAAACATACAATCTTTCAAAAACATTTGTATATAACATTCAAAGTTTTTCAACAAACTTTCCCAACCTAGTATAGTTCATCATGTTTAGCACTTGGAATTTTGAAAATCCGCTTTCCAAACTCAGTTGTCGAAAATCTTTTTGTATTTTCAAAAATCTATACTAAAACACAATCTTTTTGGGTTTTTGTTTTTAGAAAAAAAATGCAGTAAAGAAATATCTACAAACAATATTTTTGGTGAGTTTGTGTAAGAGGATCATATCAGTTTTTGAGACAAATCACAAGCACCGTTAAGCTTTAATCATTTTAAGTTCTAAACGATTCACATAGATTGACGATATAGTTGTCCTCTTAAACTCAAACTAAAAACTTTTGAAATGCTTACCGATACGTTAAGGTATATTAATTTTGCACTAAATTCTTATGGACCCCACGATCTCAGCATATCCCCTCATCATGCAATACACTAACTCAAGTAATGCCTTTAAACTTTCATTAACTGTGATATGTACGAAAACAAAGCAGAATGTTTAAACATTAACAATCAGGTCGATCTTTAGATACGCAGTGAAAGTCCAATGTTTAAACAAAATAAGAAAATAAAACAAGTTGAAGTTGTTTAGGCTTTAACCACCAGGTCGATACTTCCGTATACGTAGAGGTGATCCAAAGCTTAAACGGAACACCAAAGAAAATAAAGCATAACGTTTAGGCAATAACATCCAGGTCGATACTCACGTATACGCAGAGGATGTCCAATGTTTAAACAAAATAAAGAAATCAAACAAGTTTAAATCTTTGCAAAATGAAATGCACAATCACAGTGACTTCTCTGCAAAGTTGTGAAAGCTCACAGACTTAACCAGTTTTATGTCTTTCGACAATCAGCGATTACCGAGCAGGCACACAGTCAAGAAGGACAAAACTAAGTACTATGCTTTCAACCATGTTTTCCACTAGAACTAGGCTTTTTCATTTATGTTTGTATCGATATCACAAATCTACTAGTCTAGCTGAGCCTATCGTCACATCGTTAGTGAGACCGTTTATCACATTTGACATTACATTTCTTTAGCATGCTGTGATAGTCCACTGATTTACTATCATTTCCTCTTTTATACACCAAAACTCATTTTTTGCTTTTTCAATGTTTTTGGCATTTTCAAATTTTCTATTTTTTTTAATTTTTCTCCCCCTAAAATCAAAATATGTCTCAATTTTGAATTTCTGGGAAAATTTGAAAACAAACTGTTCAAGGTAAAATGACAAACTGATATTAAATCGCTTCAATTCGCCATCCACTTGGCATAAACAATCAGAATTCCCCCTGACAACAAACTATTTTCCCATTTAGATTTCAAAACATTAAATTTGTTTTAATCAAAATGGTTTTTCCGGAAAATAAGCTTTGTATGTCTTTTCACAAACTCGGGGTTCTTTCATCACATTGTTCACCTTTATCCACTTATCGGAAAGATAAATCAAGTACAACTTAATGTCCTTGATTAGTCTTTTGTGATTCGAAATATCACAGTTACCAACCTGTGAATTTCTCAAGAAATATTCCGATTCATGTTCCACACTTACCAACCTGGGAACTCCGGCAAGTCAGATTTTTCATTTAAACAAATTCACCCAAGCCTGATCAGCCTTGGGTTTAACAGTTTTTACCTCAACAGATGGCTCTTCTGATTTTGACGAACCAGAATCATTGCCTGAATGTGGCTTGTCTGACTTTTAAGAGTCAGATTCATCGCCAACATGTGGCTCCTTTGTTTCCAAAGAAACAAATTCATCACCAGATTTGTTAATCTCTTGATTAACTGCCTTCTCTTTCTTTACTCTCTCCTCTGTCCCAGATTTATATCTGATGAATTCGTTTTGCTTGATTTGTCATTCTTTGGCGAGCAAGACGATTTATCAGAACTTTTATCTGTTTTACCAGTTGTATCCGAGGACAAAATTTTCTCCAAGTATTCTCTTGCCTTCTTTCTCTTCTTCCTCAGTCTGTCTTTCTGCCCTTGTGAAAGCTTCACTTTCGGTTCGTGAACTTTCTGTTCTTGAACTTTCTGTGCTTTGGGCTTGACATTGACTGGTTTCTTTGCCAATTTCTAAGAATCATCCCTCGATCTTCCCTTTGATCTCATTGGGCAATCTATGGCAATATGACCTCTGATTTGGCATTCATAGCACCTTCTCGTTTCGAATCTCTGACTTTGGCAGTTAACAGCAATGTGTCCTTGATAGCCACAAGTGTAACACACTCTGTTATCATACCTCTCACTACTTTCATACCACACACCGTCTTCATACCACACACTTAGATCAAAGCATTGTTTTACCTTGTGGTAGTCATGTCTCCTCTTGTATCCTTGATTTGGCATTTGAGCACTGTGGTCAAACCTGCACCACTGATTATCAACTATTTTTTAGTTTTGATTTTTAAATTTTTGTGATTTTTTATTGTGATTGGATGATTGATCTGATGAGCTTTTATTTTCTTTTTGAAAATTTTTCGATTTTTTATCTTTTTGTTTCTGTTCCACATTCTTCTTTACAGGTTTTTGCATTGAGCATTCACCTTTCTCAGTAGAATGTAAAATAGTATTTTTAAACATTTCATTTAATTTCAAAAATGTTTTTCTTTTTTCTTTTTCATCATCAGATTTATCATTACAATCTTCAATTTTGACTTTGTCAAAATTTGTGACATTGTCACTTATTGGAACAACATTGATTGGTTTTGAACACGCATATGGTGCAGAAGTCACAAAACTTTTCAACTTATTTTCAAAATCAGCAATTTTAAATCTATAACATTCGGCTTCTTTTTCAAGTCGAATGATTTTCTCAAGATGAGAATTTATTGAAGTTTGCTTTTCCAAATTATATTTTTCAAAACTTGATTTTTCTTTTTCTAAAATTTTTATCTGGTTTTTAAAATCATTTTCTAATTTTTTAAAATTTTCGTTTTCTAATGACAAACTCTCAACACTCTTCAAACGTTTGTCATTTTCAGATTTTAATTTTTCGCAGTTTAAGCGCAACTCCAAAATCTGTTCATGATAAGCTTTCTTTTCAGCTTTCAAAGTTTGAATATCTTCAGCCTGTTTCTTCTCCTTCTGAACAATCTCAAAGACTGGTGTGTCTTCTTCAACCTCTTTCTTAATCACTGGTTCAGGTTTCACAGATACAGGCTTTTCAGATTCTTCTTTCTTTGAAATTACTTCCTCAAAAATCTGTTGTTTTTCAGTGACAGCTTCTTTCTCTTTCTTAGTTTTTACTACTTCAGCTTTGACTTCCTCTAAAGCTTTCTTTTTCAAATCTGCAACCATCTTTTTCACCTCTTCTTCTTTTCTCTTCTTCATTTCTACCACCTTTGGTAGACTTGCTACACAAACTTCTCTCATCTTGTTCTCCAAATCCGGCAAATATTCTTTCTCAGATAACCTTCTTGTGTTGAAAGTACCCTGACTTGGAAGCAAATTTGTTACAACTTCAAAATCCACCTTTGATGGATTAACAACTGGATTACCCCATGGATCCATGTAACATTCCAAATCATCATTCCATCTTTTGGCTCTCTGGGCTTCTTTGAATGGTTCGCTGAGTTTTCTGATTTCCCATCTTGCGTAATCTATTTTCCACCATCTATCAGGATCAACATTAGCCATGATGTGAAATTCTTGAATAACCTGAAATATTCAACAAACACTTAGAAATATTCTTGAATTTGAAAGATGACAGATTCAAACGGAATCTGTTCAAACGAAATTTTTCAAACGGTATTATGAGTTTCAAACGAAATGGCTATTCTCAAACGAAATATGTTATTCCGTTTGAAACAAAACTAATCAAGTTTCAAACGATCCACTCTCAAACGGAACACTTTCAAATGGACCACTTTCAAATTTTTAGACACTTTCAAACGGGAACCACTTTCAAACTTTTAGACACTTTCAAACGGGAACCACATTCAAACGGAAGCCAGTTTCAAACGGAAGCCAGTTTCAAACGGAATGTCAAGCTTCAAACGGATGACGTCAGCATTTAACAAACATTTTCAAATGGAATGGATGTTTTCGATCAGTTTTAGGTCGAATTTTGGTTTCAAATTTTCAAGGATTAGTTAACAGTGTATTCCGTTTGATATGTGAAAGTTTCAGGCCATTTTAACCGCGACAACTAGTTCAAATCAGAAAAGAAAGGTAGAAGTGAGAGAAAGTAATCAACCTGAATTTGGTATGAACTCCTCGTCCTGAGCTCTGATACCACTTGTTGGATCGTGTTCGTGACCCTAAACAGTCAGTAAAGGCAGTTCATCTTCGTTTACAAAGGCGGAATCAGAGTAAACAAAGTCACAACAGCTTGTTTCTTTCAATTTCTTTCTATTACTGATTTCCTGAGTCTTTTACAATGATTCTGATGAAATTTTGGTAGCACCTCGACTCACACACACATATATGTCAGTTTCAAATGAACCTACACAACACCTATATATACTAGTTGCCCTTCCGTTTGAAGGTGACACAGCCTTCTTCAAACGGAACACTCCTCAAACGGACAGGCCATCTTCAAACGGACAGGCCATCCTCAAACGGACAGGCCATCCTCAAACGGACAGGCCATCCTCAAACGGACTGGTCTTTTTCAAACGGACTGGCTACCTAAATCATGACCAAACCCTAATTTAATCACTGTTATGCGCTCATTTAACCTATCTAGACATAAGACTCGATAAGACGTAGTCAGCAGACAGTAGATGCACCAACAGTGTTGCAGACTTTGCACTCTTTCGTGTAACCTCTGCAAACACTTTCAGTTTTAGCACTTTCAACCTTACCTGTTCATTGTCTGAACCACTACTACTGACCTTTTCTGATGACTTAGACTTAGAAACAGACTTGGAATCTACCTCAAGGGCCTTTGCCATCAAGACTTGATCTACCATCTTTGTTAGGTTTTCGGCTGTTATTTCTTTCTCAACGTCGATAATCCCTTCGTCCACTTTCTTTGGCTCCAAGAACTTCAGATATCTCTCATGTCTCTCCTGTTTCAGTCTTTCTCTCTCAGATCTGTTTGCTGCATCTATCTTGATTTGTTCTTCTACTGGCGGGATTGATTTAATAAGAGCTTCTAAATAAATGGTTGCTGGATCAATACAGATGTTTCCCTTTGGATCCAAGTAACACTCTCGATCTGGATCCCATCTTTTCACCTTTTTAGCTTCTTTGTAAGCAAGGTTGATCTTTTTCTTCTTTATTTGTGCCAAACTTCTTTCTCGGTTGTATATTGAAGGTGGTGCCGGTGGTTCAACATGTGCGATAAATGCATAACTGATAGCATCCTCTTCAGCAAGAAATTCACTCCAGTCAAATCCCTCATCATCTTGTATCACTGCCAAAGCTCTTGACTTTTCTTTCAGATTGTCTTCAATCTGCTTCATCTTTGGTGGCTCCTCACGATTTCGATGATAGACTGCCTTTCTATAGTAATCCTCGTGAAACGGGTTTGTAGTCTCGTCCGCAACAGAATTCTGGCATTCTCTTTTGAAGTGGCCCTTTTGCTTGCATTTAAAGCAAGTCACCTTCGACTTGTCGAAACCTAGCTTCGTTGAAGGTACTCCAATCGAGTTTCTCCTGGTAATCTCCATGAATCTCTGAGCTCGGCGAATCACGCTAGCCATACACCAGCGAATGTCGATAAGCTCCATCTCTTCCGGATCTATTTGATCGTAATCTTGGTGAGATTGGTGTTGCCAATCTTTCCAGCGACTAGGCTCTCGTGAGATTCCAGAATTGATGCTAGAAATACCATTTGTTGCTTAGCCGTTTCTTCATTGAAGTTCTGTGCATAGTTCAGATTGACGGCTATGTTGCATTGGAATATGTTGGAGTTTGAAGCACTTTGTGATTGCTGATTGTTTGATGCGGATGATGAAGGTGCACTAGAACCAGTACCATGATAACCGTGGCTGCTTGATGAAGAACCGCTGCTAGGCTTTTCTTGTGTAGTAGTGTTTGAGCTTTCGGCACTAAAAGTAGTTTTCGGTGATGTGGCTTTAGAAATCATACCGCCTCGATAATACAGATCAACATTTTGTTGATATTGTGTGTTGCTCACTTTATTCATCTTCTTGATTTCCAGCTCATGCCCCTCAACCCGTTCAATTAACCAATTCAGTGTCATTTCTGCCATCGGCTTTGTATTCTTGAGTACTAGACCAAAGTATTGCCAATCCTGCTCATTCGGCAATGCCTTAAACATCTTATCAACCATCCATTCCTCATCTTTCTTAATTCCGAATCTTGCTAATTATGCCTTTAAATGACAGAATCTTTCAATCATTTGGCGTACATTTTCATTTTTCATACATGTAAATAAATCGAACTCCTTTTTAACAAAGATTTTTTGTTCTTCACTATCTCTTCACCCCCAGTACATTTCTTTTCATGCTTTCCCCACAAATCCTTCGAGTTGTCATAATCGATCTGCGAGATGATATCGTCTCTGACAGACTGATGTAGCAAGGCAATTGCCTTTTGTTCGTCTACAAACTCTTCTTGTTCATTATTTTCTAGATTCTCATAGTCTTGCCTCGACACAGTGTAACCATTCTTCATACATTTCCAGCTATCGTAAGCGAATGCTCTCAACCACCCATCAAACCGCTTTGCCCAGCGATTGTAATCCTCTATCGCCATAAGTTTCGGAGGTTTGTTGTAAGTGCCGTACACGTTTTCGACACTTAGCGAATCGGATATTGCCTTAGTAGTAGTTTTGGGATTCATGTTGGAAGATTCTCCAGTGTTGTAAGCAAAGATATCACCAAACGGATTCATGAACTCGTCTCCCATGGGTAATGTACCTGAAAAGTCAAACTTGGTCAAATTTCAAAACACAAACACAAACAGTTGATCGGATGGTCATGCGTCCGAATGACTGTCCGGACGGATGACCTCAACGAACTAAGAATTAAATGTGCCAAGTGACGAATGGTCATCCGGTCGGATGACAATCCGATCGGATGATCCTCCGCTTGTTAAGCTTGATCTTTTACAAACAACACAATACTGATCCGGCCGGATGACAATCCGATCGGATGAGTATGACGTCAGCAGGTAACAACATCAATAACAAAGGCAATCCCATCGGATGACTATCCGATCGGATGAATGACGTCAGCAATGTTCAGTTCAAAGTTCATGTTTTTGATCGATTTGGACATGTTTTAGTTCTAATTTTGCTGTGAAAATTTGTAGGAATGATCTATAACAGATTGCGAACAATATATGTCAGATTCAGTCCATTTTATCCGTGAATTCTATGTCAATTTTGGATTTTTCTCAGTTTAAGATGAAGAAATGTAGAACACAGATAGACAAACTGCCAAAAGTTCTAACAAGTGTACCCCTAAGTCTCTATTTATACGCAAAGCTAGCTAGGAGACTAAATGCCATCCGGTCGGAGGGTCATCCATCCGGATGACCCTATGCCATCCGACCGGATCACATTTATAACTAACCTTTCCATTTTGAATCTCCCAGTTATAAAATAAGAAACATACAAAACTATACAAAGATACATACAGGACAAAATATAGACTCGATACAGACGGAAGCTATAGACATATTGCACCTACAGAATGTCACACCCCAAAAACGTCGCAGCGGAATATATAACGTAGTGGTAACGGAAGTTGGTGCCCATTTTATATCTTGTCGAGCGATGCATTCAATTGTTGGACATTATAGTACGTTTTAAATGTAAGTTATTTAAACATTACGTTTTAAAACACGACACAACCATGACATAGTTAAGTTGTTTATGATCCTCATGGATCTTATTACATTGTCCCAGAATATTTAAAAGTCAGTCCAACATTTTAAGTGATAAAACATGCATCAACAACCACAAGATACGCCATAATTTATCGAAGCCGAACTCAAGTACCTGTAGAACACGTTAAAAATCAAGTGTCAACACAAAGGAAAGGTGAGTTCACTTATTCGTTTACTAACAAATTTTATTCCAAGGAAAACTTTTTGATTAGGTGTTTATTTAAAAACATCCATATAAATTTAAGAAAGCCCATTTTACTTTCTCTATAAAATCCATGGGCCTTCCGTCGCAGTTTCTCGAACCCGACAATATTGTTACTGCCCAAGTTTTGTATATTAAATCATTGCATCAACTTTCAGACTCGTATGTTACCTATACGATACGAACTATATATTAACCATGCAGGGATAATCAAAGCTAGGCAATAAACAGAATAATAATTCGTCGTTTAACATTGACACGGGGCGACCGGTCACGACGGGGTTGTCAACCCGATAGATCTACCAACAATTCCTCACGTACATTACTTAACTGATTAAACGGCATCATGGGCGCAGGGTTCTTTCTCGAAGAACAATATGATGTCTGCATCACGTACAATATATATATATTTATCCTACTAATATGACAATTTAATATACTACGATTTACGAATTCCCCTGTCACTCAAATGTTGAGACTCAGTCCGGAATTCATCCCCAATCCGTACGGTCTCGTTTCACTTAAGAAATACCGCATATACAATATTCATTCATCAAAAACGTTTAACTTCGAAACGTATAACTTATCAAATTCATATATTATCAGCGAAAATATATATGTTATATTAAAACGTATTTATTAAACTCTTTTAACGACGTGTTCCACCCCCAAAATATATACAAACAGTAAAAAGAGGGGTTTAGTGACACCCACCTTTGGGTGCGTATTTTAATACCGCAATCCCAGAGATTGATTTTTATATACGTCCTAATATAGGAACAATTCTAAATCAATATATATTTAACACACAAATCCTAAGTTTCTCCGTTTCTTAGAATTATCTCATAACTTTGAGATTTTCTCGAAAAGTTGTCATTTTTTATTATGTTGGCACGTTAATATATTTATATGAGTCCATATATATATATATATATATATATACTAGTTGCTTACCCGCGCGATGCGGCGGGAAACATATCACTTAGAAAGACTACAAATAAAGGGTATCTTTAGGCCATAGATTATTAATAAATAAAAACTTTGCAATGATATAATTCAATCAAAATGGCAATCTATTTCATGATACTAAAATACAACAGAAGTATCATTTTAGCATTCATTTACAAGTATCATCAACAATCAATCAAATTCAAAGCCTGCGGAAGTTAGACCCGGTATCAGAAACTTTGAAAAAAAAGTTTGGTCCGTAGTGTTTTAGTTCGTTACATTGGTGCTACTTATTTGACACTCAATCATGTGTTTAATCAACACACAAAACACCTTAAGATTGTTCATGGTTGCTTATGATATGTGCCTATTTGTAACTTTATATAAGTTAATTCGAGAGTAGCTTTTTGGACAGTTTATTAGTTCCTCCAATAAACTTTATTATCATATCGAGCCTTGTTTCGTATTGATTTAAATTAAGTTTATTTCAAAAAACGTGTGTTTTTACGTTTATTTAATATCATTTCATAACTATTTCTTTTTATAATTCATTTACATCTAGTTTATTTTCAACGATTCATAAATTAAATTCGATTGATTTCAAGAACTTATCCAATATAAAAACACTTGTATATATTTTTTAGTCCTATATAATTAATAATCATTTTCATCATGCTGATTTAAATAGTCCATTTTCACCTTTTTAATTTATTTTAGAATGTAAAAAAGTTGATTGTACAAACTACTAATAAATCCAGAACCATTTCAAATATTAAAACTTTCGGTTAATACATGATATTATCAAATCGTCTGCTTTGTAATGGGTTTGTGGGAAGTGCTTTGATTATTATGTATCAAAGTGAAAGTGTGGCTTTGTAGGAGGCTATGAGGCTTAAGTATAAAATGAAAGCAGAAGGAATTCAAGGGGATAATCATACACTATACACCTTTCATGAATCAAGTGTTATTAAATGAGATAACAATAACAGAGATACCAAATGGCCCCTATTTAAAATAGCTCGTTTTGACCCGTATCCAAATTTGGTTGGAACCCATTGAGACCCAAACCTCCTACGACTTGTTACCCTGCCCAACGCTCTGAACTCATTCTGTCAAAACCAAAATGCCCACTTTTTAAAATATTTTGATTTGACCCATATTTAGTTTGGTCGAAACCCACTCAGGCCCGAACTCGTTCTAACCCAAACCAATCGACCACTTACTATAACAGTCTGTTTCAGCCAAACTCAGCCTGGTTAGAACCATATGACTCAAACCCGCAAGACCCATCATAATTCTACTTTGGGAGCTTCTTCGGGCCACTAACGGACCTGCAAGAATCCAAGTAAATCATAAGGAACATATCTAAACAATTAGTAGCTATGCATAATCGAGCTAATCAAGCATCCAAAAATAAGAAATAAAAAACTTTAGATTAGATCAACTTATGAACATGTACAAGGTTGATATGTTGAGATATTGGAATCTACGTATAATAATACTTCAAAATAGCGTCCAATTGATATCCAGTATCCAGTGACTGTGACTCCAGAAGTCCATGAAAGGGTGTTCCCATGAACCCAATGCTTAAAACATGCATATGTTTATATCCATAGAGGTTGCAGACATGTCTAGATCATAGAAACATATAAGGCATTCTGTCAAATACATTGTATCGAAATCCTTATCCATCTTTTAAAACTGAAAACCGATTTCAAGATTCTCCAAGACTTTTTAAGTTCATCTCAACCCTTGCCTGTTATATTAAGTAAAAACAAGAAAAGCTAGTAAATAATAAACTTCAGTATATTAGCTAAAGTAAAAAAATATTAGCTTAATCATACATGTCAAAAGTCGCTCTAATGTGCATTTCAAATGCATAAAAACTCCCAATTTTTTTTTTGATAAAATAAAATTATTACGGAAACAATCATATTTTTAAAATCCGGTTTTTATACCGTACCAGATTTGCCTCAGAAACGGTATAACCAGGTGTATCAAGCGGTTCAACCGGGTGTACCAGGCGGTCTAATGGGTTCTACCAGACGGTTCAACCGGTACAACCAGCCGGTTTGAACCGGTTTTTTAAACATTGGAGACAATATAATTTTGTACAAATGGTTTTGCTGGTCAACCCAACCACAACCCTTCATAAGTTACTCGTTATCCATCAGTAATTTTTTTGTTGGTGCACACATCTGTCGTCTTCGTCTTGTATCGAGTCTCGGTTCGGTGCGGATCTAAACAAGGCATGATGTAATCATCCTTGATGATGACATCACACTAATGACATCATCACTGCATCATGTGCACAAAAAGACAAAAGTGAAATGCATGATTTTCAAATCAGATTATGTTGATTCGCTTCAAGACAAGACTGATACATGGATTTCGCTTGAACAAAGAATTATTTTACTTTGATGATTTCGCTTGAATGGCTTCAAGCGAAATCAAAACTCTATAAATAGGGTCCTTGACTTGTCATTTGTAACAGTTCGAACATTTGTCTACCGAAGTGCTGCCGGTTTCTCTTCTGATTGTAAAGGTTGTAATATCAATATACAAGAGGTTTAAAGTGTAAAACAAGCTGTTTACACGTCCGTTTCTCTGTTTCCGCCTTTGAAACGGACTAGAACTCTTCCAAACGACTCGTTTAGGTCGCAATCCGATCCTACAATTGGTATCAGAGCCAGTGAAGAAGAGTTCTTGTTGATTCAGCCGTAAAATCTGTTTCTACACCTTTCTTTTTCGAAAAACAAAACTTTTTACGGTCAAAATCGGACAAAATTCACATATATTGTGCGCATACATGGTTTAATCAATCCTTGAAAGTTTCAAGTTTAATATCAGCCTAAATCTTGTAGTTTTGTGTGATTTCGCTTCAATTGCTCGAACAGTATGATGACATCAGCAACATTTTAGATCTGATTTCGCTTGAAAGTATGATATCGTGTTGATTTCGCTTGAGAACATCATTTTATTTCGCTTGAATAGTTGAAGCGAAACTGATCTGATTGCATTTCGCTTGAAAATACGTTGGCATTTGCTTGAATCTGGCATCCACTTGAAACCTGCAGTACACTTGAAACATTCTGATGTCTTGCCTGAATTTTGCTGTTAATTGAAAACACGTATCGTATGTAGTGAAAATGCTTCAAGTCCTGTGAATGTATCGGTTTATATAGTACATGTGATTGTGTCTAAGATAGTGGGTATATTGGTCAAATTGTGTTGTGTGTCACGAGATTCAACAATTAAAAAAATAATATCATTGAACTGTCTAATCACTATTTGATATAGTGTTTTGTAATTCATAGTTGTAGCCCACTACAGTGTTTACGGTCCAATGAGATTTTAGAAGACATTATAGCTGTTGACTATATTAGATAGTAAGGTCCAATCATATATTAAAGTAATTCAGACTCCATGTGCTTTGTGGATAAGTGTTTGTTAGTCATGAGTGTTTTGCATTAAAATAGTCTTGATCCTGTTGAATATTAAATGTGAATGATTCTTAAAAGTTGCAATTGTCAGCTGCATTGAGAGTTGTTGTTTGCATGTCTTGAAACTTGGTAAAATTTACATGTGACATAGATTACTAAAAAAATTACGTTAATGTTTGTCGACCTATAGTGTTGTTATTAAAATTGTTTTTGATTGATAAGCCCATGTAACTTTGTGATTTTGTTCGGCCCATATGTTTAGTTGTTATTTTAGATTCAAAATTTTCATATGATATTTTTAATTGCTGAAGTATTAATGTGTGGCCCATATCATTTTACAACATCAATTAGAGTGTTCGATCATCTTTTTGCACAAGAATCATTTCAGATCACATGAAGTTAGCCAAATTGTTCAGTTCGCACTAAAACTGTTCGGGTTGAGTGATTTGACCTCCATTTCATACGAGTTTGGATTTTAGTCAGTTCGCACAGTTTGAACAGTCAGGTCAAGTGGTTTGAGTCGTGGTTTCTGTCAGTTCGTACAGTTTGGAGTTCAAAGATTTCAAAGGGTCAAGTCACTTGAATTCGATTCGGGTCATAGCAGTCAGCACAGTTGGTTTGTCAGCTTTGACTTTGAAACATGGAAATGGAGTTGTTGAATAAGTCATTTGACATGTTTGTAGCTTTTGACCATGAAACAACAACGATGACCATTGATAGATATTGTCATTTAGTCGTGGAAATGGAAAGATTGAAAATTAAGAAAGACAATGATGAATGGATTGATAAACTTGCTAATGCATTACCACAACAAAAATGGGGAAATTATCTGTTGATTGTAAAACATATGAGAAAAAAGGAAAATATGAGTCTGGCAAAATTTATTCAGAAGATTGAGGAGCATGAGTTGGATATCCAGGAAAAAGCAAAAGTAGAAACTGACAAAGCAGAAGTTGAAGAAAGTTCAACAAAGGAAACTGAGGGACAGAAAGCTGAAATAGAATCTGAAGAACCAGTGATTGAAAAACTTGTTGAAGTTGAAAAGATTGTCGAAGTTGAGAAGATAGTTGAAAAATTGGTTGAAGTTGAAAAACCGTGTTCAAAGTGTTCAGAATCTTGCAAAGTTTGTGAAGAAAAAGATAAGAAGATTGCTGAATTAGAGAAGATTAAAGAAGACTTACTGTCTGATGTGAAGTACATTAAAGAATCATATGATGTGCTAAACAGAACAGTTGACAGTTTGAAGAAAACAAATTCAGAGATTGAAAGAGCAATGGAAAAGATGAGTGCAACATTAATGACAAAGCAGAGCGTCATCAATGATTATATTGAAGATTGTGCACAATTAAAGAAAGAAGTGGAATTTGAGAAGATTGAGAGTGAAAGGATTAAACGATTGTTGCTAAGCTATACTACTTGTGATTATTTGATTGATCGTGTTTATCCTACTGTTGCAGGTCTGGAAGCGTTCATGGAGAAAAAGACTGAAGATACTGATACTGGTAAGAAACCAAGTGTCAAGTATAACAGATGTCCGCCCCCGATCTATGAAACTTATTCTCCCAGAAAGCCAAATGAGGAACGAGTAGACAAGGCTCTAAACATCAAGTTAAAGTCTGAAATCATTGATGAATTACCAGACAATATTGATGTTACATTCACAGCGTCTGACACTGATCATGAGTCTGAGTTAGTAAAGAAAGTTGTCGATCAGGTGTTGGATACGGATGAGGAGTCAAAACCGGAGTCTAAGTCTGAAAGTCAGAGTTCGTCAGAAAAGAGTCCGAGTTCACCGGTTAATAGGGTTTACAATAGAGAATTCCTGTTATCAAAATCTAATTTGAATGACGGATCAATCAAAGTGGCTTATACTTTGAATGATTCAGACAAATTATATTCTGATGAGGAATTTCCAATCAGAAGTGTAAAAACTGAAATGATCAAACAGGTTTTCAAATTAACAGAAATTAATCTTTCTGATATAAAAGGTTTAAATCTTGATGAAAAACCTAAAAAATACACTTCAAGAGTTCAACAGAGATTGAACAAGAAAAAGGGTTATAGTTCTGGTTATGGTTATCGAAAGAAACCAAATACAACGGTAATCTCAAAAAGAAAGGTTTAGGATTTATTCCTCCTGAAAATTATCAAAATCAGAAAACTTATAAACCAAATACAAAATTTGTTGCAGGTGGAAGTTGTGAAGATGAGCAGAAGAAACCATTCTGGAAACAATCAAATCAAGAGTTTCTTGCTGAGGTAAAGAGGAATGTGAAGCAGTTTGCTGAAAGAGTTGATCGAAGAACTTGTTTTAAATGCCCGGAAGTTGGACACATAGCTTGGAATTGCCCCAAGACCAACTACAAAGAACAGGGAGTTTCTTCTAACTCTGAAATGAAAAAGAAAAATGTTGATAAATCGACTTTGGAAGTTGGTGAAACTTCAAAACGGTTTTACAAAAGAAGTGTCGATTTAACCAAACAAAAATGGATTGTAAAATCTGAAAGAAGTTCTGACAATGAATCTGATTCCATAAAATCAGAGGAGTCATTTGTTGAGAAAAAGATTGTGAATTCCGTTCCTGAGGTGAACGATGAAAATTTTCCTTCATTGTCAAAGGAAAATTGGAAGTCGAAAGTTGGAAAGGTAGAGATCTCAAATCAATTCTTCGCTGATAAGGGAGAATTTGATGTTGAGAAGGCTTTCAACGGGAAAGTCAAACATATTTTCTGTAAGATGGTTGATAGGAAGGTAAAAGGTGCACAAGAATTTTATAAATCAAAATGTTGGTGGGATAGATGTTTGCCACCAAAGTCACCCAAGGCTGGTGAGGCTTGGGTGGACGTTATGTTTGAGTAAAAACCGGACTTGCCGGAGCTCCCAGGTTGGTTTAAGTGGAGCAGGAATCGGCACATTTCTTGAGAAATTCACGAAAGTGATTTCGACTTACAAGTGGTAAATCAGGGACATTAAGTTGTACTTGATTTTCTACAAGTGGTTTTTGATATGAAAACAATATGATGAAACCCCTAACCTACAAGTGGTAAAATCAATCAAACTTATTTTCCGGAAAACCATTTGATTAAAACAAACTTAAGTGTTTTGAAATCACAATGGGAAAATAGTTTGTTGTAAGGGGGAGTTCTGATTGTTTATGCCAAGTGGATGGCGATTTGAAGCGATTTGATATCAGTTGTCATTTTATTGTACAGTTGGTTTTTCAAATTTCCTAAAATGTGTTTGCATTTTAGGGGGAGTAAAAATTTCAGAAAATCCAAAAACATTTGAAAATTTGAAAAAGCCAAAAACATGATAAAATAAAAAAATGAGTTTTGTTGTCAAAAAGAGGAAATGATAGTACATCAGTGGACGATCACAACATGCTAAAGAAATGGAAAGTTAAATAGTGATAAACGGTCTCACTGATGATGTGCCAGTAGGTTTTTGCACATTTAGTAAATTGTGACGAGATATAAATATAAAATTTACTTACGTCTAAGTGGGGAACACCTCCAGGATATATAGGTAACCCCTGAAATCTTGTTTGAAGGGTCCCGTATTCTGAGATACTAGGTCTTTATGCTTAGTGATATCTGGGGTATTATCCCGGGACTTCTGATTTTGCGGAAGCAATGGCCTAGTCCCCGGAGAATACTTTCCGCATGCTTGAAATATAGCTCACCCTCAGCTAAAAAAATGATGAAACATTGAAAAATGCTAATCATGGCTGTTGAAACAAAAGATCCTCTAAAGGGGACACACCAAAAGTCGAAGCCGTCATCTCTCTGCGTATCGAAAGATCGACCTGAGCTCTCACGGCCCTCGCAATTAATCCCTTACAGATATCATCTAGGTATACTCACCTGTAAGACTGAATACTGGGGTCTGGATACGGGAGTATATACTGAGATGGGACACATGTAGATGTTTAAGTCCTAAAACACTAATTCGTATCTCGAAGCAGTTGAATTTTGTGTGAAAAATTAAGTGGACAAGTATACTGACAATCTAGGTGAATTGTTTAGAACTTAAAATGTTTAAAGCTTAACGGTGTTGGTGATTGGTCTCAAAAACTGATATGATCCTCTTACGCAAACTCACAAAAATAGTGTCTGTAAATATTTCATTTCTGCATTTCATTTCTGGTATTTCAAAAATCCAAAAATATTTTCGGTGTGTTTTAGCATAAATTTTGAAAAATACAAAGAGATTTTCGACAACTGATGTTGAAAAGCTGATTTTCATAAGTCCGAGTGCTAAACATGACGAACAGGTTTGGGAAAGTTTGTTTGAAGAGGTTTGAAATGAAAATGATCATTGTTAATGTTTGATTGTATATTGATTGGAGAAGGCTCAGCGTTGGTGCATGATATTTGAAAAATTGTTAAATATTTTATTTTTTGTGAATCTTATTTTTGGGTAGAGGATGTGCAGGATAGCAGATAGAGTGCCAGGTTCCGATACCTGAGGATTCTGAAATTATGTAAAAGACAGACTACGATCCCAGCATGTTTTGAGGGGGAGTCTGTTAGAGAGAGAGAATTGGAGATAGAATAGAGCCAGGTAGAGATCCTGAAGAAAGCTCAAAGACTGATAAAGACTGAAGATTGAGAAGACTCGACACTTAAGACTCGTCAACATCTGAGGGGGAGTCTGTTGGTGCACACATCTGTCGTCTTCGTCTTGTATCGAGTCTCGGTTCGGTGCGGATCTAAACAAGGCATGATGTAATCATCCTTGATGATGACATCACACTAATGACATCATCACTGCATCATGTGCACAAAAAGACAAAAGTGAAATGCATGATTTTCAAATCAGATTATGTTGATTCGCTTCAAGACAAGACTGATACATGGATTTCGCTTGAACAAAGAATTATTTTACTTTGATGATTTCGCTTGAATGGCTTCAAGCGAAATCAAAACTCTATAAATAGGGTCCTTGACTTGTCATTTGTAACAGTTTGAACATTTGTCTACCGAAGTGCTGCCGGTTTCTCTTCTGATTGTAAAGGTTGTAATATCAATATACAAGAGGTTTAATGTAACACCCTAACACGTTGAAACCAAATTTAACGCAGCGGAAAACACATACTAAAAATTTCTTTATAAATTATTCTTTCTTTCACTTAAATACATTAATCCCTTTTCATAATTTAATTAAAAACTAACATACGTATATCGAATTAAGAGACCACATACACACCCACGTACAATCCATGTCTTGACTCGATCTTCAACCACGTACACAGCTTGAGCAAGCATTCATAAACCTGTACAACCTGCAGTCACCATAACCAATTACTTCATTAGCAACCGGTGACATAATATATATATATATATACTTTAAAAACGTGCATAATCAAGCGTCAACGTCTCTTATTCCCGTTCATATAAGTCCATTCGTCCACCCGTTCGGACACTCTCGTCTGACTTCTACACTTAACCTTCATTCTCCATTATTAGTATACCTGCATTTCCATTTTATTCTTAACAGAAAACAATTAGCATCATTATACTTTCCTATCCACTTTCGACTCCCTTTTCCATAAACTTACCTATTTACTTCCATTGTTTAATACTTTCTCACATGTATAACAATAATCATCATACTACAATATATCTTACATCTAAAGTGTAAGTCCGGGATTTACTTACCTTGTGCGTCCGTAATTGCGTTCGCTTACTTGAGTCTCCTTAGCCCGTTAGCCTTCCACGTTCTCAACCATCTTGACATGATTCCTATACATTCATGTCATTACATTCACATTCTTATTAGCATATATGCTTATACATATGAACAACCATATCGAATTCACATCTCATATATGACCTTCGTTAATCCATTCAAACAAGCATAAAGCATACTCAACATCATCCCTACATAATCTTCACATGAACTATATATGTTTACCCATTACTAGCATACAATTTCACTTATTATTGTCTTTTAGGCATTTCATCAAACACGTGGTGTGCATACTACTTCCTAGGCACCATGTACAACTAGTTTATGCATAATCTTCCAAGTTCACTCATATTTCATCAAATCTTCTTACTAATCAACAAGTATCATTTAACACCTAAACATCAAACCTATCAACACCAAATTTCTTTCAATTCATCTAACAATAGTTCATCCTAACACAACATAATTCATGAATATTGGACATGTTGAACACTCATGTCATCTTAATCACCCAACTAGTGGGTTTACATCCTTAAACATCAAATTAGTCAAAATTATGCATAACACATGTTCCCTATGATGATGTTAACACATATTCATACTTAATTTCATACAATTTCGTGGATTAATCATAACCCACTTCATACAAGATCATCAAATCTAAGTTTTAAGACATACCTTATGATCCCCTTGCTTGGGTGATCATTAATTCACGTTCGGTTGTGAATTTAGACTTCATTTACCCCTTTAATTTGAAGGTTCTTCAAGAACTAGGGTTTGAACCCTTGTTCTTCTCCTGGACATCGATCCAGAACACACACACGTGTGTGTGTTTGTGTGTGTGTGTTTTCTTTTAATTAAACATCTTTCAAGTTGTCCCACTTTGGTCCCTCATGTTTCGTTTTAAATAAATAAGGCTACTACCCTTCGTTTAATACCAACGACATTAATAATCAACTAGGTTAATTATTTCTAGTTAGCATTCATTCACGGGTTCACTTTTATCCCCTAACGGCATTTTACCCGTTCCTTTAATTTAACCGGGTTTAAATTACCAAACCCATTTTTGGGGTGTTACATTTAAAGTGTAAAACAAGCTGTTTACACGTCCGTTTCTCTGTTTCCGCCTTTGAAACGGACTAGAACTCTTCCAAACGACTCGTTTAGGTCGCAATCCGATCCTACATTTTTTTCAAATCTACAAGTATGTTTTCAAAAAATAAAAATTAAAACATACCTCTTCCATCCCCTTCTTCTGAGATGCTTTTGAATCTGATCTCCAAGCTATACAGAGCAAACGCAGCCCAAAAAAGGCATAAAGAACTGCATTTTCGAACAACAGCTTAGATGTCTGCCAATCTTCGTATATTATATGTAATTTGAATATGGCAGAATAAGGTTCACATGTAAGATTAATATGCAAATAATATGTACTTAATAGATATATATGTAATCATCTAAGAAGAAAGGGTCAACTACATGCCTGTAGCAGCATTGTTAGTGTGCTTCCTAGATAGCAAATTTGGAACAATCCTACCAAGCCCTGTAGACAGTATCTACATACCAAGTAAACCAAAATCAAGCTTAATACGAAAGATCATAATTCATCATGCATTCGAAATTCAAAACAAAAACAACTTGGATTTGTTTTTCTATGTACTGTCATCACAAACAGTGCACTGAGGGCGCCAGATAAAACAATTGAATTTTGATGACGCATTGCCATAAGAGCTGCTATTATAAAAGTCTCATGTAGTCACCTAATTCGCGGTTCGCTCCGGTTTGAGAACGCGGTTCGGGTTCGCGATTCGCGAGATAGGATACGAAGGGGGTAGGTTTATTTCGGTACGATCCGGTACGGTGAACTATTGAGTCCGGTTCGGTATACACAAATTAAAACAGAAATTACAAATCCAATTAACCAAAATCCAAATTCATATTACCAATAGAAAACATAAACAAAAAGTTCTAAAAACACACATTAATTTTTTTATCTAATTTATTGGAAACCCCTTGGCTGTCAAACAATATAACCCCAACCTTATCATTTTTTCCACCAATAAGAAAAAACAAAACCTAAAACCCTAGAAATGCTTTTGCAGCTGCACACACAACCGATTTCTCTTTTTATTTCTTTTTCTTCACTAAACAACCCAAAAACCCTAATATTTCTACCAGCCGCTCCTTTTTTACATTACCAGCCCACTACACCTCTTCTTCTTTGTTTCAATCAGACACAAACAACAATCAAACATATTCGAATTGCAGACCAAGATCAATGAGCAAATTGAACCAGATACGTACCAAATTGAACCTGGTACGCCAAGATTTTTAATCAAATTCGACGTACTTGATCGAATTGGAGCGTTGTACCTAATCGATTTGGACCACTGTACTCTCATCTCCAATCTACAAAACAGCAATAAATGGAAACAGAGTTAGGTATTTTAGAAGGGGATAAATATTATAGATTTAGAGGAACTAATTACTCAAAAAGTGTTCAACAAGAAGTCATACATCTGATAGGAGATGCAACTGAAATATAAATTAACTTTTAGCTACTAAGAGGCCTTCGGCACATGGGTGAAACCATAAAATGTAAATTTGGCAAAACCAGTGGGTAGGTAACAAGTGAAACAGGTGCGTTAAGTCAAAACAAGTATTTTTTTTTCGTACAGGTAGCAGGGTTATCCCAAAACACTTTCTGTGCAGCAAATCCTTCACAAAATCAACTTCAGTAACAAAAGCGGTAACCGGTTTTCAACCCACTTTCAAGTTTCAACTTCTAGATACTCTACGAGTTAGATATCATCATCATCCATCAAAAGTTGTGAACTTTCATACATTGAAACGCGTACATTGAAACGCGTCACAATAGTTTAATGAAGACAGATTTATCACTTAACCAAAATCAAAACAAACATGAAAGATCCTTTCAGATCACCAAATCATATCATTAATATATAACCTCTCAACAACACCTTCAACCATTCAACTACAAAGTAACCATTTTTTTAACACAAATCATAATCAATCTTAAAAAATAAGTCAACAATGCCCAGATAAGCCATCAACTACACATCACCACCAAGGACTTCATTCATAAAACCATTACCCACAATTCCCAAAATCAAAGGAAGTTACCGACCCACTTTTCAACCTACTTTCAAGTTTCAACTTCTAGACATTCTATGAGTTACATTACATACCATCATAGTCGTTCTTCCTTCATCTCCGGTTCTTTGTCGTCCAACATCATCTTTGTGCGTATAAGGAAAGATAGCGTATTGGAGATGTGGAGGAGGGAGGCTAGGGTTCCAGATCAAGAAAATCTAGGGTTCCGTATGTGTAGTTTTGGAGATCTGGTTGATTCCGTATGTGTGTTTGTGGAGATCTGGTTGATTGAACCATAACAAACCCTGGATCCTTCTTTTTCTCTTTCTTTCTATAATTCTCTCTTTTATTTTCTCGTACGCTCTCTCTCCCCCTATCTGCAAATTGTAACCTGTAACAAAAAGAAAAGGCAACCACACATCTTTAGGCTTTTTCAAATCAAATTTCACATGACTCATAATTAATATCTACAGCTAAACACATCAAAAGACAGATCTAAATCATCTAATTAAGCATAATAAAAAACAATAAGAGGTAATTAACATATGCAAAAATAAGTACCTGAATGTCTCTGAGAACCTCAACTCTCTTCCGAACAGCCGGAGACAAGTTCTCGAGAACATCGGAGTGTTGTCCAGCCAGATTCTGAAGCTTATCCTGTAAAATCATCCATAAAACAAAGTGAGAACGAATCTACAGATGAAAACACATAGAAACTGATGGAATAATATGAAACCTTTAGGGCGTTTACGAGTCCGGCACGATCTTCGGCACTAAGAGCTGTGAATTTCACGAAAAACGATACGGTAAACAGAGGATAATATTATAGGTAATGAAGAGCGGTGGTGGTTTATAGAAGAAGAAGAAGGTACCTGCGGCGGCGGCGGCCGGTAAGGAGGCGGTGAGATCGGACATATCGAGGTGCTCTTTCATGGAGGGAGATTAGTAGCAGAAACCCTAGTGAAAATGAAAAGAAGACAGGGGTGTATGGGGAATTAGGATGAGCAGGAATTGAAAGTTGAATGGACGGTGCAGATCTCAATCCGTGTGATGCGTTTCTTTGAAAATGGACGGTGTAGATCTCAATCCGTGTTTATTTGAGTAAAAGGGTATAAGTGGAAAGTGATGTTTTATGGTGCTTAAAAGACTTGTACATTATGCTTTAGGGGTGTTTTAAGAGAATTTTTAGGGACTTTAAGAAGTCCTTCTAATATGCTTTATAAAGTAGTATATATATATATATATATATATATATATATTCTTATGATTTTGCGACTTGAACGATTTTATTGGTGACCATTATTGTGTAAATCCGTTAACTTTCCCGTTTATACGCAATATATCTATGATTTGCGTGGCGTAATATATATACATAAACGTTCACATAATTTAACACCGTAACACGTGAAGTCTTGTTAACTTATCTATTTTGTCATTTTTAAAGCAATTATACATAAAACATCTCATATGTACCAACTTTCATGCTCGACAAACAAGTTACACTTTTAACGCCATTTTTACCGTTTCTACCGCACAAAACGCACAAGTATACATGCATAGTCTAAATTTCCCACTATCAAGTTAACACTTAACATATTATCACATTTACATGTTTAAATCACTTAACATATTTTTTCACATAAGGTTCACTCAAAATTTACCCATACTAGTGTTCAACGAAAAATGCATATTTTAGCGATTCGGTAACGTTTTCGGGTGTCGGAAGTCACGTATGACCAACCAAACACCAAGTAAACTTAAAATTAGTTAAAATAATTATTTTTAAACTAAAAATATCAGTTTACTTACTGATCTAAATCAGTTTTATAAAAATCACTCGAAAAGCTGATTTTTGACCGTTTTAACGCATAGTTTTGCGTTAAACGTTACTATAATTATCCCAACTCGAAACGACTTGATATTTTAACACAATTCATGTTATTTACTGATTAAAATAGTGATTATAATCAGATTAGTGCAATTTTTGTATAAGTCACATAAATCATGCGATTTCACGTATTTTACAACTTTTAATGCACCAAGTACAACATGCAAAGCTAACAAACATTATTTATAAGTCACTAAACACTTTAAAATAACTTTATTTTAGTGTTTATAATCTGCTCATAACTAATTTTTACTAAATCATACTCAAATCACATTATTTCACCTATTTTACAAGTTTCTATGCCTCATGTATAACATGCAAAGCTAGTAAACCTTATGACAAAGTTTTATATCATTTTAACACTTAAAATACTCATATTTTTAGTGTTTATTTTCTGATCAAAACTCATTTTTATCAAATCATGCTTAAATCATCATTTCCTGCTTTCATATCATCATGCATGTTCATGTATGTGCATCTAATGCACTCATACAACATCAACATCATTTTATATGCACTAAAATATATTCAACTTATATTTAAATCATGTTCAAGTATTCAAGAACAATTATATTCTACACATGATTATCATCCAAATCATTCATCATAAGTGCAAGACATGCACATTCTTAAACATCTAAGACTATTAAGCATCAAAAATTCTCATGCATGTATATATATATATATACATACATACACAGCCATATACATATACATATAATTCTACAAAAAAAATCTTTTCACTTAAACTCATTTCAAACCAAAAAGCTTCCATATCACACAACCTTTAGAACATGCATGTAATCTAACATTCAAGTAACATGTTAATCAAGAATCACTCAATCAAAAATTAAAACATAATCACCTACACACACACCCACACTCACAGCCTCAAATACATACACACCCATTTCCATTTTGTACAAAAACCCATTTGTTTAAGAATTCAAGTTTGTGAGTTATTCTAAGATTTAAGAGAAACTTTCCATCATCTTTATCATTACTAAAAATCAAGAATGAACCTTTGAAAATAAGTTTTTACCTTTCAAGTTTTTAGAGGGTTTTAACAAGATTCTTGATGGTTAGAAGCTTGTTTTACCAAGAAAACACTTTTGGATACTCAAAACAACTTGGAAACACCTTGGATTTGATTTAGTTCTTGCAAGAATCATCAAATTTTCGAAAATGTGGAGGTAGTAAGAGGGGTGTTCGGCTGAAATTATTGAGAGAGAGAATGAGTTTGGTTTAATTTCAATTTCTTGAACTTTGTAGACTTGTAGAAGATCAAGGTGATGTATCATCACCCCACCTCCCATGATGACCACTAGGAGAAGGAGAGAGAGAGAGTGAAAATGAGGTGCATGGCTGCCAACATGTCTCTTCTCTCTCATATATATGATACACATACATATACATATACAATATAGATTAAAAACTGATATTTTACTAGATGCCGGGTATTTTATCTAGCGTTTTAATCTCGTTTTAGCGTGTTTTAAATTATTTTTAACACTCTATAAAAATAAAGTCACCAAAATATTATTGAACAATATTTTGTTTGCCGGGACTGGCTACATTGCCGGTATTTGGCAGTATGCGTGCTGTGCTGCGCGGTACGCGCTTAAAATCGCAAAAATAGGGATTTAAGTGTTTTTATTTATTTTTATCATTCTATAGTGATAAACTCGTCAAATTATTACTAAAATGATTTTCAGTTGCCTTGACAGGCTGTGTTGACATTATTTTGTCGGTATACGCGCTTCATCGCGCAATACGAGCTTAAACTCGAAAAATAGAGTTTCTTAGCGTTTTAATTTATTTTTCCTCACGAATATGATTAAAATTATTATTCTAATCATAACAAACTATTTTTAGGATTTTAACACTGATCGGGTGGTCATCGACGTTCGTTTCGCATTTTAACCGTTACGCGATAAGCGTTTATCTTATCGTTGCCAACATAATTTTTATCAAATTTTAAATTTACCAACTCATTAAATTCCACATATAAACATCATAATCAGTCAAATATGGCCCTGTTACCTATTCACAACACGTGTTACGATTGTACGGTACGACTTGAAAAGCCGGGTGTCACACAGAATTCACCTGACGAAGAACCGTTAATAAGAACCGATCCCCTATCCGCAAACAGGATTCCCATAACCCAATTTTTCCACTTCGGAGGAAAGCCCATGTGAGATAATACGGAAATTAAAAACTTCCAACTTAGTTGTATCGTAAGCCTTCTCGATATCTTCCTTGAACACAAAGATACTTTTTTTTTGTCTTTTTTGCCCAACCCATCACTTTGTTTATTACCAGTGGCCCATCCATAATATTCTGATCCAAAACACAAGCAAATTGTACCTTTGATACAACGCTTTTAATGACCCTTTTATTCTATTTGCTAACACTTTTGATATGGTTTTATTCACCACACCGATTAGCGATATTGATCTAAAATCAAACAACGTCATAGGGTTCGTAACCTTTGGAATAAGAACGACGAACGATGCGCTGCACGAGTGTTGTATTGAGTCGTACGTATAGAACTGATTCATGAACTCCATCACTTCCTCCTTTAGATCCTCCCAATACGTTTTGATCACATTATATGTTATTCCATCCGGACCCGACGATTTACTGATGCCACAGTCCCAAAGGGCCCCGCGCACTTCGTCAATCGAGAATGGATGCACCAAGCCATCAGCCTGTATCGAATTCAGTCTCTAGAATCCATCTGGTCTGATTCGAGCCTCGATCTCACCGGTTCACTCAATTTCTCTTTAAATGCTTTTTGAAACTCTGCTTTTATTACCATTGGATCAGAGATCCAATTCCCTTCAATCTAGCGATGTGATTATTGATTATTGCATGGAAATAACTCGTGTTCTCATCTCCCAACTTAACTGTCACACCCCCAAAATCCACACGCGGAGCATTACAGCTTGGAGGCGTGACATGACCAGGATCAAGCCACCAATCATATTGAACAACATAATTAAGTAAACAAAATCCAACCACACAATACAATTGGTGTTCAAAACATAAGTTATCAATTTCAAGTTAAACATCGGAAGCAATAAAAGTAAGACCAAAACATAAGTCATAAGTTCATAAAGTTAACATGGCACAGAACGGTCCATGTCCCACAACGACTCCTCCTGCTCGTGCAAGCTCCATAAATACCTAACGACCTGCAAGGCATGTAACGACAAAATCAACAACAAAGTTGAGCGAGTTCACAGTAGGTGTTTGTTATAAAGTAGTTTTTCAAGAACTATGAGTTTGTTTGCAACTACCAGTTAAATCAGCTTTCTTTGTTTTCCAAACCATAAACGGTGGGGGCTACCCCATGTTGTGAACCACTAGACTAGATGTATATATAGGTGTCCTTCCCAATCCGAGGACAGAGGTACATATTAAATATGTAGGTTTAGCGCTGGTGCCCTTCCCAATCCGAGGACAGAGGTACGTATAAGAATACGTAAGTTTAGCGCTGGTGCCCTTCCCAATCCGAGGACAGTGGTACGTAGTGAATACGTAGGTTTAGCGCTAGCGTCCTTCCCAATCCGAGGACAGAGGTACGTATAAGAATACGTAGGTTTAGCGCTGTCGTCCTTCCCAATCCGAGGACGGTGGTAAGTAGTCCAGTAGTGGTGGAAGCACAAGTTCCGTCTTAGCTATTTAATCCCATTCCCAACCCACCGGGAATCCCATGCCTTAAGAGTGTTAACTCACCTTTGGTTGCTCGGTTTAACTCTATAAAATAGCTAACAATCGGTGTTGGTCAATCACGTCCTACTATGATTACCACTTAGTTTATTAGTGACTTCAAATAAGCACGAAGTTCCTACACATATCTACCACATAACATGCACTCACTTTATTAGTTCACGCCCATATAAACATTCCACTTATAGCTACTCAAGAGCAAGCATACGATATTGTACATAACACTTTCATTGACATATAACATGTTAGATCATTCTCAGATAACCTACTCGACATTTAGACACACAAATTGCTACTTATGTCGTTTCGGCTTTAACATTCAAAACTGGGCTGTTTTCGGGAATTTTAATACAAGAGTTAACTTGCTCCAAAAACTCCCAAACTTTTACAGAATGTTTTAAACAATCCAAATATTCCTGTGTAAAAATATCGGGATCCAATTCATTACCAATATTTTATAAAAAATCATTTACCGGACTGCAATCAGATTCATCTCATTCTGACTGCAGTCCACAGAATAATTTATTTAAAATTCATCATAAGTCCGATTGATAACATTCCAGTTGGAGCATTACAATGACATCAGTGGTCATCTACAGTATAAATTTCATGAGTTAATTCTACACAGATTTCATGTTATGACGAAAAACATAACACATAATTTCTGCAGTAAAAATGCAGCTTTTGCTGCTGTGAAAAAATGACCTTTTAAAAATAGCAAACGAAGTCCAAAAATTATCATTCCAGTGTCATTAGAACCATATTTCGAAATAACACGTTATAGACTCAAGAAAATCAATTTTTCGATATATGTCGATCTGTTTACAGCCAACTGAAGTTGGCTGTAAATGTTTGGACAAAAGTTGTTTTCAGCTTATATTGCTCTAACGCAAGTTCTATTTGTTTCGTTAACATGTTAAGTGATCAACAACGACATTTAACATTACTTGCAGTAGGTTATCGTTTATTTAACTCAGATTCATCATGTCAAGTAACATCATCAACATAACCACATCACACTAGCATTATTTCATCATATTACATCTTTATGTTCAAGATTTAAGTGTATAATTCTTAGTGTTCTTAAGATTTCGTCAAGATATAGCTTTTAACCACTAAAAACATGAAGTAACAAGAGTGTATAAGAAGCTCACTACTAGCTTGAAGCTAGGGAAGAACACTAGTGAAAATGTGATGGATAATAGCAAACGGAGGTGGTCCTTCAAGTTCCGTGAGCACCAAGCTTCGTTAAATAACTTCTTACTCCTTAGAATGGCCTTGGAAATGGATGATCAAGACTTGATGATGGTGAGGGTATGCTTGGGGTGTTCGACCGAAAGTTTAATGGGAGAGAGGAGAAGAAGTTGGGCGGTGATTAAGTGAAGAAGGTGATGTTTTTATAACCTCTAACTTCTATTGTCCATTGGTTCACTTGTTCCCTTAAGTACAAACATATCCACTTAAGATCTAGTGATTTCCAAGAAAAGATTATGAAGATTATGAGGAGATTTGAAGAAAATCTTTGGTGGGGCCTATGGAAGCCGTGAACATTCATGGGGGGGGGGGGGGGGGTTAAATGAAAATTATTTGGTAAGTGGGTGATTAGTAGGGTGTTAAGTGCAATATCTAATGTTTAGTGTGTTACATGAATTATGTAGTGTTTAAGTGTTCGGGAACCATAACATGCTTCTAGTAGTATTTTAGTGTTCCGGGTAATGTCCGGTTGTTCGGTTAGATACCGTTTCGTTAAAGTGCTAACTTATTCCGTTTATTGTGTTTTATATATCTTTTTGTAACACTTTTAATTCTCAACACTTAGGAAAGCATACAGGACTATTTAGTCAATTTTCTGTACAAGACTAGTATGTTAACAAGCACATGTAAGTATGACGCAGTAACCAGAAAGCAGTTAAGTAATTCAACATAGTCATCAAGCACTTTAATTAACATTAATTAATCGTACGGATACATGAAGTTCTGAGGGTTGTCACATTCTCCCCCTGTTAAGAAAATTTCATCCCGAAATTTAGCGCGTGGTTACTGAGGAAGCTAGTTGAGTTGCGTGGTTTCCTGGTTTTCCTAGGGTGTCACATCATCCCCCCGTTGGTTTGGAATTTCGTCCCGAAATTCTGTAGTAGCTTCAGCCTCAGTAGTGGTTGCACTTTTCTTAAACAGTTGGGGATACTTGAGTTTCATTTGGTCTTCTCGTTCCCAGGTATACTCTGGGCCACAACGGGAATTCCAACGAACTCGAACAAGAGGTATTCTGGTACGCTTGAGAATCTTAACGTCTCGGTCTGTGATTTCAACTGGTTCCTCGACGAATCGCAACTGGTTGTCGATTGTGAGCTCCTTTAAGGGAACTATGAGGGTCTCATCTGACAGACACAATTTTTTCAGATTTGACACGTGGAATACGTTGTGAACTCCGCTGAGTTCTTCAGGTAGATTCAACTTGTAAGCGACCTTGCCAATTTTATCAATGATTTCGAACGGTCCAACATACCGCGGATTGAGTTTTCCTCATTTGCCAAAACGAACTACACCTTTCCAAGGTGAGACTTTGAGTAGCACTCGATCCCCAACCTGGAACTCGAGTGGTTTCCTGCGCTTATCAGCATAGCTTTTCTGACGGTCACGAGCTGCCGCCATTCGTTGTCGTATCTGAGAAATCTTCTCAGTCGTGTCTATCACAAGTTCTGGGCCTGTGATTTGGCTGTCACCAACTTCTGCCCAACAAAGAGGTGATCGGCACTTCCGTCCGTACAATGCCTCGAACAGAGTGGCTTGGATACTGGTGTGGTAACTGTTGTTATACGAAAACTCCACTAACAGGAGGTGTTTGTCCCAGCCATTACCAAAGTCGATTACACATGCCCTAAGCATGTCTTCAAGGGTTTGGATGGTGCGTTCAGATTGCCCATCCGTCTGTGGATGATATGCCGTGCTCATGTCTAATCGAGAGCCAAAGGACTTGTGCATAGCTTGCCACAACTCAGATGTAAAACGTGAGTCATGATCAGAGATGATGTAGGTTGGCACTCCGTGCCTTGATACTACTTCCTTTAGGTAGACGTCTGCTAGAGTAGAAAACTTATCCGTTTCCTTGATAGCCAGAAAATGTGCAGACTTAGTCAGTCGATCCACTATCACCCAAATAGTGTCATTTTCGCGTTGAGATCTAGGCAAACCAATAATGAAATCCATGGAAATTTACTCCCATTTCCATTTAGGTGTCACTGGTTGTTGAAGTAGGCCTGATGGTTTCCTGTATTCGACCTTGACCCTAGCACAAGTCAAGCATTTACTGACGTAGGTTGCTATGTTGGCTTTCATACCAGGCCACCAGTATGTAGTCTTTAGGTCGTGGTACATCTTATCCGAACCAGGATGTACTGAGTAACGAGACTTGTGCACTTCATCCATCACAAGCTCGCGTAAGTTTCCGTAAAGTGGGACCCAGATGCGCCCGTTTACATAGTAGGCGCCGTCTTCCTTTTGTTCTAACCGTTTCCTTGATCCTCGTAGGGACTCAGCCCTGATGTTTGCTGCTTTCAATGCTTCGACCTGAGCATCACGAATTTGAGCGGGAAGGCTAGAGTGAATGGTAAGCTGTAACGCACGTACACGCTTAGGTATAGTATCCTTTCGACTGAGGGCGTCGGCCAAAACATTGGCCTTGCCCGGATGGTATTTGATCGCACATTCGTAATCATTCAAGAGTTCGACCCATCGGTGTTGTCGCATGTTTAACTCCTTTTGCTTGAAGATATGCTCAAGACTCCAATGATCGGTGTAAATGGTGCACTTGGTACCGTACAGGTAATGTCTCCATATCTTAAGTGCGAAAACAACTGCTCCCAATTCCAGGTCATGCGTAGTGTAGTTCCTTTCGTGAACTTTAAATTGGCGCGATGCATAGGCAATGACCCTTTCTCGTTGCATCAACACGAAACCAAGTCCTTGGATGGAAGGGTCGAAAATAAACCACAAAATCATATGTGCCCTCAGGCAATGAGAGGATAGGCGGGCTACAAAGTCTATATTTTAAGTACTGAAATGCGGATTCCTGAACATCACCCCAACGATAGGTGACACCCTTCTGAGTCAGTGAAGTGAGAGGTTGCGCAATCTTTGAGAAACCCTTGATAAACCTTCTGTAATATCCTGCCAAACCCAAGAATTCACGGATTTCTGTTGGTGTACGGGGTGCAGGCCAGTTCTTGATCGAGTCTACCTTGGATGGATCACATGAATCCCATCCTTGTTTACCACGTGGCCTAGATAGTGGACTTCGCGAAGCCAGAAGTCACATTTTGAAAATTTGGCATACAACTGCTCTGTCCGAAGAAGTTCCAAAATAAGCCTCAGGTGTTACTCGTGTTCTTCCTGACTCTTCGAATAGATCAGGATGTCGTCGATGAATACAATGACAAACTTATCCAGGTAAGGCTTGCACACTCTGTTCATGAGATCAATGAAGACCACAGGTGCATTTGTTAATCCAAAAGGCATAACCAGAAACTCGTAATGCCCATACCGAGTCCTGAATGCTGTTTTAGAGATATCCTCGTCTCGGACTCTCAGTTGATGGTAACCTGACCTTAGGTCAATCTTGGAATAGAAACTCGACCCTTGCAACTTGTCGAATAAGTCATCAATGCGTGGAAGAGGATAACGATTCTTCACGGTCACTTTGTTAAGTTCGCGGTAGTCAATACACATTCTGAAGGTACCGTCTTTCTTCTTTACAAAAAATACTGGAGCTCCCCAAGGCGAAGAGCTAGGGCGAATAAAACCCTTGTCCAAGAGCTCTTGTAGTTGCGAGGACAGTTCTTCAAGTGGGTTCGGATGTCGTCAAAGAAAACAAGGGACACATCTATCGTGTCTGAGGATCCATATCGGCCGTATCAAGATCAAGGAAAAGTTCCTGGGGTATCAACATGTTCATGGCCCAATGCTCACTGAGTAACGTTCATAGAGCATAACTTGTCCAAGCGAGTGTCCACGGGGAACACTTTTAAGATCATGGGGTTCAAAAGTATAACGTGTATGGGTGGGGAAACATGAGAAAGGGTAGCCGCAATCGATGAATAAGCGTTTAATAATCCCTAGCAGGGGTTTACCTGATGTCGAAGGTACAGCTGGTTGTACGCAAGTTGGGTATAGTTAGGATAAAGTATGCCGTTGATCAAATATAGCTATCACAGGGTTAAATCAATCAGAACAAGAATTCAACATAGCAGCATGATTGTCGTACAAGTGCGTAGTGTTAAGATTCACTGAGACTTCCATCAAAAGTCATCGGACTCGCCCACATGCGAAGGGGGAATAATTCACCTGAATCCATGAACTTAGGTGGGTTTGTGATTCATCAAGTAAGCAACCAAGTTAGGAGGAGTTCCTTGGGTTGTGCGAATGAATCCAAAATACGTCTGCATAGTCGTGAGGTTCCAAAGGAAAGACGCAAAAACGTGTTCAAGAAAGTATGATCGTATCAACAATACATCACCACCCTCAAGGTTTCAAGGAGTGATCACTAATGGTCGAAGGTCGAGCCTTCCAAATTTTCTAAGCGAGTGCGTGTTCGTTTCAGTATCTCAACATGGAGTAGCGAGAACGTAATGTCACTATGGTAAGAGGGTGATGGTTTGATCTAAGCCAATGGTAGAAATTGGTCGTATCATTAATCAATAATCATGTGTCGGTGCAAGAGCTAGTGCAAAGATCCCGCATATTTAGGAAAAACTATCATGAAATTTAAAGTACGTCTCTTGTTGTGTAAGGTGGGTAAGATAAATGTATAAATTATCGTGTTCGCCGGTGGGTTGAGTGATCCATATCTCCGTCCCCAAATGTCCTGAAGACTATTTCACCAGTAATGGTATTCATTCGCTGAGTTGGGTATACGAGAGTGCTAATAAACCATCCAACAGGGTGCTAAGGTAGTCTTGTGATCGGTGAAAATCGTGGTTTGGTTGTTGGTGTTTCATTAAATCAGTTTCTAATCGAAGTAACAGGGAATTAATGAGGTTCATTCGAAGAATCGAGTGAAAACAGGGGTCCACCAATAACAGAAGAATTCAACCAAGTAATTTGTTGCTTAGAAGCAATTCTAGTAGTGAGGTGTGGCAGCACGACACAAAAAGGGAAGTTCGTTGCATCACGATCACGGAAGTATATCACTTGTCCAAAACAGAGTTTGGTTGGTAGGGTTGCGAGTTGCAAAGCGGCGAACACGCGTAATTGTGGCTGCTTCGTTTCTGGTAACGACGACCAGTGGAGATGATGAGGTTCATTAACAACGATGCGTGGGTATAGTTCTCCAAAACCCGAGTTCGTTTGAGCCAGGTATGGTCTTCGTGAATGTTGACATACATGCCGAATGTACGGAGGGTCAAATGGCGACGTCATGTCGAGATAAGAGTGTAAATAGATAGAATGCATAAACAATTGTCGTAGCCGGGTGATGAGAAATCAGAAAAGAATTTAACTACCACTTGTCAAATTTCAAGTAAACAATTGTGTGTCATAAAGAACGCAGTAGGGCTTATAGACAGCATGCTACTACCCAAAATAAACACACAATAAACACCATACCAGACAAAAGTAATCTAGCAAGTAAGAAATATAAACTTAAATCATACCACCTAGTGTGTTGAGCCTTGCACGTGGAGCGAAGCGTCGTTGTGGATCGTTGAGCACTGTACAGGTTATAGTCTGGTTTTGTCAAAAAGTTTTTCCCTTTTTAAAACCAAGTTCACTATAACCAATGGCTCTGATACCAATCTGTCACACCCCCAAAATCCACACGCGGAGCATCACCGCTTGGAGGCGTGACATGACCAGGATCAAGCCACCAATCATATTGAACAACGTAATTAAGTAAATAAAATCCAACCACACAATACAATTGGTGTTCAAAACATAAGTTATCAATTACAAGTTAAACAGCGGAAGGAATAAAAGTAAGACCAAAACATAAGTCATAAGTTCATAAAGCTAAAATGGCACAGAACGGTCCATGTCCCACAACGACTCCTCCTGCTCGTGCAAGCTCCATAAATACCTAACGACCTGCAAGGCATGTAACGACAAAATCAACAACAAAGTTGAGCGAGTTCACAGTAGGTGTTTGTTATAAAGTAGTTTTTCAAGAACTATGAGTTTGTTTGCAACTACCAGTTAAATCAGCTTTCTTTGTTTTCCAAACCATAAACGGTGGGGGCTACCCCATGTTGTGAACCACTAGACTAGATGTATATATAGGTGTCTTTCCCAATCCGAGGATAGAGGTACATATTAAATATGTAGGTTTCGCGCTGGTGCCCTTCCCAATCCGAGGACAGAGGTACGTATAAGAATACGTAAGTTTAGCGCTGGTGCCCTTCCCAATCCGAGGACAGTGGTACGTAGTGAATACGTAGGTTTAGCGTTGGCGTCCTTCCCAATCCGAGGACAGAGGTACGTATAAGAATACGTAGGTTTAGCGCTGGCGTCCTTCCCAATCCGAGGACGGTGGTAAGTAGTCTAGTAGTGGTGGAAGCACAAGTTCCGTCTTAGCTATTTAATCCCATTCCCAACCCACCGGGAATCCCATGCCTTAAGAGTGTGAACTCACCTTTGGTTGCTCGGTTTGACTCTATAAAATAGTTAATAATCGGTGTTGGTCAATCACATCCTACTATGATTACCACTTAGTTTATTAGTGACTTCAAATAAGCACGAAGTTCCTACACACATCTACCACATAACATGCACTCACTTTATTAGTTCACGCCCATATAAACATTCCACTTATAGCTACTCAAGAGCAAGCATACGATATTGCACATAACACTTTCATTGACATATAACATGTTAGATCATTCTCAGATAACCTACCCGACATTTAGACACGTAAATTGCTACTTATGTCGTTTTGGTTTTAACATTCAAAACTGGGCTGTTTTCGGGAATTTTAATAAAATAGTTAACTTGCTCCAAAAACTGCCCAACTTTTACAGAATCTTTTAAACAATCCATATATTCCTGTGTAAAAATATCGGGATCCAATTCATTACCAATATTTTATAAAAAATCATTTACCGGACTGCATTCATATTCATCTCTTTTTTACTGCAGTCCACGGAATAATTTATTTAAAATTCATCATAAGTCCGATTGATAAAATTTCAGTTGGAGCATTACAACGACATCAGTGGTCATCTACAGTATAAATTTCATGAGTTAATTCAACACAGATTTCAAGTTATGACGAAAAACATAACACATAATTTCTGTAGTAAAAATGCAGCTTTTGCTGCTGTGAAAAACGACCCTTTAAAAATAGCAAACGAAGTCCAAAAATTATGATTCCAGTGCCATTAGAACCGTATTTCGAAATAACACGTTATAGACTCAAGAAAATCAGTTTTTCGATAAATGTCGATCTGTTTACAGCCAACTGAAGTTGGTTGTAAATGTTTGGACAGCAGCTGTTTTCAGCTTATAGTGCTCTAACGCAAGTTCTATTTGTTCCGTTAACATGTTTAGTGATCAACAACGACATTTAACATTACTTGCAGCAGGTTATCGTTTATTTAACTCAGATTCATCATGTCAAGTACCATCATCAACATAACCACATCACATGAGCATTATTTCATCATATTACATCTTTATGTTCAAGATTTAAGTGTATGATTCTTAGTGTTCTTAATATTTCATCAAGATATAGCTTTTAACCACTAAAAACATAAAGTAACAAGAATGTATAAGAAGCTTACTACTAGCTTGAAGCTAGGGAAGAACACTAGAGAAAATGTGATGGATAATAGCAAACGGAGGTGGTCCTTCAAGTTCCGTGAGCACCAAGCTTCGTTAAATACCTTCTTACTCCTTAGAATGGCCTTGGAAATGGATGATCAAGACTTGATGATGGTGAGGGTGTGCTTGGGGTGTTCGGCCGAGAGTTTAATGGGAGAGAGGAGAAGAAGTTGGGTGGTGATTAAGTGAAGAAGGTGATGTTCTTATAACCTCTAACTTCTATTGTCCATTGGTTCACTTGTTCCCTTAAGTACAAACATGTCCACTTAAGATCTAGTGATTTCCAAGAAAAGATTATGAAGATTATGAGGAGATTTGAAGAAAATATTTGGTGGGGCCTATGGAAGCCGTGAACATTCATGGGGGGGGGGGGGTTAAATGAAAATTATTTTGTAAGTGGGTGATTAGTAGGGTGTTAAGTGCAATATCTAATGTTTAGTGTGTTACATGAATTATGTTTTGTGTTTAAGTGTTCGGGAACCATAACATGCTTCTAGCAGTATTTTAGTGTTCCGGGTAATGTCCGGTTGTTCGGTTAGATACCGTTCCGTTAAAGTGCTAACTTATTCTGTTTAGTGTGTTTTATATATCTTTTTGTAACACTTTTAATTCCCAACACTTAGGAAAGCATACAGGACTATTTAGTCAATTTTCTGTACAAGACTAGTATGTTAACAAGCACATGTAAGTATGACACAGTAATCAGAAAACAGTTAAGTAATTCAGCACAGTCATCAAACACTTTAATTAACATTAATTAATCGTACGGATACATGAAGTTCTGAGGGTTGTCACATTCTCCCCCTGTTAAGAAATTTTCGTCCCGAAATTTAGCGCGTGGTTACTGAGGAAGCTAGTTGAGTTGCGTGGTTTCCTGGTTTTCCTAGGGTGTCACATTAACCCATCGTATTTTCGCCTTCTACTGCAAATCTAAGGTTGTCGACGTATACCAATCCCTTATACGAATGTTACCTAATGTTTAACCATTGTAATTAGTCCTTCAAACAAAAATGTTAGTAACTATTCGACAAATGTTTTAAAAACCCATTTTGATAAAATAAAGGTATTAAAATTTAACACTATTGTCAGTGATCATTCTTTGAAAAAAGAACAATAATTGCTCTTATAAATTCACTTTGTGTGATAAGTGAAGGCTCTCCAGAACTTTAGGGGTCATTAATGTAAATTGTATGAAACTATTAAGTGAGTCGGAGTTTATTGTATTATGTCTGAGGTTATGACTCTCTTGTATAGGTCCAGATTTAGGGATATCTGGTTACCCTCTTGTCCGAGTTTACATAATTCAGATGTAGTTTGTGTTCATGTGTAATCCGGACCTAGATTTATCCTAGTCTGAGTTTATGTATGCTTTGGTAATCCGGATAAGTGTCAAGTAATTTGTCCGAGTTTAAGTTAGGGCTATGATGTAGTCCGGACATGAGACTCCTGTGTGTGACATTTGTGCTCTTGTAAACATTGTACGATTTAGAACAATTTCAATATCAATGAAACATTGTGTTTTGATCCCAAGATTTGTTTATTTATGTTTAACAATTGCACGTTATAATTCTTGTTCGATTTTGAACCCTCCAAAGCTTATCTGGAAAGTTATACGCAAACTGCTACGTAAACGTAATCAATTTAACACAACGTACACTCCGGAACAATGACATAAGGTAAATATACCCTAAATATCCTTTACATAGCTTAGAAATAAGTTTTGAAGGATTCGGTATGGCAAACACAAGTTTATTTAATCACGGGGACTATTTACGACAAACTGCGAAAGTCTGCCAATTCTTGTAGCGACGTACACTCCAGAATAGTGAAAGAAGCTAAACATACCCTAAATACCCTTTACATAACTTAGAAATAAGTTTTGAGGGGTTCGGTATGTGAAAATATGCTTATTTGATCACAGGGACTAAAAGCGTCAAAACTGTGAAAGTATGCAAATTCGCGCAGATTCTGCATTCAGACCATATACACACATCCAAAAATTTTTTGTAATCATTAAAATGTTTTATTTTAGTGATTAGAATGCAAAAATGTCCTTCGTTGCGTAATTTGGATCGTTTCCGCGTCCGTTCGAGCTTTCGTCGTAGTTAAGCGCAAAACGCAACCGTACGATTGACTGAACCAACATCCACATTATTTCTGAGCATATTTTAAGCCCCCTATACTTTAACGTCCTGATAAAGCATGAAATTTCTCTTAACGGAGGTTAAATACGTCAAAAACAAGTTTAATTGTGTGAAGGGACTGAAACTGTTAAAAACTGAAACTATTGACAGAACAACTCACCCTCACGCCACGCGACACCCCCTGGTGTTCTGGCGCGCCACACAAGGCCCCCTGTTTTTCAGAACTTTCTATTTCTGTTGCAGTTCTAGTATTTTAACTTGGTTTTTGAAACTTGTGGGCTCTTGTGTGATCACCAAGACTTCAATTCCTGGCCAAACACTTGTAATGATCCTATACTTACTTGGGCAATACACCAAAACACATGGCATTATCTTATGGATTCAAGAAATCTATAAATAGCATCTTTCCATCATTCTTCTCTCTAAGCTCAAAGTTGGTTTTGCTACCTATTTAGGAGGCCTCCCATCTAAGTTTTCTTAGTCATCTTTTCATCCTAGAATACAAGTGAGTTTTCTAACTAGTCTTGTTTATTTATTTTTAGCTATTTCAAGCTAAAAGTTAAACAGTGTTTGACTTTCAGCTTTAACCATTAATTGGTCAAGTCAAAGTTCAATTGAACTTTGCAAAGTGATCGTAATCACGATAGTTATAATCCCTTGCGATTATACCTACTGATTACCACGTTGACTAGTCGAAGTGACGAGTCAAAGTTTCGCTCAAAATGCATGATTATGTGCATTTTATGACGGAACTATTTTCGGGTATCAAAACACTTTGTTTTGATACCAAATCAGTTTTTCAACTAAGTTAAACATGTTTTAACATGTTTAACTTGTCACTTCTAGTTTAGTGCTTATTTAGGGTCGTAAGTCGAGCGGTCTTGACAACCACTTTGACTTTTGCACCCGACCTGTTTGGTCAATCATTAGCATCTGACCAAACATATATTGTGACCATAGTTGTATAAGGGAATAACCTCCTGAGGTTATACCTTATGGTCACTTCGTTTGGTTAGTTGTATGATACGTAGTTTATATGCCTTAGGGAAATGACCAAAATGCCCATTTTTACGCATAAATTTAATTTATGCATATGTAACCTAAATTTTGACCCTTAAACTGATTTTGCAACATTATAAAACACGTTTAGGCATATAAGACTTATCATAGGACTTGTTTGACCATCTGAACGTGCTTTTACGCAAATGACACGTTAAAGTAGCGTAAACTATCTTAACGGGTCATAACGAGTCAAAAGCACTTAGGATTGCTATCAAATCAGAATGTAAACTTTGCAAAACCATTTCATATGAGTTCCAACACTCATTTGGTTTACAAGACCTCATTCTATCCGATTCCTCGATTTAGCTCCTGATTTATTAACATAGTGATTCGATACTAGGTGCCACTTGATTCCTTGATTCCCCGAGCTTTGTTAGTTCACTAGGTCAAGGATATTTTGAAATCTCAAGTGAGTACATAGTTCCCCTATTTTATGCTTTCAATTATTTTGGGGTGATTCATATGTGCAAAAACGATTTCAAGTTTTCAAAAACAAAGACTATGGTTTATATTAAACGCGACGATTTTAATAATGTGAACGAAGTTGTTGGTGCATTAATTCATAACATGAATGACATTCATTAACATTGATCAAGGCGACCAGTAGTATGTTATGGTACCATAGGACTGACAATCCCGTTATCAGGCTATCCACTAGATTTGGTGGATAGTTTGGGATAATGACAGAATTTGTTATTTTAACAAACCTTTGGTGGTTTGTTAGTCGATTTAACGATACCCTTTGGTGGTATAGACGAGTCACACAGGTTTGAATGTATTCAAATAGAACAACCAAAAGTTTTCACAATTAAAACACAGACGATTGACGATTGGTTTATAACACGGACGATTGACAAATGGTTTTATAACACAGACAAATGACAATTGGATTATAACAAAGTCGAATCTCGATTGGTTTTATAACACGAACGATTGATAACACAGACGAATTGGACGATTGGTTTATGGTAAGTGATTAGATAACGAGACGGGTGTAATGTGATAAAAGCATGGTGGATACGCCACTAGTACGTCCTATATATAAGTGCTTTTATCATATTACATTCCGTGGCGTTATTTAGATCACTTGGATGAATGTTTTCAAACGATGTCACGCAACGATGTTTACTTTAGGATATAAACCATACAAGTTTTCTTACAAGACGATTTACTACTTGGTTAACAAAAGCAAATGTTTTAGTCAAGATTCATGGCAACGAGGTTTATCATAAACTTTAACCAACATGTTTTAGTTGGTTAGTTATATTGCAATACCAAACACTTTTGATACAAGATTTTCACTTATCGACTCTAGTAATCGTACGAGGTATTGCAATATGTATACAAGCCATGAATTTGACACACTCACAAAACCTACGTACTCGCCGACATTTTTTGCTGACGCTCTTTCCACATATATTTCAGGAGCTGTTGTTTGATGATTATGATGCATGCTTCATGTAGGAATGGACAAGGGCCTTAGTGACATAAAAACAATGAAAGACAATTTGTTTATATTTTGCTTTTAATTCCAAGACAATGTACATATTAATTCAATAAAACGATACTTTAAACACCATGTGTTGTGAAACAATTTATCCTGTGACGTGACTCCCCGACGTTTCCGCCGCAGTTTGTTGTTTTACGCGGCCGGGGTGTTTCAGGAAAGATTGGTATCCGAGCCATGGTTATAGGGAATTAGGTTATTAGTAATGCTTTGACCTAGACTATAACCTTTCTAGGACCCTAACACAAGTTATCTTATGTTTAGATCTTAAAACAATATCGTCCCCTATGTTTAGGTGACTACCACAATAAGCACACCAATTTCAAATCCGTTTTGAAAATCAATCATCTATTCTTAGATGATTTGTTTTAAGGTTTCAAGTGTGACAGCTGTGCATTTTAATCCCTGTACTTTCTGAACAACTTTGTATTTAATGAAACATGGTGTTTTTAATTCCAATATTTGTATAATTATTTGTGACATTTACACGTTTTCAATCCTTGTTCAATTCTGAACTCTCAAACCTATTCTGGAAGTGAAATCGTAAACTGTTACGTAAACGTAATCAGTATTAACGTGATGTACACTCCGAAACTATGACTTAAGACAAACGTACCCTAAATACCCTTTACATAACTTAGAAATAAGTTTCAAAGGTTTCGGTATGGCAAAAACATGTTTGTTTGAACTTAAGAACTATTTGCGACAAAACTGTGTAACGAACACTGCCGGATAATATTTAAATCCTTAAAATATATTGTTTTAATTAAAATTTTATTTTTCATCATGTTCGTGTTGAAAAATTAAATTAAAACGTTTAAAAACGTTATTTTTCAAGTTTAAGCTCCTACCGCGTGTTACTGCGTAACACAGTGCGTATACTGCGAAACGCAGATAACGTAGCCAGTCTCGGCAACTGATATTTATTTCTGTAATAATTTGGTGAGTTTATATTTATATAATAATAAAAATAATTTAAAACACCATAAACCGGGATTAAAACGCTAGATAAAATACCCGGTATCCATTTAAATACCGGTTTTTAGCCTACATATAATTTATTTATATAAAAATGCATATGTATATGTGTGTTGGCGTATATTTAAGAGAGAGAAATGCCACTTCTCTCATTCCTTTGCCACATGTTTTGCATGCACGCTAACATTAAAAACACCAAAATCTTCCAAATCTTTACATATCTTGCACATCATACAAGTTCCAACAATCAAATCTCACACAATATCTTCATCTCTCTCTCTCCCAAACCGTAAACACACACGCACACACACACACACACATTTTCGAATTTCAATCCTTTCCTTCAAGATCCAAGCTCATTCCAAGCTAGTTTCTAAGGTGTTTGAAGATCCAAAGGTGTTTTCAAGTGATTCCAAGTATTTGCAAGCTCCATATCATCAAAAATCTCATCGAAACCTACTAATTTTCTTAAAGGTTTAAACTTACTTTAATAATTAAGTTTTTGTATTTTGATGATGATGATGATGATAGAAGTTTCTCAAGGTTCTTGGATTATTCACTAACTTGAAACTAAAAAGAATGGGTTTTAACACAAAATAAAAATGGAAGTATGTGTGTATGTATATATAACCGTACATATGTATGTATGTGTATGTATTTGAGATTGAGTTTGATTTTTTATGGACACTTGTTTGATTTATTCTTGAAAAGTGAATGCATGTTTAATCAAATGGATGTTATGTAAAAGTTCTTGTGATTTGTATTGATTATGTGACAAAGGAAATTTTTGGAAAACATATATATGTATGCATGTGTCGTATATGTATATGTATGTACATGCACATGTGAAATTTTGTTAGTTAGTATAAATAAATGAAAGAATGTTGCATGCAATGATGTCTAGATGGTTAGATGATGATTTGATGAACATGTCTTGGATTGTATGAATTAATATCATGTTTGATGAATTTAAGTTCATATGAAATGATGATGTTATGATAAGTGTGCTTTAGATACTTGTACATATGCATGTATGTTGATTAAATGCTCAAGAAATGATGAAAAATGATTATATGACAAAAGTGATTTAAAACAGATTCTAAACATAAAAAATAACATTATTTGGTATATTATAATGGCATGAAACTTTTTCATAGGTTTGATAGCTTTGCATGTTGTACATATAGCTTAGAAAATGGTAAAATATGTGAAATTTGCATGATTTATGTGGTTTATGTTAGACATGCACTATCATGAGTATAACCACTATTTCATTCAGTAAATAACATGGGTTATGTTAAAATATCAAGTCGTTACGATTTGAGATGGTTATGGTAACCTTTGATGCAAAACTATTCGGTAAAACGGTTAAAATCGGCTTTTCGGAGGATTTTTATAAAACTATTTTAGATCAGTAACCAAACTGATATTTTTTCTATAAAAATAAATATTTTTACTTATATTAAGTTTACTTGGTGTTTGGTTAGTCATACGTGACTTCTGACGCCCAAAAACGTAACCGAATCGCTAAAATTCGCGTTTTTCAATATACACTAGAATGGGGTGTTCACGGGTAAACTTTATGTGTTACAATGAGTTATGTGTTTTATAATATGTGTATGATGACATGTTAATACTTGAAAAGATTATGTGTATTATGTTATTATTTGTATGTCTCGTTTGAGTATATATATTACGACGCGCAAATCGTAGATATATTGCTTATAACATGATGAAGGTCACCAATAAAATCGTTCAAGTCGCAAAGTTCTTAAAATATATATACGAACTCATATATATAAATACACCAATATAATAAAAATAATAACTTTTCAAGAAAATCTCAAAGTTATGTGAAAATTCTAAGTATCGGAGAAACTTAGGTATTTTGTGAGTTTTTTATTATTAAATCGTTCTTACTTAATTTAGGACGAATAAATGATTTGAGGGATTGTGTTAACACATAGTTCCCCTATTTTACGTTTTCAAATGTTTTGAGGTGAAGCATATGTGCATAACTTTACTTTTCGTTTTCATGACATTATACATGTTTTGTTACATATAATACATTATTTCAAAGACATTTTTATGGCATATTGACTTAGTATGCCTATTAAATGGTTTTACAAATACATTTTCATGACATGCTTACATTGAAAAGGATATTTGCTATGTTTAACAGGACAATAGTACATTCATTAACATTGATCATGTCTCTCGGTAGTATGTAATAGCGCTATAGGACTTGACAAATCCCATTCCCGCTTCCTAGTTTGGTTTGGAAGTGTTAGGGAATGACAAAATCCTTGATCCTAATAATGGTTTATCCGACAGTCTCAAGGCTTGAGTGTATGCGATAGACAAACCATATCGATAAAAGCAATGGTTTTCAAAACATAACTTTTGATTTAAACTTTTTGTTTATTCAAAAACCTTGTTTTGTACATGACATTTGGTTACAAAAGACATTTGATTTATACATAACATTAGACATTGTTTACACATGACATTTGACATTTGAACAAGACATTATTTGATGGTTATTGATAAGTGATTTAAATAATGAGGCATGTGTAATATGATAATAGCATGGTGGATACGCTGTTGGTACTTCCTATATATAAATGCTTTAATTATATTGCATATCTTGGTGTTATCTAAACCACTTCAACAAGGACTAGACATGACATATTTTATACATATTATTTTCATTTGGTTATTTACTTAACCATACATCATTCTTTTATTACATTTGATTTTCATATGATTTAATAAAAGAAAACATTTTTATATGGTTCATGACTAATTTTGTAAACATGTCTTTTAACATTCAAAGTCATGAATCTTCAACACTAAACCTATGTTACCCACATGCATTTTTATGCTGACGTATTTACTTTCACATATGTTTTAGGAGAGAATGTTTGATGTGAGCGAGCTTCACTCAGGGCGACTTGGGCCTTAGCAATCTAAAATCAAGAAAGTTATCATCTTTTATGTTATGTGTTTCGTTTGAACTAAGACAATGTAACAATTTAACCTTATAAAACTTAACTTTAATTATCATGTGTTGTGAAACAATAATTCTGCCACACGACTCCTCGACGTATCCGCCGCGGTTTGTTGTTTTACGTGGTTGGGGTGTGACACCAAGCCTTCAAAGTTTTCAAAATCTCGTCAAAGTTTGGGTTTTATTAATGTGAACTCGCGCAATCTGGAAGGGTGGGTGCCTGTATCCCGAGTTTTATGTCTAAGGCTAGAGTTGTGACAACTGTACTCTGTAATCGATGTACAATGTAAAACAATGATGATTATTAATATAACAATGTGATTTGGTGTTACTATATGTGTTTTGATGTTATTATGTGTGTATTTATGTTTGGTGATTTTTCAATTCGATTCGATTCCGATTTCAAGCTTTAAATCGCTTTCTGGAATGTTATACGTGCACTGATGCGTAAATATAACCAGTTTAATGCGGCAAACACTCCTGAATAGTGACATAGGCTTAACATACCCTAAATAACCTCCAAATAACTTAGAAATAAGTTTTGGATGGTTTGGTGTGTTGAAATCAAGTATGTTCGATCGCAGGGACTATTTGTGTCAAACTACGAAACTATACCGATTTGTATAGTAACGAACATTTCGGAAATTGATCATAAGTTAAACATACCCTAAATATCCTTTACATAGCTTAGAAATAGTCTTTGATGGGTTTGGTATGCTAAAATAAACTTTATTGATCAATAGGGACTAAAAACGTCAAAAAGTGCACAAGTTTGCATTTTCGTGCATATCTCACGTTTTGAATATATCCGGACATCCAAAAATTTATAAAATCATTAAAATATTTTATTTTAGTTATTGGGATGCTAAAAATTCATTCGTTTCGCAATTTGGATCGTTTTTGCGTTCGTTACGACTTCCGTCGTAATTAACCGAACAACGCAACCGTTCGGCCAAACGAACCGACACCCGAGATGTTTTCAAGCATATTTCATGTGCCCTATGTTTTAACATCAAGGTGGAGCTTGAAAATGGGTTTGACGTGTGTTAGAAGTGCCGATACGCAACGAAACAAGGTGCAGGGGCTAAACTGTAATTTAGTGAAACTGGCTAGTCTGCAGGTCCCTTACGGACCGTATGGACCATAGCTTACGGTCCATAAGCTTTCCACAAAACCACAGAATTGCAGAAACAATGAATCTGGCCTATTCCACCTGCTCAAATGGTTTTTACCCCTTGAATTACACATTATGGGCTGGTATTTGATGTCCCCATGGTATTCAAAACCTTGTGCCCAAATGTAAGGCTAAGATCATTCCCTTTTCTACAAGAAATGATCCTAATGGTTGTGAAATTACTATAAATAGCAAGGCCCTCTTGCTCATTTCTCACACTTGAATCTGAAATCAGCTCTAAGTTGGGATGTTTGCACTTCATACCTGAGCTATTTTAGATCAAACATCCTTCTTGGACCCTTTGTAAGTCCTCTTCTTGCTTGTTCTTATATTTCAAGCATGAAAGTCAAACAATTTTGACTTTCAGCTTTGACCAGTCAATGGTCAACACAAAGTTCCGTTGAACTTTGCAACGTGAGCGTAATCACGATGGTTATAGTCCCTTGTGACTATACCTACTGATTACCACGTTGACTAGGCGTAGTGACGAGTCGTAGTTTCAGCCAAAATGCGTGTTTATGCGTATTTTGTAACCAAACTACTCTAGGGTAACAAAACCGTTTGTTTTGATATCAAAACCTGTTTTCTAACCTAACTAAACATGTTCTAGCATGTTTAGCTCGTCACTTTTAGTTTGGTGCTTGTGTATAGTCGTAAGTCAAGCGGACTAAACACCCGCTTAGACTTTCGAACTTGACCCGTTTTGTCGATCATTAGGATCCGATCAAACATGTTTAGTGACCATAGTAGCATAGGGAATAACCTTTCGAGGTTATACCTTATGGTCACCTAGTTTAGGTAGTTGTATGATAAGTAGTTTATATGCCTTTCTAGGTTATACCTTACTAGGTGTTGTTTGATTTCTCTGGTTTGCTCAAGTTTGTTGAAGTACTATTGATTGAGGATACTTTGCACTCCATGTGAGTACATAGTTCCCCTATTTTACTGTTTTCAATTGTTTTGGGGTGATTCATATGTGCTAAATGTTTTCAAGGTTTTAACGATGGTTTTCAAAACGATTTTCGATATTATAACGATGATTTCAAAAACGATTAAGATGGTCTATACTAAACTAATAACGATTTCAATAAAGTGAATAAACTAGTTGGTTGTATTTACATAACGAATGGCATTCATTTGCATTGATCAAGCCGACCAGTATTAGGTCATGGTACCATAGGATCTGACAAATCCCATTATCGTACTGCACCCATGGTTATGTGTGGGTTAGGTGGGTAATGACTGAATCTGAATGTTAATTTACCCTTTGGTTGTTTATTAATGCGAGAGCGAGATAGTCGAGTCACGAAGGTTTGAATGTTATTAGCAAGGCGACCACAAATAGTTTTCACACTTAAAACGAGGATGATTTAAACGATTTAAACGAATTAACGATTTGGGAACGATTCATAGAAGATTAAACGACTTGGATAAACGATTGGTTCTTGGTTAAGTGTTTAGATAACGGGACGGGGGTAATGTGGTGAAAACATGGTAGATACGCCGCTGGTACTTCTTGTATATAAGTGTTTTCATTGTATTACATACCGTGGCGTTATTTAGTTCACTTGGGTAAACGATTTTGAAACGATGTCACACAAACGAGGTTTTCGAAATGATATAAACCATACGAGTTTTATTAATGAGATTTATTAACGAGATGTTTTACAAATTGCTTTACTAAAACAAATGTTTTTGGGTTAAGAATCATGGCTACGAGGTTTTATAAACTATAGCCCGCTTGATTTAAGTTGGTTAATTAAGTTGCAATATTACACTATTTTCAAAACAAGGTTTTTAATAGAGTATTGCAACATTTAAACTAGCCATGAATCCGACACTCCTATAAAACCTATGTACTCGCCATAATTTCTTTGCTGACTTTGTTTTTACATATGTTTCAAGTGTAGATGCTTGATGATGATTACTAGGATGCATGAGTCACATAGGATCTGGACGAGGCCTTAGTGACATAATAACAATATTAGTCGATATGTAACTTGTTTGTTTTGTGTTATGACAATGTTAATGTTTAATATTATCAATAAAACGAAACACTTTTTGTATCCATGGTTATGAAACGACAATTCTGCCAAAACACTCCCCGACGTTCCCGCCGCGGTTTTGTTGTTATAACGCGGTCAGCGTGTGACAGAAGAGTTGATATCAGAGCCAATGGTTATAGCGAATTAGGTTATTAGTAATGCTTTGACCTAGACTATAACTTTTAGGACCCTAACGCGAAGAAATTTGCATTTAGATTTTTTAAAACAAAACTGTCACCTACCCTTAGGTAATAACCACAACGAGAACACAATTTTCAAATCCGCTTTGAAAACTAATCATCTGTTCTAGGATGATTGATTACTAGGTTTTGAACCCTTTGTTATAAGGTTTTGAACCCTTTAAGTTTTCAAAATCTCGTCAAAGTTTGGGTCTAAATAATGTGAACACGTGCAAACTGGAAGAGTGAATGCCTGTACCATGAGTTTTCTGTCTAAGGCTAGAGTGTTCGTACAAATCCACATAATCGGACCAGTCACTCTTACCTGGAAACTCTTGGGGTGAGTGTTCACTTATAGGCGAGCATGTCTTCGGCGATACATTATATTGACCCATTTACTTTGATTAGTCACTGCGTGTCGTTTGTTTGTTCGAGTTAACGAACAACTGATCGCCTTCCTTGTGTTTTGTCGATACCTCTTTTGCTTTTCCTAATTATCAACCTCACTCGTTTCTCATATCTCCTTGTTAGACCATGCCTCCTCGACGTATAGCACAATCTTTTACTATTGAAGAAATCGCAGCCCTGGTCTCTCAGCAAGTGGCTGCTGTGCTTCCCGGTGTTGTGACCCAAGTACACGATACAACAACAACACTAATGCACCGTGTAATTTCAAGAATTTCAATTCTTCTAAGCCTCTAAAGGTTTCTGGGTCGCAAGGAGCAACTGCGCTCCTGCAGTGGTTTGAGAGTATCAAGAGCACCTTCAGGCATGTGCAGTGTCCGAATGCGAGTAAGGTTGAATTTGCATCAAGCGTGTTTGAGAAGCGAGCGCTTACCTTGTGGAATGGTATTATGCGCGAAAGGGGTGCCGAAGTGGCATTGGCACAAACATGGGAAGAGCTTCGGGCTCTCATGATGAAGGAGTTTTGTCCCCGTCACGAAATTCGAGCTTTGGAATAAGAGTTTGATGATTTAAAGCAAGATGGGGCTGAGCATCGTGCGTACACGGATCCTTTTGAGGAACTCAGTCTATTTTGTCCCACCATGGTTACCCCACCAGAGAAAGCAATCGAGAGATATATCGATGGTCTACCCGATTCTATGCTGGATATTGTGACCGGTGTTAATCCTACTACCCTTCGGCAAGCGATCGAGTTGTCTGCTACCCTGACTGAGACTCAAGTCAGGAAGGGTAAACTCACCCGCAAGGGTGATAAAAAGAAGGCGACTGATTCTGGGAAGGACAAGAAAAAGGGTAAGGGTAAAGAAGGTGAGTCGTTGAAGAAATCGAGGAAGCAAAAGGGTGCCCAGAATTTTGCTGTTACGGCACAGACTGATCAGAACCCACCGGCTCAACCTCCTGCGAAGAAGGCATTTGCTGGTACCGCACCTCATTGTGCTCGCTGCAACGGTCATCATGTTGCACAGCAAGCTTGTAAGCAGTGCACGACATGTGGTAAACTTGGGCATTTGGCCAATGTTTGTCGTTTAGGACAAAATCAGGTTGCCCAGGTTCAAGCTCCGGTACAAGGGAATGCTGCTAGATTACCACCAGGTTCATGTTTCAATTGTGGAGAGTTTGGTCACTTCCGCAACAACTGTCCGAGGTTGGTGAATGCAAACGCGAATGCTAATGCGAACCCGAATGCGAACGTCAACGCCAACGTGAATCCTGCTCGAGGGCGAGCATACAATTTGAATGCAAATGAAGCAAGGGCTGACAACGAGGTGGTGAATGGTACGTTTCTTGTTAACAACCAACCTGCATCTATTCTTTTTGATTCTGGTGCCGATAGAAGTTTTGTTTCGTTATCTTTTGAACCTTTGCTTGCGATACCTAAAACTAAATTGAGGAAACCCTTATCTGTTGAAGTTGCTACTGGTAAACCTCTTGTTCTCGATTCTGTTATTCGTGGTTGTCAGTTAAACCTTGATAATCATCTTTTTCCTATTGACCTCACGCCGATGCAACTAGGGAGCTTCGACGTTATCATTGGAATGGATTGGTTAACCAAACACCACGCTGAGGTGGTTTGCTTCGATAAGAGTGTTCGTATCCCTTTGTCTTCTGGCGAAATTCTAGAAGTTCGTGGCGATAAAACTTCAGGTGGACTGAAGCTTATGTCGTGTATGGAAGCTCAGAGGTATTTGCGAAAAGGATATGTTGGTTTTATGGCACATGTCACCGAGGAGAAAGGCAAGAGAAAGAGTATTCAGGATATTCTGATTGTTCGGGATTATCCAGAGGTGTTTCCTGATGAACTGCCTGGTTTGCCTCCAGTTCATCAAGTCGAAATTCATATTTACCTTGTACCCAATGCCAACCCGATCGCGAAAGCACCTTATCGTCTTGCACCATCAGAGATGCAAGAGTTATCGAAACAACTTCAAGAGTTATCTGATAAATGATTCATCCGACCGAGCTTTTCACCTTGGGGAGCTCATGTCCTCTTCGTGAAAAAGAAAGACGGATCTTTTCGAATGTGTATCGATTATCGTGAGCTTAATAAGCTTACCATCAAGAATTGATATCCCCTACCTCGAATTGATGATCTCTTTGACTAGCTACAAGGTGCTTCGTGTTTTTCTAAGATCGATCTACGTTCTGGGTATCATCAACTTCGTGTTCTCGAAGAAGATATTCCCAAAACTGCTTTCCGCACGAGATATGGGCATTACGAGTTCACTATCATGCCTTTTGGTTTGTCGAATGCCGCAGCTATCTTTATGGACTTAATGAATAGGGTCTGTAAACCTTATTTAGACAAGTTCATTATTGTGTTCATCGATGATATTCTCATTTATTCGAAGACTCGAGCCGACCACGAGCAACACCTTCTCTTAACGTTGGAACTCCTTAAGAAGGAACAACTTTTCGCTAAATTCTCCAAGTGTGAATTCTGGCTTAAAGAAGTTCAGTTTCTGGGTCATATAGTCAACGAGCAGGGTATTCATGTGGATCCATGATGGGTGGTCCATTGGACAACCCTTTATGATGTTAAAAGACAAGTTAATCCTTCACTTAATCGCGTAATTATCTTGAATTAGATGACTACGATTGCTTATGTTTCAGGTATGTTTTGGGAGCTTAAAGTGGAGAAAACGCGGCTTTGGAAGGATTAGAGATGAACGGGTCGTGCGCGAAAGAAAAGATGAAACAAAGTGCAAAATCCAGGTTGCCACCGTAATTTACGGTTCCACCGTAATTTACGGTGGACCTGAATTCTACCTTTATCCCACCGTAACTCAGACAACTCTCACCGTAACAACATTATGTCCACCGTAACTTACGGTTACGGTGGAGGCTGCATCAGACTCGTAACTGCCATCATTAAGTCGGTTTTATGGTGTCTTTTCACATCTTCTCATCATTGGACGTTTTTGGGAGACACTAGGGGAGATTTGGGCTGATTGTGCTTGGTTTTGAACAATTTCTAACATTCGGTTTGTGATTTCGATTCGTATGAACATTGAATTTGTTGCTATGATGATTCACCAAGCTATGTGTGGCTAAAACTCTCGGTGATCATCTTAGGTGAAGGTTTCTCTTGAACTTTTGTGTGTTTATTTCTGAATTTCTAGAATGATAACTTGTGTTGCTTGATTATCATGGTGTATGCATAATTGTTTGTAGCTTGTTAATTGATAGTGTAATTTCTAATCTCAATCGTACGTTCTTGGTGCCGTTGGCAATCGAAATATCACGGGAAGGGTTAGGGTTGGTTATTGATTAATTGATCATCGGGAAACAACCTCGCATTTATCAATCCGAGTACTTTGTTCCCTTTTATCACTTCGATTATTTATGCACGAGTTATGTCTATGTAACTCTTTCTAGTTGGAATTTCACACAATTGTTAAAAGAAACTGAATCCTAAGATGGTCATTGTTCTCCTATTCTGTTAAACAACCAATTTTGATTTGCAATTAGTTATTAATTTAGTTTTCTAAAACAACAATCTAAATCATTGATCTTTATTTTCTGCAAATTAGGTTAATTGTAGTTTAATCGCAAAGCTATATAATTGACATATTTTCCACATACTCCCTGAGTTCGATACCCTTTTACCACTATCTATAGTTGTTATTGGGATTAAATTTGCGTGTACCACGACAAGCACGTCAAATTTTGGCGCCGTTGCCGGGGAGTAGTTCGCAACGTGTGTCAGTTTGTTAGTTTTGCTTTGTTATTTTCGGGTTTACACTGGTGTGTGTTTAGTGTGCAGGTTCTACAGGTGCATGCATACTAGAGGCTCTCACAAAGCGTCACCATTGTCATTTGATCCGGAAATCAAAAGAACGCTAAGGCAAAACAAAGTTTTATTACGAGAAAACAGAATCATCGGTTCACCCACTTCACCCATTACACCAAGAAATATCATGGACGAAACACAAGTACCACCCACAACGGGTCAAACGACCTCATCTTTTATACCTACTTCCACACAACCATCACCAAACACCACTATTCCAAACATCACCACAATGCCTACTCCACTTCATGATACTACACCAACCAACACCACACAACCGATCACTACTCAAGTCGAACCTAGTCTTCCCTTTAGCCCATCTACTACGATTCCACCATTCACTCACTTCTTCCCAGTTTCAGGGCAATCATCCTCAACCTATACAGTACCACAAGGTTCAACTATTCTCCATACTACCTCTACATTTAGACCATCTAACCAGTCGGGTTTTCAATACTCGACCATTCCATTTGGGCAAACTTCGGGTATAGGGGGAAATGGATATGAGGAAGGATACGAAGATTTTGAGGGTTATGATGAAGATGGGTATGCTTATGCGTATGGGGGTGATGGTGATCAAGGAGAGTTCAGTTATGTGCAAAGTCAATCTCAAGGGATGGCAAGTGTAGGTGGAGTGCCACGACAACAACAACTCATACCACAACATATTCGCCCAAGACCACAAGGGCCACCAATGCAACGCCCTATCCCATTGCAACAAGTTCGGCCACAAAATGTACAACCACAATTTCAAAGGCCGATTCAACACCCACCGATGCCCTGACAACAATTTCAACAACCATTCGTACCACAAGGGCATATACCAAGACCAATGGGTCCTATTCGTCCAAGGGGTCGATTGGGTGTTCCAAGAAGGCATCTTAGGGAACATGCACGGGGAATAGAAGCACATTTCAGGCCGATAATTACTCAAAACCCTTCACCGGTGGTTATCCCTCACAACAACCAAGGGAGAACCTTTGAAGTGAGAACAAATTCTTTGCAAAGTTTACCGAAATATAAAGGGCTAGCAACAGAAGAACCGTATTTCCACTTAGAGGCCTATGACTCAATTTGCAATACTCTTGGGAGTCAAGGTTTTTCGGCTGATGATGTCAAGTTGTTCCTATTTCAATTTTCTTTGGAGGACAAGGCAAAGAAGTGGTTCTACACTTTGCCTTCAGCATCTATTTATACTTGGGTGGAGATGCAACAAATTTTCCTAGACAATTTTTTTACCGCTCAAAAGACTAACGATGCTAGGAAGGGGTTGAGGAGTTTCCAACAACAACATGGTGAAATGTTCCATGAGGCATTTGAACGTTTCAATATGATGATTAAAAATTGACGTCACCATGGGATTGAACTTTGGGAGTTGATGAATGCCTTCCACGAGGGGTTGAGTGCCGAAGATGCTCACGATTTAATGTCCATTACTGGTGGGACTTTTGGCACAAACTATGAGAATGATGATTGGGAGTTCTTAGAGAATATGGCAATTAGATCAAAGAGAAAGGCTCAAGCATCGAGGAGAGAGCGACCGGCCATTGCCCGACCTCAAGTGCACGCAATAGATGATGGTAATGTTCAAACCACTAACCAAATTTATGATGTTTGTGCTTTGTGTAATGAAATAAGTCATGCGGCTGAAAATTGCCAAGGAATGGTGGAAGGGCAATATGAAGAGGTTCATGCGGTTCAAGGTCAAGGAGCGGGTGGTAGAAATTACAACAACATGAATTCTAATACCTACCACCCCGGGTTGAGGAACCACCCAAATTTTCGGTATGGGAACCCCTCAAATCAAGCTAACCCGAACTTTCAAGGTAGCCAAGGTAACTTTGGTTCGCGCCAACCTTACAACAACCAAAGTGGATATCTAGGCGGGAAAAACCAAGGCTATCAAAAGCAATATCAACCGGGTCAAGAACAAGGGGGGTCTTCGGGTGGAAATGAGATGATGGAGATGCTAAAAAGCATGCAAACGGAGATGCAAAAACGGAACCAACTCGATGAAGTTCGAATGCAAAATGATGAGGTTCGTGACAAAAGCATCCAATCACTAACAACCCAAATGGGTCAATTGGCAACCGATGTGGCCGAGTTGAAGAAAAACAAGGGTCAACTTCCTAGCGACACCAAGGTAAATCCATCACACGGTTCGTCAAGAGGTAATGTTAATGTTCATCATGTTAGTGTTTTGAGAAGTGGAAAAGAGTTTAAAGCTAATTTCTCACCCGAATTGGTTGAGGGGGTAGTTGAGGACATCACGGGTAATGATAGTGATGATGAAGTTTCACCGGTTAAACCTAAAGAAACAAATGTTAACAAACCAAGGTTGGGTGAAAACGAAAAGAATGAAAAAGTTGAGGGTGAACCGAGTCAAGTCCCTTTTCCATCGGCTTTACTTGACCCGGTAGGAAAAACTTTATTGCATCAAGAGGTCCCCAAAAAGAAGAATTGTGGGACATGTTTAAACAAGTTAAAATTAACCTTCCACTCCTTGATGCAATAAAACAAGTACCCGCCTATGCAAAATTTTTAAAAGAGTTATGTCCACAAAAAAGGCAAAACAAGAAGAAAATGCCTAAGCGGGTCGATTTAACCGGGCAAGTGAGTGCAGTTTTAAATGGGGAGCTTCCTCCTAAGCTCCAAGATCCGGGCACGCCATTGATTAACATAAAAGTTGGTAATTTTCAAATGGTTAAGGCGTTGCTAGATCTTGGAGCCGGAGTTAGTATTTTACCGGGGGGCTTATATGACCAATATGATTTTGGTCCGTTAGCTAGGGTGGAGACAACGGTTGTTTTGGCCGATTTTTCTCATAAGCTACCTCGAGGGATGGTTCAAAATGTAATTGTTAAAATTGATGAATTTTATTACCCGGTTGACTTTCTAGTCTTGGACTACTCGTCCGCGGACCCAAGACAACAACAAAACGTAATTTTGGGTCGGCCATTTTTTAGCACCGCACATGCAGTAATCGATTGTAGATTTGGTACAGTCGATATGACTTTTGGGAACCGAAAAATGCGTTTGAATGTTTTTACTAACAATTCTAATGCTAATGGTGTTGATGAGTGTTTCATGGCAGATATAGTTGACGGGTGCAACCCGCATGAGTATGAGGAGGATGGTTTGGATATTTACCTGTGTGATTTTTCTGAACAGGTACATGCTTATGCACTCCGGGTTGAAGAGGAAAAACAGGATGCCATGGCTTTGAAGGAAGGTCGACCGCCAAGGACCCACCAGTTCGAAGGCTTACCGGCGGAAATAGATTCGGGTACTAAACCATCGTTAGAGGAACCGCCAAAGTTGGAACTTAAAGACTTGCTGAGCCACTTGAAGTATGTGTTTTTAGGGGATAATGACACTTTACCGGTCATTATTGCCTCTAATTTAGAGTTGGCACAAGAGCAAGCATTGTTGGAAGTCTTGAAGGAAAACAAGGGAGCTATCGGATGGACACTTGCCGATCTCAAAGGAATTAGTCCATCAATCGTTATGCACAAAATCATTACCACCGAAGATGCCAAACCAACACGAGAAGCTCAAAGGTGATTGAATCCGAACCTAAGGGAGGTAGTTAAAAAAGAGGTAATTAAATGGTTGGACGCGGGAATCATCTATCCGATTTCGGATAGTGCTTGGGTGAGTCCCACCCAAGTTGTGCCTAAGAAGGCCGGCATTCAAGTAGTCAAGGACGAAAGTGGTGAACAAATTGCCACCCGACCGGTTACCGGGTGGCGTGTATGTATTGACTACCGAAAATTGAATGCTGCCACTTCTAAGGACCATTTCCCGCTACCTTTCATTGACCAAATTATTGAAAAATTATCGGGTCAAAAATATTACTGCTTTTTGGACGGGTATTCGGGTTTCAATCAAATCGCAATACACCCGGATGACCAACACAAGACCACCTTCACTTGTCCATATGGCACCTTTGCCTTTCGGCGAATGCCATTTGGCTTGTGCAATGCTCCGGAAACTTTCCAACGATTAATGATGAGTATTTTCTCGGACATGGTTGGAGAGTCGCTCGAAGTATTTATGGATGACTTCTCCATTTTTGGCACTAGTTTTGATGCTTGTCTCAACGAATTACAAAAAGTTTTAAAAAGGTGCGTTGAGAAAAATTTAGTGTTAAGTTGGGAGAAAAGTCATTTTATGGTGCAAGAGGGTATTGTATTGGGTCATGTAATTTCTGAAAGGGGGATGGAGGTGGATAAGGCAAAAATACGGGTAATAGCATCTTTGCCACCTCCGAAAAATGTTAAGGGTGTAAGGTCATTTCTGGGACATGCGGGTTTCTATAGACGTTTCATAAAGGGTTTTAGTGTTATCACCAAACCCTTATGCAACTTGTTATTAAAAGATGTCCCATTTGATTTTACTAACGAGTGTATGCAAGCTTTCACTGTTTTGAAGGAACACTTGGTCAAAGCACCTATCTTGCAACCACCGGATTGGTCAAAGCCGTTCGAGATAATGTGTGATGCAAGCGACACCACTATTGGTGCAGTTTTGGGTCAACGGGTTGATAGAAAGCCGGTGGTGATTTACTATGAAAGCAAAACTTTATCCGAAGCGCAACTCAATTACACTACAACCGAAAAGGAGTTATTAGCGGTGGTGTATGCTTTGGATAAGTTTCGTGCTTATATTTGAGGGAGCAAAGTGGTGGTTTATTCGGATCATAGTGCGGTCCGATATTTGATGGAGAAAAAGGACGCGAAGCCTCGTTTGATTCGGTGGGTATTATTGTTACAAGAGTTCGATTTAGAAATCCGAGACAAAAAGGGAAGTGAGAACGTAGTGGCGGATCACTTGTCTCGGATTCCGGTGGAAGGGATCGACGATGTTAGTGAAATCAATGAATGTTTTCCCGACGAGCAACTCCTAGCCGTCTCCACCTTTGTTGCACCGTGGTATGCTCACTATGTCAACTATTTAGCCACGGGTTCATCCCAAGTCATTGGACCAAGAAGCGCCGACAACAATTTATGGTTCAAGTGAAGCAATATATTTGGGATGAACCGGATCTTTTCATGATTGGACCGGATCAAGTTATACGAAGGTGTGTGCCCGAGACAGAAGTGTTGGAAATTTTGACCCATGCTCATTCGTCCGCATGTGGAGGTCATTTTAGTGGGCACAAAACAGGCTATCGGGTTCTCTCATGTGGGTTTTATTGGCCCACAATTTTCAAGGATGCATGTGAGTTCGCTAGAAATTGCATAAATTGTCAAAAGATGGGAAGCATATCGAAGAGGGATGAGATGCCATTACAACCAATCTTGGTTGTAGAGATATTTGATGTATGGGGTATAGACTTTATGGGTCCCTTCCCGAATTCGAATGGCTTCCTATACATTTTGGTAGCGGTGGATTACGTCTCGAAGTGGATTGAAGCTATTGCAACACGAACAAACGACCATTCGGTTGTTTGTAAATTTGTTCAATCCAACATTTTCTCTCGTTTCGGCATCCCGCGGGTTATTATAAGTGACGGTGGTTCGCATTTCAAGAACTTCAACTTCGGGAAATTATTGAAGAGGTATAGCGTGAATCACCGGATTGCCACACCTTACCATCCGTAAACGAGTGGACAAGTCGAAGTGTCCAACCGTCAAATCAAAGAAATTCTCATGAAGACGGTAAGAACGGATAGGAAGGATTGGTTGAGTAAATTGGATGATGCATTGTGGGCATACCGAACGGCCTACAAGACTCCAATTGGTACAACGCCTTATCGGATGGTATATGGAAAGGGTTGTCACTTGCCAATGGAGTTAGCGCATCGGGCACATTGGGCAATTAAGACGGTCAACGCAGATTATGACGAGGCGGGAAAGTTGAGAAAGTTGCAATTAAGCGAGATAGAGGAGATTCGAGACGAGGCGTATGAATGTGCATCGGCTTATAAAGACAAACTCAAGAAGGTACATGATGCAAAATTGAGAAAGAAAACATTTGAAGTTGGGCAAAAAGTTTGGTTGTATAACTCAAGACTCAAGATGTTCGTGGGCAAACTTAAAAGCAAATGGATGGGCCCGTATGTTGTTCGGCGAGTTGGAAGGTTTGGTGACGTAGACATTCAAGACGAGCAAACACTTAAACAACAAACGGTGAACGGTCACCGGTTGAAGCCATACTTGGAAGGGAACGACATCAACAACTTGGAGCTTGACAAAGCGGGCTACATCTTACGCCCGGTCGATGAGGAACAACCGTGAGAGGCCCAGGTTTGGTAGTGTAAATAGTAGCATTTTATTTTGTTTTTTTATATAGTTTGCACAATTACCGTACTTCCTTGAAATCCGTGTTTGAAACAAGTGTGGGGATATTCGGGTCACGAATTATTCTAACATTGTGTTGAGGACAACACGGGACTTTTGAGGGGGTAGGGTGATTTTTACACATTTTTGAAAAATTTTAAAAAACATAAAAAACTTGAAAAACTTGAAAATATAAAAAAATGAACCTTAAAACAGCATTTTTCAGCAAACCAGGAAGACCCAGATGCCACTGTAAGTTACGGTGGAGAGAAAATAGATTAAGGCTTTACGGTACATTTCTACTGTTTTACGGTGGAAGTTTTTGTTCAGGTTGCACCGTATTTTACGGTACGCTGGGAAAACTGATCAGTCGTTTTGGTTTCTACATGTACATAAAAAAATAATAAATAAATAAAAATATAATCAGGTCACGTGAATACTCCCTAGACACACAAAATCTTTCACTTTTCTTCTCATCCATCTCTTTCACCTATCACTCTCATCAAGACCCACAAGATCTCCATAGCTTCTTCAACCTTCAATCATCCATATCTCACTCAATTCTTGTTCAAACTAAGTGAAATCGAAGTCTATTTTGACTAATTTTTCACGTAGTTTCTGATTTTGCCAAGAGATTTACTAGAAAATGAAGCTTTCGGGTTCGAATTTTAAACCCTAGTTTCGAAATTTTGGGGCTTTTTGAAGTTGTTGCCTCATTTGTGTTTCTTACATCTTCAAACAAGGTATGGAAGTTTATTTACTATGTTTTGTTGATACATTGTTAGAATGAAGGTTAATAGTATTATTTGTTTATACCCACTTGCTTGTTCATAGTTTTGATTTGTTACTTGAATATGATTATGGTCTGTAGATGTAGGATTGTTAGTAAAGTAGTGAACTTTTGGGAAATTTCTACATTGTAGAGATACCATGCCCAATTTTTGAAAAATTTATAAACTTTTGGTTCACTAACATCTACAACCATGGTAACAAGCAAGTGTGGGGATATTGTGAGAAAAGAGTCTAATTTTGTTTCATTTGGTTGTGTTGTTCGCTCTAATGTGTGTAGGAAATGGCACCAACAAAAGAAAAGACCGGAGCTAGTTCATCTTCGTCTTCGAAGGGAAAGGGTAAACAGCCGGAACAACAACCAAGGAAGAGACAATACATGGGTCGAGTAAGCGAAAGTGAAAGTGAGGAAGAGATGGAGTTGGACCCGGTGGAAAAGCCAAAATGGGATTCGGGTCCATTGGATCATCAACCAGAGGAGTGGCAACCAACACTCTACCATGACAGCATGAATAAATTGAAAAACAAGGCTGCTGCATTCATTTGTGAAAGAGAAGTGAATGAGGTTCAATTTGGTCAGTTCGGTGTGTTTGATAAATTTCGCGCTCTAGGTTGGGAGGGGGCGCTTAATTGCTATGATAAAGATAAAAACAACTTGTTCATAGCCGAAATACAAGAATGGATGGCAACTCTTAAATGCAACACGTATGAAAGGCCATCACAAATGAAGCTAACGGGTATTGTGAATTGGATTCCGGTGGAGATGTCGTTTGACACGCTAAAGAAGTTGGGGAAGTATGATAGTTTGCATGCTCGTGACTATATGATACCTACTCTTGATGACCTTCTGGTTAAACCGGAGAAACATGCTCGATGGAATGATAAGTTGGCAGCACTGTTTTTACCCGGTAAATATAGTGGTATTCTATACCGGAAGAACTTAAGAAATAGAAGCGAAATTGTTGCTAGCAATCTGTGTTCTCAATGTTATTCCACGAAGGGGGGACAAGGAACAGGTGAGGTTTCCGGAGGTACCTGTCCTCTATTCGCAAATGCATGGGTCTTCGCGCTTTCTGATCCGCTATCTGATCATGAATCACTTATGGATTTGCCGGAATAAGTTAGGAAGAGACATCGTCCCGTATTGCTGAATAATCACGGGACTGATGAAACAACAAAAGGCAATAACATCTGAAGATAGAGGGGCAACAAAAAGGCATCTGCCTTTTACATTAGATAAGTTGGGGATTGGTTGGTCATATACACAATCGGAGCGTTATCATAAGTTAAAGTCAGAAGGGCAAAGGTGGAGAGCACTAAAGGTGGGTGCACGAGATCTTTTACCGGGTGAGCCGGATGAGCCGGAAAGTGAAGAGGAAGCAGCTCCAATTGGTGACGAGGATTATGCGGACGAGCCGCATGGTGGTGAAAATGTAGGTCAAGGGGGTTATGGTAGAGGTTATGGTGGTATGTTTTACGATTATACACAACAGTCCTATGAGCCGGGTTGGGCTTATGATGGCACAATGCAAGAAGTGATTGAGAATCAACGTCCTCTGGCATCCGTATTTGAGACGTGGTCGGGTTCGGAAAGGACGTTATTTGATCAAAATACGAGGATGAGTGCAAGTATAGAGCGGTCCTTGAAACAAAACCTTGATCGTCAAGAGGTATGGAATCGCACACATGCGTATTCCCGTGAAGTGGAAATGAATAATCGTTATCATGATGATCAAGAAAGGAGATTGCATGCGGACTGGCACGCCGGGCGGCCGGTGGTTGTGGATCCACAACATGTGGATTATGCGTCACTACCACCTTATGATGGTAGTATTTCGTATCCGACCCCGCCGCTTCACCATTCACAATGGATTGACCCACGGAAACAAGAAGGAGCACAACAACAACAAGGTGGGAGTAGTAACGGCTCATTTGCGTTTGGAGAATGGAACGACATGATGTCTTCCATTTTTGGGCCGCCGGGCCCGCGTTATTATTAGTCAGGTTGTGTTCTCCCTTTGTACATTTTGTGCATATTTGTTAGTTTGATATGTTTATGGTTGGGCGGTTGGGTGGTGTATGATTGTGATGTTATGTTGGATTGGTGCGAGTTGGTGGTGTCGTGTTTTAAAAAGAAGAAAAACATAAAAAAATTATAAAATGAAAAATCCAAAAAGAAATTTGTGGTTTGAGTGAAGAAGCTTTTTGTTGATGTTGAATGAATTTTAGTGATCAAAGCCTCCTAAAACCATACATTGGGGTCAATGTATCCCAAGTGTGGGGTTGGGGGGAAATTTTTGGAAATTTTGAAAAAATTTTAAATCAAGCGAAACGATGTGAAAATTTGAACACCCTAGATTAACCCCAAATTGATGCACCGGCAACCCGTGATATCTTTTTATTCTTGGTGAGAGTTGAAGCCACATTTGTATATAAATAATGCTTATCTTTGATGAGAGTGGCTACGGGTGGGGGTGCATTAGAACTTGTGCTTGAATACGATTTGAGTCCTTAGTCAGACATGAATGCGAAAAGGATAAGGGCATCTAGGTAGCCTCGTATTTAGTGTGTGTGAGTGTGGGATTTGGGGGGTTGGACCTCATAAGTTATATATATGAGCATGGTTGTGAGAGGGGCGGGGGTTTGGACATTTAGTTGCCCAATTTTGTGCCTAAAAGCCTATTGTTTGTTACCTCTAGCTACTTACTTAAAAACTTACCCAAATTTGACCCGGTCTTATAGTGTTAGTAATAGTAGTAGTAGTAGTAGTAGTTTAGTAGTTGATGTAGATATGTTGATGTTTTATTGTATGGTTGTTTGTTTGAAAAAAAAAATCAGAAAAAAAAGAAAAAAAGAGAGAAAAAGCAATGAAAAAAAAAATGAAAAAGAAATGATGTTTAGTTGTCTTGTATATATTAGTTAAATTGGTAGTGTTAGTTTACTTTATTGTGTAATAAAAAGACCGGGTTAAGTTTTCGCTACTTCATATATATTCCATTTCCTACCTATACACCTAGCCACGTTACAACCTTGAAAGTCCCTTTGATTTGCATTCATGTTTGACACTTGTTAGGAGAGGGATCGATTTAGGTACAAGCCTATAATTGTGCAACCGCCCGTTAGCCTTTGTGTGTCTAGCTCATATTGCTAGTGCTTACTTGTAACCGAGAGGAGAGATATAGTGAGGGGTGCATAGGTTGGGTGTTAAAAAGGGGTTAGTAAAAGGATTGCATGTTTTTGCTTGGTTTAAATTGATCACTTGTTTTGAAATTGATTTGATGAGTTGCTTGGGACAAGCAACGGTTAAGTGTGGGGATGTGACGGGTGGTCCATTGGAGAACCCTTTATGATGTTAAAAGACAAGTTAATCCTTCACTTAATCGCGTAATTATCTTGACTTAGATGACTACGATTGCTTATGTTTCAGGTATGTTTTGGGAGCTTAAAGTGGAGAAAACGCGGCTTTGGAAGGATTAGAGATGAACGGGTCGTGCGCGAAACAAAAGATGAAACAAAGTGCAAAATCCAGGTTGCCACCATAATTTACGGTTCCACCGTAATTTACGGTGGACCTGAATTCTACCTTTATCCCACCGTAACTCAGACAACTCTCACCGTAACAACATTATGTCCACCGTAACTTACGGTGGCACCGTAAGTTACGGTGGACGCTGCATCAGACTCGTAACTGCCATCATTAAGTCGGTTTTATGGTGTCTTTTCACATCTTCTCATCATTGGACGTTTTTGGGAGACACTAGGGGCGATTTTGGCTGATTGTGCTTGGTTTTGAACAATTTCTAACATTCGGTTTGTGATTTCGATTCGTATGAACATTGAATTTGTTGCTATGATGATTCACCAAGCTATGTGTGGCTAAAACTCTCGGTGATCATCTTAGGTGAAGGTTTCTCTTGAACTTTTGTGTGTTTATTTCTGAATTTCTAGAATGATAACTTGTGTTGCTTGATTATCATGGTGTATGCATAATTGTTTGTAGCTTGTTAATTGATAGTGTAATTTCTAATCTCAATCGTACGTTCTTGGTGTCGTTGGCAATCGAGATATCACGGGAAGGGTTAGGGTTGGTTATTGATTTATTGATCATCGGGAAACAACCTCGCATTTATCAATCCGAGTACTTTGTTCCCTTTTATCACTTCGATTATTTATGCACGAGTTATGTCTATGTAACTCTTTCTAGTTGGAATTTCACACAATTGTTAAAAGAAACTGAATCCTAAGATGGTCATTGTTCTCCTAATCTGTTAAACAACCAATTTTGATTTGCAATTAGTTATTAATTTAGTTTTCTAAAACAACAATCTAAATCATTGATCTTTATTTTCTGCAAATTAGGTTAATTGTAGTTTAATCGCAAAGCTATATAATTGACATATTTTCCACATACTCCCTGAGTTCGATACCCTTTTACCACTATCTATAGTTGTTATTGGGATTAAATTTGCGTGTACCACGACAAGCACGTCAATCCATCCAAGATTGTTGCTATTAAGGATTGGAATACACCGACGACGCCTACAGAGATTCGATCTTTTCTTGGTCTTGCTGGTTATTATCATCGATTCATTTCTAATTTCTCGAAGATTGCGGTTCCACTCACTGCTTTGACTCAGAAGAATAAGCCTTTTGAGTGGGGACCCAAGCAAGAAGAAGCATTCCAAACGCTGAAGCGAAAGCTATGTGATGCTCCTGTTTTATCTCTGCCCGAGGGAAACGATGATTTCGTTGTCTACTGTGATGCGTCCAACTTAGGCCTTGGTTGTGTCCTCATGCAACGAGGTAAGGTTATAGCATATGCATCTAGACAATTGAAAGTTCACAAGAATAACTATACCACTCATGATCTTGAGTTAGGAGCTGTGGTTTTCGCGCTTAAAATCTGGAGACACTACCTCTATGGAACGAAGTGTGTGGTTTTCATATACCACAAAAGTCTCCAGTATATTCTTAATCAGAAGGAGCTGAACATGAGGCAACGACGTTGGGTTGAACTCTTGAACGATTACGATTGCGAGATTCGCTACCATCCTGGTAAGGCGAATGTCGTAGCCGATGCGCTTAGTCGAAAAGAGCGAGTCAAGCTTCACTCTGCCCGAGCTCTATCCGACATCCAATCTCGTGTCCTTCAAGCTCAACGATCCTGTGTGATCAAAGGTTTATTGAAAGATGAGCTACCACTTCAACTTCAGCTTAAGCTCGAAAGGAAAGACGATGGTTTACTCTACTTCAAGGATCGTTTGTGGGTTCCAAAACAAGACGATCTTCGCACCCTAGTGATGGACGAATCTCACAAGTCTCGATATTCTATCCATCCTGGTGTTGATAAAATGTACAAGGATCTTCGTACTCAGTACTGGTGGCCTGGTATGAAGAAGGATGTCGCCTTGTACGTATCAAAATGCCAAACTTGTCTCAAAGTCAAGGCTGAACATCAATGACCTTCTGGTTTGCTTGTACAACCAGAGATACCGGTTTGGAAGTGGGAGAACATTGCGATGGATCTCATCACTAAGTTACCGCGTACGTCTAAATGTCATGATGCTATTTGAGTTGTTATCGATCGATTAACGAAATCGGCTCATTTTATTCCGATTCGTGAGGATCTATCTGCTGATAAACTTGCAAAGATTTATGTTCATGAGATAGTATCTCGACATGGTGTTCCTTTGGATATCATTTCTGATCGTGATGCTCGATTTTCATCTCATTTCTGGAAGACCATGCAATCTGCTTTGGGAACCCAACTGAATCTAAGCACTGCTTATCATCCCCAAACAGATGGTCAATCTGAAAGGACGATTCAAACTTTGGAGGATATGCTTAGAGCATGTGTGATAGACTTTGGTGGTAATTGGGATTCTCATCTGCCATTGATCGAGTTCTCTTACAACAATAGTTATCATGCTAGCATTAAAATGGCACCATTCGAAGCTCTCTACGGTCGAAAATGTCGTTCACCTGTCTGTTGGAACGTGACCGGTGAAGCTCAGCTTACTGGACCTGAGCTTGTTCTGGAAACAACAGACAAAATCAAGAAAATTCACGATAATCTTGTGATAGCTAGATGCCGTCAAAAGAGTTATGCGGATTTATGACGCAAGCCCTTAGAATTTCAAGTCGGAGACCGTGTCCTACTCAAGGTGTCACATTGGAAGGGAGTGGTGAGATTTGGAAGGAAAGGAAAACTTGCACCTCGATATGTGGGACCATTTAAGTTTGTGGAAAGAATTGGGAAGGTTGCCCATCGACTAGAGCTACCTCCAGAGCTTGGAAATATTCACCCAACTTTTCACGTGTCCAATTTGCGAAAGTGTTTAGCTGACGCTGATCTTCACATTCCTCTCGACGAGATCCGAATCGATGAAACGATGCACTTTGTCGAGAAACCCGTGGAGATCGTGGACCGTACTTTCAAACAGTTGAAGAACAAACGGATTCATTTGGTTAAAGTTCGTTGGGAGTCCAAACGTGGCCCAGAGTTTACTTGGGAACGTGAGGACCAAATGAAGGCAAAATATCCGCATTTGTTTTCACAAGCTTCCTCTAAATAAAATTTCGGGACGAAATTTCCTGAAGTAGGGGAGACTGTGACAACTGTACTCTGTAATCGATGTACGATGTAAAACAATGATGATTATTAATAAAACAATGTGATTTGGTGTTACTATATTTGTTTTGATGTTATTATGTGTGTATTTGTGTTTGGTGATTTTTCAATTCGATTCGATTCCGATTTCAAGCTTTAAATCGCTTTCTGGAAGGTTATACGCGCACTGATGCGTAAATATAACCAGTTTAACGCGACAAACACTCTGGAATAGTGACATAGGATTAACATACCCTAAATAACCACCACATAACTTAGAAATAAGTTTTGGATGGTTTGGTGTGTTGAAATCAAGTTTGTTCGATCGCAGGGACTATTTGTGTCAAACTACGAAACTATACCGATTTGTATAGTAACGAACTTTCCGGAAATTGATCATAAGTTAAAAAAACCCTAAATATCCTTTACATAGCTTAGAAATAGGCTTTGATGGGTTCGGTATGCTAAAATAAACTTTATTGATCAATAGGGACTAAAAGCGTCAAAAAGTGCACAAGTTTGCATTTTCGTGCATATCTCACGTTCTGAACATATCCGGACATCCAAAAATTTATGAAATAATTAAAATATTTTATTTTAGTGATTGGGATGCTAAAATTTCATTCGTTTCGCAATTTGGATCGTTTTTGCGTTCGTTACGACTTCCGTCATAATTAACCGAACAACGCAACCGTACGGCCAAACGAACCCACACCCGAGATGTTTTCAAGCATATTTCATGTTCCCTATGTTTTAACATCAAGGTGGAGCTTGAAAATGGGTTTGACGGGTGTTAGAAGTGCCGATACGCAACGAAACAAGGTGCAGGGGCTAAACTGTAATTTAGTGAAACTGGCTAGTCTGCAGGTTCCTTACGGACCGTATGGACCATAGCTTACGGTCCGTAAGCCTTCCCCAGAACCACATAATTGCAGAAACAATGAATCCGGCCTATTCCACCTGCTCAAATGGTTTTTACCCCTTGAATTACACACTATGGGCTGGTATTTGATGTCCCCATGGTATTCAAAACCTTGTGCCCAAATGTAAGGCCAAGATCATTCCCTTTTCTACAAGAAATGATCCTAATGGTTGTGAAATTACTATAAATAGCAAGGCCCTCTTGCTCATTTCTCACACTTGAATCTGAAATCAGCTCTAAGTTGGGGTGTTTGCACTTCATACCTGAGCTATTTTAGATCAAACATCCTTCTTGGACCCTTTGTAAGTCCTCTTCTTGCTTGTTCTTATATTTCAAGCCTGAAAGTCAAACAAGTTTGACTTTCAGCTTTGACCAGTCAATGGTCAACACAAAGTTCCGTTGAACTTTGCAACGTGAGCGTAATCACGATGGTTATAGTCCCTTGTGACTATACCTACTGATTACCACGTTGACTAGGCGTAGTGACGAGTCGTAGTTTCAGCCAAAATGCGTGTTTATGCGTATTTTGTAACCAAACTACTCTAGGGTATCAAAACCGTTTGTTTTGATATCAAAACCTGTTTTCTAACCTAACTAAACATGTTCTAGCATGTTTAGCTCGTCACTTTTAGTTTGGTGCTTGTGTAGAGTCGTAAGTCAAGCGGACTAAACACCCGCTTAGACTTTCGAACTTGACCCGTTTGGTCGATCATTAGGATCCGACCAAACATGTTTAGTGACCATAGTAGCATAGGGAATAACCTTTCGAGGTTATACCTTATGGTCACCTAGTTTAGGTAGTTGTATGACAAGTAGTTTATATGCCTTAGGTAAATGACCAAAATGCCCTTTTCATGCATAATTGGTAATTAAGCATATGTAACATAAACTTTTGTCACATAACTGACTATGCAACATATTTAAACATGTTTAGGCATATAACACTTGTCATAGGACAAGTTAGACGTCTCGAATGCGCTTTTGCGCGCACGACGCGTTAAAGTAGCGTAAGCACTTAGGTTAGGTTCCGATTTAGGATGTAGGCTTTGTTAAACCATATCACATGAGTTCCAACACCCATTTGGTTTACAAGACCCCATCCTATCCGATCTTTCGATTTAGGTGTCTATTGTTGAATAGTGATTCGATTACTAGGTGCTGTTTGATTTCTCTGGTTTGCTCAAGTTTGTTGAAGTACTATTGATTGAGGATACTTTGCACTCCATGTGAGTACATAGTTCCCCTATTTTACTGTTTTCAATTGTTTTGGGGTGATTCATATGTGCTAAATGTTTTCAAGGTTTTAACGATGGTTTTCAAAACGATTTTCGATATTATAACGATGATTTCAAAAACGATTAAGATGGTTTATACTAAACTAATAACGATTTCAATAAAGTGAATAAATGAGTTGGTTGTATTTACATAACGAATGGCATTCATTAGCATTGATCAAGTCGACCAGTATTAGGTTATGGTACCATAGGATCTGACATATCCCATTATCGTACTACACCCATGGTTATGTGTGGGTTAGGTGGGTAATGACTGAATCTGAATGTTAATTTACCCTATGGTGGTTTATAAATGCGAGAGCGAGATAGTCGAGTCACGAAGGTTTGATTGTTATTAGTGAGGTGACCACAAATAGTTTTCACACTTAAAACGAGGATGATTTAAACGATTTAAACGAATTAACGATTTGGGAACGATTCATACAAGATTAAACGAGTTGGATAAACGATTGGTTCTTGGTTAAGTGTTTAGATAACGGGACGGGGGTAATGTGGTGATAACATGGTAGATACGCCGCTGGTACTTCTTATATATAAGTGTTTTCATCGTATTACATACCGTGGCGTTATTTAGTTCACTTGGGTAAACGATTTTGAAACGATGTCACACAAACGAGGTTTTCAAAATGATATAAACCATACGATTTTTATTAACGAGATTTATTAACGAGATGTTTTACAAATTGCTTTACTAAAACAAATGTTTTTGGGTTAAGAATCGTGGCTACGAGGTTTTATAAACTATAGCCCGCTTGATTTAAGTTGGTTAATTAAGTTGCAATATTACACTATTTTCAAAACAAGGTTTTTAATAAAGTATTGCAACATTTAAACTAGCCATGAATCAGACACTCCTATAAAACCTATGTACTAGCCAGCATTTCTTTGCTGACTTTGTTTTTACATATGTTTCAGGTGTTGATGCTTGATGATGATTACTAGGATGCATGAGTCACATAGGATCTGGACGAGGCCTTAGTGATATAATAACAATATTAGTCGATATGTAACTTGTTTGTTTTGTGTTAAGACAACGTTAATGTTTAATATTATCAATAAAACGAAACACTTTTTGTATCCAAGGTTATGAAACGATAATTCTGCTGTGACACTCCCCGACGTTTCCGCCACGGTTTTGTTGTTTTAACGCGATCGGGGTGTGACAAGAGTGTTTGTACAGATCCACATTATCGAACCAGTCACTCTTACCTGGGAACACTTGGGGTGAGTGTCCACTGATAGGCTAAAGCATGTCTTCGCGATACATTATAAAAGCCCATTTACTTTGATTAGTCACTGTGTCATTTGTTTGTTCGAGGTAACAAACGAATGATCACCCTCCATATGTTTCGTCGATATTTTCAATACCTCTTTTGTTTATCCGAATGTCAATTTCACACATTTCTCATGTTTCCTTGTTCTTTTAGAATGCCTCCTAGACGCGATCAAACTCAAGATACTGCAATAGCAGCCTTAGTCACTCTGCAAATCGCTGCTGTGCTCCTGGACCTTATTACTCAGATAAATCAAGCGAAGAACAATAATAACAATAACAATGCTCAGTGAAACTCGGCTAAACTGCTTAAATTTTCTGGGTCTGAATGAGCTACTAGGCTCCTACAATGGTTCGAGAGTCTGGAAAGCACATTCTGACACGTTCAATGCCCAAACGAGCGAAAGGTTGAGTTTGCATCTAGTGACTTTGAGAAAAGGGCACTAACGTGATGGAAGTGTGATGAGAGACAGGGGTGCCGATGTGGCAATGGCTCAAACCTGGGAAGAGCTTCAAGCTCTAATGATGAAGGAGTTTTGTCCCCGTCATGAACAAAGGGCATTGGAAAGGGAATTCGATAAACTTAAACAAGATGGGGGAGAACACCGTGCCTATACGGATCGATACGAAGAGTTGAGCTTACTGTGTCCCACAATGGTTACCCCGCTGGATAAAGCTATTGAGAGGTATATCGATGGTCTGCCTGACCCTGTGCAAGACATAGTTACTGGTAGCAACCCTACCACTGTACGTCAGGCCATCGAGTTGGCTGCAAACCTAACTGAGTCTCAGGTCAGGAAGGGTAAATTGCTTCGGAAAGGTGACAAGAAACAGGCAGCCAAGACCACTCAAGACAAAGGGAAAGACAAGAAGAAAGCCGAGTCATCAAAGAAGTCGAGGAAGCACAAGGCTTCCCAAAATTTTGCAGTTATTGCGCAACCCAACCCGAACGCACAGAACCAACCAGCACAACCTCCTGCGAGGAAACCATATGCTGGTACTGCACCATTGTGTAATCGGTGCAATGGTCATCATCAGGCTCATCTAGCTTGTTGAAAGTTTACATCTTGTGGGAAACTTGGCCACATGGCCAATATTTGTCGATCTGCTCCTAATCGAGCTGCACAGAATCCCGTAACACCTCAAGGAAACGCCGCTAGACCTCCATTCCCACCTGGTTGATGTTATGACTGTGGTGAGATGGGTCACTTTTGGAACAACTGTTAACCATCACCCTGCTAACGAGGCCCATGCTGATAACGAAGTCGTTAACGGTACGTTCCTTGTTAACCATCACCCTGCATCTGTTCTTTTTTATTCTGGTGCCGATAGAAGTTTTGTATCATTAGCCTTTGAGCCTTTGCTTGCGATGCCTAGAACTAAACTAGGAAAGCCCTTATCAGTGGAAATTGCTTATGGTGAACCACTTGTACTCGATTCTATCATTCGTGATTGCCAATTGAACCTTGATAACCACCTTTTTCCTATTGACCTCACGCCAATGAAACTTGGAAGTTTTGATATTATCATAGGAATGGATTGGTTAACCAAACACCACACTGAGGTGATCCGTTTCGACTAGGTGTTCGTATACCTCTTTCGTCTGGTGAAGTCTTAGAGGTTCGTGGGAAAAACCCTCGAGTTTTCTGAAACTCATGACATGTACTCAAACCCAAAAATACCTACGAAAGAATTATGTATCCTTTCTAGCACATGTCATAGAGGAGAAAGACAAAAGCAAGAGTATTCAAGATACTCCCATTGTACAAGATTATCCAGATGTGTTTCCTGAAGAACTGCCTGGTTTACCTCCAGTTCGTCAAGTCGAGTTTCATATTGATCTTATACCTGGTGCCAACCCAATTGTTAAAGCACCTTACCGTCTTGCACCGTCTGAGATGCAAGAGTTGTCAAAGTAGCTTCAGGAGTTATCTGAAAAAGGATTCAACCGCCCAAGCTTTTCACCTTGGGGCACTCCAGTCCTGTTTGTAAAAAAGAAAGATGGATCTTTCCATATGTGTATCGATTATCGTGAGCTCAACAAACTCACGATCAAGAATCGATATCCCCTACCACGAATTGATGATCTTTTTGATCAGCTAGAAGGTGCTACATGTTTCTCCAAGATCGATTTGTGTTCTGGGTATCATCAGCTTCGTGTACTCAAAGAAGATATTCCCAAAACTGCTTTCCGCACAAGAGATGGTCATTACGAGTTCACTGTCATGTCTTTTGGTTTGACGAATGCTCCAGCTGTCTTCATGGACTTAATGAATAAGGTTTGTAAACCTTATTTAGACTGTATTCATTGACGACATTCTTATTTACTCAAAGTCACGAGCCGATCATGAACAACACCTTTGTTTGACAATGGAACTCCTGAAGAAGGAACAACTCTTTGCCAAATTCTCCAAGTGAGAATTTTGGCTTAAGGAAGTTCAGTTATTGGGTCGTCAACGAGCAAGGTATTCATGTGGATCCTTCCAAAATCACTGTGATTAAGGATTGGAACACACCCACTACTCCTACAGAAGTTCGCTCATTTCTTGGTCATGCTGGTTACTATCGTCGATTTATTGCGAACTTCTCAAAGATCGTGGTCCCTCTCACTGCTTTGACCCAGAAAAATAAGCCTTTTGAATGGGGACCCAAACAAGAGGAAGCTTTTCAAACACTGAAACAAAAACTCTGTGATGCTCCTGTCTTATCTTTACCTGATGGCAATGACGATTTCGTTGTCTTTTGTGATGCAGCGAATCTAGGCCTTGGTTGTGTTCTCATGCAACGAGATAAAGTCATAGCCTATGCGCCAAGACATCTAAAAATTCATGAGAAGAACTACACAACTCATGATCTTGAGTTAGGTGCTGTGGTTTTTGCTCTCAAAATCTGAAGACACTACCTCTATGGTACGAAGTGTGTGGTTTTCACAGACCAAAAAAGTCTCCAACACATATTTAACCAAAAGGAGCTAAACATGAGACAACAACGCTGGGTCAAACTATTGAACGATTACGACTACGAGATTCGCTACCATCCTGGTAAGGCGAATGTTGTAGCCGATGCACTTAGTCGAAAGGAACGTGTCAAGCTACATTGTGTTCGAATTCTATCTCATATCCAAACACGTATCCTTCAGGCACAACGTACATGTGTAACCCAATGCTTGTTGAAAAATGAGCTACCACTTAATCTTGAGCTTCAACTCGAAATGAAAGATAATGGGTTACTTTATTTCAAGAACCATTTATGGATTCCAAATCAAGACAATCTTTGCACCCTCCCTAGTGATGGACGAAGCTCATAAGTCTCGTTATTCAATCCATCCTGGTGCAGACAAAATGTACAAGGATCTTCGTACTCAGTATTGGTGGCCGGGTATGAAAAAGGTTGTTGCCTTGTAAGTGTCTAAATGCCTAACTTATCTCAAAGTCAAGGCTAAACATCAACGTCCACCTGGTTTACTTGAACAACCAGAAATACCAGTATGGAAGTGGGAGAACATTGCGATGGATCTCATCACTAAGTTACCGCGCACATCTAGAGGTCATGATTCCATCTGGGTAATCATTGATCATCTAACAAAGTCAGTACACTTTTTGCCGATTCGCGAGGATCTATTTGCCGATAAACTCGCCAAAATCTATGTGGATGATATTGTATCTCGACATGGTGTTCCTTTGAACATCATATCTGATTGTGATGCTCGATTCTCATCTCACTTTTGGAAGACCATGCAATCTGCCATGGGAACCCAACTAAATATAAGCACCGCTTATCATCCCCAAACGGATGGATAATCCGAGAGGACGATACAAACATTGGAGGATATGCCTAGAGCATGTGTGATAGACGATACAAACATTGGTGGTAATTGAGATTCGCATCTACCGTTGATCGAGTTCTCTTACAACAATAGTTATTAAGCTAGCATCAAGATGGTGCCTTTCGAATCTTTATATGGTCGAAAATTTCGTTCACCTGTCTGTTGGAATGAGTTCGGTGAAGCTCAACTTACTGGACCTGAACTCATTCTGGAAACAACAGACACAGTCAAGAAAATTCACGATAATCTTCTGACAGCTAGAAGCCGTCAAAAGAGTTATGTGGACAAGCGACGCAAGCCCTTGGAATTTCAAGTCGGGGACCATGTCCTACTCAAGGTATCCCCTTGGAAGGGAGTGGTTAGATTTGGAAAGAAAGGAAAACTTGCACCACGATACGTTGGACAATATAAGATTGTTGAAAGAATCGGAAAGGTGGCCTACCGACTTGAGCTACCTCCTGAACTTGGGAATATTCACCCAAAATTCCATGTGTCCAATCTAAAGAACTGTTTAGCCGATAAAAATCTCCACATCCCACTCGACGAAATTCAAGTTGATGACCGTATGCACTTTGTCGAGAAACCTGTGGAGATAATGAACCGTGAAGTCAAGAAACTCAAGCACAAACGAATACCGATAGTCAAAGTTCGTTGGAAATCCAAATGTGGCCCAGAATTTACTTGGGAACAAGAGGATCAAATGAAGGCGAAAAATCCACATTTATTTTCACAAGTTTCCTCTAGTTAAAATTTCGGGACGAAATTTCCTAAAGTAGGGGAGACTGTGACATTGGTGCTCTTGTAAACATTGTACGATTTAGAACAATTTCAATATCAATGAAACATTGTGTTATGATCCCAATATTTTTTAATTTATGTTTGACAATTGCACATTTTAATTCTTGTTCGATTTTGAACCCTCCAAAGCTTATCTAGAAAGTTATACGCAAACTGTTACGTAAACATAATTAGTTTAAGGAGTCGTACACTCCAGAATAGTGACATAAGCTAAACATACCCTAAATATCCTTTACATAGCTTAGAAATAAGTTTTGAAGGATTCGGTATGGCAAAAACAAGTTTATTCAATCACAGGGACTATTTGCGACAAACTGCGAAAGTCTGCCAATTCTCGTAGCGACTTACACTCTGGAAGAGTGAAAGAAGAAAAAAATACCTTAAATACCCTTTACAAAACATATAAATAAGTTTTGAGGGGTTCGGTATGTTAAAATATGCTTATTTGATCACAGGGACTAAAAGCGTCAAAATTGCGAAAGTAGGCAAATTCGCGCATATTCTGCATTCAGACTATATACGCACATCCAAAAAATTTTATAATCATTAAAGCATTGTATTTTAGTGATTAGAATGCAAAAATGTTCTTCGTTGCGTAATTTGGATCGTTTTCGCGTCCGTTCGAGCTTTTATCGTAATTAAGCGCAAAACGTGACTGTACGAACTAACGAATCGACGTCCACAATATTTCCAACCATATTTCAAGCCCCTTATACTTTAACGTCCTTATAAAGCCTGAAATTTGTCTTAACGAAGGTTAAATACATCAAAAACAAGTTTAATTGTGTGTAGGGACTGAAACTGTTAAAAACTGAAATTATTGACAGAACAGCTCACCCTCACGCCACGCAACATCCCCCTGGTGTTCTGGCGCGCCACGCGAGGCCCTCTGTTTTTCAAAACTTTCTATTTCAGCTGCAGTTCCTGTATTTTAACTTGGTTTTTGAAACTTGTGGGCTGTTGTGTGATCACCAAGACTTCAATTTCTAGCCAAACACTTGTAATGATCCTATTATTACTTGGGCAATACATAAAACATATGGCACGATCTTATGGATTCAAGAAATCTATAAATAACATGCTTCAATTCCTCTAATCTCAAAGTTGGAGTTGCTACCTATCTAGGAGGCCTCCCATCTAAGTTTTCTTAGTGATCTTTTCATCCTAGAACACAAGTGAGTGTTCTAACTAGTCTAGTTTATTTATTTTTAGCTATTTCAAGCTAAAAGTCAAACAGTGTTTGACTTTCAGCTTTAACCATTAATTGGCTAAGTCAAAGTTCAATTGAACTTTGCAACGTGATCGTAATCATGATGGTTCTAATCCCTTGCAATTATACCTACTGATTACCACGTTGACTAGTCGAAGTGACGAGTCAAAGTTTCGGTCAAAATGCACGATTATGTGCATTTTACGATGGAACTATTTTTGGGTATCAAAACACTTTGTTTTGATACCAAATCAGTTTTTCAACTAAGTTAAACATGTTTTAACATGTTTAGCTCGTCGCTTCTAGTTTAGTGCTTATTTTGGGTCGTAAGTCGAGCGGTCATGACAACCGCTTTGACTTTCGCACCCGACCCGTTTGGTCGATCATTAGGATCCGACCAAACATATATTGTGACCATAGTTGTATAAGGGAATAACCTCCTGAGGTTATACCTTATGGTCACTTTGTTTGGTTAGTTGTATGATAGTAGTTTATATGCCTTAGGTAAATGACCAAAATGCCCTTTTTACGCACAAATTCAATTTAAGCATATGTAACCTAAATTTTGACACTTAAAATGATATTGCAACATTATTAAACATGTTTAGGCATATAAGACTTATCATAGGACTAGTTTGACCATCTGAACGCGCTTTTGCGCAAATGACACGTTAAAGTAGCGTAAACTACCTTAACGGGTTATAACGGTTCAAAAGCACTTAGGATTGCTATCAAATCAGAATGTAAACTTTGTTAAACCATTTCATATGAGTCCCAACACTCATTTGGTTTAAAAGACCTCATTCTATCTGATTCCCCGATTTAGGTCCTGATTTATTAACGTAGTGTTTCGATATTGGGTGCCACTTGATTCCTTGATTCCCTGAGCTTTGTTAGTTCACTAGATCAAGTATACTTTGAAATCTCAAGTGAGTACATAGTTCCCCTATTTTATGCTTTCAATTATTTTGGGGTGATTCATATGTGCTAAAACGATTTCAAGTTTTCAAAAACAAAGACTATGGTTTATATTAAACACGACGATTTTAATAATGTGAACCAACTTGTTGGTGCGTTAATTCATAACACGAATGACATTCATTAACATTGATCAAGCCGACCAGTAGTATGTTATGGTACCATAGGACTGACAATCCCGTTATCGGGCTATCCACTGGATTTTGTTGATAGTTTGGGATAATGACAGAATCTGTTATTTTAAAAAACCCTTTGGTGGTTTGTTAGTCGATTTAACGATACCCTTTGGTGATATAGACGAGTCACACAGGTTTGAATGTATTCAAATAGACCGACAAAAAGTTTTCACAATTAAAACACGGACGATTGACGATTGGTTTATAACACGAACGATTAACATTTGGTTTATAACACGGACGATTGTCGAATGGTTTTATAACACAGACGAATGACAATTGGATTATAACAAAGTCGAATTTCTATTGGTTTTATAACACGAACGATTGATAACACAGACGAATTGGACAATTGGTTTATGGTAAGTGATTAGATAACGAGACGGGTGTAATGTGATAAAAGCATGGTGTATACGTGTCACACCCCAACAGATGGCGGAATAATCGGGGCGCGACACTAGGTGAATCAGATTGCTCAAGAGGATCCATAAGAACTATTTAGTGACAATATTTAAAGCGTTCATTATCCCATACTAATAAATAATACATCAATAAACAGTTATACAGATTTTCATGTTCTCTCAAACAATACAAATCCGACAACCTAGATTTATTGCGAGTTTCTAGACTTCCTATCTTGATTTCGAGATAGTCTGCGATTGTCCTGCAACATACGTTAAAGCGACGTCAATACAAAAGTATTGGCAAGTATACAGGTTTGACATAGTAAGTAATGTAGATAAAATTGCTTCGAATTTTCACATATATAAACGAGATACACAATATATATACTACAAAAAAAATACTACCAGCTAAGTCACTCGATGCTAGCTAAGGTGGGACATCGCGAGTAAAAGTCCTAGAACATATGTATCAAGCATCACGTGTAAATATATATGACATTAATTCGCATGTGATAATAGTTTTGATAAGTTCGTTTTTTGTTATGAACGTATGTTACCCCCCAAAATGTGTATAAGCGTTAAAAGGGGTTAAGTATACTCACAGTAGGTGTTTAACAAGTAAACACAACTTGATTGGATTGATTGAGAGCACGCCTGAGTTAGCCGGATCACAGAATGATAGCGTAAGCATAGAACAACAAGTAACAGTTCGTCGAGTGTGATGTTGGATCGAATGGTGGTTCGATCGGATGACTCATCCGGACGGATGGTCATCCGGAGTGATGACCGTTCGGTCGGATGGTCATTCGATTGGGAATGCATGCTTGTGAAATGTTGAACTTTTAAAGTTTTCGTTGTAGTATAAGCAAAGTCATTTGATCGGATAGTCATCTGGACGGATGGCCGTTCGATCGGATGGCAATTCGATTGATAGGTTAAAGTTACAAAGAAATAGTCTGCAAGTCGGATGGTCATTCGATCGGATGGTCAACCGATCGGATGAGTATTCGACTGGAGTGTGAATTTCCTTGAAACCTTTCAAAATTGGTTAAGTGTTGAGTTCATAAGTCACCGGGTCGAATGGTCATTCGATCGGACGGTCAGATGGCTATTCGTCCGAGCAACTTTTTGTTAGATAGTTTTATAAAAACCGTTAGGTTGAAAAGTTTGCAGTTTGACGGAGAGGGTATGATGACGTGTCAAACAACGAGAAACACATCAAGTCCAACTCGTTCGGTCAGACGGGAATCACCCCATTCGATCAGACTTGTCTTTTCTTGACAGAGTTCCATGTTCAACTCGTGAATCGGCCGTGTCTCCAATAGAAATCCATTCTCAGGTTGGTTATCCACTAGAGAATGAGTAGAGAGTCCAAAAAATCCAGATTCTATCGGTTTCGGATGAGAAAGTGATGAGTGTTGAAGAAAAGTTTGAAACAGTTTGAAAATGTCTACATTATGATGAAATTAGTGTTTGAACGTGTAGAAATCCATTAGATTCGAACCGTTCTTGAGGAGATAAGGTCACACTTCAATGTTCATAGGAACTCCATGATGACGTCACCTTAGAACAGCCCGGATCAGGGGATTTCACGATGAAAAAGTGAGATTTGTTGAATAAAATGATGGGAAAGTGTGTAATGATGATGAAAGTACAGTATTTAAAGTGAAAACTTACCAGAATTACGAGAAATCGGGAGAAAGGTACTTGGGAGCATGCTGGTCGGATGAGGCTGTCACATCAACGAACAGTTGATGTGACAAGTGAGGTATTTATAGTGTGAGAGGTGAGAAGGCGGCGGGGAGTTAATGAGTCGGATGGCCATCTGGTCGGATGGTCATCCGGACGGATGGCCATTCGATTGAAGGGTCATTTGAACAGCGGCTTGTGCGAGTTGGTTTTCCGACTTTCGCTTCGTTCGACGTGTTTTGTTGCGTTAAGTAATTGTGGACAAATTAAGCGTTTTAGCGATATAAGTAGCATCGTGTTAAGTGCGATAGATTGAGTCGCTCGTGCCTGCGAGTGCGTGTTTTTGATAGTTTCAACAATTCCACTATTATTATTATTATTATTATTATATATCACCGGTCATAGTATAAATAATTGCGTTGAGTCTGCATTAGCGTTGCGACGTATCACGACGATCGATGGGGACCGCTTAAGTTTTTTTTTTTTATTATTATTATTATTATTATTATTATTATATATCACCGGTCATAGTATAAATAATTGCGTTGAGTCTGCATTAGCGTTGCGACGTATCACGACGATCGATGGGGACCGCTTAAGTTACTCACGTGATGTGGTCGTTAGCGTGATCGCGTTGCATCACGACGATCGATGGGAGCAACTTAACTATCCACGCGATGCCATCGCGAGCGTTAGTGCGTGTGTTGTGATATGCGATATAGCGTATGAAAGCATGAGATTATATGCGAAATAGCGTTGTAAGAGATATAGTTACATTATGATCCGAATCTCTGGTTCTAGGCGTAACGAGTGTAGCAAGAGTAACAAGCACGAAGGTGCGGGTTATTACAGTCTACCCTACTTTAGGAAATTTCGTCCCGAAATTAATTTCCAAGGAGGGCTGCGAAAATTGATGCGAGTGAGAGCAGCGATAACAGCATGCCAGATAAGCGGAGAATGAACAAGCGAGCAGCGATGAGCAACGAAGGCGCTGTGGTAAGCGGAGAGCGAACAAGCGGTCGATTGGGAATTGACTAACAGGTAAGCCATGGCAACATAGAGAAGGTGGTGAGTAAAGCGGTTCATTTGTCTAAGGGGACAACGGTGAAAAGGACGTTTAATTTGACGAGTGGGTGATAACTAGCGATCCAAAAGCGTTTTGAGTCCTCGAAAGATGTTTTATGGCATTGAAATTTTGAAGAGAAATTCGTTTTAGGGAAAATTTTCGTCTGGCATTTTGTTGAACTTGAGTCGATGTTCATGCCAGCGTTGTCGAAAAGGTTTTGTCGATTTATCGGAAGATTTTATGGAAAACTCGATTTTTCAAAAAGTTTCTTATGACGTGGTATTAACTTGAGTCGATCGTTAACCTACGTTACAAGAGAGTTTTGTTTGTTAGAAAGGTTTTAACTAAATTTTTTCAGAAAATTTCCACTTCATACTCAAAATTTTGTTTTCCAACAGTTTTAAACGGTTCAAAAAGCTTTAATTATCGTCGAGCCCCACATGGCACCTTTCCACAGAAGTTTGTCAATATGGCTAAAACATTTATATATAGGAAGTACCAGCGGCGTATCCACCATGTTTTAGCCATATTGCCTCTGTCCCGTGAAGCAATGTAATGTGTGTTGATATGGTACGGATAGATTTCGCGTTCTCGGTCCAAGCGAATAGTGGTTGGACCAAGTTTGGAAAGAAGAGCGAGTAAACTGGGCGACGAGATTGTTTTACGAGCTCAGTTTAGCGATGAAAGTGTGCGCGAAAGAGTCAGCGATAGAGGTATCGAGTACGATAAGCGGTGAGCGGTAAGCGTTGAGCAATACGCAGCGAGCGAGACACGATAGACGGCGAGCGTCAAAGCGAAAACCGAAAAGCGGTAGGCGATGAGCGAATTATCAATACACAATAAGCGATAAGCGAACAGCGAAAAGCGACTCACAATGGACGCTAAGTGATAAGCGATGCGCGAGGAACGACAGGTGGTAAGCGAAAGTGTTAAAAAGCGAGAAGCGACGCGCGATAGGCGATGCGAGTATTTAAGTGTTGAGATTGACACATGCGATAAGCGTTTAAGCGTTCAAACGAATGCGATAGCAGTTGCGGGTTAGATTTCAGCGAAGGTGCGATTGCGTGCATGCAGACTTACGAAAAGTCTATCGATGATGCGTTCGAGATGTGATGAGATTTTACGCCTTGTGATTGAGTTTAGCGCGTTGAAAATAGTCTCAATAGTATAAGAGGTCTAGTAACGTTCAACTCTGCATGGCGCTTTCTTCACAAGACTTTGGTTAGCTTGGTGAAGCACTTATATATAGGAAGTACCAGCGGCATATCCACCAAGCTTCAACCACACGCCTATGTCCCATGAATAGGTATCACACTTTGCCGACTTGGTTAAGACGCTTATATATAAGAAGTACCAGCGTCGTGTCCACCATGCTTAACCATGCTTTAAACGTTACGGCATCATTGGAACCCACTACGATCTCCGTGCACTGACCAAAATAATCATGTGTGCACCCATGATTAAGTTGTTCCCGGCACGTTTATCGTAACTTATTTCAAGGACGCATAGTGAGGATAAAACACATTATGTCGTGATATAGTATATAACATTAGTGTCGTTGTGTGGTGCGAACTTAGTCTAGGTGCAAGAACGAGGGAGAGAGAGAGGGAGGGAGAGTCAATGTTGCATGGAGTAATAGAATAAATACATGAAAGTTTTCATAGAATATAAAAGCATTACAACATTACTATACGCCTGGTTGGTGTTGATGTTGGAAACTCTTGCTGGGGTTGTGGTTGTTGCTGGAGTTGTAGACGGCATTAGCAGTACGAAGAGTACTAGTGTTCCTTAAGTTCATGGCCCTGTGCGACAGTGATGGGTATGGTAACCAAGACAGTTGCAATTTGTGCAAAAGCGACAGTCAGCTTCTGGCTGGTGGTGGTAGGTACACTTGTGAAACAGGGGAAGAGTTCCAGTGTAGTGGTTGAAGAGGTTGGGCTCGAGGCCTTTCGTTTGCGGCTGGGCTGGGAGTCTTGCGGAGGTGCGGTGTCGTAGGAGGATTCGTTAGAAGAATCGTCGGAAGAATCGTCAGAGGAATCGTCGGAGGAGTCGATGACGATTACTTGATTAGCCCTTTTGATAGGAATCTTGGAGAAGAATCCATCCAGGACTCGTTTGTCGTTGATTTCTGCAGCTAAGCGATAGGTTTCTTCGATGGTAGCAGGTTTGGCGGCTTCAACAAAATCTCCCACACACTCAGGCAAAGCACTGATGTACTTCTTGATAGCCTTTTTGGGAGTGTCGACTTGGCTTGGGCAAATAATGCTAAGTTGTTTGAACCTTGCTGTGAGGCCTGCGTTGTCACTATCGATTTGTTTGGTTTCCCAAAATTCGTTCTCTAGCTTCTGGACTTCGTGGGGAGGGCAGTACTCTTCCTTCATGAGCGCTTTCAGCTTGTTCCAGGAGAGAGCGTACGCTGCATCGTTCCCACGTTTGTTACGCTCGGCTATCCACCAGTCGAGGGCTCTTTAATCAAATATCCTGTAACGCATGTGGTATGAAAATGCTTTGGGCACCCACTCTGACGAAGGGTCACCTTGATGGCATCAAACCACTGGAGGAGCTGAGTTACACCTCCTTCACCTGTGAAGGTCATTGGGTCACAGGCCTTGAAGTGTTTGTAATAGAATGCCGATTGCGGCGCGTTAGTCTTAGAGCCTTCTGAGGTTCGAGAGTCGCTGAGAGATTGAACCTGTGCAACGATTTGAGTAATGACCCTGGCCACGAGTGAGGCAATCCTCTTATCAGCGTTTCGTCTGGCTCTTCTCTTGGCTACAAGTCTCGAGGTAGAATTGTTTGAAGACATCTAAATGAAGAGAGATTTGGAGTGAGATTCGATCATAATGATTTTGAGTATGCGATGCGATTGAGCGCGTTTAAAATTTGTTGCATGTAGTATAGTAATGCGTATTCACATAGGAGCCACATAGGAGACACGAGATTCCTAAGTTCTCACATGTTACACACGTAATCGTATATTATATATACTTACATATATATAGTTGTGTGGATTGTGCGTATAAAGCGGGGAGCGAAAAGCGATAAATCGATGAAGTGATAAAGTCGAGGAAAATCGATTAAGCGTAAAATCGTAAGCGTATAATTATACTAAATTTGTAAAATTTGTTGATGCGTAAAAATTTCGACGATTGCGGCCTTAAAATAGATGGAGCGTCTGGGGTGTTAGACATCGACTACCCAAAGTGATTCAACTATCCCTACAAGTTCGAACACATGCGTTGGCCTGATGGACTATGCTCTCACCGGGCTTCGGCTACAGCTTCGTCCTTCCAGTCACAACGTGGCTCAAGTTGTTGGTACAGTCGAGAATTTTGTGGGAGCTTTTGAAAACCTTTTTAGGGAGTGGAACAGGTTATTAAGATACGGGTTTCACCCCTGACTTAATAACTACGCTCCTAGCCGTGGTTGTGCTCACCGAATAAATCCGGGGGTTCCACTAGATATAAATGGAGAGTTTCGTCGAGTTGTGGATATCACTCCTGGCTCAACAAAAATTCTCGTGCTAAGGACATTGCGCTGAGTGAACGACCTATCGAGAGTTCCTGGTTCTCACACCTCATCTCGACACGATCACTCATTGGTGTTATGCGAGTATCGTCAAACGTGTGTATTGTGTTAGCCTTAGGAAAGGCAGATAGTATTAAGCCTTAGGGAAGGCTTTCCTCGTGCGAAGCTGTAGTATGCGGTGTTCGCACAAAGATGTAGTATTAGTGAGTTCGAATGAGAGAATCAAAGTAGGCCCGTACAAACCCCACTGGGTTCGCACGAGGCGGCCTATTGGTACTTAGACTACAGACTAGGTCAATTCTAAAACTTCGACCCGGACTAGGTCTGATGTCTTCCTAATTCCCTATAGTTATGGCTCTGGTACCAATCTGTCACACCCCAACCGATGGCGGAATCATCAGAGCACGACACTAGGCGAATCAGATTGCTCAACAGGATCCATAACAACTATTTAGTGATAATATTTAAAGTGTTCATTATCCCATACTAATAAACAATACATCAATAAACCGTCATACAGATTTTCATGTTCTCTCAAACAATACAAATCCGATAACCTAGATTTATTGTGAGTTTCTAGACTTCCTAGCTTGATTTCGAGATAGTCTGCGATTGTCCTGCAACATACGTTAAAGCGACGTCAATACAAAAGTATTGGCGAGTATATAGGTTTGACATAGTAAGTAATGTAGATAAAAGTGCTGCGAATTTCCACATACATAAACGAGATACACAACATATATATTACAAAACAAATACTACTAGCTAAGTCACTCGATGCTAGCTAAGGTGGGACATCACGATTAAAAGGCCTAGCACATATGTATCAAGCATCACGTGTAAATATATATGATAGTAATTCGCATGTGATAATAGTTTTGATCAGTCAGTTTTTGGTTATGAACGTATGTTACAACCCAAAGTGTGTATAAGCGTTAAAAGGGGTCATGTATACTCACAGTAGGTGTTTAACAAGTAAACACAACTTGATTGGATTGATTGAGAGCGCGCCTGAGTTAGCCTGGTCACAGAATGATAGCGTAAGCGTGGAACAGCGAGTAATAGTGCGTCGAGTGTGATGTTGGATCGAATGGTGGTTCGATCGGATGACTCATCCGGACGGATGGTCATCCGGACGGATGACCGTTAGGTCGGATGGTCATTCGATTGGGAAAGCGTGCTTGTGAAATGTTGAATTTTTGAAGTTTTCATTGTAGTATAAGGAAAGTCATTCGATCGAATGGTCATCCGAACGAATGGTCGTTCGATCGGATGGCAATTCGATTAATAGGTTAAAGTTGCAAATTAATAGTCTCCCAATCGGATGGTCATCCGATCTGATGACTATTCGACTGGAGTGTGAATTTCCTTGAAACCCTGCAAAATTGGTTAACTGTTTGTTTGATAGTTTTGTAAAAACCGTTAGGTTGAAAAGTTTGTGGTTTGACGGAGACGGTATGACGACGTGTCAAACAACGGGAAAAACCTCAAGTCCAACTCGTTCGGTCGGACGGGAATCACCCAGATCTATCAGACTTGTCTTTTCTTGTCGGAGTTTCATGTTCAACTCATGAATCGGCTGTCTCTCCAATAGAAATCCATTCTCAGGTTGGTTCTCCACAAGAGAAAGAGTAGAGAGTCCAACGAATCCAGATTCTATCGGTTTCGGATGAGAAAGTGATGAGTGTTGAAGAAAAGTTTGAAACAGTTTGAAAATGTCTAGATTATGATGAAATTAGTGTTTGAACGTGTAGAAATCCATTAGATCCGAACCGTTCTTGAGGAGATGAGGTCACACTTCAATGTTCATAGGAACTCCATGATGACATCACCTTATAACAGCTCGAATCAGAGGATTTCACGGTGAAAAAGTGAGATTTGTTGAACAAAATGATGGGAAAGTGTGCAATGATGATGAAAGTACAAGATTTGGAGTGAAAACTTACCAGAATTACAAGAAATTGGGAGAAAAGTACTTAGGAGCGTGCTGGTCGGATGAGGCTGTCACATCAACGAACAGTTGATGTGATTAGTGAGGTATTTATATTGTGAGAGGTGAGAAGGCGGTGGGGAGTAAATGGGTCGGATTGCCGTTCGGTCGGATGGCCATCCGATCGGATGGTCATCCGGACGGATGGTCATCCGGACGGATGGCCATTCGATCGAAGGGTCATTTGATCGGCGGCTTGTGCGAGTTGGTTTTCCGAATTTCGCTTCATTCGACGTGTTTTGTAGCGTTAAGTAATTGTGGACACATTAAGCGTTTTAGCGATATAAGTAGCGTCGTGTTAAGTGCGATAGATTGAGTCGCGCATGCCTGCGAGTGCGCGTTTTTGATAGTTTCAACAACTCCACTATTATATATATATATATATATATCACCGGTCATAGTACAAATAATTGCGTTGAGTCTGCATTAGCGTTACGACGCATCACGGCGATCGATGGGGACCGCTTAAGTTACTCACGCGATCTAGTCGTCAGCGTGATCGCGTTGCATCACGACGATCGTTGGGAGCAGCTTAACTATCCACGCGATGCCATCGTGAGAGTTAGTGTATGTGTTGTGATATACGATATAGCATATGAAAGCATGCGATTATATGCGAAATAGGGTTGTAAGCGATATAGTTACATTATGATCCGAATCTCTGGCGCTAGGCGTAACGAGTGTAGCGAGAGTAACAAGCACGAAGTTGCGGGTTTTTGCAATACGCCACTGGTACTTCCTATATATAAGTGCTTTTATCATATTACATTCTGTGGCGTTAGGTAGATCACTTGGACGAATGTTTTCAAACGATGTCACGCAACGATGTTTACTTTAGGATATAAATAATACAAGTTTTCTTACAAGACGATTTACTACTTGGTTTACAAAAGCAAATGTTTTAGTCAAGATTCATGGCAACGAGGTTTATCATAAACTTTAACCAACATGTTTTAGTTGGTTAGTTATATTGCAATACCAAACACTTTTGATACAAGATTTTCACTTATCGACTCTAGTAGTCGTACGAGGTATTGCAAAATGTATACAAGCCATGAATTTGACACACTCACAAAACCTAGGTATTCGCTAGCATTTTTATGCTGACTCTCTTTTCACATATGTTTCAGGAGCTGCTGTTTGATAATTATGATGCATGCTTCACGTAGGAATGGACGAGGGCCTTAGTGACATAAAAACATTGAAAGACAATTTGTTTATGTTTTGCTTTTAATTCCAAGATGATGTACATATTAATTCAATAAAACAAAACTTTAAACACCATGTGTTGTGAAACAATTTATCCTGTGATCTGACTCCCCGACGTTTCCCCCGCGGTTTTTTGTTTTACGCCGTCAGTGTGTTACATTGTGCTCAGTCCTAGGTAGTTTTGTATTGGGCTTTGGGCCTATTGTTTATCCGGATATTTGTCTCCGGATATGTCTTGTATATAATCTTTTAGTGATAATGAGAAGATAGAAGTTTTCTTTTGTGGAAAGTTTGTGTACCAACAAAACCCTAATCATTAGTGTGTGTATTGTTTGGCGGCTACTTCACATTAAAATACTCTATGTATTCTCATTTCAATCTCATTCTTTTTGTTCTTGATCCAATATCTACAGTGGTGATTGCTAGGTGGATTCCGCACACCTGGTGATTGTGTTCTTGAATGAGATCCTAGGTTTAGGTGACCTTACAGCTCTCATTAGCTTTAATCAGGTATGGTTCCGAATCAACTGTCCAATATTTGTTGTTGATAGAAATCCGTCAAAAATCCATAGGAAATTGGATATTTTCCCAAAATTACAGTATTCCATAACAGTTAACTTGGTAGACTGACACCTAAATTTTATTAATAACATTTTTGACCGATATTCGTCAAGGATTCCATCAGTAACGAAATCTATATATAGCAATCTGAGCTTTTTATTATAAATAGCAATCTCGGGAACACCTATCAGAAATATTAATCTAAGTAATTCAAAATGTGGAAGTACATGGGAAAATGTTTATTTGTCGCCTCCTATCAATCCTCCTCAACTTGAGAAGATTGCCATAGTACGCGATAGCTCATACGAAATTTACTCATTAAAGGTTATTTACTTTTGTGTACTTTGTATATCTGTTAATTAAAACTTATATTTGACTTATTTTTCGCATATTTGATAAAATATTATGCCACATATATGTAAACTAAAATGAAGAAATGTTTTCAAGGTCCTTGCTATTATTAGAAAGATGTAGCATAGGAAAATGGTAGGATCATCTTTGAGCGGTTTGCAGTTAGTACACATGAGTGTTTAAATTTTTTATAATGTTGACTAATTAAGTGTTTGCAGACACATCAATGCGGATCTGCATGAGATAATGTGATTAGCCGCTGGACTTGAGACTCCTGCGTCTCAGTCCGGGGTAGTTTTGTATTGGGCTTTGGGCGTATTGTTTATCCAGACATTTGTGTCCGGATATGTCTTGTATATAATCTTTCAGTGATAATGATAAGATAAAAGTTTTCTTTTGTGGAAAGTTTGTGCACCAAGAAAACCTTAATCTTTAGTGTGTGTATTGTCTGGCGGCTACTTCATCTGAGAATACTCTGTGTATTCTCATTCTTTTTTTTTTCTTGATCCAATATCTAAGGTGGTGATTGCTAGGTGGATTCTGGACACCTAATGATTGTGTTCTTGAGTGAGATCCTAGGTTTAGGTGACCTTACAAGTGGTATCAGAGCAGTGTGCTCATACTACTGTAGGTGTTTTGGGTTGGAGGTTTAGAGTGAGAAAAATCACTTTTTGATTGGGTTTTAGTGGTTGTTTGCTGTGTTTTGAGTGTTTTTCATCATTTATTCTTGAGATTCTTGAGTTTTGATGATGGATTTTGATTAGGATAGAGCTTATAGGTTAGATCATCATATGGGTTTAACAGAGGTTTTATGAAGATCATGCTGTGTTTTTTGAAGGTAGGTGAAATATTCCATGTTTGATCTTTTTTAAATTTGCTTCGAGTTTATTTTACTGTTTGTGTTTCCACATTATTGGTGATCTAGTGTGAAGTCACATTAGGGAGATATCCATAAGCAGGTTACCTTCATCTCCGGATTAACTGGTCCAGATTACCAGTTTCATATTAAACCCCAGATTTGTTTTCTGTCCGGATTTGTGGGGTTTACAATTTTAAACTTGTCCGAGTTAAAAGCTTCAACAACTTGTTCGAGTTTCTGCTTAAAGTGTCTTACCGAGTTTAACTTGTCTAACACCAGTCCGAGTTTCTGATCAAAATCTATCTAAAGGTTATTGATTTGAAAAACTATCTGAGTTTAAGTCTCTGTGCACATGTTCCGAGTTTAAGCAAACTCAGGGTATTCCGAGTTTATGTTTTTTGATTCCGAGTTTTTTAAAAAAGTTTTCTTGGTGATATCTTTTCAAGTTTATAACTTTTCATTTAAACAAGTTCGACTTTAATTACATTAAACTAGTCCGAGTTTAATCTTTTTTTAAAGTGTTGTCCGAGTTTATCTTGTTAAAGTGTTCCGAGTTTAAAGATTATCAATTTGCAAGTTAAATAGGTGAGTTGTCTGAGTTTGTGTTTAAATTAGGTTGTGATCCGGGTTTATACCACTCTAATATTCTCCAGGACTTTTCACTCCGTATTTCTAAGTTAACATTCATCTCCAGAATTCCTAGACTTAGAAACTTTTTCAAGCAAAACGTACTGTTTAAAACCACTGTAATCTTCTGTTTCTTTTAAAACCACTTTTTGTTTCTCTCAGAATCTTTCAAAATGGCAAACAACAATCTGACCGCAATGGTGCAAAACCTCAAGCACAATGCTAAAGTGTGTAGTAACGACAAACCTCCTCTTTTGATAAACGAACTGGATTTCCCAGAATGGAAGGAACGTTTCTAGAGGTATGTGAGAGCGAAGGATATCAAGATTTGGTTGCGCATTGTTAAGGGATGTGGAGCTACACCCATTAGAAATTTAACTATCGACACTTATTTGGCACTTACTGAGAATCAAAAAATGTTCTATGAGTATGAATAAAAATCAATGTCTTTGATAACGATGGCTATAACGCAATCCATACTTCATACTTTCCTTAAAAGAAGTAACTCAAAGTGTAAGGCCATATAATTTAGTAGGTTTACGTTTATATTTATCAAACACATTTATAGGTAATTGGACTTAGTTGTATAGTGGGCTTGGGATAAGCCATGTGGGCTAATTAAATGTTTTGGGCTTCTTTATTAATAGTGTTCATGTGGGCTTGGCCCAGTTTGTATTTAGGTCACCCCATTTAACTATAAATACGGTGAGCCTAGGTCATTTTAGGGTTGCTAGTTTTGCCAATCAATTTCGACTTGTATGATTATTGTACCAGACGAGTTTAACACTCGTGTGCAATACAATCTACGGTTTTTGTTCATCGTCATTCTTGTTCATCACTTTCATTAGTATTTCGCGCTTTTGATTGTGTTAGTGATATCCGATTGAGAGTTTCTGGACTTACAAGTGGTATCAGAGCCTAAGAAGTCTTTTGAAGGATCAATTTTGTTGGATATCATTCGAAGAACAAGAAACTGGTTGCTGATTCGAAGAACACGAAGAAAATGTTGAAGAGTCAAAAGAGTAGTAAAGAAATTCGTATTTTGATATGTTTTGGGGAAGAATTGACTGTGTTTGCTGATTTTACGAAGTTTTTGGTGGAAAGGATCTCCCAAAATTAGTTAACAATTTGTTTCCTTTATTATCGGGATTCATTGTTATTTAATATCTTCAAAATATCATTGTACGAGATTATCAAATAGAAGTGTATGGGTTCTTTTCTTGAAGTGTGCGAGTATTGGTGTGTTACCTGAACTGGTGTGCGACTGAACTATGTGCGGACTGATTATCTAGTAAAATTAAAGTAATGTGCTGCTGAAACTTACTGTGCGACTAAGACGTGAGTGTCCGACCTGATCTGGAATATTGTTAGCGTGCAACTTTGAATTGGACTTTGAATAGGAGTGTGAGACCATAAAATCAAGTGTGCGACCCAACTTCAGTGTACGGGTCCAATAAACTTAGCGTGCAGCCCAAACAGTGTACGGTCCAAAATAAAAGTGTGCGGCCTAACATCTAGTGTGTCGTCCGAACTTGCAGTCTGCGGTTTCATGGTGTGTGACCTAAGCAAAGGTGGAATTTCAACCAGCTGACGTGTACGGTTTTAAACGTATTTAAGCGCAGAATTTGATTTGTAAACATGTTTGGCAAAATGACTGCACAGTTAGACTCGTGTGATTTTTAGGTAAAAAAGGTGCTTGGACATTATATACCATTGGACTCAAAATTCTGAGACGAGTCTAACGGTATGATTTGGTAAAAATTGTTTTCGGTCAGTTTTCATACGATTTTAGCGGTCCGGTTTGGTAAGACAGACATTTCCGGGGGATCATAGTTTAGCATTTTAGGAATGTCTTCTCAGAAAGATGTGCTCGAGCAGAAACTTGAAGGTTTCAAATACTTTCCTGGTGAATTTGTAGAAGCGTTAATTGGCCGGTTTGCTAAACTGCTCTCAGAAATGAAGATGGCAGAGATTGTACTGTCTACTAATGTGAGCAACACGAAGCTTCTGGATGCTCTAACAAGTATTCCAGATCAGGCAACGTGTAGTTGGTTTAGCAATTCTAATCAGATAGTCTTAACAACCAACTATTACTGTTATACAATGAAGACTGATGATCTAATTTTACTTATCAAATCATATGATAAGGCTGACAATTAGAAGGCTCGAGGCAACACATCTGCTGCACCTTGCTCATCCACTCATGCTACTCCTGCTGCTTTTTTGCCTACTACAGTTATAGTTCAATAAGAAAGAAGTTAGGAATAAGGGTTTGGGATATGTGTGCATTCCTCCACCATACAATCACAACTATACCTCTATTCCTTTAACTGAAGAGGAGATCACCAACATGCCTGACATGGCCTATGGTGGGGTTAAGAGTCTGAAAGTTGAGCCAGTCAAGACCTCAAAAGATTAAATCTCAAAGCCTAAAACGAATGAAACAAAGACACTCGAAGCAGCTTCTGCACCTATCTTTGTTAAATCAGAAAATGTCTCTAAACAAACAGAGACAGTGAGTTTTGAGAAAAATGTAGAGGTTGATAAACACTTTTAGGTTTTAAATCCGAATGAACTGACTGAGCCAGCTGCACCATCTGACTCCAAATGTGAATCACCTGAAGCAAGTGATTCTGAGAAATTAGAATCAGTTGATTCTCATGAATCCAGCTTTGAGTCTTATGGAGCAGCTAACTCAACAGCAAAGGATTCATCAAAGCCACTACCCGATTTCGGATAGTGCTTGGGTGAGTCCCACCCAAGTTGTGCCTAAGAAGGCCGGCATTCAAGTAGTCAAGGACGAAAGTGGTGAACAAATTTCCACCCGACCGGTTACCGGGTGGCGTGTATGTATTGGCTACCGAAAATTGAATGCCGCCACTTCTAAGGACCATTTCCCGCTACCTTTCATTGACCAAATTATTGAAAAATTATCGGGTCAAAAATATTATTGCTTTTTGGACGGGTATTTGGGTTACAATCAAATCGCAATACACCCGGATGACCAACACAAGACCACCTTCACTTGTCCATATGGCACCTTTGCCTTTCGGCGAATGCCATTTGGCTTGTGCAATGCTCCGGCAACTTTCCAACGATTAATGATGAGTATTTTCTCGGACATGGTTGGAGAGTCGCTCGAAGTATTTATGGATGACTTCTCCATTTTTGGCACTAGTTTTGATGCTTGTCTCAACGAATTACAAAAAGTTTTAAAAAGGTGCGTTGAGAAAAATTTAGTGTTAAGTTGGGAGAAAAGTCATTTTATGGTGCAAGAGGGTATTGTATTGGGTCATGTAATTTCTGAAAGGGGGATGGAGGTGGTTAAGGCAAAAATACGGGTAATAGCATCTTTGCCACCTCCGAAAAATGTTAAGGGTGTAAGGTCATTTCTGGGACATGCAGGTTTCTATAGACGTTTCATAAAGGGTTTTAGTGTTATCACCAAACCCTTATGCAACTTGTTATTAAAAGATGTCCCATTTGATTTTACTAACGAGTGTATGCAAGCTTTCACTGTTTTGAAGGAACACTTGGTCAAAGCTCCTATCTTGCAACCACCGGATTGGTCAAAGCCGTTCGAGATAATGTGTGATGCAAGCGACACCACTATTGGTGCAGTTTTGGGTCAACGGGTTGATAGAAAGCCGGTGGTGATTTACTATGCAAGCAAAACTTTATCCGAAGCGCAACTCAATTACACTACAACCGAAAAGGAGTTATTAGCGGTGGTGTATGCTTTGGATAAGTTTTGTGCTTATATTTGAGGGAGCAAAGTGGTGGTTTATTCGGATCATAGTGCGGTCCGATATTTGATGGAGAAAAAGGACGCGAAGCCTCGTTTGATTCGGTGGGTATTATTGTTACAAGAGATCGATTTAGAAATCCGAGACAAAAAGGGAAGTGAGAACGTAGTGGCGGATCACTTGTCTCGGATTCCGGTGGAAGGGATCGACGATGTTAGTGAAATCAATGAAAGTTTTCCCGACGAGCAACTCCTAGCCGTCTCCACCTTTGTTGCACCGTGGTATGCTCACTATGTCAACTATTTACCCACGGGTTCATCCCAAGTCATTGGACCAAGAAGCGCCGACAACAATTTATGGTTCAAGTGAAGCAATATATTTGGGATGAACCGGATCTTTTCAAGATTGGACCGGATCAAGTTATACGAAGGTGTGTGCCCGAGACAGAAGTGTTGGAAATTTTGACCCATGCTCATTCGTCCGCATGTGGAGGTCATTTTAGTGGGCACAAAACAGGCTATCGGGTTCTGTCATGTGGGTTTTATTGGCCCACAATTTTCAAGGATGCATGTGAGTTCGCTAGAAATTGCATAAATTGTCAAAAGATGGGAAGCATATCGAAGAGGGATGAGATGCCATTACAACCAATCTTGGTTGTAGAGATATTTGATGTATGGGGTATAGACTTTATGGGTCCCTTCCCGAATTCGAATGGCTTCCTATACATTTTGGTAGCGGTGGATTACGTCTCGAAGTGGATTGAAGCTATTGCAACACGAACAAACGACCATTCGGTTGTTTGTAAATTTGTTCAATCCAACATTTTCTCTCGTTTCGGCATCCCGCGGGTTATTATAAGTGATGGTGGTTCGCATTTCAAGAACTTCAACTTCGGGAAATTATTGAAGAGGTATAGCGTGAATCACCGGATTGCCACACCTTACCATCCGCAAACGAGTGGACAAGTCGAAGTGTCCAACCGTCAAATCAAAGAAATTCTCATGAAGACGGTAAGAACGGATAGGAAGGATTGGTCGAGTAAATTGGATGATGCATTGTGGGCATACCGAACGGCCTACAAGACTCCAATTGGTACAACGCCTTATCGGATGGTATATGGAAAGGGTTGTCACTTGCCAATGGAGTTAGCGCATCGGGCACATTTGGCAATTAAGACGGTCAACGCGGATTATGACGAGGCGGGAAAGTTGAGAAAGTTGCAATTAAGCGAGATAGAGGAGATTCGAGACGAGGCGTATGAATGTGCATCGGCTTATAAAGACAAACTCAAGAAGGTACATGATGCAAAATTGAGAAAGAAAACATTTGAAGTTGGGCAAAAATTTTGGTTGTATAACTCAAGACTCAAGATGTTCGTGGGCAAACTTAAAAGCAAATGGATGGGCCCGTATGTTGTTCGGCGAGTTGGAAGGTTTGGTGACGTAGACATTCAAGACGAGCAAACACTTAAACAACAAACGGTGAACGGTCACCGGTTGAAGCCATACTTGGAAGGGAACGACATCAACAACTTGGAGCTTGACAAAGCGGGCTACATCTTACGCCCGGTCGATGAGGAACAACCGTGAGAGGCCCAGGTTTGGTAGTGTAAATAGTAGCATTTTATTTTGTTTTTTTATATAGTTTGCACAATTACCGTACTTCCTTGAAATCCGTGTTTGAAACAAGTGTGGGGATATTCGGGTCACGAATTATTCTAACATTGTGTTGAGTACAACACGGGACTTTTGAGGGGGTAGGGTGATTTTTACACATTTTTGAAAAATTTTAAAAAACAGAAAAAACTTGAAAAACTTGAAAATATAAAAAAATGAACCTTAAAACAGCATTTTTCAGCAAACCAGGAAGACCCAGATGCCACTGTAAGTTACGGTGGAGAGAAAATAGATTTAGGCTTTACGGTACATTTCTACTGTTTTACGGTGGAAGTTTTTGTTCAGGTTGCACCGTAATTTACGGTACGCAGGGAAAACTGATCAGTCGTTTTGGTTTCTACATGTACATAAAAAAAATAATAAATAAATAAAAATATAATCAGGTCACGTGAATACTCCCTAGCCACACAAAATCTTTCACTTTTCTTCTCATCCATCTCTTTCACCTATCACTCTCATCAAGACCCACAAGATCTCCATAGCTTCTTCAACCTTCAATCATCCATATCTCACTCAATTCTTGTTCAAACTAAGTGAAATCGAAGTCTATTTTGACTAATTTTTCACGTAGTTTCTGATTTTGCCAAGAGATTTACTAGAAAACGAAGCTTTCGGGTTCGAATTTTAAACCCTAGTTTCGAAATTTTAGGGCTTTTTGAAGTTGTTGCCTCATTTGTGTTTCTTACATCTTCAAACAAGGTATGGAAGTTTATTTACTATGTTTTGTTGATACATTGTTAGAATGAAGGTTAATAGTATTATTTGTTTATACCCACTTGCTTGTTCATAGTTTTGACTTGTTACTTATTATGGTCCGTAGATGTAGGATTGTTAGTAAAGTAGTGAACTTTTGGGAAATTTCTACATTGTAGAGATACCATGCCCAATTTTTGAAAAATTTATAAACTTTTGGTTCACTAACATCTACAACCATTGTAACAAGCAAGTGTGGGGATATTGTGAGAAAAGAGTCTAATTTTGTTTTATTTGGTTGTGTTGTTCGCTCTAATGTGTGTAGGAAATGGCACGAACAAAAGAAAAGACCGAAGCTAGTTCATCTTCGTCTTCGAAGGGAAAGGGTAAACAGCCGGAACAACAACCAAGGAAGAGACAATACATGGGTCGAGTAAGCGAAAGTGAAAGTGAGGAAGAGATGGAGTTAGACCCGATGGAAAAGCCAAAATGGGATTCGGGTCCATTGGATCATCAACCAGAGGAGTGGCAACCAACACTCTACCATGACAGCATGAATAAATTGAAAAACAAGGCTGCTGCATTCATTTGTGAGAGAGAAGTGAATGAGGTTCAATTTGGTCAGTTCGGTGTGTTTGATAAATTTCGCGCTCTAGGTTGGGAGGGGGCGCTTAATTGCTATGATAAAGATAAAAACAACTTGTTCATAGCCGAAATACAAGAATGGATGGCAACTCTTAAATGCAACATGTATGAAAGGCCATCACAAATGAAGCTAACGGGTATTGTGAATTGGATTCCGGTGGAGATGTCGTTTGACACGCTAAAGAAGTTGGGGAAGTATGATAGTTTGCATGCTCGTGACTATATGATACCTACTCTTGATGACCTTCTGGTTAAACCGGAGAAACATGCTCGATGGAATGATAAGTTGGCAGCACTGTTTTTACCCGGTAAATATAGTGGTATTCTATACCGGAAGAACTTAAGAAATAGAAGCAAAATTGTTGCTAGCAATCTGTGTTCTCAATGTTATTCCACGAAGGGGGGACAAGGAGCAGGTGAGGTTTCCGGAGGTACCTGTCCTCTATTCGCAAATGCATGGGTCTCCGCGCTTTCTGATCCGCTATCTGATCATGAATCACTTATGGATTTGCCGGAATAAGTTAGGAAGAGACATCGTCCCGTATTGCCGAATAATCACGGGACTGATGAAACAACAAAAGGCAATAACATCTGAAGATAGAGGGGCAACAAAAAGGCATCTGCCTTTTAGATTAGATAAGTTGGGGATTGGTTGGTCATATACAAAATCGGAGCGTTATCATAAGTTAAAGTCAGAAGGGCAAAGGTGGAGAGCACTAAAGGTGGGTGCACGAGATCTTTTACCGGGTGAGCCGGATGAGCCGAAAAGTGAAGAGGAAGCAGCTCCAAGTGGTGACGAGGATTATGCGGACGAGCCGCATGGTGGTGAAAATGTAGGTCAAAGGGGTTATGGTAGAGGTTATGGTGGTATGTTTTACGATTATACGCAGCAGTCCTATGAGCCGGGTTGGGCTTATGATGGAACAATGCAAGAAGTGATTGAGAATTAACGTCCTTCGGCATCCGTATTTGAGACGTGGTCGGGTTCAGAAAGGACGTTATTTGATCAAAATACGAGGATGAGTGCAAGTATAGAGCGGTCCTTGAAACAAAACCTTGATCGTCAAGAGGCATGGAATCGCACACATGTGTATTCCCGTGAAGTGGAAATGAATAATCGTTATCATGATGATCAAGAAAGGAGATTGCATGCGGACTGGCACGCCGGGCGGCCGGTGGTTGTGGATCCACAACATGTGGATTATGCGTCACTACCACCTTATGATGGTAGTATTTCGTATCCGACCCCGCCGCTTCACCATTCACAATGGATTGACCCACGGAAACAAGAAGGAGCACAACAACAACAAGGTGGGAGTAGTAGCGGCTCATTTGCGTTTGGAGAATGGAACGACATGATGTCTTCCATTTTGGGCCGCCGGGACCGCGCTATTATTAGTCAGGTTGTGTTCTCCCTTTGTATATTTTGTGCATATTTGTTAGTTTGATATGTTTATGGTTGGGCGGTTGGGTGGTGTATGATTGTGATGTTATGTTGGATTGGTGCGAGTTGGTGGTGTCGTGTTTTAAAAAGAAGAAAAACATAAAAAAAATTATAAAATGAAAAATCCAAAAAGAAATTTGTGGTTTGAGTGAAGAAGCTTTTTGTTGATGTTGAATGAATTTTAGTGATCAAAGCCTCCTAAAACCATACATTGGGGTCAATGTATCCCAAGTGTGGGGATGGGGGGAAATTTTTGGAAATTTTGAAAAAAATTTTAAATCAAGCGAAACGATGTGAAAATTTGAACACCCTAGATTAACCCCAAATTGATGCACCGGCAACCCGTGATATCTTTTTATTCTTGGTGAGAGTTGAAGCCACATTTGTATATAAATAATGCTTATCTTTGATGAGAGTGGCTACGGGTGGGGGTATATTAGAACTTGTGCTTGAATACGATTTGAGTCCTTAGTCAGACATGAATGCGAAAAGGATAAGGGCATCTAGGTAGCCTCGTCTTTAGTGTGTGTGAGTGTGGGATTTGGGGGGTTGGACCTCATAAGTTATATATATGAGCATGGTTGCGAGAGGGGCGGGGGTTTGGACATTTAGTTGCCCAATTTTGTGCCTAAAAGCCTATTGTTTGTTACCTCTAGCTACTTACTTAAAAACTTACCCAAATTTGACCCGGTCTTATAGTGTTAGTAATAGTAGTAGTAGTAGTTTAGTAGTTGATGTAGATATGTTGATGTTTTATTGTATGGTTGTTTGTTTGAAAAAAAAATCAGAAAAAAAGAAAAAAAGAGAGAAAAAGCAATGAAAAAAAAATGAAAAAGAAATGATGTTTAGTTGTCTTGTATATATTAGTTAAATTGGTAGTGTTAGTTTACTTTATTGTGTAATAAAAAGACCGGGTTAAGTTTTCGCTACTTCATATATATTCCATTTCCTACCTATACACCTAGCTACGTTACAACCTTGAAAGTCCCTTTGATTTGCATTCATGTTTGACACTTGTTAGGAGAGGGATCGATTTAGGTACAAGCCTATAATTGTGCAACCGCCCGTTAGCCTTTGTGTGTCTAGCTCATATTGCTAGTGCTTACTTGTAACCGAGAGGAGAGATATAGTGAGGGGTGCATAGGTTGGGTGTTAAAAAGGGGTTAGTAAAAGGATTGCATGTTTTTGCTTGGTTTAAATTGATCACTTGTTTTGAAATTGATTTGATGAGTTGCTTGGGACAAGCAACGGTTAAGTGTGGGGATGTGACGGGTGGTCCATTGGAGAACCCTTTATGATGTTAAAAGACAAGTTAATCCTTCACTTAATCGCGTAATTATCTTGACTTAGATGACTACGATTGCTTATGTTTCAGGTATGTTTTGGGAGCTTAAAGTGGAGAAAACGCGGCTTTGGAAGGATTAGAGATGAACGGGTCGTGCGCGAAACAAAAGATGAAACAAAGTGCAAAATCCAGGTTGCCACCATAATTTACGGTTCCACCGTAATTTACGGTGGACCTGAATTCTACCTTTATCCCACCGTAACTCAGACAACTCTCACCGTAACAACATTATGTCCACCGTAACTTACGGTGGCACCGTAAGTTACGGTGGAGGCTGCATCAGACTCGTAACTGCCATCATTAAGTCGGTTTTATGGTGTCTTTTCACATCTTCTCATCATTGGACGTTTTTGGGAGACACTAGGGGCGATTTTGGCTGATTGTGCTTGGTTTTGAACAATTTCTAACATTCGGTTTGTGATTTCGATTCGTATGAACATTGAATTTGTTGCTATGATGATTCACCAAGCTATGTGTGGCTAAAACTCTCGGTGATCATCTTAGGTGAAGGTTTCTCTTGAACTTTTGTGTGTTTATTTCTGAATTTCTAGAATGATAACTTGTGTTGCTTGATTATCATGGTGTATGCATAATTGTTTGTAGCTTATTAATTGATAGTGTAATTTCTAATCTCAATCATACGTTCTTGGTGCCGTTGGCAATCGAGATATCACGGGAAGGGTTAGGGTTGGTTATTGATTAATTGATCATCGGGAAACAACCTCGCATTTATCAATCCGAGTACTTTGTTCCCTTTTATCACTTCGATTATTTATGCACGAGTTATGTCTATGTAACTCTTTCTAGTTGGAATTTCACACAATTGTTAAAAGAAACTGAATCCTAAGATGGTCATTGTTCTCCTAATCTGTTAAACAGCCAATTTTGATTTGCAATTAGTTATTAATTTAGTTTTCTAAAACAACAATCTAAATCATTGATCTTTATTTTCTGCAAATTAGGTTAATTTTAGTTTAATCGCAAAGCTATATAATTGACATATTTTCCACATACTCCCTGAGTTCGATACCCTTTTACCACTATCTATAGTTGTTATTGGGATTAAATTTGCGTGTACCACGACAAGCACGTCAATCCATCCAAGATTGTTGCTATTAAGGATTGGAATACACCGACGACGCCTACAGAGATTCGATCTTTTCTTGGTCTTGTTGGTTATTATCATCGATTCATTTCTAATTTCTCGAAGATTGCGGTTCCACTCACTGCTTTGACTCAGAAGAATAAGCCTTTTGAGTGGGGACCCAAGCAAGAAGAAGCATTCCAAACACTGAAGCGAAAGCTATGTGATGCTCCTGTTTTATCTCTGCCCGAGGGAAACGATGATTTCGTTGTCTACTGTGATGCGTCCAACTTAGGCCTTGGTTGTGTCCTCATGCAACGAGGTAATGTTATAGCATATGCATCTAGACAATTGAAAGTTCACAAGAAGAACTATACCACTCATGATCTTGAGTTAGGAGCTGTGGTTTTCGCGTTTAAAATCTGGAGACACTACCTCTATGGAACGAAGTGTGTGGTTTTCACATACCACAAAAGTCTCCAGTATATTCTTAATCAGAAGGAGCTGAACATGAGGCAACGACGTTGGGTTGAACTCTTGAACGATTATGATTGCGAGATTCGCTACCATCCTGGTAAGGCGAATGTCGTAGCCGATGCGCTTAGTCGAAAAGAGCGAGTCAAGCTTCACTCTGCCCGAGCTCTATCCGACATCCAATCTCGTGTCCTTCAAGCTCAACGATCCTGTGTGATCAAAGGTTTATTGAAAGATGAGCTACCGCTTCAACTTCAGCTTAAGCTCGAAAGGAAAGACGATGGTTTACTCTACTTCAAGGATCGTTTGTGGGTTCCAAAACAAGACGATCTTCGCACCCTAGTGATGGACGAATCTCACAAGTCTCGATATTCTATCCATCCTGGTGTTGATAAAATGTACAAGGATCTTCGTACTCAGTACTGGTGGCCTGGTATGAAGAAGGATGTCGCCTTGTATGTATCAAAATGCCTAACTTGTCTCAAAGTCAACGCTGAACATCAATGACCTTCTTGTTTGCTTGTACAACCAGAGATACCGGTTTGGAAGTGGGAGAACATTGCGATGGATCTCATCACTAAGTTACCGCGTATGTCTAAATGTCATGATGCTACTTGAGTTGTTATCGATCGATTAACGAAATCGGCTCATTTTATTCCGATTCGTGAGGATCTATCTGCTGATAAACTTGCAAAGATTTATGTTCATGAGATAGTATCTCGACATGGTGTTCCTTTGGATATCATTTCTGATCGTGATGCTCGATTTTCATCTCATTTCTGGAAGACCATGCAATCTGCTTTGGGAACCCAACTGAATCTAAGCACTGCTTATCATCCCCAAACAGATGGTCAATCTGAAAGGACGATTCAAACTTTGGAGGATATGCTTAGAGCATGTGTGATAGACTTTGGTGGTAATTGGGATTCTCATCTGCCATTGATCGAGTTCTCTTACAACAATAGTTATCATGCTAGCATTAAAATGGCACCATTCGAAGCTCTCTACGTCGAAAATGTCGTTCACCTGTCTGTTGGAACGAGACCGGTGAAGCTCAGCTTACTGGACCTGAGCTCGTTCTGGAAACAACAGACAAAATCAAGAAAATTCACGATAATCTTGTGACAGCTAGATGCCGTCAAAAGAGTTATGCGGATTTATGACGCAAGCCCTTAGAATTTCAAGTCGGAGACCGTGTCCTACTCAAGGTCTCACCTTGGAAGGGAGTGGTGAGATTTGGAAGGAAAGGAAAACTTACACCTCGATATGTGGGACCGTTTAAGATTGTGGAAAGAATTGGGAAGGTTGCCCATCGACTAGAGCTACCTCCAGAGCTTGGAAATATTCACCCGACTTTTCACGTGTCCAATTTGCGAAAGTGTTTAGCTGACGCTGATCTTCACATTCCTCTCGACGAGATCCGAATCGATGAAACGATGCACTTTGTCGAGAAACCCGTGGAGATCGTGGACCGTACTTTCAAACAGTTGAAGAACAAACGGATTCATTTGGTTAAAGTTCGTTGGGAGTCCAAACGTGGCCCAGAGTTTACTTGGGAACGTGAGGACCAAATGAAGGCAAAATATCCGCATTTGTTTTCACAAGCTTCCTCTAAATAAAATTTCGGGACGAAATTTCCTGAAGTAGGGGAGACTGTGACAACTATACTCTGTAATCGATGTACGATGTAAAACAATGATGATTATTAATAAAACAATGTGATTTGGTGTTACTATATGTGTTTTGATGTTATTATGTGTGTATTTGTGTTTGGTGATTTTTCAATTCGATTCGATTCCGATTTCAAGCTTTAAATCGCTTTCTGGAAGGTTATACGCGCACTGATGCGTAAATATAACCAGTTTAACGCAACAAACACTCCGGAATAGTGACATAGGCTTAATATACCCTAAATAACCTCCACATAACTTAGAAATAAGTTTTGGATGGTTTGGTGTGTTGAAATCAAGTTTGTTCGATCGCAGGGACTATTTGTGTCAAACTACGAAACTATACCGATTTGTATAGTAACGAACATTCTGGAAATTTATCATAAGTTAAGCATACCCTAAATATCCTTTACATAGCTTAGAAATAGGCTTTGATGGGTTCGGTATGCTAAAATAAACTTTATTGATCAATAGGGACTAAAAGCGTCAAAAAGTACACAAGTTTGCATTTTCGTGCATATCTCACGTTCTGAACATATCCGGACATCCAAAAATTTATGAAATCATTAAAATATTTTATTTTAGTGATTGGGATGCTAAAACTTCATTCGTTTCGCAATTTGGATCGTTTTTGCGTTCGTTACGACTTCCGTCATAATTAACCGAACAACGCAACCGTACGGCCAAACGAACCCACACCCGAGATGTTTTCAAGCATATTTCATGTTCCCTATGTTTTAACATCAAGGTGGAGCTTGAAAATGGGTTTTACGGGTGTTAGAAGTGCCGATACGCAACAAAATAAGGTGCAGGGGCTAAACTGTAATTTAGTGAAACTGGCTAGTCTGCAGGTTCCTTACGGACCGTATGGACCATAGCTTACGGTCCGTAAGCCTTCCCCAGAACCACATAATTGCAGAAACAATGAATCCGGCCTATTCCACCTGCTCAAATGGTTTTTACCCCTTGAATTACACACTATGGGCTGGTATTTGATGTCCCCATGGTATTCAAAACCTTGTGCCCAAATGTAAGGCCAAGATCATTCCCTTTTCTGCAAGAAATGATCCTAATGGTTGTGAAATTACTATAAATAGCAAGGCCCTCTTGCTCATTTCTCACACTTGAATCTGAAATCAGCTCTAAGTTGGGGTGTTTGCACTTCATACCTGAGCTATTTTAGATCAACTATCCTTCTTGGACCCTTTGTAAGTCCTCTTCTTGCTTGTTCTTATATTTCAAGCATGAAAGTCAAACAAGTTTGACTTTCAGCTTTGACCAGTCAATGGTCAACACAAAGTTCCGTTGAACTTTGCAACGTGAGCGTAATCACGATGGTTATAGTCCCTTGTGACTATACCTACTGATTACCACTTTGACTAGGCGTAGTGACGAGTCGTAGTTTCAGCCAAAATGCGTGTTTATGCGTATTTTGTAACCAAACTACTCTAGGGTATCAAAACCGTTTGTTTTGATATCAAAACCTGTTTTCTAACCTAACTAAACATGTTCTAGCATGTTTAGCTCGTCACTTTTAGTTTGGTGCTTGTGTAGAGTCGTAAGTCAAGCGGACTAAACACCCGCTTAGACTTTCGAACTTGACCCGTTTGGTCGATCATTAGGATCCGACCAAACATGTTTAGTAACCATAGTAGCATAGGGAATAACCTTTCGAGGTTATACCTTATGGTCACCTAGTTTAGGTAGTTGTATGACAAGTAGTTTATATGCCTTAGGTAATTGACCAAAATGCCCTTTTCATGCATAATTGGTAATTAAGCATATGTAACATAAACTTTTGTCACATAACTGACTATGCAACATATTTAAACATGTTTAGGCATATAACACTTGTCATAGGACAAGTTAGACGTCTCGAATGCGCTTTTGCGCGCACGACGCGTTAAAGTAGCGTAAGCACTTAGGTTAGGTTCCGATTTAGGATGTAGGCTTTGTTAAACCATATCACATGAGTTCCAACACTCATTTGGTTTACAAGACCCCATCCTATCCGATCTTCCGATTTAGGTGTCTATTGTTGAATAGTGATTCGATTACTAGGTGCTGTTTGATTTCTCTGGTTTGCTCAAGTTTGTTGAAGTACTATTGATTGAGGATACTTTGCACTCCATGTGAGTACATAGTTCCCCTATTTTACTGTTTTCAATTGTTTTGGGGTGATTCATATGTGCTAAATGTTTTCAAGGTTTCAACGATGGTTTTCAAAACGATTTTCGATATTATAACGATGATTTCAAAAACGATTAAGATGGTTTATTCTAAACTAATAACGATTTCAATAAAGTGAATAAACTAGTTGGTTGTATTTACATAACGAATGGCATTCATTAGCATTGATCAAGTCGACCAGTATTAGGTTATGGTACCATAGGATCTGACAAATCCCATTATCGTACTACACCCATGGTTATGTGTGGGTTAGGTGGGTAATGACTGAATCTGAATGTTAATTTACCCTTTGGTGGTTTATTAATACGAGAGCGAGATAGTCGAGTCACGAAGGTTTGATTGTTATTAGTGAGGCGACCACAAATAGTTTTCACACTTAAAACGAGGATGATTTAAACGATTTAAACGAATTAACGATTTGGGAACGATTCATACAAGATTAAACGAGTTGGATAAACGATTGGTTCTTGGTTAAGTGTTTAGATAACGGGACGGGGGTAATGTGGTGATAACATGGTAGATACGCCGCTGGTACTTCTTATATATTAGTGTTTTCATCGTATTACATACCGTGGCGTTATTTAGTTCACTTGGGTAAACGATTTTGAAACGATGTCACACAAACGAGGTTTTCGAAATGATATAAACCATACGAGTTTTGTTAACGAGATTTATTAACGAGATGTTTTACAAATTGCTTTACTAAAACAAATGTTTTTGGGTTAAGAATCGTGGCTACGAGGTTTTATAAACTATAGCCCGCTTGATTTAAGTTGGTTAATTAAGTTGCAATATTACACTATTTTCAAAACAAGGTTTTTAATAAAGTATTGCAACATTTAAACTAGCCATGAATCCGACACTCCTATAAAACCTATGTACTCGCCAGCATTTCTTTGCTGACTTTGTTTTTACATATGTTTCAGGTGTTGATGCTTGATGATGATTACTAGGATGCATGAGTCACATAGGATCTGGACGAGGCCTTAGTGATATAATAACAATATTAGTCGATATGTAACTTGTTTGTTTTATGTTAAGACAATGTTAATGTTTAATATTATCAATAAAACGAAACACTTTTTGTATCCAAGGTTATGAAACGATAATTCTGCCGTGACACTCCCCGACGTTTCCGCCGCCGTTATGTTGTTTTAACGTGGTCGGGGTGTGACAAGAGTGTTTGTACAGATCCACATTATCGAACCAGTCACTCTTACCTGGGAACACTTGGGGTGAGTGTCCACTGATAGGCTAAAGCATGTCTTCGCGATACATTATAAAAGCCCATTTACTTTGATTAGTCACTGTGTCATTTGTTTGTTCGAGGTAACAAACGAATGATCACCCTCCATATGTTTCGTCGATATTTTCAATATCTCTTTTGTTTATCCGAATGTCAATTTCACACATTTCTCATGTTTCCTTGTTCTTTTAGAAGGCCTCCTAGACGCGATCAAACTCAAGATACGGCAATAGCAGCCTTAGTCACTCTGCAAATCGCTGCTGTGCTCCCGGACCTTATTACTCAGATAAATCAAGCGAAGAAACATAATAACAATAACAATGCTCAGTGCAACTCGGCTAAACTGCTTAAATTTTCTGGGTCTGAATGAGCTACTAGGCTCCTACAATGGTTCGAGAGTCTGGAAAGCACATTCTGACACGTTCAATGCCCAAACGAGCGAAAGGTTGAGTTTGCATCTAGTGACTTTGAGAAAAGGGCACTAACGTGGTGGAAGTGTGATGAGAGACAGGGGTGCCGATGTGGCAATGGCTCAAACCTGGTAAGAGCTTCAAGCTCTAATGATGAAGGAGTTTTGTCCCCGTCATGAACAAAGGGCATTGGAAAGGGAATTCGATAAACTTAAACAAGATGGGGGAGAACACCGTGCCTATACGGATCGATACGAAGAGTTGAGCTTATTGTGTCCCACAATGGACCCCGCTGGATAAAACTATTGAGAGGTATATCGATGGTCTGCCTGACCCTGTGCAAGACATAGTTACTGGTAGCAACCCTACCACTGTACATCAGGCCATCGAGTTGGCTGCAAACCTAACTGAGTCTCAGGTCTGGAAGGGTAAATTGCTTCGGAAAGGTGACAAGAAATAGGCAGCCAAGACCACTCAAGACAAAGGGAAAGACAAGAAGAAAGTCGAGTCATCAAAGAAGTCGAGGAAGCACAAGGCTTTCCAAAATTTTGCAGTTATTGCACAACCCAACCCGAACGCACAAAACCAACCAGCACAGCCTCCTGCGAGGAAACCATATGCTGGTACTACACCATTGTGTAATCGGTGCAATGGTCATCATCAGGCTCATCTAGCTTGTTGAAAGTTTACATCTTGTGGGAAACTTGGCCACATGGCCAATATTTGTCGATCTGCTCCTAATCGAGCTGCACAGAATCCCGTAACACCTCAAGGAAACGCCGCTAGACCTCCATTCCCACCTGGTTGATGTTATGACTGTGGTGAGATGGGTCACTTTTGGAACAATTGTTAACCATCACCCTGCTAACGAGCCCCGTGCTGATAACGAAGTCGTTAACGGTATGTTCCTTGTTAACCATCACCCTGTATCTGTTCTTTTCGATTCTGGTGCCGATAGAAGTTTTGTATCATTAGCCTTTGAGCCTTTGCTTGCGATGCCTAGAACTAAAATAGGAAAGCCCTTATCGGTGGAAATTGCTTATGGTGAACCACTTGTACTCGATTCTATCATTCGTGATTGCCAATTGAACCTTGATAACCACCTTTTTCCTATTGACCTCACGCCAATGCAACTTGGAAGTTTTGATATTATCATAGGAATGGATTGGTTAACCAAACACCACACTGAGGTGATCTGTTTCGACTAGGTGTTCGTATACCTCTTTCGTCTGGTGAAGTCTTAGAGGTTCGTGGGAAAAACCCTCGAGTTGTCTGAAACTCATGACATGTACTCAAGCCCAAAAATACCTACGAAAGAATTATGTATCCTTTCTAGCACATGTCATAGAGGAGAAAGACAAAAGCAAGAGTATTCAAGATATTCCCATTGTACAAGATTATCCAGATGTGTTTCCTAAAGAACTGCCTAGTTTACCTCCAGTTCGTCAAGTCGAGTTTCATATTGATCTTATACCTGGTGCCAACCCAATTGTTAAAGCACCTTACCGTCTTGCACCGTCTGAGATGCAAGAGTTGTCAAAGTAGCTTCAGGAGTTATCTGAAAAAGGATTCAACCGCCCAAGCTTTTCACCTTGGGGCACTCCAGTCCTGTTTGTAAAAAAGAAAGATGGATCTTTCCATATGTGTATCGATTATCGTGAGCTCAACAAACTCACGATCAAGAATCGATATCCCCTACCACGAATTGATGATCTTTTTAATCAGCTACAAGGTGCTACATGTTTCTCCAAGATCGATTTGTGTTATGGGTATCATCAGCTTCGTGTACTCGAAGAAGATATTCCCAAACCTGCTTTCCGCACAAGAGATGGTCATTACGAGTTCACTGTCATGTCTTTTGGTTTGACGAATGCTCCAGCTGTCTTCATGGACTTAATGAATAGGGTTTGTAAACCTTATTTAGACTGTATTCATTGACGACATTCTTATTTACTCAAAGTCACGAGCCGATCATGAACAACACCTTTGTTTGACAATGGAACTCCTGAAGAAGGAACAACTCTTTGCCAAATTCTCCAAGTGAGAATTTTGGCTTAAGGAAGTTCAGTTATTGGGTCGTCAACGAGCAAGGTATTCATGTGGATCCTTCCAAAATCACTGTGATTAAGGATTGGAACACACCCACTACTCCTACAGAAGTTCGCTCATTTCTTGGTCATGCTGGTTACTATCGTCGATTTATTGCGAACTTCTCAAAGATCGTGGTCCCTCTCACTGCTTTGACCCAGAAAAATAAGCCTTTTGAATGGGGACCCAAACAAGAGGAAGCTTTTCAAACACTGAAACAAAAACTCTGTGATGCTCCTGTCTTATCTTTAACTGATGGCAATGACGATTTCGTTGTCTTTTGTGATGCAGCGAATCTAGGCCTTGGTTGTGTTCTCATGCAACGAGATAAAGTCATAGCCTATGCACCAAGAAATCTAAAAATTCACGAGAAGAACTACACAACTCATGATCTTGAGTTAGGTGCTGTGGTTTTTGCTCTCAAAATCTGAAGACACTACCTCTATGGTACGAAGTGTGTGGTTTTCACAGACCAGAAAAGTCTCCAACACATATTTAACCAAAAGGAGCTAAACATGAGACAACAACGCTGGGTCAAACTATTGAACGATTACGACTGCGAGATTCGCTACCATCCTGGTAAGGCGAATGTTGTAGCCGATGCACTTAGTCGAAAGGAACGTGTCAAGCTACATTGTGTTCGAATTCTATCTGATATCCAAACACGTATCCTTCAGGCACAACGTACATGTGTAACCCAATGCTTGTTGAAAAATGAGCTACCACTTAATCTTGAGCTTCAACTCGAAACGAAAGATAATGGGTTACTTTATTTCAAGAACCATTTATGGATTCCAAGTCAAGACAATCTTTGCACCCTCCCTAGTGATGGACGAAGCTCATAAGTCTCGGTATTCAATCCATCCTGGTGCAGACAAAATGTACAAGGATCTTCGTACTCAGTATTGGTGGCCGGGTATGAAAAAGGTTGTTGCCTTGTAAGTGTCTAAATGCCTAACTTATCTCAAAGTCAAGGCTAAACATCAACGTCCATCTGGTTTACTTGAACAACCAGAAATACCAGTATGGAAGTGGGAGAACATTGCGATGGATCTCATCACTAAGTTACCGCGCACATCTAGAGGTCATGATTCCATCTGGGTAATAATTGATCATCTAACAAAGTCAGTACACTTTTTGCCGATAAACTCGCCAAAATCTATGTTGATGATATTGTATCTCGACATGGTGTTCCTTTGAACATCATATCTGATTGTGATGCTCGATTCTCATCTCACTTTTGGAAGACCATGCAATCTGCCATGGGAACCAAACTAAATATAAGCACTGCTTATCATCCCCAAACGGATGGACAATCCGAGAGGACGATACAAACATTGGAGGATATGCCTAGAGCATGTGTGATAGACGATACAAACATTGGTGGTAATTGAGATTCGCATCTACCGTTGATCGAGTTCTCTTACAACAATAGTTATTAAGCTAGCATCAAGATGGTGCCTTTCGAATCTTTATATGGTCGAAAATGTCATTCACCTGTCTGTTGGAATGAGTTCGGTGAAGCTCAACTTACTGGACCTGAACTCATTCTGGAAACAACAGACACAGTCAAGAAAATTCACGATAATCTTCTGACAGCTAGAAGTCGTCAAAAGAGTTATGTGGACAAGCGACGCAAGCCCTTGGAATTTCAAGTCGGGGACCATGTCCTACTCAATGTATCCCCTTGGAAGGGAGTGGTTAGATTTGGAAAGAAAGGAAAACTTGCACCACGATACGTTGGACAATATAAGATTGTTGAAAGAATCGGAAAGGTGGCCTACCGACTTGAGCTACCTCCTGAACTTGGGAATATTCACCCAAAATTCCATGTGTCCAATCTAAAGAACTGTTTAGCCGATAAAAATCTCCACATCCCACTTGACGAAATTCAAGTTGATGACAGTATGCACTTTGTCGAGAAACCTGTGGAGATAATGAACCGTGAAGTCAAGAAACTCAAGCACAAACGAATACCGATAGTCAAAGTTCGTTGGAAATCCAAATGTGGCCTAGAATTTACTTGGGAACAAGAGGATCAAATGAAGGCGAAAAATCCACATTTATTTTCACAAGTTTCCTCTAGTTAAAATTTCGGGATGAAATTTCCTAAAGTAGGGGAGACTGTGACATTTGTGCTCTTGTAAACATTGTACGATTTAGAACAATTTCAATATCAATGAAACATTGTGTTTTGATCCCAATATTTTTTTATTTATGTTTGACAATTGCACGTTTTAATTCTTGTTCGATTTTGAACCCTCCAAAGCTTATCTAGAAAGTTATACGCAAACTGTTACGTAAACATAATTAGTTTAAGGAGTCGTACACTCCAGAATAGTGACATAAGCTAAACATACCCTAAATATCATTTACATAGCTTAGAAATAAGTTTTGAAGGATTCGGTATGGCAAAAACAAGTTTATTCAATCACAGGGACTATTTGCGACAAACTGCGAAAGTCTGCCAATTCTCGTAGCGACTTACACTCTGGAAGAGTGAAAGAAGATAAAAATACCTTAAATACCCTTTACAAAACATATAAATAAGTTTTGAGGGGTTCGGTATGTTAAAATATGCTTATTTGATCACAGGGACTAAAAGCGTCAAAACTGCGAAAGTAGGCAAATTCGCGCATATTCTGCATTCAGACTATATACGCACATCCAAAAAAATTTGTAATCATTAAAGCATTGTATTTTAGTGATTAGAATGCAAAAATGTTCTTCGTTGCGTAATTTGGATCGTTTTCGCGTTCGTTCGAGCTTTTATCGTAATTAAGCGCAAAACGTGACTGTACGAACTAACGAATCGACGTCCACAATATTTCCGACCATATTTCAAGCCCCTTATACTTTAACGTCCTTATAAAGCCTGAAATTTGGCTTAACGAAGTTTAAATACATCAAAAACAAGTTTAATTGTGTGTAGGGACTGAAACTGTTAAAAACTGAAATTATTGACAGAACAGCTCACCCTCACGCCACGCAACATCCCCCTGGTGTTCTGGCGCGCCACGTGAGGCCCCCTATGTTTCAAAACTTTCTATTTCAGATGCAGTTCCTGTATTTTAACTTGGTTTTTGAAACTTGTGGGTTGTTGTGTGATCACCAAGACTTCAATTTCTAGCCAAACACTTGTAATGATCCTATTATTACTTGGGCAATACATAAAACATATGGCACGATCTTATGGATTCAAGAAATCTATAAATAACATGCTTCAATTCCTCTATTCTCAAAGTTGGAGTTGCTACCTATCTAGGAGGCCTCCCATCTAAGTTTTCTTAGTGATCTTTTCATCCTAGAACACAAGTGAGTGTTCTAACTAGTCTAGTTTATTTATTTTTAGCTATTTCAAGCTAAAAGTCAAACAGTGTTTGACTTTCAGCTTTAACCATTAATTGGCTAAGTCAAAGTTCAATTGAACTTTTCAACGTGATCGTAATCATGATGGTTCTAATCCCTTGCGATTATACCTACTGATTACCACGTTGACTAGTCGAAGTGACGAGTCAAAGTTTCGGTCAAAATGCACGATTATGTGCATTTTACGACGGAACTATTTTCGGGTATCAAAACACTTTGTTTTGATACCAAATCAGTTTTTCAACTAAGTTAAACATGTTTTAACATGTTTAGCTCGTCGCTTCTAGTTTAGTGCTTATTTTGGGTCGTAAGTAGAGCGGTCATGACAACCGCTTTGACTTTCGCACCCGACCCGTTTGGTCGATCATTAGGATCCGACCAAACATATATTGTGACCATAGTTGTATAAGGGAATAACCTCCTGAGGTTATACCTTATGGTCACTTTGTTTGGTTAGTTGTATGATAGTAGTTTATATGCCTTAGGTAAATGACCAAAATGCCCTTTTTACGCACAAATTCAATTTAAGCATATGTAACCTAAATTTTGACACTTAAAATGATATTGCAACATTATTAAACATGTTTAGGCATATAAGACTTATCATAGGACTAGTTTGACCATCTGAACGCGCTTTTGCGCAAATGACACGTTAAAGTAGCGTAAACTACCTTAACGGGTTATAACGGGTCAAAAGCACTTAGGATTGCTATCAAATCAGAATGTAAACTTTGTTAAACCATTTCATATGAGTCCTAACACTCATTTGGTTTAAAAGACCTCATTCTATCTGATTCCCCGATTTAGGTCCTGATTTATTAACGTAGTGTTTCGATATTGGGTGCCACTTGATTCCTTGATTCCCTGAGCTTTGTTAGTTCACTAGATCAAGTATACTTTGAAATCTCAAGTGAGTACATAGTTCCCCTATTTTATGCTTTCAATTATTTTGGGGTGATTCATATGTGCTAAAACAATTTCAAGTTTTAAAAAACAAAGACTATAGTTTATATTAAACACGACGATTTTAATAATGTGAACGAACTTGTTGGTGCGTTAATTCATAACACGAATGACATTCATTAACATTGATCAAGCCGACCAGTAGTATGTTATGGTACCATAGGACTGACAATCCCGTTATCGGGCTATCCACTGGATTTGGTGGATAGTTTGGGATAATGACAGAATCTGTTATTTTAAAAAACCCTTTGGTGGTTTGTTAGTCTATTTAACGATACCCTTTGGTGATATAGACGAGTCACACAGGTTTGAATGTATTCAAATAGACCGACCAAAAGTTTTCACAATTAAAACACGGACGATTGTCGAATGGTTTTATAACACAGACGAATGACAATTGGATTATAACAAAGTCGAATTTCTATTGGTTTTATAACACGAACGTTTGATAACACAGATGAATTGGACAATTGGTTTATGGTAAGTGATTAGATAATGAGACGGGTGTAATGTGATAAAAGCATGGTGTATACGTGTCACACCCCAACAGATGGCGGAATAATCGGGGCGCGACACTAGGTGAATCAGTTTGCTCAAGAGGATCCATAAGAACTATTTAGTGACAATATTTAAAGCGTTCATTATCCCATACTAATAAACAATACATCAATAAACAGTTATACAGATTTTCATGTTCTCTCAAACAATACAAATCCGACAACCTAGATTTATTGCGAGTTTCTAGACTTCCTATCTTGATTTCGAGATAGTCTGCGATTGTCCTACAACATACGTTAAAGCGACGTCAATACAAAAGTATTGGCAAGTATACAGGTTTGACATAGTAAGTAATGTAGATAAAATTGCTTCGAATTTTCAAATATATAAACGAGATACACAACATATATACTACAAAACAAATACTACCAGCTAAGTCACTCGATGCTAGCTAAGGTGGGACATCGCGAGTAAAAGTCCTAGAACATATGTATCAAGCATCACGTGTAAATATATATGACATTAATTCGCATGTGATAATAGTTTTGATAAGTGCGTTTTTTGTTATGAACGTATGTTACCCCCCAAAATGTGTATAAGCGTTAAAAGCGGTTAAGTATACTCACAGTAGGTGTTTAACAAGTAAACATAACTTGATTGGATTGATTGAGAGCGCGCCTGAGTTAGCCGGATCACAGAATGATAGCGTAAGCATAGAACAACAAGTAACAGTTCGTCGAGTGTGATGTTGGATCGAATGGTGGTTCGATCGGATGACTCATCCGGACGGATGGTCATCCGGAGTGATGACCGTTCGGTCGGATGGTCATTCGATTGGGAATGCATGCTTGTGAAATGTTGAACTTTTAAAGTTTTCGTTGTAGTATAAGCAAAGTCATTTGATCGGATAGTCATCTGGACGGATGGTCGTTCGATCGGATGGCAATTCGATTGATAGGTTAAAGTTACAAAGAAATAGTCTGCCAGTCGGATGGTCATTCGATCGGATGGTCATTCGATCGGATGGTCATCCGATCGGATGAGTATTCGACTGGAGTGTGAATTTCCTTGAAACCTTTCAAAATTGGTTAAGTGTTGAGTTCATAAGTCACGGGGTCGAATGGTCATTCGATCGGACGGTCGTCCGGTCAGATGGCTATTCGTCCGAGCAACTGTTTGTTAGATAGTTTTATAAAAACCGTTAGGTTGAAAAGTTTGCAGTTTGACGGAGACGGTATGATGACGTGTCAAACAACAAGAAACACATCAAGTCCAACTCGTTCGGTCAGACGGGAATCACCCCATTCGATCAGACTTGTCTTTTCTTGACAGAGTTCCATGTTCAACTCGTGAATCGGCCATGTCTCCAATAGAAATCCATTCTCAGGTTGGTTATCCACTAGAGAATGAGTAGAGAGTCCAACGAATACAGATTCTATCGGTTTCGGATGAGAAAGTGATGAGTGTTGAAGAAAAGTTTGAAACAGTTTGAAAATGTCTACATTATGATGAAATTAGTGTTTGAACGTGTAGAAATCCATTAGATTCGAACCGTTCTTGAGGAGATAAGGTCACACTTCAATGTTCATAGGAACTCCATGATGACGTCACCTTAGAACAACCCGGATCAGGGGATTTCACGATGAAAAAGTGAGATTTGTTGAATAAAATGATGGGAAAGTGTGTAATGATGATGAAAGTACAGTATTTAAAGTGAAAACTTACCAGAATTACAAGAAATCGGGAGAAAGGTACTTGGGAGCATGCTGGTCGGATGAGGCTGTCACATCAACGAACAGTTGATGTGACAAGTGAGGTATTTATAGTGTGAGAGGTGAGAAGGCGGCGGGGAGTTAATGAGTCGGATGGCCATCTGGTCGGATGGTCATCCGGACGGATGGCCATTCGATTGAAGGGTCATTTGAACAGCGGCTTGTGCGAGTTGGTTTTCCGACTTTCGCTTCGTTTGACGTGTTTTGTTGCGTTAAGTAATTGTGGACAAATTAAGCGTTTTAGCAATATAAGTAGCGTCGTGTTAAGTGCGATAGATTGAGTCGCTCGTGCCTGCGAGTGCGTGTTTTTGATAGTTTCAACAATTCCACTATTATTATTATTATTATTATTATTATTATTATATATCACCGGTCATAGTATAAATAATTGCGTTGAGTCTGCATTAGCGTTGCGACGTATCACGACGATCGATGGGGACCGCTTAAGTTACTCACGTGATGTGGTCGTTAGCGTGATCGCGTTGCATCACGACGATCGATGGGAGCAGCTTAACTATCCACGCGATGCCATCGCGAGCGTTAGTGTGTGTGTTGTGATATGCGATATAGCGTATGAAAGCATGAGATTATATGCGAAATAGCGTTGTAAGCGATATAGTTACATTATGATCCGAATCTCTGGTTCTAGGCGTAACGAGTGTAGCAAGAGTAACAAGCACGAAGGTGCGGGTTATTACAGTCTACCCTACTTTAGGAAATTTCGTCCCGAAATTAATCCACAAGGAGGGCTGCGAAAATTGATGCGAGTGAGAGCAGCGATAACATCATGCCAGATAAGCGGAGAATGAACAAGCGAGCAGCGATGAGCGAATAACGATGAGCAACGAAGGCGCTGTGGTAAGCGGAGAGCGAACGAGCGGTCGATTGGGAATTGACTAACAAGTAAGCCATGGCAACATAGAGAAAGTGGTGAGTAAAGCGGTTCATTTGTCTAAGGGGACAACGGTGAAAAGGACGTTTAATTTGACGAGTGGGTGATAACTAGCGATCCAAAAGTGTTTTGAGTCCTCGAAAGATGTTTTATGGCAATGAAATTTTGAAGAGAAATTCGTTTTAGGAAAAATTTTCGTCTGGCGTTGTGTTAAACTTGAGTCGATGTTCATGCCAGCGTTGTCGAAAAGGTTTTGTCGATTTATCGGAAGATTTTATGGAAAACTCGATTTTTCAAAAAGTTTCTTATGACGTGGTATTAACTTGAGTCGATCGTTAACCTATGTTACAAGAGAGTTTTGTTGTTAGAAAGGTTTTAACTAAATTTTTTCAGAAAATTTCCACTTCATACTCAAAATTTTGTTTTCCAACAGTTTTAAACGGTTCAAAAAGCTTTAATTATCGTCGAGCCCCACATGGCACCTTTCCACAGAAGTTTGTCAATATGGCTAAAACACTTATATATAGGAAGTACCAGCGGCGTATCCACCATGTTTTAGCCATATTGCCTCTGTCCCGTGAAGCAATGTAATGTGTGTTGATATGGTACGGATAGATTTCACGTTCTCGGTCCAAGCGAATAGTGGTTGGACCAAGTTTGGAAAGAAGAGCGAGTAAACTGGGCGACGAGATTGTTTTACGAGCTCAGTTTAGCGATGAAAGTGTGTGCGAAAGAGTCAGCGATAGAGGTATCGAGTACGATAAGCGGTGAGCGGTAAGCGTTGAGCAATACGCAGCGAGCGAGACACGATAGACGGCGAGCGTCAAAGCGAAAACCGAAAAGCGGTAGGCGATGAGCGAATTAGCGATACACAATAAGCGATAAGCGAACAGTGAAAAGCGACTCACAATGGACGCTAAGCGATAAGCGATGCGCGAGGAACGACAGGTGGTAAGCGAAAGCGTTAAAAAGCGATAGGCGATGCGAGTATTGAAGTGTTGAGATTGACACATGCGATAAGCGTTTAAGCGTTCAAACGAATGCGATAGCGGTTGCGGGTTAGATTTCAGCGAAGGTGCGATTGCGTGCATGTAGACTTACGAAAAGTCTATCGATGACGCGTTCGAGATGTGATGAGATTTTACGCCTTGTGATTGAGTTTAGCGCGTTGAAAATAGTCTCAATAGTATAAGAGGTCTAGTAACGTTCAACTCTGCATGGCGCTTTCTTCACAAGACTTTGGTTAGCTTGGTGAAGCACTTATATATAGGAAGTACCAACGGCATATCCACCATGCTTCAACCACACGCCTATGTCCCGTGAATAGGTATCACACTTTGCCGACTTGGTTAAGACGCTTATATATAAGAAGTACCAGCGGCGTGTCCACCATGCTTAACCATGCTTTGAACATTACGGCATCATTGGAACCCACTACGATCTCCGTGCACTGACCAAAATAATCATGTGTGCACCCATGATTAAGTTGTTCCCTGCACGTTTATCGTAACTTATTTCAAGGACGCATAGTGAGGATAAAACATATTATGTCGTGATATAGTATATAACATTAGTGTCGTTGTGTGGTGCGAACTTAGTCTAGGTGCAAGAACGAGGGAGAGAGAGAGGGAGGGAGAGTCAACGTTGCATGGAGTAATAGAATAAATACATGAAAGTTTTCATAGAATATAAAATCATTACAACATTACTATACGCCTGGTTGCTGTTGATGTTGGAAACTCTTGCTGGGGTTGTGGTTGTTGCTGGAGTTGTAGACGGCATTAGCAGTACGAAGAGTACTAGTGTTCCTTAAGTTCATGGCCCTGTGCGACAGTGATGGGTATGGTAACCAAGACCGTTGCAATTTGTGCAAAAGCGACAGTCAGCTTCTGGCTGGTGGTGGTAGGTACACTTGTGAAACAGGGGAAGAGTTCCAGTGTAGTGGTTGAAGAGGTTGGGCTCGAGGCCTTTCGTTTGCGGCTGGGCTGGGAGTCTTGCGGAGGTGCGGTGTCGTAGGAGGATTCGTTAGAAGAATCGTCGGAAGAATCGTCAGAGGAATCGTCGGAGGAGTCGATGACGATTACTTGATTAGCCCTTTTGATAGGAATCTTGGAGAAGAATCCATCCAGGACTCGTTTGTCGTTGATTTCTGCAGCTAAGCGATAGGTTTCTTCGATGGTAGCAGGTTTGGTGGCTTCAACAAAATCTCCCACACACTCAGGCAAAGCACTGATGTACTTCTTGATAGCCTTTTTGGGAGTGTCGACTTGGCTTGGGCAAATAATGCTAAGTTGTTTGAACCTTGCTGTGAGGCCTGCGTTGTCACTATCGATTTGCTTGGTTTCCCAAAATTCGTTCTCTAGCTTCTGGACTTCGTGGGGAGGGCAGTACTCTTCCTTCATGAGCGCTTTCAGCTTGTTCCAGGAGAGACGTACGCTGCATCGTTCCCACGTTTGTTACGCTCGGCTATCCACCAGTCGAGGGCTCTTTAATGAAATACTCCTGTAACGCATGTGGTATGAAAATGCTTGGGGCACCCACTCTGACGAAGGGTCACCTTGATGGCATCAAACCACTGGAGGAGCTGAGTTACACCTCCTTCACCTGTGAAGGTCATTGGGTCACAGGCCTTGAAGTGTTTGTAATAGAATGCAGATTGCGGCGCGTTAGTCTTAGAGTCTTCCGAGGTTCGAGAGTCGCTGAGAGATTGAACCTGTGCAACGATTTGAGGAATGACCCCGGCCACTTCCCTGGCCACGAGTGAGGCAATCCTCTTATCAGCGTTTCGTCTGGCTCTTCTCTTGGCTACAAGTCTCGAGGTAGAATCGTTTGAAGACATATAAATGAAGAGAGATTTGGAGTGAGATTCGATCATAATGATTTTGAGTATGCGATGCGATTGAGCGCATTTAAAATTTGTTGCATGTAGTATAGTAATGCGTATTCACATAGGAGCCACATAGGAGACACGAGATTCCTAAGTTCTCACATGTTACACACGTAATCGTATATTATATATACTTACATATATATAGTTGTGTGGATTGTGCGTATAAAGCGGGGAGCGAAAAGCGATAAATCGATAAAGTGATAAAGTCGAGGAAAATCGATTAAGCGTAAAATCGTAAGCGTATAATTATACTAAATTTGTAAAATTTGTTGATGCGTAAAAATTTCGACGATTGCGGCCTTAAAATAGATGGAGCGTCTGGGGTGTTAGACATCGACTACCCAAAGTGATTCAACTATCCCTACAAGTTCGAACACATGCGTTGGCCTGATGGACTATGCTCTCACCGGGCTTCGGCTACAGCTTCGTCCTTCCAGTCACAACGTGGCTCGAGTTGTTGGTACAGTCGAGAATTTTGTGGGAGCTTTTGAAAACCTTTTTAGGGAGTGGAACAGGTTATTAAGATACGGGTTTCACCCCTGACTTAATAACTACGCTCCTAGCCGTGGTTGTGCTCACCGAATAAATCCGGGGGTTCCACTAGATAGAAATGGAGAGTTTCGTCGAGTTGTGGATATCACTCCTGGCTCAACAAAAATTCTCATGCTAAGGACATTGCGCTGAGTGAGCGACCTATCGAGAGTTCCTGGTTCTCACACCTCATCTCGACACGATCACTCATTGGTGTTATGCGAGTATCGTCAAACGTGTGTATTGTGTTAGCCTTAGGAAAGGCAGATAGTATTAAGCCTTAGGGAAGGCTTTCCTCGTGCGAAGCTGTAGTATGCGGTGTTCGCATAGAGATGTAGTATTAGTGAGTTTGAATGAGAGAATCAAAGTAGGCCCGTACAAACCCCACTGGGTTCGCACGAGGCGGCCTATTGGTACTTAGACTATAGACTAGGTCAATTCTAAGACTTCGACCCGGACTAGGTCTGATGTCTTCCTAATTCCCTATAGTTATGGCTCTGATACCAATCTGTCACACCCCAACCGATGGCGGAATCATCAGAGCACGGCACTAGGCGAATCAGATTGCTCAACAGGATCCATAACAACTATTTAGTGATAATATTTAAAGTGTTCATTATCCCACACTAATAAACAATACATCAATAAACCGTCATACAGATTTTCATGTTCTCTCAAACAATACAAATCCGATAACCTAGATTTATTGTGAGTTTCTAGACTTCCTAACTTGATTTCGAGATAGTCTGCGATTGTCCTGCAACATACGTTAAAGCCACGTCAATACAAAAGTATTGGCGAGTATATAGGTTTGACATAGTAAGTAATGTAGATAAAAGTGCTGCGAATTTCCACATACATAAACGAGATACACAACATATATATTACAAAACAAATACTACTAGCTAAGTCACTCGATGCTAGCTAAGGTGGGACATCACGATTAAAAGGCCTAGCACATATGTATCAAGCATCACGTGTAAATATATATGATAGTAATTCGCATATGATAATAGTTTTGATCAGTGAGTTTTTGGTTATGAACGTATGTTACAACCCAAAGTGTGTATAAGCGTTAAAAGGGGTCATGTATACTCACAGTAGGTGTTTAACAAGTAAACACAACTTGATTGGATTGATTGAGAGCGCGCCTGAGTTAGCCTGGTCACAGAATGATAGCGTAAGCGTGGAACAACGAGTAATAGTGCGTCGAGTGTGATGTTGGATCGAATGGTGGTTCGATCGGATGACTCATCCGGACGGATGACCGTTAGGTCGGATGGTCATTCGATTGGGAAAGCGTGCTTGTGAAATGTTGAATTTTTGAAGTTTTCATTGTAGTGTAAGGAAAGTCATTCGATCGAATGGTCATCCGAACGAATGGCCGTTCGATCGGATGGCAATTCGATTAATAGGTTAAAGTTGCAAATTAATAGTCTCCCAATCGAATGGTCATCCGATCGGATGACTATTCGACTGGAGTGTGAATTTCCTTAAAACCTTGCAAAATTGGTTAACTGTTTGTTTGATAGTTTTGTAAAAACCGTTAGGTTGAAAAGTTTGTGGTTTGACGGAGACGGTATGACGACGTGTCAAACAACGGGAAACACATCAAGTCCAACTCGTTCGGTCGGACGGGAATCACCCAGATCTATCAGACTTGTCTTTTCTTGTCGGAGTTTCATGTTCAACTCATGAATCGGCTGTCTCTCCGATAGAAATCCATTCTTAGGTTGGTTCTCCACAAGAGAAAGAGTAGAGAGTCCAACGAATCCAGATTCTATCGGTTTCGGATGAGAAAGTGATGAGTGTTGAAGAAAAGTTTGAAACAGTTTGAAAATGTCTAGATTATGATGAAATTAGTGTTTGAACGTGTAGAAATCCATTAGATCCGAACCGTTCTTGAGGAGATGAGGTCACACTTCAATGTTCATAGGAACTCCATGATGACATCACCTTATAACAGCTCGAATCAGAGGATTTCACGCTGAAAAAGTGAGATTTGTTGAACAAAATGATGGGAAAGTGTGCAATGATGATGAAAGTACAAGATTTGGAGTGAAAACTTACCAGAATTACAAGAAATTGGGAGAAAAGTACTAGGGAGCGTGCTGGTCGGATGAGGCTGTCACATCAACGAACAGTTGATGTGATAAGTGAGGTATTTATATTGTGAGAGGTGAGAAGGCGGCGGGGAGCAAATGGGTCGGATTGCCGTTCGGTCGGATGGCCATCCGATCGGATGGTCATCCGGACGGATGGCCATTCGATCGAAGGGTCATTTGATCGGCGGCTTGTGCGAGTTGGTTTTCTGAATTTCGCTTCATTCGACGTGTTTTGTAGCGTTAAGTAATTGTGGACACATTAAGCGTTTTAGCGATATAAGTAGCGTCGTGTTAAGTGCGATAGATTGAGTCGCGCGTGCCTGCGAGTGCGCGTTTTTGATAGTTTCAACAACTCCACCATTATTATTATTATTATTATTATTATTATTATTATTATTATTATATATATATATATATCACCGGTCATAGTACAAATAATTGCGTTGAGTCTGCATTAGCGTTGCGGCGGAGGTGACAATTTACAATGCGATACTCATTTTCTGTTAGTTTATGAATCATTTTGTGACATATTGTATAGTACTTATGTTAGTTTTTTTATTCGTAACATCGGTGTGGTTTATCTATGCTTTACATATCTCAAATAAATAATAACAATTACACAAATAAGAAAATATCAATCATAAACATAGTAATTTAAAACATCCGAACACAAGAATAAGAAAATATCAATAAAAAATATATTAAAAATAAAAAAATCCATCTATCAAGTCAAGAGGAAGACGGATTCTTCACCATTTGGAAACGACACACATGCTATTCGGGGTGTTCACGGTCTGGCAAAAGAGTGAACATAAAAATCATTTATTTTCTTGTCTCAGGATGCTCAAATGAGATTAGGGAAACAAATTTGTTAGCCAACATCACTTAGCTTTAACCCATATTTTTTAATTAAAATAAACTTAAAGGCATAAAATAAATAATTAAAGTGTGTATAATATAATATATAGAAAAACAAGACATATATATATCTTCTATCTTCTATATATAATAAATAAAACTTTGGGTGGGACAGGTGTCAAATTCTTAAAATAAATAATTAAAGGAGCAATAATTGCCACAATAAGGAAACATATAATAAAAAAATCTCTAAAAATTATCTCTGTCTTGAACGTATTTTTCAAGCAATGTACCTTGCATGCACAACAAAAGCTATAAAACTAAGATCAATAATATTAGTCAATTCGCCAATCTCAACAAAAGTTATAAAACTAAGATTAATAACGTGTCAATTCGCCAATCTAGTAAACCGTCGTAATGCAGCAAGAAAATAAATAAATAAATAAATACCAGGCTTTAAATCTCTATGTATAATCCCGTTCGCATGCAAACAATCCATAGCTCGAGCAATATCAAGAGCAAAATTTAAAGCTAAACGAAGGTCTAACTGATTCGGACGAATACTGCCGAGGTATTTTCTGAGTGACATTCCCGGTAACAATTCAGATACAATCACTATTAACGGGTCTTTACAAGCTCCGATAAACTGTAACAAAATTAGAAATAATAAAATTAAAAAAACAAGTAAAGCACGGATTTTTTCAATTTAAATGCTTGTAATAAGTAAATTTACCGTCACTAAGTTTTCATGTTTCACTCTTGACATCATAGTAACTTCTCGAGCAAAACGGCTTTCAAGTGCAACCCGTTCTTCCGTCTTACTCCCACGGTTGAGGACCTTTATTGCCACAATTCGATCACCGTACCTACAAAACACATTATTATACACCAATTTCAACAATAATATTAAACCGTATGCTTTCAAGCATTCAATAAAGAGAGATATAGTATAAAAAGAGTAAACTTTGCAAAAATGAGTTGTTTTGAACAAAAAGAACAATAATGGGTAACATGGGTTTGCATCTATAATGCCATAATTTATTCAAAATCATTCATGCTTAAAAGCTATATTAGTTTTTTTGACATCTTACGAAAATGCTGCAACGAAAAGCCAAGAAAAGGTTCAAGGCATTGATTAAAAGTATAACGTAAGGACAGAAAAGAAACCGTGTGCGTCTTAAGGAAATGACTTTAAGCGTCGATTAAAACAGGGCAAGAAAAACTTTAAATTCATAAGAAAAGTAACATGTAATTAGCATTTCAAGAACTTGTTTTTTATTGAAAATGGACCATTGTTCTTGTGAAATTCAATTATTCAAACCAAAATATTGTTGCACCTTCATACAAATAAACAAATAATAACCAATTTATCACCATATTTGGCACTTTTTGTCCAAGATTTATGCATAGCTCATAACATTAATAACATAGAATTAAAATGCTAATATCATAGATAAGAAGTAAGAACCATGACTCACTTTCCTTCATAAACCTTCCCATGAGCCCCTTCTCCAATTTTAGCTCCAATAAACAGCAGTTTCGGATCAACGAGCACCCGTTCATCGATCGTACAGTCAGAACTTGTGATCGACCCAATCGAACAAACGGATTTCGAGCAACCCGATCCCGATTTAACCGTCCCAGACTTATGATGTTCTTATTACCACCACTACTGTTATTATTATTATCATCAAAATCCCCTTCTTCTACTGTCCTAATGATGTTCTTCTCACTGTTACTGTTACTCATACTTCAATTTCAGATTAACCCTGTGTTCCTCATCATCATCCCCACAAATTTAACACCTAAAACCCTCTAAAAGATTCAACATTTTCATCTCAAACATCACAAACAGCAATAAAACAGTGCGATGATTGAAAAAAGATTTCAAAAGATCGAATCTTTTTCCACCCAAAACCAAAAAAAAAACCAAAAATTAACCGATACCCAGATGAATAAATTAAACAAACAACCCAAAAAATCAAACACCCAGATGGAAATTCAACCCTGAAACCTGCAAAAAAAGTTATATATTGTTAGAGAGAGAGAGAGAGAGAGAGAGAATAAGAACACAAAAGATTAAAATACAGAAGCATCTACAACAGTACAGTGAATCAAAGATTACAGAAAAAGAATTAAAGAACACATACAAGCAACAACAAAGAAGATGATGATGAAGATGAATAAACATAAACCCTAATTTTTTTTAGAGCGGGATATTGAGAAGGAAGTGTAGTGGCAGGTTTGAATTTTGAAATGGCTTTAGGGTTTCAAAGATTTGGGCTGGCCGCCTATATGAGATTTTTAACATATTTTAACATATAAAAAGCCTCAACATATTCACTAAAAGTTAAAAACTCTTAATTTTCAACATTCTAATTTTCTCTCTCTTATATCTATTATATATATAGTAATAGATATCACCGGTCATAGTACAAATAATTGCGTTGAGTCTGCATTAGCGTTACGACGCATCACGGCGATCGATGGGGACCGCTTAAGTTACTCACGCGATCTAGTCGTCAGCGTGATCGCGTTGCATCACGACGATCGTTGGGAGCAGCTTAACTATCCATGCGATGCCATCGCGAGCGTTAGTGTATGTGTTGTGATATACGATATAGCGTATGAAAGCATGCGATTATATGAGAAATAGGGTTGTAAGCGATATAGTTACATTATGATCCGAATCTCTGGCGCTAGGCGTAACGAGTGTAGCGAGAGTAACAAGCACGAAGTTGCGGGTTTTTGCAATACGCCACTGGTACTTCCTATATATAAGTGCTTTTATCATATTACATTATGTGGCGTTAGGTAGATCACTTGGACGAATGTTTTCAAACGATGTCACACAACGATGTTTACTTTAGGATATAAATAATACAAGTTTTCTTACAAGACGATTTACTACTTGGTTTACAAAAGCAAATGTTTTAGTCAAGATTCATGGCAACGAGGTTTATCATAAACTTTAACCAACATGTTTTAGTTGGTTAGTTATATTGCAATACCAAACACTTTGATACAAGATTTTCACTTATCGACTCTAGTAGTCGTACGAGGTATTGCAAAATGTATACAAGCCATGAATTTGACACACTCACAAAACCTAGGTATTCGCTAGCATTTTTATGCTGACTCTCTTTTCACATATGTTTCAGGAGCTGCTGTTTGATAATTATGATGCATGCTTCACGTAGGAATGGACGAGGGCCTTAGTGACATAAAAACATTGAAAGACAATTTGTTTATGTTTTGCTTTTAATTCCAAGATGATGTACATATTAATTCAATAAAACAAAACTTTAAACACCATGTGTTGAGAAACAATTTATCCTGTGATCTGACTCCCCGACGTTTCCCTCGCGGTTTTTTTTACGCCGTCAGTGTGTTACATTGTGCTCAGTCCTAGGTAGTTTTGTATTGGGCTTTGGGCCTATTGTTTATCCGGATATTTGTCTCCGGATATGTCTTGTATATAATCTTTTAGTGATAATGAGAAGATAGAAGTTTTCTTTTGTGGAAAGTTTGTGTACCAACAAAACCCTAATCATTAGTGTGTGTATTGTTTGGCGGCTACTTCACATTAAAATACTCTATGTATTCTCATTTCAATCTCATTCTTTTTGTTCTTGATCCAATATCTACAGTGGTGATTGCTAGGTGGATTCCGCACACCTGGTGATTGTGTTCTTGAATGAGATCCTAGGTTTAGGTGACCTTACAGCTCTCATCAACTTTAATCAGGTATGGTTCCAAATCAACTGTCCAATATTTGTTGTTGATAGAAACCCGTCAAAAATCCATAGGAAATTGGATATTTTCCCAAAATTACAGTATTCCATAACAGTTAACTTGGTAGAACTGACACCTAAATTTTATTAATAACATTTTTGACCGATATTCGTCAAGGATTCCATCAGTAACGAAATCTATATATAGCAATCTGAGCTTTTTATTATAAATAGCAATCTCGGGAACACCTATCAGAAATATTAATCTAAGTAATTCAAAATGTGGAAGTACATGGGAAAATGTGTATTTGTCGCCTCCTATCAATCCTCCTCAACTTGAGAAGATTGCCATAGTACGCGATAGCTCATACGAAATTTACTCATTAAAGGTTATTTACTTTTGTGTACTTTGTATATCTGTTAATTAAAACTTATATTTGTCTTATTTTTCGCATATTTGATAAAATATTATGCCACATATGTGTAAACTAAAATGAAGAAATGTTTTCAAGGTCCTTGCTATTATTAGAAAGATGTAGCATAGGAAAATGGTAGGATCATCTTTGAGCGGTTTGCAGTTAGTACACATGAGTGTTTAAATTTTTTATAATGTTGACTAATTAAGTGTTTGCAGACACATCAATGCGGATCTGCATGAGATAATGTGATTAGCCGCTAGACTTGAGACTCCTGTGTCTCAGTCCGGGGTAGTTTTGTATTGGGCTTTGGGCGTATTGTTTATCCAGACATTTGTGTCCGGATATGTCTTGTATATAATCTTTCAGTGATAATGATAAGATAAAAGTTTTCTTTTGTGGAAAGTTTGTGCACCAAGAAAACCTTAATCTTTAGTGTGTGTATTGTCTGGCTGCTACTTCATCTGAGAATACTCTGTGTATTCTCATTCTTTTTTTTTTCTTGATCCAATATCTAAGGTGGTGATTGCTAGGTGGATTCTGGACACCTAATGATTGTGTTCTTGAGTGAGATCCTAGGTTTAGGTGACCTTACAAGTGGTATCAGAGCAGTGTGCTCATACTACTGTAGGTGTTTTGGGTTGGAGGTTTAGAGTGAGAAAAATCACTTTTTGATTGGGTTTTAGTGGTTGTATGTTGTGTTTTGAGTGTTTTTCATCATTTATTCTTGAGATTCTTGAGTTTTGATGATGGATTTTGATTAGGATAGAGCTTATAGGTTCGATCATCATATGGGTTTAACAGAGGTTTTATGAAGTTCATGCTGTGTTTTTTGAAGGTAGGTGAAATATTCCATGTTTGATCTTTTTTTAAATTTGCTTCGAGTTTATTTTACTGTTTGTGTTTCCACATTATTGGTGATCTAGTGTGAAGTCACATTAGGGAGATATCCGTAAGCAGGTTACCTTCATCTCCGGATTAACTGGTCCAGATTACCAGTTTCATATTAAACCCCAGATTTGTTTTCTGTCCGGATTTGTGGGGTTTACAATTTTAAACTTGTCCGAGTTAAAAGCTTCAACAACTTGTTCGAGTTTCTGCTTAAAGTGTCTTTCCGAGTTTAACTTGTCTAACACCAGTCCGAGTTTCTGATCAAAATCTATCTAAAGGTTATTGATTTGAAAAACTATCTGAGTTTAAGTCTCTGTGCACATGTTCCGAGTTTAAGCAAACTCAGGGTATTCCGAGTTTATGTTTTTTGATTCCGAGTTTTTTAAAAAAGTTTTCTTGGTGATATCTTTTCAAGTTTATAACTTTTCATTTAAACAAGTTCGACTTTAATTACATTAAACTAGTCCGAGTTTAATCTTTTTTTAAAGTGCTGTCCGAGTTTATCTTGTTAAAGTGTTCCAAGTTTAAAGATTATCAATTTCCAAGTTAAATAGGTGAGTTGTCTGAGTTTGTCTTTAAATTAGGTTGTGATCCGGGTTTATACCACTCTAATATTCTCCAGGACTTTTCACTCCGTATTTCTAAGTTAACATTCATCTCCAGAATTTCTAGACTTAGAAACTTTTTCAAGCAAAACGTACTGTTTAAAACCACTGTAATCTTCTGTTTCTTTTAAAACCACTTTTTGTTTCTCTCAGAATCTTTCAAAATGGCAAACAACAATCTGACCGCAATGGTGCAAAACCTCAAGCACAATGCTAAAGTGTGGAGTAACGACAAACCTCCTCTTTTGATAAACGAACTGGATTTCCCAGAATAGAAGGAACGTTTCTAGAGGTATGTGAGAGCGAAGGATATCAAGATTTGGTTGCGCATTGTTAAGGGATGTGGAGCTACACCAATTAGAAATTTAACTATCGACACTTATTTGGCACTTACTGAGAATCAAAAAATGTTCTATGAGTATGAATAAAAATCAATGTCTTTGATAACGATTGCTATAACGCAATCCATACTTCATACTTTCCTTAAAAGAAGTAACTCAAAGTGTAAGGCCATATAATTTAGTAGGTTTACGTTTATCTTTATCAAACACATTTATAGGTAATTGGACTTAGTTGTATAGTGGGCTTGGGATAAGCCATGTGGGCTAATTAAATGTTTTGGGCTGGTTTATTAATAGTGTTCAGGTGGGCTTGGCCCAGTTTGTATTTAGGTCACCCCATTTAACTATAAATACGGTGAGCCTAGGTCATTTTAGGGTTGCTAGTTTTGCCAATCAATTTCGAGTTGTATGATTATTGTACCAGACGAGTTTAACACTCGTGTGCAATACAATCTACTGTTTTTGTTCATCGTCATTCTTGTTCATCACTTTCATTAGTATTTCGCGCTTTTGATTGTGTTAGTGATATCCGATTGAGAGTTTCTGGACTTACAAGTGGTATCAGAGCCTAAGAAGTCTTTTGAAGGCTCAGTTTTGTTGGATATCATTCGAAGAAAAAGAAACTGGTTGCAGATTCGAAGAACACGAAGAAAATGTTGAAGAGTCAAAAGAGTAATAAAAAAATTCGTATTTTGATATGTTTTGGGGAAGAATTGACTGTGTTTGCTGATTTTACGAAGTTTTTGGTGGAAAGGATCTCCCAAAATTAGTTAACAATTTGTTTCCTTTATTATCGGGATTCATTGTTATTTAATATCTTCAAAATATCATTGTACGAGATTATCAAATAGAAGTGTATGGGTTCTTTTCTTGAAGTGTGCGAGTATTGGTGTGTTACCTGAACTGGTGTGTGACTGAACTATGTGCGGACTGATTATCTAATAAAATTAAAGTAATGTGTTGCTGAAACTTACTGTGCGACTAAGACGTGAGTGTCCGACCTGATCTGGAATATTGTTAGCGTGCAACTTTGAATTGGACTTTGAATAGGAGTGTGAGACCATAAAATCAAGTGTGCGACCCAACTTCAGTGTACGGGTCCAATAAACTTAGCGTGCAGCCCAAACAGTGTACGGTCCAAAATAAAAGTGTGCCGCCTAACATCTAGTGTGTCGTCCGAACTTGCAGTCTGCGGTTTCAGGGTGTGTAACCTAAGCAAAGGTGGAATTTCAACCAGCTGACGTGTACGGTTTTAAACGTTTTTAAGCGCAGAATTTGATTTGTAAACATGTTTGGCAAAATGACTGCACAGTTAGACTCGTGTGATTTTTAGGAAAAAAAGGTGCTTGGACATTATATACCATTGGACTCAAAATTCTGAGACGAGTCTAACGGTATGATTTGGTAAAAGTTGTTTTCGGTCAGTTTTCATACGATTTTAGCGGTCCGGTTTGGTAAGACAGACATTTCCGGGGGATCACAGTTTAGCATTTTAGGAATGTCTTCTCAGAAAGATGTGCTCGAGCAGAAACTTGAAGGTTTCAAATACTTTCCTGGTGAATTTGTAGAAGCGTTAATTGGCCGGTTTGCTAAACTGCTCTCAGAAATGAAGATGGCAGAGATTGTACTGTCTACTCGTGTGAGCAACACGAAGCTTCTGGATGCTCTAACAAGTATTCCAGATCAGGCAAAGTGTAGTTGGTTTAGCAATTCTAATCAGATAGTCTTAACAACCAACTATTACTGTTATACAATGAAGACTGATGATCTAATTTTACTTATCAAATCATATGATAAGGCTGACAATTAGAAGGCTCGAGGCAACACATCTGCTGCACCTAGCTCATCCACTCATGCTACTCCTGCTGCTTTTTTGCCTACTACAGTTATAGTTCAATAAGAAAGAAGTTAGGAATAAGGGTTTGGGATATGTGTGCATTCCTCCACCATACAATCACAACTATACCTCTATTCCTTTAACTGAAGAGGAGATCACCAACATGCCTGACATGGCCTATGGTGGGGTTAAGAGTCTGAAAGTTGAACCAGTCAAGACCTCAAAAAATTAAATCTCAAAGCCTAAAACGAATGAAACAAAGACACTCGAAGCAGCTTCTGCACCTATCTTTGTTAAATCAGAAAATGTCTCTAAACAAACAGAGACATTGAGTTTTGAGAAAAATGTAGAGGTTGATAAACACTTTTAGGTTTTAAATCCGAATGAACTGACTGAGCCAACTGCACCATCTGACTCCAAATGTGAATCACCTGAAGCAAGTGATTCTGAGAAATTAGAATCAGTTGATTCTCATGAATCCAGCTTTGAGTCTTCTGGAGCAGCTAACTCAACAGCAAAGGATTCATCAGAGCCACTACAAAATGAATGTAACTCAAGTGGTTCACCTGAATCAAACCATGAAACAGTGACTGAGCCCACAACATCTGAAATTAAAACAACAAGGCCAGTCCCTGAGTTTAACTGTGTGTATGTTACTGATGCTTCTACTTCAGGTGCAGATGAGGTAAAACTAGAGGCTTGGGTTGAGGGGGATGATATTGTTTGTCAAAAAGCTGACAATGTTTGTTCAAAAACATCAAATTTGTCTGTTGTTACTCCTCCATATGTGAGAAAGGCCGCTTCTGAGCCAGTTTTGAGAGGCCCTCCAAATAAATATGTGCCTCCAAAGCCAACAGTTAGCAATGAAAATGCTAAATCTAACAATGGATGTGTTAACTGCTGTAGACAGGGACATAAGAAGCAGGGCAGAAAGTCTAAGCAGTCTACAAACAAATCATCCAACAGATCTTATAACTCAAATTCATCCTGGGTTAGATCAAATGGACCGGGATATGCTCCTTACGTAAAGAAGCAAACATGCTACAACTGTGGCATACCCGGTCACATTGCATGAAATTGCACACATCGTCCATGTGTGTCATATTAGACACAAAATCAGAGGGTTACACCTAGAACTAAACTTTATTCTAATCCAATGAAGGTTGAAAAACCCAAGGCAATGATGAATAAGCATCCCAAGGTTTAACCATCTGATGGGGACTGGAATGTTGCGAAAGCTAAAAGAAATCAAGCTTTGAAACCTAAACAAGTTTTGAAAAATAAAAAGGTTGAAAAGCAAACAGTTTTGCAAAAGGCACCTAAGAAATTAGAAAGTCCTAAACAAATTTGGAAAGCAAAACATAAAGCAGCAACATCACCAATCCCTGAAACAAAAGGGGACATGTGCTTGCGAGAAGTATCTTTTTTTGATGCTTCAGGAAAACCCAGGACCACGATGGCCTGGGTACCAATGTCTTACTGATCTCCTTACTTTTCAGGGACAACCAAGGAGGAGCTGTTGACAATCCTTAGATATTAGTAGCGGTTGTTCCGGAGACATAACGGGTAACATTTCACTGTTGCTAAAAGTTTAATTCTTGACAGTTGATATGTTTTCTCTGGAGGAGATAAGAGAGGTAAGAAAAAATCAGCGAAAAAGGTACAATTTAAATTTTGTGATCTAATTTTGATACTGATTAGTCATTGAATCGGATGATGGAACGGTTAAGCAAAAACAACAAAAATATTTTCATTTTCCTTTGGATTTCTCTTTGTACATGCATTTTCTTTATAATGTAAATTTGTTCATAGAATTTATGCACAAATTTAGGGGGATAGAGAGAGATATCTGTAAACATTATAAAATGAGAAAAATACAAAAACATTTGAAAAACAAAAAAAATACAAAAAGAATTTACTGCATTTATGGGAAATGAAATAAATTTTCAATGTGTGGATTAAAGCTGGCTCATGTAAGACCAATATTGAAATAGTCTGACTCTAGAACCGTATGTTGGTAGGCTTTATCCTGATGGCTGGAAACTTTGGTTGTTTCTGTGCAGAACTTAAAATTAGATTATGACCTCCGGAAAGAACGTCACTTGGAATTAGCTCATTTCTATTTGAATGTTTATGTGATGCCCCAATACACACAATTTTGGTCTAGTTCTGAATTCTTTTCTGACAAAATCGTGTATATCCTTTGTTTTGCATGAGCAAAGACCTAGAGGTGCTAGGCAACATCAGCTTCTGTTTTGCGAGAGCAAAGATCTAGCTGTATGTTGTTGCGCTATAGATCTAATTACACCCGAAAGAGGCCCTCTACTGCCCAAAAGAAACCCAAAGCCCTATATCAAATTGAAAAGTTCATTTGATCGGTACATTATATCCATATCTCTGCTTATGATCTATTTTGTTCTCTTCTCAACCAAGTCCCAATCAAGGTTTCAGAACTCTTGGACAGACTTGTGAAAATATGTGGTAGGGAAACTGCATGCATGATAGAGTGTTCTGAGTAAACTTCCAGGATTTGATTGTGATTTGTTTAGGTATTCATATTAAATAAACCAAAACATGATAAATTGGTTATAGACCGTCATATGGAAAAGTCCTAAGGAGATAAGTTTAAATGGACAAACATAGTGGCAATCGCTCGGATCATCCAAAGTAAATCGGTGTGGATAAGTAAGTCTAGCATGAAACACTGTGATCTGATCCCATTGCAATTGCAATTGTATATTAGTTTCTTTGCTTATTTGTGTTTCAGTTTATATTGTTTGATATTAAAAAAATTCAAAAATAGTGTTTTATTTTTATAAAATTAAAAACCCAAAAATAGAGTGTTTATTTGTTTTATGAAAAATTTAACGTTCTTGATGATTTGACTGATCATCAAAAGTTGAAAGAAATTTGAATTGTGAAATCCGAGTACAAATACTTGGATGTACCAAGTGTTCATGTGGTATTTACCTTTGTTGCTTAGAAATGTTTACTTATGAGTTTCTGAGCATGTGTAGAAATTGATTTAAATCAAGAAACAAGGGTTGTTGAAGATTGAGATGTCGTTGGCTGCTGACATAGCATGAAGCATCACAACAACAAGATGTGCCTGAATCAGAAGAACCAGACACGAGTCATCATCTGACAATGATAGTACATTTGAAGAAGTACATGTGAACCTGTTGGTGCACTACATCTGTTGATTTCGTCTTCGATCATGTTATACATTGTATTGTATAGATTAGGGTGCGTTTTACGAGAAAACTGGAGAGTATATGTGTTTTAGAGAGTTGGTCCGCTTATACGGACATAGTCTGGTCCGCTTATACGGACATAGTCTGGTCCGCTTATACGGACATAGTCTGGTCCGCTTATACGGACATAGTCTGGTCCGCTTATACGGACATAGTCTGGTCCGCTTATTCGTACATGTCCGTATAAGCGAACCACCCTGGTCTATATATACCTCATAAGTGGATCACATTTGTAACTTTCTGATTTCCATAACGAGGTGCTGCCGGTGTGAGAATTGACTGTAAACGTTGTTATATCAATCAACAAAGTGATTTAAGTGAAGATCTAGCTATTTCTACGTCAGGTACTTGTTTTCCGCACCTGTATCTGATCAAAACTCCTCTGATAGACTCGTTCGGGTCAGAACACAATCCTACAAGTGGTATCAGAGCTTCAGGAGGAGGAGTTATATTGAAATTTGCTGGATTTCGTCACGCATTCTTTCTTCTACACCTTATTTCTTCGTCAGACCGAGATTTCACAGTCCATTTCAGCTGATTTTTTGATATGTTGTGCGTGTATACCTGATCTACAACCCTACCAAGTTTCAGATCAAAACTCCTAGCCATTTAGGAGAAATCAAGGTTTTTCGGTTCGTTTTCGCATCAAACTTACAGATCCGCTCCAAAATTACCATGTTTGGTTCGCTTTTTCGAACAAATTGTGGTCCGCTTATTAATTCAGTTGTGGTCCGCTTATAGTGTTTGACAGGTTCGCTCATTGGTCAGTTTTTTTTTGTGGTCCGCTCCTAAGAATCAGTGGTTGGTTCGCTTATTTGACACTGGTGAGGTCCGCTTATAGGATATCAATAGATAGTACCGCTCATAAATACAACCAGTAAGGTTCGCTTTTTGAGTCATCATCATATCTGTGATTTCAGTGAATCAAATCTGACAGAACTTATGCGATATTGATTTAATTGTCAAGAGTTATGGTCAGCCATTAATTGCATGACATCAGTTTGCATATGATGATTGGTTTGAGGTTTAATATAGTGTCAGATTTATTAAAGGTCCAACCATAAGTGCCGCCCACTACTTATTATTGGCCCAATCTTCTTTGTCTGTCACATTTGAAAATATTAATTGCATATTAAATCAAGTTCACAGGTATTGTTGTCAGCTACATAATCGGTCCATTAAAGTGTTGTCACATACTGAATGATAAACAACCCATGTGATTAAATAAAAAGGTTGTCAGCCATTGTTGATAAGAGAGGTGCAAGAAAAGCGATACAACTAGAATTTTGAGGTCCAATCACTTTCTGTTAACAGTTTAGAGATTTAAAAATAAAATGGATACAAGTGTTGCATATCGGCCCATGTGATTGGTTGGGTTAAGTGGTCCAATCAGCAAGTTATATAAAAGGCCATGTGATTGCCGCCCATTTAATAAAAGTCCATGTATATTGTCGGCTATTAATGGTTCAATGAGCATGAAATTGTTTTAATCAAGTTGACTGATATGTGTATAAAAAGTTCAATGAGCATGAAATTGTGATGGGATTTGTCAGATAGAGTTGATTAAAAATTGTTTTGGGTTTTGTTGGGCAAGAAAGGTTGCTTGGGTTAGTTTGTGTTGTGTTTTTTTAGCTCAGTTGGCACAAAGTTCAAGACATATCAATTGAAAGTCGGGCAAGGTCGTTTGAAAGTCTATCAGTTTGTTTGTAGTAAATCTGGTCGTTTGAGTTTAATCCGGGTCACAGTAGTTCGCGTGTTTTGACAAGTTAAATCTCAGTTCGCATCAATTTCAGTCCGTTCAGTTTGTCAACATTCGGTCCGCACAGAATATTCATCGGTTCGAGTATCAGTATTGTACTGTTATTTGACAATTTTTTAAACTGATTGTGTTGTATTTGTTTGTGTTTCGTCACGTAAATCAAGATCATCAGGTATTTCAAGATCCTCAGGCGAATTCGAGATCGTCAAGTGATACAAGTCTGAAGCATGGATTCTGAGTTTTACAACGCGTTCGCTACAACTCCTGCTAGTACGACCGACATTGCTAAGAACATGACAATGGAGAATGAAACCGGAACGATGCAAAAACCCCCGAAACTAATGGGAATTGAAGATTATCACGGATGGAAGAAACGTTTTGAGAATTGGGTGCAGGCGAATCATCTAAAAGCTTGGGAAAGCATCGAAACTGAATATGAGAGGCCAAAGAATTCAGTGGGTCTTGATAAAATCATTTCAGAGTTCACGGAACAAGAAAGAGATAGTTATAAAGGAGAGAAAATGATGATCAATCTATTACAGCAAGCCGTAAAGGAGGATATATTTGTGTTGCTTCAACATGATGACAATGCAAACTCTATCTGGGAAGCTCTTAAGAAGAAGTTTGAGGGAAGTACGGAGATGTTACAGAGTAAAGCAGCTTTACTAAAGAAAGAGTTTGAATTGTTTACTTGCATGCCTGGTGAAACAACAAAGACTCTCATTGAGAGATACTGTCATCTTGTTCGCACCATGTCGCAGCTGAAGATAACAAAAACTCCGGCAGAATGGGTAGAAAAGCTAGCTGATGCGTTACCGCAAAAGGAATGGGGCACATATCTAATGATATTGAAGAATTCTGGACAGTTTAGCAGGCTATCGATTGCACAGTTTATAGAGAAGTTGGAGGCTGTTGGTGCATTTGTGTCTGTACTTTGTCTGTATTTCGTCTGATTCCAAACGATGTCTTTGTTAGTCTTGTAAGTTTGACCAAGTCAACCATCCTCCTGGTTTGACTTGGCCAAACAGTCAACATTATGTTTGTAATGTGTTTGAGTCGAAGGATGGTCATCGAAGGATCACTTATATCCTTCGATGATGATGAGCTCGAAAGATGGACCTTCGATGGATGGACCACGAAAGATCACATCTTTCGTGGTGCATGTTGATCGTTCGAGCTGTTTCTGGTCGACAGATGATCGTTCGATCAGTCTGCCTGATCCTTCGACCAGACCTGCTGTATTGGGTATAAATACCCGTGTGTTGTGTTCACTTCATTAGAGACGACAGATAGTAGAGGACAGATAAGAGGAAAACACACACACACTGTTAGAGAGGGTTTACAGGACTGATTTGTAAACATTGAGCTGTAACCGGACCTTTCATGCGTTTAATACAAGTGGTGTTAATCGTTGATTCTTGTGTGTTGTTTATTTGCGTGTTCTATCTCGGTTTGCTATCTCGGTTGGATTCCGCACAACCGGGTTGGTTTGTACACAAGGATTAGGCGACTAGATCCTCCCCTAGCCGGACCTACAAGTGGTATCAGAGCCTTGGCTCTTATCCTTGTTAAAACCGAGGTGTTCTTGCTGTTTTTCGGGTTTTAAAGTTCATATTTTCTGGAAAATCTTGCTGTTTTTGCTTGGTGTTTTGTTAAAAACCTTGTTATTTTTCATGTTCTCATGTTAGTTGTTGGTTTTTGTTAAACATTTTAGCAAAATCGTGTGTTCGGAGAGTTTCGGTTCACCGAAATTCTTATTTTTCTGGGTGGTGTTCTTGAAGTCTTCATAGTGTTCTTCATAAGATTACACTCCTTGATCTTAAACATTTGAATATTAGACTTGTTTGTGCATTGAAAAGAGTAAACTGATTAAAATATTGGACATTACCTGTTTGGTGAAACCTGCATGTTCAGAAGATATGGTCTGAACATACTTTCTGCCGAAAGTTCTCACCAATCCGTCAACTTTTCACCAACCTGTCACATTTGTCAACCGTGTCAGTAAGATCGAAGGATATCCTTCGAAGTCGAAAGATCATCTTTCGACCAAAGGAGGATCGACAGATAGTCATCCTTCGAGCATCCTTCGAAGTGTGAGACTTATCTTTCGTTCCAAGGAATATTTTCGAAACATACATCTTTCGGTCTTCTGCTCATTTTCGAAAGACTAGGATCCTTCGACTGGGGAGTCTTTCGAAGTCATCTTTCGTGTTCATCCTTCGGTGTACAGTACTTTTTCGAAAGATAAGGATCCTTCGGTTGGAGAATCTTTCGAAAAACATTGTTCAAAATTCAACAGAGATCTTTCGAACCCTGTTGATCCTTCGAACAAGTGTTGATCTTTCGATCCTTAGTCTGTTTGTGTTTAACAGTTTGTGTTTTTCAAGTCTTTCGAACAGGTATCCTTCGGTTGATCAAAAATGAATTCGATGTGGGGTGTTCCGGTAAATGCAGAGATGTATTTTGGTACTCCAGCTCCGGATTCGGGTTCGCAAGCTAATGCTACATCTACCGGTCAATGGGCATTTGTATCAAATCAAGCTCCAAGTGTTCAAAGCATTTTGCTAAGCGAAAGTGAAACAGGAAGTTTGAATAGGCCTCCAAAGTTGATGCACTTAAGTGAATATCCGGGATGGTTTGGTAGATTTCATACATACGTTCTTGGTCAAAATACAGAATTGTGGTTGCGGTTCATTACAGATTTCGATCAAACAATAGAGGTTGCCGCATCATCTGCTGCCACGTTTGCAGATCTTACGGAAGATCAGAAGAAGGTCTATGATCTGGAAAAGAAGGCATACGCCATTCTCACTCAGGCCTTAAGTAAAGATATATATCATCAATTTGTCAGTTACAAGACGACAAAGAGGTTGTGGGACGCATTGAAGACAAGGGGCGTAGGAAATGAAGCGACACGTCAATTGAGAAAAGAACTGCTGAAGAAAGAGTTTGATGGCTTTATTTGTATGCAGAATGAATCTCTAGGAGATTTGACAAGTCGATTTACTCATTTGCTAACTGAATTGGCAAATACTGGGGTGGTAACGACTTCAGCAGAGATAGTGAAGAAGTTTGCAGATGCACTGCCACCTCAATGGAATAATTTCTTAGAAATCATGAGGTACAATGGCACTTTGGATACAACAAGTTTCAGTGATTTTGCTCAACTCCTGGAAAACAAGAATCAGGAAGAAACTCTCAAGGCGAAAAGAGTTGCAGTGCCACAAAATCCTGAAATCTATTATGGAACTTCCAGCACTTCTACAAAACCTTCTTCACACGCTCCAATTCAAACAGCATTTGTGTCTAGCACGAGCTTGTATGGCACTCCTCCTCCAACAACAGATATGTTTGGAAATCTGCTTAATCCAGCTCCTCAACCAGCACCACAACAGCAACAGCAAATCAGAACAACTGATATATTCGGAAATCCACTTCCTCCTCAACAGCAACAGCAAGCTTGTTATGGAAGTACATCATCTGCTGGTCAACAATCAAAGCCAAATACAGTACGGCTCGACACCTCAAGCTTTTCTAAAGTCAGTGTTGAAGTAGCAAAAGAACATATGGAGCTGCTAAACACTGTGGTGAGCGCATACTGTGGATTAGTGGAGGGTCAGATTGGTAATATTAATCTGACACAAGAAGACTATCAGCAGATAGATAAAGAGGAGATGGAGATGATGGATATTAAGTGGGCCTTTGCCAGTGCTGTTAGGCGAGCAAAGGATTTCATGGAAAGAACAGGCCGAACCAGCTTGGAAAGCAAGAAAGACACCAAGTATGGGTTTGATAAGCAGGCCGTCAAGTGCTTCAATTGTGGTGAACGTGGTCATTTTAAAAGGGAATGTACAAGGCCATCTCAACATGGAAACCAGAATCCCTTCAGAAATCAAGGCAACCAGCAGAACCAAAACAGGAACAATGTTCGTACATTGGTGCCTGTCAACAATCAGAGTCAAGCAGGACCATCTAATGCCAACCAGGCACTTGTGGTTCAAGTAGATGAAGGTTGTGATTGGTCAATCCAATTGGGAAATGATGCTCCGGATGGAACAGCGTGTTTTGCTGAGATTGTCAAAGATCTTAAACACGCCAGTGGTGGAGAATCTTCCACCAATGGTGATGAGTCTTCTGAAGATGAAAACAGCTCAGGTTACAGTGGAAGTTCAGATGAAGAGTCTTCGGGTTCAGGGAATGATCTGGAAGATGACACATCAAGTGCAGCAGTCGATGCAAATATTGATGAGCTATTGGAAGAGGCTGCAGCAGGAATTCAAAGAAGATCTATTTTGGTGGATCAAGCTGCTTATTCTTCGTCTTCTCTCCATTCAGCCTTTATGGCTAATGTCGACAGTTCATCAAGTCAGGTATGTGTCGATGAACCGACTTCTGTTAGCTGTGATAATTGTGATAGATTGCATGTTAGATGTGCTGATTTGGAAGCAAACATGTCTGAGTTGCAAGGCAAACACGATGCTTTACAAGCTAGTTTGTTTGAATTGCAAGACAAACATGTTTCTGTGAATGATAGGTGGTGTGAATTGCAAAGCAAACACGAGGCTTTGCAAGAGAAATATGATGTGACATTTATTCATAATCAGAAATTGACAGTTGATCTTTCTAAGTGCACTGAAGCCAACATGTTTTATGAAAACCATGAAAAAGGATTTAAGTCAATGATTGAAACGTTAAAGAAAGATAAAACAGAGTTGACTAAAATGGTTTCCAGAAAACAAACTGACATTAATTTGTATATAACTCATCTTGAGGTAATGCAAAAAGAAATGGCTTGTGTTAAAACAGAAAGTGAGGCAATCCGACTCAAGCTAGACAGTTATTTGAGTTCTAGCTATGTGTTGGATCACATCATTGATGTTCAGAAAGAGAAAAAGGATGTCACATGCATAGGTTATAAGAAATGTCCACCACCCGTGAGAAACAACTTTGATGCACTGCCTGATGAGGAGTATAGAACTCATTTTGAACCCTCTGTTCCTTTGGACGTTGAGGAATTTGCTACAGGACTCGGATACAAGAAAGAAGTATCGTCAGATTCAGATGTGTCAGCAGATACCTTTGTAGCTGCTGAACCAAATCAGGATCCTCCAGTTGTGATTGAGGATACTGATTCTTCTGATGATGAATCCGATGATACTGATTCAGCAAAGTCTGATGCGGTGATAAAAGATGAGGACATACCTCTTGAGAATCACATTCTGTGTGATCCTCCTGCAAAACCCGCTAAGACTATTGCAACTGAGTCCTCGTCTGAGAAAGAGTCGGAGAGTGTGGATTTGCTGTACACTCTTGTTGGTGATGATAAAATCTATTCAGACAAAGATTTTCCTATTAAAAATGTTAATCAATCTTTAATCAGTAAAGTCTTTGAAAATTCTACAAGTAAGTTTTTGGGAAAGACAGGACCACATGTTACAGTCACACAGTGTCCTCCTATCCCAAAGGCTGAAGTTAGAAAACAGTTTGGGAACAAGAAATTACCAACAGTGCCAAAATAGCAAAACCATACCAAAACAAATGGTAAGGCACCGACTCAAACTCAAAAGAAGCCGAATCAGAAGAAGAAGAAGAATGTGAACTTTGTGAAGTCGAAGGGAACGGACAAAATTGAAAAGTTTGCAAATCAATCTAACTTAGATTTTGTCCAGAAAGTAACAGTAATGAAAAGGAATGAACCGAATAGTTCAAAACCTAGTACCTCGAGATCACAAAGTTCATCATCGGGAAGACGATCACATGATACTTCGGGGTTTGTTGAACGAAGATCATGTTTTGAATGTGGTACAATCGGGCATATTATTCGAAACTGCCCGTATCTTCATAAGTTGAAAGCAAAGGTTGATGATCCCCGTGGCCCAACTGACCGCAAGCAATCTGTTTCTGTAAAGCAAAATCCTCGACTCATAAGAGAAAGGGAAAAGAAACAGAAACGCCAACAGGTCAAGAAAATTGAAAAGGCGATTAAAAGTGATGTGGTTCAAAAACAATCTGTTCCAGTTAAACCAGAAAGTTCAAAAACTTCAAACATTCACGAAGTTAAATTTTCAAACAATCAAACTGGTAAAACTCAACAGACCTGGAAACCAAAATCTGTTATTGAATCAGGGGGACCATCACAATTTCCTAATCATCAAAAAGTGGAAGTTATTGTTGTTGATAAAAATGGAAGACCCAAGACCACAATGGCTTGGGTCCCCATCTCCAACTAATCGATTGAGTTTATGTGCAGGGTGTTCCAGGAGGAACTATCAGTAGTCATTGGATTGTTGATAGTGGGGCATCCAGGCACATGACAGGCGACATGAAGCTTCTCTACGACGTCAAATCTATTAGAGGAGGTTATGTTGCTTTTGCTGGAGATAAGGGCGGATATATTACTGGTGAAGGAATGATTTCCAACGGGGTTGTTAGCTTTGACAAGATCAACTTTGTGCAACAACTTGATCACAATCTTCTTAGTGTTTCTCAAATTTGTGACAAGCAGTTCTCAGTACACTTTGATGCTAATGGATGTTATGTGCTGAAACCCGGCTTCAAAATTCCAAAAGAATGGATTCTCTTGTCGGCTCCAAGGATAAATGATTTGTATGTCCTTGATATGAGCCAAGCTATCACAACGTCTGCACAAGCAACTTGTTTCGTTTCCAAAGCCACAGAAAAAGACACAATCTCTTGGCACAGACGAATGGGTCACATTCACTTACGCAAAATGAATCATTTGGTATCAAATGAATTGGTGAATGGTGTTCCTCTTAAAAACTTCCATCTTCAAGACGTCTGTGTTTCGTGCCAGAAAGGAAAACAAACGAAAAAGCGACATCCTACAAAGAAAGTCAACACGGTGGCTGTTCCTCTTGAACATTTGCACATGGATTTGTTCGGTCCTGTCAAGCACAAAAGCATTAGGAATGATCAATATTGCCTCGTGATAACTGATGATTATTCAAGATTTTCTTGGGTGGCGTTCATGGCACATAAGAGTGAAACCTTCGGTATTATCAAAAACTTGATCATTCAGATTGAGAATCTCTATAACTTGAAGGTTAGGCGGATACGTAGCGACAATGGTACTGAATTCAAAAATCATGCCATGGCGGAGTTTTGCACTTCAAAAGGTATTCTTCACGAATTTAGTGCAGCTTATACTCCTCAACAGAATGGCGTCGCTGAACGTAAAAACCGCACATTGATCGAGACTGCTAGGACTATGTTGGTAGAATCGCAGCTGCCCATTCCATTCTGGACTGAAGCTGTGTCCTCTGCATGCTATACGTTGAACCGAGTCCTTACAGTCAAAAGGCACAACAAGACCTGCTTTGAGCTTATTAACAAACGGAAACCAGACTTGTCCTATCTTGAACCGTTTGGAGCTCCATGCACAATAATCGATCCTAATGGAAAATTTGGGGCAAGAGCAATTGAGGGATACTTTCTTGGGTATTCCACCCCTAACTTAAGAGTCTGGAATCTAGAGACTAAAAGGGTCGAGGAATGGTCTGAAGTCAGAGTACAAAGGCACACTTTACCAGTTAGAAATCCTGGTCAGCCTTGGATGTTTGAGTACGATGACTTTTTCAATTCGATCAATGTTGAAGCAGTTGAAGAAAATGCTGCGGCAAGGATGTTTTTCGAGAGTGACAACGCAACAGATTCACCGTTGGTTCGTCCCATTATTGTCAATCAAGAACCATCTTCAGTGAACAATAATGCTCTCGACAATGAGGATTTTCAAGATGCTTCCGAATTGAACGAATCTTCAGAGGATGACGAATTTCTTGATGCAGATCAAGGACCAACAACAGCAGTTCATGGCACTTCAGAAGGTACACCTCCAGTGGATGTCCCTAGAACAGCTGAAGCTACTGCATCATCCTCTTCGTCAATTCCGGGCCTTGAATTGATTGTTGATCTCAATCTCAACAATCTGGGTACAAATATTCCTGTTCAAGATAATCCAGAAACAAGGATTCACAATACCCATCCTCAACAAAACATCATCGGAGATGTACAAAGTGGCGTTCAAACAAGAAACATGTTGCGAAACAACAACAATGCAGGCTTGTATGCAACTATCCGAGAATCCGGTCAACAAAATGATTGGTCCTTCGCGTGTTATGTCTCACAAGAAGAGCCAAGAACTTGGAAAGATGCTTTGAAAGATAGCTCATGGGTTGAAGCAATGCAGGAAGAACTGCAACAATTCCAGAAGCTTGGTGTCTGGAAACTCGTAGAGAAACCTGCTGGATACAAAAAGATTGGTACCCGTTGGGTGTTTAAATGCAAAAAGGATGACCGTGGAATCATTATTCAAAACAAAGCAAGGCTAGTCGTTCAAGGTTTTCGTCAGATTGAAGGGATCGACTACAACGAAGTGTATGCACCTGTTGCACGTCTAGAAGCAATTCGGATTTTTCTGGCTTATGCCTCATTCAAAGGCTTCAAGGTATACCAGATGGACGTGAAAAGTGCATTCTTACATGGTGTGGTAGAAGAAGAGGTGTACGTCGAACAGCCTCCAGGTTTTGAAGATCCTATTCATCCCGATCGGGTTTGGTTGCTCAACAAAGCTCTCTATGGTCTTCATCAAGCACCACGAGTTTGGTATGCAACCTTATCTAATTATCTGCTGGAGAATGGATTTCGCAGAGGTCTTATCGATTGTACTCTTTTCATCAAAGAACAAGATGGAGATCTTCTACTGGTACAGGTATACGTTGATGATATTATTTTTGGTTCTACTAATGATGTTTTGTGTAGGGATTTCGAGCGCGTTATGCAGGATAAATTCGAGATGAGTGCTATGGGAGAAATGACTTTCTTTTTGGGCCTACAAGTACAACAAACTGAGTCTGGGATTTTCATCCATCAGACTAAATATGTTGGTGACATCTTGAGCCGGTTCCAGATGTCTGATGCAACGCCCATCGGTACCCCATTGCCGCAAAATCACGGAATTACTCCAGACTTGAAGGGTCAAGATGTTAGCCCCTCATACTACCGCGCAATGATCGGATCTCTTATGTACCTCACAGCATCAAGACCAGATATAATGTACCCAACGTGCCTGCTTGCCAGATATCAAGTGAATCCGAAGGCCTCACATCTTGCAGCTGTAAAAAGGATTTTTCGTTATTTGAAGGGTTACCCTGACACCGGTCTGTGGTACCCTAGGGTTAATAACTTTGACTTGATCGCATTCAGTGATTCTGATTTTGGCGGATGCAAAATCGACGGCAAATCCACAACGGCTGGATGTCAGTTTTTGGGAAATCGCCTAGTCACATGGCAGTGCAAGAAGCAGACGTGCGTCGCTACATCAACATGCGAAGCTGAATACATTGCTGCCTCAAGTTGTTGCTCCCAAGTCCTATGGATCCAACAACAAATGCGTGACTACGGTTTTGAATTCCTAACTACTCCTATTTACGTTGATAATTCAGCTGCCTTACAGATCACTAAAAATCCTGTGCAGCATTCAAAGACTAAGCACATCGACATTAAGTATCACTTCATACGTGATTGCTTTGAGAAAAGGCTAATCGATGTTGCTTACGTCCACACCGATGACCAACGTGCCGACCTTTTTACCAAAGCTTTTGACAAATCAAGATTTGACTACTTATTATTGGTAAACGGCATTAAGGTCAAGCAAGAGTAATCCACATCGGAAAATCATTTTTGTAAATACCTTTGTGTTTTAAATTTATCTTAGTTTGTTGATTTTAGGGGGAGTAAATCCAAAATTTGAAAATCCAAAAACATCGAAAAATTTCAAAAACACAAAAACAATTGTAAAACAAAAATGAGTTTCCTGGCGAGCAAAAGAGAAAATGATAGTACATCAGTGGTCTGTCTAAACCTCTTTAAACCTAAACTGAAAAACGATAAGCAGCTCTATATAAGATGTATCGGTAGGCTCACAATCATTTTAAAGTGTGCAGGGTGATATAAACTTAAATCGACTGAAGACCAGGTGGGAACCACTCATTGGCATATGGTCTTAGTACCGAAATTTCGTTTGAGAGATTGCCGAGGTTCTGAGATATTCGGTCTTTATGCTGCTTATCATCTGGGTATCATGGTTGTATCTTTTACCGAAATATAACGGGGACGCAAGTCTAGATCTTCCATGATACTATACATACGTGTACATACTGCATACGACCTCAATAAGTGATCAACAATCACATGTCCAAACAAAATAAGTGATAAATTATCACAAATTTCTTTCCGGGTGTCAAGTTCGTCTCTCTGCTGTACGAAAGTACTGACCTGTTCACGAACTTGCTCCTGTGCCCTCATGCATCGAAAATCAAGTTCCTCATCAATAAGTGATTATATCACATAGGGCTTGTTTTCAATCAAAATAAGTGAGAATCTCACATCATATACGGTCAAACAGATGATAATCGGTATACTCACCGGTAAGATGAACCCTCGTGCATACCTTGATACGGGAATGTGTCGTGATGTGGATGAACACCGGTTGGTAAGTATAAATCATACCTTAACGTATCCCCTCGCCATGATTACAAATGATAAGTTGAGCTTATGTGGACAACAATACCGATAATTGTTATAGGATGCTTATCTTAATGTTAACTAATTGAACAAAGAGAGTGTTTTGACATGACAGTAAACTGATATGATTCTCTTACCCTCGAAACTCGCAAAAAGAATGTCTGTAAATATTTATTTAATGCTTTCAGTTTCCGTAACTTTGTATATATTTATTTACTGCTTTCAGTCCTTACATTTCTAATATTAAAACACACCTAAAATCTGTTTTAATATAAACTTTCTAAAAGCAAAAAATATTTTATTTCTATCTTATTTTCGATTGTACGATGTTGGATCTCGAGTCTTCGTTACCTGAAACCTGAACGAAAACCGAAACGACTAAATCTTCATAAACGGTCGATATTTGCAAAGTTTTGAAAGTTAAAATTTGAAATTGATAAAATACTTTAAACTTTCAAACTGTCGGACGGTGTTTGTTTAAACAATGGTCACACGTGTGTCGTTTGTTTATGTTTACTATATTCCAAGCGGTTGTTCTCATTACGCGTTTAGATTTCTTGCATGTGCAGATTCTAAAGGCTAGGAGAACATGGTCGATGACAAGCTTCGGAATGAAGACACGACGTGAAGGCACTCAAATGATGAAGATGATCGAGTTGCCGCTGACCATCATCAATACCACAAGGATCTCACTTCATAAAGATAAAGACTTTCACGAGCATAACTCAAGGGGGAGCTTATGTTAAGGGGGAGTTTGTCAACACACTTCCTTCATGAAACGGGGAGTTTGTTGGTACACTTTCTGCTTTCAAGACGTGAAGACATTGAAGATCCTCCGACATTGTAGACTTGAAAAGAAGTCAAAGACTTGAAGACACGAAGGACCTACAAGATTGAAGATCGAGATCGAGACAAAGCTACAGCGACAAAGCTACAGCCAAGGGGGAGTTTGTTGGTGCATTTGTGTCTGTACTTTGTCTGTATTTCGTCTGATTCCAAACGATGTCTTTGTTAGTCTTGTAAGTTTGACCAAGTCAACCATCCTCCTGGTTTGACTTGGCCAAACAGTCAACATTATGTTTGTAATGTGTTTGAGTCGAAGGATGGTCATCGAAGGATCACTTATATCCTTCGATGATGATGAGCTCGAAAGATGGACCTTCGATGGATGGACCACGAAAGATCACATCTTTCGTGGTGCATGTTGATCGTTCGAGCTGTTTCTGGTCGACAGATGATCGTTCGATCAGTCTGCCTGATCCTTCGACCAGACCTGCTGTATTGGGTATAAATACCCGTGTGTTGTGTTCACTTCATTAGAGACGACAGATAGTAGAGGACAGATAAGAGGAAAACACACACACACTGTTAGAGAGGGTTTACAGGACTGATTTGTAAACATTGAGCTGTAACCGGACCTTTCATGCGTTTAATACAAGTGGTGTTAATCGTTGATTCTTGTGTGTTGTTTATTTGCGTGTTCTATCTTGGTTTGCTATCTCGGTTGGATTCCGCACAACCGGGTTGGTTTGTACACAAGGATTAGGCGACTAGATCCTCCCCTAGCCGGACCTACAGAGGCACAGGATCTGGAGCAGCAGAAAATTGCCAGAATGAACAGTTCTACTCATCAGCAAGATATCAAACTGTATTATAAAGGAAATGTTCAAACTGCTGAAGCCAGTCCAAAGATACAAACTGCATTTAGTGCTGGAAATCAGTCTCCGCCTAGTAGTCAAGGATCAGTCAATACTAGTGGGTTCTCAACGGTAAATCCTCCAAGTGCTCAAAATACATCAGTTGGAAATGGTCATTTGTTACAATGCAATGTGGCTCTACATCTTCAAAACGGACAGAATTATACTGAAGAAATTGTAAAGAGTCGTATGGGATTACTGGTCACTGCATTGGAAGCTTATGAAGGGTTGATTGCCGGAAGAATTGGCAATCCAATGCTGACAAAAGAAGATTATGACCAGATCGATGCAGAAGAGCTAGAATTGATGGACATCAAGTGGGCCTTGGCGAGTGTTTTGAGGAGAGCTGAAAAGTTTAGATTGGTTACAGGGAGAACTGATTTCTTGGATGCAAACCTTTCTAACTTAGGATTTGATAAATCTAAAGTTGTTTGTTTTCGTTGCAGGGAGAAAGGTCACTTTAAAAGAGAGTGCAAGAATCAGCAGCCAAGAGAAGAAAATGAATTGTCTGGGAAAGATGATTATTACAGGAAAACCATTTATCAGCAAATCACTCATCAACCGCATCAACAAAAAGAACCTCAAACGGCACATGGAAGAATGATCGAGGATGCAAACAGGAAAGCTTATTATGGCATCATTGATCAAGATGATGAGAAAATGGATGAAAGTTTTAGTTGGGACAAGTTCATTCCAGCTGATTCAAATGTGAAAGCGTTCATTGCACATATTATTCGAAAGCCAGAAATGCTGAAGGAATGGATGTAAGTGTTATCTGATGAAGAGAAGAGTGAAGATGAAGGATCTGTTTCTTCTGAAAACAGTTCATCAGAAACAAGTGATAGTGATGAAGAGATTGAACAGATTAATATTGGAAAAACTCACTTATCTTCTGATAGTTTTGAATTTTATTTTGCAGAAAAACTGAAGAAACTGCAAGAGAGGAAAGCTGCAAAAGAAATGAAGAAAATCAAAGTGATTGAGAAGATTGTGGAAGTTGAAAAGAGAGTTGAAGTCGAGAAGATCGTTGAAGTCGCAAAACCTTGTCTTACATGTTTAGAGTCTTGTAAACTGTGTATAGAAAAAGATGAAAGGTTTAGTGAGTTAGAAAAGTTGAAAGAAAAGTTGTTGTTTGATGTAAAAAATTTGAAACAGTCATATGATGTATTGAACAGAACTGTGAATAGTCTGGAAAAGACTAACTCTGAAAGAGAGAAAGCTTTGAAGATGATGAATGCTACCATGATGACAAAGCAGAAAGAAATCAATTTGTACATAGAAGAATGTGCAAAGTGGAAGAAAGAGTTGGAGAGTGAAGCAACTGAAAATGAAAGAATCAGAAGATTGCTGCAAAGTTACAAAGGTTGTGACTACATAATCGATAGAATTTATCCAACAGTTGAAGGATTTGAAGCGTTTAAAGGTGAAGAAACAAAGCCAAAGAAGAAAAAGGATAATGGTAAGAAACAGGGTGTCTGTTATAATAAGTGTCCGCCTCCGATTTGGGAAGGGTATTCGTCTAGAAAACCTAACGAGGAAGAATTAACAAAGGCAGTCAATATAAAGTTGGAGTCCGAGATAACCGATGTTTTACCGGATAGTATTGACATCACGTTCACAGCGTCCGACACAGATCATGAGTCAGAACTGATAAAACGAGTGGTCGATCAGGTGTTGGATAAGGATGAGGATTCAGAGTCAAAGTCCGAATCCCAAAGTTCGTGTCAGTCAGTCAGAAGTTCGAGTTCGTCTGTCAAGAATTCAAAATCGTCGGAAAAACGGGTTTATAGTAAAGAATTTTTATTGTCAAAATCTAATTTGAATGATGAAACATTTGAAGTTGTATATACTTTGAATGATTCTGACAAATTATATTTTGATAAAGAGTTTCCAATAAGAAGTGTTCGTTTTGACATGATCAAAAAGGTTTTCAAAATGACAGAAATTAGTATTTCTGAAATAAAAGATTTAAATCTTACTGAAAAACCTAAAAAATACACTTCAAGAGTTCAACAGCGGATAAACAAGAAAAAGGGTTACAATTCTGGTTCTGGTTTTCAAAAGAAATCAAACCACAATCGTAGCTACAAAAAGAAAGGACTTGGTTTTATTCCACCTGAAAACTATAAAAATGAAAAATATGTTCGAGATTTTAAATCAAAAATGACATATGTTGCAGGAACTAGTCATGAAGAAGAAGCAAAGAGCTCATTCTGGAAACAGTCAAACAAGGAGTTTCTTGCTGAAAAGATGAAGAATGGAATTTTTCAAAGGAAAGAGACAAGAACTTGTTACAGATGCAATGAAGTTGGTCATATTGCATGGAACTGTCCGAAAGCGACTAACACAAAACAAGGAGTTTCTGGAAAACTGAAAGAAGTTATTGTTGATAAAACCGAACCACCAACTGAAAAATTTAAAGTTTTCAAAAATTCAACATATGAAGTTGGTGAGTGTTCGAAAAGGTTTTACAAGAAGAAGGGAAATCTTGACAATCAAGCTTGGGTTGTTAAGAAATCAGAGGTAAAATCTGGCAATGAATCTGATTCCACAAAATCAGAGGAGCCACAGTTTGATGAGAGTGATGAAAACTCAGTTCCTTCAATGGATGATGAGAACTTTCCACCATTGAGGATTGAGAATTTTAAATCAAAAGTTGGAAAAGTTGAGATCTCTAATCAATTTTATTCTGACAAGAATGAATTTGATGTTGAGAAAGCGTTTAATGGGAAAGTTAAGAAGATTTTCGGAAAAATGGTTGAAGGGAAAGTAAAAGGGGTAAAAGAGTTTTATGCTAAAAAGAAAGCAACTTACATCCCAACTTCTTCTGAATTGAAAACACCCAAGGCTGGTCAGGCTTGGGTGGATATTTTCTTTGCTTGAAAAACCTGACTTGCCGGAGCTCCCAGGTCGGTAAGAGTGGAGCAGGAATCGGCATCATTCTTTATATCAGATTTTGATTGTGATTTTTTACAAATGGTTGCAAGAGGTTTTCAATGTCAAGTGGAAAATCAGGGACATTAAGTTGTATTTGATTTTTTACAAGTGATTGAATGGACAATATGATGAACCAAACCCCGAACTTACAAGTGGCTAAATCAACAAAACTTATTTCCCGGAAAAATCATTCTGATTAAAACAAACTTAAGTGTTTTGAAATCATTATGAGAAAATAGTTTTGTGAAAGGGGGAGTTCTGATTGTTTATGCCTAGTGGATGGCGAATTGATGCAATTTGATATCAGTTGTCACTTTACTGTATAGTTTATTTTCAAATTTCCTAAAATGTGTTTGCATTTTAGGGGGAGTAGAAAATTTCAGAAAATCCAAAAACATTTGAAAATTTAAAAAAAGCCAAAAACATGATAAAATTCAAAAATGAGTTTAGTTGTGAATAGAGGAAATGATAGTACATCAGTAGACTGTCACAACATGCTAAAGAAATGGAAGTTAAAATGTGATAAATAATCTCACTGTGGATATGCCAGTAGGTTTTTGCACATTTAGTAGATTGTGACGAGATATAAACCTAAAATTCAAACTTGCTTATTTCGTGGGGAACAACATCTTGGATATATAGGTAACCCCTGAAATCTCGTTTGAAAGGTCCCTTATTCTGAGATACTAGGTCTTTATGCTCAGTGATATCTGGGGTATTATCCCGAGACTTCTGCTGAAAGAAATTTTTGACCTAGTCCCCGTATAATACTTTACGCTTGCTTGAAATATAGCTCACCCTCAGCTAAAAAATGATGAAACATTGAAAAATGCTAATCATGGCTGTTGAAACAAAAGATCCTCTAAAGGGGACACACCAAAAGTCGAAGCCGTCATCTCTCTGGGTATCGAAAGATCGACCTGAGCTCTCACGGCCCTCGTACTATAATTTATTCCCCTGACAGATATCATCTGTGGTATACTCACCTGTAAGACTGAATATTGGGATCTGGATACGGGAGTATATTCAAGTAGTGGGACACACGGATAAGTTTAAGTCTCTTAAAACAATTAACATCGTATCTCGGATCAATTGAACTTTGTGTGAAAATTTAAGTGGACAAATATACTGACAATCTAGGTGAATTGTTTAGAACTTAAAATGAAATGAAGCTTAACGGTGTTAGTGACTTGTCTCAAAAACTGATATGATCCTCTTACACGAACTCACAAAAATATTGTTTGTAAATATTTCTTTACTGCATTTCTTTTATATTTCAGATAATCCAAAAAAAAAAAAAAAAAGATTTTCAGTGTGTTTTAGCATATTTTTTGAAAAATCCAAAAGATTTTCGACGACTGATATTGAAAAGTTGATTTTCAAAATTCTGAGTGCTAAACATGATGAGTATGATTTGAGGGGGAGTTTGTGTTTAAAACTGATTAATTTTTGTCAAATCTTCAAGTGGTTCATCAGATTGAAAGATCTTTTTGATTAGGTTATTGGAGAAGAGTCTGAAGTAGTACATGTGTTTATGTTTGAAATATGTATGAGAGTGAAACTTATGTTTTGGGTAGAGAAGTTGCAGGTGATCCAGGTTGTGTTGCTTGAATCTGTTATAAGCCAGACAGCGATCCTAAAGCTGATGATGCTGATGAACTGAAGAAATGCCAGCATATCGCAAGGGGGAGTCTGAAGACCTGCTAGAAAAGATTAAGAAAAAAGCCCAGAGACTGATCAAGACTGAAGATGTGAAGACACAGCATTGTTGTGACTCGATAGTCGACTCCATCAACATCTGAGGGGGAGTCTGTTGGTGCACTACATCTGTTGATTTCGTCTTGGATCATGTTATACATTGTATTGTATAGATTAGGGTGGTGCGTTTTACGAGAAAACTGGAGAGTATATGTGTTTTAGAGAGTTGGTCCGCTTATACGGACATAGTCTGGTCCGCTTATACGGACATAGTCTGGTTCGCTTATACGGACATAGTCTGGTCCGCTTATACGGACATAGTCTGGTCCGCTTATACGGACATAGTCTGGTCCGCTTATTCGTACATGTCCGTATAAGCGAACCACCCTGGTCTATATATACCTCATAAGTGGATCACATTTGTAACTTTCTGATTTCCATAACGAGGTGCTGCCGGTGTGAGAATTGACTGTAAACGCTGTTATATCAATCAACAAAGTTATTTAAGTGAAGATCTAGCTATTTCTACGTCAGGTACTTGTTTTCCGCACCTGTATCTGATCAAAACTCCTCTGATAGACTCGTTCGGGTCAGAACACGATCCTACAGAACCTGATTGAAAGAGAAGGCATTAACAAAGAAAAAGGTTGTTGGGAATCCTCCTCTTGCATTCTTTTCAACAAGATTTTCAAGCGAAGCTGATCATGATAAAAAAGAACTAAAAACACAAGTTTAGATGAAAAGATGAAGTATCTTCCCACAAAGACTTGAGATAGACAACAGTTTGATAAAGACAACATAAACCTAGGGGGATATTGTAAGGCCATATAATTTAGTAGGTTTACGCTTATCTTTATCAAACACATTTATAGGTTATTGGACTTAGTTGTCTAGTTGGCTTGGGATAAGCCATGTGGGCTATTAAATGTTTTGTGCTTGTTTAGTTAATAATGTGTAGGTGGGCTTGGCCCAGTTTCTATTTAGGTAACCCTATGTAACTATAAATAGGGTGAGCCTAGGTCATTTTAGGGTTGCTAGTTTTGCTAAACAATTTCGAGTTGTATCATTATTGTACCAGATGAGTTTAACACTCGTGTGCAATACAATCTACAGTTTTTGTTCATCATCATTCTTGTTCAACACTTTCATTAGTATTCCACACTTTTGATTGTGTTAGTGATATCCAATTGAGAGTTTCTAGACTTACACAAAGGAGCTATGGGATAGCATGATTGAACGTCACAAAGGAAATGCCATGTATAAGAAGTGGCATTTAGAATGATTGAAGACTCAATTCGTTGTGTTCAAATCCTTAAAGAGTGAATCGTTTGATGACACTGTGAATAGGTTTTATCACCTGTTAAGGGTGCTTGATCGAAGTCAGGAAGGTATTTACAAAAAAATTGAGAAAGTTGAGAAGTTCTTGAAATGTTTTCCTAGAGAAAGGAACATGGATACATCTTTGATTAGAGAAGGTGTTCTCTATGAGGAGCTTTCATAGGAAGAGACCGTGCAAAAGCTGAAAGGATATGCTTGGAATATGGAAGATCAAGCTTCTGATTTTGAGAAGATCCAAGATCCTCAGTTTTATAAAGCTTCAAAACCGACAGATAAGGGCAGGAATGGTGGATCTGGTATTTCCCTATATTCAGAAAATGAAGCCCCTGCAAGTGATCATGCTTTTATAAGCAATAACGTTAGTGGTTTAAGTGGCACAATGAATTCTAGTCAAGGAATGTACTCATCTAGTGGAACTCAGAAGTCTCAAGCAACAAACTTTGACATTCCGAAGTTAGATCCAAGCCGCTTAAAATTGATAGAAGAAAACATGAGTCTTTTTGGCATCCTTCATGATGGCCTACGAAAACTTTTGTCTTGGAAATCTTGTAGAATAATCAAGTGTCGATGAAGACTTTGACCAAAGAGACCAAGATGAAATGGAAGAACGTGACCTTTAACTCAATATGGCACTATTGGTTCGTAGAGCGAAGAAATTTCTTTTGAAGACGGGGAAGAAGTTCATAGGTGTTCAAACGAAGACTCAAATGGGAGTTGATATGTCAATGGTGAAACGTTACAATTGTAGCATCTATGGGCATTTCGTACGAGATTGTCGGAAGCCTTAGATGGAAAGATCTAACAGAGAAAGCAACTCTTAAGGTAACAAGTCAAGACCTCATACAAGTGCAGCAAATGCTTCAACCTCAGATTCCCGCTCAAATGGTTTAGAAAATCTTACACCTTTGACAAACAATGCCTTGGTGGCTCAACATCTACAGAATGTGAACAAGCCTTATGACTGGGGTTGTACCTTGGAAGAAATTTTGGGAGCTATTGTTTCACAAGCATTTATGGTTAAAATTATTGAGGAAGAAGTGTGTAAAGAGGTTATAGAAGAAGCTAGCATCGAGGAACTCGCTGTTGTGGTCGAGGTTTTGGGGGAAGAAATGGATTCGGGTAAAAGAAAACCTGAAAGAGGAGACTATGTAAAAGTCGAATAGAACAAAAAGTGGCAAAAAGTTTGAATGCTTCGAGTTCAAGATCACCACAGCCAAAATGCAGGAATTTGTAGATGCAGAAACTCAAAAGTTGGAAGAAAATTCCATGCAAAAGGAAGCTTGTGCATTCATGGCTGGAACTGAGGTAAAATCGACTTCCGTAGATAAGCGTTGTGCTTGATGCGTAGAGTTTGTTACCAAGATTGATAGATACGCACTTCATAGCACAAATTTGATTGCTGATCTAGAAAAATCCAGGGAACTCATTGTATTTTTGTCTAATTCGGATCGGGAACACCAAATTAAAATAAAAGTGTTGAAAAATGATATCTCTGAATTTGAGAGACTTATGGCACGGGCAACTCTTAAAAATAACGAAATAAAATTCAAACTTGAATTGAACCAAAATTGTGTTTTGGAAAAGATAAAAATCATTTTGGAAATAGATAATCTGATTTTAGATTTACAATGAAAAATTGAAAATTTTGGGAATTCATCTGTAGTGATGAATTTCTGCATTAACAGCCAACGTCTCAAAGAAATTGAGGAAGAAATGTTTGGCATCGGTTATAATAAAGTGCCTCCACTGGTAAATCATAATTATAAATTGATGGCAAGCGTTGATCCTGAATTGGCTAATTTTGTGCCAAAGACCCCTCTGACTGTTGAACCGCAAAGTGAGTCGGAATCTGAGCCCGATGAGGCTTCTGACTCAGAACAATTGAAGATGAGCGAAGCCACTAAGAAAAGTGAGCTTAATTTTGATAAAATTGAGAATTTGATAAATAATAAAATTTTGGAAATTTTTAATTAAGTTCAAAATGCTAAGTCAAAACCAAAATCATATGGGAAACCTCAAAAGAATTTGAAGAATATCCCTAAAACTGAGTTTGTAAAAGGGGAAGATTTTAATAAAGAGGAAGAGAAAATCAAAACAGCTTCAAACTCTTAGTTTGTTAACCAAATTTTGAAAAATCCCACCAAAGCTTCATCATCTTCGACCAGTCAAGAGGAACGTCCAAATAATGTTTCAAAAAATCGTAAATGTTATAAGTGTCATGGGAAGGGACACTTGGCCGTAGATTGTCTAGATGACAATGGTAAATCCCCCATTGATCCTGATCAAAAGAAACTATTTGTTGAAAAACCACAAAGTGAAACAACTAATGTTGACAAGAAAAACAGTAAAATAATAAGGTTGAGAAAAACAAAGTGATTAAACAAGAAACGAAACCAGCTCTTAAATAAAAAGTTAAATCACAACAATGCCAGCATCATAGGGAGGAACCATTTGATATTTGTGGTGGTAACGATCGGAAAGTTCATCACAAAAACATGATGCTTGTGAGAAAACACCTCACCGACGCCAAAATCATGTTACTTTCCAATCACATGAGAATGATCAACGTTCTGGAGGATCTAATAACAATTATGTTAGACCTCATGCTCAGAACAGATTTGTGAATGACCAAAAATGATCAAAATGCATCCCCCCCGACACCCAATTTCAAAATCAAAGACAACATTCGGATAATCAAACACGATCATTCTCAAGAAATGATGATGCTCCTAGGTTTCGTAGGAATTTTGAGACTCCCAGAAGTCAAAAGTTTGGGTAGCAAAACTATGGAAGCTGAGGTTATGGAAACTTTGGATATAACAACAGTCGTCAACTCCGTATAATCGACGATTTGCGGGGAATCACTCCAACAATTTTCGAGATGGAAATGGAGGACACATAGGCGATGGTGGTTATTTCAAAGAGTTTTCTTATGTCGAAGAATCGGGACAACCCAATACTATCATGGCTTGGGTCCCATATTCTCAATGATTTTCTGTTTGGGAGTGTAGTAGCAGCTGAATAGGGCTATATATATTTGGTATATCGATAGTGGTTGTTCCAGACAATGACATGAAATAAAGAGTTACTGAATAATTTTAAACAAATTCGTGGTGGTTATGTAAATTTTGCTGGTGAGAAGGGTGGTTGTATCACCAGTGAAGGCTCGGTGTCGAATGGAAAAATTACGCTGCACAAAGTGAACTATGTTGAAGAACTGAAGCATAACTTGATGTCGATATCTCAAAACTGCGATAACAAGTACATGATGTTGTTCATTGACAAAGCTTGTGATGCGTGTCGAGTGTGTTATATTTTTATTAATAATTTAAGCCCTTTTAACACTTTAGTCAAGTTTTAAATTTATAAAACACGATATTTTACTAACACTAAACACACATATGGGCAAGTGCACCCATCGTGAGCGTAGTATAGCGTTGGTAAGATACCGAGGTCATCCAAGGACACAAGAGCTTTTAGTACCGGTTTATCATCAACGTCTAATCAAATCAAAAGTTTAGAAAAACTTTTAAACATGAAAATAAAAACTAAAAATGCTGAAAATAAAAATAAAATAAAAACAGATAGACAAGATAAATCACTTGGATCCGACTCGCCTTTAGTGTAACCTTTGATGATTTCCGCACTTTTGCACTTTTTAAGAGATTATCTTAGTTATAGTAGTAGGCCCCTCTTTTGAAGGTGACGTTACCCTCAACCCAGTAGTTTAAGTCAGCAAGGATACAATCCTAAAGGGTCGGAATATTGAAAAATAATTAAGTAAGCTATTAATGCGTAATGTGGTAGGCTCCTCTTTTGAAGGTGATGTTACCCTCGGCTAGGTGGTTTGAGTCAGCAGGGATACAATCCCAAGTAGCTGGGTTAATGTATTAATAGTAGTTTACATATGAGTGGATAAAGCCATTCGCACCCTCGCCATCCAATACTAGTGGGTATTGAAGGAGGTCCTAGTAAGCTTGACCCAGTTCCTTGCAGGATCTATACACTGAACAAGGAAAGAACCTTACCAAACCATTCCCTTAACCCCTGACCAGGTAGCCAATATATCTCTATATAGACCGTAGAGATATGAATGGTGTAAATCTTTTATTTTATGTAGACAGTAAAATAATGCCAAGACACCACGGACAAATGATAAGGAAGTTTCACCTTCAACATAAGAAACTAGTTATTAAAGTCATTAATACAAAACCAAATAAAAAGTGCGAAAAGATTAAAAAACAAAAGTATTACACTAAATGCTTGTCTTCACCAAGTGATGTAAGAGACTTAGGCAAACATGGCCTTTGATTGTCAAGAACTCTTACTATCAATCTTGGATCCCCAGACTACTACACATGCTCTAAGATGGATGATGGATGATGGTGGTGAATGTGGGTTGTATTGGTGGTGGAGTGTGGGTGGAGTGTGGGTGAAGTGGGAGAGAGGTGGTTTGCCAAGGGATGCCTATGAAGTGAACCAAGCACCCATATTTATAGCCTGCACAGAAGCCCGGACACGGCCCCGTGTCCATCCACTTTCTCTTTGTTCATTAATTGCAATTTTTCTACATTAGCTCCACACGCCCCCGTGTCCGCTGGGCACGGCCCCGTGTGCAGAAGCGTATCTGTACTATCAAGATTTGCTTGGATTCTCCGAATCTTAGCGTTGACCGCGTCCGTGTTGAGCTGGGCACGCCCCCATGTTGGGAAATAAAAGCTTCTACAACTTTGTCTTTTCTGCAGACACTTGACCACGCCCCCGTGTCCGTTGGGCAGGGGGCCGTGTTCAGCCTTCTGATCTCTTGTTTTTGCTTGGGAAGTTGTTGTCGAGGGGTCGGGCATGCCACGTTTATTCCTTTTCTTATATTTATGTTAGATTTGGCTGCATTTTTGTTTCTTTTGTTCATTTACGCTCGTTTAATCCTGAAAATACAAAAGGAAGACAAAAGCATACTAAAAAAGGGTTAGTTTTATGCCTCATTTGATGTAATTTATATGTTGCATTTTACACACATCAAATACCCCCACACTTGAATCTTTGCTTCTCCTCAAGCAAAACTCTTTATACTATGGCTTACACTCCCAAATGGAATGGGTAGATGAGAAGTTTTGGGCTTGTCTTGAGTGTCGGGAATCCAAGATCTTTATTAGGCTTTATTTTTATGTTATTTACAATCCTATTCGTTATGATTTATTTAGAACGTTTCATAAAAGAAATTACTTATTTGGGCATAACATGCCTCTTTAAAATTCCATTTATATACAAGTTCACATACCTCACGGGAGATCACTCAACACTCGGCCGAAGATGTATTTTTGTGAAACACTCGAGACCGGCATGGAACTTACTTCTACGATATGCTTGCCAAGAATCAAGAGGACTTGGGGAAGGGTTAGGCTTGGGTTAAAGGTAGGTGGTTTTGGGTTAGTGGTTAGTAGAAAGGGCGAAAGGCGTAAAAAGCGTCGGTCGTCGTAAAACTTTTTATTTTTATGACTTTTTATACAAACGAAGCATTTTCAAACAAAGATTCTTTTGAGGAACTTGTTTGTTTATAGCTATACTTCATCATTTTTTTTATAAGGAACGTCACATGAAGACCGAGCTTTTTACTAAAATAAAGGGTTAAAAATAAAAAGGTTTTGGTGGGTAAAGGGTGTTTGTTTTGTGGGTTTAGAAACGAAAAGGTTTAGGCTCAAAGGGGTTAACTAGTGGGATTTTGGGTAGGTGGTAAAAAAATGAAAAATAATGTTGTTGAAAAGAAAAAAGGGTTAGTCCTAATGCCTCCATCATTTACTTACTTGGGTTTAAGTTGGTAAGGACCGGGAATGTATCGTCATGACAAGTTCAAGAGTTGTAAAAAACCAAGCGGCTATTCACACAAGAAACGAAAAATGAGCATTTAGTTTAAAGATGTTTATTTGTATGCTCAATAAAGGCTCAAAACTCACTTTTTTGTGGGAGTGTGTTTTTAATGTGATCAAGTATATATAATCAAATTTTAACTAGATTTGTCATGTCGTTTCATAATTTTCTTATGTTGGTTCTTTTTATCATGAAGTTATCGGTTGTAAATTTGTAAAAATATAACTTTTTTTAGAACTTGTTATTCCCAAATTAAACCAAGACAAATAAAAAGTTTTTGAAAAAATTTGGGGTGATTAGTGGTTCCAATAGAGTTTTGTGTAAGGCTTGTTACTAGGACTTGCAAAATTCAAGGTTTTAGCATCCCCCCCCCCCCCCACACTTAAATTACACATTGTCCTCAATGTGTCACAAAAATAATTTTTTAGGTTGATTGATTATGTAAAAATGTGTTAAAAACAAGGTTTTGGTGTTACTGGGCATCTGGACATGGCCCCGTGTCGGATGAGCACGACCCCGTGGTCAGATTGCCAGTAACGGAAACTTACAGAAGGTGGACACGGGGGCGTGTCTGGTGAACACGACCCCGTGTTGGGCACAAATTAAACAACAATCTATAGAAATTAAACAGACAGCAGGTCTGGGCGGTGGAGACGGGGGCGTGCCGACTGGGCACGGCCCCGTGTGGACAATCTGCAATCATTGAAAACAGGTTTCGGCATTCGGTTCTGCTTTCCCGGCTTTAGTAGCACTAATATTTAGGTACCTGTTTTACTTATAAATACCACACCAAAAATAACCATATCCTAAATTACCATAAGTTCACCATTCACATCACAAACTAAAAAAATGCAGAAAATTAAAAGTGTTAAGAAAAGTAAATTGTTCAACAAGTGGCACGCATGCCATGAAATTGTTTTTGAGAGATAAAAGGGTTAACCTGTTAGACCTTCAACCGTGTAGTGCCACCTCCAACACCTCCCGCTCAATCCATGTCGTCATCCTCGTCATCATCCCCTCCTTGGGCCGCCATATACTCCCGGATGTTGCCAATGTCATCCTGCATGTCGGAGATATTTCTTTCTATAGCTCCGACTCGGGCGTATGTGTTGCTGGCCATGTTGTAGGTGTTCCGGGTACACATGAGATTTTCCTGCAATAAATCATGTAAGCTTTGAAAGTTAGGAAAACTGCCTCCTTGAGAGGAGGATTGACCCGCATCACCATGGTGCTAGTAGTGGTACTGGGTAGGAGGACGGATATGTGGAGCGTGTAGGACGAGAGCTTCTTGAGGGTTCCACACGTGCCCTTGAACCGTTTGAAATCTGACCGTCCCGTCATTTGCTTCATTGATTAGATTCATGTAGCGACAAATGACAAGGTCCAATTTTCCCGACCACGAGCCCTTTTGAAAGGACCTCGTCATCCTTGGCATAAAATGTTTGAAGAGGCGGTAGATCCACCCTCCAAAAAGGATAGGAGTCGGGGGAATGGCAACTTGGTTCAAGTGCATGTTGTGGAGTAGCAGGTATGGAACATCGAGGTTGATACGGTTGTGAATGAAATGGAGGACTAGCAGATCACGCAACCCTACAACACCACCACTGTCGTGTCTCTGGCATAGAGTGTAGCTGAGGACCCTGTGGATGTGGCGGTAGAGAGGGTCCCTCAGCATTGTGCTCTTAGTTCGGCTTGGGTTATAGTGTCCCTCCCCAATGTGAGCCCAAGCAGCTTGGCGTTGATCTTCCGGAAGCTCACGGAGACCACCAGTGTTCTCTTCCTCTCCAACATCCTCTTCCGAGTACAACCCGACAATTGCCCCAAATTGTGCGATTAAGATTGAGTACATAACCCCTGCACAACGTAATTCTACCCCCTCATTGTCAAACGGATCCGCTCTTGTCTTAAAGACAAACGTGCTGTAAAATTCCATGTTATATTCGTGCAAGGAGTGAAGCCGAGTGCAAAGAGCTGCTCATTGTGGAACAGTAACAAGGTTGTTGAAGTGGTCGATTTGGTTTACTTCTTCTAGAGTATCCATGCAGACCTGTCGGGGATTTTCTTTCGGCCTAGTCTTGAGAACCTCGAATCGCGCTTAGGCAGCCAACTCACTTGCGTTGAACCTGGTAAATCTCTTGGCCATCTGAAAGAAAACACCAAACAATTAGCATGAAACAGTAAAATTTTCGAAGAAAACTGAAAATAGTCAGCTGAACAGGACCCCGTGTTCAGCGGACACGCCCCATGTTTGCCTGAAATCAGCTGGATACGCCCCCGTGCTCGCTGAGCACGACCCCGTGCTCAGGTGTCTGTTTCCCAAAAATACCATTTTTCGACCCGGTCCCAAAAACTTGAAAATTTTTGGTCAAGTAGGGGCGGTTTTCCCCGAAAATGAAACCCCAAGTGCCGTTTTTTCCCAAAACAAACCGTTTACCCCTTCAATTTCATCATTTTCGGTTCACAAACAAGGGTTTAAGGTTTTTGTGAGAAATCGGGTAAATCTACAAACATTTCAAGTTGATTTACTTCCTATAACATGTATCTAGACTAATGCTAACAGATCTAAGCAAAAAATTGACGTTTGATTCGGTTCAAGTTGAAGAACCCTAGATTTTTACCAAATTTTTGTTGTTAAACTACATGCATGTACTTAAACTAATTAATTATGATGATAGAATCATACCTTGACGTTGTTAGAAGATGGGGAAACGTTGAAATCTGCAGAACATTTTGCCGGAACCAGAGAGTTTGCGGGGAAACGGGGCGTGTTGAAATGAGAAAATGAAAGAAAAAGGGGTTTTATCCCTGACAGTTGCGCGAACACGGCCCCTTGTTCAGCTGAACACGGCCCCGTGGGCGGACAAAACTTTTTTGTATACGTGCACGTGTGAATGCCCTGTTTCCCGATGCGTGGTTTAGAAATCTTACCGATTTAGATGCTTTCCCGATGTTCGTAATTTACAAGATATGATTTTGATGCTCAAACCTTCGTTTCATTCTTCGGCCATGTGACAACCCGTAGTTTGAAGGGCTTTTCCTTGTACTGATACCTTGCTACTTGACCGTACATTATCTGATAAATTGAAATGTTTGATTATATGCGAATGGTTGTGAAGTTATACATATATGCGAATGTTATAAATAATTATGTATGTTCATTATGTATGTTTATTGTGGACTTGTCCTCGGCCCAAACCCTCAAAGCCCACACTGAGCCTGAAACCTTTATAATTAGGAATCACGTGTGAGGGTATCTGGGGTAATTCTCTTAACACATAAAAATATGGTAAACCCTAATTCCCTCAACAAACCGGCGACAACCTTCCCCTCTGGAGCTTTCTTTCGCGAATCCAAGCACTTTCGCCCTCACATCTAACTCCAGTTAGTGTATGTATTATGTTTGAACGGATATATATAACTGTGTTTATGATGATTTGATGTGTTAACATGAATGGTGTGAACGTATGTATGTAACTGTGTTTATGATGATTTGATGTGTTAACATGAATGGTGTGAACGTATGTATATAACTGTGTTTATGATGATCGATGATTAGAGTGTAGGATGTTTATGTTTGATTTTATTCGCAAAGATCTGTGCGTGGCAGGATGAACTGTTAGTTAGGGTTCATAACCATCTGGTGTTACCCCGACGAAACATCATATTTTGTCACACACTCCAACCCGACGAAACATCATATTTCGTCGAAGCCTGTGTCGACGAAAGTTGGGATTTTGGTCACCTCTCATTCCGACGAAGAACGTTGTTCGTCGTCTATGAAACTTAGCCAAAGGAGTATAGATGGAAGTTGTGGTGATTACATACCTGATTGGGCTTTATACGTTAACCGGGCTGCTCAAATGATAAAACACACCGAGCTTCACATGGGCCACACACACACACTCTTCTTAGATGGCATGTTAAACTGGGCCGCACGACCCTAGGACACCAGCCAAGCCCGCATCACTGCATTCATTGGACTTGTATAATTGGGCCGTGTGTCTGAGTTGGGCCACACAACAAAGTGAACTACTTGTAATGACTGGATTGTACGAATATTCACTTGGGCCGAACACTAGATCTTGGCCGCACACATACACCTAGATAGTAGTTTGGTCGAACCGTGTAAAGAGACCAGTTAGGTAGTCACATACATGAATGCTTGATGTATCGGATTAGTTAACTGTTGCATAAATTGTGAACTTGCACTACTCGATATATGTTATAAAAATGACTTACATCAGATGTTAGGTGTTAAGAGGAAAATGATGTGTGTTATGGACTATGGACTTCATGATAAACTATTATAACTTGTATGAGGGAAATGAATGATTAACTGGTATGCAATGTATGGTGATATGTATGGTGATATGCGAATTACTTGTTCGTTACTTGAATGATGTGTGAGAAGAATCAGTGATCCATGTGTAACTAACTGTCTTTGGGAACCACGGTAGGGTATGGTTGGCCAACTTGGAACGGGTAATATAACTAAACATATCAAGCAAATCAAAGGTGAGTTCATTGCTCTTTTTCCAAGCATGCGTCCCAGGGAGGGACATCTGGTAAACGTTCCGGGGAGGAATGTCGGGTAAATGGGTTTGACTGGAATGTTAAACCTGGGTTGTTGGTTAATACACGTATATCTATCACTCAAGTCCCTTCTACCGATTGTTGTCGGGGAGGCAACGGGGTATTAGTTAATAGCGCTATTTAGGTTTGGCACCCTCACACCGTACCGGGGAGGACGGGAGTGAACTAATGACCCCAATCTTGACCATTGCTACGATAGAGGCAATGGAGGTCAGGGTAAATAATCTGGAGCCATCAGCGGTAAGCGTGTGATTAACAACGAATAATTGAAATGTTTTAAACTGGAAACTAAATGCGTTAACAAAACTTTGAACTCACCAGCGTCGTCTGACACACTTTTCTGCATGCTTGCAGGTCTATAGGTTTGTATCATTGGGACTTGCTGTCTGGAAGGCTGGACTGGTCATGGGTCGAGATACATAGAAACGTAATACAAGTCTAATGGTTTTTGTACATGTGGTTTATAAAACACTTAACAAATGAGTTATGCTTCCACTGTATACAATGAATTATATGTAACATTTGTAATACTTTATGTTAATGAATGAAAGTTTTATTTAAAAATATTTATGAGTTCAGTGTGATTGGTGGCTAGATCCTAGTACGTCACACACCCCGCGGTGTTTCCACAAGTGGTATTTTGGGGGTGTGACAGGCCATTTGTAGCGAGATTTCTTCCTCTTCATCCTCAATAAAACCTTGGTAAAGCTTTAGCCGTTGGCGATTGACTTTGAATGGAATTCCATTCCGAGATTTAATCTTAATTGCACCGTGTGGAAAAATGTGGGTGATGGAAAAAGGTCCCGACCACCTAGACTTTAATTTACCAGGAAATAATCGAAGTCGTGAATTAAACAATAGAACTTGATCTCCTATCCGAAATTCATTAGGTTTAATGTGTTTATCATGCATATTTTTCATTCTTTCCTTATAAATTTCGGAGTTAGAGTATGCGAAATTCCTTAACTCGTCTAATTCATTTAATTGACAAAATCTATTTTTACCGGCAATTTCTAAGTCTAAGTTTACGTTTTTGATTGCCAGTAGGCTTTGTTTGCTATTTCTACTAGCAAATGACAACTTTTTCCATAGACAAAGCTTATATGGGGTTGTACCTATTGTTGTTTTATACGCTGTTCGAAAAGCCCATAAAGCATCGTCTAATTTATCGGCCCATTCTTTTTTATTTAACCCTATGGTTTTTTCAAGTATTCTTTTTAAACCTCGATTAGTCACTTCGGCTTGTCCGTTTGTTTGAGGGTGATATGCTGTTGAGACCCGGTGATAGACCCCATACCTTGTTAGAATTTTTTCAAGTTGATGGTTACAAAAGTGGGTACCTCTATCACTTATTAATGCTTTTGGAGTTCCAAAATGAGAGAATAATCGTTTCAGGAATCTTACCACAACTCTTCCATCATTTGTTGGAAGTGCTTCAGCCTCGGCCCATTTAGACAAGTAATCTACCGCCCCAAGTATATATTTGTTTCCTTTTGATGGTGGGAAAGGTCCCATAAAGTCGAGTCCCCGCACATCAAAAATTTCACAAACAAGAATGCCATTTTGGGGCATTTCATTTTTGGAAGAAATATTACCTAATCTTTGGCAAGCGTCACATGTCTTGATAAGACTTTGGGCGTCTTTGTTAATGGTTGGCCAGTAAAATCCTGAGTTAAATACCTTTCATGCGGTACTGATGTCCTCCGTACGGACCTTCATGACAACGGTGGAGAATTCTTCTTGCTTCACTACCAAGTATGCATCGACGGATAAGTTGGTCGGCACACATTTTGAAAATATAAGGATCTTCCCAAAAATAATGCTTTACATCAGTAAAGAATTTTTTTCTTTGATGATGTGGCCATCCTTTTGCGACTATACCGCTAGCTAAGTAGTTAGCATCGTTGGAGTACCATGGCTCTTCCCGGTATTCCACCATTTCTAGGGACTCCGTTGGGAATTTTTCATTGATTTGTTCATCCCTAGTTGCCTCCAAAGCTGGATCTTCCAAGCGAGAAAGATGATCTGCAGCGGTGTTTTCTGCTCCTCTTTTGTCTTTAATCTCAATGTCAAATTCTTCGAGGAGTAGAATCCACCGAATTAAATGTGGTTTAGAATTCTGTTTCTTAAAGAGATATCGAATGGTTGCATGGTCTGTATAAACTATTGTTTTAGAAAGAACAGGATAAGAACGAAATTTATCAAAAGCAAATACTACAACTAGTAATTCTTTATATGTTGTTGTGTAATTTTCTTGTGCATCATTAAGTGTTTTACTAGCGTAATATATTGGGTGAAAATGCTTATCTTTTCTTTGTCCCAAGACGGCTCCAACTGCAAAGTCACTTGCATCACACATGATTTCGAAAGGTAGTTTTCAATCAGGTGCTATCATGATAGGTGCATTGACTAGCGATTTCTTAAGTGTAAGAAATGCTTGAGTGCAATCCTTGTCAAAGATGAAAGGGGCATCTTTTTCAAGTAATTTTGTTAGAGGTCTTGAGATTTTTGAAAAGTCATTGATAAATCGCCTATGAAATCCGGCATGCCCTAGGAAACTTATGATAGCTCTAACGGAGGATGGGGGTGGTAATCGAGAAACAGTGTCTATTTTTGCTCGATCAACCTCCAATCCTTCGCTTGAGATTTTATGACCGAGTACTATTCCCTGCGTTACCATGAAATAGCATTTTTCCCAGTTAAGGGCGAGGTTAGTTTCCTCACATCGGGATAGCATTCATTCAAGGTTATCGAGGCATTGGTCGTATAAATCCCCAAAGATAGAAAAGTCGTCCATGAAGACTTCCATTGTCTTTTCTATCATATCATGGAAGATGGCCACCATGCAACGTTGAAAGGTTGCGGGGGCATTACATAGACCAAAAGGCATGCATTGATAAGCAAAAGTTCCGTAGGGACATGTGAATGTTTTCTTTTCTTGGTCTTCGGGTGCTATCGGTATTTGAAAGTCACCTGAAAAAACCATCTAAAAATCAATAAAAACTGTTACCGGATAATCTTGCTAACATTTGATAAATAAAAGGTAAAGGAAAGTGATCTTTCCTTGTTGCCTCATTTAATCGACGATAATCTATACATACTCTCCATCCTGTGACAGTTCTTGTTGGTATTAATTCATTTTCTCATTCGTTACTACCATCATACCTCCTTTTTTAGAATCTACTTGGACGGGACTTACCCAAGGACTATCGGAGATTGGGTAAATGAGTCCGGCGTCAAGTAATTTGATGACTTCATTTTTAACCACTTCTTGGACGTTTGGATTTACTCTACGTTGTGGTTGTATTACCAATTTATAGTCATCATTCATTAAAATTTTGTACGTGCACATGGAAGGACTTATTCCTTTAATATCTACAAGCTTCCAAGCGATCGCGTTTTTGTGTTTTTTCAAAAGTGTAATTAATTTTTCTTTTTCTAAACTAGTTAATTTTGATGAAATAATTAGAGGTAATTTACCATCTTTGTCGAGAAAAGCATATTCCAGACCTCTTGGAAGTTCTTTGAGTTTAAGAGGTGGGTCTTTAGGAGACTCCTTATTTGGTTGCTCATTTCGGTCAAGAACCACAAAGGTTTGTTCTATGGCGACCTCTTCTTCAACAAAGTGGTCAATTTCTTCTCTAGTATCGGGTGGTTCATCTTCAATTAGGGGGTCATCATTGCCGAATGGATATTTCATTGAATGCTCAAGATCGACACTTTTTTGAATGCCCCTAATTGAATGGGTATATTGTTATACTTCCGTTTTTTCAAAGCTTCATAGGTCTTTACAAAAGGTCGTCCCAACACTAGTGGAGCGTCATCAAGGATAACGAAGTCGGTTGGGATTACCATTTGATTGGATTGGACCAACACATCCTCAACTATCCCTATTGATTTTATTGTTTTCCGATTAGATAGAAAAATGGGTATTTGAAGTGAAGAAAAATCACCAATACTTAATTTTTAGAAAATGTAGTTTGGCATTATATTAACACAAAGATCTTTATCAATTGTAATATTACTAATAAAGGAATTTTGAAAAAAAGATGGAACCGGTGTAATGTTAATTTCAAATGGATCTTCTTTTATTAGCTTAGTTTGATCATTTGTTAATTTAATGCTTACCGTTTCGTCAATTTTAGTGTTAGTGTTTAACTCTTTTAAAAACTTTGCATGACTGGGTACTAAACAATGATTTTCGAAAGAAGGTGACAAGAGATTAATTTATTTAAAATTAGACTCTTTTTGAATTTTAACGTTGTTGGACTCACCTTTTTCGTTGTTTAACTCATGTGTCCGTTTTTCACTTATTTGTTCTTCTGAAAGAAATAAAATCTCTAATGATATTATTGATTGTTTACAATCCTATAAATAATAGTACAAGACTAATTCCTAGGAGATAATTATGGACAATTACAACTATAAGTTACAGCTATACAATTTGAATATTAAAAGAGAGTAACTTTAGGAGAGAATAGTGGATGATTATTGATTTGGTTGACTTTGTTGATTTGATTGAGTCCTTTGATTGATACGGTTGTTACCCCCAGCAAGCGAAACGGCGACGGATGTATGCGAAGCAAGTCTCGAAAATGTTCAAAGAGAGGTCTAGGCAAGCTCTTTGTAAAGATATCCGCAAGTTGAAGCTTGGTAGGAACAAATTTAGTGTGAAGCTTTCCTGACATAACCAGTTCCCGAACAAAGTGATAGTCTATGTCAATGTGTTTCGCGCGCTTGTGAGATACCGGATTTTGGCTCATGAACAAGGCACTTTTGTTGTCGCACAAGAGAGTCGGCCGAGTTTTAGGAAGTGCGTGTAATTCCTGTAGCAAATGAGTGAGCCAAACAATTTCTGCTGCAGCATTCGCCATAGCCCGATATTCCGATTCACAGCTTGAACGTGAGACCGTTGGTTGTTTCTTTGCACTCCATGAGACTAAGTTCCCACCCAGAAAAACCGAATAACCATAAGTTGACCTTCTCGTTTCAATACACCTAGCCCAATCTGCATCCGAGTACCCTAAAATTGAAGCCGTAGTAGGACGTGTGGAAACTAAACCATGAGAGATTGTGCCTTTGACATAGCGAAGAATACGTTTAACCAATTGAAAGTGGTGATGGGTAGGGGAGTGAAGGTATTGACAGGCTTGATTGACGGCATAGGAGAGCTCCGGACGGGTGATAGTGAGATACTGAAGAGCACCAACACGAGAGCGATAAAGGGTAGGATCGGAAAAAGGATTGCTTTCTTTGGTGAAAGAATCGGTCGAGGCAAGAGGGGTGGGTGCGGGTTTGGCTTGGGTAAGGCCGGCTCGTGTTAAAATATCGTTGGCATATTTGGTTTGGGTTAGGAAAAGGCCATTTTTATCATGAACAACTTCAAGACCAAGAAAGTAGCTAAGAGATCCAAGGTCTTTGATAGCGAATTCCTTATGTAGGCGGGCCGTGAAAGAGGTGATTAGAGAAGATTTGTTTCCCGTTAGGATTAAATCGTCTACATAAACAAGGAGGTACAAGATGGAGTCTCCTTGACAGTAGATGAAAAGCGACGGATCGGCACGACTACATGTGAAGCCAAACGATAGAAGGAAAGAGCTTAACCTTTGGAACCAGGCTTGGGGAGCTTGTTTCAAACCATAGAGTGCTTTATTGAGTTTGCAAACATGATTTGGAAAGTTGTGGTCGATGAATCCGGGAGGTTGCTCCATGTAAACGGTTTCCGAAAGATGACCGTTTAAAAATGCATTGTTTACATCTAGTTGGCGAAGAGACCAATGATTAATAATGGCTAAGGAAAGAACAATGCGAATGGTGGAGGCTTTCACAACCGGGCTAAACGTGTGAGTGAAATCAAGCCCCGGTATTTGAGTGAAGCCTTGCGCAACGAGACGTGCTTTGTGCCGATCAATTGTGCCATCCGAGTGGTATTTTGTTCGGAAAACCCATTTAGAACCTACAATATTTGTAGAAGGAGGGCGAGGCACAAGGGACCAGGTTCCATTACGGTGAAGAGCCGAAAGCTCGGCTTGCATGGCACACATCCAATGAGCGTTTTTCGAAGCACTCTAGAAACCTTTTGGATCACTGTTTGAAAGAAGCGCCGCATGAAGGCAAGAGTGCATGGCATTAGCTAGGTAGGCTGTTTGTTTCAGATTGGGTTTGAATGTGCCCACCTTGGAACGAGTGGTCATGGGGTGCGATGGAGCGATGGGTGAGAGGGGTGGGGAGGGTACGGTTGAGATAGCAGGAGGAGGATTGATGGTGGACGGAGGAGGTGATAGTGGTGGAGAGTGTTGGTGGGCCGGTGGTGGAATATTGTTGGAGGGGGTAGTAGTATGTGAGTCACAGAGAGAGCACGTGGGTGGGATTGGTTGACTTTGTGATGATTGGACCGAGGGAATTGATGGGTGTGAGGAATAATTGGGATTTGTTGATTAGGAGGGGAGTGGGCCGAAGGAATGGGCTCAGGAGGGGAGGATGGAGTGGAAGTATGAGTAGATGGATTTTGGTTGGTGGGCTGGGCCGTAGATTGAAAAGGAAGAGTGGGCTCATGCTCAGTGGTGTGAACCGAGGATTGAGAGACAGTAGCAAATTCGTCAAAGGTAGATAAGAAAAAGGAAGCAAGGTCCGATTGGGAGGAGTTAACCACATATGGAAAAGAATTCTCATCAAATCGAGCGTGCCGGGTGATATACATACGTGAGGATACGGGATCGAAGCATTTGTTGCCTTTGTATTGAGGAGCATATCCTAAGAAAATACAAGGAATACTTCGAGGTGCGAGTTTATGCAGAGCATAATCACGTAAGTATGGGTAGACACGACATCCAAATACGCAAAAGTTTGAGTAATTTGGAGTCGTATAGAATACAATTTCAAATGGCGATTTGTCATTTAAAATTTTTGTTGGCACGCGATTGATTATGTATGTGGCGGAGCTAAAGGCATCAATCCAATGAGTGATAGGAACACTCGCATGGAAGAGCATAGCAAGACCGGTTTCGACTATGTGTCTATGCTTCCTTTCGGCGCGACCGTTTTGAGGAGCGGTATACGGGCACGAAAAATGATGGAAGGTGCCATTTTCATCAAAAAAATTTCGCACGTGTTGGTTGACGAATTCCGTGCCACCGTCGCTTTGGAAAACCTTTACTTTACGTGAAAGTTGGTTTTGAACGAAACGCAAAAAAGTTTGAAGAACCGAGTAAAAATCGGTTTTGTGTTTAAGAGGATACAACCAAGAAAATCTAGAGAAGTCATCCACAAACACAACATAGTATTTAAACCCTTCTTTACTAGTTATTGGTGATGGTCCCCAAAGATCGCAATGAACAAGATCTAGAGGAAAAGAAGCACGTTTTTCATTAATATTAAATGGCAATTTGTGTGATTTAGCAAGTTGACAAGGAGAACATAAAGAAGGCTTCGGTAAAATAGATGTAAAAGATAAATAACCAAGTCTTTTTAATACAAGAATAACGTCAAAAGCAACATGACCCAAACGATTATGCCACAACTCAAAGGAGGCTTTATTGGACGAAACAGAAGCAACAAAAGCAAAAGACATGTCCCGAAGCACGTAAAGATCGTTTTCACACCGACCTTGAGCGAGAGGTAGGCTTGTTTTCCGGTCCTGGATTACAAAAAAAGAGTCAGAAAAAAGAACATCAACGGGAAAATCATTTGTCAACTTGCTAATAGATAGAAGATTTCGAGTTAATGAGGGAACAACCAAAACATCATTTAATTTAACATGTTTGGTTAATGAGACATGGCCCTTGTGAGTAATGGGTAAAGATTGACCATTACCAAAGGTGACCGATGAACCTCCGTTGTAAGGGGAAAAGGAAGTTAGATTACCGGTGTCATCGGTCATGTGACGATCTGCCCCAGTGTCGGCGGCCCAATCAGGAGTATCCTCGTTTTGAACATGGCACTGGGCATGAAAGGCACGGGCTATGTCTTCGTTTCCGGAAGCCGATGCCACAAAGGATGAAAGTTTTGGACACTTGTTCGCATAATGCCCATTAGTGCGGCATTGTTGGCAATGGGGAGGGCGACAGGTCCCATTAGAGGAGGATCCCGAGGACGGTCCATGGGTGTAAGAGGCAGATTGTGGGCCACGTTTCTGGTTACGGTTTTGAGAGGAGCCATTGGAACGATTTGGAGTATTTTGAGCAACAAATGCTACGGAAGGATTGGTGGGAGGGTTAATAGCCAAAAGAAACTGTTCCTGACTTTCAGCTTTTGTGAGTAAGTCACGAAAAGGGAGCGGGTCACGGGTGGTGCGGATAGCGGTGGACCAACTTTCAAAGGTGGAGCCAAGACCACAGAGAAACCAGTGAGTTTTGTCTGTGTCTTTGACGGGATGACCAATGGTAGAAAGTTGATCACAGATGGCTTTGAAACGACGACCATAATCGGCCACGGTTGAGGATCCCTTCATTAAACGACGAAGGTTGTCACGGAGCAGATGCATCCGTTTAAGGGAAGTGTTGCTGTAGGCCGCTTCAAGGGCGGTCCATATTTGGCGAGTCATGGTTAAGCCAAGAATTTCAGCAACTGCCTCTTCTGTGAGTGAAGAGTTAAGAATAAGGATGGCTTGTTGATCAGAGACCGACCAAGCCGTAAACTTCGGGTTAGTCTGCTCAACAGAAGCGACGGTAGTGGTCTTTGGTGGAGGAAGAATAGAACCATCGACATGGCCGAGCAGGTCTTGATTGGCTAGAAGAGGGAGGAGTTGATTTTGCCAATAGAGATAATCTGTGTAGGAGAGTTTGATGGTGAGCATGTGGAGAATAGTAGCCATTGGGAGCTTTGTTTCGAGAGTAATGGAGGAAGAGGGAGAAGCATTGGTGGTCATGGTGAAGGACAGGGGAGTTGGCCGAAAAAAATCACAGGGAAAGGGACCTTGAGGATGATACCATGAAAGAAATAAAATCTCTGATGATATTATTGATTGTTTACAATCCTATAAATAATAGTACAAGACTAATTCCTAGGAGATAATTATGGACAGTTACAGCTATAAGTTACAACTATACAATTTGAATATTAAAAGAGAGTAACTTTAGGAGAGAATAGTGGATGATTATTGATTTGGTTGACTTTGTTGATTTGATTGAGTCCTTTGATTGATACGGTTGTTATCTTCCTTTTTTACCTCCTCAACTATCTCTTCTTTATTATAAGTTAATTCTTCCCTTACGCGGGATTCCTCTTCCCTTGCGTGAGATTCCTCTTCCCTTGCGTGGGCTTCTTTTATATAGCGCTTGATAGTTTTAAGGTGTTCTATTATCTTTTCGGCTATGGGTGAAATAGTTAGTGGTTCGTCAAATTGAGTTGAATAAGTATCCTCAAAGCTTGAAGTCGGAAGTTCGATCCTTGGTTCCTTATAATACTCATATGAGGTAGATGGTTCACACCACTGTTACTCATTGTAAGTATATGGTGGATAAGGGTCGTAACTTTGTTCTTCATAATACTCATATGAGGTGGGTTGTTCACGCCATGGTTCCTCATAGTAAGTATATGAAGATTGAGGCTCATATCTTGGTTCCTCAAAGTATGAGTATGACGGCTCATACCTTGGTTCATCAAAATATGAGTATGAGGGAGAAGGTTCATACCTTGGGTCTTCATAGGATGTATATCAAGTTGATGGCTCGTACCTGGGCTCCTCATAGTAATTGTATGAAGTGGATGGTTCAAAGAGGTCACAATATTGTACCGAGTGAGGATTACCACAAATGGTGCAATAGTCTTCCCTATAATCATCCTCCTCATAGTGGTAGCTGTAATCTCCTGAGTATTGATCCATAAGAATCACTCAGCAGACCACAACAGAGTCTCGGGACCAAAAAACAAAAATAAAAATGGAAACAGAGGGTGGACACGGCCCAGTGTTCAGATTCTGTATCTGGGCGTTTTAATAAAAGGGACTGGTTTTGTACAGCATGGGGGCGTGTTCAGTGAGCACGACCCGGTGTTCAGACTCTGTTTCTGGGAGTTTTGAAAAAAAATGTGCAGCACGGCCCCGTGTTCAGTGAACACAAAACGTGTTCAGTCTACTGTAAATGCAAAAAAACTAACTAAAATGCAGAAAATGTGCGCACGTTTTAAAAAGGTTTTGAAAAACTGATTAGGCCATCGATTTTAAGCTTTCTTAAAATCCTTGTGTCCCCGGCAACAGCGCCAAAAACTTGATGCGTGTCGAGTGTGTTAGATTTTTATTAATATTTTAAGCCCTTTTTAACACTTTAGTCAAGTTTTAAATTTATAAAACACGATATTTTACTAACACTAAACACACATATGGGCAAGTGCACCCATCGTGAGCGTAGTATAGCGTTAGTAAGATACCGAGGTCGTCCAAGGACACAAGAGCTTTTAGTACCGGTTTATCCTCAACGTCTAATCAAATCAAAAGTTTAGAAAAAGTTTTAAACATGAAAATAAAAACTAAAAATGCTGAAAATAAAAATAAAATAAAAACAGATAGACAAGATGAATCACTTGGATCTGACTCGCCTTTAGTGTAACCTTTAATGATTTCTTCACTTTTGCACTTTTTAAGAGATTATCTTAGTTATAGTAGTAGGCCCCTCTTTTGAAAGTGACGTTACCCTCAACCTAGTAGTTTGAGTCAGCAAGGATACAATCCTAAAGGGTCGGAATATTGAAAAATAATTAATTAAGTTATTAATGCGTAATGTGGTAGGCCCCTGTTTTGAAGGTGACGTTACCCTCGGCTAAGTGGTTTGAGTCAGCAGGGATACAATCCCAAGTAGCCGGGTTAATGTATTAATAGTAGTTTACATATGAGGGAATCAAGCCATTCGCACCCCTGCCATCCAATACCAGTGGGTATTAAAGTAGGTCCTAGTAAGCTTGACCCAGGTCCTTGCAGGATCTATACACTGAACAAGGTAAGAAACTTACCAAATCATTCCCTTAACCCCCGACCAGGTAGCCAACATATCTCTATATAGACCGTAGAGATATGAATGGTGTAAATCTTTTATTATATATAGACAGTAAAATAATGCCAAGGTACCACGGATAAATGATAAGAAAGTTTCACCTTCAACATAAGAAACTAGTTATTAAAGTCATTAATACAAAACCAAATAAAAAGTGTGAAAAGATTAAAAAACAAAAGTATTACACTAAATGCTTGTCTTCACCAAGTGATGTAAGAGACTTAGGCAAACATGGCCTTTGATTGTCAAGAACTCTTACTATTTATCTTGGATCCCGAGATTACTACACACACTCTAAGATGGATGATGGTGGTGGATGTGGGTTGTAGTGGTGGTGGATTGTGGGTGAAGTGGGAGAGAGGTGGTTTGCCAAGGGATGCCTTTGAAGTGAACCAAGCACCCCTATTTGTTGGTGCACACATCTGTCTTCTTCGTCTTATATCAAGTCTCGAATACGTTGCAGTTCGGATCAAGCATGATGTCATCATTATTAATGATGACATCATACCAATGACATCACAAGTCTATAACATTCACACGGAACAAGACAAAATCACGTGGAACAGAATTGTATGTTCATATAAGACAAATGTGAAAGTGATTTCGCCCTAACCTACATGTGTAGGTGATTCCGCCCGGAATCTCAATAGTTAATTCCACTCCAATCGTTGATGTTTAGTTACGGGCGGAATCAGAATAGTATATATAGGGCACTTGAGAGCGAAATCAGTAACTAGTCCCTTGTATTCCATACCGAAGTGCTGCCAGTGTGAGATTTGGATGTACAAGCTGTTAATTCAATCAAATCAGTGATTTAGTGAAGATCAAGCTGTTACTAAGTCTATTTCTTGTTTTCCGCACCTGAAATAGATAAGAACCTCTCTAAACGACTCGTTCGGGTCAGCAAATCGATCCTACAATTGATAAGAACCTGAAATACATATTGAATGGCCCAAAGTAATCATCATTAGTGTGTTATCAGCCCAAGTCTCTACATCATTAACGGCCCAAGTCTCAACATAAAAAAAAAACCATTTTGAAATTGAGTAAAGTCAAAGTGTCAGCCCATGTTATTTCATCTCATTTGTGGCCCAAAGTGTTGTCGATTATTAGAATTGAAGATTCAATCAATTGATTAAAGTGACATCGGCCCAAATCTGAAATTGGAAGTTCTTCGGTCCAAATCATTTTCTTGCCCATTCATTCAGTTTGCAGAATATATTAAACGGGTCCACATATCTTCGACACGAGTCCTAGATCAATTCAATCATCACACACTGTTACGTATTCAGTCCTTTTAAACTGATCGTTTGCTTGACTCGTTCAGGTGATTTGACTCGATTCCGAATCATGGATAACGATTTCTACAACGCCTTTGCGACTCCGACTACTCCGGCTTCCATTGCTCAGAATATGAATTTGGAAAACGAGACCGGAACGTTACAAAATCCCCCGAAACTGATGAGTATTGAAGAGTACTACGGGTGGAAAGACAGATTCGAAAACTGGGTTCAGGCAAATCATCTTAGGTCATGGGAGTGTATTCTAAAGAAATATGTTTTGCCTCGTACTGATTTGCAAGTTGTGAAAACAATTTCTGAGTTTAGTGATCAAGAACGAGATATGTATCGTGCTGAAAAGATGATGATTAGTCTATTACAGCAGGCAATCAAAGAAGACATTTTCATTATGCTTCAGCATGATAAAACTTCAAAGTCAATCTGGGATGCTCTACGTGTTAAGTTTGAGGGGAGTGAGAACATGATTAAAAGTAAGAAAGCACTGCTTAAGAAAGAATTTGATCTGTTTACGAGTTTGCCCGGGGAAGATACCAAGAAGCTGATTGAAAGATACTGCCACTTGGTGCGATCCATGTCGATGCTTAGTATAACAAAAGATCGTGAAGAGTGGGTAGAAAAGTTAGCTGACGCTTTACCACAAAAGGAATGGGGCACATACTTGATGATTTTGAAGAACACTAGGGTTTGTGATGGATTAACGATTTCTCAGTTTATTGAGAAGATTGAAAGTCAGGATCTGGAACAGCAAAAGATCGCAAGGATGAACAGTCCAAGTGGTCAACAGGATGTAAAAATGTACTACAAAGGTAGTGTTCCAGTTCCAGAAGCTGAGAGAAGTCCAAAAATCCAGACTGCGTTTAGTGTTGGGAATTCTACAGAAAAGATTGACCAGAGTTCAACTAAAAGCAGCAGTGGATTCTCTTCATTTCCAAGTGTTAATCTAAAAGAGTTAACTACAAATTTTCACTCTCAAAGCACAAAGACAGGAAATGGTTATGTGATCCAGTGTAACATCGCATTGAATCTTCCAGAAGGTCAAAGTTTTTTGGAAGAAGTCGCAAAAGATCACATGGCTTTACTTGGTTCTGTGTTACTCTCCTATGAAGGATTGGTTGCTGGTCGGATCGGAAATCCTATGCTCACAAAGGAGGATTACGATCAGATAGACGCTGAAGAAATGGAACTGATGGACATCAAATGGTGTCTAGCTAGCGTTCTTAGGCGTGCTGAAAAGTTCAAGACGATTACCGGGAGAAATGACTTTCTTGATGCACATGTTTCTACTTTAGGTTTTGATAAATCTAAAGTTACTTGTTTTCGATGCAGGGAGAAAGGCCATTTCAAACGGGAATGCAAGAACAGGGAAGCTAGTGGAGCTCAGAATCCGTTTGGAAAAGACGATTACTACCGAAAAGCCATTTACCAACAAGTTGGTCAACAACAAGAACCACAGGTGGCTCATGGTAGAAGAATCGAGGATTCAAAAAGAGCGTGTGTGGTGGATTTTAACTGGAACAATTATATATCTACTGATAGCAAAGCATGCATTGTCGATCAAGATGATGAAAAATTACCTGAAGGGTTCAGCTGGGATATGTTTGCAGATGAGAATGGAAATTTCAAAGCTTTTATTGCCAAGATTATGAAAGAACCAGACATGTTCACTGAGTGGATGAAGTCTATTGGTGAGACTGTGAAGAATGTGGAGAAAGAGTCTATTGCTTCTGAAGAAAGCTCACATAGCTCAGATGAAAGTTCACAAAGTGATGAAAGTTCAGAAAAGGAAGTTGTTTTTGATCAAACACCAGTTAATTCTGGTTCTTCGGATGATAATTCTGACAAATCAGTAGAGTTTGATCAAACACCAACTGATAACAGTAGTGATGATGAAGAAGAAAGACATATTAATGTTGCTAAAACTCATCTCTCTCCTGAAAGTTTTCATTTTTATTTTGCAGATCGCATGGAGAAGCTGAAAGAAAAACGAGCTGCAAAAGAACAAAAGGAAATGAAGACTGAAAGTGTTGCTGAGAAGATTGCTGAATCAAAAAAGGTGACTAGAGATAAGAAAGAGACTGAAGCTGAGAAAGTTGTTGAAATTGAAAAGATCATAGAAGTGGAAAAGATTGTGGAAGTCATAAAGCCGTGCTTGAAGTGTTTAGAGACTTGCAAAGAATGTGCAGCAAAAGATGAGAAAATGGTAGAGTTTGAGAAGTTGAAGGAACAATTACTATTCAATCTTAACTACGTGAAAGAATCATACAATGTATTGAACAGAACAGTAACTGGTCTTCAAAAGATAAACTCTGAAAGAGAAAATGCTTTGATGATGATGAATGCAACATTGATGACGAAGCAGAAAGCTATTAACTTTTACATCGAAGAAAGTGCAAAGTGGAAGCAAGAGTTAGAAAAGGAGAAGATTGAGAATGAGAGAATCAAAAGATTATTGCAGAGTTATTCTAGTTCTGATTATCTTATTGGTTGAATTTATCCGACTGTTGCAGGTTTTGAAGCATTCAAAGATGACAAGCCAAAGATGAAGGATACTGGTAAGAAACCGAGTGTTACTTATAACAAGTGTCCGCCTCCGATCTGGAAGGTTATTCTCCCAGAAAACCAAATGAGGAGCAAGTCGAAAAAGCAGTCAATATAATGTTAAAAACCGATACAACTGATGAATTACCAGAAAACATTGACGTGGTTTTTACATCGTCTGACACTGATCATGAGTCCGAGTTAATAAAAAAGGTGGTCGATCAGGTGTTGGATACAGATGAGGAGTCTGAGTCAAAGTCTGGGTCTGGAGGTTCAAGTTCGTTGGTCAACAGTCCAAGGTCGTCGGTCAAACGGGCATACAATAAAGAGTTTTTGTTATCAAAATCTAATTTGGATGATGAAACATTTGAAGTAGCATACACTTTAAATGATTCTGACAAATTATATTCTGATAAAGAGTTTCCAATAAGAAGTGTTAGATTTGAAATGATAAAAAAAAAAGGTTTTCAAAATGACAGAAATTAAGAATTCTGAAATAAAAGATTTAAATCTTAATGGAAAACCTAAAAAATACACTTCAAGAGTACAACAACAATTAAACAAGAAAAAGGGTTACAATTATGGTTCTGGTTTTCAAAAGAAACCAAACCATAATGGTAGCTACAAAAAGAAAGGTTTAGGTTTTATTCCACCAGAAAATTATAAAAATGCGAAAAATTTTAAAACAAAAACAGAATTTGTTTCAGGAGGAAGTGCAGAAGAAGAACAGAAGAAACCGTTCTGGAAACAATCAAACCAGGAGTTTCTTGCTGAGAAGAAAAGGAATGGAACTGGAGTGTTTCATCCAAAAGAGACTCGAACCTATTTCAAATGCAATGAAGCTGGTCACATTGCATGGAATTGTCCGAAGAATATCAAGACAAAACAGGGAGTTTCTGAAAAACTCAAAGAGAAGGTTGTCGATGTTGAACCACCAACTGAAAACTTCAAAAATTTTGAAAATTCGATTTATGAAGTTGGTGAGTGTTCGAAGAAAAATTTTTACAAAAGGAAAGCCAAGGATAACCAAATGTGGGTTGTTAAGAAAGGTGATGTAAAAATTGGCGATGAATCTGGTTCCACAAAGCCAGAAGAGCCACAAGGTGAGGTAAAAGAGGTAAATTTTGTATCTTCAGTGAATGATGATGAATTTCCATCACTGAAGTTTGAGAAGGTCAAACAGAAAGTTGGTAAAGTTGAAATCTCAGATCAATTTTATTTTGATAAACAGAGTTTGATGTCGAGAAAACATTCAATGGGAATGTTAAGAAAATTTTTGGGAAAATGCTTGATGGGAAAGTAAAAGGGGTTAAAGATTTTTACGCAACAAAGAAAGCAACTTTTAACCCTACTGAACAAGAGCTAAAAACACCCAAGGTTGGTCAGACTTGGGTGGAAATTCTTTTCCCTTGAACATCTGACTTTGCCGGAGATCCCAAGTTTGTAATCGCGGATCAGGAATCGGCATCTTTCTTAGTAATTGATTGTGTGATTGAATCTTAAAATAGTTGAATTTTTACAGGATAAGTGTGAATTGCCGGAGCTTCCAGGTTGGTAAGTGTGAAGCAGGAATCGGCATTTTTGTTGGTAAAATGAATTTGTGTAGATGTGATATTCCTACAAGTTGGTTGATGAAGGTTTACACTTACAAGTGGTTAATCAAGGTCATTAGGTTGAACTTGATTGGACCAAACTTACAAGGGGTATTAGAAGAACAATGTGATGAACCAAACCCTTAATCTACAAGTGATAAAATCAACAAAACTTATTTTCCGGAAAAAATCATTTTGGTTAAAACAAACTTAAGTGTTTTGAAATCATAATGAGAAAATAGTTTTGTGTAAGGGGGAGTTCTGATTTTTATGCCAAGTGGATGGCGAATTGAAGTGATTCAATATCGGTTGTCAATTTTTCTTGTACAGTTTGTTTTCAAATTTCCTGAAATGTGTTTGCATTTTAGGGGGAGTAAGTTTTTTTAGAAAATCCAAAAACATTAGAAAATTTGAAAAATACAAAAACATGATAAAATCAAAAATGAGTTTTGTTGTGAAATAGAGGAAATGATAGTACATCAGTAGACAATCACAACATGCTAAAGAAATGTAAAGTTAAATTGTGATAAACAATCTCACTGCGGATATGCCAGTAGGTTTTTGCACATTTAGTAGATTGTGACGAGATATAAACCTAAATTCAAACTTGCTTATATCGTGGGGAACAACTTCTTGGATATATGGGTAACCCCCGAAATCTTGTTTGAAAGGTCCCTCTTTCTGAGATACTAGGTCTTTATACTCAGTGATATCTGGGGTATTATCCTGGGACTTCTGATTTTGCGGAAGCAATGGCCTAGTCCCCGGAGAATACTTTCCGCTTGCTTGAAACATAGCGCAGCCCTCAGCAAATTGATGAAACAATAAAATTGATAGTCATTGATGTTGTAATCAAAAGATCCTCTAAAGGGGACACACCACAAGTGGAACCGACATCTCTCTGCTGAACCGAAGTTCTGACTTGAGCTCTCACGGTTTCGTACTATAATTTATTCCCTTACAGATATCATCTCGGTATATTCACCTGTAAGACTGAATATTGGGATCTGGATACGGGAGTATATTCAAGTAGTGGGACACGCGAATAAGTTTAAGTTCTTAAGACATTAATATCATATCTCGGAACAGTTGAACTTTGTGTAAAAATTTAAGTGGACCAGTATACTGACAATCTAGGTGAATTGTTTAGAACTTAAAATGAAATGAAGCTTAACGGTGTTGGTGATATGTCTCAGAAACTGATATGATCCTCTTATACAAACTCACAAAAATATTGTCTGTAAATATTTCTTTACTGCATTTCTTTACATTCAAAATTAAAAAAGTCAAAAAGATTTTCAGTTTGTTTTAGCATAATGTTTTGAAAAAGTCAAAAAGATTTTCGACAACTGGTGTTGGAGAGCTGATTTTCAAAATTCCAAGTGCTAGACATGATGACCATGTTGTGAGGGGGAGTCTATGTGTTTGAAAATCAAATATGTTTTAATCTATTTTTCAAGTGGTTCATCAGGATTATTATTGATAAGATGTTTGATTTGAGGGAGAATTTGAGTTGATTTATACATGTTATTATTTAAAATTGTAAAATTTACTTTGAGGTAGAGATGGTGCAGGTTTGAGGAAAAGCTGGATGTGAGCCAGGTATTTCGATTCTGAGAAGCTTATGTTTGAAAAGCCAGGTTCCGATATCTGAGGATTCTGAAGACAAAGCATGAGCCAGACAATGATCTTGAACTTGTGAAAGCCATACTACGATCCTGAAGCAAATGATGTTGAAGAACTGAAGGAATGCCAACACATTGTTAAGGGGAGTCTGTTGATGCTGATTGAAAGAGTGAAGCACAAAGATTGATAAAGACTAAAGACGTTGAAGACTCGACACTTAAGACTCGTCAACATCTAAGGGGGAGTCTGTTGGTGCACACATCTGTCGTCTTCGTCTTATATCGAGTCTCGAATACGTTGCAGTTCGGATCAAGCAACATCATAGTAATGACATCACAAGTCTATAACATTCACACGGAACAAGACAAAATCACGTGAAACAGAATTGTATGTTCATATAAGACAAATGTGAAAGTGATTTCGCTCTAACCTACATGTGTAGGTGATTCCGCCCGGAATCTCAATAGTTAATTCCGCTCCAATCGTTGATGTTTAGTTACGGGCGGAATCAGAATAGTATATATAGGGCACTTGAGAGCGAAATCAGTAACTAGTCCCTTGTATTCCATACCGAAGTGTGTGACAACTGGCAAATAACTGGTAATTCCGTACAATCTAATCACTATTTATATTTCTAAATCTCATGCATTTAGCGTAATTTAATTTCGTAACTGTGTCGTATACTGGATAACAGTGTTAGGACAAGAAAACAAAGCTAAAACATATGTTGGTTTTAGTCGTAAGGCGAAACCAAACAAACAATGTCCTAAAAGTGTTGGTAGAAAGTGTTGCGTGCACTATTCACGGTTACACTATTCATGCCAGCAAACCGTGAAATTAGACCGAAACACTGAAAAATGACACTCGGATAGCATAACTGAGTCCATTTATATAAGAAAACATTATTATGAAAACACATCTTGAAAAGAAACAAGACTTTCCGGTATAACGCACAAATATCAAAAGTGTCCGTTTCGGCTAAAAAAATATAGTATTTTTAACTCGTCCGAACCTATAACAAAGCATTTCCGGGACTTCGGAATAATGTCAATTGATGAAAAACATACTAAAACAATAAGATGATATAAACAGAATGTTCATAATCACAAGTTTCCGGTATTACATGCTATGCGCTAAAATAGTTCGTTAGCGACCCGAAAAGCTAGTAAGCGGTATTTTCGCCACAAAACAACCAATCGAAGAAACTAGTGAACTAGTTAAGCCTATTTTGGGACTCGAAATCACTTCATGCATCTTTTGGGTGCGGAATAACAACTTGCGGCAAACCTTCGTCGGTGCAAAATAAAAGTGTTCTTAACTAGCCAATGCCTAAACGGAAAGCATTTAAGGTATCAAAATACAACTTACACTAGTCTAGCGAACTAGTTAACCATATTTTGGCGTCATAAGCACCCTAAATAAACGCCATAGCATCGATGGTAAATTAAAACCATAACCCCCGATATTATATTATACCTTCCATATATCACCCGGTATTGAACCGACGAGCGAACTAGTGGCGTTCTTGCCATCCAAAATCAATACCCACTAAACTAATAGAATGGTTAGGATTTATTTAAAATTCTAAACTACCACTAAACCCTAATTACCCTAATTAAACTAATGGATAAAATATCTAGCCAAATTAATAAATATTTACACATGTCTATTAAGTTAAAAAAATGAAAACCATGCCATACCACCCCAAAATTCGTTCAACATAGGGGCCCACAAGCCCCTTACTTATTTGCAAAATTATGGTGATAAGCATGGCATGAAAGATTTCTACTGAATATGTAAAGATCTTGTATATTTTTATACATCACCACCTTACTTCCCACATTATAATCTACCAAAAACTCAACACCATATCACCATTTTTGCTCTCTTGAAATCTCCGCTAGCATCATCCTCATATATCTATCCATTTCCAATTTATAAACAACCTATTTCAAGTGCCTAAAGCTCATTCCAAGATGATGCAAGGATGACACAAGTATGGATGAAAACTAGGAGGTGCTTGGAAGCTTTATTTTCTTCTAAAGATCACTAAAACTCTTGCAAAGTTGTAAGATCCTCTTTAAGTATTTTTAAGCATGCTAAATTATGTAGATTATTAGAGTACAACTTAATCATCTTGGATTCCAATAAAAAAACAAAGCTTAAAAACACTAATCTCAACATAAAAAGTCTATAATAATCATATATTATGTGTTGGTTATGTTGCTTTGTGCTAGTTGATGATCATGCTTATGATTATTATGATAAATTAGGATGATTAAAATTACAATCTTGTATAATCTAGACTAGAAATTATGATCTAGATCTAAACAAGATCATTATCCTTATGATCCATGGATTTGAAATGAACTTGAAGATCACTAGTGGTAAATGAGACGTTTTTTTTTTTAAAGCTAAAACCATGATTTACACTAAGATAATCTTAAAAGTAATTTAAACTAGTGTGTTTAGACAAAATAACTAGATTACAAAGTATGATATAATGATGGTTTAAAAAGGATCCAGTTAAAGTATATAACAGTGCCATTATTTTTAAGAATAATGGTACACAAGTCCATGGAAAATAATAATAATTATGTAGGAATGCATGCAAAGTGATATGTGGAAACTTGGTTGAGGTTAATGATGATTAATGGGTTAAACATACTTTAAACGCGTTTTGTAAACGTGGGAAACGTCATAGTTTCGGGGAAACTATGACGAAATTTTCTAAAAATATAATCGCGATTAAAGGGTGATTAACAAGGTTAAACGTGATTAGTGGTCCTAAACGTCATTATGGAAACTTTGATGGGAATATTTAAGATTTAAATATTCAAGAAGTTCTTATAAACTTAAACTTATATTTTTACAAAAATAAATGGGTAAAAATATAACAATGTGTAAATGTAATTTTTGGTAAGAAAAATTATATATTTTCGGAAACTTGCTAAGTGCTTGCAATGTGTGCTATATATATGTATGTATTAGATACCTAAAGGGTGACCAAAATAAATACACATACATGTTCCTACATGGTCCAAGAAATGCTAGTAAAATCGGAAAATTAAATAAAATGGCCGAAATGGAAATACATAACACTTGATGACGACAATTTGGGCGTGTCGACATCGTAAACAAGTTACTACAATGTCGAGTCTAAAAATAACATATTTTTAGACACTAAAGCGAACGCATAACTAAGTGGTCAAAAACAAGAATCCGGAAAGTCGAAAACTATAAAAATTACCAAGTATTTTCATGTGAAAAACGAACTTATTAAGTTACATGCTTTGTGAATTTTTGGTAAATGCAAGAGTATATTTAATGGACTCACTAGGATTAGATTTGGGCTAGACGCAAATTACTAAAAACTAGGGCTAGGCCCAATAACAAGAAAACTAGGGCTAGGCCCAATAACAATGAAACGTGGGTTAAGCCTAATGACATAGGTTCGAAGCCGTTCGCATATAATTCAATACGTATAGAATACATGAATACACATAACAATCGAGCGAGTAAACTATCAAAGCTCTAAAATACAAAGTTGTTCCAAAGATGACAAACGAGAACATAATAAAGAATTCAAGATGAACAACTTGTACGAGGTCCGAAAGACCTAGTGTCTAACGAGATTAGTACACATGTAGGTTATTGACAAGTACGGACGCTCACTTCGTTATCATAATACACGGAACACAAACTTGTGAGTTCATGTCCCTCCTTTCACTGTTTTCAATGTTTTGTTTTAAAAAACATGGAGGGGAAATACATGCTAAAACTATTGGTATGCTAGTTACGGAGTAGATGGCATGATCAATGTTCATAAGTAGGGAAACTACATTAGTAACCATTAATCACTTAGTGACCAAGGTGCAAAAGGTGTAGATCTATTGGGCTTGAGGCACGCCTCACTCCTGGTTGGTATACCCTGGAGTGCTTTTGTGATCCCAATGATGACAAAGTGTTCTCGGTTTGGTTATTTTGCTTATGGTGCATTATGTCAGGGGGCTCGCTACCCACTGATAGATCCTTAACAGACTCCATGAATGAATCAGAACATACCATGAATACTACGATTACAAGATTTCATTTTCATGAATACTACGATTACAAGATTTCATTTTCATGAATACTACGATTACATGATTTCATTTTTATGAATACTACGATTACAAGATTTCATTTTCATGAATACTACGATTACAAGATCTCATTTTCATGAATACTATGATTACAAGATTTCATTTTCATGAATACTACGATTACATATGATAACAAAAACTGCATGAACTCGTTCAACTTTTGTTGACTTTTTAAAACTACATGTATTTCAGGAAACAAGTCTTGAGCCGGTGATACATGATTGGATGCAATGATTACCTTCTTATGTCACACGCAACACGCTTCCGCAACTAGCAGGGTGTGACAGATTGGTATCAGAGCTCCGATTGTAGTGAACCGGGGACAAACTTTTATAAAGTTTGGTCTACAATCACCAAGGGCTCTCACATGAAAACAAAGTTGATAACATTACAAAGATGATTTCATAAATATGAAAAAAATGACAAAAGGTTTTCATTGTGTCACGATAACATGGGGATCTATCACGCGAGCTCAATCATAAGTAACGTATGTGTATCAATACATGTTTTGTCTATAAGGAATAGACTCGAGACACTAGGAATTACATGTGAAACACGAGAACAAAAACAACATGAGATTTAGTGATTATATATATAATGTATTTATATATGTGTTGTACGGAATATTTTGCCATGAACGAAAATACCTTCGACTATGAATTCTATTGTTACACTTGACTCACGTGATGAGAATGACGACCTCGCGTCTATTACGAAGCTTATGGCGGGCGTGGTCCCTGAGAGAGACCCTAAAGCATTGATCACATGGAAGATGGTTGTTTTCCCTCGGATGGTATATGTCCGGCTTTGGTAGTGACGACGAGGCGAAGGTGGCGGCCTTGGACAACAACCCTACTAGTGGGACGAGGTCCCTGAGGCTCATACTAATCGTGATTGATCACACTCTAGTCCAGACAAGGAAGATGAAGTACTCATCTTAAAGGTGCCCCTCCAGTTATTATTATTACGGATTCTTTTTATTCCTATTTCGGCTAACATTGTGCCCTTTCATGAATAATGACAATGGAAGTTAGCATGTGGACCAACACGAAGGTCCCTTCTGTGTTGAAAGTATATAGACAATAGTGTCCTCTCTTTGACTGATCGACTGCTTGAACGAGAGAATGCTAGGGTGACCATACAAGACAATTTATTATTACGGGGGCCCACGTAATAACAACTTGTAGTGTATGGGAATCCTGGTGAGCTCTGTGGGTCAAGCTAATGATCACTAGCCATAAGAAATTCCTAAGTTGTTCAAGTTTCTATCTAGTGGAACACTAACCGGAACGGTTACTATAACACTCTACGATACAGGAAAACTACACGTATTGATTGCACTTAACATTCGATCTATAACACGAGTCGTTTGAGACTAGTCATCGAAAGCAAACAAAACTCGGTAGCCACTCATGGAGGAGTTGTCCTCAACAGTCTCGAAATTCTGGTAAATGGGTTGGTTCTTTGGTTTCTATGACACCTTACCTTATCTTAGTCATTGGAAATGATTACATTCAACTCTGTCGTTTGACATTTGTCTTATTCCAAAGGATGATATGGCATGAGCCATACTGCAACTCCTTCATTGTATTATTCGACATATATGGAAATTATAACAATTTTGTCGAAGCTCGTGGAGCTCAAGGAGTATTAACGTATTCGTCACACGGGCTAGTGCGGCGAAGGATTTTTCCTACTTTGGGCGATCGAGATCCAGGAAGTATGGGATACACGTTGTAAAAATTGGAGACGACTGTTTAATTTCTCCTCCTCAATGAATTACCTCTTTTCCCACTTAGGCATATGGACAATACACGCAAGAGGCGCATGGTAGGCTATATCTGTCCAAATAAAGCCTAGACTCCATGATACTATGTATCAGAAACAACGTGGCGTCGACAAGAAAATCTACGCCTAGAAGAGGGTCAGTTAATCAACGCCCTACTATTAAAGTTGAACTAGAGGTCATATGGAACAACATGAGGTTGTCGAGTCGACACTAGTGATGGTACTGATGGTACCGGTAGTTCAAGTGGTTCAAATCCCGATGGGACGAGAACGAGTAGCAATGCCACACTTGGAGATACAATCACACCAGATTTTAATCCTAAGGCTTTTCCGAATTATAACTCATGAGACCACATTAATACGGGAAGTGCAGTAAGTTCCGTCCGCTAAATAAAGGCAAGGAAGTCAGTTAACTGTGCTAGTAAACGTACTCCTAAGTAAATGATTTGGTAAACAAATAATCTTCTTTTGAAGGAGACATTAACTTGATGAATCTCCAAGTGAAAACTATAAGGAGTAAGACAGCAAAAAGGATGTCGTTGGAAGAACTCCAGGATCTTATACGAGTGAAGTATTGCTCGCTAGCGGGAAAATTCCAAGGTTGGGAACCGAACTCTAGGATTCGATCATGATTAGAACCAATGTTGTTGGTTACCTCCGACGCCTCTACGATCTCTCAAGGATTATTGCATACTGGATAACACCCGAATTCAAACGCACTGAGCGCTACATTTGGGGTTTAGCCCAGAGATACAAAGCTGACATCAAAAAGTAAGCTAATAACTTGTCAAAAATTCTGGATGAGATAAGTGAAACTTTCACCATGAGGGCACTTGCAAAAGTGACAAGAGTAGCAGTGTGGTGAGACTGGGCACAAAATAGAAACTAATGAGTTATTTATATTCAAGAAAGAACAAGGAGGTTTTAACTGTGGCAAAGAGATCACTACAATCATGAATGTCTAAGGACGAATCAAGCAAGTGAATGAGTGTGTGTATGAGTAGAACAATGGATACTCCACAAAAATCCCAATGTGCCATGGGTATTTCCTTACAACCAGAATGTATCAATTCTTTGGATATCAACATCGGCTTAACTCAGTATCTTTAGATACTAAGCATATACACGAATTAGAATCATGTAGGTTAGACATGTCTTACTCTATCAAGTTAGCTAATATGGAATTAGCGGAGTCATGTGAAGTCATTTAGGGTCACCGATACGGTCCCTATCAACCGACAAGTTGCATCCATTTTTGTTCTATACCAATGTCAGTATTGGCTTCATTCCCATAGAATTCAAAGTATGCTTCGCCTAGAGTCAAGTAAGCTAGACGTCCTCTCATACCATAGGATTGGCCAACGGTGAATTAGTGAGTCAGGAGAAGATATTAAAGGATGCACACTCGAACTTGGAGCATGGAAATTCAGTATCGACCTTTCACTCATTCAAATGGGTTGTTACGACTAAACTCCTGGCATAGACTGGTTGGCCGACAACCTAGCGGAAGTAGTTGCTTCAAGAAAACTATTCTCCTCCCCCCCCCCTGTTTGACGAGAGAACATCTTTTGGTGTATGGAGAGAAGAACGGTACACGGCTGCTGATCAATAACTGTATGAAGGCTCGGAAGAGTCTGAGAACAGGATGCATCACCTTTCTTGCCCATGTGGTCAACAAGAAGGCCGAGTAGCGCAAGGTGGAAGACATGCCTGTGGAAAGGGAATACCCTGAAGTCTTTCCAAAAGACTTGCTGGGACTACCTACGCAGCGACAAGTCGAATTCAGTATCGATCTTGTGCCAGGAGCTACACCGGTGACGAAAGCTTCATATAGACTCGCACCCTCGGAGATGCAGGAATTATCTACTCAGCTTCATGAATTGTTTGACAAAGGATTCAATGGACCGAGTTTCTCACCTTGGGGAGCTCCGGTGCTATTTGTCAAGAAGAAAGACGGAACCTTTCGGATGTGTATAGATTACCGAGAACTGAACAGGTTAACCATAAAGAACCGGTATCCTTTACCAAGGATCGACGATTTGTTCGATTAGTTGCAAGGTTCCAGCTTCTATTCCAAGATTGATCTAAGATCCGGACACCATCAGCTGAGGATCCAAGAGGAAAGCATTCCTATGACAGCGTTCAGGACTCGCTATGGGCATTACGAGTTCCTTGTTATGCCTTTCGGCCTAAAAAAACTATGAATTTGATTAATCGGGTATGTAAGCCATATCTCGACAAGTTCGTGATCGTATCCATTGATGACCTTTTAATATACTCACGAACAGAGGCGGAACATGAACAACACTTGAGAACTATTCTAGAGTTGCTTAAGAAAGAACAAGTGTATGCCAAGTTCTCAAAATGCGAATTTTGGATTCGCGAGGTGCAATTTCTCGGTCATGTGGTGAACGAGAACGGAATGCATGTTGATCCAGCTAAGATAGAGGCCATAAAGAACTGGAACACTCCAAAGACCCCAACGGAAGTAAGATAATTTCTGGGTTTAGCGGGATACTATCATAGATTCATTGAGAATTTCCCTAAAATTGCTCAACCGCTAACCTCGCTCACTCAAAAGGATAGGAAGTTCGATTGGGGTGAAAAACAAGAAACGACATTCCAATTACTTGAAGATAAACTATGCCAAGCGTCAGTCTTATCACTCCCTGACGGTACTGATGACTTCGTGGTGTACTGTGATGCAACGCTTCAAGGCTTGGGCTGCTTGTTAATGCAACGTGAAAGAGTCATCGCGTACTCGTCGCGACAGTTAAGAGTTCATGAAAAGAACTATACCACTCATGACCTGGAATTAGGCGCAGTGGTATTTGCTTTAAAGATTTGGCACCATTATCGTTATGGTACTAAGTGTACCATATTCACAGACCATAAAAGTCTTCAACATATATTCAATCATAAAGAATTAAACATGCGCCAGCGGCGATGGGTAGAATTGTTGAATCACTATGACTGTGAAATCAAGTACCATCCGGGCAAAGCAAATGTTGTGGCGGATGCTTTGAGCCGGAAAGAGCGAGTCAAAACTTTACGAGTACGAACTTTAGAGTTAACCATTCAGATGAACTTCACTACTCGTGTGCATGATGCACAACTAGAAGCTCTAAATCCGGAGAACATTCAAGCAGAATCCTTGCGAGGATTAGAGAAACAACTGGAAGAGATCAAAGATGGCACAATGTACTTCATGGGAAGAATCTGGATTCCTTACTTTGACGGATTGCGAGACTTAGTGTTGGATGAAGCACATAAGTCAAAATATTCAATACATCCCGGATATGATAAGATGTATCAGGATGTAAAGGAATATTACTGGTGGTCTAATCTCAAAGGAGATATTGCGACCTACGTTGGGAAATGCTTAACTTGTGCAAAGGTCGAGGCCGAGTATCAAAAGCCATCTGGACTATTACAACAACCTGAGATTCCCGTTTGGAAATGGGAACATATATCAATGGATTTCATTACAGGACTCCCATGACCTCTCGAGGTCATGACATGATTTGGGTTATCGTCAATCGATTAACCAAGTCAGCTCACTTCTTGCCAATTCGCGAGAAAGACAGTACAGAGAAGTTGACTGAGCTTATCTCAAGGAGATAATAGCACATCATGGAGTGCCTATTTCAATAACCTCTGATCGCTATGGTCGCTTTATGTTAAGGATTTGGCAATCCTTAGCCTCGTTTGGATCTCGTTTGGATCTAAGTACAGCATTTCATCCACAAACTGATGGCCAAAGCGAACGAACCATCCAAACATTGGAAGACATGCTTCGTGCATGTGTGATGGATTTAGGCGGTAACTGGGATACTCATTTACCACTGGTAGAGTTCTCATATAATAGCAGTTATCACACAAGCATTAAAGTCGCCCCATTCGAAGCACTATACGGACGAAAGTGCCGATCACCGCTGTGTTGGGCGGAAGTCGGAGACAAACAACTCGTTGGCCCTGAACTAGTCCAAGAGACTACGGACAAGATAGCAAAAATACGAGACCGTATCAAAGCGGCTCGTGACAGATAAAAGAGCTACGCGGACAGAAGACGTAAACCATTATCCTTCGAGGTCAAGTCTTACTAAAAGTCTCACCTTGGAAAGGCGTAGCCAGATTCGGGAAACGCGGAAAACTAAACCCGAGATACATTGGGTCGTTTGAGATTCTAGAAAAGATCGGTACCGTCGGGTACAAGTTGAAACTGCCAGAAGAACTCAGTAACGTACACGACACATTTCATGTGTCGAATCTCAAGAAAAGTCCAACCGCTGATACAGTTATCATTCCAGCGGATGAAATTCATGTAGACGACACGCTCTAGTTTACCGAAGAACCCGTTGAGGTTATGGACCGGAAGGTCCACAAGACAAGGAGAAGTAATATCGAACTAGTCAAGGACCGCTGGAATTCACGTCACGGACCCGAGTACACATGGGAACGTGAAGACCAGATTAAGGCAAAATATCCCCAACTGTTTAAGAAGACTCCTGCAAAGGATGGCTCAACTTGAATTTCGGGACGAAATTCTTTTTAACAGGGGGAAAATGTGACAACTGGCAAAATAACTGGTAATTCCGTACAATCTAATCACTATTTATATTTCTAAATCTCATGCATTTAGCGTAATTTAATTTTGTAACTGTGTCGTATACTGGATAACAGTGTTAGGACAAGAAAACAAAGCTAAAACATATGTTGGTTTTAGTCGTAAGGCGAAACCAAACAAACAATGTCCTAAAAGTGTTGGCAGAAAGTGCTGCGTGCACTATTCACGGTTACACTATTCATGCCAGCAAACCGTGAAATCAGACCGAAACACTGAAAAACGACACTCGGATAGCATAACTGAGTCCATTTATATAAGAAAACATTATTATGAAAACACATCTTGCAAAGAAACAAGACTTTCCGGTATAACGCCCAAATCTCAAAAGTGTCCGTTTCGGCTAAAAAAATATAGTATTTTTAACTCGTCCGAACCTATAACAAGTCATTTCCGGGACTTCGGAATAATGTCAATTGATGAAAAACATACTAAAACAATAAGATGATATAAACGGAATGTTCATAATCACAAGTTTCCGGTGTTACAACGCTATGCGCTAAAATAGTTCGTTAGCGACCCGAAAAGCTAGTAAGCGGTATTTTCGCCACAAAACAACCAAACGAAGAAACTAGTGAACTAGTTAAGCCTATTTTGGGATTCGAAATCACTTCATGCATCTTTTGGGTGGGGAATAACAACTTGCGGCAAACCTTCGTCGGTGTAAAATAAAAGTGTTGTTAACTAGCCAATGCCTAAACGGAAAGAATTTAAGGTATCAAAATACAACTTACACTAGTCTAGCGAACTAGTTAACCATATTTTGGCGTCATAAGCACCCTAAATAAACGCCATAGCATCGATGGTAAATTAAAACCATAACCCCTGATATTATATTATACCTTCCATATATCACCCGGTATCGAACCGACGAGCGAACTAGTGGCATTCTTGCCATCCAAAATCAATACCCACTAAACTAATAGAATGGTTAGGATTTATTTAAAATTCTAAACTACCACTAAACCCTAATTACCCTAATTAAACTAATGGATAAAATATCTAGCCAAATTAATAAATATTTACACATGTCTATTAAGTTAAAAAAATGAAAACCATGCCATACCACCCCAAAATTCGTTCAACATAGGGGCCCACAAGCCCCTTACTTATTTGCAAAATTATGGTGATAAGCATGGCATGAAAGATTTCTACTGAATATGTAAAGATCTTGTATATTTTTATACATCACCACCTTACTTCCCACATTATAATCTACCAAAAACTCAACACCATATCACCATTTTTGCTCTCTTGAAATCTCGGCTAGCATCATCCTCATATATCTATCCATTTCCAATTTATAAACAACCTATTTCAAGTGCCTAAAGCTCATTCCAAGATGATGCAAGGATGACACAAGTATGGATGAAAACTAGGAGGTGCTTGGAAGCTTTATTTTCTTCTAAAGATCACTAAAACTCTTGCAAAGTTGTAAGATCCTCTTTAAGTATTTTTAAGCATGCTAAATTATGTAGATTATTAGAGTACAAGTTAATCATCTTGGATTCCAATAAAAAAACAAAGCTTAAAAACACTAATCTCAACATAAAAAGTCTATAATAATCATATATTATGTGTTGGTTATGTTGCTTTGTGCTAGTTGATGATCATGCTTATGATTATTATGATAAAGTAGGATGATTAAAATTACAATCTTGTATAATCTAGACTAGAAATTATGATCTAGATCTATACAAGATCATTATCCTTATGATCCATGGATTTGAAATGAACTTGAAGATCACTAGTGGTAAATGAGACGTTTTTTTTAAGCTAAAACCATGATTTACACTAAGATAATCTTAAAAGTAATTTAAACTAGTGTGTTTAGACAAAATAACTAGATTACAAAGTATGATATAATGATGGTTTAAAAAGGATCCAGTTAAAGTATATAAAAGTGCCATTATTTTTAAGAATAATGGTACACAAGTCCATGGAAAATAATGATAATTATGTAGGAATGCATGCAAAGTGATATGTGGAAACTTGGTTGAGGTTAATGATGATTAATGGGTTAAACATACTTTAAACGCGTTTTGAAAACGTGGGAAACGTCATAGTTTAGGGGAAACTATGACGAAATTTTCTAAAAATCTAATCGCGATTAAAGGGTGATTAAAGGGTGATTAACAAGGTTAAACGCGATTAGTGGTCCTAAACGTCATTATGGAAACTTTGATAGGAATATTTAAGGTTTAAATATTCAAGAAGTTCTTATGAACTTAAACTTATATTTTTACAAAAATAAATGGGTAAAAATATAACAATGTGTAAATGTAATTTTTGGTAAGAAAAATTATATATTTTCGGAAACTTGCTAAGTGCTTGCAATGTGTGCTATATATGTGTATGTATTAGATACCTAAAGGGTGACCATATTAAATACACATACATGTTCCTACATGGTCCAAGAAATGCTAGTAAAATCGGACAATTAAATAAAATGGCCGAAATGGAAATACATAACACTTGATGACGACAATTTGGGCGTATCGACATCGTAAACAAGTTACTACAATGTCGAGTCTAAAAATAACATATTTTTAGACACTAAAGCGAACGCATAACTAAGTGGTCAAAAACAAGAATCCGGAAAGTCGAAAACTATAAAAATTACCAAGTATTTTCATGTGAAAAACGAACTTATTAAGTTACATGCTTTGTGAATTTTTGGTAAATGCAAGAGCATATTTAATGGACTCACTAGGATTAGATTTGGGCTAGACCCAAATTACTAAAAACTAGGGCTAGGCCCAATAACAAGAAAACTAGGGCTAGGCCCAATAACAATGAAACGTGGGTTAAGCCTAATGACATAGGTTCGAAGCCGTTCGCATATAATTCAATACGTATAGAATACATGAATACACATAACAATCGAGCGAGTAAACTATCAACGCTCAAAAATACAAAGTTGTTCCAAAGATGACAAACGAGAACATAATAAAGAATTCAAGATGAACAACTTGTACGAGGTCCGAAAGACCTAGTGTCTAACGAGATTAGTACACATGTAGGTTATTGACACGTACGGACGCTCACTTCGTTATCATAATACACGGAACGCAAACTTGTGAGTTCATGTCCCTCCTTTCACTGTTTTCACTGTTTTGTTTTCAAAAACATCGAGGGGAAATACATGCTAAAACTATTGGTATGCTAGTTACGGAGTAGATGGCATGATCAATGTGCATAAGTAGGGAAACTACATTAGTAACCATTAATCACTTAGTGACCAAGGTGCAAAAGGTGTTGATCTATTGGGCTTGAGGCACGCCCCACTCCTGGTTGGTACACCCTGGAGTGCTTTTGTGATCCCAATGATGACAAAGTGTTCTCGGTTTGGTTATTTTGCTTATGGTGCATTATGTCAGGGGGCTCGCTACCCACTGATAGATCCTTAACAGACTCCATGAATGAATCAGAACATAACATGATTACAAGATTTCATTTTCATGAATACTACGATTACAAGATTTCATTTTCATGAATACTACGATTACAAGATTTCATTTTCATGAATACTACGATTACAAGATCTCATTTTCATGAATACTATGATTACAAGATTTCATTTTCATGAATACTACGATTACATATGATAATAAACACTGCATGAACTCGCTCAACTTTTGTTGACTTTTTAAAACTACATGTATTTCAGGAAACAAGTCTTGAGCCGGTGATACATGATTGGATGCAATGATTACCTTCTTATGTCACACGCAACACGCTTCCGCAACTAGCAGGGTGTGACAGATTGGTATCAGAGCTCCGATTGTAGTGAACCGGGGACAAACTTTTATAAAGTTTGGTCTACAATCACCAAGGGCTCTCACATGAAAACAAAGTTGATAACATTACAAAGATGATTTCATAAATATGACAAAAATGACAAAAGGTTTTCATTGTGTCACGATAGCATGAGGATCTATCACGCGAGCTCAATCATAAGTAACGTATGTGGATCAATACATGTTTAATAAGGAATAGACTCGAGACTCTAGGAATTACATGTGAAACACGAGAACAAAAACAACATGAGATTTAGTGATTATATATATAATGTATTTATATATGTGTTGTACGGAATATTTTGCCATGAACGAAAATACCTTCGACTATGAATTCTATTGTTACACTTGACTCACGTGATGAGAATGACGACCTCGCGTCTATTACGAAGCCTATGGCGGGCGTGGTCCCTGAGAGAGACCCTAAAGCATTGATCACATGGAAGATGGTTGTTTTCCCTCGGATGGTATATGTCCGGCTTTGGTAGTGACGACGAGGCGAAGGTGGCGGCCTTGGACAACAACCCTACTAGTGGGACGAGGTCCCTGAGGCTCATACTAATCGTGATTGATGACACTCTAGTCCAGACAAGGAAGATGAAGTACTCATCTTAAAGGTGCCCCTCCAGTTATTATTATAACAGATTCTTTTTTTTCCTATTTCGGCTAACATTGTGCCCTTTCATGAATAATGACAATGGACATTAGCATGTGGACCAACACGAAGGTCCCTTCTGTGTTGAAAGTATATAGACAATAGTGTCCTCTCTTTGACTGATCGACTGCTTGAACGAGAGAATTCTAGGGTGACCATACAAGACAATTTATTATTACGGGGGCCCACGTAATAACAACTTGTAGTGTATGGGAATCCTGGTGAGCTCTGTGGGTCAAGCTAATGATCACTAGCCATAAGAAATTCCTAACTTGTTCAAGTTTCTATCTAGTGGAACACTAACTGGAACGGTTACTATAACACTCTACGATACAGGAAAACTACACGTATTGATTGCACTTAACATTCGATCTATAACACGAGTCGTTTGAGACTAGTCATCGAAAGCAAACAAAACTCGGTAGCCACTCATGGAGGAGTTTTCCTCAACAGTCTCGAAATTCTGGTAAATGGGTTGGTTCTTTGGTGTCTATGACACCTTACCTTATCTTAGTCATTGGAAATGATTACATTCAACTCTGTCGTTTGACATTTGTCTTATATCAAAGGATGATATGGCATGAGCCATACTGCAACTCCTTCATTGTATTATTCGACATATATGGAAATTATAACAATTTTGTCGAAGCTCGTGGAGCTCAAGGAGTATTAACGTATTCGTCACACGGGCTAGTGCGGCGAAGGATTTTCCTACTTTGGGCGATCGAGATCCAGGAAGTATGGGATACACGTTGTAAAAATTGGAGACGACTGTTTAATTTCTCCTCCTCAACGAATTACCTCTTTTCCCACTTAGGCATATGGACAATACACGCAAGAGGTGCATGGTAGGCTATATCTGTCCAAATAAAAGCCTAGACTCCATGATACTATGTATCAGAAACAACGTGGCGTCGACAAGAAAATCTACGCCTAGAAGAGGGTCAGTTAATCAACGCCCTACTATTAAAGTTGAACTAGAGGTCATATGGAACAACATGAGGTTGTCGAGTCGACACTAGTGATGGTACTGATCCCGATGGGACGAGAACGACTGGCAATGCCACACTTGGAGATGCAATCACACCAGATTTTAATCCTAAGGCTTTTCCGAATTATAACTCATGAGACCACATTAATACGGGAAGTGTGGTAAATTCCGTCCGCTAAATAAAGGCAAGGAAGTCAGTTAACTGTGCTAGTAAACGTACTCCTAAGTAAATGATTTGGTAAACAAATAATCTTCTTTTGAAGGAGACATTAACTTGATGAATCTCCAAGTGAAAACTATAAGGAGTAAGACAGCAAAAAGGATGTCGTTGGAAGAACTCCAGGATCTTATACGAGTGAAGTATTGCTCGCTAGCGGGAAAATTCCAAGGTTGGGAACCGAACTCTAGGATTCGATCATGATTAGAACCAATGTTGTTGGTTACCTCCGACGCCTCTACGATCTCTCAAGGATTATTGCATACTGGATAACACCCGAATTCAAACGCACTGAGCGCTACATTTGGGGTTTAGCCCAGAGATACAAAGCTGACATCAAAAAGTAAGCTAATAACTTGTCAAAAATTCTGGATGAGATAAGTGAAACTTTCACCATGAGGGCACTTGCAAAAGTGACAAGAGTAGCAGTGTGGTGAGACTGGGCACAAAATAGAAACTAATGAGTTATTTATATTCAAGAAAGAACAAGGAGGTTTTAACTGTGGCAAAGAGATCACTACAATCATGAATGTCTAAGGACGAATCAAGCAAGTGAATGAGTGTGTGTATGAGTAGAACTATGGATACTCCACAAAAATCCCAATGTGCCATGGGTATGTCCTACTTTACAACCAGAATGTATCAATTCTTTGGATATCAACATCGGCTTAACTCAGTATCTTTAGATACTAAGCATATACACGAATTAGAATCATGTAGGTTAGACATGTCTTACTCTATCAAGTTAGCTAATATGGAATTAGCGGAGTCATGTGAAGTCATTTAGGGTCACCGATACGGTCCCTATCAACCGACAAGTTGCATCCATTTTTGTTCTATACCAATGTCAGTATTGGCTTCATTCCCATAGAATTCAAAGTATGCTTGGCCTAGAGTCAAGTAAGCTAGACGTCCTCTCAAACCATAGGATTGGCCAACGGTGAATTAGTGAGTCAGGAGAAGATATTAAAGGATGCACACTCGAACTTGGAGCACGGAAATTCAGTATCGACCTTTCACTCATTCAAATGGGTTGTTACTACTAAACTCCTGGCATAGACTGGTTGGCCGACAACCTAGCGGAAGTAGTTGCTTCAAGAAAACTATTCTCCTCCCCCCCCTGTTTGACGAGAGAACATCTTTTGGTGTATGGAGAGAAGAACGGTACACGGCTGCTGATCAATAACTGTATGAAGGCTCGGAAGAGTCTGAGAACTGGATGCATCACCTTTCTTGCCCATGTGGTCGACAAGAAGGCCGAGTAGCGCAAGGTGGAAGTCATCCCTGTGGAAAGGGAATACCCTGAAGTCTTTCCAAAAGACTTGCCGGGACTACCTACGCAGCGACAAGTCGAATTCAGTATCGATCTTGTGCCAGGAGCTGCACCGGTGGCGAAAGCATCATATAGACTCGCACCCTCGGAGATGCAGGAATTATCTACTCAGCTTCATGAATTGTTTGACAAAGGATTCAATGGACCGAGTTTCTCACCTTGGGGAGCTCCGGTGCTATTTGTCAAGAAGAAAGACGGAACCTTTCGGATGTGTATAGATTACCGAGAACTGAACAGGTTAACCATAAAGAACTGGTATCCTTTACCAAGGATCGATGATTTGTTCGATCAGTTGCAAGGTTCCAGCTTCTATTCCAAGATTGATCTAAGATCCGGACACCATCAGCTGAGGATCCAAGAGGAAAGCATTCCTATGACAGCGTTCAGGATTCGCTATGGGCATTACGAGTTCCTTGTTATGCCTTTCGGCCTAAAAAAAAAACGCTCCCGCCGTATTCATGAATTTGATGAATCGGGTATGTAAGCCATATCTCGACAAGTTCATGATCGTATCCATTGATGACCTTTTAATATACTCACGAACAGAGGCGGAACATGAACAACACTTGAGAACTATTCTGGAGTTGCTTAAGAAAGAACAAGTGTATGCCAAGTTCTCAAAATGCGAATTTTGGATTCGCGAGGTGCAATTTCTCGGTCATGTGGTGAACGAGAACGGAATGCATGTTGATCCAGCTAAGATAGAGGCCATAAAGAACTGGAACACTCCAAAGACCCCAACGGAAGTAAGACAATTTTTGGGTTTAGCGGGATACTATCATAGATTCATTGAGAATTTCCCTAAAACTGCTCAACTGCTAACCTCGCTCACTCAAAAGGATAGGAAGTTCGATTGGGGTGAAAAACAAGAAACGACATTCCAATTACTTGAAGATAAACTATGCCAAGCGTCAGTCTTATCACTCCCTGACGGTACTGATGACTTCGTGGTGTACTGTGATGCAACGCTTCAAGGCTTGGGCTGCTTGTTAATGCAACGTGAAAGAGTCATCGCGTACTCGTCACGACAGTTAAGAGTTCATGAAAAGAACTATACCACTCATGACCTGGAATTAGGCGCAGTGGTATTTGCTTTAAAGATTGGGCACCATTATCGTTATGGTACTAAGTGTACCATATTCACAGACCATAAAAGTCTTCAACATATATTCAATCATAAAGAATTAAAATGCGCAAGCGGCGATGGGTAGAATTGTTGAATGACTATGACTGTGAAATCAAGTACCATCCGGGCAAAGCAAATGTTGTGGCGGATGCTTTGAGCCGGAAAGAGCGAGTCAAAACTTTACGAGTACGAACTTTAGAGTTAACCATTCAGATGAACTTCACTACTCGTGTGCATGATGCACAACTAGAAGCTCTAAAGCCGGAGAACATTCAAGCAGAATCCTTGCGAGGATTAGAGAAACAACTGGAAGAGATCAAAGATGGCACAATGTACTTCATGGGATGAATCTGGATTCCTTACTTTGACGGATTGCGAGACTTAGTGTTGGATGAAGCACATAATTCAAAATATTCAATACATCCCGGATCTGATAAGATGTATCAGGATGTAAAGGAATATTACTGGTGGTCTAATCTCAAAGGAGATATTGCGACCTACGTTGGGAAATTCTTAACTTGTGCAAAGGTCAAGGCCGAGTATCAAAAGCCATCTGGACTATTACAACAACCCGAGATTCCCGTTTGGAAATGGGAACATATATCAATGGATTTCATTACAGGATTCCCAGGACCTCTCGAGGTCATGACATGATTTGGGTTATCGTCGATCGATTAACCAAGTCAGCTCACTTCTTGCCAATTCGCGAGAAAGACAGTACAGAGAAGTTGACTGAGCTTATCTCAAAGAGATAATAGCACGTCATGGAGTGCCTATTTCAATAACCTCGGATCACGATGGTCGCTTTGTGTTAAGGATTTGGCAATCCTTTCAAGCCTCGTTTGGATCTCGTTTGGATCTAAGTACAACATTTCATCCACAAACTGATGGCCAAAGTGAACGAACCATCCAAACATTGGAAGACATGCTTCGTGCATGTGTGATGGATTTAGGCGGTAACTTGGATACTCATTTACCACTGGTAGAGTTCTCATATAATAGCAGTTATCACACAAGCATTAAAGTCGCCCCATTCGAAGCACTATACGGACGGAAGTGCCGATCACCGCTGTGTTGGGCGGAAGTCGGAGACAAACAACTCGTTGGCCCTGAACTAGTCCAAGAGACTACGGACAAGATAGCAAAAATACGAGACCGTATCAAAGCGGCTCGTGACAGATAAAAGAGCTACGCGGACAGAAGACGTAAACCATTATCCTTCGAGGTCAAGTCTTACTGAAAGTCTCACCTTGGAAAGGCGTAGCCAGATTCGGGAAACGCGGAAAACTAAACCCGAGATACATTGGGCCGTTTGAGATTCTAGAAAAGATCGGTACCGTCGCGTACAAGTTGAAACTGCCAGAAGAACTCAGTAACGTACACGACACATTTCATGTGTCGAATCTCAAGAAAAGTCCGACCGTTGATACAGTTATCATTCCAGCGGATGAAATTCATGTAGACGACACGCTCTAGTTTACCGAAGAACCCGTTGAGGTTATGGACCGGAAGGTCCACAAGACAAGGAGAAGTAATATCGAACTAGTCAAGGACCGCTGGAATTCACGTCACGGACCCGAGTACACATGGGAACGTGAAGATCAGATTAAGGCAAAATATCCCCAACTGTTTAAGAAGACTCCTGCAAAGGATGGCTCAACTTGAATTTCGGGACGAAATTCTTTTTAACAGGGGGAGAATGTGACAACTGGCAAATAACTGGTAATTCTGTACAATCTAATCACTATTTATATTTCTAAATCTCATGCATTTTGTTAGGACCGGTTTGACTCCGAACGATTGCGAACCGACTCGTACGACGTGCGGAATCCGTGTACGAGCAAGTCTGAAACACACGAGACGTAATCAATCTGTAATTCTATAAAAGATTTGAAAGATACAAGCACCTCGAATCACCTTTTGCCTTTCTCTCTCTACTTTCTCTCTCTATCCTCTAAGCTTCAAAGTCACAAATGGCAAAAGTTTCTAAATAAAACCCTAAGGCTTCTATTTATAGGCCAAGGCTTATAAGGAGAGTTCCCCTTATTTACAATAATGCCACCTTGCCTTTTACTAACTAGATACAACATATAGCCTAGAATTTAACAGTTTCTGCTACGGTTTGAGATGACGGAGGCGATAGACATAAATGTACTAACAGACTCCCCCTTGGATATTGCCGCAGTCAATCTCAATCATTGAGTCAAACTCGTAGCTTCTGGTCTTTCTCTCTCTCTAGCTCGAATAGAATCCCGGTGGATCTGTCTTCAGCTCCAATTCCTTCCTTTCAGTAGACTCTTCAGGCTCCCCCTTTCATCAAGCTTCCGTGCTTTGGGATCGAAACCTGGCTTTCCGGTTACAAGCTCTTCTAAGAAAAGTATCCTGGCTCCTATGCACGCTTCCCGTTGCGTTGAACTCGTCTTCAGACTCCCCCCTTAGACACTGCTGTCGGGATCGTAGTCTGGTACAACATCTGCAATACTCAAACGTTTATAAGTAACAATGTTTTGAACATCCAGGATTGAAAACCTGGCTCTCTCAACTTTTGCTAAAATATTTTACAATGAAAGCATTTTCGGTTGTCCAGGTATCGTAACCTGACTCTATTAAACTTTCTAAATCAAGATCCTGGGACTAAGATATAATAATATGAAATATATCGAGGAATACTTGATACTCTCCCCCTATCAACAATCTTTAAAGATTTGGCAGTTTCAGCGAACCGAATCGGAAACTGGCTCTTTTATAGATTTTAACAGTATAAGCATCCAAATCCCTCACAGTTAATCATCCAAGTCCAACTTAATGACCTTGGAGATATCACAAACTGTTTTTGATTTTTGATTTTAAAAACTTCAAGTTTCAAATTAATGAACTTGTTTTATTTTCAGAAACACAATCAGCATACTTAGATTTTGAAACTCAGCTCTCAGACATCGGTTGTCGAAAATAAAGCAGAAATCAAAATCTTTTTGTATTTTTCTGAAAATATAAAGCAGTAAAGAAATATGTACAAACATATTTACAGACAATAATTTTGTTTGAGTTTGCGTCAGAGGATCATATCAGTTAATGACAAGTCACAAGTACCGTTGAGCTTATTTACACATTAAGAATTAAACAATTCACTTAGATTGTCGATATACTTGTCCACTTAAATTTTCATACAAATTTCAACTGATTCAGGATACGAATTATGTATTTTAAGAACTTAAACCCATTCATGTGTCCCACCTCTTGAATATACTCCCGTATCCAGATCCCAATAATCAGTCTTACAGGTAATTATAACACAAATGATATCTGTAAGGGGTTAATAAATTATGAAGAATCATGAGAGCTCAGGCCAGAACTACCGTTTAGCAGAGAGATCATGACTCAACTTGTGGGTGTGTCCCCTTTAGAGGATCTTTTTTACACCAGCATTGCTAAGCAATTTTATTATCTTATCATATATGCTGAGGGTGATGCTGTGTTTCAAGCATTTGCGAAAAGTATTATTCGAGGACTAGGTCAGAACTTCCATTCAGCAGAAGTCCCGGAATAATACCCCAGATATCACTGAGTATAAAAACCTAGTATATCAGATTATGAGACCTTTCAAACGAGATTTCAGGGGTTACTTATATATCCAAGTAGTGTTCCCCACGAAATAAGCAAGTTTGAATTTAGGTTTATATCCCGAAAAAGTTTACTAAATGTATAAAAATCTGTCGGCATATCATCAGTGAGACTGTTTAACGCTATTTAATCATTACATTTCTTTAGCATACTGTAACTGTCTACTGATGTACTATCATTTCCTCTTTTTACACAAAAACTCAATTTTGAATTTTGTCATGTTTTTTACTTTTTCAAATTTTCTAATGTTTTTGGATTTTCTGACAATATTACTCCCCCTAAAATGCAAAACCATTTAAAGAAAATTTGACAACCTGATACTGATAGCTTTGTCTCGCCATCCATTTTCTGCTTCACATGCACTAATTTGCAGAAAAAATAACGTACCCCCATGATTTACAACACATTGATATTTTACAGTTTGAAAATCGTTTTTCAATATCGTGAAATTAATCATGTTTGTTCAGCCGTGAGGGTTTCGGCGTATTCAATCAACACATATTTTTGTATTTTTTGAATATTTTTGACAGAAACAAAACATATTTTTGGTTTTTCAAAATTTTCAAATTTTTAGTGTTTTTGAAAATATTGTTTATTTATGTACAGAAAACAAACAAACTCCCTGTTTCAACCAACACAGGGTTCAGCAGCCTCTTCTTCTTGTGCCAGGCTGCTCCGATTTCCATTCTCACAGTCTTCAGTTTTCTTGAGCACCTGCACATTTACACTTACTCAATCACTTAAACAATTTAGCCCAGGCCTGCTTGACCTTAGGCATTTCAACACAATAAACTTCATTCAATGCCGGAAAGTCTGTCGTCTTTCACAAAGACCTTATCAACTTTGACTTCAACTTTTTCATCTTTTACAAAAATCATCGGTTTCTTAATACTCCATGTCTGACCTTTAGGAGTACCTCTTTTGTAAAAATGAGACTCTTTATGAACACTTTGTTTTTGAACAACTTTTGGTTTCCAAATCTCTTGTGGTTTTGTCCTGACTCTGGGCGTGTGAGAATTCCAGGTCTGTCTTGAATCGAATCTGTTAAAGTTTGATTTCCAGTTTTGATTCGAAGCAAACTTGTTTGTGTTATACCTCCAAGTTTATTTTGAGTCAAATCTGGTTGACCTTTGTCTCACATTCTCAGATTTTTGTTTCTCAGCATCAATCTTCTTTATGTCAACATCCACAAGTTTTAGATTAGGACACTTACGTGCAAGATGTCCCTTTTGATCACATTTGAAACATGTTCTCATGGACACATCTTTGACCTGTGGTTTTTGATTTTTCTTTTTAGCAAAGAACTCATTATTAGACTGTCTCATTTTGAGCTCCTTTTCTTTTGCTAAACTGTCTCCTTGAACAAAACTCATTTTTGCCTGATAATTTGGCGTTTCATTTTTGTTTCGATTCTGTTTCTTCTTATAACCCAACCCAGCCTTCATATTTTTCTTCTTATAACTAGGTTTGTTATATGAACCTCTATGACTCTTACCAGCAAACTTTGAAATCTCAGACTTTTCAATCTCAACCATTTTGAAAACTTTATCAACCTTTTCTGAAATCACATTCTGAATCGGGAATACAACATCTAAGAATAATTTGTCCAATCCAATCATGGTATAAACCAATCCTTTTGAATCATCATTCAAATTCTTCTTGGATTTTGTGTTTTTCAGATATCCATCATGAAAATTACCTTCATTTTCATCCTGTGATTCAGATTTACCTGTATCAACCGACTCTTCTTTCAACACACTTTCAACGACTTTACCTACCACCTCTGAATCACTAGAATCATCAGATTTGGAATAGGTTACGTTAATGTTATCTGGCAATTGATCTACCATGTTGAAAGCTTTTTCGACCTTTTCCTCATCATAAAACACAAACTTTTTCGGTGGTGGAAGTTTATGAAACTCTGAGCCAATGCCTTTCTTGTTTTGCTCAGACTCACCATCCTCCGGTTTTATGTTGAAAATACGTTCAAGCACATATGATGACGCATGATAACTTTTTAACTTGTTATTATCCTGTTCTAAATCAGCAATCTGACGCTTTAGCTTAGCAACATCCTCAATGTAAGAATTAACAACTTGTTGCTTTATTTCATACATTCGTTTATACTCATTAGTTGTTTCAGAACAGTATTTCAATCTTGATTGAACAAGTTTCATTTCACTTTTTACTTTTTCATATGATTCTTTTGTAATGTGATAACTCAATTTTATTGAATCATATTCTTTTTTTCATTTCCTGAAAAGTATTCTCTTTTTGATCACATTCTCCTGTCTTTTTCGAAACATTTTCTTTCAAAACTTCATTTTCTTTTTCTAGATTTTTACATTTTTGAGAAAGTTTTTCATCATTTTCTTTTAAAACCTTTTCATTTTCTAACATTTCTTTGCATTTTTCTTTGAAAACATTTTCGATTTTAGTGAATTCAAGATCTCTTGTTCTGAATTTATCATCTTTTTCTGTACAAGCACTGCATGGTTCCATGCATTTCTTGCACTGTTCATCAATTTTTATTACAGTTTCAGAATCAGAATTTACTTCAGTGATTGGCACTTCGGTGTTTGCAGCAACTTCTGTCTGCTTCTGATCAACAGCTTCAACACCAACATCTCCAGCAATCTTCAAATTCGCATCCTTCACTTCATCTAGTCTTTCAATCTTCTTTTCTTCTTCTGCTTTCTTCACATCTTCTCTAACCTGCTGTTCTTCAGTAACAGCTTCTTTCACAATTTCCACATTCACCACCACTTCTTCTTTCACTTCTTCAACAATCTTCACATCTTCTTCTTTAACTGCTTCTGCTTTAACCTCTTCAGCAGCTTTCTTCAGATTGTTTACCATCTCTTCAACATTCTTTTTCATTCTTTCTTCATTCCTCTTCCTCAGTTTTATCGTCATAGCATCCCTGATGATTTTATCCAGCCTTTTCACATATGTCTTGTCTTTTGCAACATTGGAATAATATTCGCCGGATCGAGGAATTACTAGAAGAACATCATCGTGAACTATGTCACTTCTGGGAACAACTGGTTCACCTTGTTTGTTGACATAACATTCTTGCTTTTTATCCCATCGTTTGTTTGCAACAGCATTCTCATATTCTTCCTGCATTTTTTCCATTCTGCACCCTACAATGAATCTTTCTCTTGGAGTTTTTTCTTTCAAAATCTCTTCTCGAGTTTTCTCTTTGACCTCAGCAGCAACATTTTCTTCTTTGTTTTCTTCATGAATTTCAGCAACAAGAACATGATGCTGGGCCTTTGATGTTTTTCTCCCATGAGCTGTTACAGGACGATCTTCATCTGGTAGAATCTGACTCCAATCATATCCTTCATCATCGTGGATTACAGCATAAGCTCTGGACTTCTCTCTGGGTTTATCTTCGATCATCTTTGGCTCTTCTCTGCTACGCTGGTAAATTGCCTTTCGGTAATAATAGTCATTGAACGGATGTTCATTTCCACCAACCGCAGAATTAGTGCACTCTCTCTTGAAATGACCTTTCTGCTTACAATTAAAACAGGTCACTTTGGATTTATCAAATCCAAGCTTTGTGGATTCACCACCTAGAGATTGCTTCCCAGTAATTTCCATATATCTCTGAGCTCTGCGGATGCAGCTTGCCAAACACCAACGGATGTCAATGAGTTCCATCTCTTCCGGATCAATCTGGTCGTAGTCTTCTTTGGTTAACTCGGAGTTACCAATCTTGCCAGCAACTAGACCTTCATACGATTCCAGAACAGATGCAAGGAAGCTCATTTGTTGTTTAGCTGCATTGATGCTCATTGCAGGAGAATTCTTCAATTTAAGAGCAATGTTGCACAAAATCTCCTCAGTTTCATCAGAACTTGATTTTGAAGATGAATGATATCCAGAATGGTAACTTGAAGAAGTTGTTTGTGGTTCTTTCATCTTTTCACCACTGAATACTGTCTTTGGAGAACTACCAACTTTCTCCGTAGGTACATTGCCTTTGTAGTATAGACCAACATTCTGATGATGAGATGAACCACTCATCTTGTTTTGCTTTTGTAGATCTAGATCATGACTCTCAATCTTTTCTAACAATGCATCAAGAGAAATTGTATCAAATTTTTCATCATTTTTCAAGATAAAAACAAATGTTTGCCACTGATCAGCTCGTGGTAACGCTTCAATTACTTTATCAACAATTTCTTCTCTAGTTTTCGCAATTTAAATCTTTCAAGTTCAATTTTTAAATGGCAAAACCTCTCAATCATTTGCCTCACAGTCTCTCCCTTTAAACTGTCAAACAAATCAAATTCTTTTTTCAAGAAAGCTATTTTGTTTTTCTGGATTTGTTTACCCCCCTTAGCTTTAACCTTTAAAGCTTTCCATACAGATTTAGATGACCCATTATGAACTAATAATGAAAAGATGTCATCACGAACTGATTGCTGAATCAAAGCAATCATCTTCTGTTCATAAGAAAATTTCTTTCGATCATCCTCTGAATAATCTTTGATCAGAATTTCTTCTCCTTTGTCATTTGTTGGGCTTTCCATACAGATTTAGATGACCCATTATGAACTAATAATGAAAAGATGTCATCACGAACTGATTGCTGAATCAAAGCAATCATCTTCTGTTCATAGGAAAATTTCTTTCGATCATCCTCTGAATAATCTTTGATCAGAATTTCTTCTCCTTTGTCATTTGTTGGGTTCTCATAGCCAAACTTTAAACAAAACCAACTTTTATGTGCATATTCCTTCGTCCAATTGACAAACCTCTCCTTCCACCAAACATAATCCTCAATGTTATTCAGCTTCGGAGGTTTTGAATATGTTCCATAAAAGTTGTCATTGTTAATGTTGTCTTTGATGGTTTTCGTTATCGCTTTGGGTGTATCGTTTGAACCTTCCACTGTATCCGAGGTAAACGCATTGTAGAACGTATTGATAAATTCGTCAGCCATGATGTGATCTTCTCGTTTAACAGCACCTTTTAATCACCTGAAACATGAACAAACAAACACAATGAGTTTAAACACTATCAAACAAATGAATTGTACGAGTATCCGATCAAGTGAGTCAACACAAGTCAATAGTGAAAATAATCTCGTGACAACGCTTGTCCGTTCGAGTGAGACTGCTAATCGTTCGGGTGAGATAGTGTCCGGGTGAAGATTTGTTCGGATGGAGATCCAGATGATGATACGTCCGGATGGTGATACGTACGGGTGGGGATCCGTGCGTATGAAGGTGATGCGTACGGGTGGGGATCCGTGCGTATGAAGTTGACTTCTTTGACACAAACCAATATACTAAACGACAAATCTTTGAGTTGATCGGTTGGCTCTTTGACTTCAAGACAAAATCACATGCTAATGACAGTCACATATAGATTCTCATTGGACCAAGATATGTTATCACCTTTTATCAAAACATGCAGACTATGATCACATGTAACGATGCTGACAAGCACTTTAATGTTCACATGCACATGTTGACTAAGTTGCTTGATCGGGTGATGTTGAGACACGTATGTTATCCGCACGGTGAAGTTGTCCGTGCGAGTGGATTGCTATGACCCGGATTGTTGTTCGTGCGGATGAAGTGTTCGTCCGGATGGTCAACTAATAGTCAACACGGATTGTTATCCGTACGGATGGGGATCGGGAAGATGTTATACGCACGGGTGGGAATCCGGGAGATGTTATACGCATGGGTGGTGAAATTATCCGCGCGGACAAGTTGTCCGTGCGTGTGGCAAGTCAACAAGTCAACACGGATGGCTGAAAGTAATCCGTGCGTATGAGAAATGATGCTATTCGTGCATATGGGAAATGATGTTATCCGTGCGTATGGGAAATGATGTTATCCGTGCGTATGGCTTATACGTACGGGTGACACAACTCATATTCGACCAACAAACAATATCACGTGATTACTTCAACTTCACGTGCATTCTGATCACATGTTCACTGAATTTAGAATGATCACGTGATTACTTCAACTTCACATGCATTCTGATACACAATCACTATCCGACAAGTCCTGAAATCTTATCACAATCACATGCAATCTATCATCTATAAACGGTGCTGACAAAATTCTAATGTAATCACGTGATGATTAAAGACAGCAACTGAATTATTGAGAGAATATGTTGACTAAATGACTTGATCGTGTGAAATGATTGTGACACGTATTTGCTGTCCGTGCGTACAAGTGTTCATGCGTATAGGTCAACGATGGTCAAAGCGGATTGGTTATCCGTGTGTATGACTCATGCGTGCGGATAAGTCATCCGTGCGTGCAACTCAACCGTACGTATAGGTCGTGCGTGCGGATGAACTTCAATGACAACAGCAGCAACTTTTATCATTTTCGAACCACAAAAATTAAGATTTCTCATAAACGGTAAAGAATTTGATTTTGAAAATTTGAAGGCTTTTAAATCATGCATATACGCACAACATATCCGAAAATTATCAATTTTTAACCGTAAAATCCGGGTTAATTAGGCGATTTTTAGTTGAAAACGTGACAGAGATGAAAAATGAAGAACTAAGACAAATCTGATGCGATTTTGATATCTGAATCTGATCAAATCTTGAACGAAATCGTGTGAATGATCTGAGCAATCGAACTCCTGCTCTGATACCACTTGTTAGGACCGGTTTGACTCCGAACGATTGCGAACCGACTCGTACGACGTGCGGAATCCGTGTACGAGCAAGGCCGAAACACACGAGACGTAATCAATCTGTAATTCTATAAAAGATTTGAAAGATACAAGCACCTCGAATCACCTTTTGCCTTTCTCTCTCTACTTTCTCTCTCTATCCTCTAAGCTTCAAAGTCACAAATGGCAAAAGTTTCTAAATAAAACCCTAAGGCTTCTATTTATAGGCCAAGGCTTATAAGGAGAGTTCCCCTTATCTACAATAATGCCACCTTGCCCTTTACTAACTAGATAGGACAAGAAAACAAAGCTAAAATAGTTTGTTAAAACTACAACTCGTTGGCCCTGAACTAGTCCAAGAGACTACGGACAAGATAGCAAAAATACGAGACCGTATCAAAGCGGCTCATGACAGATAAAAGAGCTACGCGGACAGAAGACGTAAACCATTATCCTTCGAGGTCAAGTCTTACTGAAAGTCTCACCTTGGAAAGGCGTAGCCAGATTTGGGAAACGCGGAAAACTAAACCCGAGATACATTGGGCCGTTTGAGATTCTAGAAAAGATCGGTACCGTCGCGTACAAGTTGAAACTGCCAGAAGAACTCAGTAACGTACACGACACATTTCATGTGTCGAATCTCAAGAAAAGTCCGAACGTTGATACAATTATCATTCCAGCGGATGAAATTCATGTAGACGACACGCTCTAGTTTACCGAAGAACCCGTTGAGATTATGGACCGGAAGGTCCACAAGACAAGGAGAAGTAATATCAAACTAGTCAAGGACCGTTGGAATTCACGTCACGGACCCGAGTACACATGGGAACGTGAAGACCAGATTAAGGCAAAATATCCCCAACTGTTTAAGAAGACTCCTGCAAAGGATGGCTCAACTTGAATTTCGGGACGAAATTCTTTTTAACAGGGGGAGAATGTGACAACTGGCAAAATAACTGGTAATTCCGTACAATCTAATCACTATTTATATTTCTAAATCTCATGCATTTAGCGTAATTTAATTTCGTAACTGTGTCGTATACTGGATAACAGTGTTAGGACAAGAAAACAAAGCTAAAACATATGTTGGTTTTAGTCGTAAGGCGAAACCAAACAAACAATGTCCTAAAAGTGTTGGCAGAAAGTGCTGCGTGCACTATTCACGGTTACACTATTCATGCCAGCAAACCGTGAAATCAGACCGAAACACTGAAAAACGACACTCGGATAGCATAACTGAGTCCATTTATATAAGAAAACATTATTATGAAAACACATCTTGCAAAGAAACAAGACTTTCCGGTATAACGCCCAAATCTCAAAAGTGTTCGTTTCGGCTAAAAAAATATAATATTTTTAACTCGTCCGAACCTATTGTTGGTGCACTACATCTGTTGATTACGTCTTGGTGTCTAGGATCAGGTCTTACGTCGTATTGTATAGCATAGGGCACGAAATACGAGAAAACAAGAGTCTGTATAGGTTTTATGAGTTAGGTTCGCTCATAGGGACATAGGGAGTCTGGTCCGCTTATTTGTCAGTCTAGTCCACTTATGTGTACATGTCTGGTCCGCTTTTATGGTCATGTGACACATAAGCGAACCAGAAACTCTATATGTATGTGAAATTCCACGCCGAAGCTCTGCCGGTGTGAAGATCAAGCTGTAAAACGTTTCAAATCAATAAAACAAGCAGTTAGGAGGAAGAACAAGCTATATCTACTTGCATATCTTATTATTCCGCATCTGAAACGCAAGAGACAACCTCTGAACGACTCGTTCGGGTCAGCAAACGATCCTACAAGTGGTATCAGAGCTTAGGAGGAGGTTTTCTGCAGATTGTAGCTGTTTTTCATCATTTCTTCTCACTTCTACACCTTCTTTTACTGATTCGGGAAGATTTCACGGTCGGAATTCGCTCAAATTTTCACAGCCTGTGCGCAATAGTATCGAGATTAACCCTGGAAAGTTTGAAGCCAAAATTCGAAGTTTTAACGAGTCAAAACATGTTCGATATGTGGATCGCTCGAAGTGACGTCATCATGAACCGCTCTTAGATCACGTTTTGGACCGCTCATTCGTACAGATTTGGTTCTGGTTCGCTCCAAATTAGTAATCTTGGACCGCTCGAACGAACAATTTCTGGACCGCTCCAAAAACATCTTGGATCGCTCATTTGAACAGTTTCTGGTCCGCTCATTTGAACAGTTTCTGGTCCGCTCATTTGAACAATTTCTGGTCCGCTCATTTGAACAATTTCTGGTCCGCTCGAACCGACATTGTTCCTGGACCGCTCCAAAGGATATTTCTGGTCCGCTCGAACGGACATTGTTGCTGGACCGCTCCAAAGGATATTTCTGGTTCGCTCCAAAGCATCATTCTGGCTCGCTCCAAAGAACAATTCTAGTTCGCTTATTTGGATCTTTCTGGTTCACTTATTTGTTCAGAGTTGGTTCGCTCTTCTGTCATTTGCCTTGAAATACGTGTTAAGTCAGTATGGATTCCGAATTCTACAACGCATTTGCCTCATCGACTACTCCAGCCGCAATTGCTCAAGCAATGAATTTAGAAAACGAGACGGGAACGACTCAAAAGCCCCCTAAATTGATGAACATTGAGGAGTATTATGGATGGAAGGATCGGTTTGAAAACTGGGTTCAGGCAAATCATCTCAGATCATGGGAATGCATATTGAAGAAGTACACATTGCCTCGAACAGATTTGCAAGTCATCAAAGAAATATCCGAGTTCGCTGATCAAGAACGAGCAATGTATAGAGCTGAGAAAACGATGATTAGTTTGTTGCAGCAGGCGATAAAAGAATATATATTCATCCTGTTACAGCACGACAAAACTGCTAAGTTAATTTGGGATGCACTAAAGGTCAAGTTCGAAGGAAGCGAAAACATGATCAAAAGCAAGAAAGCGTTACTAAAGAAAGAATTTGATTTGTTTAGTAGTTTACCGGGAGAGGATACTAAAAAGCTAATCGAGAGATACTGTCATTTGGTGCGATCTTTATCTATGTTGGTGGGTAAATTGGCGGACGCGTTACCTCAAAAGGAGTGGGGAACGTATTTGATGATCTTGAAGAATACTGGTGTGTATGATGGGTTGACAATCTCACAGTTTATAGAGAAAATTGAGAGTCAGGATCTTGAACAGCAGAAGATTGCGAGGATGAATAGTCCGAGTGGTCAACAGGATGTGAAGATGTACTACAGGGGTAGTATTCCAGCCACTGAGTCTGAAAGAAGTCCGAAGATTCAAACTGCTTTCAGTGCTGGTGATTCATCTGAGAAAGCTGATCAGGGTTCGAACAAGAATAGCAGCGGGTTTTCATCATTTCCGAGTGTGAATCCGAAAGAGACTAACACGAGTTTTCAGTCTCAGAGTACAAAAACAGGAAATGGATACGTGATTCAATGCAACATAGCTCTCAACCTTCCAGAAGGTCAAAGCTTCTCTGAAGACACTGCTAAAGACCATATGGCACTTCTGGGTTCAGTATTGTTATCCTATGAAGGTCTTGTTGCTGGTCGGATCGGCAATCCTATGCTTACCAAAGAGGATTACGATCAGATAGACGCCGAAGAGATGGAACTTATGGATATCAAATGGTGTCTCGCAAGTGTACTTCGACGAGCTGAGAAATTCAAAACCATTACTGGGAGAAATGACTTTCTAGATGCTCATGTATCAACTTTAGGTTTTGATAAATCTAAAGTTACTTGTTTTCGATGCAGGGAGAAAGGTCATTTCAAACGGGAGTGCAAAGGAAGAGAAGCTAGCGGAGCACGGAATCCATTCGAGAAAGATGATTACTACCGCAAAGCTATCTATCAACAAGTCGGTCAATTCCAAGAACCACAGACAGCTCACGGGAGAGAGATTAAAGATTCCAAAAGAGCATGTTTGGTAGATTTCAGCTGGAGTGATTACATATCATCTGAAGGCAAAGCAGCACGCATTATCGATCAAGATGATGAGAAACTACCAGAAGGGTTCAGTTGGGATATGTTTGTGGATGAAAAGGGAGAGTTCAAAGCGTTCATTGCCAAGATCGTCCGAGAGCCAGATTTGTTTGCTACTTGGATGAGATATATCGGGGAGAATGTGAAAAGTGAAGATGAAAAGTCTGTGTCAACCGATGAAGGGTCAGATAGTACTGATAAACTTTCAGAGAGATCTGGAGAAATTTCAGAAGGTTTAGATGAAAGTTTACAGAGTTCAGATGAAGATGTACAGAATGAGTTTGTTTCAGAAAAGGCAGTTGTTTTTGATAAAACATCGTCTGATTTTAGTAAATCAGATGATGATTCAGATAAATCTGTAAAATTTGATCAATCACCAGATCATAGCAGTAGTGATGATGAGGAAGAAAAACATATAAATGTTGCCAAATCTCATCTTTCTCCTGAAAGTTTTCATTTCTATTTTGCAGATCGAGTAGAGAAACTAAAGGAGAAAAGAGCTGCTAAAGAACAACAAACTGAATCTGATGGTGATGTTCAGAATGCTGAAAGTGTTGTTGAGAAGGTTACCGAGGTTGAAAAAGAAGAAGAAAAGGTGATTGAAGAAGAGAAAGTGATCGAAGTTGAAAAGATCATAGAAGTTGAAAAGATTGTTGAAGTTGTCAAGCCTTGTGAGAAGTGTTTGGAAGCATGCAAGGAATGTGTTGCAAAAGATGACATAATTGCTGAGTATGAGAAGAAAAAAGAGCAGTTACTGTTCAATCTCAATTATGTGAAAGAATCATACGATGTCTTGAACAAAACAGTAACTGGTCTTCAAAAGACAAACTCAGAACGAGAACAAGCACTGACAATGATGAATGCTGTTATGATGACAAAGCAGAAAGCAATCAATTTCTACATCGAAGAGAGTGCTAAGTGGAAGCAAGAGTTGGAGACAGAAAAGATCGAGAATGAGAGAATTAGACGTTTGTTACAAAGCTATTCTAGTTCTGATTATCTCATTGACCGTATTTACCCAACTGTTGCAGGTATGGAAGCTTTTAAAGATGAGAAGCCGAAAGAAAAGAAAGACTGTGGTAAGAAATCGACTATTAGTTATAACAAATGTCCGCCTCCAATTTGGGAAGGGTACTCTCCTAGAAAACCAAATGAGGAGCAACTTGAAAAAGCAGTCAATATTAAGCTTAAAACCGACACAACTGACGTTTTACCAGATAACATTGATGTTACATATACCTCGTCCGATACTGATCATGAGTCTGAGTTAGTCAAAAAGGTGGTTGATCAGGTGTTGGATAATGATGAGGAGTCCGAGTCGAAATCTGAGTCTGGAGGGTCAAATTCGTCAGTCAACGGTCCAAATTCGTCGGTCAAACGGTCTTATAGTTTAGAATTTTTGTTATCAAAGTCAAATTTGAATGATGAAACATTCGAAGTTGTGTATACTTTGAATGGTTCGGACAAATTATATTACAATAAAGAGTTCTCAATAATGAGTATTAAAACGGAACTAATAAACAAAACTTTCAAACTAATAGAAATTAATATTCCAGAATTAAAAGTTTTGAAAAGTTTTGAAAAACCTAAAAAATATACTTCTAGAGTTCAGCAACGTTTAAATAAGAAAAAGGGCAACAATTCTGGTTCTGGTTTTCAAAAGAAACCTAACCAAAATCGTAGCTATAAAAAGAAAGGTTTAGATTTTGTTCCACCAGAAAACTATAAAAATGATAAAAATTCTAAAACAAAAACAGAATTTATTTCAGGTGGAAGTGCTGATGAGGAACAGCATAAACCGTTCTGGAAACAGTCTAACCAGGAGTTTCTTGCTGAAAGAAAGAAGAATGGAGCTGATATATGTTACCAAAGAGAGACTCGAACCTGTTACAAATGCAATGAAGTCGGTCACATTGCATGGAATTGTACAAAGAATGCGAAAACAAAACAGGGAGTTTCTCAGAAAATGAAAGAAAAAATTGTTGATGTTGAACCACCGACTGAAAAACTTAGAGGTTTTGAGAATTCAAAATTCGAGGTTGGTGAGTGTTCAAAGAATAGGTATGAGAAGAAAGGAAAAGACAACCAGGTGTGGGTTGCAAAGAAAGATGAGGTGAATGTCGGTGATGAATCTGGTTCCACAAAGCCAGAAGAGCCACAGGTTGAAAAGAAGATTTCAGTGAATGATGAGGAGTTTCCATCATTGAAGTTTGAGAAAGTGAAGAAGAAAGTGGGAAAAACTGCGATTTCAAATCAGTTTTATAAAGAAAAGGATGATTTTGATGTAGAGAAAACATTCAACGGGAATGTTAAAAAGATTTTTCGGAAAATGTTGAGTGGGAGAGCTAAGGGAGTAAAAGAGTTTTATGCTACGAAAAAGGCAACATACAACCCTACTGCTCAAGAGTTGAAAGCCATCAAGTCTGAAAAGACTTGGATGGAAGTTTGTTTCCCATGATAGTCTCAGGACTATGCAGGAGATCCCAAGTTTATATCGTGGATCAGGAATCGGCATCTTTCTAATGTTTGAAGATTTTGGTTGAAAGATTTTGATAATGTTTGAATGTTTACAGGTTGAAGGACTACGCCGGAGCTTCCAGGTTGGTAAGTGAGAAGCAGGAATCGGCATCCTGATTGGTAAAATGGTGATGTAGATGTAACATTCCTACAAGTGGTATTGTGTGTTTTTTACAAGTGGTTATTTTTACAATTGGTTTAGAGGTTGCTTGAATGCAAATGGTAAATCAGGGACATTAATTTGTACTTGATTTACTAAATATGACAAGAGACAATATGATGAACCACATCCCCAACTTTACAAGTGGTAAAAACAAACTTATTTTCCGGAAAAATCATTTTAATTAAAACAAACTTAAGTGTTTTGAAATCTTAATGAGAAAATGGTTTGTTGTGAGGGGGATTTCTGATTGTTTATGCCAAGTGAATGGCGAATTGAGGTGATTCGATATTAGTTGTCACGTTATTGTACAGTTTGTTTTCAAATTTCCTAAAATGTGTTTGCATTTTAGGGGGAGTAGAAAATTTTTAGAAAATCCAAAAACATTTGAAAATTTGAAAAAGCCAAAAACATGATAAAATTCAAAATGAGTTTTTGTTGCATAAAAGAGGAAATGATAGTACATCAGTGGACGATCACAGCATGCTAAAGAATTGGAAAGTAAAAATGTGATAAACGATCTCACTGATGATGTGCCAGTAGGTTTTTGCACATTTAGTAAATTGTGACGAGATATAAACATAAATTTCAAACTTGCTTGTTTTGTGGGTTAACACAAACTTGGATATATAGGTAACCCCTGAAATCTTGTTTGAAAGGTCCCTTATTCTGAGATACTAGGTCTTTATGCTCAGTGATATCTGGGGTATTATCTCGTGACTTCTACTGAAAGAAATTTCTGACCTAGTCCCCGGATAATGCTTTCTGCAAATGCTTGAAACATAGCATCGCCCTCAGTAAGCTGATGAAACAATAAAATTGATAGTCGCTGCTGTTGTAATGCAAAAGATCCTCTAAAGGGGACACACTAAAAGTCGAAGCCGTCATCTCCCTGCGTATCGAAAGATCGACCTGAGCTCTCACGGCCCTCGTACTTTAATTTATTCCCTTGACAGATATCATCTGTGGTATACTCATCTGTAAGACTGAATATTGGGATCTGGATACGGGAGTATATTCAAGTAGTGGGACACACGGATAAGTTTAAGTGCTTAAAATATTAATATCGTATCTCTGATCAATTGAACTTTGTGTAAAAATTTAAGTGGATCAATATACTGACAATCTGGGTGAATCGTTTAGAACTTAAAATGAAATGAAGCTTAACGGTGTTAGTGATTGGTTTCAGAATCTGATATGATCCTCTTGCACGAACTCATAAACAAAATATATTGTCTGTAAATATTTTATTTCTGCATTTTAGTCTCTCAGAAAATCCAAAAAGATTTTCGACAACTGATGTTGGAAAACTGATTTTCAAAATTCCGAGTGCTAAACATGATGAGCAGCATTTGAGGGGGAGTGTTTGTGTAAATCTATCTATTTTCGTTAAATCTAACCTTCTTCAAGTGGTTCATCATAGATATTTGAGAGAGAGCCTGAGATGTTGCAATTATATGTTTGTTTTAGTGATTATGAGAGTCATGTGTTGGTGCACAGGTATTTTGATATGTGATAAAATTAGAAAATTTATATCTGGGTTAAGATTGTGCAGGTAGCCAGGTTTCGATATTCTGAAAATCTCTGTTGGAAGAGAGTCAAGTTTCAATCCTGGAAATCAATTCTGAAAGTCTGTGTAGATCAGACAACGATCCTGAAGATGTTACTGAAGAACAAAAGAATGCCAGTAAATCGAGAAGGGGAGTCTGAAGATTGAAAGAAGAAAAAGCCCAGAGACTGATCTAGATTGAAGATGTGAAGACACGGTTTTGCAGTCAGGGTGTATTGGCGACTCCATCAACATCTGAGGGGGAGTCTGTTGGTGCACTACATCTGTTGATTACGTCTAGGTGTCTAGGATCAGGTCTTACGTCGTATTGTATAGCATAGGGCACGAAATACGAGAAAACAAGAGTCTGTATAGGTTTTATGAGTTAGGTTCGCTCATAGGGACATAGGGAGTCTGGTCCGCTTATTTGTCAGTCTGGTCCACTTATGTGTACATGTCTGGTCCGCTTTTATGGTCATGTGACACATAAGCGAACCAGAAACTCTATATATAGGTGTCATTAGGGCGGACCTCAAGACATGTATGTGAAATTCCACGCCGAAGCTCTGCCGGTGTGAAGATCAAGCTGTAAAACGTTTCAAATCAATAAAACAAGCAGTTAGGAGGAAGAACAAGCTATATCTACTTGCATTTCTTATTATTCCGCATCTGAAACGCAAGAGACAACCTCTGAACGACTCGTTCGGGTCAGCAAACGACCTATAACAAAGCATTTCCGGGACTTCGGAATAATGTCAATTGATGAAAAACATACTAAAACAATAAGATGATATAAACGGAATGTTCATAATCACAAGTTTCCGGTGTTACATCGCTATGCGCTAAAATAGTTCGTTAGCGACCCGAAAAGCTAGTAAGCGGTATTTTCGCCACAAAACAACCAAACGAAGAAACTAGTGAACTAGTTAAGCCTATTTTGGGACTCGAAATCACTTCATGCATCTTTTGGGTGGGGAATAACAACTTGCGGCAAACCTTCGTCGGTGCAAAATAAAAGTGTTGTTAACTAGCCAATGCCTAAACGGAAAGCATTTAAGGTATCAAAATACAACTTACACTAGTTTAGCGAACTAGTTAACAATATTTTGGCGTCATAAGCACCCTAAATAAACGCCATAGCATCGATGGTAAATTAAAACCATAACCTCTGATATTATATTATACCTTCCATATATCACCCGGTATCCAACCGACGAGCGAACTAGTGGCATTCTTGCCATCCAAAATCAATACCCACTAAACTAATAGAATGGTTAGGATTTATTTAAAATTCTAAACTACCACTAAACCCTATTTACCCTAATTAAACTAATGGATAAAATATCTATCCAAATTAATAAATATTTTCACATGTCTATTAAGTTTAAAAAAAATGAAAACCATGCCATACCACCCCAAAATTCGTTCAACATAGGGGCCCACAAGCCCCTTACTTATTTGCAAAATTATGGTGATAAGCATGGCATGAAAGATTTCTACTGAATATGTGGTAAAGATCTTGTATATTTTTATACATCACCACCTTACTTCCCACATTATAATCTACCAAAAACTCAACACCATATCACCATTCTTGCTCTCTTGAAATCTCGGCTAGCATCATCCTCATATATCTATCCATTTCCAATTTATAAACAACCTATTTCAAGTGCCTAAAGCTCATTCCAAGATGATGCAAGGATGACACAAGTAAGGATGAAAACTAGGAGGTGCTTGGAAGCTTTATTTTCTTCTAAAGATCACTAAAACTCTTGCAAAGTTGTAAGATCCTCTTTAAGTATTTTTAAGCATGCTAAATTGTGTAGATTATTAGAGTACAAGTTAATCATCTTGGATTCCAATAAAAAAACAAAGCTTAAAAACACTAATCTCAACATAAAAAGTCTATAATAATCATATATTATGTGTTGGTTATGTTGCTTTGTGCTAGTTGATGATCATGCTTATGATTATTATGATAAAGTAGGATGATTAAAATTACAATCTTGTATAATCTCGACTAGAAATTATGATCTAGATCTAAACAAGATCATTATCCTTATGATCCATGGATTTGAAATGAACTTGAAGATCACTAGTGGTAAATGAGACGTTTTTTTTTAAAGCTAAAACCATGCTTTACACTAAGATAATCTTAAAAGTAATTTAAACTAGTGTGTTTAGACAAAATAACTAGATTACAAAGTATGATATAATGATGGTTTAAAAAGGATCCAGTTAAAATATATAAAAGTGCCATTATTTTTAAGAATAATGGTACATAAGTCCATGGAAAATAATGATAATTATGTAGGAATGCATGCAAAGTGATATGTGGAAACTTGGATGAGGTTAATGATGATTAATGGGTTAAACATACTTTAAACGCATTTTGAAAACGTGGGAAACGTCATAGTTTAGGGGAAACTATGACGAAATTTTCTAAAAATCTAATCGCGATTAAAGGGTGATTAAAGGGTGATTAACAAGGTTAAACGCGATTAGTGGTCCTAAACGTCATTATGGAAACTTTGATGGGAATATTTAAGGTTTAAATATTCAAGAAGTTCTTATGAACTTAAACTTATATTTTTACAAAAATAAATGGGTAAAAATATAACAATGTGTAAATGTAATTTTTGGTAAGAAAAATTATATATTTTCGGAAACTTGCTAAGTGCTTGCAATGTGTGCTATATATGTGTATGTATTAGATACCTAAAGGGTGACCAAAATAAATACACATACATGTTCCTACATGGTCCAAGAAATGCTAGTAAAATCGGACAATTAAATAAAATGGCCGAAATGGAAATACATAACACTTGATGACGACAATTTGGGCGTATCGACATCGTAAACAAGTTACTACAATGTCGAGTCTAAAAATAACATATTTTTAGACACTAAAGAGAACGCATAACTAAGTGGTCAAAAACAAGAATCCGGAAAGTCGAAAACTATAAAAATTACCAAGTATTTTCATGTGAAAAACGAACTTATTAAGTTACATGCTTTGTGAATTTTTGGTAAATGCAAGAGTATATTTAATGGACTCACTAGGATTAGATTTGGGCTAGACCCAAATTACTTAAAACTAGGGCTAGGCCCAATAACAAGAAAACTAGGGCTAGGCCCAATAACAATGAAACGTGGGTTAAGCCTAATGACATAGGTTCGAAGCCGTTCGCATATAATTCAATACGTATAGAATACATGAATACACATAACAATCGAGCGAGTAAACTATCAACGCTCTAAAATACAAAGTTGTTCCAAAGATGACAAACGAGAACATAATAAAGAATTCAAGATGAACAACTTGTACGAGGTCCGAAAGACCTAGTGTCTAACGAGATTAGTACACATGTAGGTTATTGACACGTACGGACGCTCACTTCGTTATCATAATACACGGAACGCAAACTTGTGAGTTCATGTCCCTCCTTTCACTGTTTTCAATGTTTTGTTTTCAAAAACATCGAGGGGAAATACATGCTAAAACTATTGGTATGCTAGTTACGGAGTAGATGGCATGATCAATGTGCATAAGTAGGGAAACTACATTAGTAACCATTAATCACTTAGTGACCAAGGTGCAAAAGGTGTAGATCTATTGGGCTTGAGGCGCGCCCCACTCCTGGTTGGTATACCCTGGAGTGCTTTTGTGATCCCAATGATGACAAAGTGTTCTTGGTTTGGTTATTTTGCTTATGGTGCATTATGTCAGGGGGCTCGCTACCCACTGATAGATCCTTAACAGACTCCATGAATGCATCAGAACATACCATGATTACAAGATTTCATTTTCATGAATACTACGATTACAAGATTTCATTTTCATGAATACTACGATTACAAGATTTCATTTTCATGAATACTACGATTACAAGATTTCATTTTCATGAATACTACGATTACAAGATCTTATTTTCATGAATACTATGATTACAAGATTTCATTTTCATGAATACTACGATTACATATGATAACAAAAACTGCATGAACTCGCTCAACTTTTGTTGACTTTTTAAAACTACATGTATTTCAGGAAACAAGTCTTGAGCCGGTGATACATGATTGGATGCAATGATTACCTTCTTATGTCACACGCAACACGCTTCCGCAACTAGCAGGGTGTGACAGATTGGTATTAGAGCTCCGATTGTAGTGAACCGGGGACAAACTTTTATAAAGTTTGGTCTACAATCACCAAGGGCTCTCACATGAAAACAAAGTTGATAACATTACAAAGATGATTTCATAAATATGACAAAAATGACAAAAGGTTTTCATTGTGTCACGATAACATGAGGATCTATCACACAAGCTCAATCATAAGTAACGTATGTGGATCAATACATGTTTAGTCTATAAGGAATAGACTCGAGACACTAGGAATTACATGTGAAACACGAGAACAAAAACAACATGAGATTTAGTGATTATATATATAATGTATTTATATATGTGTTGTACGGAATATTTTGCCATGAACGAAAATACCTTCGACTATGAATTCTATTGTTACACTTGACTCACGTGATGAGAATGACGACCTCGCGTCTATTACGAAGCTTATGGCGGGCGTGGTCCCTGAGAGAGACCCTAAAGCATTGATCACATGGAAGATGGTTGTTTTCCCTCGGATGGTAAATGTCCGGCTTTGGTAGTGACGACGAGGCGAAGGTGGCGGCCTTGGACAACAACCCTACTAGTGGGACGAGGTCCCTGAGGCTCATACTAATCGTGATTGATGACACTCTCGTCCAGACAAGGAAGATGAAGTACTCATCTTAAAGGTGCCCCTCCAGTTATTATTATTACGGATTCTTTTTTATTCCTATTTCGGCTAACATTGTGCCCTTTCATGAATAATGACAATGGACGTTAGCATGTGGACCAACACGAAGGTCCCTTCTGTGTTGAAAGTATATAGACAATAGTGTCCTCTCTTTGACTGATCGACTGCTTGAACGAGAGAATGCTAGGGTGACCATACAAGACAATTTATTATTACGGGGGCCCACGTAATAACAACTTGTAGTGTATGGGAATCCTGGTGAGCTCTGTGGGTCAAGCTAATGATCACTAGCCATAAGAAATTCCTAAGTTGTTCAAGTTTCTATCTAGTGGAACACTAACCGGAACGGTTACTATAACACTCTACGATAGAGGAAAACTACACGTATTGATTGCACTTAACATTCGATCTATAACACGAGTCGTTTGAGACTAGTCATCGAAAGCAAACAAAACTCGGTAGCCACTCATGGAGGAGTTTTCCTCAACAGTCTCGAAATTCTGGTAAATGGGTTGGTTCTTTGGTGTCTATGACACCTTACCTTATCTTAGTCATTGGAAATGATTCCATTCAACTCTGTCGTTTGACATTTGTCTTATTCCAAAGGATGATATGGCATGAGCCATACTGCAACTCCTTCATTGTATTATTCGACATATATGGAAATTATAACAATTTTGTCGAAGCTCGTGGAACTCAAGGAGTATTAACGTATTCGTCACACGGGCTAGTGCGGCGAAGGATTTTTCCTACTTTGGGCGATCGAGATCCAGGAAGTATGGGATACACGTTGTAAAAATTGGAGACGACTGTTTAATTTCTCCTCCTTAACGAATTACCTCTTTTCCCACTTAGGCATATGGACAATACACGCAAGAGGTGCATGGTAGGCTATATCTGTCCAAATAAAAGCCTAGACTCCATGATACTATGTATCAGAAACAACATGGCGTCGACAAGAAAATCTACGCCTAGAAGAGGGTCAGTTAATCAACGCCCTACTATTAAAGTTGAACTAGAGGTCATATGGAACAACATGAGGTTGTCGAGTTGACACTAGTGATGGTGCTGATGGTACCAGTTGTTCAAGTGGTTCAAATCCCGATGGGACGAGAACGAGTGGCAATGCCACACTTGGAGATGCAATCACACCAGATTTTAATCCTAAGGCTTTTCCGAATTATAACTCATGAGACCACATTAATACGGGAAGTGTGGTAAGTTCCGACCGCTAAATAAAGGCAAGGAAGTCAGTTAACTGTGCTAGTAAACGTACTCCTAAGTAAATGATTTGGTAAACAAATAATCTTCTTTTGAAGGAGACATTAACTTGATGAATCTCCAAGTGAAAACTATAAGGAGTAAGACAGCAAAGAGGATGTCGTTGGAAGAACTCCAGGATCTTATACGAGTGAAGTATTGCTCGCTAGCGGGAAAATTCCAAGGTTGGGAACCGAACTCTAGGATTCGATCATGATTAGAACCAATGTTGTTGGTTACCCCCGACGCCTCTACGATCTCTCAAGGATTATTGCATACTGGATAACACCCGAATTCAAACGCACTGAGCGCTACATTTGGGGTTTATCCTAGAGATACAAAGCTGACATCAAAAAGTAAGCTAATAACTTGTCAAAAATTCTGGATGAGATAAGTGAAACTTTCACCATGAGGGCACTTGCAAAAGTGACAAGAGTAGCAGTGTGGTGAGACTGGGCACAAAATAGAAACTAATGAGTTATTTATATTCAAGAAAGAACAAGGAGGTTTTAACTGTGGCAAAGAGATCACTAGAATCATGAATGTCTAAGGACGAATCAAGCAAGTGAATGAGTGTGTGTATGAGTAGAACTATGGATACTCCACAAAAATCCCAATGTGCCATGGGTATGTCCTACTTTACAACCAGAATGTATCAATTCTTTGGATATCAACATCGGCTTAACTCAGTATCTTTAGATACTAAGCATATACACGAATTAGAATCATGTAGGTTAGACATGTCTTACTCTATCAAGTTAGCTAATATGGAATTAGCGGAGTCATGTGAAGTCATTTAGGGTCACCGATACGGTCCCTATCAACCGACAAGTTGCATCCATTTTTGTTCTATACCAATGTCAGTATTGGCTTCATTCCCATAGAATTCAAAGTATGCTTGGCCTAGAGTCAAGTAAGCTAGACGTCCTCTCATACCATAGGATTGGCCAACGGTGAATTAGTGAGTCAGGAGAAGATATTAAAGGATGCACACTCGAACTTGGAGCACGAAAATTCAGTATCGACCTTTCACTCATTCAAATTGGTTGTTACGACTAAACTCCTGGCATAGACTGGTTGGCCGACAACCTAGCGGAAGTAGTTGCTTCAAGAAAACTATTCTCCTCCCCCCCCCCCTGTTTGACGAGAGAACATCTTTTGGTGTATGGAGAGAAAAACGGTACACGGCTGCTGATCAATAACTGTATGAAGGCTCGGAAGAGTCTGAGAACAGGATGCATCACCTTTCTTGCCCATGTGGTCGACAAGAAGGCCGAGTAGCGCAAGGTGGAAGACATCCCTGTGGAAAGGCAATACCCTGAAGTCTTTCCAAAAGACTTGCCGGGACTACCTACGCAGCGACAAGTCGAATTCAGTATCGATCTTGTGCCAGGAGCTGCACCGGTGGCGAAAGCTTCATATAGACTCACACCCTCGGAGATGCAGGAATTATCAACTCAGCTTCATGAATTGTTTGACAAAGGATTCAATGGACCGAGTTTCTCACCTTGGGGAGCTCCGGTGCTATTTGTCAAGAAGAAAGACGGAACCTTTCGGATGTGTATAGATTACCGAGAACTGAACAGGTTAACCATAAAGAACCGGTATCCTTTACCAAGGATCGATGATTTGTTCGATCAGTTGCAAGGTTCCAGCTTCTATTCCAAGATTGATCTAAGATCCAGACACCATCAGCTGAGGATCCAAGAGGAAAGCATTCCTATGACAGCGTTCAGGGCTCGCTATGGGCATTACGAGTTCCTTGTTATGCCTTTCGGCCTAAAAAAAAAACGCTCCCACCGTATTCATGAATTTGATGAATCGGGTATGTAAGCCATATCTCGACAAGTTCATGATCGTATCCATTGATGACCTTTTAATATACTCACGAACAGAGGCGGAACATGAAAAACACTTGAGAACGATTCTGGAGTTGCTTAAGAAAGAACAAGTGTATGCCAAGTTCTCAAAATGCGAATTTTGGATTCGCGAGGTGCAATTTCTCGGTCACGTGGTGAACGAGAACAGAATGCATGTTGATCCAGCTAAGATAGAGGCCATAAAGAACTGGAACACTCCAAAGACCCCAACGGAAGTAAGACAATTTCTGGGTTTAGCGGGATACTATCATAGATTCATTGAGAATTTCCCTAAAATTGCTCAACCGCTAACCTCGCTCACTCAAAAGGATAGGAAGTTCGATTGGGGTGAAAAACAAGAAACGACATTCCAATTACTTGAAGATAAACTATGCCAAGCGTCAGTCTTATCACTCCCTGACGGTACTGATGACTTCGTGGTGTACTGTGATGCAACGCTTCAAGGCTTGGAGAAGTAATATCGACACGCTCTAGTTTACCGAAGAACCCGTTGAGGTTATGGACCGGAAGGTCCACAAGACAAGGAGAAGTAATATCGAACTAGTCAAGGACCACTGGAATTCACGTCACGGACCCGAGTACACATGGGAACGTGAAGATCAGATTAAGGCAAAATATCCCCAACTGTTTAAGAAGACTCCTGCAAAGGATGGCTCAACTTGAATTTCGGGACGAAATTCTTTTTAACAGGGGGAGAATGTGACAACTGGCAAATAACTGGTAATTCCGTACAATCTAATCACTATTTATATTTCTAAATCTCATGCATTTTGTTAGGACCGGTTTGACTCCGAACGATTGCGAACCGACTCGTACGACGTGCGGAATCCGTGTACGAGCAAGTCTGAAACACACGAGACGTAATCAATCTGTAATTCTATAAAAGATTTGAAAGATACAAGCACCTCGAATCACCTTTTGCCTTTCTCTCTCTACTTTCTCTCTCTACTTTCTCTCTCTATCCTCTAAGCTTCAAAGTCACAAATGGCAAAAGTTTCTAAATAAAACCCTAAGGCTTCTATTTATAGGCCAAGGATTATAAGGAGAGTTCCCCTTATTTACAATAATGCCACCTTGCCTTTTACTAACTAGATACAACATATAGCCTAGAATTTAACAGTTTCTGCTACGGTTTGAGATGACGGAGGCGATAGACATAAATGTACTAACAGACTCCCCCTTGGATATTGCCGCAGTCAATCTCAATCATTGAGTCAAACTCGTAGCTTCTGGTCTTTCTCTCTCTCTAGCTCGAATAGAATCCTGGTGGATCTGTCTTCAGCTCCAATTCCTTCCTTTCGGTAGACTCTTCAGGCTCCCCCTTTCATCAAGCTTCTGTGCTTTAGGATCGACACCTGGCTTTTCGGTTACAAGCTCTTCTAAGAAAAGTATCCTGGCTCCTATGCACGCTTCCCGTTGCGTTGAGATCGTCTTCAGACTCCCCCTTAGACACTGCTGTCGGGATCGTACTCTGGTACAACATCTGCAATACTCAAACGTTTATAAGTAACAATGTTTTGAACATCCAGGATTGAAAACCTGGCTCTCTCAACTTTTGCTAAAATATTTTACAATGAAAGCATTTTCGGTTGTCCAGGTATCGTAACCTGGCTCTATTAAACTTTCTAAATCAAGATCCTAGGACTAAGATATAATAATATGAAATATATCCAGGAATACTTGATACTCTCCCCCTATCAACAATCTTTAAAGATTTGGCAGTTTCAGCGATCCGAATCGGAAACTGGCTCTTTTATAGATTTTAACAGTATAAGCATCCAAATCCCTCACAGTTAATCATCCAAGTCCAACTTAATGACCTTGGAGATATCACAAACTGTTTTTGATTTTTGATTTTAAAAACTTCAAGTTTCAAATTAATGAACTTGTTTTATTTTCAGAAACACAATCAGCATACTTAGATTTTGAAACTCAGCTCTCAGACATCGGTTGTCGAAAATAAAGCAGAAATCAAAATCTTTTTGTATTTTTCTGAAAATATAAAGTAGTAAAGAAATATGTACAAACATATTTACAGACAATATTTTTGTTTGAGTTTGCGTCAGAGGATCATATCAGTTAATGACAAGTCACAAGTACCGTTGAGCTTATTTACACATTAAGAATTAAACAATTCACTTAGATTGTCGATATACTTGTCCACTTAAATTTTCATACAAATTTCAACTGATTCAGGATACGAATTATGTATTTTAAGAACTTAAACCCATTCATGTGTCCCACCTCTTGAATATACTCCCGTATCTAGATCCCAATAATCAGTCTTACAGGTAATTATAACACAAATGATATCTGTAAGGGGTTAATAAATTATGAAGAATCATGAGAGCTCAGGTCAGAACTACCGTTCAGCAGAGAGATCATGACTCAACTTGTGGGTGTGTCCCCTTTAGAGGATCTTTTTTACGACAGCATTGCTAAGCAATTTTATTGTCTTATCATATATGCTGAGGGTGATGCTGTGTTTCAAGCATTTGCGAAAAGTATTATTCGAGGACTAGGTCAGAACTTTCATTCAGCAGAAGTCCCGGAATAATACCCCAGATATCACTGAGTATAAAAACCTAGTATATCATATTATGAGACCTTTCAAACGAGATTTCAGGGGTTACCTATATATCCAAGTAGTGTTCCCCACGAAATAAGCAAGTTTGAATTTAGGTTTATATCCCGAAAAAGTTTACTAAATGTATAAAAATCTATCGGCATATCATCAGTGAGACTGTTTAACGCTATTTAATCATTACATTTCTTTAGCATACTGTAATTGTCTACTGATGTACTATCATTTCCTCTTTTTACATAAAAACTCAATTTTGAATTTTGTCATGTTTTTGACTTTTTCAAATTTTCTAATGTTTTTGGATTTTCTGACAATATTACTCCCCCTAAAATGCAAAACCATTTAAAGAAAATTTGACAACCTGATACTGATAGCTTTGTCTCGCCATCCATTTTCTGCTTCACATGCACTAATTTGCAGAAAAAATAACGTACCCCCATGATTTACAACACATTGATATTTTACAGTTTGAAAACCGTTTTTCAATCTCGTGAAATTAATCATGTTTGTTCAGCCGTGAGGGTTTCGGCGTATTCAATCAACACATATTTTTGTATTTTTTGAATATTTTTGACAGAAACAAAACATATTTTTGGTTTTTCAAAATTTTCAAATTTTTAGAGTTTTTGAAAATGTTGTTTATTTATGTACAGAAAACAAACAAACTCCCTGTTTCAACCAACACAGGGTTCAGCAGCCTCTTCTTCTTGTGCCAGGCTGCTCCGATTTCCATTCTCACAGTCTTCAGTTTTCTTGAGCACCTGCACATTTACACTTACTCAATCCCTTAAACAATTTAGCCCAGGCCTGCTTGACCTTAGGCATTTCAACACAATAAACTTCATTCAATGCCGGAAAGTCTTTGTCGTCTTTCACAAAGACCTTATCAACTTTGACTTCAACTTTTTCATCTTTTACAAAAATCATCAGTTTCTTAATACTCCATGTCTGACCTTTAGGAGTACCTCTTTTGTAAAAATGAGACTCTTTATGAACACTTTGTTTTTGAACAACTTTTGGTTTCCAAATCTCTTGTGGTTTTGTCCTGACTCTGGGCGTGTGAGAATTCCAGGTCTGTCTTGAATCGAATCTGTTAAAGTTTGATTTCCAGTTTTGATTCGAAGCAAACTTGTTTGTGTTATACCTCCAAGTTTGTTTTGAGTCAAATCTGGTTGACCTTTGTCTCACATTCTCAGATTTTTGTTTCTCAGCATCAATCTTCTTTATGTCAACATCCACAAGTTTTAGATTAGGACACTTGCGTGCAAGATGTCCCTTTTGATCATATTTGAAACATGTTCTCATGGACACATCTTTGACCTGTGGTTGTGGATTTTTCTTTTTAGCAAAGAACTCATTATTAGACTGTCTCATTTTGAGCTCCTTTTCTTTTGCTAAACTGTCTCCTTGAACAAAACTCATTTTTGCCTGATAATTTGGCGTTTCATTTTTGTTTCGATTCTGTTTCTTCTTATAACCCAACCCAGCCTTCATATTTTTCTTCTTATAACTAGGTTTGTTAAATGAACCTCTATGACTCTTACCAGCAAACTTTGAAATCTCAGACTTTTCAATCTCAACCATTTTGAAAACTTTATCAACCTTTTCTGAAATCACATTCTGAATCGGGAATACAACATCTAAGAATAATTTGTCCAATCCAATCATGGTATAAACCAATCCTTTTGAATCATCATTCAAATTTTTCTCGGATTTTGTGTTTTTCAGATATCCATCATGAAAATTACCTTCATTTTCATCCTGTGATTCAGATTTACCTGTATCAACCGACTCTTCTTTCAACACACTTTCAACGACTTTACCTACCACCTCTGAATCACTAGAATCATCAGATTTGGAATAGGTTACGTTAATGTTATCTGGCAATTGATCTACCATGTTGAAAGCTTTTTCGACCTTTTCCTCATCATAAAACACAAACTTTTTCGGTGGTGGAAGTTTATGAAACTCTGAGCCAATGCCTTTCTTGTTTTGCTCAGACTCACCATCCTCCGGTTTTATGTTGAAAATACGTTCAAGCACATATGATGACGCATGATAACTTTTTAACTTGTTATTATCCTGTTCTAAATCAGCAATCTGACGCTTTAGCTTAGCAACATCCTCAATGTAAGAATTAACAACTTGTTGCTTTATTTCATACATTCGTTTATACTCATTAGTTGTTTCAGAACAGTATTTCAATCTTGATTGAACAAGTTTCATTTCACTTTTTACTTTTTCATATGATTCTTTTGTAATGTGATAACTCAATTTTATTGAATCATATTCTTTTTTCATTTCCTGAAAAGTATTCTCTTTTTTATCACATTCTCCTGTCTTTTTCGAAACATTTTCTTTCAAAACTTCATTTTCTTTTTCTAGATTTTTACATTTTTTGAGAAAGTTTTTCATCATTTTCTTTTAAAACCTTTTCATTTTCTAACATTTCTTTGCATTTTTCTTTGAAAACATTTTCGATTTTAGTGAATTCAAGATCTCTTGTTCTGAATTTATCATCTTTTTCAATACAAGCACTGCATGGTTCCATGCATTTCTTGCACTATTCATCAATTTTTATTACAGTTTCAGAATCAGAATTTACCTCAGTGATTGGCACTTCGGTGTTTGCAGCAACTTCTGTCTGCTTCTGATCAACAGCTTCAACACCAACATCTCCAGCAATCTTCAAATTCTCATCCTTCACTTCATCTAGTCTTTCAATCTTCTTTTCTTCTTCTGCTTTCTTCACATCTTCTCTAACCTGCTGTTCTTCAGTAACAGCCTTTCACAATTTCCACATTCACCACCACTTCTTCTTTCACTTCTTCAACAATCTTCACATCTTCTTCTTTAACTGCTTCTGCTTTAACCTCTTCAGCAGCTTTCTTCAGATTGTTTACCATCTCTTCAACATTCTTTTTCATTCTTTCTTCATTCCTCTTCCTCAGTTTTATCGTCATAGCATCCCTGATGATTTTATCCAGCCTTTTCACATATGTCTTGTCTTTTGCAACATTGGAATAATATTCGCCGGATCGAGGAATTACTAGAAGAACATCATCGTGAACTATGTCACTTCTGGGAACAACTGGTTCACCTTGTTTGTTGACATAACATTCTTGCTTTTTATCCCATCGTTTGTTTGCAACAGCATTCTCATATTCTTCCTGCATTTTTTCCATTCTGCACCCTACAATGAATCTTTCTCTTGGAGTTTTTTCTTTCAAAATCTCTTCTCGAGTTTTCTCTTTGACCTCAGCAGCAACATTTTCTTCTTTGTTTTCTTCATGAATTTCAGCAACAAGAACATGATGTTGGGCCTTTGATGTTTTTCTCCCATGAGCTGTTACAGGACGATCTTCATCTGGTAGAATCTGACTCCAATCATATCCTTCATCATCGTGGATTACAGCATAAGCTCTGGACTTCTCTCTGGGTTTATCTTCGATCATCTTTGGCTCTTATCTACTACGGTGGTAAATTTCCTTTCGGTAATAATCGTCATTGAATGGATGTTCATTTCCACCAACCGCAGAATTAGTGCACTCTCTCTTGAAATGACCTTTCTGCTTACAATTGAAACAGGTCACTTTGGATTTATCAAATCCAAGCTTTGTGGATGCACCACCTAGAGATTGCTTCCCAGTAATTTCCATATATCTCTGAGCTCTGCGGATGCAGCTTGCCAAACACCAACGGATGTCAATGAGTTCCATCTCTTCCGGATCAATCTGGTCGTAGTCTTCTTTGGTTAACTCCGAGTTACCAATCTTGCCAGCAACTAGACCTTCATACAATTCCAGAACAGATGCAAGGAAGCTCATTTGTTGTTTAGCTGCATTGATGCTCATTGCAGGAGAATTCTTCAATTTAAGAGCAATGTTGCACAAAATCTCCTAAGTTTCATCAGAACTTGATTTTGAAGATGAATGATATCCAGAATGGTAACTTGAAGAAGTTGTTTGTGGTTCTTTCATCTTTTCACCACTGAATGTTGTCTTTGGAGAACTACTAACTTTCTCCGTAGGTACATTGCCTTTGTAGTATAGACCAACATTCTGATGATGAGATGAACCACTCATCTTGTTTTGCTTTTGTAGCTCTAGATCATGACTCTCAATCTTTTCTAACAATGTATCAAGAGAAATTGTATCAAATTTTTCATCATTTTTCAAGATAAAAACAAATGTTTGCCACTGATCAGCTCGTGGTAACGCTTCAATTACTTTATCAACAATTTCTCCTCTAGTTTTCGCAATTTTAAATCTTTCAAGTTCAATTTTTAAATGGCAAAACCTCTCAATCATTTGCCTCACATTCTCTCCCTTTAAACTGTCAAACAAATCAAATTCTTTTTTCAATAAAGTTATTTTGTTTTTCTGGATTTGTTTACCCCCCTTAGCTTTAACCATTAAAGCTTTCCATACAGATTTAGATGACCCATTATGAACTAATAATGAAAAGATGTCATCACGAACTGATTGCTGAATCAAAGCAATCATCTTCTGTTTATAAGAAAATTTCTTTCGATCATCCTCTGAATAATCTTTGATCAGAATTTCTTCTCCTTTGTCATTTGTTGGGTTCTCATAGCCAAACTTTAAACAAAACCAACTTTCATGTGCATATTCCTTCGTCCAATTGACAAACCTCTCCTTCTACCAAACATAATCCTCAATGTTATTCAGCTTCGGAGGTTTTGAATATGTTCCATAAAAGTTGTCATTGTTAATGTTGTCTTTGATGGTTTTCGTTATCGCTTTGGGTGTATCGTTTGAACCTTCCACTGTATCCGAGGTAAACGCATTGTAGAACGTATTGATAAATTCGTCAGCCATGATGTGATCTTCTCGTTTAACAGCACCTTTTAATCACCTGAAACACGAACAAACAAACACAATGAGTTTAAACACTATTAAACAAATGAATTGTACGAGTATCCGATCAAGTGAGTCAACACAAGTCAACAGTGAAAATAATCTCGTGACAACGCTTGTCCGTTCGAGTGAGACTGCTAATTGTTCGGGTGAGATAGTGTCCGGGTGAAGATTTGTTCGGATGGAGATCCGGATGATGATACGTCCGGATGGTGATACGTACGGGTGGGGATCCGTGCGTATGAAGGTGATGCGTATGGGTGGTGATGCGTACGGGTGGGGATCCGTGCGTATGAAGTTGACTTCTTTGACACAAACCAATATACTAAACGACAAATCTTTGAGTTGATCGGTTGGCTCTTTGACTTCAAGACAAAATCACATGCTAATGACAGTCACATATAGATTCTCATTGGACCAAGATATGTTATCACCTTTTATCAAAACATGTAGACTATGATCACATGTAACGATGCTGACAAGCACTTTAATGTTCACATGCACATGTTGACTAAGTTGCTTGATCGGGTGATGTTGAGACACGTATGTTATCCGCACGGTGAAGTTGTCCGTGCGAGTGGATTGCTATGACCCGGATTGTTGTTCGTGCGGATGAAGTGTTCGTCCGGATGGTCAACTAATAGTCAACACGGATTGTTATCCGTACGGATGGGGATCGGGAAGATGTTATACGCACGGGTGGTGATACGCACGGGTGGGAATCCGGGAGATGTTATACGCATGGGTGGTGATATTATCCGCGCGAACAAGTTGTCCGTGCGTGTGGCAAGTCAACAAGTCAACACGGATGGCTGAAAGTAATCCGTGCGTATGAGAAATGATGCTATTCGTGCGTATGGGAAATGATGTTATCCGTGCGTATGGGAAATGATGTTATCCGTGCGTATGGCTTATACGTACGGGTGACACAACTCCTATTCGACCAACAAAAAATATCACGTGATTACTTCAACTTCACATGCATTCTGATCACATGTTCACTGAATTTAGAATGATCACGTGATTACTTCAACTTCACATGCATTCTGATACACAATCACTATCCGACAAGTCCTGAAATCTTATCACAATCACATGCAATCTATCATCTATAAACGGTGCTGACAAAATTCAAATGTAATCACGTGATGATTAAAGACAGTAACTGAATTATTGAGAGAATATGTTGACTAAATGACTTGATCGTGTGAAATGATTGTGACACGTATTTGCTGTCCGTGCGTACAAGTGTTCATGCGTATAGGTCAACGAAGGTCAAAGCGGATTGGTTATCCGTGTGTATGACTCATGCGTGCGGATAAGTCATCCGTGCGTGCAACTCATCCGTACGTATAGGTCATGCGTGCGGATGAACTTCAATGACAACAGCAGCAACTTTTATCATTTTCGAACCACAAAAATTAAGATTTCTCATAAACGGTAAAGAATTTGATTTTGAAAATTTGAAGGCTTTTAAATCATGCATATACGCACAACATATCCGAAAATTATCAATTTTTAACCGTAAAATCCTGGTTAATTAGGCGATTTTTAGTTGAAAACGTGACAGAGATGAAAAATGAAGAACTAAGACAAATCTGATGCGATTTTGATATCTGAATCTTATCAAATCTTGAACGAAATCGTGTTAATGATCTGAGCAATCGAACTCCTGCTCTGATACCACTTGTTAGGACCGGTTTGACTCCGAACGATTGCGAACCGACTCGTACGACGTGCGGAATCCGTGTACGAGCAAGGCCGAAACACACGAGACGTAATCAATCTGTAATTCTATAAAAGATTTGAAAGATACAAGCACCTCGAATCACCTTTTGCCTTTCTCTCTCTACTTTCTCTCTCTATCCTCTAAGCTTCAAAGTCACAAATGGCAAAAGTTTCTAAATAAAACCCTAAGGCTTCTATTTATAGGCCAAGGCTTATAAGGAGAGTTCCTCTTATTTACAATAATGCCACCTTGCCTTTTACTAACTAGATAGGACAAGAAAACAAAGCTAAAATAGTTCATTAAAACTACAACTCGTTGGCCCTGAACTAGTCCAAGAGACTACGGACAAGATAGCAAAAATACGAGACCGTATCAAAGCGGCTCATGACAGATAAAAGAGCTACGCGGACAGAAGACGTAAACCATTATCCTTCGAGGTCAAGTCTTACTGAAAGTCTCACCTTGGAAAGGCGTAGCCAGATTCGGGAAACGCGGAAAACTAAACCCGAGATACATTGGGCCGTTTGAGATTCTAGAAAATATCGGTACCGTCGCGTACAAGTTGAAACTGCCAGAAGAACTCAGTAACGTACACGACACATTTCATGTGTCGAATCTCAAGAAAAGTCCGACCGTTGATACAGTTATCATTCCAGCGGATGAAATTCATGTAGACGACACGCTCTAGTTTACCGAAGAACCCGTTGAGGTTATGGACCGGAAGGTCCACAAGACAAGGAGAAGTAATATCGAACTAGTCAAGGACCGCTGGAATTCACGTCACGGACCCGAGTACACATGGGAACGTGAAGATCAGATTAAGGCATAATATCCCCAACTATTTAAGAAGACTCCTGCAAAGGATGGCTCAACTTAAATTTTGGGACGAAATTCTTTTTAACAGGGGGAGAATGTGACAACTGGCAAATAACTGGTAATTCCGTACAATCTAATCACTATTTATATTTCTAAATCTCATGCATTTAGCGTAATTTAATTTAGTAACTGTCTCGTATACTGGATAACAGTGTTAGGACAAGAAAACAAAGCTAAAACATATGTTGGTTTTAGTCGTAAGGCGAAACCAAACAAACAATGTCCTAAAAGTGTTGGCAGAAAGTGCTGCGTGCACTATTCACGGTTACACTATTCATGCCAGCAAACCGTGAAATCAGACCGAAACACTGAAAAACGACACTCGGATAGCATAACTGAGTCCATTTATATAAGAAAACATTATTATGAAAACACATCTTGCAAAGAAACAAGACTTTCCGGTATAACGCCCAAATCTCAAAAGTGTCTGTTTCGGCTAAAAAAATATAGTATTTTTATCTAGTCCGAACCTATAACAAAGCATTTCCGGGACTTCGGAATAATGTCAAATGATGAAAAACATACTTAAACAATAAGATGATATAAACGAAATGTTCATAATCACAAGTTTCCGGTATTACATCGCTATGCGCTAAAATAGTTCGTTAGCGACCCGAAAAGCTAGTAAGCGGTATTTTCGCCACAAAACAACCAAACGAAGAAACTAGTGAACTAGTTAAGCCTATTTTGGGACTCGAAATCACTTCATGCATCTTTTGGGTGGGGAATAACAACTTGCGGCAAACCTTCGTCGCTGCAAAATAAAAGTGTTGTTAACTAGCGAATGCCTAAACGGAAAGCATTTAAGGTATCAAAATACAACTTACACTAGTCTAGCGAACTAGTTAACCATATTTTGGCGTCATAAGCACCCTAAATAAACGCCATAGCATCGATGGTAAATTAAAACCATAACCCCCGATATTATATTATACCTTCCATATATCACCCGGTATCGAACCGACGAGCGAACTAGTGGCATTCTTGCCATCCAAAATCAATACCCACTAAACTAATAGAATGGTTAGGATTTATTTAAAATTCTAAACTACCACTAAACCCTAATTATACTAATGGCTAAAATATCTAGCCAAATTAATAAATATTTTCACATGTCTATTAAGTTAAAAAAAATGAAAACCATGCCATACCACCCCAAAATTCGTTCAACATAGGGGCCCACAAGCCCCTTACTTATTTGCAAAATTATGGTGATAAGCATGGCATGAAAGATTTCTACTGAATATGTAAAGATCTTGTATATTTTTATACATCACCACCTTACTTCCCACATTATAATCTACCAAAAACTCAACACCATATCACCATTTTTGCTCTCTTGAAATCTCGGCTAGCATCATCCTCATATATCTATCCATTTCCAATTTATAAACAACCTATTTCAAGTGCCTAAAGCTCATTCCAAGATGATGCAAGGATCACACAAGTATGGATGAAAACTTGGAGGTGCTTGGAAGCTTTATTTTCTTCTAAAGATCACTAAAACTCTTGCAAAGTTGTAAGATCCTCTTTAAGTATTTTTAAGCATGCTAAATTATGTAGATTATTAGAGTACAAGTTAATCATCTTGGATTCCAATAAAAAAACAAAGCTTAAAAACACTAATCTCAACATAAAAAGTCTATAATAATCATATATTATGTGTTGGTTATGTTGCTTTGTGCTAGTTGATGATCATGCTTATGATTATTATGATAAAGTAGGATGATTAAAATTACAATCTTGTATAATCTAGACTAGAAATTATGATCTAGATCTAAACAAAATCATTATCCTTATGATCCATGGATTTGAAATGAACTTGAAGATCACTAGTGGTAAATGAGACGTTTTTTTTTAAGCTAAAACCATTATTTACACTAAGATAATCTTAAAAGTAATTTAAACTAGTGTGTTTAGTCAAAATAACTAGATTACAAAGTATGATATAATGATGGTTTAAAAAGGATCCAGTTAAAGTATATAAAAGTGCCATTATTTTTAAGAATAATGGTACACAAGTCCATGGAAAATAATGATAATTATGTAGGAATGCATGCAAAGTGATATGTGGAAACTTGGTTGAGGTTAATGATGATTAATGGGTTAAACATACTTTAAACGCGTTTTGAAAACGTGGGAAACGTCATAGTTTAGGGGAAACTATGACGAAATTTTCTAAAAATCTAATCTCGATTAAAGGGTGATTAAAGGGTGATTAACAAGGTTAAACGCGATTAGTGGTCCTAAACGTCATTATGGAAACTTTGATGGGAATATTTAAGGTTTAAATATTCAAGAAGTTCTTATGAACTTAAACTTATATTTTTACAAAAATAAATGGGTAAAAATATAACAATGTGTAAATGTAATTTTTGGTAAGAAAAATTATATATTTTCGGAAACTTGCTAAGTGCTTGCAATGTGTGCTATATATGTGTATGTATTAGATACCTAAAGGGTGACCAAAATAAATACACATACATGTTCCTACATGGTCCAAGAAATGCTAGTAAAATCGGACAATTAAATAAAATGGCCGAAATGGAAATACATAACACTTGATGACGAAAATTTGGGCGTATCGACATCGTAAACAAGTTACTACAATGTCGAGTCTAAAAATAACATATTTTTAGACACTAAAGCGAACGCATAACTAAGTGGTCAAAAACAAGAATCCGGAAAGTCGAAAACTATAAAAATTACCAAGTATTTTCATGTGAAAAACGAACTTATTAAGTTACATGCTTTGTGAATTTTTGGTAAATGCAAGAGTATATTTAATGGACTCACTAGGATTAGATTTGGGCTAGACCCAATTTACTAAAAACTAGGGCTAGGCCCAATAACAAGAAAACTAGGGCTAGGCCCAATAACAATGAAACGTGGGTGTTAAGCCTAATGACATAGCTTCGAAGCCGTTCGCATATAATTCAATACGTATAGAATACATGAATACACATAACAATCGAGCGAGTAAACTATCAACGCTCTAAAATACAAAGTTGTTCCAAAGATGACAAACGAGAACATAATAAAGAATTCAAGATGAACAACTTGTACGAGGTCCGAAAGACCTAGTGTCTAACGAGATTAGTACACATGTAGGTTATTGACACGTACGGACGCTCACTTCGTTATCATAATACACGGAACGCAAACTTGTGAGTTCATGTCCCTCCTTTCACTGTTTTCAATGTTTTGTTTTCAAAAACATCGAGGGGAAATACATGCTAAAACTATTGGTATGCTAGTTACGGAGTAGATGGCATGATCAATGTGCATAAGTAGGGAAACTACATTAGTAACCATTAATCACTTAGTGACCAAGGTGCAAAAGGTGTAGATCTATTGGGCTTGAGGCACGCCCCACTCCTGGTTGGTATACCCTGGAGTGCTTTTGTGATCCCAATGATGACAAAGTGTTCTCGGTTTGGTTATTTTGCTTATGGTGCATTATGTCAGGGGGCTCGCTACCCACTGATAGATCCTTAACAGACTCCATGAATGAATCAGAACATACCATGATTACAAGATTTCATTTTCATGAATACTACGATTACAAGATTTCATTTTCATGAATACTACGATTACAAGATTTCATTTTCATGAATACTACGATTACAAGATCTCATTTTCATGAATACTTGATTACAAGATTTCATTTTCATGAATACTACGATTACATATGATAACAAAAACTGCATGAACTCGCTCAACTTTTGTTGACTTTTTAAAACTACATGTATTTCAGGAAACAAGTCTTGAGCCGGTGATACATGATTGGATGCAATGATTACCTTCTTATGTCACACGCAACACGCTTCCGCAACTAGCAGGGTGTGACAGATTGGTATCAGAGCTCCGATTGTAGTGAACCGGGGACAAACTTTTATAAAGTTTGGTCTACAATCACCAAGGGCTCTCACATGAAAACAAAGTTGATAACATTACAAAGATGATTTCATAAATATGGCAAAAATGACAAAAGGTTTTCATTGTGTCACGATAACATGAGGATCTATCATGCGAGCTCAATCATAAGTAACGTATGTGGATCAATACATGTTTAGTCAATAAGGAATAGACTCGAGACACTAGGAATTACATGTGAAACACGAGAACAAAAACAACATGAGATTTAGTGATTATATATATAATGTATTTATATATGTGTTGTACGGAATATTTTGCCATGAACGAAAATACCTTCGACTATGAATTCTATTGTTACACTTGACTCACATGATGAGAATGACGACCTCGCGTCTATTACGAAGCTTATGGCAGGCGTGGTCCCTGAGAGAGACCCTAAAGCATTGATCACATGGAAGATGGTTGTTTTCCCTCGGATGGTATATGTCCGGCTTTGGTAGTAACGACGAGGCGAAGGTGGCGGCCTTGGACAACAACCCTACTAGTGGGACGAGGTCCCTGAGGCTCATACTAATCGTGATTGATGACACTCTCGTCCAGACAAGGAAGATGAAGTACTCATCTTAAAGGTGCCCCTCCAGTTATTATTTTTTTCGGATTCTTTTTATTCCTATTTCGGCTAACATTGTGCCCTTTCATGAATAATGACAATGGACGGTAGCATGTGGACCAACACGAAGGTCCCTTCTGTGTTGAAAGTATATAGACAATAGTGTCCTCTCTTTGACTGATCGACTGCTTGAACGAGAGAATGCTAGGGTGACCATACAAGACAATTTATTATTACGGGGGCCCACGTAATAACAACTTGTAGTGTATGGGAATCCTGGTGAGCTCTGTGGGTCAAGCTAATGATCACTAGCCATAAGAAATTCCTAAGTTGTTCAAGTTTCTATCTAGTGGAACACTAACAGGAACGGTTACTATAACACTCTACGATTCAGGAAAACTACACGTATTGATTGCACTTAACATTCGATCTATAACACGAGTCGTTTGAGACTAGTCATCGAAAGCAAACAAAACTCGGTAGCCACTCATGGAGGAGTTTTCCTCAACAGTCTCGAAATTCTGGTAAATGGGTTGGTTCTTTGGTGTCTATGACACCTTACCTTATCTTAGTCATTGGAAATGATTACATTCAACTCTGTCGTTTGACATTTGTCTTATTCCAAAGGATGATATGGCATGAGCCATACTGCAACTCCTTCATTGTATTATTCGACATCTATGGAAATTATAACAATTTTGTCGAAGCTCGTGGAGCTCAAGGAGTATTAACGTATTCGCCACACGGGCTAGTGCGGCGAAGGATTTTTCTTACTTTGGGCGATCGAGATCCAGGAAGTATGGGATACACGTTGTAAAAATTGGAGACGACTGTTTAATTTCTCCCCCTCAACGAATTACCTCTTTTCCCACTTGGGCATATGGACAATACACGCAAGAGGCGCATGGTAGGCTATATTTGTCCAAATAAAAGCTTAGACTCCATGATACTATGTATCAGAAACAACGTGGCGTCGACAAGAAAATCTACGCCTAGAAGAGGGTCAGTTAATCAACGCCCTACTATTAAAGTTGAACTAGAGGTCATATGGAACAACATGAGGTTGTCGAGTCGACACTAGTGATGGTACTGATGGTACCGGTAGTTCAAGTGGTTCAAATCCCGATGGGACGAGAACGAGTGGCAATACCACACTTGGAGATGCAATCACACCAGATTTTAATCCTAAGGCTTTTCCAAATTATAACTCATGAGACCATATTAATACGGGAAGTGCGGTAAGTTCCGTCCGCTAAATAAAGGCAAGGAAGTCAGTTAACTGTGCTTGTAAACGTACTCCTAAGTAAATGATTTGGTAAACAAATAATCTTCTTTTGAAGGAGACATTAACTTGATGAATCTCCAAGTGAAAACTATAAGGAGTAAGACAGCAAAGAGGATGTCGTTGGAAGAACTCCAGGATCTTATACGAGTGAAGTATTGCTCGCTAGCGGGAAAATTCCATGGTTGGGAACCGAACTCTAGGATTCGATCATGATTAGAACCAATGTTGTTGGTTACCCCCGACGCCTCTACGATCTCTCAAGGATTATTGCATACTGGATAACACCCGAATTCAAACGCATTGAGCGCTACATTTGGGGTTTAGCCCAGAGATACAAAGCTGACATCAAAAAGTAAGCTAATAACTTGTCAAAAATTCTGGATGAGATAAGTGAAACTTTCACCATGAGGGCACTTGCAAAAGTGACAAGAGTAGCAGTGTGGTGAGACTCAGCACAAAATAGAAACTAATAAGTTATTTATATTCAAGAAAGAACAAGGAGGTTTTAACTGTGCCAAAGAGATCACTACAATCATGAATGTCTAAGGACGAATCAAGCAAGTGAATGAGTGTGTGTATGAGTAGAACTATGGATACTCCACAAAAATCCCAATGTGCCATGGGTATGTCCTACTTTACAACCAGAATATATCAATTCTTTGGATATCAACATCGGCTTAACTCAGTATCTTTAGATACTAAGCATATACACGAATTAGAATCATGTAGGTTAGACATGTCTTACTCTATCAAGTTAGCTAATAGGGAATTAGCGGAGTCATGTGAAGTCATTTAGGGTCACCGATACGGTCCCTATCAACCGACAAGTTGCATCCATTTTTGTTCTATACCAATGTCAGTATTGGCTTCATTCCCATAGAATTCAAAGTATGCTTGGCCTAGAGTCAAGTAAGCTAGACGTCCTCTCATACCATAGGATTGGCCAACGGTGAATTAGTTAGTCAGGAGAAGATATTAAAGGATGCACACTCGAACTTGGAGCACAGAAATTCAGTATCGACCTTTCACTCATTCAAATGGGTTGTTACGACTAAACTCCTGGCATAGACTGGTTGGCCGACAACCTAGCGGAAGTAGTTGCTTCAAGAAAACTATTCTCCTCCCCCCCCCCTGTTTGACGAGAGAACATCTTTTGGTGTATGGAGAGAAAAACGGTACACGGCTGCTGATCAATAACTGTATGAAGGCTCGGAAGACTCTGAGAACAGGATGCATCACCTTTCTTGCCCATGTGGTCGACAAGAAGGCCGAGTAGCGCAAGGTGGAAGACATCCCTGTGGAAAGGGAATACCCTGAAGTCTTTCCAAAAGACTTGCCGGGACTACCTACGCAGCGACAAGTCGAATTCAGTAACGATCTTATGCCAGGAGCTGCACCGGTGGCGAAAGCTTCATATAGACTCGCACCCTCGGAGATGCAGGAATTATCTACTCAGCTTCATGAATTGTTTGACAAAGGATTCAATGGACCGAGTTTCTCACCTTGGGGAGCTCCGGTGCTATTTGTCAAGAAGAAAGACGGAACCTTTCAGATGTGTATAGATTACCGAGAACTGAACAGGTTAACCATAAAGAACCGGTATCCTTTACCAAGGATCGACGATTTGTTCGATCAGTTGCAAGGTTCCAGCTTCTATTCCAAGATTGATCTAAGATCCGGACACCATCAGCTGAGGATCCAAGAGGAAAGCATTCCTATGACAGCGTTCAGGACTCGCTATGGGCATTATGAGTTCCTTGTTATGCCTTTCGGCCTAAAAAAAACGCTCCCGCCGTATTCATGAATTTGATGAATCGGGTATGTAAGCCATATCTCGACAAGTTCATGATCGTATCCATTGATGACCTTTTAATATACTCACGAATAGAGGTGGAACATGAACAACACTTGAGAACTATTCTGGAGTTGCTTAAGAAAGAACAAGTGTATGCCAAGTTCTCAAAATGCGAATTTTGGATTCGCGAGGTGCAATTTCTCGGTCATGTGGTGAACGAGAACGGAATGCATGTTGATCCAGCTAAGATAGAGGCCATAAAGAACTGGAACACTCCAAAGACCCCAACGGAAGTAAGACAATTTCTGGGTTTAGCGGGATACTATCATAGATTCATTGAGAATTTCCCTAAAATTGCTCAACCGCTAACCTCGCTCACTCAAAAGGATAGGAAGTTCGATTGGGGTGAAAAACAAGAAACGACATTCCAATTACTTGAAGATAAACTATGCCAAGCGTCAGTCTTATCACTCCCTGACGGTACTGATGACTTCGTGGTGTACTGTGATGCAACGCTTCAAAGATGGAAAAATGTACTTCATGGGAAGAATCTGGATTCCTTACTTTGACGGATTGCGAGACTTAGTGTTGGATGAAGCACATAAGTCAAAATATTCAATACATCCCAGATCTGATAAGATGTATCCGGATGTAAAGGAATATTACTGGTGGTCTAATCTCAAAGGAGATACTGCGACCTACGTTGGGAAATGCTTAACTTGTGCAAAGGTCGAGGCCGAGTATCAAAAGCCATCTGGACTATTACAAAAACCCGAGATTCCCATTTGGAAATGGGAACATATATCAATGGATTTCATTACAGGACTCCCAGGACCTCTCTAGGTCATGACATGATTTGGGTTATCGTCGATCGATTAACCAAGTCAGCTCACTTCTTGCCAATTCGCGAGAAAGACAGTACAGAGAAGTTGACTGAGCTTATCTCAAGGAGATAATAGCACGTCATGGAGTGCCTATTTCAATAACCTCGGATCGCGATGGTCGCTTTGTGTTAAGGATTTGGCAATCCTTTCAAGCCTCGTTTGGATCTAAGTACAGCATTTCATCCACAAACTGATGGCCAAAGCGAACGAACCATCCAAACATTGGAAGACATGCTTCGTGCATGTGTGATGGATTTAGGCGGTAACTGGGATACTCATTTACCACTGGTAGAGTTCTCATATAATAGCAGTTATCACACAAGCATTAAAGTCGCCCCATTCGAAGCACTATACGGACGGAAGTGCCGATCACCGCTGTGTTGGGCGGAAGTCGGAGACAAACAACTCGTTGGCCCTGAACTAGTCCAAGAGACTACGGACAAGATAGCAAAAATACGAGACCGTATCAAAGCGGCTCATGACAGATAAAAGAGCTACGCGGACAGAAGACGTAAACCATTATCCTTCGAGGTCAAGTCTTACTGAAAGTCTCACCTTGGAAAGGCGTAGCCAGATTCGGGAAACGCGGAAAACTAAACCCGAGATATATTGGGCCGTTTGAGATTCTAGAAAAGATCGGTACCGTCGCGTACAAGTTGAAACTGCCAGAAGAACTCAGTAACGTACACGACACATTTCATGTGTCGAATCTCAAGAAAAGTCCGACCGTTGATACAGTTATCATTCCAGCGGATGAAATTCATGTAGACGACACGCTCTACTTTACCGAAGAACCCGTTGAGGTTATGGACCGGAAGGTCCACAAGACAAGGAGAAGTAATATCGAACTAGTCAAGGACCGCTGGAATTCACGTCACGGACCCGAATACACATGGGAACGTGAAGATCAGATTAAGGCAAAATATCCCCAACTGTTTAAGAAGACTCCTGCAAAGGATGGCTCAACTAGAATTTCGGGACGAAATTCTTTTTAACAGGGGGAGAATGTGACAACTGGCAAATAACTGGTAATTCCGTACAATCTAATCACTATTTATATTTCTAAATCTCATGCATTTAGCGTAATTTAATTTCGTAACTGTGTCGTATACTAGATAACAGTGTTAGGACAAGAAAACAAAGCTAAAACATATGTTGGTTTTAGTCGTAAGGCGAAACCAAACAAACAATGTTCTAAAAGTGTTGGCAGAAAGTGTTGCGTGCACTATTCACGGTTACACTATTCATGCCAGCAAACCATGAAATCAGACCGAAACACTGAAAAACGAAACTCGGATAGCATAACTGAGTCCATTTATGTAAGAAAACATTATTATGAAAACACATCTTGCAAAGAAACAAGACTTTCCGGTATAACGCCCAAATCTCAAAAGTGTCCGTTTCGGCTAAAAAAATATAGTATTTTTAACTCGTCCGAACCTATAACAAAGCATTTCTGGGACTTCGGAATAATGTCAATTGATGAAAAAGATATTAAAACAATAAGATGATATAAACGGAATGTTCATAATCACAAGTTTCCGGTATTACATCGCTATGCGCTAAAATAGTTCGTTAGCGACCCGAAAAGCTAGTAAGCGGTATTTTCGCCACAAAACAACCAAACGAAGAAACTAGTGAACTAGTTAAGCCTATTTTGGGACTCAAAATCACTTCATGCATCTTTTGGGTGCGGAATAACAACTTGCGGCAAACCTTCGTCGGTGCAAAATAAAAGTGTTGTTAACTAGCCAATGCCTAAACGGAAAGCATTTAAGGTATCAAAATACAACTTACACTAGTCTAGCGAACTAGTTAACCATATTTTGGCGTCATAAGCACCCTAAATAAACGCCATAGCATCGATGGTAAATTAAAACCATAACCCCCGATATTATATTATACCTTCCATATATCACCTGGTATCGAACCGACGAGCGAACTAGTGGCATTCTTGCCATCCAAAATCAATACCCACTAAACTAATAGAATGGTTAGGATTTATTTAAAATCCTAAACTACCACTAAACCCTAATTACCCTAATTAAACTAATGGCTAAAATATCTAGCCAAATTAATAAATATTTTCACATGTCTATTAAGTTAAAAAAAATGAAAACCATGTCATACCACCCCAAAATTCGTTCAACATAGGGGCCCACAAGCCCCTTACTTATTTGCAAAATTATGGTGATAAGCATGGCATGAAAGATTTCTACTGAATATGTAAAGATCTTGTATATTTTTATACATCACCACCTTACTTCCCACATTATAATCTACCAAAAACTCAACACCATATCACCATTTTTGCTCTCTTGAAATCTCGGCTAGCATCATCCTCATATATCTATCCATTTCCAATTTATAAACAACCTATTTCAAGTGCCTAAAGCTCATTCCAAGATGATGAAAGGATGACACAAGTATGGATGAAAACTAGGAGGTGCTTGGAAGCTTTATTTTCTTCTAAAGATCACTAAAACTCTTGCAAAGTTGTAAGATCCTCTTTAAGTATTTTTAAGCATGCTAAATTATGTAGATTATTAGAGTACAAGTTAATCATCTTGGATTCCAATAAAAAAAACAAAGCTTAAAAACACTAATCTCAACATAAAAAGTCTATAATAATCATATATTATGTGTTGATTATGTTGCTTTGTGCTAGTTGATGATCATGCTTATGATTATTATGATAAAGAAGGATGATTAAAATTACAATCTTGTATAATCTAGACTAGAAATTATGATCTAGATCTAAACAAGATCATTATCCTTATGATCCATGGATTTGAAATTAACTTGAAGATCACTAGTGGTAAATGAGACGTTTTTTTTTAAAGCTAAAACCATGATTTACACTAAGATAATCTTAAAAGTAATTTAAACTAGTGTGTTTAGAAAAAATAACTAGATTACAAAGTATGATATAATGATGGTTTAAAAAGGATCTAGTTAAAGTATATAAAAGTGCCATTATTTTTAAGAATAATGGTACACAAGTCCATGGAAAATAATGATAATTATGTAGGAATGCATGCAAAGTGATATGTGGAAACTTGGTTGAGGTTAATGATGATTAATGGGTTAAACATACTTTAAACGCGTTTTGAAAACGTGGAAAACGTCATAGTTTAGGGGAAACTATGACGAAATTTTCCAAAAATCTAATCGCGATTAAAGGGTGATTAACAAGGTTAAACGCGATTAGTGGTCCTAAACGTCATTATGGAAACTTTGATGGGAATATTTAAGGTTTAAATATTTAAGAAGTTCTTATGAACTTAAACTTATATTTTTACAAAAATAAATGGGTAAAAATATAACAATGTGTAAATGTAATTTCTGGTAAGAAAAATTATATATTTTCGGAAACTTGCTAAGTGCTTGCAATGTGTGCTATATATGTGTATGTATTAGATACCTAAAGGGTGACCAAAATAAATACACATACATGTTCCTACATGGTCCAAGAAATGCTAGTAAAATTGGACAATTAAATAAAATGGCCGAAATGGAAATACATAACACTTGATGACGACAATTTGAGCGTATCGACATCGTAAACAAGTTACTAAAATGTCGAGTCTAAAAATAACATATTTTTAGACACTAAAGCGAACGCATAACTAAGTGGTCAAAAACAAGAATCCGGAAAGTCGAAAACTATAAAAATTACCAAGTATTTTCATGTGAAAAACGAACTTATTAAGTTACATGCTTTGTGAATTTTTGGTAAATGCAAGAGTATATTTAATGGACTCACTAGGATTAGATTTGGGCTAGACCCAATTTACTAAAAACTAGGGCTAGGCCCAATAACAAGAAAACTAGGGCTAGGCCCAATAACAATGAAACGTGGGTGTTAAGCCTAATGACATAGCTTCGAAGCCGTTCGCATATAATTCAATACGTATAGAATACATGAATACACATAACAATCGAGCGAGTAAACTATCAACGCTCTAAAATACAAAGTTGTTCCAAAGATGACAAACGAGAACATAATAAAGAATTCAAGATGAACAACTTGTACGAGGTCCGAAAGACCTAGTGTCTAACGAGATTAGTACACATGTAGGTTATTGACACGTACGGACGCTCACTTCGTTATCATAATACACGGAACGCAAACTTGTGAGTTCATGTCCCTCCTTTCACTGTTTTCAATGTTTTGTTTTCAAAAACATCGAGGGGAAATACATGCTAAAACTATTGGTATGCTAGTTACGGAGTAGATGGCATGATCAATGTGCATAAGTAGGGAAACTACATTAGTAACCATTAATCACTTAGTGACCAAGGTGCAAAAGGTGTAGATCTATTGGGCTTGAGGCACGCCCCACTCCTGGTTGGTATACCCTGGAGTGCTTTTGTGATCCCAATGATGACAAAGTGTTCTCGGTTTGGTTATTTTGCTTATGGTGCATTATGTCAGGGGGCTCGCTACCCACTGATAGATCCTTAACAGACTCCATGAATGAATCAGAACATACCATGATTACAAGATTTCATTTTCATGAATACTACGATTACAAGATTTCATTTTCATGAATACTACGATTACAAGATTTCATTTTCATGAATACTATGATTACAAGATTTCATTTTCATGAATACTACGATTACAAGATCTCATTTTCATGAATACTACGATTACATATGATAACAAAAACTGCATGAACTCGCTCAACTTTTGTTGACTTTTTAAAACTACATGTATTTCAGGAAACAAGTCTTGAGCCGGTGATACATGATTGGATGCAATGATTACCTTCTTATGTCACACGCAACACGCTTCCGCAACTAGCAGGGTGTGACAAAGTGCTGTCGGTGTGAGATTTGGATGTACAAGCTGTTAATTCAATCAAATCAGTGATTTAAGTGAAGATCAAGTTGTTACTAAATCTATTTCTTGTTTTCCGCACCTGAAATAGATAAGAACCTCTCTAAACGACTCCTTCGGGTCAGCAAATTGATCCTACACTATTTATAGCCTACACAGAAGCCCAGACACGGCCCCGTGTCCATTGGGCACGGCCCTGTGTCCATCCACTTTCACTTTCTTCATTAATTGCAATTTGTCTGCATTAGCTCCACACGCCCCCGTGTCCGTTGGGCACGACCCCGTGTGCAGAAGCGTATCTGTACTATCAAGATTTGCTTGGATTTTGCGAATCTTAGCGTTGACCACGGTCGTGTTGAGCTGGGCACGCCCCCGTGTCGGGAAATAGAAGCTTCTACAACTTTGTCTTTTCTGCAGACACTTAACCACGCCCTCGTGTTCGTTGGGCACGAGGTCGTGTTCAGCCTTCTGATCTCTTTTTTTGCTTGGGAAGATGTTGTCTAGGGGTCAGGCATGCCACGTTTATTCCTTTTTCTTGTATTTATGTTAAATTTGGCTGCATTTTTGTTTCTTTTGTTCATTTAGGCTCATTTAATCCTGAAAATACAAAAGGAAAACAAAAGCACACTTTTTCCAACATTAGTACTAAAAAATGGTTAGTTTTATGCCTCATTTGATGTAATTTATATGTTGCATTTTACACACATCACTTGCTTCGTATTGTGTCCGGGATTTACTGTTCCCGAAGATTGGATCTTAATGAGGGCTCCAAGGGTGAATAACACATATGCCATGGACATGCGCCCATTGGTTAACTCATCTGCTCAAGTGGCATGTTTACTCTCGAAGGCGACTGAAGATCAATCGTATCTCTGCCATACAAGGATGGGCCATGTGCATCTACGAAAAATGAACCACTTAGTAAAAAACAACTTAGTGTTGGGGGTTCTTTTACGTAGTTTTAATATGCACCACAAAAGTGAATCATGCGTAAAAGGAAAAAATCAAACCAAAGCCTCACAAAGCGAAAACTGTTATCTCGATCCAAAAACCACTTGAATTGCTTCACATGGAGCTTTTCGGTCCAATCCATGCTACTAGCATTGGTGGGTATTTTTCCTAAAAACAAAGGATCAAACTGTTGGAATTTTAAGAGATTTATTCAAACAACTTGAGAAAAATTATTCACTTCCTATTAAGAAAATCCAAAGTGACAACGACACTGAATTTAAAAATCAAAATATGGACGAGTTATGTCAGGAAATGGAATTGTTCATCAGTTCAACACTCCTTATGTTCCTCAACAGAATTGAGTTGTAGAATGGAAGAACCGTACACTGATTGAGGCGGCCTGAACTATGCTTTCTGAATCTAAGTTACCAATTTTCTTCTGGGCTAAGGCGGTAAACATTGCATGCTATGTGCTTAACCATGTGCTTACAGTCAAAAGAGAAGATAAAACTTGCTATGAATTGCTTGAAAACAAGAAACCAAACTCATCTGATTTTCAGCCATTTGGGATCAAGTGTGTTATCAAACGCACCAAAGATACTCCTAAGAAGGGCGAACTTGGAGAGGTTGAGTTCTTTCTGGATTACGCTAATGGAGCTACAAACAAACACGTTTATAACATTAAAAAGCGTACAGTGGAGAGATCGTGTATGATATAACTCCTTTGAGTTACGATCCTCTAACGTCCAAATTTGTTCCTAAAAGTGGGTAAGATTATGAGAAATTATTTGATTCATTTGATCTTCCTAATGTTTCAGAAGAAGATTCGAAGGTTGTCTACACGCATCTAGTGAACAAGGATGAAGTGGATGCTAGCTGGAGAGCAAGTATTCCTACAAATGTGACCCCAAATGTTCCCTTAGGAGGTCCAGTCGCTGATTCTTCGATAGTAAACGACGTTGTTGCTGCCAAATTCCCCAATGAAGCTGGTCCCAGTAATTCTGAACCTAGTAGTAATGCAAGTGATGAGGGGGAGATTCAATCTAATTTAGGAAACAATCTTCAAGCTCCGGAAATCCCAGTTCCAAGATCAAATATTTATCATTCTATTGATAATATTATTGGGAATCCAAATGCTGGAGTGTAAACGCGAAGGAGCATTTCAGAGATACAGTACTTGTTTTCTTCAATCAAGCAGGAAGAGCTCTACAATCTTAGCCTACACGAATATTTTATCTCTCAGAATGAGCCGAAAAATTATCAGATGGCTTTGAAGGATAATTCTTGGTGTGATGCGATGCAAGAAGAGTTAGCTCAGTTCGACAAGTTAATGGTGTGGAATTTGGTCGATCTTCTGAAGGGCCAACATGCAATCAACACGAAGTGGGTCTTCAAGTGCAATTTGGAATAAAGCACGGTTGGTTGTTCAAGGCTTCAATCAAGAGGAAAGGATTGATTATACAGAAGTTTATGGACCAGTGGCAAGACTGGAAGCCATTCGTTTGTTTCTAACCTTTGTTGCACGTATGCGTTTCAAAGTCTATCAGTTGGATATGAAAAGTGTGTTCCTTTACGGAAAACTGCATGAAATTGTGTATGTGTCCCAACTACCGGGGTTCGAAGCTCTAGAGTCTAAGAACAAAGTCTATTTGTTGGACAAAGCTCTTTATGGTCTCCATCAGGCTCCTCGGGCATGGTAAGAGACCTTATCAATGCATCTCTTGGAGCACGGTTTCTCGTGTGGCGCGATCGACTCCATGTTGTTCATATTGAAGAAAGGGGGAGATTTTCGGATTGTGCAAATTTACATTGATGACATAATTTTTGGTTCTTCAAATGAAGAATTGTGTCGTGAGTTCGAGGCTATGATGAAGTCTAAATTTGAAGTGAGCACAATGGGTGAGTTGTCGTTCTTTCTAGGTCTTCAGGTGAGTCAAGAAAAAGTTGGGACGTATGTGCATCAATCAAAGTATGTCCACGAGATTCTCAAAAGATTTGGATTGTAAGATAGCTTACCTTATGACACGCCTCTGCCGACAAATCACAAGCTTACAACCGATAAATAGAAAGATCCTGAAGTGGATCTGACTCTATATCGATCTATTACAGGTCCACTCATGTATCTTACTGCTTCACCACCAGATATTATGATTTCCGTTTATTTGTGTGCTAGGTGCCAGTCTACTCTAAAGGAATCTCACATGAAGGCGGTCAAGTGTATCTTCAGATACCTGAAAGGGATGCCTAAGCTTGGATTGTGGTATCCAGCTAAAGGTGGTCTGGATTTGATAGTATATGATGACGTAGACTTCAGAGGGTTCCCGGTGAATAGAAAGTCAACCTCTGGTGGCGCACAACTGCTTGGAAACCGTTTCGTCTCCTGGCAATGCAAAAAACAAGTTGTCGTATCTTTATCCACGTGTGAGGCCGATTATATTGCTGCATCGAGTTGTTGTGCTCAGGTTTTGTGGATTCAGCAACAAATGAGAAACTACGGTTTGAAATTTACCAAAATACCAATTCTTGTCAATAACAACTCTACCATTTCCATAACTAACAATCCAGTTAACCACTCACGCACTTAGCACATAGATGTTAGGCATCTCTTCATTTGCGATTGTGCTGATAAGGGTTTGATCGAAGTGGTTAGGGTAGAAACCTTGGATAATCTTGCCGATCTATTTACGAAGAGATTCGATCGGGCTAGATTTGAGAATTTGGTCCGAATGATCGGCATGATCAACCCCGAGTAAAATGCTTTTCAAAACTCGCATAGACACTTTATTTTATGTTTAATGTACAGTTCTTACAGCTTTTCAAAAATTGAAAAACTCCAAAAATATTTTACTTAGGTGTAGGATTAATTTTAAGAAAAATACAAAAAATTGAAAAATATAAAATGAGGTAATGTTGAGAAAAAGGGGAAATGATAGTTCATCAGTTAGTCATATCTGATGCAGGATATTAGTAACATATAAAATTAACCGTTACCTGTAACAACTTCATTATACGTTGCTTCGGTAGGTTTTACGTGTAAATAAGAACCTGTTTCTGTTATATAAACATATTGAACTGCGTAACTTGTGTGGTACATCTCTAGGATATATGGTCTTGGTACCGTAATTTCGTTTGATAGATTACCAAACTTCTGAGATACTAGGTCTTTATGTTTGTTAAATCTCTGGGGTAATATACTTGGTCTTTTGATTTTGAGCAAGCAATGGCCTAGACCTCGTATAATGCTTTGCTAAGCGCTTTGTTTGTGCGCGAACCCTCTTGGTGGATTTCGTTTCTGCCACAACAATCATCTCCGGATGATCTGTTTAAAAAATTGTCATCACCGGATGTATAAATTGCATTTCTATGTTACCACCGGGTACATAGCAAAAACTGGCAAATCATGTAGAAAAAGATACCAAATGATGGTACACCACCTTTTAAGTCGAGACTTCATCTCTTTGTCTATGCAGTGGAATTAACCTGAGCTCTTAAGGCCTCGCTTTTAGCCGGATACAGAGATTTTTCAGATATACTCACCTGTAAGATGCAATGTTGGGTAGTTTTGATACGGGAGTATATTTTGAGGTGGGTAAACATAGTTATAATCAGTTATTAATACACTTAATCACGTATCTCGAAAACAATGTTTGAAAGCGTGCTAAAACTTAAGTAGACCACAATACTGTTGAATGTCTTGAACTGTTAATATCATTCTAAGTGCTTAATCTGAAAACTATGTTCTTGTGTTGGATATTGATAGGAAAACTGATATGATCCCTTTGCTCCGACTTCACAAAAAGATAGATAGTGTAAATACACTCTTAGTGTTGGTTCATTTAATTTTGTCCGAATTGAAAAACAACAAAAATATTTGTTAGGATCGGAGGCTCTCATGATAGTGTTTGTTTGTTTGAAATGAATAATCAATGAGTATGAAAACATATTAGGTGCAGCGGAAATGAAAACAAACTTTGTAAACACAATCAAAAGAGAAAATAGTTTGATAAACAATTGCTTCTCATAGAGTCGAATGATTTACAAATCAAAGCAAAAGATTACAGATAAGCTTACAAACTATACTCCCCCTCAGCCTGATACCCCAAGGTTGGATTGCACAAGATGAAAGGATTAGACATGAGGAGAAGAACCCACTCAGTCAATCAAATGTAACAGTACAAGGCACTGTTACATTTATAGGCAAACCAAACCACTGAGGTATCTCAGCTGACGTCACCATGAAAGCGACGTCTAACAGCCTAACAACCTGTATCTACTGACCTTACACAAACACTGCTATCCTAACCACTGACTATACATAAAACAGATAATTCACTAAACAGCTGCTTTCTCTTTATGTCAGTGCTTTCCTCAAGGTTGATCAGTCCTTGACTGGGCAGTGCTTTATCATCAGTAGATAGGACCAGCAGTGTTGGATACATCAGGGTTTTCATCAGCAGTTGAAAGGGCAGCAGCAGTTGAGTATGAGCAGCGGATAGAGACCATCAGTTGTTATAAATCACTTTCAAGGGGAGAGCAAAGTGTAAACCGCTGCTTATTGTGAATCCACTGTTATGACCTGGTTTTGGCTTTACATTATCTGTTCCTCTGGTAGGGTTCAATCCCAACAATCTCCCCCTGGAACAGATAATGCCAAAACCTTTCATTATTCAGTACCTTTATTACTCATCAAGAGTGCCTTAGCTTGTTCTTTGAATTCAGCTTCAAATTCCTTTGCACTCTGGTCATCCTCATCCCTACACAGTGAAAGCCCAAGGAGATCCTGCAAATCTTGAACACTAAGGCCTAGTGCTTCTTTCCTTGATATGTGCTTCACATCGCCATTGGCTCTGACCAAGGTCAATACGTGAGTCTTTTGATCAGACATCCACTTTAGTATTTTTAAGCCAAGTGGGTTTCTTGGGAGAGATTTATTTGAAGATGAGTTGAGGGATAATGGCCTTGAAAACAACTGCAGACTTTCAGACATTCTTTTGAAAGCTTCTTCAAAGACTTTGTCAACTGCGGCTATATCTTCTGCAGTTTCTTGTTCAATGAGTTCTTGTTTTTCAGCTTCTGTCTTGTCTTTAGCAGTGTTTGGAGATGCAGTTTTGTTGAAGTTTCTTCTTTCAGACCCATTTTCGTGATGGTATCTTTGAAGTACTCTGCTTCCTTTTCTATTACCTCTTCTTCAGTCAACTGTTCTCCCTTGTCTTGATTTGTTACAAAAGTAGACCAGAACAGTGTGTCGAGGCTTCCCATCTTCTGTTCAAGCTTCATCATTTGTTCTTTCTTCTTAGAAGTGGCTGAAACAGTTATCTTTCTTTTCTTCAGCCTTTTGTAGGCTTCATCAGTCTGCTGTCTTGACCATTTTGATATGGCTTCAGCAGTATCCATTTTTGCATCCACTAGCTCCTTTTTCTTTCTTTTATACTCAGCAGTGAAGTCGGCAATGAGCTTTTTGAATTTGTTCCAGTTTGGACCATTCTTCTTCTTTGTAGGATCTTTCTTAATTTTGTCAATCCTCTCAGCCTCATGATTTAGAGCGATTATTGGCCATTCTTCAAACTGTTTTTCTTCAGCAGGATAGAATTTTTCTTTCATAATGTAGGCAAGATATTGTTTTCTAAGCTCTTTGCGTTGTTCAGCCTTTTCTTTGATTAGTTCCTGTGCGAAATCTTCCATCTGCTTTACCTTTTCAAGAAAGAAATCCAGTCTTTGAGCAATGCCTTCTTCGCTTAGACGTTCACGTTCACTTTCAAATTTATCTCTTGCTTTAGCCTGTCTTGTCTTGAGTTTGAGGTAATCATCCATATCCTCTGGTGGCATGTAGCCTATGAGTGAGGAGAACCTCCTTTTTGAAGGATCTTCTTCTGTATAGAATTGCCTCATCTCATTTTTGATAGCTTCAAGTTCCAGTGGATATTTTGCAGCATTAGGATCATGTGTACCCTCATCGACAGAGATTGGCTTTCTTATTCTGTTGAAGAGCTTTGGTTGTGAAGTAGAAAGGATGAGAGCAGTGGTGGATGCCTGACTAACAGCTGTTGAAACAACTGGTGTCTCAACATATGTTGTCATTACAACTGCTGATATGTCAGCAGTTGTCTTCTGCTTTTGAGCAGGGGATGGATGTGGTGAGGTGGTTTTGGATGATGGTGATGGTGGTGGTGAATCAACATCTGTTATGAGATTCCTTCTCCTTTTTAATGAAGAAGGGGCAGATGATGTTTTGGGTGGATCAGTGGTGGTGGATTGGATAGCAGTGGTTTGTGGCAGTGATTGACTGACAGTGGTTAAAACAACTGGTGTTTCAATCACCGTCGTCATTACAGCAGATGTTGTAACATCTGCTGTCTTCTGCTTTATGGCAGGAGGTAGTGATGATGGTGTGATTGTAGATGATGGTGGCAGAGCAGTAGTTGTGGTGGTGTGTGTTGAAAGTGTGTGTGTTGATGACATGGCAGCTGTTTGACTACTGACAGCAGTTTTTGTAACTACTGCTGTATCAGCTGTTTGGCTAACAGGTTTTGAGACTTGTTTTTCCTTTTCTTTTTCTTTTTCAGGTTCAATATGAATGCCATGTTCAATTCCCTTTTTCTTCATTTGCTTCAATATCTCCCCCTTTTTGGCATTATCTGCAAGGGGGTCATCAAAGAATAGTAAAGTTGAAGGAGCCTTGCCAGTGGCAATTTGGATACTGGCCTTAATAGCCTTGATATCTGCTTGAGTATCCTTGAACCTTGATTCAACCATGTTGGTCAGCATTTGTACTTGAATGGCATGCTTTTTGTCAGCCATAAGTTGCTGTGCTTCAAGCATGGGTTGAAAAATATTCCAGAGCTCATTTGCAGCAGGTGCTTGTTGTGGAGCAGATGCTTGAGCAGGAACAGCAGAGGATTGTGCTTTTTGAGCTTTTAAAATGTCTTGCACCATCTCCTTTATTTCAGAAACTGATTCTTCAAGTTTTTCCACTCTGCCCGTCAATTCCTGATATCTTGAATCATCACCCATTTTACTGGGATCATCTGAATCCCCACCTGTGGTGGTTATATCAATGTGTGACTTAGGAACAGAGTCCCAAAAATCATCCATTGATGCCCCTTGTTCTCGGTACTGGGGACTTCTTTCTTCGGCACTCGATAAACCTTTGATGGTACCAGTGGTTAGATCCAACTCACTGGTGGTCACCGAAGTTGCCATGGAAGAAATTGCCTTCAAGGGAGTCTTACTTATGAAACAACTGTCCAACTGAGGATCTGTTGATCCACCAGTTGTAGTTGCTGCTCCACTTGAACTACTGACAGGAGTTACTTGTAACTCCTGCAGTGTAACCTTCTCAACTGTTGCTGGGATAGCAGAAGTATAAGCATCAGACCCAGTCACTTGTGGATGTATACTCTCAGTGATAGGTGATAGAGAGGAACTGGTTTGTGTCTGTGCAATAGCAGCTGCATGCAACAGAGGTAGCATGGATTGTGGCATTATTATTGGTGAGGGGATGGGGGTTGAAAGAGACATGTCCTTGGGATCAGGACTGAGGAAGATGGATCCGAGTGGATTCAGAGCTTCATATTGTGGTGTCCCTGTGCTTACAACCTGATCCTTTTGTGAGGATGCAGGAGGAGTTTCGGTTATGGGTTGAGATCTTTCTTCCAACTGCTATGAGGAAGTAGCAGCAGTGGTTTGTGGTGACTTTTGTGTTGTCACAGGCATTTCCTCTGGGATCTCATCTTCCAGAGTTGCCTTTGTTTTGGGTTTGGTGGGTTTTCTGGATGTTTTCTTTTTGGTCTTTTTAGTGGTGGCAGGTGTGGGTTTCAAAGCAGTGGGAGTGCTGCTATGATCACCTGGAGCAGTGGGCTCAGCAGCTGATACCTGAGGAGCAGTTGTAACCGCTAAAGTCTGCTCAGGTACCCCTGCTTTTGTTTTTATTGGTGCCATCATCCTTGAAAATGTTTCTTTTGTTATGCTTTTTATTTGACAATGAACACCTTGTTTGAGCAAATTTACATTTTTCTTTTCAAATTTTTGTTCAAAATAATAACTCAAAAATCTTGGAAAAAGTAAAAATGCTTTACTTTCAACGTTTTTCACCATGTCATTGAAAATCTCCTGGGAGTAGTTATAGTCTTTATTATTCAAAATAGCGTAACCCAGGTTTTGGATTTTCAATGGTATTTCGTTGAAATATGTTGTTTTATTTGAAGCACACATCAAGAGTGTGTGAAATAAAAACCTGGGTGCAGATGGAAAATAACCCTTTTGTAGGGTATCTACCTTTGGTTCTTCTGCATAACCCCTTTTCAGAAAATCAGCTTTTAACTCGTTTTTTGTCAAAAGAGGTTTTACCGTTTTGATCGTCGAGTATGAAGACTTCTGATATCGATTTTGGTGTGACTTTGATCGCTTTTCCCTGTATTGAGGAGTTAATGGCTATGACTTTTCCGTCTTGTTTTTCAAGCGACGCCTTTTTCCAAAACTCTCTCTGGGTTTGCAGATAGATGAGAGCATTTGCTGTCAACAAAGTTTTGTACTTTGATGCAGATAATGCATCAATGATGGTGTCAAAAGTGTGATTATCAGTAGGTTTTGTGAATAAACCCAGATAGTTATGAGATTGTTTGAATGGTATTTCGATGGGTTCTTCGGTCGTTTGAGCGACCTCAGTTGAAGGTGGTGGTGATGTAGGTTTTGATTTTGATTTTCCTTTTGACTTCGTCATTTTGATGAAGAAGAATCGGAGTATAATTTTGAGGGTTTTGAGAAGAAGGGTTGAAAACTGTTATGAGAAGAGAATTTTTGGAATTCAATTCGACAGTGTAAAACCCTGTTTGGGGTTTAGGGCAGGTTTTATTTTTTTTTTTAAAATGATCGCTGATGTGGCAGTGGTTATTAAGATCTGAGGGCTAAAAACTGACCACGTGTCAAACACTGATGAAACGGATGAAGTATGGAGAACAGTTGTTTTAAGAGCCACTGACGTATCAAGCATCAGTGATTACAACGGTAAAAATCTTGGGCAGTGGATGATTTTTACTATCAGTAGATAGCATATCAGTGGATAAGACACTGATTTTGAGCATCAGTGCTTACAAGAAAATGAGGGATCAGTGGTTAACTTTCAGCAGTGGACAGTGTTTAGAGATCAGATGTTGGAACAAATCAGTGGTTAGGGTAAATGGTGCAAATCTGAAGAACAGGTGTTTCAGCAATAGTTTTGAGAATTTTCATTCAAGGTTTTGCCACATGTCAATTTTGAAAGACAGTGGTTTAGTACCCCAGATGATGAAAAGTTTTTACTAAGGCAACTCATTTTCGTTTAATATTCAATTAACACATGAGTACCCTAGTAATTTAATCACAGTTTGCAATCAACCTTTGATAAAAATTTAGGAGCAAACCTGAGTATGACATGATCATAACATATGTACCATTTCCTTTTGACCCATTTCTGAGGACACAAATACCATGCAAAAATAAGGTATTACATCCTGACAGGAGCTGAAACTATTGCCAACAAAAACAAGCAAAAGTTTCAAATATATTATATAAAAAATGAGTAATATATCCTGATTATTCGAGAGAATCCTTTGAACACAAAAAAATGGTTAAAGGATTTTCTAAGAATAGTGTCAAAAAGATCTGGTAAATTTCAATAGAGAATGTAATCACATCACTCACAGGTTTTTGAAAATGGTCAGTGGTTTAACAACAGTGGTAGGAAACTTTTGAATACATTTTGACCACTGTTTGGAACCATTTTCTTTGTCGGTTGATTGCAAACATGAGGACACATGGATAAATTTTTGAACATTTGTCTAGTCCTCTTTGAAGTTCATTCACTGGAATCAAAACCTTTCCCTGAACAGATGAATGCACATAATTGCTTAATGACCATTATTACCCTAAACTTTGACTCATAAGTGTTTTATGTATATACTCTTTTTCTTTTGACTTCAAAAGTTTTGAGATAAACACACTTCTGAGTATTGGTGAATATAAGTCCAAAATCATTCTGCAGTAATGCTTTGAGAGACTTGATCATGTTTTCACAAGTTTTTCATCCAATCTCACATTACATATGATGCGGACTATGTTGACCTCTGTTTTTCTTAGTGTATTTAGACAAAGTTGATTTGTTCCTTTTGAGGATCTCAACCTGTTTTTCTACACATAAGATCTAAATAACTAAAGTGTTAATTTCCCTCTTTTAGTGTTAACAAAACAACAATGCTTTTATGAACATAGGTTTTGTTAATCTGAGGTTAGTACTTTAGTATTTAATGAAAACATCACAAATATCAAAACAACAGTTGAAATCAATTTGAGAATATAGACCAATCCCATAATTTATCAGATATGTTTACAGATCTGAAAACTATGAGTGACTTGTGCATGATATCACTTGTTGTATGAAATTTGTGTGTCATATGACATCTTGGTTGATTTACAGAGTTTTTGAATAACCACTTTGAACATGATCTACTCGTTACTCTGTTTTTCAACTGAATACAACCAACCTTAGTATCAATGAATTTTGAGCCGAACTGTTATGTCAAATTGATTGTTAGATCGAATTTGACTGTCCAGGCTCTGATACCAATTGTTAGGATCGGAGGCTCTCATGATAGTGTTTGTTTGTTTGAAATGAATAATCAATGAGTATGAAAACATATTAGGTGCAGCGGAAATGAAAACAAACTTTGTAAACACAATCAAAAGAGAAAATAGTTTGATAAACAATTGCTTCTCATAGAGTCGAATGATTTACAAATCAAAGCAAAAGATTACAGATAAGCTTACAAACTATACTCCCCCTCAGCCTGATACCCCAAGGTTGGATTGCACAAGATGAAAGGATTAGACATGAGGAGAAGAACCCACTCAGTCAATCAAATGTAACAGTACAAGGCACTGTTACATTTATAGGCAAACCAAACCACTGAGGTATCTCAGCTGACGTCACCATGAAAGCGACGTCTAACAGCCTAACAACCTGTATCTACTGACCTTACACAAACACTGCTATCCTAACCACTGACTATACATAAAACAGATAATTCACTAAACAGCTGCTTTCTCTTTATGTCAGTGCTTTCCTCAAGGTTGATCAGTCCTTGACTGGGCAGTGCTTTATCATCAGTAGATAGGACCAGCAGTGTTGGATACATCAGGGTTTTCATCAGCAGTTGAAAGGGCAGCAACAGTTGAGTTTGAGCAGCGGATAGAGACCATCAGTTGTTATAAATCACTTTCAAGGGGAGAGCAAAGTGTAAACCGCTGCTTATTGTGAATCCACTGTTATGACCTGGTTTTGGCTTTACATTATCTGTTCCTCTGGTAGGGTTCAATCCCAACAATATTTTACACTCTTGTTTCTATGTGTGAGTTATTCATTTTAAAGATACTCTTAAGGGGTTGTGAACATTCTTTAATAACGGTGTTAAACATCTGAATAGGAAATCTAAAATAAGTCTTTTTCAATAAAAATCGGTTCGTACAAGATCCATCTAAGTGTGTGGGAAATCTCGTCATTTTAATGTGTTTGGTAAAAAAATTATTCCAAGACAAGTTGTGAAATTTTTCGAAAGTATAAGTTAGTATTTTCTACAATTTCAGAAGAAATGATTTAACAAATCAATTTTAAAGGATTTTGAAGGTTTTTCGGCTCCAGGCTTTTGAAGATGCAAGATTTGAAGAAGCAATGCAGAGGGCTTTGGGAACATCTGAAAAAGCTTCGACTTCGACGTCTACCTTTGCCGAATTCAGTTTACTTATGATTTAGGATTGATTTACGATTTCAGTTATTATGTAACTTATGTCGAATTCACTTAACTTATGATTTAGGATTGATTTTCGATTTCAGTTATTATGTCGAATTCATTTATTCAGTTAACTTATGTCGATTTCAGTTAACTTATGTCGATTTCAGTTAAGTTATGTCGAATTCAGTTAATTTATATTGTCGAACATTATTTAGGCGTTAACTTAATTTGATACAAACTTTGTCGATTAATGATTATTTAGGCGTTAATGACTCCTAAACAAGCATCCGGATGGCAAAAACGTCAAAAGAGGAAACGAGTTGGTGAATTGGTGAAGCCACAAAAGGGTGCTATGCAAAAAAATTTGACGCCTAATCCGCCTATTGTTGATGTGGAAAAAGCACAAGAGCATGTTGAAGTAGAACGGGAACACGAGGAAGTAGAACAAGAGCAATAACGTGTGGAAGTAGAAGACGAGCAAGACGAAGAACATGTTGAAAAGCAACAAAAACAAGAACATGTTGAAGAGCAACAACAAGATCATGTTGATTATATAATTGATCCAAGAAGGTGGGAAGGACTAAATGCGGATGAGATTGGACTATTGGTCGCAAAAGGTCCTAAAAGAGATACTAGTATTGAATTTGGTCCATATGATAAATTTAATAGACGATTTTCGACAACTATCCATACAAGAACATTATCAAACTTGGAGAAGTGTGATAGAGAATGGCTAGTATATTCGAAAGAGCTAGATAAGATGTTTTGTTTTTGTTGCAAAGTGTTTAGAAATGGGGCGCCAAAAGATAGATTGGGAGGTGTAGGTTTTGATGATTGGCACCATGCTACCGGTAGAGTGAGAGAACACGAAGTTTCTTTAGATCATCTCATAAATATGAAAAAGTGGTTTGATTTGCGTAAAAGATTGAAATTGGAAGACACAATTGATTTTCAAAATGAGCAATTTAAGAAGGAAACGGATTATTGGAAACAAGTCCTTTTTAGAATCGTTGCGCTAGTCAATTTTCTTGCTAAGCATAATTTAGCATTTCGTGGAAATAAGGAAAAGTTGTTTGAAAAAGGTAATTGAAATTGTTTTATTTTAGTTCCATTTATTCTTACTTAATTTTTATAACTGAGTTCACTTCATTTTTTGTTGATTGTGTTTAACAGGTAATGGAAATTTCTTGGGTCTGGTTGAGATGTTAGAAGAGTTTGATCCGGTTATCAAAGAGCATGTTCGGTGGATCACTAGTGACAATGTTCATGTGCATTATCTTGGACCCAAGATCTAAAATGAGATAATAGTTATGCTTGCTGATGAAACTAAAAAAGAACACATTAAGAACATAAAAGAAGCAAAGTACTACTCAATCATACTAGATTGTACCCCCGATTCTAGTCACCAAGAACAGATGACTATAATAGTGAGGTATGTAAGGTTATCATCTAATTTTGTTATTGTTGAGGAGTCATTTTTGGGGTTTTTGAATGCTAATGATACCACTGGGAAGGGACTATTTGATGTAACTTATGCGGAGTTACAAAATCTTGGTCTAGAAATTGATGACATGCGTGGCCAAGGATATGACAATGGGGCAAATATGAAAGGGTCACATCAAGGAGTCCAAACGAGATTTTTAAAAGAAAATCCAAGAGCATTTTACACTCCTTGTGGTAGCCATTCACTTAACCTTACATTATGTGATATGGCTTATAGTTGTGTTAAAGGAAAGAGTTTTTTTGGACACGTCCAACGGATTTATACTATTTTTGCAAATTCTATCAATTGTTGGAAAATTTTGAAAGATAATCTGAAAAACTAGAGGCTAAAGTCATTGTCTCAAACTCGTTGGGAAAGTCGTTTAGAGAGTGTTAAGGCAATCAAATTGCAACTTGATGATGTGCGGGAAGCTTTGCTTGAAGTTGGAGAGTTAGATAGTGATGCTGCAATTGCAGAGGAAGCATTAGCTTTAGCAGAAAATCAACTTAGTGGATTTGATTTTTTGGTATCAATTGTCATTTGGTATGAAGTGTTAAACCAGGTGAATATTGTGAGCAAAAAATTACAAGCAAAGGATATGCATCTTGAAATTGTTATTCAAGAAATAAACAATTTGATTGAGTACTTTAAGGATTATAGAGAAACAGGTTTTCCTAAAGCGGTTGATGAAGCTATGGAGATTGCTAGTGAAATGGAAATTGATCCCAAGTTTAAAGAAAAACGTAAGATTAAAAGGAAAAAAAGAAAAGATGAGACTTCTAGTCGCGAAGAAGTTGCATTTACAGTAGAAGGGAATTTCATAGTAAACTTTTTTCTTATATATTGTGGATCAAGCTATTGCTTCTTTAGAGAAAAGATTTGAACAATTTAAATGGTACAAGGGTTTATTTGGTTTTTTGTTTCCACGTACGTTGAGGATTATTAAAGATGAAGATTTTAAGTCGTCTTGTCATCGTCTTGAAAATGCACTCAGGTTTAAAGAAAAATCGGATCTTGATGGTGAGGCACTTTATACAGAGCTTAATTTATTTCGTGAATCACTAACCAATAAATTTAGTAGTCCTGTAGATGTTTTGGAGTATATGAAAGAAGACGGTTATTCCCCAGAAGCATGCATTGCATATAGAATATTGTTGACTATTCCAGTCACTGTGGCATCTGCAGAAAGAAGTTTTTCGAAGTTGAAGTTATTGAAATCTTACATACGATCTTCAATGTCCCAAGAAAGACTTAGTGGGTTGGCGATGATTGCTATCGAGAACGAAGTCTTGGATGATATAAACTGTGAAGAGTTGATTCACCAATTTGCTATCAAGAATGCAAGGAGGGCTTCACGAATCATTGGTTAGCTATTAGCTTATTAGTTTTTACGGTATGTCATTCATTCGAATATTATATTTTGTATTTTGTTAATTGCATTGTTTATCGAATGTTATATTTTTGTCAACGGTTTAAAGTTGTATGAAAAACTACTTAAATTTTTTTATTTAATTAAGAACTAAGGGCACGTTTTTTCAAGCTCAAACAGGGTACATAATATAATTTTAGTCCTATCATACTTATCTCTAATTGTATCTATATGCTTCCCTAAAATCACCCTATCCTACAAAGTATTATAAATCAGTCTACGTGACACATAGTGGTATGCACTTTCCAGATTATTGAATACCATATACAGAATTTGTAAGTCATTATCACATAATATAATGCAAATAACATAATATTTAATTCATAAGTTTTATTAAAAGCAATAAAACCTAGTTACTCAATTAGTAAAAACCGGTTCTAGGTTATTTTTATAAAATAACAAAATATACAAAGAGGGTTTTAATATATTCAAAAAATATTTATTTTTCTTCAACAAAATAGATCTGAGTTTACTATCCAACAATATTACGGTTCAATCTTCCCTTTAAATTCAATTCTTATAACACTGCGTTGCGTTGATAATTGAGACTTTTGTTCGAATAGCATGGTCCATGGTCTAGTTTTCTAAGTCGCCATCGGCTTATAAAAAGACAATACACAGTCCACCAGTATCCACTGTAACACAAATCAATATGAGGCCAGGTCGCTCATTTTCTCACACACCACCGGCAACAGTGGCGGACCCAGGATTTTTTCCATGGGGGTGCGGAAGATTTTTAAAAATTTTAGGCCCCGAGGTACATAAGTAAAAAAATCGGTTGTATCGGGTCGGGTCATGTAAGTCAAAAGAACATCAAACTAAATTTATATATATGGCAAACACGTCAAACTTTGTACAAACATAATTAAAACGTCGCCCTACGGGTTTTCATTTTTTGAAATCTATCCAAAACATCATCTAAAGCTACTTTCTTAAGCAAGTCTTTCTCTATATAACATACATAACTATCACTTAAATTCTCATCCCCAATCCGATTACGCAAGTCGGTCTTCACATTCTTCATTGCCGAAAAACATATTTCAACGGTTGCGGTTGCGACGGGTAATACGAGAACAAGCTTCAATAACCGATATACCAATGTAAAAGTTACGTGAATATTTGTTGAAACCATTAACCTTACAAGACTTGACAAACCATCCAATTTGGCGAATTGTTTATCTTTTTTCACAAAATTAAAGTAGTTTTCGAGTTGAACCGGAAGCCTTCATTTTTCCTCTTCATTGAAATCATATGGATACTTCCCGGCTAGCTTTAGTATTTTTGGAATGTCAAATGCACTAAAACTATCACAAGGACTCAAACAACTCATACAAACAAGTAGTTCAGATGTTACCTCATTAAAACGGTTCCCAAATTCTTGTATTTGCAAATCAAGAACCGCATTTAAGCAATCATACTCGTAATAATGCTGATTTGTGATGTTCGTCTTTCTTCTTGGCCACCTTGGGTTAACGTATTCATCATCCAATTTTTTCACCTCAAGTTCATACATGTCACAAAAGGAGTTAACCTTCTCCAAGAACTCATTAAAACCTTCCAACCTAAACTTTTAAAGTTGGTTTTTGGTGGAAGAAACCAATTTAACCGCATTCATCAAATCTTGCTCCTTTTTTTTGAAGACATTAGGACAACGTATGTGTGATGTTTAGAATATGCTCCATCAAGTGTATGTAAAATACAAAGTCGTATTTTTTCATATCCTCTAGAAGTCCGTCCGCTTGTCTATTACAAGGAAGAGTTTGACCCGTTTCTACTAACCATCCAAGAACTTCCATAATGTTTGGATATAAAGAAATTAAACGGGAAAGTGTCTTGTAATGGGAATTCCAACGTGTATCCTCGGGCCTTGAAAGCGTCATTTCTTGGTTCAACCCACTTCCGGTACAAAGTACATCTTCCATTTTTTCCAATTGTCTTCTTTGGCTTTCACGAAGCATATCTTGCCGTTTAGAAGATGCACAAACGACATTTGTTAAACATGTTATCGTTTCAAAAACTCTCCAAATTGGTGTGTGTTTGTGAGCCACCGCCACAACAACTAGTTGAAGTTGGTGTGCAAAGCAATGAATATAAAAAGCCGAAACATTTTCCTTTAAGATTAGAGCCCTTAGGCCGTTATACTCGCCCGACATGTTACTTGCCCCGTCATAGCCTTGACCTCTAATCCTTTTCAAACTTAACCCATAACGTGCCAATATATCATCAATAGCCGTTTTGAGTGTAATTGCGCTTGTCTCTTTGACATGAACAAGCCCAATAAAACGCTCCATAACAATCCCAACTTTATCAACAAAACGAATAACAACTGCCATTTGTTCCTTTTTTGATACATCACATGATTCATCTACTAATAAAGAAAAAACATCATCACCAAGTTCTTCTAAAATTTGTTTAATTACCTCTTGAGCATAACAATGTTTGATGTCCGCTTGAATTTTTGGACTTGTCATTTGGTTATTCACGGGTGCATTCTCTAAGATAACTTTAGCAATCTCTTCATTCATTTCACCCATGAGTTCCAAAAGCTCTAAGAAATTCCCTTTATTTAATGAATCTTTTGATTCATCATGTCCACGAAACGCCAATCTGCCATTCAACAACCTTTTCCCAAGCAAAGTAGAAGCACTAAGTCTAAGTCGGTATTCACGTTTCTCCTTAGGGGTCCTATTGTCCCATTGTGTGTGTACCGCTTGATTTTCGTTAACTAAATCGGCGCTCTTTTGGAAACATTTGTTGTGTAGACTATTAACTAAACCAACATGTTTTTTAAGTGACGCATGTACCTTTTTCCAATTGTTATACCCACCGCTCACAAATGTGTCTCTACCATCTCCAAAGTGGCTCCTAAACAAATAGCAACATAAGCAAAACACACGATCCGATTTTGAGCTATACTCTAACCATCCCTTATACTCATGTTTGTCATACCATTCTTCCTTAAATTTTCTTAACTCGTCACCTTGAAACGTTGTTTGTGGGAATTCGATACCTCTTGGTTGATACGGTCCTCTTAGTATATATGCCCTTCTAATCTCATCCCGTTGATTCACGTTATATTCTTCTATCGGCTTGCGATCATACGGATCCGAAGGAAGAGTATCCAAATCAATTAGTTCGGAAGATGTATCCACTTTCCGCTTGAGAAATCGCGCCATAAAGTCTCTACTCATGGTTCCTATAATCCTATCACAATAAAATTGATCCATGACCACAAGTTCATCGTTCCATAGCCTTTTTGTTTAATTTTAACTTTCAACCATTCAATCAATCAAACCCTAGTCCCCTAGAATTGTGAGTGTAATCACCCCTAAAAATCATATAAATAACATAATAATCATCTAAAGCAGTAAAGAAACGACTAAACATAAGATTTTTCAAACCTATTTAAGAATTTTACTACCCCTTTCTACCTTAATATCAAGTAAATTCATAAAAAAAAAACAATAAAACTTACCTTTGAAGATCGCCGGTCAGTTTTGGGGCGGATTCCGGTCACTTTCCGGCTGTGATCGACCTGTGTTGTTGCTGCTGATGATGTCGCTTCGCTGGGCAGGAGGGAAAGAACGCAGTGATCGCTGGATTCGCTGGGCGGGATGATGGGAATTGAAGGGACATGGGCTTTAGTTTATTATTTGTATTTAAGTTATTTGGGTTTGGGTAATGGACATGGGCTACAAATTATGTTAGTGGGCTGCTGGGCTAATGGGCAAGAGGGCAGAATTTGGTTTGGGTAATAATGGACTAAGTGTATATAATCATGTATTAAAATAGGTAGTATTTTTAAACTTTACTAAAAAAAATGTATAATATAAATCCATAATATTTTTTACCTATGGTGTGCGGACGAAAAATTACAAGGGGTGCGCCCGAAAAGATCCAAAGGGTGCGGACGAAAAAATCCAAGGGGTGCGGACGGGATTTTCGTCGGAAATTTACACTAAAATTTTTTTTTCTCGGGGGTGCGCCCGCCCACCTTGGCTTGGTGGTGGGTCCGCCCCTGACCGGCAACCAAAGAGAAGCTACGCAGAGATCGTATGAAGGACCTCTACCCCACACTTGCTACTCTTCTTCATCTTCAACCATATGTATGTACAAATCTCTATATATATGAATAACCCTATAAACACAACCATATATGTTTATAGGTGGTTTTTGCAACATGTTTTGTTTGTAGGTAGTGCGCTACACAGGGTAGCAGATTCTGGAAAAAAATTACAAATTTATTTGAATATTATTCGGTTTTTGATAGATCTTATATCGGATTTTTGGCAAAAGAAAACCTAAAAAGGTTTTGTGTTTTTAGAAGAAAAAAAAAAAAAACGCTTATTAGATTTGAGGAAAAGAAAAACTATTTAGATTTGAGGAAAATCAAATTATATTATATGTTACATGAAATATAGCATAAAAACAAGAATATAAGATGAATCCGAATCCGCTACAAAGCAAACATGTTTCAAAAACTACCTATAAATACTTAAACCGCATAGAAAAAAAATGAAAAAAATGATAGTCACACCCAAGCATGCATAAACTGATAAACTGAAATGAGGAGTAATTACAGGAGAGAAAGTCGTTGCCTGAGTTTTTGGATCGAGCGAGGACATCACTGAAACGGTGGAAAGAAAGAGTAGAGAGATTGAAGGTTAAAAAAGAAGAGCTACAAAAGGAAATTAATGTTAAAAGGAGAGTCGAGCAATAAGGAACCAAGGTAGCAGGTGCTTCGAGTGACGGAATCAGTGGATCCGAAATTAGAGGTTAACATGATATTGATGGTGAATAACAAGAGGGTGGTGTCATTTGAAGTTTTGAGAGTCATAAAGGAAGGTGGTGCTGATATTACGAATTCTAGTTTTTGTACTATTGGTGATCGCATCTATTGTACCGTTCATGCTCTGGTCCTTATCATCTTCTATCACTTTCTAAAATCCTTTTGTTATCTGCATGTTCATATGCGTATCTATATGCAAATGTAATGTATAGGTAGAAGAGACGCTTATTTCCGAATCACACGGCCGGACCTATTGGACAAGTAACCTAGGCTTGGGCCTTCCTTTAAAAGAATAGACCCCCACTTTAAAGAAAATTAATGGTTTATTATTTTATATTTGTTTGATTTCTTAAACAAGCAAACAACTCTTTGTTATGTTGTGTTATATTTTTGCACTTGGGCCCCGAAATTTCATTTTGCTTTTGGTCTTCAAAAAAGTTGGAACAGCCCTCTGGAACCAACAATATATTAAAGAATACCAGAGCCACACTTTCCCATCTTACTACTTTGATTATCATCTTATTTATATAATCTGTATATATAGGTGTATTATGTGGTCTTCTTGTTCTCAACATTATATGTTGGTTCGGAACATAACATACTCAACCCTGTATATATGCCTATTAGTATATGTATATGCATTATACATTATGTATGCATGCAAAATTCGAAAAACAAAATGCTTATCAATAAAGAAAATCATGCTCAATGATTTTAATCTTTTTTTTAACTTGTGTAGGCTTTTCAAGCGCGATTAGGGTTCGACGCCAAACTAATTGAATCGCGATTGATGGAACTAGTTTATTAGCTCAGACGTTCGGACTTGGATTTATCAATGAAGTAGCGGTCATTTTTTTTTTTTGGAAGGTGACTTTCTATCTACTGGACCTATTGGTCACCGGGTTCATGTCGAAGACATTCCCCCGTCAGCCCCGCACTCTCGGACGCGATGTTCGATCGGGCCCCGGCCGCCGCGCAAGCTGACTTATGCCCGGAAACCATACTGCCCCCACACGAGAGACTCGCTGGGGTAACAGCTGGGTAAAACCGGGTTTTAATATGTAAGTAATTCTTGAGACATTTGATGCGGTTTTTGAGGCAAGTATCCTGAACGAATTTGAGCCATTGAAGAAAAATATTGTATATTTAGTTATTTTTGTTGAGTCTTTTGTTAGCACTCAGAGCGTAAATGAATTAAGGTGAGCTCCTGATCGGCTAATTAGGCCAATTTAACGTAAACGATCTTGAGCTAGAACTCAAACTTGAGTTCTTTTAAGCTGCATGTTTAAAGTAATTATGAATAGGTTTTACTATTTGCTCTCCTCATTTAATGTTAACTAAATATTTGATTATTTTATATATTTAAATATATAACTTTTTTGTTATAATTATATATCTTATCTAGTAATTTTGTTTATAGTTATAGGGTGGAGATACAATAGGAAGTTTATTTGACTAAGAAGGCTAGATCGTGATCTTGAGCATCCATTTAGTTAATCAAGGTCTAAGATTAAATCAGGAAAATTGAAGGAAAGAAAAGAGGCGCGTGAGTTTGTTTAGGGGCATTCTAGTCAATCCAAGTCAATAGTTTCACTCTCCTCCAATTCCCCCCCCCCCCATTTTTTAAACGTTAATAACTCTTTCATACGACATTATTTTTTTATAAAAATTGCACCAAAAAACGAGCGTTTTTTTATCTTTAAAACGAGTATACTATTGCTACATTTTCAAAAAAAAAATTAAAAACCCAGTTGCGTAAAACGCAATAGAAAAACCCCCTGTTACGTAAAACGCAATGAAAAAAAAACCTAAAAAATGACATATTTCTAAAACGCAATGCACCAAAAACACAAAGAAATGGCTTATTTATAAAACGCAATGGCCAGAAAACACAAAGAAATGTCTTATTTCTAAAACGCAATAGCCTAAAAACTCAAAAGAAAATGAATTTTCTAAAACGCAATGGACTAAAAACATATAAAAATGTGTTTTACCTAAAACGCAATGCACAAAAAACACATAAAAATGTGTTTTACCTAAAACGCAATGCACAAAAAACACAAAGAAATGTCTTATTTGTAAAACGCAATGGCTAGAAAACACTTAAAAATGACTCATTCTAAAACGCAATGGACTGAAAACACCTAAAAAATGTGTTTTACCTAAAACGCAATGACTAAAAACACTTAAAAATGTGTTTTTTTCTAAAACGCAATAGCAGAAAACACATGAAACTCTCTTATTTCTAAAACGCAATGGACATATAAAACTGTATGGGAACTGTCTGTGACTGTGAACTGTCTGAATTGTCTACCAATTATTGTCTTCGAAATGAGCCAATTTCTGGAAACCTTGGACCTCGCCAGGGGCTGCCGCACCTGGGACCCCGTTACCAGGGGCGCTGCCCCCGGACCCCCGCCATGATCGTAAAACGCAATGAGTAAATCAAAAACCCAGATCGTAAAAATGAAATTAAAGAATTTCTTACATGGATCGAAGTGATTTCTTCAACAACTGACGAATTTTGAATGATTGAAACACTTATCAGCGCTCGACTCGAACGAATCAAGTGATTATCTCCAAAATCAACGGAAAAACGAGATTTTTTATGAAATTAAACTGGGTTTTCTTCAAAAAAGCTGAAGAACACTTTGATCGGGTGTTTGAATCATTGATTGGTGATGAAAAATCGCACTATAATGTAGTGATTATTGAGATAGAAAGTGAAGAAATGGTTGAAGATGGTGGGTTTTGAAAATGGTGGGTTTTGAAGTTACTGGGTTTTGAAAAGGAAGAAAGGGTTGGATTGACTAAAATACCATTTTTCTTTATTTTAAATGTTGCCATATGTCCTAATCCTATTGCTTCCTACACTTCCTAGCCAAAATAAACTTCTTATTTGATATTTTCCCTATAGTTATATATGCATAATGAATGGATTTATTTATTTATCATATTGAATAAAATTTTATTACGTTAAGAGAGTGGTGGTCCATTTGCAAAAAAAGAAAAAAAAAAACCCTTTAAACACCTAGGTTTGAAAAATGGAGATTTTGAGTTCATGTTGCAAACGATAATAGAGTTTTAAAAGAAACTAGTATTTTTCAATGACGCGCGTTGCGCGAAAGACATTGGTGTTTTCGACCGACATCATTCTTCAAACGATTCGAGATAAATGATTCGTAACCAGCCATATCCGGCATCGTGGAGTGTATTAAAAAGGGAGCAATTGGACGATTGGATGCTGGGCTAGGTGTTTCTTGGAATGCCCACGAATTGTTCGGGTCAAAACCACGATTATGAGGATTCATTTTTCGTATTGTGGTTGGATGAGAATTTTTTTTTAAATAAGATAGAGATGATTATAGAAGAGGTGGAGTAGTTGTGGTAAAAAATGAATAGAAATATGAGTATTTACAGTGAATATTTTTTTTAAACACATAGCCGTTGGCCAACGGCTAGCCCAAACAGCTACTTGTCTTGGCCAATGAGATCCTGTCATGTCATCTTGATAGCCCAGTCCAACGCCCGGGCTAAAACCCCCGCTCAAGGGGCCACGCCGAAACCAAAGCCCACCCAGGGTGGTGACTTGGGCGTTTGTACCCAACCCACGCCACAACCCCCGCCCCTAGGCTGAAACCCCCGCCCAAGGGCCACGCCGAAACCCAAGCCCACCCGGGGTGGTGACTTGGGCGTTTGTACCCAACCCACGCCACAACCCCCGCCCCATACCCCATATTCTAATATACCCGCCACAACCCCCTCCCCAGACCCCATATTCTAATATACTCTAAATTCATTGTTCATTTAGTTTGATTTTTATCAACTGTTCATTTAGTTTGATTTTTATCATATATGAACTAGTGTTTTTTAATAACGCGCGTTGCGCGAAAGGTGTTGGTATTTTCGACCGACATCATTCATCAAACGATTCGAGATAAACGATGCGTAACCAACCATATCCGGCATCGTGGAGTGTATTAAAAAGGGAGCAATTGGGCGATTGGATGTTGGGCTTGGTGTTTATTGGAATGCCCACAGATTGTTCGGGTCAAAACCACGATTATGAGGATTCATTTTTCGTATTGTGGTTGGATGAGAATTTTTTTTTAAAATAAGATAGAGATGATTAGAGAAGAGGTGGAGTAGTTGTGGTAAAAAATGAATAGAAGTGTGAGTATTTATAGTGAAAAGATAATTTTTTTTAAACACATAGTCGTTGACCAACGGCTAGCTCAAACAGCTACTTGTCTTGGCCAATGAGATCCCGCCATGTCATCTTGATAGCCCCGCCCAACGCCCGCCAAGGGGCCACGCCGAAACCTAAGCCCACCCGGGATGGTGACTTGGGCGTTTGTACCCAACCCACGCCACAACCCCCATCCCATACCTTATATTCTAATATACCCTAGATAAAAAAATATTTTTTTTAAACACATAGTCGTTGACCAACGGCTACTTGTCTTGGCCAATGAGATCCCGCCATGTCATCTTGATAGCCCCGCCGCCAAGGGGCCATGCCGAAACTCAAGTCCACCCGGGATGGTGACTTGGGCGTTTGTACCCAATCCACCCACAACCCACATCCCATACCTTATATCCTAATATACCCTAGATTTTATCATTCACTTTCTTTTTTATCATATATATAGATTCTCCGTTAGACAAAAAAAAAAGAATTATTCTTTTTTAAATTCGTATAACTAATAAAATCATTAAGATAGTCAAAGAATTTAGTCAAACAGAGTACTATTATTATGTTCAAGCTTATTCAAAGTGACTAGTGACCTGTTTTAATTTGATATTGTGTAGTGTCAGCCACTCATTTACAATAAAAAAAAATCTCCTAATAAATATAGTTCATAAAATAAAATGCTAAGAGTTTAGTTATTTTTTACTTTTTTCATTCAAATTAACTTTTTTTTGTATTCGAGTCTTTTATGTTTTTGTTTTATTGTTATTTTCATCCTTGAGTTTAACAATTTATTGTGACTTTCATGGATGAAAATAAAAAGATTTCAAACTTATTAAATGAAAATTGCACCTTAAAGACGAAAGTCACCAAAGTGGCCAAACGATGAAAATAACATTTTACTCTAGTTATGATGTTAATTAATATATTGTAAAAAAAAAAAAGCAAATTGGATTTTCATAATCCTATCTTTTTGAAGTTGACCAATTATACTCCTACCAGGGAATATTTTTACCATCAATCCCAACTTTAATACTATTTTTTACTGGACTTCCATTAGAAAAACTTAGTTTAGTTGACGCGGACATATGAGTTGGATGATGAAATATGAGTTAGAAATAACTTGCTACTAGCTGTTCATTACCATCTATCCACCACTGCCAGCGGTCGTTCACCACCATCTGACATCACCACCATTAGTCGACCACCCCTTCTCTCTCATACATATCTATCTATCTCCCATTTTACCGTTGAACTAGAGGATTAGGTTTGCTTAGGGCAGCAGTAATTGTTAGAAATGGGTTAGGGTGTTCATTAATGGGAGGGTTGTAGAGTGCGAAAATGGAAGGTTGGGGTTCGGGTTTCGTTCGATGATGGTTAGAGAAAGGGGTTAGGCGTTGCAGATGGTAGTATTGTTCGTAACAGTGGTGGTGCGGGTTTCTGGTGTTGGAATGGAGGTGGTGGGTTAACAATGAATGTAATGATTTGGGTGTAGTTGTGGTGAACAATGTTTGCTTATGGTTTTCGGTAAGGTGTTGATGGTGGAGATGGCGGTGCGATAGAAGGAGATGATGGCTAGGTTTAGGGTAGGTGGAGGCGGTGGTTATGGTGTTAGATGGGGCGGTTGTGTAACAACCCGACCTTTCGGATGATTACTTGTCACTGTCTTTTCTCGTAACCGCTTGTACTCCCGAGATTTCGATTAACGCTAAAGGGTTTAAACTATATTTTGATGCATTATTACAACGCATATTTACAACGCTTATTCAAAACGCAGTTATCGCATTTAAAACGCAACTTACAACGCATACTACTTAACGCATTTTATCGCATGATACGTCGCTTGTGTAGACTAAACGTTATCGCAATCGCAACGCAAACGCAAACGCAAAGCAAACTCGAAACGTGGATTTACTTTATGCATTTACCTATGTTATGTGTGTTATTTGTGTGATTACTTGTTTGATGTTATGTGGTTTTCTCAATGCAACGCTTATACGCTCAACGCTTACTCGCAACTCGGTTAAACACAACGCAACGCTTAACACGAGAATCGAAAGTTGGAAAACTAACTCGCACAACTCGGCTGATCGAATGGACAACCGATCGAATGGACATCCGCTCGGATGACCATCAGACCGGATGGTCGTCCGACCGAAAGGCCATCCGACCGCTGCACATCATGCACCACATTAACCCTTCTCACACCCTCTATAAATACCGCCGTACACGTCCCTTTCACTGATTTGACATCTCCATCCGACCACACGCACTCAAATCGCTCTAAGTCACTTGTAATCGAGATTCAAGGCTATTTCTTAAGTATTTCTCCTCAAATCTTGTACAATCTTCATCACCACACCCTTCTACATCATCTTCTCCATCAAAATCACACACAAACACCTACATTCTCTCTGAAATCACTGATTTGGACCTCTTGGAGGTGGTGTCCACCGTTTTGCTCTGGTAAACGGTTAAGGATCACCATTTGATCGAGAATGGTTCTAGATCTGAAGGATTTCACACGTTTCAACTCGAATCTCAACAAGATTTCAACTATTTTCAACTTTTCTTCAACTTTCACACAAAACCAATGGAATCTAGACTCATTCAGACTCTCTACTCAGTCCTTAGTTGAGAGCCGGCTTGAAAACAGATTTCCACCGGACAGATGATCGATTAACGGGTTAAACATGAAATTCCATCAAGATCAGTAAGTCTGATCGAATGGGCTGAGACCATTCGATCGAATAAGCTGGACTTGGTGAGTTTCCGTTGTTTGACACGTCGTCCCGTCGTCTCCTTTAAACTAAAAAAACTTTTACTTAGAAAATTTTACAAACTTTCAAATAACAGATCGCCCACTTGTAACAACTCTCATCAAAAGTTATAATTATTAACTTAATTTGACCAATAGGAAACCCTAATTGAGACACCCAAGTGATTCTGCGCAAACCCTAAAATTTTCAGAAATTTCAGAATCAGGATTAGGGCCCCTAAAACTCAGGGGGGATAAACCCTAGTGGACGATTATCCACTTAAAACGTTGGCAACAAGGAATTTACGAAAACTGTCGACTCAGCTGAGCTAGTCCCACACGTGGCCACCCAATGCAAATTTCAAGACCCTTACGGACCGAAAGGATTAATTGTTACGGTCCGTAACAAATCCCAAATTTGTGTATAAATAGCAGAGGTTGGCACTTGAAATTATGCGTATGTTCGACGAAGAAATTCGTTCTATGCTCCGAGATATCTTCTGTATACTCCAATTAACACACAGGCACTAAATCGACGCCGCAATCAGGGTATTAGCACAATCGCTATTACGATTCATTTTCCGATCGATCAATATATCCAATGGATATTTAAGTGCCGCCCACATTAGGGTTATACTTTGTCGTTCGTCGTTAATTCGATGAATCGTCGTTAATTCGATGGATGAAGTATCGCACTTTGTCGTTCGTTGTGAGAATTTGATCTCGTGAGTTATCGTAAATGCTGGATTGATTACTAACCCCGAATTGTGTGCTTGTTATTGAATCTAGGATAAAAGGCTAAATCAGTAGGCTAAACTCTGCCCGTATAAATCTGCAATGTGAGTCATTCTTCTTTTCTCACAGTTTGTGAGTCATTCTCTTTTTATCAACTATTTTACAATACCTCAAATTATTTTCAAGGTTATAATTACAGGGACTAAGTCGTGGATATCTTGAATTACTGGTTAGTGGGGTATTGTGCACATTACTAATTTTCTCCCAGTTAGGTTCATTAACCTACTCGGGATAATCACTGTTAGGTTCATTGACCTACAGGGATAATCGTCACTATTTAGGTTCATTGATCTAAATAGTGGTATGACCATCGTCACCATTGTGACATGTCACCATTGTGACATAGAGCCAGATAAAGATAAGATAGAAGCCATTGTAATCGCTCTTATGCTGTAATTAATAACTATGCATCATTATGCAAAATAGAATGATTCACTCAGTATTTCCCGCTGACAAAACATTTTTCAAACATGTTTCAGGTGACCTGTTATGAACCAGGAAAAGTGCCATATAGCACTACAAGCTCAAAGAAGTGGCTCAGTATAAAATAAAGAAACATGTTTTGTAAAATAAAAGATTTCTTCGTGAAATCAAATGATTGTAAATTACCGGAGTTTTATCCCGCGTTGTGAAATAAAATAATCGGGAAATATTTACATTTTAAAAGATCCTGATGAAAACTTCCGCTGTCAAACTCAATTAATTATATACCGCAGTATTTCTGTCCCGCGGCTCCTGAAACGGGTCAAACCGGGTCGGGGGCCGTGACAGAAAAAGGTGGTATCAGAGCCACTTATCGAGCCACTGATTTAAGCCAATTAAGTATTTAGAAAATACTTAATTTTTATTAATTGCTATTTTGTGATTATATGTTTTATAGTCTGACTAATTTTAAACAGTATGGGCAGATTTTTATATGTTAGCTATTGTAGTAGTAAATATAAATCTTTAAATAATTTGACTCAAAGTTTAGCACTTTTATTATATACAGTCTAGAAACCGTATTCAGTAAATAAATTTTACAAATAAAACCTAGTGTGTTTTAATTTTCAGTTATTTTGATAATTACCCAGTATGAAATACTATTTAAAAAGTTGTTCTATAAAATTTTGTTATGACTTAGTAATTGTGTGTATGTTGCTAAACAGCATGAGTGACTTGTCTGATGCCCTTCAGAATTTAAATCTCTATCCAGTAAGAATAGAAGTTTCCAGAGATTTCAATAGGTATATTCCAGACATAGAAGAACCTATAGAATTCAACGCTTAACCTCTTGAGAAACCTAAGCCTAAGAAAATGGAAATTGGAGAAAGCTCTAGGCAAATTGAGGGGTTACCATCTCAAAAAGAACTAGATTTTATAATGGCAACCGATGATACTATTGAGCCTATTAACGAAAATGATTTTATTCATTCTCTTGAAACACAACTACCAATGAATTTAGAACCAGCTATTCCAAACCCTTCAATCCACTCGCAAATAGACGAATGGATGAATAATGAAATACTGTTACAAAACCATCCCTATAAGCTTTTTCCTAAGTTCAAACCCGAACCTTTATCAAATCCACCAATAAGTAACGGGAATATGACTGAACTCCATCATTTTGACAAAATGGATGCTGGGAATAGGATCCAAGAGATTTTGGGACAGATCTCCTGGAAATACGATGAGAAGGAACGCCGTTACTAGAATACCACCTGACAAAGGATCGAGGATTATGAAATAGTAATAGTAAAATCAGTATGTGTAAAATAAATAATAAAACGAGTGTATATAGAAGCATGATATAATCTTTACAATAAAGGAAATTTTAGAAAGTTACAAATTTTGTTTGTATATTCGTTTACATGATTCTGTGCAAATAATTGTGACATTGGATTATTTCCTTTATACTAATTATTTATCTATAAATTAGATATCAGATGGAAAATGCTAATAATGAACCAGTTAATGAGGTTAATCAATCTGAGCAACAACCGGGGGACCAATATGTGACTAGGCAAGATTTAGAAAATATCGTTGCTCAAGGGATAGCCAACGCTATTCCAGGAATAGTTGCTCAAGGGATAGCCAACGCTATTCCAGCAATCATTGCTGCTGTTAAAAATCCAATTGAACCTCAACAAATCGTTCCTAACAAACGCATTTCTGAAGATAACTTCAGTAATAGCGTAAATGGAGGCGGTAATCATGTTAATCATGATAATGAACCACGAGAAGCTCCGCTCCCTAAGAAAAGGAAAGCTGCAACGCCTGGTTGCACTTATAAGGAATTTCTTGCTTGTAAACCCACTGAGTTTGCAGGCAATGAAGGAGCGACCGCGGCACTACGTTGGTTAGAGAAAACCGAGGCAGTAATTGCCATAAGTAAATGTGCTCAGGATGATCAAGTCATGTACGCGTCAAACCTTTTCAAAGAAGTGGCGCTAGAATGGTGGAATACGGTGTTACAAGCAAAAGGAAGAAATAGGGCTTATGCCATGAAATGGGAAGAATTTAAGAGTCTTGTAGAAAGAAAATTCTGTCCTGAATATGAAAAAGATCAAATGGCAAATAAGTTTCTAACCCACCGGATGGTGGATGTAGATTGTCGAGGGTATACTACGACATTCTTCGAATATGCTAGAGTGGTACCAACCCTGGCTTCGCCAGAGCCGGTACTTATTTCTCGTTATATTTGGGGATTAATTTCCGAAATCCGTAATATCGTCAAGGCTGCGAAACCTCGCACAATTGATGATGCGGTGGATTTAGCCAATACTCTGACTGACGAGCTAGTACGGACAAGAGAAGAAAATAGAGGGAAGGAAGTAGCCCAAAAGATTACCCAAGAATTCTGTTCGGGTAACCATACCAATTTCAAGAAAGGAGGGAATGGGCAATCTTCTATTAGTCCATTTTGCAATTTTTGCAAAAGGAAGCATTTTGGAAAATGCAAAGGATATTGCAATTTTTGCAAAATTCCGGGGCATCAAGAAGAAGACTGCAGGAGGAAGAAATTTTCAGTTTGCTACAACTGTGGAGAAACTGGACATCTTAGGCCAGATTGTCCAAAACTGAATAAACCATTTGACAATCAAGCCAAACCAGCAGAACGAGCAAAAAGGAATGTAAGAGCCTTCCAGCTGACTACTCAAGAAGCCGAGATGATTCCAGATGTGATAGCCGGTATGTTCTTAGCTTACAACGTTTACACAATAGTATTATTTGACTCTGGTGTAAACCAAAGTTTTATAAATACTTTACTCTGCCAAACTCTTAACTTACCGTTAACCAGCATTAGATAAAGTTCTACAGTAAAATTTGCAGATGGGAATTTAGTTAAAGTAAATAAGGTTCTGCAAAACGTAGAAATAGAACTTTTAAGTCATAAATTTCATGCAACCATATTGGTTGAATTCGATGTTATATTAGGAATGAATTGATTAGTAAACAACTATGCTCGAATTATCTCTGATAAGAATTCCATAGAAATTCAGGCAACCACTGGAGAAGTAATAATGATTATAGGAGATAAGCTATAAAGTTCATATCTAATAAAAGTTGTTAGTTATGAACGAAAGCAAGGAATAGTATATATGATTTTAATAATCATCAATACTAAAGATAAAGAAATTAAGGAAATTTCTGTAATTTCAGAATACCCAGATGTATTTCCAGAAGATTTACCTGGATTACCACCAGATAGGGAGATAGAATTTAGGATTCATCTAATTCCAGGAATTTTACCGATAAGCCAGGGAACCTTATCGGTTAGCACAATATTGGTTGTTAAGAAAAAGGATGATTTGATAAGAATGTATTGATTATAGGGAATTAAATAAAGTTACAATTAAGAATCTATACTCATTACCTAGAATTGATGATCTATTCAATCAAATTCCAGGGAAATAGATATTTTCCTAAGATCGAATTATGTTCCAGATATCATCAATTGAAAGTACAAGAGGAAGACATACCTAAAACTGCTTACAGAACTAGGTATGGTCATTACGAGATTACAGTCATGCCCTTTGGGTTAACAAATGCATCTGCAATATTCATGGACATGATAAATAGGATCTGTACACCATATTTGGATAAATTGGTAATAATCTTCATCGACGATATACTTATGTATTCCAAAAGTTAGGAAGAACATTATCAGCACTTGCATGTACTCTTAACTTTGTTAAAAAAAAAAAAGTTGTACGCCAAATTTTCGAAGAATGAATTTTGGCTGCTAGAAGTGCAAAATTCTAGGTCATATGGTGAATCATGAAGGTATTCACGTAAATCCTGATAAGATATTACCAAATGAAAGGTTCCTTAATCCGCAATGGAAATTAGAAGTTCAGTCGGATACTATAGATGATTTATTAGGGATTATTCCAAAATAGATATACCATTAAGTTAGATTAAGGACCTAAACAAGAAGAAACCTTTAGTATCTTGAAACAGAAGTTAACCAATACTATAATCTTAGCTTTACTAGAAGGAACAGAAAATTTTGAAGTATAAAGTAATGCTTCAAAGCTAGGAATTGGATGTGTGTTAATGCAACGCAAAAAGGTAATTGCGTATGCATCAAGGTAATTGAAAAAGAACGAAGGAACTATACCACTCATGAGTTAGAATTAGGAACCATAATTTTTGCCTTAAGATTTGGAGACATTATCTGTATGGAAGTAAGGGTACTATCTATACGGATTATAAGAATTTAAGATATATATTTGAGCAAAAAGGATTAAACATGAGGCAAAGGATATGGATAAAAATCCTAAGTGATTAAGATTGTGATATTCAGTATCACGAAGGAAAGGCTGAAGACGGCTAAGGATCGCCAGAAGAGTTATACAGATAATAGACGAAAGCCGTTAGGGTTCGAGTTGGAGACAAAATGCTAATTAAAAGTATTTCCTTGGAAAGGAGTTGTTAGATTCGGTAAGAAAGGAGAAACTAAGTCCAAGATACGTAGGACCATTTCCAGTGATCCAACGTATAGGATCAGTTGCTTATCCGGAGAGTTAGCTGAAGTACATGATGTATTTCATATATCCAATCTCAAGAAATGTTTATCAGATGAATCTTTGGTAGTACCTTTCCAAGGTATAAAGGTAAATAAATAGTGTTAGTTTAAGTAAAGTGGGATTCAAAGATAGGACCCTAATATACTTGGGAACTGGAATTCAAAATGAAGAGAAAGTATTCTCAATTATTTCAGTAAATCTCGAGGACGAGATTTTTATTAAGGTGGGAAGAATGTAACAACTCTCATCAAAAGTTATAATTATTAACTTAATTTGACCAATAGGAAACCCTAATTGAGACACCCAAGTGATTCTGCGCAAACCCTAAAATTTCAGAAATTTCAGAATCAGGATTAGGGCCCCTAAAACTCAGGGGGGATAAACCCTAGTGGACGATTATCCACTTAAAACGTTGGCAACAAGGAATTTACGAAAACTGTCGACTCAGCTGAGCTAGTCCCACACGTGGCCACCCTATGCAAATTTCAAGACCCTTACGGACCGTAAGGATTAATTGTTACGGTCCGTAACAAATCCAAAATTTGTGTATAAATAGCAGAGGTTGGCACTTGAAATTCTGCGTATGTTCGACGAAGAAATTCGTTCTATGCTCCGAGATATCTTCTGTATACTCCAATTAACACACACAGGCACTAAATCGACGCCGCAATCAGGGTATTAGCACAATCGCTATTACGATTCATTTTCCGATCGATCAATATATCCAATGGATATTTAAGTGCCGCCCACATTAGGGTTATACTTTGTCGTTCGTCGTTAATTCGATGAATCGTCGTTAATTCGATGGATGAAGTATCGCACTTTGTCGTTCGTTGTGAGAATTTGATCTCGTGAGTTATCGTAAATGCTGGATTGATTACTAACCCCGAATTGTGTGCTTGTTATTGAATCTAGGATAAAAGGCTAAATCAGTAGGCTAAACTCTGCCCGTATAAATCTGCAATGTGAGTCATTCTTCTTTTCTCACAGTTTGTGAGTCATTCTCTTTTTATCAACTATTTTACAATACCTCAAATTATTTTCAAGGTTATAATTACAGGGACTAAGTCGTGGATATCTTGAATTACTGGTTAGTGGGGTATTGTGCACATTACTAATTTTCTCCCAGTTAGGTTCATTAACCTACTCGGGATAATCACTGTTAGGTTCATTGACCTACAGGGATAATCGTCACTATTTAGGTTCATTGATCTAAATAGTGGTATGACCATCGTCACCATTGTGACATGTCACCATTGTGACATAGAGCCAGATAAAGATAAGATAGAAGCCATTGTAATCGCTCTTATGCTGTAATTAATAACTATGCATCATTATGCAAAATAGAATGATTCACTCAGTATTTCCCGCTGACAAAACCTTTTTCAAACATGTTTCAGGTGACCTGTTATGAACCAGGAAAAGTGCCATATAGCACTACAAGCTCAAAGAAGTGGCTCAGTATAAAATAAAGAAACATGTTTTGTAAAATAAAAGATTTCTTCGTGAAATCAAATGATTGTAAATTACCGGAGTTTTATCCCGCGTTGTGAAATAAAATAATCGGGAAATATTTACATTTTAAAAGATCCTGATGAAAACTTCCGCTGTCAAACTCAATTAATTAAATACCGCAGTATTTCTGAACCGCGGCTCCTGAAACGGGTCAAACCGAGTCGGGGGCCGTGACACCACTCGAGTGGCCATCCGATCGGATGATCATCCGATCGGATGATCATCCGATCGAATGACCATTCGACCCGGGTGACATGTTTCTTTATAATTTCCAATGTCTAAATGATTTGACGAAACTTCAAACTTTAACAATTTTACCAAAACAAGCACACTCATTCGAATGGCCATCCGTTCGAATCACCATTCGACACTCTGTTAACGCACTGTTCAACGCTTACGCTATTGTTCTATGCTCAGGCTAACTCCAACGTGTTCCCTTCAATCCAATCAAGTTGTATTTACTTGTTTAAGCACGAACTGTGAGTATACTTGAACCCATTTTCTTTTAACGCACTTTTGGGTAGTACATACGTTCTCTATCAAACACAACAACACACAACGCAAACACTTTATGAACGCTAACTGCACCCGCATGTTATACGTGATCTATGAATGCTTGTCACTATGCCTATACAGTGTTACACTATACCGCCTCTAGCAACGATAGTACTATAGTTTGGACTCAGCACCTGTCGTGGACAGGGGTTGCTAGGGACCACATCACTTTACTTCACGTGTTCGTAGAACATGTGTCGGGCATACTCTACAACGCAGTCTCGTGGTTAAGTTGTTTCATTGTTAGATAGTTACATGCTTCGCCCGTTACGTGATACATGATGGTTATGAATAAAACGCTTTCTATACTATATGCTATGCAAACTTGTGTACTCACCTTTACATTTTATGTATTGACTTTATTTTAACGTATGTGACAGGTTGATAGGATGCTATGCTATGACGAGTTATGAAGTCTAGAAACTCCACTAAATAAAATCTGAGTTGTCGGAATGGTTTTGTTCTTGAGACTGATATTTGTAATGACTGTTTTGCTTTATATGTGAAGAAACACTAACTAAATGGTCGGAACCGAGATAGTTAGGGGGTTTGAATCCGCATAAAAGGTTAGCTCTCTCTCGGTTGATTAAGTTGCAATGGAATTCCTTCTCCGGTGATTCTGCAAAAAAGGAACACCGTTAGCCTCGTCAAGGGGAGAAGAGGGTTCTCTCCTTGACCCGACTCCGGCGTGAGAATAAGTATTGGTATCGGAGAAGATAAGTATTTGAGGAGTGAGAGTAATCTGAGTTTATACCTGAACAGTTCTCTTATTTATAACCGGGAGTTTTGGGAGGGAAAACCTGTTATTGAAAAGATGACGGAAGATGCTAACGCCGTAGCGGTTATCTTTTCTTCCGTTAAGTTCTTTGATCCTTTGTTAAGTTGTCTCGATCCGATGTGAGTGCACACGGATCGTGGTTTGATCTATGGCTGGGGAGTTGCCATGTGGAAAGTGATTAAGTGGAGATTACTCTCCAATTGCATGCCTTTGTTGTGATTTCAGAGTTGCTTATGGTGATGACACGTGTCCAGACGGTTATAACCGTCTGGGTGGTGCACGATTGTATTTCCTTCAAGATTATTGTTGTAATCTGGTGTGACACCTTACCGTGTGGACGCAGATGAATAACTCCCAGGTCTGGGCAAAATAATATCCAAGTCTGGATATTTAGGCGGAGGTATCTGAACAAAAGGTTTTGATCCTTTGTTAATTTGGGGAAGGCGCAAGGATTCATGTTATCCTTTGGGCGCGCGATTATAAGTTACTGATTGTTTTCTTCCTTTAATAAGACCCATGCGCGGACGCGCAAGGTTAAAAAGGTTGAAAAAACCAGTTTGTGGTATGGTCTCAAATCCTTTTTATGAGGTTTTTGGGACCTTACCCCTTCAATATGTTTGATAGTATGTGATATTAAACGTTAAATATATTGTCACTAATAGTTGTAATGGATTCTCTTGGACAATCTGTTTCGCTCAGTGTCCTCCGATGATTCCGCCATCGGTTGGGGTGTGACAGGTTGTGGTAGTGGAAGCTGGTGGTCATGGGGAGAGGTCCATGAGGTGGCTGTCTACGATGGTTGGGGAGGCGGATGGTGGTGGTTGTTTGGGGTGGTCTTGTTGGGATTATTAAAAACTATGGTCCATAAATGAATTGATGATATCCAAAAGCCAAGACATGACTCAAAGATCAAGAAATAAATAGTTGATGAAGCAATTCTCTCCATAAAGATAGTGAATCTTGAACACCTATTCAGAACATCTGTTCAAAAACCTGGCAAACATCTGATAAAGACTTGAAACCACTATTCAAGAAGATACAACATCTGTTGAAAGCTAAAGACTGATAAAGGCCAAAGCACAGATGAAGTCAAAGGTCTGGTGAAAAAGACCAAACATTTGTATAGCCAAACAGAAGTTTGGAAAACTACAATAGAGGATAGCTTAGACAGTGTTTTCCTAATGTAACAGTATTTATCTTGTATTAGTGTTTAGACTAGTTACAACAGATGATAGGATTTGAATAGATGTTTGCAACATTTATGGAATCTTTTCTATTAGGAATATTAGATGTTACTATTAGAGTGATGTCAACCTACCACGAACAGAGGTTTAGTACTTAGTATAAATGGATCTCACATGATAGAGATCTATTTATCACTTCACACTCTCTTTTTATACGAATAGTTCTAGTGAGTGATCGGTTGAGGGTGAGATTGTAGAATCATTTATTTAAAAAGTTTTGAATCAATTGAAAAAACAGTTTCTAATAATATCTCTCTACTTGTGAATTATATTGTGTTAATCATTATTTATTTGCAAGTATCAAACTCAGATGCTAATAAAAACAAAAATGTTAAAATAGTCCACATCATTTTCCAACTCATATGTCAACCTCAACAAAAAAAACCTAACTAGGTTAAGTTTTTTTCAACGAAAATTCATTTAGAAAAAGTATTAGTGTTGGGACTAGTAGTAAGAATATTCTTAGTTATGATTATTATTGGCCAACTAAAAAAAAAATGATTATTAAAATCCAATTTACCTAAAAAATAATAGGAAACACCTTACTCTAGAACATGTACTTTAATTACTTTTAAATGGAAAAGGCAACTGTTTTGAAAACAATTTACTTTATAGTAAAATGCTCAGGTAGTCTCTGTGTTTTGATAACATTTCACCCTTAATCCCCAATTTTTAAAAATTGCATTCATATTTCATGTGGTTTGCTCGATTGTTATTCGAATAGTCATAGAGTGGATGGGCGTTAATTTGTGACGTTAAGTGGGTGTGAATTGACAAAATTGTCGGTCTAGTATCTAAAATATATTTTATGTTATGTTATTTTATTTTAGTTTATTTGTGGAACCCACTCACTACCTACTTATATTTAACCTCCACCCACCACTGACATCTTCCACCACCATCAACTACCTCCATCCATAAACACTATTTAGTGTACGAAATATCAAGAGTGATTTGAATCAAAGGATGGAGGTTGTTGATGAGGGTGTAGGATGTTGATGGTGGAGGGTGGAGGTTAAAGACGAAGTAGGTGATGGTGTGGTGAGTGAAGGTTAAAGGTAAGTAGTTTGTGGGTAGGTTTCACAGATAAACTAAAAGATTATTGTTTTCTTGACTTTTAACACATTAATTAAGAGTTGAGAACTAAAGGTGAAATATTGGCAAACTACAGAGATTATTCTAAGATTTTACTCTATATTATCTATTTTTAGTACTTTTCTAGACTTAAAAATTTCCTAGTTTTTCTTTTGAAAAATAGAGATTAAGAAAATGAGATTTCAAATTATCCTAAGATTTTACTCTATATTTTCTATTTTTATTACTTTTCTAGACATAAAAGTTTGCTAGTGTTTCATTTGAAAAATAGAGATTAAGAATATCATATCATTTTGTATTTTTTTAATTATTAGTAACGAGAAAAACTTTTGGGTGTCAATAATATTATTTATAGAGAGAGAAAATAATAATTTTAAATTCACCTAACAAAAGAAGAAATATCTTTGACCTGGTAATATATTTTTTTTTAACGGCACTTGGTAATATATGCGCATGGCAATTGTCTAAGTCTGCCCGTAGTGGGGCGTTTTTTAAAAAAAAAATCCAAAAAAACGCCGGAAAACGCCCACTCCTCTACTACACCCGGCGTTTCCGGGCGTTTTTTTTTGAAAAAAAAATGGGTTTGGCGTGTTTATTAAAACGCTGAAGTTGTTTGGGGTGTGGTGCAAGTGGCCAATGAGATTTTTGCATGTGGCAATGGGACTGTATGCTTGTTTGACTAGCCAATCAGCATCAACTTTAGTTTTTTTTTTTTTCTTTTTTAATGATTGGAACGGCATTATTAGGCATTATACCCACTACACCACTTTTGCAATAACGCCCCATGCTGACTAGGATGCCACGTGTCGGATAATGCCCTATGGTGGGGGCATTATTTTTGTTCACCAGTACGGGTGGTCTAACGGCTTGCCAAATTTTTTTCGTCTAACGACCATTGATTATTTGATTTCCACGTGCTTAAACTGGTGGTGCATTATTAGTTTCAACATATTTCATTCGTTACGGTTGGATGAAAGTCTTAACGACCTTCACATGTCTTTTTTATAAATTATACTCCAAAATAGATCTGAGTTTACTATTTATTTTTCTTCAACCAAATAGATCTGAGTTTGCTATCCAACAATATTACGGTTCTATCTTCCCTTTAAATTCAATTCTTATAATGCGTTGATAATTGAGACTTTTGTTCGAATAGCATGGTCCATGGTCTAGTTTTCTAAGTCGCCATCGGCTTATAAAAAGACAATACACAGTCCACCAGTATCCACTGTAACACAAATCAATATGAGGAGAGGTCGCTCATCTTCTCACACACCACCGGCAACCAAAGAGAAGCTTCGCAGAGATCGTATGAAGGACCTCTACTCCACACTTGCTACTCTTCTTCATCTTCAACCATATGTATGTACAAATCTCTATATCTATGAATAACCCTATAAACACAACCATATGTTTATAGGTGTTTTTTGCAACATGTTTTGTTTGTAGGTAGTCCACTACACAGGGTAGCAGATTTTGGAAAAAAAAAATTACAACTTTATTTTAATATAATTCGGTTTTTGATAAATCTTATATCGGATTGTTGGCAACAGAAAAACTAATACGATTTGTTTTTAGATTAAAAAAAATGCTTATTAGATTTGAGGAAAAGAAAAACTATTAAGATTTGAGGAAAATCAAATTATATTATATGTTACACGAAATATAGAATAAAAAGAAGAATATAAGATGAATCCGAATCCGCTACAAAGCAAACATGTTTCAAAAACCACCTATAAATACTTAAACCACCTAGAAAAAAAAAATGACAGTCACACCCACGCATGCATAAACTGATAAACTGAAATGAGGAGTGATTACAGGAGAGAAAGTCGTTGCCTGAGTTCTTGGATCGAGCGACGACATCGCTGAAACGGTGGAAAGAAAGAGTAGAGAGATTGAAGGTTAAAAAAGAAGAGCTACAAAAGGAAATTAATGTTAAAGGGGAGTCGAGCAATAAGGAACTAAGGTTGCAGGTGGTTCGAGTGACGGAATCGGTGGATCTGAAATTAGAGGTTAACATGATATTGATGGTGAATAACAAGAGGGTGGTGCCATTTGAAGTTTTGAGAGTCATAAAGGAAGGTGGTGCTGATATTACGAATTCTAGTTTTTGTACTATTGGTGATCGCATCTACTGTACCGTTCATGCTCAGGTCCATATCATCTTCTATCACTTTCTAAAACCCTTTTGTTATCTGCATGTTCATATGCGTATCTATATGCAAATGTAATGTATACGCTTATTTCCGAATCACACGGCCGGACCTATTGGACAAGTAGGCAAAAGATCAATACAAATAATCTTAACATACTAAACATACACATTGAAGGAAACCCAAAAAGACAAGGTGGCATTTTTGTAATTACCACCAACTATCAAAGTTACAACCAAAAATATCTAAAAAAACACAAATTTTTTTTTTAACATTTTTTATTAAAAAATCGCTACATTTCGTTAGCAAAAAAAAAAAAAAAAAAAAAATTTATTTTTTTATTTTTTTTGCTGCTACTAAAAGTAGCGATTTTTTAATAAAAAAATGTTAAAAAAATAAAATAAAATAATTTGTGTGTTTTTTTTTATTTTTTTAGATTTTTTTAGGTTTTTTGGGGGTTTAGTTTTTAGCATTTTAGCTTGGGTGGGGGGGGGGGGGGGGTGTTAGGTTTTTTTAGGTTTTTGGGGGGGGGGGGGGGGGTTAGGTTTTTTTTAGGTTTTTGGGGGGTGGGGGGAGTGGTTAGGTTTTTTTAGGTATATTTGTATAGTAACTTTGATAGTTATTGATAATTACAAAAATGGCACCTTGTCTTTTTGAGTTTTCCTTCAATTTGTATGTTTAGTATGTTACGATTATTTGTACAACAACTTTACCCTGGACAAGTAACCTAGGCTTGGGCCTTCCTTTAAAAGAATAGACCCCCACTTTAAAGAAAATTAAATGGTTTATTATTTTATATTTGTTTGATTTCTTAAACAAACAAACAACTCTTTGTTATGTTTTGTTATATTTTTGCCCTTGGGCCCCGAAATTTCATTTTGCTTTTGGTCTTCAAAAAAGTTGGAACAGCCCTTGGAACCAACAATATATTAAAGAATACGAGAGCCACACTTTCCCATCTTACTACTTTGATTATCATCTTATTTATATAATCTGTATATATAGGTGTATTATGTGGTCTTCTTGTTCTCAATATTATATGTTGGTTCGGAACATAACATACTCAACCCTGTATATATGCCTATTAGTATATGTATATGCATTATACATTATGTATGCATGCAAAATTCGTAAAATAAAATGATTATCAATAAAGAAAATCATGCTCAATGATTTTAATCTTTTTTTTTAACTTGTGTAGGCTTTTCAAGCGCGATTAGGGTTCGACGCCAAACTAATTGAATCGCGATTGATGGAACTGGTTTATTAGCTCAGACGTTCGGACTTGGATTTATAAATGAAGTAGACGGTCATTAATTTGATTGATTTACTGTGATGTTGATTATCAGAAATGTTGTACAAAATTAATATGTAAGTAATTCTTGAGACATTTGATGAGGTTTTTGAGGCAAGTATCCTCAACGAATTTGAGCCATTGAAGAAAAATATTGTATATTTAGTTATTTTTGTTGAGTCTTGTGTTAGCACTCAGAGCGTAAACGAATTAAGGTGAGCTCCTGATCGGCTAATTAGGCCAATTTAACGTTAGTGATCTTGAGCTAGAACTCAAACTTGAGTTCTTTTAAGCTGCATGTTTAAAGTAATTATGAATAGGTTTTACTATTTGCTCTCCTCATTTAATGTTAACTAAATATTTGATTATTTTATATATTTAAATATATAACTTTTTTGTTATAACTAGCCTATTAAAGACAAACCCCTGCCCCCCTGTTGATGAGCAACTGATGTGGACAACCTTTTGGACCCTAGTCAACAAACGGATAGCTTCTGGAGCTAGGGAGCCAAAGGTGTCGAAGGCGAAGGGGATATCACTTGAAAAAAAACAATTAGTAAAGTTTTGTAAAACTAAATTTGGATATCAAAAAGGGAATATATCATCTAACAGTATGTAACCAAGTTTCTCCAATTTCACTCAAAACTTTTTGCTAACTACAAAAACCATTAAAGTTTTAGTAATGTTCCATTTATCGTAAATGTTAAAAAACTGACCTAAATGGAACAAATATGAAACTTGGTTACTATTTAAAGATAACTAGAATTACAACCCGCCGCAATGCGGCGGGGATTCTTTAGTTATAACTAAGTCGATTTAGGACGCGCACGTTATGTTGAACCTTTCAAACGGGAAAAAATAGACGATGTAAAAACGTTCATCCACACACGTACGTTGCGTCGTGTTAACTCGCAAAATTTAGAACGAAACGTAAAAACGTTAAACTAAAGACGCACGTTTCGATGTGTTTAGTCACAAAATTTAGAACGAAGCATAAAGCGAAAAATTTGCGGAAACTGAAAATTATAAAGGACCAAAGTTGAAAGTAAAAAAAGTTATGAGGATAGATTGCAAAAGATAAAAAGTTTTATGTTAAAAGTAAAAAACAAATAGTTTTGCGTTAAAGGTAATTTATGAAATACATTTGAGTGAAAAGTAAAAAAATCAATTTTTTTTTAAAAACCCTCAAAGCCAAGGTTACAACAACCATATGCATAACCATTTTTTCTTTGAAAAAATCTCAAAGCCAAGATTACAACACATAAGTAAAAAATCAAAGTGGTTAAATCGCAAAAGATGGAAACTTTTGAATTAGAAGTGAAAAATCAAATTAATCAAAGGGGTTAAATTGTATAAGATGAAAACTTTTGAATTAGAAGTGAAAAATCAAATTAATCAAAGGGGTTAAATTAACAAAGATTAAAACTATAAACTTAAATTGTCAAATATTAAAACTTTAAGGTTAAAAATGAAACAAATATTAAAACTTTAAACTTAAATTTTCAAAGATTAAAACTTTAATGTTAAAAAGGAAAATTCAAATTTTTTTTTTGAAAAACTCCCAAAGCCAATTGTACAAGTATCATATGCACAAATTAGTTGCTTTTTAATAAGGTTATAATTATATATCTTAGCTAGTAATTTTGTTTATAGTTATATATGCATAATGAATGGATTATTTATTTATCATATTGAATAAAATTTTAATACGTCAAGAGAGTGGTGGTCCATTTGCAAAAAAAAAAATAAAAAAAAGAAAAAAAAACCTTTAAACACCTCGGCTTGAAAAATGGAGATTTTGGGTTCATGTCGCAAACGATAATAGAGTTTTAAAAGAAACTAGTATTTTTCAATGACACACGTTGCGCGAAAGGCATTGGTGTTTTCGACCGACATCATTCTTCAAATGATTCGAGATAAACGATGCGTAACCAGCCATATCCGGCACCGTGGAGTGTATTAAAAAGGGAGCAATTGGACGATTGGATGCTGGGCTAGGTGTTTCTTGGAATGCCCACGGATTGTTCGGGTCAACACCACGATTATGAGGATTCATTTTTCGTATTGGGGTTGGATGAGAATTTTTTTTTTAAATAAGATAGAGATGATTATAGAAGAGGTGGAGTAGTTGTGGTAAAAAAATGAATAGAAGTGAGTATTTATAGTGAATAAACTTTTTTAAACACATAGCCGTTGGACAACGGCTAGCCCAAACGGCTACTTGTCTTGGCCAATGAGATCCTGCCATGTCATCTTGATAGCCCCATCCAACGCCCGGGCTGAAACCCCCGCCCAAGGGGCCACGCCGAAACCCAAGCCCCCCGGGGTGGTGACTTGGGCGTTTGTACCCAACCCACGCCACAACCGCCGCCCCCAGGCTGAAACCGCCGCCCAAGGGGCCACGCCGAAACCCAAGCCCACCCGGGGTGGTGACTTGGGCGTTTGTACCCAACCCACGCCACAACCCCCGCCCCATACCCCATATTCTAATATACCCTAAATTCACTGTTCATTTAGTTTGATTTTTATCAACTATTCATTTAGTTTATTTTTATCATATATGAACTAGTGTTTTTTAATGACGCGCGTAGCGCGAAAGGCGTTGGTATTTTCGACCGACATCATTCTTCAAACGATTCGAGATAAACGAAGCGTAACCAACCATATCCGGCATCGTGGAGTTTATTAAAAAGGGAGCAATTGGACGATTGGATGCTGGGCTAGGTGTTTATTGGAATGCCCACAGATTTTTCGGGTCAAAACCACGATTATGAGGATTCATTTTTCGTATTGTGGTTGGATAAGAATTTTTTTTTTTTAAATAAGATAGAGATGATTATAGAAGAGGTGGAGTAGTTGTGGTAAAAAAATGAATAAAATTGTGAGTATTCATAGTGAAAAAATAATTTTTTTTAAACACATAGTCGTTGACCAACGGCTAGCTCAAACGGCTACTTGTCTTGGCCAATGAGATCCCGCCATCTCATCTTGATAGCCCAGCCCAACGCCCGCCAAGGGGCCACGCCGAAACCCAAGCTCACCCGGGATGGTAACTTGGGCGTTTGCACCCAACCCACGCCACAACCCCCATCCCATACCTTATATTCTAATATACCCTAGATAAAAAATAAATTTTTTTAAACACATAGTCGTTGACCAACGGCTAACTCAAACGGCTACTTGTCTTGGCCAATGAGATCCCGCCATGTTATCTTGATAGCCCCGCCAAACGCCCGCCAAGGGGCCACGCCGAATAAATATATTTCATAAAATAAAATGCAAAGAGTTTAGTTAGTTTTTGCTTTTTTCATTCAAATTAACTTTTTTTTTAATTCGAGTCTTTTATGTTTTTGTTTTATTGTTATTTTCATCCTTGAGTTTAACAATTTATTGTGACTTTCATGGATGAAAATAAAAAGATTTCAAACTTTTTAAATGAAAATTGCACCTTAAAGACGTAAGTCACAAAAGTGGCCAAACCATGAAAATAACATTTTACTCTAGTTATGATGTTAATTAATATATTGTAAAAAAAAAGCAAATTGGATTTTCATAATCCTATCTTTTTGAAGTTGACCAATTATACTCCTACCCGGGAATATTTTTACCATCAATCCCAACTTTAATTGACGTGGACCTCCATTAGAAAAACTTAGTTTAGTTGACGTGGACACATAAGTTGGATGATGAAATATGAGTTAGAAATAACTTGCTACTAGCTGTTCATTACCATCTATCCACCACTGCCAGCGGTCGTTCACCACCATCTGACATCACCACCCTTAGTCGACCACCCCCTCTCTCTCATACATATCTATCTATCTCCCATTTTACCATTGAACTAGAGGATTAGGTTTGCTTAGGGCAACAGTAATTGTTAGAAATGGGAGGGTTGTAGAGTGCGAAAATGGAAGGTTGGGGTTCGGGTTTCGTTCGATGATGGTAAGAGAAAGGGGCTAGGTGTTGCAGATGGTAGTGTTGTTCGTAACAGTGGTGGTTCGGGTTTCTGGTGTTGGAGTGGAGGTGGTGGGTTAACAATGAATGTAATGATTTGGGTATAGTTGTGGTGAACAATGTTTGCTTATGGTTTTCGGTAAGGTGTTGATGGTGGAGATGGTGGTGCGATAGACGGAGATAATGGCTAGGTTTAGGGTAGGTGGAGGCGGTGGTTATGGTGTTAGATGGGGCGGTTGTGTAACAACCCGACCTTTCGGGTGATTACTTGTCACTTTCTTTTCTCGTAACCGCTTGTACTCCCGAGATTTCGATTAACGCTAAAGGGTTTAAACTATATTTTGATGCATTATTACAACGCGTGTTTACAACGCTTATTCAAAACGCAATTATCGCATTTAAAACGCTACTTACAACGCATACTACTTAACGCATTTTATCGCATGATACGTCGCTTGTGTAGACTAAACGTTATCGCAATCGCAATGCAAGTGCAAAGCAAACTCGTAACGCGGATTTACTTTATGCATTTACCTATGTTATGTGTGTTATTTGTGTGATTACTTGTTTGATGTTATGTGGTTATCTCAACGCAACGCTTATACGCTCAACGCTCACTCGCAACTCGGTTAAACGCAACGCAACGCTTAACACACGAATGGAAAGTTGGAAAACTAACTCGCACAACTCGGATGATCGAATGGATAACCGATCGAGTGGACATCCGCTCGGATGACCATCAGACCGGATGGCCGTCCGACCGAAAGGCCATCCGACCGCTGCACATCACGCACCACCTTAACCCTTCTCTCACCCTCTATAAATACTGCCGTACACGTCCCTTTCACTGATTTAACATCTCCATCCGACCACACGCACTCAAATCGCTCTAAGTCACTTGTAATTGAGATTCAAGGGTATTTCTTAAGTATTTCTCCTCAAATCTTGTACAATCTTCATCACCACACCCTTCTACATCATCTTCTCCATCAAAATCACACACAAACACCTACTTTCTCTCTGAAATCACTGATTTGGACCTCTTGAAGGTGGTGTCCACCGTTTTGCTCTGGCAAACGGTTAAGGAACACCATTTGATCGAGAATGGTTCTAGATCTTAAGGATTTCACACGTTTTAACTCGAATCTCAACAAGATTTCAACACTTTTCAACTATTTTCAACTTTTCTTCAACTTTCACACAAAACCGATGGAATCTAGACTCATTCAGACTCTCTACTCAGTCCTTAGTTAAGAGCCGGCTTGAAAACAGATTTCCACCGGAGATATGATCGATTAACAGGTTAAACATGAAATTCCATCAAGATCAGTAAGTCTGATCGAATGGGCTGAGACCATTCGATCGAATAAGCTGGACTTGGTGAGTTTCCATTGTTTGACACGTCGTCCCGCCGTCTCCTTTAAACTCAAAAACTTTTACTTAGAAAATTTTACAAACTTTCAAATAACAGATCGCCCACTCGAGTGGCCATCCGATCGGATGATCATCCGATCGAATGACCATTCGACCCGGTGACATGTTTCTTTATAATTTCCAATGTCTAAATGTTTTGACGAAACTTCAATCTTTAACAATTTTACCAAAACAAGCACACTCATTCGAATGGCCATCCGTTCGAATCACCATTCGACACTCTGTTAACGCACTGTTCAACGCTTACGCTACTGTTCTATGCTCAGGCTAACTCCAACGCGCTCCCTTCAATCCAATCAAGTTGTGTTTACTTATTTAAGCACGAACTGTGAGTATACTTGAACCCATTTTCTTTTAACGCACTTTTGGGTGTTACATACGTTCTCTATCAAACACAACAACACGCAACAACACACAACGCAAACACTTTGTGAACGCTAACTGCTCCCGCATGTTATACGTGATCTATGAATGCTTGTCACTATACCTATACAGTGTTACACTATACCGCCTCTAGCAACGATAGTACTATAGTTTGGACTCAGCACCTGTCGTGGATAGGGGTTGCTAGGGATCACATCACTTTACTTCAGGTGTTCGTTGAACATGTGTCAGGCATACTCTATAACGCAGTCTCGTAGTTAAGTTGTTTCATTGTTAGATAGTTACATGCTTCGCCCGTTACGTGATTCATGATGGTTATGAGTAAAACGCTTTCTATACTATACGCTATGTAAACTTGTGTACTCACCTTTACATTTTATGTATTGACTTTATTTTAACGTATGTGACAGGTTGATAGGATGCTATGCTATGACGAGTTATGAAGTCTAGAAACTCCACTAAATACAATTTGAGTTGTCGGAATGGTTTTGTTCTTCAGAATGATATTTGTAATGACTATTTTGCTTTATATTTTTGATAGTATGTGATATTAAACGTTAAATATATTGTCACTAATAGTTGTTATGGATTCTCTTGGACAATCTGTTTCGCTCAGTGTCACGCCCCGATGATTCCGCCATCGGTTGGGGTGTGACAGGTTGTGGTAGTGGAAGCTGGTGGTCATGGGGAGAGGTCTATGAGGTGGCTGTCTACGATGGTTGGGGAGGCGGATGGTGGTGGTTGTTTGTGGTGGTCTTGTTGGGATTATTAAAAACTGTGGTCCATAAATGAATTGATGATATCCAAAAGCCAAGACATGACTCAAAGATCAAGAAATAAATAGTTGATGAAGCAATTCTCTCCATAAAGATAGTGAATCTTGAACACCTATTCAGAACATCTGTTCAAGAACCTGGCAAACATCTGATAAAGACTTGAAACCACTATTCAAGAAGATACAACATCTGTTGAAAGCTAAAGACTGTTAAAGGCCAAAGCACTGATGAAGTCAAAGGTCTGGTGAAAAAGACCACAAACATTTGTATAGCCAAACAGAAGTTTGGATAACTACAATAGAGGATAGCTTAGACAGTGTTTTCCCAATGTAATAGTATTTATCTTGTATCAGTGTTTATACTAGTTAGAACAAATGATAGGATTTGAATAGATGTTTGCAACGTCTATGGAATCTTTTTTATTAGGAATATTAGATGTCACTATTAGAGTGATGTCAACCTACCGCTGCACATCACGAACCACCTTAACCCTTCTCTCACCCTCTATAAATACCGTCGTACACGTCCCTTTCACTGATTTGACATCTCCATCCGAACACACGCACTCAAATCGCTCTAAGTAACTTGTAATCGCGATTCAAAGCTATTTCTTAAGTATTTCTCCTCAAATCTTGTACAATCTTCATCACCACACCCTTCTACGTCATCTTCTCCATCAAATTCACACACAAACACCTACTTTCTCTCTGAAATCACTGATTTGGACCTCTTGAAGGTGTGTTGTCCACCGTTTTGCTCCGGCAAACGGTTAAGGAACACCATTTGATCGAGAATGGTTCTAGATCTGAAGGATTTCACACGTTTCAACTCGAATCTCAACAAGATTTCAACACTTTTCAACTAGATTTTCAATTTTTTTTTTATAAAAACCCCACTAGACACGTGTTGTTTTTTAGCTTAAAACGTTCGATAATATGTAACTTATACGCCCTATTTTTTTAGAAAAAAAATTGTTAAATAAGATTTCTTGGGTTTTCTTAAGCTTTTTTTAGAAAAAAAAAATTTTTACGTAAGGTTTTCTTGAGATATCTTAACCAAAGTGAGTTTTTTTTCTTTCTATCCTCTATGTATGTATGTATGTATGTATGTATGTATGTATGTATGTATGTATGTATGTATGTATGTATGTATGTATGTATGTATGTATGTATGTATGTATGTATGTATGTATGTATGTATGCATGCATGCATGCATGCATGCATGCATGCATGTATGTATATGTATGTATGTATGTATGTATGTATGTATGTATGTATTATGCATACATGCATGCATGCATGTCGGCATGTATGCATTGAGTGAAATAAAGTGGGAGGGTGTCCTAATATCAACACCCAGTTATTTATATGACTGTTGATCAGTGTTAACACGAATAGACTAGATGTAGTTGGTTTAATAATTACTAGACTCAATCCTACTAGGAAATTGGGTGCTTGTGACCGAAAATTCGGTCACATCTCACTTTTTGTGATAGGAACCGACATCACATCGAGCCTATCTAGGGAGAAGAAGCCAGTGGCTCCTCAGTTTCCCGTTCAGGAAAAAAACATTCAGGGGCCTGCTTGGCGGAGCAAAACTTCGTACAGGGACAGAGTGGCTAAAGGTATTGGAGGGTCTCCTTCGGGTTCGCCATTGGGGAAAGTCATTGAGGTGCCTGACGAGACTAACACATTTTCTGGTAGCCACGGAAGTGCTCTAGTTGGAAGGGAAGTGAATTTGGATTCTCTGGTAGGGGTAAGGAAGTGTCTTCGTGATTCCTTAGTTGACTTTGTTGCTATTCAATATCTGGGTGGGTTGTCAGTGTTGCTTCACTTCGATAGCTTAGTCAAGGCGGAACGGTTCCGGGAAGAGGGAGAAGTCTGGAAGGACTGGTTTCTCAAACTTGACCTATGGGTAGGGCATTCTGTGTCGTTCGAACGTGTTGCCTGGCTCAGGATTACTGGTGCTCCTTTACACCTTGAGGATGTGTTCTCGAGAATTGGTGAGAGTTTTGGTTCGGTCATCCACTATTCGGACCTGTGTTCAGATGTTGAAGACCTTTTTGTTAATCATGTTGGCGTTCTGGTAGACAATGGTAGTAGTATCTCCGGTGACATCACCCTGGTTTGGAATCGTAGGCAATACAAAGTTTGGATCTGTGAAGAGGAAGTTGACTGGGTGCATGATTGTTTGCGGGAGCCGGACGATGATGTCAATTCGATCTAGGTCTGGGAGGATGTTTCCGATAACGATTCGCCGAAAGTAGATACGAAGGAGGTAAACGAGCACAATGTGAGATTGTCGGTTCATCTTTCGAGGGAGCGAATCACAATGTGTCTGGGGATTCCCCCACTTACCATTGGAAAATTCCAATTTTACCTAGTTTCCTGTTGATGCTAGTGGGACCCACGATAAGGTTTTTTTCTTTAAGTCTAGTGAAAGGAGGAAGAGGGCACCCAAAAAGCCCAATCTTTTACACCCCAATATTAAAGGGCCGACCCACTGTAGTCTTGATGTGTCTCCTAATTTTCAAAGGCCTACCAAACGGTCAATGCAGCTGATAGAGGCCCCTCCCATGGTTTTTGATGTATCTAAAGTGGTGCATTCTTACGAAGGTGGGAATATACATGTAGGGGAGGGTGGAGGTTTTGGCTAAGGGGTCACGATCTAAATGTTAGGGCGATCCTGAGTCTTCGACCAAGGTGGCCGATTTCCCTCTCTTTGATCTGGAAGTTAATGGCGAAATTTGTTGTAGAGCGAAGGAGGCTAATAGAATTGACAAAGAGGTTGGCACACGAAAAAGTCGTTACTCTATTCACCCCAGTGCCGATAAGATGTATCAGGACCTCCGTGCCAGGTACTAGTGGCCGGGAATGAAGAGGGCGATGTGCGTGTTGCGTTATATATTTTAATTAATATTTGAAGCCTTTTTTAACACTTTAGTCAAGTTTTAAATTTATAAAACACGATATTTTACTAACACTAAACACACAATGGGCAAGTGCACCCATCGTGAGCGTAGTATAGCGTTGGTAAGATACCGAGGTCGTCCACGGACACAAGAGCTTTTAGTACCGGTTTATCCTCAACGTCTAATCAAATCAAAAATTTTAGAAAAAGGTTTTAAACAAGAAAATAAAAACTAAAAATGCTGAAAAATAATAATAAAATAAAAACTGATAGACAAGATGAATCACTTGGATCCGACTCGCCTTTAGCGTACCCTTTGTTGATTTTCGCACTTTTGCACTTTTTAAGAGATTATCTTAGTTATAGTAGTAGGCCCCTCTTTTGTAAGTGACGTTACCCTCAACCCAGTAGTTTGAGTCAGCAAGGATACAATCCTAAAGGGTTGTATTATTGAAAGATAATTAATTAAGTTATTAATGCTTAATGTGTAGGCCCCTCTTGTGAAGGTAACGTTACCCTCGGCTAAGTGGTTTGAGTCAGCAGGGATACAATCCCAAGTAGCCTGGTTAATGTATTAATAGTAGTTTACATATGAGGGGATCAAGCCATTCGCACCCCCGCCATCCAATACCAGTGGGTATTGAAGGAGGTCCTAGAAAGCTTGACCCAGTTCCTTGCAGGATCTATACACTTAACAAGGCAAGAACCTTACCAAATCATTCCCTTAACCCCCGACCAGGTAGCCAACATATCTATATATAGACCGTAGAGATATGAATGGTGAAAATCTTTTATTTTATATAGACAGTAAACTAATGCCAAGACACCACTGACAAATGACAAGGAAGTTTCACCTTCAACATAAGAAACTAGTTATTAAAGTCATTAATACAAAACCAAATAAAATGTACGAAAAGATTAAAAATCAAAAGTATTACACTAAGTGCTTGTCTTCACCAAGTGATGTAACAGACTTAGGGAAACATGGCCTTTGATTGTCAAGAACTCTTACTATCAATCTTTGATCCCGAGACTACTACACACACTCTATGATGGATGATGGATGATGGTGGTGGATGTGGGTTGTAGTGGTGGTGGAGTGTGGGTGAAGTGGGAGAGAGGTGGTTTGCCAAGGGATGCCTTTGAAGTGAACCAAGCACCTCTATTTATAGCCTGCACAGAAGCCCGGACACAGCCCCGTGTCCATTGGGCATGGCCCCGTGTCCATCCACTTTCACTTTCTTCATTAATTGCAATTTGTCTGCATTAGCTCCACACGCCCCCGTGTCCGCTAGGCACGACCCCCGTGTGCAGAAGCGTATATGTACTATCTAGATTTGCATGGATTCTGTGAATCTTAGCGTTGACCACGGCCCTGTTGAGCTGGACACGCCCCCGTGTCAGGAATAGAAGCTTCTATAGCTTTGTCCTTTCTACAGACAACTGGCCATGCCCCTGTGTCCGCTGGGCATGGGGCCGTGTTTAGCCTTATGTTCTCTTGTTTTTGCTTGGGAAGATGCTGTCGAGGGGTCGGGCATGCCACGTTTATTCGTTTTCTTGTATTTATGTTAGATTTGGCTGCATATTTGTTCCTTTCGTTCATTTACGCTCATTTAATCCTAAAAATACAAACGGAAGACAAAAGCACATTTTTTTCCAACATTAGTACTAAAAAATGGTTAGTTTTATGCCTCATTTGGATTAATTTATATGTTTCATTTTACACACATCAAATACCCCCACACTTGAATCTTTGCTTGTCCTCAAGCAAAACTCTTTATAATGTGGCTTACACTCCCAAATGGAATGGGTAGAAGAGAAGTTTTGGGCTTGTCTTGAGTGTCGGGAATCCAAGATCTTTATTAGGCTTTATTTTTATGCTATTTACAATCCTATTCGTTATGATTTATTTAGAATGTTTCATAAGAGAAATTACTTATTTGGGCATAACATGCCTCTTTAAAATTCCATTTATATACAAGTTCACATACCTCACGGGAGATCACTCAACACTCGGCCGAAGATGTATTTTTGTTAAACACTCGAGACCGACATGGAACTTACTTATACCATATGCTTGCCAAGCAATCAATCCTCCTCCTTTTTAACTATAAGCCTTTGTAAATATCAAGAGGATTTGGGGAAGGGTTAGGCTTGGGTTAAAGGTAGGTGGTTTTGGGTTAGTGGTTAGTAGAAAGGGCTAAAAGCGTAAAAAGGGTCGGTCGTCGTAAAACTTTGTTGTTTTTGTGACTTTTATCCAAACAAAACATTTTTAAACCAAGTTTCTTTGATGAACTTGTTTGTTTATTGCTAGACTTTTTTTAGAGAGAATTACAAGTTTTGTCCTTTATCTATATAGTAAATTTCAGGCGATGTCCTTTATCTTTAAAATTGATTGGTTTTGAACTTAACGTTATCGCAATCGCAACGCAAGCGCAAAGAGCAAAGCAAACTCGAAACGCGGTTTTACTTTATTCATTTACCTATGTTATGTGTGTTATTTGTGTGATTACTTGTTTGATGTTATGTGGTTATCTCAACGCAACGCTTATACGCTCAACGCTCACTCGCAACTCGGTTAAACGCAACGCTTAACACACGAATCGAAAGTTGGAAAACTAACTCGCACAACTCGGTTGATCAAATGGACAACCGATCGAATGGATATCCGCTCGGATGACCATCCGACCGGATGGCCGTCCGACCGAAAGGCCATCCGACCGCTGCACATCACGAACCACCTTAACCCTTCTCTCACCCTCTATAAATACCGTCGTACACGTCCCTTTCACTGATTTGACATCTCCATCCGACCACACGCACTCAAATCGCTCTAAGTCACTTGTAATCGAGATTCAAGCCTATTTCTTAAGTATTTCTCCTCAAATCTTGTACAATCTTCATCACCACACCCTTCTACATCATCTTCTCCATCAAAATCACACACAAACACCTACTTTCTCTCTGAAATCACTTAATTGGACCTCTTGAAGGTGTGTTGTCCACCGTTTTGCTCCGGCAAACGGTTAAGGAACACCATTTGATCGAGAATGGTTCTAGATCTGAAGGATTTCACACGTTTCAACTCGAATCTAAACAAGATTTCAACACTTTTCAACTAGATTTTCAATTTTTTTATAAAAACCCCACTAGACACTTGTTGTTTTTTTAGCTAAAAACATTCGATAATATGTAACTTATATTCCCTATTTTTTTAGAAAAAAAATTGTTAAATAATATTTCTTGGGTTTTCTTAAGCTTTTTTAGAAAAAAAAAGTTTTTACGTAAGGTTTTCTTGAGATATCTTAACCAAAGTGAGTTTTTTTCTTTCTATCCTCTATGTATGTATGTATGTATGTATGTATGTATGTATGTATGTATGTATGTATGTATGTATGTATGTATGTATGTATGTATGTATGTATGTATGTATGTATGTATGTATGTATGTATGTATGTATGTATGTATGTATGTATGTATGTATGTATGTATGTATGTATGTATGTATGTATGTATGTATGTATGTATGTATGTTTGTATGTATGTATGTATGTATGTATGTATGTATGTATGTATGTATGTATGTATGTATGTATGTATGTATGTATGTATGTATGTATGTATGTATGTATGTATGTATGTATGTATGTATGTATGTATGTATCATGCATACATGCATGCATGCATGCATGTAGGCATGTATGCATTGAGTGAAATAAAGTGGGAGGGTGTCCTAATATCAACACCTAGTTATTTATATGAATGTTAATCAGTGTTAACACGAATAGACTAGATGTAGTTGGTTTAATATTTACTAGACTCAATGCTACTAGGAAATTGGGTGCTTGTGACCGAAAATTCGGTCACATCTCACTTTTTGTGATAGGAACCGACATCACATCGAGCCAGTCTAGGGAGAAGAAGCCAGTGGCTCCTCAGTTTCCCGTTCAGGAAAAAAACATTCAGGGGCCCTGCTTGGCGGAGCAAAACTTCGTACAAGGACAGAGTTGCTAAAGTTATTGGAGGGTCTCCTTCGGGTTCGCCATTGGGGAAAGTCATTGTGGTGCCTGACGAGACTAACGCATTTTCTGGTTGCCACGGAAGTGCTCTGGTCGGAAGGGAGGTGAATTTGGATTCTCTGGTAGGGTTAAGGAAGCGTCTTCGTGATTCCTTAGTTGACTTTGTTTCTATTCAATATCTGGGTTGGTTGTCAGTGTTGCTTCACTTCGATAGCTTAGTCAAGGCGGAACGGTTCCGGGAAGAGGGAGAAGTCTGGAAGGACTCGTTTCTCAAACTTGACCTATGGGTAGGGCACTCGGTGCCGTTCGAACGTGTTGCCTGGCTCAAGATTATTGGTGTGCCTTTACACCTTGAGGATGTGTTCTCGAGAATTGGGGAGAGTTTTGGTTCGGTCATCCACTATTCGGACCTGTGTTCAGATGTTGGAGACCTTTCTGTTAATAATGTTGGCGTTCTGGTAGACAATGGTAGTAGTATCTCCGGTGACATCACCCTGGTTTGAAATCGTAGGCAATACAAAGTTTGGATCTGTGAAGAGGAAGTTGACTGGGTGCAAGATTGTTTACGGGAGCCGGACGATGATGTCAATTCGATCTAGGACTGAGACGATGTTTCCGATAACAATTCGCCGGAAGTAGATACGAAGGAGGTAAACGAACAGTCTCTGCAAGAAGACACAGAGGCGTTGCATGGGAACTGTGAGATTGTCGGTTCATCTTTCGAGGGAGCGAATCACAATGTGTCTGGGGATTCCACAACTTACCATTGGAAAATTCCAATTTTACCTAGTTTCCTGTTAATGCTAGTGGGACCCACGATAAGGTTTTTTTCTTAAAGTCTAGTGAAAGCAGGAAGAGGGCACCCAAAAAGCCCAATCTTTTACACCCCAATATTAAAGGGCCGACCCACTGGAGTCTTGATGTGTCTCCTAATTCTCAAAGGCCTACCAAACGATCAATGCAGCTGATAGAGGCCCCTCCCATGCTATATGATCTGTCTAAAGTGGTGCATTCTTATGAAGGTGGGAATATACATGTAGGGGAGGGTGGAGATTTTGGCTAAGGGGGACTCGATCTAAATGTTAAGGCGATCCTGAGTCTTCGACCGAGGTGGCCGATTTCCCTCTCTTTGATCTGGAAGTTAATGACGAAATTTGTTGTAGAGCGAAGGAGGCTAACAGAATTGACAAAGAGGCTGGCAACATGATTTCAGTTTGTTCCTTGGTCGATGCAGCTCTTCACAATCACTCTTCTTTGGTTAAGGAATAGGTAGTGGCTGAAGGTTTTAATGCGGTTCACCAATGAATCTGTTGTCTTTAAACGTTAGAGGTTTTTGGGGAGATGATAAGCATGTCTGGGATAAGAATGTGAAAGATAAGTACCGGATTAATTTCATTGCGTTACAGGAGTCCAAAAAGGAGTCGGTGTCATCTGCTGAGCTTCTCAGGTACTGGGACACAAGGATTTCGGCTACGAAAGGGTTCGATTAGATCTACAACGTCCTCAACATCTACACTCCCTAGGGAGTGCACACGAAAAATTCGTTACTCTATTCACCCCAGTGCGGATAAGATGTATCAGGACCTCCGTGCCAGGTACTAGTGGCCGGGAATGAAGAGGGTGATGTGCGTGTTGCGTTATATATTTTAATTAATATTTGAAGCCTTTTTTAACACTTTTGTCATGTTTTAAATTTATAAAACACGATATTTTACTAACACTAAACACACATATGGGCAAGTGCACCCATCGTGAGCGTAGTATAGCGTTGGTAAGATACCGAGGTCGTCCACGGACACAAGAGCTTTTAGTACCGGTTTATCCTCAACGTCTAATCAAATCAAAAATTTTAGAAAAAGGTTTTAAACAAGAAAATAAAAACTAAAAATGCTGAAAAATAATAATAAAATAAAAACAGATAGACAAGATGAATCACTTGGATCCGACTCGCCTTTAGCGTACCCTTTGATGATTTTCGCACTTTTGCACTTTTTAAGAGATTATCTTAGTTATAGTAGTAGGCCCCTCTTTTGAAAGTGACGTTACCCTCAACCCAGTAGTTTGAGTCAGCAAGGATACAATCCTAAAGGGTTGTATTATTGAAAGATAATTAATTAAGTTATTAATGCTTAATGTGTAGGCCCCTCTTTTGAAGGTAACGTTACCCTCGGCTAAGTGGTTTGAGTCAGCAGGGATACAATCCCAAGTAGCCTGGTTAATGTATTAATAGTAGTTTACATATGAGGGGATCAAGCCATTCGCACCCCCGCCATCCAATACCAGTGGGTATTGAAGGAGGTCCTAGAAAGCTTGACCCAGTTCCTTGCAGGATCTATACACTTAACAAGGCAAGAACCTTACCAAATCATTCCCTTAACCCCCGACCAGGTAGCCAACATATCTATATATAGACCGTAGAGATATGAATGGTGAAAATCTTTTATTTTATATAGACAGTAAAATAATGCCAAGACACCACTGACAAATGATAAGGAAGTTTCACCTTCAACATAAGAAACTAGTTATTAAAGTCATTAATACAAAACCAAATAAAATGTACGAAAAGATTAAAAATCAAAAGTATTACACTAAGTGCTTGTCTTCACCAAGTGATGTAACAGACTTAGGGAAACATGGCCTTTGATTGTCAAGAACTCTTACTATCAATCTTTGATCCCGAGACTACTACACACACTCTATGATGGATGATGGATGATGGTGGTGGATGTGGGTTGTAGTGGTGGTGGAGTGTGGGTGAAGTGGGAGAGAGGTGGTTTGCCAAGGGATGCCTTTAAAGTGAACCAAGCACCTCTATTTATAGCCTGCACAGAAGCACGGACACAGCCCCGTGTCCATTGGGCATGGCCCCGTGTCCATCCACTTTCACTTTCTTCATTAATTGCAATTTGTCTGCATTAGCTCCACACGCCCCCGTGTCCGCTGGGCACGGCCCCCGTGTGCAGAAGCGTATATGTACTATCAAGATTTGCATGGATTCTGTGAATCTTAGCGTTGACCACGGCCGTGTTGAGCTGGACACGCCCCCAAGTCGGGAATAGAAGCTTCTATAGCTTTGTCCTTTCTACAGACAACTGGCCATGCCCCTGTGTCCGCTGGGCATGGGGCCGTGTTTAGCCTTATGTTCTCTTGTTTTTTCTTGGGAAGATGCTGTCGAGGGGTCGGGCATGCCACGTTTATTCGTTTTCTTGTATTTATGTTAGATTTGGCTGCATATTTGTTCCTTTCGTTCATTTACGCTCATTTAATCCTAAAAATACAAACGGAAGACAAAAGCACATTTTTTTCCAACATTAGTACTAAAAAATGGTTAGTTTTATGCCTCATTTGGATTAATTTATATGTTTCATTTTACACACATCAAATACCCCCACACTTGAATCTTTGCTTGTCCTCAAGCAAAACTCTTTATAATGTGGCTTACACTCCCAAATGGAATGGGTAGAAGAGAAGTTTTGGGCTTGTCTTGAGTGTCGGGAATCCAAGATCTTTATTAGGCTTTATTTTTATGTTATTTACAATCCTATTCGTTATGATTTATTTAGAATGTTTCATAAGAGAAATTACTTATTTGGGCATAACATGCCTCTTTAAAATTCCATTTATATACAAGTTCACATACCTCACGGGAGATCACTCAACACTCGGCCGAAGATGTATTTTTGTTAAACACTCGAGACCGACATGGAACTTACTTATACCATATGTTTGCCAAGCAATCAATCCTCCTCCTTTTTAACTATAAGCCTTTGTAAATATCAAGAGGATTTGGGGAAGGGTTAGGCTTGGGTTAAAGGTAGGTGGTTTTGGGTTAGTGGTTAGTAGAAAGGGCTAAAAGCGTAAAAAGGGTTGGTCGTCGTAAAACTTTGTTGTTTTTGTGACTTTTATCCAAACAAAACATTTTTAAACCAAGTTTCTTTGATGAACTTGTTTGTTTATTGCTAGACTTTTTTTTAGAGAGAATTACAAGTTTTGTCCTTTATCTATATAGTAAATTTCAGGCGATGTCCTTTATCTTTAAAATTGATTGGTTTTGAACTTAATGTTATCGCAATCGCAACGCAAGCGCAAAGCGCAAAGCAAACTCGAAACGCGGATTTACTTTATGAATTTACCTATGTTATGTGTGTTATTTGTGTGATTACATGTTTGATGTTATGTGGTTATCTCAACGCAACGCTTATACGCTCAACGCTCACTCGCAACTCGGTTAAACGCAACGCAACGCAACGCTTAACACACGAATCGAAAGTTGGAAAACTAACTCGCACATCTCGGCTGATCGAATGGACAACCGATCGAATGGATATCCGCTCGGATGACCATCCGACCGAATAGCCATCCTGTAGGATCGTGTTTCGACCCGAATAAGTCGTTCAGAGGCGTTCAACTTCTTTTCAGGTGCGGAATAACAAGAAGCGGAGGTAGAGACAGCTTGCAATTCACTTAATCTACTAATTTTATTAATCTGACAACGTTTACAGCTCGATCTTCACACCGGCAGCACTTCGGTATGGAATTTGACAAAGTTACCAATGAGATCCGTTCATGAGGTATTTATAGTGTTGGTAGGTTCGCTTATACGGACATGTCCGTATAAGCAGACCTGACAAATAAGCGGACCTACTATGTCCGTATAAGCAGACCTGACACATAAGCGGACCTCCTAGTGACATATAAGCGGACCTGACACATAAGCGGGCCTCCTATGTCCATATAAGCGGACCTATCAGTTTAAACCTATATGCCATCCTATTTTCTCGTAAAACATGCCCTGATCTAACAATCTAAAACTAAGACTCGATACAAGACGAAGTCGACAGATGTAGTGCACCAACAGACTCCCCCTCAGATGTTGACGAGTCGACTATCGAGTCACGACAATGCTGTATCTTCACATCTTCAGTCTTGATCAGTCTCTGGGCTTTTCTCTCTCTATCTTCTTCAACAGACTCTCTTTAACTTGAAAATCTTCAGACTCCCCCTCTCGATTTGCTGGCATTCCTTTGTTCTTCAGCAATATCTGCATCAGGATCTTTGTCTGGCTTTCTTTGTCTTCAGAATCTTAAACCTGGCACTCTATAGAATCTTCAATTTCTAGAATCGAAACTTGGCTAGACCTGCACATTCTTAACCCAGAAATGAATTTCTAACTTTAACAATTTTAGTGCACCAATATTCTGATATAATCAGATGACTCCCTGTCATAAACATAATCATCAACAATCACTCTCCCTCAGATCACAAACTCATGATGAACCACTTGTTGATTTAGAAAATACATTTTGACATTTTAAAACACACTCCCCCTCACAACAATGTCATCATGTTTAGCACTCGGAATTTTGAAAATCAGCTTTCCAACATCAGTTGTCGAAAATCTTTTTGATTTTTTCAAAAGTTTATGCTAAAACACACTCAAAATCTTTTTGAATTTTTTAATGTAAAGAAATGCAGTAAAGAAATATTTACAGATAATATTTTTGTGAGTTTTGTGCAAGAGGATCATATCAGAGTTTGACAAGTCACAAGTACCGTTGAGCTTAGTTACACATTAAGAATTAAACAATTCACTTAGATTGCCAATATACTGATCCACTTAAATTTTCACACAAATTTCAACTAATTCAGGATATGAGTTAGGTGTTTTAAGAACTTAAACTCATTCATGTGTCCCACCTCTTGAATATACTCCCGTATCCAGATCCCAATATTCAGTCTTACAGGTGAGTATACCACAGATGATATCTGTCAGGGGAATAAATTATAGTACGAGGGCCGTGAGAGCTCAGGTCGATCTTTCGATACGCAGAGAGATGACGGCTTCGACTTTCGGTGGGTCCCCTTTAGAGGATCTTTTGATTACAACAGCAATGACTATCAATTTTATTGTTTCATCAATTTGCTGAGGGCTGCGCTATTTTTCAAGCATGCGGAAAGTATTCTCTGGGGACTAGGCCATTGCTTCCGCAAAATCAGAAGTCCCGGGATAATACCCCAGATATCACTGAGCATAAAGACCTAGTATCTCAGAAAAAAGGGACCTTTCAAACGAGATTTCAGGGGTTACCTATATATCCAAGTAGTGTTCCCCACGAAATAAGCAAGTTTGAATTTATGTTTATATCCCGAAAAAATTTACTAAATGTGTAAAAACCTATCGGCATATCATCAGTGAGACTGTTTAACACTATTTAAACAATACAAATCTTTAGCATACTGTGACTGTCTACTGATGTACTATCATTTCCTCTTCTTTGACACAAAAACTCATTTTTGATTTTATCATGTTTTTGCCTTTTTCAAATTTTCTAATGTTTTTGGATTTTCTGAAAATTTCTACTCCCCCTAAAATGCAAACACATTTAAAGTAAAATTTGAAATCAAACTGTACAAAAAACTTGACAACTGATATCGAATCGCTTCAAATCGCCATCCACTTGGCATAAACAATCATAACTCCCCCTTTCACAAAACTATTTTCTCATAATAATTTCAAAACACTTAAGTTTGTTTTAATTAGAATGATTTTTCCGGAAAATAAATTTTGTTGGTTTTACCACTTGTAGGTTCGGGGTGTGGTTCATCACATTGTCTACTTTTAACCACTTGTAGTAGATCAAGTACAACTTAATGTCCCTGATTTACCACTTGCATGTATGCAACCTCTGTACCTCTTGTAAAAATATTCACAACATACAAACCTATGTAAGAATAAACCTCTACACAAACCATTTTACCAATCAAAATGCCGATTCCTGCTTCACACTTACCAACCTGGAAGCTCCGGCAAGTCACACTTAACCTGTAAAATTTAAACACATTTAAAAATATTTCACAAAATCTATCTTAACAAGAATGATGCCGATTCCTGATCCACGATTACACACTTGGGATCTCCGGCATAGTCCTAAGACTTCAAGGGAAACAAACTTCCATCCAAGTCTTCTCAGACTTGATGGCTTTCAGTTCTTGCGCTGTGGGGTTGTAAGTTGCCTTTTTAGTTGCATAAAAATCTTTAATCCCCTTAGCTTTCCCATTCAACATTTTTCCAAAAATTTTCTTTACACTTCCATTAAATGTTTTCTCGACATCAAATTTAGTTTTCTCTGTGTAAAACTGATTCGAGATTTCAATTTTACCAACTTTCTTTTTAACCTCCTCAAATTTCAGTGATGGAAACTCATCATCATTCACTGAAATTTTCGTCTCAACCTGTGGCTCTTCTGGCTTTGTGGAACCAGATTCGTCGCTGACATTCACATCAACTTTCTTAACAACCCACACTTGGTTGTCATTCTCTTTCTTTTTATAAAAATTCTTTTTAGAACACTCACCAACCTCATAAGTTGAATTTTCAAAAATTTTAAGTCTGTCAGTTGGTGGTTCAACATCAACAACCTTTTCTTTCAATTTCTGAGAAACTCCATGTTTTGTTTTGGCAATTTTCTGACAGTTCCATGCAATGTGACCAGTTTCATTGCACTTGTAACAGGTACGAGTCTCTCTTTGATAAAAAACTTCAGTTCCATTCTTTTTCTTTCAGCAAGAAATTCTTGATTTGACTGTCTCCAGAATGGTTTCTTCTGTTCCTGTTCTGCACTTCCACCTGACACAAATTCTGTTTTTGTTTTAGAATTTTTCAAATTTTTATGATTTTCTGGTGGAATAAATCCAAGACCTTTCTTTTTGTAGCTATGATTTTGGTTTTGTTTCTTTTGAAAACCAGAACCAGAATTGTAACCCTTTTTCTTGTTTAGACGTTGTTGAACTCTTGAAGTGTACTTTTTAGATTTTTCCGTAAGATTTAAATCTTTTATTTCAGAAATATTAATTTCTCTCATTTTGAAAACCTTTTTGATCATGTCAAAATGAACACTTCTTATTGGAAACTCTTTGTCAGAGTACAATTTGTCCGAATCATTTAAAGTGTATGCAACTTCAAATGTTTCATCATCCAAATTTGCTTTCGATAACAAAAATTCTTTACTATAAGACCGTTTAACCGACGACTTTGGACTGTTGACTGACGAATTTGACCCTCCAGACTCAGACTTCGACTCAGACTCCTCCTCAGTATCCAACACCTGATCGACCACCATTTTTATTAACTCAGACTCATGATCAGTATCGGACGAGGTAAACGTGACATCAATGTTATCTGGTAAAACGTCAGTTGTGTCGGTTTTTAGCTTTATATTGACTGCTTTTTCAAGTTGCTCCTCGTTTGGTTTTCTAGGAGAATACCCTTCCCAAATTAGAGGCGGACACTTGTTATATCTAACAGTCGGTTTCTTACCACTATCTTTCTTTTCCTTCTTTGGCTTCTTGTTTTGAAAAGCTTCCATACCTGCAACAGTTGGGTAAATACGATCAATGAGATAATCAGAACTAGAATAACTTTGTAATAAACGTCTAATTCTCTCATTTTCAATCTTCTCTGTTTCCAACTCTTGCTTCCATTCAGCACTTTCTTCGATGTAAAAGTTGATTGCTTTCTGCTTTGTCATCATCACAGCATTCATCATCGTAAGTGCTTGTTCTCTCTCCGAGTTTGTCTTTTGGAGACCAGTTACTGTTTTGTTCAAGACATCATAAGATTCTTTTACATAATTGAGGTTGAACAATAACTGCTCTTTCTTCTTCTCATATTCAGCAATGATGTCGTCTTTTGCAGCACATTCCTTGCAAGCTTCCAAACACTTCATGCAACGTTTTACAACTTCAACAATCTTTTCAACTTCGATTGTTTTCACCACTTCTATCACTTTTTCTTCTTCTTTCACCTTCTCAGCTTCAGTAGTCTTCTCAGCAACACTTTCAACATTCTCTTTCTGAACAACATCTTCAGATTTCATTTTTTGTTGTTCTTTAGCAGCTCGTTTCTCCTTCAGTTTCTCCATGCGATCTGCAAAATAGAAATGAAAACTTCCAGAAGAAAGATGAGATTTTGCAACATTTATATGTTTCTCTTCCTCTTCATCACTGCTACTATCAACTGGTGACTGATCAAACTGTACAGATTTTTCAGAATCAACATCTGATACACCAGAATCAGACGGTGTTTGATCAAATACAACTTCTTTTTCTGAAGTAACATCATTTTGCACACTCTCATTTGCACTTAGTGAATCTTCATCAGCACTTTCTGAGCTTTCTTCAGATGTAACAGACTGTTCCTTCACACTTTTCACTGTCTCACCAATAGATTTCATCCATGTGGCGAACATGTCTGGTTCTCTAACAATCTTTGCAATAAAAGCTTTGAAATCACCCTTTTCATCAACAAACATATCCCAGTTGAAACCTTCAGGTAGCCTCTCATCATCTTGATCGACTATGCATGCTTTGCTATCAGGAGATATGTAGTTGCTCCAGTTGAAATCTACCAAACATCCTCTCTTGGAATCCTCAATCTTTCTACCATGAACCGTCTGTGAATCTTGTGAATGACCAACTTGCTGATAAATGGCTTTCCGATAGTAATCGTCTTTTCCGAACGGATTCTGAGCGCCACTAGCTTCCCTATTCTTGCACTCCCGCTTGAAATGGCCTTTCTCCCTGCAACGAAAACAAGTAACTTTAGATTTATCAAAACCTAAAGTAGATACATGAGCATCAAGAAAGTCATTTCTCCCAGTAATCGTTTTGAACTTTTCAGCACGTCTAAGAACGCTAGCTAGACACCATTTGATGTCCATCAGTTCCATCTCTTCGGCGTCTATCTGATCGTAATCCTCCTTTGTGAGCATAGGATTTCCAATCCGACCAGCCACTAGACCCTCATAAGATAACAATACAGAACCAAGTAGAGCCATGTGATCTTTAGCAGTATCTTCTGAAAAACTTTGACCTTCTGGAAGATTTAAAGCGATGTTGCACTGAATCACATAACCATTTCCTGTCTTGGTGCTTTGAGATTGAAAGCTTTCTGATGAACTCTTTGGATTGACACTCGGATATAATGAAAAACCACTACTGCTTTTGTTTGAAATTTGATCAATCTTTTCTGTAGAATCCCCAGCACTAAACGCAGTCTGGATTTTCGGACTTCTCTCAGCTTCTGGAACCGGAACACTCCCTTTATAATACATTTTTACATCCTGTTGACCACTTGGACTGTTCATCCTCGCGATCTTCTGCTGTTCCAAATCTTGACCCTCAATCTTTTCAATAAACTCACCAATTGATAACCCATCATAAACCCCTGTGTTTTTCAGAATCATCAAATAAGTTCCCCACTCTTTTTGCGGTAACGCATCAGCTAATTTGTCTACCCACTCTTCAGACTCCTTTTCTATACTAAGCATTGACATAGATCGCACAAGGTGACAGTATCTTTCAATCAGCTTCTTTGTGTCTTCACCTGGTAGACTGCTGAACAGAGCAAACTCTTTCTTTAACAGTGCCTTCTTGCTTTTAATCATTTTCTCACTACCCTCAAATTTGACTTTAAGTGCATCCCAGATTGACTTTGAAGTTTTGTCATGCTGAAGCAGTATGAAAATGTCTTCTTTGATAGCTTGCTGAAGTAAACTAATCATCATCTTTTCAGATCTATACATATCACGTTCTTCATTACTAAATTCATGTATTTTTTTATTAACTTTCAAATCAGTCTGTGGCAAAACATATTTCTTCAAAATACATTCCCATGACCTAAGATGATTAGCCTGAACCCAGTTCTCGAATATATCTTTCCACCCATAGTATTCTTCGATACTCATCAATTTCGGGGGCTTTTGGGTGGTTCCCGTCTCGTTTTCCAAATTCATGTTCTGAGCAATAGTAGATGGACCAGACGGTGTTGCAAATGCGTTGTAAAATTCGGTATCCATGTTTCACACCTGTATCACCTGATGTACACAAACAATCAAAACACAATCAGTTTTTTTTTAAAAAAAAACTTATCAAAACAACTGAATCAAACTGATACTCCGTGCGAACTGAATCACTCGAACTGATGTATATTCCGTGCGGACTAAGGATTGACACACTATGCGAATTGATATGACCCGGATCAAACTCAAACGACCTTTTCCAATGACTTGACAAGGTTCAAATAAACTGGACCTTTGAATAATCAAACCGTGAACCTTAAACCTTTGACACACCGATTTATTTGGCCTTTAAAAAAAACAAAGTCACATGAGCCGAAATAATCACATGACCAAAACTGACAACACTCTTTGATTGGACCGTAAACTAATGAAGTCACATGAGCATGTGATGCAGCCGAAAACTAACAAATCAACTTGAATTCAATAGGGCCACTACAATGATGTACACGTGAATGACTGAAAAATGTGATTACTTTGTTTTGACACTTAATCACATATGGGCCGACAGCAATGATTGGGCCGCAATGTTCTTGTTTACTGTGAATTTCAAACAATGACCGACAAATGAATCAGATGAAGTAAACTGTGATTGGGCCGAAATTTTTAATCACATGCAAATGGAATGATTTTACTATGCTGATTTTATATGACCCATAACAATTTTCCACATGATGTGTCTGACAATTATCTGAATAATATCACAAAACCCAATTAAAGCTTTCCACTTGATTTTATTTGACCAGTAAACCCACTAATCTGTTTTAATCAAATGCACATGGACCAACAATAGTGATTCAGTTATATCACATGCACAATGAGCGGACTTCAACCTTGTCAGAAAAACGAATCTCTTGAAATTTGTTACTAAAAGCGGATCTATGAAGCGAACTTGATTGATCAGAAAAGCGGATCTATGAAGCGGATCTGATTGTTCTTTGAAGCGGACCTAACAGATTAAGTGACACGGAAGCGGATCTGAATGTTCTTTGAAACGGACCTAACAGATTAAGTGACACTGAAGCGGATCTGAATGCTCTTTGAAACGGACCAGATTGTTCTTTGAAGCGGACCTACATGCAATTTGGAGCGGACCTGATGCACTTTGGAGCGGACCTATCAAATTAAATGACACTGAAGCGGACCTCCTGATGTACACAAGAGCGGACCTACTACATGTTCGAAAAAGCGGACCATATTCGGAGACTAATTTGACCCATTTTTTTCTTTGAATTTCAATGTCAAATTTTCAAGGGTTTAACTATGATCAATTACCTACAACCTGTGAAATTTTGAGCGGATTCCGACCGTTAAATCTCGTTCTGATGAAGAAAGAAGGTGTAGAAGTAAGAAATGATGATGAATTCCAGCTATTCTCTGTAGAAAACCTCCTCCCAAGCTCTGATACCAATTGTAGGATCGTGTTTCGACCCGAATAAGTCGTTCAGAGGCGTTCAACTTCGTTTCAGGTGCGGAATAACAAGAAACGGAGGTAGAGACAGCTTGCAATTCACTTAATCTACTGATTTTATTAATCTGACAACGTTTACAGCTCGATCTTCACACCGGCAGCACTTCGGTATGGAATTTGACAAAGTTACCAATGAGATCCGCTCATGAGGTATTTATAGTGTTGGTAGGTTCGCTTATACGGACATGTCCGTATAAGCGGACCTGACAAATAAGCGGACCTACTATGTCCGTATAAGCGGACCTGACACATAAGCGGACCTCCTAGTGACATATAAGCGGACCTGACACATAAGCGGACCTCCTATGTCCATATAAGCGGACCTATCTGTTTAAACCTATATGCCATCCTATTTTCTCGTAAAACATGCCCTGATCTAACAATCTAAAACTAAGACTCGATACAAGATGAAGTCGACAGATGTAGTGCACCAACACGTCCGATCGAAAGGCCATCCGACCGCTGCACATCATGAACCACCTTAACCCTTCTCTCACCTTCTATAATTACCGTCGTACACGTCCCTTTCACTGATTTGACATCTCCATCCGACCACACGCACTCAAATCGCTCTAAGTCACTTGTAATCGAGATTCAAGGCTATTTCTTAAGTATTTCTCCTCAAATCTTGTACAATCTTCATCACCACATCCTTCTACATCATCTCCTCCATCAAAATCACACACAAACACCTACTTTCTCTCTGAAATCACTTATTTGGACCTCTTGAAGGTGTGCTGTCCACCGTTTTGCTCCCTCAAACGGTTAAGGAACACCATTTGATCGAGAATGGTTCTAGATCTGAAGGATTTCACACGTTTCAACTAGAATCTCAACAAGATTTATAAAAACCCCACTAGACACTTGTTGTTTTTTTAGCTCAAAACGTTTGATAATATGTAACTTATAATCCCTATTTTTTTAGAAAAAAAATTGTTAAATAAGATTTCTTGGGTTTTCTTAAGCATTTTTAGAAAAAAAAAAGTTTTTACGTAAGGTTTTCTTGAGATATCTTAACCAAAGTGAGTTTTTTTTCTTTCTATCCTCTATGTATGTATGTATGTATGTATGTATGTATGTATGTATGTATGTATGTATGTATGTATGTATCATGCATACATGCATGCATGCATGCATGTAGGCATGTATGCATTGAGTGAAATAAAGTGGGAGGGTGTCCTAATATCAACACCCAGTTATCATTATGAATGTTGATCAGTGTTTACACGAATAGACTAGATGTAGTTGGTTTAATATTTACTAGACTTAATGCTACTAGGAAATTGGGTGCTTGTGACCGAAAATTCGGTCACATCTCACTTTTTGTGATAGCAACCGACATCACATCGAGCCAGTCTAGGGAGAAGAAGCCAGTGGCTCCTCAGTTTCCCGTTCAGGAAAAAACATTCAGGGGCCTGCTTGGCGGAGCAAAACATCGTACAAGGACAAAGTGGCTAAAGGTATTGGAGGGTATCCTTCGGGTTCGCCATTGGGGAAAGTCATTGTGGTGCCTGACGAGACTAACACATTTTCTGGTTGCCACGGAAGTGCTCTGGTTGGAAGGGAAGTGAATTTGGATTCTCTGGTAGGGTTAAGGAAGCGTCTTCGTGATTCCTTAGTTGACTTTGTTTCTATTCAATATCTGGGTGGGTTGTCAGTGTTGCTTCACTTCGATAGCTTAGTCAAGGCGGAACGGTTTCGGGAAGAGGGAGAAGTCTAGAAGGACTGGTTTCTCAAACTTGACCTATAGGTAGGGCACTCGGTGCCGTTCGAACGTGTTGCCTTGCTCAAGATTACTTGTGTTCCTTTACACCTTGAGGATGTGTTCTCGAGAATTGGGGAGAGTTTTGGTTCGGTCATCCACTATTCGGAGCTGTGTTCAGATGTTGGAGACCTTTCTGTTAATCATGTTGGCGTTCTGGTAGACAATGGTAGTAGTATCTCCGGTGACATCACCCTGGTTTGGAATCGTAGGCAATACAAAGTTTGGATCTGTGAAGAGGAAGTTGACTGGGTGCAAGATTGTTTGCGGGAGCCGGACGATGATGTCAATTCGATCTAGGTTTGAGAGGGTGTTTCCGATAATGATTCGCCGGAAGTAGATACGAAGGGGGTAAACAAACAGTCTCTGCAAGAAGACACAGAGGCGTTGCATGGGAACTGTGAGATTATCGGTTCGTCTTTCGAGGGAGCGAATCACAATGTGTCTGGGGATTCCCCCACTTACCATTGGAAAATTCCAATTTTACCTAGTTTCCTGTTGATGCTAGTGGGACCCACGATAAGGCTTTTTTCTTTAAGTCTAGTGAAAGCAGGAAGAGGGCACCCAAAAAGCCCAATCTTTTACACCCCAATATTAAAGGGCCGACCCAATGTAGTCTTGATGTGTCTCCTAATTCTCAAAGGCCTACCAAACGGTCAATGCAGCTGATAGAGGCCCCTCCAATGCTTTTTGATCTGTCTAAAGTGGTGCATTCTTATGAAGGTGGGAATATACATGTAGGGGAGGGTGGAGGTTTTTGGCTAAGGGGGTCTCGATCTAAATGTTAGGGCGATCCTAAGTCTTCGACCAAGGTGGCCGATTTCCCTCTCTTTGATCTGGAAGTTAATGACGAAATTTGTTGTAGAGCGAAGGAGGCTAACAGAATTGACAAAGATGCTTGCAACATGATTTCAGTTGGTTCCTTGGTCTATGCAGCTCTACACAATCACTCTTCTCTGGTTAAGGAATCGGTAGTGGCTAAAGGTTTTAATGCGGTTCACCAATGAATCTGTTGTCTTTGAACGTTAGAGGTTTTTGGGGAGATGATAAACATGTCTGGGATAAGAATGTGAAAGATAAGTACCGGATTAATTTCATTGTGTTACAGGAGTCTAAAAAGGAGTCGGTGTCATCTACTGAGCTTCTCAGGTACTAGGACTTAAGGATTTCGGCTACGAAAGGGTTCGATCAGATCTACAACGTCCTCAACATCTACACTCCCTAGGGAGTGCACACGAAAAAGTCGTTACTCTATTCACCCCAGTGCCGATAAGATGTATCAGGACCTCCATGCCAGGTACTAGTGGCCGGGAATGAAGACGGTGATGTGCGTGTAGCGTTTTATATTTTAATTAATATTTGAAGCCTTTTTTAACACTTTAGTCAAGTTTTAAATTTATAAAACACGATATTTTACAAACACTAAACACACATATGGGCAAGTGCACCCATCGTGAGCGTAGTATAGCGTTGGTAAGATACCGAGGTCGTCCACGGACACAAGAGCTTTTACTACCGGTTTATCCTCAACGTCTAATCAAATCAAAAAATTTAGAAAAAGATTTTAAACAAGAAAATAAAAACTAAAAATGCTGAAAAATAAAAATAAAATAAAAATAAAATAAAAACAGATAGAGAAGATGAATCACTTGGACCCGACTCGCCTTTAGCGTAACCTTTGATGATTTTCGCACTTTTGCACTTTTTAAGAGATTATCTTAGTTATAGTAGTAGGCCCCTCTTTTGAATGTGATGTTACCCTCAACCCAGTAGTTTGAGTCATCAAGGATACAATCCTAAAGGGTTGGATTATTGAAAATAATTAATTAAGTTATTAATGCTTAATGTGTAGGCCCCTCTTTTGAAGGTGACGTTACCCTCGGCTAAGTGGTTTGAGTCAACAGGGATACAATCCCAAGTAGCCTGGTTAATGTATTAATAGTAGTTTACATATGAGGGGATCAAGCCATTCGCACCCCCGCCATCCAATACCAGTGGGTATTGAAGGAGGTCCTAGTAAGCTTGACTCAGGTCCTTGCAGGATCTATACACTTAACAAGGCAAGAACCTTACCAAATCATTCCTTTAACCCCCGACCAGGTAGCCAACATATCTCTATATAGACCGTAGAGATATGCATGGTGAAAATCTTTTATTTTATATAGACAGTAAAATAATGCCAAGACACCACTGACAAATGATAAGGAAGTTTCACCTTCAACATAAGAAACTAGTTATTAAAGTAATTAATACAAAACCAAATAAAAAGTGGGAAAAGATTAAAAATCAAAAGTATTACACTAAGTGCTTGTCTTCACCAAGTGATGTAAGAGACTTAGGCAAACATGGCCTTTGATTGTCAAGAACTCTTACTATCAATCTTTGATCACGAGACTACTATACACACTCTATGATGGATGATGGATGATGGTGGTGGATGTGGGTTGTAGTGGTGAAGTGGGAGAGAGGTGGTTTGCCAAGGGACGCCTTTGAAGTGAACCAAGCACCTCTATTTATAGCCTGCACAGAAGCCCGGACACAGCCCCGTGTCCATTGGGCATGGCCCCTTGTCCATCCACTTTCACTTTCTTCATTAATTGCAATTTGGCTGCATTAGCTCCACACGCCCCCGTGTCCGCTGGGCACGGCCTCCGTGTACAGAAGCGTATCTGTACTATAAAGATTTGCAAGGATTCTGCGAATCTTAACGTTGACCACAGCCGTGTTGAGCTGGACACGCCCCCGTGTCTGGAATAGAAGCTTCTATAGCTTTGTCCTTTCTGCAGACAACTGGCCACGCCCCGGTGTCCGTTGGGCATGGGGCCGTGTTTAGCCTTCTGTTCTCTTGTTTTTGCTTGGGAAGATGCTCTCGAGGGGTCGGGCATGCCACGTTTATTCCTTTTCTTGTATTTATGTTAGATTTGGCTGCATATTTTTTCCTTTCGTTCATTTACGCTCATTTAATCCTAAAAATACAAAAGGAAGACAAAAGCACATTTTTTCCAACATTAGTACTAAAAAAGGGTTAGTTTTATGCCTCATTTGGATTAATTTATATGTTGCATTTTACACACATCAAATACCCCCACACTTGAATCTTTGCTTGTCCTCAAGCAAAACTCTTTATAATGTGGCTTACACTCCCAAATGGAATGGGTAGAAGAGAAGTTTTGGGCTTGTCTTGACTGTCGGGAATCCAAGATCTTTATTAGGCTTTATTTTTATGCTATTTACAATCCTATTCGTTATGATTTATTTAGAATGTTTCATAAGAGAAATTACTTATTTGGGCATAACATGCCTCTTTAAAATTCCATTTATATACAAGTTCACATACCTCACGGGAGATCACTCAACACTCGGCCGAAGATGTATTTTTGTTAAACACTCGAGACCGACATGGAACTTACTTATACCATATGCTTGCCAAGCAATGAATCCTCCTCCCTTTTAACTATGAGCCTTTGTAAATATCAAGAGGATTTGGGGAAGGGTTAGGCTTGGGTTAAAGGTTGGTGGTTTTGGGTTAGTGGTTAATAGAAAGGGCTAAAAGCGTAAAAAGCGTCGGTCGTCCTAAAACTTTGTTGTTTTTGTGATTTTTATCCAAACAAAACATTTTTAAACCAAGTTTCTTTGATGAACTTGTTTGTTTATTGCTAGACTTTTTTTTTAGAGTGAATTACATGTTTTGTCCTTTATCTATATAGTAAATTTCAGGCGATGTCCTTTATCTTTAAAATTGATTGGATTTGTACTTAATGTTTTAAAATGTTACATATTTTGTCCTTTGCCCCTAACCAAGTTAATTTTTTAAGTTAAATTAGATTACCGAAGGGCAGTTTAGTCTTTTTACCCTATTATATAAATACAAATTTTCAAAAATTATTATTACAACATATAATATCTCTGTATCTCTCTACCTGTCTGTCTCTCTCTCTCTCTCTACGTCTCTTCTCTCAATACAGGCCTCGTTTTTTTATCATTTCCTCTTCGTTACTTAAAAACCTATAACAATAATCTCATCAAGCACACTCAAATTGACCATCTTTTTTGCCCAAACAAAACCTGCAACTCGATGAAAAACGAAAACAAAACAAGAACAAAACGAGAACAAATCTGCAACTGCTCTGGATGAAGAGAGTGTCGGGAGGGCGGTTGCGAGAACAATTGCGACGGCCGGTTGGACGTGCATAAGGTTTTCTTCGGTGTTGGCGTTGAGAAGAGGTTCACTGGCATCCGATTTCTCTGTGAAAAAACCTTAGTCCTGCTACCATTGTTGATGATTGATTTCAATTGTGTAAAATCCTAGGTCATTTTACTACTGCTTGCTTGGGTTTGTTTTTGTTCTTTCAGTGGAATGATGCTCGATATTAGGATTTTGATATCAAAGAAAAAAGTAAATTGTAGTATCTAGAGTTTCGGTATGGTTCAAAATTGCAAGTATTGGTCAATTGTTTAAGAACAAATGTTATTCTGATGGTGTTGGTGTATGGTTTCAAATGTAGGCATTTGGGAATTGCAAGTATTGGTCAATTGTTTAAGAACAAAGAACAAATGTTAATATGATGGTGGTGGTGTATGGTTTCAAATGTAGGCATTTGGGGATCTGGGATTATGGTAAGACTAGATTGGCATTAGGTTTGAGTAAGGAATTTGAGGAGAACAAGCGGTGGTGGAAGGTGGTGGCTGGTGGAGATTGGTGGTTGCTTATGGTGGTTGTGATGTCGTTGACGGTGGTGGAGATTGGTGGCAGTTGGGGGTGGCTAGTTGTAGTAGTGGCTGGTTGAAGAATACAGTTCAAGAGAGAGAGAGAGAGAGAGTGAGAGAAAGAGAGAGAGAGGTGTGAGAGAGAAAGGGGTTTAATATTTTTTAAGTAATTTTTAATTTTAGTAAAATGGTTAGGTATTTATTTATTTGCATAATTAGTTCTGAAAGGTTGAAATGACAAAATTACCGTCATATGCTTTTCACATGATCTAATTTAACAGAAAAAACTAACTTTGTTAGGGTTAAAGGACATAACTTGCAATATTTGAAAACATTAGAGATAAATGCCCGGATAGTCCCTGTGGTTTCACCTTTTTTCACCTATAGTCCCTATCTTTCTAAAACTACTTGAATAGTCCCTGTGGTTTTCCGTTTTGTTCTCGGATAGTCCCTGGGTCTAACTTCAGTTACTTTTCTCTATTAAGTGGGTGTGAAATGACCAATTTACCCTTTTTTTAAAGGCCAAACCACAGGGACTATCCGGGCATTTGAAACCCTAATCACAAAACAAAACCCTCTTCATTTGAAACCCTAATCACAAAACCCGCACACTATATATCCCCCTGCTCCCTCTCTCTCTGAACTCCGATCACCGGAGATGATCTCCGGCCGGTTTTACCGGCGTCTCCTCGTTCTCCGACCAATCACCTCCCCCACCTCCACCCTCCTCTTCCGACGAGACCCTCACACCACACACCACTCTCCTGTTTCACGAAATTATACGGCCACCACCCACCTGATGGTGGTGGCGTACGGTGCTGCTAGACGATGAGAACAAAGAAATAGAGAGGGGTATCAGAGAAAGGAGGGAACCGGCGAGGTGTCCGACGGCCGACGACGGCGAGAACGACGACAGTGGCCGTGAGCGACGGTGAAGGCAATCTTCCGACAAGTTTTGTATCTCGGTAAGAACTGGTGTCCCTTTTCTTCTCTTTTTTTTTCTTTTCTTTAATTTTCTGACCGATAATGGTGATGTTGCCGGCTGTCGTTGATGATGATGCTGATGCGGTTGAAGACGATGATGATTAGGATGATGAATTGATGATGAGGTGGTGTTGAAGGATTTACACATCTTTTAATCAATTTTTGGTGGTTTTGGATGTATTAGAGGTGGAGCCGCAACGGTGGTGGTGGCCGACGGAGATGTCGGCCGAAGACAGCGACAAAGGCAGTGGTGGGTGGTGTTATCAGTTTGAGTTTGGTTCGGGTTTAGTTTCGAGTTCAAGTGACTTGGTTCAACTACATGTTAGATCTGTTTCGGTTCAGATTTCACGACACGGTTCAGATTTTGAAGGTGGAGGGATTAAATGAAGATGGAGGTGGCTGCTGTAAGTTATTCGGTTCAGATTTCGCGACACGGTGAAAAACAGCCGGAAAACCCTGGTTCCACCGTGAGTAGCCGGACTTTCGCCGGAATTGGAGAGGGAGAGAGAGAGGGTGATGGTGGAGGGTGGAGGAGGGTGATGGTGGGTGGAGGTTGAAGAAGAAGTGTGGTGGTGGAGTTTTATAAATAAAAAGAGAAAAATGCCCGGATAGTCCCTGTGGTTTGGCCTTTTAAGGAAAGGGTATTTTTGTCATTTCACATCATTTTAACAGAGAAAAGTAACTGAAGTTAGACCCAGGGACTATCCGAGAACAAAACGGAAAACCACAGGGACTATTCAAGTAGTTTTAGAAAGATAGGGACTATAGGTGAAAAAGGTAAAACCACAGGGATTATCTGGGCATTTTTCTCAAAACATTAAGTACAAAACTCGTCAATTTTAAAGATAAAGGACACCCCCTGAAATTGGGTATATAGATAAAGGACAACATTTGAAATTCACTATTTTTTTGATAAGGAATGTCACATGAAGACCAAGCTTTTTACTAAAATAAAGGGTTTAAAATAAAAAGGGTTTTTGGTGGATAAAGGGTGTTTGTTTTGTGGCTTTAGAAACGAAAAGGTTTAGGCTCAAAGGGGTTAACTATGGAGATTTTGGGTAGGTAGTAAAAAAATGAAAAATAATGGTGTTGAAAAGAAAAGGGGTTAGTCCTAATGCCTCCATCATTTAGTTACTTAGTTTTAAGTTGGTAAGGACCAGGAATGTATCGTCATGGCAAGTTCTAGAGTCGTAAGAAACCAAGCGGCTATTCACACAATAAACGAAAAATGAGCATTTAATTTAAAGATGTATATTTGTGTGCTCAATAAAGGCTCAAAACTCACTTTTTTGTGGGAATGGGTTTATAATGTGATCAAGTATATATAATCAAATTTTAACTAGATTTGTCATGCCGTTTCATAATTTTCTTATGTTGGTTCTTTTTATCACGACGCTATCGGTTGTAAATTTGTAAAAATATAACCTTTTTAGAACTTGTTATTCCCAAATTAAACCAAGAAAAGTAAAAAAAAAATGAAAAGTTTTTGAAAAAAAAATTGGGGTGATTAGCGGTTCCAATATAGTTTTGTCTAAGGCTTGTTATTAGGACTTGCAAGATTCAAGGTTTTAGCATCCCCCCCCCCCCCACTTAATTTACACATTGTCCTCAATGTCTCCCAAAAATAAATTTTTAGGTTGATTGAATGCGTAAAAAGGTGTTTAAAAACAAAAAATTATATTACTGGGCGTTTGGACACGGGCCCGTGTTGATCCGGGCACGACCCCTTATTCAGATTGCCAGTATCATAATGTAGCATAAGGCTGGGCATGGGGCGTGTTCAGTGAACACGGCCCCGTGTCCAGTTACCTGAACTGAGCGTTTTCTGCAGATCCTTGAGCATGGGGCGTGTGGGCTGAGCACGTCACCGTGGTGAACTTGTTGTAATGAAGAAAAATTGTCGGGTGGCTCTGTTTTTGTGCATGGGGTGTGGGTTCAAGTTTCCCTCAGAAAATTCTACCATTCCGAGTGTGTTTTATTCATTACAACATCATCCAAACACCATTTAATACTTAAAAACCATCATTCATTAAAGAGAGAATTACATAAGGTCCTAGAAAATTAAAAATAAAGCAGAAAATAAAAATTTAAAAATTCCTAAGATAGATAGGTCGAGTGATACATGAAATCATCCTAAGGAGTTCTACCCTTATTGTAGGAATATCAAAAACCCGGAAATAGCTTTCCGGTATTTAACGACGTCGTAGAACTCGTAACCGAGGCGTTTCCCTTAGATTTCGTTGAGCCATTTTTCAATCTCTCTCGGGAGGAAGAAGGCGGGCTCATTTTCCACAGCATCTTGTGGAGGAGGAGCGACGGCAACCAGGACCCCATGTAATATGTCTCGAGGTGGTTCCGTGTGCATGACGTACCACTCGGCCGGTATGATGACTTCCGGTACCACATTCCATTCCCTTTGCGTAACGATCGGTACCAAAGGAGGAGAAGCAAGAATATTCAACCTTTGGTGCAAAAGGTTGACTTCTCGAAGACACCCTTCTAGCCCCACCATTAAATGATTGATACGGTTGACCAAAGCTTCCTCAACCCCCGTAATTTCATCTATGGCCTCTCTCAAGGCATATACATAGTTGACGAGAGAGTCTTCTACCAATGGCTTTCTTCCTCGTCGGTCGTTCCTGGAGTGTGATGAATATGTTCCGCTATTTCTGCTTGACATTCTAAGAAAACAAACCGAAAGAAATTTCAAATTACTGAAACAGTGCCTTGGACACGGCCCCGTGCTCGCTGAGCACGACCCCGTGGCCACCTCTCTGCAGGTTTTTGCAACAAGGAATCTTGAAGCTTTAAATTATTCTTCTGGCTTTTGAAGTATTTTTAAGAAGAAAAAACTTAAAACAATGTTGAGGAGAAAATGAAGAAGAAGGCAATGGACAAAAGTAGAAAAGACAAGATGGTTGTTGAGAACCTTCTTTAGAATATACCTAGTATGGTATATGTGAAGATCCCACCAGATCTTTGTCTTTGGAATGGGTCCAAGTGTGTAGGAATCTTGTTGCATTTATAGAAAACGACAGCACGCTGGACACAACCCCGTGTGCAGACAAAATTCTGACACTTTTTGTCCGTATTCTGACCAAAAGTCAGACATAAATCTTTGGGTGGACACGGGGGCGTGCTGACCTGGACACGGCCCCGTGGCTAGAAGTTGTTATGAAGTTTTGTCTATTTTTAAGGAATTTATCCGGATCGGGTGGTTCCTTACTGGACGGAACAACACCGAAGTGCCTGAGATACCTAAGTTGCCCTAGTTTTAGAGAAGAACGCAAGAGGTTATCAGAAAGGGTGATTCCTAAGCTAAATACCGGTGGGCAAAACCAACCTTTATTTCCCTTATCCGGGCTCTCGTTAAAGAAGGTGTATGTCGAATCGCTTAGGTCTATGTATGCATCGTCGGAAACCAATGGGGAGTCCTTCACGGCACAATCGACACAAGGACGACTATCGCTCAAGTCTTCGTAGGAGTTAGAGGTGATTTCGGGAGCAACGATGTTGTTATAATCCGAATGCGATCTCTCTAATTCTCCTTGATTGTCGTCTTGAGATGAATTAGTTATTTCCATCTCAAGTTCTTTTATCCATTTGAGAATTAGTTCTTCCATTTGAAATATTCTTCAAGAATCATTTCATTTAGAAGAGATGATTGAGAGCATTCGAAGGAGAGATAGGGATTATTTTTACTTTCGCCAATCTAAAGGCTACAGGAAAACGATGGGTCTATATAGTGGGGAATGTAATTTAAAAAATAACATTTTAAATCTTCATGATTTCCGCCACATATTTGACACCACGTACCATAAGAGAAGCGAAAGTAAAAAAGATCAGTATCGCTCATGTTTCTGTCAGAAATTACCAACCGTCGGGATCTTACGGTCTGTTTTCAGTAACTGAAACTTGGGCACGGGGGCGTGTTTAATGGGCATGGCCCCGTGTTCAGCTACTATCTGACTTAAAACAGGATTGCTAGTACCAAAGATTGGGCACGGGGCATGTTCAGCGGGCACGGCCCCGTGCTGAGCTATGCAGAAGCTGAAAAATCTAAGAAAAATCCTATAAAAAACAAAAAAATAAGAAAAACGATTAGGCCATTGATTCCTAACTTTCTTAAAATCCTTGTGTCCCCGACAACGGCGCCAAAAACTTGATGTGCGTGTAGCGTTATAAATTTTAATTAATATTTTAAGCCCTTTTTAACACTTTAGTCAAGTTTTAAATTTATAAAACACGATATTTTACTAATACTAAACACACATATGGGCAAGTGCATCCATCATGAGCGTCGTATAGCGTTGGTAAGATACCGAGGTCGTCCAAGGATACAAGAGCTTTTAGCACCGGTTTATCCTCAATGTCTAATCAAATCAAAAATTTTTAAAAAGGTTTTAAACAAGAAAATAAAAACTAAAAATGCTAAAAAATAAAAATAAAATAAAAACAGATAGACAAGATGAATCACTTGGATCCGACTCGTCTTTAGTGTAACCTTTGATGATTTCCGCACTTTTGCAATTTTTCAGAGATTATTTTAGTTATAGTGGTAGGTCACTCTTTTGAAGGTGGCGTTACCCTCAACCCAGTAGTTTGAGTCAGCAAGGATACAATCCTAAAGGGTTGGATTATTGAAAGATAATTAATTAAGTTATTAATGCGTAATGTGGTAGGCCCCACTTTTGAAGGTGACGTTACCCTCGGCTAAGAGGTTTGAGTCAGCAGGGATACAATCCCAAGTAGCCGGGTTAATGTATTATTAGTAGTTTACATATTAGGGGATCAAGCCATTCGCACCCCCGCCATCCAATACCAGTGGGTATTAAAGGAGGTCCTAGTAAGCTTGACCCAGGTCCTTGCAGGATCTATACACTGAACAAGGCAAGAACTTTACCAAACCATTCCCTTAACCCCCGACCAGGTAGCCAACATATCTCTATATAGACCGTAGAGATATGAATGGTGAAATTCTTTTATTTTATATAGACAGTAAAATAATGCCAAGACACCACTGACAAATGATAAGGAAGTTTCACCTTCAACATAAAAACTAGTTATTAAAGTCATTACAAAATAAAAAGTGTGAAAAGCTTAAAAATCAAAAGTATTACACTAAGTACTTGTCTTCACCAAGTGATGTAAGAGACTTAGGCATACATGGCCTTTGATTGTCAAGAACTCTTACTATCAATCTTGGATCCCGAGACTACTACACACACTCTATGATGGATGATGGATGACGGTGGTGGATGTGGGTTGTAGTGGTGGTGGAGTGTGGGTGAAGAGGGAGAGAGGTGGTTTTCCAAGGGATGTCTTTGAAGTGAACCAAGCACTTCTATTTATAGCCTGCACAGAAGCCTGGACACGGCCCCGTGTCCATTGGGCACGACCACGTGTCCATCCACTTTCTCTTTCTTCATTAATTGCAATTTGTCTGCATTAGCTCCACACGCCCCCGTGTCCGCTGGGCACGGCCCCGTGTGTAGAAGCGTATCTGTACTATCAAGATTTGTTTGGATTCTACGAATCTTAGCGTTGACCACGACCGTGTTGAGCTGGGCACGCCCCCGTGTCGAGAATAGAAGCTTCTATAGCTTTGTCCTTTCTGCAGACAACTGGCCACGTCCCCGTGTCCGCTGGGCACGGGGCCGTGTTTAGCCTTCTGTTCTCTTGTTTTTGCTTGGGAAGATGCTGTCGAGGGGTTGGGCATGCCACGTTTATTCCTTTTCTTGTATTTATGTTAGATTTTGCTGCATATTTGTTCCTTTCGTTCATTTACGCTCATTTAATCCTGAAAATACAAAAGGAAGACAAAAGCACACTTTTTCCAACATTATTACTAAAAAAGGTTAGTTTTATGCCTCATTTGATGTAATTTATATGTTGCATTTTACACACATCAAGGGATATCGCTCTATATGTTTCAAAGTGCCTAACTTGCTCGGAAGTTAAGGCTGAATATCAACGACCTTCTGGCTTACTCGAATAACCCGAAATCTCGATGTTGAAATGGGAGAGTATTGCCATGGACTTCATTACAAAACTCCCTCGCACGCCATTAGGTCATGATAGCATTTGGGTTATCCTGGATCGTCTTACGAAATCCGCACACTTCATACCGATACGAGAAGACTTCAAGGTAGAACGATTAGCACGAATTTATACCGACGAAGTCATTTGTCGACATGGGACACCTCGTGACATCATCTCTGACCGCGTTGGTCGTTTTACCTCGCGTCTCTGGGAGACATTCCAAGCTGCTCTCTGTACAACTCTCAATCTCAGTACCGCATTCCATCGCAGACCGACGGTCAGACTGACCGCACGATCCGCACCCTTGAAGACATGCTTCGTTCGTGCGTTATAGATTTTGGTGGTAATTGGGATTCGCATTTACCTTTAGTAGAATTCTCGTACAATAACAGTTATCACACTAGTATTCAAATGGCACCCTTCGAGGCATTATACGGTAGAAAATGTCGATCGCCTATTGTATGGCACGAGATCAGAGACGCTCAAATCACCGGTCCTGAGTTATTACAAGAAACGACTAACAAGATCCTCCAGATACGAGACAATCTCTTGAAAGCTCGGAGTCGTCAAAAGATTTACGCCAATAAACGCTGCAAGCCCCTTGAGTTTGAAGTTAGTGATCACATACTCCTAAAGGTTTCACCTTGGAAGGGGGTGATCCGATTCGGCAAGAAAGGAAAGCTAGCGCCACGATATGTGGGTCCCTTTAAGATTCTGGAAAGAATTGGAAAAGTGGCCTACTGATTCGAATTACCAGGGGAACTTAGCAACGTACATCCGACTTTCCACGTCTTGAACCTCAAGAAGTGCCTAGCTGAGGAAAATCTTCATGTACCACTTGAAGATTTGCAAGTAAACAAAACTCTACACTTTGTGGAAAAGCCAGTAGAAATCGTGGATCGAGAGACCAAGTAACTTCGATGCTCTCGCATTCCTATAGTGAAGGTTCACTGGGAAGGCAAACGCGGCGCCGAGTTCACTTGGGAACTCGAAAGTGATATGAAAGCTAAATATCCACAACTATTTGTTACGCCTGCTCCTTAATTTCGGGACGAAATTTTCTATAATAGAGGAGGCTGTAACAACCCGAGTTTTCGGATCGTTACCTATCGCTGTTTTTTCTTTCGTAAACGCATGTACTCTTGGGATTCGATTAATGCAATGGGTTAAACTATATTTTCAACGCATATTTTAAACGCATATTACAACACTTATTCAAATTGCAGTCATCACATTTAAACGCTTATTATAACGCTTACTACTAAAACGCATTTTATCGCATTTTAGACTAAACGCTTATCTCAACGCAAACTCGAAACACAGAATTTATTATATTATTTGTGTTAAGTGTGTGATTACTTATTTGGAATTTTATGTGGTTATCAACGCAACGCTTATATGTACAAACGCTCACTCGCAACTCGATTAAACGCAACGCAACGCTTAACAAACGAACCAAAGTTGGAAACCAAACTTGCGTAAACTCGGCCGTCCGAATGGACATCCGCCCAGATGACCATCCGACCGGATGGAGCCATCCGAACGCTGCCACTCGCCACCGACTTAACCTTTCGCCTTCCCCTATAAATACTAGCCGTACACCCTCATTCTTAGACTTTGACACTCACATCCGTTCCCCAAGACTCTGTCACGATCCAAGGCCAATTTGTAAGATTTTTCCCACAAATCTTCATTAATCTTCATCTCTAATCACTTCTACACCATCTTCCTCATCAAAATCACACACTCATTTCAACTTTTTCTCGAAATCATCTGATTTGGGCCTCTCAAAGGTGGTTTCCCCTCGTTTGCTTATGCAAACTGTTGTGGAACACCATTTAATCAAGATTGGTTCCAGATCTAAAGGATTTCCACACTTTTCAACTACGTTGTGAAAGATTTCAACACTTTTTCAACTCATTTCGACCTTTCTTTCGGTTCTTACACGATATCAATGGAATATGAACTCAATTGTAACAACCATCTAAATTTCTATTTGCATTTAAATAAATGATGCAGGATTTAATATAAAAAGTGTACTACTTCAGAAATAAACACTAGTCAAAGTTTCAAAGTGACCACATACTAGTTATCTACCAACTAGTTTAGATATCCATGACATAATTAGTATTTGATTACATCAATAACGTTGTCTAAACAAAGGTTAAATTAACGCGGAAGCTTGCAAATTTGTGTTCGGTTCTTCAAAAACATGCTTGATCGCCATCCGGAAAGTCCCCTTTGTCACCTAAGGTCAAAACCACTTAAAATGTTAGTTTTGACATTTATATGGAGTGTATAAACAAGTTCTAGCATCAAATCATGAAAAATAAAATAAAATTTCAATTTTGTCCCGTCGCGTGTAGCGATGGATCTTCGCGTGGCGCGACGTCTCTCGCGTGTCGCGCCAGATCTAAGTGGTCCTGTCGCGTGGCGCGGGGGGTAGCGTTTTCCAGCAAGTGCAGGTTTTTGACCTGCATTTCCTGTCAGCTCCGAAAATTCCAAGTATAAACTTCAAAAGGTCATAACTTTTGATCCTTAGGTCCGTTTTAGTTGATTCTTTTTCCTACACGACTGTAATTTAATTACCGACGCGTCTATTATGATTATCATACCGAAAATTTGGTTTACGGACTGAACGACTAAAAATCACTATGCAATTATTCGACCCATTCTACTTACACTCTTTTTGCTACCTTTTTAATAGTAAACATAAGGCGCCTTTTTTCCCAACTTCCGGGGCTTATTATCACCGGCATTTCATTACCAATCTTATGGCTTTATGCTCTTGTGATTGTTACCGCCTATGTTAACTATTAAAACTCAAACACTACTAATTACACCAATATTCGACCCGTTTGGCTCATCTATGGAATCCTCCATTTTAATGACTACCAAACGACTTCTAACCGATTCTTAACCTATTAATTCAAGTAACGAACATTGTCGCTTCAATCAACGCAACCTTTATTCCACAACGCAACTATACATACTCTAGTTATCAAGTTACTCAATGTAATGAATCAAGTTACATACCTTCAAAGCACGCCCTTCAAACGAAAGTCGCCACCGGCTTGTCCCCTCGACGCTCGGGTATATTTTCCTATAGAGTTCAATCATGACACGTTTAGAACTCTTTTCAAATCATATATCGCATAGTTTGCCAAAACATCACAATTATGCGTTTTAACTTTAAATTTCAGTTTTGAGCCTTCTTTGAGGCATTTCTACGAACACTTTAAGGGTAGAATTCTACATGATTTAATAACAAGTTCCTAACTTGTCATTTAGCCCAAATTTACATCAATCAAACCATCTTACATAATTGTTAGCCTCTATAATTCTGAAATCACTTCATAAATTTCAAGTTACACTAGAACAACCCCCAATTTTCCTAGTGTTTATCAAGTTCTACATAACTCACTAATCACCTACAATGGTGTTCATGGATTTTACTAAAATTAAGCATGATTTCAACATGTACTTGTCTAGGGTTTACTTCTAAACACTATAATGTACCTATTTCATCTATATATCACACATGCATCATCAGATTTCAAATTCCCTAAGTTCATGAGAATTTCAAATAGAGAATTTTTATCAAATTTCACATACCTTATGATCTCCTTACAACGGGGATCACTAATCCAGGATTGAATTTCGTTTTAGGACTGATCTTGACCTTCAATTTGTGAGATTTAGGAGAGTTTAGAGTTTGAAGAGGAGCTCCAAGTCGCCCCCTGTGTTTCAATCGACCAGACACACTTTTATGTGTGTTTAGTGTGTGTTTTGTATAATTAATTGAATCTAGTTTCAATTTTAACACCTTCAGTCCCTCAACTTTCATTTTTATTTTGTTTTAACTCTTTAACATACTCATAAGTCACCATTTAACTTGGTTAGTGTCATTCCAAGTTAGTTTATTTTACTTATTTATTTACAACATATTTGTAATGTAAGAATTTGTATTTTCGGGGTGTTACAAGTCCACCCCCCTTAAAAGGGTTTCGTCCCCGAAACCAAAGTACGTACCGAATAGTGTAGGGTAGAGACGTCGCATTTCCTCTTCGGACTCCCATGTAGTGTCCGAACATTTCCTATGCTCCCACTTGATCTTAACTTGATCAATTCTCTTATTTTGCAAGTGCTTAAGATTCCGGTCTAGAATCTCTAATGGCCTTACCGCATAATTCAGGCTATTATCCACCTCGATATCGTCATAATGGATATAAGTTGTTTCCTCCGCTAGACATTTTCGCAGTTATAATACATGAAACGTGCCATGTATTCCACTCAACTCTTCCGGTAACTCGAGGCGATAGGCTACCTTGCCAATCCGTTCAATGATTTTAAATGGCCCAATATACCTCGGACTTAGTTTCCCCCTCTTTCTGAATCTGATAACGCCCTTCCATAGGGACACCTTTAACATAACCATGTCGCCCACCTGAAATTCAATCGGTTTTCGTCTTTTGTCGGCATAAAACTTTTGCCTGTCTTGGGCCGTTTTCAAATGAGCTCGTACCACATCGATTTTCTTATTAGTGGCCTGAACCACGTCTTTATGGGGCAATTCACGTGGACCCACTTCACCCCAACACACCGGGGTCCTGCATTTCCTACCATATAGCATCTCGTACGGAGCCATACCGATGCTTGCATGGTAACTATTATTATACGAGAATTCAGCCAACGGTAGATAAATGTCCCAACTTCCGCCGAAGTCAATGATACACGCCCATAACATATCCTCCAACGTCTGTATTGTTCTTTCACTCTGCCTATCCGTCTGAGGATGGTATGTGGTGCTAATAAAAAGTTTCGTTCCCATCTGTTCTTGGAAATCTCGCCAGAATTTTGAAGTGAAGCGGGTATCTCTGTTCAATACAATAGATACCGGTACCTCGTGACGTGCCACTATCTCATTTGTATATACTTCCGACATCTTTTCCGAAGTATAAGTCTCACGTATGGGAATAAAGTGAGCACTCTTCGTCAATCTATCCACGACCACCCATATAGCATCGAATCCCCGACTCGTTCTAGGCAGTGTGGTCAACAGGTCCATTGTGATATGTTCCCATTTCCAAATCGGGATTTCCAACGGTTGCAATTTTCCATAAGGTTTCTTGTGTTCCGCCTTGACTTGTAAGCAAGTCAAGCACTTCTCCACATATTTCACTACATCCCTTTTCATTCTGGGCCACCAATAGCTTTGCTTCAAATCATTGTACATCTTGGTTGCACCCGGATGAATAGAATAACGGGATTTATGAGCTTCATCGAGTAGAAGCGTCCTGACCCCACAGGAGTTCGGGATCCATATTCTTCCGAATCGAGTCTTCAAACTGTGGCTACCGTCCGCCAAATCCTTCAGCTGACCAACTATCCTTTCCTTTTTAAGGTTTTCTTATTTCACTGCCTCGACTTGCACTTCTCGGATTTGTTCAAGTAGACCCGAGGTTACAACAAGCTGCATCGATCTTACTCGTATTGGGACATAGTCCGATTTCCTGCTCAATGCATCCGCCACAACATTTGCCCTTACGGGGTGGTAATGTATTTCGCAGTCATAATCCTTTACCATTTCTAACCACTGCCTTTGTCGCATGTTTAACTCCTTCTGATCGAAGAAGTATTTCAAACTCTTGTGGTCAGTGAATATGGTGCACTTTACCCCATATAAATAGTGCCTCCATATTTTTAATGCAAACAACACCGCTGCCAATTCGAGATTGTGCGTCGGATATTTCTTTTCATGTACCTTTAGTTGCCTCGAGGCATAAGCTATTACCTTGCCTCGTTGCATTAAAACACATCCGAGCCCCGAAAGTGAGGCATCCGAATAGACTACCAAGTCTTCGACCCCGTCCGGCAACGTTAATACAGGAGTTTGAGTTAACTTTTCTTTTAGCGTTTGGAACGCTCTTTCTTGTTCGACACCGCAAATGAATTTCACCTCTTTACGGGTTAACTTTGTTAGCGACGATGCAATCTTGGAGAAATCTTGAATGAATCTCCTGTAATATCCCGCAAGCCCAAAGAAACTTCTAATTTCGGAAGGGTTCTTCGGGGGATTCCATTTTGACACGGCCTCAATCTTTAACGGATCTACCAGTATTCCGTCGGCACTTCTGATGTGGCCGAGAAATTGCACCTCCCGTAACCAAAAGGCGCACTTAGAGAATTTTGCATACAACCTTTCTCGTCTGAGCATCTCTAACACTTCTTGCAAGTGATGCGCATGATCTGCTTCACTTTTCGAGTATACCAGAATGTCATCGATAAATACGATTACTGACTTATCCAACATCGGCTTGCAAAACCGGTTCATGAGGTCCATGAAAGCCGCGGGTGCATTTTTCAGCCCGAATGACATCACGAGGAACTCGTAATGTCCGTATCGCGTGCGGAAAGCCGTCTTCGGTACATCCTCTTCCTTGACCTTTAGTTGGTGATACCCCGATCTAAGATCAATTTTTGAAAACCAATTCGCACCTTGTAATTGGTCGAATAGATCGTCTATTCTCGAAAGCGGGTATCGATTCTTTACCGTGAGTTTGTTCAACTCCCGGTAATCGATACACATTCGCATGCTTCTGTCCTTCTTTTTCACAAATAATACCGGCGCGCCCCAAGGAGACACACTCGGCCTTATAAATCCTTTGTCGAGAAAGTCTTGAATTTGCGACATCAACTCTTGTAATTCCGAAGGCGCGAGTCGGTACGGCGCTCTAGCTACAGGTTTCGCGCCCGGAACCAATTCGATTCCGAACTCTACCTCCCCGTTCGGGCGGTATCCCCGGTAGGTCTTCCGGAAACACGTCTTCGAAGTCACGTACCACCGGTACGTCTCCAATCCTCTGTGACTCTTTCTCGGGCTCGTTCGCGTATATCATAAACGCTTTACATCCACGCTTCATGAGTTTGTGGGCCTTCATCATCGAACATATTACAGGATGGCCTCCCTTCTCGCCATAGATGGTAACGTGTTTTCCGCTCGGAGATGTTAGTTTAATCTCTTTACGGAAACACACAACTTTCGCGTGGTGTCGGGATAGCCAATCCATCCCAACCACCACTTGAAATTCTCCCATCGACATCAGGATTAGATCTATTGAGTATTCTTCGTCATCGATACTCAATTTGCAACCTTGACAGATATCACATACTATGAAGCTTTTGTTGTCCCCTATTTCAACTTCTAAGGGCACATATAATTTTGTTAATACAAATGAAGGATGTCGAATAAATCCATGTGAAATAAAGGATTTATTCGCACCTGTATCAAATAATACACGTGTAGGAATCGAGTTTATCGCGAATATACCTGAGACCACATCGGGTTCTGTTTTTGCTTCGGCCGCTGTAAGTTGGAAGGACCTGGCCTTCGCCTTTGGAGCTTCAGTTGGAGATTCTTTAGTGTCTTTCTTTCCAACTAAGTCTCGGCATTCAGACTTTTTGTGGCCGGGCTGATAGCATTTGTAGCACACGGAAACCTTCCCCGGACATAACGACGTGGTATGCCCCGTCTTCCCACATATAGGACACGGCTTGTCTTTGAAGTGGCACTCACTCTTGTGCCCTTTTCCACACACCTTGCAATTTGGCGACCCGCCTTTCACATCCGCCTTCTTCCCTGATTCAATAGTTCGAGCTTTCTTTGTAGGGCTCGGGTTAGCATCCACTACCCTTCTTTCACCCTTCTCGATTTGCTTCTTAAGTTCAATTTCTCTCTCGAGCGGTATTTATGATCTCGGTAAGCGTCTCATATTTAGAAGGGGTCATAAACTCTCAGTACTTAACATATTATAATAATAATATATTTTCTGCTCCTCTGTAGTCACTAACGCATCACAGAACCTTAGATTATCCATGAAGATACCCGTGATTTTATCAATTGATTCTCCCCTTTGTCTTAACTGGATGAACTCTTCTTTGATCCTGTTGATAACCGCATTGGGACTATGGTGCTTAAGGAATGGCACCTTAAACTCGTCTCATGTCATAACCCTTACCGCATCGGCTCCTATCTCCTTCTTTTTATTGTCCCACCGATCCTTGGCTTGACCCCTTAATTGACCCGTTCCGTAAGCAACAAAATCACTCACGTCACAATGGGTCCTTTCAAACACCCATTCTACGTCACTTAGCCATCTTTGGCAAATTATCGGCTCGACCTCCCCGTTGTAAATTGGCGGTTTACACGCCATGAACTCCTTGTACGAACACCCTTTGCGGTTCTCTGGATTTTTCCATCATAAGGTTGACATTATCTTCCAACCTTTTAACTCGTTCTTCGACTAATGATAACACCGTGTTTTGAATTTTGTCTATGAAACCGGATAGACTACTCTCAATTGCCTTCCCCACTTCTTCGGCAATTAACTCTTTCATTTGTTCGGTGCTTGTCGGCACCTGATCATCATCGTTTCTTTCCGTCATATTGAAACAGAAATGTTTACATCAATTATTAAACATTTCATTTATAACATAACTTTATTTGCTTTGGTTTAGCCAAGTTCGTAACTTGCGTTAACCATTCACATTTAGTGCACTTTCCGAGTTTGAGTGTGTTAACACGCCCTTCCCATGCACATTAATTCACCTCTTTTTCTTACATAAGATAAGATCTACTAAAATAATTAATTAATTCTTACCGGACGATCGATAAAGCTTGAACCGAACACTTGTTGACAACCTTGAGCTCTGATTACCAACTTGTAACAACCGTCTAAATTTCTATTTGCATTTAAATAAATGATGTAGGATTTAATATAAAAAGTGTACTACTTCAGAAATAAACACTAGTCAAAGTTTCAAAGTGACCACATACTAGTTATCTACCAACTAGTTTAGATATCCATGACATAATTAGTATTTGATTACATCAAAAACGTTGTCTAAACAAAGGTTAAATTAACGCGGAAGCTTGCAAATTTGTGTTCGGTTCTTCAAAAACATGCTTGATCACCATCCGGAAAGTCCCCTTTGTAACCTAAGGTCAAAGCCACTTAAAATGTTAGTTTTGACATTCATATGGAATGTATAAACAAGTTCCAGCATCAAATCATGAAAAATAAAATAAAATTTCAATTTTGTCCCGTCACGTGTCGCGATGGATCTTCGCGTGTCGCGACGTCTCTCGCGTGTCGCGCCAGATCTAAGTGGTCCTGTCGCGTGGCGCGAGGGTAGCGTTTTCCAGCAGGTGCAGGTTTTTGACCTGCATTTCCTGCCAGCTCCGAAAATTCCAAGTTTAAACTTCAAAAGGTCATAACTTTTGATCCGTAGGTCCGTTTTAGTTGATTCTTTTTCCTACACGACTGTAATTTAATTACCGACGCGTCTATTATGATTATCATACCGAAAATTTGGTTTACGGACCAAACGACTAAAAATCACTATGCAATTATTCGACCCATTCTACTTACACTCTTTTGCTACCTTTTTAATAGTAAACAAAAGGCGCGTTTTTCCCAACTTCCGGGGCTAATTATCACCGGCATTTCAATTCCCTATGTTCATGAGAATTTCAAGTAGAGAATTTTTATCAAATTTCACATACCTTATGATCTCCTTACAATGGGGATCACTAATCCAGGCTCGGATTTCGTTTTGGGGCTGATCTTGACCTTCAATTTGTGAGATTTAGGAGACTTTAGGGTTTGAAGAGGAGCTCCAAGTCACCCCTTGTGTTTCAATCGACCAGACACACTTTTATGTGTGTTTGGTGTGTGTTTTGTTTAATTAATTGAATCTAGTTTCAATTTTAACACCTTCAGTCCCTCAACTTTCGTTTTTATTTTGTTTTAACTCTTTAACCTACTCATAAGTCACCATTTAACTAGGTTAGTGTCATTCCTAGTTAGTTTATTTTACTTATTTATTTACAACATATTTGTAATGTAAGAATTTGTATTTTCAGGGTGTTACATAAATCAGAATCTCGACTCGTTCCTTAGTCGAAAGCTGGCTTGAAAACGGATTTCCACTAAAGAGATGGACCGATTAACGGGTCAAACATGAATCATCATCAAGAACAGCGTGTTCGTCCGAATAGGCGGGGCCCATCTGGCCGAATGAAATGGATTTGGTATATTCCGTTGTTTGATACGTCGTCATGCCGTCTCCGTTAACTCAAAACTTTTACTTAGAAAATTTTACAAAAACTTCAAACGCAGAATATTCGCCCGAATGGCCAACCGTCCGGATGACCATCCGCTCGGATGACCTGACCTTTATAAACATCCGTTGTTTAAACGCTTTTAATTAAACTTCAAATTGTAACGATTCACAAACACCCACACATTGTTCGAATGGCCATCCGTCCGGATGGCCATCCGCCCGGATGGCCATCCGTCTAGATGGAACCCATCCGTTCAGATCACCTGTCAAACTAGGGATGGCAATGGGTCGGGTTTAGGATGGGTTTAGGTAATCCCAAACCCAAACCCGGTTAGATAAGCTTGTCCCAAACACGTACCAAAACCCGTCGGGTTTTGATGAAACAATGGTTAACCGGGTAGGTTAACTCACTGGTCTCGTCAAGAGGGTTAATCCCTTCTTTCCGAGGATCTTCGGCTGGATCGTCTGGTGGTGGGTTTCCTGCACAAGGAAACAAACCGTGACTCGCAACAAGGAGGATGAGGTGGGGGGTGCTCCTTGTTACCACTCTCCGGCGTGAGAATCAGTAGTTTTCTTGGGAAACAAAGTGTGATAGTAGTAGTATTGAGAGAGTTGAGAAGTGATACCTCAAACCTGGCTTGGGGTCAGTATTTATAGCCGAGGAGTGGAGGAGGGTAGTTGAGTAGCTAGCCTGACATCGCACAGCTATTTGCAGGTGTGTCAGACCTGTCGGATACTGTGGTGATGCCACGTCCTGCTGTGGTGTCAGACTGTTGTATACACGTGGGCCGGTAGGCGACTGTTCCCAGTGCCACTTGCACTGTGGTGTCAGACCCACTTGCCTTGTAGGCAGGATGTGGTGCCAAGCCGCATCGCTGCTTGCGGTCCTTGATGTTGTTCCCGCGTTGGTTGTTCCATCCATGATTTACGCGGGATGCGGTTTTATGCCACATTGCCTGCTGAGTGACTGTTACTGTTGTCCAGATCCCTTGTCGTGACGAAAATGTTCATAGGATGCGGTGCGGGGCCGCATCACTATGTGTTACATTAGTTTCCGTCCTTAAGGTAAGTCTTCTCACCATTGGACAGATTGGACCGCTGTGTTCGCATATGCCCACGCGGACACAGGTGAGTTTATTGCTGTTGGAGGTTTTTGATGAGGGTAATGGTCCTTCGCGGTCATGCTGACGCGAGATCTGGGACCATACCCCTTCAAGTCCCCCCAGTCTAGTGTTCCTTCCTTATGCAAGTTGCATGTGGGAGGGATACTGGACTATGTTGTCTAGAAGGTTAAGTATGGGCCATGCAGATGGCTCCTTCTTTTAGTAAATAGTAGGCCTTTCGAGTGGATTGTTCCTTCCTTCGAGAAGGGTGTCTGGTGAGCAAGTTCCGTCTGATGCGGAATTCTCAGCCAAGGACTTGACTCTTAGTCTACATTTTCTTGATGTCATCAGCCACCTGTTGGTGGTTCGAACCAATCTTTGAGACGGTGACTGAAGGTGTTAGCAGGGTTCGAACCAACCTTTGAGATCGTGACTGAAGATGTACGTCTTCGTCAGTCTAGTTGTAACCTCTGCGTCAGCTAGTGCAAAGTTGTAAGTACTTTGCTCAAGCTCTATGTTTAGCAACTGGACATGCAATGATGATCCCTGTTTTATGGGGTATTCGTGTTTTCCAGTTGAGTTTTCTAGAAACCGCGCGTCCTCTGCGGTTTATCTCTCAAGTAACCGCACGTCCTCTAAGGCTTAGCTCTCTAGTAACCGCACGTTCTTTGCGGTTACCTCGTTGCCGTACCTTGTTGGCCATGTTCGTTTGAGGAACATGGGGTAGTTGCGCCATTGTTGGTCGTGTTTGGTCGAACAATGTGAATCTAGACTATAGGCAGATAAACATGGTCAAAGGCAGGGTTGTGCCCACCATTGTTTATTCTATGCGGTCCATAGGCGGGTAACTAGTCATAAGCAGACTTGTTACCACTGTTCTGGAGCTACTTTCCTTCATGCTTTTATGGAAAGTAGCTTTTCTATAAGTGGTGTTGCCGGAGGAGATCACCTTGGATACTTGGGAAGTTGGTTGAAACTCTTCCGCATTCGTTTTGTAGCCACTTTCCTTAATGCTTAGTTGAAAAGCAGTTTTCCTTGAAGTAGCTTTGCTCCTCCGCATGGTGCTTTAGTTGTGGCTCTTCCGTAGCTACCGTTCGCATAATTGCGGTTCGTAGTAACTACTCACGAGTGGTTGCGGTTTGCAGCAAAGAACTCGCTTCTAGAAGTCTTGTAGCCTGGACGTAGCTCTTGAAGGTTCAGGAGACAGGGTTGCTGATGTGCGGTTGTTCAGCATACTTGTCCTTTTCCTTAAGGAGAAGCTGTTTGCGTTCCCTCCGTGGTTGTGAACCGGAAATGAGGGTTTTGAAGCTTGAAGAAGCTTACATGGAGTGCGGTTTACCGCATCCTGAGAAGCGGTTTTCACAGTCCAAAGAACCATGCTGGTTCTGAGTATTTGACACACCTGTGAGGGTTGGTGTGTGTCCTCTCCGCATATTCCACGTGTGTGCGTGGGTATGTGCGGTTATTGCTTATACCCCCTTATATAATTTAAAGATATATATTTTTTCCTTTTTTGAGGGGTATGTAAAAAACGACATGCGGTATGGGTTATGGAGCGGTAAACCAGAAAAACCGCATGCCGCTTAAGTTTGGATAATGTTTGTCGCTTTTGTTTGTCTACGTGGCTGATGGCACGTGTGGGTTGTTGAAAAGTTGGTAGGATTCTGACATGTAATGGTCTGAAAGGACGTTTGCATTGACCGAGGTCATAACTGCACTATAGCAAGTAGTGTAAAGGTCCTTTCTGTCAGGCGCGTGGGCGAACACGCGCGCGTGATAACCGTCAGCTGAAAAGTCGCTGAACACGTGGCGGAACATAAGTGGCCCTTTTTGAACTTCGTAAGTCGGTTACTCCCTCGCATTAATTGCGATGAGTATATAAGGGGAAACTGTTTGGTTTCTCCTCACTTTGTTCAAATTTCAAAAATTTCTCCGGTGAAAAAGAGACCATACTCTTCATCTTCTCCGATCAATCCGCCTGTATTTCCGGTGATCTTCTGAGTTTTCTTGTGCAACTCAATCCTTCTCTTCATATTTCTGATGGCTGAACCATCTAACCCACATAATGTGGAGGGTGAAAACCCTGAAACCTCTTCTCCAGTGGCCGGGGAAGAAGAAGATGATGGTGGTAGTGTCCCTGGTGGTGGCTTGCCACCCTTGAAGTGGTCGAAAGCGTCGTTCGACCAACTGATGATCAGTACACAGATGCCCTCCGAGTTTGGGGTTGTTTATCCCCAAGACGGTGACACCGGTGCTTGTGCTCCAGGCGGTCACGTGACCCTGTGGGCCGATTCTTTCATCGATGGTAATCTTCGTTTACCATTGACCGTTTTTGTTGCTGATTTGTTGGAGTATTACAAGGTCCACATCTCCCAAATGAGTCCTTTTGGGTTTATTCGTATTAGACACTTTGAATCAACTTTTCGTGCCCTTGGTTTGCCGGTTACCGTTGACAATTTCCGTGGGTTTTATCAGTTGACGGTGAACACAGGTTTCTTCTCTTTCCGAGAACGGTACGGAAGTATCAAGTTGATGACTGTAGGATCGTTTCGCGACCTAAACGAGTCGTTCGGAAGAGTTCTCGTACGTTTCAGAGGCGGAAACTAAGAAACGGACGTGTACACAGCTTGAAAAGTACTTTAAACCTCTTGTATATTAGATTGACAACGTTTACAGTGAGAGGAAATACCGGCAGCACTTCGGTATCACAAGACCTGACCGTTCCCAACCGTTCCGTTTGAAATGAACCTATCACACACCTATATATAGACAATGACCCTTCCGTTTGAACTTACCCTTCCGTTTGAACTTAACATAACTTGGTTCAAACGGAACCCTCATTTCAAACAATGAGTTCAAACGGAACCCTCATTCAAACTTTTGTTTCAAACGGAACCCTCTAAAACACTTCTTAAAATCATAACTAAAACCCTAATTTGACATATTATGATGATGTAAGCATAATGATGTCATCATCAATAATGATGACATCATCCTTGTTCCGAACCGCAACGCAACCTGACTCGATAGAAGACGAAGTCGACAGATGTATGCACCAACAGACTCCCCCTCAGATGTTGACGAGTCTTAAGTGTCGAGTCTTTTCAATCTTCAGTCTTTATCGTTTCACTCAGGAACTGATAACAATTTTGAGCGGACTGAATGTTAACGAACTGTGCGAACTGAATGTTGACCAACTGTACGAACTGAATGTTGACCAACTGTACGAACTGAATGTTGACCAACTGTGTTGACCGCTATGACCCGAATCGAAAACAAACGTCTTGACCCTTTGAAACCTTTTAACTCCAAACCGTACGAACTTTCAAGCGAATTGGACTATTTCACGCGACCTGACCACACTAAACGAACTGACTGTACAAACAATCTTGATCAATCCGTGCAAACTTGAATTGTCTTTTGTGTGAACTGATAGACACCAAAAACTCAAACCACGCGACCTGACAACTTTACAATACAACTAGCAAACAAATAACGTAGTAATACACGAATTTAATGAATCAAACACATAAAATGGCCGATGATATACAATGGGATTAGGCCGAACTTCAAGTATATATGTTCAAAAAATTTTTAAAAAAAATTAGACCAAAACACTCACCATTTCGACTTCAACTATTTAACACACTTCGATGAAATCATTACATGTAATCACATGAATTCAAAATATATCAGAAAATACATGTATGATTGGACTGATAACAGAAAGCACATGCAAATCAATTACTATATAGAAATGGCTGACAACAACATTCAGTTATATTTCATGCAATTATTTCAAATCCCAACATCCAACAACTTGAATATATTCTTATTAAAGCACATGTAAAGCTGACAATTTATTTTGATTGTATTAAAAGTAGACAACAACACTGATAACGAAATGTAAAGTGATTTGACCAAACAATCCACTAATTACGTCTGGTCACAAGCAATCTTAACACATGAAATCTGAACATGGCCAACAAACATACAATTTATCACCTTCAAGACATGAAACAATAGTTTGATTGGACCAATTATTAACACACATGCAATCTGAACTTCAAATTACAAGACCCGAAATGATACTATCATATGCACTGACACAAGACACGTTAATTCACACAATGCATACACTTTCAATCGGTTCACAATTTACAAAGCACTTTCAAACAGTCATGACACTCAAACGGTCATCTTCAAACTGTCATGCTTCAAACGGCCAAGATTCAAACGATGACTGTTCCGTTTGAATTAATAGTTTCAAACGATAAATGTTCAAACGATGAATGTTCAAACAATGACATCCATTTTCAAACGACAGTTTCAAACGATGGAACCCATTTTTCAAACGATAGAGTTATATTTTCAAACGACAGACCATATTTCAAACGATGGAATTAATTTTCAAACGATGGAGTCAAATTTCAAACGGGAGGGTCTGATTTCAAACGACAGATCTGATATTAAACGATGACGTCAGCAATTTCGTGAAACTTTCAAACGGTACACATGATTTAGATCGGTTTTAGGTCGAATTTCGTTTTCAAACTTTCAAGGATTAGTTATTAGTAGATTTCGTTTGTTATGTGATCGTTTCAAGCCATTTTAACCGTGATAACAAGTTAAAATCAGAAAAGAAAGGTAGAAGTGAGATAATCCGATGATTTTCAGCTGTATTCGGTATGAACTCCTCGTCCTGAGCTCTGATACCAATTGTAGGATCGTTTCGCGACCTAAACGAGTCGTTCGGAAGAGCTCTCGTACGTTTCAGAGGCGGAAACTAAGAAACGGACGTGTACACAGCTTGAAAAGTACTTTAAACCTCTTGTATATTAGATTGACAACATTTACAGTGAGAGGAAATACCGGCAGCACTTCGGTATCACAAGACCTGACCGTTCCCAACCGTTCCGTTTGAAATGAACCTATCACACACCTATATATAGACAATGACCCTTCCGTTTGAACTTACCCTTCCGTTTGAACTTACCCTTCCGTTTGAACTTAACATAACTTGGTTCAAACGGAACCCTCATTTCAAACAATGAGTTCAAACGGAACCCTCATTCAAACTTTCGTTTCAAACGGAACCCTCTAAAACACTTCTTAAAATCATAACTAAAACCCTAATTTGACATATAAGATCCAATTATGACTTTCATGAACTAAGACTTGATGAAGATGCAGTCAACAGACATTCTTGTGCATCAACAATGACCCCTCCCAAGGGTATTACAAAGTGGAAGAGCAAGTTCTTCTTTGTTAAAGCCGCCGCGGTTGTTCTCAACATGACTTTGCGGAATGTTAATGAGCCTATCCCCGCGGAGGATATTGCCATTCCTAATGCGGAGAATGCGGAGTGGTTCCCACGGTTGAGGACTATAGAGCATAGGTTGTTGAAGAACAACGAGTTGTGGATGCTGCGGATGTTATTGACTAGGGCCGATAAGCATGCAAGGCCCGTTGTGCGGGAGAAAACTGGTGGTAAGTGTTCTTACTCTTGCGCGGTTTTATTATTCCCTTGTTTGCTTATTAATTTGAACGTGTATTATCAGAAGAAGTTGTTGAGCTGTGGAAGATATTTGATCCAACCTTTACTAACAAGGTTGATATTGTCAAGACTGCTGAAGGTGCAGGTTTTAATTTGACCATTCTCCATAACTTTCGCGTTCCTACACGCGAAGCAATGAATGCACCCCTGCCGCAGGGCAAAGGTATAATTCATAGCCTTCTCTTCTTGCCTTATAAGTTTCATGTTGCTGATATTCTACCTGCATGTACTCTTGGGGCCCTTGGTAAGTTTGAGTCAAAGGGTGCCCCAAAAAAGCATGCCGAGAAGAAGCAAGTGGATAAACCCGCGCGGGATCGCGGCAAGAAGAAAACTGAGGCTCATGTTGTTCCGCCTTTGGTTCCGCATGCAGCAGGTATCTCTCGTTCTCATTTCCGAAGATATACCGATTACGTGGTAGTATTTGACACCCTTGAGGGCTTGGGTGTTCCAGGTGCTGGTGCGGCCACAGGTGGAACCACTGCGGGTTCTAAGGCTGGTGATGAGAAGAAGAGGAAAGCAGGGAAAGCTGTTGATGCTGGTGAGAAAAAGAAGCCGAAAATTCAGACCAGACGTGCGGCTTTTGTGGGACAACGGAAGCCTGCCGTTGTGCCTGCCGAGGGCTTGGGTGTTCCAGGTGCTGGTGCGGCCACATGATTTGATTGCTGAACCCCAAGATGAAGGGTTCTCCATGTTTGATGCTCCTCCTCCTCCCCCGCATGACACTGCTGCGGATGTGGGGGTTCATAAGGTTGTTACGCCTGAGCCCTCTGTGCGGGAGGAGGATATTGGGAAGGGGCCTGCGTCCCAGATCCATGACACGATGGATTCCCATGATAATGTCATTACCCCAGAGGATGCTGATGGTCTGAACCTGAAATTTGCTTATACTGAAAGGCCAAAGTCTCCTGCTGCTGAGAAGACTTCTGGTACCGGTTCTGGGGGTGCGGGTTTTGTAGAGACTCCCATTCAGCCTGAAGAGTCTGAATTAGAGTATTATTACCGCACCTATACGGAAGATCGGGCCATGGCTTACCACCGCCCCCCCTGGACCGTACTGCAGGGGGATGATATTAGTGCTGATCCCTCCGCAAGTAGGGAGATTTTGGGTGGTTTGGGCACCCCTTTTGAAGTCACCCGGGCCCGTGCCTTACCAACTGAAGCCCAGATTAACCAACTCTCCTCCATGCTTGTTAGGAGTTCCTTAATGGCCAATGCCATTATGGAAAACTATAAGGTGCTGGGGCGCAGCGAGGAGGAGAATGTGCGCTTGCGTGCAGAGGCTGAGGAGTTGGTGAAGGCTGCACGTGAGGGTGCCGAGCAGCTTGAAAGGGATAAGGTTGCGTTTGAAAAGCGTAAGCAGACTGAAGAGTGGGCTGCAACTGTTGAGCTTAAACAGGTTCGTGCCCTTGCCAAACTGCTTTCCACTGAGCGCCAGAGTTGGAAAGAATCTCTTTCTAATGAGCGTGAGACACTTTCTAATGAGCGCAAGGCTTGGAAAGACTCTTGGGCCAAACAGAATGAAACTCTCTTTCGTGTTCGCCAGGAGCTTGTCAATGCTAAGGCAGCAAATGCTGCGCTGGCTAAAGAGAAAGCAGCAGCTGTTGCGGCTGCCCAAGAGGCCAAAGAGGCGGAAGCTCATCTCGCCAAGGCTCTTGAAGAGGCCAAGGAGGCGGAGGCCCGCACTGCAAAGGCTCTTGAAGGGGCGAATGTTGACCGCACCAATTTAACCAAAACTATCTTGGGCCTCCAGGTATAAGTTTCTTGCTTTTGAATTTGTACATCTCGCAAGTATGTTGATTATTTTCGTATACTTGTTTTTTTTTGTTAACAGGCTGAAGTGCGGACCCGGGGGGCCACTATTGAGGAGGTCTCTGCCCGTGTTGATGAGGTTGAAGCGTGGGCAAGAGAGGCTGAGGAGGCTAGCGATAGCCTTGTTTCGTCACTTAAGCTGCTCAAGGCTGACCATGAATGGATGCGTATGCGCAGGATCGGGCATGTAAGCATTCATTGCTTTTGTTATTTTTGTTATAGGTTTGCCTTTGATAACCTTTGTATTCTTGTTTCGCAGATTGTTACTGCCATCCTTGACGCACCTGAGAATGTATCAGGTGTTAATGAGATTAAGGAGCGTGCCCGGGATGCTGGTTTTAAAGCTGGCTATAATCGCTGTATTAGCCATATGAATGTTGTAGCCCAGGGCGGATATACTGATGAGCGATCCGGGTTCCACGGTGTGGATACTGAAGCGCTTCTTGATGCTGCGGTTGCGACGTATAATGACACAACCCTTTCCGGTCTCGAGGATCTTGAAAAGTGTCTAGAAGCGGAGGACTATGTGGACCGCTTACGAGTGTTATACGCCGATGAAGAAGATGAGGAAAAACCTGCTGTGGTAAGCAAGGACGGTGAGGGTTCCAGCGGCACAAAGAAAGACTAGGCTGGCCTGCGTGCCTTTTTTGCTTCCTCATGTAATTGTTTAAAAACTTTATGTAAATTCTCTGTGCACCGCGCAGGTGTAGGAATTTTTTTGAATATAAAGAATTGTTCTGTTCAATTTGTACAAGTGTTTTTACTACTTACATGTTTGAATTTGTTAGAGTTTAATGTTACTGTGAGTAACACGAAATCTGTAATTGCCTTTTTCATATATAGGTGATATGCAAGTATGAAGAATTGTCTTTGGTCGGAAAAACAGTGTTGCCATTGCTGGCCTATTATAATAGTTGCGTGTGTTTACCACTCTGTGTGGGTATCACGAATGAAGATTTTGCTAATCTGTTTTTGTGTATACCTCAGAGTGGAACACGCATTTATAATAGAAATAAATAAACAATATTGCATTGAATCGTCTATTTATTTATTTGCAAATGGCCCGTGGCCTGATAGGTTACATGGTGAATGTAAAAACAAAACATGGGTTACTTATAATAGCGTCGAAGCTGTTGTGCATTCCATGTGCGTGCGATAGTTTCGCCTTCCAATGTTTGAAGTTTATACGCGCCTTTGCCCAGGACCTCTTGGATGAGGTAGGGTCCTTCCCAGTTGGGGGCAAGTTTCCCTGGGCGTTCTGCGTTAGATGCTTCATTGTCGCGAAGGACGTAGTCTCCCGAGTTGAAAGTACAAATGCGAACGCGTGCATTGTAGTACTTTTCAAGTTTGGTTTTGTATTTGGCCTCGTTGATGGTAGCATTTTCGCGCCTTTCTTCCAAGAGGTCCAAGTCAACCCTGCGTTCCTCATTGTTGTCTATCTTGTTGATAGCCAACATTCTAGGTGAGGGGAGGCCTACTTCTGCGGGGATCATCGCTTCAGTTCCATAGACCAGACTGAAGGGTGTCTCACCGTTGCTTGTTTTTGGGCTTGTCCTGTGAGCCCATAAAATACTTGGGAGTTCATCAACCCAGCCGCGTCTGCCTGTTCCTAACCGTGCTTTGATACCTTCCACTAAGCTTTTATTGATACTCTCGACTTGGTCGTTCCCTTGCGGATGCGCCACTGAGGAGAATATGTGTTCAATGTTTAGCTCTTTTAGCCATTTTTGAAAGTCATCGGCAGCGAAGTTGGTACCGTTATCGGTGACGATGCACATTGGTAGACCGAAACGGCAGATGATATGTTCCCACACGAATTTCCTTGTTATCATAGCGGTGGTTGATGCAAGTGGCTTTGCCTCTACCCATTTTGTAAAGTAATCAACAGCCACTATGATAAATTTCACTGCACCGGGTGCGTCTGGAAATGGTCCTACCACATCGATTGCCCATTTTTGGAATGGCCATGCGGTGGTGACGGGGATCAGGTTGTTCTTGGGACGCAAGGTCTTGGGAGCATGTCGCTGACAATTGAAACACTTGCGTAAGACTTTGACTGCGTCCAGGTGCATGTCGGGCCAATAGTACCCGGCGTTCATGATTTTGGCCATGACCATGCGTGGGCCTGCGTGTATGCCACATATTCCCTCGTGAATTTCTATGATAAGGTATATGGCATCTTCGGGGTTGACGCATCGTAGGAGTGGCCCCAGGTATGATTTACGGTATAAGATACCGTATCCTATTTGGTAATGACACGCTTTGTATTGTAGCTTGCGTGCTTCTGCCTTGCTTTCGGGAGTAACACCTGATTGTAAGTATGCAATTATTGGTGTCATCCAGGATGTTGTACCGTACTGGATGACATTGACTTGGCGCAGGGGTACTGAAGGATTTTGCAGAATCTCGATGCGTACCTCTTTTGCCAGGTGTTGGAAGCTGGTGGATACAAGTTTTGATAGTGCATCCGCAGGTTTGTTATCAATCCTGTTGATATGGCGAATATTGAAGGAGGTGAACCGTGATTTCAGTTGCAAGGCTTGTTCAAGGTAGAGGATCATGATATCCCCTTTTGCGGCATAGTCACCGCGTATCTGCCCTGCAACCAGTAGTGAGTCGACATGTGCTTCCAAATGTTTGACGTCGAGTTTGACTGCCAAACGCAGCCCTGCCAGTAGAGCTTCATATTCTGCTTCGTTATTCGTGCTTTTGAAATCGAGGCGGATTGCGTAGGTTAGCTCTTGGCCATCGGGGCTGACAAGTCGTAGACCTGCGCCAGCACCATCTTCGTTGGACGCACCATCTGTATATAGTGCCCAGGTTTCTGCGGAGGATGGTGGTGATGTAGGGTTTTGTTCTTCTTCGCATTCTTGAATGCGGTTTGCTGGTACTTCAGCAATGAAATCAGCCAAGACCTGGCCTTTGATTGCGGGGCGCGGCTTATAGTTCAGTGAAAGTGCGCCCAGCTCAATTGCCCATTTTGCTAACCTCCTAGAGATGTCGGGTTTGGATAGGATCGGGCCGATTCTGCAGTTAGTTAACACTGTGATGACGTGGTTTGCGAAGTAACGTCGTAAACGTCTCGATGCGTGCACTAGTGCCAGTACCAATTTCTCCATGATGGAGTACCTTGTCTCTAGGTCGTTGAGCATTTTGCTGATGTAGCAGATGGGTGTTTGGACTCCTTCCCGCTCCACTATGAGTACCGCGCCTACCGCGTTGTCTGCGGCAGACAAGTATAGAATAAGTGGCTCATCTTTTCATGGTGCGGTTAAAGTTGGGAGCTGGATCAAACACTCTTTCATCTCTCGGAAAACTTTTTCGGCCTCTGCGGTCCATTGGAATTGTTCCTTTTTAGGCAGCTCCGCAGGGTCTTGATGAAAGGGTATGACTTAGCCGCGTGGTTGGCTAAGAATCTGTTTAGTGCGGCTAGCCTGCCGGCTAGTCATTGCATTTCTTTCATCGTTGAGGGCGATGGCATGCGTTCGATCGCCTGAACTTTTTCCGGGTTTACCTTGAATCCATCTTTCGTTACGATGAATCCGAGGAATTTGCCTTCTTCCATTCCAAACGAGCATTTCCCTGGATTAAGCTTCATGTTGACGCTTCGCAGAGTTTGGAATGTTCTTTCGATTTCGTTGAGCATGGTGTCTTCCTCCATGCTCATGACGACCAGGTCGTCCATATAGATTTCGACACTTTTGCTAAATTGACCGCGAAAAGTGTCGTTCATCAACTTTTGATAGGTTGCGCCAGCGTTGCGCAACCCGAACGACATTTTGGTGTAGCGGTAGTTCCCGGTAGGAGTGCGGAATGCCGTTTTGTCTTCATCTTCGATTGCCATCTGTACCTGGTGGTAGCCTTTGTAACAATCGAGGAAACACTTCCATCTAAATGGTGCGAGGTTATCGACCTTCTCGTCGATCTCCGGAAGTGCGTAACAATCCTTGGGGCAGGCCTTATTGAGGTCTTTGTAATCGACACACATGCGCCAACCCCCACTTGGTTTTTCTACCATGACTGGGTTGGACAGCCAAGTCTGGTATTTGACTTCCCGCAGGATGCCTGCGTAGAGCAGCTCCTGTACCTGCTCTTCCATCGCCGCGTTTTTTGCTGATCCAAGGTGGCGTTGGCCTTGGATCACCGGCTTGATACCTGGCATGGTATTGAATAAATGTTGCGCGATTTTGCGTGGCACCCCTGTCATGTCTGCGGGTGTCCAAGCAAAAATATCTTGGTTCCTGAAGAGAAGTTGCTTCAGGCGCGCTCTGATGGTAGGTGTCAAGGCATGGCCCAACGTGACCGTTTGCTCTGGGTGTCTTGCGTTAAGCACCCATTTTTCTAGTTGTGTGTTGGGGGTGGGCCTTGCTACCTTGGCTGGACACAGTTCGTCCGTAGACATAACTACTCTTCGGGCGTAAATTACCGCGATCCCTGTCTCGGTTGGGAAACCAATGGCAGAGTGAGGGACGGATGTGATCATGTTGAAGTCGCCCTGGGATTCTCTCCCGAGAAGTACGTCGTACATGGAGGTGTGCGGTAAAACCATGAAGTTTACCTCCTCCGTTCTTGTGTGCCTCCCATTGGTGAGGTGCACAGGAAAGGTAATCTGGCCCAGGGGGAATACGGTTTCCCCTGCAAACCAGCCAACGGGTAGTCCGCTGGCTGCAGCCGATCTTTGTCTTCTTGATCGAATTGACATTGCTCGTATATAATATCGGATGTACTGCCCGGGTCGATGAACAATCGCTCGGTGCAGTAGTGAGCCAGGTGGCCTGTGATAACCACGGCGCGTCTATCGCGCGGGCCGCCTCGGACTTTTGGAAAGACGACTTGCTCGTCTTTTCAGTCATTCTCCGGTCTTCTTCCCGCCTTGCGCGTCCTTCCTTTTCCTCCGTTGATCATGTGGGTAGAGGCTACGTACATGATCCTCTTTCCCGTGGAGGTGCCCTCGTTGTGGGGAGTGATGCGCTTGGTAGCTTTTTGTGTGCCTGTCAACAGGTGTTGCAGTTTTCCCTCTTTTAGGGCTCGCTCAATCTCCAGTCGGAGACTGATGCAGCTGTTTGTTGTGTGGCAAGTGTCCTTGTGATAGTTGATGTGCGGTAAAGTGTCATATATATTAGGTGTATATTTTAAGCCCTTTTTAACACTTATTTTAGCCAAGTTTTAAATTTATAAAACACGATATTTCACTAACACTAAACACACATATGGGCAAGTGCACCCATCGTTGAGTGTAGTATAGCGTTGGTAAGACACCGAGGTCGTCCAAGGACACAAGACCTTTTAGTACCGGTTTATCCTCAACGTCTAATCAAAAATAAAAGTTTAGAAAAATGTTTTAAGCTAAGAAAAATAAAAACTAACTAAAATGATGAAAATAAAAATAAAATAAAAACAGATAGACAAGATGAATCACTTGGTTCCGACTCGTATCTAGTATAACCTTTGATTATTTCCGCACTTTTGCACATAATTAAGATATTATCTTAGTTATTGTAGTAGGCCCCTCTTTTGAAGGTGACGTTACCCTCACCCCAGTAGTTTGAGTCAGCAAGGATACAATCCTAAAAGGGTGGATTATTGGAAGATAATGAATTAAGTTATTAATGCAGTATTGTGGTAGGCCCCGCTTTTGGCGGTGACGTTACCCTCGGCTAAGTAGTCTGAGTCAGTAGGGATACAGTCCTAAATAGCCGGGTTATAGTATTAATAGTAGTTAACTTATGAGGGGATCAAAGAGTTTGGACCCCCGCCATCCAATACCGTGAAGCATTGAAGGAGGTCCTACTAAATTTGACCCAGGTCCATTGTAGGACCTCTAAACGCTGAACAATGGCAAGACCTTTACCAAACCGTTCCCTTAACCCCCGACCAGGTAGCCAACATACCTCCATATAGACCATGGAGATATGAATGGTGAAAATCCTTTATTTTATATAGACAGTAAAATAATGCCAAGACACCACGGACAAACGATAAGGAAAGATCACCTTCAACATAAGTAACTAGTTATTAAAGTCATTAATACAAAACCAAATAAAAAGTGCAAAACATTAGAAATAAAAAGTATTATACTAGACATTTTGTCTTCACCAAGTGATGTAAGAGACTTAGGCAAACATGGCCTTGATTGTCAAGAACTCTTACGATCAATCTTGGATCCCGAGACGACTCACACACTCTACGATGGACAATGGATGATGGTGGTGGATGATGGTGTTGTGATGGTGGTGGGTGGTGGATGAAGTGTGAGAGAGGTGGTGTGCCAAGGGATGAGATGAAATGAATCCAAGCACTCCTATTTATAGGCTGAACAGAGAGCTGGACACGGCCCCGTGTCCGCTGGACACGGCCCCGTGTCTGTCTGACACTCTCTCTCCTCATTAATTGTAATTCGCAATTACAATAAATGCGCCTGCTGTACTTTCGACACGCCCCCGTGTCCGCTGGGAACGGCCCCGTGGTGGGCAATAGAAGCTTCTATAGATTTGTCTTTTCTGCTGCTTCTTGGGCACGCCCCCGTGCTGGCTGAGCACGGGGCGTGTTCAGTCATCTGTCTTCTCTAATTTGCTTTGGAAGGTGCCGTTGAGGGGTCGGGCAGTCCACTAATGTTCCTTTCCTTGTATTTATGTTGGATTTAGCTGTCTTTTTGCTTCTTTTGTGTTTTTGAGCTCATTTAATCCTGAAAATACAAAAGGAAGACAAAAACACTCTTTTTCCAATATTAGTACTTAAAAAGGGTTAGTTTTATGCCTTGTTTGATGTAATTTATATGTTGCATTTTGCACACATCAAATACCCCCACACTTGAACTTTTGCTTGTCCTCAAGCAAAACTCTTTAATATGTGGCTTACACTCCCAAATGGAATAGGTAGAAGAGAAGGTTTTGGGCTTGTTGTAGAGTGTCGGGATGTCCAAGATCTTTTTGGGTTTTATTTTTATTTATTTACACTCCTATTCGTAATGATTTATTTAGAACGTTTCATAGGAGAAATTACTTATTTGGGCATAACATGCCTTTTTTAAAATTCCATTGATATACAAGCTCACATACCTCACGGGAGAAATCACTCACACTCGGCCGAAGGTGTATTTTTAGTGAATCACTCGAGAGCGGCATGGAACTTATTCCTACCATAGGCTTGCCAAGCAATCAATCCTCCTCCTTTTTAACTTTTATACCGTTGTAAATATCAAGAGGACTTTGTGGGTTAAGGGTTAGGCTTGGGTTAAAGGTAGGTGGTTGGGAAAGTGGTTAGTGGTTAGTAGAAAAAGGGCGAAAAGGCGTAACAAGTGTCGGTTTTCGTAGGACTTCCTCTTTTTGTAACTTTTTATTTTAATGAAGCTTTTATTCAAACAAAGTTATTTTTGATGACTTTGTTTGTTTATTTTCTTTTTGCTTCATTAATAACACACACATTTTTTTTTATCATACGAAAAACCGAACTTGTTACTAAAACAAAGGGTTAAAAATGAAAAAGGTTTTGGTGGGTAAAAGGGTTTTTAGTTTGGGTGATGAAATGAAAAGGTTTAGGCTCAAAGGGGTTAACTAGGGGGATTTTTGGGTAGGTGGTAAAAGAAAAAGAAAAATAATGGTGTAGAAATAAAAAAGGTTAGTCCTAATGCCTCCATCATTTACTTACTCGGGTTTAAGTTGATAAGGACCGGGAATGTATCATCGTGGCAAGTTCTAGAGTCGTAAGAACCAAGCGGCTATTCACACAAGAAACGAAAAATGAGCATTTAGTCTAAAGATGTAAATTTGTATGCTCAATAAAGGCTCAAAACTCACTTTTGTGGGAATGGGTTTTTATGTGATCAAGTATATATAATCAAATTTTAACTAGGTTTGTCATGCCTTTTCATAATTTTCTTATGTTGGTTCTTTTTATCACTACGCTATCGGTTGTAAATTCTTAAAAATATAACCTTTTTTGAGAACTTGAATTTCCCGAGTTAAACCTAGACAAGTAAAAAAAATGAAATTTTTGAAAAAATTTGGGGTGATTAGCGGTTCCAATAGAGTTTTGTGTAAGGCTTGTATTTAGGACTTGCAAAATTCAAGGTTTTAGCATTCCCCCCCACACTTAAATTACACATTGTCCTCAATGTGTCCCAAAAATAAATTTTTAGGTTGATTAGATGTGTAAAATAGTGTTTAAAAAGCAAAAAAAAATTGTTACTGGGCACTGAACACGGCCCCGTGTTCAAGTGCCAGTAACAAAATTAAAATAAGAGAGACAGAAGTCTAGACACGGGGGCGTGTTGGGTGAACACGGCCCGTGTCCAGGTACCTGAACTGGGCGTTTTTCTGCAGGTGGTTCGGCACGGGGCCGTGTTGGTTGTGCACGGCCCGTGTTGAACCTTCTGGACTGGAGAGAATTGTCGGGTTGCCTTGTTCTTGTGCATGAGTTCATTTTTCTCGTTCCCCTTTTCATCCTTTACCACCATGAGTGTGTTTTATTCATTACAAACCATCCAAACCTTAAAACCATCAATTCATTTCATCATAGAGAGAACTTACATAATCCTAAATTAAAATTAAAATTAAAACTAAAACTTAACTAAATAGGTCAGCAGGTACACGAGGTTATCATAAGGAGTTCTACTAATTTAAGAAAATTTCGAGAATAGTTTCCCGATATAGTAGGACTTTCAGCCGAATAAATTTTTCCCTAAACGTTGTTTAAAGCCATTCTTCGATCTCCCTAGGAAGGAAGAATGCGGCTTCATTTTCCTCCGCTGCTAGTGGTTGAGGGGGAACATTCACCGGGACTCCTTGCACCACTCTTCGCGGAAGCTCTTGGTGCATGGCGTACCATTCGGCTGGAATGACAACTTCGGGCACCATGTTCCACGCCCTTTGGGTTATTATAGGTACCAAAGGCGGGGAAGCGAGAAGGTTCAACCTCTGGTGCAAGAGGTTTACTTCATGGAGACAGCCCTCCAGCCCTACTGTAAGATGGTTGATACGGTCGACCAATGCTTCTTCCACTCCCGTCATTTCATCAATAGCCTCCCTTAGAGCGTAAACATAGTTTACAAAAGGGTCTTCTGCTGTTGAAGATCTCCTCCCTTGTCGGTTATTTCTTGAAGATGATCCGCTTGTTCTGCTTGCCATTTTCTGTGAAGGAAACCGAAGAAAGCTAATTTTTTGCAAAACAGAGCCCCTGGACACGGCCCCGTGTTCGTTGAACACGGCCCCGTGTCCATTTGTCTGCAGGATTTTTGGCTGAAGAATCTTGGAGTTTTAAATTATTTTTATGATCTTAATCTGGGTTTTAAGCTCAGATAATTTAAAACAAAGTTATACAACTAACTTTAAGCAAGAATCTTTAGCAAATAATCTTACAAACTTCACATAGAGGGCTGGAATCAAGGGATTTCCAAGCTTCCATGGAGGAAATTTTGAAAAAATTTTGAAAGAGGAGGAAATGAATAAAAGTGGAAGGGACAAGAGGGTCCTTTGGAACCTTCTTTTAACACTTACCTAGGATGGTATGAGTGAAAATCCCAGGGATCTCTGTCAATTGAAGTGGTCAAAATGAGCAGGAATCAGGCTGCATTTAAAGAAAACGACAGTGCTCTGGGCACGGCCCCGTGTTGACTGGACACGGCCCCGTGTTTAGAGGAAATCCTGACACATTTTGTCCGTATTCTGACCAAATCAGCAGAGAATCTTTTTAGTGAGCACGGGGGCGTGTTGACCTGGACACAGCCCCGTGTCTGGAGGCTGCTTTATGGAGTTTTGCTACTTCAAGGATCTCGTCGAAATCGGGTGGTTCCTTACTGGTTGGAACAACCCCAAAGTGCCTAAGATACCTTAAGTGTCCTAGACTAAGGCGAGAACGCAAGAGGTTGTCGGTGAGGTTAATTCCTATTTTTATTCTAGGTGGACAAGTCCAACCCTTTCCCGGGCTCTTGTTAAAGAAAGTGTATGCCGAATCGCTCAGGTCTATGTATGCATCGAACGAAGTCGATGGAGAGTCCTTCACGGCACAATCGACACAGGGACGACTACCGTCCAAGTCTTTGCTAGGTACTAAGGCATTTTCGGGAGCAACGAGGTTGTTGGAATGCGGCTCCAGCATTTCGTCATGGTTATCGTCTTGGGGTGGATCAATAAAATCCTTCCTAAGCTCTTCTAACCAATTCTGAATTAGCTTTTCTAGTTGAAATAACTCGTCAAGGAGCATTTCCCCTAGAATATCTGGCTGGGCGCATTCGAGGGAGAAATAGTGCTTATTTTTACTTTCGCCCCTCTTAAGGTTGTAAGAAGTCGGTGGGTCTAAGTAGTGGGGCCTATAATTTAGAAAGTAGCATTCTACTTCTTTATGTTTGCCACCACATAATTGACACCACGTACCATAAGAGTGCCGAAAGTAAAAACAATTACTATTACTCATGTTTATGTCAGAAATTACCAACCGTCGGGATCTAACGATTCTGTTTTCAGTAACTGAAACTTGGGCACGGGGGCGTGTTGAGTGCGCACGGCCCCGTGTTCAGTTTACTGTCTGACGTAAAACAGGATTGCCAGTTCCAATGATTGAGCACGGGGGCGTGTTCAGCGGGCACGGCCCGTGCTGAGCTCTGCAGAAGCTGAAAAACTAAGAAAATCCTAAAAAAATTAAAAAGAAAAATAAAAGATGATTAGGCCGTTGATTCCTAACTTTCTTAAAATCCTTGTGTCCCCGGCAACGGCGCCAAAAAAACTTGATGTGCGGTAAAGTGTTATATATATTAGGTGTATATTTTAAGCCCTTTTTAACACTTATTTTAGCCAAGTTTTAAATTTATAAAACACGATATTTCACTAACACTAAACACACATATGGGCAAGTGCACCCATCGTTGAGTGTAGTATAGCGTTGGTAAGATACCGAGGTCGTCCAAGGACACAAGAGCTTTTAGTACCGGTTTATCCTCAACGTCTAATCAAAAATAAAAGTTTAGAAAAATGTTTTAAGCTAAGAAAAATAAAAACTAACTAAAATGCTGAAAATAAAAATAAAATAAAATAAAAACAGATAGACAAGATGAATCACTTGGTTCCGACTCGTATCTAGTATAACCTTTGATTATTTCCGCACTTTTGCACATAATTAAGAGATTATCTTAGTTATTGTAGTAGGCCCCTCTTTTGAAGGTGACGTTACCCTCACCCCAGTAGTTTGAGTCAGCAAGGATACAATCCTAAAAGGGTGGATTATTGGAAGATAATGAATTAAGTTATTAATGCAGTATTGTGGTAGGCCCCGCTTTTGGCGGTGACGTTACCCTCGGCTAAGTAGTCTGAGTCAGCAGGGATACAGTCCTAAATAGCCGGGTTATAGTATTAATAGTAGTTAACTTATGAGGGGATCAAAGAGTTTGGACCTCCGCCATCCAATACCGTGAAGCATTGAAGGAGGTCCTACTAAATTTGACCCAGGTCCATTGCAGGACCTCTAAACACTGAACAATGGCAAGACCTTTACCAAACCGTTCCCTTAACCCCCGACCAGGTAGCCAACATACCTCCATATAGACTGTGGAGATATGAATGGTGAAAATCCTTTATTTTATATAGACAGTAAAATAATGCCAAGACACCACGGACAAACGATAAGGAAAGATCACCTTCAACATAAGTAACTAGTTATTAAAGTCATTAATACAAAACCAAATAAAAAGTGCAAAATATTAGAAATAAAAAGTATTATACTAGACACTTTGTCTTCACCAAGTGATGTAAGAGACTTAGGCAAACATGGCCTTGATTGTCAAGAACTCTTACGATCAATCTTGGATCCCGAGACGACTCACACACTCTACGATGGACAATGGATGATGGTGGTGGATGATGGTGTTGTGATGGTGGTGGGTGGTGGACGAAGTGTGAGAGAGGTGGTGTGCCAAGGGATGAGATGAAATGAATCCAAGCACTCCTATTTATAGGCTGAACAGAGAGCTGGACACGGCCCCGTGTCCGCTGGACACGGCCCCGTGTCTGTCTGACACTCTCTCTCCTCATTAATTGTAATTCGCAATTACAATAAATGCCCCGTGGTGGGCAATAGAAGCTTCTATAGATTTGTCTTTTCTGCTGCTTCTTGGGCACGCCCCCGTGCTGGCTGAGCACGGGGCGTGTTCAGTCATCTGTCTTCTCTAATTTGCTTTGGAAGGTGCCGTTGAGGGGTCGGGCAGTCCACTAATGTTCCTTTCCTTGTATTTATGTTGGATTTAGCTGTCTTTTTGCTTCTTTTGTGTTTTTGAGCTCATTTAATCCTGAAAATACAAAAGGAAGACAAAAACACTCTTTTTCCAATATTAGTACTTAAAAAGGGTTAGTTTTATGCCTTGTTTGATGTAATTTATATGTTGCATTTTGCACACATCAATAGTCGCAGTAGAGTGCGAGATCCTAGTTCTTTTTGGACTTCATCGGTTGGGCCGGTCGCAGGACTTGTGCGTCCGTGAGAAGGACGTCGCTTGGCGACTGGTTAATCTCGGTCCAGCTGCGGTCCCGAGATTCCTCTTTTGACGCCCGATTTTCACGCTGGGCGTTGATTGTAGCCCTTGCGTCGGGCTGGTTGCTTCGTGGGACATATGGTCTGGAATCGCTGCCACGATTCCATGTGTCCCTGTTGCGCTTATTGCTGCGCTTCGGCTCTTGGCGGGAAGACTGGCCTTCCGCCTAGGGTTGTGCCTTGGACATGTGCGGTCTTAGGGACCGCTGAGTCTGGGCGTATGTCTTGACCGCAGCCATGACATCTTCCCACTTCTTAGGCAAACCATCTTTGCCAGAGATATTCATAACCATTTGCTCGTCTTTAACGGCAACAATGAAATGGTTACGCGCCATTTGGTCGGCAACATCGCCTATCTCTAGGCATTCTTTATTGTAACGGACAACGAATGCTTCAAGCGATTCGTCATCCCTGTGCCAGATGTTCATGACGTCCATGGAATCACGTTCATGACGTCGTTGTTGGCTGAAGTGTGCGAGGAACTTTTCTTGTAAGTCCTCGAATGAGGTAAGTGACCCTGGTGGTAGAGAATCGAACCAGGCCCTGGCCAGACCTGTTAGGGTCTGTGGGAAAAAATGGCACCAGGTGGGTTCATCCCACCTACCGTTGCACTCGGCACCGACGAAGATGTTGTTGTGATCATCTGGGTCGGTCGAACCGTTGTATTTCCCAATGTTTAATGGGAATTTTGTGGTGGTGACATCGGCGTGGGCGATTTCTGGGACGAACTTGGAGTTTTCGGCCACCGATTTCGGCCTGTAGGGTTGTCCGCGGTGCTGCTTTGCAGCGCGGAGGTACGTAGTGCGGGGATGAGTGGGAGGAACGTAGTTGCGTCCTCCCGGTCTGCTGCTGGTGGCATGGGATTCCGCACGGTATGTACCATCGTCCGGATCGGTATAGCCTTGCCCTTCACGGTGGGACTGGGGTCCCAGTCGGCTGTGAATGCCTAGGCCGTGGTGGGCTGTAAACTGTCGCCTAGTTTCGCCATGTGGGCCTAGGCGACTTTGTATATGGCTCCTGTGGCGGGACCCATATGTGGAGTCGTCCTCATCAAGTGTGCGGACGTCGCAGTAAGAAGAACTGCGATCTTCGTGCCTGCTTCTGGAGGCCGGATGTGTTGGGGCCCTGCCGTCGTACTGTAAAGTACGACCCGCAGGGGTGTGCGGTGCTGGGGTAGGCCCCGTAGATACTTGCGCTTTTGCGCAAGCTCTGTTGTATGTTGCAGCCAGCATGGCTGCTTGTTGGTCGTACCAGGCATGAAGGTTCATGCCTGTAGGTATCACAGGAGCGTACTGTGATAAATCGTGTCCAAACGTAAGGGATGCGCCCCCTTGCGTTGATGTGCCAATGTGTTCAGCATTTGGGGCTAAGGGAATGGTTCCCGCAGGCCCTTGGTTTGTGGGGTTTAGGTTATCCCCGGTATTGTTGTTTTGACGATCAGACATGATCTTTGGAGAGAGGGATGGTCGGAAAAAAAGTGCTAAGAGTAGCGGTGGGCGCCAATGATGAAACAATGGTTAACCGGGTAGGTTAAGTCACTGGTCTCGTCAAGAGGGTTAATCCCTTCTTTCCGAGGATCGTCGGCTGGATCGTCTGGTGGTGGGTTTCCTGCACAAGGAAACAAACCGTGACTCGCAACAAGGAGGATGAGGTGGGGGTGCTCCTTGTTACCACTCTCCGGCGTGAGAATCAGTAGTTTGCTTGGGAAGCAAAGTGTGATAGTAGTAGTATTGAGAGAGTTGAGAAGTGATACCTCAAACCTGGTTTGGGGTCAGTATTTATAGCCGAGGAGTGGAGGGGGGTAGTTGAGTAGCTAGCCTGACATCGCACAGCTATTTGCAGGTGTGTCAGACCTGTCGGATACTGTGGTGATGCCACGTCCTGCTGTGGTGTCAGACTGTTGTATACACGTGGGCCGGTAGGCGACTGTTCCCAGTGCCACTTGCACTGTGGTGTCAGACCCACTTGCCTTGTAGGCAGGATGCGGTGCCAAGCCGCATCGCTGCTTGCGGTCCTTGATGTTGTTCCCGCGTTGGTTGTTCCATCCATGATTTACGCGGGATTCGGTGTTATGCCGCATTGCCTGCTGAGTGACTGTTACTATTGTCCAGATCCCTTGTCGTGACGAAAATGTTCATAGGATGCGGTGCGGGGCCGCATCGCTATGTGTTACATTAGTTTCCGTCCTTAAGGTAAGTCTTCTCACCACTGGACAGATTGGACCGCTGTGTTCGCATGTGCCCACGCGGACACATGTGAGTTTATTGCTGTTGGAGGTTTTTGATGAGGGTAATGGTCCTTCGCGGTCATGCTGACGTGAGATCTGGGACCATACCCCTTCAGGTTTCTAGCGGGTAAATACCCATCGGGTATCGGGTATACCCGCAGGTTTCGGGTAAACCCATTAATTTAAAAAGAGTAGGTATGCTCATCTCAAAACCCATTAGGTATCTATCGGGTAACTACTAACCGGTTACATTTTCTATTGTCATTATAAAAAATATATATCAAATAACTACAATGTATATGGAATAGAATACCTATATGTGTAAAAAATGGATGTATCATATATATACATATTTAATAATATAAAAGAAATTATATCGGGTATATAATCGGGTAAACAGGTACACTTAATCGGGTAATTGGGTCGGGTAAACGGGTATATCACTAAATCCCAAACCCGTCCAAAACCCGCGAAAAAAATAAAAACTATTCCCAAACCCGTCCCAAACCCGATTAACCGACCCCAAACCCGTCCCAAATGTGTCGGGTTTCAGGTTTACCCAGCGGGTTCGGGTGTGATTGTCATCCCTATGTCGAACACTTAACCCGTTCGACATTCTGTTTACAACCATTCAGCCCTGTGGAAGACTTATGCTTCTGTTCCTGTGTACAGGCTAACCCGACGCGCTCCCTTCAATCCAATCCAGCTTGTGTTTACTTGCTAAACACACACAGTGAGTATACTCGAACCCATTTTCGTTTAACGCACTTTTGGGAGTTACATACGTTCTATATCAAAACACAATACACAACGCAAACACTTTATAAACGCTATCCGCCCCACGCATGCTATACATGATTTGTAGAATGCTTGTTACTATGCTTATACAGTGTTACACTAGACCGCCTCTAGCAACGATAGTAATATAGTTTGGACTCAGCACCTTTGCGACAGGAGTTGCTAGGGATCACATTACTTACTTCACGTGTTCGCTTCGGTGAACATGCGTCGCGCATACTCTACAACGCAGTCTCGTGGTTAGGTTGTATCATTGTTGGTAGTTACATGCTTCGCCCGTTATGTGTTACATGCTGGTTATGCGTAAACGCTTTTCATACTATTATTTATGCAAACTTGTGTACTCACCCTTACTTTATGTATTGACTTTTATTTTTGTAGGATCGTTTTAACGATCAAATGAGTCAATTAGAGGCAATACACAACTGTTTGAGAGGCGGATACAAACAAACAGTCTAGAATTAGTAAGAATTGAGTAGAAACAGATTATTTCACTTTAAAACAAGCTTCTCATTCAAAATAGACTTGATTACACGGTGGAATTTCAGCAGCACTTCGTGACACTCTGACTAATTCTGTGTCAAAATGAGAAGCCAACATACCTATATATAGGCATGCTGATTTCGCTTGAAATGACCATGTGTCATTTCAAGCGGAATTAACACATCTAATTCCGTTTGAAATGACCATGAGTCATTTCAAGCGGAATTACTACAAAACACTATAAAACTACATTTTTGACCCTGTACAATCTACTGACATGACCTAGACTGATAGATGTAGGCTATAGACATTATGCACCAACAAACTCCCCCTTGGATATTGCCGGAGTCTTCAGTCAGGTCTTCAGCTCTTCACAGCGACTTGAACTTTTCTTCCCTCGGCTTAGGCTTTTTCAGCAACAACTTCCTAAGCTTTTCATTTTCTGCAGCAACTCTCTGTCTTTCTTCAGCTTGTTCTTTCATGAATTTACCTCTTTTTGCTTCAAGTTTCTTCTTTTCTTTCTCGTCTTTCAACACTTCCTCTTTCTCAATCTTTCTCCATTTTGTCAACCATTTATTTTCAGCATTAATTCCTTTCTGGAAACAAATAGATACAACCTTCTGAAATTGCATCGCCTGTTCTTTATTTTCAGCATTGTAGTAGATCTTGTTTACAAACAAACATTCAATGTCTTTTGCTAAGCAGTTGACAATCCACATTGGATCATACAAGTGGATATATCTAACTTCATTTTCCACCATGTATGTGATTACTACTTCAGTCGACAAGTAACTATACACCCAACTCACAAATCCTTTGTAAAACTCTTGTTCCATCTTTGGCAATGGAATATTCTTGATCACCCTTGGTTTCTTTATATGCAGACTGGTTTCTTCATTACCAGTCACTGAATTTATTACCCTCACTTTCTTTGGATAATGAGGGTTCCAGTGTTTGAATTCTTTGAAAGCTTCAAACTTGATAAAACCCCCAAACAGCCACATCATTCTTTCTGATAGGATAATCCAAACACCTAACTTTTGCAAGTTCTTCAACATCCCACCAGGGCAAGGTCATAATATCCTGAATGTATTCAAAGTATTGCACACCATATTCTCTACGAATAGCATACGAATTGACCTGTGGTAGAAAGCCCCAACTGATAATATCCCCCAGTGATACATCCCTGTCTCTCTTATAAAACTTGAGCGGGCGTTTGAATTTTCTTTCGGTAGTCTTTCTAAACCACTTCTTGTGTTCTTCGGCTTGTGCATCTTTTGTTGTACCATCAAAGTTCTTATCTCTCAAACATTCTGTGACTTTACTTCTCAATTCATCGACATTTGCTTGACTGAAAAACTCAACAAGCGTTGGAAAATTAGAAGTATCAACATTATCACTTTCTTCATCGCTGCAATCTTCAACCTCAACTCTATCATAGTTATCTGCCTCATCAACATACTTGTATTGATACTCAGGCTGTTGATTCATATCAAATGCATTCAACTCATCTTCAAAGTCAAACTTGAAGTTAGGATCATCAATACGTGTTATCTCGATAATATCAGCCATCATGTAAGTATGTCTGATTTCACCTTCCTCAACTTCAGGTTCAAGACGCAAGATTAACTTTTCAACTTTATCAACATTTTGATGAACAACATTCTCCCCCTCACCTGTAGCATCCTCAGGTTCTTCATTCACATCATCATGAAGATAATCATCGACTTTCTCTTCATTCGATGCTTCAGTAACTTTAATACCAGATGTACCCTGATCATCATCATTACCATCATCGTCATCACTACTACTTGCAGAGAATACATTATCTGCATCATCTTTGTTATCTTCATCAACCTCCTCTTCATCACCATCCTCTTTATCACCAGCTACTTTCTCTGGTTCAGCATTAAAGGCAGTAAGAGATTTCAACAACTTTGCAGATTCAGGAGACAAACGAACATCTCCTTCAACATTAACTTTAGTTTCAGCTTCAGCTTCTTCATCAGATTCATCAACAAGCAAAGTCTTAGCAGCTTTCTTTTGACGCTTTTTAGGTTGAGAAGACGAACCCTCTTCTGCTTGAACTTTCGGAGTTGCTTTCCTGCTTCTCTTCTTTTTCTCCTTCAAGAACCACTCGTTTCGAGTTACTTTGAAACCTTCAAGAATTTTCAATTCATCTGCATAACTCTTCTCTTTCATTCCTTTCTCATTTCTCCAGTTCTGATGATTGACTGGATCTGGGTCTACATAATTCTTATCTTTGATCAATCCAAAGAATTCAGCCTTTTTAGTTGGCTCTGGATGGTTAGGATGATATCTGGCCAATTGTTTCACAGACTCGTTATCCATGTGAGATAGAACCAACAAATCATTATTCTCATCTCTTTCAAGATCAGGATAGGCATGATCTATCATCATCTGAACAAATCGTGGATACACCCAAGTCTTGTTCTTTGAAGTAATGTTCTCAACCATATAATAAAACACGATCTTCGAAAAGTTATACTTCTTGTTTAACACGAGAGTTGTTACCATATTCATTTGATCATCTCTCATTTCATCGTAACCTCCCTTTCGGTGACTTAGAGCAAGCAACACTGAGTGAATAAGAAACTTATAAGGCTTAGTGAACTTTGATTTCAAATAGTTAGCGCTGTTTAGCGAACCATTGTAACCCATCTGTAACATGCAAACATTGATCATCCTCTCTGGATATTCTGTCGGAGAATTTACATCATCAGGAAAATCCAACACTTCACGTACAAGTGCCTCTGAAATGATAATCGGCTTTTCTTTACCATTCAGCTCAACAACCGAATTAATCACTTTGCTCTGTTCATCATAAGTTGCCTTCTCCCAAAAACGTTTGATATGAGATCTAAACACCAGATGTTGATTCGTCAAGGCTTTTTGTATAGGCAATCTTCTCATAAATTCCAAAATACTCTTGGATTCGGACAGCTTTGGAATCTTCTCCTCATCAAAATCACAACAAGTGTTGTGTAGTGCATTAAACAACACATTCGAAGGCTGAAAACAACATCAAACAATCAAGTTAACACATAGAATAATTTTCATCAACAAAGCATCATTCAAACGAAATCACACATACAAGCGAAATCACACATTCACATGGAATAACATTTTCAAACGAAATCACAGATCAAATGAAATGTCATGTTCAAACGGAATACCAATACAAGCGGAATAACATTTTAATGTGAACTAACAGTTTGAAACGAAATCACTTATCAAAAATGCTCTTTCAAGTGGAATTAACTTGTTATTTCGTTTGAAACTATACATCTTCAAAACATGAACTTATGATGAAATTTGTTAACTGGGATTATTCCTTAGTGAATTTCGAGCATGTGGGTATGATTTTTATCCATTTTACACCATCAATCAACCCTAGATCTAAGTTTAAAAAAAATATGTTTAACGTCATCAAGTAGAAACACTAGATCTGGTTCAATCAAAACCCTAAAACATATATACAACAAATTCCTAGTATACAGATCTGATTACCGTTCATTTTAGGTCTATATTAAACCCTAGATCTAAGTTTTTTATTCTGTTCATCGCTGACAACATCAAATCAGACAAATCTTAGTCAAATCGACCAAATATCTCACCTTTCCCATGATAATAGTTGAGTAAACCAACTATAATCAGGATATCAAACAACAATCGGGCAGAATTTCGGCTGTAAATCGATGATTTAAGGATTTCGCTTGAAATCGCCTTGAACAGTGGTTTGAAGCGAAATAACAAGAATAAATTGTTCAAGCGGAATCACATCCCTATTTATAGACAACCTAATTCCGTTTGAAATAGGCATTGAGGCAAGTTTAAGCGGAATCATCGGTTCAAGTGGAATTATGTGTTCAAGCGGAATTACCTTTTCAAATTTTTAACTTTTTCAGATTTTACCGACACACCCAGTTAACCAAGTCCAAGTTAATGACCTTGGTCAACTGTTCAGCTTACCAAGTCCAAGTTAATGACCTTGGTTGACCAATTTATGAAGTTTGCTGACTTTCTGAAACAATTTAAGTTCAAGTTAATGAACTTTTAAACTTTCAAGCAATTTCTAAACAATTTTTCACAATCTTCTGCTTTCTCAACCCTCAAGATCCAGACATGTTCAACACATAAGACTTTGATCATCTGATCTCCAATGTTCGTTGTCTAAAATAAGATGAAATGCAAATCTTTTTGGATTTTGAAAATGGAAAGCAATAAACTGTACACACAATATTTTTGTGAGTGTGTTAGGGGATCATATCAGTTGCCGACGAGATACGAGCACCATTAAGCTTTGATTACATTTTCAGTATTAAACAGTTCACAGTGATTTCCGATATACTGATCCTCTTAAATTTTCACACAAAGTTCAATCTGTTCAGGATGCGGATTTAGTGTTTTAATGCTTAACTTTTACATGTGTACCACCTCAGAATATACTCTGGTATCCAGATCCCAATATTCAGTCTTACAGGTGAGTATACCTATATGATATCTGTAAAGGGTTAAATGCGAGGGCCGTGAGAGCTCAGGTCAGAACTTCCGTTCAACAGAGAGATGAAGGCTTCGACTTTTGGTGGGTTCCCTTTGGAGAATCTTTTCTTCAACAGCACATGATTAGCATTTTGCAAGGTTTCATCATTTTTTATGCTGAGGGGGGCTTTTATTTCAAGCAGCGTAAAGTATTCTCTGAGGACTAGGCCATTGCTTCCGCAAAATCAGAAGTCCCGGGATAATACTACAGATATCACTAAGCATAAAGACCTAGTATCTCAGAAAGAGGGACCTTTCAAACAAGATTTCGGGGGTTACCCATATATCCGAGAGATGTTCCCCACATAAAAGCAAGTAATTTTTTATGTTTATATCCCGAACAAACCTACTAAATGTGTAAAAAACTATCGGCATATCATTTGCAAGACTGCTTAACACATTTTTACTATACATTTCTTTAGCGTACTGCACCTGTCTAGCTTATGTATACTATCATTTCCCCTTTTTACACAAACTCTTTTTTTAACTTTTACAAATGTTTTTGGATTTTGAAATTTTATCATGTTTTTGTATTTTTCTGCAAACTTTCTCCCCCTAAAAACAATGACATATTTTTGTGTTTTTGTTTTTATCAAAAGCATAAAATAAATTGTACAAAAACTTTGACAACAAAACGTGGATCACATCAGATCGCCGTCCTCCTCGGCTTCACATTCAACAACCCTCCTAGAAAACAATTTTTTCATCCCATTTAATTTCAAAAGATAATTAAATCTCTTTTTATCAAACGGTTTGGTGTAAAAATCAGCCTTCTATTCATCGGTGTGTATATGTTCTATTCGGATCAACTTCTTCTCGTTGCAATCACGGATGAAGTGATGCCGAATTTCAATATGTTTAGTTTTGGAGTGGTGAACCGGGTTTTTTGTTATGTTAATAGCCGTTTCATTGTCCACAAAAATTGGTGTGTTCAATAACTGCAAACCAAAGTCTCGCATCTGCTGTTGGATACAAAGGATTTGAGAGCAACAGCTCGATGCCGAAACATATTCAGCCTCGCAGGTAGAGAGCGCGACTGAGGTTTGTTTCTTGCACTGCCAGGTGACCAGTCGTGTTCCAAAGAACTGACACCCAGCAGTGATGGACTTCGCATTTTGCTTTCAACTACCAAAATCAGAATCAGCAAAACCTGTGAGAGAGAAGTCATCAGACTTAGGATACCACAAGTCGGTGCTTGGGCACCCTTTCAAATACCGTAAGATTCATTTCACGATCGTCAGGTGAGACTGTGTCGTGGGCTTGACTGATATCTGGCGCATAAGCAAGTCGGATACATGATATCCGGGCGGGAAGCAGTTAGATACATCAAGGATCCAATTATCGATCTGTACAACATCTCATCCACTTTCTCTCCACTTTCGTCTGGGCAAATCCCATGATTCTAAGCTAGCGGGGTTGATATCGGAGTAGATTCAGATATGTTGAACTTTTCCAGAACATCGTTCACGTATTTAGTTTGATGAATGAAGATTCCTTCGGGCATTTGTTCCACCGGCAACCCTAGGAAGAACTTCATCTCCCCCATCGAACTCATTTCAAATTTTGTTTTCATCACCTTCTCAAAATCTTTACACAAATCGTCATTTGTCGAACCAAATATGATGTCATCAACATAGATCTGCACGATTAAAAGATGTCCTGCAACCTCTTTTGTAAACAGAGTGCTATCAACCGTCCCTCTGATGAACCCGTTGGCCAACAGATGTTGGGAAAGCGTCTCATACCAGGCTCTCGGGGCCTGGTGAAGTTCGTAAAGAGCTTTATCCAGAAGATAGACTTTGTTTTTGTGTAGTGGATCAGTGAATCTTTGATTTTGCCATATAGGAATGCAGATTTCACATCTAGCTGGTAGACTTTGAATCATTTCCATGACGCGAATGCCAGGAAGATTCTTATCGCCTCGAGTCTAGCAACAAGCGCATACACCTCGGTAATATCAATGCCTTCTTGCTGACTGAATCCCTGTACTACCAATCGTGCTTTGTTTTGAACAATGACTCCTCTATCATCTCTTTTACATTTGAATACCCACTTTATTTTGCTCAACTTTTGATTTTCAGGAAGGTCTACTAATCTCCAAACTCCTAGCTTTTCAAACTGCTGCAACTCTTCTTGCATAACATTAACCCAGCTTTCTTCAGTTAAAGCTTCTTTATACGGTTTTGGTTCAACCTGCGAGATGAAACACTTAAGTGAGAATTCTTCCTGTAAAGGAGCAACAGATGTATAAAAACATGTAAGAGCTCTGTTGATCTGATCTCGCATTTTTACTCCGCTCTGAAGATCACCAATTATCTGCTCTGAAGGATGATACGACAAAGTTCTTGGCATAGCAGTGTCAGGCACGCTCACTTCCGATTGTAAGTTCGTAATATCTTGATCACCGGTGTGATTCTCAGCTTCTGTCGTTGCAACATTTGGATCCTCATCAAAGATCGGACCGTTTTCCAATTCTGAGTCATCGAATTGATCAAATGATGGAGCTGGTTCTTCTGGGGGTTCGTGCGTCGTTCCACTGGGACCGGCCTCGTGATCGTGTGTACCCCCGGTGGGTTGAGAAACTACCAACGGTCTTGGTACTTGTTCTTGAAACAACGATTGCTGCTATTGGTATAAGTAAGCTAGTTCCTCTTCACTCGGCTCTGTCGGCAGTTGGAAAGACTCCCAGAGTTTGTCATAATTGAAAAGCAATCTTTGTCCGGGAAGTTGTGGTGGAGCTGTATGCTTTTGACAATCCACATGCTGAACTTGAATTACCTTTCCCAGGCATGGAACGAACACCCTCTTCAGCGGACTCGCATATCCAACAAAGAAACCCTCGTTACTTTTAGCACCAAACTTACCATCTTGATCAATGAAAGTACACGGTGATCCAAACGGTTCTAAAAACTTCAAATTTGGCTTGTAACGATGAAGAAGTTCAAAACACGTTTTCTTGTATTTCTTCACTGTGAGAACGCGATTCAATGTATAACAGGCTGCTGTAATTGCCTCACTCCAGAAAAATATTGGCAACTTGGAATCGGCGAGCATGGTTCGAGCTGTTTCAATTATGGTACGATTCTTTCGTTCAGCTACACCATTTTCCTGTGGAGTGTATGGTGCACTGAATTCATGAAGAATTCCTTTCTCATTACAAAACTCGAGCATGCGATTGTTTTTAAACTTCGTTCCATTGTTATTTCGTATTCTCCTGATCGGCAATTTGTAGAGCGTTTCCATCTTCTTGAATAAGATCATCAGTGACTCAAATGTTTGATCTTTCCTTTCCAGACACATCACCCATGAGACTCTAGTGAAGTCATCAGTGACGACTAGACAATATAAGTCTCTTGTAATGCTCTACACATTAACTGGTCTAAAGAGATCCATGTGGAGTCTCTCGAGCGGTAACCTGATTGAGTTTAGGAGCTTCTGTGGGTGTGTCTTCTTTGTCTGCTTTCCCTTCTTCCACTCTACACAATCATCATTCAAATGAAAGTTTTTCAAATTTACACCTTCAACGAAATCATTGTGTACAAGAAAGTTCATTTTTCTGACATGAATGTGGCCCATCTTTCGATGCCACATTCTCGACTCTTTTTCAGTCGCTTTTGTTTTTGACACAAAACATTGTTACTGATAATCTGTTGTTGTTGCGACACTCATATCCAGGACATACAAATCATTTTCCCGGGGAGCTCGCATCAACACCATGTCCTCAGGAATTTTAAAACCAGGTTTTATGATTAAACATTCATTTTTAGTAAAGTGTACTGTAAATGACTTGTCACAGATCTATGAGATGCTCAACAGATTGTTTTCAAGTTCGATGATATAGTTCACTTTGTCAAACGTTACGACTCCATTTGTGAGCGTTCCTTCACCAACTATCCTGCCACCCTGATTCCCTGCAAATCCAACATATCCACCGTTGATTGATTTAACATCGTAGAGTAGAGCCAACATTCCCGTCATATGCCTTGAAGCTCTGCTGTCCATGATCCACTTCGAGATTATCGACCTCGGAAGCCCCTGCATACATCATAGCAATTCATTCAAAGAATGAAGCCCATGACTTCTTTACCTGTGGCACACTACCAAACACAAGATCACATTTCACATCAACTTTCGGAATGCTAAACATGACATTTGGAATAACAGGTTCAGATTTTGATTTTAACTCTCCATCTTTAATTGGTGGGAATTCCTCTACAACTTGTCTAGTTCAAATTCAAATTTCTCAACATTATTTACAAAAACTTTTGATTCAGATTTTAACTCATTTTCCATCTTCTTCTCTTCAACTGATTGTTTTGATTTTACCACCCATGATTGATTTTCAAAAAAAAATTTCTTCGGATAAACCTTTGAAGTCTTTTGAGTCTTCGAAGATTCACCAATCTCAAATGTTGATTTCGGTTTGTCTTCAAACTTCAAAGGTTCACCTCTTTTCAAAATTCGAACGGGAGAAATCATTGGTTTTTTACCCTTAACATCAGTTGGAGTTTTAGGTTTTGGTTTTTGCAAAACTGGTTTCTTGAAAATGGGTTTTTCAATCTTTTTGGTACATTGTTTCGCCATATGACCAATCTCATTGCAGCGGTAACAAACTCTTTTGTCATACTCAACAAAAATAGATTTGTTTGTCTCATTTCTCAGCTTTTGTGCTGCATTGAAATCATCAATTGCCTTCTGACTAAAGATGTAATCTTTCTCAACTTCAGTACTAGGACCAACAACAAACACATCATTTAATTTCTCCTTTGGCTTGACATCCTTTTTAGCAATTTTCTTTTCAAAACCAATACCTTTGTTTTTGAAATTGTTTCCATTTCTCTTGTTAGACCCATTGTTACCCACCCAATCTTTCTTCCCAAGGTTGTTTGGTTTCACAAAAGATTTTTTAGGTTTTGAAAGAAACTCGTTGTTGTTAACCTCAGAAATCTCAATCTCCACAAGCTTAAACACCTTCTCAACATTTTCCAATCAGACATTTTGAATTGGATACTCAAAATCAGAATAGAGTTTGTCAGTTCCGATCATTGTGTACACCACCATGATCGAATCATCATTCACAACTTTATCTGATTTTGGTATAAACTTGTCTAAGAAGTTGCAATCTTCTTCAGAATCAGAAATGGAGTTTTCAAAATGAGTTTTCACAATATCAAACTCCGAGTTATCACTTTCTTCATCTAACACTTGGTCAACAACGGTTTTGATCACATGTGACTCGTTATCAGTGTCGGATGGAGAAAATGTAACATCAATGCTCTCAGGCAACTCATTCTCAATGGTTCTCAACTTGAGATTCAATGCAGATTCCACCCCATATGGATACTTTTGAGTCTAATGATTCCACATTGGGGGTGGAACAATTTTGAAGACAGGTTTCGCATTAGGTTGTTGCGGAACAATTTGATCAATCACATATGATGAAGCGGTGTAACTCATTAATTTTTTTTATCAATTCTTTCATTTTCAATTTTCGTCAATTCTAGTTCTTGTTTTAACGATGCGATTTTGTCCAAAAGAATGTTAATTTCCATTTGTTTATCCATGACTGTTGATTTTAGCAATTTTGTAGCTTTATCATTTTCACAACTTTCCTTTTTAATCATCTTGATTGATCTAGCCAAAGTGTCGTATGATTCTTTTATCTCACTTAGATCATATTTAACTTCATCAGTAAATTTCTTCAATTCGTGAAACTCTTTGTCTTTTTCAAGACATTCCATGCACGGTTTTGAACAATTTTTGCATGGAGTTTCATGAATTGAATCAACTTTTTCAGAAACCTTTTCCTCTTGGTCAAATTTAATATCTGTTTTACCAAACCCATCAGACTCTGACTCTGACTTTTCTGCTGATTTGACCTCCTCATTTTCTGATTTCTCGTCAGACTCCTTTTTGGCCGACTCCATATCGACAGACACACTTTCAACTGACTCTGTTTTGACAGACTTTGTTTCAACAGATTCTGTTTCTACCTCTTTAAGCTTGCCCAGCAATGCTTTGTCAGCAATCTCTTTTAGTGTCTCTTCATTCATTTCCTTGGAAACGTCTATTATCTCTTCAACAGGAGCTTTATCTTCGTCGTATCTTGGACAGAAACTAGTGGTTGGCTCACCGAAGAAACCTGCAAAAGATTCAAACATATTTGGAGGCATTATTGATTTGAAAGAACTAGCAATAACCTCCTACTCCGATTGATAGTAGTAAACTACTGCAGCTATTTCCTCAAGTTCTGCCAAACTTTCTTCAGACACGTCTTCACTAACTTCAACTGTTTCAGCAACACAATCAAACTCTTCCACAATCTGTGCCATCATTGCCATGCCCTCACTACCAGGGATATACTTATCCCAACTAAAACCTTCAGCAACTTTCTCATCATCTTGGTTAACTAAAAGAGCTTTTTCAGGTTTGTTTTCGATCTGTGGTCTTTGTGTGAATGGTTGTTCATTTGTCTTGTGATAGATAGCTTGCTTGTAATAGTCATTCGTGAATGGGTTTTGATGATTGTTGACTTCTCGGTTTGGACATTCACGTTTGAAATGTCCATTTTCTTTGCATTTGAAACATGTGACATTTGACTTATCAAAACCGAGCTTGCTATCTGGTCCTGAAAGACTGTTTCGACCAGTAATTTCCATAAATCATTGAGCTCTTCTCACCAAACTTTCCATACCCCACTTGATATCGATCAATTCCAGCTCCTCTGGATCAATCTGATCATAGTCTTCTTTTGTCATATCGGGGTTCCCAATTCTGCCTACAACCAAACTCTCATAAGATTCAAGCACCAAAACAAGTAGTGCTATGTGCTGTTTTGCAGATGATTCAGTAAAGTCTTGAGCGTTCTTTATGTTTACTGCAATGTTGCACATAATTCCCGGACCTTGACTTTGATTATTTGATCCCGATGAACTCTGAGTATATGACTGATCCGGTGAGTTTTGAACCTTTGGATTTGGTTAAAAACTTGCAAATGGTGAACTATTGCAGCTTGATGTGACAGATGAAACTCCGGATGTCGAATCAGCACTAAAAGCTGTCTGGATCTTTGGGCTTAGATTGGATGTTGCTGATGTGCTACCTTTGTAATACAATGAAACATCTTGTTCCACACTCGAAGAATTCATTTTTCTAATCTTTGTCAACTCAAGCTCGTATGATTTGATTTTCTCGATAAATGAGCTAAGATTGAATCCAGCATATTCATTATTGTTTTTCAGTACCAACAGATAAGTGCCCCATTCATCGTATGGCAACGCATCCGCTAGTTTATCCACCCACTCTTCATCAGTTTTGTTTATGCTCAACCTTTTCATCTCAACGACTAGATGGCAATATCTTTTGATCAATTTCTTTGTTGTTTCTCCTTTCATACCCTTAAAAATATCAAACTCTTTCTTCAACAAAGCAGTTTTGCTTTTTATCATAGACACACTTCCCTTAAACTTGACCTTTAGACAATTCCAAACAGACTGTGAACAACTTTGATCTTGTAGCAGCACTAAGATATCCTCTTTGATGGCTTGCTGTAGAATACTCATCATTTTCTTTTCTGCCTTGAACTCATCTTGTTCTTGTGGAGTTAAGCTTCCGATAGTTTTCTCTAAACCTGCACCATTCTTTGGAGGAACATATTTCGATTCGATTTTCATCCAACATTCGAAATGGTTTGCTTGCACCCAAGTCTTAAATCTATCAGCCCATCCGGAATACTCGTCGATGTTCATCAACTTCGGCGGTTTCTGCATTGTGTCGAGTTCATTTTCCATATTCACGTTTTGCACGATAATGCATGATGTTTGTACTACCGTCATTCCCCCACCGGAAAAGAAGTTATAAAACTATTGATTGTCCATTTTATGAAAACAGTTTACCGAAAAATTTTCAAGTTTTGCGAAATTACTTTCTACACAAAATCAGACTTTCGAACGAAATCCCAAACCCAATGGACTTTCACACGGAATCAGATCTTCAAACGGAATTATCCTTTTCAAACGAAATCACTTTTTCAAGCGAGATTACTTTTCAAGCGAAATTAGTTTCTCAAACGGAATTGCACCTTCAAGCGGAATCAGGTGCCATTTCAAACGAAATTAACCAAAAACTTGTTTTCAAGCGGAATTAGCCAAACGGAATTACCTTTTCAAACGGAATAGGTAATTTCGTGTGAAATTACTACAACTTTTCAAACGGAATTAGTTATTTCAAGCGAAATAACCACACTTTTTCAAACGGAATCAGTGTGCTCGTTCAAACGGAATCAGGTTTTTTGTCCATTTTTGTCACTTTTAGCTTGAATTTTGATCTGATTCTATCAAGGGTTTGTTAAAACTGTATTTTACACACAATATCAAAAGATTAGTCCATTTTGTCCATTAAATTGTCCAGAAGTCCAAAACTGAGTAGAAAAATGCACTGATTCAAGTGTATTGACTCATCCTGAGCTCTGATACCACTTGTAGGATCGTTTTGACGATCAAATGAGTCAATCAGAGGCAATACACAACTGTTTGAGAGGCGGAAACAAACAAACAGTCTAGAATCAGTAAGAATTGAGTAGAAACAGAGTATTTCACTTTAAAACAAGCTTCTCATTCAAAATAGACTTGATTACACGGTGAAATTTCAGCAGCACTTCGTGACACTCTGACTAATTCCGTGTCAAAATGAGAAGCCAACATAGCTAGATATAGGCATGTTGATTTCGCTTGAAATGACCATGAGTCATTTCAAGCGGAATTACTACAAAACACTATAAAATTACATTTTTGACCCTGCACAATCTACTAACGTGACCTAGACTGATAGATGTAGGCTATAGACATTATGCACCAACAATTTTTACGTATGTGGCAGGTTGATGGAATGTTATGCTGAAATCAAGATAGGCAGCCTAGAAACTCATCTAATAGAAATCTAGGTTGTCGGACTTGTTTTGTTTAAGAGATGTGACTCTGTGATAACTGTTTTTGGAATGTTTGTTTATTGGTATGGGACAATGAACCTTTTAAATATTGCCATTTAATAGTTGTTATGGATTCTCTTGAGCAATCTGGTTCGCCTAGTGCCGCGCCCCGATGTTTCCACCATCGGTTGGGGTGTGACATAACTGGTTCATTATTCGCTTCATTAACCGGTTCACTTGTTGAAACTTTTTGACGTTTAATCTCATTGTCTCCATCAACAATTCCCTCTACTTGTTCTTCATTCTTTCTTTTGAAAAAAGAAGTTATCATTTTTTTCTTCCCCACAGCATAATCTAATAACAAAACAAGTTAACAAATCACCCTAAATTTCAAACTCTAATTATATAATAGTCTAATTTGCAACATTTTGTTGCAATTGATGTTGTACTTACTGCTTAAGATGTTGTACCAGTTTTTTTGTCATGCTATTGACTTATTTTGGGCCAACCCACCCGTCAGCCCATTAACCCCTCTCACATAAAAAATCTAAACGATCACTCTTTCATTTTTGCAATTCTGGAATCTGGATAGAGAGGTCGCTAGAAAGAGAATCAGGGGAAAGAGGGAGCCGACCACCCTCCGGCAGCCTCCCACTGTGTTTTTTCAAGATCAGACGGAGGTTAACTATTTGATCAACAAACAAGGAAAATTGTGCAACAAAAGGTAGGAATTTTATACCAATTTAAGTGTTTGCTTGGCTTTAAGGGTTTTCTTGATATTGGGTCTGTCGTTCAACATATTTTGGAATGATTTTGAGAGCGTCAGAACTAGATCGCATCTGAGGTGTGTTCTTGATTTGGCCTGTAATGAAGGAAACATTATAAACCCTAATTCTACCCTGTCGCAACCCCTTTATTCTTCTTCAGATTCCTTCGATTGTCCTTTTGTATGTAGATGCAAAAGGTCACTAGAATGACTTACTTCATTTCTGTTCCTAATTTCCACCATATTTCTATTTTTCTTCAATGTTAATTAGGTAAATGGCAATAGCATTTGAGTTATTTATGCTTTCACAGTTATGCATAACTTTTATTGTTAATTTTGAGTGTTTATGAACAACTATAATTACTTGATATCACTCGTTACTTTTGTATTGGTTTTGGTTTTGGTTTTTTATCTTTATTTACAAAAAACAATGAAGAATTGAAACGTATTTTAATGATTTGCTTACAACCTTTGATATGTGTCTTCTTCAAAGTGTTAGTCCTAAGAAGCTTCAGCGATCAATTGTGTGTTCTCACAATGGAAGATTGGAAAAAAAAAAGTGTATGTAAGTGGCTCTTTTACATGGTAAGGCTTCAACATTTATATATCTAAGGTTGGATGCCAAGTGTTCGAGCTTGAATGAGTTGACTTTAACAATGATACGTGTAACAATGTAGCACTGTAACACCCCAAAAATGGGTTTGGTAATTTAAACCCGGTTAATATAAAGGAACGGGTAAAAATACAATTAGGGGTAAAAGTAAACCCGTAAATGAATAATAACTAGGAATAATTAACCTAGTTGATTTTAATATCGTTGGTATCAAACGGAGAGTTGTAGCCCTATTTAATTAAAACGAAACAAGAGGGACCAAAGTGGGATAACTTAAAAGTGGTTTTAATAAATGAAAATAACACACACACACACACACACTTCGTGTGTGTTCTGTGCGTGATCAGGGGAAGGCTCTAGAGAGCCAAACCCTAGTTCATCATATATCACCCACTTGAAGGAGGAATCGGGGCTCAAATTCAAGAAGGAACATGAATTAACGATCACCCAAGCTAGGGGATCATAAGGTATGTCGAATTTTGATGTTTAATGAAGTTGAGAAATCTGGATAATCATCACTAGTGGTGAATTATGTATGAATCATGAAGGTTATGCCTAAATTAGTGATGTATGCACGTTTAGGAACAAACCCTAAGCGAAGACTCTGAGTAAATTGCTAGAATTTAGGTGTTTGGATGAATTACCACACTTAGTTAAGTGGGTTTATGTTTAATTCATGAAATGGTATGAACTTGATTAGGGATATGTGTAGTATGTGATGGGTATTTGGATATAGAGTGATTATGGTATGGAATTTGTATGATGTTTACTTGTGTTGATAAATGAAGGTGATAATTAGGAAGAAACACATGAAATACTTGTACATTATGCTTAGGAAGTAATATGCACACCAAGTGTTTGATGAAATGTCTAAATGACAATAATATGTGAAATTGTATGCAATTAATGAGTAAACATGTATAGAATGTGGTATTAATGAAATTGATAGTAAACAATCATGAGGAATGTATTTTAGATATAGTTCATGTGAAGATTATGTTAGGTTGATGTTGAGTATGTTATATGCTTGTTTGAATCGGCTAATGAAATACATATGTGAGATATGAACTTGATATGAATAATCATGTATGCTAATAAGGATATAAATGTAATGACATGAAAGTATAGAAATCATGTCAAGATGGATGGGAGCGTGGAAGGCTAACGGGACAAGAAGACTCAAGTAAGCGGATGCAAATACGGACGCATAAGGTAAGTAAATCCCGGACTTACACTTAGATGTAAAATATATTGTAGTATGATGATTATTGTGATACATGTGAGAAAGCATTAAACAATGGAAGTAAATAGGTAAGTTTACGGAAAAAGGAGTCGAATGTGATAGGAAAGTATAATGATGCTAAATGTTTTCTGTTAGAAATGAAATGGAAGTGCAGGTAAACTAATAATGGAGAATGAAGGTTAAGTATGGAGGTCAGACGAGAGTGTCCGAATGGATGGACGAATGGACTTATATAAACGAGAATAAGAGACGTTGATGCTTGATGATGCACATTTTAAAGTATATATATTATGTCACTGGTTGCTAATGAACTAATTGGTTGTGGTGACTGCAGGTTGTACAGGTTTATGAATGATTGCTCAAGATGTGTACGCGATTGAAGATCGAGTCAAGACATGGATTGTGCGTGGGTGTGTATGTGGTCACCTAATTCGATATACGTATGATAGTTTTTAATTAATTTATGAAAAGGGATTAATGTATTTAAGTGAAAGAAAGAATATCATAAAAGAAATTTTTAGTATGTATTTTCCGCTGTGTTAAATTTGATTAAAACGATTTAGGGCGTTACAAGCACTGTCATTGATTTTTAATATATAGAATATAATAATATAATATAGTTTTGGAATTGCCTCCTTGCAGAGGTGTTAGGTTATATCCTGAGCCCATCCGGGTTTTCATCCCACTGTGTGTTACGCCAGAGAGTTTTGCTCTTGTGGCGGCCAAACGATTGTCAAGCGGCATCCGAAGTATGGTTTCTCAGGGGAACACCCAAGCCAAACTCTGAAGCCAGCGTGGGATCGAATAAGACAACATAGTATGACCAGAGTGGGGCAATGAGGCTCTTCTAATTTGGGGAGTGCGGTGGCCGAACACACAAGAAAGTCACCATTCCAAAAAATATATATATAGTTTTGGAATCAGAAGGGGTTTTTCTATAACATAACTAATGATTAAACAATGGTTTTTGATTTTCCTATAAGAAACAGATGTTGGTGGTGTTAACATGTTAACGCTAAAGGCAATCTAATGAATACAACTTAAATAATTTACAATAATAAAAACAATACTTTAATGGTTTGCATGCTTGTGTTTCAGGTATAGAAAAATTGGTGGTACACAACAAGGGCACTTCTACAGTGGGATTTGTTCATTTTGCTCAAAGATCAGTAAGTGGCAAAACTTTATTTAGCATGCAGTTTGACATATTAATCTTTGTTAATGGACATATAATTATCCTCTTTCTTTTAATGGACATGTCATTGAAGATATATAAAAGGGAATCCGTATGTTAATTATAGGGCGATACCGGCAAACGCTATAACTAACAAAAGAAGTCACGAGTCCATGATTTCCTAGCATCGGTACACCATTTGATAAATATATTGGTTGAAGATATTATCTCATGTATCCCCTAAACTTGGCATAATATCATATTATAAAAATATGCTTTTCAGATTTATGATGTTTATACACGAGTTCATGGAGGTGGTGCAATGGTTTGGAGGATACTGAGAGGAACTTTTGTCAGGTGAGGAGATTCTCACTTCTCTATGTTGTTTCATTCACTCACATAAATAACAAATAAGCATAAGAAATCAGTAATAGGCATCTGGGCTCGAAAACTTTTTCACATTATTCTGGAAATTGCACACTTAGAACTGAATGAAAAAAGGACTTAAATAGGAAGAATACTTTTAGCTAAACAATTTGTACTAATGACCAACACTAAACAGACGATTCATTTTTTTTTTTTTTTGCTAAAAAATGATTAATTTTAAATCTTGAGTTAATAATGATATGATATGTCATATGATATGGAACAGCTCATCCATGGATTAGAAATAAGGTCAGTGAAGTGTAAGTGCCTCTTGATATATCTATGTTTAGATTAATGAAGAACTATATGCGTTCTTCTGCTCTTCGTAAAGCTACTTTATGAGTCAGTTGTTGGGAACTGCCATTAATCATTGTTCTAGAGTTTTTTAGGCCAACTGGTGCTAAATGTAGTTTTCTAATTAATTCGCAGGCCTTATAGAGGACATTGCCTGTAAATGAGCTGTTTTATCCAAAGGAGCATTTTTCTTTGTTGGAACCGAGCAAAAGCGAGAACATAAACATGGAAAATATAAAAGCAATAACCGATGCAACTGTTATATCTTTTGTTATGTTAGTTCATATGACTATATAAAAACGAACTCTTGTAAGCGTTTCCTTATAACTATAGCTTTAAATTATATGCAGAGATGTGCTTCAATTTAACTCAGATTACTCATTTAAAATATAATTGCTCTATGGCTCTGAGGTAGCCTTGCTATTACAGCAGGTCAAAATGTTACACGTGTATTAATGATAAGGCTTGAAAGCTCATCGTATAAAGCTATGTTTGATAGATCAGTATACTTCGAGTCAATTTCGTGACCCGCGGCGCAATGCGCGCGGGCCCGTTTTCTAGTTTCTATCTAAATCAAATCAAAATATGATTAAGTCGAACAGTTCTGGAAGACTGGAACCTGCATTTTCCCCCTTCTGCAGTTCTGAATTGTGTCTTCTGTTCTTCTGGTTGATGTCCCAAAGTAAACGAATTTGGGTTTTTTTTTTTGTTAGGGTGGGCTTTTAAGTTGGGTTATATAAGGGGTGCTACTTTCTACACCCCCCTATCTACTTTTTTCACCCCCCTCCTCTCACATACTTACAGGTGGGGCCTGCGTGGGACCGACAATTTTCCTCTCACAAGGGGGGGGGGGATGCGTATAGAATGAGCCTTATATAATGATTTGATTTGGGTTATATAATATAAATTCTTGTATTCTACCAAATATGATGATTTGGGCTATAATATTTGGGTTAATTAAATATTTTATTTGGGCTATATAAATAAAAATAATTAAAACCGGGGGGTCGAAAACGTATATACCTAATTTTTTTATAAAACTGGGGGGTCGAAAACGTATATACCTACAAAATCCTATACGAAACGTACATATATAACACTACTGACCGAAAAGTTCGAGGGGTCGGGCGCCCTCCCTCGCCCCTTAAATCATGCGCCCCTGGTTTGCCACATGTCTCTTGTCCTAATAATGAGGTGAAGACCTCCTTATATAGGATACATGGGCAACCCTAATCTCAATGGGTCAGGCCCAGTTAGGGGATGTCTCTACAAGCCCATAACCTAGTGTATTGTAAACTACAACGCGCTGAGTTTCGCGGGTTAGTACTCAATAATAATAAATATTAATATAAAAGACGATAAGTAATGTCTAACCGTTTAAGCCGGGTCAAGTACCTTACCTCTACACCCTGTATCATTTCCCATATTATCTATTATATATAATAAACAAAAAAAATATGGGACACGTGTCGCTTCATTAGGGCTCTAAAATTTGGTTTTGGCGGGAAAACATATTAGCATTCTTGATGCGGGATCCGTTTATATTTTTGGGTTGTAATGTGAATTCGGGTCACCATCTAATGAAAACGGATCCACTATACAACTTTGCAAACCCTATTTTTCTTTCACGGCAGTTCCCCTACTCTCTTGATACTCTGCTCTTCTTCATCTTCTTTTTCATTGTTCTAATGATTTAGACTCTACAATCATCTTGTAGATGTTGATCAATCACTACAGAAATGAATACACATATATGTGATTCGACTAAAGGAAGATGGTGACGTTGGTGTTGGCCTGAAGAGAAATGACGACGGCGACAATGGTTGATTTAGGGTTTCTTCGGTTCGGGTAATGTGATGGTTGATTTAGCATTCTTCATTTGTTTCTGTTTTGTTTTGGCATTCCTTCGATCTTATTATCCATTTTTTTATTTTTCAATGTTTGGGCAGATCTTATGTTCTTCATTTAACATCCAGATCTGAATCAATATTATAGATCTCCTACCAAACAATCCTCATCGGATTTTGTCTCTAATCAAGGTCAGTTTGTATATGTTATTCTTCTTTTATTTTAATGTTCCCTCTGTTTCACGGTTTAGCTGTTCATCTATTGGCTGATTAGGTATTTGGTTATCTTATTCTCACTGTGGTTCCAATCAAGAGGTTAGCATACACATTCAGTTTATATATTTGATTGTTTTACTTTCGTTTTTGTTCATATAATTGTTTAAACTAATCGCTTTTTACAACAATCATCCATTCGATAGGTTATGGATGTTCATGGTTGTCTCCATACGTGTAATGGACGACGGCTCTGGCGATTCTTGAGGTTGAAGACATCAATGGCAGGAGGCACTCTGGCGGCACGATAAGGGTTTTGCTGCGAACCCTAATAGTAGTGGCGGCGGCGGTTCCCAAAGCTTTTTCTGAGAAAGAGGGGTAGTGTTAATAGAGGGTTGAATTGTTTGTTACAACGTATGTTTGAAATTTGAAGGTTCATATTTCAACTTCACCAAGTTGGTTTCTCAAATGGTGATGAATAAAAAGGAAGAATTGGTTATCTCAACATGGCATTGGTTCTGAGATCTGGTATCACCTACTTTCCAATTTAACTTCTTTAAATAGTTAGTTACTGTGCTAGGTATGATTACAACATTAAGTTATTTTATGAGTACTAACAGGAGTATTGTTTGTTTGTTGGTTGCAGTGCATCTGTTGTTGAAGATAGCTTTGGTTATCTCGATGCACCAGTCGAGAGGATTGCAGGGGTCGATGTTCCCACACCTTACGCTGCCAATCTCGAGAGAATGGCTTTCCCTCGGGTAAAAGATCGTGCTTTTAGTTTACTAAACTTGTAGGTTACATCCGCGCTCCGCGGCGGGGTGACCCGAACAACAACCACAACCATACCCAGTTTAATCTCACCTATAGCGAAGCTATTGATAGGGCTGTTATGATTCGCTTACTTATGTATCGGTCAATTTCAACTTCGTTTTATCTCCAACGGGTCAAATGACAAAAACATAATAACGGGTCAACCTGGCCCAACTTCTTGGGATCTGTTACCCAGCTCCCCCAAGTTGCTCATCTTGCCACTTCTATGCAACAAAATGAAAAAAAAAAACATAAGCAATTTTTTTAACATTCTATTTTCTTTTTCTTATTATTAAGGTTATCGAACACTCATTCAAGATGTTAAAGTCACAAATAGCATTTATATCAAGTAGTAACACGTCATCAAGGCAAGGGAAAAGATCTTCATTCGACAAGAAGCTTGCAGAGTTCTTCAAACACCAGATTGAATCCGACATGTTACCAGTTTATGGAAATGGTATCAGAGCTGGCAATCAGGCTGTACTTAATATGGACTTCCAAGTACCTTGGAACACATTCGGTTGACAGGGAGCTTTCCTTTCTAAATTTGATACATTTTCAATTTACATAATTAATGTAGTTCTTTGTATTTTATTTTATTCTTTTTTTTGTCGTAGCCATTTTGAATTTTTTTCGTGTAGATAATAAAACTATATACCACTATTAAAAGTACGTTTAACAAAAAATCACTTGTATTCTTTTTCCCATATTTCTTTATAGAAAAAAAATCCTTTTTCTTCTTAATAATTTGGTAGAGAGCAGAAACACAAATAATTAAGACTATCTCCAATGCTAAGGATGTACTTAGGCGCCCTTAGCTGCTTCGGCGCATTGATCCATAGCACAACCCTCCTCCCCCCAATAACGCCCATGCAGTGCTGTGCGGGGCGCTATGGGGATGACGTGGCATGGGGCACTGTTCCACACCGTGTGTCCTAAGTGTATTTTTAACCCATATAAAAAAAGGAATTTCATTTAACTTATATTTTTTTTTGCATTTATTCCATATCTAAATGCACCACTTGTGCTATATATTACATTTTAATCTTATATACATTATTATTTCAGGAAGGGGTTGTCATGGGAAAGAGTTAGTATAGAATGTAAAGTTATACATTATTTTTTTTAAGTTATCCTCACAAGTTTGGTTATAGCCTACTTATAATTTATGTCGTTTCCTTTTTATCAGTGAAAGATGGTAATATGGATAAGTCTAGAAGTGGAATGATGCCTTCCCAGTGGAATGATCCATTCCTAGAAATCTGGTAAAATATCATCACATAATGGCAATTTCTATAACTTACAAAAAATAACAAATAATTCATTTTGTTTTTGCAGAGCTTCCAAATAATGAACTAAGGCAACACCAAAATAAAGCTCCCAGGTAATTTTGAATTTTTAAGATTTATTTGGGTTTAAATATTGTTCTTAATGATGCTAGAAATAGCAAATAATTCAGTTTGTTCACCTATTCGTATTCCTATTCTTATCAATAATAAAATGAACCATGTTGGAATTGGAATTTGAGGTTAACTGTGAATGACAAATCGATTAATCATTCGTGTAGTATGTTTGTTACACTCGAAATCTCTATGTTCTTTTATTCTAAATGTCAGCTTCATGTTGATACAAATGTATGAAAAATATAAAAGGATTTATATAAATACCTTGTACCACATATATGTGATGCGGTGCGCCTTCACCTCGCGACTCATCTCCGGATACTTTCTATACATGATGGTTCATATGGATAGGTTGATTAATGGATCTGGTATGTTTTATATTTGTATGCGATATGCTAGGATGTATTAGAGGATTTGGTAATGTTTTTATGGCTGCACATCCAGTTACCCACTTATTATTTTGTGTCTCCACTTTGTAATGTAAGTATTTAAATGCTAGAATTGTGTCATGGGATATTTAATGTGTGATTTCAAGGTGTGATTGTGAGTGGCAAAGGATCTAATAGCATTGTGAGTCTCCTGAAGATAAGTTTACTCATTAGTGATGAAGAGTAGCCTAAAAATTATTATTTAGTTATTATTTTTTTATCAGTATTAGTATATGTTTACTTAATGTTTCATGATTATTCCTCCTCGCCACTAATGTTGATGGTAATAGAAAGTTCGATGTCCACATGGAATTGATGTTTTTGGTATAGGCACTTATGGTGATATGCAATACACAACCTTCGTTTTTCCAAAACTTAGTCTTTTGTGTCAATGCAGATTTAGATAATATAGATTGTTACAAATGCTGGAGATGGATTTTCAAATAATTTGCCAACTTTTTGAGATGGAAATGGTAGTACTTGGGGTACTATTTGGAATAGCCTAATAAAGGAAGACAATATACTGACGGTATTTTGATTAACTACAGGAATTTGCTAAGGGTAAGTGAAAGTCAACTGGCATCCTTTGGTCAAATGGTGGAAAGTCAGCACGAGTCAAGGTGTGAATAGGTAATTCTAGGAGTAAAAGTCTCTACATCAAGTTGGATCTATTTGGAAGCACACGACGTTCAACATGCAGTGGACTCGGGTATGAAATGGTGTTGTTGGGCGGTTCCTAAAGTAAACATATTTGTGTGGAGAGGTGTCCAAAGCAGTATACTGACACGAGTGTAGTTGAGTAAAAGAGGTATTCAATCCAGAAATAACATGTGGTCGTGTTGTGGATATTTGCCGAAAACTACGGACCATCTTTTGGTACAATGTACGATGGCAAAGTCCCTTTAGTGGATGATAGGGGTGTGGCTGAAAATACAACAATTGCACTCATTTACAATAGTAAATCAGCTGCTTAAAAGTGTAGACGAGCTGAAGATATCAAAGAAGAAAAAGAAAGCGACTAGATGTATTGTGATGGCCACGCCTTGGAAAATATGGACTTGCAGAAACGAAAAAAGTATTCAGAGGAGTTAACACTACAACTAATAAGATGTTAGAAGAGATAAAGGAGATTACATTTATGTGGATTAAAAACAGAGCAAAGTAGGGGGAGTCGCTTAAGAGAATTGGTGCAAAAATGGATTAGTAGAAATAGAGGGATCGTACACTGTTGTATGTTCCTTCTGTAAATTGTAAGTGTATTGCCTTTGGCGTGTGTGATATATGCAGTTTCCCTTTATGTTAAAAAAGGTCGGATCTATATTATTGCAAATGTAAAATAATCAAAGTCAACAAAGGTCCAAGTTTGCTTTCTTGCTGTTAAACTTTAAATGTGAATGTCCTTGTAGCTATTGTTTTCCATTTAACTTATTGAGGTTTTAACAAAAAACTACAAGAAAATCTACAAATACATATCAAGAGTGGCAATTCGTGAAATGGCATGAATAGGATAGAAGGTATCACATATTAGCATAGTATCGACACCGAAGTTTAATTTATACATTTAAACACTTATAACGTTTTTTTTTATCTTATTTAATGACATAATTCGATTAATGTAAATTAATTTTTCCTACCCGGGAAGTTCCCGGGTGATAACCTAGTTATTATTATATAACTTAAAGGACAATGTGGGTGCTTTTTACTTAAGTGTCCCTTTTTTATAACTTTTACATAAATTGTCCCTTACATAAGTGTTCCTTTCTTTTTGTAGATGTTACACAAATAGTCCTTTCTTTTTTTCACTAATTATACACCCTTAACTTTTAAGAAATGCAGTTTTAACCTCTACATTATTACTCCATTTTACAGCTCTTTCAAATTTTGGTCTATGCATCAACGTAATACATTTTCGTGCTTATTTTATGTACCTTTTAGATTCGTCGACGTGTCGCCATAATTTTAGTTCTGAATCGAATGGGATCAGATATAATACATTTTGTATAATTTCGAGTTACTTAACGTTTAAACCCCACCACAACACGCTAGGGGTAAAGTTTCAAAACTTGATTATGCTTTTTTTATACGTTTCCTATGTATATGTCTGGTCACATGTAAATACGTTATGATTGTACAATATAAATTATATTAGTTTACATTTTAATCGAACTGCAATGCTATTGATCTAAATAGGATACTTAAAACGTGTGTTTTCATATGCTTAACGCGTCACATAACGACTGGACTAATTCGTTCGATGTTTACAATGTACCGGCCCAACAACGCGCGCGGGTCTAGTTACTAGTTACAATGAAAACTTTAGAAAAAGAAGTTTGTTATTATTTTTTTCGTACTGTGCTTTATTACAAGAAAACTTTCTCAAGGTGCGTCCACTCAAATTTAAGAAAATCTCACCTCACAGTAAAATTGCTCTACTATTTTTTTCGTTAATCATTGAACTTAAACTTGGATTATATTTTTCTTTCGGGTAAAAATCCCACCTATCATTGGGATCAGTGGCTTCTTTTTCTTCTTCTTCAATGAGGGTTGTCTTTCCAACAGTGTTGCATCACAAGACTGGATCATAACTTGTTCAACCGAAGGCGGCTTTGCAAATGTCACGTACCTCTTCTTCTGAAACTCGACCCCAGAATGACTTGTATTCACTTCAACGTCTTGTATGAACTTAACATCCTCCTCAACGATATTTGAGCTCTCTTTAAGTTGTTGCAACTCGCATTTGGTGCGTTCGAGCTCTTGTTGTAGAGAAGAGAGACAAGTTGCCATTAGCATTCGATCTTCTTGAGCCTGCTCGAGTCTTTGCTTGGTTTCCTCTAATTCTATGATGACCGGGCCAGGAACTTTCTCTTCATGTTTCTGAATTAGATAAATCAAATGCACAAAGCTATGTTACGACTAAAATATCATTAGAAGTGAACTTTGGGTGCCCTTAGTTACACACATATATAAAAGAAAATCGACTATTCAATTGATGAATAAGGTGCAAAAAAGTGAATATTATGTTTGATAACCAAAAGTCTGAAGTATAATGTAAATGACGCAGATCATACATTTTTATATTGGTTGATGTTAAAAACAAGAAATCTATAAATTATTATATTTTAGACTAGAGCACAATTCCTTTCCCGTGAGTGGGGCAAGTGCGTGATGGATCGGTCAGAATTGATGCTTTACTTAACTTTTAGTTAATCCTTCGTAAAATAATTGACTTCTTTTTAGCAATAACACATATTATAACTTTATATTCATAAAGGACTCCTCTATATGTACCAATCTAACGATGAAAAATAATAAAGTTCAATGGGATAATATTATATAAAACCAACATAGTTATTCATTTTTATCGAAGAAGCCTCTCAACATAATTTTTATCTTATAAATGTCTCTTAACCCAATATATTTTTATGCTAAAGTTCATACATTATTTTCCAAATTCTATGTATCTGTTAAAAAATATCTAAAATAATAATTCAAATTTATCAAATTCTGATGAATATGACATTCAGCCTTTTTTTTTTTTTTTTGCTGTAAACTTTGTTTTGATGAATATAGGAGGTAATGTGTTATTTTGAAGATATTTTTTACAAGTAATCTAGACAGTGTAAAGACTTTAGTATGTTTGAAAATTACGTTGATAGACTTTTCGTGTATTTTTTACATTTAGACAGTTTTATTTATATGTGAAAATTATGTTGAGTGATTTTTTTCGTGAAAAATGTAATAGTTATTACGATATTAATCAATGTAATAGTTATAAAATTACGCAACCTAAGACCGTGGGGTATGGTGGGACGGAGGTTTGGGGCATGAGTTAACACGTGGACTTCGAGGGGCACCGCTGGTCAGTTGCATGTTGGGTCGGTATGGCGGGGCGTGGCTAGCCCATGTGGGTTGGCCACGTGTTATAAATTTTTTTCAGTTATTATAAAAATACACACAAAATAAAAAAAAAAGCCTAAAGTTATTATTTAAATCCTAGCCACATATAGCCTAGCCAACCCAGCCAATGAGAGCCGGCCACAGAAGACCGCAAGGCCCGCCCAACGCCCGGGCTGAAACCTCCGCCCAAAGGGCCACGCCGAAACCTAAGTCCACCCGGGGTGGTGACTTGAACATTTGTACCCAACCCACGCCCCATCCCAAAACCCATACCCTATGTCTAATAAAGATGGCGAAAAAAAGTATAAATTGGGTTAGATCATACTTTTTAAACATTTTCATTTCACAAATTATGATGAATAACATCAAACAAAATAAAAGTTATCTATGTTTATTATACTATGATACAATAAAGAAATAAGCTCATTAAACTCCAATAAGCTGGCATAGAAAATATTTTTGTGCGGAAATAATGAGTACACTATTAGCTTTTTGGGTTTCTTTTAAGCTTATTAATAATCAGACAGTACTCTATTCTACGCTACTTGACTCTACTCTATCTCTCTCTATATATATACATGGATATATAGAGAGAGGGATATATATAGAGAGATAGAATGAAAAAGATTGTGAAAATAAGATATATAGCTGTGTGAATAAGATAACCTTTTTTAATTGAAAAATAAGCGTTTGTAGGTATTCATTGTAACAAGCAAAAATAACTACATTTGTTTATATACAACCGTAACTTTTTTGATCAACTTATCATCAAAATAATTAACTTATTAAATTCCATGTCCGTTTCAAATATAACCATGAGTAAAAGAATACCATATGATGTATGCCATTAAAACATATTTCTATGTTTAGGTTTGTGACTAAAAGCAAAAACAAATTAACTCACTCCTGCTATCATCAACATAATCATCTTCATCGAAAACATATTAAGACTTTGATTTGTATCCACTTACCTCTTTGCGTTTGTTGGCAGAAAGTTCGCCAGCGAGAACCCTCTCACCGAAGAGGGCAACCGCCTCTTTGACGGACTTGAATGGGGCGCTGGTGTCGATCTCGGATCGGCTCATGACTGATTACTAAGTGGAATGTGCGGGGAAGAGAGTTGGAATGTGAAGATATCATATGGAGAAGAGAAGCAGCTTCGTTTCTTCGAGGCCACTTCTTCTGTTACAGTTACATGTGGCGGGAGGAAGACACTTCTTTATTTTTGTTATTATTTATGTTCATTATGTTTGTTGTTTTGGTGAAGCTACCGGTGTTGAGTTGGTGTACATGAATGGGCCTCGCTTTTTGTTTATTTATTACTTTTTTTTGAAGGTGAAGGAGAAGCTATACCGGTTTGAGTTGGTGTTCATGTATGGGCCTCGCTTTTTATTTATTTTTTTGGCCCATTTGACGACCTAACTTATGTATTAAAAAAATCGAGAGTAAATAATGATAATAATAAATTATGTATTAAAAAGTAGGTAGAGGATCCTCTACATTAATCTAAAAGTGTGAGAAGCGTGAGAAATATTGTGGTGATTACATGTGTCCTCAATCTAAATTAATTCAAAAGGGTAAACAAGTAATTTTCTTATTGATTTAATTAATTGATAACCTTCCATAACCGCCACCCTTAATTATAGGAATACGAATTAAGAATTAATCCATGAATTTGTGTCATCTCGTTCAGAACTATATAGTGTTATATATTTTTATATAGTGTTATATAGTGTTACATAATATTATATGGTGTTATATAGTGTTTTTTGGTGTTATATAGTGTTATATGATGGATGTATAGTGTTATATAGTGTTATAGGGTGTTATATGATATTATATGGTGTTATATAGTGTTATTTAGAGTTATATAGTGTTATATTTGTCTAATAGCATGTCTATGATAAATGTACAATGTTATATATTGTTATATAGTGTTACATAGTGTTATAGGGTGTTATATGGTGTTACATAGTGTTATACGGTGTTATATGATGGATGTATAGTGTTATATATTTCTTATAGCAGTTATATATTTCTGGATTTTTTAGAATGTTCGAATTTTAAAATAAGTTTAAAATTGAATCGCTAGAATTTAGGAGTAAATCGGTAGAATTTAGGAGAGGTTACCTAATTTGAAACATATACAAAGAAACTATTACCCCTACAATTTTCAAATCAGTCCAAATAATTAAAACATACAATTTATAATTTGGTCCCTATTGATCTCAACCATTAGATCAAAGATCTAATGGTTTAAAACACTTCTCACACTTTTGAATTAATGTATATTATCTCTACCCTTAAAGAGTAAATAACAATGATAACAATAACGATACGAATAATAATAGAGTAAATTACTATTTTGGTTCATGTGGTCTAGTCAGATTAACCATTTCAGTTTAAAAACGAATCTTTTAACATATCAGACCCTAAGGTTGCAATTTTAATAGTTTTGGCCTCTGACACTAATTTTTTTACTTTTCTGCAGTTAAGTGTAAGGGTAATTATATACTTTAGGGGTTGTTTTTTATAATTACAAAGTTTTTTTTTAATATTTAAGAGATTATTAAAAGAACTTTGTAATTATAAAAAACGACCCCTAAGATATATAATTACCTAATTACAATTACACTTAACTGCAAAAAAGTAACAAAGTTAGTGTCAGGGGCTAAAACCGTTATAAAATGCAACCTCAGGGTCTGGTATGTTAAACAATTCATTTTTAGGCTGAAAGGGTTAAACAGGCTAAATCACAGAGGCCAAAACAGTAATTTACTCATTATAATAATTATTATTATTTCAGTACTACTGCTACTACTATGACTATTTGGTTGAGGCAAACGGCAAACCTAGAAGTAGGAGATATAAGGAAGGAGAAGGAAGCAATTTACACATTTAGTTCCCAAAGACAATTTAAGACATTAATATTAATATATATTATTATTAATATCTAAAGTGAATGAATAGTGTTTTGTGTGCCTGGTTTCTTATCATTGATCTATTTGGGCGGTCATCCCTCATTCGGACGCGTGTCTTCTCTAATCAGCCTCAAAAGAGAGAGAACAGGAAGAGGGGGGGGCAGCAGCAACATCTAGAGAGAGATGGGAGAAGCTCCGTCACCATGGCTGGCAGAAGCAGGGCCGCCCCTGGTGGCGGAGCCATGGCGGGGCCACGACGGTGGCCGGTTTCTTTAAATCTCATAAGGTAGAGAGAGAGATGGCGGAGCCACGACTGTGGCCGGTTTCTTTAAATCTCATACGGTCGAGAGAGAGAGAGGAGAGCGGGCGGAGAGACGTTGGTGACGGTGACACGGTGGTGGCGTTGAGGGTTCCATCAACAGTGAATTAGATCTTCAAGGTTACTCTCCTCATCCTTTGAGTTTTCAGTTTGACCTGATTTACAATTCAAATCATGTTTTTGTTTTCACTTATCTATGTGTGTATTATATTTTAATTTACAGGGAACAAGATTACTCTTATAGAAAAGAGTTAATTACGTAGTTAGTCCCTGTGGTTTACACTAAATAACAATCTAAGGTACTAAGAGTTTAAAATAACGTTTTAGGGTACTAACTTTTAATTTTTTAACAAAGTAAGGTATTAACGTTAGGTGGCTGTTAAATGCTAACCCTGACACCCTCATGTGCCATAAACGTGAGGGTAAATATGTCATTTAATGCTAATGTCTGCTTTCCCTCCCAAATTATAACCCTACATGTTCTTCCCCCCCCCCCCCTTTCCTCATCTGAAACCCTAATTAGAAGAAGCAGCCATCATTTTTTTTTTAAATTAGAAGACGATCAAGATGGTGATGTGCAAGTGTGGTAGAGCAGCATTGATGAAGACATCGAAGACCTCCAAAAACCCTGAACGGAGATTTTATACATGCCCACAAATGGTAAGTATTTGAATCCTTATCACCTAATTCGTGTATTCACTGAATTTTTTTTATTTTCAGAGATCAAAATGTAAGTTCTTTATGTGGATTGATCCTCCTGTTAACTCTCCTCCATCCCTAGAGTTAGGGTTTCATAAACCCCCAAATCACAGTTCGAGCATTGAAGTCAGATTTGAAGAATTGAAGCATGAAATTAGAAGAAAGGATGCTGCATTAGTGATGAGTTGGTGTATACTTGTTGGCCTTTTAGTGTTAATCCTTGTAGTTGTTTTGATCAGTCTTCTTTTGAAGCCTTCATAATGTTAATCCAGTAATGAAATGTGAAGGCTGTGTTTTGTTTGTAATCAAGTGTGTTTTGTTTGTAATCAAGTGTTTTTTGTTTATAATGAAGCTGTGTTTTGTTTGTTATGAAATCACAAGTCTAATTGACCATAATATGCCTTTAAAACCTGACAAGTAATGCTGACAAGGCAAATTGACCATAATATGCCTTCAAAACCTGACAAGTAATACTGACAAGACCAATTTGCAACCATAAGACAAACCTGACCATAAGATAAAACTGATAACATATCCCAAACATCCTAATAACATCAAAAGACAGCAGTTTTACAAAAACCATATCCCAAACATCCTAATAACATCAAAAAGCATAACCAAAAGTTTTAGCAGCCTAATAACATCAAAAAGCATAACCAAACATCCTATTTAACTAGATTGAGCAGCAGTTGAGCCTTGTCCGGTGCACCTTCTTTTATTGTGACCTTTTCCTCCACAACTTCCACATGTCACTGTCTTCCATTTCCTACTCAACTTGCCATCTTTAACCATGCTATCTTCCTTCTCCATTTCATCATTTCTTCTCATCTTTCTTGGTCTGCCAACAGGTTTGTGGTACATTGGTTCAAGGAGTTTTGTACTACAACGTGCCCTAGGCCACATGCTTCTTCCATTGATTGGGCCTATTTTGTAAGAGTATACCTTCTTCCATGTAGACAACCAATAGCACTCATCCACCCATCTCTCTGGTATATCAACCTGTGCAAACAAAAAAAAGACATTAACTTTAAAACATTTGCAGCCACCTCAGTTGCAGTAATGACAATACCTTCAAACCATTTGCAGCCATATCCCAGTTGGTGGCAACAGCATGTGTACAAGGCATGCCCCTTATTTCCCATTTCCTTCATGTGCAGGTCCTCTCAATGACATCCACAACAAACTGTTCTCCATATCTTTCACCCAAATAACAACTAACTTGATACTTAGGATACTTGATGATTCAAGGTCAATTTTGAAAACCCTGTTATTTGAAGACATATGTACACCCTTCTGAAAACCCTGTTATTTGAAGAAGCATCAATACTGGATGGTTCAAGGTCAATTTTAAAAGTTGTGTTAGGGTTTGTTCTCTGTAGTTCAAGGCCATAATCTCTTAGCAGCCTATATTGCTTTGTGTAATCACCAATCACATGCTTTGCAGCCATATTTTTGGCCCTAAATGCCTTCATTGTTGAAACTTCCATCATGAATTTCCTCTGCAACTGATCCTTGATGGCTTTTATTGGGATCTTGGGGTTTGATTCAATATCCAACATAATCTCCTTGGATATCCATTCAGATGTGAAGTGCCTTGAAGTTCTTGTTTGAAAACACTTATGTTGTGGGTTATAGGTTTTAACCACCCAGGTAGGTTCATCTTTAAGCTTAGCCACATACACAACCCAAGGACATTTATTAGGGTTTTCTTTTGTTAACCTACCCCCATCTTTTTGACTTTCAGTTGGGCCATCTTTTTTACTTTCACTTGGGCCTTATTTTTCTTGGGCCCTTTCAAAATCAGGAATTCTGCCTTTGCATTGGGCCCTTATCCTTTCCTGATCATTCCAATAGAAAATGATCTCTCTTCTTGTTTCTATTGCATGTCTTCTGATGAGGGTCTTCACCTGTGAATTATCACCAAATGTTTGACCTACATAAAATGCACATTTTTCCTTACTAGCTTCTTGTTGTTTCCTAATCCTCCTAAATGCTTTTTTCCTATGCTTTTCAATGGTAACTTCTCCTTCAGATTCAGATGTGCCAAGGGAATCATTGCTGAGATATTCTTCTTCTAAGGGATCATGTTCAGTATCATCCACATTTGTTTCAGTAGCATTATCATTTTCTTTTTCATTGTTCATCTGATGCTTAGCCTGGAACTTGTCATTAAACTGACTCATATCAACTTCTACCTCAAACACCTCATTTTCCTCATCGACAATGTCCTCATCACCACTATCCTCATTATCATGTTCAACCTTTTCACTCTGTTTTGCCTTTTCAGTATGTTTAGCCTTTTCAGTCTCATTAGCCTTTTCAGTCTCATTAGCCTTTTCATTCTGTTCAGCTGGCCTTGCATAAGGTTTTAAAACATCAGCAAGTGTGTTGTGATCACTAAACAACTCATTAAAAGAAGCATCAACAGTCTGTCCTAGGATATTCTCAACATCTTCTTTACTAAACTTCTCAGTCCTATTTTCAACATCATTCATATCAAAGTCTACATTCACTGTTACATCTTCATCTACTTGTGCATTCTTAGGGTCATCTACATTACCAGCATTGACTGTCACATCTTCATCTACTTGTGCATTCTTAGGGTCATCTACATTACCAACATTGACTGTCACATCTTCAGTTGCAATGCCTAAACCATGCTCTACATATAGACTTATAACTTTGGAACCTTGTAGCACATATTCACTCATGCCTCGTACATCATCATCAGTGCTTAAAGACATAAGACCAGTATGTATCTCACTCCCAGGAACCACATAATAAAAATGATGAACTTTATCTTGTGAAAACCCTAACAAGCTCATAGCGTCGTTGACATCATGGATACAAAACATGTCCGTGTCCATGAAATCAACATAGATTACCTTACCAGTTATGTAGCAAAGATTTTGATTTTTGATTCCAAATTGCCCATTGTAGTGTATCTTCAGAGAAAATAATCCTGTTTGGGTACCTGAAATCAACATTGATCGTCTTTTAGAACATGAAAATTATGCAAATCCATTGTCAATAGCATCCAATAAAGCATCATTGAGTAGGCGACTTACCGTATTTGGCAACGTAGTCAAATGGTTCATCTTCTTGTCTCAGAAGATTCATTGCTCAAACCCTAGTTTCTTCGATTGGGATTACAGAGTATAGGGGTGAAGATGAATAGACTGATGGTTGAAGAATGAAGCAGAGTTTAATTAAAAGCTAGAGGCCTTAGATTAAATGACATATTTACCCTCACGTTTATGGCACGTGAGGGTGTCAGGGTTAGCATTTAACAGCCACCTAACGTTAATACCTTACTTTGTTAAAAAATTAAAAGTTAGTACCCTAAAACGTTATTTTAAACTCTTAGTACCTTAGATTGTTATTTAGTGTAAACCACAGGGACTAACTACGTAATTAACTCTATAGAAAATTTAGGTGCTACTGAGGTCAATGTTTATGTTTTCCAATTTCTAGAGTTTCAAATTGTGCGATGGATTCGTAATGTAACTGTTGGATTTGGATTTGGTGATATGAGTTTTGTACACAAATGTTTAGTTCACGTTTATTAACTTTGTTGTCTTACAATTTTGAAAGCTTAACTTATACGGGTTAGGGTAAATGAACCGACTACCGGCAATTCCGATCGTGGTTCTGCTGACAAACGGATATCATCACAGCACGGAGGCGTCCACGATGGTAGTTTCTGGCACTTAAGGTACCTACCATCCCCCTTTTTTTCAAGTTTTTGCTTCCATCTTTGATAAGGTCGTTAATTAGAAAATCTGGTTGGCTATACTGATATTACTCTTCGAAGTTATCAAAAGTTTCAGGTATTTTACACTACGCATTTATAATTGCTATTTGCTTATCCTACAATCTCCAGGTGGCAACAACTTTTGATCAATAGGCTTGTAGGATATAATATTATCTTCATGAACAATTTGCTGAATTCTCGAGGTCAAGGCATAAGTGTATAGTTTTTGGTATGGGTCGATGTGTTATGTTACATGAATTAGGTATAATCATTGTTGTTTATTTGAGATTTGATGCAAGCTAGCTTTTTAATTACTAGACAAGTGAATTTACAACCTTACATATGCACATGAGCAACCAGAACAATCAACAAATTTTGGAGGTTTGCTACTTTTGCCATTTATTTTTTTTCCAACTCTGGTTATGCTTAAACAAAGTATTTTTACTTTATAACTGGTGTCTCTTTTGGAATCATCTCGATCAAACATCCTATACATGAATGGATGTCACCTAAGGAATGGCAAGGAAATTAACATAAACAAAGAAATAAAGATGCCCAATAATATCCCACTCAGAAAGGAACTTACTTGCGTAAAATGTAAATATATTTTGAGAATCACATAACCAAGATCAAATATACCGTTTGACAAAATGGGAGTAGTGTTGAATATGTAGGGCTGTATGGATTAGAAATTCCTTTCTGATGCAATTTTCAACTAATCTCCAAAGTGTATGGTTGAAGTCACTAACGATTTTGTCCTATACCTTGCAGACTATTTTGCTACAAATGGTGGTGTTCTTATGATGGGGCGGGTAAAGACGGTGGCGGCTCAAGGTCCTTCTGTTCTGGCAAAGATGGTAAGAACCCACACCTCACCTCTTTTTCCTTTTAACCAATTTCACTTATGTCTCCAATCTATGTTGGTCCGTCTTTACTGTTTATAATCTTTTTCTTATTGTTGGCCAAAATTTGCGCTATATGATCGGCTTTAAAAGTAAATCGTAATTTAAGATTGTTTAAAAGAATGACCGAATCTAATTTTGAAGTAAAATAATAAAAATAAAATAGTTCAATACTAACATAAAAGTAAAATTAATAAATAAATAAAAACTAATCATGTTTTGTAAGAGTTTGTCGTTACATATGCATTATGATGCTGGATTGTTCAAACTTTGCCACAGATTTCAGCTTCTAAAGCATTAATCTTTGTATCCATATAAAGGGTTCAAAACCTTCATGTTTACTTTGAAATTTGCAGATACAAAATTAGTCAAACTAGAAGAATTTGACTTTTTTTTTAAATTTATAAATACATACTAAACTTCAAATCTACAATGATATCAGATGGGTTCAACCTGATATCTTTTTTATGTTTATTCATGTTGGTAATTGTTGTGTTGATGTTATGTATGTGTTTATGGCAGATGAATGTGGAGAAGCTAATGAAAATGGTGGGTGTTGTTCGCCCCGGTGCAACAATGGTGGATTTTAGCGGCTTGAGAAACTATAGGATAACAACTAACTCCTGTGTTACCGAAAAATATGAACCTACCGTTAGCTTTGAGGGTATGTGAGAATTGGGCACAAGTACTTTTTTTTTTTTTTTGCTTTGAGTGGGTTGGGTTAGAATAATATGGATTGAGCAAATGGATACTAGAGTTGGTTGTAATGTTATATTGTTACACGTATAATTATTTTGTTGAGTTGAATTGTTGATTCACAAAGTAGCAGCAGGGTTGATTAGATGTGGTTGTCATTCACATGTTTAAACTATAACTTCAACTTTGTTAAAATATCTAACAACTTAGTGTAAAATTATAGTTTTTCCCTTTTGCAACTCACAACCGGGAATCTTTAATGAACTTTGCTATGCAAAACTGGTTGGTTCCCCGCCACAATGCGCGGGTGGGAACTACCTAGTTTCATTAGTTTTGTAACGGTTAACAAAGAATTCTTTTAGCATGGACTCAAATGACAAGAAATTGAAACTATGGGAACTCAGATGAGATGATATGAAAAACAAGTTAGGAGCTCAAGGTGCCATTTGATATCAATCACAAACACACGCAAATTGTGTGTTCTCCTCAAAAATCAACAATATTTTCTAATTCCTTTGGTGTTAATAGATATTCCTTTAAAATTGGAATACTTGCCTACTTCATAATTATAATTTAAACTACTACAAACATAAGTTGGTGACGTAAGTCGGTAATAGTTCAGCCCTTCAATTGGGCAAAAAGGGCGGCAGGGGTAATAGTGCCAGGCAGCTGCCTCTGCCTGGCACTCCCCCGTTGGTCCATTTAGTTTACAATTTATCCCCGAATTAAAATTATGATTTGGCCCTCTGTTAAAAATTACGTTTTTCCCATCATTTTAGTTTTTTTTTACCAAAACTATAAAGGTTTTTTGTTTTAATTGGTTTACTTGATTAATTTTTTTTTTTCGCCTCAAGGAGTTGCCTAACACTAGCTCATTAGTCCTGAAAAATTCCAGTTTTGCCCTGAGCCCAAAATTACGGTCTTATCATCGTTTTTGTTTTTTTTTCCCTAGCAAAATTATAGTAGTCTTTTTTTAATTGGTTGAGAATTATTCGGTCATCGCCCCGCAACGCGGGCGAGGCATCTACTAGTTAAACAACATATCCATAAAAAAAACCCATGACCAACTCTCATATTACTTTTACATTTTTCCTTCGAAATCTATCTACTACAATAAAAGAAACCAACTTTTGAACACGTGTCATTCAATGAAGGTATCCTCAAATCTATACCTATCTTATATTAATTAAATAAATAATAAATTAATATTAAATCTTATCATACTTTAATAAAATATTATCTTCAAATCTAAATTGTTAACTTAATATATTTTTAAAACAAATACCTATCTTTCCTACTTATCTTATATTAAATCTATAAATAATAAATTAATATTAAATGTTATCCTAATTTATTAAAAATATAACTTTTTTTGTATTATTTAGTATACAAAATTATATTTATTTAACTCGTGTAAAATGCGGGGTTTTGAAAAATATAACTTTTTTATTAATTACTATACAAAGTTACATTTATATAACCCGTGTAATACACGAAGTTTTTAAAAATATAACTTTTTTTATCATTTGCTATGTAAAATTAGATTTATTCAACACGTGTAATACACGAGGTTTTTAAGGATATAATTTTTTTATTATTTGGTAGATTTTTCAACCGGACTATACACGGGTTTTTTAAAGATACGACGTTTTTAGTATTTAATATACAAAATTACATTTATTTAATATGTGTAATACACATGGTTTTTAAAGATATAACTCTTTTTTAGATCTATTCAACAAGTGTAACATACGGGCTTTTTAAGGATGTAACTTTTTTATTAGATTTATTTAACCCGATTATACACGAGTTTTTTAAAGATACGACGTTTTTAGTATTTAGTATACAAAATTACATTTATTTAATCTGTGTAATACACATAGTTTTTAAAAATATAACTTTTTTTAATATTTGATATATCAAATTACATTCATTTAACTCGTACAATATACGGGATTTATAAAAATATAACTTTTTATTATTTAATATATAAAATTATATTTATTCAACCCGTGTAATACACGGAGTTCTAACCTAATAACCATATAAAGTATATTACAATTCTAATACTATAGCTATAGCTATAGGTAATTACTCTTATTCTATTAAAAATTATGCTACACATCTTTTATGTTTGTTGGCTTGTCAAACTTTTGTCATTTAAATAGATAATCGTTGAACATATATGTTTAATCAAGTCATGTGCATGCACACATATGAGAGATGTGGCACTTTGTTCTAAAAACCTTTTAGTGACCATTTGTGTAACTTAAACAACTAAAATCACTACAAGAAACGGGTATCTTTAGCGGCACCATGTGTCGTCGCTAAAAGCCATTTTTGTCTAGCGGCGACATGTCGCTGCTAAAGGGTCACCGGTATGGATCGGCCGCTATTGCCCTTTTTGTCACCGCTAATGACACCCTCGCCGCTATTCCCCTTTAGACTTTTAGTGACAACATGTCGCCACTAAAGGGTCGCTGGTATTAATGTTGGTTGGTAATGGTTAAGGATCAATAGCGGCGACACGTGTCGCCGCTAAAAGTCATTTTCTTTTTGGTACAGCAACTGAATGCAGCTGTATACAGCCTACTCCCGGCCGAAAAACAAAATCTGCCAAATTTCTAATTTCCGCAACGCAAACAAACGCCATAAACATATACTAAATGTAATAAAATTACAAACAAAGTTTAAGTCCTACATTATCATCCTATAGTTGCGTAAAAACGTTAACAATAACAAGTCATACGTCGAAATCATCCTTATCTTCTTTATCGAATATGTTATCAGAATCATCGTCGTTTACCGGTTGTTTTCCTTTTGAACCAAGATAGTTGTCAAGTTGATTCAGAAGGTCGGGGTTTGGATCAAACTGTTAAGAAATTCCTAAAATAATAAATATCAAAACGTATATTAGCATATTAATTAACGCTAACAACATATATTTAACAAGGAAACATGCGTTCGTTTATCATTTTATAAATTGCGTAATTTTCCTCATAAAAGGGTTCTTGAGTCTGAGGTTGCGAAACCGACAAGTTCGAGGGAGTGTTTGAAGAAGGTTTATGCCCCATCCCCTGGTACCATCCCCGCCGCTCTCCCAACGCTTCCTTATACGGGCCAATTGGAGGACCATTACCGCTCCATTCGTTTGTGGCCTGCTGTAAATTCCACTGTATTTTACGAAGATATATATATATATATATTTGTTATAGAAAATTATACTTAAAAGAAATACTTACGTAATTCTGTTCAGCAACTGGGTCAACCCAATTCCCCTGATTATCCGTGTGGGTTTTAGCATACGTAGGTACTCAATCTATATCTTGTTTAACGTTAAACTTAGATTAGACATTAAATAAACAAAAGCTTGCACACATAAATAAAACATTACATTTTTATAGGCGGTGCTACCGTATGACGCTGTCCCCCCGCGGAATGGGAATAGTTGTTTTCCGCGTACTTTTTGTTAGCCTCGCATCTTTTAATATATTTGTCGTCCAAGAAACCTTCGATGATTCTCAACCAGTTTTCATGGGGCATATCAATGGGATGGTATGCCCTTGCCCTATCAACATCATCGTAACCTCCCTTACTAAGAAATATTTTTTAGCATCGTGCTTGCGGTCAGAGTACCGCTTCATAAGCACCATCTTAATTCCACCCTTCATGTTTTTCGCTTCTAAATCACGTTCCACTTCATCAAAGTTAAAATTTTCCTGCGAATTAAATAAAAAAGTTAAAATATTATATATAAATTTAGTTTACGACGCATTTGCAGCCGTAAACGGGCCTTTAAACGGCGGCAAACGCAGCTGCAAAGGCTGCGAAATTGCAACCGTTTGCAGCCATAAACTGGCCTTCAAACGGCTGTAAACGCAGCCGCAAACGGCAGCGATTTTGCATCCATTTAACGACGTGTTTGCAGCCGTAAACGGGCCTTTAAATGGCGGCAAACGCAGCTACAAACGGCTGCGAAATTGCAGCTGTGTTTGCAGCCACAAACTGGCCGTTAAACGGCTGCAAACGCAGCAGCAAACGGCAGCGATTTCACAGCCATTTAACGACGCGTTTGCTACCGTTTAATGGTCTGTTTACGGTTGCATACGCGTCATTAAACGGCTGCGATTTCGCAGCCGTTTAACGGCCCATAAATTATTTTCATATAATTTATTTACCCTTAAGTGGTTCATGATAGCTTCCCTGTGCGGTTGTGAAACTTTATCCCATCCTATTTTATCGAACGGGGTGGTCCACCACATATAAAAACCGGCCTCCCTTGAAAATAAATCTCTTGGTACACCAATGGGGGTATACGTGACCTCTCTGTCAAATGTAAGGGATACGCCCCCCTGCTTTTACCATACGACGTAGTTTTTCATTTTTTGCTTTCCCCCTAACCCTTTTCGGGGGAACCGCTGCAGTTAAAAGAATAATAATTAGTAACAACATTTATAATATATCAAATATAAGGACTAAAAATAATTTATTAAAAGACTTACCATCGGTCTCATGTGTGTCTCTCAAAAAATGATCAGGAGGCGGTGGATCACCAGCGTCGTCACCCCATGTCCCCATGGGGCCACATCCGCTATCAGATAAGTAAATATAAAGACACATTTACATACACATACATACTTACAAACACACATTTTGACCAAAACCACAAAATTTATACATACTTACATACACATTTGCATACTTTATACAAACATACATACTAACATACACATTTTTCACCAATTGCAAACATTTACATGCACAATTGTTCATCATTTACATACACCTACATACTAACATACACCTACATACATACATTCATAGACTTACATACAAACATACATGCTTACATACACAAATACATAAATTTTCATATACTCATTTTCACCAAATACACCTACATTATACATTTTCACAAACATTTACTAACATATACACATTTACATGCATACATCCTTACATACACATTTACATACCTAAACCAAAAATTATACAATTTCTAAACTTTGAAAAAAAATACATATGAAACTAACCGTAATTTCAAGTTTCAAGTTTCAAGTAGATGTAGACCGCGTAGACGATGTGGTGACCGGAGAAGTGATGGTGATGACCGGAGAAGTGATGGTGGTGATACGATTTCTCTACCATAAACACAAAAATATACAAAAATTAAAGACTATAACATGTATATAACAAAATAGAGAAGAAATTTAACAAAAAAAAAACAAACTTAAACTAACCGATTTGGGGCAAACTTGAGCTTTTCCGTCGGTAGAGGGAAGGAGTTTGGGGGGAAAAATGAGTAAGGAGGGAGAAAATCCCGCTGTATAGGTTCTGTAGCGAATTAGGCTGTACCGGCTATTGGTGTTCTCCGCCGCTGCTATTGAGTTGATCTTCCCCCAGCCGTTAGATCGTGATAAGATTTGAGTGGCTGAGGTTTAATGAGGTACACGGAGTTTTATGGGAGACAAGGCGTCGCCGCTAATTCCCTATCTTTGTCGCCGCTATTGGTTGTTAAATCCCCAACCGTTGGATCAGGATAAGGATCAATGGCTGGGGTTTGGTTTCAGACACCGGGACACGGATCGACTAATAGCGGCGACATTTGGCCTGTCGCCGCTAATAGTATATAATTCTTGTAGTGAATGGCTTTAATTAAAACACATATTAACTCTACTATCTTATTCCTCTTCCATTTTCTTGGCCACTATTCTCACAGCTTGCGTGGTCATTGTTATCGTCAATGAATCCCAAAAGCCAGTGACGAAGCTGTGCAATTTGGTTTGATGAATCTGTCACCGAAGTACTATTTACACCTGGTAACCATGGCTACACCTGTTGTAGTATGATTAAGAAAAACCCTCAACACTAACGGAAATCTATAAGAGGACTAATACTCCAAAGAAATCGAACACGAAAGGATGGAAAGCTTTGAAATCTAATCATTTCCATCAACTTCTCTGGTTTGTCATTCTTACGAACCTTAACAGCTTAACTCCTCAATTCATCTCAGATCTCATGTAACTAAAGAACCGTTACTAAAAAGGAAAGAAGAGGGAAATAAAGTAAATGAATTTTTGAGTTACTTTGAGCTAGAAAATATTAAAATAACAAGGCTAGATTTGCCATACGCTAATAGAGTAAAGTTGCTGTTGATGCGTGTCGAGTGTAATATATTTTTATTAATATTTTAAGCCCATTTTACACATTAGTCAAGTTTTAAATTTATAAAACACGATATTCTACTAACACAAAACACACATATGGGCAAGTGCACCCATCGTGAGCGTAGTATAGCGTTGGTAAGATACTGAGGTCGTCCAAGGACACAAGAGCTTTTAGTACCAGTTTATCCTCAACGTCTAATCAAATCAAAATTTTTAGAAAAGGTTTTAAACAAGAAAAATAAAAACTAAAATGCTGAAAATAAAAATAAAATAAAAACAGATAGACAAGATGAATCACTTGGATCCGACTGACCTTTAATGTAACCTTTGATGATTTCCGCACTTTTGCACTTTTTAAGAGATTATCTTAGTTATAGTAGTAGGCCCCTCTTTTGAAGGTGACGTTACCCTCAACCCAGTGGTTTGAGCCAGCAAGGATACAATCCCAAAGGGTCGGAATATTGAAAGATAATTAATTAAGTTATTAATGCGTAAAGTGGTAGGCCCCTCTTTTGAAGGCGACGTTACCCTCGGCTAAGTGGTTTGAGTCAGCAGGGATAAAATCCCAAGTAGCCGGGTTAACGTATTAATAGTAGTTTACATATGAGGGGATCAAGCCATTCGCACCCCCGCCATCCAATACCAGTAGGTATTGAAGGAGGTCCTAGTAAGCTTGGCCCAGGTCCTTGCAGGATCTATACACCGAACAAGGCAAGAACCTTACTAAACCATTCCCTTAACCCCCGACCAGGTAGCCAACATATCTCTATATAAACCGTAGAGATATGAATTGTGAAAATCTTTTACATTATATAGAAACTAAAGTAATGCCAAGACACCACGGACAAATGATAAAGAAGTTTCACCTTCAACGTAAGAAACTAGTTATTAAAGTCATTAATACAAAACCAAATAAAAAGTGCGAAAAGATTAAAAATCAAAAGTATTACATTAAATGCTTGTCTTCACCAAGTGATGTAAGAGACTTAGCCAAACATGGCCTTTGATTGACAAGAACTCTTACTATCAATCTTGGATCCCGAGACTACTACACACACTCTAAGGTGGATGATGGATGATGGTGGTGGACGTGGGTGTTGTTGTCACACCCTGACTTTTGTGGAAGCATGGTTATTGGTGTGACTTCTTAATACCATAGCATTCAATCATAACAATGCTATATGATAAAACCATTAGATGTTCATCCATAAATTAAGTTTGAAAATAACATAACATAATTGTCTGAAACGTAGACTCCAAAGTTAAGTTACAACCACATCATGTTTAAATGAGTTCAAGAAGACTCAAAAAAAGACCTTAAACAAACCCGAGTTTAGAAACATGTATCTCGTCCAGGAAATAAGATACATCTCCTAAACCCAACGACCTCGGATGATATCTTTTATTTATAACGCAGCTTGAAACACATGCATACACCTGCCAGATCCACTTAGTTCCCTGAAATGCATGTAATTTAAAAACATCAAAAAAAGTTGAGCGAGTTCATGAGTTTTGTATATGTATGTATAAACCTTTGTAAACAGTGTATGTATGTATGTAAGTCCCGGTATGAAAGCAAACAAGGAAAAGATCACCAATGGTTTGCAAGGCCACTGATATGTGTGACGGTGTAGAAAGACTCAAACCTAGCAAATTTGTACCAGGCCTCGGCTGTAACACATAGTCACCCTATGGGCCACCCTGGTCCTCATGGGTGTGGGCTCGCTACACCCAAATAGATCTATCACTCATGCCCCTCGGTCCTTATACGAGGATTAATGGTCTCAAGTATCCGCCTACCCATTCACATGATCTATGGTTCTTTCCTAGGCTAATCATACCAATTGTATTCGTACGTAATCCTTTTGTAACATGTATTTCACCCCCGAAGTAAATAAACAAAACAGTTTAAAGAAAAGGGGGACATGAACTCACAGTTTTGCGTCTTCGATACTCGTAACTCAAATCTCGTCAGCAAACACGACTACCTACAATGTACTATGTCTATTAGACGAACGGGCCGTGCCTTGCCTTAGTATTTACGTTTTTGAGTTACGTTTCTTTTATGTCTCCAATATTATTCCAAGTTATAATTACTTGTTAAAATAATAAATATCTTAACTTTAATTATATTTAACTTTGTAACAATTGTTAAACAATATTTTTGTATCAATACTTCTCAAGTATTTATTTTCGTATTTCCTTCCCAATGATGGGGGTATCTCATACATGTGTATTTTCGTATTCTTGTATTTGTAGTTTCCAAAATAATATATTTTCAAGTCTCACTTTAGAAAATATATATAAACTTATTTTGTCCAAAAATAATGTATTTCAAGAAAATATATATTTTTCCTAATAAAAATCATAGATTTTCCAAATATTCAAGAAAATATATTCTTACTTCCAAAATAATATATTTTCTCTTTGTCGAAAATACAATATAATTTGGTAATATTTACAAAATCATATTTTCCTTTCTTTCGTATCCAAAATAACATTTATCAAAAATATATTTACAACGGTATTATTTTGGATTGTAAATTCTTGGTATTTTGTTAAGTTATATTACTTTAAATCCTAAAATAATATAACTACTACACCAAGTATACAAATAATCACACATAATGGGTCTTCTAAATATATACCTTTCAAATACATATTTAGTTATTTTTATTTACAAAAACCAACCTCCTATACTTGTATTTTTGTAACAAAATCTATGGCAAAGTTTATATTGAAAACCATAGTTTAAACATACTTGTATATATTTGTTTAGAAAATATTTTTCTAAGTGTTTGTATTTTTAGAAAATTTTGCCATAGTTTCCTCTAAAAATGGAGGTGTCCATGCTATTTAAGCATATCATTTTCTTTTCAAAAGTCATCATAAGCAATCAACAATCAATCTACACTTACCATGTGCTAAAACAAAGCTATCTACATAATGATCATGAACTTGAATTTTCATAAAAACTTGTAGTAACTTGGTAGTGTGTTTAGTAGACTTAGTTACCCCTTTAAAGTGTGTTTACTTCTTTAAAAATCTCATTCTTGGAAGATTTGGGTGTTTACAATTTGTAAACATGTTTTACAAAAACATTTCCTTATGACATCTTCTCGTTTCACAAGTGTTTATACACTTGTTTTATCACCAAAAATAGTGTATATTTAAGTAAGAACCAAGATTTTCTAAAAATCATATTTTGTACTTGGTTCTTTTGGAAAACCATCCATAAATCTTAGATCCATAAGATTATTAACCCACTTTGATTATTATTTTTCAAGAAACCACTTTATTCTTCAAGTTCATGCTTACACATGAGGATGATCATTTTGTTTCATCAAATAATCATCCTCTCACTTTGCTAGATCATGTGTTTAATCACAATCTAGCAAGCTCCTTATGATGATCAACATCATAATCCCAAGAAAATAACAATCAAGTATCATACATACACTAAACAACATAGTTTCATCAAGATTTCATCATGTGTTAAGCTTATGTTAGAGATTTATGATCATTTTCTTTAGTGTTCTTCATGATCATCAATGTATATCATCTTTTATCCATCAAAATATGAAGTAATAAAGGGTTATGAGAGCCTTACTACTAGCTCTATGGCTAGGGAAGAACACTTGATGTTGTAGATGACAAATATGGAGGATAATAGCAAGTAAGAAAGGTCCTTGATGATCCACAAGCTCCTAACATCCTTAAACACCTCCTTGCACCTTGTGACTTCTTGAGATTGGATGAACTTGAGTGAAGAATGATGGTGGGGTGGGTGGTTGTTCTCGGCCGAGAGCCAAGGAGAGGGAGAGGGAAAGTGTTGAGTGAAATGTGTGTTGTGTAATGAGGGTGGTGATCTAGTGGTTCATTCTTATAATTTCCAACAAGTGTTTATCCAATGGTTTTCATGTTCCCCATAGTACCAAGCATATCTTATTAAACAATTCAATAAAATCTTCTAATTAGGCCATGTGGCTTATTACTTAGCATAGGGGGGGGTCTAAGTGTAAATTCCAACCATTAAGTTAGATTATAGTTCAAATCCAAGTATAGTTGTAAGTGTTAGTTACTTAGATATTTTATATGAGGTGTTATGATGTTCGGGGATCATAACTAGCTCAGAAACATTAGAACAATGCTTCTAGTATAATTTTGGTGTTTCGGGTAGTGTCCGGTTGTTCGGTTAGATACCGGTTCTTTAAAGTGTCAAACTATTCCGTTTAGTGATCTTTAAGTACCCTTTTGTGACACTTTTAATTCCCGACACTTAGGAAAGCATTCAGGATTATTTAGTCATATTTTTGCATGTTACTAGCTTGTTAAATTGCTGAATTTTGCTGAAATATGCTGAATTCAGCACTTTATGTGGGTTTTAGGCACTTTCCGGCACTTAAACTATCTCCTAGTGAAGCAGTTTTGTGATCCTTACTTTCCTACACACCATACTAGTGTGAAACTTAGTCTCTGGCCCATACAGGGTCTCAAAACACTGTTCGTCTATGTACTGACATTGTCAGCATTTTTCTGAGTTATCCGCTAACTGTGCTAGCTGTGCTTTGTGCATCGTTTATGTCACTAAGAGCTTGTAAGTAAAAATGATGTGACAGTATCAAATGTGATGCACATGTAAGTATGATACAGTAATCAGAAAGCAATCATTTGTAATTCAGCACAGTCATTAAGCACTAATCATGGTTAATTAAATTGTACGGATACCTGGATTTTTGACAGTTGTCACATTCTCCCCCTGTTAAGAAAATTTCGTCCCAAAATTTTAGGCTCTGCTACTAGCTGCAGGGGAGTTGGGGAACAAATGTGGGTATTTTGCTTTCATGCGATCCTCACGCTCCCAAGTGAACTCTGGGCCGTGTCGCGCGTTCCAACGAACCTTGATGAGTTTAACACTACTCCTTCACGTCTTCTTAACCTTCCAATCGGTAACCTCAACAGGTTCTTCAGTAAAGTGGAGTGTGTCGTCAATGTGAACTTCATCGGCAGGAATGACAACTGTTTCCTGAGTTGGACTCTTTTTCAGATTATATCATGAAATGTATCATGAACTCCATTCAGTTATGCGGGTAGATCCAACTTGTAAGCTACAATACCAATCCTCTCCAGGATTTTAAACGGTCCAATGTATCGTGGGTTCAACTTTCCACGCTTCCCAAAGCGTGCTACACCCTTCCAGGGTGAAACCTTTAACAAAACCATATCTCCCACTTGAAACTCCAAAGGTTTCCTCCTTTGGTCCGCATAGCTCTTTTGTCGATCACGAGCCGCCTTAATGCGCTCTCGGGTCTGTATAATCTTGTCTGTCGTTTCTTGAACCAATTCGGGACCAACAAGCTGTCTATCACCCGCATCTGCCCAGCATAACGGTGATCGACACTTGCGTCCATAGAGAGCTTCGAACGGTGCAGCTTGAATGCTTGCATGGTAACTGTTGTTGTACGAAAATTCAACCAATGGTAGGTGGGTGTCCCAACTGCCACCCAGGTCCATCACGCAAGCTCGCAACATATCTTCCAACGTTTGAATCGTTCGTTCGCTCTAGCCATCTGTCTGTGGATGAAAGGCAGTACTCAGATTCAACTGAGAACCAAAGGCTTCTTGGAAGGATTGCCAAATCCTTGACATAAACCTTCCGTCTCTATCAGAAATAATCGAGAGAGGCACTCCATGCCGTGCAACTATCTCTCTGAGGTACAGCTCGGCAAGCTTGCTAGTGTTATCTTTCTCCCTGATTGGTAGAAAGTGTGCATATTTCGTCAGGCGGTCTACGATTACCCAAATCGTATCATGACCTTTGGGTGTCCTTGGTAACTTCGTTATAAAATCTATTGAAATCTGCTCCCATTTCCACATGGGTATTTCTGGTTGTTGCAGAAGACCTGAAGGCTTCTGGTATTCGGCCTTTACCTTGGCATAAGTCAAACATTTGCCAACATACGTTGCAACGTCACCTTTCAATCTCGGCCACCAGTAGAAATCCTTTAACTCTTGGTACATCTTATCTGATCCTGGATGGATCGAGTACCCTGATTTTTGCGGAAGCATGGTTATTGGTGTGACTTCTTAATACCATAGCATTCAATCATAACAATGCTATATGATAAAACCATTAGATGTTCATCCATAAATTAAGTTTGAAAATAACATAACATAATTGTCTGAAACGTAGACTCCAAAGTTAAGTTACAACCACATCATGTTTAAATGAGTTCACGAAGACTCAACAAAAGACCTTAAACAAACCCGAGTTTAGAAACATGTATCTCGTCCAGGAAATAAGATACATCTCCTAAACCCAACGACCTCGGATGACATCTTTTATTTATAACGCAGCTTGAAACACATGCATACACCTGCCAGATCCACTTAGTTCCCTGAAATACATGTAATTTAAAAACATCAACAAAAGTTGACCGAGTTCATGAGTTTTGTATATGTATGTATAAACCTTTGTAAACAGTGTATGTATGTATGTATGTATGTATGTCCCGGTATGAAAGCAAACAAGAAAAAGATCACCAATGGTTTGCAAGGCTACTGATATGTGTGACGGTGTAGGAAGACTCAAACCTAGCAAATTTGTACCGGGCCTCGGCTGTAAGACATAGTCACCCTATGGGCCACCCTGGTCCTCATAGGTGTGGGCTCGCTACACCCAAATAGATCTATCACTCATGCCCCTCAGTCCTTATACGAGGATTAATGGTCTCAAGTATCCGCCTACCCATTCACATGATCTATGGTTCTTTCCTAGGCTAATCATACCAATTGTATTCGTACGTAATCCTTTTGTAACATGTATTTCACCCCCGAAGTAAATAAACAAAACCGTTTAAAGAAAAGGGGGACATGAACTCACAGTTTTGCGTCTTCGATACTCGTAACTCAAATCTCGTCAGCAAACACGACTACCTACAATGTACTATGTCTATTAGACGAACGGGCCGTGCCTTGCCTTAGTATTTACGTTTTTGAGTTACGTTTCTTTTATGTCTCCAATATTATTCCAAGTTATAATTACTTGTTAAAATAATAAATATCTTAACTTTAATTATATTTAACTTTGTAACAATTGTTAAACAATATTTTTGTATCAATACTTCTCAAGTATTTATTTTCGTATTTCCTTCCCAATGATGGGGGTATCTCATACATGTGTATTTTTCGTATTCTTGTATTTGTAGTTTCCAAAATAATATATTTTCAAGTCTCACTTTAGAAAATATATATAAACTTATTTTGTCCAAAAATAATGTATTTCAAGAAAATATATATTTTTCCCAAAAAAAATCATAGATTTTCCAAATATTCAAGAAAATATATTCTTACTTCCAAAATAATATATTTTCTCTTTGTCGAAAATACAATATAATTTGGTAATATTTACAAAATCATATTTTCCTTTCTTTCGTATCCAAAATAACATTTATCAAAAATATATTTACAACGGTATTATTTTGGATTGTAAATTCTTGGTATTTTGTTAAGTTATATTACTTTAAATCCTAAAATAATATAACTACTACACCAAGTATACAAATAATCACACATAATGGGTCTTCTAAATATATACCTTTCAAATACATATTTAGTTATTTTTATTTACAAAAACCAACCTCCAATACTTGTATTTTTGTAACAAAATCTATGGCAAAGTTTATATTGAAAACCATAGTTTAAACATACTTGTATATATTTGTTTAGAAAATATTTTTCTAAGTGGTTGTATTTTTAGAAAATTTTGCCATAGTTTCCTCTAAAAATGGAGGTGTCCATGCTATTTAAGCATATCATTTTCTTTTCAAAAGTCATCATAAGGAATCAACAATCAATCTACACTTACCATGTGCTAAAACAAAGCTATCTACATAATGATCATGAACTTGAATTTTCATAAAAACTTGTAGTAACTTGGTAGTGTGTTTAGTAGACTTAGTTACCCCTTTAAAGTGTGTTTACTTCTTTAAAAATCTCATTCTTGGAAGATTTGGGTGTTTACAAATTGTAAACATGTTTTACAAAAATATTTCCTTATGACATCTTCTCGTTTCACAAGTGTTTATACACTTGTTTTATCACCAAAAATAGTGTATATTTAAGTAAGAACCAAGATTTTCTAAAAATCATATTTTGTACTTGGTTCTTTTGGAAAACCATCCATAAATCTTAGATCCATAAGATTATTAACCCACTTTGATTATTATTTTTCAAGAAACCACTTTATTCTTCAAGTTCATGCTTACACATGAGGATGATCATTTTGTTTCATCATATAATCATCCTCTCACTTTGCTAGATCATGTGTTTAATCACAATCTAGCAAGCTCCTTATGATGATCAACATCATAATCCCAAGAAAATAACAATCAAGTATCATACATACACTAAACAACATAGTTTCATCAAGATTTCATCATGTGTTAAGCTTATGTTAGAGATTTATGATCATTTTCTTTAGTGTTCTTCATAATCATCAATGTATATCATCTTTTATCCATCAAAATATGAAGTAATAAAGGGTTATGAGAGCCTTACTACTAGCTCTATGGCTAGGGAAGAACACTTGATGTTGTAGATGACAAATATGGAGGATAATAGCAAGTAAGAAAGGTCCTTGATGATCCACAAGCTCCTAACATCCTTAAACACCTCCTTGCACCTTGTGACTTCTTGAGATTGGATGAACTTGAGTGAAGAATGATGGTGGGGTGGGTGGTTGTTCTCGGCCGAGAGCCAAGGAGAGGGAGAGGGAAAGTGTTGAGTGAAATGTGTGTTGTGTAATGAGGGTGGTGATCTAGTGGTTCATTCTTATAATTTCCAACAAGTGTTTATCCAATGGTTTTCATGTTCCCCATAGTACCAAGCATATCTTATTAAACAATTCAATAAAATCTTCTAATTAGGCCATGTGGCTTATTACTTAGCATAGGGGGGGGGTCTAAGTGTAAATTCCAACCATTAAGTTAGATTATAGTTCAAATCCAAGTATAGTTGTAAGTGTTAGTTACTTAGATATTTTATATGAGGTGTTATGATGTTCGGGGATCATAACTAGCTCAGAAACATTAGAACAATGCTTCTAGTATAATTTTGGTGTTTCGGGTAGTGTCCGGTTGTTCGGTTAGATACCGGTTCTTTAAAGTGTCAAACTATTCCGTTTAGTGATCTTTAAGTACCCTTTTGTGACACTTTTAATTCCCGACACTTAGGAAAGCATTCAGGATTATTTAATCATATTTTTGCATGTTACTAGCTTGTTAAATTGCTGAATTTTGCTGAAATATGCTGAATTCAGCACTTTATGTGGGTTTTAGGCACTTTCCGGCACTTAAACTATCTCCTAGTGAAGCAGTTTTGTGATCCTTACTTTCCTACACACCATACTAGTGTGAAACTTAGTCTCTGGCCCATACAGGGTCTCAAAACACTGTTCGTCTATGTACTGACATTGTCAGCATTTTTCTGAGTTATCCGCTAACTGTGCTAGCTGTGCTTTGTGCATCGTTTATGTCACTAAGAGCTTGTAAGTAAAAATGATGTGACAGTATCAAATGTGATGCACATGTAAGTATGATACAGTAATCAGAAAGCAATCATTTGTAATTCAGCACAGTCATTAAGCACTAATCATGGTTAATTAAATTGTACGGATACCTGGATTTTTGACAGTTGTCACATTCTCCCCCTGTTAAGAAAATTTCGTCCCAAAATTTTAGGCTCTGCTACTAGCTGCAGGGGAGTTGGGGAACAAATGTGGGTATTTTGCTTTCATGCGATCCTCACGCTCCCAACTGAACTCTGGGCTGTGTCGCGCGTTCCAACGAACCTTGATGAGTTTAACACTACTCCTTCACGTCTTCTTAACCTTCCAATCGGTAACCTCAACAGGTTCTTCAGTAAAGTGGAGTGTGTCGTCAATGTGAACTTCATCGGCAGGAATGACAACTGTTTCCTGAGTTGGACTCTTTTTCAGATTAAATACATGAAATGTATCATGAACTCCATTCAGTTATGCGGGTAGATCCAACTTGTAAGCTACAATACCAATCCTCTCCAGGATTTTGAACGGTCCAATGTATCGTGGGTTCAACTTTCCACGCTTCCCAAAGCGTGCTACACCCTTCCAGGGTGAAACCTTTAACAAAACCATATCTCCCACTTGAAACTCCAAAGGTTTCCTCCTTTGGTCCGCATAGCTCTTTTGTCGATCACGAGCCGCCTTAATGCGCTCTCGGGTCTGTATAATCTTGTCTGTCGTTTCTTGAACCAATTCGGGACCAACAAGCTATCTATCACCCGCATCTGCCCAGCATAACGGTGATCGACACTTGCGTCCATAGAGAGCTTCGAACGGTGCAGCTTGAATGCTTGCATGGTAACTGTTGTTGTACGAAAATTCAACCAATGGTAGGTGGGTGTCCCAACTGCCACCCAGGTCCATCACGCAAGCTCGCAACATATCTTCCAACGTTTGAATCGTTCGTTCGCTCTAGCCATCTGTCTGCGGATGAAAGGCAGTACTCAGATTCAACTGAGAACCAAAGGCTTCTTGGAAGGATTGCCAAATCCTTGACATAAACCTTTCGTCTCTATCAGAAATAATCGAGAGAGGCACTCCATGCCGTGCAACTATCTCTCTGAGGTACAGCTCGGCAAGCTTGCTAGTGTTATCTTTCTCCCTGATTGGTAGAAAGTGTGCATATTTCGTCAGGCGGTCTACGATTACCCAAATCGTATCATGACCTTTGGGTGTCCTTGGTAACTTCGTTATAAAATCTATTGAAATCTGCTCCCATTTCCACATGGGTATTTCTGGTTGTTGCAGAAGACCTGAAGGCTTCTGGTATTCGGCCTTTACCTTGGCATAAGTCAAACATTTGCCAACATACGTTGCAACGTCACCTTTCAATCTCGGCCACCAGTAGAAATCCTTTAACTCTTGGTACATCTTATCTGACTTGTGAGCTTCATCGAAAATAACATATGATGGGACTAGAGATCCAGAGGATCACCTCCAGATCTTTACTGGTGCTGCTAGGATCGAGAAATGGCCTAACGTTGAATTCTGCCTCATGTTCATGTAAACCCTCGTTGGGTCAGCCAGAATATGGTTCAATGACCTACCTGCCAGAAGCGTTCGAAGCTTCGATGACCTTAGCAAAGGGTTCCTGGCCAACTTCTCCCAGCAAAGGCGGTACGTCAAAGACGCCACGGTGATTTTCCAGATAAAACAAAGATATGATGAAAGCCTTCGAGAGTTCATAGAAAGGTATAAAAAGGAGGGTCTAACGTATGTGGGGGCGGTTGAAAAGATGAGAGTAGCCGGTTTTATGAACGCCATTATCTCTAAATACCTCACAAGGGACTTCAACAAGTCCCTGCCAAAGACCTTGGAAGAAGCTCTCGAGAGGGCTGAAGCCCACATTAGAGGAGAGGAGGCTGTAGACATAAAAGAGCAAAGAAAAAGGGGATCTAGCTGGCGAGGCAACAGTTTAGCTAGGAAGAAGGGAAACTTTCATTTCTATGATAGACGTCAAAGGGGCTCAGAGCAACGGAGGTCTGAAGGCCGGAACCCTCCAAGCAGGGAGAAGGCCATGAACTTTACAGCCCTTACAAAAACCCCCCAAGAGATTCTTGCTACAGAGGAAGTGAAGCAAAGCTTCCGACCTCCTAGACCTCTCCCTAAAAGCAAAAGGAATGAAAATTCCACTCAGTTTTGTGAATTTCATGAAGAGAAGGGCCACCATACTAATGATTGCTTTCAACTCAAAAAGAGGATTGAGGAGGCCGTTAAGTCCGGGGAGCTTGCCCACTTAGTGAAAGGGGTAAGGGACAAGATAGCCGAAGGAAAAAGCAAGGAAGTTAACATGGTGGATTTCGATGGAAAGGTTCCCCACAAACGGCAACGATTGGAAGCTTGGGAGCTTTAGTATGTCTCCTTCCCGCCAACAGAAAGGGACCCACTCTCAAACCCTCTTGTGGTTGAAGCAACTGTGGGTACGTTAAAGACAAGCAGAGCCTACATAGACACTGGAGCTGCTACTGAAATTATGTTCGAAAAGTTCTTCAATCGATTGAGCAATAAGGAACGTTCAAAGCTTCAACCATCAGGAACCTCTATAAAAGGTATTGCTGACATACCCCTCAAGCCTTTATGGCAACTAACCCTTGATGTCCGTTTCAGTGAAGGCAAGATGGAAAGAGTTCAGCCTCTCACTTTTGTGGTTATCAATATACCTTCCAACTATAATGTCATCATAGGAAGGCCAGGGCAGTGTGCATTCTATATGGTTGTTTCAGTTAGTCATGGCACAGTGAAGTTCCCCACCGAGAGAGGGATTGCAACCCTTCAACCCACTCAAGAAGCTTACATGGCTGAAGGGGAAAGTTCAAAAAATGAAGACGACAAGCAAGGGCTGATCATAAACCCCAAATATCCTGAAAAAAGGATAAGGGTTAATCCAAGCCTTTCTCAGGAAACCCTCTCGTACCTTGAGAAGCTGCTAGTACACTATAGCGATGTCTTTGCTTGGTGCCCGGAAGACATGACGGGTATCCCTCGAAGCATTGCTGAACATGAGCTGAAGATACCCCCCGATGTCAAGCCTGTTGTCCAAAAGAAGCGAAGTCTAGCACCCGAAAGAAGCTTGGCAGCATGCCAAGAGGTTGAAAAGCTTGTCTCAGCTGGAATTCTCCGGGAAGTTAAGTATCAGTCCTAGGTTGCAAACCCAGTCATGGTTCGAAAACCCGAAAACTCTTGGAGAATGTGCATCGACTTTAAGGATTTAAATAAGGCGTGCCCAAAAGATTGCTACCCTTTGCCAGAGATTGGTCTCAAAGTTGACTCTCTCACCAGTTACCCTTTCAAGTGTTTCCTTGATGCTTACAAGGGTTACCATCAAATCCTTATGAAGGAAGATGATGAAGAAAAGATAGCCTTTCACACAGACAAGGGTATCTTTTGCTACCAAAAGATGCCCTTTGGCCTCAAGAACGCGGGTGCAACCAACCAACGCCTAGTTGACAAAGCTTTTGCCAGCCAAATTGGCAAAAACATGGAAGCATATGTCGATGATTTGGTAATCAAAAGCAAAACAAAATACCAAATGCTTGACGACATACAAGAAACTTTCCAAAACCTAAGGAAGGTTAACATGAAACTCAACCCCGAAAAATGTTCATTCGGGTTTGAAGAAGGAAAGTTTCTGGGGCACATTGTGGGAAAACAAAGTATAAAGGCCAATCCAAACAAAGTTAAAGCCGTTCTTGAAACCAGGCCCCCACGAAGCAAAAAGGAAGTAGAAATTCTGAATGAAAAGCTTGCAGGCCTGAAGCGTTTTACCTCAAAACTGGCTGAAAAATCTTTACCTTTCTTTAAAATGCTTAAAGGGTGCTCCGACAAAAAAGATTTCAAGTGGACTGAAGAAGCAGAACAAGCTTTCAACCAAATGAAGCTACACCTGGCTTCACTGCCTGATATTGCAGCCCCGGAAACAGGGGAGCTGATCTCTGTCTACCTCTCGGTTGCTGAAGAAGCAATAAGCGCGGTCCTAACCATTGAACAAGACAAAGTTCAGGTACCCGTCTATTTTTTCAGCAAAACTCTAAAATTGGCAGAAATTAAGTATCCCCCTCTGGAGAAGCTTGCCTTAGCCCTAGTCCAAACGGCTAGAAGGCTTCGAAGGTATTTCCAAGCACACCCTATACAAGTGGTCACCGACCAACCCATAGAGAGTGTGCTTGAAAAGCTAGAAAATTCAGGATGACTGGCCAAATGGGCTGCGAAATTGGGTGAGCACAAAATCACCTATGTTCCAAGAAAGGCCATTAAAGCCCAAGTCTTGGCCAATTCATTGTGGAAGTCCCCAAGCAAGCCGTCACGGAAGCTAATACAACCACCACTGAACCTTCTGACCCTGAAGCCTGGAAGCTCTTCACCGATGGAGCTTCAAGTGTTGAAGGGTCAGGAGCTGGGCTCATTTTAATCAACCCTGAAGGCTTAGAATTCACAAACGCTCTTCGACTTGAATTCCAGACCACAAACAATGAAGCTGAATACGAAGCATTGATAGTTGGGTTGAAGATAGCCAAGGAGATGAAGGTCCAAAAGCTTCAAGTCTTTACTGACTCGTTGCTTGTGTCAAGCCAATTCAATGACAGTTACGTTGCAAAAGAGCCCAACATGAAGAAATACAAAGAAAACCCCAAAAAAATTGATGAACACGTTCCAGGCATGTACCATCAAACAAGTCCCAAGATCTCAAAACAAGAGAGCAGATGCCCTGAGCAAGCTTGCCTCCCTCACCTTTGCCCACCTTACAAAAAAGGTATTTGTGGAGGTATTGAAAGCTCCCTCAATTCAAGAATTGGAGGTCCAAGATGTAATCACCGAAGAAGGCCCCAATTGGATGACTCCTATTAAGAAATTCCTCAAAAATGGTGAGTTACCTGGTGACCAAATAGAGGCTGAAAGGGTTAAACTCAAATCCAGGCAGTATGTGTTGCAAGATGAGATCCTCTACAAATAGGGTTACCTTGCACCTTTACTAAGATGTGTTGGCCCGGAACAAAACCAATACCTGGTCAAAGAGGTTAATGAGGGGATATGTGGAGCTCATTTTGGAGCAAGAACGGTGGTTGCTAAACTAATGAACCTCGGGTATTTTTTGCACTCAATGCACAAAGACACCACCGAACAATTGAGAAAATGTGAAGCTTGTCAAATACACGCACCGGTGCCTAAGAGCCCCAAACACGATCTTGTCCCGATATCTTCAGCTTGGCCATTTCACAAATGGGGAACGTCAGGACCTTCAGAACCACTAACGCTTTTACCAGATGAACCTGCCACAACAACTCCTTTCCCAACAGACCTCTTCCCAGCAACAACCAACTCTTTCTCTTTGTCAAGACCTTCATCCAGACCTTGATCCACAAAAAAATTTTAGGTTACATAAGACAACTTTTAGGTAATTAAACCATTGTAGTAAAAACATTTTTATTTTGCAATACACAAAATTTTACTTACCGCCCAAACAACATCGGCACTGGTATTCGTTCTTATGGTTTTTTGTTCCGATACAATTCGTTTGGATATTTTCGATATTTTTTTCACTACCCATGTCAAAACGATACCGTATCGTAACGTAACGCAACGTAATATTGCAAATCACAACTTTATGTAAATAAAATTTTATTTGATACTGTGAATAATATTATAAATATTTACCCACTATTAATCTGCAACTTCTTTTCCTCCTCACATACTAGTGTTTAATTTTTCCTTGGTTTTTATCGGTCACATGTGTACGTGTCAATTACCTACTGACCCTCACTTCTTTTTTGGGTGGTTGGGTGACTTGGGTCCAAGGGTGGAGGGAGTGGTCACCTCTAATCCACTCTCCATTTTACATTCAATCACTAGTAATGATTAAACACATACACTAGTACAAAACCAATTTTTTGGTGGTGTCAATTTCATTTTTTGGTGTTATCTTATAATAAAAAGCACCAAATAATAACATTACAACACTAATAAATAAACACACCACCAAAAAATAGATTACAAAGCACCATTCAACATAAAATTGATTTTTTGATGGTGAAAGTTGTTAATAGCACCAAAATACACCACAAATTTGAGTTTTTGAGGCTGGAAGTTAAAAATAGCACCAAAAACTTATCTATGCTCAATCTACAATACTATTAAAATAAGCCTTTCCAATTAAAGGTATTTTGTTGATGATATGTTATGATTTAATATTTCATTTGTTTTGTTTTAATTGAATATAAACTGTTATATGTAGCTATCGGTGGGTTTATTCAACTTTCTTTAAAAACCAAGCCGAGCCCACTAGTACAAAAGTGATCAAAAGATGTTATGATATTTTCAAAAGATGCGGCTCCCTTTTCTTAACTGCATCTTATGTTTGTTTTGAAGAAACACTACAAAAAAATGCCATTTAGTGGCACACATTTTAACGACATTTAATTTTTATGTCACTAATTTAGCTTTTTGGCACAATGCGTATGCCACATATGCTTAACATGTATTTTTAGCGGCATTTACCTTTTATGTCATTGATGAATGTTTTTAGTGGCACTTTACGATGCCACTAAAGGGTTCTCTCATATGATCCTGAAAAGTTACAACACTTTATGCAATTACTAAAGGGTTGTTTTATTTCCACACCCCTATAATTTTATTTTCACATCCCTATTTGTATACGGGCCGTGTAGTCTGATACGGGCCGTATAGAATGTTTATGCACAGAATTTAATGCGGTGGATTGTTTTTTTTGTTTTTATATATATACGGGACATATAGTTAGTTATATACGGGCCGTATATATATTTGCATAATTTTGTTTCAAAGGTTTGATAAGGGTTTTTAGTTTTGAAATCTGTATACGGGCCGTATAATGTTATACGGCCTGTATAGCCCGTATAGAAAAGTTAATTTTTTGTTGCAATCGGGAAACCGTTTAATAAATTTTAAAATAGTGTTGTAAATATCGGATTATGTTACGAGTTTGTAGTTAAACGTATTTATTATGTTTAATAAGTTTTCACTTTGTAAAACAATAAATATGTATAGAAAAGTTAATTTTTTGTTGCAATCGGGAAACCGTTTAACAAGTTTTGTAAATTTTAAAATAGTTTTGTATATATCGGATTATGTTACGAGTTTGTAGTTAAACGTATTTATTATGTTTAATAAGTTTCCACTTTATAAAACGATAAATATGTATAGTAAAGTTAATTTTTTGATGCAATCAGGAAACCGTTTAATAAGTTTTGTAAATTTTAAAATAGTGTTGTATATATCGGATTATGTTACGAGTTTGTAGTTAAACGTATTTATAATGTTTAATAAGTTTCCACTTTGTAAAACGATAAATATGTGATATGATTATGATAAACTACGACAACAATTATTAAACAAACAACTTAACATCTAAACATAAGATTAATATTTAGAATGTTTTACATCTAAAACAAACAAAAAGATAAATTTGTACAATGTTTCAAACGTAAAATAGCAAAAAAAAATACAATAAGCAGCTACGACGATGGTGGTGGTGGTGGTGCAGCGCTAGCACGTGGAGGTAGGGGCGCGCTAGAATGCATAGCCACAATTGCCTCAACCATCCACTGTACATCCCCTCTGACTGCAGCTACATCCGACTCGACCCGAGTGAGTCTCGACTCGACCTGAACAAGTCTCTCCTCCACCCCCGGTGGAGGCATCACACGCTGTCTCACGCTCCGTCGAACGTACGGGCGATCACCCTGTAAATCCTCCGCAGCTACCTGTGATCGATCGACAGTATGATCGACCCCCTCATGTACCCCGCATCCCTCTCCGTCGCCTCCCTCTCCATCGCCTCCCTCCCCATCGCCTCCCTCCCCCTCGCTTCCCTCTCCCTAGGGTCCTTCACCCACACCATACACCCAAAGCAGCCGCCCTCCCTCGACCTCGTGAGCCAAACCCATCGATCGGGCTGTGTCCCTCCCAATCCTGTCAAGCTGGAGTGTTAGGGTTATACTCATTGCCACCTGCGGGGACAAGAGGAGAGGGAAATACTTCACCAGACGGGTGATGAAGCCCCCACAGCTGATGTGGGTAGAGGTACGCTTAAAAGCATACTCGGAGAGATATGCGACCAACCTGTACGCCAAGTTGGCCCCCCCGCCGGTAAGTAAGTCGTGCAAGTAGAATATGTCATTTTGGACGACCCATTCCCTACTATCATGACAATCGGCGATCGTCACGGAGATACACCGATGTAGGTATCGGTGTAACGGGTCGTAAAGACAAGTCGCCCGTGCCTTCGGGGATCGCGAAGTCGGTTTCGCGAACTCCCCGGACCCAATAGTGTACCACCAAGGCCACAACACGTCACTGGATGTAACACCTCGAAAATTCACGTCCTATAATGTGTTGACACGTGTCATAAAGTCTGAACGTGTGAAGGAATATTATAGAAGGACTAAAGTTGACAAACATGGAAAGTATGTGGAAATACGTATTCTAAGTGTCAACTGTGAATGAATATAATGTACATTAACCCTACACGATGCTCATACCTTCAAACGAATAAATCATGGATCATACGAAGCTAAATGTGAGAGATTACAAACTACAGGGGTTAAATGTGTCAACATGTTTAAAGATATACCTCTGAGTGACCTTTTGACAAACCCGAAGCTTTGTAACGATAAATTATGCTCACTAGAATGCACGATATAAATTTCATAAAGTTTCGCTATCGTATGAGCAAGTTGTGATCAAATTCGTTTACAAGGGTTAAAAGCGTTAACGTTGGAAGTTTGGACTTTTCGGGTGACAATGAAGTTAACCGGGGACTTAACGAAGTGGGTATATATCTTGAAGCCCTTACAAATCAATAATGAGGGTCCATATCGCAATAAACAAGTGTCTGTACAAGATTCGAAGAACCAGGGACTGAAACTGCAAATTATCAAAACTTTGTTGGCTGACCCCATAGGCTCGCGTAGCGCGAGCCCTTAGCTGCACACCCTCGCGCTACGCGAGGGCTTGATCTGGACAGAAACATATCCTCCTTGATTTTTTGTCTGCCCATTGAACTTGGATGCACTTTGATCGAATTTTCACATTCATTTGGCCCCTAAAACACCCCTAGAACATGTAGGACACTTGTGGGATTGTTGTGGTTAGTGCTAGACTTGTTTGTCAATCATCTATGGTGAGTAACTTCACTATAAATAGGTCTTCAAAGTCACAACACTTCCTCACATCTTCATCTGCATTTTTGATCAAGTGTGGAGCTTCCAAGGCTGACCCAAGCCTTCCTAAGCATTCATTAGACACTTGTAAGTATTCCTAACCTTCTCTAATTCGGTTTTGCTTTGTAATTAGCTTAAAAGTCAACATATCGTAATTAACGATTGACTTTGAGATTAGTTATAAACGGCTCAGTCATATCTCGAAGTGAAAGTTGTTATGAGTCGGTAATTATGTGGGTAATAAACCCTCAAAAGGGTTCCCCCTGGTTTCCACTCTAACTAGGTCGTTTGTCGAGTCAAAGGTTGACCGAAAAAGTCAACAGAAATGGAAAATGTGATTTAATGCACAATCAGCAATCCGAGAGGCGTGTAACCTGTTTTAACCTTAACATAACTAAGTAATAAGTATAAAAACTTGTCTATACTTGTCCGACTCGACAAATTTCTGTTTAAACCCGGTTCGGAGCCGAAAGACGCGAAACTTTGACTTTTGCATTGACTTCGGTTCTGACCCGTTTTAGTTTGATTTGGAAATGCCTTAGTGCTTCATTAGGGTTGGGTTACATGATAGTATAAGCCTCTGTACTTGTTTCGTTGATTATCCGATTCGTTCGCGCGTTTCCGTTAAATGCTTAAAATGGACCGTAATGCCCTTATGACCATACAACGAGAATTTTGAAAATGTGGAAGTACAATAATCTTAGTTACTGATTATTAAACTTGTACGTAAATTTTCACGTCAATCGGAGGTCTAGATTAGGAGATATGCGCATTAGCGTAAATAATAAACTTTTTATTAATTAATCGGCGCGATTAGCGCATAGCCTATCTAAACCCGATTTTCGGCACCAAACCTTTTACCCACTGATGTTAAATAATATTTTGGGATTTTTGAAGATTTTTAATTATTTTTAAACTGATCTTAAGCTAGGCTTATCGCCTTAATTCGGTTAATACCGAATTTACCCTTTTCGGTCATAAAATGATTTCTACAAGGAATTTTGATGCGAATCCAATTGCTACTGATTTTAAATAATAAATATAGTGTTTTGAGCCTGTTTAACTGATCAGAAAACCCAGAATCGTATTTTTAATCGTACGTCGCTTAAAACGGGTTTATACGTGTATTATACGCGTAGTTTAGGCTTAAAACTATTTTGAGACATACGGATTATTATCAACTGATATAATCTGTTAAAAATAAGTTGTTTACTGATTTCTTCAGTTCCGAACACCAGGGTTACGTTAAATCCCTTTTATAATCGTTAAAATGACCAAAATACCCCTAAGGGGCATAATTAAGGATTTAACTCGTTTTGGGCATTATGGAAGGTATCATTATGATATCACAACATAATTTAAGCATATTAACCTAGGAAACCTGTTCGCGACCTATTCGGTTACCCGTTACGCGTTATTCACGTTCGGATCGGTTTATATAACTAGTTTATATAAGTTAGCCGAAACGGGTCAAACCTTATCGGTTTTATCTCAAAATCCAGAATGTGTATGAAATACCCATATAAGACAAGTCTTTGAACATGTCGGGTTTAAATCACATTCTATTCCGGTCTTCGCTTAATCGTGCGTACGAACCGTATCTTCCTGTAAGACTAACCGGTCTAAGCTTAGGCTTAATTAAAGACCCGTTAGCATTCTAATTAATTATTTATACCATCATTCCAGACTAGAGCCTTCCGGTAAATTGTACCTACGCTTACTTAAGTGAATACGGCTGAGTTATAAATTTCTGCTATTTAAGACAGGAGCTAGCTCAGGTAAATACTCTTAACTTATTTCCCTATACGGGCTTGGGATACGGTACTATAAAAGTACCGCTTGGTCGGGTGTATGTAGTCATTTAAATCGGATTGTGATTGATGTACTTACATAACCTGTTTAATATGTATTATTTTATTATTATTTGGTGTATGGCCTTGGGGGTTAATGACCATGTCCCGGATATCCTTGGCATCATTCGAAGTAATGGCCACGACTTAAGCACGGGGTGTAGGCATACACCTGACAGCTGCATTATGTAAAAACTGGTAATCCACTCCGAGGTATCATCCTTGTGGGCATTATACCAGAACTGGTAATCCACTTAGAGGATGATAGCCCGTGGGCATTATACCTGTGGCGTGTCAGTTAATCTAGTCCGGCCCTACAAACCGGCCCTAACGGACGACAAATAAGTAAAACTGTATACAAGATTATATAAAAAATAATTTTCCCAAGTTATAAAAGATTAATTTTGCCTCTGTGCATTTTAATCAAAGTGTCAAAAGGTTTTGTGCCTGGTGCATCTAAATCAATTTTCTTAAACTCTTTTCAAATGAGTCGGTTGAGTGTATTTACCAGTGAAAACTGACGTATTTTCCAAAAAGGTTAAGTGACAGGTACTGAACGTAATTGGCTGGAAGCTCAGGGCGCTAATAAGGAATCTTGCAAGTTCTAGGCGCCTAAAGTCTGTTGAACAAATGATATGTTTTAAGATCCGCCTGTGGATCCTTTACTTCCGTTGTAATACTGAATTTTACTTCATATTCGGAATGTAATAATAAATATCCTTTGCTTCCGCTGTGCATTCATATATATTGTGTTGTTTGACTATTATGTTGCCAACCATGTCACGATACTCCCCCACCGGGCCCACCGGTGACACGTGGAAAGTCGGGGTGTGACACTGGACGTGCTGATGTGCGCATAAAAAAATGCCTGGGACACTGAGTACTCCTGTGAGTACAGACCCAAGGCAACAACGAACTCAGGAAGTGTCATCATCTGAGGCTTGCCGCAAATAGTAAAAGTTACGGCGTCCGTCGTCAAAAAATGCTGTAAACCCCCACCCCGGGTGTCCGTAAATGAAAAAGTAGATAAAAACTCTAAAGTAATCTCCCTGTGGGCCCGCTATGCGGCGACATCAAACAAGCGATCCCACACGGAGTTAGCTGGCATGAGCTCCCGGATCCGATATCGGTAAAAAACTGAATATCAATGGTCCGAGGCGCATCCAGCACCATCTCTCGTAATCTGCCCAAAACCCTATAGGCAGCCGTACCTCGGGGGATTTCTTTAATAAACTGCCCCGTCTCAGTAAAATCAGGCAGAATCTCCTCCTCCTGTCCACGTCCCCGTCCGCGTCAACGTCCACGCCCCGGCCCTGACCTCGACCTCTACAGGCCGCAGCAGCTGCTGATGACTCAGCCAGATCGTCTGTAAAAATAACAATTACAACTTAGCAATCACTATACGATTAGCGTTAACGTATTATACGACTACTGTTCTTGTATACGAACATATTGTACATCTCATATACGCTCTATACACATCAAGTATAGGTTTCGTATACTCACGTGTTATACATCTCGTACACGATCCGTAAACATGAAGTATATGACCGTACGCGCAAGTATTATACGCACGTATACGCTACGTACACCTCAGATATACGTTTCCTATACGCACGTATTATACGTCGCGGATACGCTAAAAATATAACAAATTGGGAATAAAATATAAGTTTATGCGATCGTATACAATGTTTACGATCGTATACAAATATTCAGCTGCTATACGATCGTATAGATTGTATACGATCGTATACGCTTTGAATATTCAACCTGTATACGATCGTATAAATTGTATACGACCGTATACACTTGAATAATCAGTTACAATTTTCAGTTTCAATTTTTTTTCAAATTCAATTATACAATCTTAATCGTTACGCCTATGTACGCTATTCGATCATTTACTATACAAGACCATAATCTAACATGTTTCGGAATTTGAAAGTATACTATATGGGCCGTATAACTTTATACGGCCCGTATCAACCATGTTAGAATAAGATGATTTCATGTGGATTTATTAGGACCCTTACTAAAACTTCAAAATACTCTGTAAAATTTTAATGACGCTAAAAGATTAAAATTTCCCGCCCATAAAATTTCCTTGGCATCAAATTTCCCTCCCATACAAATGTTTGGAGTGTTCAAATTAGGTTTTTATGCCCCCAAATTTCACTCCCACCCTTCGCCACTTCCTAACCATCGTCCCCGGGCGGCACTCCTCTACTCACGTTATCTGATGTGTTTAAGGGTATCAAGCAGCATATGGGAGTTATTGGGGACGAACCCCATCTCACTTATCTCACATCCTCTCTCTTTCTCTAAATCTCCCTTGGCATACAGTCGTTCAACTTTGGAGTTTTGCATTATACTGGTCTCATCGGTTGTCGGTAAATTATTAATTTTATACTTTAAGATTCATATACCTATCATGTTTAAGCTTTTAAACTCAGGTTTACCTCTTTAAATGAGATCTGAACATAATAGTGCTCTAAAATTTGAAAAATAGGTTTGGCTGGATTTTTTTGTCTTTTAATCGTGCAGTGGAAGGATCAACTAATCAAGAATGAGTTCTTTATTTCAATTTGTTCATCGTTTCAGGTGAGCACTCTTGGATTTTGTGCTAATCATCTTTTTCTTTTTTATGTAGACTTGTATATTGTTACGAAAAGTTGTGGTTATTGTTTAGCCTTAGGTTATTTCACGTTTTTTAATTCATTTTTTCAAAAAAACAAAATGCTTATTCATTGTTTTCCCATTGTTACATATTCACTTTATGTGGGTTCAGGAAGTCTATGGACTCATGGTGATATGATGAATCAAAGTTTATGGTATTATTATTTTTTTGTTATCTTTACGGTTTATGTTATGATTTTACTTTATTCTTCATGAATTAAATGTGTCTTTATGCTTAATGAGATGTATCTTGCATGTGTTTTGATTGTTCTAGGCATGCTTATAAGGTGTTTGATCAAATGCCTATAGCTTATTTTGACATTGTTTTGTTATATCTACTATGGTTCCTGCTTTGTTTTGTGTTACATCAATCAAATTAAAATAAAAGGAACAGTTCACATAATTTTCTTATAATTTGAATGTAATATGATATAATACTTTTAAAGAAAAAGTAACAATGGGTGGATCTGGGATTTTGGACATGAAATGAAGTTGTGGTGGTATAAAAGGTGGTTTGATGAGCTCAGGAGGGTCTAAAAGATCGGCAACGTGGTTATAAATGAGCTGTTTAACAGCCACTCTATCTTTAAGTAGTTTATACTTTCAATAAGAGTCAACTCTTGGGTTAAGTGCAGTCACACCCTTTTCTTTACTTCCTGTTCCATCCATTATCTAAAGATATGGCAACTTATGAGTTTGTTTGAGTCATGGTTGCTGCACCAACAAACACACTTGTTAACCTTCTCACGAAGGTGCTCTTTCCATACGCAGAATATGTTGCAAGTCTAATTACCATTGTGTCCCTAACCAAGCATTTGGTCTTACCACCTCTAAACCTGCCACTTTTGGTTCTTTTACCACCACTGTTATAGAAAAACATCTGCTTTAGGCTCAATCCCATGTAGGTTTTTGTGGGTGATGAAATTATTTTTACACCCGACCTCTTAAAAAGATTAATTTTAAAAATTTATATTCTTAGTTAAAAACATCTCTTTTAATCAGGTATACCCAACCCAATGTTACTGGAACGTGTATTCTATTAATACATAACTTCTATAGTTTAGACGTTTTGTAACAAGAAGGTACTATATAATAGAATGTTAACAAGGTATTTAGGCAGTTGGAGTTCTTATATATTCTAACAAGAGTAAATTTAGGACTTTTCTTAATAACACTTAGGCGACTCATTAAAGTTTTCAATAATAATTAGTGATAAAGGTCCTGAGCATGATGGTGGTATTTCATTTCGTGTACAAGAACAAACAATAAGCATACGGCCACACTTTCTTAATTTTTGTTTTGTAGTGGTTTGTCACCACCATGGATTGCTTCTAGCTTCTGGGAGTGGAAAAGGAACTTGCTTTAAATGCCCTTATCATGTGAGGTAACTTCTACCATCTGGGAATTGTGTTTTCTTGGTTAGTTGGCGAATCTTGAAAGTACAAGCATGTACGAGCTCAGTTTTTTGCAGGTCTTTTGTGACAGTTACTTATTATATGGCGGGTATCGTGTACCTTTCGCACATAAAGATCTTGCATCGGGTCTTAAGCTTGACTCGTATTTCACTACAATTGCATTATGGTTGTGCACTTTCTAAGTGTTTCTTGTTTTTGTGTGCCCTAGGATCAATACTGTCTATGGATGGACACCAATATAGTACTTCCATTGTGAGTATAATGTAGTGCAAACAACATAAAGGCAATTGGGAACGTGGGTATATGGTAATCAAATATATGCAACTGTTTATCGACTTTATACAACATGATTTGGTTAACTGAGTGAGTTTTTGTAAATATTCATAAACTTTGTCTATTGCATTAAATTATATATACTTGCAATCTAACTTTTGTATTTATTTGTTTTTAGCTTTGGAATGAAGAACGGTATTTTGGAGAATCTCAAATCGAGAATTTAGTGGTAGATTTAATGTTGGGATTTATTAAAAAGATGTTTTGATGTTGTAAGCATTCGTTTGTGTTTCATTGAGACTTTTGTAATTCGATATACTTGAACGAGTTGTTTAATACTAGTTAACTTTTGTCGTGAGCATGTCTATTTGTGTGTAATTGGAATTATATTGGGAAATATTACTGAAAATTTTGGAATTTTGCAAAAATACAAAAAAAATTATATTTTTTTCTTGTCTTATTAGTTGGTGCTATGGATACATGTTTTTTTAGTGCTATGTAGATTTGTTATTATTTGACACGTGCTAGTTTCTATATTGATTTTTTGGTGGTGTGTTTAAAGATTTAATGGTGCTGGTGACCCGTGTTCACCATTGATTTTTTGGTGGTGTGTTTGGAGATTTAATGGTGGTGGGACTTGTGTTTCTATCATTGATTTTTTGGTGGTGTATTTGGAGATTTAATGGTGCTGTTATTCACAGCACCAACAAATCCCATTATTTGGTGGTATATTTATTGGTGCTTTATGGTACAACATAAAATAAAGCATAAAATACAGCACCAAAAAAGTTATTTTGTACTAGTGATAGAGAGTTGTAAACAATTTTTTTATTTTAAAAAAAGAAGATAAATTTTGATTGTTTGGAAGGGGTTAGGACCCACCATTATCACTCTCTCTCTCACATACATCTCTCCTCTTCACCCTCGGTGAATACCCACCGATTTTGGCCCTCACCACTCACCGAACTAAACTCACCGAAGGGGTGGCATCCCCTTGCCGCTCGGTAAACCCAACTCCCCGCCCCATTCACCGCTACCATACCGTCCACCCTGATGTGTGAAAACGGATGGGTAATCTCTAGAGAGAAAAGAAAAGGGGTGTATGGCACAGACAAGTAAAGCACATGGTACAAGTCCCTAATGCAGCCACAACTCCACACTACGTTAGAACTAGCTTCGGCTGGCCATCAACATCGATACCGCCACCACTAAGCTCAGGGCGAAATCAGGGGAGGGTTATGACCCTCCGGCCTACCAAATTTTCGATGACCTGGTTATTCCATGGAAAAACTTCTAATCATTTGACCCTCTAAGTGATATGGTTCAAACGGATAATCCAATGGCCAGAAATAAGAGAGAAACTTGAAAAGAAATTAAGAGTGAATATTAGATGCAAACTTTCTGATGATCTTATTAACTTGCGAGACCGCCCTTTTAAAGGGGAATAACAACTAACCAATTCAAAGCTAATCCTAGAAAACTGGAAAATAACGTTACATGAGACTGGGTATATTCCCATAATCCCTTTATTTCATGAGACTAATTCAAAATACTTATTCAAACAGAAAACAGAAAGTAACGTTGCATGCATGGACTAATTTGTGAACTTCTTGGGCTCCTGCAGCTCCTTGGGCTCATACACACCCATCTTGGGTTTTCCTAGACGTTGGCCCAGATACGTAACACTAAGATGGATCATGTGTAAGTGAAAGTGAAGTAAGAATTGTGAAAATCAACTTCCGCCGTATTTTCCTGCGGCTCCAACATCTCTGTTTTTTTTTTACATGTGAACTGTGAAGGGAAGATGAAAGGGGGAAAGAAATAATTACACCACTAAATTCTAAGTTTGGGCCTTTTTAGAAGTTTGGATAAACTAGGCCCACATAGTTCACGAGAAGAACAAATTCTAACACAAAAGCCCAAGCTAGAAATGTTAATTCACAAATGAAATGAAGTAACAAATGAGACCTATTATTCGTATTGCTCTTTTGAGATTTAGTATTTAGTTCACAAAATGGTATATTACTCCTAGGGGTTGTTTGTTTACCTCTTAATGAGGCTTTTAATGGTTCAGATCTCTTACTGGTTCAACATTTAATGGTTCAGAATGTTTGTTTCACGAGCATATGTCTGAATGGTTCAGACATTTGTCTCTGAATGGTTAAGATTTCTAATCTGAATTGATCAAACATTTGCCTCTGAACGGTTAAGAATTATACAGGCTCTTAATGATTCATACCTCTTACTGGTTCAGCACTTAATGGTTCAGACCTCTTACTGGTTTAGCACTTAACCATTCAGATGTTGCCAAACAGCCCCCTAGTTATATATTATTTGTTTTGTTCATATACTGAGTTCCTAACGCATTATAATGGTTATATATTATATGTTTTGTTTATTGCCTAACGCATCGTATGAAGGAATTCCTCTAGTTAAAGTTAAACTTATTTATTTATAGTTATAGAGATCATACCCATAGTTTTCTAACAATGATTAGTGTCGATAATGGATAAGGTAATATGATTAAAAAAAACTTAATAGATCACTATACGAGCATAACCAAATAAAAAAAACAAGGGTGTATAAATAATTTAACAATAACTAATCAATATTTTCTGTAAGTCAATATTCATCTTGTTTTTTAATAAAAAAATCTACAAAATATTCTATTGCCCAAAAAATCATACATAGAAAAGTTGGTTGCCCGGTTGGTGGGGCTACAATAAACCAAAACGCGTCATCCATTTGACATAATCCACAACTAAAAGAAAAGTTCAAACACGTAATCCAACCACTATATCTATATAAATTCAACACCAAAATACATCAAATTCCACCACAAGAAATGGCCGCACAAGAAGAACGCATATTCAATCTCTTTGATTCATACTGGTTTCAACACCAAATCCTCACAGATAATCCGATTTCTGAAATCCAAGAGCCTCCAAATGAAGATATAAAGGAACAAGAGAAATACGAGATCGTCGAGTTGACAAGGGCTATGAGTTGCAGACCAGATGTTGAGTTGAAGGGTCTACTTAGATTTTGGGCTCATTCTGTTGCTTCTGCTATCTCCTAATTCACCCACCTCTTACAAATTTATAGTTTATGTATATATTCAGGTTTTAGAATTATATTTTGTACCAAAGATACAAAGAAGACTTTTAGAAACCTTCAATGGTGCGCTAAGATATAAGAGATAGGGTATACTACATGTGTTGTGGCGGGTTAAGTGAGATCATGGAGAGGAGGCGGCAGTGATTTTGTCGCACAACTCGTAGGTTGAAACTCGCTTGAAGTCGGCTCCTTCATAAACCGAGCCAACTCGGTTTGGCTTGATTTTTTTTTATTTTGTTATGTATATAATTGTTTGCGAGTGGTGGGCGCCTTTGAACAATCTACACATCACTTTGTAAAAGCAATGATTATATATATTTAGTAACTTGTGTCTTTTATTTAGCTCAATACCCAATATTAATTGTTGTCGTTAAGTTTAAATAGAATGAAATAGCAAGTGACCAAAAAAACGCATCAAATCGAATGGTTTACGAACCAATCAGAGCACAAGCTGACCCTAGCTCCGCTGGATTCGACTAGTGAACAACGCTAGCCAGAAATACAAATATCGACACATATGTCGAGGTTATGCTACCAATTATAACTTATGTTTTGAATTAGAGAATTTTGATTGATGGAGGTTTAGACTAAAATTTATGATAACTTCTAAAATTAGGTTATGCTACATATTTTAGCTTATGTGTTGAATTAGAAGTTAACAACTAATTTGGTATAGTGCTCTTCTTATTAGTCTCCTTAAGTCCTCCAGAATTTATTAACAAAAACAGTTTGATCAGCAAGATGTACTATTAAATGTGTAGATCAGCACAAGAAGGCTTGAGTCTCAAGTGACATCTTATATCTAACATATTCTCTACCTAGGATAAAACCAAACAAGTTGGAAAATCTAGCAATATCCTTGTAGAATGAGTCATTGTCAATGAAGAGAATGTAAAAACACAAGAAGATACAAGAATGGGTTTTGCGACTACAATAGACGAAATCTAAATAATACGCCTAAGTAAGCGATAAATAGTACATAATTTTAAGAAAAACTTTACACTAACATACTAACATGTTAATAACCAAGCTCTAATACCAAATGTCAAGATCAACGGTTGTATATAGTGAGTTTATAATAGAACAGTCACAAATACGGGGCCACCCTGGGGTGGATGAGCCACAACCCCGGTTGAGGCCCGTTTTCCCGAGGCCTAAATTTATATATATATATAAATATAGACACACGCGTTTAAAAATATGAAAATGATAAACTTATTGGCTTATAAGGCCTCTTAAAAAATTTAGAACTTTAAAACTTATTGAGCCATCAATAATTTAAGTAAAACCTTATAATTTATTTTGGGCCCAAATAAACTTGTTTTTAACTATGATAATCCAAACTTACAGGGCCATCTAAAATCCATAATTATCTAAATAATAATAAAAGAATAAAAAAAAAAAGAAAAATAACATAGTGCGGCATAGTTAACACCATGCCACCAGTCAACCGGCCTCCGCCACCACCTTAGCCCATCGGCACACCACCACAACCCATGGTCGACCACCTTGGTTCCTTGAAAGTATGTTTTTTTCTACTTACTTGATTCACACAATTAGCCCTATTTAATAATTTTAAATTTAGTCTTAAATTGGGCATTTTCTTGAATGTTGAGTTCTAAATTAGGCGTGTTGTTGAATGTTTAGCATAGATTATCATTCAATTAATAGACAATGTGAGTACTTTCTCCTTGACATAAGCTCTCTTTGTCACTAACTTCTACATTTATATTGCAAAAAGTTTGATTATAAAAACTATACATATTAAAACATGCTAATAAAAATAGGTATATGAAGTTGTGGAGACCATGCGGGTTTATGTTTTTGTAAAATGCGAGAGCTTATAGTTTTTAACATGCGGGTTTTCGTTTAGCGGATTGTAACATGTGAAACTCAAATCGCGTACGCATCATATATTAAGGCCAATTGTACACTACTCTCTCTCTCTCTATATATATATATATATACATATATATACTATATTAATAAGCATATCCGAAGGGCAGAAATGGTCATTTACCACTTTTTCAACATTTACAACTCATAGAGCTTATTGTACAATTGCTCAATGCATGAATGGTTTTGAATCTTTCAAACACCCCCTGAAATAACTTGGGCGGGCTTTCAAAACCCTGAAATATCTTGGGCGGGCTTTCAAATTTCAAAAGCCCCAACTTTTCAAATCCCGAACAAAACCTACTTCTATCCCCTCTCCAAAATTCAAACCCACCTTTTCAGTAAACAACAATCTATTCTCTCAAACCCTAGCCTCCTCCACATCTCCAATATTCTCCATCCAGTCTCTTCCCCTGCACGCGAAGAACCAGAAACACACAGATTAGAAGAAACCCTAACCGAATCAATCATCGACATTTGTTTCGTTACCATCACAGAATCAATCATCCACGTTTCTATCTCTGATCTGTCGTTCAAGTAAGTTAAAATTTTCGGATTTTGTTGTTTAGGATTTGGTACCCTAATTGAATACATGATTTTCTTGAAATTACCATTTTTTCCTCTGTAAAACTCTGATTAAATTCAAAATATTGTAGGGAAAGCCTCTTGTATGGCAAGATTTTGTGCATATTCTCAATTTTCTTTTAATCAACTCCACAATTTTGTGGGTTTTATATTGTGGGTAATGCAACAACTCTCAAGGTCTGTTTTGCCCCAAAAGCAAAGGTATCATATCATTTGTTTTTCATAACTTGACAATTTGCAAACATGGTGAAATTAAGACGCTTGTGATTGCCAGTGGGGTTCACACGTTCTTGAGGAGATCCAACAGAACATCAACTATTCGTCTTTTTTGTAATAGAGATCATGTGGTTTGTTCGAAGCTTAGGAACTCAACCTCTTCGATTCCACCTTGAATGAGCCTGCTATGAATTTAAGATGTCAGATGTGGTATGTGTTATTTGATTTATGGTTTTATTTCTTTGAAGAAGTTTGTATCTTTAAACTGAAGTTGATTATTGTGTTTATCTTGCAGCTATCATCTGGAATTTTACTAACTCAAATCAGGCCCGGATTGAGTTTAGGTAACCTAATTTGCTGTGATTTTGATAAACTAGAATAGAATAAGTGATTATTGTCATATGGGGAGAGGATATGTTTTTTTTTATCATTTGGTGTTTTGTTTTAGGTGTATAGGGTTCTTGTATATGGCTAAAGGTTGGTTTTATCTTTTTTTAACCTTTTGTTTGTTCATGCAGGTCCTTCTACGATAATGACTCTTTGGTAAGTCTGCTTTCATCTGAATAGCTATTAAGGAATTTTGTTGTCAAGTTAATTGTGCTACAACTGAATTGTCATTTATTATGTTTCCAAATTCTTTAGCTATCAACATCTTTAATTATTTTAGATGTTATGCCTTACTGATCCAAATAATTAATTATCTTGGTTCATGTGATTTTTCGCATTTGAGTTTTGAGATGAAACAAATTTTCTTTGGTTTGATAGTTGATTTTAGTTCTTTGAATTTTATAAAAGAGTAATGTAGAGAATTAACTCAAAATTTTATACCTCCTGGAAAAAAAACATAAAATTTGGGGTAAATTACACTTTTCGTCCTTTATGTTTGTAGTAGGTTGCTATGGATGACCTTTAACTTTAATAATTATAGTCACAGTCCTTTATTTGAAAAACCTGTTACACCTTAGGTCCTTTAACCCTAACCTGGTTAAAACTTTCAGGTAAGTAAGGTCATGTGCAACCCATGCGAGGGTAAAACAGTCATTTAAAACAAAAAAAATGTCAAAATTATAAACCTAAACCATCCCTGTACTCTCTTTTTTATCCCCTGTACTCTCTCTCTCTTTACATACCCAGATCCAAACAAGCAAGAATGCACTTTCATATACTCATCAGCCGATGAATCACAGTTTCCGACATCGGGATGCAAAACTCTGGCTAATCTCCGGTACGCCGCCTTGATCTCCACCGTATCGGCTCTGATTTTATTTCGAGCACATCGTAGAGTGAAGATTGATTAGTAATCCGTTGAGATCTGGTTGAAAACGATGTCGTTCGTTCAGCTCTGGCGAAATTGGCGGAAATTGGAGACGATTTAGGTTGTCGATGGACGGTGAAATTGGTGTTGCAGTTGCTGCTGCAGCTGGTGACGGTGGTAATGCTGCACCTGCAGCCGCAACCGAAGAGCCAAAGAAAGAGGAAAAAGAAGACGAGGAGTCTAATGATGTAAGCATTTCTTTTACTATTAGGGTATACGGGGCACTATGTGGGGAGGCAAGCGGTGACCCCAGTCCCCGAGCGGGAACACCGCCGCCATCACCGCGGTGAGGCAATTCGGGGAGCAAGATCGGTGTATGTTCACCGCACAAGAAATTGCACAAGGATCGAGGGTGAACGTTGGGCAACGGTAATATTTAAAAAAAATCAATTTAAACTAATATAAATAACCAACTTCAATCTAATTTTTTACCACACCCACCATTCTCAAACTTTTATACTCTAAAAATCTATCAAATACAACAAAAGCCAAACCGAGCAATGGAGAACCAACCCCGCGAAGCCAAGAAAAAAACTAAGGGACGGGGCTCGCAACCGTCTCGTGGTGGTTTGAGCGGTGCAAGTGCACAACCACAACCCCCTTTCGGATATACTTCACAACCCCCGTTTTTTTTTTACCAACAACCTTCACACCCCTCCTTTTACAACACCCAACCACAACCCACTTTCGGCTATTTTCAAAATTTGTTATCAATGGATCCTCCTCAATCCCCCGCCTTCGACCCGTATGGTGTAACACCCAAAAAATATATAATTTATTTATTTCTTTTAAGTTAGTTATAAGAATGAACGTTTGAGCTCGAATAAATAAAATGTTAAGACTCGAGGGACTAAAGTTGAAAAATTAAAAATAAAAGTCTTACTAATTAAGCAAGACACACACTACACACATAGTATGTGTGTGCGTGGATAGAGATCAGGAGAAGAAAAGAAGAAGCAAACCCTAGTTCATCATCTTCATCAAATAGGAGGGTGATTACAAGGCTAAGCGACCAATAGAACCCGAATTCTTGATCACCTAAGCTTGTCTAACAAAGTGGTAAGTCGAATTTATTGAAGTTGTGAACTTTAAGAAATGGGTTTTTATCTAATCATGAGTTAGGATATGATGTATGCATCTAGAAGCTTAGACTATGAAATAAGACACGATTAATGTTCGGTTTTCGGTGATTTAGTTGTTGTGATAGATGGAACTTGAATAAATGATGTAGGATTAGAAGAGTCATATGAACTTGTTTGATTTGTGATGAACTAGTAGAATAGTGTGTAAATATACTTGTGATTAAATGTCCTATTAAAGTGAAACCCGCCAAGTGTTCGATAAAATGCCTAAAAGAACAAATTGGTGAAATTTGGTAAATTATGATCAAGTTATGGTATGAGACAAAGTATGTAAAAAGATGGAATGATATTTAGTCGGGCTAAACGAATGAATGTATTGATGTAGGCGTAAAGGAAGAAGGTTCAAGCACTAGGAGATCGGAAAGCTCGCAAGATCGAGGTATGTTGTTTTATGCATACAAGCTTTACTTTCTAATTGTCATTGTTTTATTAGAACCGTAATTATGATTATTCGTAAATGATGTGTAGTTGATAGCTTAACCCGTCACGAACGGGTCGTAAGAGATGATAATGGTGAAAAGTTTATGTTATGGTCGGTTGGTGTTGAACTAACCGTATATTGGAAGGTTATGAAGGAATGTAATGAAATAGTTAAATCTGTCATGAACGGATTTGGAATGATGTTTATGTTGCGTTTATAGTTAATCCGAGATTAACGGATTATTGAATGTTATGCATTGTCTCGTTTGGAGATGGTAGATAATGACCCGTTCACCGGGTCGATGAAAGTGAAAATATGACATGGTTATGTGATGACACGAATGGATGTTAGTTTTTACTTAATATTATATTGTAAGAAACTGACTAGTTAAACTTGAATTGCGATGTAGGTAAAGTCGCGATTTAGGTGGCGTGGCGAACTTGGAGACGAACACCAACATGCACACCATGGTCTATGCGCTTCCGTAGTAGTAGTCACCCTTTTGAAACAATGTTTTTGTTAAACTTTTACTTCTTGAAAGTCGTCTTTTGATATGTAAATTATGGTGTTAAAAACTTAGTCGTTTGCAATTAGGAACTTTAAACTTGTGCCTTGACAGGGTAGTTCGGATTAACACCTGTAGTTAGTCTAAAGGAGGTGTTGATCTCGAACTAGTTACAAGGGTATTTTGGTAAAATGCAAATATTATGTTAAAAGTTTTAAATGTTTGAAGTTCACATGTATTCTTGAACAGTCAAAATTAAGGGCGTTACAAGTTGGTATCAGAGCGAAGGTTTGAGAGAATCAAGCACGAGTTGAAGTGCTTGGGCTCAAACCGATAGCTCGCGCAATGGGTGTGTTCGCTCCAAGATCGCAAACAAGGTAAAAGTTTAAGATGCTTCAAATTTTATAACGGGTCAAAATAATGATATGTGTCGAAATGGTTTACGAGTGCATAGAACCCAAGAATTGAATCCTGTGTAATTGAAAACCTTTATGGCATGGCATTGGCAAGAATTGGTATGCAAACGGATAAGTTTGGTTGATAAACCATGAATGGGTTGAAAGTTTATAAGCAAGAAAATGGCCGAAAGCTTAAAAATTTCGAAAATAGTTAATCCGGGTGCCGGATTTTAACTCTATATGAAGGGGGATGGAATTACGATCGTGTAGGAAGAAACGGATCGTAAATCGGATGAAAATTGAGTGAGTTATGATCGTTTAGGTGAAAAATGGGATCTTAGAGAAAATGCAGCACCAGCATCGAAGTTCCTATGAAAAACGATCCGTCGCGTCGCGCTAGGGGCCGCCGCGTCACGCGAGCCCCCTTAGCGTCGCGCGACCCCCCCTGAACGTGCAAAACTGTTTTTTTTTTTTTTTTGATGATTTTGACCAATGAACTTGTTTAGGAAGGTTATAAATCATGTAAGTAGGGTCGTGAAAGTTATTACGACATTATGGAATAACTTGTAATGAACCGCAAGGGTAGGTGAAGTTAAAAGTTTATTAAAAACCATCGAAAAACTTTATTGTGTAGATGGCGGAGCATGCGGATTCGAATGATGACGATATGGCACGAGAAGAAGCATTAAATGAAAAGATAGCGCAAATGATGGATAATACTTTTGAAGCCAAACTTCCGCAAATGGTTCAAGAGGTGGAGAGTCGCGTGTTGGAAACGATTGATGCAATAATGACAAGCAAAATGGATGAAATAAAGGAGATGATTGGAGAGTCTAAAAGCAAGAGTAAGATACGAAGATGCACGTATAAGGATTTTATGGCGTGTAGTCCTTCTCCGTATGATGGAAAGATAGATCCAATTGTATGTCAAAGATGGATTTCTAATATAGAAGCCGTGTTTATCCGGAGTCGGTGTGATAAGGAAGATCAAGTAATGTTTGCTACGGGTCAACTGCAATCGCAAGCTAAAGATTGGTGGGATGCTTATTGTAAAGAAATAGGTGAAGATAAACTTCAAGTGATGACGTGGCAGGAATTTAAAGAGCCTTTTCTAAAATACCATTGCCCTCAATCCGCCATCGATAGGATTCAGGAGGAATTCTTGCGCATCCGACAGCACGATGAAACAATCAATGAGATAACAAATTTTTTCTTGGATAAGCTGAAGTTTTGCAAGGAGTTCGTGAATTCAGAAAGAATGAAAATTAATCGATACCATGATATGTTGAAAGCGGAGTTTAGGGAGTTTATTACGCCCTCGAAGTGTGAAACTCTTGACGAACTCATAAACTAGGCGCGAGACAGGGAGATTGAACTCAAGAGACAGGTGGAGCGAGGTGAAAAGAGACTGCCAGAGAAGGTGTCTAACCCAACTCCTTTCAAAAAAGGCAAGTTTCAAGATCAAGCTAATAAAGAGAAAGCAAAGAGTGGAATTCCCCGTTGCAAGAATTGTGGAAAGCTTCACTCTGGGGAGTGCCTGTTGGGCAAGAAGGGATGTTATAACTGTGGGGAAGAGGGACATCCGCATTACAGGTGCCCTAAGAATACGAAGACATGTTATAATTGTTTCCAAAAGGGTCACATCAAGGCGGAGTGTCCCAAGCTCCAATCGGGAATGAAGAAGGAAGGCAAAAAGGAGGAGAATCCTAAGGCAAGAGCAAGAATGTTTCAAATTACGTCTGAAGAGGCTAAAGCTCATCTGAATGTTGTGTCAGGTATTTGCTTGCTAAATTCCTTGCCGATGTACGTGTTATTCGATACCGGGGCTACTATGTCATTTGTTTCGAGTGATGTAATTAATCACCCAACCTTTAAGGGTCGTTTCGTCTTTAGTAGGATTGGTTTTGCAATTCAAAAGGGGGTTGCGGCGCAGCTTGTTGCCCGTTTACCTGCCACTTGTTTGTAATTTGCTAATTTGGAATAATATTGAAGGAATTGAATTTAAGATTGAAAGAATGCAAATACCATTAGAGGTAGAGATAGCTGATAGCAAGAATTATTTGTTGCACGAAGTGTGTAGAAACTGTAAGCTCACGATAGAGGATGAGGAGTTTGATATTGATCTCGTACCTATGGTCTTAGGAGAATTCAAGGTAGTAGTAGGTATGGATTGGATGGCCCGACACCATGCGGAGATTAAATGCGAAAGTAAGATAATACGCGTGCAATCTCCGAGTGGGAAATGGTTAAGTGTTCAAGGAGAGAGAAATGTAAAAGCAAAGTTATGCAATATTGTCCAAGCCTTCAAGTACGTGCGTAATGGAAGTAGGGCATTTTTAGCCTATGTAGTTGATGTTCATCAAAACCTTCCCAAGTTCGAAGATGTGGCAGTGGTGAACGAATATCCGGATGTGTTTCCGGAGGAGTTGCCGGGGCTTCCACCCGAACACGAAATAGAATTTCGTATTGAATTAAATCCGGGTGCGCAACCGGTGGCTAAATCCCCATATAGACTGGCTCCCACCGAAATGAGGGAACTAATGACACAATTGCAAGACCTACTTGATAAGGGCTTTATACGTCCGAGTGTATCACCTTGGGGAGCACCTGTTCTTTTTGTAAAGAAGAAAGATGGGTCGATGCGTATGTGCATCGACTACCGGGAACTGAATAAATTGACCGTGAAGAACCGTTATCCCTTACCCAGAATTGATGATCTTTTTGATTAGCTGCAAGGGGCGAGTTGGTTTTCAAAGATAGATTTACGTTCGGGCTATCATCAAGTAAGGGTGCGAGAGGAGGACGTTGCAAAAACTGCATTTAGAACTCGGTATGGACATTATGAATTCTTGGTCATGTCCTTTGGGTTGACGAACGCTCCAGCTGCGTTTATGGACCTTATGAACCGAGTATGTCGACCTATGTTAGACAAGTCTGTAATTGTATTCATAGATGACATTTTGGTTTACTCCCGGAGTGAGGCCGATCATGCAAGACACCTACGTGAGGTACTTGAAACCCTCCGTAGAGAAAAACTTTATGCAAAGTTCTCAAAGTGTGCCTTTTGGCTCAGGGAGGTGCAGTTTCTAGGTCACGTAATAAATTCGGAAGGTGTCTTAGTAGATCCAGCAAAGATTGAGGCAGTATTAAAGTGGGTTCCTCCGAAAAACCCAACCGAAGTAAGGAGTTTTCTAGGCCTTGCCGGTTATTACATAAGGTTTATTCAAGAATTCTCAAAAATTGCATTACCACTGACCAAACTGACAAGAAAGGAAGGAAAGAAGGAAGGAAAGTTCGTGTGGGGTAAAGAACAAGAAGAAGCTTTTCAAGTGTTAAAAGAGAAATTATCGAGTTCTCCGGTGTTAACGTTACCCGATGGAACGGAAGATTTGGTCGTATATTCAGACGCGTCACATCAAGGCTTGGGGTGTGTTTTAATGCAAAGGGGAAAGGTTATCGCGTATGCTTCAAGACAACTCAGACCACATGAAGTGAATTACCCGACCCATGACCTAGAATTGGCAGCGGTGGTTTTTGCCTTAAAAATTTGGAGGCATTACCTGTATGGGGTAAAATGTACGATCTACTCGGATCATAAGAGCCTCAAATATTTCTTCGAACAGAAAGATTTGAATATGAGGCAACGACGGTGGTTGGAATTGATTAAAGACTATGACTGTGATATTTTATATCACCCGGGAAAAGCAAACGTCGTAGCAGATGCGTTGAGTCGAAAAGATTATCCACACCCGATTCATGTAAAATCTATGAAGATGACAGTTACACCTCACCTCCTTGAAACGATACGAGATACTCAAATAAAAGCACTAGAGGAAGGGGATCCAAAGAAAGAAAGAACGAAAGGAATAGCAGAAAAGTTTGAAGAAAACTCAAACGGGCTTAAAACAAGGTTTGGGCGGATCTGGATACCAAGGTTTTGTGAGGTCAAGACAGTGCTACTTGAAGAAGCTCATAAGTCACGGTACTCCGTTCACCCTGGGGCTACAAAAATGTACTATGACTTGAAAACAAACTATTGGTGGCCCGGTATGAAACGCGATATTGCTAAGTACGTCGCGAAGTGTCTGACGTGTTCTCAAGTGAAAGCGGAACATCAGAAACCTTATGGAGAGTTACAACCTTTGGAAATTCCAGTATGGAAGTGGGAGGAGATAACAATGGATTTGGTGACTAAGCTACCTAGAACGAAAAAGGGGCATGATACGATATGGGTAGTCGTGGACCGACTCACGAAGAGTGCACACTTTTTACCAATTCGAGAGGCCTACTCCTCAGAAAAGATGGCGGAAGTGTATGTGAATGAAATAATATCTCGACACGGGGTGCCTGTGTCAATAGTTTCAGATCGGGATACAAGATTTACCTCTCGTTACTGGTTGAGATTCCATGAAAGTATGGGAACGAAACTGCACATAAGTACCGCTTATCACCCGCAGACTGACGGTCAATCGGAAAGAACGATTCAGACACTTATCGATATGTTAAGAGCATGCGCGCTAGATTTTGGGGGAAGTTGGGATGACCATTTACCATTAGTGGAATTCTCTTACAATAATAGTTATCATAGTGGTCTCAAAATGGCACCTTATGAACTGTTATATGGAAGAAAGTGTAGGACTCCCGTATGTTGGGGGGAGGTAGGACAAAGGGAGCTCGCGCCTAACGAATTGATAGCAATGACCAACGAAAAGATTGATCTAATTAGAGCTAGATTAAAGGCAGCTCAGGATAGGCAAAAGGCATATGCGGATAAGAGAAAGCGTCCTATCGAATTTCAAGTAGGAGACTATGTTTTATTAAAAGTATCCCCATGGAAAGGTATAATCCGTTTTCGTAAACGGGGAAAATTGGGGCCTCGTTACATTGGGCCATTTAAAATCTTGGCTCGAGTGGGGAAAATGGCGTATCGTCTAGAATTACCGTCTTCATTAGATGGGATCCATAGCACTTTCCATGTATCACAACTAAGAAAGTGCCTTGCGGATGAATCGGCGATCGTACCTCTTGATGATATTGAAGTAGATGAGAGCTTAAACTATGTTGAAAGACCGACAGCCATTAAAGATTTTAAGGTAAAGAATCTTCGCAATAAGGCCATTAGACAAGTTCTAGTACAATGGCAACACCGGAAGGGGTCGGAACTTACATGGGAATCGGAAGATGAAATGCGGAAACATTATCCTTCCTTATTCGGTATGTAAATGTTGCTTTTAGTATATGTTCAAGTTTCGGGGACGAAACTTTTTCTAAGAGGGGTAGACTTGTAACACCCCAAAAATATATAATTTATTTATTTCTTTTAAGTTAGTTATAAGAATGAACGTTTGAGCTCGAATAAATAAAATGTTAAGACTCGAGGGACTAAAGTTGAAAAATTAAAAATAAAAGTCTTACTAATTAAGCAAGACACACACTACACACATAGTATGTGTGTGCGTGGATAGAGATCAGGAGAAGAAAAGAAGAAGCAAACCCTAGTTCATCATCTTCATCAAATAGGAGGGTGATTACAAGGCTAAGCGACCAATAGAACCCGAATTCTTGATCACCTAAGCTTGTCTAACAAAGTGGTAAGTCGAATTTATTGAAGTTGTGAACTTTAAGAAATGGGTTTTTATCTAATCATGAGTTAGGATATGATGTATGCATCTAGAAGCTTAGACTATGAAATAAGACACGATTAATGTTCGGTTTTCGGTGATTTAGTTGTTGTGATAGATGGAACTTGAATAAATGATGTAGGATGAGAAGAGTCATATGAACTTGTTTGATTTGTGATGAACTAGTAGAATAGTGTGTAAATATACTTGTGATTAAATGTCCTATTAAAGTGAAACCCGCCAAGTGTTCAATAAAATGCCTAAAAGAACAAATTGGTGAAATTTGGTAAATTATGATCAAGTTATGGTATGAGACAAAGTATGTAAAAAGATGGAATGATATTTAGTCGGGCTAAACGAATGAATGTATTGATGTAGGCGTAAAGGAAGAAGGTTCAAGCACTAGGAGATCGGAAAGCTCGCAAGATCGAGGTATGTTGTTTTATGCATACAAGCTTTACTTTCTAATTGTCATTGTTTTATTAGAACCGTAATTATGATTATTCGTAAATGATGTGTAGTTGATAGCTTAACCCGTCACGAACGGGTCGTAAGAGATGATAATGGTGAAAAGTTTATGTTATGGTCGGTTGGTGTTGAACTAACCGTATATTGGAAGGTTATGAAGGAATGTAATGAAATAGTTAAATCTGTCATGAACGGATTTGGAATGATGTTTATGTTGCGTTTATAGTTAATCCGAGATTAACGGATTATTGAATGTTATGCATTGTCTCGTTTGGAGATGGTAGATAATGACCCGTTCACCGGGTCGATGAAAGTGAAAATATGACATGGTTATGTGATGACACGAATGGATGTTAGTTTTTACTTAATATTATATTGTAAGAAACTGACTAGTTAAACTTGAATTGCGATGTAGGTAAAGTCGCGATTTAGGTGGCGTGGCGAACTTGGAGACGAACACCAACATGCACACCATGGTCTATGCGCTTCCGTAGTAGTAGTCGCCCTTTTGAAACAATGTTTTTGTTAAACTTTTACTTCTTGAAAGTCGTCTTTTGATATGTAAATTATGGTGTTAAAAACTTAGTCGTTTGCAATTAGGAACTTTAAACTTGTGCCTTGACAGGGTAGTTCGGATTAACACCTGTAGTTAGTCTAAAGGAGGTGTTGATCTCGAACTAGTTACAAGGGTATTTTGGTAAAATGCAAATATTATGTTAAAAGTTTTAAATGTTTGAAGTTCACATGTATTCTTGAACAGTCGAAATTAAGGGCGTTACATATGGTTTTCGTTCCCCACAAGTTCCATCTACACGAGAACGTCCTCTACCTATTCACGAGGACGAGGACAAGGAAATAGTGCTCGAAACTCAAAATTTGGGCGACTATGAAGATGACACCGGCGACGATGAATATAATGTGGATGAAGACGCCGGCAACGAAGAAGATGACGCTCGGGAGAAAAAGGGAAAAATGGAGAGCCAAAAATGGACAAAGGTCCAAGAAGAGGCGTTGGCGAAGGCGTGGGTACATTGCTCTACCAACAAAAAGAAGGGCAATCAACAAAACCGCGATAGTTTTTGGCGTAAGATTTTAGATCATTATAACGCCACCGTTGGTGGAAGTAACCGGACCGTGCATCAAGTACGGTCTAAATGGACCCCGATGATGACGAAAATAAACTTTTTCAACGGCCTATACCAACAAGCGGTAAAAATTATATTTTTTAACGTTGTATATTTTTTAATTTTGTTTACTAAGTTCATATGTTTTTAACACTTGTTATTTTATAATATGTAGGATCGCACACGAGAAAGCGGGTGTAGCGATCTCAACGTGATGAAAGTCGCTTTAAAGGAATTTAAAGATAGATATCCGAGCGGTTTTCAACATGTCGAGGCATGGGAGGTCGTTCCAAAACACGATAAATGGGCCCAAGTCCCATTGTTGGGTGAGGAAGGGGAAGGTTCGGCACAAAAAAGAAAGCCCGTTGAGGTGGACCCTTCCATACCCGATATGAACGAAGACCCCTCGCCACAAAGAACACAACGGCGAGACAAGCGTCAAGCGACATCGTCCGAGGGCTCGGCCGAGTTGGCGGCACAATTCAAAGAGTACACCGCCATGAAAGAAGCGAAGCACGCGATTGAATTGGAGGCGATTGAATTGAGGAAGAAAAGAGAGTCGGAGGCTCGCGAGCTCATAACGGAACAACGCGAGACGATGAGAATCTACGCGCACGATCGAGATATGAAAACATTCCTCAAGACGCACGACGATGTTCCGCCGGAAATGTTGCCGTTCATCCTCGCCCGAAAGCACGAGATCGCTAACAAATACGGGTGGCCGTGCAATTTCTAAAATTTTTATGTAGTATTGCGATGTAATTTTTATTTTATTAAATGAAATGTAGTTTGTTTTTTTATTTTTCTAGTTTGAATGTAATTTTTATTTTTAATTTAATGAAATGTCTTTTATTAAATTTTATTAAATTTTTAATAATATTTGTTTAATTTATAAACATGCATAATTACAACAAATAAAAAAAATAAAAAAACAAGTCCTCTAAGAGAGGAGTGTCGCCATCAAATTGAGGGTGTGAGGGGAGTTAAGAGGGGAGTTGACGTGGCATAACTTGATTGGGTATGTGTAAGAGAGGGGACTCCCCTAAGAGAGGAGTGCCCCTCTCACCCTTAATATTATTGTGTCAAACTTAACATGTTTGACAAATATTTGCCGACATATTTGATTATTTTTTATTTGCAGGGATTGGGATTTGGCTGATTTGCAGGGATTGTATTTTGAGTTGCAGTATAGGGGAGAGAGAAGAGAGCACAGTGGAGACGATACGGTTTAGGTTTATACTTTTGACATTTTTTTTTTGTTTTAAATGACTGTTTTGCCCTCACATGGGTTGTACATGACCTCACTTACATGAAAGTTTTAACTAGGTTAGGGTCAAAGGACCTAAGATGTAACAGGTTTTCCAAATAAAGGACTGTGAGTGTAATTATTAAAGTTAAAGGTCATCCATTGCTAGGGCTGTTCAAAAAGCTCGCGGCTCGGAGCTCGCTCGAAGCTCGCTCGGATTTAGCTCGGAAAAAGCTCGCTCAATTTGGCTCGGTTTAAAAGTGAGCTGAGCCGGCTCGGCTCGGTTAGAAAGTGAGCCTAGCTCGGCTCGGCTCGTAACGAGCCGAGCTGGCTCGGTTCAGCTCGCTTTGTAGCTCGGCTCGGTTTAGCTCGAATTATTTTACATATAATAAGTTTTAATTTTATATACATTATAATATATTACTAAAAAACTGATTATTATTTACATGTATATAGGTTTGTAATTTGATATTTATGGCATATTTGAAGACTAATTACCATACTAATGAACTAATATTGTATTTTATTGAAATTAAAACTTATTTTGCGTTGTTAAACTCGATTTTGGTTTGAATTGTATTAGGTTGAACTTATTTTGAATATATTCTTTTAAATTATTGAATAATATTTTAGGCTATTAAATTTTAAGATGTATATATTAGTTTTTTTTTTATAAAATCGAGCCAAACCAAGCCGAGCCGAGCTAGCTCGGTTTAAAACCAAGCCGAGCCCGAGCTTAGATTTTCAGCTCGGTTTCCAATCCGAGCCGAGCCGAGCCAGCTCGGTTTATAATCGAGCCGAGCCCGAGCTTGGCCTGGCTCGGCTCGGCTCATGAACAGCCCTATCCATTGCAACCCGCTACAAACATAAAGGACGAAAAGTGTAATTTACCCTAAAATTTGAATTGGAATTCATGCCAATTGACTCCTAAAATTAATAGCTTTGACTTAAAAAGTCAAATGAATTTTGTTTTACAGGTTAACATTGCATAGTGTAGTAGTTAATTTGCGTATTTTTTAGGTTAACATGGCCTTATAACAACACATAAATGGCGTAATACAGTTAGAGCTTTCATAAATTTGGAAGCTTCTAGAGTAGGAGAATTTGGTAAATAGTGGGTTATGTATCTTCTAATGGTCCCAAACTTTAAAACTAATATTAAATTGAGGTTCCTTGCAAGAAATTAACATTTTATAACTACTTTTTCACATTTAGTAAGGAGTCAGTAATGGGTCATGCATCATGTTGAAGTATAAGACCATTGGGTATGGGGAGGATAGTCTCCAAATGACTATCCTCTACATAAGCGACACGTAGGCAAAGGAGAAGGACCCTCCCCTTGGAGACTATCCAAGGGTGTGGGGATGCTCCTCCTCCATTTTTTATTATTATTTATTTTTTTGCCATATTAATTAAAACAAAGTAAATAAAAATAAAAAAAGTTACATTTAAATAAAAACTTAAAATTACATTTAAAATAAAAATCCTAAAGCTACATTAAAAAAAAACCTAAACTTAAATTAAAAAAAAGCCTAAAGTTACAAATAAATAAAAAAACTACGCGTTGTTTTCTCTGAGACTCCAAATGTGATCGATCAAGTCCGATTGAAGATTGACATGTGTGAAATCGTTATGTAACGAGAACCTGTTCAAATCTTGTTGTTCTCCGCTAACCGGAACATTATTCTCCTCCACCGCGTTCTCGTCATACTCACAAATTGCATGTCTTTCGTCTTCGAGGATCATGTTATGCAGCAGAATACAAGCATACATACAGTATCGCAACGTTTTGGGTGTAAAAGCGCGTGCTGGGTTTTCAATAATATGCCATTTTTGTTGGAAAACCCCAAAACACCGTTCAATATCTTTTCTAGCCGCTTCTTGAAACTTGGCAAATTTCTTTCTTTTTTCATCCGCAGGATGCCTAACCGTTTTAACTATTGTAGAGTATTGTGGGTATATTCCATCGGCAAGATAATACCCGCGTCTGTACTCCACGCCCGAAACTGTAAAACTCGTATCAGGACCGACCCCTTTTATAACATCGTCAAAAACCTCCGAATTTTGTAGAACGTTGATGTCGTTATTCGAACCAGGAATACCAAAGAAAGCATGCCAAATCCATAGGTCTTGAGACGCAACAGCTTCTAGAATTATTGTTGGATGTCCCTGATCGCCTCGCGTATACATTCATCGCCAAGCGGTAGGACAATTCCGCCATGGCCAATGCATGCAATCAATGCTCCCGAGCATGCCTGGAAAACCGTGCCTTGCTTGGTGGTGTTGATACAAATTTTGAACGTCATTGTGATTCGGTTTTCGCAAATATTTTTGGCTGTAGAGCTTCACCACAGCATCGGGTCGCATGGTAAAAAACGGGTGATAAGCGGCTAAATCGTCGGCGATACGTAAGAAAAGTCGACGACTCATTCTGAAACGGCGTCTAAAAATAGCCTCCGAGTACAGCGGCTCGTCCGCAAAGTAATCAACGATTAATCTTTGGTTAGCACCTACAAGATAACAAAATATATATATAACTTATAATTAAAAAAATAAGACTAAAAACATAAACTTAAAAAATTAAGAATAAATATATAAGAATATAAATATAAGAACAAAAATATCACTAACTTTCTCGATCTCGCTCGATGTGTGGGTTCCTGTTTCGTGGTTGTGACGAAACCTCCTCCTCCTCTTCTTCTTCCAAAATTATTTGTGTCGCCTCTACCACCTTGTTTATAAAAAAAATTACGGCTTCCATGGTGTCCGTCGAACCCGATGAAGAAGAAGATGACATGGTGTATTTTTTAGAGAAGATTATGTGGGTATTTTGTATAAAAATGTGGGAGTTGTTTGGAGAAAGTGGGTGAATTTTGGTATAAAAGTGGATAGATATGTGGGTATTTATAAAGGTTTTAAATTAATTTGAATTTTTTTTTTTTAAAATAGCCAACGGATATATTGAATGGACCCCACCACAAATGCCCCGTCTCCACCGTCGGATTTCCGACGTCTTTGCCGCGACGGGCCCCAAGGGGGCGGTGTTGGACGGTCCTAATGGGGGGACGGGCCTGGAGCCGAAGCCCATACCCATTAGCCTAACAGGTTGTTGTTAATGTGTCAGATTACCGCTTCAATTTTTGGTCAGCTTACAGGGGACTTCTTTGGGTCAAATCGCTGCTTGGAATTATGATAGCTTGCAGGTAAAATTTTCTTTGTAATGGATATGGTTCAGATGACATATGGCAGTAGCCACTTTCTTCAATCTTCTTTCTTTTTCGGATCACACAAAACCTCATAACACAGATTAGAGACTCAGGATAGCATTGTAATCAGAAGCTTACAACCTCCTAATTAATATTTCAATGCTTACGACCTCCTAATTATTAATTCATGGCACAATACCGTAATCATATTTGATATTAACATGCTAATTATTTATAATTATTTGAAAGCGGCCGAAATATTATCTTGGCAATTATACACTTTTTTAGTAAACCTTCTTGACCCGTTTTGACACAAATCATACTTTATGTGACACTTAATATGCATCGTTTAGGAAGTACTTGCTGAACTTCTTGGACCAGTTATCGGAAAGGAACTAATTCCCGCTGACTTGGGCACTTGGATGCAAAGGCAAAGAGATATTTCAGATTCCTAAGCACGGTAGTTCGTGGTAAAATATGTAAAATATAAAGGCCCTTAGAATTTGGTGAAGCGGTTAATTGGCCTGCTCTCCCTAAGGGTTTAGGGATTCCATCCGGTTCCCGTGCATAAGGGGGCATGGTCTTATGGCGGTCGAATAGTCGACCTTGGACATAGTCCCGAGCAGGGTGGGTTCACATTCTTTGCCGTTAAAAAAAAGTAAAATATAAAGATCTGAATCTATACAAGTTCCAACAAGTGAAGAGGGTCTTATGTTTTCGTGAGGAATTGCATTTATTAGAGTTCATGTTCTAATTAGACCTTAAATGGCATTGGGCCTCATTTTGAAACAATATCACTCTTGGAGAACCTAACCATACTTTTATATTTTTCAGAAATTTTAGCCTGATTCTTTTTTTGTCAGGTTGTGTATTTGAAGTATCTGTAGCTGCCCTCTAAAGCGATGAGAATCACGCCTACAGAAATTTTGTTTTGCAACCGTGGATGTTCAAGGAAAGAACGTCTTTTAGAAAAGCAGCTTGTTCAGTTTGGGTGTATCTTGAAATCAAATGAGTTGATTGGTTTTTCATTTTGGGTTGTTTGAGTATGTTGGTATATAATCTTATTGGCTATTTTTATTCAGTAATGGTTATTTTTATTCGTGTATTTTATCATCTGTCATTGTATGGTACAATACACGCCGGTATATGACAACAGATGTGATTGTATACGCATGTATAGAGAGGTATATGACCATCTAAAAATGTTACACATATATCCCTAATTTAACATATTAATGACAAAATAATCAGTTTTCACTATACATGATGAGTTCAAATTAATATATACACATATTAATTCATGCAAGTATATTATTGCTAATGAGATGAAACTGGTTGAAATAATCCTTTAACTATTACTACCACTTAAATCATTTCATTTAACAAAATATGTTATTTATCTTAATAAAATACTATTTGCAATCATATGTAACATATAAATTACCTTTACTTGTATAAAATGACAAAAAATTGTTGGCACGAGTCATAGAGGCTATTGCCAATATCAAAGACATATATCATAGTTTGACAAAATAATCAACTTGCAAATGGAAAGCCTCTTGTACCTTAATTCACTTTATTTAAAGTTATCTTTTTGTTATTATTGTAGATTAAATATTTTAACTATTAGATAACTTCAATCATATATATTAATCATGTTCATGCAAATAATAAATATATATCAAATAATTTTCAATGTGTTATGTGAATTTATTAAAAGAAATTGAGCTATATTGTTGAACTTTTGGTTTAAATTCTACAATTAGCTCGAATTTTAGACATTTGGGGTAAATTTTTGCTCAAATTGAACTATGTTATGACTTATATTTTCTTATTTTTGTATTTGTTATTATTTAATTGATTGTAAGGCTCATGACATAGATATGCCTATCGATGCTACGAATAAGAAAATTAACAAACGTACTGATGTCGGGTTAAAATGTGTAGTAATTTATAATTATTCGTGTTAGATTTAGTAAGTTAAACATGTTAAATGTTTTATGTTTATATATTTAAGTGTTTATGGTATTTCGTGGTTTAAACAGGTATAAACGAGGTTAAACGAGAGAGGTGAGTTGAAAATACGAGCTTGGCAAGTTAACATCAGACGAAAAACAAAAGAAAGTCAACTTGTTCAAGCCCGCGACACGCTGGGGGATGTTGGTGATAGTTCCGCGACCCGCGGGAGAAAGCAAGTCAATGTCAGTGTATTTAAATCAGGAAGTCGGTCAAACGTGTCAACTCCGTTACACGCGGAGGTGTCTTGTGAATGATCCGCGACGTGTCTGAGCCAGTAAAAAATCAAACAATGTCGGTCAAGTGGAAGACCCCTGCGACACACGGGGGGGGGTGGGGGGGGGGTGTGGATACATCTGCTGCGATGCTGTATTGCTTTACAAGAAAGTTGTTTATGTTAGGCGTTAGGCCATATGCTATTTTAAGGAATCAATTCTCGTAATTTTGGTGGCAGCCGACATACAAGGACAAAAAGGACGAAATCATCATTAAATATATGATCTCTAAAATCACATGGAGGAATTATTATTCCACTAGCCGACATACCTTATGGAATGTTATAAAAAGTTTGCTAACATAAGGTTTTGGGGATTCTTTTGAGGCCATACATCAGCCGTCGCACATCGAGCATTAGGGACGAATTAAGCATATCATTCTTTTCATCTATCATCATTCAAGCTATTCAATGAAGTCGGAGCACTTTGGGATGAAAACCGAAGCGGCGAAGATCACCATGTGCGGCTAAATCTTTCAGTGACTTCCGCCCAGATGAACGTTTACGTGGTTTGACATAATTATTTGTTTTTCTGATTCTTGTAAACTGGTACAGCTTGACCACTTGTGTTGGATTACTGGTAAACGTTTCTTGTGTTTGAATTACTTGTCATTTATTAAGCGTATTGGCAACTTTCTTGCGTTGTTAGCGGGTTGGTAAATTGGTGGGTAATTGATACAATCAAACGGGTTATTAGGTTGCATAATGAATCTTAAAAACTATCCGTATTAACTAATCAAATTCATTAATTCCGAGGTCATGTGTATGTGTTGTGTTGTTTTGAATCAGAAAACATATTTTTATATTAAAACGGGTATTCGGGATTCCGGGTGGAGATTACTTTTTCTCATCTTGATAACACTTTTCGTGACAAATTGTGTTTTCTTTACAATCAAACAAACAAACCCCCGATTTAGATAGTTTAGTTTTAATTAGTTTCTTTAACACTAACCACAAATTCCCCGTGGATACGATACCCTACTTACACTATATATGTAGTTTAATTAGGTTTTTGATTGACCCTAACGACAGTCGTCACGTACTATAGAACATATCACACATATCACAGGTGGATTGATCAACTAACAGAAAACGACTACCGCATTGTAAATTGTCGTCGCCGCCATCACATCGCGCGGGTTGCCTACTAGGTAGAGATCTTATTGCTTCTTCAGGTTGCGGTTGCCTCTGAAAGTATGAAATCTACCAAGCAATTAGTCAATTAGCGATGGTTTAGATAATCTGGTAGACAAGGTAAACGCTATATGGTAATAAAGTAGGTATTAAACTGAGTGTAAGGGCGTTTGAGATGCACATTTTATAAGTGATTATTTAACATTTAATAAATATAATGAAAAAAAATGGATTCGCTGTTATAAAATGAGATTCAGATGATGACGGTGTTTGGATATGCTTCTTCCACTTGAAGTTGTAATAATTAATAAATGATCATAGAGGGCATTTTAGTTTAAAAACATAACATTTTGTGAAATGGAAGTAAAAGAATGAGCAAACAAGTAACCTTAGTGTTGGACATATACGAATTCGAGAGTTTCAAGACATACAGGTGCTTCACTGATATACAGGTTCAACATTTTAGGTTTTTTTGTTAGCCTGAAATACATTGCCGCTGGTTCGCCAACGACCAGCGCTGCTGCGCATTCCACCACTCGGTCTCACCAGGTATGCACAAAGTGGGCAAAATTGTTTCGGTTCCACCACTCGGTCTCACTCGGGTCTGGTCGAGTCAAATTCAAGGGCTTTCATGACATTTGGAACCAAAAGCTCGATTAGGCATGATCTAATGCTTTCGAATTATCCAGTTGAGCTCAAAATCTCGCGGCGGATTGTTACGATTCTGATGGACGGGTATGTGTTTCTGAGTTCCTTTTGTGTAGATCTAACGCTTTTGTGTACATCGATTTGTGATAGTGAAATTTAATCATGGATTTTGTTTTCCGTTATGGCTCAAAACCGAACTGCCCTGTACATAGCCCTAGACTCACCAACCTAAGTGATATGTTTCCCGCCGCATCGCGCGGGTAAACGACTAGTATATATATATATATATATATATATATAGGGGAATGCTAAAATGAGAACCACCTCGAGTTGTAAGAACCGTGAGAACTACACCGTAGGGGGCGCGGTGGACCAATTTTTTTTTTCATAAACGTAGATGCATGTATAAAAACAACATTTGTAAAAAAAATTCAAAAAAAATGTCGTGTGTATAGTTTTGAGCGCCACAAGTTTGTGTTTACGCGACCCGTAAATCTGGCCGGAAAATTTACGGGTCTCGTAAACACAAACTTGTGGTGCTCAAAACTACACCCACGACTTTTTTTTTTGAATTTTTTTTTTTTACAAATGTTGTTTTTATACATGCATCTACGTTTCTGAAAAAAAAAATTTGGTCCACCTCGCCCCGGATCAAAAAGTTCTCGCGGTTCATACAACTCGAGGTGGTTCTCATTTTAGCGGATACTTATATACTTATATATATATATATATATATATATATATATATATATATATATATATATATAGGGAGGGGCTCATGCGAGAACTCCATTTATTGTGAGAACCATGAGAACCAATGTGAACACAACCTAAAGAGTTAATTACTGTTTTCGTCCCTGATGTTTGTCAAAAATAACGGTTTCAGTCCATTAGTTTAAAAATTGCGATTTCAGTCCATTAGTTTCATTTTCGTAACCATTTCAGTCCACTAACTTAACTCCATCCATTTATTTTGTTAACTTTGGGTGAAATTACCAAATTACCCCTGCTAACTTAACAAATTGTAATAAAAAAAAATCAAAAAAATCCCAAAAAATTCAAAAAAATTCCAAAAAATCTAAAAATCAAAAAAAATTTAAAAAATCATAAAAATTCTAAAAATCAAAAAAAAAATTTGTGTGATTTTTAGCTATTTTTAGGCATTTTTGGTTGTGTTCACATTGGTTCTCACAATAAGAGGTGGTTCTCGCATGATCTTCTCCCTATATATATACGGGAAGGATATCTAGAAAACTCTATTGAGTTAAGAAAACATTGAAAATCAATCTCCATCATTCATCAAAACAATCTATGGTTGAGATTGAATGTTACATAAAGTAACTTTTCTGACCATGTAATAGACAAACAAAAAGTACACGTAACAACTTTTTGCTTTTTCTGTTTTTCTAGACTGACACACTGACATGTAACAGATTTGTCCGTTACACTAATTTTTTTTCTATAAAACATGTAACATGTTTTTTACATACACTACACATTGAAAACTTGTAAAATTTAAGTTTTTTACATTGCGATTTTGATGGAATTTTTTTTTGTGGTGGTGTGGGGGGGGGGGGGGGTGGAGGGGTATTTAGGGTTTTCGGTTGTGGTAGGGTGGGGGTGGGTGTTTAGGTTTTTAGGTGGGGGTGGGTTTAATTGTTTTTTAGACCGATGTAAAATACGTGTCGATATTCTTTTGGCATATCATGACTTTACCTTTTTGGTTATCTAAGACAACTTTTGTGCAATTAAACCATTATGAAAAACATTTTTATATAGCAATACACATACGGTATGAATCGCACCGGCACCGCCCAAACAACATCAATAACGGTATGCATTTTTATGGTTTTTTTATTTTGATACGATTCGGTTTCGATATTTTCGATACTTTTTTTACTAGTCGTATCAAAACGATACCGTAACACAAGTTAACTTTGTAACCCACAAGTTAATGTTTGTAAAATGTTATTTGATAGAGAAGTGTCAAGGATGGATAAGAAAATATTAAGAAATGAAGAGATCACTAAAGGAGAATAATCAAGCAAAAATCAAGAGTTTATATATTTTTCATATGAAAAATAAGGGTGGAGATACAATAGGAAGTTTATTTGGCTAGGAAGGCTAGGAAGTGATCTTGACCATCCATTTAGTTAATCAAGGGCTAAGATTAAATGATGGAAATTGTAGGAAAGAAAAGAGGCGCGTGAGTTTGTTTAGGGGCATTCTAGTCAATCCAAGCCAATAGTTTCTCCCTCCTCCAATTCCCCCACATTTTTTAAACGTTAATAACTCTTTCATACGACATTATTTTTTTATAAAAATGGCACCAAAAAAAGAGCGTTTTTTTATCTTTAAAACGAGTATACTATTGCTATATTTTCAAAAAAAAAATTAAAAACCCAGTTGCGTAAAACGCAATAGAAAAACCCCCAGTTACGTAAAACGCAATGAAAAAAAAACCTAAAAAATGACATTTTTCTAAAATGCAATGCACAAAAAACACAAAGAAATGTATTATTTGTAAAACGCAATGGCCAGAAAACACAAAGAAATGTCTTATTTCTAAAACGCAATGAAAAAAACCTAAAAAATGACATTTTTCTAAAACGCAATGCACCAAAAACACAAAGAAATGTCTTATTTGTAAAACGCAATGGCCAGAAAACACAAAGAAATGTCTTATTTCTAAAACGCAATAGCCTAAAAACTCAAAAGAAAATGTACTTTCTAAAACGCAATGGACTAAAAACACATAAAAATGTGTTTTACCAAAAACGCAATGCACCAAAAACATATACAAATGTCTTATTTCTAAAACGCAATGGCTAGAAAACACTTAAAATGTCTGTTTTCTAAAACGCAATGGACTGAAAACACATAAAAAAGTGTTTTACCTAAAACGCAATGCACCAAAAACACAAAAAATGTCTTATTTGTAAAACGCAATGGCTAGAAAACACTTAAAAATGACTCATTCTAAAACGCAATTGTCTAAAAAACAAAAGAAAGTGTTCTCTGTAAAACACAATTGACTGAAAACAGCTAAAAATGTGTTTTACCTAAAACGCAATGCACCAAAAACACTTCAAGAATGTGTTTTTCTAAAACGCAATGACCAGAAAACACATAAAAATGTTTTAGTTCTAAAACGCAATTGCCTAAAAACACCAAAGAAAGTGTTCTCTCTAAAACGCATTGAACCATTACAATAGTTTCCAGAGGCAATTTACAGAAAATTAATTTTTCTGATGCATTTTTATTACGTATTGACCTGGCAGCTCAACCCCAGCCAGGGGCTCTGCCCCTTGGACCCCGCCAGGGGCTGCCGCCCCTGGGACCCCGCTACCAGGGGCGCTGCCCCCGGACCCCCACCAAGATCATAAAACGCAATGACTAAATCAAAAACCCAAATCGTAAAAATGAAATTAAAGAATTTCTTACATGGATCGAATTGATTTCTTCAACAATTGACGAATTTTGAATGATTGAAACACTTATCAGCGCTCGAATCGAACGGATCGAGTGAATGATCAGATAGAACACACACAATTTTCTCACACACTCTTGCTTTCTATTAGCTACAATCACTTACACTTTCACTCGAATTACATTGTAACACTTAGTTGATCCGCATCACATCGTGCACTGTATCTTGACATTTGAAGTAATAAGAAGAACAAGGCAGTTACGATTGTCAGCTCCCGAGGTTTTGTGCTGGCGATCTAGATTGATCAAGGGCTTTCCTCGTACATCCCGTGTCACCCTTTTCCTTTTCTACTCATTGTTTGATTATAGATATAGTTCGGTATCCTGAGCTATATCCTGAATACTGTTTTTGCTAACAAGATAATCTAAATATTTTCAATACACATTGCTAGCACACTACCTCACTTAACTAATTTGATCACTTAATTACTTAGGTAATTTTTGACCAAAACAATTTGGCGCCCATCGTGGGGCAAGTGGTGCTATTTCAACTAAAAGCTTTTGCAAAATCATTACTTGGTTTTCTGTTTTCAAAACTTTTTGCTACACTATTTTCAATGGCCTCAAAATCAAACATGAGCTCTTCTACCGTGCCCGCTACAACCTCTGCAACAATTGGTTCGGTACTTCCACCACCTCCAAGGACGCAACCCTCTTCACAGCCTCAAGCTCCTCCAAGAAGGACTGAAACTCACGTGGCTCGGGATATTATCCCTGATGTGTGCAAAATGCAACATATAAGTTACATCAATTGTGGCATAAAACTAACCCTTTTTTAGTACTAATGTTGGAAAAAGTGTGCTTTTGTCTTCCTTTTGTATTTTCAGGATTAAATGAGCTCAAATTAACAAAAGAAGCAAAAATACATCAGAATCTAACATAAATACAAGAAAAGGAACAAGACGTGACATGCCCGACCCCACGACAGCATATTCCCAAGCAAAACAAGAGATCAGAAGACCGAACACGCCCCGTGCTCAGCCAGCACGGGGACGTGCCCAAGTGTCAGCAGAAAAGACAAAGTGGTAGAAGCTTCTATTGCCCACCACGGGGCCATGCTAAGCGGACACGGGGCCGTGGTCAACTATAAGATTCGCACAATCCAGGCAAATCTTCATAGTACAAAGATTCTTCTGCACATGGGGTCGTGCTCAGCAGACACGGGGGCGTGGTCAACTAATAAGACAAAGCTGCATTAAATGAAGAAAGAGAGGATGTGGACACGGGGTCGTGCCCACTGGACACGGGGCCGTGCCCGAGCTTCTGTTCAGCCTATAAATAGGAGTGCTTGGCTCAAGCTCAAACCATCCCTTGGCACACCACCTCTCTCACACTTCACCCACCACCCACCACCACCATAACACCATCATCCACCACCATCATCCATTGTCCATCGTAGAGTGTGTGAGTCGTCTCGGGATCCAAGATTGATCGTAAGAGTTCTTGACAATCAAGGCCATGTTTGCCTAAGTCTCTTACATCACTTGGTGAAGACAAAGTGTCTAGTGTAATACTTTTTATTTCTATTCTTTTCGCACTTTTTACTTGGTTTTGTATTAATGACTTTAATAACTAGTTTCTTATGTTGAAGGTGATCTTTCCTTATCGTTTGTCCGTGGTGTCTTGGCATTATTTTACTGTCTATATAAAATAAAAGATTTTCACCATTCATATCTCCACGGTCTATATGGAGGTATGTTGGCTACCTGGTCGGGGGTTAAGGGAACGGTTTGGTAAAGGTCTTGCCATTGTTCAGCGTTTAGAGGTCCTGCAATGGACCTGGGTCAAATTTAGTAGGACCTCCTTCAATACTTAACGGTATTGGATGGCAGGGGTCCAAACTCTTTGATCCCCTCATAAGTTAACTACTATTAATACTATAACCCGGCTATTTAGGACTGTATCCCTGCTGACTCAGACTACTTAGTCGAGGGTAACGTCACCTCCAAAAGAGGGGCCTACCATAATTTGCATTAATAACTTAATTAATTATCTTCCAATAATCCACCCTTTTAGGATTGTATCCTTGCTGACTCAAACTACTGGGGTGAGGGTAACGTCACCTTCAAAAGAGGGGCCTACTACAATAACTAAGATAATCTCTTAAAATAGTGCAAAAGTGCGGAAATAATCAAAGGTTACACTAGATACGAGTCGGAACTAAGTGATTCATCTTGTCTATCTGTTTTTTTTCTTTTTATTTTATTTTCAGCATTTAGTTAGTTTTTATTTTTCTTAGTTAAAACATTTTTCTAAACTTTTTGATTTGATTAGACGTTGAGGATAAACCGGTACTAAAAGCTCTTGTGTCCTTGGACGACCTCGGTATCTTGCCAACACTATACTACGCTCACGATGGGTGCACTTGCCCATATGTGTGTTTAGTGTTAGTAAAATATCGTGTTTTATAAATTTAAAACTTGGCTAAAAATAAGTGTTAAAGGGGCTTAAAATATACACCTAATATATATAACACTTCACACGCATCAAGTTTTTGGCGCCGTTGCCGAGGACACAAGGATTTTAAGAAAGTTAGGAATCAACGGCCTAATCGTTTTTCTTATTTTTCATTTTTTTTAGGATTTTTTTTAGTTTTTCTGTTTCTGCAGAGCTCAGCACGGGCCGTGCCTGGTCGGACACGGACCGTGCCCAGCATCATCACTGGCAGTTTTTATTTTCTGAGTTACAGAGAGCTGAGCACGGGGCCGTGTCGGTGCAACACGGGGCCGTGTCCAACTCCCAGTAACAAGGATCCAGAAAATAATCACTGTATCTCTGACCACGGGCCGTGTTCACCGAGCACGGGGCCGTGGTGAACATTCTGACCAACGTTCTTTTCTGTTTTTATTGCAGGACTTGGAACCCAGGCGCCACATTTGAACCTCCTACGCAGTGCATGAGCTCCAGTTCTAGTAGAGACATAAAAGAACTTCTAGAAGAACCCGAACACTTTCTCAGAAAAAGACTTAAAGCTAAAAATCAAGAGAAAGTTTCGGGGGACCCACTTCCAATGGCAGACCAACGTACCCTCATGGATTACCTACGGCCCACCGTAGGTAATCTCGGCGCCGCTATCAATGCACCAAATGTTGAAGCCAACAACTTCGAACTTCGGCCGCATTTGATACAAATGCTTCAAAACTCCGCAACCTTCCATGGGCTTGCGGACGAGGATCCCCATCTACATATTACTAATTTCTTAGAAATATGTGATACCTTTCGGATCAATGGAGCATCAAATGACGCCATCCGCCTTCGAATGTTTCCCTTTTCACTAAAAGACCGAGCTAAGGCTTGGCTTAACACCCTCCCAGTTGGCTCGGTAAACACCTGGGATGAACTAGCCCAAAAGTTTCTATATAAGTATTTCCCTCCCGCTAAAACGGCTAAATTAATGACTGAAATTAATACATATTCACAAGAGGATGGGGAATCCTTATATGAAACTTGGGAAAGGTTCAAGGAGCTACTAAGAAAGTGTCCTCATCACGGTCTTGCGGTATGGCAACAAGTATCCACTTTCTACAATGGGTTGTTGCCACACACAAGACAAACACTTGATTCTAGCTCCGTAGGACTTTTAGGTAATCGTCGCCCAAATGAAATATATAATCAAATTGAGGAAATTGCTCAAACCAATTTTCAATGGCACACTCCCCGAGGTAATAAATCTATTGCCCCGGGCGCCCATAAGGTTGATGAAAGCACTTCTTTACAACCCCAAATCGAGGCCCTCTCTTCGAAAATCAAAAGGCTAGAAATGACAAAAACGGCCTCGGTTATGGCTTGTGAAGGGTGTGGTGGGCCACATGAAAATTGGAGTTGTATGAAAGAATTAGATGAACAAACAGAAACGGTAAACTACATTGATAACAGACCTAGGCCGTCGGGTCCTCCAACGGGTACCTACAACCAAGGATGGCGTAACCACCCAAATCTTGGTTGGAGAGATCCCGACAATAGTAGTAACCAACAAAACCAACGAACTAATTTTCAACAACCACAAAATTTCTCTCAACAACAAGGTGGAAGAGAAAGGCTTGAAGATACCGTATCTCGCCTCATCTCCGACACCGAAAAGAAAAACTCGGATCGATTTCAACAATTGGAATCGAATTTTAGAAATCAACAAGCTAGCATTCAAAACATTGAAAAACAATTAAATCAACTAGCTCAAAATTTCTCCGAGAGACCACAAGGCGCGTTACCAAGTAATACCGAAACCAACCCAAAGGCGCAGGTACACCTCATCACATTGAGAAACCGAACCGTGGGTCCCGAGGAGGCTCCATCACCACCAGATGAAAGAAGCCAATCTAACCAAACCGCAATTCCACCCGCACAAGAAAAAGCTTCTTTATCAAATCAAGAGCCCACCAGGACTCCTCCAGTTCCGTACCCTGGTAGGTTAAATCGTCAAAAGACCGATGAGCAATTCGCAAAATTAAAAAATTTACTAAAACAATTGCATGTTAATATTCCTTTTATTGAGGTCCTAACCCAAATGCCTAAATATGCAAAATTCATGAGGGATTTCCTCGCTAACAAAAGGAAAATTGAATCATTGCAATTAGTTAACTTAGGCGAAGAATGCTCCGCCTTAGTACTCAACAAACTTCCACAAAAGAAAATCGATCCCGGAAGCTTCACGATTCCTTGCTCGATTGGGGAATCCCCCGTTCGTAATGCATTAGCCGATCTTGGGGCTAACATTAACCTCATGCCCACATCGATGTTCAAACGACTCGGCCTAGGAGCAACAAGCCCTACAAAGATGAGCATACAACTCGCCGACAGATCCGTCAAATTCCCACAAGGTGTCGCTGAAAATCTATTGGTAAAAGTAGACAACTTCGTCTTCCCAACCGACTTTGTCATCCTAGACATGGAAGAAGACACCGATGTCCCTCTCATCCTCGGGAGGCCATTTCTAGCCACCGCCCAAGCGGTGGTGGGCATGAATGAAGGAACGTTAACATTGAAGTTTGGGGACAAGGAAGTGAAGTTTGAGTGTGGAAAAAGAGTAGAGGACGAAGACCCGGTCAACTACATGAAGGTCATAGACTCAATCTTGGATGATGCTCTCCGATGGTGTAACATGGGATGCAATACATCCCACTTGGGTAACATATGACCAGGCTTTGGGTCTAGCCAAGGACCCTTATAAACGTGGCGCACCACGGAGGCATTCCGCGGAACTATCCTTAGTTTAGTTTAGATTAATTTTTATGTTTTCTAGTTAGTTTTAATTTTCAGGAATAAAACACACTTGAGATGACAAAGGATACAAGGGAAACTTGAACCAGCACCCCATGCAGGAAAACAGAACCGTCCGACAAAGTTCTTCGTTTACAGTAAGCTCGGCACGGGCCGTGTCCGGCCAACACGGCCCCGTGCTGCACAGTCTGCAGAAAAAGACCCAGTTCAGGTAACTGGACACGGGCCGTGTTCACTCAACACGCCCCCGTGTCCAGGCTTCTGTTTCTCTTGTTTTAATTTTGTTACTGGCACTTGAACACGGGGCCGTGCCCGGACAACACGGGGCCGTGTTCAGCGCCCAGTAACACAAAATTTTTGCTTTTTACACCTTTTTACACATTCAATCAACCTAAAAACTTATTTTTGAGACACATTGAGGACAATGTGTAATTTAAGTGTGGAGGGGATGCTAAAACCTTGAATCTTGAAAGTCCTAAATACAAGCCTTACACAAAACTCTATTGGAATTGCTAATCACCCCAAATTTTTTTCAAAAAAATTATCATTTTTTTACTTGTCTAGGTTTAACTCGGGAAATTCAAGTTCTTAAAAAGATTATATTTTTATGAATTTACAACCGATAGCGTCGTGATAAAAAGAACCAACATAAGAAAATTATGAAAAGGCATGACAAGCTTAGTTAAAATTTAATTATATATACTTGATCACATAAAAACCCATTCCCACAAAAGTGAGTTTTGAGCCTTTATTGAGCATACAATTACATATCATTAGACTAAATGCTCATTTTTCGTTTCTTGTGTGAATAGCCGCTTGGTTCTTACGACTCTAGAACTTGCCATGACGATAGATTCCCGGTCCTTACCAACTTAAACCCGAGTAAGTAAATGATGGAGGCATTAGGACTAACCCTTTTTATTTCTACACCATTATTTTTTTTTACCACCTACCCAAAATCCCCCTAGTTAGCCCCTTTGAGCCTAAACCTTTTCATTTCATAACCCAAACCAAACACCCTTTTACCCACCAAAACTTTTTTTATTTTTAACCCTTTGTTTTAGTAACGAGTTCGATTTTTCGTATAACTTTTAAATTTTTTTTTTTTTTTGTGTTGATGATGAAGCAAAAGAAAATAAACAAACAAGTTCATCAAAAATAACTTTGTTTGAATAATAGCTTCATCAAAATAAAAGTTACAAAAATAGAAAGTCTTACGAAAACCGACACTTGTTACACTTTTCGCTTTTTTCTACTAACCACTAACCCAACCACCTACCTTTAACCCAAGCCTAACCCTTTACCCACAAAGTCCTCTTGATATTTACAAAGGTCTATAAGTTAAAAAGGAGGAGGATTGATTACTTGGCAAGCCTATGGTAGGAGTAAGTTCCATGCCGCTCTCGAGTGATCCACAGAAATACATTTTCGGCCGAGTGTTGAGTGATTCCCGTGAGGTATGTGAACTTGTATATAAATAGAATTTTAAAGAGGCATGTTATGCCCTAATAAGTAATTTATCTTATGAAAAGTTTTGAATAAATCATGACGAATAGGATTGTAAATAAATAAAAATAAAACTAAATAAAGAATCTTGTAAAATCCCGACACTCTAGGACAAGCCCAAAAACCTTCTTTTCTACCCATTCCATTTGGGTGTGTAATAGCCACATATTAAAGAGTTTTGCTTGAGGACAAGCAAAGATTCAAGTGTGGGGGTATTTGATGTGTGCAAAATGCAACATATAAATTACATCAATTGTGGCATAAAACTAACCCTTTTTTAGTACTAATGTTGGAAAAAGTGTGCTTTTGTCTTCCTTTTGTATTTTCAGGATTAAATGAGCTCAAATTAACAAAAGAAGCAAAAAGACATCAGAATCTAACATAAATACAAGAAAAGGAACAAGACGTGACATGCCCGACCCCACGACAGCATATTCCCAAGCAAAACAAGAGATCAGAAGACCGAACACGCCCCGTGCTCAGCCAGCACGGGGTCGTGCCCAAGTGTCAGCAGAAAAGACAAAGTGGTAGAAGCTTCTATTGCCCACCACGGGGCCGTGCTAAGCAGACACGGGGCCATGGTCAACTATAAGATTCGCACAATCCAGGCAAATCTTCATAGTACAAAGATTCTTCTGCACACGGGGTCGTGCTCAGCGGACACGGGGGCGTGGTCAACTAATAAGACAAAGTTGCATTAAATGAAGAAAGAGAGGATGTGGACACGGGGTCGTGCCCACTGGACACGGGGCCGTGCCCGAGCTTCTGTTCAGCCTATAAATAGGAGTGCTTGGCTCAAGCTCAAACCATCCCTTGGCACACCACCTCTCTCACACTTCACCCACCACCCACCACCACCATAACACCATCATCCACCACCATCATCCATTGTCCATCGTAGAGTGTGTGAGTCGTCTCGGGATCCAAGATTGATCGTAAGAGTTCTTGACAATCAAGGCCATGTTTGCCTAAGTCTCTTACATCACTTGGTGAAGACAAAGTGTCTAGTGTAATACTTTTTATTTCTAATCTTTTCGCACTTTTTACTTGGTTTTGTATTAATGACTTTAATAACTAGTTTCTTATGTTGAAGGTGATCTTTCCTTATCGTTTGTCCGTGGTGTCTTGGCATTATTTTACTGTCTATATAAAATAAAAGATTTTCACCATTCATATCTCCACGGTCTATATGGAGGTATGTTGGCTACCTGGTCGGGGGTTAAGGGAACGGTTTGGTAAAGGTCTTGCCATTGTTCAGCGTTTAGAGGTCCTGCAATGGACCTGGGTCAAATTTAGTAGGACCTCCTTCAATACTTAACGGTATTGGATGGCGGGGGTCTAAACTCTTTGATCCCCTCATAAGTTAACTACTATTAATACTATAACCCGGCTATTTAGGACTGTATCCCTGCTGACTCAGACTACTTAGTCGAGGGTAACGTCACCTCCAAAAGAGGGGCCTACCATAATTTGCATTAATAACTTAATTAATTATCTTCCAATAATCCACCCTTTTAGGATTGTATCCTTGCTGACTCAAACTACTGGGGTGAGGGTAACGCCACCTTCAAAAGAGGGGCCTACTACAATAACTAAGATAATCTCTTAAAATAGTGCAAAAGTGCGGAAATAATCAAAGGTTACACTAGATACGAGTCGGAACTAAGTGATTCATCTTGTCTATCTGTTTTTTTTCTTTTTATTTTATTTTCAGCATTTTAGTTAGTTTTTATTTTTCTTAGTTAAAACATTTTTCTAAACTTTTTGATTTGATTAGACGTTGAGGATAAACCGGTACTAAAAGCTCTTGTGTCCTTGGACGACCTCGGTATCTTGCCAACACTATACTACGCTCACGATGGGTGCACTTGCCCATATGTGTGTTTAGTGTTAGTAAAATATCGTGTTTTATAAATTTAAAACTTGGCTAAAAATAAGTGTTAAAGGGGCTTAAAATATACACCTAATATATATAACACTTCACACGCATCAATCCCCACTCAGAATGTTCAAGGATCTGCTGTCTCAGGGGGAACTCCTATTTTGGCTTCTAATGATGAAATTCTAACTTTGTTTAGTAGTATACAGGATCAGATGAAGCAACAGCAAGAGACCAACCAAATGCTGATAAGAGAGATACAAGTCTTGAAATCCAGCTCAAGCAGGCCTGCTGAGGATACTGTCACTCCCTTGCAGCCCAGAGCTTTGAACTTCAGTTCGGCAGTATATATCGAGGACAACAGGGGCAATATTGTGCCTAGTCACTCCCAGAGTCATACTCCTGAGATACCCTCTTCGGTTAGGGTGTCAACTGTGAGAAATTCAGGATATGCTCCAGGATATGGCCAGAATCCTCAGGCTGGTAATGTGTCAAATAATACTAATACTCTTGCTGCTAACGGTATTGGATCTTTGCAGGATGCAGATATGACATCAGCATTCTCTAGGGAGCTTCAGAAGTTGAAGGATATGATATCCTATGTACCCGGGGTGGTCCAGCCAATTCCAGAAGTGTCCCAGGATAGCCACATGATATCCCGGTTTGCATATCCTATTTGTGATGCTGAAATCCCGAAAAGATTTCAAACCCCCAACATGAAGCTCTATGACGGAACCACGGATCCTGAAGAGCATATTGCCCAGTATAGGGAAAGGATGGAAATTAACCCTATCCCCCCGGATCTCAAGGAAGCATGCCTCTGTAAGGGTTTTGGCTATACTCTAACAGGATCAGCCTTAAAATGGCTCCTAAACGTTCCACCTTATTCAATTACATCATTTTCTCACTTAGTCAATTTATTTAATAGTCAATTTTCTTGTAGTCGGAGTTTTAAGAAAATAACCAGTGATCTCTACAGGATAACGCAAGGGCCTCAGGAATCCTTAAGGGATTATCTAAACAAGTTTAGCAGTGAATCTCTGGATATCCCGCATCTTGATGTTGCAACAGCTGTGCAGGCATTCAAAATGGGATTGCAGAAAGATTCCCAATTTTCCAAGATCTTGTAATGAATCCTTCCAGGAATCTGGATGAAGCTCGAAACAGGGTCTTGAGATATATTCGACTGGAAGATGATAAAAAGATGCAAGAGAGGATGAACTCATCCTCAACTTATGAATCAACTAATAGGAAATCAGAATCCTCATACAAACCATATCGCTCTAAGCCATATGGCAGGAATAACAGCAAGAAAGTGAACGTTGTCGACGACGAGGATCCTGAGGAATATCCTGAGTTGTCAGAATATTGTTTTTCTGTTAATATACCTGAACTAATGTATGCTATGCAGGGTTTAGGAGACAAAGCGAGGTGGCCTAGGAAGAACCAACAAAAAGCTGATTGGAAGGATAAATCCTAGTGGTGTGCCTTTCATGAGGATTTTGGACATGTTACGAAGGATTGCATAGCCCTGAGGAAGGAAATAAGCTATCAGCTAAGCAAAAGATATTTGAAGGATCTTCTGGGAAGAAAAAAAATAAGGGTCAGGATACTGAGAAGGATCCTGAACGAGCGGCATCACCTCCTGCGGATGCCAAGATAATTAACTTTATTTCAGGAGGATCCGACATTTGCGGAACTTCTTACATGCAGCAAAAAGGCATGCAAAGGAGGCTAAGTGAGAATGAGGAGACAAGCCGACCAGAATGACAAGTGATAACGTTTGACAGTGATGACAGGGATACTGTCCAGGATCCTCATCATGATAGGTTGGTAATAACTTTATATATTGCTAATCATTTTGTGCGCATGATACTCGTGGATAATGGCAGCTCCGTCAACATTATTCAACTAGAAACACTAAAAAGGATGAATGTCTCCCCAATGGATATCACTTCAAAATCTATTGTACTTGTCGGGTTTAGTGGAGAGGCCAGGAATACTGTGGGAGAAATAAAGCTGCCAGTATATGTTGAAGGAGTCAACTCAATGCAACGCTTCTGTGTCATGGACTCCTTATCCTGTTACAATATCATATTGGGCAGGCCATGGATCCATGATATGAAAGCTGTACCATTAACTTATCATCAGTGTATCAAGATTCCTACCCCTTGGGGGGTTATCAAGGTGGAAAGTGATCAACAAGAGGCAAAGGAATGTTATTCTTCCTCGATGAAATCCTCAACAAAGCTCAAAGCAGGATAGCAATTAAAGATACGAGCCCAGGATATCGCAGAAGCTTCAGAGCAAGATGTTAAGAAGATTATCCTGGACCAGGATAATCCAGATATCTCGGTGCTCGTAGGAGCCAATATCCCTCAGGAATATGAAAGTCAATTAACTAACCTTTTGAAATGCAGGATGTCAACATTCACATGGAAACATGAGGATATTACAGCTATTTCCAAGGATATTATAACTCATAAGCTCGGAATTGACAGGTCTTTCAAGCCTGTCCAGGAAAAACGAAGGAAGTTTGCTCCTAAGCAGAACTCAATAATTCATGAAGAGGTTGAAAGATTACTAAAGTCCAAAATGATTAGGGAAGTCAAATTCCCCAAATGGCTAGCAAATGTAGTTTTGGTTCAAAAGAAAAAAAAATGGGAAATGGAGAGTTTGTGTAGATTACACAGACTTGAATAAAGCATGTCCTAAAGACCCATTCCCGTTGCCTCATATAGACTCAATGGTGGATGCCACTGCCGGTCATGAAATGTTAACCTTCATGGATGCATCCTCAGGATTCCAGCAGATACAAATGGAACCTTCAGACCAGGAGGATACTGCTTTTATGACACCAACAGGTATTTATTGTTATACTGCTATGCCTTTTGGTCTGAAAATGCAGGTGCAACATATCAAAGATTGGTGAACATGAGGTTTAAAGACAAACTGGGGGACACCTTGGAGGTGTACATCGGTGATATGGTGGTAAAATCCAAGAAGGCTGAGGATCATCTCCGGGATATTGAAGGAGCATTTGATATCCTAGACCAGTACAACATGAAACTAAATCCTGCCAAATGCCATTTTGGAGTGGGGGTAGAAAAGTTTCTAGGATATATGGTGACCAAAAGGGGTATAGAAGCAAGCCCGGAACAAATCAAACTATCCTGGATATCAAGTCACCTTGCAACATGAAAGATGTACAAAGATTAACAGGGCGAGTAGCAGCATTAAACAGGTTTATATCAAGATCCTCGGAGAAATGCAAGGAATTCTACGATATCCTGAAAAAGAATAAAAAATTCGAATCGGGAGAGAAGCATGAAGCAGCCTTGCAGGAATTGAAGCGATATCTTTCAACTGCACCTCTATTGATGAAGCCTGAAGATGGTGAACCATTATCCCTGTATCTTGCAGTATCAGGGAATGCAGTAAGTGCTGTTCTGGTAAAAGATCACGAAGGTCAGCAGTATCCTGTCTATTATGTTAGTAAAAGTTTATTAGATGCTGAAACTAGATATTCTCATCTAGAAAAATTGATATTGGCCCTAGTTATGGCATCGACTAAGCTTAGACATTATTTTAAGACACATAGGATTCATGTTAAAACTAATTATCCTGTTAGAAATGTGCTTAGGAAGCCTGAGATGTCGGGGAGAATGGCTAAGTGGTCAGTAAAATCAAGTGCCTATGATCTAGTATATGAACCTAGAAATGCTATAAAGTCTCAGGTGTCACACCCCAAAAACATCGCAGCGGAATATAAAACGTAGTGCCGACGGAAGTTGGTGCCCATTTATATCTTGTCGATCGATGCATTTAATTGTTGGACATTTTAATTTATTTTAAACATAAGTTATTTAAACATTACGTTTTAAGACACGACACAACCATATAGTTAAGTTGTCTTTGATCCTCACGGATCTTATTACATACGTCCTAGAAAGTTTAAAAGTTGTCCAACATTTTTAAACAAACATCATGCATCATTCAAACACAAGATACACCATAATTCCCGAAGCCGAACTCAAGTACCTGTAGAATACGTTAAAATCAAGTGTCAACACAAAGGAAAGTGAGTTCACATATTCTTATACAAACAATTTATTTCAAAGGAAAACTTTCTGATTATGTGTTTATCTTAAAACATACATATAATTTTTAGAAAGTCCATTTTACTTCCTTAATAAAATCCACTGGTCTTCCGTCGCGGTTCAACAACCCGACAATAACACTCTTACCCAGGTTTTGTATATTAAATTCATTGCGTCAATTTTCAGACTCGTATGTTAGCTAGACAATACGAACTATGTATTTACCATGCAGCGATATTCAAAGATAGACAATAAACAGAATATCAATTCGTTGTTTGACTTGACACGGAGCGACCAATCACGACGGGGTTGTCAACCCGATAGATCTACCAACAATTCCTCGCATGCAATACTTAACTGATTAAACGACATCATGGGCGCAGGGTCCTCTTCGAGACCAATATGATGTCTGCCTCACGTACAATATATATATATATATCCTACTAATATGACAAATTTAATACACGAAGTTGTACGAATCCCCTGAATCTCCTTCCCTTGAGACCAGGCCGACATCCGTCCCAACTTTACGGTCTGTTTCGCCTTGGAAACACCGTACCAATCCCCGTTTCATCCCCGAAACACATATTCAACAAAAACCATTTCATCCCCAAAACATATATTCAACAAAAACCGTTTCATCCCCGAAACATATATTTTCACAAATCCATATATTTTCAACGAAAATATATAATTTATATAAAAAAGGTATGTTTTATTCTAAAAACATTATTAAACCCTTTTATTGGCGTGTTCTACACCCAAAATATATACAAAGCAGTAAAAAGAGGGGTTTAGTGACACTCACATTTGGGTGCATATTTTAAATAGCACAATCCCACAGTTTGATTTCTACACGTCCTATTATATGTAGGAACGAGTTTTAAATCAATATTCATATATACATCACAAAATCCTAAGTTTCTCTGTTTCTTAGAATTTTCACATAACTTTTAGATTTTCTCGAAAAATCATCGTTTTTGATTATGTTGGCACGTTAATATATATATGAGTTCATATATATATATTTTTAATATTTTTGCAACTTGAAAGATTTTGTTGGTGACCGTTATCGTGTAAATCCGTTAACATTCCCGTTTATACGCAATATATCTACGATTTGCGCTTAGTAATATATATACATAAACGTTCACGTAAATTATCAGGGAAACACGTGAAATCTTGTTAACTTATCTATTTTGTCATTTTTAAAGCAATTATACACAAAATATCTCATATGTATCAAATTTCATGCTTGACAAACAAATTACACATTTAACGCGTTTTTACCGTTTCTACCGGACAAAAGGCACAAGTACACATGCATAACCCAAATTTTCATTATCATGTTAAAACTTAACATATTTTCACATTCACATGTTTAAATCACAAAACACATCTTAACACATAAGGTTCACCCAAAATTTACCCATACTAGTGTTCGTTGAAAAATACGTATTTTAGCGTTTTAATTTAATTTTCCTCACGAATATGATTAAAATTATTATTCTAATCATAACAGACTATTTTTAGGATTTTAACACTGATCGGGTGGTCACCGACATTTGTTTCGCATTTTATCCGTTACGCGATAGGCGTTTATCTTACCGTTGCCAACATAATTTTTACCAAAGTTTAAATTTACCAACTCATTAAATTCCACAAATAGACATCATAACCAGTCAAATACAACCTCTTACCTATTCACAACACGTGTTACAATTGTACAGTATGGCTTGAAAAGCTGGGTGTCACAGTCTCCCCTTGTTTAGGAAATTTCGTCCCCGAAATTTTACTCTATAGGTTTTGTTTTCGCACTAGGTGGAAACAGTAAAAACAAGCTTGATGAATATGGTCTTGTAGTTTCTGCGAGAAACTTTGATTCTTACGAAGAATCTTCGTAGACCTATATTACACACATCCTCAATTCCTAATCTCACGTCTCAACGCTCTCCACCTTTTCCAAGGTTCAACATTTACAGGCACCTAATAAAAAAGATTTAGTCAAAGTTCCACCGTTTCGGGTTTAACATACGTATATTTACATATATATTGCCCTATACCCGAGGTAGTCTAAGTTTACACACGATTGATCCAACTCGAGATGGGCTCTCGAAAGTATTTAACCTCATAAACTCGTTTATTCTCCTTCTTGCATTCATTTCAGATATCCATGGATTGCACAATCAATAAATCACATATACTACTAGAATTCTGTAATTGCCTCTCCAGTTATCAACATAACTCTTCTAGCTATCCGCACTGCCTCTACGATACTTTGATAAACTCTCGTTTATCGTCTAAATAAATCTCTATAAAGAACAAAATCAGTGTATTATCCCTTATACACTTTCTCAAATTGGATCCAACAATACATCATGTACACTACTCAATCCTTATGGTAGCTTGAGCCTATAAGCGACTGATCCAACTCAAGATGGGCTCTTGAAAGAATCTAATCAATGTGGCTCAGCTTTTCCCTTTTTAATTACATCCTTTTAAGGTAACTCCTCCACTAGAACCAAATCTTCGATCTGAAATCGCAATAGTTTCCCTCAATTGTCCATGTAATCCTTCCGTCGATCAATTGGCGACTTTTAACCTTCGCTCGATCCAGGCAAATCCTGTCGCTGGTTTCCTAGATAAACTAGGGTCTGGTTAATCTTCTTTTGCCACATTAGCTCAACAAAGTGGCGATCGACACTTCCATCCATACAAGACTTCAAATGGAGCAACCTAAATACAAGCGTGATAACTATTATTGTAGGATATCTCTGCCAATGGCATGTGAGTCTCCTAACCTCCATCGAAATCAATTGTGCACGCCTTCACATTTCCTTCAAAGGTTTAAAAAGCTTCCTCCTACTTTTCTGTCCAATAAATCCCTTTTTTTCCTTCTGGGGTATTAGTTTCGAAGGCCGCGCTAATCTAGAGAAATTCTCAATGAGTCTCCGATAGTACCCAACAAGTCCTATGATTTGTCGTACATCCGACGGGGTCCTTGGTGCTTCTCATCATTTGATCGCTCTAATCTTAGACTGATCTATATGCATGCCTTCCTTATTCCTCAACAACTCCATAGTCAACTTCAAATGTTACTCATGATTCTCTTTGAATCGCGTATAGGCAACTATGTCGTCGATGAATATTATCACGAATTTATCCGATTAGGGTTTCCATACCCTGTTCATGAGATTCATGTGTGACAACTGTGCTTTGTAATCGATGCACAATGTAAAACAAAGTTAACTATCTATAAAACAATGTGTTTTGATGTTATTATATGTGTAATTGTGTTTGATGATTTTACGATTCGATTCGATTTTGATTTCAAGCTTTAAATCACTTTCTAGAAGGTTACACGCAAACTGGTGCGTAAACACAGTCAGTTTAACGCAACAAACACTCCAGAATAGTGAAATAGGCTTAACATAACTTAAATAACCTTCACATAACTTAGAAATAAGTTTTGGATGGTTTGGTGTGTTGAAAACAAGTCTATTCGATCGCAGGGACTATTTGTGTCAAACTGCGAAACTATACCGAATTGTACGGTGTCGAACAGTCCGGAACTTGATCATAAGCTAAACATACCATAAATAACCTAAACATAGCTTAGAATTAATCTTTGAGGGGTTCGGTATGCGAAAACATGCTTATTTGATCTTACAGGGACTAAAAGTGTCAAAAACGATGTAAGTTTACATTTTCGTGCATATCTTACGTTCTGACTACATCTGGACACCAAAAATTTTTGTAGACACTAAAATATTTTTATTTTAGTGATCGGCATACAAAAATACCGCTCGTTTCGCAATGTGGATCGTTTTCGCGTCCGTTACGATTTCCGTCGTAATTAGCCGAACAACGTGACCGTACAGCCAAACGAACCGACATCCGTAACATTTTTGATCAATGTTCAAGTTAAACATACTTTAACTTCATTATGGAGCTTAAAAATGGGCTTGACGGGTGTTAGAAGTGCCAATATGCGACGAAACAAGCTCAGGGGCTGAAACTGTCATTATGTGAAAGTTGCTGATCAGATGCAGGGTCCTTAATGACTGTAAGGGTCCCCTTGCGGACCGTAAAGCATGCCCAGCGACCAGAAAGTTAATTTCAGCAGCTGTTTGATAATTCAGGGGCTGTTCTTGTAAGATCTTTGTGTTGTAGCCAAGTTATCACCTCTCCAAGGCTTTGAACCTGCTTACAACAATTGTATGGCTAGGATTTGATGCTTGGGGACTACACAAACACTTGTTTTGATCCTATGAACTCCCCTCAAGTATAAATAGCAAGGTCCTTCACTTGTTACTTTGCTCATTCCTCTCTTCTCTTCTCTACATCTGACTTGGGGTGCTTTCTAATCTGATTGGAAACTTATTTTTGGTAGAAAAGATAGCTAGGACCCTTTGTAAGTCTTCTTTCATGCTTATTCTTTATGTTTAAGCAGAAAGTCAAACAGTTTGGCCAACAGTTTGACTTTTGGTTTTGACCATCAATTGGTCAAGTCAAAGTTCAATTGAACTTTGCAACGTGATTGTAATCACGATGGTTATAATCCTCAGCGATTATACCTACTGATTACCACGTTAACTAGGCGTAGTGACGAGTCAAAGTTTCGTTCAAAATGCGTTTTAGCACGCATTTTGCAACGGAACTATTTTCAGGTATCAAAACCCGTTGTTTTGATACCAAATCAGTTTTATAAGCTAGTTAAGCATGTTTTAGCATGCTTAGCTCGTCACTATTAGTTTAGTGCTTGTTTAAGGTCGTAAGTTAAGCGGTCTAAACAACCGCTTAGACTTTCGAACCCGACCCGTGTGGTCGATCATTAGGATCCGACCAAGCTTGATTAGTGATCATATTTAGGGAATAACCTCACAGGTTATACCTTATGATCACCTAGGATTGGTTAGCTATTCGTTAATTGGTTTACATGCCCATAGGAAATGACCAAAATGCCCTTTTGAAGCATAAATCCATATTGTTCATATGTGAACATATTTTTGACATATAATCTGATTTAGTAAACATATTAAGGTATTATTGGGCTTGTAAGACCTGACATAGCTCATAACTAACCATCCGAACATAGTTTCGCGCGAATGACGCGTTAAAGTATCGTAAGCTACCTTAATGGGTCGTAACGGGTCGAAAACACTTAGGCAAAGTTCCGAGCTAGGATGTAGGCTTTGTTAAACCATATCACATGAGTTCCAACACTCATTTGGTTTACAAGACCTCATTCTATCCGATCTTCCGATTTAGGTGTCGATTTATTTACTAGTGATCCGATTACTAGGTACTACTTGAATTTCCCTGGTTTGTATGAGCTTTGCTAAGTTCTTTAGATCAAGGATACCCCTCTATTCAAAGTGAGTACATAGTTCCCCTATTTTACTGTTTTCAATTGTTTTGGGGTGATTCATATGTATTTAAACGATTTCGACATTTAAACGATGGTTTCAAAAACGATAAAGATGGTTTATATTAAACTAATAACGATTTCAGTAATGTGAACGAACTAGATGGTTGTAATTACATAACGAATGACATTCATTAGCATTGACCAAGCCGACCAGTATTAGGTTATGGTACCATAGGATCTGACAAATCCCGTTATCAGACTACACCCATGGTTATGTGTGGGGGTTATGTAGGTAACGACCGAATCTGATGATTGTTAACTTACCCTTGGGTGGTTTGTTAATACGATAAACGAGGTAGTCGAGTCATGAAGGTTTGAATGTTATTAGCGAGACAACCATAAGTAGTTTCACAATTAAAACGAATACGATTTTGGGACGAATTAAACGATTTGAGACGACTTAAACGAGATAAAACGATTTGGTTAAACGATTGGTTTTTGGGTAGTGATTAGATAATGGGACGAGTGTAGCATGATAAAAGCATGGTAGATACGCCGCTGGTACATCTTATATATAAGTGCTTTTATCATATTACATTGCGTGACATTATTTAGTTCACTTGGGAAACGATTTTGAAACGATGTCACACAACGAGGTTTTTGAAATGATATAAACCATACGAGTTTTATTAACGAGTTTTTAACGAAATGTTTTACGAATTGGTTTACTAAATCAAATGTTTTGGGTTTAAGAATTATGGCTACGAGATTTTATAAATTATAACCATCTTGATTTGAGTTGGTTAATCGTGTTGCAATATTATATATTTTTTTCAAAACAAGTTTTTCGAGGTATTGCAATATATATAAACGAGCCATAATTCCGATACTCTTATAAAACCTATGTGCTCGCCAGCATTTCTTTGCTGACTTTATTTTTACATATGTTTCCGGTGATGTTGCGTGATGATTGCTAGGGAGCATGTTCACTTAGGATTTGGACGTGGCCTTAGTGACATAAAAACGATAATAGACGATGTTTAAATTGTTTGTTTGGTTTTAAGACAATGTAAATTACTTGATAAATCAATAAAATGAAACTTTTGAATTACCATGGTTGTGAAACGATGATTCTGTTACAACACTCCCCGACGTTTCCGCCACAATTTGTTGTTTTACGTGGTCGGGGTGTGACAGAAGAGTTGGTATCAGAGCCAATGGTTATAGGGAATTAGGTTATTAGCATTGCTTTCACCTAGACTATAACTTTCTTGGACCCCAACGCAAGTTTACTTGTGTTTAGATTCTAAAACAATATCGTCACCTATCCTTAGGTGATAACCACAATGAGAACACAATAACAAATCCGCTTCGATAATTAATCATCCACTCTTGGATAATTGATTGTAAGGTTTTGAACCCTTTCAGTTTGATTCATTTTCGGCTTTATGCCCTCTGAATTTTCAAAATCTCGTCAAAGTTTGGGTCTAAATAATGTGAACACGTGCAAACTGGAAGAGTGAATGCCTGTACCCTGGGTTTTCTGTCTAAGGCTAGAGTGTTCGTACAAATCTGCAGTATCGGACCAGTCACTCTTACCTGGGAACTCTTGGGGTGAGTGTTCACTTATAGGCGAGCATGTCTTCAGCGATACATTATATTGACCCATTTACTTTGATTAGTCACTGCGTGTCGTTTGTTTGTTCGAGGTAACAAAAAAATGATCGCCTTCCTTGCGTTTTGACGATGTTTTCAATACCTCTTTTGTTTTTTCCAATTATCGACCTCACTCGTTTCTCATGTTTCCTTGTTAGAGAATGCCTCCTCGACGCGACGCTCAAATTTTTACTGCTGAAGAAGTCGCAGCCCTTGTCTCTCAGCAAATGGCTGCTGTACTTCCAGGCGTTGTGACCCAAATCCATGAGTTATACAACAACAATAATAACAACAATAACGTACAGTGTAATTTCAAGAATTTCAATTCCGCGAAGCCGCTTAAGTTTTCTGGGTCTCAAGGAGCAACTGCACTCCTGCAGTGGTTTGAGAGTATCGAGAGCACATTCAGACATGTGCAGTGTCCGAATGCGCGTAAAGTTGAATTTGCTTCAAGCGTGTTTGAGAAGCGTGCTCTTACATGGTGGAACGGAGTGATGCGTGATAGGGGTGCCGAAGTGGCATTAGCACAAACTTGGGAAGAGCTACGAGCTCTCATGATGAGAGAGTTCTGTCCCCGTCACGAGATTCGAGCTTTGGAACGAGAGTTTGATGATTTAAAGCAAGATGGGGGAGAACACCGTGCCTATATGGATCGATTTGAGGAGCTCAGTTTGTTGTGTCCCACTATGGTTACCCCACTGGAGAAAGCAATCGAGAGGTATATCGATGGTTTACCCGATTCCATTCAGGATATTGTGACCGGTGTTAATCCTACTACCGTTCTTCACGCGACCGAGTTGTCGGCTACCCTGACTGAGTCCCAAGTCAGGAAGGGTAAACTCACCCGCAAGGGTGATAAAAAGAAGTCGACCGATTCTGACAAGGGTAAGGGTAAGGGTAAGAAGCAGGGTGAGTCTTCTAAAAAGTCGAGGAAGCGCAAGGCTTCCTAGAACTTTGCAGTCACTGCGCAGAACCCTCAGAACCCACCGACTCAACCTCCTGCAAAGAAAGCATATGCTGGTACCGCACCTCACTGTGCCCGATGCAACGGTCACCATGTTGCCCAGCAGGCCTGTAAACAGTGTGCTACGTGTGGTAGACTTGGGCATTTGGCCAACATTTGTTGTTTGGGCCAGAATCAGGCTGCTCAGGTTCCAGCTCAAGCTCAATGGAATGCTGCGAGATTCCCACCTGGTTCGTGTTTCAATTTCGAAGAAATGGGTCATTTCCGCAACAACTGCCCGAGATTGGTAAATGCAAATCCGAATGGTAACGCGATCGTGAATGTGAATCCCGCTCGTGGACGAGCATTCAATCTGAACGCGAATGAGGAAAGGGCGGACAACGAGGTTGTTAACGGTACGTTCCTTGTTAACAATCAACTTGCATCTGTTCTTTTCGATTCTGGTGCCGATAGGAGTTTTGTTTCGTTATCCTTTGAGCCTTTACTTGCGATACCTAGAACTAAACTGAGGAAACCCTTATCTGTTGAAGTTGCTACTGGTAAACCTCTTGTTCTTGATTATGTTATTCATGGTTGTCAATTGAACCTCGATAACCATCTTTTTCCCATTGACCTCGTAGCGATGCAACTTGGGAGTTTCGACATTATCGTGGGGATGGATTGGTTAACCAAACATCATGCTGAGGTGGTTTGTTTCGATAAGATCATTTGTATTCCTCTTTCGTCTGGTGATGTCCTAGAGGTTCGTGGAGAGAAACCATCTGGTGGATTGAAACTCATGACGTGCACGAAAGCCCAAAGTTATCTATGAAAAGGATATGTTGCTTTTCTGGCACATGTCACCAAGGAGAAAGGCAAGAACAAGAGTATTCAGGATATTCTGATTGTTCGGGATTATCCAGAGGTGTTTCCTGATGAACTGCCTGGTTTGCCTCCAGTTCGTCAAGTCGAGTTTCATATTGACCTTGTACCCAATGCCAACCCGATTGTGAAAGCAACTTATCGTCTTGCACCGTCGGAGATGCAAGAATTATTGAAACAGCTTCAAGAGTTATCTGATAAAGGATTCATCCGTCTGAGTTATTCACCCTGGGGAGCTCCTCTCCTCTTTGTGAAGAAGAAAGATGGATCTTTTCGAATGTGTATCGATTATCGTGAGCTTAACAAGCTTACCATCAAGAATCGATATCCCCTACCCCGAATCGATGATCTCTTTGATCAGCTTTAAGGTGCTACCTATTTTTCCAAGATCGACCTGCGTTCTGGGTATCATCAACTTCGTGTATTCGAAGAAGATATTCCCAAAACTTCTTTCCGCACGAGATATGGGCACTACGAGTTCACTGTCATGCCTTTTGGTTTGACAAATTCCCCAGCTATCTTCATGGACTTAATGAATAGGGTCTGTAAACCTTATTTAGACAAGTTCATCATTGTGTTCATCAACGATATTCTCATTTATTCGAAGTCTCGAGCCGAGCACGAGCAACACCTTCGTTTGACTTTGGAACTCCTGAGGAAGGAACAGCTTTTTGCTAAATTCTCCAAGTGTGAATTTTGGCTTAAAGAAGTTCAGTTTTTGGGACATATTGTCAACGAGCAAGGTATTCATGTGGATCCATCCAAGATTGTTGCAATCAAGGATTGGAATACACCAATGACACCTACAGAAATTCGTTCTTTCCTTGGTCTCGCTGGATATTATCGTCGTTTTATTTCAAACTTCTCGAAGATTGTGGTTCCACTCACTGCTTTGACTCAAAAGAATAAGCCTTTTGAGTGGGGACCCAAACAAGAAGAAGCATTCCAAACGCTGAAACAGAAGCTATGTAATGCTCCTGTTTTATCTTTGCCCGAGGGAAACGATGATTTCGTTGTCTATTGCGATGCGTCTAACTTAGGCCTTGGTTGTGTTCTTATGCAACGAGGCAAAGTTATAGCATATGCGTCTAGACAATTGAAAGTTCACGAGAAGCACTATACGACTCACGATCTTGAGTTGGGAGCTGTGGTTTTCGCTCTCAAAATCTGGAGACACTATCTTTATGGCACGAAGTGTGTGGTTTTCACAGACCACAAAAGTCTCCAGCATATTCTTAATCAGAAGGGGATGAACATGAGGCAACGACGCTGGGTTGAACTCTTAAACGATTACGATTGCGAGATTCGCTACCATCCTGGTAATGCGAATGTCATAGCCGATGCGCTTAGTCGAAAAGAGCGAGTCAAGCTTCATTTTGTTCGAACTCTATCTTATCTTCAAACTCGTGTTCTTCAAGCTCAGCAATTTTGTGTTTCACAAAATTTGATGGGTATGGGATTACCACGTCAACTTGAGCTTAAACTTGAATAGAAGGACAATGGTTTACTCTATTTCAAGGATCGTTTGTGGATTCCAAAACAAGACGATCTCCGCACTTTAGTGATGGACGAATCTCACAAGTCTCGATATTCTATCCATCCTGGTGCTGATAAAATGTACAAGGATCTTCGTACTCAGTATTGGTGGCCTGGTATGAAGAAGGATGTTGCCTTGTATGTATCAAAATGCCTAACTTGTCTCAAAGTTAAGGCTGAACATCAACGACCATCTGGTTTACTCGTACAACCAGAGATACCGGTTTGGAAGTGGGAGAACATTGCGATGGATCTCATCACTAAGTTACCGCGTACATCTAAAGGTCATGATGCTATTTGGGTTGTTGTCGATCGATTAACGAAGTCAGCTCATTTTATTCCGATTTGTGAGGATCTATCTGCTGATAAACTTGCAAAGATTTATGTTGATGAGATTGTATCACGACATGGTGTTCCTTTGGATATCATTTCCGATCGTGATGCTCGATTTTCATCTCATTTTTTGAAGGCCATGCAATCTGCCATGGGAACCCAACTAAATCTAAGCACTGCTTATCATCCCCAAACAGATGGACAATCTGAGAGAACGATTCAAACTTTGGAGGATATGCTTAGAGCATGCGTGATAGACTTTGGTGGTAATTGGGATTCTCATCTTCCATTGATCGAGTTCTCTTACAACAATAGTTATCATGCTAGTATTAATATGGCACCATTCGAAGCTCTCTACGGTCGAAAATGTCATTCACCTGTCTGTTGGAACGAGACCGGTGAAGCTCAGCTTACTGGACCGGAGCTTGTTCTGGAAACAACAGACAAAATCAAGAAAATTCGCGATAATCTTGTGACAGCTAGATGCCGTCAAAAGAGTTAAGCGGATTTACGACGCAAGCCCTTAGAATTTCAAGTCGGAGACCATGTCCTACTCAAGGTGTCACCTTGGAAGGGAGTGGTGAGATTTGGAAAGAAAGGAAAACTTGCACCACGATATGTTAGACCATTTAAGATTGTTAAAAGGGTTGGAAAGGTTGCCTATCGACTAGAGCTACCTCCAGAGCTTGGAAATATTCATCCGACTTTTCACGTGTCCAATTTGCGAAAGTGTTTAGCTGACACTGATCTTCACATTCCACTCGACGAAATCCAAATCGATGAAACGATGCACTTTGTCGAGAAACCTGTGGAGATAGTGGACCGTACATACAAACAGTTGAAGAACAAACAAATTCATTTGGTCAAGATTCACTGGGAATCCAAACGTGGCCCAGAATTTACTTGGGAACGTGAGGACCAAATGAAGGCGAAATATCCGCAATTGTTCTCACAAGTTTCCTCTAGTTAAAATTTCGGGATGAAATTTCCTAAAGTAGGGGAGAATGTGACAATTGTGCTCTGTAATCGATGCACAATGTAAAAAAATGTTAACTATCTATAAAGCAATGTGTTTTGATGTTATTATATGTGTAATTGTGTTTGATGATTTTACGATTCGATTCGATTTCAAGCTTTAAATCACTTTCTAAAGGGTTACACGCAAACTGGTGCGTAAACGCAGTCAGTTTAACGCAACAACCACTCCGAAATAGTGAAATAGGCTTAACATGTCACATCCCTTTCTGCGGCGGAAGCACGAGGTGTGATCATGAAAGGTTCTCATTGGATACGAAAGGTAAACATGCTACATGCTCGTAAAAATACTTCAAATACCATAATTTGAAAACATATGTTTAGCGTTTACATTGCTAAGTCGCATAAAACATTGTCTTAAAAGTTTACAACTTTATTTAAAGATAAACATAAGCGACGTCCAAGAGCATAAGCAAGACCGCGCGCACATCCATCCTAGTTACCTGAAATACATGTGAGTTTTGGAAAAACGTCAACATAATGTTGGTGTGAATTCATGCCGTTTTTGTATTTCACATTTGTATACTTTGTATGAAAACATAGTTTGTGAATAAATCAAGTTTTCATATATAAATCCAGTTTCATGTGTACACCACGTACTCATGTATTATTCAAATTCTTCTTGAGTACCCCACGTACTCAAGTATAATTCCCATTCTTGAGTACCCCACGTTCTTCAAGTATAATTCAAGCTTTTCTTGAGTACCCCACGTACTCAGGTATTCATCAAGTTTTAGTATGGTATGAAATTTTATGTAAATAAAGTATTCCTGTAAGTATCAGGATTCTTAATGGGTTGCAAAGCCATTAACATGTGACACGACATAGGAAGTCACCAAACCTTAGGCATTTAATTGGTATATTCTGAGACACAAAAGCACTACTCGATTCTCGCCCTCACCGAGAGTGTGGCTGCCCGGCACCCGTTAGATCTAACCTTTTGTTCTGCGGTCTAGGTATATTGTTGATTAATGGTGCTTTTGAACCCTATTCGTGACACGATTTCTCGTATCATTTCTCATAACGCCTCCTACTTGGTTCTCGTCCTCACCAAGTGCGTTTCTTGGTATCATTTCTCATAACGCATCCTACTTGGTTCTCGTCCTCACCAAGTGTGTTTCTTGTTATCATACCATTTATAAACATTATAATATTTGTACATGTATTTCACCCCCGAAATTATAAAACTGAAAACAGTTAAAAGAAAAGGGGGGAGCATGAACTCACAACTTTGTGTTACTTGCGTCGTAAACTTCACCGGATTTGCTTAATTAACGTCGTAACCTATACGCGTTTTCTTAACGTTAGTCACTAGACTTGTATCGCACAAGTACAGTCACTCTCTTTGGTGTATATATTCTTGTGTTAAAAATATTTTATATTTTTAACTAAGTATCTTACTTATATTATTTTCTCTAAAATTAATATAAGTATCTCGTGTTTTGCACTTTGCACCCGAATTATGTATCTTGTATGTTGTATGTGTATTTTCATGTTTATACTCCTCATGAGTATTTAGTGTATTTTTAAGTCTTAATACACTAGCACGTATAACACATACTATATACACTTAGCACAAAAGTTGGTGATAAAATAATATATATTTTTCTCTCAAAAATATACATACTTATATCCATTTTTATTCTTGAAGAAATCCTCATTTCTTATCACCAAAAATTAGGGAAACCTTGGTAATACTTTTAAATACATTTTTAGGGAATAAGTTTCTCAAAACTTATATTTTTCTAAGTGTCAAAATTTATAAAAATTTTGACAGAGTTTCCCCTAAAAATGGAGGTTTCCCATGTTTTCAAAACATGTGTTTATTTTCTTTGAAATCGTCACCAATCATCAACAACAATTTTCAACAATAATCATCAACAATAATCACTAATTTCTCCATTTCATGAACTTGAATAATTACAAAAATGTGTAGTAATTTACTAGCACATTTAGTAAGTCTTTCCATCTTTAAAAATAAAATCATTATCTCGAAAACTTTATTTTTAAAGAATATGAAGTTTTACAACTTCTAGTCGGTATTTACGAAAATATTTCTTGGTTAAATCCTTTCGTTACACAAGTGTCTACACACTTTTTGGTTCTCAAAAATGTCTTTATTTTGAGAAAGATCCGGCTTTTTAAACATGATTTCATCATACACTTGGTTCTTCAAAAATACCACTTGTAGATCCGTAGATCTACTAGTTTAGAACTCCATTTCATAAGAAAAATCGTTTTTACACAAGTTCATGTTTGCGAGTGAAAGGGTTCGTCATCTAGTTATTTTTACACTAAACATAGTGCTAGTTCATGTTCCATGAACATGATCTAGCGTGGTTTGATGACGATCCATTCCAACACTAGCAATCCACAACAATAAATAATCATAACAAAACTAGTTTCAAAAGTTTTACACTAACATTCATTCATTAACCACCATGTTTATTATTTTTAGTAGACTTTTAGTTTTGGTCTCTAGTGTTCATGATTTTTACCCGTTAAATTTCTTATTAACCACCTTAGATATGAACAATAGAGTGTTTAGAGTCACTTACTACTAGCTCGAGGCTAGGGAAGAAACTAGACGGAAAATAGGCGGTTAATAGCGTTGTGGTGAGGTCCTTGCGATTCCGTATGCACCGAGCCTCCTTATGCGTGACCCTTCACACTTGTAAGTATGTATAATGCCTTGATAGAAATTGAAAGTGGGTGGAATGATGCTTGTGGTTCTCGGCCGAAGGTAGCAAGAGGAAAGAAAGAATTTTTTTTGCTTAAGTGTTGTGCAAATGAGATGGTGTTCTCATGGTCTCATTTATTATCCACTTTTAGAGTTTTATCCATGGTATATTGTGCTAACTAGATATTAGGCAACTAGATTAAAATAATCAAAAAGGATAAAAGTGTGTCCCCAATTGGGGAACTCGGTCAAGAAAGGGGTGGAGTATTATGGTTCCAATTCAACTAATAGTTAGTAATTAATTTGAGTTTAGTTAGTTAAGTTTTAGAAACAAAATAACTAAGTTATTAGTGTGTTATTTAATATAACGGGTGTTAGGGTATTCGGGGACCCTAACTAGCTCAGAAAAAGAAAAATAATGTCAATGACAATATTTTTATGTTCCGGGTATAGTTCGGTTGTTCGGTTAGACACCGGTTCGTTAAAGTGCTAAATTACACTTTTTAGTGTCTAATAAGTACCTTTTTGTAACACTTTCGATTCCCGACACTTAGGGAAACATTCTGACTGAAAAATTATATTTTCTGCATAATATTCGCGTGCTAAAAGCTGAATTATTGCTGAATTATACAAAATTCTGCACTTAAAGTGCGTTTCAGGTGCTTTTTAGTGCTTATTTTTGCTTTCGTATAGTATATATATTAAACCCTTGTATGTACTCTTGGGCTTTAATGTATTCTTGTCGTTGGACCTACACCTAGGCTCTACTTTTATTGTCTGACTGCTTTCTGCAGTTCTGTTGACACACTGTGTCCTACAGGTGAGTTTACTAATATTTTTGACGCAACGCTCTCGTTTATGCATAAAAGCAATATTTTGTAGTATACAACGTGCATGAATTCACTTGTTTAGTATGTGTTCAGCCATTGCTGACAATTAAGCACATAATTGCAGTCATTAAATAATAATTAAAGTGTACGGAAATTACCGGTTTTGTGCCAGTTGTCACATAACATACCTTAAATAACCTTCACATAACTTAGAAATAAGTTTTGGATGGTTTGGTGTGTTGAAAAAAGTCTATCCGATCGCAGGGACTATTTGTGTCAGACTGTGAAACTATACTGAATTGTATGGTGTCGAACAGTCCGGAACTTGATCATAAGCTAAACATGCCATAAATAACCTAAACATAGCTTAGAAATAAGCTTTGAGGGGTTCGGTATGCGAACACATGCTTATTTGATCTTACAGGGACTAAAAGTGTCAAAAACGATGTAAGTTTGCATTTTCGCGCATATCTTACGTTCTGACTACATCTGGACACCCAAAATTTTTGTAGACACTAAAATATTTTTATTTTAGTGATCGACATACAAAAATACCGCTCGTTTCGCAATGTGGATCGTTTTCGCGTCCGTTACGATTTCCGTCGTAATTAGCCGAACAACGTGACCGTACAGCCAAACGAACCGACATCCGTAACATTTTTGAGCAAAATTCAAGTTAAACATACTTTAACTTCATTATGGAGCTTAAAAATGGGCTTGACGGGTGTTAGAAGTGCCAATATGCGACGAAACAAGCTCAGGGGCTGAAACTGTCATTATGTGAAAGTTGCTGATCAGATGCAGGGTCCTTACGGACCGTAAGGGTCCCCTTGCGGACCGTAAAGCATGCCCAGCGACCAGAAAGTTAATTTCAGTTGCTGTTTGATAATTCAGGGGCTGTTCTTGTAAGATCTTTGTGTGGTAACCAAGTTATCACCTCTCCAAGGCTTTGAACCTGCTTACAACAATTGTATGGCTAGGATTTGATGCTTGGGGACTACACAAACACTTGTTTTGATCCTATGAACTCCCCTCAAGTATAAATAGCAAGGTCCTTCACTTGTTTCTTTGCTCATTCCTCTCTTCTCTTCTCTACATCTGACTTGGGGAGCTTTCTAATTTGATTGGAAACTTATTTTTGGTAGAAAAGATAGCTAGGACCCTTTGTAAGTCTTCTTTCATGCTTATTCTTTATGTTTAAGCAGAAAGTCAAACAGTTTAGCCAACAGTTTGACTTTTGGTATTGACCATCAACTGGTCAAGTCAAAGTTCAATTGAACTTTGCAACGTGATTGTAATCACGATGGTTATAATCCTCAGCGATTATACCTACTGATTACCACGTTAACTAGGCATAGTGACGAGTCAAAGTTTCGGTCAAAATGCGTTTTAGCACGCATTTTGCAACGGAACTATTTTCGGGTATCAAAACCCATTGTTTTGATACCAAATCAGTTTTATAAGCTAGTTAAGCAAGTTTTAGCATGCTTAGCTCGTCACTATTAGTTTAGTGCTTGTTTAGGGTCGTAAGTTAAGCGGTCTAAACAACTGCTTAGACTTTCGAACCCGACCCGTTTGGTCGATCATTAGGATCCGACCAAGCTTGATTAGTGATCATAGTTAGGGAATAACCTCAGAGGTTATACCTTATGATCACCTAGGATTGGTTAGCTATTCGTTAATTGGTTTACATGCCCATAGGAAATGACCAAAATGCCCTTTTGAAGCATAAATCCATATTGTGCATATGTGAACATATTTTTGACATATAATCTGATTTAGTAAACATATTAAGGTATTATTGGGCATGTAAGACCTGACATAGCTCATAACTAACCATCCGAACATAGTTTCACGCGAACGACGCGTTAAAGTAGCGTAAGCTACCTTAATGGGTCGTAACGGGTCGAAAGCACTTAGGCAAAGTTCCGAGATAGGATGTAGGCTTTGTTAAACCATATCACATGAGTTTTAACACTCATTTGGTTTACAAGACCTCATTCTATCCGATCTTCCAATTTAGGTGTCGATTTATTTACTAGTGATCCGATTACTAGGTACTACTTGAATTTCCTTGGTTTGTATGAGCTTCGCTAAGTTCTTTAGATCAAGGATACCCCTCTATTCAATGTGAGTACATAGTTCCCCTATTTTACTATTTTCAATTGTTTTGGGGTGATTCATATGTATTTAAACGATTTCGACATTTAAACGATGGTTTCAAAAACGATAAAGATGGTTTATATTAAACTAATAACGATTTCAATAATGTGAACGAACTCGATGGTTGTAATTACATAACGAATGACATTCATTAGCATTGATCAAGCCGTCCAGTATTAGGTTATGGTACCATAGGATCTGACAAATCCCGTTATCAGACTACACCCATGGTTATGTGTGGGGGTTATGTAGGTAACGACCGAATCTGATGATTGTTAACTTACCCTTGGGTGGTTTGTTAATACGATAAACGAGGTAGTCGAGTCACGAAGGTTTGAATGTTATTAGCGAGACAACCATAAGTAGTTTCACAATTAAAACGAATACGATTTTGGGACGAATTAAACGATTTGAGACGACTTAAACGAGATAAAACGATTTGGTTAAAATATTGGTTTTTGGGTAGTGATTAGATAATGGGACGAGTGTAGCATGATAAAAGCATGGTAGATACGCCGCTGGTACATCTTATATATAAGTGCTTTTATCATATTACATTGCGTGACATTATTTAGTTCACTTGGGAAACGATTTTGAAACTATGTCACACAACGAGGTTTTCAAAATGATATAAACCATACGAGTTTTATTAACGAGTTTTTAACGAAATGTTTTACGAATTGGTTTACTAAATCAAATGTTTTGGGGTTAAGAATTATGGCTACGAGATTTTATAAATTATAACCATCTTGATTTAAGTTGGTTAATCGTGTTGCAATATTATATATTTTTTTCAAAACAAGTTTTTCGAGGTATTGCAATATATATAAACGAGCCATAATTCCGATACTCTTATAAAACCTATGTGCTCGCCAACATTTCTTTGCTGACTTTATTTTTACATATGTTTCAGGTGATGTTGCGTGATGATTGCTAGGGAGCATGTTCACTTAGGATTTGGACGTGGCCTTAGTGACATAAAAACGATAATAGACGATGTTTAAATTGTTTGTTTGGTTTTAAGACAATGTAAATTACTTGATAAATCAATAAAACGAAACTTTTGAATTACCATGGTTGTGAAACGATGATTCTGTTACAACACTCCCTGACGTTTCCGCCACGGTTTGTTGTTTTACGTGGTCGGGGTGTGACATCATGAATATAAATAGCGCATTAATTTGGTCAAAAGGCATGACTAATAACTCATAATAGCCATATCATGTTCGAAAAGTAGTCCCCAGAATATCTTCGTCAGCAATCTTCAACTGATGATATCCTGATCTTAGGTCGGTCCTCGTGTAGCAACTGGATCCTTGTAGCTTGATCGAACAAATCATCAATCCTCGGTAAAGGGTACCGATTCTTGATAGTCAACTTGTTCAGCTCTCTGACATCAACACATATCCTGAAGGATCCATCCTTCTTCCTTACAATAAAACAGATGCACCTCAAAGCTAAGAGTTTGATCGAGTGAAACCCTTGTCAAGCAGCTCTTGAAGCTGATTTGACATTTCTTTTATTTCAGACGGTGCTTAATCTATAAGGAGATTATGCAATTGGGTGCAGCACCGGGTGCCAGATCGATTCGAAATTCAATCTGTCTCGCGGGGGGGGGGGGGGGATCCAGGTAAGTCTTTTTAGGAAAACTTCTGGATAATTGTGAACAATAGGAATCTCTCCGATATTCCTACATTCAGCTTCCGTATCCACCACGTTAACTAAGAATGCAGGATAGCCCTTTCGCAACAATTTGAGCATCCTCACAACACTGACGACTCTCAACCATCAATAATCGACACTCAGCACTCGAAACTCGATCGGTCTCTGTGAACGACTACCGCTTCACCACCATCAAAACGTGGTATCCTTGCTTGCTTCTCCGAGCAAATAGTCCTAGCTTGTCCTTGGATAGCCAATCCATTCCCACAACTACATCAAAGCTCCCCAGTTCCACTGGTAATAAATCGACACTAAAAGTATAATTACCTAACCAAATACTATAACCGCGATTGACCTCACTAGTTTCCATCAACTTACCAATTGCTAGTTCTATCGGGCACTTTATACTTAGCTTACTTGTTGGTGAACATAAAAATGGTTCAAAGTTTTTCGAAACAAAACTCAAGTCAGCTTTGGTATTAAATGTATGAACATAGATTGGTTTTTGATTCGAAACATACCGGTAACAACAGCAAGATCGTCTCGTGCCTTCCTAGCATTTAGCTCGAACGCTCTACCCCTGGCATCCTGACCCTTCATTTTCAGACAATCTCTCTCAAAATGTCCTTGCTCACCACACTCGTAGCATCCCTCGAGCGTAACTCCATCCAATGTACTCTTGGCATAGCACTCGCGAGTCATATGTCTAGTCCGACCACATCTGGCGCACTTTCTCCACTCATCCTCGTGAGTCTTCTTCTCAAAACTACTCCTGCCATATCTGGCATTATCCTTTCTAGAACGGCTAGAACTGGCTACATACGCCTTCCTCAAACTGCGTTTCCTATCACGCTTCTCATCGGTATCCTTTCTCGAACTCCTAGACTTTCGCTTTCGCGAATCCCCAGACCTAGGCTCGGAATGCGGAATTATTTGAATGGTCGACCGCTGTGACGGCCCAACATCACGCATACCATTGCCATGTCATTGCATAGGGAATCAGTAAATGATCTTGGGTTACAACCCTAGATTGTTTTATGTGTACATCTATGTACTGTTCACAAGGTTAATGAAAAATCAGGATTACGCTCCGATTATATCATAACACAGAAACAACTAAAACTTTCCGATCATTATATTACCTGAAGGGCTTTCGATCTGTGTCCCACCAAAACCATGCCCATGAGCATCACGTCCACATTTCTGACCATTATTTTGGTTAGCATCGCGCTGTTCCATGGCAGTATTAACGTGTTGGGCTATGAGTTGTGCCAACTCTTCCGGGGTAATAGGTAGTCCAGAACCCTGTCTCGCTTTTGGCGACATTTCCTCGTTTCTATTATTACAACATAATATCAACATAAGACGATATCCGAAATAATTCAATCATTAAATGGTGGTGGACCAAACATTGTGCATGTATAATATCCACATATTAATGAGAACAATTCTTAAACCAAAAGAAACCCATTTGATTTATACCAGAAATTTACAAAACTTGTTTTTAGTACAAAGACTAATCAGAATTCGGCGTGTCTACATCAACACCCGCAACAAGTCTATATGAAATTTCCTCCTAAATATCAGAAAATTTGGCACGCAAGCCATAAATAAGGCTCATCAAATGAGATATACAAAACATACAACAGAAACAACCAACAACTAACGCTTCAATCCCTGGAAGTCCGACATCTTCCTAACAAGCTCTTCTAGCTCATCATACTAGTCCATATGTCCCTCTAAGTCTTTCATCTTGCCCTTCGTCGTCTCCAAGTCTCCGTATAACGTGGCGAACTGACGATCGCAGTGAGAGCGATTGACCCAAATCCCTTTCTGCTTCTTCATAGCGGATGCTGTCTCAGCTCTCGAAGTCAAATGCGATCTCTCCAACGGGTCGAGTCCTCTTCCTACGGCGAGTGTAGACTAAAAAGATGTGTAGCAAAACACGTGACTCGAATAGCAGAACAAACGATTCTATAACAACGGGCGAAAGAATCTCAAGTGTAGGCTCGACAGTATCAGTGAGCAGGACTACTATTGGCTCTATAGGCCGAGACGTGACATATCGTAACCGTACAAAGTAAGTGTGTGATCAATATGAATAGTAACACATAAGGCCCAAATAAACAAAAAATCACGTATGCACGTAAACACATAAGGGTTTTCATACATGATAAAATTTTCCATGTTTATTTAAAAATCTTTGCTTCGAGAATTTTGGACTTTAAATCTCAAAATTCTTCGGTTGAAGTCTAGTGGTGACGGAAGTTGGTGCCCATTTATATCTTGTCGATCGATGCATTTATTTGTTGGACATTTTAATTTATTTTAAACATAAGTTATTTAAACATTACATTTTAAGACACGACACAACCATATAGTTAAGTTGTTTTTTATCCTCGCGGATCTTATTACATACGTCCCAAAATGTTTAAAAGTTGTCAAACATTTTTAAACAAACATCATGCATCATTCAAACACAAGATACGTGATGTGTGCAAAATGCAACATATAAATTACATCAATTGTGGCATAAAACTAACCCTTTTTTAGTACTAATGTTGGAAAAAGTGTGCTTTTGTCTTCCTTTTGTATTTTCAGGATTAAATGAGCTCAAATTAACAAAAGAAGCAAAAAGACATCAAAATCTAACATAAATACAAGAAAAGGAACAAGACGTGACATGCCCGACCCCACGACAGCATCTTCCTAAGCAAAACAAGAAGACAGAAGACTGAACACGCCCCGTGCTCAGCCAGCATGGGGGCGTGCCCAAGTGTCAGCAGAAAAGACAAAGTGGTAGAAGCTTCTATTGCCCACCACGGGGCCGTGCTCAGCGGACACGGGGCCGTGGTCAACTATAAGATTTTCGCACAATCCAGGCAAATCTTCATAGTATAAAGATTCTTCTGCACACGGGGTCGTGCTCAGCGGACACGGGGGCGTGGTCAACTAATAAGACAAGCTGCATTAAATGAAGAAAGAGAAGGATGTGGACACGGGGCCGTGCCCACTGGACACGGGGCCGTGCCCGAGCTTCTGTTCAGCCTATAAATAGGAGTGCTTGGCTCAAGCTCAAACCATACCTTGGCACACCACCTCTCTCACACTTCACCCACCACCCACCACCACCATAACACCATCATCCACCACCATCATCCATTGTCCATCATAGAGTGTGTGAGTCGTCTCGGGATCCAAGATTGATCGTAAGAGTTCTTGACAATCAAGGCCATGTTTGCCTAAGTCTCTTACATCACTTGGTGAAGACAAGTGTCTAGTGTAATACTTTTTATTTCTAATATTTTCGCACTTTTTACTTGGTTTTGTATTAATGACTTTAATAACTAGTTTCTTATGTTGAAGGTGATTCTTCCTTATCGTTTGTCCGTGGTGTCTTGACATTATTTTACTGTCTATATAAAATAAAAGATTTTCACCATTCATATCTCCACGGTCTATATGGAGGTATGTTGGCTACCCGGTCGGGGGTTAAGGGAACGGTTTGGTAAGAGTCTTGCCATTGTTCAGCGTTTAGAGGTCCTGCAATGGACCTGGGTCAAATTTAGTAGGACCTCCTTCAATACTTCACGGTATTGGATGGCGGGGGTCCAAACTCTTTGACCCCCTCATAAGCTAACTACTATTAATACTATAACCCGGCTATTTAGGACTGTATCCCTGCTGACTCAGACTACTTAGTCGAGGGTAACGTCACCTCCAAAAGAGGGGCCTACCATAATTTGCATTAATAACTTAATTAATTATCTTTCAATAATCCGACCCTTTAGGATTGTATCCTTGCTGACTCAAACTACTGGGTTGAGGGTAACGTCACCTTCAAAAGAGGGGACTACTACAATATCTAAGATAATCTCTTAAATAAGTGCAAAAGTGCGGAAATAATCAAAGGTTACACTATACACGAAGCGGAACCAAGTGATTCATCTTGTCTATCTGTTTTTATTTTTATTTTTCAGCATTTTAATTAGTTTTTATTTTTCTTAGTTAAAACATTTTTCTAAACTTTTTGATTTGATTAGACGTTGAGGATAAACCGGTACTAAAAGCTCTTGTGTCCTTGGACGACCTCGGTATCTTACCAACACTATACTACGCTCACGATGGGTGCACTTGCCCATATGTGTGTTTAGTGTTAGTAAATATCGTGTTTTATAAATTTAAAACTTGGCTAAAGAAAGTGTAAAATGGGCTTAAAATATACCTAAATTCATATACACACTTCACACGCATCAAGTTTTTGACGCCGTTGCCGGGGACACAAGGATTTTAAGAAAGTTAGGAATCAACGGCCTAATCGTTTTTTCTTATTTTTCATTTTTTTAAGGATTTTTCTTAATTTTTCAGCTTCTGCAGAACTCAGCACGGGCCGTGCCCGCTGAACACGCCCCGTACCCAATCATTGGAACTGGCAATCCTGTTTTAAGTCAGACAGTAGCTGAACACGGGGCCGTGCCCACTAAACACGCCCCCGTGCCCAAGATTCAGTTACTGAAAACAGAACCGTAAGATCCCGACGGTTGGTAATTTCTGACACAAACATGAGTGATACTGATACTTTTTACTTTCGGCACTCTTATGGTACTACGTGGTGTCAATTATGTGGTGGTAACTATAAGGAATTAGAATGTTATTTTCTAAATTATAAGCCCCACTATATAGACCCATCATTTCCTTGTATCCTTAAGAGGGGCGAAAGTAAAAATAATCCCTATCTCTCCCTCGAATGCTCCCAACCAGATTTTCTAGGAGAAATGCTTCTCAATGAATTATTTCAATTAGAAGATCTAATTCTTAATTGGTTAAAAGAACTTAGGAAAGATTTCAATGATCTTTTCCAGGACAATAGCCAAGAAGAAGGGTTGGAACCGCATTCAAACAACTTCGTTGTTTCCGACGATACTTCTAACTCTAGTGAGGACTTGAGCGATAGTCGTCCCTGTGTCGATTGTGCCATGAAGGAATCCCCATCGAATTCGTTCGATGCATACATAGACCTGAGCGATTCGACATACACCTTCTTTAACGAGAGCCCGGAAAAGGGTTGGACTTGTCCACCTACATATAGCATAGGAATCATCATTACCGACAACCTCTTGCATTCTCGTCTTAATCTAGAGCAATTAAGGTAGCTTAGGCACTTTGGGGTTGTTCCATCCAGTAAGGAACCGCCCGATCCGGAAAAGTTCCTTAAAAATAGACACACTTCATAAAACAGCCTTCCGACACGGGGCCGTGCCCAGGTCAACACGCCCTCGTGTCCACCGAAAGATTCCCTTCTGACTTTTGTTAGAATACGAACAAAATGTGTCAGGATCTTGCCTGCACACGGGGCCGTGTCCAGCCGACACGGGGCCGTGTCCAGCATACTGTCGTTTTCTATAAATGCAGCCAAGAATCCTGCACATTTGGACCATCCAGGGACAGAGATTTGAAAGGATTTTCTAACTTACCATCCTAGGTATGTTCTAAAAGAAGGTTCTAACAAACATCTTGTCCTTTCCTCTTTTATCTATTACCTTCTTCTTCACCTTTCTTGCAACAACACCTCCATTGAAGCTTGATTTCAAGCTTCATTGTGATGATTGTTGAGTTTTTGTTCAAGGAATCTTGTTAAAAATAAGTTACACAACATTGTTTTAAGTTATTTCTGCTCAAAAAAGCTTCATAAGTTGGGAAAATAATTTGAAACTCCAAGATTCCTTGTTCTAAAATTCTGCAGAAAGTTGAACACGGGGCCGTGCTCATTGAGCACGGGGCCGCGTCCGTTGTACTGTTTCATTAAAACGAACTATTTTTTGGTTTGTTTTCGTAGAATGTCTAGCCAAAACAGTGGAACCTCTTCTGCGCACTCAAGGAACAGTCGACGGGAAAGGAGTCCATCGATTGAAGCAACTCTCGTAAGATACGTAATGGCGCTACGTGAAGCCCTTGACGAGATGACTTCGGTGGAGGAGGTCCTCATAGACCGTATAAATTATCTCTCGGTGGGGTTGGAAAACAGTTTTCAAGAAATAAACCTCTTGCACCAGAGGTTAAACATTCTTGTGACTCCTCCCATGGAACCAATCCTCCCTCAAGAGGATTGGAACCTAGCACTTGGAATCCAAAATCCTACCGGTTGGGACGACATTCCGGCGGAACCTCCTCTTGAAGAACTCCAAGAAATCCCGGTGGAAGTTGCACCTCCTCAAACCAATGCTCATGAGCCCGCTTTTCTTCTCCCTAGGGAGATCGAAGAATGGCTCGCCGACGTATGAGGAACCCATACCCGGAGAAAGAAGTTTGTCAAGCCACTTTTAACCGAGAGATTTATCTTTTCGGAAATTTTGCTAGTAGAATAAATAGTAGGCTAAAACTTCTTGGTTTAGATTTCTTGTGTTTCTTTGACCCAACTATCTAATATTTTAATTTTAGGACTATTATGTAATTCTCTCTAGGATTCAATGAATGATGGTTTTAGTTAATTTGGTGTTTGGATGGTGTTGAAATGAATAAAACTCACTTGAGATGGCAAAGGATACAAGGGAAGCTTGAACCAGCACCCCATGCAGGAAAACAGGACCATCCGACAAAATTCTTCGTTTACAGTAAGTTCGGCACGGGCCGTGTCCGCCCAACACGGCCCCGTGCTGCACAGTCTGCAGCAAAGACCCAGTTCAGGTAACTGGACACGGGCCGTGTTCACCCAACACGCCCCTGTGTCCAGGCTTCTGTTTCTTTTGTTTAATTTTTGTTACTGGCACTTGAACACGGGGCCGTGCCCGGACAACACAGGGCCGTGTTCAGCGCCCAGTAACACAAATTTTTTGCTTTTTCGCACCTTTTTACACATTCAATCAACCTAAAAACTTATTTTTGGGACACATTGAGGACAATGTGTAATTTAAGTGTGGGGGGGATGCTAAAACCTTGAATCTTGCAAGTCCTAAATACAAGCCTTACACAAAACTCTATTGGAACCGCTAATCACCCCAAATTTTTTTCAAAAAATTTTCTTTTTTTTACTTGTCTAGGTTTAACTTGGGAATTTCAAGTTCTAAAAAGGTTATATTTTTACAAATTTACAACCGATAGCGTCGTGATAAAAAGAACCAACATAAGAAAATTATGAAAAGGCATGACAAGCTTAGTTAAAATTTAATTATATATACTTGATCACAAAAAAACCCATTCCCACAAAAGTGAGTTTTGAGCCTTTATTGAGCATACAAATACATATCTTTAAACTAAATGCTCATTTTTCGTTTCTTGTGTGAATAGCCGCTTGGTTCTTACGACTCTAGAACTTGCCATGACGATACATTCCCGGTCCTTACCAACTTAAACCCGAGTAAGTAAATGATGGAGGCATTAGGACTAACCCCTTTTTATTTCTACACCATTATTTTTCTTTTTTTTACCACCTACCCAAAATCCCCCTAGTTAGCCCCTTTGAGCCTAAACCTTTTCATTTCATAACCCAAACCAAACACCCTTTTACCCACCAAAACCTTTTTCATTTTTAACCCTTTGTTTTAGTAACAAGATCGGTTTCTCATATAACTTTGAAAAAAAATATAGTTGATTATGAAGCAAAAGCAAATAAACAAACAAGTTTATCAAAAATGACTTTGTTTGAAAAATAGCTTCATAAAAATAAAAGTTGAAAAATAGAAAGTCTTACGAAAACCGATACTTGTTACGCTTTTCGCCCTTTTTTCTACTAACCACTAACCACTAACCCAACCACCTACCTTTAACCCAAGCCTAACCCTTCACCCAAAAAGTCCTCTTGATATTTACAAAGGTATATAAGTTAAAAAGGAGGAGGATTGATTGCTTGGCAAGCATATGGTTGGAGTAAGTTCCATGCCGCTCTCGAGAGATCCACAAAAATACATTTTCGGCCGAGTGTTCAGTGATCCCCGTGAGGTATGTGAACTTGTATATAAATAGAATTTTAAAGAGGCATGTTATGCCCTAATAAGTAATTTATCTTATGAAAAGTTTTAAATAAATCATGACGAATAGGATTGTAAATAAATAAACATAAAACTAAATAAAGAATCTTGGAAATCCCGACACTCTATGACAAGCCCAAAAACCTTCTTTTCTACCCATTCCATTTGGGAGTGTAATAGCCACATATTAAAGAGTTTTGCTTGAGGACAAGCAAAGATTCAAGTGTGGGGGTATTTGATGTGTGCAAAATGCAACATATAAGTTACATCAATTGTGGCATAAAACTAACCCTTTTTTAGTACTAATGTTGGAAAAAGTGTGCTTTTGTCTTCCTTTTGTATTTTCAGGATTAAATGAGCTCAAATTAACAAAAGAAGCAAAAAGACATCAAAATCTAACATAAATACAAGAAAAGGAACAAGACGTGACATGCCCGACCCCACGACAGCATCTTCCCAAGCAAAACAAGAAGACAGAAGACTGAACACGCCCCGTGCTCAGCCAGCACGGGGGCGTGCCCAAGTGTCAGCAGAAAAGACAAAGTGGTAGAAGCTTCTATTGCCCACCACGGGGCCGTGCTCAGCGGACACGGGGCCGTGGTCAACTATCAGATTCGCACAATCCAGGCAAATCTTCATAGTATAAAGATTCTTCTGCACACGGGGTCGTGCTCAGCGGACACGGGGGCGTGGTCAACTAATAAGACAAGCTGCATTAAATGAAGAAAGAGAAGGAAGTGGACACGGGGCCGTGCCCACTGGACACGGGGCCGTGCCCGAGCTTCTGTTCAGCCTATAAATAGGAGTGCTTGGCTCAAGCTCAAACCATCCCTTGGCACACCACCTATCTCTCACTTCACCCACCACCACCATAACACCATCATCCACCACCATCATCCATTGTCCATCATAGAGTGTGTGAGTCGTCTCGGGATCCAAGATTGATCGTAAGAGTTCTTGACAATCAAGGCCATGTTTGCCTAAGTCTCTTACATCACTTGGTGAAGACAAGTGTCTAGTGTAATACTTTTTATTTCTAATCTTTTCGCACTTTTTACTTGGTTTTGTATTAATGACTTTAATAACTAGTTTCTTATGTTGAAGGTGATTCTTCCTTATCGTTTGTCCGTGGTGTCTTGACATTATTTTACTGTCTATATAAAATAAAAGATTTTCACCATTCATATCTCCACGGTCTATATGGAGGTATGTTGGCTACCTGGTCGGGGGTTAAGGGAACGGTTTGGTAAGAGTCTTGCCATTGTTCAGCGTTTAGAGGTCCTGCAATGGACCTGGGTCAAATTTAGTAGGACCTCCTTCAATACTTCACTGTATTGGATGGCGGGGGTCCAAACTCTTTAAACCCCTCATAAGCTAACTACTATTAATACTATAACCCGGCTATTTAGGACTGTATCCCTGCTGACTCAGACTACTTAGTCGAGGGTAACGTCACCTCCAAAAGAGGGGCCTACCATAATTTGCATTAATAACTTAATTAATTATCTTTCAATAATCCGACCCTTTAGGATTGTATCCTTGCTGACTCAAACTACTGGGTTGAGGGTAACGTCACCTTCAAAAGAGGGGCCTACTACAATAACTAAGATAATCTCTTAAATAAGTGCAAAAGTGCAGAAATAATCAAAGGTTACACTATACACGAGTCGGAACCAAGTGATTCATCTTGTCTATCTGTTTTTGTTTTTATTTTTATTTTTCAGCATTTTAATTAGTTTTTATTTTTCTTAGTTAAAACATTTTTCTAAACTTTTAGATTTGATTAGACGTTGAGGATAAACCGGTACTAAAAGCTCTCGTGTCCTTGGATGACCTCGGTATCTTACCAACACTATACTACGCTCACGATGTGTGCACTTGCCCATATGTGTGTTTAGTGTTTGTAAATATCGTGTTTTATAAATTTAAAACTTGGCTAAAGAAAGTGTAAAAGGGGCTTAAAATATACCTAAATTCATATACACACTTCACACGCATCAATACGCCATAATTCCTGAAGCCGAACTCAAGTACCTGTAGAATACGTTAAAATCAAGTGTCAACACAAAGGAAGGTGAGTTCACTTTTTCTCATACAAACAATTTATTATAAAGGAAAACTTTTTGATTATGTGTTTATCTTAAAACATCCATATAATTTTTAGAAAGTCCATTTTACTTCCTTAATAAAATCCATGGGTCTTCCGTCGCGGTCCAACAACCCGACAATAACACTCTTACCCAGGTTTTGTATATTAAATTCATTGCGTCAATTTTCAGACTCGTATGTTAGCTAGACAATACGAACTATATATTTACCATGCAGGGATAATCAAAGCTAGACAATAAACTATTTATCAAATCGTCGTTTGACTTGACACAGAGCGACCGGTCACGACGGGGTTGTCAACCCGATAGATCTACCAACAATTCCTCGCGTGCAATACTTAACCGATTAAACGACATCATGGGCGCAGGGTCCTCTTCGAGACCAATATGATGTCTGCCTCACGTATAATATATATATATCCTACTAATTTGACAAATTTAATACATGAAGTTGTACGAATCCCCTGAATCTCCTTCCCTTGAGACCAGGCCGGCATCCGTCCCAACTTTACGGTCTGTTTCGCCTCGGAAACACCGTACCAATCCTCGTTTCATCCCGAAACAATATATTCAACAAAACCGTTTCATCCCCGAAACATATATTCAACAAAAACCGTTTCATCCCCAAAACATATATTTTCACAAATCCATATATTTTCAACGAAAATTTCTAATTTATATCAAAAAGGTATGTTTTATTCCAAAAACATTGTTAAACCCTTTTATTCGCGTGTTCTACCCCCAAAATATATACAAAGCAGTAAAAAGAGGGGTTTAGTGACACTCACCTTTGGGTGCGTATTTTAAATAGCGCAATCCCACAGTTTGATATCTAGACGTCCTATTATATGTAGGAACGAGTTTTAAATCAATATTCATATATACATCACAAAATCCTATGTTTCTCTGTTTCTTAGAATTTTCACATAACTTTGAGATTTTCTTGAAAAATCATCGTTTTTGATTATGTTGGCACGTTAATATATATATGAGTTCATATATATATATATATATATATATATATATATATATATATATATTTGAATATTTTTGCGACTTGAATGATTTTATTGGTGACCGTTATCGTGTAAATCCGTTAACACTCCCGTTTATACACAATATATTTACGATTTGCGCGTCGTAATATATATACATAAACGTTCACGTAAATTATCATCGAAACACGTGAAATCTTGTTAACTTATATATTTTGTCATTTTTAAAGAAATTATACACAAAATATCTCATATGTATCAAATTTCATGCTCGACAAACAAATTACACATTTAACGCGATTTTTACCGTTTCTACCGCACAAAACGCACAAGTACACATGCATAACCCAAATTTTCATTATCATGTTAAAACTTAACATATTTTCACATTCACATGTTTAAATCACATAACACATCTTAACACATAAGGTTCACCCAAAATTTACCCATACTAGTGTTCATTGAAAAATGCGTATTTTAGCGATTCGGTAACGTTTTCGGACGTCGGAAGTCACGTATGACTAACCAAACACCAAGTAAACTTAAAATTAGTTAAAATACTTATTTTTAAACTAAAAATATCAGTTTATTTACTGATCTAAATCAGTTTTATAAAAATCACTCGAAAAGCCGATTTTTAATCGTTTTAACGCATAGTTTTGCGTTAAACGTTTGTATAATCATCCCAACTCGGAATGACTTGATATTTTAACACAATACATATTATTTGCTGATTAAAATAGTGGTTATAATCAGATTAGTTCAGTTTTTGTGTAAGTCACATAAATCATGCGATTTCACGTATTTTACAACTTTTAATGCACCAAGTACAACATGCAACTCTAGCAAACATTATGACAAAGTCATATGTCACTAAACACTTTGAAATAACTTTATTTTAGTATTTATAATGTGATTAAAACTGATTTTTACTAAATCATACTAAAATCACCTTTTTATGATCACATATCAACATGCATGCTTAAGTACAAGCATCTAATGCATCCATATAACATCATCATCATTTTATATGAACTAAATACATCTAACATGCATTTAAATCATGTTCAAACATTCAAGAACATCATCTTCTTCAAATATCATCATCTAATCATTTAATCATAAATGCAAGACACACACATTCTTTCATGACACCTTTTTGGTTCATGCATGTAACAATCTTTCAATAATCTCATCAATCAAGAATCAACAAAATAAAAACACAAATATTCACCCACATATACACAAATTTTCGACCGTACATACATATGTATACAATCATTTTTATTTCTTTCAAAAACTCATTCGTTTTAGTTTTCAAGTTTATGTTTAAATCCAAGAACAAGAGAAACTTTTTACTATCATCTTCTTCACCAAGAATCAAGAACATTTTTAAGAAAATAGTTTTTATACCTTCAAGATTCAAATGGGTTTTTGAATGAAAAAGATGGTGTGAAACTTGTTCTAGCTTGAATCTTCTTGAAAACACCTTTAAATCTTCATATGAACTTGAAATCTCCTTGAAATGGATCATGTAGGAGTATGGATCTTCAAAATTTTCTAAAATTGAGTGGGTGTTTGTGTGTGATCAGTCGTGAATCAAGAGAGAGAGAGAGAGTGTGAGTTGGTGTGATTTTCAAAATTGATTTCTTGGAAATGTGTAGATTATATAGAGGATTTGATGACATTAGTCATCATGCACCTCTTTTAGGTCCAGTAGATGAAGGAGAGAGGAGAGATAAAGTGATGCATGGCTGCCATCTCAATTCCTTGTCCCTAATTACACACACACATATATCGAATATATACATATATACATATATATATATACATATGTATATATATATATATGTATATATATATGTATATATATAATTTAGACCATAAACTGGAATTTTACTGGATACCGGGTATTTTATCTAGCGTTTTAATCCCGTTTTAGTGTGTTTTAAATTATTTTTATCATTCTATAAAAATAAACCCGCCAAAATATTACTGAACAATATTTTGTTTGCCTGGACTGGCTACGTTGCCGGTATTTGGCAGTATGCGCGCTGTGCTGCGCTGTACGCGCTTAAAATCGAGAAAATAGGTATTTTAGCATTTTTATTTATTTTTATCATTCTATAGTAATAAACTCATTAAATTATTTCTAAAATGATTATCAGTTGCCTTGACAGGCTATGTTGACAGTATTTTGTCGGTACACGCGCTGCATCGCGCGGTACGCGCTTAAACTCGAAAAATAGAGTTTCTTAGCGTTTTAATTTATTTTTCCTCACGAATACGATTAAAATTCTTACTCTAATCATAATAGACTATTTTTAGGATTTTAACACTGATCGGGTGGTCACCGACGTTCATTTCGCATTTTATCCGTTACGCGATAGGCGTTTATCTTACCGTTGCCAACATAATTTTTACCAAAGTTTAAATTTACCAACTAATTAAATTCCTCAAATAGACATCATAACCAGTCAAATACAGCCTCTTACCTATTCACAACATGTGTTACAATTTGTGACAACTGTGCTCTGTGATCGATGTACAATGTAAAACAATGTCAGTTATCAATAAAACAATGTGTTTTGGTGTCATTATATGTATTTTGGTGCTATTATGTGTGCAATTGTGTTTATTTATTTTACAATTTGATTCGATTTCGATTTCACGCTTTAAATCACTTTCTGGAAGGTTATACGCAAACTGGTGCTTAAACAAAATCAGTTTAACGCGACATACACTCCGGAACTGTGACGTAAGCCAAACATACCCTAAATATCCCTTACATAACTTAGAAATAAGTTTCGAATGATTCGGTATGGCGAAAACACGTTTATTTGAACTAAGGAACTAATTACGACAAAACTGCGAAACGAACGTTAGTGACCGCCCGGATAATATTTAAATCCCACGAATATTATGTTATGATTAAAATCTTATTTTAATTAGGTTCATGTTAAAAAATAAATTCAAACGCTTAAAAACGTTATTTTTCAGGTTTAAGCGCGTACCGTGTGTTTCTGCGCGACACAGTGCTTTTACTGCGAAACGCGGACAACGCAGCCAGTCTTGGCAACTGAAATTTATTTCAGTAATATTTTGGCGAGTTTATTTTTATAGAATAATAAAAATAATTTAGAACGCCATAAATCGGGATTTGAACGTTAGATATAATACCCGGTACCTAATTAAACACTTTAACGGAACGGTGTTTAACCGGACAACCGGACATTACCTGGGACACTAAAATTTTTCCACACCCATTATTTTATTATTTCTGAGTTAGTTAGGGTCCCCGAATACCCTAACCCACTTTATATTATAACACACTTTACTACACTAACTACACACTTGGTTTCTAACTAGTTATGTAACTAGCCATTTTAGAATCCAACTAGACCATACCCCCCCATGTGAACCGGTTGTGGGAGAATGGGGACACCCCCCATGATATTTTATTATTTTATTGATCTTGTTAGTGGTTAATGAAACATTTAGCACAATGGATAATGAAGGAACATGGTCTATATAATGATACAAAGGTTATGACTTCTCATTCTCACTACATCCTTTAGCAAACAACTCTTTCTTTCCCTTCCTTCTTTGCTTTCGGCACCCACAACCACCCACCATATCACCACCATCCAACTTCCATACAAGCAAACCACACATATACAAAGGTGCTAGAGACCGAACAAATAAGCTTGGTGCACTCGGAAGCTCAAGGACCGCTCCCGTTTTCTTTTATCCAGCACTTTTCTACACTCGAACTCCCCTAGCCTTGTGCTAGTGGTAAGCACTTAGATCCTTGCATTTTACATGGTTGTGTGTGGTTAATGATGTTTAAAGATCAAAAAGTTAGAAAGTCTAAAGAACTTAAACAAAGTCTTGAACATTAACTAGTCTAGTGATGAAGTAGTGTCAAAATGATGATGAAATATGATAATGCATGATGAATCTGAGATATATGAACTATAATCTGCTGTAAATAACTTAGGACCTGTTGTCAATCGTTATTAGAAAGTATGGTGGTCGTATGTGTGCGTTTTAGTAACCTTTAAACTAAAAACAGCATGCTGAGTTGTATTTTCAGCCGACTTTAACTGGCTGTACCAGGACCTTAATGAAACGAAAAATGTATTTTCTGAAGTCTAGGTTCATTTATTATGAAATACGGTTCTAATGGCACCGGAATCATAATTTTTGGACTCCGTTTACTATTTTTAAAGTGTCTTTTCGTAACAGCAGCTGGAGCTGCATTTTTCTGCTGAAAATGTGCGTCCTGTTTTCAGTCATCACTTGAATTCTGTGTAAAGTTAGATCATGAAATTTGTACTGTAAATGACCACCGATGTATTTGTAATACTCTCACTGGAATTTCATAAATCGGACTTGCGATGAATTTTTAATGAATTATTTCGTAAACTGCAATCAGAAAATAATAAATCTGATTTCAGTCCGGATAATGAATTTTTATAAAATATTGGTAATGAACTAAACCCCGATATTTTTACACAATAAAATTTGGACCGTTTAAGACATTTTGTAAAAATTTGGGAATTTTTGGAATAGGTTAACTATTTTATTTAAATGTCCGAAAACAGTCCAGTTTCATATATATTAAAACAACAATGAAATAAGTAGTATCTTGCATGTCAAAGTGTGGTTCTTGATTATTAAAATCATTCTTATTTAATTTAGGGCGGATAAACAATTGAGGGATTTTGTTAACATTTAAAAACGCACCCGAAGGTGAGTACATAGTCCCCTATTTTACTATTTTCAATTGTTTTGGGGTGATTCATATGTATCAAAACGATTTCGATGTTTTATCGATGGTTTCAAAACGAGTAAGATGGTTTATACCAAACTAATAACGATTTCGATAATGTGAACAAGCTTGTGGTTGTAGTTACATAACGAATGACTTTCATTAATTTCGGCCAAACCGACCAGTATTAGGTTATGGTACCATAGGATCCGACAAATCCCGTTATCAGACCGGACCCATGGTTATGTGTGGGTTAGGTGGGTAACGACCGAATCTGATGATTGTTAACTTACCCTTTGGAGGTTTGTTAATGCGAAAACGAGTTGAACAACATACGAGTACATAGGTTTGAATGTTATTAGCGAGACGGCCAAAAGTAGTTTCACGATCTAAAACGAAAATGATTTAAACGACTAAAGCGATTATTAACGAATTAAACGATTTGGGTAAACAATTGGAAGCGATGTCACACAAACGAGGTTTACGAAACGATATAAACCATACGAGTATTATTACGAGAATGATTTACGATTTGGTTTACGAAAACAAATGTTTTGGGTTAAGATTCATGGCATCGAGGTTTATAAATTATAACCAATATGTTTTGATTTGGTTATCCATTTTACGATACAAACATTTTACAAAACAAGGTTTTCTAATAACCATTAACGAAGTTGTACAAGTTATTTCAACGTATAAACGAGCCATGAATCGGACACTCTCACAAAACCTATGTACTCGCCAGCATTTCTTTGTTGACTTTGTTTTTACATATGTTTCAGGTGAAGTTGCTTAATGTTGATTATGAATAGGATGCATGCTCACTTAGGACCGGACGAGGCCTTAGTGATTTAATAACGAAAATAGACTGTGTTTGACTTGTTTGTTTAACTTAAGACAATGTTTAATATGTAATAAAACGAAACTCTTTGCATCCATGGTTTGAAACAATAATTCTGTTACAACACTCCCCGACGTTTCCGCCACGGTTTGTTGTTTTACGTGGTCGGGGTGTGACAGAAGAGTTGGTATCAGAGCCAATGGTTATAGGGAATTATGTTATTAGTAAAATTTTGACCTAGACTATAACTTTCTAGGACCCCAACGCAAGTTGATTTGCGTTTAGATTTTAAAAACGAAATCCGAATCTGCTTCAAAAATTAATCATCCGTTCTAGGATGATTGATTATTAGGTTTTGAACCCTCTGTTGTAAGGTTTTGAACCCTTCCAGTTTGACTCATTTTTGGCTTAGTGCCTTCTGAGTTTTCAAAATCTCATCAAAGTTTGGGTCTAAATAATGTGAACACGTGCAAACTGGAAGAGTGAATGCCTGTACCCTGAGTTTTCTGTCTAAGGCTAGAGTGTTCGTACAAATCCACATAATCGGACCAGTCACTCTTACCTGGGAACTCTTGGGGTGAGTGTTCACTTATAGGCGAGCATGTCTTCGCGATACATTATTTTGATTCATTACTTTGATTAGTCACTGCGTGTCGTTTGTTTGTTCGAAGTAACGAACAAATGATCACCTTCCTTATGTTTCGTCGATATTTTCAATACCTCTCTCGTTTTTCCTAATTGTCGACCTCACTTGTTTCTCATACTTCCTTGTTAGACAATGCCTCCTCGACGTGAAGCACAATCTTTTACTGCTGAAGAACTAGCAGCCCTTGTCACTCAGCAAATGGTTGCTGTGCTTCCAGGCGTTGTGACCCAAATCCACGAGCTGTACAACAACAACAATAACAATGCACCGTGTAACTTCAAGAGTTTCAATTCTGCTAAGCCGTTAAAGTTTTCTGGGTCACAAGGAGCGACTGCACTCCTTCAATGGTTTGAAAGTATCGAGAACACATTCAGACATGTGCAATGTCCGAATGGGCGTAAGGTTGAATTTGCATCAAGTGTGTTTGTGAAGCGTGCTCTTACTTGGTGGAACGGAGTGATGCGCGACAGGGGTGCCGAAGTGGCGTTGGCACAAACATGGGAAGAGCTTCGAGCTCTCATGATGAGAGAGTTCTGCACCCGCCACGAAATTCGAGCTTTGGAACGAGAGTTTGACGATCTGAAACAAGACGGGGGAGAACACCGTGTGTATACGGATCGATTTGAGGAGCTCAGTCTTTTGTGTCCTACTATGGTTACCCCGTTGGAGAAAGCGATAGAGAGGTATATCGATGGTCTACCCGATTCCATACAGGATATTGTGACTGGCGTCAATCCTGCTACTGTTCGTCAAGCGATCAAGTTATCTACTACCCTGACTGAGTCGCAAGTCAGGAAGGGTAAACTTACCTGCAAGGGTGATAATAAGAAGTCAGCTGACTCTACTAAAGACAAGGAAAAGGGTAAGGGTAAGAAGGGTGAGTCTTCGAAGAAGTCGAGAAAGCGAAAGGGTGCTCAGAACTTTGTAGTAACTGCACAAACTGCTCAGAACCCTCAGAACCCACCAGCTCAACCTCCTGCGAAGAAAGTGTATGCTGGTACCGCACCTCATTGTGCTCGCTGCAACGGTCATCATGTTGCACAACAAGCTTGTAGACAACGCACAACGTGTGGTAAGCTTGGGCATCTGGCCAACGTCTGTCGTTCGAGTCAGAATCAGATTGTTCAGAATCAAGCTGCTCAGGTTCAAGCCCCAGTTTAGGGGAATGCTGCTAGATTCCCACTGGGTTCATGCTTCAACTGTGGAGAGTATGGTCATTTCCGCAACAACTGTCCGAGGTTGGCAAATACGAATGCAAATCCGAACGTGAATGTCAATGTCAATGCGAATGCGAATCCCGCTCGTGGACGAGTATTCAATCTGAATGCAAACGAGGTGCGAGCTGACAACCTCGTCGTCAATGGTACGTTCCTTGTTAACAATCGACCTGCATCTGTTCTTTTTGATTCTGGTGCCGATAGAAGTTTTGTTTCGTTATCTTTTGAGCCTTTGCTTGCGATACCTAGAACTAAACTGAGGAAACCCTTATCTGTCGAAGTTGCTACTTGTAAACCTCTTGTTCTCGATTCTGTTATTCGTGATTGTCAGTTAAACCTTGATAACCATCTTTTTCCCATTGACCTCACACCGATGCAACTTGAGAGTTTCGATCTTATCGTGGGGATGGATTGGTTAACCAAACATCATGCTGAGGTGGTTTGTTTCGATAAGATTGTTCGTATATCTCTTCCATCTGGCGATGTTCTGGAAGTTCGTGGCGAGAAACCATCTGGTGGATTGAAGCTTATGTCGTGTATGAAGGCCCAAAGATATTTGCAAAAAGGATATGTTGCTTTCCTGGCACATATCACCGAGGAGAATGGCAAGAGCAAGAGTATTCAAGATATTCCGATTGTTCGGGATTATCCGGATGTGTTTCCCGATGAACTGCCTGGTTTGCCTCCAGTTCGTCAAGTCGAGTTTCATATTGACCTTGTACCCAATGCCAACCCGATTGCGAAAGCGCCTTATCTTCTTGCACCATCGGAGATGCAAGAGTTATCGAAACAGCTTCAAGAGTTGTCTGATAAAGGATTCATCCGTCCGAGCTTTTCGCCTTGGGGAGCTCCTGTCCTCTTTGTGAAGAAGAAAGATGGATCTTTTCGAATGTGTATCGATTATCGTGAGCTTAATAAGCTTACCATCAAAAATCGATATCCCCTACCTAGAATTGATGATCTCTTCGACCAGCTGCAAGGTGCTTCATGTTTTTCCAAGATCGATCTGCGTTCTGGGTATCATCAACTTCGCGTGTTCGAAGAAGATATCCCCAAAACTGCTTTCCGTACAAGATATGGGCACTACGAGTTCACTGTCATGCCCTTTGGTTTGACAAATGCCCCAGCTATCTTCATGGACTTAATGAATAGGGTTTGTAAACCTTATTTAGATAAGTTCATCATTGTGTTCATCGACGATATTGTCATTTATTCAAAGTCTCGAGCCGATCACGAGCAACACCTTCGTTTGACATTGGAACTTCTGAAGAAGGAACAACTTTTTGCTAAATTCTCCAAGTGTGAATTCTGGCTTAAAGAAGTTCAGTTCTTGGGTCATATTTTCAACGAGCAGGGTATTCACATAGATCCATCCAAGATTGTTGCAATTAGGGGTTGGAATACACCGACGACACCTACGGAAGTTCGTTCTTTTCTTGGTCTTGCTGGTTATTATCGACGGTTTATTTCTAATTTCTCGAAGATCCTGGTTCCACTAACTGCTTTGACTCAGAAAAATAAGCCTTTTGAGTGGGGACCTAAACAAGAAGAAGCGTTCCAAACGCTGAAACGAAAGCTCTGTGATGCTCCTGTTTTATCTCTGCCTGAGGGAAACGATGATTTCGTTGTCTATTGTAACTCGTCAAATCTAGGACTTGGTTGCGTTCTTATCCAATGTGGTAAAGTTATAGCTTATGCGTCTAGACAGCTGAAAATTCACGAGAAGAACTATACGACTCATGATCTTGAGTTAGGAGCTGTGGTTTTTGCGCTTAAAATCTGGAGACACTACCTCTATGGAACGAAGTGTGTGGTTTTCACAGACCACAAAAGTCTCCAGCATATTCTCAATCAGAAGGAGCTGAACATGAGGCAATGACGTTGGGTTGAACTCTTAAACGATTATGATTGCGAGATCCGCTACCATCCTGGTAAGGCGAATGTCGTAGATGATGCGCTTAGTCGAAAGGAACGAGTCAAGCTTCATTCTGTTCGAACTCTATCTGATATTCAATCTCGTGTTCTTCAAACTCAACGATCTTGTGTGATCAATGACTTATTGAAATATGAGCTACCGCTTCAACTTGAGCTTAAACTCGAAAGGAAAGACGATGGTTTACTCTATTTTGAGGATCGTTTGTGGATTCCGAATCAGGACGATCTTCGCACTTTAGTGATGGACGAATCTCACAAGTCTCGATACTCTATCCATCCTAGTGCTGATAAAATGTACAAGGATCTTCGTACCCAGTATTGGTGGCCTGGTATGAAGAAGGATGTTGCCTTGTATGTATCGAAATGCCTAACTTGTCTCAAAGTCAAGGCGGAACATCAACGACCTTCTGGGTTGCTTGTACAACCAGAGATACCGGTTTGGAAATGGGAGAACATTGCAATGGATCTTATTACTAAGTTACCGCGTACGTCTAAAGGTCACGATGCTATTTGGGTCGTAGTTGATCGTTTGACAAAATCAGCTCACTTCTTACCAATCCGTGAGGATTTCTCTGCTGGGAAGCTTGCCAAGATCTATGTAGACGAGATTGTATCACGACATGGTGTTCCTTTGGATATCATTTCTGATCGTGATGCTCGATTTTCATCTCATTTTTGGAAGACCATGCAATCTGCTTTGGGAACCCAACTGAATCTAAGCACTGCTTATCATCCCCAAACAGATGGTCAATCTGAGAGGACGATTCAAACTTTGGAGGATATGCTTAGAGCATGCGTGATAGACTTTGGTGGTAATTGGGATTCTCATCTGCCATTGATCGAGTTCTCATACAATAATAGTTATCATGCTAGCATTAAGATGGCACCATTCGAAGCTCTCTACGGTCGAAAATATCGTTCACCTGTCTGTTAGAATGAGATCGGTGAAGCTCAGCTTACTGGACCTGAGCTCATTCTGGAAACAACAGACAAAATCAAGAAAATCCGCGATAATCTTGTAACCGCTAGAAGCCGTCAAAAGAGTTATGCAGATTTGGATCGCAAGCCCATGGAATTACAAATCGGAGACCGTGTCCTACTCAAGGTTTCACCTTGGAAGGGAGTGGTGAGATTTGGAAAGAAAGGAAAACTTGCACCACGATATGTTGGACCATTTAAGATTGTTGAAAGAATTGGAAAAGTTGCCTATCGACTAGAGCTACCTCCAGAGCTTGGAAATGTTCATCCGACTTTTCACGTGTCCAATTTGCGAAAGTGTTTAGCGGACGCTGATCTTCACATTCCTCTCGACAAAATTCAAATTGATGAAACGATGCACTTTGTCGAGAAACCGGTGGAGATAGTAGAACGTACATACAAACAGTTGAAGAACAAACGGATTCATTTGGTCAAAGTTCGCTGGGAATCCAAACGTGGCCCTGAGTTTACTTGGGAACGTAAGGACCAGCTGCAGGCGAAATAACCACATTTTTTTTCACAAGAATCCTCTAAATAAAATTTCGGGACGAAATTTCCTAAAGTAGGGGAGACTGTGAAAAATGTGCTCTGTGATCGATGTACAATGTAAAACAATGTCAGTTATCAATAAAACAATGTGCTTTGGTGTCATTATATGTGTTTTGGTGCTATTATGTGTGCAATTGTGTTTATTTATTTTACAATTTGATTCGATTTCGATTTCACGCTTTAAATCACTTTCTGGAAGGTTATACGCAAACGGGTGCTTAAACGCAATCAGTTTAACGCGACTTACACTCCGGAACTGTGACGTAAGCCAAACATACCCTAAATATCCCTTACATAACTTAGAAATAAGTTTCGAAGGATTCGGTATGGCGAAAACACGTTTATTTGAACAAAGGAACTAATTACGACAAAACTGCGAAACGAACGTTGGTGACCGCCCGGATAATATTTAAATCCCACGAATATTCTGTTATGATTAAAATCTTATTTTAATTAGGTTCGTGTTAAAAAATAATTTCAAACGCTTAAAAACGTTATTTTTCAGGTTTAAGCGCGTACCGTGTGTTTCTGCGCAACACAGTGCTTTTACTGCGAAACGCGGACAACGCAGCCAGTCTTGGCAACTGAAATTTATTTCAGTAATATTTTGGCGAGTTTATTTTTATAGAATAATAAAAATAATTTAGAACGCCATAAATCGGGATTTGAACGTTAGATATAATACCCGGTACCTAATTAAACACTTTAACGGAACGGTGTTTAACCGGACAACCGGACATTACCCGGGACACTAAAAATTTTCCACACCCATTATTTTATTATTTCTAAGTTAGTTAGGGTCCCCGAATACCCTAACCCACTTTATATTATAACACACTTTACTACACTAACTACACACTTGGTTTCTAACTAGTTATGTAACTAGCCATTTTAGAATCCAACTAGACCATACCCCCCCATGTGAACCGGTTGTCGGAGAATGGGGACACCCCCCATGATATTTTATTATTTTATTGATCTTGTTAGTGGTTAATGAAACATTTAGCACAATGGATAATGAAGGAACATGGTCTATATAATGATACAAAGGTTATGACTTCTCATTCTCACTACAACCTTTAGCAAACAACTCTTTCTTTCCCTTCCTTCTTTGCTTTCGGCACCCACAACCACCCACCATATCACCACCATCCAACTTCCATACAAGCAAACCACACATATACAAAGGTGCTAGAGACCGAACAAATAAGCTTGGTGCACTCGGAAGCTCAAGGACCGCTCCCGTTTTCTTTTATCCACCACTTTTCTACACTTGAACTCCCCTAGCCTTGTGCTAGTGGTAAGCACTTACATCCTTGCATTTTACATGGTTGTGTGTGGTTAATGATGTTTAAAGATCAAAAAGTTAGAAAGTCTAAAGAACTTAAACAAAGTCTTGAACATTAACTAGTCTAGTGATGAAGTAGTGTCAAAATGATGATAAAATATGATAATGCATGATGAATCTGAGATATATGAACTATAATCTGCTGTAAATAACTTAGGACCTGTTGTCAATCGTTATTAGAAAGTATGGTGGTCGTATGTGTGCGTTTTAGTAACCTTTAAACTAAAAACAGCATGCTGAGTTGTATTTTCAGCCGACTTTAACTGGCTGTAACAGGACCTTAATGAAACGAAAAATGTATTTTATGAAGTCTAGGTTCATGTATTATGAAATACGGTTCTAATGGCACCGGAATCATAATTTTTGGACTCCGTTTACTATTTTTAAAGTGTCTTTTCGTAACAGCAGCTGGAGCTGCATTTTTCTGCTGAAAATGTGCGTCCTGGTTTAAGTCATAACTTGAATTCTGTGTAAAGTTAGATCAATAAATTTGTACTGTAAATGACCACCGATGTATTTGTAATACTCTCACTGGAATTTAATAAATCGGACTTGCGATGAATTTTTAATGAATTATTTCGTAAACTGCAATCAGAAAATAATAAATCTGATTTCAGTCCAGATAATGATTTTTTATAAAATATTGGTAATGAACTAAACCCCGATATTTTTACACAATGAAATTTGGACTGTTTAAGACATTCTGTAAAAATTTGGGAATTTTTGGAATAGGTTAACTATTTTATTTAAATGTCCGAAAACAGTCCAGTTTCATATATATTAAAACAGAAATGAAATAACTAGTATCTTGCATGTCAAAGTGTGGGTCTTGATTATTAAAATCATTCTTATTTAATTTAGGGCGGATAAACAATTGAGGGATTTTGTTAACATTTAAAAACGCATCCGAAGGTGAGTACATAGTCCCCTATTTTACTATTTTCAATTGTTTTGGGGTGATTCAGATGTATCAAAACGATTTCGATGTTTTAACGATGGTTTCAAAACGAGTAAGATGGTTTATACCAAACTAATAACGATTTCGATAATGTGAACAAGCTTGTGGTTGTAGTTACATAACGAATGACATTCATTAATTTCGGCCAAACCGACCAGTATTAGGTTATGGTACCATAGGATCCGACAAATCCCGTTATCAGACCGGAGCCATGGTTATGTGTGGGTTAGGTGGGTAACGACCGAATCTGATGATTGTTAACTTACCCTTTGGAGGTTTGTTAATGCGAAAACGAGTTGAACAATATACGAGTCACACAGGTTTGAATGTTATTAGCGAGACGACCAAAAGTAGTTTCACGATCTAAAACGAGAATGATTTAAACGACTAAAGCGATTATTAACGAATTAAACGATTTGGGTGAACAATTGGAAGCGATGTCACACAAACGAGGTTTACGAAACGATATAAACCATATGAGTATTATTACGAGAATGATTTACGATTTGGTTTACGAAAACAAATGTTTTGGGTTAAGATTCATGGCATCGAGGTTTATAAATTATAACCAATCTGTTTTGATTTGGTTATCCATTTTATGATACAAACATTTTACAAAACAAGGTTTTCTAATAACCATTAACGAAGTTGTACAAGTTATTTCAACGTATAAACGAGCCATGAATCTGACACTCTCACAAAACCTATGTACTCGCCAGCATTTCTTTGCTGACTTTGTTTTTACATATGTTTCAGGTGAAGTTGCTTAATGTTGATTACGAATAGGATGCATGCTCACTTAGGACCGGACGAGGCCTTAGTGATTTAATAACGATAGTAGACTGTGTTTGACTTGTTTGATTAACTTAAGACAATGTTTAATATGTAATAAAACGAAACTCTTTGCATCCATGGTTTGAAACAATAATTCTGTTACAACACTCCCCGACGTTTCCGCCACGGTTTGTTGTTTTATGTGGTCGGGGTGTGACACAATTGTACGGTACGACCTGAAAAGCCGGGTGTCACATCAGGCTCTAGCAGACTTTGTGGCTGATTTCAGTATTGATATTCAAAATGAAGTAGACCTAGAAGTATAACAGTTAGGAGAAAATTTAAAATCCTGGACATTAAATACTGATGGTGCATCTAATGTGAGAGGTGTAGGATTGGGTATACTACTAAAATCAGCACAGGGGGACATATTACCCCAGGCTATTAGATGTGAATTTCCTGCCACTAATAATGAAGCAGAATATGAAGCTTTGATTGCAGGATTAGAGTTGGCCAGGAATATGAATATTAAAAGTTTACAAGTATTTGTTGATTCCTTGTTAATTACTAATCATTTTAATGGATCCTATGCAGTTAAAGGTGAATAGTTAATCTAGTATCTTGAAATTCTCAAAAAATTAGCAGGATATTTCGATGTTTTTACACTTGAACAGGTACCAAGAGAGGATAATGCTGAAACAGATGCCTTGGCAAATCTAGGATCATCAGTCAGGATACCAGAAGGAACCCAAATACCAATACTTCATATCCTTTACCCTGCAGTGGACCTTTTCAAGTCTCAGGGTAAGGAGATAGCAAGTATTCAGGATCCTGATGATGAATATCCTGAGGAGGATCCTAAGTCATGGACGGCTCCGATCGTGAGATATCTCAAGGAAGGACATATCCCAAAGATGAGAATCCTAAGGCTTTTAGGATGAAGGTATCCCGATTCACTATAATAAATGATGTTTTGTATAAGAAATCTCTTGCAGGACCATACCTGAGGTGCTTGGATGATCCCGAAACTAAGGAAGTGCTTCAGGATATACACGAATGGGATTGTGGTAACCATACCGGGGGCAGATCGTTATTCTCAAAGGTGTTAAGAACAGGATACTATTCGCCAACGATGAGGAAAGACGCTGCAGAATATGCTCGAAGATGTGATGCATGTCAAAGGCACAACAATATAATACATCAACCTGCTGAACCACTATATCCTATTGCTTCCCCTTGGCCATTCATGAAGTGGGTATGGACATAGTGGGAAAGTTGCCAAAAGCTCCAGAAGGAAAAGTTTTTATGCTGGCAATGACGGATTATTTCTCTAAATGGGTTGAAGCTGAGGAGTTTGTTTAAGTCCGAGATCAAGAAGTAGTGGCTTTCATAAAGAGGAATATCCTGACCAGGTTTGGGGTACCAGCTGAGATAATTTGTGACAATGGCTCTCAGTTTATCAGTAAGAGGACAACCGATTTTTGCAAAAGTTGGGGAATCAAAATGATTACATCCACACCGGTACATCCTCAAGCAAATGGACAAGCAGAATCCTCGAACAAGATAATTGTCGACAATTTGAAGAAAAGGCTAGGAGCTAAGAAAGGAAGATGGGCAGAAGAGTTACCCTTTGTTTTATGGGCCGATAGGACAACAGTAAAAAGTGAAACTGGGCAAACTCCATTTTCCTTAGTATTTGGAGCAGAAATAGTGATCCCAACAGAGATGGTGATACCTACAGCAAGATCCAACCTCTGGGATCCTGGGAAGAATCGTGAAGCTCTATGCCAAGAGCTGGATACTATCGATGAGACAAGGGATGTAGCAAAATTAAGACTGGCAGCATATCAACAAAGGATATCCAGAGCATATAACAAGAACCTAAGGAGTAGGAGGTTTCAAGTTGGGGATTGGGTATTAAGGAAAGCTTTTCAGAACACTACTAATCCTGCTGATGGAAAGTTAGCTCCAAAGTGGGAAGGACCTTATGAGATTGAATTGGAATATGGGAAAGGAGCATACCGGCTTAAGAATACGGAGGGGGATATACTATCAAGATCCTGGAATGCTATACACCTCAAAGCCTATTTCAAGTGAGTTTAGAATTTAATTTCTAACTCAGAATGGTATGAATTCTATCTCTTTTAAATATAATTTTATTTTATTCTTATTGAACTCAATACTGACTTAGGCATCGGAGGGGTGTTAGCCAAGCTAACACCCACCTTAGTTTAAGGTTGTTTTGAAGAATATGCTTCAGGATGTCACTCCAGGATAAACACTCAGGATGAATCGAAAGATTAGAGGATTGGCCCCCTCTCTCATGTTTAAGGGATCCTGATCCCTTCACAGGTTTAAAGGTATTCACCTTTCTCTCGAATTGGGTTTGAACACCCCGTCTGGAGCGTAAGTTATCCAGGGATAGTTCAAGATAACGGGACCAGTCCATGTAAAAGTGGCTGACAATTTCGTTATTGTTGGCTATATCCTGGATCCTAAAGGTATATGAGGATTGATCACCCTCTCTCACGAAAGGGTATTTTCATACTCTCTAAGGTTTAAAGGTTTTCACCTTTCTAAGTCTTGGAGTTTATACACTCTCGCCTGTAGCGCACGAAAATTTGGGATTTTCCCCAGTATACTCAGGGTTTACCCCCAGAATATTGAGGATCTATCTCTAGGATATTTAGGGTTTATCCCCTGTAATACTAAAGTTATACACAAGTGTACAATCAGTTGCAATTGATGCCCAAAAGTTCCTAAGTATTTAAAGACACCATACACAGGGGACATTCCTACTAAGGCATTGTGAACAGTTCAAAGGATCAAATTTGGACTTGGTTTACTAAGTCTCCCAGACTGGGGACATCTTCTATGGGATGGTTGCGAAAGGATTGAAATTTGAGAATTGAGATATATTCTGTTTCTGGTATGATCTCTCCTTTTTGTCTAAGTTTAAGGGTTGAGTTTAAAAGCCTTATTCAAATTATCCAAGTTTTTGAAACTATGTTTGACAACAGTTTTAATGGAATATTTATGAGTATCCTGACCAGGATATATTCTCAGGATATTTGGTCAGAATATTTGAAATATTGTACTAAGATTGAAAAATTGAAATTGCATTCAAATCAAATAACACATAACAGGATTTGCAAAAATGGACAACAATGGATAAGGCCAAAACAAGTTAGTTTATTAACATAGCAAAAGATTGTGCTTTTGGTTTCATCTCAAACCAAGACCCATCCGCCAAAAGCACAACTAGTTTTTAACCATATTTACTTAACAATTGAAGGCTTCGTCTTGAAACTCAAGATCCCTCCGCCCTCAATTGTTAAACTGTTCAAAATAAAACATACTAATTGTTGACCATGGGCTTCGTCCTGAAACTCAGGATCCCTCCACCTTTGGCCATCACATTGTCTAAGTGCAGGAAAGTAAATTGTTTGACAAACAAAGAAAGTAAATTGTTAAATAACTACCACAACCATCAAATTTAAAAAGTGGGCTCTGGCCTAGGCATCAACATCCATCATCGCCCACTTCGCAGCCTTCAAGGGGTAGCACCCTCTTCAACCATAGCTTCATCAGCATCCGCACCAGCACCAGGTCCAGGATTAGCCCTAGCATCCTTCTCAGCATCGCCACCAGCATCAGTCGCCTTTTTCAGCCGCCTTGAAAGGCTCCTCAACCACAGTTTTAGCAGGATGCTCCACAAGATTACCGCTGAGATCTCTTAGCTTTGCCTCCCAAGCATCAACATTCCAAGAAGGGCATTCAAAGCCCTTGGCCTTGCCTTCATAAGCAATTTTTAGCCTAGCTTGAAGGAGGGAGATGACGACAGAGCTCTTGAGGCGTTCCCTGTAAGAGGCCATATCCTGCTCGTGCTGGGTCTGAGCGGCGTCGAGCTTTTCCTGAGCTTCATGGGCAGCCTTCTTCATAGCAGCTTGATGCTCCTGGTTCATCGCTCTAAATTTGTCCTCATAGTGCTGGGATTTGGCGGCGACAATCATTCCCTGATCGGTGATGGTGACTTCGGCCTTCTTCAGTTTGACCTCCAACATTTTGTTGAGCTCGCAGGATTCCTCATATAGATACATCAGACGCTCAAGGCCCTACAACAAAAACACAGGTATTAGTCTAAACAAACTGATCAGGATATTAGTTCAACATGAGTGTGCAGGATACAAGGTTCATACCTGGTTGAGAAACGATGTCATGAAGCCGCTTGCTTCAACGAATCCATGATTCTCGTAAGGAAATGTCTCGAAAGTGGCAGGAGAATCAATTTCCTTCCTCTTTCGGGCACTGGAAGCACTGGTCTTGGTAGCCGGAGAAGGCTTTGGGATCGTGACAGATTTTGAGCTGGTGGGCTTGGATGAAGTGGCTGCTTTGGTGATGCGTGTCGTGTTATATAGTTTTTAATGTATATTTTAAGCCCTTTTTAACACTTTAGTCAAGTTTTAAATTTATAAAACACGATATTTAACTAACACTAAACACACATATGGGCAAGTGCACCCATCGTGAGCGTAGTATAGCGTTGGTAAGATACCGAGGTTGTCCAAGGACACAACAACTTTTAGTACCGGTTTATCCTCAACGTCTAATCAAATCAAAATTTTAGAAAAAGGTTTTAACGTGAAAATAAAAACTAAAAATGCTGAAAATAAAAATAAAAACAGATAGACTAGATGAATCACTTGGATCCGACTCGCCTTTAGTGTAACCTTTTGTAACACCCCAAAAATGGGGTTTGATAATTTAAACCCGGTTAATATAAAGGAACGGGTAAATTACCGTTTGGGGGTAAAAGTGACCCGTAAATAAAAGTTGACTAGGAATAATTTACCGAGTGGTGACATGTATATATAAGTAACAAGATAATGAGTGTTAGTCTCTTTATTAATTGAAACGAAGTTGAGGGACCAAAACCGTTAAAAAGGAAACAAGATTTATTAAATAAAGGAAAACCCACACACACACACACACTTCGTGTGTGTGTGAGACGATCAGGAAGAAGAAGAACAAGGGTTAAAACCCTAGTTCTTGATAAATCTTCAAATTGAAGGGTGGAATGAAGTCTAAAATCATAACCGAGCATGGATAAATGATCACTATCACGAGGGGATCATAAGGTATGTCTTAAATTTAAGATTGGTGATCATGGGTGAAGTGGGTTATGTTCTAATCCGTGAGTTAATATGAAATTAATCATGTACAAGGGTTAGAACCCTCGTATAGAACATCGATTATGTATGGTTAGTGCTAATTTGATGATTAGACGTGAAACCCGTTAGTTATGGTGAAGATGATGACTAGAATCACCATCTATGTCCAAGTCTTGTGGAAAGATTGATGTATTATGTGGGTATGATGAATTCTTGTTAGATGAATTAGGAGAAATATGATGATGCTATGCTTGATGTTTATGTGCTAATGATACTTGTTGATTAGTAAGAAGATTTGATGAAATATGAATGAACTAGGAAGATTATGCATAAACTAGTTGTACATGGTGCCTAGGAAGTAGTACGCACGCCACGTGTTTGATGAAATGTCTAAATGACAATAATATGTGAAGGTTGTGTTATGATGATGTTGAGTATGCTATATGCTTGTTTGAATCGGCTAATGGAATATATATGTGAGATATGAACTTGATATGATCGTTCATATGAATAATCATGTATGCTAATAAGGATGTTAATGTAATGACAAGAAAGTATAGGAATCATGTCAAGATGGATGGGAGCGTGGAAGGCTAACGGGACAAGAAGACTCAAGTAAGCGAATACAAATACGGACGAGTAAGGTAAGTAAATCCCGGACTTACACTTTAGATGTAAAATATATTGTACTATGATCATTATTGTGATACATGTGAAAGTATTAAACAATGGAAGTAAATAGGTAAGTTTACGGAAGAAGAAGTCGAAAGTGAATAGGAAAGTATAATGATGCTATTTGTTTTCCGTTAAGAATGAAATGAAAGTGCAGGTATACTAATAATGGAGAGTGAAGGTTAAGTATGGAAGTCGTACGAGAGTGTCCGAATGGATGGACGAATGGACTTATATGAACGAGAATAAGAGATGTTGATGCTTGATTATGCACGTTTTAAAGTATATATATTATGTCACTGGTTGCTAATGAAGTAATTGGTTGTGGTGACTGCAGGTTGTACATGTTTATGAATGTTTGTTCAAGATGTGTAAGCGGTTGAAGATCGAGTCAAGACATGGGTTGTACTTGGGTGTGTATGTGGTCACTTAATTCGATATACGTATGTTAGTTCTTAATTAATTTATGAAAAGGGATTAATGTATTTAAGTGAAAGAAAGAATAACTTATAAAGAAATTTTTAGTATGTATTTTCCGCTGCGTCAAAATTTGGTTAAAATGTGTTAGGGCGTTACACCTTTGATTATTTCTGCACTTTTATACTTTTTAAGAGATTATCTTAGTTATAGTAGAAGGCCCCTCTTTTGAAGGTGACGTTACCCTCAACCCAGTAGTTTGAGTCAGCAAGGATACAATCCTAAAGGGTTGGATTATTGAAAGATAATTAATTAAGTTATTAATGCGTAATATGGTAGGCCCCTCTTTTGAAGGTGACGTTACCCTCGGCTAAGTAGCTTGAGTCAGCAGGGATACAATCCTAAGTAGCCGGGTTAATGTTTTAATAGAAGTTTACATATGAGGGGATCAAGAAATTCGAACCCCCGCCATCCAATACCAGTGGGTATTGAAGGAGGTCCTACTAAGCTTGACCTAGATCCTTGCAGGATCTATACACTGAACAAGGCAAGACGCTTACCAAACCATTCCCTTAACCCCCGACCATGTAGCCAACATATCTCCATATAGACCGTGGAGATATGAATGATTAAAATCTTTTATTTTATATAGACAGTAAAATAACGCCAAGACACCACGGACAAATGATAAGGAAGTTTCACCTTCAACATAAGAAACTAGTTATTAAAGTCATTAATACATAACCAAATAAAAAGTGCGAAAAGATTAAAAATAAAAAGTATTACACTAAATGCTTTTCTTCACCAAGTGATGTAAGAGACTTAGGCAAACATGGCCTTTGATTGTCAAGAACTCTTACTATCAATCTTGGATCCCGGGACTACTACACACACTCTATGATGGACGGTGGTGGTGGATGTGGGTTGTGATGGTGATGGTGGGTGTGTGAAGTGTGAGAGAGGTAGATTGCCAAGGGATGGTTTTCAAGTGAGCCAAGCACCCCTATTTATAGCCTGCACAGAAGCCCGGACACGGCCCCATGTCCATTGGGCACGGCCCCGTGTCCACCCATCTTCTCTTTCTTCATTAAATGCAGTTTGTCTGCATTAGTTGACCACGCCCCCGTGTCTGCTGGGCACGGCCCCGTGTGCAGAAGCGTATCTTTACTATCAAGATTTTCCTGGATTCTGCGAATCTTAGCGTTGACCACGGCCCCGTGTCCACTGGGCACGCCCCTGTGTTGGGAGATAGAACGTTCTACAACTTTGTCTTTTCTGCAGACTCTTGGGCACGCCCCCGTGTTCAATGAGCACGGGGCGTGTTCAGCCTTCTGACTTCTTGTTTTTTCTTGGGAAGATGCTGTCGACGGGTCGGGCATTCCACGTTTATTCCTTTTCTTGTATTATTGTTAGATTTAGCTGCATTTTTGCTTCTTTTGTTCATTTAAGCTCTTTTAACCCTGAAAATACAAAAGGAAGACAAAAGCACACTTTTTCCAACATTAGTACTAAAAAGGGTTAGTTTTATGCCACATTTGATGTAATTTATATGTTGCATTTTGCACACATCAAATACCCCCACACTTGAATCTTTGCTTGTCCTCAAGCAAAACTCCTTATAATGTGGCTTACACTCCCAAATGGAATGGGTAGAAGAGAAGGTTTTTTTGGGCTTGTCTTGAGTGTCGGGAATCCAAGATTTTTATTAGGTTTTATTTTTATTTTATTTACAATCCTATTTGTCATGATTTATTTAGAACATTACATAAGAGAAATTATTTATTTGGGCATAACATGCCTCTTTAAAATTCTATTTATATACAAGTTCACATACCTCACGGGAGATCACTCAACACTCGGCCGAAGATGTATTTTTGTGAAACACTCGAGAGCGGCATGGAACTTACTTCTACCATATGCTTGCCAAGCAATCAATCCTCCTCCTTTTTAACTATACACATTTGTAAATATCAAGAGGACTTTTGGGGAAGGGTTAGGCTTGGGTTAAAGGTAGGTGGTTTTGGTTAGTGGTTAGTAGAAAAGAGCGAAAGGTGTAAAAAGCGTCGGTTTTCGTAAGACTTTTTATTCTAATGAAGCAATTATTCAAACAAAGTACTTTTTGATGAACTTGTTTGTTTATTTTTTTGCCTTCATCATCATCATTTTTTTTATAAGGAACATCATATGAAAAACCTAGCTTTTTACTAAAATAAAGGATTTAAAATGAAAAAGGGTTTTGGTGGGTAAAGGGTGTTTGTTTTGTGGGTTTAGAAATGAAAAGATTTAGGCTCAAAGGGGTTAACTGGGAGGATTTTGGGTAGGTGGTAAAAAAAAGGAAAAATAATGGTGTTGAAAGAAAAAGGGTTAGTCCTAATGTCTCCATCATTTATGTCACACCCCCAAAAATCTACATGCGGAGCATCACCGCTTGGAGGCGTGACTGACCAGGATCCAGCCACCAATCATATTGAACAATGTATTTCAAATAGATAAAATCCAACCACACAATATAATTGGTGTTTCAAAAACTAGTTAACCAAGTTCAAATTAAACAGCGGAATCATAAGACGTAAAAACCAAAACATAAGTTTAATAAGTTCATAAAGTTTAAATGTTTAACATGGGACTCAACAGTCCATGTCCCACAACGACTCCTTCCACTCGTGCAAGCTCCATAGATACCTAGCGACCTGCAAGGCATGTAACAGGGAGTCAACAACAAAGTTGAGCGACAGAGGGCGTATCCTTTCGACTGAGGGCGTCGGCCACAACATTGGCTTTGCCCGGGTGGTATTTGATCGCACATTCATAATCATTCAAGAGCTCGACCCATCGACGTTGTCGCATGTTTAACTCCTTTTGCTTGAAGATATGCTCGAGACTCCTGTGATCGGTGTAAATGGTGCACTTGGTACCGTACATGTAATGTCTCCATATCTTAAGTGTGAAAACAACTGCTCCTAATTCCAAGTCGTGCGTAGTGTAGTTCCTTTCGTGAACTTTAAGTTGGCGCAATGCGTAGGCAATGACCTTGTCACGTTGCATCAACACGCAACCAAGTCCTTGGATTGAAGCGTCGCAATAAACCACAAAATCATCTGTGCCCTCATGCAATGAGAGGATAGGCGCGCTACAAAGTCTATCTTTTAGGTGCTGAAAAGCAGATTTCTGTACATCACCCCAATGATAGGTGACACCCTTCTGAGTCAGCGAGGTGAGAGGTTGCGCAATCTTAGAGAAATCCTTGATGAATCTTCTGTAGTAGCCCGCCAAACCCAAGAATTGGCGGATCTCTGTTGGTGTACGGGGTGCAGGCCAGTTCTTGATCGAGTCTACCTTGGATGGATCAACATGAATCCCATCCTTGTTTACCACGTGGCCTAAAAAGTGGACTTCGCGAAGCCAGAAGTCACACTTCGAAAATTTGGCATACAACTGCTCTGTTCGAAGAAGTTCCAAAATAAGCCTAACGTGTTGCTCGTGTTCTTCCTGACTCTTCGAATAGATCAGGATATCGTCGATGAAAACTATGACAAACTTATCCAGGTAAGGCTTGCACACTCGGTTCATGAGATCCATGAAGACCGCAGGTGCATTCGCCAATCTGAAAGGCATAACCAGAAACTCGTAATGCCCATAACGAGTCCTGAATGTTGTTTTAGAGATATCCTCATCTCGGACTGTCAGTTGATGGTAACCTGACCTCAGGTCAATCTTGGAATAGAAACTCGACCCTTGCAACTGGTCGAATAAGTCATCAATGCATGGAAGAGGATAACGATTCTTCACGGTCACCTTGTTGAGTTCGCGGTAGTCAATACACATTCTGAAGGTAGCGTCTTTCTTCTTTACAAATAACACTGGAGCTCCCCAAGGCGAAGAGCTAGGACGTATGAAACCCTTGTCCAAGAGCTCTTGTAGTTGCGAGGACAGTTCTTCAAGTTCTGATGGAGCTAGACGATAAGGTGCACGAGCTATTGGTGCTGCTCCAGGAGCTAGCTCGATTTGAAACTCGACTTATCGATGAGGCAGAAGACCAGGTAATTTCTCAGGAAATACCTCAGGAAAGTCGCACACAATAGGAATGTCTTCAATTCTCTTCTCTTCCATTGATGCGTCAGTAATGAGAGCTAGAATGGCAGTGTGGCCCTTTCGCAAACACTTATAGGCCTTAAGGAAAGAGATAATGCCTACGACTGCACCACTCTTGTCGCCACGAATCACGAGGGGTTCTTCACCAGAACGAGGGATGCGGACAATCTTCTCGTTGCAAAGAATTTCCGCTTGATGATGAGATAACCAATCCATCCCAATAACAACGTCGAAACTACCCAGAACGATAGGGATAAGGTCGATAGAAAAGGTCTGATCAGCAAGAACAAGATTACAACCCTTAACTATGTGTGTGGCCTCTATACTTCTACCGTTTTCTAGCTCTACCATGTGTTTGGTGGTCAAAAGTGTTGGGGTGCGTTTAAGCATTTGACTAACTTTTAAGGACACATAACTAGTATCGGCACCCGAATCGAATAAAACAGTAACAAAGAAATCATCCAGAAGAAACTTACTCATCACAACGTTGGGATCGTTCCTCGCGTCACCCTGACCCAGCACGAACGCACGTCCCCTGGCACCATTGCCATCATTGTTACCCCCGTTATTGTTCCCGTTCCCCTGATTATTGTTGTTGTTCTGTTTCTAGTTCAACTGGGGGCAGTTTCTCTTGAAGTGACCTTCAGCACCACACTGATAACATCCCCTGTTATCCTGTTGTTGCTGCTGCGGATTCTGTGGGGCTTGTGGCTGCTGTTGACGATTCTGATTCGCAGGACGTGAGCCCCTGCAATCCTTGGCTTCATGACCAAACTTGTTACACCTCAGACAACGACCCTTGTTGCACTGCCCACTATGATGTTTGTTGCATTGGTTGCACATGGGGTGGTTTCCCTTGTATCCACCCTGCCCCTGACTACCCGAAGATTGCTGACCAGGGCTCTTGTAGTCATCAGTCCTTCGCTGCTGAGACTGAGACTGGGCTAAAGTCGAACCCTTGCTGGAGGCTCCATCCCACTTACGTTTGTTGTCACTGGGAGCATCAGAAGTAGTAGTAGTAGCGCTAATACGCTTGGGCAGCTTGTTCTGCTCAACTGCCTGATCAGTGAGACGATGAGCCAAACGGGTGATTTGATGAATGGTGCCAAGATTAGTTGAGGTCACGTGGTTCTGAATTTCTGGCACTAAACCCTTAAGGTACAGTTCGATATGCTTGATAGGAGGATCTACCATAGTAGGACACAAGATGGCCAGCTCGTTTGACCTCTTCGTATACGCCTCAATTTCAGACCCCGTCATTTTCAGATTGAAAAATTCCACCTCTAGCTTGTGGATGTCATCACGACTACAGTACTCTTCCTTGATCAAATCTTTGAAGTCATTCCATGGGGTGGCATTAGCAACCGCCAGCCCTAGCAGTTGAACCTGTGATTTCCACCAGGTTAACGCAGCACCTTCGAGTGTTCCAGTAGCAAATTTCACCCTACGATATTCAGGGCATTCACACATCTCAAAAACAGACTCAATCTTCTCGAACCAGTGAAGAAGGCCTACAGCTCCTTCTGTGCCACTGAAAGTACTAGGTCGGCAATCCATGAACGTTTTGAACGTACATACGGGAGGCTGAGCATGTTGACCTGTGGCGCGAGAATTAGAGACAAGGTTAAGCACAAGAGTTGGTTCGTGAGGGTAAGACCTAAACGTCCTAAGATGGGTTGATATGGCAGGTTATACCTCATGCAGGGACAGCTGCGAGTGCCTCAGCCACTCATTCGTTGATTAGAGCCTTCAACTGGGCTTGAGTCAAGTTCAAACATCCACTCATGATCTTCACAATGAAGCAACTTAAGTGAGAAAAGTGTCGCAAAAGTGCGTAAGCGTGGGATGACAGAAGAGAGTAAGCACACAAGGTTCAAATAGCAGTTATCACGTTAACTAATGCACTATGTGAACCATCAGACACACAATATAAACATAAATCATACCACCTATTGTGTCGAGTCTTGCACGTGGAGCGAAGCGTCGTTGTGGATCGTTGAGCACTGTACAGGTTATAGTCTGGTTTTGTCAAAAAGCTTTTCCCTCTTTAAAACCAAGTTCACTATAACCAATGGCTCTGATACCAATCTGTCACACCCCCAAAAATCCACATGCGGAGCATCACCGCTTGGAGGCGTGACTGACCAGGATCCAGCCATCAATCATATTGAACAATGTATTTCAAATAGTTAAAATCCAACCACACAATATAATTGGTGTTTCAAAAACTAGTTAACCAAGTTCAAATTAAACAGCGGAAGCATAAGACGTAAAAACCAAAACATAAGTTTAATAAGTTCATAAAGTTTAAATGTTTAACATGGGCCTCAACAGTCCATGTCCCACAACGACTCCTTCCACTCGTGCAAGCTCCATAGATACCTAGCGACCTGCAAGGCATGTAACAAGGAGTCAACAACAAAGTTGAGCGAGTTCACAGTTGGTTGTTTGGTTCTAGAAGTTTGTTTTGAAAACCATAAGTTGTTTCGTAAACCACGAGTTAACCAGTATCTTTATTTTTCCCCAAACCATATCCATAATTAGTGGGGGCTTCCCCATGTGAACCACTAGACCGTTACCATATCGACAACTGACGAACAATAGTTGTGCCCTACGTCAATGTCTATCATCATTGACAGTTTGCCCAGATCCATTAGTACACGCCCGTCCGAACGGTACGGTGTGAGGCTTGTCAACCCTAATAGCGCTATTAACTTATGACCCGCTCGCCATCGGCCCGGCGATTAAGTCGATATAAAAATGAGGGACTTCATGATAGAGTTTTGTCTAGTAAGTTAAGGTTGTTGTCCTACCCAAGGAGGACAAACATACGTATTCTACCTAAGGAGAATACCCAGGATTGAGATTGGCATCCTACCCATGGAGGATGGCCATACATATCCTACCCAAGGAGGATATGTAGGTTCCGTTTTAATTCTTTAACCCATTCCCAACCACCGGGAATCCCATGCCTTAGAAAGTGTGTGAACTCACCTTTGCTTGCTCGGTTTGACTCTCACAAATAGCTAACAGTCAAGGTCGGTCAATCACGTCCTAATATGATTACCAGTTAGTCATTTAGTGGTTTCAAATAGAGCACAAAGTTCCTACACGTATCTATTACATAACATGCACTCATTCCAATAGTTCACGCCCATATAAACATTCCACTTATAACTACTCAAGAGCAAGCATACGATATTGCACATAACACTTTCATTGACATATAACACGTTAGATCATTATCGGATAACATAACTGACATTTAGACATGCAAATCACTAGTTATGTTGTTTCAGCTTGAACATCCAAAACTGGACTATTTTCGGGTATTTTAATAAAATAATTAACTCACTCCAAAAATTCCCAACTTTTTACAGAGGATCTTAAACGATCCAAATATTATTGTGTAAAAATCTCGGGATCCAATTCATTACCCATTATTTTATAAAAATCATTTACCGGACTGTAATCAGATTTGTCACTTTCTGACTGCTGTCTACGGAATAATTCATTTAAACTTCATCGTAAGTCCGATTGACGAAATTCCAGTTGTAGGATCACAATGACTTCAGTGATCATCTACAGTATAAATTTCATGAGCTAGTTCTACACAGTTTCCAAGTTATGACGAAGAACATGACACACATTTTCAGCAGTAAAAACGCAGCTTGTGTTGCTGTCCAAAAACGGACCTTTAAAAATAGTAAACGACCTCGAAAAATGTGACTCCAGTGCCATTTGATCCGTTTTTCGAAAATACATAATTTAGGCTTCAGAAAATCAGTTTTTCGATTTATAACGATCCGTTTATAGCCAGTTGAAGTTGGCTGAAAATGCTAATCAGCATGCTTTATCAAGAAATCAACAATCAAATGTCATGCATGCTTTAATCAACTCTAATCCAACAAGATTTCATCTTTATGTAAGCTTATGTTCATGATTCTTGTTTATTTTCTTTTTGTGTTCTTGAGTTAAACATTAAACAACCATCCTTCTAATAATCAACATAAAAGTAACCAAGAGTTTAATCAAAGACTTACAACTAGCTCAAAGGCTAGGGATGAACTTATGAACAAAGGATGATGATGAAGATGAGGTGTAGAGCAAAGTATGAAGTTCCTTCAAGACCTCCAAGCTTCAACCTCCAAGTATCACCTTCTAGCACTTGGTACAAGCTTGAAAATGGAGCAATGGTGGTGACAAGGTGGTGGTGGTGGTGGCGGATGTAGGGAGGGCCGAGAGAGAGAGAGAGAGAGAGAGAGAGAGAGAGAGAGAGAGGTGGTGAGGGTGGTGGAGTGAACTTGTGAAGTGAAATGATGAGATTGTAATCTTAGCCCAACCTACTTATAATCATTTCTAATTTCTTGGCAAATGCAAGACCCAATCATATTTAAAGGTAATATTTAATGGGGATATGGTGATAATGATGGTGGGTCCCTCCTTTGAGCCGAAAATATTGAGGGGGGGGGGGGGGAGGTAATTGTAAATTTTTATGATAAGTAGGTTACTTATAATCTAAAGAGAATCTAAGCAAGATATTACAAGATCTTATCAAATCTAAGGGGAATCCAAGAAATCTAGGTAAGATATTATAAGATCTTATAAATATTATGGTGGGGCCATCCCCAAAATCGTAAACCTCAAAAGGGGGAGGGGGTCCATGTGTAAATTTGATGGTAAGTAGGCAATTGGTGGAAGATAATTATAAAGTCTAGTGTTTTATGTATATCACGCATTATGTAGTACGTCAGGGTGTTTGGTGTTCCGGGTAATGTCCGGTTGTTCGGTTAAATACCGTTTCGTTAAAGTGTTAAGTTATTCCTTATAGTGTCTTTTATGTAACTATTTGTAACACTTTTAATTCCTAACACTTAGGAAAAACATTCAGGACCATTTAGTCAATTTTCTGTACAATCAATAAGCACAATATAATATTAATTAATCGTACGGATACATGTAATTATGAGGGTTGTCACAATTTACTTACTTGGGTTTAAGTTGGTAAGGACCGGGAATGTATCGTCATGGCAAGTTCTAGAGTCGTAAGAAACCAAGCGGCTATTCACACAAGAAACGAAAAATGAGCATTTAGTTTAAAGATGTGTATTTGTATGCTCAATAAAGGCTCAAAAGTCACTTTTTGTGGGAATGGGTATTATGTTGGTTCTTTTTATCACGACGCTATCGGTTGTAAATTTGTAAAAATATAACCTTTTTTAGAACTTGTAATTCCCAAATTAAACCAAGACAAGTAAAAAAATGAAAAATGTTTGAAAAAAATTTGGGGTGTTTAGCGGTTCCAATAGAGTTTTGTGTAAGGCTTGTAATTAGGACTTGCAAAATTCAAGGCTTTAGCATCCCCCCCCCCCACACTTAAATTACACATAGTCCTCAACGTGTCCCAAAAATAAGTTTTTAGGTTGATTGAATGTGTAAAAGGTGTGTTAAAAACAAAATTTAATGTTACTGGGCAGCTGGACACGGCCCCGTGTTCAGGTTTTCAGTAACAGAAATTTTCAGAAAGAAACAGAAGGCTGGGCACGGAGGCGTGTTCAGCGAACACGCCCCATGTCCAGTTAACTGAACTGGGTGGTTTTTTGCAGACTGTTCAGCATGGGGCCGTGTTGGCTGGGCACGGCCAGTGCTGAACTTGCTGTAACGAATAAAAATTACCGGAAGGCTCTGTTTTTGTGCATGGGGTGTTGGTTCAAGTCTCCCTTAGTATCCTTCACCATCCCGAGTGTGTTTTATTCATGAAAATTAAAACTAAACTAGAAAACATAAAAATTAATCTAAACTAAACTAAGGATAGTTCCGCGGAATGCCTCCGTGGTGCGCCACGATTATAAGGGTCCTTGGCAAGACCCAAAGCCAGTCATATGTTACCCAAGTGGGATGTTTTGCATCCCATGTTGCACCGAGCATTATCCAAACTTGAGTCTATGACTTTCATGTAATTGACCGGGTCATCGTCTTCTACTCTCTTACCAACTCCGAACTTCATTTCCTTCTCCCCAACCCTTAATATTAGTGTTCCACCATTCATGTCTACCACTGCGTGGGCCGTAGCTAGGAATGGCCTCCCTAAGATGAGTGGTACTTCGGTGTCTTCCTCCATATCTAGTATGACAAAGTCGGCTGGGAAGATAAATTCGCCGACTTTAACCAATAGATTTTCAGCGACACCTTGTGGATATTTGACGGACCTATCGGTGAGTTGTATACTCATTTTTGTAGGGCTTGTTTTTCCTAGGCCGAGTCAGTCGAACAATGATGTGGGTATGAGGTTGATGCTAGCCCTGAGGTCAGCTAGTGCATTGCGAATGGGGGATTCCCCAATCGAACAAGGGATGGTTAAGCTTCCGGGATCAATCTTCTTTTGCGGGAGTTTGTTGAGAAGTAAGGCGGAGCATTCTTCGCTTAAATTAACTAATTGCAATGATTCAATTTTCCTTTTGTGAGGGAGGAAGTCCCTCATAAATTTTGAATAATTAGGCATTTGGGTTAGGACTTCAACAAATGGAATATTAACATGCAATTGTTTTAGTAAATTTATGAACTTTGTGAATTGCTCGTTGGTCTTTTGGCGAATTAACCGACCGAGATATGGTACCGGAGGATTCTTGGGGGGCTCTTGATTTGGTGGAGGAGCCGTCTCTTGTTGGGGTGTCGGTGGAGTTGGGGTTTGGCTAGATTGGCTCTTTTCTATTGGAGGTAATGGAGCCTCCTCGGGACCCACGGTACGGTTTCTCAATGTGATGAGATGTACTTGCGCCTTTGGGTTGGTTTCGGTATTGCTTGGTAACGCGCATTGTGGTCTCTCGGAGAAATTTTGATCTAGTTGATTTATTTGTTTTTCAATGTTTTGAATACTAGCTTGTTGATTTCTAAAGTTCGATTCCAATTGTTGAAATCGATCCGAGTTTTTCTTTTCGGTGTCGGAGATGAGGCGAGATACGGTATCTTCGAGCCTCTCTCGTCCCCCTTGTTGTTGTTGAGAGAAATTTTGTGACTCGTTTCTTGGTTGTTGAAAGTTTGTTCGTTGGTTTAGATTTTGTTGGTTACTACTATTGCCGGGTTCTCTCCAACCAAGGTTAGGGTGGTTACGCCATCCTTGGTTGTAGGTACCCGTTATTATCAATGTAGTTTACCGATTCTATTTGATTATCCATTTCTTTCATACAACTCCAATTTTCATGTGGCCGACCACACCCCTCGCAAGCCATAACCGAAGCCGTTTTTGCCATTTCTAACTTTTTGATTTTTGAAGAAAGGGCCTCGATTTGGGCTTGCAAGGAGGTGCTCTCATCAACATTACGGGCGCCCGGGGCAATAGATTTTGTGCCTCGGGGAGTATGCCACTGAAAATTGGTTTGAGCAATTTCCTCAATTTGATTATAAATTTCATTTGGGCGACGATTACCTAAAAGTCCCCCGGAGCTAGAGTCAAGTGTTTGTCTTGTGTGTGGCAACAACCCATTATAGAAAGTGGGTACTTGTTTCCATACCGCAAGACCATGATGAGGACACTTCCTTAGTAGCTCTTTGAATCTTTCCCAAGTTTCATATAAGGATTCCCCGTCCTCTTGTGAATATGTGTTAATTTCAGTCATTAATTTAGCCGTTTTAGCAGGAGGGAAATACTTATATAAAAACTTTTGGGCTAGTTCATCCTAGGTGTTTACCGAGCCAACTGGGAGGGTATTGAGCCAAGCCTTAGCTCTGTATTTTAGTGAAAATGGAAACATTCGAAGGCGGATGGCGTCGTTTGATGCCCCATTGATCCGAAAAGTATCACATATTTCCAGGAAGTTAGTAATATGTAAATGGGGATCTTCGTCCGCAAGCCCATGGAAGGTTGCGGAGTTTTGGAGCATTTGTATCAAATGCAGTCGAAGTTCGAAGTTGTTGGCCACGACATTCGGTGCATTGATAGCGGCGCCGATATTACCTACGGTGGGACATAGGTAATCCATGAGGGTACGTTGGTCCGCCATTGGAAGTGGGTCCCCCGAAACTTTCTCTTGGTTTTTAGCTTGAAGTCTTTTTCTTAGAAAGTGTTCGGGTCGTCTAGAGGTTCTTTTATGTGTCTACTAGAACTGGAGTTCATACACTGCGTATAAATTTCCGATGTGGCGCCTGGGTTCCAAGTCCTGCAATAAAAACAAAAAAGAACGTTGGTCAGAAGTTTCACCACGGCCCCGTGCTCAGATGAACACGACCCGTGGTCGTAGATACAGTGAATGTTTTCTGGATCCCTGTTACTGGGGAGCTCGACACGGCCCCATGTTGCACCGACACGGCCCCATGTTGCACCAACACGGCCCCATGCTCAACTCTCTGTAACTCGGAAAATAAAAACTGCCAGTAACAATGCTGGGCACGGCCTGTGTCCGACCAGGCATGGACCGTGCTGAGCTCTGCAGAAGCTGAAAATTAAAGAAAAATCCTAAAAAAACAGAAAAATAAGAAAAAATGATTAGGCCGTTGATTCCTAACTTTCTTAAAATCCTTGTGTCCCCGGCAACGGCGCCAAAAACTTGATGCGTGCCGTGTTATATAGTTTTTAATGTATATTTTAAGCCCCTTTTAACACTTTAGTCAAGTTTTAAATTTATAAAACACGATATTTTACTAACACTGAACACACATATGGGCAAGTGCACCCATCGTGAGCGTAGTATAGCGTTGGTAAGATACCGAGGTCGTCCAAGGACACAAGAGCTTTTAGTACCGGTTTATCCTCAACGTCTAATCAAATCAAAATTTTAGAAAAAGGTTTTTTTTTTTAAAGTGTGAATATATTTTATATATAAGGTCAAACAAATTACACCAAGATAGCCGGTAAGCGGGCAACAAGCTGCGCCGCTACGCCCTTTTGAATAGCGAAACCTAACCTAGTAAAAACGAAACCCCGATCTCTAGGAGACGAAATGTTGCTGTGAACAACCCGTTGGACCCGTTCAAGAAATCTGATGCTTCTGGGGCTAGCGAGCCAAAGGTATCAAAGGCAAAAGGGATAAAGGAATGTTGATTATCCTCGCAGGCTTTGGCATGTTTGTCCATTTTCTTTGCTGCCGCCTTTGCAATCGCCTGACCAGGGACAAAACCTGTATCCCGAAAGCCTACAAGGGGGGAAACCCCGGTAAGATCAACACAAGTGTGTTTACCTGCATCCCACCCGAAAACTAAAACGTCCGCGGGGCGCAATGTGGATCTTCCTTCCCTCGGATCTATCAAAAAGTTTACGGGGGCTTCTTTCTTCACCGAGATCCCCGCCCGTTTGAGGATGTCCCCCAAGACATCCCGCACCCAGTCGTGCCTATACTTAAAACCTGGCAGTTCTTTGAAGGTGACGTTATGGAGATAAAAACTAAAAATGCTGAAAATAAAAACTAAAAATGCTGAAAATAAAAATAAAATAAAAATAAAAACAGATAGACAAAAGGAATCACTTGGATCCGACTCGCCTTTAGTGTAACATTTGATTATTTCCGCACTTTTGCACTTTTTAAGAGATTATCTTAGTTATAGTAGTAGGCCCCTCTTTTGAAGGTGACGTTACCCTCAACCCAGTAGTTTGAGTCAGCAAGGATACAATCCTAAAGGGTTGGATTATTGAAAGATAATTAATTAAGTTATTAATACGTAATGTGGTAGGCCCCTCTTTTGAAGGTGACATTACCCTCGGCTAAGTAGTCGGGTTAATGTTTTAATAGTAGTTTACATATGAGGGGATCAAGAAATTCGAACCCCCGCCATCCAATACCAGTGGGTATTGAAGGAGGTCATACTAAGCTTGACCCAGGTCCTTGCAGGATCTATATACTGAACAAGGCAAGACGCTTACCAAACCATTCCCTTAACCCCCGACCAGGTAGCCAACATATCTCCATATAGACCGTGGAGATATGAATGGTGAAAATCTTTTATTTTATATAGACAGTAAAATAACGCCAAGACACCACGGACAAATGATAAGGAAGTTTCACCTTCAACATAAGAAACTTGTTATTAAAGTCATTAATACATAACCAAATAAAAAGTGCGAAAAGATTAAAAATAAAAATATTAAAGTCCATTGGGCACGGCCCCGTGTCCACCCATCTTCTCTTTCTTCATTAAATCCAGTTTGTCTGCATTAGTTGAATACGCCCCCATGTTTGCTGGGCACGACCCCGTGTGCAGAAGCGTATCTGTACTATCAAGATTTGCCTGGATTCTGCGAATCTTAGCGTTGACCACGGCCCTGTGTCCACTGGGCACGCCCCCGTGTTGGGAGATAGAAGCTTCTACAACTTTGTCTTTTCTGCTGACTCTTGGGCACGCCCCCGTGTTCAATGAGCACGGGGCGTGTTCAGCCTTCTGACTTCTTGTTTTTGCTTGGGAAGATGTTGTCGAGGGGTCGGGCATTCCACGTTTATTCCTTTTCTTGTATTATTGTTAGATTTAGCTGTATTTTTGCTTCTTTTGTTCATTTAAGCTCTTTTAACCCTGAAAATACAAAAGGAAGACAAAAGCACACTTTTTCCAACATTAGTACTAAAAAAAGGGTTAGTTTTATGCCACATTTGATGTAATTTATATGTTGCATTTTGCACACATCATTTGGGGCTTGGCTCTTTCTTAACTTGGACAGGACCAGAATAACTGTCCAACTCATCGAGATCGAAAACTTTGGGGGTTTTGATTGGTGCTGGAAGAAGGGAGAAACTCTAAACTCTTTTTTGCCCTTTCGTTATAATAAACTAATCAAATACGTGCAGAATTAGATAACCCTTAACAGACATGTCGGATGAAGAGTATTGACTGGAACTTGGAAGGTGTGTGGAAAAGCTTCTGTCACTTTTTGGCAACCGGTAGACCGCTTGGATTCTTCTTTCAGATTCTTCGGTAGGGGGAGCTAGCTCTCTGAAATTCGCTGCAGGATAAATAATAGAATGTTAGCACAGGATATAAGCTCAAGATACGTTTAGGGATATTCCTAGAACCCTAAGCCCTACCGGTGGTTAACCATTTAACCGGAAGACTGTTACCCTCGGTGATGGAATCTCGCCTAACAAAGAAAAACTTTCTTTGCCATCCGTCCTCGTTTTTGGTCGCCTTGAGGATGAGAGGATTACTGGATGTGGAAAATAGCTAAAATCGGCTAGAACCGTGAGATCGAAGACGATAAGCGATTGGGATATCTTCAATGCAAAGGTCAAGAACATGAAGGGCTTTGATCTGATTAAGAACGATCAACACCCTCCAAACCATAGGCATCGTTTGAGAAAAACTAAGGCTGGTTTTTCGAAAGAACTGCATCATAAATTCAGGGAAGGGGTACCGAAGGCCTAGAGAAAAGGGGTATGCCGGAAAAGAGATCCATTCTCTGGATGATACGTCTGATCGGACTGACCGGTCAAACGGCCTGATGATCGCCTTATCAGGAAAGGCACCGGAGGCTCTCAACGCTGCGATGTCTACGTTGTCGAAGGCACAGATCTGCTTCTCAGGATTCTTGAGAAGATTCTGCTGGGAAAAGGTCTCGCTTGATTCGCTGGTGTGGGAACGAGTTCTGGTAGCCATTGAGAGAGAAACGAGGAAAGTCATAAGAGAAAAAGAAGAGATAGATGATTACCTGGAAATTCTGTTGAAGATGGTTGAATTTAAAACAAGAAGAGAGAATATATAACGGCTTCATAGATAGCCATCAAGTAATTATCGCGTGAGAAGTTGCACACTGTCACCTCAAGTGTCCAATCATCTTAATTCCCTCGATTCAAGAGATAAGATTTAAAATATATCCGTTTAAAACTGGGATTCCAACAGATATATTTTGGGGACAATTGTTATGGGTGGTTTTCTGAACATATATCCTGGATAATATTCTTACTTTATTACTTTTGATTGTGATCAGGATACCCGATTAGGATATTGATAACATCCTGAAGCAGTATCCTGATAATAACTAATTAGTTCACGTGCAGGTTAATAAGGCAAGCTTATAACGTTCGAGTGGACTAGGTCTCCCAAAGACTCGGACAAATCAGTTGAAAATGGGATGTTGAAGTCGGGAAGAAGTGGTCTACAACGTTCAAGAAATGAATATTCGCAGCATCCCGGTTTTATAGGATAGTTTGTTATTTTCATTATACTATAAAAGGGAATGATCGGATCAGATAGAACACACACAATTTTCTCAAACATTCTTGCTTTCTATTAGCTGCAATCACTTGCAATCAGTTACACTTTCACTCGAATTACATTGTAACACTTAGTTGATCCGCATCATATCCTGCACTGTATCCTGACATTTGAAGTAATAAGAAGAACAAGGCAGCTACGATTGTCAGCTCCCGAGGTTTTGTGCCGGCGATCTAGATTGATCAAGGGCTTTCCTAGTACACCCCATGTCACCCTTTACCTTTTCTGCTCATTGTTTGATTATAGATATAGTTCGGTATCCAGAGCTATATTGTAACACCTCGTAAAAATCACGACCAATATAATGAAGACACGTGTTATGGACTTTAAACGTGTAATGGATTGATCTGGAGGGACTAAAATTGTCAAACAATGTAAATATGTGAATAAAGGGATCCAAAGTGTCAACATGCCTAACTTGTGCCTCTAATTGGCCACACGCGACGTTCGTATTCTTTAAAGAATAAAATATCAAACTTAGAAAGACGTTGTGCTTAAATTGAAAGGTTTACAAAGCATAAGGGTTAAATGTGTCAACATGTTTAAAGTTACCTCTGAGTGACCTTTTAACGTTTCCGAGACTTTGTAATACTTCCGTATACTTCCATGAATGTCGAATAATAAATTCATGGAGTTTTGACGCACATAATTAATCAAGGTGGTAATCCCAAGTAATAAGGATCAAATACGTCAACATTGCACTTCAAGACCATTCGGGTGACCTCGTAACTAACCGAAAGCTTATCGATAAATATTTTAAGACTCAAGACCCTTAAAAGTTAAGTTTGGGGGTTAAAAGTGCAATAAACGAAAGATAAATCAAGATTAGAAGGACCAGGGACCAAAACTGCAATTACTAAAACTTGTTTACCGGAAGCCACCCTCCACGCGGGCCGCGTAGACCTAAGGACAACTCTTACGCGGGCCGCGTAAGAGTGTCAGATGCAGAAAAAAGAGACAGGTGCATGTACAGCAGGTTACACCGCCATTGCATGGTGGTTTTCGATTTCAGGGACTGAGCCAACAGTATTACATGCATAGGGGACACCTGGGATCATCAGAAATCATTTGTAGACTTGTGTGGAGTGATCTTGTGAAGTGTTTTTGGCTATATAAGAACTTGTTGTTTGCTAGTTCATTTGTTCATTCACAAAAATCATTCAAACTCATTCTCTGGAGTCCCTTGGAGCTCTAAGAAGTTTTCATCAGTTCCAAATTCGTGATAAGAGTCCTTGTAAGCATTCTTAGCTCCTTAAGTTTAAGTTTTATTAGTCTACTGACCAAAAGTCAAAGCCGTCGTAATTAAGCTTTGACTTAGTGATTAATCACTAATGGTCCAGCCATTATTCGAATTGAAAGTGGCTATGAGTTGGTAATTATGTGGGTAATAAGTCCTTAATAGGGCACCCCCTGATTATCACTCTAACTTGGTCAATTGTCGGGTCAAACTTAATATTAAAAAGTCAACAGAAAGCTATTTTGCAAATAAACTCATAACTGATAATGTAAAGGTTATGGAACACGTTTTAACACTAAAATAACTTGGTAAATAATGTAAGAACATGTCTAAGCATGTTCAACCCGACAATTCGGATTTAGGCTCGGTTCGGAATGGAAAGTCGCAAAAGAAGACTTTTGCTTTGACTTTCAGTTCTGACCCAATTTAGCTTGTTTTAGATATGCCTTAAGGTTCCTTTAGGACCATATTATAAGTTAGTAAAACCCTCTGAGGTTATACTACATGGTTCCTTATTAAATTTGATTCATTTACATGTTTCCGTTAATTGCTTAAATGTTGACCATTATGCGCTTTTGATATTAAAACGAGATTTTTTAAAATGTGAGAGGACAAAAACCTTTATTACTAATTTATAAACATGTCCTAAAAATTTGACATCCGTTTGAGGTCTAAATTAGGAGTTATGCTCAATATCGTAAATTGAAGCCTTGTTATTAATCAAAAGGCATTTTTGACATAGAACCTAGTTAAACCCAAATTTTGACACCAAATCTTTTACCCACTGATGTAATATAATATTTTGGTATTTTTGAAGATTTTTATTAATTTTTAAACTGATCACAATATAGTGTTCTTGCCTTGATTCGGTAATTGACGGTTATACCCTTTTTTTGCTAATAAAATGAGTTTTACATAACATTTTGATACCAAATCTTTTTCTACTGATTTCTTATGTTAAATAAAATATTTTAAGCCTTCTGGACTGATAAAAATCTCAGCTTTCCTTATATAACTTGAAAATCGCTTAAAACCGACTTTTTACGCTTTTTAAACACATAGTATGGGTTAAAACTATTTTTGACACATAAGACTTATTACCTACTGATATTATAAGTAAATTTTTATACTTTAATAGTAAGTGACAGTTTTGAACTCAGATTTCCAAATTTGACCTTTAAAGCTTGTGTGAAATGACCAAAATGCCCCTACGGTGCATAGTTTGGTTATAAATGATAAATTTCACAAATATGCAATACCTTACTGATATGACTTGCAAAAATAAATATTTTTACTGATCGTTTTAGACCAGAACCTCAGATTGTCATTTAAACTCTTTAATAATCTTTAAAATGACCAAAATACCCATACGGGGCTTAAATTGATTTTAAATCTGATTTGGGCATAATGAGAGGTATCCTACTGATATCACAACATATTTAAGGCATATTAACTTGTGAAACCTGTATATGACTCTTTTGGTTATTCGTTATGCATTATTCGCGTTCGGTGCGGTTTATGTAACTAGTTTGCACAAATTGACCAAAATGGGTCAAACCTCATCATTTTTGCTTCAAAATCCAGAATGTGTTTAGTTTACCCATAATATACAAGTCTTCATACTTGTCGGGTCTAAACCACATTCTAATCCGGTCTTCGCTTAATCTTGCGTTTTGAACCGTAAACCTTTCTTTAAAACTAACCGGTCTAAGTTTTAACTTAAGTAAGACCCGTTAGGAATCTAATAGGTTATTAAAACCTTCGTTACAGATTTAGGAGCCCAGTAAAAGATATTTGCACTTGCTGATTGTATACGGCTGAGATAAATTTGTGTATTTTGCTCAGGTAAATACTTTTAACTTAATTTCCGTTATACGGGCTTGGGATACAGTATTATAATAATACCGCTTGGTCGGGTGTGTAGTTATTTAAATCGGATTGTGATTAATTTATTTACATAACCCGTTTTAATCTGTTTTGTTTGGTGCAATGCCTTTGGGGGTTAATGACCATGTCCTGGATATCCTCGGCTCATTCATTGAAATGGCCACGACTTAAGCACGGGGTGTAGGCATACACCTGACAGTTGCGTATGTATAAAAGGTATCCCACAATAAGGAGCTCTCCTTGTGGGCATTATACTTGTGGTGTGTCAATTAATCTTGTCCGGCTCTTCTAACCGGCCCTGACGGATGACAAACATATAAAACTGTATACAAGATTATTTTTTTTATAATAATTGTCCCAAGTTATAAAAGATTATTTATGCCTTGTGCATTTAAATCAATTTTCTTAAATATTTTCAAATGAGTCGGTTAATTGTATTTACCAGTGTAAACTGACGTATTTTTCAAAAGGTTAAGTGCATTTACTATGCGAAATAGGCTGGCTACTCCTGAGTGAATAAATAAAGAGTCTTGCAAGCTTTATCTCTTTAAAATCTGTTGAACAATATTTCCTTTGTTTTGATCCGCCTGTGGATTCTTTTACATTCTCTTTGTAATACTTATGTTACTTTCATTCGGATTGTAATATTATTACTTTTAGGCTTCCGCTGTGCATTGAACTGTGATAAATTGACTATGATGATATCAACTATGTCACTATACTCCCCACCGGGCCCACCGGTAATACGTGGAAATATCGGGGTGTGAAAGGTTGGTATCAGAGCCAACATTGAGTGAATTAAACACTAGCCTTTTGTGTTTAATCTCAATGACACAGTTGCACATTCCTTGACCTCCGAGTCTAGGCTAACAACATAGGACTAATCCTAATTTTATTGCTTTCTTTTGTTGTTTCTTTTGTTTGTTTCTTTTGGTTTTTTTACAGTATCAATAAAAATGCCGCCAAGATTCAGGAGAGGAGGACGAGGCAAGGTGCCATTTACTGCGCCTAACGATCATGAGGCCGGGCCTTCACACCGGCGAACTCCGTCAGCAACTATGAGCACTAGTCCTCAAGAAGACTGGAGTACCTATTTGGAACTCGCGAGGCGATCTGTCTCGCTTAGCTCTTCGCCTTCTTACCACCATTCCTTTGGGCCACAATCGAAGAACGAGCCCAATGATTCACACCACTCCTACTTACTACTTCAGCGGTCGGGGTCGCACCACGCGTTTCAAGACCCGACCCCGTATATTCAGAGCCGGTTCAATCCGGTGAATCAGGTACAAGAACCAGTGGGTTTTAACCCATTGGGACCAGAAGATCATTTTTCCGGTGATCAAGACATGGATATGGACGAAGATCTGGATCCTGCCGAGCCACCATCTGGGATGCCCACGCATCCCATAGAGATTTCAGATGGGTCATCTTTTCATGGATCACCTTATCGTGGTCCAGACAGCTATGAAGCAAGGTTTGCCTCATACCCTTAGGAGTTCACTCCCCCTTTCAACCCACCTCTTCAGCAGCAGCAGGATCCCTCCAAGGATTCACGATTCCAGGCAGTTACTCCACCGCCACCACCACCGCCAGAGCAGCAACCGCCTCCGGAACCTCCGAGGCGTAGGAGATCAGGAGCACGGATGTCCGTGCAAGGGGGATTCCACTTCAGCACCCCTCAACACTCAAGTGGCAGCCACTACCCGCCACTATATGAAGACCCGTAGATGGGTGGGCCTTCAAACCCCGTTTCTGAGGTGGACTCTGCGCCAGTCGTACCACCACCACATGTGGGTTATGATAACCCAATTCCTTTATACGCCGGTGCAGCGGCATATAACCCTTTTGAGCAGCCACCTTATCCTGGCTACAACTGCTACAATGCCCCTAATGTTGACCCGTATCTTGTAGCGGCAAACTACAATGCTCTTCACCCTGAAGGGCCCTATGCAGCTTCGTACCAATCTGGGTACCAATACCCGCCACCTGCTCAACCTCCACAGCAACAGCCGCCGCAGCCGCCAATCCCGCCACCACAACAACAGGAGATTCTTCAGAGGTTGAGCCAGGTGGAACGGGAGGTTCAAGAGGAGCGTAGGAGCCACCGGGGATTTCTTAAGGGTCTGGCGAATCTGATCAAGGGGAAGAAGAAGAAGGATTTTTGAAGATTCCTTATTTATTTGTATTGTAATTTCTTTATTTCAATTAAGTCCCTGTATGGACATCTATTTGTGTAACTAGTCCCTGCGAGGACTTGTATTTTCAGTTTAGCCCCTGCGTGGGCAAGTTATTTCTGTTAAAGTCCCATTTAGGGCACCTATGTACTACTTTTTAAATTTAGTGGAATGTTTTAAATTTTTTTTTTAAGTTCATTTTATCATTATATGCATGAGTATAATATATGAAATAAATAAAAATATCATTCCTTTTTTTTGTAATTAATCTGCCATTATATATTAAACAAAATATTAAAGGCAAAACCTAGCCCATATGTCATTTTAAGATAGGGCCATGATGGTAGATCTTTATTAAGATTCAAATCCTTGTTAACATCTAAAAACATGTTAACACTCCTAGCAAATGTGATTCGATAAAATCACACAAGCCATCCTTATATTGGATTCTTCCAATTCCTTACCTCTATTTTATTATTTAAACATTCATCAGTGATGTAATGCCTACGGGCCATATTCATTGTCATATAAGACAAAAGACAGTTGTAGTCTACGACTCCCTGTCAAGAAAAGGTAATGAACTATGTTCAAACCTAAATGACTCGATCCTATAAGATCATGGTTTATGATTAAAACTGTCCTTATGACTAGGCCTTCTGTATGCCACCCTATTATCCTTAATAGTTTATAACTGGGATAAAATATAATAAAAATTTAAATAAATTAAATTAACCAATATGGTCTATGGTTACCATGGTTAATGAATTGCCATAAAGGCAATTCCATAATAGACTTCTGAATAAAACTTTGTCAATATTTTATGTAGCAATCAAGCTACATGGCTGGGTCAGATGAAGTCAACAGTCACCCGAGGGAGAATCATGATACTACCAGAGTTAACGTAGCAGGCGCGGAATTGCAGGCATTAATAGATAATATCGTTACTCGAGCTCTTAACAGACAATTTAATGAATCGAGTGGAACTCGCGTTAGAACTCAGTCTGTACCACATTCAAAACCACCCTCCAAGACTCATACAGCTCGCAAGAGTGAATCCCATCATTCATCAAACCAGAGGAGTGTCCCATCTAAGAAAGTTGTGCTCAATCAAGAGCCCCATGTTAAGGCTTGTTCTTATAAGTATTTCGTCTCATGCAAGCCCAGGGATTTCACTGGGGAAAAAGGAGCCATTGATTGCATGACGTGGCTAGATGAGATGGATACAGTGGTCGATATTAGTGGTTGTGCGGAGCAAGATATTGTGAAGTTTGTGTCACAATCGTTTAAAGGAGAAGCTCTAGCTTGGTGGAGGTCATTGATCCAAACTACTGGGAAGATCCCGTTGTATAATCTGACCTGGGAGCAGTTTGTTGCTCTTATCAAAGAAAATTTATGTCCTCAACATGAAGTTGAGAAGATTGAGACGGACTTCCTGACATTGGTTATGAAGAACTTGGACTGCCAGGCGTATCTCACGAGCTTCAATACTATGTCACTATTGGTTCCACACTTGGTCACACCGGAACCGGAACGTATAGCTTAATTTATTGGAGGTCTAGCCCCAGAGATCAAGGCAAGTGTGAAAGCGTCTAGACCCACCACTTTTAGGTCAGTGGATGATTTGTCATTGTCCCTTACTCTCGATGCGGTTAGGCAGAGATCGCTTAAGAATTCCAATGAAGGAAAAAGGAAATGTGAGGATGAGAACTCACGTCGTTCTGATAAGAAACATAGGGGGAACTCAGACCACAAGAAGAATTATGGGTCTAACTAGGGTAACCAGCAAACAGATGAGAAGCCTAAATGCAAAACCTGCCAGAAGCGTCATTTTAGAAAATGCAGGTTTGAATCAAAGTCGCAGTCACAATCAAAGCCGATTGGATATGGGATTTGCAAGTCCAAAGAACATAATACTTTGGATTACAAGAAGTTGAAGGACGCAACCTGTTATGGTTGCAACGAGAAGTGGCATATCAAGACAAACTGCCCAAAATATGCAAAGAAACCTGAAGAAGGTAAGAAGACTAATGCTCGGGTCTTTCAAATGATTGCACAAGAAGCGAATCAGAATGACAACGTGATAACAGGTACCTTTCATATTAATGATGTTTATGCGAGGGTATTGCTTGATTCGGGTGCAGATAAGTCGTTTGTGGATAATAAATTTTGTAAGTTATTAAATCTGCCTGTTAAAACCCTAAGCATAAAATATGAAGTAGAATTGGCCGATGGTACCATAGAAACTGCTTCAACCGTGTTAGATGGATGTTTTATATCCATTAGGGACCACTCTTTTCCGTTATCGTTGTTTCCTTTGAAACTAGCTGGTTTCGACATAGTGATAGGCATGGATTGGTTATCTCATAACCAAGCCCAGATTGTTTGTGACAAGAAACAAGTAGTTATCAAGACTCCGTATGGTGAGTCAGTTACCATACAAGGAGATACTCAGTATGGGTTTCCTAAGCAAGTGTCTATGGTTAAGGCGTCAAGGTGTTTGAAGAAGGGTTGTGTCATTTACATGGCACAGGTGACATTTGATGAACCAAAGCCCAAGATTGAAGACATCCCTGTCATTTCTGAATATCCAGAAGTATTCCCTTAAGAACTACCTGGTTTACCTCCAGATAGGCAAGTGGAGTTCAGAATTGACATTATTCCTGGAGCTGCACCAATTGCGAGAGCACCTTATCGGTTAGCACCAACTGAAATGAAAGAGTTAAGGACTTAGTTAGATGATTTGTTGGCAAAGGGATTCATTCGTCCTAGCTCGTCCCCTTGGGGAGCGCCGATTCTGTTCGTGAAGAAAAAGGATGGATCGATGCGTCTATGCATCGATCATTGCGAGCTAAACAAGGTTACAATCAAGAACAGATATCCATTGCCCAGGATCGACGATCTGTTCGATCAGCTTCAAGGAGCGAGTTACTTCTCCAAGATTGATTTAAGGTCAGGTTACCATCAGCTGAAGGTTAGAGATGAAGATGTGCATAAGACTGCATTCAGGACTCTTTATGGTCACTACGAGTTCTTGGTGATGCCTTTCGAGCTCACTAATGCACCAGCAGCATTCATGGACCTCATGAATCACGTTTGTAAAACCTATTTGGACAAGTTTGTCATAGTTTTTATTGATGACATACTCATTTACTCAAAGAATCAGGCTGATCATGAAAAGCACCTTCGATGTAATCTTAAACTTCTTCAGCAAGAGAAGCTCTACGCCAAGTTTTCAAAATGTGAGTTTTGGCTTCATGAAGTCTAATTTCTTGGACATATGGTTAGCGAGCGTGGTATCCAGGTGGATCCCGCTAAGATTGAAGCTATCACGAATTGGCAAGAGCCGAAGATGCCCACATAGATTCGTAGCTTCTTGGGTCTGGCAGGATATTACAGGCATTTTATTGAAAACTTTTCAAGAATTGCAGCACCCCTAACTTCCTTAACTCGTAAGAATATCAAGTTTGATTGGGGTCCTAAGCAACAAGAATCCTTTGATATTCTTAAACAGAAGTTGAGCAATGCACCAGTGTTGACATTGCCTGAAGGAATTGAAGAATTTGTGGTTTATTGTGACGCATCGCACACGGGTATGGGATGTGTGATTTTATAGAAAGGCAAGGTTATTGCCTATGCTTCCCGATAATTAAAGGTGCACGAAAAGAATTACACCACCCACGATTTGGAATTGGGTGTCGTTGTGTTTGCACTAAAACTTTGGAGGCATTATTTATATGGTACCAAGTGTGTGATCTATTCTGATCATAAGAGCCTTCAGCATCTGTTCAATCAGAAGGATCTGAACATGAGACAGCGTCGATGGATGGAGACTTTAAATGATTATGATTGTGAAATCCGATATCATCTAGGCAAGGCGAATGTGTTCGCCGACGCCTTGAGCCGAAAAGAAAGAGTTAAACCTATTAGAATCAATGCCAAGAGCATTGAATTGAAGAATAGCTTGAATGAAAGGTTGTTAGCCGCTCAGAAGGAAGCTGTATTAGAAGCTAACTATCCGAATGAAAAGTTGGGAGTAACTGCCGAATAGTTATCATATGGCAAGGATGGAATTCTAAGATTGAATGGAACAATATGGGTTCCAGTTTATGGAGGACTCAGGGACGTTATCCTTCAAGAAGCCCATAGTTCCAAGTATTCTGTTAATCCTGGCAGGGACAAGATGTACCAGGATTTAAAGGCAAATTACTGGTGGATAGGTTTGAAAAAATCTATAGCCACTTATGTGGCCAAATGTTTGACATGCGCGCAAGTTAAAGCAGAACACCAGAAGCCGTAAGGTTTGCTTCAACAGCCTGAACTTCCCACCTGGAAGTGGGAAATGGTAAGTATGGATTTTATCTCTAAGTTACCAAAAACAAAGCGAGGAAATGATACTATTTGGGTTATAGTAGATAGACTGACCAAGTCAGCCCACTTCTTACCTATTAAGGAAACACACAACTCAAATAAGTTAGCTCAGCTATACGTAGATGAGATTGTATCTCTCCACGGAGTGCCAATGTCTATTATCTCCGATAGGGATACTAGATACACGTCTCACTTTTGGAAGAGCTTTCAGCAATCGTTGGGTACTCGATTAAACTTCAGCACGGCATATCATCCTCAGACGGATGGTCAAAGCGAACGTACGATTCAAATGCTTGAGGATATTTTAAGACATTGTGTAATTGATTTAGGAGGAAGTTGGGATGATCATCTTCCGTTGATTGAATTTTCATATAATAATAGCTATCATTCCAGTATTCAAGTTGCACCTTTCGAAGCTTTGTATGGAAGAAAGTGCAGGACGCTAGTTTGTTGGGCGGAAGTTGGAGATGTCCAACTGACAGGACCTGATATAGTCCTGGAGACGACAGATAAGATTGTGCAGATACGTGATCGTCTCAAAGCTACCATGGATAGGCAGAAAAGCTACGCAGATAAAAGGTGTAAACCTCTGAAATTCGAGGTAGGTGACAAAGTGTTACTTAAGGTATCACCCTGGAAAGGAGTGATGCGATTTGGCAAGAAAGGCAAGTTGAGCCCCAAATACATAGGACCATTCGAGATCATCGAATGTGTCGAAACAGTGGCTTACAAGTTAAACATGCCTGAAGAGCTCAGTGGAATCCATAACGTATTTCACATCTGCAACTTAAAGAAATGTCTAGCAGATGAATCGCTAGCCATGTCACATAAGGATGTGCATATTGATGAGAGCTTAAAGTTTGTTGAAAAACCTTTGTCGATTGAGGATCGACAGGTTAAGAAACTTCGAAAGAAGCACGTACCGATTGTGAAGGTTAAATGGGATGCCCGTAGAGGTCCCGAATACACGTGGGAGGTTGAGTCCACAATGAAACAGGAGTAACCTCATTTATTTCAGTAAATCTCGAGGTCGAGATTTCTTTTAAGGGGGTGAGGATGTAACACCTCGTAAAAATCACGACCAATATAATGAAGACACGTGTCATGGACTTTAAACGTGTAATGGATTGATCTGGAGGGACTAAAATGTCACGGCCCCCGACCCACCCTGGACGGAATCGGGAGTCGTGAACAGCCCAGCGGTACCGGTGATTATTTTTGAAAACGTTGCAGCGGAAATTTCATCAGGACCGTGAGTTAGGGAAAATATCAGAGTTTAGAAAACACCGGATTTTATTTAATAAATGGGATAAACTCATGTTTTATAATGGTAGCTTTAATAAAGATAAATTTTATTACATAAAATAATATTTCTTATTTTGATTTAATTTAGTAAATAAATAAGCCACTTCTTGATGCCTTTCAGTGCCGTATCCATTTCTTACTCCAATCTACTGTAATTACCTGAAAAGTGTTTTAAAAAGGTTTTGTCAGCGGGAAATACTGAGTGAATCATTCTATTTACTAAAATGACACATTTTTTATAATTTACAGTATTAAGAGCGATTACAATGTTTCTGATATCAAACCAACTACCCACGGTATTTGTCACTCGACCGAATCTGTGACTATGGTCATATCCCCCATTGGCTGCCCCAATGGTGACGATTATCAAGTAATGTATACAAAACCCCACATACCGGCTGTAACTTGGTGATTACAAAGACTTAATCCCCGTAATTATAACTTTGAAAATAAACATGATTTTGTAAATAGATTTGATAAAAAGAGAGAATGACTCACATTATAATCATGCAGATTCATACGGACAAAGTTTAGTCTACAGATAAGCCTTGATATATTGCAGATTTATACAGGCAGAGCCTAGCCTACTGATTAGCCTTTTTATCCTAAGTTTAATAACAATCACACAATTCTGGGTTTAGTAATCAATCTAGCATTTACGATAACTCACGAGATCAACCATCACAACGAGTGACAAAGTGCTATGCTTAACATCTGTCGAATTAACGACTAATGACAAAGCATCACCCTAATGTGGGCAGCACTTAAACACCCATTGAGTACATTGATCGATCGGAAAATGAATCGTAGCAGCGATTGTGCTAATACCCTGATTGCGGCATCGATTTAGTGCCTGTGTGTGTTAATTGGAGTATACAGAACTTATCTCAGCGCACAAAGTGAATTTGAGCGTCGTTCTGAAGCCAAAATTCAAGTCCCAATCTCCTGTATTTATAGTCGAATTTTGACCCTCAGGCGGCCCGCTTTAGTTTTAGCTTATCCTCACGCGGGCCGCGTGAGACCTATTTTTTAGGTATAGGTTGCCACGCGTGGGACTAGGCCTGCTGAGTCGACGATTTCTGAAAATTCGAATTTTATAATAAGTTATATGGATAATCGTCAAGTAGGGAATACCCCCCCTGAGTTTTAGGGGCCCTGATCCTGATTCTGATTCTTCTGCAAATTTTAGGGTTTACGTAGAATCACTTGGGTGTCTCAATTAGGTTTTCCTTTTGGTTAAATTAAAATAAAAATAGTATTTTTAATGAGAATTATTATATCAGGGGTTCGGGTTTATACTTACGGAACGTTTTTAGGACGTTTTTGTGTGAGTCGTTACATTCTCTCCACCTTAATAAAAATCTCGTCCTCGAGATTTACTGAAGTAAGTAGGAATACTTTTCTTCATCTTAGATTCCAGTTCCTAATTGTATTTGGGTTATGATATTTCTTTTAGATTTATGTCACATTTTAGTTAATAAAAATAATATTAGGGTAGATGACATAGAATTAAAATAAGAGTGGTACCATAAGTAGGATTTAATGGTTCAACTGAATTAGTTCAGGAAATCGATTTGTCAAATGAATGAGATGAAATGATATAATTTCCAAGATGACTAGGTTCAAACCAAAAGATGAATGTGAATGACTTTTTAGAATTAATAAAGATTCTTTGTGAAAAGAAAGCTTACTTTGATTTGGTAACTGAGGAAGACTTTGACAGTTTCTAAATGAAATCAAAGCATGAAAAATGATTTGTCAAATATTTATGATCAAAGTGTGGAGAAGAGTGAATTGCAAAGATACACCAAAAGACAATAAAGTTAGTGTATTATTTTAGAGTTTCAAGTTATTTTATTTGTTGAAATAATATAATAGCACACTATTAGTGACTATATTTTTCATACTATCTCCTAGAAATTGAAATATAATAAGAACAAGTTATTTTGGCCTGACCAACTATTATATTATACTTTTGTAAAGCAATTGTAATATATATTATTTGTGTCCTTATCTGAACTGTATCTTATATATCACATATAAATATTATGTAATATATATATTATTTGTTTACGCATTTTTACTATATGTAAATGGTCACCACTTTTAAATATATATTGTTTTAGTATTTTACCATACTAGGTAAAATAATTATATAAGATATATTACAAAATACCGTAATGAAGTTATTACGTTTACAAAATATCATTTTGTAAAATAAATCATTATTATTTATAACGTTAAATGAGATTTGTAAATAAAGGTGTAAAAATATTTATTATACAAAATATTCGTACAAATACTTTTGTATATATATATTACATTTAATGGGTCGATTCTATGGGATTATTTATTTTGAAACCATATAATGTTTGTGAATGTATTTACAAATGTTGTAAATAAGTGAAAACGGGAATTATTTTTATATTGTTTTATGAAAATATATCTTTCTTCAATGTATATATATTTTCATATATAATTAAAATTTACTAAATACGTATGACGACTTAATTTATATATATTAACTAGTTATTATCATGGTGGATATTGGTTAGTGCTGCCTTGTTTAAGCATAGGTGGCCAATCCATGCATAACTAAGGCTAGACTATCCAATATTTGCCTTTGATAATAACCCTAGTATTTAAAAATAATCTTAATACTACTACTATTAATATATTATTATTAAACAATAACTTTTAAATAAGAGTATATCTCAAACATAGTTTTTATATATAGATATATATTTTCTTCATCGCAATGGTTTAAAGTATAGAAACATTATATTTGTAAATTAGATAGTTCCATATATAATCGATTAAATTTATATATAATGTTTTTCGATCAACAATGATAGAGCAATAAATATTATGAAAGGTTCGATTGCTCTTGAAATAACTATTAAGAGATATACCGAAATATGAATTTGGGTATCATTATCTGAGCACATGATTATTTTAAGATTCCTTGTATAAAAATAAAGTATAAATAATTAAATGATTAAATCTGAGATTAGCACAATCTTCAGATTTTGTGAAAATATCACCTTAAATTGATTGTGATCATAGAAATGAATTAATGAAGTCGAAGATTTAAACAAGCCTATTATGGTTTAAAAAACAAATGAAGTGTTTGTTGAGATAGCTTCCATCCGTCATATAGGATTTTGAAATGAATATGTAATGTGAGCAAGTTCAAACAATTGAACTCGGTTTAAACAAAACGAATAAGAAAGTTCGAACATGGTTACAACAAAACTATGTAAAGAATTTTGAGTTTTTCAAGAAATTTATTGACTCGATATCAAAGAGTGATTGTTTTGTAATAATGTGATTTATAGTACCAAAATCAAGTATAGCGAAATGATATTTGAGTTTGAATAAAACGACAAATTAGAATGAAACCCTCCAGTGGAATTCAGAAATTAAAAGAACCACATGCGCAACAAACGGTGCATGTGTAACGTGTGGTTTTACCAAGAAATGAAATGAATCAATATTCGCTACTATGAACTAAATCCTCCTGGTATGATGACCATTGCGAAAGTCAATTTATTATATGCAGAAGTCAGAATTTTCAACAAAAGAAATATCAGAACTTCTAATTGGAATTTCGAGTGATAACTGTTATTAAATGACATTACCAGGGAATGTCAAATGAAATAGGGAATTTGCAAAAGTATATGACTCCTTTTGCAGTGATAATAATTATGACTCTGATTAGACTGTGCACTGATGTTTGTGAAATCTTGTTACAACGTACCTCAGTGAAATTTCATGTTGCTTGTAGGATCATGTGGCAAAGTGCTGCTTTTAGTTCTTTTACTGACGGAATTTAATATTGGTGTCATCATGCCCAATTTATATTTTCAAAAGGTATTACCTCGAAAGTTATGTGTAATATACTTCAACTTCTGTGGATTTATAATTTAAATTTTCATGTGTTTTCTTGTACCTTATCACAACTTTACATGCTTTTTACTTGCGTTAATAGTTTATGGTAACGTGTTAGAAATTCTTTGCACTTTCGATAGTATCCCAACTTAATGGGTTTCCTTTGTTTATTTTATCACACGAGCTACGAGACAGATGATTTAAACGAAATAATGTTTGATATCGGAAAAGAGATTCCTGAATAAGAAATCTAGATATAGATACTGGTGCTTTATTCTTAATTGACTTTTGGAATTCCTTATAGATATACATATCTATATAATCACATATTTCACATGCTGAAATAAACATACCATCTATTAGGTCAATGTTTTTTAACAATTTCATATTTTCAAAAACCAGTCAGATATCAGATCATGATACTATTTTAGGGAAATCTTGTCACTTACTGACATATTATATACCTTCTTACCCGGTTCTCGCCGGAGAGGTAATTTCAGTATATCCGGACAAACTGAAGAGTCTGCTACATCATACCCAGTTTTACCGGAGAAAATTTTCCATTTCCCATAATTAGTATCTTTTCAAAAAGTGCCTATCTTATCAGGGCTTTTATTCAGAATTAAGGAAATTTGTATTTCCATAACATATCTTATTATTATATTGATCACTAAACGATTCCTGTGACAGTGTCAATTTGATCATTCTTTCAACTAGTAATTCTAATCATAACACTGTTGATCATTCTCTCAATGAGTGATTCTGGACTTAGTTGTCCCGTGATATTACTTTATCAAATATATTACTTATGGCACACCAAAATCTATCATATTTTATTTACACAAGTACTTAGCTTATCGTGAAGCTAATACTAAGGCATCTTTTCTTAAGTTCAAGTCTAAATGCTATCCTGTGTGCTACCAGTTAATAGCAATCTCCTAACTCTTTTATATGAACTTAGGTATTATTTTCATAACACCTAAAGGCTTAAAGCAGTGGCTCTTTGAGTTGGCTCTGATACCACCTTCTGTCACGGCCCCCGACCCACCCTGGACGGAATCGGGAGTCGTGAACAGCCCAGCGGTACCGGTGATTATTTTTGAAAACGTTGCAGCGGAAATTTCATCAGGACCGTGAGTTAGGGAAAATATCAGAGTTTAGAAAACACCGGATTTTATTTAATAAATGGGATAAACTCATGTTTTATAATGGTAGCTTTAATAAAGATAAATTTTATTACATAAAATAATATTTCTTATTTTAATTTAATTTAGTAAATAAATAAGCCACTTCTTGATGCCTTTCAGTGCCGTATCCATTTCTTACTCCAATCTACTGTAATTACCTGAAAAGTGTTTTAAAAAGGTTTTGTCAGCGGGAAATACTGAGTGAATCATTCTATTTACTAAAATGACACATTTGTTATAATTTACAGTATTAAGAGCGATTACAATGTTTCTGATATCAAACCAACTACCCACGGTATTTGTCACTCGACCGAATCTGTGACTATGGTCATATCCCCCATTGGCTGCCCCAATGGTGACGATTATCAAGTAATGTATACAAAACCCCACATACCGGCTGTAACTTGGTGATTACAAAGACTTAATCCCCGTAATTATAACTTTGAAAATAAACATGATTTTGTAAATAGATTTGATAAAAAGAGAGAATGACTCACATTATAATCATGCAGATTCATACGGACAAAGTTTAGTCTACAGATAAGCCTTGATATATTGCAGATTTATACAGGCAGAGCCTAGCCTACTGATTAGCCTTTTTATCCTAAGTTTAATAACAATCACACAATTCTGGGTTTAGTAATCAATCTAGCATTTACGATAACTCACGAGATCAACCATCACAACGAGTGACAAAGTGCTATGCTTAACATCTGTCGAATTAACGACTAATGACAAAGCATCACCCTAATGTGGGCAGCACTTAAACACCCATTGAGTACATTGATCGATCGGAAAATGAATCGTAGCAGCGATTGTGCTAATACCCTGATTGCGGCATCGATTTAGTGCCTGTGTGTGTGTTAATTGGAGTATATAGAACTTATCTCAGCGCACAAAGTGAATTTGAGCGTCGTTCTGAAGCCAGAATTCAAGTCCCAATCTCCTGTATTTATAGTCGAATTTTGACCCTCAGGCGACCCGCTTTAGTTTTAGCTTATCCTCACGCGGGCCGCGTGAGACCTATTTTTTAGGTATAGGTTGCCACGCGTGGGACTAGGCCTGCTGAGTCGACGATTTCTGAAAATTCGAATTTTATAATAAGTTATATGGATAATCGTCAAGTAGGGAATACCCCCCCCCCCTGAGTTTTAGGGGCCCTGATCCTGATCCTGATTCTGATTCTTCTGAAAATTTTAGGGTTTACGTAGAATCACTTGGGTGTCTCAATTAGGTTTTCCTTTTGGTTAAATTAAAATAAAAATAGTATTTTTAATGAGAATTATTATATCAGGGGTTCGGGTTTATACTTACGGAACGTTTTTAGGACGTTTTTGTGTGAGTCGTTACATAAAATTGTCAAACAATGTAAATATGTGAATAAAGGGATCCAAAGTGTCAACATGCCTAACTTGTGCCTCTGATTGGCCTCATGCGACGTTCGTATTCTTTAAAGAATAAAATATCGAACTTAGAAAGTCGTTGTGCTTAAATTGAAAGGTTTACAAAGCATAAGGGTTAAATGTGTCAACATGTTTAAAGTTACCTCTGAGTGACCTTTTAACATTTCCGAGACTTTGTAATACTTCCGTATACTTCCATGAATGTCGAATAATAAATTCATAGAGTTTCGACGCACATAAATAATCAAGGTGGTAATCCCAAGTAATAAGGATCAAATACGTCAACATTGCATTTCAAGACCGTTCGGGTGACCTCGTAACTAACCGAAAGCTTATTGATAAATATTATAAGACTCAAGACCCTTAAAAGTCAAGTTTGGAGGTTAAAAGTGCAATAAACGAAAGATAAATAAAGATTAGAAGGACCAGGGACCAAAACTGCAATTACTGAAACTTGTTTACCGGAAGCCACCCTCCACGCGGGCCACGTAGACCCAATGACAACTCTTACGCGGGCCGTGTAAGAGTGTCAGATGCAGAAAAAAGAGACAGGTGCATGTACAGCAGGTTACACCGCCATTGCATGGTGGTTTTCGATTTCAGGGACTAAGCCAATAGTATTACATGCATAGGGGACACCTGGGATCATCAGAAATCATTTGTAGACTTGTGTGGAGTGATCTTGTGAAGTGTTTTTGGCTATATAAGAACTTGTTGTTTGCTAGTTCATTTGTTCATTCACAAAAATCATTCAAACTCATTCTCTGGAGTCCCTTGGAGCTCTAAGAGGTTTTCATCAGTTCCAAATTCGTGCTAAGAGTCCTTGTAAGCATTCTTAGCTTCTTAAGTTCAAGTTTTATTAATCTAATGACCAAAAGTCAAAGCCATCGTAATTAAGCTTTGACTTAGTGATTAATCACTAATGGTCCAGCCATTATTCGAATTGAAAGTGGCTATGAGTTGGTAATTTGTGGGTAATAAGTCCTTAATAGGGCACCCCGTGATTATCACTCTAACTTGGTCAATTGTCGGGTCAAACTTAATATTAAAAAGTCAACAGAAAGCTATTTTTGCAAATAAACTCATAACTAATAATGTAAAGGTTATGGAACATGTTTTAACACTAAAATAACTTGGTAAATAATGTAAGAACATGTCTAAGCATGTTCAACCCGACAATTCTGAGTTTAGGCTCGGTCCGAAACCGAAAGTCGCAAAAGAAGACTTTTGCTTTGACTTTCAGTTCTGGCCCAATTTAGCTTGTTTTAGATATGCCTTAAGGTTCCTTTAGGACCATATTATAAGTTAGTAAAACCCTCTGAGGTTATACTACATGGTTCCTTATTAAATTAGATTCATTAACATGTTTCCGTTAATTGCTTAAATGTTGACCATTATGCCCTTTTGACATTAAAACGAGATTTTTGAAAATGTGAAAGGATAAAACCCTTTATTACTAATTTATAAACATGTCCTAAACATTTGACATCCGTTTGAGGTCTAAATTAGGAGTTATGCTCAATATCGTAAATTGAAGCCTTGTTATTAATCAAACGGCATTTTTGACATAGAACCTAGTTAAACCCAAATTTTGACACCAAATCTTTTACCCACTGATGTAATATAACATTTTGAGATTTTTGAAGATTTTTATTAATTTTTAAACTGATCACAATATAGTGTTCTTGCCTTGATTCGGTAATTGACGGTTATACCCTTTTTGCTAATAAAATGAGTTTTACATAACATTTTGATACCAAATCTTTTTCTACTGTTTCTTATGTTAAATAAAATATTTTAAGCCTTCTGGACTGATAAAAATCTCAGCTTTCCTTATATAACTTGAAAATCGCTTAAAATCGACTTTTTACGCTTTTTAAACACATAGTATGGGTTAAAACTATTTTTGACACATAAGACTTATTACCTACTGATATTATAAGTAAATTTTTATACTTTAACAGGAAGTGAAAGTTTTGTACTCAGATTTCCAAATTTGACCTTTAAAGCTTGTGTGAAATGACCAAAATGCCCCTACGGTGCATAGTTTCGTTATAAATGATAAATTTCACATATATGCAATACCTTACTGATATGACTTGCAAAAATAAATATTTTTACTGATCGTTTTAGACCAGAACCTCAGATTGTCAATTTAACCTCTTTTATAATCTTTAAAATGACCAAAATAACCCTACAGGGCTTAAATTGATTTTAAATCCGTTTTGGGCATAATGGGAGGTATCCTATTGATATCACAACATATTTAAGGCATATTAACTTGTGAAACCTGTATATGACTCTTTTGGTTACCCGTTATGCATTATTCGCGTTCGGTGCGGTTTATGTAACTAGTTTGCACAAATTGACCAAAACGGGTCAAACCTCATCATTTTTGCTTCAAAATCCAAAATGTGTTTAGTTTACCCATAATATACAAGTCTTCATACTTGTCGGGTCTAAACCACATTCTAATCCGGTCTTCGCTTAATCTTGTGTTTTGAACCGTAAACCTTTCTTTAAAACTAACCGGTCTAAGTTTTAACTTAAGTAAGACCCGTTAGGAATCTAATAGGTTATTAAAACCTTCGTTCCAGATTTAGGAGCCCAGTAAAAGATATTTGCACTTGCTGATTGTATATGGCTGAGATAAATTTGTGTATTTTTCTCAGGTAAATACTTTTAACTTATTTTCCGTTATAGGGGCTTGGGATACGGTATTATAATAATACCGCTTGGTCGGGTGTGTAGTTATTTAAATCGTATTGTGATTAATTTATTGGAAAAATTACAAGCTTTGTCCTTTATCTTTATTCCACTTTTCAGGCGGTGTCCTTTTTAACGAATGTAGACAGGCGGTGTCCTTTACTAGGTATTTTGTTGTAAGTTTAGTCCTTTACACCCAACCCAGTTAAAAAACACTGTTAATTGTTGGGTGTAAAGGACTAAACTTGCAACAAAATACCTAGTAAAAGACACCGCCTATCAACAATTAACAAGGTTTTTTAACTGGGTTGGGTGTAAAGGACTAAACTTGCAGCAAAATACCTAGTAAAGGACACCGCCTGTCAACATTCGTTAAAAAGGACACCGCCTGAAAAGTGGTATAAAGATAAAGGACAAAACTTGTTTGGTGCAATGCCTTTGGGGGGTCAATGACCATGTCCTGGATATCCTCGGCTCATTCATTGAAATGGCCACGACTTAAGCACGGGGTGTAGGCATACACCTGACAGTTGCGTATGTATAAAAGGTATCCCACAATAAGGAGCTTTCCTTGTGGGCATTATACTTGTAGTGTGTCAGTTAATCTTGTCCGGCTCTTCTAACCGGCCCTAACGGACGACAAATATATAAAACTGTATACAAGATTATTTTTTTATAATAATTGTCCCAAGTTATAAAAGATCATTTATGCCTTGTGCATTTAAATCAATTTTCTTAAATATTTTCAAATGAGTCGGTTAATTGTATTTACCAGTGTAAACTGACGTATTTTCCAAAAGGTTAAGTGCAGGTACTATGCGAAATAGGTTGGCTACTCCTGAGTGAATAAATAAAGAGTCTTGCAAGCTTTATCTCTTTAAAATCTGTTGAACAATATTTCCTTTGTTTTGATCCGCCTGTGGATCCTTTTACATTCCGTTTGTAATACTTATGTTACTTTCATTCGGATTGTAATATTATTACTTTTAGACTTTCGCTGTGCATTGAACAATGATAAATTGACTATGATGATATCAACTACGTCACGATACTCCCCACCGGGCCCACCGGTAATACGTGGTAATATCGGGGTGTGACATATATCCTGAATACTGTTTTTGCTAACAAGATAATCTGAATATTTTCAATACACTTTGCTAGCACACTACCTCACTTAACTAATTTGATCACTTATTACTTGGGTAATTTTTGACCATAACAAGTGTATTTTACGATTTGATGATGTAAATTAATGATCAGGATTTGTTCAATAGTTTACAAATACATTAGTGTTCGCTCTAAAACCCCATCATATATATATATATATAGGGAGCCGCTAAAATGAAAACCACCCCCAGTAGTAAGAACCGTGAGAACCACTCTCCACCAATTATATTCTGCCAACAAAAAGGGTAATTTGGTCATTTACCTCAATTGTCAAATCCTACCTCTCTCCTCTGTCTTTCTTTTAAAGCTTCTTCTCTCCTCTGTCTTTCTTTTATAGTTTCAAACTATTTCTTTCTTTTAAAATAGCATCTCTCATCATCTTTCTCTCTCTTGAAATTTCACCACCATCTCTCCATTTTTTGTGAGAAATTTCCTGTTTAATGGATAAAAACCTAAATCAAAACTCAAACCAACCACCACACCCATCTCCCTTGTCTCTCTGCCGGCGACTAAATCAAAACTCTGGCAATGGCTTCCGCCGCAACACCCGCCGCTTTCTCTCTCCTCCCCACCACCACCACCACCACCCGCACCACCACCCGCACCACCACCCTCCACCTCTCATCGCCGGAAACAGGATCCAGCCCGCCTAAAGGGGAACCTACTTCACCAACAGGATAAGCTGATGCGTGAAGGGATCAAGTCCTTTTGTTCAACTGGATCAGAGACCCGACCCGTTTTATGCGGTGGTTGATGTCATGATGAGCTCCTGCAAGGAGTTTTTTATGAATTACTAGATTCCGGTGGGGCCGGATTTGTGTTTTTCGACGGTTTTCGGAGGCGGTGGTGGCGGTGAAAGATGGGTGAAGGGGGTGGGTGAAGGGATGGTTGTTTGTGGTGGGTTAGGGGCGTCGGTGTGTCCAAGGCTGTGGTTGCGGTGAATGGTGGGTAGAGGTTCAGCTTTGGTGACTTTGAAGAAATGGCTTCCATTTATGGAGGTTGTGAAGGTTCTTTTGTTTATTGATTGATTTGCAGCACATAGTTTCTTTTGTTTTTGTTTAATCTTGTTTAAGTTCTGGATCTTGTGTGGCTTCCAGTTTGCTGGGCGGTGATTGTCTGTGTTTTTTGAGGGAGACATTTTGCTATGTTGTTTGTGTTCTTTGAATCTGTGGGTTTTGATACGATCGATTGGGTGGCGATGATGCAAAAAAAACGTAGATTTTGATAACGATGGCGCGGCAAGGACGGCGGGGGGTAGGTTTTTTGAACATGCAACCCCACTTTTGCAGCCTTTTGATTATCGGATAATCTGAGCCAAACCCCGTTTTTTTATACACTTTGTTTTGATGTTGTTAGTTTTTTATTCCCCCCCCCCCTAGTCGATGATGATAACAATATATCTGAGACACCTCCCGAGTTTGCGATTTCTGAGTGCGTTCGTTTTTGCGTAAAAAAAGTTTTTGTAAAAAAAAAATTAAACCGTAAACTTTTTAACGTAAACCGTAAGGTAAAAAGTTTTACGTAAAACGTTAAACGTAAAAAGTTTTACGTAAAACGTTAAACGTAAAAAGTTTTACGTAAAACGTACAAATTTTAACGTAAAACGTAAAAAGTTTTACGTAAAACGTAAAACGTAAAAAGTTTAACGTAAAACTTAAAACGTAAAAAGTTTAAAAAGTTTAACGTAAAACGTAAAAAGTGTACAAAAAGGGCGCGTTAAAAAAGTGAAAAAAACGGCGCGCTAAAACGATGTGTAAAAAGCGTGTAAAAAAACGTGTAAAAAACGGCGTGTAAAAAAAACGTGTAAAAAACGGTGCGTTAAAAAAAGTGTAAAAAACGACGCTTGAAAAAACGGCGCGTTAAAAAAATGACGCTTGAAAAAGCACGACATAAAAAACGGCGCGTTAAGAAAACGACGCTTGAAAAAGCCCGGCGTGCAAAAACCGGCGCACAAAAAAATTTGTCTTGTTAAAAAAATTTGAATTTAAAAATTCTTTTAATAAAAAATTCTTTTTAAAAAATAAAAAGTAATATAATAAAACAAAAAAGTAATAAAAAATAATAAATACAAAAAGACAAAATAGAGTAATTTTACTAAACTATCCTTTTGGATTAAAATATTAAAGACATAATAATATACAATGTATTTAATATTCATTTTAGTTACTTTTAATCTCATCCATCCATCTTTTTGATCTAATGGTTAGGAACTAGTTCTCGCGGTTCTTACAACTGGAGGTGGTTTTCATTTTAGCGGTCCCCTATATATAGATATATATATATATATATATATATAGGGGAGCGCTAGAATGAGAACCACCTCGAGTTGTAAAAACCGCGAGAACCACACCATCCGGGGCGAGGTGGACCAAAATTTTTTTTTTACAACTAGATGTGTGTGTTATAAACACATTCGTAAAAAAGAAAATTTTAAAAAAAATGCCGTGTGGGTAGTTTATTACACCACAAGTTTGGTGTTTTTATTTTTTTTTTGTTTTTTTTTTACACCAAACTTGTGGTGTAAAAAACTACCCACACGGCATTTTTTTTTTAAATTTTGTTTTTACATATGTGTTTGTAACACACACATCTAGTTGTAAAAAAAAAATTTGGTCCACCTCGCCCCGGATGGTGTGGTTCTCGCGGTTCTTACAACTCGAGGTGGTTCTCATTATAGCGGTCTTATATATATATATATATATATATATATATAGAGGCCGATTATTGTACAAATTGCCTTAACGTACGCTACGTACACGATGCAGTATCAACATGCGATTTTTTTTGAACATGCGATATTAATTTTTCTTAACATGCGAATTTTACTTTTATTTAACATGCGAACCTTTTTTTTATAACATGCGATATTTGGTTTTTCACAACATGCGATTTTTCATTTTTGGTAACATAACGTGCGATTTTGGCATTGCGTACGCAGCGTGCGTTAAGACATATTTTACGATATATTTCTCTCTCACTCTTTCTCTCTCTCTCTCTCTCTCTCTCTATATATATATATATATATATATATAGTGCGAGTTTTATTGGGGAACAATAAAAAACTGGGGAACACTTTTAAAAATTTAACTTAACATGTTAAAAAAATTAAAAAACAAATTTCGACGCTTCTCCTTATAAATACTTGTAGAAACATTTTTAATTAAAAATAAAAAACTAAAAATATAGTAAATCAGTAGAAAAAGGCTAAATATTTTTTTACAAAAAAATATTTTTTATTTCGAATAGTTTCTACCCATTTTTAAAAGGAAAAGCGTTGAAATTTAAAAAAAAAATGATTTTTAACATGTTAAGTTAATTTTATAAGATACATAATATTTAACTGTTTTTTAAACATTTTTTTATATTTTTAGATTTTGATTTTTTTATTAAAAGTGTTTCCACATGTATTTATAAGAAAAAATTTTGAAAAAAAAATATTTTTAAAATGTTAAATATAATTTTTAAGAGTGTTCCTTGGTTCCTCACTTTTTTAGTGTTCCCCAACAAACCCTCTCCTCTATATATATATATATATATATAAAGTATATCGTACATTACGGCTTAACGTACTTCACGTACGACAACGGGCGTGATTTGTTCTATAACATGCGTGATTATTGTGTTTCAACATGCGTGATTTTGGATTTTTGAGTTATAACGTGCGTGATTTTAAAATGAACGTGCGTAATTACTTGTCGTACGTGAAGTACGTTAAGCCATAATGTATGTTAACCTTCCTGGCCACTAGTGTAGTTTACGAACTGAGCAAATTAATCCTGGCCATACATGTGTGTAGATCAATGGCCAGGAGTTGATGATGACATACACTAGTGTATTTTACGATTTGATGATTAAATCCTAGCCATCCACGTGTGTAAATCAATGGCCAAGATTTGTTCACTCAGTTCGCAAATACGTTAGTGTTCACTCTAGAACCCTACCCTATATATATATATACATATAGGATTAGGTTCAAGAGTGAACAATAGTGTAGCTTGCGAACTGAGTGAACTAATCCTGGTCATACACGTGTGTAGATCAATGGCCAGGATTTGATGTTGAAATACACTACTGTATTTTACGATTTGATGATGAGATCCTGGCCATACACGTGTGTAGATCAATGGACAAGATTTGTTCACTTAGTTCGCAAATACACTATTGTTCACTCTAAAATGAGAACCACCTCGAGTTGTAAGAATCGTGAGAACTACACCGTATGGGGCGAGGTGGACCAAAAATTTTTTCACAAACGTAAATGCGTGTATTATAAACACATTTGTAAAAAAAATTAAAAAAAAAGTTTTTGAGCACCACAAGTGTGTGTTTACGGGCACCGGAAAATTTACAGTACCCGTAAACACACACTTATGGTGCTCAAAACTACACACACGACTTTTTTTTTTTTGAATTTTTTTTTTACAAATGTGTTTATAATACACGCATCTACGTTTATGAAAAAAAAATTTGGTCCACCTCGCCCCGTACGGTGTAGTTCTCACGGTTCTTATAACTCGAGGTGTTTCTCATTTTAGCGGTCCCCGTGTTATATATATATATATATATATATATAATACGGGGACCGCTAAAATAAGAACCACCTCGAGTTGTAAGAACCGTGAGAACTTTTTGAACCGGGGCGAGGTGGACCAATTTTTTTTTCACAAACGTAGATGCGTGTATTATAAAAACATTTGTAAAAAAAAATTCAAAAAAAAATGTCGTGTGTGTAGTTTTGAGCACCACAAGTTTGTGTTTACGGGTACCGTAAATTTTCCGGTTAGATTTACGGTACCCGTAAACACAAACTTGTGGTGCTCAAAACTACACACACGACATTTTTTTTTGAATTTTTTTTACAAATGTGTTTATAATACACGCAACTACGTTTATGAAAAAAAAAATTGGTCCACCTTGCCCCGTACGGTGTAGTTCTCACGGTTCTTACAACTCGAGGTGGTTCTCATTTTAGCTGTCCCCTATATATATATATATATATATATATATATAACGTACAAAATACATTACGGCTTAATGTACATCACGTACGACAACGTGCGTGATTATAGGTATAACATGCGTGATTAATGTTTTCAACATGCGTGATTTGAGTTTTTTAGTTTGTAACGTGCGTGATTTTGAAATGAACGTGCGTAATTACCTGTCGTACGTTAAGCTGTAATGTATGTTAAGTTGTTAACTGGCCTATATATATATATACTATTTATATGTGTGTGTGTGTTAAGTTTAAATTTTACGTATAAGATTAAACATAATCTTTTTCTGGATAAAAAGGAAGCGTAAACGGAACATATTTAGACACATAGTAATTATTTGCCCAACAACCACATTCTTTAATTAATATATTCAAACTTTGCTTGAAGCAATTATAGGTAAGCTTAAAAGCAAGTTATGTATTTAAATATCGCCAGTTAAGTTGATAAATTTTGGTTACTATATTATATCTATGGTAAGTTTTATTATCAACTTTAATCTATGGAGAGTTTCAACGTACCAGTTTTACAAACCTAACTAGTCTTGTAAAGCATAAAACCCTTTAATGTATAACACAAAACATATGCCCCAACTCACCCACCAAGACAATAAACTAATGCCACATAAGCTTTTTGCATTATTAATAAGTATATCATAATCACAATACATGACATAATATGAAACTTTGGTTACCATCTTCACACCATGGAATCTGCATTCCTATCGCCATCTTGGAAAAGTGAAGGTGAATTTGAAGAAGATGACTTGTTTAAGAACTCAATACAATCAGAAATGGCTTCATTGTAATGGGTGTTTGAAGAATAATAAGAAGAATTTAATGAAGCCCTAGGAGGATCGGGCCGGTCACATGATCGCCTTCTTATACCTGACGAACCACCACCCGTACTTGAGGTCGCCTTGGAAGATGGGATCGAAAACATAAATCTCATGAAAATCCGGCGAAAGCGATTGAAGATCTTCATGGCTGAGAAGTTTGATGTATGGTGAGGTGGAGCTTGAGGTTGTTGTTTACCTTGTATTTGTATGACAAAGGTGTGTGTTTGAGAATTGAACATGTCTTAGGTTTAGAGGCTGGAATTGTCTCCGGGAAGTGTAATGTTATTATGGGTGTCGCAAGGGATTTGTATAAAAAGAATGAGAGTTTGGTTTTATTGTATGAGATTACATCATGAGAATATTAACAAAAGAATGTAATCAAGTTCTTTCTTGTCTCTAACCATGTGCCCAAATCATGCTTCTTGGCCTAAACAAACTCTCATTCGTTATTTTATATTTTAAAACAATATATAATATAACAGTGTTTCTTTAGTTTTGACAAATAAAGTTAAAATAAAAATATATCTATCTCATATATACACACACATAGGTTTCGCTTACCTTACAAAGGCATTTTTTCTGAAAATGATTTTTAGGCATAGCGTTTTATAATTTTAAGTGTGGTGTCCGGTGACCGGTATGCTTAAAAAAATTTCTCACTTCTTAGAAAAAATTGTCTTTGTAGCAAAACCCTATACGATATACATATATACATATATACTACCCACACATTAGGTAAGGTTCAAATAAAACTCCTCCAAATTATGAGAACCGTGAGACTCCTACCCCAAACTTTTTCTTGAAGCTTTATTTTTCCAAACCTTATATTTTTATTCACTTAGATATGTAAAAAAAAAAACATGTATGTGTGTTTTTTACATAAGTGAAAGAAAAGTTTCATATATAAATTCACTGTTAAAAGCAGGGGCGGACCTTATGTATACCGAGCCGTAGCACAGGCTACGGCACAACTTTTTATTGGTAGTGTAAAAAAAATTATTTTTCGGTTTTTCTACCAAGGATACTCCTGAACAACTACGAGGACACCCCTAAGAAATGTCTTTAAGCCCAAATCAATTGAAAATAATAAGCCCAAATCTCAATTACCCAATATGTTAGCCCAAATCAATTGAAGATTGTAAATAATAAGCCCAATTGTCCAATATGTTAGCCCAAAATAATAAAAGATTGTAAATAATTGCCCAATTGCCCTGAAGTTTTAATGCACGGCGTAACAACGAGGATACCAATCAATTGAAAATAATAAGCCCAAATCCCAGTTGCACATTTCGTCACACTATAAGCGATGATGATAAATTTGCAAACTTGAATGGAATAAGTGATCTTGCGCGTTTTATGGTTGAAACGGGAACGCATAGTTCTTGTCCTTCAGTTTATCGGCTAGTGAAGCTAGCTTTGCTTTTACCGGTTTCAACCGTAACCGTTGAAAGATCTTTTTCGAAATTGAAGCTTGTCAAGAGGGATTTACGCAATCGAATGAGCCCGGAATTTTTTAACAATGCTATGGTTTGTACGGTCGAAAAGGATTTTTTACGTGAAGTAAAAGACGACGATGTGATTGAACGATTTTAAGCTATGAAAAAAGAAGAGGACAATTTTATAAGGTATTTGTTTACTTTATTTATTTATTATCGTTTTTTTAATATTGTATGATTGCACGATGAAAAAAAAATTGGGATACCCCTGAATTAATGTTATAGTTCCGCCACTGGTTAAAAGTACACTTATGTAGAACCAAAAGAACAACCGTAAAAAATGCATGCAAGTTTTTTTACGTCTCCAAGTTAATAAAAAACATACAAAAAAGCTTTGTAAAAAAAAAATCAACAGGTAGAAGTTTTTCACGAATCTTAAGAGTTTTTATTTTCTCTCCTTCTCTCTATCTCTCTATATACATACCAACAGAATGCGACACATGTGATAAGGCAATGGGAAACATGCGTTCGGATACAAATTACACACATACAACGTGTGTGTAAAATTATGCAACCTTTGATTATAATTATTATTATTATTATTATTATTATTATTAGTATTTATAGAATATATTGTGAAGATATTGCATTGAGCTGTAAATTAGCTAGATGATAGGAAAATCACACTTTGTAATTATCTATATATTGTGTCGATAGAGAGACAGGAAGGCACATAAACGAACTAAAATGAATAATGATTTTAATATTATAATAATATATAGTTTCTTTAATATTTTTATTATTTTAATTTAATATTATAATAATAGTTCTTTTCTTTACTTTTTAACTTTAATCATTTTTTTAATATTAGGGTGAAGAAACACTAGATAAATGATCGGAATCAAATTATCCAGGGGGTTAGGTTCTGCATAAAAAGGGTGGTTCTCTCTCGTTTGATTCAAATGGACTGGTCTTCTTCTCCTACGAATACTGCAAAATAGTACACCGCTAGTCTCGCCACGGGGAGAAGGGAGGTTCTCTCCGTGACCACACTCCGGCGTGAGAATAAGTATGTGTTTATGAAGAAGAAGAAGTATTAGTGAAGTGAATGTAACTTGAAGTTCATACCTGAATTATTCTTGTATTTATAGCCGGGAATTTGGGCGGGAAAACCAGTTATTGAAATATTAACGGAAGATATTAACCCCGTAAGCGGTTATTTCTTTTCCCGATAATCTTCTTGATCTGACGTGAAAGCACACCGATCGCCATTTAGATCAACGGCTGGGATGTTGCCACGTGAAAAGTGGGCAAGTGGAGGTTTCTCTCCAATTTCATGCTATCATTGTGATTTCAGGGTTGCCTGTGATGATGACACGTGTGCCAGACGGTTAACCGTCTGGTGGTGCACGATTGAGTCTTCTAGAAGATTATTGTCATAATCCGGTGTGACTCCTTATCGTGTGGTACTAGTTTAGTAAATAATATCCAAGTTTGGGTATTACTTTAAGCGGGAGTATTTGCTAGGATTTTTACCCTTTTATTATGGAGAATTGGCGCAAGGACTTGTGCATTTCCTTTTAGCGCACAGGTGGTGTCTGCTTGTCTTGCTTCTAAACTCTTTGTAGGACCAGTGCGCGGCCGCGCAAGGTCTAAAGAGGGTTAAAAGACGAGGTTGTGGTACGGTCCCAAGTACTTGATATGAGGTTTTTTGGGACCTTACCCCTTCACAGGGGTTGTGATAAACTTGGAATCAACCGATATCGAACCAGTACTAGTATCGAAGATGCCGGGACGGTCCTGTTCGATATCAGTACATGAAGGTAAAAACCGGCACTAATACGGAAAACGCCAAAAGTTGGTGCTGATGTGTGCAAAATGCAACATATAAATTACATCAATTGCGGCATAAAACTAACCCTTTTTTAGTACTAATGCTGGAAAAAGTGTGTTTTTGTCTTCCTTTTGTATTTTCAGGATTAAATGAGCTCAAATGAACAAAAGAAGCAAAAAGGCAGCTAAATCTAACATAAATACAAGAAAAGGAACAAACGTGGCATGCCCGACCCCCCGACAGCAACTTCCCAAGCAAAAACAGGAAAACAGAAGGTTGAACACGCCTCGTGCTCAATGAGCACGGGGGCGTGCCCAAGTGTCTGCAGAAAAGACAAAGCTGTAGAAGCTTCTATCACTCACCACGGGGGCGTGCCCAGCGGACACGGGGCCGTGGTCAACTCTAAGATTCGCAGAATCTGGGGAAATCTTGATAGTACATATACGCTTCTGCACACGGGGTCGTGCCCAGCGGACACGGGGGCGTGGTCAACTAATGCAGACAAACTGCAATTAATGAAGAAATAGAAGAAGGATGGACACGGGGCCGTGCCCGAGCTGCTGTTCAGGCTATAAATAGGGGTGCTTGGCTCATTTGCAAATCATCCCTTGGCACACCACCTCTCTCACACTTCACCCACCCACCATCACCATCACAACACCATCATCCACCACCATCATCCATTATCCATCATAGAGTGTGTGAGTCGTCTCGGGATCCAAGATTTATCGTAAGAGTTCTTGATAATCAAAGGCTATGTTTGCCTAAGTCTCTTACATCACTTGGTGAAGACAAGTGTCTAGTGTAATACTTTTTTTTAATCTTTTCGCACTTTTTATTTGGTTATGTATTAATGACTTTAATAACTAGTTTCTTATGTTGAAGGTGATTCTTCCTTATCATTTGTCCGTGGTGTCTTGGCATTATTTTACTGTCTATATAAAATAAAAGATTTCCACCATTCATATCTCCATGTTCTATATGGAGATATGTTGGCTACCTGGTCGGGGGTTAAGGGAATGGTTTGGTAAGAGTCTTGCCTTGTTCAGTGTATAGATCCTGCAAGGACCTGGGTCAAATTTAGTAGGACCTCCTTCAATACCCACCGGTATTGGATGGCGGGGGTCCCAACTCTTTGATCCCCTCATATGTAAGCTACTATTAAAACTTTAACCCGGCTACTTAGGACTGTATCCCTGCTGACTCAGACTACTTAGCCGAGGGTAACGTCACCTTCAAAATAGGGGCCTACCACAGTATGCATTAATAACTTAATTAATTATCTTTCAATAATCCAACCCTTTAGGATTGTATCCTTGCTGACTCAAACTACTGGGTTGAGGGTAACGTCACCTTCAAAAGAGGGGCCTACTACAATAACTAAGATAATCTCTTAAAAAGTGCAAAAGTGCGGAAATAATCAAAGGTTACACTAAACACGAGTCGGATCCAAGTGATTCATCTTGTCTATCTGTTTTTACTTTTATTTTTATTTTTCAGCATTTTTAGTTTTTATTTTCTAGTTTAACAATTTTTTCTAAACTTTTGATTTGATTAGACGTTGAGGATAAACCGTTATTAAAAGCTCTTGTGTCCTTGGACGACCTCGGTATCTTACCAACACTATACTATGCTCACGATGGGTGCACTTGCCCATGTGTGTGTTTGGTGTTAGTAAAATATCATGTTTTATAAATTTAAAACTTGACTAACGTATAAAAAGACTTAAAATATATATAAAAAAATACGACACCACACGCGCATCAGTGCCGAATTGATAATGGAAATCTTTTGGTTTGGGAAATTCAGTGTTGCTACCCGGTACCATTTGCTCATCCCTGATCACTTTTTTTGTTGATTTTCTTCAACTTTTATTTTTTTCTTTTTTTAGTTTCAGGGGTAGGGATGAGCTCGGTGCCACCCGATACAGAATCGGTACTGATACCGAAAATACCGGTTACGGTACCGGTATATGAAGGTAGAAAATGGTACTGAACCAGTATCATGAACGCCAAAAGTCGGTACCGAATTGGTACTTAAGATCTTTCGGTTCGGCAAATTTGGTACCGATACCCAGAACAATTTGCTCATCTTTGACCACGGGTTTCATACAAACATCGTTACCATATAACTTTTTTGGTTGATTTTCTTTCGGTTATCTTTTAGTGTTTTTTTCTACATTTTCTTTTTATTCTTGTCAGTAGATCCGTTCGCAACACGCTCGTAGTGATTTCAAAACACATGTAAACACAAACTAAATAAAAAAAGAAATTCGCCGTAACGCGACGAACTTCTTTAAACCTAGTTACTTTAATGCACGTTATCACACAATATATCAATGCTTTTTTAAAAGAAACATTTTTTTCATTTTAAAAGTTGATGTCTTAATACACATCTAAAGTGGACGAATATCATTTGAGAAAGATTAAAGGGTTTAATTGTAAAACATTTAATATTTTTTTCTATCATATTATATATTATAATTTTGCAACACAACTAGGCTTTAACAGGTTGTACGCTATGCTTAGATGTTGTAAACTGTTGTACCCTGTTGTTTTAGGGTTGTATGGTTTTTAAAGATGACGCGTGTCTTTCTTGATCTACCACGCGTCTCCATCACAACTTTGAACCCACGTGTCCCTAAAAGCTCGGTTACCCATTTTCACACCTCAGATGTGTTCCCTCTACCAAAACTCCGGTCATTTCTCTCTCTCATCTATAGAGGGACGACGGTGGTTTTGCGGTGGCGACGCTGTGACAATGGTGCTAGGTTCACTCAAGCGAACGATGATGGCAGTACTAGCGGCTAGGGTTCAGATCTGTTACCGGTAACTAGGGTTTCTACCAGATCTAGGGTTGACTCCATCGTTGATTGAGGTAAGATAAGATTGTTTTGATCACTTAATTTTCATTGTATACTTACTTTCCAATCCACCGTGTTATTCACTGTAACTCTGACGAGAGGAAGAAGAAGAGTGTGAGGAAAGCGGAGATGGTAGTTTGGAGGAGCTGTATAGAGGATCAAAGAGGAAAATGCAGATTTGGAGAATTGTGCTTTTGATGATACGGGTATGTTTGTTGGATCTGTTATTTTGGTTCATGTTTTGGTAACAGTTTTGAAGTTATGGTTTATGAACTGTTGAATTTGATTTTGACCTAACTGAGTAGGATTTGGTTAATTTAGTTTTATTGATTAACAGTAAGTTAATTATCTCCCATTTTGTGATGTTTTGAGCTTGAATTTACTGACTTCACTTTTGTTGATGACTAATTATCTTCAATTTTGATATAATTTGAGCAGGATTTCACTGATTGGCTTTTGTTGGTGAATAATAATTAGCTACAGTTTTGCTATAACTTGAGCAGGAATTCACTAATTGACTTTTGTTTAATATATTTGACTTCAGTTTTGCCTAAATGAGTTTACTAATTAACTTTTGACTATTGAACAGTTATCTCCAATTTTACCCAATAAGAAGAGCACGGGAGGTGACAACATTCGTTGGACTTTACCGCTAAGGATGGTACTTATTCTTCTGTTTTGTTTTTTGGATTCGTATAAACGAGTTTTCCTTTGTTGTTTGTGTTAATCTACGAGTATTTTCTAAAATTCTTCTTTTTATTGTTTTTATTTTATAATTTAAAATTGAAACAATTTCAGATCTGTGTTTTAGCGGCAGTTTAATGGTTGTTTTGCAATAACAATAAGTGGAATAATGGTGACAGATACGAGTTGTGATTGAGTGTTGGTTAGACAGATTCGCTGAAGTTCTGGCACATAATCGCGAATGATCCGAGACAGATGTTCTTTCTATTTTTGTTCATTAATCGACAACGAATAGTTCCAGGGTTGACTTTTGTGATAAAGTGTCTGTGATACCGAAGTCATCTGGGCTTGAATCTGTGTGCTTCAAAGCTTGCCCTCATTATCATACTTTATTTGACTATTTCTAGAGGAAACTTAGGGATGTTCTCCAGGAGCTTTAGGGGAAATCTTTAGTTGAAGACCGGCAAAAACTGAGTCATGGAGGTTGTTGAAGGAACTTGCAAGATCAGGTGATTTATTCTTTACGTGTTGTTAATAAGTAGTAAAGAAGAGTATGAAATTGTTTAGTTGGTGTTTGGATGTGTGGTTTGAAAGATTTAAGCTAATCTTTTATAAGTAGAATTCAATATTTGGCTATAATATAAGAACTTCTATTTTACTAGCTACTCGCAAATATAACGGTGACTTCAACCTACCTTCTTTGAAATCTAATATCGATTGGCTGTAACAACTTTTAAGCAACTGCTTTGGTGGCTAAAAGGCCTTCAGAAAATGAACAAATAAAGGACTTCTGATGTGTTACTGAAAATTGGGGAAAAAATAGTTTCAAATGTATGATTTAGCATAGTTACATTTAACATATTTTCGCTATAAATGCATACTACTTACTTGATCAAATTCTATCCGCTTTAGTTTGACGTGTCTCCGATTACAGCCTCCTAGGTACTTGGTGTTGCCTATTCTCGGTACGTTTTCTTCCATCGCCACTTGGGCTTTAAATGTTGTTTTTTAAAAATGAACCCATGTTTTCGCGACAACGCACATGGATTGATTTCACTTTAAGTTGCTATTTTACGGTGTTGTCTTCTTTGATTTCTTATCTGCTTAACAGACCAATTTCATTTTTGATCATTGATATTTTATATATTTGTAGCAGATTTGTTGTTTTGCATATCATTTGTTTCCTTTCTGCAAAAACTTCGGCCATAAAACACATAATCCATGCATAATTTCTTTTTGACTTCCGAGTTCTGAACCCCATGTCGATTTTATAGCTAATTACTTTGTAGGTTTAAGTAGCATTGTTTGTTGTTATGCTTGCAGAGAATTTGGGAACGAAGGCTTGAAAGGCTGGTTAGTGATAAAATTGTTATTTGCTAGCTCTTATTGTACCAGATATCACATTACATGGGTAAGATATTCTTTTGGTAGTGTCATATTCATTCTTATTCATAAGGTGGTGTTGTATTTCATTCTTACTCATTAACTTAGTGAAAAGAGAGTTTTAAATTGTCTCATTTCAATTTACTATGTAATTTGAATCATTATAGTTTGGTTTTTAGGATCTCAACTTACGTATTTAAATATTAAAGTCATTTCTTGCAGATCAATTGATAGAAAAATGTTTTATGATCTAAAGAGAATATCCTAAAAGCTTAAGCTTCTGGGTATTATATATTGAATTTTAGTTTACACTTTGTAAATTTTAAAAGTCATATTTACATGAGATTCTATTATGTATAGGACGAGGATTTTCAAGGCTCTAAGTTACTAAAGAATCATAGCAGCATTAATTATTGATTCATTTGTATAATAGTTGATATTTAGAGTTAGAGTAAAATGCACGGATAGTCCCTGTGGTTTTGCAAAGTTTCAGCTATAGTCCCCAGATTTTGGAAATTACACTCATAGTCCCTGTGGTTTGACAGTTTGTTACGCTGATAGTCCCTGGAGTGGATGTGGGTTAGTTTTCTCAGTTAAGTCCATGTGAAATTACAAAATTACCCTTGTTTTTATTATATTCATCAACATCATCATCATTCAACAGACTCTTTCTTCTCTCTCTCTCTCTCTCTCTCACTAAAAACCACCACCACCGTCACCTCCCCTGCCGCCATCACCACTCCCCACCACCGCCATCCCCTTCCACCACCACACCTCCGTTTCAGTAGCATCACTCTTCTCTTCTAATTCCCCAAATTCACCCTCAAAGCCCTAGTTATGTACAGTTCTAATCTTACGATCGAGTAGAAAACCAACAATTCGCCACAAAACTAGCCCTAGAAACTCATCAACTTCAACTGCTCCGTGATCGGTTCGATTTTTCATCGGAGTAAAGCTAGGGTTTCAGTTTCCTTCAGTCATGAGTCCTATTCAGAATTTCGAGCAGCATTCTCGGCATCTCATGGAACCTGACCTCCGTATTGATTCTGTTTTTACTCTTTACATGTTGTAGTTTTAGAAATTGTGTGAAATTTTATGAGTAGTTGTGTGTGTGTGGTGTTTTATAGGGGAGTTTTGAGTTTGATAGAGTAGCAGGAAGAAGTGGTACTAGAAATGAGGTTTTCTAGTCCTAGTTTGAGTAAGAGGCTGTGTTTAGTTGTTAGGAGACATAAACTGGGTTTTAAAACTGATATGAATTGCGTTACGGATTCAGTATGACCGGATTTTGTATGGGTTTAGGAGGTGGTGGTGGAAGGGGATGGCGGTGGTGGGGAGTGGTGATGGCGGCAGGGTAGGTGACGGTGGTGGTGGTTTTTAGTGAGAGAGAGAGAGAGAGAGAAGAAAGACTGTTGAATGATGATGATGTTGATGAATATAATAAAAGCAAGGGTAATTTTGTAATTTCACATGGACTTAACTGAGAAAACTAACCCACATCCACTCCAGGGACTATCAGCGTAACAAACTGTCAAACCACAGGGACTATGAGTGTAATTTCCAAAATCTGGGGACTATAGCTGAAACTTTGCAAAACCACAGGGACTATCCGTGCATTTTACTCTTAGAGTTATATTCAAGTTTATAAAAGTACTGGTCAAGTGGTGAATAGAATGTTCTAAAGTGTATTTTTGTTGTGGGTAGTTGGGATCTGATATATATGTTTTTTTAGATCACTTGGCATAGCTAATGGTGTTTAATGGTAATTTCAGGTAAATACCCATCAAGAGAATGTTAGATATGGGATGAGCTTTGGTATGTTAATATGTACGGGTAGACCAGTTGGACCAGATGCTTAACGAAGATGGGATAACCAATTGTGTCACGAAGATACATTAGCATAGGTTTGGCGCATTAGGTTTAGTCTTTTAGCATAGAAAAAAATGTTACCATTGTAGTTTTTGTGAAGTGTTGTAATAGCAATTAGTTTTTAAATGTGTTGTTTCCTTTTGTTGTAAAATTGTCGCCCTTTGTACCGAACCCCGCCGCATTGCGGCGGGTAGTAAATCTAGTTTATTATTATTTTTGACTAAATAACTAGTCATAAAGACTATCATCCTCTACACTAAATTTTTTGTCTACACATATCAAAATTTATTCTACATATTTTGAAATTCATCTTACACATACCGAAATTTTATGTTTTATCCTACACACCTTAGGGTGTAGTGAGTGGTTAGACACTTTGAGTAGGTAAACTCTCAAATCACACAATCAAACAGTGTCACGTCATTTTACCTATTTTGTTTACCTATTGCTCAAAAACGTTGGCGGTGGTTAGACACTTTGGAATAGGTAAACTATTTTTTTTAAAGAGAAAAATGTGTGATTGGTTGAGAAGTCATGGACCTCACGGCACACCCCTCTCTCTCTCCCCTTCCCTCCCTCTCCCCGATTCGGTAAAGATTCATCGAAAAAACCCTCCATTTCGTTAAACTTGATCGGCAAAGTTGGTTGGCAGTGGAGGGGGGTCGATACCGAGTGGGTTTACCGCCCCCACTCCGTATACCCTTATAATTTATCTTACACTCTATATTAATTTATGCTGCACTCTATATAATGTACTTAGCTATTTAGTAAGTGTACAAATTAATGATCTAATAGCATAAAATACAAATCTAAATTATAACAAAAGACTCCACTAAATGCCACATGGCAATTTCTTATACTTCCTTAACTATAATAAATTAATATAAAAATGATTTTAAAAAATGTATTTTAGAATAATATTTAATAATGCGTTTTTATCTATTTAATAATAATAAAATAAATTGCATCCTAATCTTTACCAATTTTAGATTTATCGCGCACTTTTCATATAATTTCGACTTCGTATATCATCTACCACTTACAATTATCATACTTTAGTAAATAAAATATAAAAAAGATGAAGAAGAAAGAAAATATGTGTTATTACTTTATCCGGTAAAACATTTTTATATTTATAAGCAAAGTTTACGATTTGTTATATAATTTACTAGGTTATACTCTTGTGTATTACACGGTTTGAGTGAACGCTATCAAAACCTTGTGTTTAGCTCGGGTTGAATAAACGCGTGTATTACACCAACACAGCTATGAAAATCTATATCTATTTGTATTACTATTAATATAACATAGGAGTAGGATCAAATACAAAACACATTTCGCATATAACAAAAGAGGGTGTCTTAGGAATAGTACCTAAGACACAACCTCTATTTTCTTTATTGTTTTTTTTTTGTGTCAAATTTACAACAATGTCGTCTAACCCATGTTTTTTTTTGTGTATTTAACCCTTCAATTTTTAGCATTGACACTTACACTCACTCAACTTTCTAAAAACTTTGTAAAATGTCAATCCCAGTTGGTTTATGTTTTGATGTAAATTTTCGGTAATGAGTCATGTCTAATGTGGTGTATAAAGAGATTTTCAACGAATTGTGATATCGGCATATTGATGGTTAATAAAAAGATTTTACATTGACTGTTTCAAGACGTGTATATATTCATAACATTTTATGTAAACAACGATGATGAAGCGATATTATCTTTAATCAACCCGTGTAATACACGGGTCCTTAGCCTAGTTATCTTATAATTGCTAAAAAATGTTATATTTTATGTTTGCTTGCGCGTGCGTGTATTTTTGTGACATATACTCTTATTTTGTTTGATCAAGTTACATGACATATGGGTCAGATGTTCGAAATTGGAAGTCTTTAAATGAAAGAGTTGGTTCCTGACATTTGATGCCCCGAGTAAAAGGCATATAATGGTTCAACTTAGACCATGACATTCACTCACCCTTAGTTTATTTTCACATCTCATATGCATTACTCTTTGGTCAAAGAGCAGCATATAGTGACAGACAAAGACTAACAAGTGTCACTCGGTCTCGTTGACCTTGAACAGGTGGCAGTCTTTGCCTCGTTGACCTAATACCTATATGATGCGCTTTGTCCAAAGCGCAGCGCATAGGGGGTGTGGAAACATATATGCTGTTTTTCGGCCAAAAAGCAATGCATAGGGGTGGGGATTAAACATGTTTGTGTAATTTAATAAAAATTGAAGTTTTATAAATTGTTAAAATAATATAGAACCAATACAATAATAAAATCAGTTAAAATTTATAACATAATAAGTCAAATCTATAACTTTTCAAACAAAAATGTACAATGTTTAAATATATATTAAAAAAATAAAATCTACAACTTAAAAAAAAAAAAAAAAAAACCACAACAAAATACACTCAAGTTTTAATGGTAAAACATATTGCATGATATAGCAATATTAGCTTTCAACATAATGAGATGATAAAGAAGATATTCATAAACAAAAAACACATAATATTACGTCTTAAACTCATAAGCATCCACTTATGGGCTAGGTTATTTAATCCTATTTGTTGGTGGTATTTGAAGGTCCCGTGAATTCTTGGGTTTTTTTCTATCTTTTAATGGTAACTTTTATTCGGTGCCCAGTGTTTTTCTATTTTGGTTTTCCCCAATGTTTGTGTATTTTGTTTAAAGTTATAACATACCATTAAAACAAACTGATAGTATTGGTTCGGTATTGAGAGGTTGCCCATAGTGTCTGAGGATTGATATCCAGTCTTGCCATCTAACTACATTGCGGCCGGTGAACTTAAAGATTGTGTGTGGTTTAGTTAGCGATTGCTTTATAAAACTTGTTTGAAATTAACATACACACTTTTCACACATCTAGACCGAAACTTATTCCAACACTAACGGCTGTTAAGGTTATAAATACATTTTTTCACATAATTGCACCGCTTGCGAACCGTAAGACGTATGCCTTGCGGTCCGCAAGGCTGTCTAAATTAAAAACCACATGGGGTCCCTTGCGTACCATATTGGGTACTCCTTACGGTCCACAAGGGGTCCAGAAAACGCAATTTTGCTCGTTTTTCTTGAATAATTCCATACGCCTAAGCACGATACCTCAAACTCATCCCATATTCTTCGTTTTCATCGTTTTATAACCTGATTTTCTGCCATGTCCTGCAAATCCTCAACTTAAATAAATCAGTATCAAAAACACGGGAAATCACACACAAACTCATCAAAATGTAGGGAATTTGATTGGTAAAATGTAGATAAAACCAAGCATATCAGTAATATATAAAAACTTAATTATAAGTTTTTAAGTAAAATATATAAATTTATATATAAAACTCTTAATTAATTTTATATCAAATACACTTATTAATTGATGGAAGGGTAAATAACTGTGTGTGTGTGGTTTTAAGTGTTTATTTTCATACAACACGATTACTTTGAGTTTTGATTTACATGTACCCGGAGCTTAACGAATGACTTTTGGAGTTTGATTGGAAGCTTAGACGCAAGACAAGAGTTAAATAACGCGAAAAAGGAAAAATAACCTTTGACTGGCGCAAGGTGGTGCCAGTCTGGCGCAAATTAACAGGTTTCTAGCACCTATCGCCACCTTGCATTAGGTGCGGTGCCACCTTCCTCCGGGTAACAGATATACATGCAAAAATTTGGGTTTTCACCCTGTTTATAGATATCTTCTACCCCAAACGAAAATACCTTCAACTCTAATCATGTTTTGCCTCCCAAGAACGAATTTCCAAATTCCCAACTTAAATTTTCATCAATCTTTCATGCAATCATTATTTACAACAACCTTAGAAGGTCAAATCATGATGATGAGCGGTAGAATCTTTTGTAATCACCTTCGAGTTGATGGTTCGTGTATGTGAAACTTAAATCTTGCTTATTTAGTTTTTTGGATTCTTCTTCGTGACTTAAAAAATACTTGGTGTTTATTTTGTTTAAATAAATTGTGTGTGTTGCAATTATTCATCGTTTACCATTCGCACTTGGTGTTTATTTTGTTTAAACAAATTGTGTGTGTTGCAATTATTCATCATTTACCATTCGCATTGATTTTTTTTTTTTTGCATCGTGAGCAGTTTAGTTATTAGGAGGATTATTGGTACCTATGAATTGGTAATTGAATTACATGAGTTATTATTATCACTCGAATCAAACCATTAACAAGGCCTTTTGGTATCTATCTAATAAAACAAGTTTGGGTGAATCATTGAATGAGAAATTCGAGGGGGTTACTTTTCTTTAAATTTGATAACTTTCTTAATCATAATCAATCAAAACTTTAATTACTAAATCAATACAATAATGTTTTTAGTATTTAGTTAATTTAGGCTTTTACAGTTAAACACTAATCACGTATACTTGTTTATGACCGACTTTCTAACCTCGATCAAAATGGCACCGTTGCAAAGGAATTGGTGCGCTTAGTATTTAAGTTTATTTTCTTTCTTTAAAAATCCCAAAAAGACATTTTCTTTTATTTTTATTTAGTTCATTACATGCAGTTTTTGTCTTTGTCTATGCATTTCCTTTCTTTGTAGGAAAATTGATATCATGATGAATTGGGTAGATGATAATCCATGTGATTACTGTGGGAGCCCATATCATTTTTTGCAAGATTGTCTAGTGGCCTGTAAGAGAAGAGACGCAGATCAGGAACGGGAAGATCGTGTCATATTTGGGTTAGGATATAAGATGGCAAATTATGAAGATGATAAAGTTACACATTTATCACATTCATACTATTAATCACATCCATCTAACTCCCGATGTTTTTATCAGTCGGATGGTGGGTATCAAAGGAGTTCAAATTTTCAAGGGAATCCAAAATATCAAAACCCTCAGCAAGAGAACTAAAGTAACTATCAAAGAGGCTCGGACAACCAAAATGAATACAACCAAGGCTATCATCAAGGTTCACAAGGTAGCTATCAAGAAATTTGGCACTATCAAGGTAACCAACAAAGAGGATCGTCTGACTCGAATGCTTCATTGAAGGATACAATCATGAAGTTTATGAAGGAAATACGAAATAACAAGAAGGTACGGGACAAGATTCATAAGGCATTAGTACCACCGCCACCACTACCCGACATATACCCGTGTTTCGTTGGTTCGTATCACTAGCACGTGTTCGTTGAACCTCGGTGTCTCAACCGGTTAGTCATTAACCGATGTATATCTTTCTCATCGGTAGCTAAGTATTCTTATCACTGTACTCGTATTTGCATGTAACCGGATCATGTCGGGTTTCGTTTATTGTTGATCACTTGTTTATTTTTCCAGTGCGTTTTATTAGTTAACTCGCTTAATTAACTCACTATTATTTATTGAACCGGGTTTTGTTAAATAAAATTTTAACTGATGACCCAACATATGTAAGTTAGTTATTAAACCATAATAAGAATAATATGTCGAAACAAAACATTGGGAGTTCAAATTATATAGGATTCGAGCATTGGTATACTTAATTTCAAAAACGAATTGAATATATATTTCAGTGTTAAAAGTGTTGGGTACATTGACGATTAGACTTTTCGCTTTGTCTGGTGACTCGCCCAGTATATCATTGAGGAAAACACTTCCTGGCCAATGAAAACTAAGGGCAAAAGTGGGCCTTAATTTTGTTAAACATTGGCCTAATGATTTTGTTTCATTTTTAATCACAAGCCATCGCTTTTTGTTTCCTTTACTTATGGAATCTAATCACAGTGTTAAATGATTTTATCACTACTTTGCTTTTGAGGTTCAATGTACATGCAAATATAAAATCGCTTGAACCAATATATAGATGTAAACGAATTAATTAGTTAGGTTATGGGGTTTATTATTTTATTTGCAAAATGATTATGTTAAAGAAACATAATATCAGCTACAACTTACGTATAAAAACCTCACAAGTGTCGAAATATAAACTCTGTAAACTTTTGGGCAATAATTCCCAAGATTAATATGGCCCAACAATTCCCAAGATTAATATGAATACGTAGGGAGTTTTTTTTTTCCTTTTTTCAAATAAATGTTAGATAGAAAAAAATGTTAGATGAATATTAATTCGGTTGTGTGTCCCTTCTATGACAAGTATGAGGAATCGGTGGATCATTCGGTTATGTGTCCAAGGATCCAACTATTAGGATTCAGTGGCGTCAATTTTACTTTTATCAAAACAGGTTTGACATATTTTATTAACTAAATATATAATTAACGAAAACGCAGCGAAATAAATATAAATAATCAACACCAAAAGTGAACCGAACAGGATCATGGTTACAAACATGCAAACACGGTACATTAAAATTAATTAATCTACCGATAAGAAAAATTATACCCTTTTGGTTAATAATAACCGTGTGAGACACCATGATACAACGAACGAGTGCTAGACACGAACACGAACCGAGCGGCGACGGCTTTAGCTTGCTGGTAGTAATACCAAACAATAAAAGGTGGCAGCACTCTCCAACTCCCGAATGGTGGACCGTTAATTTCCCACCTTAGCTATGCAGACGATGTGATTTTCATAGGGAAATGGTCGGATAAGAACGTTGCTACTCTCAATCGCATTCTTAGATGGCTGAATTTGGTTTCAGGTCTCAAAGTGAACTATCAGAAGGGTAAACTGTTCGGTGTTGGGGTTAAAGAAGATGAAAAAGCTCGGTTGGCTCGTTCGTTGAATTGTGAGGTTGGTTCGATGCCATTCACCTATCTGGGGATCCCTTTAGGAGCCAATATGAAAAGAGCAAAGTTTTGGTCTCCGGTAGTGGATAAGTTCAAATCCAAGCTCTCGAAATGGAAGGCCCGATTCCTTTCCTTTTCCGGGAGAGTTACCTTGGCTAAATCCGTTCTAGGTAGCCTTCCGGCATATTTCTTATCCCTTTTTGCGGCCCCTAAATGCATCCTTAAAAAACTTGAGTGCATTCGCAGAGACTTTGTGTGGGGCTTTTCGGATACTCATAAAAAGCTGAGATGGATTAAATGGGAAGGCATTTTGAAGTCGAAAAAAAGAGGAGGGTTGGGGATCGGTAATTTATCGGATTTTAACCTCGCGATGCTGTCTAAATGGTGGTGGAGGTATAAAGCGGATCCTAATCAGCTGTGGGTTAGAGTTATTACGTCTATTCACAGCAACAATCTGAGTAACTTGTTGATTCCCTTTAATAAGACCATCCCGGGTACATGGAAAGACATCAGAAATATCGGCGCAGTTATGCTCGAGTCTGGTATTAATTTGGATGAAAATTTGATAGTGGTTGATGGCTCGTGGAGGTGGCGGACGTCGGTGGAAGTTCCATATTTAGTTAAACAGGTAAGAAAAGATATAGAAGACGCGAGATGGGCTAATGTGCCAAATGATCCGGAGCTTGAGTGGAACAATTGGGCTACGCCTAAAGGTAACCATCTTCTGTGGAGGGCCCTGCTAGGTAGAGTGGCTACTAGAACGGGATTAGCTCGCAGGGGGATCTCGATCGCCGATATTGGTTGTCCGCGTTGCGGATTAGAAGCGGAAAATTCGGATCATCTTTTTCTGAAGTGCTTGTGGTCCAGGTCAATTTGGTGGAATATTTTGGCTTGGACTCGGATTAGTTATCCGGTAGATTGTTTATCTTTCTCGGCTTTTATAAAGCAAATTAAAGAGAGCCCGGGAAGTAAGGTTTGGAAGCGACTGGTGAATACCATAATCATAGCCACCACTTGGAGAATCTGGAACGTGAGAAATGTTATGGTTTTCGAAGGCAAATTCGTCCCAATAATGAAGACAGTTTAGATGATCAAAGAAGAGTCTTTTTTGTGGATTAGTACAAGAGCGAAGATTAAGAAGCCGGTTTGGGAGAATTGGGTCCGCTTTGATGTTTTAGACCTTTTGTAATCGTTCTTGTTTTCTGTTTTTTGTTTGGTTTTGTAGGTCCCTCTCGAGGATGAGATAAAACCTTATCCTTGTTATATCAAACACACTAGCGAGTGCGGAATCTAAGCTAGCATGCAACCGAGATTTTATACGAGAACAAGCACAAACACAACACACAACATTCAACGATTAACACCACTTGTATTAATGCGTATGAAAGGTTCGGTTACAAGCCCAATGTTCACAGATGTATTCTGCAAACTCTCAAAGTTCTCTCGTGTGTGTTCTCTCTTCTCTCTTCTATCTGTCTCTGTTTTCACACAACACACTACATGGGTATATATACCCGACACAGCAGGTCTGGTCGAAGGATCAAACAGATTGATCGAAAGATCATCTGTCGACCAGAAAGCCATCGAAAGATTCACAAATACCTCGAAGGATGATATCCTTCGAGATATCCTTCGAGTTCATCCATCGAAGGTTTATGTTTCGAACTCATCTATCGAATGTTCATCTTTCGAGCTCATCGAAGGATATAAAACAATCCTTCGATGACACATCCTTCGACACAACCAGCTTACAACATTTTTCTAACTGTTTGGTCAAGTCAAACCAGGAGGATGGTTGACTTGGTCAAACTTACATCAACCTTACATTAAAGACATCGTTTTGTATCATGACGAAATACAGACAAAGTACAGACACAAGTGCACCAACAAACTCCCCCTTGGCTATAGCTTTGTCTCGATCTTCGTGTCTTCAAGTCTTCAAGGCCGAGTCGAACCGAGCCGAGTCGCGTCCACACAAAGTGTATCAACAAACTCCCCCTTGGACGCTACTCGTGATGGTTCGTCTTCTGTGACTTTCATGTCGGAGGATCTTCAAAGTCTTCACGCGTCGTAAGTAGAAAGTATATCAACAAACTCCCCATTTAACTTAGGTAGAGTGTCAATAAACTCCCCCTTAGATTGAACTCTCCATTGAGTCATGCTCGTGAATCTTTTGACTTGTCAATTCTTCAGATCCTTGTGGTGTTGATGAAGGGACAGCGGCAACTCGATCATTTTATCCTTTGAGTGCCTCCACTTCGTGTCTTCATTCCAAAGCTTTTCATCGAACATGTTCTCCTCGCCTTTAGCATCTGCACATGCAAGAAAGCTAAACGCATAATGAGAACAACCGCTTGGAATATAGTTAACATTTAAACTAACGACACATATGAGATCAAATCTCAATCAAACACCAACCGACAGCAGTTTGAAAGTTTAGAAAAATATTCATTTTAATCCTATAACTTTCAAAACTCGTTAACTTCGACTGTTTATGAAGATGCAATTGTTTTCCAGCTTACGATCAGGATTTTGGGTAGGATAGACTCGAGTTCCAACATCGGTCAATCAAAAATAAACTAGAAGAAAAATCTTTTTGGATTTTATAAAATTTAAATTAAAACACACCTAAAATCTTTTTGAAATTTTCATTTTTTTTTTAAATGTAAAGACGGAAAGCAATAAATAAATATATACAAAGATGCATAAACAGGAAACATTAAATAAATATTTACAGACATCTTTTTTGCGAGTTTCGAGGGTAAGAGAATCATATCAGTGTACGGTCATGCCAAAACGCTCTTGTTTTTCAATTAGTTAACATTAAGATAAGCATCCTATAACAATTATCGGTATTGTTGTCCACATAAGCTCAACTTATCATTTGTAATCATGGCGAGGGGATACGTTAAGGTATAATTTATACTTACCGACCGGTGTTCATCCACATCACGACACATTCCCGTATCAAGGTATGCACGAGGATTCATCTTACCGGTGAGTATACCGATTATCATCTGTTTGACCGTATATGATGTGAGATTCTCACTTATTTTGATTGAAAACAAGCCCTATGTGATAGAATCACTTATTTATGAGGAACTTGAGTTTCAGATGCATGAGGGCACAGGAGCAAGTCCGTGAACAGGTCAGTACTTTCGTACAGCAGAGAGACGAACTTGACTCCCGGATGAATGTGATATTTTATCACTTATTTGTTTGGACATGTGATTGTTGATCACTTATTGAGGTCGTATGCAGTATGTACACGTATGTATGGTATCATGGAAGATCTAGACTTGCGTCCCCGTTAATTTTCGGTAAAAGATACAACCATGATACACAGATGATAAGCAGCATAAAGACCGAATATCTCAGAACCTCGGCAATCTCTCAAACAAAATTTCGGTACTAAGACCATATGCCAATGAATGGTTCCCACCCAGTCCTCAGTCGATTTAAGATTTATATCACCCTGCACACTTTAAAATGATTGTGAGCCTACCGAGTCATCTTATATAGACCACTGATGTACTATCATTTTCTCTTTTGCTCGCCAGGAAACTCATTTTTGTTTTTCTATTGTTTTTGTGTTTTTGAAATTTTTCGATGTTTTTGGATTTTCGAATTTGGATTTACTCCCCCTAAAATCAATAAACTAAGATAAAATTTAAAGCACAAAGGTATTTACAAAAATGATTTTCCGATGTTGGTTAAATCAATGCCGTTTACCAAAATTAATTTTGAATCAGAAATGATTTATCGAATTTTGGAAAAAAATGAGTTGGCATGTCGGTAAGCGGTGCGGACCATGACAACATTGTCTGGCCAAAGAGTGCTGTACGAGATAATAATAATTCATAAAGCAGCTTAAATATCGACAAGTAAAAGAGAGATTATAAATTTAAAACCATATCCTGCAACTGCTTCGTGCATTGCAAGGAATCTGAGTGCTCTCCCAAACTGGATATCCACCCGGTGTGGATTTCAAAGTCGATTTTGTAGTTACTTAGAAATCTTTTCACAGCAACAAGATCAGAAACCTTTGGGTCCGGCTGGTCTTCCACATTGCACCAGCGAAGGTTTTTGTCTTTCTCTTGTGAAGTAGTGTGCGGTTGTTCAACCCATGCCAAGGCATCCGCACACCCGGTTGGTTTGTTCAACAAACACATTTTCTTCAATCACACCACGAAGAAATGTACACTGCACGTTCATCTTGTAGATTGTTGAACTTCAGACGTGCTGCAGGTGCGTACATTTTGATTTGAATCTATCCCGGGGACCCGATCAAAGCCTTGAACATTCACATTTTGAAATGATTTTCATTTTGTCGAAGCTTTTCAATCTCTTTCAACAGACATTTCTGTTTCCCTTTACTTTTTCTCTCCATCAAAGGCAGCAATTTCTTCTGTTGCCTATTTTGTGCAAGGATGCTCCACTATCAACAATCTTACGACTATCGAAAGTTCCTCCTGGAATATCCTACACACTCACTCAAAAATTAGTTGGAGAGAGGGACCCAAGCCTTTGTGGACTTGGGTCGTCCTTGATCATCAAGAAAAGTGATCTCAATCACTTGATGATTAGGAAAAAGAACCTGTGGTGCTCCCCCTGACTGAATTACCTGTTTTTGTTTCCAAGCTGTTTGTCCTTTACCAGTATTTGTATTAATTGTTTTAGCATTTACTGGTTTTACAGTTTTAGGTTTTGCTTGAACAGGTTTTTCTTCTTTGACCTCTGATTTTAAGGCCTTTTCAATTACCTTTTGATTCTTTTGTTTTAACTTCTTTTCCCTTTCTTTCAAGACACGTGGGTCTTGTTTCGGGGAAAATGATCGTTTTTGGTAATTGGTTTCTTGGGGAGCACTTGTTTTTGCCTTCAACTTTTGCAGGTATGGGCAGTATCTTACAATATGCCCAATTGTGCCACACTCAAAACACATTCTCCGCTCTACAAACCTCGGAGAAACATGTTGATGATTAGACGGAGAACCAAACAATGAACTTTGTGATCTAGACGTGCTTGGACCTAAATCACCTCCGTTGGTGTGTTGGGTGTAGTTATTCTGATCATTTCGTTTTAAAATTCTAACTTGTTTTACAAAATCAATGTTAGATTTATCCTGAAATGTTTCAAGTTTATCTGAACCCGCGGATCCAACAAAGTTCACTTTCGGTTCTCTTTTCTTAACAGGAGCTCTTTTGTTTTGCACCCATTGTTGTTGAACCTTAGGTGCTTGAAAATTCTTGTTCTGAGCCTTCTTTCCCTGTACCTTACCTTTTCCGGAATTGACTTGTTGTTTTCGCTCAACTTGTAGTTTTTGGTTTCCGTATTGTTTTCTAATTTGTTCACACGGAATTGGATCACATTGAGTGACGGTAACTTTGCCACTTTTGTTCCCCAAAAACTTATCAGTGCATCCTTCAAAAATTTGCTCAATTAAATCTTGATTTACATTTTTAATTGGAAAATCTTTGTTAGAGTAGATTTTGCTATCTCCTTTGAGCGTGTACAACAAGTTACTCCCTTCAAAACTTGATACAATCGACTCCATTTCTTTTGACATTTCAGTCTTACTCGGTTTCACTGGTGGATCACACAGGATGTGATTCTCGATTGGAATATCTGTTGTAACCGAGTTAGACTGTTGGTTCACAATTTCATCAGATTCATCATCCGAAGAATCAGTATCCTCAACAACGGGAGGACTCTGTTCCTTAACACACGATGAATCTGTCACACTTTTCTCAGATTCTGATTGACCCGAGGATGATGTACCAGTTGTGAACCCGAGGCCTGCTGCAAAGTCATCTAGACCGAGTGGCACAGTAGGTTCAAAACCGGGCATATCCTCGTCATCAGGCAATTTGGAGTAATTGTGATTCATTGGGGGAGGACATGATTTGAATCCCATACACTTCTTATCCCCCTTTTTCTTTTGAACATCAATAATGTGATCCAATACATCGCGGGAATTGGAATAACTTTCCAATTTCTGCTTGATTGTTTCACATTCACATCGAGCGGTTGCCAACTCTACCATCTGCTTTTCAATTGTGTCTATAAGATCATTGTTAGCATGTTGTTTTCGCAAAACAGCTTTTTGTAATTCTGAAACATCATGTCTTAATGACGCAATTGTTGTTTTAAATTCCTTTTCATTTCTGGTTAAAAACACGTTAGCTTCAGCTGCTTTAGCAAGATCTACAATCAATTGTTGATTGTGTTTGTGTGTGATTTCAAACTGACTTTCCTTTTCTGCATATTTAACATTTAAACTATCACACTTTTCACAGCTAACTACAGTGGGTTCATCGACACATACCTGACCTGATGAACTGTCGACATTAGCCATAAAGGCTGAATGGAGAGAAGACGAAGAGTAAGCAGCTTGATCCATCAAATTAGATCTTCTTTCAGTTCCTGCTGCAGCTTCTTCCAAAAGCTCATCAATATCTGCATCGACTGACGCACTTGATGTCTCATCCACATGATCATTTCCTGAAGTGGAGGATTCTTCATCTGAGCTTCCACTATAACCAGAACTGTCTTCATCTTCAGAAGATGCAACACCATTGGTGGAAGATTTTCCACCACTGGCGTGCTTTAAATCCTTTACGACTTCAGCAAAACATGCTGTTCCACCATTTCCTCCTTCTCCAAGCTGAAGCGACCAATCACAACCCTCATCTATTTGAACCACCAGCCCCCGGTTGGCATTTGATGACCCTGCTTGGCCTTGGTTGTTGACAGGTATCAACGTACGAACATTGTTCTCGTTCTGGTTCTGCTGGTTGCCTTGATTTCTGAACGGATTTTGATTTCCATGCTGAGCTGGTCTTGTGCATTCCCTTTTGAAATGACCCCGTTCGCCACAGTTAAAGCACTTGACAGCTTGCTTGTCGAACCCATACTTGGTGTCTTTCTTGTTTTCCAAGTTGGTTCTCCCCGTCCTTTCCATAAACTCCTTTGCTCTTCGAATTGCACTAGCAAGAGCCCATTTGATATCCATCATTTCAAACTCTTCTTTATCCACTTGCTGATAATCTTCATTGGTTAGATTGATATTCCCAATCTGACCTGCGATCAATCCACTATAAGCACTAACCAAGGTATTCAACATCTCCATATGCTCCTTGGTTACTTCGACACTGACTTTGGAAAAGTTGGAAGTGTCTAATCTGACTGTGTTAGGATTGGAAGTGGCTTGAAAGTTTGAAGAGCTTCCATAAAACCCTTGCTGTTGCGGTTGTTGCTGCTGAGCTTTCGGTTGCACATCTGGTCTTGAATACATCATCGTGTATGCTGAAGGATCAAACTGATCTGTTGTGGAAGGTCCGGTGCTTGAGATGAAAGCTGTTTGAAGCTTCGCGTGTTGAGAAGCTGGTTTTTCTCCACTGATACCTCCTGCAATCCCAAAGTACATTTCTGGATTTTGAGGAGTTTGTGTTCTTTTTGCTTTAAGCTTTTCTTCTACATCCTTATTCTCCAATCTTTGAATTAATTCATAAACGGTGATTGTGTCTAGAACACCGTTTTCTTTGAGAATTTCAAGATAACTGCTCCACTTTGCTGGTAAGCTATCAGCGAATCTCTTCACCAATTCTTGTGGAGTGGCAGTGACTTTAAAAGCAAACATCTCGCTCAACAAGTGATGGAACCTTGTAGATAACTCTGCCAAAGTCTCATTCTCCAAACACGTGAATCCTTCAAACTCTTTCTTCAGTAATTCTTGCTTGATCTTTCTAGATTGAGCATTTCCTTCACAACGTAACGTGAGCATATCCCACAAGCTTTTAGTAGTCGTGCAGTAAACAAACTGGTGGTAAATGTCTTTGTGAAGAGCTTGTGTGAGAATCATGAATGCTTTCTTTTCTAACTCAAACTTCTTCTTATCTTCCTCAGACAAAGTGCTGTAAGTTTGTGGATTAGATCCTGCAACTTCCAACTCATTTTCAAAAGCTGTGAAGAAGCACATCCATAGATCTTGACCTTGTCCCTGAACATAAGTTCTCAGCCTTTCTTTCCACCATCCCCAATCATTGATGTGATTTAACTTTGGCGGTTTTGTGCTTGTACCAGTTTCACTGTCGTTCTGCATCATAGATTGAATGCTGTTGCTTTGATTTGTGACCAAAGCCCATTGATTTGCAGTTATCATTGCAGCTTGAGGTGGGGCAATAGCTCGCATCCATGTAGTTTTGTCGAAATCTGACGTAGATTGCGTAGATTGCATAGCTGATGATTTTGGAGTCGAAGTTATTTGAGTCCACGCGGTTGGATCCCACTGACCGTTTGTTCCCATTTTATGGAAATTAATATATTAAGTGAAAATTGATTTAAAATTTGAAAAATAAGTTTTCTCCTTTTAAAAATTTAATTTTCACAAACTATGTTAAAATCTCGAAGGATAACAACCAGCCGAAGGATCAAGAATCGAAAGACCTGAAAAGCACAACCTGTTAAACTTAAACAGACAAGGATCGAAAGATCAACACCTGTTCGAAAGATAGACACTTGTTCGAAGGATCAACAGTGTTCGAAAGATCACTGTTGAATTTCGAACAATGACTTCGAAAGATTCACCAAGACGAAGGATCCTTATCTTTCGAAATGTAACAGTAGTACGAACAATATATCCTTCGAAAAATTCCTTGGCTCGAAAGATAACTCACTGACTTCGAAAGATGTTCGAAGGATGGGTATCTGTCGAACCTCCTTGATCGAAAGATGATCTTTCGACTTCGAAGGGTATCTATCGAATCGAACTGACACAGTTGACAAAGAGTGACAGGTAGGTGAAAAAGGTGATGGGTTGGTGAGATCTTTCGCAGAAAGTATGGTCAGACCATGATTTTTACCAAAACCAAGATTTTAAACAATAAAATATGATAAAAATACCCAGAAACCGGTATCGGAGTAAGCCGGAATTATGGTCGGAAATTACCAAACACCAAAAAAAAAGTTTTAAAGTTACCCAAACCTTCCCTTAACACACCCGACAAGTTTTGAACACGTTTTAACGACAAAAACAGCGAGAAAAACACTAAAAACAGAAGCAAAACCAAATGAGTTTTTGTCCAAAACACTCCAAAGCTTGTATAAAATCCGGTTTTTAACAAGGAAAAGAGCCACGGCTCTGATACCACTTGTAGGTCCCTCTCGAGGATGAGATAAAACCTTATCCTTGTTATATCAAACACACTAGCGAGTGCGGAATCTAAGCTAGCATGCAACCGAGATTTTATACGAGAACAAGCACAAACACAACACACAACATTCAACGATTAACACCACTTGTATTAATGCGTATGAAAGGTTCGGTTACAAGCCCAATGTTCACAGATGTATTCTGCAAACTCTCAAAGTTCTCTCGTGTGTGTTCTCTCTTCTCTCTTCTATCTGTCTCTGTTTTCACACAACACACTACATGGGTATATATACCCGACACAGCAGGTCTGGTCGAAGGATCAGACAGATTGATCGAAAGATCATCTGTCGACCAGAAAGCCATCGAAAGATTCACAAATACCTCGAAGGATGATATCCTTCGAGATATCCTTCGAGTTCATCCATCGAAGGTTTATGTTTCGAACTCATCTATCGAATGTTCATCTTTCGAGCTCATCGAAGGATATAAAACAATCCTTCGATGACACATCCTTCGACACAACCAGCTTACAACATTTTTCTAACTGTTTGGTCAAGTCAAACCAGGAGGATGGTTGACTTGGTCAAACTTACATCAACCTTACATTAAAGACATCGTTTTGTATCATGACGAAATACAGACAAAGTACAGACACAAGTGCACCAACAGGTTTCTTTCCGTTTTTGTATCCCAGTTTCTTGCTGGCTCTTTATATTCAGCTATAAAGTGATTTTGCCGTTCAAAAAAAAAGGTGGCAGCACTTTTGAAAGTGCAAAAGCGGTGGCTGTTCTCCTGTTTTCTTTTCACGGCTTCACAAAGCATAAGTAAAAAATAACCTTTTTGGTTTTTCGGCTGAGGCTATTTGTCAAAGATGATGATTACCAATTAATATAGTAATATATATTTTGGTTAATTATAATAACCCTAATAATCATCTCCAATTAACCTCAAGGCCATTAAAGCCCAACAAGTCTAGTACAAGCCCAAATCGATATGAAGCCCGAAAAACAAAGTTTAATTAAATAAGTAATTAAACGTTATATTATTTATAATACGTATAAATAATAAATTCCGTTTCTCGTGGATATATAATTATTCTAGATAATTATATATGTCGTTCCGTTAATTGTTCGTGGTCACCAGTTAACCAAGTTAAGTGGATTTAATATTCGTTGCCCAAGGTGTAACTCTTACGGGTCATAGCTCAGTCAGCAGCGTTGACTTATCGAATCCGTACATATAATTCCAACAATCTCCCACTGGGACGACCTTCGATAAAATGCTCAACACAGACAGTTAGCGATGCTCTATCTGCACATGGCTGCCCCCAACGATGAGTTCCATGTCGTCTTGTTTCAGCTTCCTCCACTTTTCAGGCTCCTGCAAAACATTAGTGATGTAGTAACCACACCCGGTATCAAATACCCATGTGTTGCTAGAGACTGTAAAAAGCTCAATAACATAAATGAGAATACTTGAAGAAGTGCCAACGTTATTGACCTTGTTTGCCTTCAGCTTGGCTAGATACTGTGGGCCGTTCCTTTTCAAGTGCCCCATTTGTTTGCATTCAAAGCACTGACGCTCCTTGGGAAGGGGTGGTTTAGCAACCTACTTGTTGTTGGTGGCAGATTTGGCAGCAACAACAACCATTTTCTTGCCTCTGCTGTTTTGAGCCCGTATTTTGTTGTTGGGCTTCTTAACACCACCAGACTTGACCATCAGAACTTGGTTGGTTTTATGTGGAATGTTCATCTTGGCCGTTTTGAGCATACCATGTAGCTCAGGTACAGTCTTCACCCAAGTATTCATATTATAGTTCATAATGCCCTGGTCATATGAGCTAGGGAGAGAGTTCAAGATGAAGTCCACAACCATTTCATCTTGCAGGGGATAACCAAGTTTGTTCATCTGGTCAATGTACCCTTTCATTTTAAGAACATGAGTACTGACACACGATCCTTCTTGCATTTTACAGCTTATGAGCTGCTTCATGGTGTCATATCGCTCCTACCGGGCTGGTTTCTGAAACATGCCTTTCAGTTGCTGGATCATGTCATAAGCATCCTTATCTTCCATGTTCTTCTGAAGTTCAAGAGACATGGCGGCTTGCATAAGGCAGGCTACCTCAACGGCATCCTCGTTATGCTTTTCCAATGCCTTACGAGCAGCAGTAGTGTTACTTTCTGGCTCGGTATGGACTGGGCCATCTAAGATATATAGCTTTTTCGCCATCTTGAGAACTATTCTCAGATTGCAGTTCCATTCGAGAAAGTTGGTGTTATCCAATTTTTCCTTTTCAAGTATAGACTTGAGAATGAAGGAGTTGTTCTCATTAGACATCTGTTACATAAGCAAAGAGATTTTAATTAGTATTTTTTATGTATATTTCCTTATTTAATTAATGACCCATTATAGTAAGTAGAACAAGGAATGAGAATCTGGCTATGTCAGTAGTAAAGGCAGCTGTGGCATGCACTCTAGTAAGTGACTAGGCAGACTGACAACAAGTGTCAATTATGAGAATTGCACAACTCTCGAGTATGAGGCCGCTAACACAACTCTTGTCTATGCATTGATACGTTTAGCCTCATCTATGTCGACTTTTTACTTTCGAGACTGCTGGAGCATATGGTGAGAAAAGAAAAAGTAATAGTCGTCCTAAAAGAGGTACTTGTTGAAGGGCCGGATGTGTCAACGAAACCCTTGCACCTTGGAAGGATATGCTAGACATCAAGTGTGGTGTTGTGGCTCTGAAGGGGTAAGGTCCCAAAAACCCGCTTTGAGTACTTGGAACCATGCCACAACCTCATTCTTCTAGCCATCTGTAGACCTTGCGCAGCCGCGCACAGGTTCTACAAAGAAGACTAAGAAGAAAAATAACACGCAATACCTGCGCGCTAAAAGGAAACTAACAAATCCTTGTGCCTTTCCCTATAACATATAAGGATCAAAATCCTAAACACTCCCGCATGAATAATACCCAGACTTGGATGTTAATTCAATTCACTATTACCACACGATAAGGAGCCACATAGGATTACAGCCGTAATCTTCTGGAAGACTCCATCGTGCACCACCAGACGGTTATAACCGACTGGCCACGTGTCATCATCCCAGGCTCCCTTGAAGTCACGATGATGGCATGAAATTAAAGAGAGATCTTCACTTGCCCACTTTCCACGTGGCAAATCCCCAACCGTTGATCAAAAGATCGCGATCCGTGTGCTCTCATATCTGTCAAAGCTATTAACAGAGGGAAAAATAACCGCTTACGGAGTTAGCATTTTCCGTCAATATTTCAATAACAGGTTTTCCCGCCCAAAACTTCGGCTATAAATAGAAGGATAAATCAGGTATAATCTTCAAGTTACATTCACTTCACTTATACTTCTTCTTCTTCTTCTTCTTCTTCTTCATATACCGATACTTATTCTCACACCAGAGGGTGGTCATGGAGAGAACCCCCATTCTCCCCATGGCGAGTCTAACGGTGGTTGTTTTGCAGTTGTCGTGAAGAAGAGAAGATCTGTCACCCCCAAATTGAACGAGGAGAACCCAACCCTTTTATGCAGAATCTAACCCCTGTATTATCTGATTCCGGTCATTTAACCAGTGTTTCTTCATTGGCACCCACCAATTTCTCAGTTTCATTCATTTTTTCTTCATCCTCTGTTTTCGTATGGCAGAGTATTCATCATTTCACCCATCAAGTCCTCGATCTGAAATCAAGGGTTCTGCAACCCAAGATATCCAGATCGACGGAATCATGGGCAAAAAAGGAAATAACAAAGGTCATATGGAAGAAGACGGTCCCTCACTACAGATAGAAGTCCGTAACCATCCAGATCTACTCCGGGAAGAAACTCCAGAATACTGGTTCGCCAGGTTCCAGATTGCCATGAAACAGATTTTTACTCAAAATATCAGATCTGAGTTGTCAAATAACAGATCTGATATTCAGGAAGAAAATCAGGAAAAATTTGACACTGCAGTATTGGACCCACAGTTAGCCTATCAGTGGGACATCCAATCCAGTAGTCACAAGGAGATAATACAACAATCAGGAGATACCAATCACCGGGTAGCAAAACCAAAGCAGATAAACATGGTACAAGGAGGCCCCTCACGAAGGCCAAACAAACGAAGCCATAATCAGCATTGGAGAGAACAGCAAGTTATATTTCCTGTCGTCCCCGGAGGACCTCAGGATGAACGCCCAGTAATTATCACCGGTATCTTCGGCTACTACAGAACTGACTACATGTTCATAGATCCAGGAAGCTCGATGGATATAATCTATGAACAATGTTTCAAACAACTTGATCCAGAAGATAAAGCACGCTTAGAGCCAGTCGATTTCCCTCTCACTGGTTTCTGCAATGAAGCTGTTTTTCCATTAGGACAAATTGCTTTTCCTGTGACTCTCTCAGATGGCGAACATTCGCGTACAGTCACAGTAAATTTCATGGTTATGCCAGCAACATCACGCCATGATGTACTTTTGGGAAGACGACCACAGAGAGAATTCAGCATGATTACTTCCATACTGCACGCTGCTTGGGGATTTCCAACCGAAACCAGAGTAGCGATTCTGTCAGACAAGGAAGTTATGTACGTGGATGATGAGCCACCAGCAAAGGTCACCAAACCTTCAACATCAAATGAACCGGAAAAATGGGTTCTCAATGAAGAGTATCTAGAACATACCATCTTACTAGGACACGCCATTTCACCAGCAATACAGATACAGTTGAAGGAGTTACTGCTAGACAATAAAGACGTCTTCGCCTGGTGTCTAGCAGACATGACTGGGGTACCACGAGACGTAGCGCAACATTGCTTAAACATCCGACCTTCAGAAGAACCGGTAGCGCAAGGAAGGCGTAGTCTCAGCGCAGAAAAGGCGGAAGCAATGAACGAACAAGTAACAGAGTTGCTTAACGCTGGGATCCTGCGCGAAGTAAAATACCAAACCTGGGTTGCCAACCCGGTAATGGTTAAAAAAACACAGCAGCGGGTGGCGCATGTGCGCCGACTTCAAAGACCTCAATAAAGCTTGCCCAAAAGATTGTTATGCGCTTCCCGAAATAGACAAAAAAGTCGAGTCTTTAGCATCTTTCCGTTGGAAGTGCTTTCTAGACTGTTACAAAGGCTACCATCAAGTACAAATGAAAGAGGAAGATGAAGACAAAACGGCTTTTCGCACAGACAAAGGCATCTTTTGCTACACAAAAATGCCTTTCGGTCTACGCAACGCCGGGGCTACTTACCAGCGCTTGATGAATACAGTCTTCAGGGAAGACATTGGTAAAACTATAGAAGTTTATATGGATGACCTCATCATCATGAGCCAAGAAGAAGAGACAGTGCTCGCAAACACACAGCGCACGTTCGATTCCTTGCGCAACGTCAATCTAAAACTTAACCCAACAAAGTGTTCCTTCGGAATGGAAGAAGGGAAATTTTTGGGGTTTATAGTAACCAGAGACGGTTTTAACGTCAACCCGGAGAAGGTACAAGCCATACAACTAATGCCGTCACCAGCAACAATGAAAGAAATGCAACGACTCGAGGGACGATTAGCAGCCTTGAACAGATTCTTGGCAAATCACGCTGCGAAATCCTTTCCGTTCATTAGCACATTGCGCAATTGCGCCAAGAAAAGCCATTTTCAGTGGACCCCAGAAGTGGAGATATCCTTCAAGCAAATGAAGGAATGTCTAATCCAGCTACCAACATTGACAGCACCGCGAGAAAAAGAGCCGCTAATCTTGTACTTGTCCGCATCAGAAGTTGCAGTTGGCGCAGTATTAATGGTGGAAAGAGAGGGCGTTCAGACCCCGATATACTACATTAGTAAGATGTTAACCGGCCCAGAGACGCGCTACTCAATGATAGAAAAACTGGTCCTCGCGCTAGTACATGTATCACGAAGACTACGCCGGTATTTCTCTGGCCATGTTATAATAGTTGTAACACCTCGAAAATTCACGTCCTATAATGTGTTGACATGTGTCATACGTTTGAACGTGTGAAAGAATATTATAGAAGGACTAAAGTTGAAAAACATGGAAAGTATGTGAATATACGTATTCTAAAGGTCAACAGTGAATAAATATATTGTACATTAACCCTACATGATGTTTATAGCATCAAACGAATAAATCATGGATCATGCGAAGCTAAAAGTGAGAAATTACAAACTACAGGGGTTAAATGTGTCAACATGTTTAAGTTATTCCTCTGAGTGACCATTTGACAAACCCGAAGCTTTGTAACTGTAAATTATGCTCACTAGAATGCACGATATAAATTTCATAAAGTTTCGTAATCGTATGAGAAAGTTATGATCAAATTCGTGTGCGAGGGGTTAAAGCGTTAACGTTGAAAGTTATGACTTTTCGGGTTAACCAGAAGTGTCCAGGGACTTGGCAAAGTGGGTATAAGTCCTAAAGCCCTTGTAGGTAAATAATAAGGGGTCAAATTGCAAAATATAAGCTTAGTTGACCTTTCGAAGAGCCAAGGGGCAAGATGTGGAAAACAGAAAATGAAAAATCTGTTTACAGGGGTCAGGCGGGCCGCGTAAAGGTTAATGAAACCTTACGCGGGCCGCGTCAGGACGTCAGATGCAGAAACATTGAACAGCAGCCAAATTTCGCGCATAAACCGATTTTCCACATCTTTCTTGACCCCTAAACCACCCTTAGACACTTAGGGACACTTGTTGGTGATTTGTGGTCGATGGTAGACTTGTGTGTCAACAAGTTATGGTGATTTGATCACTATATAAAGCCATGAAGTTGCAACATTGTTCTTCACACCTTCATTTGCACTTCTGATCATTCTTGGAGCTCCCAAGTAGGCTCAAGTCTTCACATTTCGTGCATAGGGCCTTGGTGAGTTTGTTAAACCTTTCTAAATTAAGTTTTAGCGTAGTTATAGCTTAAAAGTCAAACCGTCGTAATTAACGGTTGACTTTAAGATTAATCACTAACGGTCCAGTGATTAGTCGAATCAAAAGTAATTATAAGTTGGTAATTATGTGGGTAATAAACCCTCAAAAGGGTTCCCCCTGATTCCCACTCTAACTAGGTCAAATGTCGGGTCAAACTTGCAAATAAAAAGTCAACAGGATGCTTAGTTTCTAATTTATGCATGATTAGCAATGTAGAACACATACAACCTGTTTGATCATTAATATAACTTGGTAATTAGTGTAAGAACGTGTCTAAACATGTTCAACCCGACAAATTCCTGTTTAGACCCGGTTCGGAACCGAAAGTCGCATAGTTTGACTTTTACTTTGACTTTCAGTTCTGACCCGTTTTGGTATGATTTAGAAATACCTAAGAGTTTCATTTGGACCAGGTTACATGCTAGTATAACCCTCTGTGATTATACACTATGGTTCATTAGTTAACCGATTAATACGCATGATTCCGTTAATTGCTCATATGTTGACCATTATGCCCTTTTCACCTTAAAACGTGATTTTTGAAAATGTAAAAGAGTAGAAACCTTAATTACTGATATATAGACTTGTATGCAAAGTTTGACATCAGTTTGAGGTGTAGAATAAGAGTTATGTTCGTTAGTGTAAAATTAAAGCTTTATGTTAATAAAACGGCGTAATTAGCGTATAGCCTAGTTAAGTCTACTTTTCGATATCAAATCTTTTACCCACTGATGTAATATATTATTTTGGGATTTTTAAAGATTTTTAATAAATTTTAGGCTGAGCATAACTTATAGTCGTAGGCTTAATCCCGTAATTGTCGGTTTTGCCCTTACGGGCCATAAAATGAGTTTTACATATCCAAATGACTCCAAACCTTTTGCTACTGATCTTAAATGATAAATAAATTATTTTAAGCCTTATGGAATAGTAAAAATATCAGCTTTATGTATCGAACCCGTAAACGGCTTTTAATCGCCTTATTAAGCGTTTTTAACGCATAATATGTACTAGAACTATTTTAAACATACAAGGGTTGATACATACTGATATCTTAGGTAAATTATGATGTTTTAACAGTAAGCAAAGGTTGATAAACTCAGACTTCAGTTTTGAGCCTTTCGGCTTATGTGAAATTACCAAAATGCCCCTACGGTGCACAATTTGGTTATAATTGATAAATTTCACATATATACTTTACCCTACTGTTATAACTTATTAAAATGAGTATGTTTGTTGATTACATCAGACCTGTAACTCAGGCAGACACTTAAACTCTTTTATAACCTTTTAAATGACCAAACTACCCCTACGGGGCATAGTTTGTGTCTAAATTCATTTCGGGCATAATAAAAGACATCTTACTGATGTCACAACATATTTGAGGCATATTAACTTAGGAAACCTATATATGGCTCTCATGAATACCCGTTACGCTTATTACGCGTTCGGTTCGGTTTATGTAACTAGTTTATATAAATTAGCCGAAACGGGTCAAACCTTATCGGTTTTACCTCAAAATCCAGAATGTGTATAATATACCCATATTAAGCAAGTCTCTGAACTTGTCGGGTCTAAATCACATTCTATCCGGTCTTCGCTTAATCATGCGTTTGAACCGTATCTTCCGGTAAGACTAACCGGTCTAAGCTTAGGCTTAATTAAAGACCCGTTAGCATTCTAATTGGTTATTTATACCATCATTCCAGACTAGAGCCTTCCGCTAAATTGTACCTACGCTTACTTAAGTGAATACGGCTGAGTTATTAAATTCTTGCTATTTAAGACAGGAGCTAGCTCAGGTAAATACTTTTAACTTATTTTCCCTATTACGGCCTTGGGATACGGTAATATAAATACCGCATGGTCAGGTATGGGATTCAAAGACCAATAAGTCGGGAAATCCAAATAACCTGTTTTAATTCGTATTGCTTGACTCATTAAATGCAATGGCCACGACTTAAGCACGGGGTGTAGGCATACACCTGACAGATGCTATATGCTAATTAATTAATTATACCCAATAAGGGATTCCCAATAAGGGAATAGTGGTGTGTCGGTTAATCATAAACCGACATAGAACCGGGCCCCGTATGTAGAGCAAGTTATGTAAAACTGATAACATGAGATATAGTTTGTCCCAAAGCATAAAAGATTAATTTTGCCTCTGTGCATTTTAATCAAGTATAAAAGATTAATTTTGCCTTGTGCATTTTAATCCTTGCGTCAAAAATATTTTGTGCCTGGTGCATCTAAATCAATTTTCTTAAACTCTTTTCAAATGAGTCGGTTGAATGTATTTACCAGTGAAAACTGACATATTTTCAAAAGTCTAAGTGACAGGTACAAGTACGTAATAGGCTGGAAGCTGCTCAGGACGTTAATAAGGAATCTTGCAAGTTCTAGGCGTCTAAAGTCTGTTGAACAATGTTTATGTTTTAAGATCCGCCTGTGGATCCTTTACTTTCCGTTGTAATACTTGGATATTACTTTTTATTCAGATTGTAGTATATATATCTTTTGCTTCCGCTGTGCATTTAAATATTGTGTTGTTTGACTATGATGATATCAACTACGTCACGATATTCCCCACCGGGCCCACCGGTGACACGTGGAAAAGTCGGGGTGTGACAACAGTTCTCACTAATTATCATCTAGGCCAGATCCTGTCCAAACCCGATGTTGCGGGAAGATTGGCCAAATGGGCCATCGACCATGGAAGATACAATATCCTGTACAAGCCTCGACCGCCAATTAAAGGGCAAGTATTAGCAGACTTCGCCACAGAAGTTCCCATAGACAAAGTACAGGAATGCGAGGCAATCCAGAACCCCGTTCCGGTTTTCGACGACAGGGTTTGGATGCTGCATACAGACGGAGATTCTAATGACGATGGGGCAGGTGCAGGCCTTCGGTTGGTCAGCCCAGATGATCACGAGCTCACATACGTGATACTCTTAGATTTCAAGAGCACAAACAACGAGGCAGAATACGAAGCATTTCTTGCAGGCCTCCGTTTGGCACTTAAAATGGGAGCTAAAAATCTCGAAGCTCACGTCGATTCAAAACTAGTGGCCTAGCAAGTTAATGGTCACTACGATGCAAAGGGCGAGGCTATGGCCCTATATTTGGAGCAAGCACGAATGCTTATCAGCCAGTTCCAAACATTCAAGATAATTCACATAAACAGAAGTGAAAATAAGCACGCAGACGCGCTGAGCAAACTGGCCGCCACTAGTTTCAAACATCTAGCAAAGGAGGTACTCATCGAAGTACTATATAATCCATCCTTTCCTCTCAAACAAGTGAACGTCGTCGAAAACGGCAACCCATACTGGATGTCTCCGTTCATCATATACTTGCAGCATGACAAGCTACCGGAAGGGAAAGCGGAGGCTAGAAAGATCCAGAATAAAGCGTTGAATTACGAAATGGCGGACGGTATTTTATACCGAAAGTCATTTATCGGTCCGCTTCTACGCTGTGTCGATAAAACAGATGCGTAGTACTTAGTAAGAGAAATCCACGAAAGATTATGCGGGATATCCGGGCCGCGCATGGTAGTAGCGAAGATAATGAATGCAGGATATTACTGGCCAGGGATGTATGTAGACGCAGTGGAGTTATTGCGCAAATGCGCAGCATGTCAGCGTCACGCGCCAAAAACTCTACGTCCAAAAAATCCTCTAGTTCCAGTCACATCGGCTTGGCCTTTCCAACAATGGGGCATCGACCTCGTTGGTCCATTCCCCGACGCGCCTGGCGCAGTTAAATTCATTGTCGTCGCGGTCGACTATTTCACCAAGTGGGTAGAGGATAAGGCATTAGCTTCAACCACAGCAATGGTAATCCGAAAATTTATATGGGAACATATTATCTGCAGATTCGGGTTGCCATTGCGTATCATTTCCGACAACGGCACAAACTTTTCCACGGAAGACCTCCAGAAGTGGTTTAAGGAAATGAAGATCGAGCACAGTTTTGCCTCTATAGCGCACCCCAAGCAAATGGGAAAGTCGAGAGTGTCAATAAACAGATAGTTGATGGCATCAAGGCAAGATTAGGGACAGCGCGCAGAGGATGGGTAGATGAGCTCCCTAGCATCTTGTGGGCTCATCGCACCATGCCAAAGACCAGTACGGGAGAAACCCTGTTTAGCCTTGTGTACAGATCAGAGGCGGTAATCCTAGCTGAAATCGGCCTTCCGTCACCGCACATGCTTGCCATGGAAAAGCAAGACAATGAAAAAGAACGAAGAATGGATCTAGACCTTCTCGAGGAAAGGCGCGAGAACGCCGCCATTGCAGAAGCAAGATATAAGTCCAAACTTGAAAAGTACTACAACGCGCGTGTGCGCGTATGTACGTTCGTCCCAGGAGACTTTGTCTTGCGTGACAACGAAGCATCCAATGCGGAAAAGCCAGACAAATTGGCGCCTAAATGGGAAGGGCCATACATTATCGATGAAGTCCTGGGAAAAAGGGCATACACTTTGAAAAGACTCGACGGAACTACTGTTCCTCGCACCTGGAACGCGCAACAACTGGGCAGGTGCTACATATAGCCAAGCTATTCAAAACACCAGACTTATATAGGCAATGTATTTTTTTTCCATTTCACTTTGTATTATCGGCCCCGCGCCCTATTGATGCAAAAAATTATCTTTACATATGTTATTGTTTATTACAAATTGCATGTAATTGTTTTGTATACGCGAAAACAGTATGGTAAACATTGTAAGCCTCATGAACGGTCTAAAAGACACAAGCCCCACACATAGTCTAGACCTACGTTCACTCATGAGCGCAATACCATTTTCATTCTCTTTACCTAAACAAAGTAATTATGCACATGCAATATACTGTAATACAAACATAAGCTAATATGCTACAAGTAACAAACACAAAACATGAATGCATAGCGTTACATCAAAAGACAAAGTTAATGGTGCAGCAAAACACCTTTAGCAACACTTACAGCATCAGAGTATTAAAATATTCTCTACAAAGTAAACAAAATAAGTACCAAAAAAGCATAGCTACAACCTCAGCAGAGGTATACAGTATTTCTCTAAACCACTCTAACCGGAAGGATCAACAGTCAGCTCATCATCACCATCAGCAGCAACTATTCGGGGTATAGAACGGAACCTATTCCGATGCTGGTACACTATCAAGCATTGGCCCCTCCGATTAACCAGAAAATGTTGCAACAGGGCGTCAGTAGACAACAGAACGGCCCCTTCATCACCAACATCTTTCGACCGACGAAAATCACAATCGGTACCCACAGCTTCAGGAAGAACAGAGCCAGAAGGCCCCTCATCTCCGATGACCTCCTTTGGCGGCGAACCGGCAAGAAGAAGTAGACCTTCAGCTGCCTCATAAACCTTCAAGACTTCAGAAAGCCTTCGAGAACGAGACGATCGTCGGGTTTCCATATCACCAAATTTGGGAAAAACCTTACAATTTCCATATGTATATATAGTAAAGTAACGCCAAGCATCGATAAAAGAGACAGCAGAACTCGTAATGATTGACCATCAAGTCATCTTTCTCTGAAACGGCACTGCCAGAAAAAACGTCAAGTCTCATTAAATAAATTCTGACAGCATCTACACATATCCCAAAAGAAGAAGATGAAAAGGTACTACGAATATTCATTTTTTATTCACGAATGACATCATAACAGTCAGATCATAGCTAACCAACTAAAAAAACGAAGAAAATGCACATATTTTCTTCAACAAAAAGTCAAGTTTTTCAAAAATCAGAATAATGAGCAAAAATATCTTCCCCCGGAAGATTCTCCATTTTCGCGCCAAAAAAAACTCTACAGCAAAAATAACAACTCTCTCATATTCCAGTGTTCCACTTATTTGCATAAGAGCAACACTAGACTGGGGGACTTAAAGGGATAAGGTCCCAAAAACCTCGCTTTGAGTACTTGGAACCATGCCACAACCTCATTCTTCCCACCATCTGTAGACCTTGCGCAGCCGCGCACTGGTTCTACAAAGAAGACTCAGAAGAAAAACAATAAGCAATACCTGTGCGCCAAAAGGAAACTAACAAATCCTTGCGCCTTTCCCTATAACATATAAGGATCAAAATCGTAAACACTCCCGCATGAATAATACCCAGACTTGGATGTTAATTCAATTCACTATTACCCCATGATAAGGAGCCACATAGGATTACAGCCGTAATCTTCTGGAAGACTCCATCGTGCACCACCAGACGGTTATAACCGACTGGCCACGTGTCATCATCCCAGGCTCCCTTGAAGTCACGATGATGGCATGAAATTAAAGAGAGATCTTCACTTGCCCACTTTCCACGTGGCAATTCCCCAACCGTTGATCAAAAGATCGCGATCCGTGTGCTCTCATATCTGTCAAAGCTATTAACAGAGGGAAAAATAACCGCTTACGGAGTTAGCATTTTCTGTCAATATTTCAATAACAAGTTTTCCCGCCCAAAACTTCGGCTATAAATAGAAGGATAAATCAGGTATAATCTTCAAGTTACATTCACTTCACTTATACTTCTTCTTTTTCATATACCGATACTTATTCTAACACCGGAGGGTGGTCACGGAGAGAACCCCCATTCTCCCCGTGGCGAGTCTAACGGTGGTTGTTTTGCAGTTGTCATGAAGAAGAGAAGATCTGTCACCCCCAAATTGAACGAGGAGAAACCAACCCTTTTATGCAGAACCTAACCCCCTGACTTATCTGAATCCAGTCATTTAACCAGTGTTTCTTCAGGCTCCAAACACTGATGGTTCGCTTTTACGTTCCAAGTGTAGCTTGTGATAAGATGTCATAGACTATTGATTTTAATTATAGGTTAATTTAATATTTACTAAATAGGGCCGTAAGAGCCAATTTTAGTACATGTTTAGTTGTGACATCTTGATGAACCCTTTCATCTCTCAGGACACTTAATTTTAAATAACATATTAAAACTAAGTTTGTCACGACTTGTATAACCATATAAAAGTTAATAGTTTTAAAAAACTATTAAGTTATTAGTTTTAGAAAGTTAAAACTTGTTAAATTTTAAAAACTCTAATGGTTATTATTTACTTTAAAATAAACTATTTGTTTTATAACAAATATTTACAAGTTGTAAAAATCAGTTTAGAACTTGTTCTAATTGATTGTGGACATTTTAAAACACCTTTTAAAAGTTTGGTATTAGGTTGGTATGTTATATAACAATTTATATGATAAAAGCAACCATAATAGCAAAAATAAATATGTAAATCTTTAGGCCATTTTGTTTGATCTTGCTAGAGCCAAATAGCAAGACGAAATTGGGTCACGGGGTAACAAACAACCACAAAGATGGACCTAGTGCATCTAGTTGTCTTTAACACCTCCTTGATTCCTGTAATGTCTTCAGTTTTGTCTTCGGATTTTCAACATTATAATAAAAATATAATAAAATTGAAACGCTAATCTATTACAATTTTGAGCCACAAAGTGGGCCAAAAACCATAAAACAAAAAATAAAACAAGAACAAAATACAAGTACAAGGTCGGCCAAATTTACATATTCAACACAATCATCTTAAAGTGGGCAATCTTTTGGTTAACTAAAAATAAATAAAACTTTTGACTAAATAAATTTGTGTCCAAGAAATATTTAGATCTGAGTTTAAGATCTATAACCGGTAAAAAGGACCGGTTCCGATTTGCTGCCACTGTTGGGATTCAGTGGTGTCAATTTTACTTTTATCAAAATGGGTTTGATATATTTTATTAACTAAATATATAATTAACAAAAACGCAGCGAAATAAATATAAATAAACAACACCAAAAGTGAACAGAATAGGATCATGGTTACAAACATGCAAACACGGTACATAAAACAATTAATCTACCGATGAGAAAATTATACCCTTTTGGTTAATAATAACCGTGTGAGACACCAAGGTACAACGAACGAGTGCTAGACACCAGTGACGAAGCTTGAGATTTTCGACTTGGGGGTCGAAAACGTATATACCCAAAAATTTCAATACGAAAACTATATACTCTGCACTACTGAGCGAAAAGTTCAGGGGGTCGGCCGCCCCCTCCCGCCCCCACTATGCTTCGCCAATGCTAGACACGAACACGAACACGAACCGAGCGGCGAAGGCTTTAGCTTGCCGGTCGTAATACCAAACAACAAAAGGTGGCAACACTTATGAAAGTGCAAAAGCGGTGGTTGTTCTCTTGTTTTCTTTTGACGGCTTCACAAAGCATAAGGAAAAAATATCCTTTTCGGTTTTTCGGGTGAGGCTATTTGTCAAAGTTGATGATTATTAATATATAGAAACGGGATCAGGAGAAAACGCTCAAAAGTGTGAGAACGGTGAGAATGCATCCTGGCCCAACACGTGGCGCGGGATATGATCAGGGTCCCAGGGGTTTTTTTGCCTTTTCAATTTTCTTTTATTTTCCCAACGCGGTATATTATTTTCTGGCGTCTAAGTTTTTTTTGGCGTTAATTGTATTGATTAAACTTTTTGGCGTTGAATTAATTGTTTCTGTGTCACATAGATAATTTTTGGCGTTATAGCGTTTTCTGGTCAATTTTTTTGGTGTTTTGTGTTGTTTTGTATAATAATTTACTTCGAGTCATTAATATTTGCATAAGATTACAATAAGACCAATTTTTTAGGCGTTTAGTGAATTTTTTGGTGTTTAATACATTTTTTACAAGGTGCTTTGCCAGCACCCGTTCTCCCAGTTTTCATACTACTAGCGTTTTGGTGTTTGAAGTTTTTGGCGTTTTATAGAATAATGTATTTTATTTATAGAGAATTAGATAACAAAACAACTTATAACTTGATATCAAAAAATATAAAATGAAAATAAAAAAATAAAAAATGGTAATCTAATTTCTCTTTTGAATCTTCACTGTCATCAACCTCTATCTTCTTGATTTTGTTTTGGCGTTTTGAACCTTTTTTGTATACTTTAGCTAGATGCCAACTTTCCTACATAAACCCTGTCTTACCACTCAAACCCATCAAGACGAAGCTGCATAGTGGCATCCTGTGTTTTGGTGTGGTATTCTTGTTTGGTGTCATGTCATTGAAGATCAACTCTTGCTTGATGCTATTTATAATAATGGAGTCGAAAATAGCATTTTACACTTGTGTTGATCCCTTTATTCCATGCCGATATTCATCAAGAACAAAGCTCACATGATGACATATCACTGTCATCAGTCTCTTTTTCTTGAATATTTGTCCATCTCATTCAACAAAAAAAATATTGAGATAACCCCTTTAGAAGAAGAATCCATTTCAGTGAAAACTTTGACATCTGTGTTTTTTTAACTAACATTTTTTTGACGTTTTAAAGTGAGTGGTTTCTAGAGGATATAGCGTTTGTGTTTTCTAGGTGTGATCAATTTCATTGTGTATAGACCCCTCTCTTATAGGAGTTTTTTGGCGCGTAGTTTAGGCGGAACTTTTTTTATTGTAATAAATGATAGTAATAAAGTAACTGTCTTTTCAGTTACAATTTTTGTATTACTGTGTTGATCAGTTTTTATCAGTTTTACAGGTGATAGACGTCACATCTTTTAAGTTTGGCGTTTTTTATGGCGTTATGAAGACCAAGATGACAAAATACAATAACGGAGTAAATAAAATATTAAGTAGGATTTTTTTTTGTTATTTTTGACGTTTTGTAAGGAATAACCATTTTTAGTATTTTTTTGGCGTTTTGCTAATAAAGGGAGAAATATATCATTTAATTATCTTTAAAAAAACAAAAAGAAGATTACACAGAAGAAAAAAAAAGAGGAAAAAAATTAAAAGCCTTCGTCAGAAGGTACTTTATCCGAATAGTATCCATCACTTGCGTCATCTTCTTCCTCCTCGGAATCTTCATCTGGATCTTCATCCATGTCATCACCTTCACCTTCATCAGCTTCTTGTTCCTGAAGATTCTGAAGCCTCCACCTGAACATTTCTTGCATTAACTCCAATTTTGAGTCTATTTCTGTGTTGGTACAAGTGGCGTTATACAATTCTTCCATGAAACCCAGACGCTGCTTTGTCATGATGTTCTCTAGCCAGTAGACTTCCTGCTCTCCGCTATCATATGTAACCGTCACCATGTCTGTTTCATCATCAAAACACCATGATGTCATGACAAGGTCCGGCTTCACATCTGCTTTGATTGGTGCAAATTTGCTGGTTAATGCTTTCATAAGCATATGCGTTTCATGGAATTCTTTGTCTAGAGCGATGCCAATGGATAAGATTTGCCTTTGTATCTCTTCTTCCATCTTCAGAATTGCCCTGACCGTCTTAACATACACCCTCCTTCTGTTGTCAAAATGGAGGACGTATCACCTGATTCCCAGAGTCTATATCCACGAAACGATTGTTGTCATTTTTGGCATTTTGGTTAAGTTGGCGTTTTTGGTTAAAGATGTTTTTTTGCAGAAATGGATAGATTGAAGTGATTGTGGAAGCTATGTTTTACCTTGTTTATATAATGATGTTTTTGGCGCATAATTTAGGAGGAAATTTCTTCTAATAAATGTTAGTAACTGAAATTCAGTTACTCTGCTGTTTCATCTTCCTGTAATATCCAACGCGTTTTATTACTAATTTTTGGCCTTTTGTTTTTAATGGCGTTTTATTTTTTTGAATGGCGTTTTGAATATGAGCGGTAAAAGACCCTTTTACCCTTAATAAAGCGCGTCCCACATAATAAAATTGATGTTATTTACGAAAACGCCACCGCGCAATATAGTCCATGGATTGTTTTGATCGGACGACCCATAAGCGTTCTCACACTTTTGAGCGTTTAGGTTATATATGTTTAGGTTAATTATAATAACCCTAATAATCATCTCCAATTAACCTCTAGGCCATTAAATCCCAACAAGTCTAGTACAAGCCCAAATCGATATGAAGCCCGAAAAACAAAGTTTAATTAAATAAGTAATTGGACTTTATATTATTTATAACCCGTATAAATAATAAATTCCGTTTCTCGTTGATATATAATTATTCTAGATAATTATATATGTCGTTCCGTTAATTGTTAATGGTCACCAGTTAACCAAGTTAAGTGGATTTAATGTTCGTTGCCCAAGGTGTAACTCTTACGGGTCAGCAGCGTTGACTTATCGAATCCGTACATATAATTCCAACAATCTCCCACTGAGACGACCTTCGATAAAATGCTCAACACAGAAAGCTAACACAGTCAATTTCTATTGCAACTTTTGGGTGAATTAACTAAAATACCCATGTGTCAAAAAATAAAAGAAAATACATTATCACCACCTAGTGTTTTCCATCTACCACAAACACCTCTGATCAATGCTCTACAATGTATGTCATTTTTGCTGACCATGGAATTGAATTTGTGTCATGGATTAAGGCCATTGAACATCATTGTGGTTGCTTATAATTTATTGTGATAACTTTGCGCTAGTTTTCTTTTCAAATAACGACAAACATATTAAAATTGAGTATTTTGCTTTTAAAGGGAATTCTATAAAGTAAGGTGTCGGCGGAACAAGATGTAAGATTGCAGTATGGCTATCAATAATGATGTACATATCTCTATGTTTTTAATTGTTTTTTTTTAGAAATGAAGCGTATTAATTAGAGTAAAATGCACGGATAGTCCCTGTGGTTTTGCAAAGTTTCAGCTATAGTCCCCAGATTTTGGAAATTACACTCATAGTCCATGTGGTTTGACAGATTGTTACGCTGATAGTCCCTGGAGTGGATGTGGGTTAGTTTTCTCAGTTAAGTTGGTGTGAAATGACTATAATACCCTTAATATAAAATAAAATAAACAAATCAAGTATTTAAATATATAAAACATATATGTATGTATATACACACACTTACTGAACAATCTCTCTTTCTACTCTCTCTCTCTCTCTCTCTCACTAAAAACCACCACCACCGTCACCTCTCCTGTCGCCATCACCACTCCCCACCACCGCCATCCCCTTCCACCACCACACCTCCGCCTCCTAAACCCATACCCGCCTCCACCATCAACCACCCATCCCCAAATCAACCACCCCTATCCACCTCACCCTGTCGCCTTCACAAACCCCCACCCCCACCCTCTGTCTTCTCCATCCATTTACACCATCGTTTAAACTTCCTGATCACGGCCACCGTAAGCGGAGCTCCGCCACTAAACACCGTATCCAAAGACCTCCAATCAGCTCCATTCACCAACCGCTCATTATTCCCATCCACCTTGCTCTTAATCCTACTACGTTTGCCAGATCTATTGATTTCAAAATCGAACTAGCTGTAATGTGTACATAACTTCGATCGGATTCAAAACCTTCAGTAACTGTAAACGGATAATCATTCAGTTCATTCAGAAATCAAATTGAAACGTGTTCGCTAGTTCTATTAATTTCACAATCGAACTAATTGTGATTTGTACATAGATTCGATCGGATTCGAAACCTTCAGTAACTGTAAATTGAATCGAGGTTTCAGATCTGAATCTGAAATAGTTTGGCGGTGGTGGGGAGTGGTGATGGCGGCAGGGGAGGTGACGGTGGTGGTGGTTTTTAGTGAGAGAGAGAGAGAGAGAGTAGAAAGAGAGATTGTTCAGTAAGTGTGTGTATATACATACATATATGTTTTATATATTTAAATACTTGATTTGTTTATTTTATTTTATATTAAGGGTATTTTAGTCATTTTACACCAACTTAACTGAGAAAACTAACCCCCATCCACTCCAGGGACTATCCGCGTAACAAACTGTCAAACCACAGGGACTATGAGTGTAATTTCCAAAATCTGGGGACTATAGCTGAAACTTTGCAAAACCACAGGGACTATCCGTGCATTTTACTCTATTAATTAAGTTTAGCATTTTGCAGCTTTTGTTGGATACCAATCTATCTTTTTGTCGTTAACTTAAGAGGATTAATCTTAGTTTAGGTTTTATGAAGAAGCTAAGACCTCGTGAAAGTGATCTAATAATAGCAACAATCTGACCAGAAGATGTCAATACCTTTTTTTGCTCACCTTGGCATCATTGCTTTTTGTGAAGTAACTATTATTGTCACTACATATTTCTTCGGCCTCATTGATGGTTTGGGCGGATTTTAGCTTTCACCGTGTCTGGATTGGAGTTGCATTTTGTAGACAAAATGTTAGAAGGTGTCTTGAGGTTAAAGCACTGGGAAACACCGTCCAATGGTCTAGCTAGCCAAGTGTGTAACATATACATATATAGGTGGGTATAAGTATGAATATTGAAAGTGACGATATAAGAGAGTGGGATCTAACTCGAGAGAAAGAACTTATCCGATGAAAGGTTGCCCTCTCTTATACAAAGGAGGGTTACGGTCTAACCAGATTGGTCCTGAGGTCCAACGCGGGATAAGTCTACATTTATATATAAAGGTAAAACGACATAATCAAACCATGAGTCGTAGACATGGACTTCCATTTCTATCATAGACGTAACTTCTAAAACAACATTAATAACTGCTACAAATTAGATGCTTTCTCTGTTATAGGAAAAAACCCAACTGTTACTATTATGTTGATAAAATTCCGACCATGGAAACTTCGGTCATGGCAAGAAGAGTTCTCATATAGGGATTTCATTGGTTCGGGTTTTAGATTTATCAATTCGGTTTCCCTGGTTTGAAGATTTTTATAGTCAAAACCGAAAACCAAAGAAATCCAAATTTAAAGTTGGCAAAATCGAACCGAATTCGAATTCGGCTTGGTTCGGTTCCGTTTAAAACTCAAACCAATAAAAGCCGGCTTTAACATAAAACCCGTAATAATCAAAGTTCGGTAATATGTTCGTTCGTGTTCGTTCGTTTATGTCCGTTCATGTTCGTTTTTTTATGTTTATTTTTCTAAAAGTTTTTAGTGTTTTATTAATTTTTTACTTTCCCCCATATGTATTTCCCTCTCTCTGGCCCTCTCCCTCTTTGATATCACGCTCCTTCATTCAGCCTATCTCCAATCAATTGAACCCAATATCATTCATCCCTTCAATCTTTAAATGGTTATGTTTAACTACTTTCTTTGTGTACAACGTTTAAGATTAACGGGGCCTAATTTTCAAAATTAAAGTTCATTTGTGTTCGTTTGTGTTCATTTGCGTTCGTGGTTAGTATTCACGAACTGTTCGCGAACAACCAAAATTCCTTAACGAACGAACACGAACACAAACTTTTGTTCGTCATGTGTTCGCGAACAGTTCACGAACATCCAAATTTCCTTAACGAACGAACACAAACATAGTCTTGTTTGTGTTCGTTCGGTTTGTTTACAGCCCTACTAAAACCCATTATCTAATTCAGTTCGATTCAAAACGGTTCGGTTTTAAACAGTTTCGACTAGCTTCAATTTAATCGGGTTGAACCCAATATTGACACCCTATCTTGTGTAACTTGTAATATTAATGACTATTGGACCTTTCTAATACTAATTAGCATCTGGACGAATCATTTGGCCGTGGGCCTTCAGGCCCTTCAAAGTAAGCATGCTTGAAAACTTAATGATCTGCCAAAGAATCAAAGATAAATGATGTTAAAAGGAAAATCACTTGTCATAATATAATCAAAGATGAATGATGTTAAAAGGAAAATCACTTTTTTTTGGATGGATGCAAGGTTTTACATATTATTTCTCTGTCGTACCTTTGGCGGGTGGAGGTTGGGTTTCTGCGCATCTGGGAGAGCCAAGAGGCTGGCGGCGGTCGAGTAGTCGACCTTGGCCACAACGTTCGGTGTCACGGTGATTGGTACGTCATTCATTGCCGTTCAAAAAAAGATGAATGATGTTAAAAGGAAAATCACTTGTCAAAATTTTGACGATTAATTTTCGCTAAAAGTATCTGTTTTATTAAAATTCAATGATTCAATATATTCACTTTTATGTAATATTTAAATTCAATGATTCAATATATTCACTTTTTATGTAATATTTAAATTCAATGATTCAATATATATTCTTTTGTGTAATATTTAAATTCAGTGATAAAATATATTCACTTTTTATGTAAAATAAAATGAGAAATCACAAAATATTGTCTTGTCCTTTTCCCTGGTCACAAAATAACGTCATTTCGACTATTTTCGAAAACTTTTTATCCAATAAAAAAAAAGTCAAAGCCATATAATTGTTGTGCATCGATTTAAAGACAATAGACAACAAACAAAACACTACGGGCCTACGGGTTATATCCTAAGGCCGTGGGTTTGAGGGCTTGGGTTGGAGGTTTTGCTCGATAATGGGTGATTGTGGGCTTCATCAGATAACCTCAAAAAAATCGGGGTGTGGAACCGGCGTGTGTTAGCGGCGTTGGGGTGCCATGTTGGCTTTTTTATATTTTTTATATAATTGAGATTTATAAAATAAAATACAAACTTATATTATTTAAAAAAATTACATAACATCCTAAAAATTTAGAAAAAGCTACTTATTAAATCCTAAAAAACTAAAAAAAAGTAGTTAATAATTCCTAAAAAAATTACAGAGTTCGATAAATGTTAAAGTGGGGAACCCACTTAAATTTCGGATTCCCGTCGTGCCTCCACTTGATCTTCGCGATCTCCATTTGATCGCCGTGGCTCAGGTCCCCCGTAGAGACACAGTCGAAACAAACTTTAAACTGATCCAGCTTCGGTTTTAGTTCACGCCACTTGTGTTGGTAGGCGTTTAAATTGCGGCGAGTGTTACCAACGTGTTGTTGGTATTGTTGGAATGCTTCTCCCCAATACGCAGTTTGACCGCGTTGTAACGTACGTTGTGCATCGACGATCGATGTGAAAAGCGTGATCTCCTCCTCCTCCGTTCAATGCACCATGGTCGGTTTTTTTATGTTGGTTTGGTTGAAAAAAATTGTTGTTTGGTGTGAGATTGGTTGAAGAAGATTTGTAAATAATTGTAGGTAAAAAATGAAGGTGTGGGGGTATTTATAGGTAAAATTTTGCAAGTATTTTTAAAAACTTGATTTTTAACATTGAAATACCCAACGGCTACCCCAAACGGTCCAATTTGAACAACCAATCCTATCTAGCCAGCTCATCCCCCCCTCCCCCCCCCCCCCCCAACGCCGGGCTTCAAAACGACACTAGTGGGGCAACGCCGTGGGTTAGCCAGCGTTGCCTGGCTTTCCTCGCCCCATAAACGCCCCCACTCCTCGCAGCCTAATACATGAAAAATAATTTGGAAAGGAAAGCACTATGCTACATAAATATGCTTCTAAAATGGAGGTTTTAGACAAAGGTTCAAACTGACCGATCGAACTATGAACTAGTCAACTAAACGGTTTGGGTCGTATGTTATCAGTTGAAAACAATTGATTTTTTTTTTGTTTTTTGTGTTGGATCTTAAAATTAATTTTTTTTTAAAAACTACGTTCATAGATCTCGGGGTCATAACATTACTATGCATGACATTTTGAACTCAACTAAGAATGTCCACAACCTCTAGTATCAGGAAATCAAAAGTATTAAAAGCAAATGGGATAAACACGTGCTGGTTGTCAAGGCACGCTTTCTCGTGTTCCTCTTCACCTTGTAGTCACATGGTTTAATACTCATCCAATCTTTAAAACATCAGTTTAAATTTTATTTCAATAATTCTTAAGGGCACTATTTGTGGATAATAGATGTTAAGAGAGGCTTCTTATCAAAAAAGTAGACATTTTAAGTGTGTATTTTAAGTTTAATAAATGTTTGACACAAAGGTAGAAAAAGACTTCATACTAACCCGATAACGTTTGATAGATTTTTGTGGTGATCTTCCTTAACCTGCCGAGGGAATGTATTCTGAACACTCTATGGGTTGTGTATTGAGTTTCTTTTAATTCTACATTCAGATTGTTAGAAAGGGTTTAGTGTTTAGTGGTTAGGGTTTAGAGTTTTGTATAAAATTTGAATAAGAATATTTCACTGCATTTTTAGTAAAGCTTTATGTCCCCGAAAAAAACTTATAAGGTTTGAAGGGTATTTATAATAAAACGTACCGACCAGATCACAGACCGATATTTCGTCAATAATCTTTTCAGCGGACAACGAATGTAAAGCTTAACAAAAAGTCTCAAGCGAATTTTATCATCAAGATTTCCAGGACATCAAAGACACAACCACCGTACATGCAAAATCCATAGACGCCAATAACACCAGATAAGTCGGAAACTACATCTCATTTGAATCTAATCATTGTGATTAGGGGTGAACAAAAAACCAAAATAACCAAACCGTAATTGAAATAACCGAATTATCCGAACCAAAAAAACCGACTCGAAACAAAAACCGACGATTCGGTTTTCGGATTTTTAATAACCGAAAATTTCGATTCGGTTTTCGGATAACCATTTTCAGTAAACGAAAATAACCGAACCGATAAGTTATTATAGTATGTCAAACCTATATATTTGTATTTTTAAGTTTAAGTTGTTTAGGTGTTTAACTCATGCTACTAAGAATTATTAATTTTATTCTTGATTGTTAAATATTTATAATAAGAACGCTAACATGTTTATTTATCATTAAAATGATTTATCCCTTGTTTACAAGAAATAACAAAATTTAACATAAAAATTAAATGATTTTCAAAGTATTATAAAAGAAAACATCTTAACAAAAACTTTAGAGAAACATTAAAATAGAAGGTTAGTTTTTTTGTGAACAACATTAATTAAAAAGACTAATTATATTAATTTAAATGTAAACATTAAAAAAAACAAAGTTTGCGGCTAGGGTAGGCACCGCCACCACTTACTAGTTAGACCGGAGAGTATGGAGAGCCTCATCTCCAAAGGGATGGGCCGCCACGTCAGTGCCACGTAGGCTCGGCTTGGAGGGGATGGACCTAGGGGGTGGGGGATGAACCCCTTTATATATATATGTATGTATGTATAGATGTGTGTGTTAGGAAAGAGGAGAGAGGGGTGTTGAGCTCGAGATCGACTGGTGGGAGCCGAAGTTCACGGGGCTGGGGCGGCGACGGGCATGGGGGGTGGAGAGTTTGGGGTGGCGGCGGGAGGACGGGCATGGGGACGGCCCCCATACCCGCCGGTCTTAATGGGTAATTGCTGCCCTCTTTGATGTGACGAATTATGGTTGGTCGAGGATGGGTACTTACCCTAGATTACCCCTTCCTCCCTAATCTCATTAGCAATCTATTCGTAGTTAATTACCGAATCATTACCATCTAATCGAACATTTAACAATACATACATTTACTTTTGAAATTTGGCCTATTAGTGATTGTTCTGTCGGTAGTCACAGGCGTAACAGGTCATATATGAGAATGTATTAAGTCCCTATCATTGTTTCCTGCTTGCGGTTGTCTATATGCGCCTTTGGGTGTCTGTTAAGACACGATTACACCTGTTTAACTGAAAAATACACCCTTTGACTTTTTAAATTTTTACAATAATTAAAATTACAATGTTAGGATCTATAATTTATTCATCTTTGTACATAAAACTGTTTTATAAACATGAGGTAGAAAGTAGTTAAACGAGTCGTAATCATGTTTGAAACTTATATTGTGCACGCTGTCAGAAACCTGTTAAGACACGATTTGCCAGCCTTATATGCGCCACTACCTTTTAACGTGATTATAGCTTCATATCATACAAATTAATTGCTTTCATAATTTTATCTTTTTTACTCATTTGTATAATATATTGTTCTTTTTTATCTCATTTGTATAATAAATTGTTGAGTCAGTTTGAACACCAAATTGGTAGATTATATAACAATTTATTTCAGTTTTCCAAACAAACTCTGTAAGTTTGTTGTAGTTTTTGGTCGGCCCGGTTTGGGTCGCCGTCTTTGTTAATGAAGTTTACTTAAAAAAAAAAAAAAAAAAGAAACTCCGTAAGTTTAAGGTATTTATAAAAGGAAAATTGGTTTTTAATAAACCAACCTTTGCCCCATTGGTAAATAATAATCCTACCTACCTAATTGGTATACAATAATGCTACCTATCAACATGTTGGTACTCAATGAACTTTCGTTAATTTTTTTTAACTGAAGTTAGTTTTTAAGTTTTATTTATTACACAAACAGTCCCTGTAGTTGTAATTTACTAGTTTTAACTATTTTATAAAATTTAATTACATGGCCCTTGACGTTTTTTTGTTTTACAAAATAGTTAAAACTAGTAAATTATAAGTACATGGACTGTTTGTGTAATAAATAAAATTAAAAACTAACTTCAGTTAAAAAAAATTAACGGAAGTTCATTGAGTACCAACATGTTGATAGGTAGGATTATTGTATACCAATTATGTAGGTAGGATTATTATTTACCAATGGGGCAAATGTTGGTTTATTAAAAACCAATTTTCCTTTATAAAATCAAGGATATGATTATGTTATTTTTTTAGTGGTGCGTTTCCTTTCATTTTCTTATTATTTTTTCTTTTTGGTATTATTAACTAAAGTCAACCAAGGATGGAAGCAGTTGAGCAGCCTGTAGTCTGTAGAAGCATGCTAACATGCGAATCCCAATTACCAATACTTATCACAAAAATGATAAATATTAGTTTTTTTTTTTTTAATAGCCAACCGAACCTTCATTAAAAAAAAAACCAAACAAGCCGAACATACAGACAAAACATACCCAGCCAGGAACTGGACCAACATATTGTTTGTTCACTCACTCCACTGATGACTACGTGTTTTGTAACAGTTTTCTATAAATAAGTATATCCTCTGAATGAAATACACGTTTATTGAGAGTCGGAACCATGATTTATCTTCTGGAGGTGCGGAAGAAAGGTTGAATCATTTTTTAAAAGCGTGCGATCAGAGTTTTTGTCTAAAACATACACTAAATTATTTTTTTAAAAGGTACGCTCGCCCACCCATTAACATAGTCCGCACCTGCGTTTGTTGTAGGAATAAATTTTAATTAAGCAAACAAGAATCATATAATTTTTTTCATCTCTTGCTTTAATTATAATATATAAGGTGGTTATAATCGTATCTATGTTTTAGATGGGCAACGATATAGTTAAAACGTTAATCAGTTGAGTCAGGGTGGAACTAGGTAGAGGGTTGGTTGGTTGGGTGGGCGAACTGCTTGAAAAAAAATTAGTATACTTTATAGGACAAAATTCCGATCGCACTCTTTGAAAATTTCGTTAAACCCCTCTTTAGCACCCTTAAAAAAAATTTCTTAGTCTGCCACTGAAGTGAGTTGTTTTGTGTCCGTTGTTAATTATAAGACAAAATTCGATTACCTTAGGACTGAAAACCTACCTTAAAATTCGAGTAAATAGATTGTTTGGCTTTGAAAAGAGGAGAGAAACACCTTATCTTATATGTGAAACAATAATTTTAGACAGGTGGTATAGAATTTTAATCTTTGACAAGTTAAAAAAAAAAATTTAATATATGAAAAGGCAGTTAGACAGGTGATATGGAATTTAATTATTGTGTAAACAATTAACACTAAACAAATAGATCGAGAATCTTTAAATGATACAGTGGTGACATTAAAAAAGGATTCCCATAACCACTCCAAATATAATAATCAGTCACTGAATCTGTAGCTCAAACATCCAATCACTAAAGACATCACTAGATATCCATGTGTTTCTAGTAATATATTATAGAACAAGCATGGACAACTGTGTTTGTTAAGTTCCATGATCCTTCCTAAACATCTGTAATCTGAATGACAAATGAAAAATAACTATTAAACTTATTTACCATTACACATTTACATATGTATCGTTTAAAACAATCTAACGCCAGATTTGTATATATTATGATCACGTGAACACCATACGAAGTTTACTATATTTTATTTATTTTACAAGTAAATTGTTTGAATTATAGAAGTCCAACGCTTTAAAACTGTTTAAAATACATGCACTCATTTACTTGTAAAAGATGATATAAAGATTAAGCTTAAATCATTTACTAATAGAAAACTAATAATATGTTTATCCATCATAGGTGCAGTGCGGACCCACCCCATGCCGTGGGTGGGCGGGCGCACCCTTGAAAAAAAAGTTGTAGTGTTATTTTTGATGATCAGATATGTTTAAACATAAGGGAAAACATGTAAAGAATACCTGATACAGCAGACAGGCCAGCAGAGAATCTAGTTAGAGACGCAGCTATGGAGTTCGACATAGTTGTCAGCTTGATCTGGTTCCACTTTAGGATGTATGTTTTTGATGTTAGTACCGAGTTCTTTAAGGTTGAAGAGCTCCTAGTAATGGAGAGAGAGGAGGGGACGATTTTAGTGTGATGTTATGAATGTCTAACCTTAATCCCTCTCTAGTAATCTCTTTATAACACCTAAGGGGAAACCCAATTAGTTAATAAGGGTAATATGACCCATCAACAATTACCAACTAATTTATTATAGGTTTTAATATATTTTGATCTATATTATATAAATGATAATGATGGCTTCTAGATTAAATACATATAAATAAATATTTAATCTTACATTCTCCTAGTTAGCCGAATAATCATTTATCATGAGCATTAGATAAGTCGGATCATAAGTTAATACTCATTTTAGCTTTAAAACAAGAACCGTAGCAGAGAAATACAGTCGTTGAATCATAATTCGACTCAGGACCCCCATTAATCATACTACAGCCTCAATTTAAAACCTAACAGTTATGATCAAAATAAGTAAGCCCTTTAACGTTTGACTTGTATTTTTATTTGTCTATATGTCATTATACCTGCAGAACATATGTTAGAGGCATACAAAATCAAACTGATGAGGAAAATTAATTAATAGTTAGTCATCCATAGTATGATACGTAGTTGTACATGTTCATCAATTAAAACCTGTCTCTTTTATGAGCTCTCTTAATAAGACTTATGGGTAATAGACCTACAGTTATAGGATCCTTAAGCGTAGGGGTGCAAACGAGCCGAGCTACTCGCGAGCTACTCGAGCTCGACTCGAAAAAAAAACTCGAACGAGCCGAGCTTAAACGAGCTCGAGCTCGATCCTAAGCCTAGAAACAAGCTCATTTAGTAAACAAGCTGTAACACCCTTATTATTATTTAACGGTTTCCGTATAAATTACGAAAATAAACGGGTAGTTATGATTTCAAATACATTGAAAATACGGGTTCATTAAACTTTTTATAGAATTAAAACTATACAACATATCATGTGTGAGTTCGTCATTTAACATAACAACGATACATAGTGCGGAAGCTTATTTCTTGATCGTGTTCGGTTCTTCGTTGTGCTTGATCGTCCGCCGGTGCTAAAATTATACCTGAAACTCATAAAACATGAGTTGGATTAGTCATACGTAACTTAGAACGTATTTAAACGAGTCCGGAAAGTGAAACTGATTAAAATAAAAAATTTTCGCCAAAACAGAGCTTTTCGCGCCACGCGAAGGAACCAGGTTGATCCCTCGCGCCACGCGAGGGAGACAGTTTTCCAGCAGCTCTGCAGCTCAGTTTCAGCTCTGCCAGTTTTCACGGAAACGGCCATAACTTCTTCGTTATTGATCCGTTTTACCCGATTCTTTTTCCTACGCGTCCGTAATTTAATCCTCCATCTTGTAGAGTTAAAATCCTACATCCAACATAAGAAATTTTGAGACTTCTAAGCCTTCGACTCGTTACCTTTTTACCGAATTTTAACCCGTTTATGCATTTTATCAAACAAACGTATTTGTTTGATTCCTATATCTCATACACTTCTTCAAATTAATGTTACCTACCATATTAGGTTCTAATCATAGGGTTATTACACAATTTAAACCCGTTTTCGCTCGTATGCTTATTTTGACCCGTTAAGGGTATTTTAAGCACTTTAAATCATGAAATCGCTTTCATTCATTTCTAGCATCTTATTCCTACATTTCTTATCAAGTGATCTTCCACTACAACTATATGTGTGTTGGGTTTAATGTGGATATCTATATGTTCCGAGTTTTACCCCTCGGATTATCATTTTACGGCAAAGATTCATATAAAGTCTTTCGACCCAAGAATTTACATCTTTCACTACCCATACTCATTCTAAGAATTTATTTAATCCTAAAACTCGTTTCCGAACCACCTTTAAAGGTCGTTCGTTCGAATTAGCTTACAAGGGCAATTTGGTCAATTTTCACCCTTCTTTTACTACAAGGACCTTTAAATACTTGTTTGACTCAAAATCCGACCTTTTAACTATATTTCTTGTTTGTAAACCCATGTGCTTCTAAAACACTATAATCTTAACTCAATTTATTTGGTTTACCTAAAAGATAACCGAATATCTATATTTTAACCTTGACTAACTCTTATAGAACACCAAATTCTACATGATGAGTTGTGTTATTATACATACCTGGCTCGGATCAATATATTGACCCGTTTCAATACCTTGCCTTAGTGGCGGCTAAAAGATAGCGCCGTAAACATCCATGTGCTATTTATTCCCTAAAATCATACCACTCGACAACCCGTTAGTCGATATTGTCAAAGGGTGATAATTTCACCTTTTGACCCGTTTGGTCTAAATGACCGATTATATTAGCGAGACGACATGTATTTTCATCTCGACTATATGACTCGCTCCGATTCACAACGTGCGGTCATTTTACCTAAAATTCATTTCTTAACACCTTTTAGCCTATTAAGGCTTACTTCATAAGTGTCCTTTAAAACCAATAGTTATGGTCAATGCGTGACCAATTTACCGTTTTATCCTTATTGTTTGTTTTGGTTTACCCTATAAGGTAACCATTTAAAAGTTCATTTTCCATTTGTCATAAAATGATCGAATTACCGATTTAACTCCTTTTAAACCATCAACATGGTTTCTTGTCATGCTCAACTATCTTGTTCCGTACGTCTACTTGCCGGAACATCATACCTCAACTATGTATTTATCTTATTCATAACTAAAACGATAAGAGAATATTCTAAAATATAAGACTAGTGTAAGCCATACTTACCTTACTTCCAAATTATGCCTTTCCGTAATTCCTGCTTCGTTTGACCCGCTTCGTTTCCAAGCTTTCACCTAGCTTGTTAATCGTCAAACTATCATTGTAAATTGTAAGATGGTTAGATTAGTCATAATTATTCACGACTATTCCATCTCACTTATTTCATATGTCGAAACTACTATTCGACTTCGTGATTAGTTAACTTAGCTTATTAAGGTTAACTACTTTAAATCACAAGGTTTACAACATTAAGTCTAAATCAACACAATATTTAGAACCCTTATCACTTCATATTACGCGTAATCGCCATATCATTCAAATACGCGTTTTCACTCTAATTTCAACACTTTAGTTTTTATTTAGGCATTTTAACAAACACCTAGTGTGCATAATTTTACATATTTACTAACTAGTTCATAACTAGTTATCTTTACCATGGTTAACATCAACACATTCAAACCTCGAAGTCTAGTGTTCATGAATTACATCCAGAACTTATATCATAACCTCAATATTCATCAATCTTACATTCTAATCTGAGTGTTCATCATATTAACAGAAAACCCACTTAGCACATAATAGGGTAATTACCAAATCCCTAGTTTTGACAACAATTCATCAAATTTTCTACTAGGGTTTGTTTCTAAACCAAGATATAATCACAATAACACTCATAGATTCAACATTCATTCCAGAATTTTGATTATGATTGTTCATCATAATCTCAAAGTATCACCAAATCATAAAATTCAACATACCTTGTAATCCCCATGACTAGGTGATCACGAATTTGTAAACATGCAGACGATTTGGGTTTGATTTGAGCTTCAATTTGAGAGATTTGTTGGATTTAGGGCTAGAGCTCCATGGGAGCTTTCTCCTGGCCATCCTACGCATGCACACACACACTTTTAGTATGTGTTGTGTTATTTTTTTTTATTAAAACCATTTTCAAGATATCTCAGTTTGGTCCCTCATATTTGGTTAGTTATTAAGTAGGCCACAATCTAACTATTTCTAACACTACTCCCACTTATTAACTAGGTTAAATATTCCTAGTTAACTTAGTGGGTTCGGGGAATTATGACTCAGTTTATTTTAAGTCCCGTTAATTCAGGCTTCTTATAAACTTTATTTCCTTAAAAGCATTTACTCTCGTTTTATTGAATATTAGGTTTATTTATTTTAAATCCTAATATTTACCGGGTTACATTTACCGCTAACGGTATTTTACCCGTGTATTAGTATTAACGGGGTTTGATTACCAAACCCGTTTTCGGGGTGTTACAAGTCTACCCCCCTTAAAGAGGTTTCGTCCCCGAAACCTTGCTTACGTAGTTCATTGGTTTAAACCAGACGAACTTGGTTTCATTTTTAAAGCATTCATTCTTTTTGGTCACTATTTTATCATTAGTATTGACATGGTTGTTTTTCATGTGTAAGTCCTCACGAACCATAACCTTCGTCTTGTATTTCTTATCTTGTCGCCTATTTGACCGAGTAATCACTCGACCATTTAGTCGCGTTAGTCCATCAACACGTTTACTCCGCGATTGTCTTATGTTGACAAGCGCTTTATATTGGTCATAACACTATCTTGACCTTGTATAGTTTACCGACTAGACTAATTAGTCACAGTCGCTTCATACCCCGTCACCCGGGTATCCTATACTGCTATCTTCGTCCTTATGTGTGTTTACGATTTCTTAAACCTCTTCTTAATACTTAAGTTAGCTAACACGTTGCTTTTGACTAAAAATTAAATTTTTAGTTTACGTTTTCCCTTTGTCCTACGTCTTTTCTCGTATCTAGGAATTTTACGTTCGATGACTTATTCCTTTCTATTGTCATTTTGGCAATGCCTTTGCCCCTTTTTGTGAAAATAACACAATTTAATAATTGTGAATTCTTTTGTCATTTTAGTCCGTTTAGACGTTTTAGTGAAATCTTCCACTTTTGCCCACCAAACTTTTCATGATCTCTTCATTTTAACTCGCTCGGTTAACTTAGCGAAACTCATCGCTTTTATACAAATTTATACCTTCCGATTTTACTTTACGCGGGGAGTTACAACCAGTTTCCTCGCTTTACATTATTGACCCGTAGGTTCTTTCACTTAGCCTAATAGGCTATTTCTTTATATTTTTCACCTTTTTGAGGTGAGACCCAACAGTTCGTTTCCTTCTATTTGTGACCCGAAAGTCTTTTTGGTCCCGTAGACCTTAGCATTATTTATAATATCATAAGTTATAATGATCCCGAAAATCATCTTAAAATAGTTGAACGTAACTATCAAAAATTTCTGTTTGCAAAATCTTATCATCTTTTAGTCATGACCCATCATCCGGGTCTTTTGACTTTCTAATCCGCGTTCCCGTCTATTGGGTTACGCATATTCTTAAAATCATACCCATCTATCAGGTATCCTTATCGAAGTCATTTTCAAAATAATCATTCTGATATGATTTTAGACTTTGTTTTAACTTATTTGGTCGTCTTAGCGAAACCCATCGCTTTTATTCAATCGTGTCCTTAATTCTTTATTTAATTTGTTTGACTTGTCCGTGTGAAGTTCATCACTTGTGACAGTCAACTTTTATCCCTATGCCTTAGCATTCCTATTGGTCGGTCTGTATTTTCTTTTTACTTGATCCTTGTCCCTTCTCTCGGGCTCGTTATTCTCACGTAATACGTTTCCGTCATCCGACTTACGTTTACGTTTACTATCAACCATCTTACTTCTTTGATTCATTTGAGTACTATTTAAGTTAGTCTCATTCACCCCACCCTTACTACATCGGATGTAAATGTGTCCGCTATAAGAAGTTCATGGTATCATATGCCACTACTTACTTGGCCAGAGTAAGCGATTAACACATGAGACGCATGACCTTTTTATAGTTTTCATATCACGCCCTATGTAAGTAATGCCTCTATTTGTTTCTTTTGGAAACAATATCCCGAATACATTTTCTATTCGGGTTTTTCCAAGTTTTTAATCTACATATGCAACTTTCAAATTCTACTTATTTGTTGCATATTACTATTTGTGCAATTAAATTTAAAGTGTGCACCTGGTAATGCTTGCCCTAACGGGCTTCTCTTGCCATTAGCCTTGTTCGCGACTGTTACACGATTTAGGTCCTTGATGAGCGTACTCTTTGGACCGTTCCTCTGTCAAATCTGCGATTTGTTAAACTCTCGCTATCCTCATATGCGAGTGTCCTTCAACTAAAACATATACAACAGTTAGTAATTTCAACATTAAAGGATGCCCGTATTATAATACAAGGCTTTTCTACTATACGCATCAACGCGTGTAATTTCGTTGACTACATCTATTCTATATCGATTTTATTGGTGTAACGTGTATTACACAATAACACTATGTGTTGTTCTCAACACTTTAATCATACTAAACCATTGATATACATGTACTTACCGGATTTGCGATCAAGCCTCGAACCGAACACACTTTATTCTTTAACCATGAGCTCTGATTACCAACTTGTAACACCCTTATTATTATTTAACGGTTTTCGTATAAATTACGAAAATAAACGGGTAGTTATGATTTCAAATACTTTGAAAATACGGGTTCATTAAACTTTTTACAGAATTAAAACTATACAACATATCATGTGTGAGTTCGTCATTTAACATAACAATGATACATAGTGCAGAAGCTTATTTCTTGATCGTGTTCGGTTCTTCGCTGTGCTTGATCGTCCGCCGGTGCAAAAATTATACCTGAAACTCATAAAACATGAGTTGGATTAGTCATACGTAACTTAGAACGTATTTAAACGAGTCCGGAAAGTGAAACTGATTAAAATAAAATTTTTTCGCCAAAACAGGGCTTTTCGCGCCACGCGTAGGAACCAGGTTGATCCCTCGCGCCACGCGAGGGAGACAGTTTTCCAGCAGCTCTGTAACTCAGTTTCAGCTATGCCAGTTTTCACGGAAACGGCCATAACTTCTTCGTTATTGATTCGTTTTACCCGATTCTTTTTCCTACGCGTCCGTAATTTAATCCTCCATCTTATGGAGTTAAAATCATACATCCAACATAAGAAATTTTGAGACTTCTAAGCCTTCGACTCGTTACCTTTTTACCGAATTTTAACCCGTTTATGCATTTTATCAAACAAACGTATTTGTTTGATTCCTATATCTCATACACTTCTTCAAATTAATGTTACCTACCATATTAGGTTCTAATCATAGGTTTATTACATAATTTAAACCCGTTTTCGCTCGTATGCTTATTTTGACCCGTTAAGGGTATTTTAAGCACTTTAAAGCATGAAATCGCTTTCCTTCATTTCTAGCATCTTATTCCTACATTTCTTATCAAGTGATCTTCCACTACAACTATATGTGTGTTGGGTTTAATGTGGATATCTATATGTTCCGAGTTTTACCCCTCGGATTATCATTTTACGGCAAAGATTCATATAAAGTCTTTCGACCCAAGAATTTACATTTTTCACTACCCATACTCATTCTAAGCATTTATTTAATCCTAAAACTCGTTTCCGAACCACCTTTAAAGGTCGTTCGTTCGAATTAGCTTACAAGGGAAATTTGGTCAATTTTCACCCTTCTTTTACTACAAGGACCTTTAAATACTTGTTTGACTCAAAATCCGACCTTTTAACTATATTTCTTGTTTGTAAACCCATGTGCTTCTAAAACACTATAATCTTAACTCAATTTATTCGGTTTACCTAAAAGATAACCGAATATCTATATTTTAACCTTGACTAACTCTTATAGAACACCAAATTCTACATGATGAGTTGTGTTATTATACATACCTGGCTCGGATCAATATATTGACCCGTTTCAATACCTTGCCTTAGTGGCGGCTAAAAGATAGAGCCGTAAACATCCATGTGCTATTTATTCCCTAAAATCATACCACTCGACAACCCGTTAGTCGATATTGTCAAAGGGTGATAATTTCACCTTTTGACCCGTTTGGTCTAAATGACCGATTATATTAGCGAGACGACATGTATTTTCATCTCGACTATATGACCCGCTCCGATTCACATCGTGCGGTCATTTTACCTAAAATTCATTTCTTAACACCTTTTGGCCTATTAAGGCTTACTTCATAATTTTCCTTTAAAACCAATAGTTATGGTCAATGCGTGACCAATCTACCGTTTTACCCTTATTGTTTGTTTTGGTTTACCTTATAAGGTAACCATTTAAAAGTTCATTTTCCATTTGTCATAAAATGATCGAATTACCGATTTAACTCCTTTTAAACCATCAACATGGTTTCTTGTCATGCTCAACTATCTTGTTCCGTACGTCTACTCGCCGGAACATCATACCTCAACTATGTATTTATCTTATTCATAACTAAAACGATAAGAGAATATTCTAAAATATAAGACTAGTGTAAGCCATACTTACCTTACTTCCAAATTATGCCTTTCCGTCATTCCTGCTTCGTTTGACCCGCTTCGTTTCCAAGCTTTCACCTAGCTTGTTAGTCGTCAAACTATCATTGTAAATTGTAAGATGGTTAGATTAGTCATAATTATTCACGACTATTCTATCTCACTTATTTCATATGTCGAAACTACTATTCGACTTCATGATTAGTTAACTTAGCTTATTAAGGTTAACTACTTTAAATCACAAGGTTTGCAACATTAAGTCTAAATCAACACAATATTTAGAACCCTTATCACTTCATATTACGCGTAATCGCCATATCATTCAAATACGCATTTTCACTCTAATTTCAACACTTTAGTTTTTATTTAGGCATTTTAACAAACACCTAGTGTGCATAATTTTACATATTTACTAACTAGTTCATAACTAGTTATCTTTACCATGGTTAACATCAACACATTCAAACCTCAAAGTCTAGTGTACATGAATTACATCTAGAACTTATATCATAACCTCAATATTCATTAATCTTACATTCTAATCTGAGTGTTCATCATATTAACAGAAAACCCACTTAGCACATAATAGGGTAATTACCAAATCCCTAGTTTTGACAACAATTCATCAAATTTTCTACTAGGGTTTGTTTCTAAACCAAGATATAATCACAATAACACTCATAGTTTCAACATTCATTCCAGAATTTTGATTATGATTGTTCATCATAATCTCAAAGTATCACCAAATCATAAAATTCAACATACCTTGTAATCCCCATGACTAGGTGATCACAAATTTGTAAACATGCAGACGATTTGGGATTGATTTGAGCTTCAATTTGAGAGATTTGTTGGATTTAGGGCTAGAGCTCCATGGGAGCTTTCTCCTGGCCATCCTACGCACGCACACACACACTTTTAGTGTGTGTTGTGTTATTTTTTTTTTATTAAAACCATTTTCAAGATATCTCAGTTTGGTCCCTCATATTTGGTTAGTTATTAAGTAGGCCACAATCTAACTATTTCTAACACTACTCCCACTTATTAACTAGGTTAAATATTCCTAGTTAACTTAGTGGGTTCGGGGAATTATGACTCAGTTTATTTTAAGTCCCGTTAATTCAGGCTTCTTATAAACTTTATTTCCTTAAAAGCATTTACTCTCTTTTTATCGAATATTTGGTTTATTTATTTTAAATCCTAATATTTACCGGGTTACCTTTACCAGTAACGGTATTTTACCCTTGTATTAGTATTAACGGGGTTTGATTACCAAACCCGTTTTCGGGGTGTTACACGAGCCCGAGCTTCGCTTATCGAGCTCGAGCCGGCTCGCGAGCCTAAACGAGCTTTCTGTTTATATATTTTTATCAATATATTAAACATATATTTATATAATAATAATTACCATTTATTTAAATACAAAAAAATAACTAAATTATACTAATTATAATTAATATAAATTAATTAATAAATACTAAACGAGTCGAGCCCGAGCCGAGCTCGAGCTTGAAAAAATACCTTTAAGCCGAGCTCGAGCTTTAGAAATAAAGCTCGAATCGAGCCGAGCTCGAGCTTTCATATGTTAAACGAGCTCGAGCCTGGTCGAGCTCGGGCTCGACTCGGCTCGTTTGCACCCCTACTTAAGCATATCGTCAATGTATTCGATACAAAGATTTAGTTTCCTTACTTCGTTCATAAACGAATAATTAATTTAGTATCGAAATTTAATGTAGCACCTCTCGAACTGTTACTATTCAAGGAGACATGGTAGGTGACTTTATCACAACAAGTCTTCAATATATAATTTACATGGAGTTAAAAAACTTATGAGTCCACTGATAAATTTTCAACAACATTTAGTGACTCTTGCTTTGTGATCAACAACATATTATGTCGTTATGACTTAGGTTGTTGATATCAGACCATTATGACACCCCATGAGATAGGTTTTGTCTGCTGACATAAGGATATACCCGAAATTACATTTTTCATCTTTGAATATTACAAAGTTAGAGTAATCAACTGGTTTGAGTTCTCACTTTCTCCTTAAATTATAGTCTCTCGTTTCTTTGAAAGATATTGTAATACTCTGTTAGATGCTTCACATTAATCTAGACATATCTAGTGTGCTGCAATGTGAGTAATATCCAAACGAGTATAGACTTGAACTTACATAATGCTTCTAATTAATGAAGCGTAAGGAAATAATCTCATTCATCCTATTGTCCTCTAAAGGAGAGTAGTATTATTTGTTACATATGTAAGGACCCATTTAAGGTTAAACTTATGGAACGAAACTAATGTCTCATTAGGTCTATCTCGGTTTGTTATAATATCTATCATGTAACAGATATCTCTGAAATCTATTATATCAAAGTTTGTGTTAACAATGCTTTTACTTATGTAACATATACTTGTCAAAAGAATATCATCTATATAGACAAGTTTATTTTAGTTGCTCCCACTCATCTTGAGGTAGGTACATTAATCCACTTGGTTCTTGATGAAAATAATTGCGTCGCATTATGATGTTCGCATTAACCAGTACATGGATTTTAGTGGCTTACAAACAAAGTGTTCTTACCCTTCAGTTTAGAACTTCCAGGTTGTTTTTCTAATGAACATGTAAGTATGTAAGTCAGTTGTTAGGGAAAGTTGTTTTTAATGTTCTTCTAATGTAGCTCAGAACAATTATAAACTACTAGAACAGTGATGCTCCTCAAAGAAATCTTTTGTAAGATAGGTAAGAAAGATTCTTTGATAATTTATCTCTTCCTGAGTATATCCTTTGACAATCAATCATGCTTCTTCGTGTCTTAACGTTTATATTAGGATTTGGTTTGGTTATGAACACTCTTAGGTAATTTAATCAAACCTCAAACGTTATACGAACACATAAAATCAGTTTTACTAGAAAACAGTTTTATTTCATTTAGAAGATTGATTGACGCTAATGGCTTAATTAGAAGAGATGTGATCAGTAAACTTTTCCAAAATCCATTTCAACTTTAGTTAGGGAGGTTATGTAATCATCAAAGTTAATAGGTTTTTAAACCTAGATGACCTCTTGAGTTGATTATTGGGTTTATTAGAAGTTTCAGTTTTATGGATTAACTCTTGGTTAGGTTGCTATCATTTTCAGAATTCTAAGTTTGTAAGAGTTGGTGCAGTATGGTGTACAAGAGGTGTAATCGGATTTAAATTCGGTGTAAAATTTAATGACTCTCTTCCCCCCGCCTCTTGTATTCCTTGCAAGTCATAATAAAGACTTTTACTGCTCCAACTGACCTTAGAAGTCATAAGGAACTCAGCATGCTTAGGGTCAATATTTAACGACCAACAGATTCTAATAGAGAAAACAAATTAATGACGTTAGTCGTTGTAGTTTCTCTTGTTGAGGATTATGTTAGTTTAGGTAAGAAATCTAAGTGTGCCCACAATTAAGGAACAATGAAACTTTTGTAAGTGTATCATTAGATTTTAAGGAGACAACTTTTGATGGAACAGTGTCGAGATGGAGCAGTGTCTTGTACAAGAGGTGTAAATTGAAGTAATATGAAGTTAACACTGTGACAACTGTCAAAATTTCAGGTATCCGTACAACTATTAAACAGTAATTATGACTTAATGACTGTGATGATTTACAATTTATGACTTGAATTGCTTTCTGATTATTGCCAAATGCATACATGTGCATCATATATTGCAAATGACATGTCATTATTGCATGCAAACATTATTGATTCAAATGATGCATGAAACACAGTTAGCACAGTTATAAGACAAATCAGAAAAATGCTGACGGAGTTCAGTACATAGACAGACATGGTATTAAGACACAGAATGAGCCATAAACCAAGAGTTACACTAGTATAGTGTGTAGGAAAGTAAGGATCATAAAACTGCCTTCCTAGAGATAGTTTAAGTGCCGAAAAGTGCCTAAAACTCACACAAACTGCAGAATTCTGCAGAAATCAGCAAAATTCAGCATTTAAACACTTTAATATCATGCAGAAACATGGTTAAATGATCCAGAATACTTTCCTAAGTATCGGGAATCAAAACTGTCACAAAAGGTAACATAAATCACACTAAACTGCATAGTTTAGCACCTTAACGAACCGGTAACCAACCGAACAACCGGACACTACCCGAAACACCAAATTTTCACTAGAAGCACTGTTTTAACATTACCAAGCTAGTTAAGGTCCCCGAACATCATAACACATTATATAACATCTGGTAACTAACTAACCTAACTAAACACTTGATTTTCAACTATATAAACTAACTAATAGTTAACCCCTAATCTAGACCCCCCACCTATTTACGGATCACATGTGGCCCCCACATGTGATTTTATTTGTTTAATTTATAAGAACATGTCTCACTTTACTAAACACAATATACATTAGATTTTTATGATGTTGAGAAGTATTATAAGAAACCATAAGATCAAGACCTTCATTTCACAAACTCAACAAACACTTGAACTTCTTCCTTCCCCTCTCCCTCACTCTTGGCCGTAACCCAACCCCCACATAACCACCATCATCCATCATTTCTCATACAATCCACATATATATAAAGGTGTAAGAAGGTGTACAAGGAAGCTTGGAGCTCTTGGAAGTTGAAGGACCATTCACACAAGCTTTTATCCACTTCATTTTCATCTTGTGATCATCCCTAGCCTTGAGCAAGTAGTAAGATCATCTACACTCTATTTTACATCTTGTTTTGGTGGTTAAAGAATGATATAAGTTGTTAATCATGAAGAACACTATGAATCTTGAACATAAAACTTAAAATTAAGACAAAAATCATAAAAAATCAAGTTGTTTAAGTGTTGTTATGCTTGTTGATTGCTCATGTTATTGATGTAGATCATCATGTGATCATGCTAGATAGTGATTAAAGACATAATCTAGCAAGATGAGAGGATGATTATGTTAAGAATCAATAAGATCATCCTTGTGTGAATCATGAACTGGAAGTAAAAGTTGTTTTTCTTGTAAAATGATGATCAAAGTGAATGTAAAGTCTTGTAAATCCATGATTTCAAGAATGATTTTTCAAGAAACCTTGTTAAAAATGCAAGTTTTACCTAAGCTTGGTTCTTAAAGAGATTAACCACATTTTTAGTGGTTAAACAAGTGTAGAAATATATATGTAACAAGAAAAACTCAAGAAGAAACATTTTTAGAAAATCTATTTACAAGTTGTAAAGAACTAATTTCTTTATTAATGATGTTTTTAAATAAGTAACCACACTTTAAAGGGTAACTAAGCTTACTAAACACACTAGTAAGTTACTACAAATTTTTGTAAACTTTCAAGTTCATGAAGTAGTAATTTATGCATGATTTTGGCAAATTGGTAAGTGTTGGTTGATTTATTGTTGATTGTGTTGATTTATAAAAGAAAATGATATGCTTTGAAAGCATGGAAACCTCCGTTTTTTAGGGGAAACTATGGCAAAATTTTTCTAGAAATTTAACACTTAGAAAAATATTTTTAAAAAAATATTTACAAGTATATTTTAAACCATAAATTTTCATACAAAGTTTGCCATAATTTTTGTCACAAAAATTACAAATATTGGAGGTTGGTTTTTGTAAATAAAAGTGACTAAATATGTATTTAGGAAATATATATTTAGATGTCACCTTGTGTGTGATTATTTGTATATTATGTGTATTAGTTGTATTATTTTAGGACTTGAAATAATATAACTCATCAAAATACCAAAAATTACAATCCAAAATATTACCAAAATTCCAAGAATAAAATACACAAATTATACCCAAAATATTGGAGAACCGAACAAGGAATATAACTTACAAAAATATTCTGGAATTTAATTCACAAGTATATTTTGGTAATTAGTATTTTGGACACCAAGAGAACAAAAATATGATTATTACAATTATTACAAAAATATATCATATTTTTGACAAGGAGAAAAATATATTATTTTTGGGTAAATAAAAATATATATTTTCTTGAAATTATTAGAAGATATATTATTTTTGGGAGAAAATATGTATTTTCTTAAATAAACTTGGAACATATTATTTTTGGTTGAAAAATGGATATATACATATATATATATATATAGATATATATATAGGGAGGAGCTCATGCGAGAACCACCCTTATTGCGAGAACCGCGAGAACCAATGTGAACACAACCTAAAATAGCTAAAAAAAAAAAACCTAAAAAAACCTAAACCCCCCCCCCCCCAAAAAAAACCTAAACCCCCCACCCCCCCCCCCCCCAAAAAAAACCTAACCCGCCCCCCCCCCCCCCAAGCTAACCCCCCAAGCTAAATGCTAAAAACTAAAACCTAAAAAAAACCTAACCCCCCCCTCCCCCACCCCCCAACAACCTAACCCCCCCCCCCCAAAGCTAAAATGCTAACAACTAAACCACCAAAAAACCTAAAAAATCTAAAAAAAATCTATTTTTTTTAATATTTTTTATGCTCAAATCGCTACTTTTAGTGGCAAAAAAAAATTTTAATTTTTTTTTTATTTTTTAATTTTTTTGGCTTCGAAAAGTAGCGATTTTTATATAAAAAATATTAAAAAAAATTTTTGTGTGATTTTTAGCTATTTTTAGGCATTTTTGGTTGTGTTCACATTGGTTCTCGCGGTTCTCGCAATAAGAGGTGGTTCTCGCATGATCTTCTCCCTATATATATTTTCTAAGTTAGACTTGAAAATATATTATTTTTGAGACTTATACGAAAATATAAATATTTTTGTCAAGGGAAAAATTATAAATAATTTTTCTATGTAATATTTCTTAAAATATATATTTTGAGAATATATATTGATTAATATTTATTAAGAGTAGTATTCCGGAAAAATAAACACGAAAATTAAGTATAAGAATACTTAATAACTACAAGAAAAAACGCATTCTCGTACGTATAAATACACCGGAATACGCCACCGATACTTGGCAAAAATATACAAGGTTAAGGATACAAATATATATACCCCCCCCCCCCCCTTTGGGAAATTATACATGTACAAATACATAAATGTGACAAGTTAAAATATATTATTTTAACTATTATTCCATAATTTAATAAATATAATTTAAGTTAAAATATTTAATATTTTAACAAATAATTATATAACTTGGAATAATATTAAGGACACAAAGAAACGTAACTCAAGGACATTAATTAATACTAAGTCAAGGCACGACCCGCCCGTCTAATAAACCGTAGTACGTTGTAGGTAGTCGTGCACACCAGTAGCAGCTTCGGGTTACGTTGGATACGAAGAATGCAAGATTGTGAGTTCATGTCCCCCTTTTCTTTTAACTATTTTCGTTTTTTAACTTCGGGGGTGAAGTACATGTTACAAACTGTTTACAAACGTTTATACATGGTATGGTTAGCTAAGGATGGTACTGCTAGATCATGTGAGTGGTGAGTACAACGCTTAAGACCATTAATCCTCGTAGTAGGACCGAGGGACATGAGTGATAGATCTATTTGGGTGTAGCAAGCCCCACCCATGTGGACCGAGATTTGGCCCATGAGTTTACTATGTCTTACAGCGGGAAGCCCGGTGCAAAATCTGCTAGGATTGAGCCTTCCTGCATCACGTCACACATATTAATAGCCTTACAAACCATTAATGATCTATTTTCCTTGTTGCTTTCATACCAGGGATTTACAAATACATACATACTTACAATGATTACAAAGGTTTATTTGTGCACACATACAAAATACATGAACTCGCTCAACTTTTGTTGATGTTTTCAAACTACATGTATTTCAGGGAACTAAGTATGGATCTGGCGGGCGTTGGAAGTTTTCAAGGGTTGTCTGGAATAAAAGATGTCATCCGGTGTCTAAGGGTTTGGGGTTGTCTGTCTTATCCTCGATAAGATACATAGTCCAAAACGCAGTTCTTAGTAGTATCTTTTATCGAGTCCTTATGGAACTCTAAAACAATTTGAACGGTTTGTAATTTGGATTTAAAGTCCGTGTTTGAATTCTGAGACAATGTGGTTTGGAATGTTTTAAAACTTAACTTAGGGATAAACATCTTTAGTTTTATCATATAGATGTTTGTTATGGTTGAATGCAATGATATTAAGCAAGTCATACATAATCACGCCTCCGCAAAAGTCAGGGTGTGACAAACACTCCCCCACCTCTTGCAACTATAGCAAGTTATTATTAAGACACTTGGTGCTCCCACTGATGTTTGATATCTCTAGAAATGCTATAAGATAAGTTTCAATGAAAAATGTGACGTGGGAACCTATCATACATATGTTAGACTTTATTTGATTTCCTTAATGTCCACATGTCATAAGAAACTTAGGGACATATTTAATAGAAATCTTATTAAGTATATACATGAATAGATTTCTTTTAAGACCTTTGGCCATGTGAGACAAAATTTATATACAAGTAGATAGTCTTTAATTGATAAATGAATTATGTCTGAATATTCCATTTGGTATAAGTTCCACGAATGTTGTTAGTGCACTATGTCTATTGACTTCGTCTTGTTTCATGAAATAGTATGTTTAATGTAATTTAGCTTGAAAGTGGTGATTTTCCTTGAAAATGTTACTTGACAGTTTCAAGCTAAACCTAATAGTGAAGGTTTCCCTTGAACTGAACACATGTTCATTTCAAGCTAAATCTAAGGTTTCCCTTGAAATGGTCATGACATTTTCAAGCTAAACCTCAACACTATAAATAGAGTTCAAGCTAAATCATTTTAAAAAGACTTTTGCACATTTGAGATTTGAAGAGCTCTAGTTCTAGAGAGAGAAACTAGAGAGAGAAAGTCTCTAAGTGATTCAAGGTTCTTTGTACGTTTCAGATTTATAAATAGAATCGTGTTTATATTACGTCTTGTGGGTTTCGGTCGCGTTCGTGTACGGATTCCGCACGTTTCACGTTCGTTTAGCAATCGTTTCGGAGTCAAACCGGTCCTAACAAGTGGTATCAGAGCAGGAGCTCGATTGCGTTGATCAAACAACAAGATTCGTACCAGATTACAACGTTTTCAGATCTGAATTGCATCATTTCTTCATCATCTACTCATTCTTTCACGTTTTCTACAGTTTTTCGTCAAATTGAACGAGATTTTATGGTCCGAATTGGCTGATTTTTTAGTATATTGTGCGAAAATAGTTGATATACAATCCTACCAAGTTTCAGATTCAAATTCCTTGTCGTTTAGGAGATTTTCGAGTTTTTGTGTTCGAATCCGTAACTTTCAGCAAGATTTCGCTTGAAATTCAAGCGAAATCCTTATTAGTTAGATTTCGCTTGAAAAAAATTGCTGGATTTCGCTTGAATATTGAAGATTTCGCTTGAAACATCAGAGTATTGATTTCGCTTGAAACATCAGAGTATTGATTTCGCTTGAAACTTCAGAGTATTGATTTCGCTTGAAAGTTGTTAAGTGTTGATTTCGCTTCAGAACTAGTTATCTTGGGATTTCGCTTGAAAGCTATTGAATATTGAGATTTCGCTTCAAAACATCAGCTTATAATTTCAGTTGATTTCGCTTCAACTGGTCAATAGTTGATTTCGCTTCAACTGTTCAACAAAGTGATTTCGATTGAATTTTCTATTTCGTTTGAAAAGTGAAATTTCGTGTCGAGATTATTTCACGTCAACTGTGTATCAGTCTGTTTCAGAATATTTGATATTGTGTATACTGATTGTGTTTGTTTGTTTGTCTTTTCAAGGTTTGCATTATGGCTGAGGAATTCTTCAATACGTTTTACAACGCGTTCGCAACCGAATCGTCTGAGGCTACAAATATTACACCAAAAACCATTTCTAAAGTGTTAAATGAGAACATCAAGCATGATAACTTTTATGGAACTCATTCAAAGCCACCAGCTCTTGATAGCATTGAGGATTATACCTGGTGGAAAGAACGTTTTATTAACTGGGCAAAGGCGTATGCTCATGAAAGTTGGTTTTGCTTGGAGTATGGTTATGAAAAACCAAAAGACGAGAAAGGCGAAGATCTAGTATTCAAGAAGTTTTCCAAAGAAGATAAAGCTGAATACGGAGCTGAACAGAGAATGATAGCATTGATCCAGTCAGCAATCAGAAATGATATTTTTGCTTTACTAACTCATGACGGGTCATCTAAGTCTGTCTGGGAAGCTTTACGTGTTAAAGCTGAAGGGGGTAAACAGATTAAAAAGAACAAAATCGCTTTATTAAAGAAAGAATTTGATCTGTTTGATAACATAAAAGGAGAGTCGGTGAGGCAAATGATTGAGAGATTCTGTCATCTTAAAATTGAATTGGAAAGATTTGAGATAAATAAAACAAAAGAGGAATTGATAGACAAAGTGATTGAAGCGTTACCACGAGCAGATCAGTGGCAAACGTTTGTTTTTATCTTAAAAAATGATGCTTCATATGATAATATTGCTCTTGATGCTTTGTTTGAAAAGATTGAAAGTCATGATCTGGAGCTACAAAAGCAAAACAAGATGACTGAATCTTCACATCAACAGAACGTTGGCTTGTACTATAAAAGCAGTGTGCTTTCTGATAAAGGCGTTGGTTCACCAAAAACAGCATTTAGTGGTGAAAAGATGAAAGAACCATCAACAACGTCAACAAGTCATCATTCTGGATATCATTCATCTTCAAAGACAAATTCTGATGATTCTGAAGAAATTATGTGCAACATTGCTCTTAAACTGAAGAATTCTCCTGCTATGAGCATCAATGCAGCAAAGCAGCAAATGAGTTTCCTTGCATCTGTTCTGGAATCATATGAAGGTCTAGTAGCTGGAAAAATTGGAAATTCTGAATTGACCAAAGAAGACTACGACCAGATTGATCCGGAAGAGATGGAGCTCATTGACATCCGTTGGTGTTTAGCTAGTTGTGTTCGCAGAGCTCAGAGGTACATGGAGATTACCGGGAAACAATCGCTTGGAGGTGCGTCAACAAAGCTTGGATTCGACAAATCCAAAGTGACCTGTTTCAAATGCAAGCAAAATGGTCATTTCAAAAGAGAATGCAGAAACTCTGAAGTTGCTGAAGGAAGTGAACGTCCTTTCAATGATGATTATTATCGAAAGGCGATTTACCATCGAAGCAGAGAAGAACCAAAGTTGATTGAAGATAAGCCGAGAGAAAAATCAAGAGCATATGCAGTAATCTATCCTGATGAAGGATTTGACTGGAGCACAGTTTGTCCAGAAGAAGATCGTTTAGAGAATGTTCGTAAAACAGCTCAAGGGAGAGCTATGACAGAAGAAAGAAAGTTTGTTTTTGTTGCTGAGATTCAAGATGAAAACAAAGACAAAGACACTGCTGAAGTTCATGAAGAAAAAGTTGAGATCAAAGAGAAAACTCGAGAAGAGATCTTAAGTGAGAAGACTTACAGAGAAAGAAATGTGGTCTACAACAGAATGGATGATATGCAGGAAGAGTATGAGATGGTTGTCGGTAGCAAAAGATGGGATAAAAAGAGAGAATGCTATTATAACAGAGAAGGAGAACCGGTTGTTCCCAAGAAAGACATAATCTTCGATGATGTTCTTCTCAAAGTCCCGTTGAGAGCTGAATACTATAGAAATGTGATGAAAGATGACACATACGTTAAGAGGTATGAAAAGGAGATCAGATATGCCATGTTATCGTGTCTGAGAAAAAGGGATGAAGAAAGAATGAAGAAAAGTGTTGAAGAAATGGTGAACAATCTGAAGAAAGATGCTGAAGAGGTTAAAACAGAAACTGTTGAAGTTGAAGTTGTGAAGGAAATCAAAAGTGAAGAAGTAGTTGTGAATGAAGAGGTTGAGAAAGCTGTTACTGAAGAACAGCAGATTGAAGAAGAGGTGAAGAAAGAAGAAATAGAAGAAAAGAATGAGAATGAGGAAGCTGATAATGCTGGTAATGAAGTCGGTGTTGAAGAAAAGCAGGATGTTGATGATCAGACAGAGGTTGCTGAAAACACCGAAGTGCCAATCACTGAGGTAAATTCTGATTCTGAAAACTTGAAACAGATTGATCAGTGCAAGAAATGCATGGAATCGTGTAGAGCTTGTACTGAAAAAGATGAGCAATTTAGAACAAGAGATCTTGAGTTCACAAAAATTGAAAAGATTTTTAAAGAAAAATGCAAAGAAATGCTAGAAAAAGAAAAAGTTTTTAAAGAAAATGATGAAAAACTTTCAGAAAAATGTAACAAATTAGAGAAAGAAAATGAAGTTTTGAAAGAAAATGTTTTGAAAATGACAAATGAATGTGAACAAAAAGAAATTGCTTGTCAAGAAATGAAAAATGAATATGACTCAATGAAATTATCATATCACATTACAAAAGAGTCATATGAAAAAGTGAAAGATGAAATGAAATATGCTCAATCAAGAATGAATTATATGTCTGAAACAACCAAAGAACTTAAACGAATGTATGCTATAAAACAAGATGTTGTTAATTCCTATATTGAGGATGTTGCTAAGTTAAAGCGACAGATTGCTGATTTAGAACAGGATAACAACAAGTTAAAGAGTTATCACGTGTCGTCATATGTGCTTGAACGAATTTTCAATATAAAACCGGGTGATGGTGAGTCTGAGCAGAACAAGAAAGACATTGGCTCAGAGTTTCATCAAGTTCCACCACCGGGAAAATTTGCATTTTATGATGAGGAAAAGGTCGAAAAAGCTTTCAACATGGTAGATCAATTGCCAGACAACATTGACATAACCTATTCCAAATCTGATGATTCTCATGATTCAGAGGTGGTAGGTAAAGTCGTTGAAAGTGTGTTGAAAGAAGAGTCAGTTGATACAGGTAAATCTGAATCACAGGATGAAGATGAAGGAAATCTTCATGATGGTTATCTGAAAAATACAAAATCCGAGGAAAGTTTGAATGATGATTCAAAAGGATTGGTTTATACCATGATTGGATCGGACAAATTGTTCTTAGATGTTGTTTTCCCGATTCAGAATGTGATTTCAGAAAAGGTTGATAAAGTTTTCAAAATGATTGAGATTGAGAAGTATGAGATTTCAAAGTTTGTCGGTAAGAGTCATAGAGGTTCGTATACCAAACCTGGTTTCAAAAAGAAGAACATGAAGGCTGGGTTGGGTTATAAGAAGAAACAACATTGGAACAAAAAAGAGATGCCGAATTTTCAAGCAAAAATGAGTTTTGTTCAAGGAGGCAGTTTAGAAAAAGAAAAAGAACTCAAAATGAGACAGTCTAATGATGAGTTCTTTGCTAAAAAGAAAAAGCAACAATCACAGGTCAAAGATGTGTCCATGAGAACATGTTTCAAATGTGATCAAAAAGGACATCTTGCACGCAAGTGTCCTAATCTAAAACCTGAAGATGTTGACAAAAAGAAGTTTGATGCTGAGAAATAAAAATCTGAGAATGTGAGACAAAGGTCAACCAAATTTGATTCGAAACAAACTTGGAGGTTCAATACAAATAAGTTTGCTTCAAATCAAAATTGGAAATCAAACCAGAATAGATTCGATTCAAGACAGACCTGGAATTCTCACACACCCAGATTCAGAACAACACAGAGTTGGAAAACCACAGTTGATATGACAAAACCTCAAGAGTTTTGGAAACCAAGAGTTGTTGTTCAAAATCAAAATGTTCAAAAAGATTCACATTTTTACAAACGAGGAACACCAAAAGGTCAAACATGGAGTGTTAAGAAACATGTTGATTTGGTAAATGATGAGAAAGTTGAAGTTAAAATTGAGAAAGTTTTTGTGAAAAATGACAAAGAATTTCCAGCATTGAATGAAAATTATTGTGTTGAAATGCCTAAGGTTCAACAGGCCTGGGCTAAATTGTTCAAGTAATCAAGTAGTCTGAATGTGCAGGTGCTCAACAAATCTGAAGATTGTGAGAATGGAGGTTGGAGCAGCCTGGCACAACAAGGAGAGGAGGCTGCTGGATCCCGTGTTGGTTGAAACAGGAAGTTTATATGTTTTCTGTAAATAAATAAACAATATTTCAAAAACCCTAAAAATTGAAAAATTTGAAAAACCAAAAATATGTTTGTTTTTAATTTTTGTCAAATATTAAAAAAAATACAAAAAATATGTGTTGATTGAATATGCCGAAACCCTCACGGCTGAACAAACATGATTACTTTCATCAAATTGAAAAACGGTTTTCAAACTGTTAAGATCAATGGGTTGTAAATCATGGGGTATGTTAGATTTTCTGCAAATCAGTACACTTTTAGCAGAAAATGGATGGCGAGACAAAGCTATCAGTATTGGTTGTCAAATTTTCTTTAAATGGTTTTACATTTTAGGGGGAGTAATATTGTCAGAAAATACAAAAAACATTTGAAAATTTGAAAAAGTCAAAAACATGATAAAATTCAAAAATTGAGTTTTTGCGTAAAAAGAGGAAATGATAGTACATCAGTAGACAGTTACAGTACGCTAAAGAAATGGAAAGTTTAAATGTGTTAAACGATCTCACCGTGGATGTGTCGGTAGGTTTTTATACATTTAGTAAACTTTTTCGGGATATAAACCTAAATTCAAACGCTTGCTTATTTCGTGGGGAACACTACTTGAATATATAGGTAACCCCTGAAATCTCGTTTGAAAGGTCTCATAATCTGATATACTAGGTCTTTATACTTAATGATGTCTGGGGTATTATTCCGGGACTTCTGCTGAATGGAAGTTCTGACCTAGTTCTTGGATAATACTTTCTGCAATGCTTGAAACATAGCATTAAACCCTCAGCATGCTGATGAAACAATAAAATTGATAGTCGCTGCTGTTGTAAGCAAAAAGATCCTTTAAAGGGGACATACCGTAAAGTCGAAGCTGATATCTCTCTGCGTATACGGAAGTATCGACCTGAGATCCCTCGGCCCTCGCATACCTATTTTATGTACATATATCATTGTAGTATACTCACCTGTAAGACTGATTATTGGGATTCTGGATACGGGAGTATATTCAAGAGGTGGGATACATGAATGAGTTTAAGTTCTTAAAATACCTAATTCGTATCCTGAATCAGTTGAAATTTGTGTGAAAATTTAAGTGGATCAGTATATCGACAATCTAAGTGAATTGTTTAATGCATAATGTGATTTTAAGCTCAACGGTACTTGTGATGTGTCAAAAACCTGATATGATCCTCTGACGCATACTCAAACAAAAATATTGTCTGTAAATATGTTTGTACATATTTCTTTATTGCTTTATATTTTCAGAAAATACAAAAAGATTTTGATTTCTGCTTTATTTTCGACAACTGATGTCTGAGTGCTGAGTTTCAAAATCTAAGTAAGCTGATTGTGTTTCTGAAAATAAAACAAGTTCATTAAATTGATACTTGAATTAAAATCAAAAATTTCAAAAACAGTTTGTGATATCTCCAAGGTCATTAACTTGAACTTGGATGATAAACTGTGAGGGAGTTGGTTTCGTTAATGCTGCTAAATCTATGAAGTTTGTTGATAGGGGGAGTGGATTAGAGAATTTGTTTGAGAATTCAAAATGCTGTTACTCATAAATGTTTGAGAAATTGCAGAAGATAGTCCAGACTACGATCCTGAAAGCAGAGTCTAAGGGGGAGTCTGAAGACAAGTTTGAAACAAAGAAAAGCTTGTAGATGGAAAGCTAGGTGTCGATCCCAAAGCACGGAAGCTTGATGAAAGGGGGAGCCTGAAGCTGATAGAAGAAGAGAGTGATGGATGCGTACAATGTTACAACTTGAAAGAGAAGGCAGAATGATCAAGACTGAAGATGTGTCATATTGCAAGAATAGTCATTGAAGACTTCGTCAATATCCAAGGGGGAGTCTGTTAGTGCACTATGTCTATTGACTTCGTCTTGTTTCATGAAATAGTATGTTTAATGTAATTTAGCTTGAAAGTGGTGATTTTCCTTGAAAATGTTACTTGACAGTTTCAAGCTAAACCTAATAGTGAAGGTTTCCCTTGAACTGAAGACATGTTCATTTCAAGCTAAATCTAAGGTTTCCCTTGAAATGGTCATGACATTTTCAAGCTAAACCTCAACACTATAAATAGAGTTCAAGCTAAATCATTTTAAAAAGACTTTTGCACATTTGAGATTTGAAGAGCTCTAGTTCTAGAGAGAGAAACTAGAGAGAGAAAGTCTCTAAGTGATTCAAGGTTCTTTGTACGTTTCAGATTTATAAATAGAATCGCGTTTATATTACGTCTTGTGTGTTTCGGTCGCGTTCGTGTACGGATTCCGCACGTTTCACGTTCGTTTAGCAATCGTTTCGGAGTCAAACCGGTCCTAACAAATGTCAATGAATAACTTATGGTGGACCCATACTTAAGCTAAGTAATGATTTAGGGCTTTGAACATCATGATTTAAAATCACTTAGAATGAGATTAGATAAAAATCATCCTCATTAACTACGTCATGATTTCTCACGAGTTTCGGTTATAATTGATGAAATTTATAGGTCTTATTTTCCTTTTGTCAAATTCTCATTTGCATGATAACAAAAGTTATGAAAGAGGTATTAATGTTTCTATCCGGATATTGAGAACAATTAATATGAGAGTTTAAGGTAAGTGTGACTTTATGTTGGTGATGCATGTGTAGCGTTATATATATTTATTATTTTTAGCCCTTTTTACACTTTAGTCAAGTTTTAAATTTATAAAACACGATATTTTACTAACACTAAACACACATATGGGCAAGTGCACCCATCGTGAGCGTAGTATAGCGTTGGTAAGATACCAAGGTCGTCCAAGGACACAAGAGCTTTTCGTACCGGTTTATCCTCAACGTCAAATCAAATAAAATTTTTAGAAAAATGTTTAAACATGAAAATAAAAACTAAAAATGCTGAAAAATAAAATAAAAATAAGAGTTAAATGCCATTTTAGTCCCTATGGTTTGGGCCATTTTGCCAGTTTAGTCCAAAGGTTTCATTTTTAACCTGTGGGTCCAAAAAGGTTTCACAGTTGCCATTTAAGTCCACTGGGTTAACTTCATCCATTTTTTCTGTTAACGAGAAGGCCAATTCGGTCTTTTTATATGGCTGAATTGCCCTTTTAGTTAACAGAATTACATACAAAATGACCGAATTGGCCTTCTCGTTAACAGAAAAAATGGATGAAGTTAACCAAGTGGACTAAAATGGCAAATGTGAAACCTTTTTGGACCCACATGTTAAAAATGAAACCTTTGGACTAAACTGGCAAAATTGCCCAAACCACAGGGACTAAAATGGCATTTAACTCTAAAAATAAAAACAGATAGACAAGATGAATCACTTGGATCCGACTCGCCTTTAGTGTAACCTTTGATTATTTCCTCACTTTTGCACTTTTTAAGAGATTATCTTAGTTATAGTAGTAGGCCCCTCTTTTGAAGGTGACGTTACACTCAGCCCAATAGTTTGAGTAAGCAAGGATACAATCCTAAAGGGTTGGATTATTGAAAGATAATTAATTAAGTTATTAATGCGTAATGTGGTAGGCCCCTCTTTTGAAGGTGACGTTACCCTCGGCTAAGTAGTTTGAGTCAGCAGGGATACAATCCTAAGTAGCCGGGTTAATGTTTTAATAGTAGTTTACATATGAGGGGATCAAGAAATTCAAACCCCTGCCATCCAATACCAGTGGGTATTGAAGGAGGTCCTACTAAGCTTGACCCAGGTCCTTGCAGGATCTATACACTGAACAAGGCAAGACGCTTACCAAACCATTCCCTTAACACCCGACCAGGTAGCCAACATATCTCCATATAGACCGTGGAGATATGAATGGTGTAAATCTTTTATTTTATATAGATAGTAAAATAACGCCAAGACACTACGGACAAATGATAAGGAAGTTTCACATTCAACATAAGAAACTAGTTATTAAAGTCATTAATACAAAAAACCAAATAAAAAGTACGAAAAGATTAAAAATAAAAAGTATTACACTAAATGCTTGTCTTCACCAAGTGATGTAAGAGACTTAGGCAAACATGACCTTTGATTGTCAAGAACTCTTACGATCAATATTGGATCCCGAGACAACTACACACACTCTATGATGGATGATGGATGATGGTGGTGGATGTGGGTTGTGATGGTGGTGGTGGGTGGGTGAAGTGTGAGAGAGGTGGTTTGCCAAGGGATGATTTGCAAGTGAGCCAAGCACCCCTATTTATAGCCTGGACAGAAGCCCAGACACGGCCTCGTGTCCGCTGGGCACGGCCCCGTGTCCACCCATCTTCTCTTTCTTCATTAATTGCAGTTTGTCTGCATTAGTTGACCACGCCCCCGTGTCTGCTGGGCACGACCCCGTGTGCAGAAGCGTATCTGTACTATCAAGATTTGCTCAGATTCTGCGAATCTTTGCGTTGACCACGGTCCCGTGTCCGTTGGACACGCCCCCGTGTTGGGAAATAGAAGCTTCTACAACTTTATCTTTTCTGCAGACACTTGGGCACGCCCCCGTGTTCAGGGCGTGTTCAGCCTTCTGATGTCTTGTTTTTGCTTGGGAAGATGTTGTCGAGGGTTCGGGCATGCCATGTTTATTCCTTTTCTTGTATTATTGTTAGATTTGGCTGCATTTTTGCTTCTTTTGTTCATTTAAGCTCTTTTAACCCTGAAAATACAAAAGGATGACAAAAGCACACTTTTTCCAACATTAGTACTAAAAAAGGGTTAGTTTTATGCCTCATTTGGGTAGTGTTTGGTATGAAGGAATAAAAGGTGGAATGGAATGGATGATTACGAGGGAATGAAGAAAAGGGTGTTTGGTTGGTCGATGGAATGGAATCACCTATTTTAAAAGGCATTCCATTCCCTTAAAATCATTCCATCCATCCCTCATGTTTTTTTTTTCAATCCATCCCCTCTTGCACCATTCATCAACAACACCACAACCCATCACCTTCGCCACAACCCACCACATTCGCCACAACCCACCACCTTCGCCACAACCCACCCCCACCACCCACCACTGACGCCATCACCGCCACCCGCCACCACCTCACCCCGACAGCGACTGTCGCCGTCGTCGCCACCCACCCGCCACCGTTATCACCAACAGTCGCGACCAACCGCCAACGCCACTCGCCGCCGCCGCCCACCACCATCGTCGACACCACCACCAACCGCCGCCCCCGCCTCCCACCGCACCTCCGCCGCCACCCACCACCAACGGCCACCTTGCCGCCACCACCACTCGTTGTCGCCGCCGCACCGCCACTCGCCGCCACCACCACCTCCCATCTCCGCCGCCACCCACAACACCGCTGATTTTATTACTTCGTTTTTTTCTTGCCTACCTAACAATACACAATAATAATTCATTCCATTCACATATGATAACCAAACAAGATATAATTGTAATGATCCATTGCATTCTCTCGTCCATTCCATTACCTCGTCCATTCCATTCCTTCGTCCATTCCATTACCCCATACCAAACAGACCCTTGATGTAATTTATATGTTGCATTTTACACACATCAAATACCCCCACACTTGAATCTTTGCTTGTCCTCAAGCAAAACTCTTTATTTTGTGGCTTACACACCCAAATGGAATTGGTAGAAGAGAAGGTTTTGGGCTTGTCATAGAGTGTCGGGATTCCAAGATTCTTTATTAGGTTTTATTTTTATGTTATTTACAATCCTATTCATAATGATTTATTTGGAACATTACATAAGATAAATTACTTATTTGGGCATAACATGCCTCTTTAAAATTCCATTTATATACAAGTTCACATACCTCACGGGAGATCACTCAACACTCGGCCGAAGATGTATTTTTGTGATACACTCGGGACCGGCTTGGAACTTACTTCTACCATATGCTTGCCAAGCAATCAATCCTCCTTCTTTTTAACTATACACCTTTGTAAATATCAAGAGGACTTTTGGGGAAGGGTTAGGCTTGGGTTAAAGGTAGGTGGTTGGGTTAGTGGTTAGTAGAAAAGGGCGAAAGGCGTAAAAAGCGTCGGTTTTCGTGAGACTTTTTTTATGACTTTTTATTCTAATGAAGCAATTCTTCAAACAAAGTTCTTTTTGATGAACTTGTTTGTTTATTTCTTGACTTCATCATTTATATATATATTGATAAGGAATGTCATATGAAAAACCGAGTTTTTTACTAAAATTAAGGGTTTAAAATGAAAAAGAGTTTTGGTGGGTAAAAGGTTTTTGTTTTGTGGGTTTAGAAATGAAAAAAAGGTTTAGGCTCAAAGGGTTTAACTATGGGGATTTTGGGTAGGTGGTAAAAAAAAAAACAATGGTGTTGAAAGAAAAAAGGGTTAGTCCTAATGCCTCTATCATTTACTTACTTGGGTTTAAGTTGGTAAGGACCAGGAATGTAACGTCATGGCAAGTTCTAGAGTCGTAAGAAACCAAGCGGCTATTCACACAAGAAACGAAAAATGAGCATTTAGTTTTAAGATGTGTATTTGTATGCTCGATAAAGGCTCAAAACTCACTTTTTGTGGGAATGAGTTTTATGTGATCAAGTATATATAATCAAATTTTAACTAGATTTGTCATGCCGTTTCATAATTTTCTAAAGTTGGTTCTTTTTATCACGACGCTATCGGTTGTAAATTTATAAAAATATAACCTTTTTAGAACTTGTTATTCCCTATTTAAACCAAGATAAGTAAAAAAATGAAAAGTTTTTAAAAAAATTAGGGGTGTTTAGCGGTTCCAATAGAGTTTTGTGTAAGGCTTGTAATTAGGACTTGCAAAATTCAAGGTTTTAGCATCCCCCCCACACTTAAATTACACATTGTCCTCAATGTGTCCCAAAAATAAGTTTTTAGGTTGATTGAATGTGTAAAAGGTGTGTTAAAAACAAATTTTTATGTTACTGGGCATCTGGACACGGGCCCGTGGTGTCCAGGCACGTCCCCGTGTTCAGGTTGCCAGTAACAAAAATCATCAGAAAGTAACAGAAACCTAGGCACAGGGGCGTGTTCAGTGAACACGCCCCGTGTCCAGTTACCTGAACTGGGCGATTTTCTGCAGATCTTTCAGCACGGGGACGTGTTGGCTGGGCACGGCCCGTGCCGAACTTGCTATAATGAAGAAAAATTGTCGGGAGGCTCTGTTTTTGTGCATGGGGTGTTGGTTCAATTTTCCCTTAGTATCCTTCACCATCCCGAGTGTGTTTTACCCATTACAACATCATCCAAACACCAAACAATTTTTAAAACAATCATTCCATTAAAAATAACTCATTACATAGGGTCCTAGAAAATTAAAAACAAGCAGAAAATAAAAACTAAAAGTCCTAAATAAGGTCAAGTGATACATAAAATCATTCTAAGGAGTTCTACTCTTACAATAAGGATCAAAATTCTGGAAATAGCTTTCCGGTATTTAAAGGTGAGACGCCCAACTTTTCACATTCGACTAATAACATAAAGTTCATACGATTTTACAAAAATTTCGGCATGACCCGTTTGTAATAAAAATATACCCCCTGTTTTAACAACATAATTTAAATTAGGTCCTACGACACTTTTCAAAATATGTTAAGGTTATGACCAAACAAGGTCCATCATAAGTACTTTATCCAACTACCCAAAAGAGTTAAAAACCAAACTGGTTACAAACATCCTAACCATAAGCCTTACATTTACTTAACAAAAGCTATTTCGACCCTTTTTACAAAAGACAACATTAATCGGAAGCGTGTGACGGGCGATGTGGTATGTGTGTTCGGTCCGAGCGCGCTACGACTAAGCATGGAATTTACCTATCATTCATAACAACAAAACATTATTAGTTCGTAATACATAACAATTGAAATCCTTTAATTCCGTATCATTATTCGACCCGTTAACATAACATATTACTTTACTAACATTATCACCTTCATTCGGAAACATTCGTTATGCTACTTTCCGATTCATTTATAATGAACCGCTACGTACCATGTCCTTCACTATACTTACATTATTTTACCCGTTATGAACAAGTCAAATTCTCAAACATTCCAACAATCATTCTACTTATCATTCCAACCCATTAGACGGGTTATTTCAAATTTACTTCAATCATTATCTTTTGGACATTTCTCCATATAAACTCTTTGCATCTCTTCAATCATGAATCATAAAGGAACCTTACACTAAATTCATAGTACTAAATATAATCATTCATAAATCTACAAGTAGGGTACATAAAGTTCATATGAACTTACCGCGATCTTGGGTTCCTTGAATTTTAGAATGACTTGCTCCTTCTTCCTTCTTTGTTCCTATACATCATAACTTTATACACTTAGCTTTCATTACTTTCACAATTCACTATTAATCTTTATGAGGTCTACTAATCACATGCATCATCACCATAAACAAGTTACATTAACTCATCAAGTATTCATGAAAAACCATAACCTAACCGACTTAGGCATTTCATCGATCACATTATGTGCATACTAATTAATGAGCATAAAGTACAAGTGCTTAAAGCATTTTTCTCCTTTGTAATTCATCCATCAATTATCATAGTTAATACAAGTATCTCTAAGCTTCATAATTTGTCATTATAAACATATACACTTGTTCTAACTCACCTGTTTATCATAATATCATCAACATTCATCTAATTAACTTCTAACATTTCACAACTTCAAATCATTCATGAGCATATAAGTGGGTTTTCCCCAAATTCATTATCATAACCATAATTTAATATCTCTTGATGTTTAGAAATCCATAGCAACCACCATTTATGCTAGATTTTACATTACATTAGCGAATTACACAAAACCCACTAAATTAAACATCACAAAATCAAAATTTTCGACTTACTTGATTTTGGATATGCTTAGATAATCACCATTCTTAATTCATGCATCGATTAACCTCCACTTTTCCTTTTCAATTTGAGAGATTTATGATATTAGGGTTTTTGACTCTCCTTGGTCCTCCCTCTCTCTCGATCGAATATACTGCCAGGGAATTCCTGGCTTCTCTTTTTTTTTTTATCAAATTTTCATTTTACATTTACACTTCCAGCCCCTAGTTTTTATGGTATGTTCATAGTAGTGATTTTTCATAGTAACTAGGTTACTTTTCTTTAGTTAACTTCATTCACATAAAAGGGGTTTTAAACTTACCATTATTTATAAAACTTTCAAAATGGTAAAATCTATATTTAGCATTCTTTATCATTAAATCATCACTATTAGTTTATTATACTACAACATACGAAATTTGGGGTGTTACAAAAGGCTTCGTAGAACTCCGAACCGAGGGGTGTCCCCTAGACGTTGTTAAATCCATTCTTCTATCTCTCTTGGGAGGAAGAAGGCGGGCTCATTTTCCTCAACATCTTGTGGAGGGGGAGTGACACCAACCAGAACCCCTTGTAATATGTCTCGAGGGGGCTCCGGGTGTATGGTGTACCACTCGGCCGGTATGATGACTTCCGGTACCACATTCCATGCCCTTTGGGTGTTGATTGGTACCAAAGGAGGAGAAGCGAGAATGTTCAACCTTTGGTGCAAAAAGGTTGACCTCTCGAAGACATCCCTCTAGCCCCACCGTTAAGTGATTGATACGGTTCCAATGCTTCTTCTACTCCCGTCATCTCATCAATGGCCTCTCTTAAAGCGTAAACGTAGTTTACAAGAGAGTCTTCCACCGTTGATGACCTTCTCCCTTATCGGTTGTTCCTGGAGTGCGATGAAGATGTTCCGCTAGTTCTGCTCGCCATTATGAGAAAACAGACCGAAAAAGGTTCAGTTTTATTGGAACAGTACCTCGGACACGGCCCCGTGCTCAATGAGCACGGCCCCGTGTTCACCTGTCTGCAGATTTTTTGAACAAGGAATCTTGGAGTTTCAAATTATTTTTCTGATTTTTAAAGCATTTTTAAGCAGAAATAACTTAAAACAATGTTGTAGAACTTATTTTTAACAAGATTCCTTGAATAAAAACCTAATAAACATCACAATAAAGCTTGGAACCATGGTGTTTCAAGCTCTAATGGAGGTGTTGAGGTGAAAATTGAAGAAGAAGGAAATGGACAAAAGTAGAAAAGACAAGATGGTTGTTGAGAACCTTCTTTAGAATATACCTAGGATGGTATGTGTGAAGATCCCACCAGATCTTTGTCTTTGGAGTGGTCCAAATGTGCAGGAATCTTGGCTGCATTTATAGAAAACGACAACATGCTGCACACGGCCCCGTGTCGGCTGGACACGGCCCCGTGTGCAGACAAGATCCTGACACATTTTGTTCGTATTCTGACCGGAAGTCAGACGGGAATCTTTCGGTGGACACGGCGGCGTGCTGACCTGGACACGACCCCGTGCCTAGAGGCTGTTTATGAAGTTTCGTCTATTTTTAAGGAATTTATCCAGATCGGGCGGCTCCTTACTGGACGGAACAACACCGAAGTGCCTGAGATACCTTAGTTGCTCTAGATTTAGACGAGAACGCAAGAGGTTATCGGTAAGGGTGATTCCTATGCTAAATGTAGGTGGACAAGTCCAACCCTTTCCCTGGCTCTCGTTAAAGAAGGTGTATGTCGAATTGTTCAGGTCTATGTATGCATCGAAGGAGGTCTATGGGGAATCCTTCACGGCACAATCGACATTGGGACGACTATCGCTCAAGTCTTCGCAAGAGTTAGAGGTGATATCAGGAACAACGAAGTTGTTTTTATCCGAATGCGATCTCAATAATACTTCTTGGGTATCGTCTTGAGATAAATTAATGATATCCATATCAAGTTCTTTTACCCAATTAAGAATTAGATCTTCCATTTGAAATAATTCATCAAGAAGCATTTCACCTAGAAGGGTCGATTGAGAGCATTCGAGGGAGAGATAGGGATTATTTTTACTTTCGCCCCTCTTAAGGCTACAGGAAAACAATGGGTCTATATAGTGGGGCTTGTAATTTAAAAAATAACATTTTAAATCTTCATGATTTCCGCCACATATTTGACACCATGTACCATAAGAGGGCCGGAAGTAAAAATTATCAGTATCACTCATGGTTGTGTCAGAAATTACCAACCGTCGGGATCTTACGGTTCTGTTTTCAATATCTGATACTTGGGCATGGGGCGTGTTGATTGGGCACGGCCCCGTGTTCAGCTACTGTCTGACTTAAAACAGGATTGCCAGTACCAAAGATTGGGCACGGGGCGTGTTCAGCGGGCACGGTCCGTGCTGAGTTCTGCAAAAGCTGAAAATCTAAGAAAAATCCTAAAAAACAGAAAAATAAGAAAAAAAAATGATTAGGCCATTGATTCCTAACTTTCTTAAAATCCTTGTGTCCCCGGCAACGGCGCTAAAGACTTGATGCGTGTGTAGCGTTATATATATTTATGTATATTTTTAGCCCTTTATACATTTTAGTCAAGTTTTAAATTTATAAAACACGATATTTTACTAACACTAAACACACATATGGGCAAGTGCACCTATCATGAGCGTAGTATAGCGTTGGTAAGATACCGAGGTCATCCAAGGACACAAGAGCTTTTAGTACCGGTTTATCCTCAACGTCTAATCAAATCAAAATTTTAGAAAAAGTTTTAAACATGAAAATAAAAACTAAAAATGATGAAAAATAAAATAAACATAAAAACAGATAGACAAGATGAATCAATTAGATCCGACTCGCCTTTAGTGTAACCTTTGATTATTTCTGCACTTTTGCACTTTTTAAGAGATTATCTTAGTTATAGTAGTAGGTCTCTCTTTTGAAAGTGACGTTACCCTCAACCCAGTAGTTTGAGTCAGCAAGGATACAATCCTAAAGGGTTGGATTATTGAAAGATAATTAATTAAGTTATTAATGCGTAATGTGGTTGGCCCCTCTTTTGAAGTTGACGTTACCCTCCGCTAAGTAGTTTGAGTCAGCAGGGATACAATCCTAAGTAGCCAGGTTAATGTTTTAATAGTAATTTACATATGAGGGGATCAAGAAATTCGAACCCCCGCCATCCAATACCAGTGGGTATTGAAGGAGGTCCTACTAAGCTTGACCCAGGTCCTTGCAGGATCTATACACTGAATAAGGCAAGACGCTTACCAAACCATTCCCTTAACCCCCGACCAGGTAGCTAACATATCTCCATATAGACCGTGGAGATATGAATGGTGTAAATCTTTTATTTTATATAGACAGTAAAATAACGCCAAGACACCACGGACAAATGATAAGGAAGTTTCACCTTCAACATAAGAAACTAGTTATTAAAGTCATTAATACAAAACCAAATAAAAAGTGCGAAAAGATTAAAAATAAAAAGTATTACACTAAATACTTGTCTTCACCAAGTGATGTAAGAGACTTAGGCAAACATGGCCTTTGATTGTCAAGAACTCTTACGATCAATCTTGGATCCCGAGACTACTACACACACTCTATGATGGATGATGGATGATGGTGGTGGATGTGGGTTGTGATGGTGGTGGTGGGTGGGTGAAGTGTGAGAGAGGTGGTTTGCCAAGGGATGATCTGCAAGTGAGACAAGCACCCCTATTTATAGCCTGCACTGAAGCCCGGACAGGGCCCCGTGTCCACCCATCTTCTCTTTCTTTATTAATTGCAGTTTGTCTGCATTAGTTGATCACGCCCTCGTGTCTGCTGGGCACGGCCCCGTGTGCAAAAGCGTATCTGTACTATCAAGATTTGCTCAGATTCTGTGAATCTTTGCGTTGACCATGGCCCCGTGTCCGCTGGACACGCCCCCGTGTTGGGAAATATAAGCTTCTACAACTTTGTCTTTTCTCCAGACACTTGGGCACGCCCCCGTGTTCAATGAGCACAGGGCGTGTTCAGCCTTCTGATGTCTTGTTTTTGCTTGGGAAGATGCTGTTGAGGGGTCGGGCATGCCACGTTTATTCCTTTTCTTGTATTATTGTTAGATTTGGCTGCATTTTTTGCTTCTTTTGTTCATTTAAGCTCTTTTAACCCTGAAAATACAAAAGGAAGACAAAAGCACACTTTTTCCAACATTAGTACTAAAAAGGGTTAGTTTTATGCCTCATTTGATGTGATTTATATGTTGCATTTTATACACATCATTGGCTATGTAAACCTCACAACTGTCATAATATAGCTTTAGTATTGATACTAAATTTAGATTAATTTCTAGAATATGTAAGGTATCATAAAGCGTAATTAGAAGACAACTTTTCATGGTTCTTATAGCCTTAACATTTAATTTTGTCACTAACTCTAATGTTACTTATTTGTTGAATTCTAGTAAGGAAACATTTAGAACTAGAGTCAACTCTTCATTTGTTAATTGGAATATTAAAATTAGCAAACTTAAATATCAATAGTAGGCGACTACCTAATTAATTCATTCAACTGTTCTTTTGAATCATGGATAGTCTCGTTGCTTATGCCTAGTTTAATGGCATAATTTTGCAGTGAGATTCTCCCTTGAAGAACCTTAGAGTTGGAATTTTGTACTTGTATTTTGACTATGGACCTTAGAAGTATCATCTTTCAAGGTTTTAGTGGTTGTAAGGTGAATAACATCTTATTTTACAGTTTCTAACATTTCTTTCTATGTACATATGTTGCTTACCAACACATTCATTTTCCTTTGGTACTTTTGAGTGTTATAGTTGATTTATAAGACATCAAATTGTACAAATGAAAATTTTAGTATGTAATGTACTGGAAATATTTACTTATTTCTATGTGTAAGCCCTTTATTTTATGGGTCATGGTATTGTACATTATAATGTATTCATATATACCACTTAACCTTATAGTTTAAAATTTTAAATGAAGGCATACATATTAGGAGTTCTTGTGGTTATTTTACAGATAATAGATTAGTCTTAGGAAAAACTGAATCTGGAATAACTTTAGTGATAGCATTTTGTTAGAGCGTTCTTGATTATCATAAGAGGCATCATGTTCGATTTATCCTATTCATCATGCTCTACTTTTCTTTTGTAGCACTTTTATGAGAAGAGAGCAATAGATTATCGTGTCTTAAGAGATAATCAAGTAATTAATTTAAGAGCTAATCTTATATAAACATTAAGTAAAGGAAAACATATTAGGTTAAGGAATTAGAGTGGATGAGACACTGATTTATATAAGAAAGTTACAGTGAGTAAATTTATGGGTACTAAAAATAAGGCAGACAAAATATGATCATATGATTAATGAAGGATCATTAATGTGAGATTACTAACATCAAAATAATAGACTATTTTGAAAATTCTACTTAAACGAAGATAAATCACCTTTGGGCAGAAGTGTAATCATCTAAGCATGTGTGCAAAGTAATTGTGACAAACCAGCTTTGGCCAGAAATGAGACAATCACCTTAGTTATGCATGTGTTAAGTATGCTAAACATGAATGAATTAAATCAGCTTTGGCCAGAAATAAGACATTCATGTTTGTAATGCATAATTAACATAGCTTTTATAATACTTAAACAATAAAGAGATGTATCAAATCACCTTTGGGCATAAGTGATACACCAGAAGCTCATTAAAGTTAAGCTATTTGGTTTTGTGAAAGATTATCTGATTCTAATTAATTAAGTATTTACAAAACCAGTTATTTAATAACAACCCCCCTGTTAACAACCTAAAAAAGTAATGGGATTTCAGATTAAATCTTGAAATTTCAAGAACATTTATGATTTCGAATAAGTTAGATCTCGGATTCATCCAAAATGTATGACTTCGAATAATATCTCGGATTCATCCGAAACTGATGAGTTCGAATGATTTTAGATATGTCCGAAATGGATGAGTTCGAATTGATTTCGGATCTATCTGAGATGTGTAAGTTCGAATTGACTTTGGATCTATCCAAGATGTGTTAGTTCGAATTGATCTCGGATATATCCGAGATGTGTTAGTTCGAATGAGTTCAGATCTATCCGAGATGTGCAAGTTCGAATGATTTCGGATCTATCCGAGATGTGTAAGTTCGAATGATCTCTGTAAGACCCTTAGTAATATTTAACAGTTTTCGTATAATTTGCGTCTAAAAATGTGTATTAACGATTACACATACTTATGAAAATATGGGTTTACTTAAACTTTTCTCAAAATTAAAACAATACAACATAATGTAAATGAGTTCGTCGTCTAAAATGACGACGAAACAATGTACGGAAGCTTGTAACTTGATCGTGTTCGGTTCTTCGTTGAGGTTGATCGTCCTTCGGTACTGTAAATTATACCTACAATTCATAAAACATGAATTGAATTAGTCATACGTAGTTTAAAACGTGTTTAAACGAGTTCGCGAGGCAAAATAATTAAAAAAAAAACAATTTTCAGAAACCAGGCTCCGTCATGCCACGCGCCAGAACCATCTTGCTCCCTTGCGTGACGCGAGGGAGACCCTTTTCCAGCAGGTCCGTTTTTGGGACCTGCACTTTTCCAGCTACATTAGTTTTTACGGAAATGACCATAACTTATTCGTTGCGAGATTCTTTTTTCTATACGATCGTAATTTGATCCTCCATCACATGGAGTTAAAATCCGACATCCGGATTAACAATTTTCTGGATTCTAAGCCCTCGGCTTTATATTTAGTTTCAACGCATTTGACCCATTTGTGTTTAAAAATCACGAACTTGTTTCTAGTTAATCATAAATCATACCCCAATGTATTTAACACAAAATATTTATCTTGGATTCATAACTTTTGTGAATTACGCGGCCAATATCCAGGTTTTGCATATAATTCGTCTTGACCAAAAATCCAACTTCAAATTGCCATAACTTTTATTCTACTCACCCATTTTACGTGATTCTTTTTCCTATGCGTCCGTAACATAATTACGGATCCGTTTATCATCTTGACTCACATAAAAAGCTGAATTATAAGCTTTTTGCTTATAAATCCTTTATGTGATTATTCGACCCGTTTAGTTTTTAACATCACACTATAAGTTATATGACAAGGTTATGACTTGTCCCTTTTTACCTATCTCAGACTTATCAAACATTAGCTTTTTCATTCCCATTACAGGGTTTGCGTATGCATTTACATTCATAAATTTATTTGTATCTTTCTAAACACTTATTCCACATTTATTTTCTTGGTTTATTTTGACCCGTTTAGGAGACTTTTAAGCATTTAAGCATTCAAACTCGATGTTTTCTTTTCATACTACGCATTCCCATATTAAATAACTTCTTATATTCCACCAAAACTATTTTTGTGGTGGATTTAACATAATGAACCAATTATCCCAAATTTACCATTCGGTTAGTCATTTTACGCAAATGACCCATTTTAGGCATTTGACCCACGAATGTTTATGCCTATAACTTTTATACGTATCTAAGGATTTCATAATCAATATATAATTTCCTAAACAACCCATGAGGGTCGTTTGCCCGTTTTACCCTTCAAGGGCTTTTTGGTAAATTTTAGTCCCTCATTTTACGACTAAGGACTTTCACTAATTATTTGACCAAAATATCACTTTTAACTATAAATCTATTTATGCGTACCTGGCTCGGGTCAACATATTGACCCGTTTTAATACCTTGTCTCAAAATTGCTAATCCATAGCATCACTAATCCATAAGCTATCTTATCCTGTGAGCGTAGGACTCAACAACGCTTATTAGTCGTTAATTGTCAAATGGTATCAACGTTACCATTTGACCCGTTTGGTCTAAATGAACAAATATTTAGCGCTTTTAGTCGAATGGTATTTATTTACCACTTCATTTAAATAACTTATTCCGGCTTTTTCACAAATTTGTTTAGTTTTCTTAAATCCATTTCTTACGCATTTACCCAACATGGCTTATGCCATTTGGTGGTGTTTTAAACATTGACTTTGATCCATTTATGCTTGACCAAATCACTATTTTACCCTTTTTATTCCTTCAGGCTTACTGATAAAGTAGCCGTTCGAAAGCTCATTTTATCTTAGTCTTTTCATGACTAAATTACCGCTTCGCCCCATTTTACCATTAAACATGTTCTTTCATTATTTTATATGTTCCGACCCATTTCATTTCGTGTCGGAATCATATTTCGGATATAGATTTTGTCGTATTTACAACCTATGAATAAATACATATCTTACAAAGGAGGGTGTAAGCTTTACTTACCATTAATCTTGTTGGTGCATGCGTCTGTCGACTTCGTCTTGTATCGAGTCTAGGACTAAAAATGTTAGATATGTTATACGTTTTAGAATGTGTTTAAGGTAATTTAGCTTGAACGTGGTGATTTCCCTTGAAAGTGTCTCTTGACAGTTTCAAGCTAAATCAACATGTTGATTTCCCTTGAAAGTGGCATGTGTCATTTCAAGCTAAATCAACACAACTATAAATAGCCTTCAAGCTAAATCATTTGTAACTTTTCAGAGATTCTTCCGGTGAGCAACGAAGTGCTGCCGAAGTGTTGTCAGGTTGTAAACGTCATCAAATTAATAGAAACAACAGTTTTAAGTGTGAATCTCGCTGAATTGAACTCGGTTTGTTTGTTTCCGCCGCTCAAACTGAGATAAACTCTTCTGAACGACTCATTCGAGTCCGAATTCGATCCTACAAGTGGTATCAGAGCTCAGGAGGAAGAGTTCATACCAATTCAGCTTCATTTTTTTGTTTTCTACTCCTTCTTTTCAAAATTAACAAATTTTTACGGTTAAAATCGGCTCATATTCTCACATATTGTACGAAAACATGTTTTAACAAACCCTTGATAGTTTCAGAACGTAATTCGGTCATTTACTTGTTCAATCGGACCAAAATCAGATCGTTTTTGCTGACATCATCATAGTTTCGCTTGTATTTCACACTATTTCGCTTGAATGTATGTTATAATTGAAGATTTCGCTTGAGATTATTGCATGATTTCGCTTGAAAGTTAACATTTTGTCAGATTTCGCTTGAAAAATATGACATATGTTTAGTTGATTTCGCTTGAGTGTGCACAAAAGTGTTGATTTCGCTTCAAAACAATTATTTGACATTTCGCTTGAAACTTTTTGGGTTATTCTGCTTGAAACCGCAAGTATTTCTGTTTGAAAATTCATGTAATCTCACTTGAAAGTACATTTATTTGTGTGAAAGATTATCGGTTCATGTGATTTTCTAATCGAAGGTGTCAGTTGATTGGGACAAGAGATCATGTGGTTTGTGTTGGTTTGCATGTGATTAATATTTTTGTCGGACAAACATCATCACTTGAATTTAGGATAAGTACCATTTCAGTGTTGCATGTGATTTCATAAAAAAATTGTCAGTTGCTTTATAGGTATTGGAAATTGAAGATATTGCATGTGATGGGTGTGTGTAAGTACATATGATGTGCTTTTGTATCGATCCAATAGCATAAAGAGATTTGCACGAGATATGATATCATATGTTAAAGTGATAATTTGTCGGTTTAAGTGGATTTGATTAGTCAATATTGTTCGATCCAATACATGTGATATTTTTTAATAGTATCCAATACATGTGATATCGGCTCAATACATGTGAAAACTTGTTTCATCGAAATGTGTTAAAATTGTCATTTGTATGTGATAGTATCCATTGTTATCGGCACATTCTTATTTGTTTGACAATTAATATTGTTTGGTTAAAGTTGTCGATTGTCAGTTGTCAGATCGTGTGGTTTAGACACTCAATTTCACACAAAGATCAACTGAGGTTCAGGTTTGGAGTTTAGTCGGTTTGCACGGATTGATCAGTACGTTCGTCAGTCAGGTCGTATTGTGTGGTCAGGTTGCATGATTTAGTCCATGTCGGGTCCTAGAAGTCCGCACAGTTGGTCAACGTTCAGTCTGCACAGAAAATCATCAGTTCGAGTACTAGTTTGTTTCAGTTAATTGACAAACGTATAAACTGATTGTGTTTTGTTTGTTTGTTGTCAGGTATTTTACAAGGTTATGCAGCTCATTTGAAAATTCAAAACATGGAGAACGAGTTCTACAATGCTTTTGCTAGTCCAGTTACAATCACTCAGAGTGCTTTGCATGAAAATGAAACAGGGACGTCTCAGAAACCACCCAAACTCATGGATATTGATGATTACAATGCATGGTCCGAACGGTTTGGAAACTGGGTTGAGGCATATCATTTGGATGCATGGGAACACACTGAAGAACCATATGTTAGACCCACAACGAATAATATTCAGCAAACAATTCGAGAAATGAGTACGGAAGATAAAAAGAAATATCGAGATGAGAAATTGATGGTGAGTCTGCTTCAGCAAGCAATAAAAGAAGATATCTTGATATTGCTTCAACATGATGGAACTGCTTACTCAATCTGGACAGAATTGGAAGCAAAATTTGTTGGAAGTGATGATATGCTCAAAAATAAAATGTCTCTCATGAAGAAAGAATTTGATCTGTTTCGTGGTTTGAAATCTAAAAACACCAAGCAAATAATTGATAGATATTGTAACTTGGTGAGAAATATGACAAAACTTGGTATTAAAAAGGATACTGATGAATTGATTGAAAAACTTGCAGATGCACTACCTCATGAAACTTGGGGAACGTTTCTGATGATGCTGAGATCCAACAGAAAAGATTACAAAAATATGACTCAGGGAGATTTCATCAAACACCTGGAAGCTCAAGAGATGGAACAGAGGAAGATTGCCAGGATGAAGAACTACGATGGAGAACAAGATATCAGCTTGTATTACAAAGGTGGTGTCAACGAAAAGTCAAATTATTCTCCAAAAATTGAAACTGCTTACAGTGTGAAAGATTCTTCTGAAAAGAAATCATCCCAGGGATCAAGCAGCACTAGATTTTCGTCATTCGATCCAAACATTTCTGCAACAAAGAATGGAAGAAAACTTGAATGCAATATTATATTAAATCTTGAAAGTGATCAAGATTATTCTGAAGAGGTTGCCAAAAATCAAATGTCTTTGTTGGGAATGGTGTTAGAGTCCTATAGTAGTTTTGTGGCCGGAAGGATCGGTAATCCAATGCTCACGAAAGAGGATTACGATCAAATCGATGCTGAGGAAATGGAATTAATGGATATTAAATGGTGCATGGCCAGTGTAATGAGAAGAGCTGAGAAGTTTAAACAAATTACTGGAAGAAATGATTTCCTGGATGCAAGTGTTTCAAATTTAGGCTTTGATAAATCTAAAGTTACATGTTTTCGTTGCAGGGAAAAGGGGCATTTCAAGAGAGAGTGCAAAAATCGTGAAGCTACTGGAGCCCAGAATCCTTTTGGAAACAACGATTATCACAAACAGGCGATTTATCATCAAATCACACCACCAGCACTGCATCAGGCACAAACTGCACATGGAATGATGGAGATTAAAGATTCAAAGAAAGCTTGTCTGGGAAAGGATGGTGGATTCAGTTGGGATAAATATGTTCCAACAAACAGCAAAGTGTGTTTGGCAGAACAATATGATGAAAAACTGGCTGAAGGTTTCAATTGGGACGATTTTTGCCCAGATCAAGAACTTATGGCCAAAGAGATGTCCAAAAACACTTCAAATATTAACGCTTTCATTGCAAATGCTTATGATTTGAAATGTGCTGAAAAGTGCAGAAAAGTCATGGAAGCTGCTGAAGCAAGACGGAGAAAGCTTGAAGAAGAGGAAGAAGAGGAAGAGAGATTAAAAGCTGAAGCCAAAGCTGAGAAAAAGTGAAGAGCTGAATTTTTACAATCAAACAGAAAAGTCAAAGATGTTCCTGAATTTGAAGTCAAAGTTGATGCAGAACCTGTTAAAGTTCCTGAAAAGTGCATGAACTGTGATTCTTTAATCAAGCCCAACAATGAGTTGCTGCATAACATAAATAGATTGAAAGAATCATATGATACAATGAACAGAGAAATCAACAAGTATACTGATTCAAACGGTGAACAAGTTGTGGCAATGAATACGCTGAAGAAAGCATACCTGAGACTACTTGATGATGTCAACTTTCACATAAAGAAATGTGCTGATCTAGAGTTGAAGTTGGCAACACAAAAGATAGAAACCGAGAGAGTCAACAAGTTATTAGAAAGTTACTCATGTTCTACTTTTGTTGTTGACAGGATTTATCCGGTTGTGGAAGAATTGAAGACGTTTGAAGAAGTGAAGACGTCTGAAGAAAAGAAATTTGTGACAAAAGATGAAGTGAAGATTTCTGGTAAGAAACCAAGTGTGGTTTACAATAGATGTCCGCCTCCGGTCGAAAAGGCAATAAACTTACAATGGGAGTCTGGGCCATCGGATAACTTGCCAGAAAATATTGATGTTACATACACGTCATCCGACACTGATCATGAGTCAAAGTTGATAAAAAGTGTGGTCGATCAGGTGTTAGATAAAGATGACATAGAGGAGTCAAAACCGGAGTCCAAATCCGAGTCAAAGTCTGAGTATGATGCGTCAAAGTCAACAGTCAAAAAGGACAAACGGGTTTATGATAAAGAGTTTATGATTTCAAAATCTAATTTGAATGATGAATTATTCAAAGTGGCATATACTTTGAAAGATTCTGACAAATTATATTCTGATGAAGCTTTTCCAATAAGAAGTGTCAGATTTGAAATGATTCAAAAGGTTTTCAAAATCACAGAAATTAATATTTCTGAAATAAAAGATTTAAATCTTATCGGAAAACCTAAACAATACACTTCAAGAGATCAACAAAGAATTAACAAGAAAAAAGGTTACAATTCTGGTTCTGGTTTTCACAAGAAACCAAACCCTAACTGTAATTTCAAAAAGAAAGGTCTTGGATTTATTCCAACAGAAAAACAGAAAAATGAAAAATATGTTCGTGATTTTAAAGCAAAGATGACATTTGTTTCAGGTACATCAGCAGAAGAAGAAGAAAAGAAAGAATTTTGGAAACAATCGAACAAAGAATTCCTTGCAAAAAAGCAAGAAGAGATGAAAGATACGAGAACCTGTTTTCAATGCAACACTGTTGGACATATTGCCAGAGATTGTTCTAAGGCAATACCATCAAAACAGGGAGTTTCTCGTAAACAAAAAGAGAAAGTGTTTGAGTTTGAACCGCCAATTGACAGAACCAAACTTTCCAAAAATTCTATATTTGAAATTGGTGAAAGTTCAAACAGATTTTACAAGAAAAAAGCTCAATCTGACAACCAGAAATGGGTTGTTAAGAAGTCTGGAGGTAGTTCTAGCGATGATTCTGATAGGTCGAAATCAGAGGAGCTATCTTCTGGCGATGAATCTGATTCCACAAAATCAGATGAGCCACAAGCTGAGTTAAAGTTGAAAACTTCAGTTCTTCCAATGGATGATATTCATTTTCCACCATTGAAGGCTGAAAACTATAAAAAGAAAATTGGTAAAGTTGAAATTTCAAACCAATTTTATGATGACAAAAAGGTTTTTGATGTTGAAAAGGCCTTTAACCCCACTGTGAAATACATTTTTGGTAAAATGATTGATCGAAAAGTCAAAGGGGTTAAAGAGTTCTATGAGAAGAAGACGAAGAAAGATAAAGTTGAACCATCCCTGGTTTGTGACTGGGATGGTACATACTATGAACAGTAAGTCTGTGGACTTGCCGGAGATCCCAAGTTGGTAATCGTGGATCATGAATCGGCATCATTCTTTATCATGTTTGTATAATGTGTTTTTAAGAAGTTTTGCAGGACTTGCCGGAACTCCCAGGTTTGTAAGCGAGGAGTAGGAATCGGCACCTTGAGAATTCAACCAACAGATGATGATTGGTTGAAAATGCTTGATTGGATTGATCTTACAAGTGGTAAATCAGGGACATTAAATTGTATCTGATTTTCTACAAGTGGTTGAAAAACAATGTGATGAACCAAATCCCTAACTTACAAATGGTTAAAATCAATCAACAAAACTAATTTTCCGGAAAAACCATTTGATTAAAACAAACTTAAGTGTTTTGAAATCAATGGGAAAATAGTTTGTTGTGAGGGGGAGTTCTGATTGTTTATGCCAAGTGGATGGAGAATTGAGGCGATTCGATATCAGTTGTCATATTCTTGTACAGTTTGTTTTCAAATTTCCTAAAATGTGTTTGCATTTTAGGGGGAGTAAGAATTTTTAGAAAATCCAAAAACATTTGAAAATTTGAAAAAGCCAAAAACATGATAAAATATGAAAAATGAGTTTTGTTGCATAAAAGAGGAAATGATAGTACATCAGTGGACTATCACAACATGCTAAAGAATTGGAAAGTCAAAAGTGATAAACGGTCTCACTGATGATGTGCCAGTAGGTTTTTGCACATTTAGTAGATTGTGTCGAGATATAAACCTAAATTTCAAACTTGCTTATATCGTGGGGAAACATCTCTCGGATATATGGGTAACCCCTGAAATCTCGTTGGAAAGGTCTCATAATCTGATATACTAGGTCTTTATACTCAATGATGTCTGGGGTATTATTCCGGGACTTCTGCTGAACGGTGGTTCTGACCTAGTCCTCGAATAATACTTTCTGCAATGCTTGAAACATAGCATCACCCTCAGCATATGTGATAAGACAATAAAATTGCTTAGCAATGCTGTTGTAAAAAAAGATCCTCTAAAGGGGACACACCAAAAAGTTGAGTCATGATGTCTCTGCTGAACGGTAGTTCTGACCTGAGCTCTCATGATTCTTCATAATTTATTAACCCCTTACAGATATCATTTGTGTCATAATTACCTGTAAGACTGAATATTGGGATCTGGATACGGGAGTATATTCTGAGGTGGGACACACGATTGAGTTTAAGTTCTTAAAACATTAATATCGTATCTCGGATCAGTTGAACTTTGTGTGAAAATTTAAGTGGACCAGTATACTAACAATCTAAGTGAATCGTTTAGAACTTAAAATGAAATGAAGCTTAACGGTGTTGGTGATTTGTCCCAGAAACTGATATGATCCTCTTGCATAAACTCACAAAAAATATTGTTTGTAAATATTTCTTTACTGCATTTCATTCTATTCAAAAATTCCAAAAAGATTTTAGTGTGTTTTAGCATAAATTTTGAAAAATTCAAAAAGATTTTCGACAACTGGTGTTGGAGAGCTAATTTTCAAAATTCCGAGTGCTAAACATGATGAACAAATGGTTTGGGAGAGTGTGTTGTGTTTGAAATGAAAATGATATTTCTGCAAGTGGTTCATCAGAGGCTATATACGTTGAATCATTTTAAAATTTGCTTTTCAAGTTATTATCAGAAAATTTATTGTGAGGTAGAGGATGTGCAGGTTTCTAAATGATAGAGAGTCAGGTTCCGATACCTGAAGACTTTGTGATTTCAACATGCCAGACTGCGATCCCAGCATATTGAAAGGGGGAGTCTGAAGACATTTGAGTAAAGATTGTTCGTGGGAAGTTTGCTGGTGATAAAAAGAGAAAGAGAGAAGATTTGAAGATGCTTTACAACGTCAGATACTTTAAAGAGTTCAAAGGACTGATGAAGACTGAAGATGCGAAGACTCGACACTTAAGACTCGTCAACATTCGAGGGGGAGTCTGTTGGTGCATGCGTCTGTCGACTTCGTCTTGTATCGAGTCTAGGACTAAAAATGTTAGATATGTTATACGTTTTAGAATGTGTTTAAGGTAATTTAGCTTGAACGTGGTGATTTCCCTTGAAAGTGTTTCTTGACAGTTTCAAGCTAAATCAACATGTTGATTTCCCTTGAAAGTGGCATGTGTCATTTCAAGCTAAATCAACACAACTATAAATAGCCTTCAAGCTAAATCATTTGTAACTTTTTAGAGATTCTTCCGGTGAGCAACGAAGTGCTGTCGAAGTGTTGTCAGGTTGTAAACGTCATCAAATTAATAGAAACAACAGTTTTAAGTGTGAATCTCGCTGAATTGAACTCGGTTTGTTTGTTTTCGCCGCTCAAACTGAGATAAACTCTTCTGAACGACTCATTCGAGTCCGAATTCGATCCTACAAATCTGATTTCGTTCTTTCTCCGCGTATTCAATCCGTTTGACCCGCTTCTTTTCCCAAGCCGCCACCTAGCTCGTTAAGCGTTAAACTATCGTAATCATTTACAAGGTGGTTAGATTAGTCATTAACAATCACGACTATTCCACCTTACGCATTTTCTATGTCGAAATTACTATTCGACTTCATCATTTGTTATTTTAACTTATCAAAAGTTAACTACTTTTGATCACATAATTTACATAATTAAGTCTAAATCAACATGATTTTTAGAACCCTTATCACTTCATATTACGCATAATTTACCATATGATTCAAATGCGCGTTTTGCTCGAAATTTCAACATTTTAGCTTTCGTTTAGGCATTTTAACAAACACCTAATGGGCATAATTTCTATACTTTTTCTATCTAGTTCATGGCTAATCTTTTTAACCAAGTTTCAATCATTAAATCAAACCCTTATTTCTAGCACCCATGAACAATATCAAATCTTGCATCATAACATCTATTTTTCACAATTTAGCATACATAATCATATGTTCATCACAATGGTATAAAAACCCACTAAGCACTCATATGGGTAGTCATCAAATTTCATAGTTTTCTACACTAAATCATCAAACTTTGAACTAGGGTTTACTCCTAAACATGGATTCATCATAATTTCACTCACTCATTCAACATTCACTCTAGAATTTCGATTATGAGTGTTTATCATAAATTCAAAACATCACCAAATTACAAAATTTGACATACCTTGTGATTCCCTAGCTTAGGTGATCACTAATTTAGTAATATCCCCAATCCATGGCTTAATTTCTCTTTGATTTAGAACAATTTAGTGAGTTTTAGGGTTTTAAGGGATGAACCCTTTTTCTACTGTGCAAATTTCGACCAGAACACACACACACCTAGGTGTGTGTTTTGGTTTTGATTTATCTTTAGTTAAAAAAAAACATCTTTCACATATGCCCCTTTTAGTCCCTCAAAATTTCAAGGTTTATAAAAGGGTTACTAATTTCAAGTTTCTTTCTTATTGAGTAAAATGCACGGATAGTCCTTGTGGTTTTGCAAAATAACACCTATAGTCCCTAACTTTTGGAAATTACATCGGTGCTCCCTGTGGTTTGACAGTTTGTTACTCGGATAGTCCCTGGAGTGGATGACGGTTAGTTTTCTCCGTTAAGTGGATGTAAAATAACAAATTTACCCTTAATCTTCTCCACTCTATAAACACAAATCCATCTCCATCGTATCCATTAAAACAATGGCATCGATACCCAAACCTTTCATTAACAATCGTTCAATTTGTTTAAAATCTCCCAACTGTTGGTCAATAAAGCATTCCCTGATTTTATTTTTTCCAAGAGTCCTACAGTTGTGAAGCCATTATGTTTGGTTGATAATGATAATAGGCATGAAAAAAATGAACGTGGAAGAAAGAGTTTGCAGCAGGTGGTGTTGGCAATACATGGTGGCCAGAAAAACAATATGGCGCCTAGTGATGGTGGTTCAGATGAAACTGTAAAAACATAATTCAGAAGTCGGTGAAAATAGACGGTGGCCAAAAAACAATGTGGCGACCAGTAGTGGTGGTCTAGATGAAACTGAAATCAAGATAAATCAGAAGTCGATGGAACCAGACGGTGGCCAGAAAAACAATGTGGCGGCCAGTGGTGGTGGTCTAGATGAAACTGAAGTTATCAGAACTCGAAAGTCGGTGGAATTAGGCAGTGGCCAGAAAAACAATGTGGATGCCAGTGGTGGTGGTTCAGATGAAACTGGAAGAAAAAGATTATTACGAAAGTCACTAGATGCAAAAATAGCAATTTCGATTGCGGAGCGTAAGGGAAACGCCATGATTCAAAATGAAATTGCACACAACAATTCTACGCATAAGAGGTTGAGGCCTGCTAATGTTCCAAGTAGGTTACTTGTTTCAAAATGACTGTTTTGTTTTTATAGAATTGAGAAGGTGAAGGGTAAATTTGTCATTTCACGTCTATTTAACGGAGAAAACTAACCGTCATCCACTCCAGGGACTATCCGAGTAACAAACTGTCAAACCACAGGGAGCACCGGTGTAATTTCCAAAAGTTAGGGACTATATATGTTATTTTGCAAAACCACAGGGACTATCCGTGCATTTTACTCTTTCTTATTTTAACAAAATTTATTTAACTAGGTTGATATTCCTAGTTACTTTTTGGGTTCGGGGAAGTTATAACCCGTTTTTGTTTTAAGTCCCGTTAACTCGGGCCTCTTATGAACTTTATTTCCTCAAAAGTTTTTATTCTCTTTTATTTAATATTAGGTTTATTTAATTAAATCCTAATATTTACCTAGTTAATTTTACCACTAATGGTATTTACCAGTTCATTAATATTAACGTGGTTTGATTACCAAACCCGTTTTTGGGGTGTTACAAGTCTACCCCCCTTAAAGAGGTTTCTTCCCCGAAACCTTATTTACGTAGTTCATTGGTTTAATCAAACGAACCAAGTTTCATTTTCAAAGCATCAGTTCCTTTCGGTCAAAGGTTTTCATTTATATTGACGCGTACATCTTTCATGTGTTAGGCCTCGTGGGCCATTACTTTCAGCTTGTATCCTTTATCTTTATTGTTTATTTATTTTGACGGTTAGACTTGTTAGTCACCGGTTACCTTATACCCCATCGCTCGGGTATATCCAGTGTTGTAAAAGTCGCTAGGCGGTCCCTAGTCGGCCGACTGGGGAGTTGGGAGTAATCGGAGTACTCGGGGAGTACGCGGACATGGTAAATATAAAGAAAATTAATTGTTATATATTATTTATGTGTTAAAATAAGTATAATTCATGTCAACTGAGTATAATTTAAAATGAAACATGTTTAAAGTTCAAATATTCTGAATACAAGTCCGACTAGTCTGAGTACAAGGCCGAGTGGTCCGAGTACAAGGCCGAGTAGGTCGATTTTGACCGAGTTTGACCGATTAAAAGTCAACAAACCACGTTGACCGCTTAGACTGACTAGGCCGACTAGGCCGACTAGGCACCGAGTACTCCCGAGTAATCCCGAGGCCGACTAATTGAGACCGCCTAGGAGGAAGTCGCCTCGGAGGGGGTCTGAGGACCGAGTACTCGGTCGAGTAATCCGACTTTTACAACACTGGGTATATCCATATCGCCAACTCCGGCCTTATGTTTGTTTACGATTTCATATCCCGTAACTCGCGTTACATCATGATCATATTCTATATTACTCTTCTTGACCGTGAACGCGTCACGTCTCGTTTGAGTTTATATCAACTTTTCTTTATCATATTTCTTCTTTTCGAATGTATCGTCTTGCACCTATCGGTGTTAAGACCTGTATCCTTTAATATTAATCATTTCCAATTTCCTCTCATAATATTCATATTTGTTAAAACGTTATTTCTTACCAAAAACTATTTTTTTTAGTTTAACGTTTTCTCTTTAATTTATGTCAATTACTCACATTAAGGAAATTGACAACCAATAATTTATTCTTTTTCAGTTTTCGTTTTACACGGGGAATCGTAACCAGTTCCCTCGCTTTACGCTATTGACCTGTAGGATCTTTCACTTAGCCTTATGGGCTATTTCTTTTTAGTTTTTTACCTTTTTAAGGTGAGACCCCAACAGTTCGCTTCTTTCTATTTATGACCCAAGGGTCTTCTGGGTCCTGTAGACCTTAACATTACTTTTAATCCCGTAGATTATGATGATCCCATAGATCATCTTTTATTCGTGTCTTTATTCAATCTACATATATGTTGTCAAGGCACCCCTTGTTATTTTTTATTTTTTGGAATCATTTATTTTTGATTTCGAATTTCAGTTGACCTTGACCGTAGTCTAAGGCTTCATTCGTTTACTTTCGGACTAATCTTCTGACTTTATGACTCCTTATGTCATTCACCCATCAGTTTGTTCTACACTTACCGTTTCTCGGTTCATACTTATATTTCTTTACAACCCATTACCTAGGTTCTTTTATCTTAATATTTTATCGCCCATAATCCTTTGCATAGGTTTATTAATATTTCGCGCTTTTATTTAATCAATTCGCGCTTACTTACATCGAAAAGTGTTATTCTTTATTTAACTCGTTTGACTTGTTCGTGTGAAATTTCATCACTTATGAATGTCAAACTTCAATTTTTTTTTATTCTACCCGTTCAACTTTGAAATAGTTGCACGAAATTTTCAAAATTTATGTTTGCAAAATCTTGTCGTCTTTTAGTCATAACTCTCAATCCGAGTCTTTTAACTTTCAATTCGCGTTCCCGTCTCTTGGTTTACCCATTCACTCAAAATCCTACCCATATGTCGGGTATTTACCGAGGTCATTATTATTGCAACCTTTCCGGTATGCGTTAAGACTTCACTTTGATTCATTTGGTCGTCTTAGCAAAATCTATCACTTTTATTCAACCAAGTCCTCATTCTTTATTCATTATGTTTGACTTGTCCGTGTGAATCTCATCACTTATGATAGTCAACTTTATCCCCTATGCCTTAGCATTCCATTTGTCGATTTATGTTTTCATTTACTTCGATTCTTGTTCCTTCCCTCGAGCTCATTATCCTAATGTAATACACTTCCGTTACAGGCTTGCGTTTATATTTATTATCTAACATTATACCTATATGATCTATTTTGGGCACCTTTTTAATTTGTCCGATTCACCCCGTCCTTGCTACATTGGATGTAAATGTGTCCATCATAAGAAGTTCATGGTATCATGTGTTCACTACTTAATTGGCCAGAGTAAGCGATTAACACATAGTACACATGACCTTTTTATAATTTTCACATTACACCCCATGTAAGTAACGCCTCTATTCTTACTATATTATTGCTTTCAATCGGCAAAACTTTATTCAATTGTTATTTAACAATCATTAGTTTTACCCGTTTTATTCTTGAACATATAAAATGTTTTCCTTTTTATCAAACATTTATATAATCACATTTGTTAATGTGATCACTATTTTTCTCAATAGTTTTATATTGAGAATTATATTCACTTGGATAATTACTCCCGCCCAAGTTTCCACATGAACTAATCCTGTTATTGCTTTGTTATTCATCATCATTATTAACACATGTTTCTATTTAATTTCTCTTGGAAACATCATTCTGAATAGATATCCTATTCAGGTTTTCCAAGTTTTATCCTATATATGCAACCGTCATTCTCTACGTGTTTGTTGCATATTACTATTTGTGCGATTAATTTAAAACGTGCACCTTGTAATGCTTGCCCTAACGGGATTTCCATGCCATTAACCTTGTTCGCGATCGTTACGCAGTTTAGTTCCTTGTTGAGCACGCTCTGCTTGTTATAATTTGGATCGTTCCTTCGTCAGATCCGCAATTTGTTAAACTCCCGCTATCTTCGGATGCAAGTGTCCTTCAACTAAAACATTTATAAAAGTTAGTAATTTTGACATTAATGAATGTCCGTATTGTAATACAAGGCTTTTCCACTATACGTGTCAACACAAGAAATTTTTGTTAACTATATCAATCCTTTATCGATTTAATTAGGGTAACGTGTATTACACGATAACCCTATGTGTTGTTTATAACACTTTAATCATACTAAATCATTAATATACATGTACTTACCGGATTTGCGATCAAGCCTCGAACCGAACACACTTTACTCTTTAACCATGAGCTCTGATTACCAACTTGTAAGACCCTTAGTAATATTTAACGGTTTTCGTACAATTTGCGTCTAAAAATGTGTATTAATGATTACACATACTTACAAAAATACGGGTTTACTTAAACTTTTCTCAAAACTAAACAATACATCATAATGTAAATGAGTTCGTCGTCTAAAATGACGAAGAAACAATGTGCGAAAGCTTGTAACTTGATCGTCTTCAGTTCTTCGTTGAGCTTGATCGTCCTTCAGTACTGTAAATTATACCTACAATTCATAAAACATGAATTGAATTAGTCATACGTAGTTTAATACGTGTTTAAACGAGTTCGCGAGGCAAAATAATTAAAAAAAACAATTTTCAGAAACTGGGCTCCGTCATGGCATGCGCCAGAACCACCTTGCTCCCTCGCGTGGCGCGAGGGAGACCCTTTTCCAGCAGGTCCGTTTCTGGGTCCTGCACTTTTCCAGCTACACTAGTTTTTACGGAAACGACCATAACTTATTCGTTATTGATCCGTTTTACGCGATTCTTTTTCCTATGCGATCGTAATTTGATCCTCCATCACATGGAGTTAAAATCCAACATCCAGATTAACAATTTTTTGGATTCTAAGCCTTCGGCTTTATATTTAGTTTCTACGCATTTGACCCGTTTGTGTTTAAAAATCACGAACTTGTTTCTAGTTAATCATATATCATACCCCAATGTATTTAACACAAAATATTTATCTTGGATTCATAATGTCACACCCCGATATTTCCACGTATTACCGGTGGGCCCGGTGGGGAGTATCGTGACGTAGTTGGTAACATCATAGTCAAACAACACAATATATAAATGCACAGCGGAAGCAAAAGATAAATATATTACAATCCGATTCAAAGTAATATCAAATATTACAACGGAATGTAAGATGGATCCACAGGCGGATCTTAAACAGAAAGATAATATCGTTCAACAGACTTTAACATCTAAAGCTTGCGAGACTTGATTATTGATGCCTGGAGTAGCCAGCCTATTACGTATAGTACCTGCATTTAGCCTTTTGGAAAATACGTCAGTTTACACTGGTAAATACAATTAACTGACTCATTTGAAAAGGTTTTAATAAAATTGATTTGAATGCACGTGGCACAAACTCTTTATAACTTGGGATAATTATTTAAATATATAAACTTGTAAAAGAATTACATGTTCCTTATGCGTTCAGTAGCCCGGATCGTGCCGGGTTAAAGATCAATAGACACACCACAATATTTATTTATGCACTGACGAGTGTACGCCTACACTCCGCGCTTAGGTCGTGGCCATTTCGTAAAATGATGCCAAGGATATCCGGGACATGGTCATTAACCCCCCAAAGGCTTTAAGTAAACAAAACAATTTAAACGGGCCGAACAAATATTCAATTAACCACCATACGATGGAAGATTTAATGCCTGACCAAGCGGTATTTTATATACCGTACCCCAAGCCCGTATAGTGAAAATAAGTTAAAAAGTATTTACCTGAGCTAAATATAAATTCAATCCCAGCCGTATATCAAATCAGCAAGTACAGATAGCTTTTACTGGGCTCCTAATCTGGAACGAAGGTTTTTAATAACCTATTAGAATCCTAACGGGTCTTTAATTAAGTCTTGACTTAGACCGGTTAGTTTTCAAAAGGGAGACACGGTTCAAACGCATGATAAGGCGAAGACCGGAATTGAATGTGATTTAGACCCGACAAGATTGAAGACTTGCCTTATATGGGTAATCTAGGCACATCCTGAATTTTGGGGTAAAACCGATAAGGTTTGACCCGTTTCGGCTAATTTATATAAACTAGTTACATAAGCCGAACCGAACGCGCAAGAGGCGTAACGGGTAATCATAAGGGTCCTAACCAGGTTTCCTAAGTTAATATGCCTCAAATATGTTGTGATATCAGTAGGATACCTTCCATTATGCCCAAAACGAATTTAAACACAAACTATGCCCCGTAGGGGTAATTTGGTCATTTATAAGGTTATAAAAGAGTTTAAGTATTAACCTGAGTTACAGGTATGATATAATCAGCAAAGCTACTTAATTTAATAAGTTATAACAGTAGGGTATGGTATAGATGTGAAATTTATCAATTATAACCAAACTATGCACCTTAGGGGCATTTTGGTAATTTCACATAAGCCGAAAAGCTCAAACTGAAGTCTGAGTTAAACAACTTTTGCTTACTGTTAAAATATTATAATTTACCTAAAATATCAGTAGGTATCAACCCTTGTATGTTAAAAATAGTTTTAGTACATACTATGCGTTAGAAACGCTTAAAAAAGGCGATTAGGAGCCGTTTCCGGGTTCTACATACAAAGCTGATATTTTTATTATTCCAGAAGGTTTAAAATAATTTATTTATCATATGAGATCAGTAGCAAAAGGTTTGGGGTCAAAAAGATATGTGAAACTCTTTTTATAGCCCGAAAGGGCAAAACCGACATTTACCGAATCATGCTTATGACTCTAAGTTATGCTCATCCTAAAATTAATCAAAAATCTTCAAAAATCCCAAAATAATATATTACATCAGTGGGTAAAGAGTTTGATATCAAAAAGTGGGTTTAAATAGGCTATACGCTAATTATGTCGTTTAATCGCTAAAAAGCTTTCAAATTACGCTAACGAGCATAACTCTTAATCTACACCTCAAACTGATGTCAAATTTTGGGTGCAAGTTTATAATTCAGTAACTAAGGTTTCTACACTTTTACATTTTCAAAAATCACGTTTTAAGGTGAAAAGGGCATAATGGTCAACATATGAGCAATTAACGGAATCATGCATATTAATTGGATAACTAATGAACCAAGGTGTATAATCCCAGAGGGTTATACTAGCATGTAACCTAGTCCAATTAAAGCTCTAAGGTATTTCTAAAACATACCAAAACGGGTCAGAACTGAAGTCAAAGCAAAAGTAAAAGCTTTGCGACTTTCGGTTCCGAACCGGGTCTAAACATAAAATTGTCGGGTTGAACATGTTTAGACATGTTCTTACACTAATTACCAAGTTATATAAATGATCAAACAGGTTGTATGTGTTCTACATTGCTAATTATGCATAAATTAGAAAATAAGCATCCTGTTGACTTTTTAATAACAAGTTTGACCCGACATTTGACCTAGTTAGAGTGGGAATCAGAGGGTGCCCTTTTAAGGGTTTATTGCCCACATAATTACCAAGTTATAACTACTTTCAATTCGACTAATCACTAGACCATTAGTGATTAATCGTGAAGTCAACCGTTAATTACGACGGTTTGACTTTTAAGCTAAAACTAAGCAAAAACTCAACTAAGAAAGGTTAAGCATACCTACTGAAGTCCTATGCACGATTAGGAAGGCTTAGGGTCTGATCTTAAGCTCTAAGAAGCTCCAGAATTGCAGAAGAAGTGAGTGATCAAATGGTTGCAACTTAGTGGCCTTTTATAGTGTTCTTGATCTCATAGATCATTGACACCCAACTCTAGCAATGTTCCCTGATCACTAACACATGTCCCTAGTGTCTAGGAGTCATTTAGGGGCCGTACAAATATGAGGAAAATCGTTTAAAGGTCAGTTATTGCGTTTAAACAGCAAACAGCCAGGTTTTCAGTCGCTGGCAACCCCTTACGGACCGTTAGGGGTGGTCTTACGGTCCGTAAGACCTTGGGCAGAAACAAAAATTCCTTGTTCTTTTGGGTTTTGAAAGGGCAACTGATGTATTTCGAATTTTGGCCATGATTTAACAGTATGGGGCCTCATGTTTGGAGTCTTGAACAGTTATATACCCTACCACTTTGATATGTTTACTTGGATTCTTTTGAAAGTGCTATAAACGAAGGTTTACCATAGAAATTCCATAGGATCCTATCTTGCACTTTTGAATTCAATTATTGTCAACAATTCACTAGATTGAGGGTATATTAGATGTGTGTAATATAAGTTAGGGTCTTGGGATTCATAACGAGGTCGTTCAGAGGTAAAAATTAACATGACGACACTTTTAAATCCTGCCTTACATCTTTAATTTGTATCCGGGTTTATAACGCTTTTGTCATACATGTGACACCTGGGTCACTGCGACCATCAAACAAATACCAAACCAATGAAATATTGTATTTCATACTTGGGATTTGTAAAAATATGTGTATCATTTGCACATATCAATTTTTGTTCAAATTCAAACTCTAAATCGCTTTCTGGAAGGTTATACGCGCACCAATGCATAAATATAACCAGTTTAACGCAACAAACACTCCGGAATAGTGACATTAGCTTAACATACCTTAAATAACCCTTACATAACTTAGAAATAAGTTTTGAAGGCTTTGGTATGGCAAAAAACAAGTTAATTCGTCTACAGGGACTAAATTTGACAAACTGTGAAAGTATGCCAATCTGAACTGTAACAGACATTCCGAAACATGGCCATAAGTTAAACATACCATAAATATCCTTTACATAGCTTAGAAATAGGCTTTGAGGGGTTCGGTGTGCTAAAATAAACTTTAGGGTCATTCAGGGACTAAAAGCGTCAAAAAGTGCACAAGTTTGCATTTTCGCGCATAACTCACGTTCTGAATACATCCGGACATCCAAAAATTTATGTAAGCACTAAAATATTTTATTTTAGTGTTTGGCATAAGAAAAATCCATTCGTCGCGTCATTTGGATCGTTTTTCGCGCTTATGCGCATTCCGTCGTAATTAAGCGAACATCGCGATCGTACGGCCAAACGAACCGACATCCGACATATTTTTGAGCATGTTTCATGTCCACAATGTTTAGGCATCATTTTAGGGCCTTAAAGTTGGCTTTACGGGCCTTAGAAGTGTCGGAAATGGCCTTAAACACGTGCAGGGACCAAAACTGTCATTTCTGAAACTTAAGTCTGATCTGACAAGTCCAGGCGGCCCGCCTGAGTTTATGTGCATCCTGAAGCGGGCCGCGTCCGCCTTCCTGACTAGATTAACTGCATTTAACAGCAGATTCCAGCTGTTTTAACCACACCCACACATTCTCAATTGCCTAGTCAGCTGATAAGGATCATTTTTAGCTACCATAAGGTTCCGACACTTGTACGGATGCGATTAAGGCACGATATTCGACAAACGATCTTAACGGTTCCCCAAAAACTATAAATACCCCACCCCACAACTTCAAAACCCACTAGAATTTTGATCTTAGAAACTCTAAGTTGAAACCATTGTTTCATACCTGAGATTCTTGGATCGAGATTAGCATTCGGGGACCCTTCGTAAGTATTCTTTCGTTCTTTTATTGCTTTTCGAGTCTGAAAGTCAAACTTTGTTTGACTTTCTGCGTTGACCAGTTTATAGTCAATGCGAAGTTCGTTTGAACTTCGCAACGTGAGTGTAATCACGTTGGTTATAGTCCCTTGGGACTATGCCTACTGATTACCACGTTGTCTAGGGTCGTAGGGTAAGCGATCTAATAAATCGTTTATACCTTCGAACCCGACCCATTTGGTCGATCATTAGGATCCGACCAAGCACATTAGGTGACCTTAGGTAAATTACCAGAATACCCTTTTCATGTATAATTGGTAATTAAGATTATGTAACCTAAACTTTTGTACATAACTGATTATACAACATGATTAAACACGTTTAGGCATATAATACTTGTCATAGGACTAGTTAGACGTCTCGAACGCGCTTTGCGCGCACGACGCGTTAAAGTAGCATATGTTACCTTAATGGGTCGCGATGGGTCGAAAGCACTTAGGTTAGTCTCAATGTAGTATGTAGGCCTTGTTAAACCATATCATATGAGTTCCAATACTCATTTGGTTTACCAAGCCTCATCCTATCCGATCTCCCGATTTAAGTCCGGTTTATTTATATAGTTTTGGATTGCCGACTGATTCCGTGCTCCCTCAAGCTTTGTTTGGTCGTTGTTCAAGACCTCTAAGCATTCTCAGGCGAGTACATTATTCCCCTCTTTTACTGTTTTCAACTGTTTTGGGGTGACTCATATGTGCTAAATATCTTAACAATGATTTCAAGAACGATTACAATGGTTTCAAAAACAATTACAATGTGGTTTCAAGAACGATAACAATGGTTTCAAAAACAATTACAATGGTTTCAAGAACGATTTCAATAAAGTGAACAAACTTGTTGGTTGTAGTTACATAACCAATGACATTCATTAGCAATGATCAGGCCGACCAGTATTAGGTTATGGTACCATAGGATCTGACAAATCCCGTTGTTCTCTATACCCATGGTTATGTGTGGGTATTTTGGGTAACGACTGAATCTGTAATTATTAATTTACTCTTTGGTAAGGGTTTGTTAAGAACGAGAACGAGAACGAGTTGGAACGATGAACGAGTCAAGAAGGTTTGAATGTTATTAGAAAATCGACCATAAAGTAGTTTCACAATTAAAACAAGAACGATTTGAACGATTAAAACAACAAGAACGATTTGAACGATTTCACAAAATGTTTTAACGATTGGGTAAACATTTGGACATGATTTATATTTGATCATGCATTTCCACGAAACAAAGTATTGATTTAAACCAAGTTTTACTTCAATACTTTGTTTTGTGCGTTTCACCTATGGTTTAGTTGATGCATTTCACTAGCCATACAAATCATTTTGGTTACACATTACATGGTTTACATTTGACACAAACATTTTTGACATTGGTTATACATAACATGATTTACATCTTAACATGAACATTTTGACATATTATTCTAATACATTTGGCAGTTGGTTTACACATAGACATCTTACATTGTTGGTTTGGTTTGAGTAAGTGATTTAAGTAACGAGGCGTGTGTAATATGATATAAGCATGGTGGATACGCCGCTGGTACTTCCTATATATAAGTGCTTATATGGTATTACATATCGTAGCGTTGTTTAAATCATTTCAATTTAAACATATAACATTTTATACAAATAATATACTTTTCACAATACATTGTTGTACAAACAACTTAACTTATACAAACTCATTTTTACAAGATTATTCATTTAATCATGCATTATTCTCTTAATTATACATATCATCTGAACTTATTATTTTTCAAATGATTTACAAAGTCAAAGCAAATTACAAGGTTCATGACTAAACATTTTCTTAAACAGAAGTCATGAATCTTATTTTCACAAAACCTATGTACTCGCCAGCATTTCTTTGCTAACCTCGTTTTCACATGTGTTTCAGGTATTGTTGAAAGATATCGATTGATAGGATGCATGCTCACATAGGACTGGACAAGGCCTTAGTGACTCAATAACAATGATAGACTATGCTTAAATTGTGTATTTAGATTTCCAGACGATGTAATTATTCAATGTTTGATAAAACGAAACACTTTTTGGTATCCATGGTTATGAAACATTAATTCTGTTACAACACTCCCCGACGTTTCCGCCACGTTTTGTATGTTACACGTGGTCGGGGTGTGACAATACATGACACGTGTCGTTATTCTATTGAACACGAATTTTCGAGGTGTTACACATAACTTTCGTGAATTACGCGGCCAATATCCAAGTTTTGCACATAATTCGTTTAGACCAAAAATCCAACTTCAAATTGCCATAACTTTTATTCTACTCTCCTGTTTTACGTGATTCTTTTTCCTATGCGTCCGTAACTTAATTACGGATCCGTTTATCATCTTGACTCACATCAAAAGCTGAGTTTTAAGCTTTTTGCTTATAAATCCTTTATGTGATTATTCGACCCGTTTAGTTTTTAACATCACACTATAAGTTATATGGCAAGGTTATGACTTGTCCCTTTTTACCCATCCCCGACTTATCAAACATTAGCGTTTTCATTCCCATTAGAGGGTTTGCGTATGCATTTACATTCACCGATTTATTTGTATCTTTCTAAACACTTAATCCACATTTATTTTCTTAGTTTATTTTGACCTGTTTAGGGGACTTTTAAGCATTTTAGCATTCAAACTCGCTCTTTTCTTTTCATACTACGCATTCCCATATTAAATAACTTCTTATATTCCACCACATCTATTTTTGAGGTGCGTTTAACATAATGAACCAATTATCCCAAATTTACCATTCGGTTAGTCATTTTACGCAAATGACCCATTTTAGGCATTTGACCCACGAATGTTTATGCCTATAACTTTTATACGTATCTAAGGATTTCATAACCAATATACAAGTTTCTAAAACAAAACTGTCACCTATCCTTAGGTGATAACCACAACAAGAACACAATTTTCGAATCTGCTTTGAAAACTAATCATCTGTTCTAGGATGATTTATTTCTAGGTTTTTAACTCTCTGTTGTAAGGTTTTGAACCCTGTGAGTTTTCAAAATCTCATCAAGGTTTTGGGTTTTAAATAATGTGAACACGTGCAAACTGGAAGGGTGAATGCCTGTATTCTGGGTTTTCTGTCTAGGCAAGCACTTCGTATATATCTCATCAGACGCGAGACCAGTTGTGCTTACCTGGGAATTCTTGGAATGAGTGTTCACTTATAGGCAAGCATGTCTTCGCTATACATTATTTTGACCCGTTTACTTTGATTAATCACCGTCTCACTTGTTTGCCTTAGGTAACAAACAAATGATCTCCTTCCTTGTGTTTTGTCGATACCTCTTTTGTTTTTCCTAATTTTCAACCTCAGTCGACTCCCTTGTTTCCTTGTTAGACAATGCCTCCTCGACGCGATGCTCGAACCGATGCTCGAACTTTTACTATTGAAGAACTCGCAGCCCTGGTCTCTCAGCAAGTGGCTGTTGTACTTCCCGGTGTTGTAACCCAAGTCCACGAGATATACAACAACGGCAACAACAACAACAATAATGCAAATTGTATGAATGTTTGATCCAACCTTATGATGTCAACACAAAGACAAACTACTCGTGTGGTTCTGTCATTTTTTTTATGATCACTTGTGACCTCCCCAAGAACCTTAAACACTTATTTCTTTTAAATCAAAAGCCCAAAGTTATTTACGAAAAGAAGATGTTGCTTTTCTAGCACATGTCACCGAGGAGAAAGGCAAGAGCAAGAGTATTCAGGATATTCCGATTGTTCGGGATTATCCAGAGATGTTTCCTGATGAACTGCCTGTTTTGCCTCCAGTTCGTCAAGTCGAATTTCATTATGACCTTGTACCCAATGCCAACCCAATTGCGAAAGCACCTTATCGTCTTGCACCGTTCGAGATGCAAGAATTATCAAAACAGCTTCAAGAGTTGTCTGATAAAGGATTCATCCTTACGAACTTTTCACCTTGGGGAAACTCCTGTCCTCTTTGTGAAAAGAAAGATGGATCTTTTCAAATGTGTATCGATTAACGTAAGCCTGGTAAGCTTACCATCAAGAATCGATATCCCCCACCTTAAATCAATGATCTCTCTGATCAACTGCAGGGTGCTTCATGCTTTTTCAAGATCGATTTGCGTTCTGGGTATCATCAACTTCGTATTCTCGAAGAAGATGTTCCCAAAACGGCTTTCTGCACGAAGTATGGCCATTACGAGTTTACAGTCATGCCTTTTGGGTTGACAAATGCTCCAGCCATCTACATGGACTTAATAAATAGAGTCTGCAAGCCTTATTTGGATCAGTTCGTCATTGTTGTAATTGATGACATCTTGATCTATTCATGTCCCGAGCCGATAACGATCAACACCTTCATTGACACTGGAACCCTTAAAGAAGGAACAAACTTTTCGCTAAATCCTCCAAGAGGAAATTTTGGCTTAAAGGAGTTCAGTTTTTGGGTCATGTAGTCAACAAGCAGGGTATTCATATGGATCCATCCAAATTGCTACAATTAAGGATTTGATTCCTTGTATGCTTTAAATACCCGTGTCCAAAGATAACAAATTTAAAGGTCAAATTAAACAATAATGCGAGTGTGCGATTATGCGATTATGTGATATGTGTTTATGTGTTCTCCTCTATGTTTTTGTGTGATCCGATTTTCAAATCCTTATAGAATCTTTCATATCTTCATATGAGGGATTCATAGTAGGATATTTAAAAGGTACTACCTTAATCCTTATGGGCTTCTACGTGGTAGTTAAGACCCTTGGGTTATATAGTACCATTCCATGATTCGATGAGAGACCTTGAGTGGTCTAGTTAAAAGATTGATTCAAGATCTGGTTAAGAATGGCATGTGATGATACAGCTGAAAGGATCCTATGGTGGTCCAGTCACACTCATCACAGGTTTGTTCATTTGGTTTTACCCTACACATTATAAAATAGACTGTGTGAACTGTGCAAGGAATTGTCTAATTATGGACGCGTACATAATTATGAAATTTAGTGCATAGAAACCCAGTAGGATTTATTATGTGTAAGAACCGATAGTGACAACAATAACAAAATGAGAACGATGTAATGGAGGTACGGTGGACGTACCAATGACGCTTCATATACTTGTATATAAGTGTCCCTCTTGCATTGAAAGCATAATGTTATTTAAAGTTACTAGAAGTTCAGAACCCTAACCAGTGTTGTTTTGTCTTTTCAACTTCAAGTTTTCAAGCTCTCACAAGTTTCCTCTGATTGAATTTCGAGACGAAATTTCCTAAAGTAGGGGAGACTGTGACACCTGGGTCACTGCGACCATCAAACAAATACCAAACCAATGAAATATTGTATTTCATACTTGGGATTTGTAAAAATATGTGTATCATTTGCACATATCAATTTTTGTTCAAATTCAAACTCTAAATCGCTTTCTGGAAGGTTATACACGCACCAATGCATAAATATAACCAATTTAATGCAACAAACACTCCGGAATAGTCACATTGGCTTAACATACCTTAAATAACCCTTACATAACTTAGAAATAAGTTTTGAAGGCTTTGGTATGGCAAAAAACAAGTTAATTCGTCTACAGGGACTAAATTTGACAAACTGCGAAAGTATGCCAATCTGAACTGTAACAGACATTCCGAAACATGGCCATAAGTTAAACATACCATAAATATCCTTTACATAGCTTAGAAATAGGCTTTGAGGGGTTCGGTGTGCTAAAATAAACTTTAGGGTCATTCAGGGACTAAAAGCGTCAAAAAGTGCACAAGTTTGCATTTTCGCGCATAACTCACGTTCTGAATACATCCGGACATCCAAAAATTTATGTAAGCACTAAAATATTTTATTTTAGTGTTTGGCATAAGAAAAATCCATTCGTCGCGTCATTTGGATCGTTTTTCGCGCTTATGCGCATTCCGTCGTAATTAAGCGAACATCACGATCGTACGGCCAAACGAACCGACATCCGACATATTTTTTAGCATGTTTCATGTCCACAATTTTTAGGCATCATTTTAGGGCCTTAAAGTTGGCTTTACGGGCCTTAGAAGTGTCGGAAATGGCCTTAAACACGTGCAGGGACCAAAACTGTCATTTCTGAAACTTAAGTCTGATCTGACAAGTCCAGGCGGCCCGCCTGAGTTTATGTGCATCCTGAAGCGGGCCGCGTCCGCCTTCCTGACTAGATTAACTGCATTTAACAGCAGATTCCAGCTGTTTTAACCACACCCACACATTCTCAATTGCCTAGTCAGCTGATAAGGATCATTTTTAGCTACCATAAGGTTCCGACACTTGTACGGATGCGATTAAGGCACGATATTCGACAAACGATCTTAACGGTTCCCCGAAAACTATAAATACCCCACCCCACAACTTCAAAACCCACTAGAATTTTGATCTTAGAAACTCTAAGTTGAAACCATTGTTTCATACCTGAGATTCTTGGATCGAGATTAGCATTCGGGGACCCTTCGTAAGTATTCTTTCGTTCTTTTATTGCTTTTCGAGTCTGAAAGTCAAACTTTGTTTGACTTTCTGCGTTGACCAGTTTATAGTCAATGCGAAGTTCGTTTGAACTTCGCAACGTGAGTGTAATCACGTTGGTTATAGTCCCTTGGGACTATGCCTACTGATTACCACGTTGTCTAGGGTCGTAGGGTAAGCGATCTAATAAATCGTTTATACCTTCGAACCCGACCCATTTGGTCGATCATTAGGATCCGACCAAGCACATTAGGTGACCTTAGGTAAATTACCAGAATACCCTTTTCATGTATAATTGGTAATTAAGATTATGTAACCTAAACTTTTGTACATAACTGATTATACAACTTGATTAAACACGTTTAGGCATATAATACTTGTCATAGGACTAGTTAGACGTCTCGAACGCGCTTTGCGCGCACGACGCGTTAAAGTAGCATATGTTACCTTAATGGGTCGCGATGGGTCGAAAGCACTTAGGTTAGTCTCAATGTAGTATGTAGGCCTTGTTAAACCATATCATATGAGTTCCAATACTCATTTGGTTTACCAAGCCTCATCCTATCCGATCTCCCGATTTAAGTCCGGTTTATTTATATAGTTTTGGATTGCCGACTGATTCCGTGCTCCCTCAAGCTTGGTTTAGTCGTTCTTCAAGACCTCTAAGCATTCTCAGGCGAGTACATTATTCCCCTCTTTTACTGTTTTCAACTGTTTTGGGGTGACTCATATGTGCTAAATATCTTAACAATGATTTCAAGAACGATTACAATGGTTTCAAAAACAATTACAATGTGGTTTCAAGAACGATAACAATGGTTTCAAAAACAATTACAATGGTTTCAAGAACGATTTCAATAAAGTGAACAAACTTGTTGGTTGTAGTTACATAACCAATGACATTCATTAGCAATGATCAGGCCGACCAGTATTAGGTTATGGTACCATAGGATCTGACAAATCCTGTTGTTCTCTATACCCATGGTTATGTGTGGGTATTTTGGGTAACGACTGAACCTGTAATTATTAATTTACTCTTTGGTAAGGGTTTGTTAAGAACGAGAACGAGAACGAGTTGGAACGATGAACGAGTCAAGAAGGTTTGAATGTTATTAGAAAATCGACCATAAAGTAGTTTCACAATTAAAACAAGAACGATTTGAACGATTAAAACAACAAGAACGATTTGAACGATTTCACAAAATGTTTTAACGATTGGGTAAACATTTGGACATGATTTATATTTGATCATGCATTTCCACGAAACAAAGTATTGACTTAAACCAAGTTTTACTTCAATACTTTGTTTTGTGCGTTTCACCTATGGTTTAGTTAATGCATTTCACTAGCCATACAAATCATTTTGGTTACACATTACATGGTTTACATTTGACACAAACATTTTTGACATTGGTTATACATAACATGATTTACATCTTAACATGAACATTTTGACATATTATTCTAATACATTTGGCAGTTGGTTTACACATAGACATCTTACATTGTTGGTTTGGTTTGAGTAAGTGATTTAAGTAACGAGGCGTGTGTAATATGATATAAGCATGGTGGATACGCCGCTGGTACTTCCTATAAATAAGTGCTTATATGGTATTACATATCATAGCGTTGTTTAAATCATTTCAATTTAAACATATAACATTTTATACAAATAACATACTTTTCACAATACATTGTTGTACAAACAACTTAACTTATACAAACTCATTTTTACATGGTTATTCATTTAATCATGCATTATTCTCTTAATTATACATATCATCTGAACTTATTATTTTTCAAATGATTTACAAAGTCAAAGCAAATTACAAGGTTCATGACTAAACATTTTCTTAAACAGAAGTCATGAATCTTATTTTCACAAAACCTATGTACTCGCCAGCATTTCTTTGCTAACCTCGTTTTCACATGTGTTTCAGGTATTGTTGAAAGATATCGATTGATAGGATGCATGCTCACATAGGACTGGACAAGGCCTTAGTGACTCAATAACAATGATAGACTATGCTTAAATTGTGTATTTAGATTTCCAGACGATGTAATTATTCAATGTTTGATAAAACGAAACACTTTTTGGTATCCATGGTTATGAAACATTAATTCTGTTACAACACTCCCCGACGTTTCCGCCACGTTTTGTATGTTACACGTGGTCGGGGTGTGACAATACATGACACGTGTCGTTATTCTATTGAACACGAATTTTCGAGGTGTTACACATAACTTTCGTGAATTACGCGGCCAATATCCAAGTTTTGCACATAATTCGTTTAGACCAAAAATCCAACTTCAAATTGCCATAACTTTTATTCTACTCTCCTGTTTTACGTGATTCTTTTTCCTATGCGTCCGTAACTTAATTACGGATCCGTTTATCATCTTGACTCACATCAAAAGCTGAGTTTTAAGCTTTTTGCTTATAAATCCTTTATGTGATTATTCGACCCGTTTAGTTTTTAACATCACACTATAAGTTATATGGCAAGGTTATGACTTGTCCCTTTTTACCCATCCCCGACTTATCAAACATTAGCGTTTTCATTCCCATTAGAGGGTTTGCGTATGCATTTACATTCACCGATTTATTTGTATCTTTCTAAACACTTAATCCACATTTATTTTCTTAGTTTATTTTGACCTGTTTAGGGGACTTTTAAGCATTTTAGCATTCAAACTCGCTCTTTTCTTTTCATACTACGCATTCCCATATTAAATAACTTCTTATATTCCACCACATCTATTTTTGAGGTGCGTTTAACATAATGAACCAATTATCCCAAATTTACCATTCGGTTAGTCATTTTACGCAAATGACCCAGTTTAGGCATTTGACCCACGAATGTTTATGCCTATAACTTTTATACGTATCTAAGGATTTCATAATCAATATACAAGTTCCTAAACAACCCATGAGGGTCGTTTGCCCGTTTTACCCGTGAAGGGCTTTTTGGTAAATTTTAGTCCCTCAATTTATGACTAAGGACTTTCACTAATTATTTGACCAAAATATCACTTTTAACTATAAATCTATTTAAGCGTACCTGGCTCGGGTCAACATATTGACCCGTTTTAATACCTTGCCTCAAAAATTGCTAATCCATAGCATCACTACTCCATAAGCCATCTTATCCTGTGAGCGTAGGACTCAACAACGCTTATTAGTCGTAATTGTCAAATGGTGTCAACGTAACCATTTGACCCGTTTGGTCTAAAAGAACAAATATTTTGAGCTTATAATCGAATGGTATTTATTTACCACTTCATTTAAATAACTTATTCCGGATTTTCCACAAATTTGTTTAGTTTTCTTAAATCCGTTTCTTACGCGTTTACCCAACATGGCTTATGCCATTTAGTTCCGTTTTAAACATTGACTTTGATCCATTTATACTTGGCCAAATCACTATTTTACCCTTTTTATTCCTTTAGGATTACTGATAAAGTAGCCGTTCGATAGCTCATTTTATCTTAGTCTTTTCATGACTAAATTACTATTTCGCCCCATTTTACCATTAAACATGGTCTTTCGTTATCTTATATGTTCCGACCCGTTTCATTTTGTGTCGGAATCATATTTCGGATATAGATTTTGTCGTATTTACAACCTATGAATAAATACATATCTTACAAAGGAGGGTGTAAGCTTTACTTACCTTTCATCCGATTTCGATCTTTCTCCGCGTATTCAATCCGTTTGACCCGCTTCTTTTCCCAAGCCGCCACCTAGCTCATTAAGCGTCAAACTATCATCATCATCATTTACAAGGTGGTTTGATTAGTCATTAACAATCACGACTATTCCACCTTACGCATTTTCTATGTCGAAACTACTATTCGACTTCATCATTTGTTATTTTAACTTATCAAAAGTTAACTACTTTTGATCACATGATTTACATAATTAAGTCTAAATCAACATGTTTTTTAGAACCCTTATCACTTCATATTACACATAATTTGCCATATGATTCAAATGCGCGTTTCGCTCGAAATTTCAACATTTTAGCTTTTATTTAGGCATTTTAACAAACACCTAATGGGCATGATTTCTATACTTTTTCTATCTAGCTCATGGCTAATCTTTTTAACCAAGTTTCAATCATTAAATCAAACCCTTATGTCTAGCACCCATGAACAATATAAAATCTTGCATCATAACATCTATTTTTCACAATTTAGCATACATAATCATATGTTCATCACAATGGTATAAAAACCCACTAAGCACTCATATGGGTAGTCATCAAATTTCATAGTTTTCTACACTAAATCATCAAACTTTGAACTTGGGTTTACTCCTAAACATGGATTCATCATAATTTCACTCACTCATTCAACATTCACTCTAGAATTTCGATTATGAGTGTTTATCATAAATTCAAAACATCACCAAATTACAAAATTTGACATACCTTGTGATTTCCTAGCATAGGTGATCACTAATTTAGTAATATCTCCAATCGTTGGCTTGATTTCTCTTTGATTTAGAAGAATTTAGTGAGTTTTAGGGTTTGAAGGGATGAACCCTTTTTCTCCTGTGCAAATTTCGACCAGAACACACACACGTAGGTGTGTGTTTTGGTTTTGATTTATCTTTAGTTAAAAAAAACATCTTTCACATATGCCCCTTTTAGTCCCTCAAAATTTCAAGGTTTATAAAAGGGTTACTAATTTCAAGTTTCTTTCTTATTTTAACAACATTTATTTAACTAGGTTGATATTCCTAGTTACTTATTGGGTTCGGGGAAGTTATAACCCGTTTTTGTTTTAAGTCCCGTTAACCCGGGCCATTTATGAACTTTGTTTCCTCAAAAGTTTTTATTCTCTTTTATTTAATATTAGGTTTATTTAATTAAATCCTAATATTATTCTAGTTAATTTTACCACTAATGGTATTTACCCGTTCATTAATATTAACGTGGTTTGATTACCAAACCCGTTTTTGGGGTGTTACAAGTCTACCCCCTTAAAGAGGTTTCATCCCTGAAACCTTATTTACGTAGTTCATTGGTTTAATCAAACGCACCAAGTTTCATTTTCAAAGCATCAGTTACTTTCGGTCAAAAGTTTTCATTTATATTGACGCGTACGTCTTTCATGTGTAAGGCCTCGTGGGCCGTTACTTTCAGCTTGTATCCTTTATCTTTATTGTTTATTTATTTTGGCGGTTAGACTTGTTAGTCACCGGTTACCTTATACCCCATCGCTCGGGTATATCCATATCGCCAACTCCGGCCTTTTGTGTGTTTACGATTTCATATCCCGTAACTCGCGTTACATCATGATCATATTCTATATTACTCTTCTTGACTGTGAACGCGTCACGTCACGCCAAGTTTGAGTTTATATCAACTTTTCTTTATCATATTACTTCTTTTCGAATGTATCGTCTTGCACCTATCGGTGTTAAGACCTATATCCTTTAATATTAATCATTTCCAATTTCCTGTCATAAATTCATATTTGTTAAAACGTTATTTCTTACCAAAAACTGAATTTTTTTTAGTTTAACGTTTTCTCTTTAATTTATGTCAATTACTTACGTCAAGGAAATTGACAACCAATAATTTATTCTTTTTCCGCTTTCGTTTTACACAGGGAATCGTAACCAGTTCCCTCGTTTTACGTCATTGACCCATAGGATCTTTCACTTAGCCTTATAGGCTATTTCTTTTTAGATTTTCACCTTTTTAAGGTGAAACTCCAACAGTTCGCTTCTTTCTATTTATGACCCAAGGGTCTTCTGGGTCCCGTAGACCTTAACATTACTTTTAATCCCGTAGATTATGATGATCCCGTAGATCATCTTTTATTCGTGTCTTTATTCAATGTACATTTATGTACATATATGGTGTAAAGGCACCCCTTGTTATTTTTTTTGGAATCATTTATTTTTGCTTTCGAATTTCAGTTGACCTTGACTGGATTCTGAGGCTTCATTCGTTTACTTTCGGACTAATCTTCTGACTTTATGTGTTGGGATTGAACCCTACCAGAGGAACAGATAGTAAAAGCCAAAACCGGATCACGACAGTGGATTCACAATAAGCAGCTTTTTACATTAGCCTTTCCCCTTGAAAGTGATTATAACAACTGATGGCTCTCTATCCACTGTCCGTATACAACTGCTGCTACCCTTCAACTGCTAACAAAGCCCTGAAGAAGTAAACACTGCTGGTTCTATCTACTGATGAAAAATCACTGCTCACTCAAGGACTGATCAACTTTGAGGAAAACACTGATGGAAGAAGATAGCAGTTGTTTAGTGTATTACTTGTCTTATGTAGAATCAGTGGTTAACATTAGCAGTGTTTGTATAAGAACAGTTGTTACAGGTTGTTAGGCTGTTAGACGTCGCTTTCATGGTGACGTCAACTGAGATGCCTCAGTGGTTTTGGTTTGCCTATAAATGGAGCAGTACCCTATACTGTTACATTTGATTGTTTTGAGTGAGTTCTTCTCCTCAATTCAATCCTTTCATCTTGTGCAACCAACCATGGAGTATCAGGCTGAGGGGGAGTTTAGTTTGTAAGCATGTTTGTAATCTTTTGATTTGTATTGTAAATCTTTCGACTTATGGTAAAGCATGTGTTCATCAAAACTATTTCTCTCTTTGATTGTGTTTACAAAGTTTGTTGTTCATTTCCGCTGCACTTAAACTCTGTTCATTTCTATTTGATTTATACAAATTATATAAACAAACACAATCATGAGAGACTCAGATCCTAACAATTGGTATCAGAGCCTGGACAGTCAAATTCGATCTAACAGTCAATTTGACATAAGAGTTCAGCTCAAAATTCATTGATACTAAGGTTGATTGTATTTTGTTGAAAAACAGAGTAACGAGAGATCACGCTCAAAGTGACTACTCAAAGGTTCTGTAAAACAACCAAGATGTCATAGGACGCATAAGCTTCACATAACAATCGATATCATACATAAATCACCTACAGGTTTCAGATCTGAAAATATATCTGATAACTGTGGTAAAATTATTTACGAAAATTGATTTCAATTGATGTTTTGAAGTTCGTGTTGTTTCCATCATGTTTGTTGCTAAAGTGTGTACCTCATGTCAACAAAACCTATGTTTAAATAAATAACATTAGTGTTTTTGTTAACATATAAAGAGGGATATTAAAACTTTAGTTACCAGATCTTATGTGTTGAAAAACAGGTTGGGAATCCTGTTGAAAAGGACCAAATCAACTTTGTTATAAACATATTAAGAAAATCAGGTGTTGAAATAGTCCAATTCATATGTAATGTGAGATTTGACATATGCATGTACAAAATATGCCCAGATCTCTCTAAAACATTACTGCAAAATGATTCTGGACTAAGTATTTCTTCAATAAAGACCTCCCAGTAAGTACTTCATTACTTATGAATGGGAAGGGTAAAAAGGGAAGAAAGTAAATCACAAAAACTCAAAAAGTGTGTTTATCTAAAAACTCTTGAAGTCAAATGTGAAGAGTATAAAATCAAAACACTTAAGAGTTAAAATTTGGGGTAAAGATAGTCATTAAGCAACTGTATGCATTCATTGGGTCAGGAAAGTTTAGGTAACAATAGTATCTCCAGTGAATGAACTTACAAGAGGACTAGACAAATTTTCAGAATCAGCACATGGTAACAAAGTCTATAACAGGGTTTTCAAAAACTCATGTGAACATGTGTCCTCATTTTTGTTGTCAATCAATCAACAAGAAAATGGTACCAAACAGTGGTCAAAATGTATTTTCAATTCCTCACCACTGTTGTCAAACCACTGACCATTTTCATAAACTTGAGACTGATATGATTTGGAGCTTTAGTGGAAATTATACCAGATCCTTTTGGTGCTATTTTTAGAAAATCCTTTATTTATTTTTCTAAAAAAGGTTTTTCTCAAATAAAGCAGGATATATTATTCTTTATTTTTTAGAATGATATATTTTGAACTTTTTACTGGTTTTTGATAGTAAAAGGTTCAATCTCCTGTCAGGATATATAACCTTTATTTTTGTTGGTAATATTATCCTCAAAATGGATCAAAAGGAAATGGTACACATGTCAAGGTCATGTCAAACTCGAAGTTTGTTCTTACACTGAGCAAAAGATTGATTGTTAACAGATCTTAAAATACTTGGGTACTCATGTTTTAATTCAAATATTATAACAAGAATGAGTAGCCTTAGTAAAAAGTGTACATCATCTGGGGTACTAAACCACTGTCAGGGAGTTGTAAAACCTTCAAAATGTATAAATGACATGTGGTAAAACCTTGAATGAAAATTCCTATAAAAGTTGCTGACATAATGAGCCTTCAAATCATTACCATTATCTTACCCCTAACCACTGTTTTGTTCAAACATCTGTTTCCTAAATATTGTCCACTGCTGAAAGTCAACCACTGACCTTTCATTTTCTTGGCAAGCACTGATGCTCAAAATCAGTGTCTTATCCACTGATATGCTAACCACTGATAGTGAAAATCATCCACTGCTCACATAATTATTACCGTTGTCACCACTGATATTTGTTTCATCAGTGGTTCTTCAAAACAACTGTCCTCCATTATTCATCTTATCATCAGAGGTTGGCACGTGGTCAGTTTTTAGCCATCGGATCTTTGTAACCGCTGCCACATCAGCACTTACTTTTTCCCTAAATAAAACCCTGATCAAAACCCCCAAACAGGGTTTTACACTGTCGAATTGAATTCTAAAAATTCTCTTCTCAAAGCAGTTTCTAATCTCCATTTCAAATCATTCTTCGTCTATCTTCATCAAAATGACGAAATCAAAATCAAAATCAAAGTCAAAATCATCATCATCTTCCAACGAGGTCGTTCAAACGGCCGTTGAACCCATTGAAATCCCGTACAAATCCCCTCACAATTACTTGGGTCTACTCACAAAACCCACAAACAACCATACCTTCGATTCAATCATTGATATCCTTTCAGCATCAAAGTACAAAACTTTGTTAATTGCTGATGCTCCAATTTACCAACAAACCCAGAGAGAATTTTGGAAAAATGCTACCCTTGAAAAACAAGGCGAGACCGTCATTACCATCAACTCCTCTATACAGGGTAAAGCGATTCAGATTACTCCACTATCAATTTCAGAAGTTTTTTAGCTCGACGATTAGAAAGGTAAAACTACTTTTCCCAAAAACGAGTTGAAAACTGATTTTCTGAAAAGAGGGTATGCAGAACAAACAAAAATAGATACCTTACAAAAAGGTTATTTTCCTTCTGCACCTAGGTTTTTATTCCACACACTTTTGATGTGTGTCTCAAATAAAACAACTGCTTTTAACGAAATACCATTGAAGATCCAACGTATGGGTTATGCTATTTTAAATAATGAAAATTATAACTATTCCCAGGAGATCTTTAATGACTTGGTAAAAAATGTTGATAGCAAATCATTTTTACTTTTTCCAAGATTTCTAAGCTACTATTTTAAACAAAAATTTGAAAAAGAAAATGAAAATTTGCTCAAACAAGGTTTTGTTTTCAAATAAAAGGTTTAACACCTGAAACATTCACAAGAATGTTAAAACCTATAAAAACAAAAGCAGAGGTGCCTGAGCAGAATTTAGCAGTTACCACTGCTCCTCAGGTATCAGCTGCTGAGCCCACTGCTCCAGGTGATCATAGCAACACAACCACTGCTTTGAAACCCACACCTGCCATTACCAAAAAGACCAAAAAGAAAACATCTAGAAAGCCCTCCAAACCCTCTAAAAAGGTAACTCTGGAAGATGAGATCCCAGAGCAACTGCCAGTGACAACACAAATGTCACCAAAAACCACTGCTGCTACTTCCTCACAACAGTTGGTTAAAAGATCTCCACCATTGCCTCAAACTCCTCCTGCATCCTCACAAAAGGATCAGGTTGTAAACATAGGGACCCCACAATATGAAGCTCTGGACCCAATCAGATCCATCTTCCTCAGTCCTGATCCCAAGGACATGTCTCTTTCAACGCCCATACCCTCACCAATCATATTACCACAATCCATAATACCCTTGTTGCATGCAGTTGATATAGCTCAGACACAAACCAGTTCCTCTCTATCACCTATCACTGAGAGTATACTCCCACAAGTGACTGGGTCTGATCCTACTACCCCTGCTATCCCAGCAACAACTAAGGAGGTTACACCCCTTGAGTTACAAGTAACTCTTGGTAGTAGTTCAAGTGGAGCAGCAACTACAAGTGATGGATCAACAGATCTGCATTTGGACAGTTGTTTCATTAGTAAGACTCCCTTGAAGGCAATTTCTTCTATAGCACCTCTGGTAACCACCAGTGAGTTTGTTTTAACCACTGGTACCCTCAAAAGGTTATCAAGTGTTGAAGAGAGAAGACCCCCGAACCAAGAACAAGGGGCATCAATGGGTGATTTTTGGGACTCAGTTCCTAAGTCACACATTGGTACAACCACTGCTGATGGGGAATCAGATGATCCCATTAACGTGGGTGATGATCTAAAATATCAGGAATTGACGGGCAGAGTTGAAAAACTTGAAACATCTGTTGTTGAAATAAAGGATATGGTGCAACAGCTGTTAAAAGCTCAAAAAGCACAATCCACTACTGTTCCAGCACAAGCACCTGTACAACCTGCACCTGCTGCAAATGAGTTGTGGAACTTATTCCAACCCCTGCTTGAATCACAAAAACAAATGGCTGATCAGCTGCATGCAATACATGTACAAATGCTGACAAACATGGTGGAATCAAGATTAAAAGATACTCAAGCAGACATCAAGGCTATAAAGGCCAGCATCCAAAGCACCACTGGAAAAGTTCCCCCCACTATCCTCTTCATGGATAACCCCCTTCCAGATAATGCCAAAAAGGGGGAGAAAATCAAGCAGTTGAAGAAAAAGGGAATTGAGGATGGTGTTTACATTGAACCGGAAAAAGAAAAACAAACATCTAAACCTCAAACCACAAAATCTCAAACTTCTATCCAAACAGCTGATATGTCAGTGGTTTCAAAAACTGCTTGTCAAACAGTTGCCATCTCTTCAACACACACCACTACAACACACACTACCACTGCCCTACCATCACAATCTAAAACTACATCACAACTCATCAAATTACCACCTGCTCAAAAGCAGAAGACATCTACTGACACATCAGTAGTTGTAATGTCAACAGAGGTTGAAACACCAGTTGTTTCAACAACTGTTTGTCAGACATCTTCCACCACTGTTCTCAACATTCCTACATCACAACCAAAACCCCCTTCTCCAAAAAGGCTTTACTCCAGAAAAAGAAAAATAACTCAGGCAGATGAAGACAAACATGATCCTAATGCTGCAAAATATCCACTGGAAGCTGTAAAAAATGAGATGAGACAATTCTACACCGAGGATGATCCTTCAACAAGAAGATTCCCTTCTCTCATAGGCTTCATAGTCCCAGAAGATATGGATGAATATCTCAAGCTCAAAGCAAGGCAGGCTAAAATAAGAGCAAAAGTTGAATGTGAAGGTCAAAGTGACGAAGCCATCTCTGAAAAATTGGAATTCTTGCTCACTAAGGTCAAGCAGATGGAAGACTATGCACAAGATCTAAACAAAGAAAAGACAGATCAACGAAATAAAATGAGAAAAGAATATCTTGAATATATCATGATAGAAAAATTCTATCCTGCTGAAGAAAAACAATTTGAAGAATGGCCAATAGTTGCTTTAAAGCATGAGGCAAACAGGATTGAAAGAATTAAAAACGATCCAAGAAAGAAGAAGACAGCTCCAAATTGGAACAAATACAAAAAGCTCGTTGCTGACCTTACATCTGAGTATAAAAGAAAGAAGCAAGAGCTGGTGGATGCTAAGGTGGATATTGCTGAAGCCATAGCAAAATGGACAAAGCAGTATACCGACGAGGCTTATGAAAGGCTTAAGAAAAGAAGGATAACAGTCTCAGACACTTCTAAGAAGCCTGACTACAAAAAGCTAGAACAGCAGATTGATGCTCTTAAAACACTGATCACATCAGCAGATAACCCTATCCTAAGGAAAATTGCTGACCAGTATCAGACTTAAGAAAAGAAGGATAACAGTCTCAGACACTTCTTAGGAAAATTGCTGACCAGTGAAGAAGAAAAAGAAAAGGAAGCTGAGTACTTCACAGAAGCCATCAAGAAAATGGATCTAAAAGAAGACAAATCAGCAAAGCTTCAAGACCTTGCCAAAAAGGTATTAACCAAACCTGCATCACCAAACACTTCAGACATGACAGCCATTGAGCTAGATCAAAAGAACAGGCAAGAGCAGATTGAAAGAGAGACTGCAGAAGATATAGCTGTAGCAAATAATGTCATCGAAATGGCCTTCAAACAAATGTCTGAAAGTTTACAACTTTTCACAAGACCAATTTCTCTACACTCATCAGAAAATAAATCTCTCCCAAGAAACCCATTGGGTTCAAAAGTACTAAAGTGGATGTCTGATCAAAAGACCCACGTATTGACCTTGATCAGATCCAATGGCGAAGTAAAGTACATATCAAGGAAAGAAGCACTAGGTCTTGGTGTTGAAGATTTACATGATCTCCTTGAACTTTCACTGTGCAGGGATGAGGATGACTCAAGTTCCAAGGACTTTGAAGTAGAATTTAAAAGGCAAGTTAAGGAGCTTCTGATGAGAAATAAAAATCCAGAATAATGAAGGGTTTTGGCATTATCTGTTCCAGGGGGAGATTGTTGGGATTGAACCCTACCAGAGGAACAGATAATAAAAGCCAAAACTAGATCACGACAGTGGATTCATAATAAGCAGTTGTTTACATTAGGCTTTCCCCTTGAAAGTGATTATAACAACTGATGGCTCTCTATCCACTGTCCGTATACAACTGCTGTTACCCTTCAACTGCTAACAAAGCCCTGAAGAAGTAAACACTGCTGGTTCTATCTACTGATGACAAAGTACTGCTCACTCAAGGACTGATCAACTTTGAGGAAAGTACTGATGGAAGAAGATAGCAGTAGTTTAGTGTATTACTTGTCTTATGTAGAATCACTGGTTAACATTAGCAGTGTTTGTATAAGAACAGTTGTTACAGGTTGTTAGGCTGTTAGACGTCGCTTTCATGGTGACGTCAGCTGAGATGCCTCAGTGGTTTTGGTTTGCCTATAAATGGAGCAGTACCCTGTACTGTTACATTTGATTGTTTTGAGTGAGTTCTTCTCCTCAATTCAATCCTTTCATCTTGTGCAACCAACCATGGAGTATTAGGCTGAGGGGGAGTTTAGTTTGTAAGCATGTTTGTAATATTTTGATTTGTATTGTAAATCTTTCGACTTATGGTAAAGCATGTGTTCATCAAAACTATTTCTCTCTTTGATTGTGTTTACAAAGTTTGTTGTTCATTTCCGCTGCACTTAAACTCTGTTCATTTCTATTTGATTTGTACAAATTATACAAACAAACACAATCATGAGAGACTCAGATCCTAACATTATGACTCCTTACGTCATTCATCCATCAGTTTGTTCTACACTTACCGTTTCTCGGTTCATACTTATATTTCTTTACAACCCATTACCTAGGTTCTTTTATCTTAATGTTTTTAGCGCCCCTAATCCTTTGCATAGGTTTATTAATATTTCGCGCTTTTATTTATTCAATTCGCGCTTACTTACATCGGAAAGTGTTATTCTTGATTTAACTCGTTTATCTTGTTCCTGTGAAATTTCATCACTTATGAATGTCAAACTTCATTTTTTTTATTCTACCCGTTCAACTTTGAAATAGTTGAACGAAATGTTCAAAATTTATGTTTGCAAAATCTTGTCGTCTTTTAGTCATAACTCTCAATCCGAGTCTTTTGAGTTTCAATTCACGTTCCCGTCTCTTGGTTTACGCATTCACTCAAAATCCTACCCATCTGTCGGTTATTTACCGAGGTCATTTTTATTGCAACCTTTCCGGTATGCGTTAAGACTTCGCTTTGATTCATTTGGTCGTTTTAACAAAATCTATTGCTTTTATTCAACCAAGTCCTCACTCTTTATACATTCTGTTTGACTTGTCCGTGTGAATCTCATCACTTATGACAGTCAACTTCATCCCCTATACCTTAGCATTCCATTTGTCGGTTTATGTTTTCATTTACTTCGATTCTTGTTCCTTCCCTCGAGCTCATTATGCTAATGTAATACACTTCCGTTACCCGTCTTGCGTTTATATTTATTATCTAACATTATACTTATATGATCCGTTTTGGGCACCTTTTTAATTCATCCCATTCACCCCATCCTTACTACATTGGATGTAAATGTGTCCATCATAAGAAGTTCATGGTATCATGTGTTCACTCCTTACTTGGCCAGAGTAAGCAATCAATACATGGTTCACATGACCTTTTTATAATTTTCACATTACACCCCATGTAAGTAACGCCTCTATTCTTTCTATATTATTTCTTTCAATCGGCAAAACTTTATTCAATTATTATTTAACAATCATTAGTTTTACCCGTTTTATTCTTGAACATATAACATGTTTTCCTTTTTATCAAACATTTATATAATCACATTTGTTAATGTGATCGCTATTTTTCTCAATAGTATTATATTGAGAATTATATTCACTTGGATAATTACTCCCGCCCAAGTTTCCACATGAACTAATCCTGTTATTGCTTTGTTATTCATCATCATGAATAACACATGTTTCTGTTTAATTTCTCTTGGAAACGTCATCCTGAATAGATATCCTATTCAGGTTTTCCAAGTTTTATCCTATATATGCAACCGTCATTCTCTACGTGTTTGTTGCATATTACTATTTATGCGATTAATTTAAAACGTGCACCTTGTAATGCTTGCCCTAACGGGCTTTCCATGCCATTAACCTTGTTCGCGATCGTTACGCGGTTTAGGTCCTTGTTGAGCATGCTGTAACAACCCTCGGTAAAACCAATATCCTCGTAAATATTTCCGACATTCTAGTATATTATAAAATGTCCCAATATGTCTTTTATTACACCCTGTATGTGAAAACCGAGCCCTAAATAGATTATAACATATAAAATAAAAAAAAAGAAAAATGGAGTTTAGGCGGGCCGCGTAGACCCACCCCAACATCTTACGCGGGCGGTATCAAGACTGGATTTGACTCCGCTACAACCTTTAGTTCAAGCGGGCCGCGTAAGAGTGGTGTTTAGTTGACGTGGGCCGCGTAAGGCTTCGCCTTACCTTACGCGGGCCGCCTGGAAGTCAGATATCAGCAATATAAATAGCAGGCATCAGTTTTCGTTTTCCGTCGCTCATTCTTAATTCTCAATCTAGAATTCTCTGATATTTGGCATAATTTTCAAGTATAATACCCCCTAATTAGCGAGATTCTGCTCCGTTGTAAGTATTATAACTCCAGTTTCATAATAGTTACGCTGCCCGATTGATTTAGGGTTCCGTAACAACTGTCGTGGTTCTGCCCGCGTAGTTGTTGGAATGCCGTCTCGGGGAGGGTATTATTAATAATTTCAAAGGGTTATGGTACTAACCAATATACATTTGTATAAATTATAGATTATATCCAGGAAACCCTTACGAAAAGCCTAAGACAGCAATGTGAGTTTATCCTCTTTTTGTTAACCTTTTTGGAATGTTTTACAAAACCTTAATTATTTTACAATGTGATTAAGCGGTGATTGAGTCTTTGTAGTTCTTCAATTACTGCTGGTATTATGGGGTTTTGTATACAAAATTTACTACGAGTAGTAGTAAGTCTGAATGACAGTGCATTACAATTGGACGACGAGTTAGCCAATGGGTAATTTGACCATAGCCATAGATCCGGTTGAGTGGCAAATACTGAATGAGTAATTGTGTAGAAATAAACAATGTGATCGCTCTCAATACTGTTTTAATTGATAAAATGTTTCTTGATTAAACTGGGATTCACTCACCAGTATTTCCGACTGACAAATGTTTTTAAAACGCGTTACAGGTAACACAATGTGAACAACCAATTAATGAAAGCCAGCTGGAGAGCACTGAAGGCTTGGGGAAAATGTGGCTATAAAAGTTACCTAATAAACGATGTTTTAAATTCAATAAAATAGGGTTTGTCCCTATAAATGTATTGTAACAAGAAACTTGGGTTTTACCCATGTGATTATTAATAGTAAATGAGGTGGTTTTACTCTGATAAACATTTCCTAACTACGGTCCTGATGTAAATTCCGCTGCGAGATTTAATAACCTGATACCACCAAAACTCTGAGATCGCGTCCGCCCGTTCCCGGGAATTAGGGATCGAGGGTTGCGACAGAAGGTGTTATCAGAGCCTAGCCACTGGTCTGAGCCAAAGAAGTGTTCTGCTGACACTTAAAATTCTGAAATTTTGTGTTAGGAAATAAATTATGGAAATACGTGCATAACTGTATTTATTTGTTATGTGTTATTTGACTATTTGTTAGTTTTCAGTATGAGTGATCAAGAACCATCAGATATGAATCGTCAGTTATCTGATTCACCTAGGAGTGAAGGTACATCATCACAGCCTGCCCTTTCTGGGTATTTTGCTGATCAGGAAGAAGGAGTGTTTGCTTTTAGAGCTCAGTCGGAAGAACCATTTCCTAATAAGAAACGAGGATGGTTCAGTAAAGAAGCTTTTGCTCGTAGGAAGAGAATGCGAAAATTGCAACAGCAAAGGGCCTTAGCAGCTATTAAGCGAGAGACAGATGCTCATACGCAAGATATGCTTAATAGAAGCCTAGCCAATTTCCATATCCTAGCTATAACTGCTGCTGACCCAAGTCTGGAACAACTAGTAGCCCCACAACCACAAAACCCAGAACAACTCATGGAAATAGAAAACCAGGAAACCCAAGTGGAAATGCATGACTTTAACCTTGACGAAATTCCTTGGGTACCTGCACCAAATCCCCTAGACGCAAATTACGACCCATGGTGGGACGAGAATAGGGACTATGTGCAACGTTACTCTATTCCTGAAGACACACCTATAGGAGCCTATTCAGGTATGGACCCTTTAGATCCCTATTACCATGATAACTACATTAGGGGAATCTTGGAAGATCCTTACCAATTTCAGGCACTTTTACCTCCATATCAGGAACCCGTACCCCAGATTCCAAACCCAGTCCTAGAACCTGCACCCCCATTGAGTGCAGAAAACGTCCAAGAACTTAGGACTTTTGGGGAGGAAATTTTAGAAAGCAGTGAGAGGATGCGTCAGGTGGGAGAGCGTCTCGTATGGAAATACGATGAGCGCAATATGGATTTTTGGATGAATCCATATCCGTGAATGTTAGAATGGAGGAAGCGGTAGTAATAAAAATATAATAAAATAAAAATAAAATAAAATATGTGTGTACGGATGCATATTACTATTAGTGTAATTTTCTTTCTGTTGGTGTTGTAATCTTTATTTCTGTACTAGTGTGTAATAGACGCATAGTATTTGAAAATAGAGTACAAGTCGCAATGATCGACAGTTTTGGTTAAATTGCGTGTCATGTGATTAACTATATTACCTATTATTTGTGATATTAATATGGGGTAAATGTTTAAAATTCAGATGGCCGATGAAGGAAATCAAGGAAATCTGAATAACGATAACCAGAGTAACATTAACGTGGTTAATGAGAATCCAAGCATCAATAACAATAACAATCAAGTGGACAATAGTGCTATCCAACACATAGTAGCACAAGGAATTATAGATGCAATGCCATTTATTCTTCAAACTGTTAAAGATGCTGATAATAAAAGTAAGCATAGCAGTAAGCGACCAAGTGAACCAGAAAACAGCGTGAACAATGGACCTGTACTTCAAATGCCTATTCCCAAAAGAAGAAGAACCATGCCTTATGGTTGTTCTTATAAGGAATTCTGGTCTTGTAAACCAATGGAATTCTCGGGCAATGAAGGAGCCATTGCAACCTTACGCTGGATAGAAAAGACTGAGGCAGTCTTAAGGATAAGTAAGTGTGCTGAAGAAGATAAGATACTGTTTGCTTCTAATCTGTTTAAGAATGCAGCACTAGAATGGTGGAACACTATCCTCCAAACAAAAGGAAGTGATAGAACCTATAATATGGAATGGGAAGAGTTTAAGGACAAGGTAGAAAGGAAATTCTGCCCTCCAAGTGAAAAAGAACAGATAGCAAACAAATTCCTAAACCTTAGGATGACTTGTGTGGATAGCAAAGGGTACACAAAGTTATTCTTTGAATATGCTAGAATAGTACCAACTCTTGCTTCACCAGAACCATTGTTAATCTCCCGTTATATTTGGGGATTAATTGGGGAGATAAGACACGTAGTCAAGGCAGCTAGACCTCAAACCATAGAAGAAGCCGTAGAACTAGAAAATACCTTGACTGATGAGTTAGTCCGTACCAGAGAAGAGGATCAAAGGAGGAACCTAACCCAGAAGTTGACTCAAGAATTTCGTTCTGGAAATTCTAACCGTGGGAAAAATATAGGTTCTACCTCTGCGCCCTACTGTAGGTATTGCAAAAGAAAGCATTCAGGGAGATGCTCCATATATTGTAACTTTTACAAACTATCGGGACACAAGGAAGAAAACTGCAGGAAGAAAGCTAACAGCAGGATATGTTACAATTGTGGAGAACAAGGTCATATCAAGCTAAATTGTCCGAAATTAGCTCCAGCTCCAGACAACAAGAATACTAAAAATGCTAGAGCATTTGTTCTGACTGCAGAAGAAGCTAAGATGATCCCAGATGTCATAGCTGGTACGTTTTTAGTTAATGATGTTTTTTCTAAAGTACTATTTGACTCTGGTGCAAACCAAAGTTTTATTAATACATCGTTTTGCAAATTTCTAAATCAGTCTTTAACTAAACTACCACAAGAATGCATAGTAGAGACAGCTAATGGAGAAACCGTTAGATTTTCTGAAATCTTGCAGGGAGCAAGAATAGAAATTTTAAATCAGAAATTTATTGCAAACCTATATCCCATGAATCTGGCAGGATTTGATGTTGTTTTAGGAATGGATTGGTTAATAGCCAATAAAGCCAGTATTTTATGTGATCAAAAGTTAATTCAAGTAAATTCACCAAAAGGTAAAATGATCACAATTAAAGGAGATAAAACTTCTAGGTCAACTAAATTTATCTCTGTGATGAAAACTGCAAGTTGTATGAGAAAAGGTTCTATAGTGTATTTGATTTCTATAATCATTAACACTAAAGGAAAGGATTTAAAAGATATTCCAGTAGTATCTCAGTTTTCATATGTAATTCCAGAAGAATTGCTAGGACAACCTCCAGATAGAGAAGTTGAATTCAGAATTCATTTAATACCAGGAATAGCACCGATTGCCAAAGCACCTTATCGGTTGGCACCTGCAGAAATGCAAGAATTGAAGAGACAATTAGATGAATTGTTGAAGAAAGGATTTATACAACCGAGTTCGTCGCCATGGGGAGCGCCGATACTGTTTGTTAAAAATAAGGACGGATCAATGCGTATGTGCATTGACTACCGTGAATTAAACAAGGTCACGATTAAGAATCGGTACCCATTACCGAGAATCGATGATTTGTTTGATCAACTGCAAGGAGATCGATTTTTCTCTAATATCGATTTAAGGTCAGGATATCATCAATTAAAGGTACAGGAAGAAGACATTCCTAAAACCGCATTTAGAACGAGGTATGGCCATTATGAATTTACTGTCATGCCATTTGGTTTAACCAATGCCCCAGCTGCATTTATGGACATGATGAACCGAATATGTAAGCCACATTTGGATAAATTCATAATTGTTTTCATAGATGATATTCTAATTTATTCTAAGAGTAAAGAGGATCATGCAAGACATTTGCACACACTTTTAAATTTATTAAGAAAGGAAAAGCTTTATGCTAAGTTTTCAAAGTGCGAATTTTGGTTAGAACAGGTACAATTCCTTGGACACCTAGTTAATCCTGAAGGAATTCATGTAGATCCAACAAAGATCGAGGCAATTACTAAATGGAAAACCCCTGAGTCACCAACTGAAGTTAGAAGTTTCTTAGGATTGGCTGGTTATTATAGAAGATTTATTAAAGATTTCTCTAGAATAGCCATTCCCTTAACTAAGTTAACTTGTAAATCTGTTAAGTTTGAATGGGGATTAAAACAAGAAGAAGCATTTAGAATCCTTAAGCAAAGATTAACCCATACCCCCATACTAGCATTACCAGAAGGAACTGAAGATTTTGTAGTTTATTGTGATGCTTCTAAATTAGGTTATGGATGTGTATTGATGCAACGTCAAAAGGTTATAGCTTACGCATCTAGACAACTTAAGAATCATGAAGAGAATTATTCAACCCATGATTTAGAATTAGGAGCTATAATTTTTACTCTTAAGATTTGGAGACATTACCTTTATGGTAGTAAGTTTACCATATTTACTGATCACAAAAGTTTAAGGTATGTTTTCGGGCAGAAAGAATTAAATATGAGACAAAGACATTGGATGGAATTTCTTAGTGATTATGATTGTGATATCCAGTATCATGAAGGAAAGGCCAATATAGTGGCAGATGCTTTAAGCCGAAAGTATCTTGAAAAACCAAAAAGGGTACGTTCTCTTAAATTAAATCTGCAAGTAGATTTAAATGATCAGATAAGAAAAGTACAAGAATCAGTAATCAAGGATGATTCTGAAAAATTAAAAGGTATGCTAAAAGAATTAGAACAAGGAACAGATGGAATATGGAGATTCCATGAAAAGAGAATGTGGATACCTAAATTAGGAAATTTACGTCATCGTATATTAGAAGAAGCCCATAAGTCTAAATATACAATGCATCCAGGAAGTGATAAAATGTACCAGGATTTAAGGAAAAATTTCTGGTGGATAGGAATGAAAAAGGATATAGCAGCCTATGTTTCTAAATGTTTAACATGTTTACAAGTCAAAGCTGAACACCAGAAACCCTCAGGTTTGTTACAACAATTAGAAATGCCAGTTTGGAAATGGGAATTTATAACAATGGATTTTGTTACTAAATTACCCAAAACAAAAAAGGAAATGATACAATCTGGATGATTGTAGATAGGCTAACTAAGTCAGCTCATTTTCTACCAATGAAGGAAACAATTAGTATGGAACAATTATCTAAATTTTATGTAAATGAAATTGTTTCTTTGCATGGAATTCCTTTATCAATTGTTTCTGATAGGGATAGTCGATTTACATCTCATTTTTGGTCAAGTTTCCAAAAGGCAATGGGAACCAAGTTAAAGCTAAGTACGGCTTATCATCCACAAACGGATGGACAAAGCGAAAGGACAATTCAGACAATGGAGGACATGCTTAGAGCTTGTGTAATTGATTTTGGAGGTAATTGGGACGATCACTTACCTTTAATAGAATTTTCTTATAATAATAGTTATCACACAAGTATCAATGCTGCACCATTTGAAGCACTTTATGGACGAAAGTGTCGAACCCCAGTCTGTTGGGCAGAAATTGGGGAAAAGCAACTATCTGGACCTGAGATAGTACAAGAAACAACTGATAAGATTATTTAAGTCAAGGAACGACTAAAAGCAGCAAGTGATCGACAAAAGAGTTATGCTAATAACCGACGCAAGCCATTGGAATTTCAAGTAGGAGATAAAGTATTATTGAAAGTCTCTCCTTGGAAAGGAGTGGTAAGATTCATCAAACGGGGAAAGCTAAGTCCCAGGTATGTTGGACCTTTTAAGATTATTAGAAAAATAGGACCTGTAGCTTATCAGCTACAACTGCCAGAGGAAATGGCAGGAATACTTGATGTGTTTCATGTATCTAATCTTAAAAAGTGTTTAGCTGATGAATCATTGATAGTACCTCTTAAGGATATAGAGGTAAATGAACAACTCAAGTTTGTAGAAAGACCTCTACAAACTGAAGACAGGAAAGTCAAGAATCTCAAGCATAAGAGACTAGTTCTAGTCAAAGTGAAGTGGGACTCCAAAAGAGGACTTGAGTACACATGGGAACTCGAGTCAGAAATGCAAAAGAAATATCCATATTTATTCCAATAGATCTCGAGGACGAGCTCTAAAACAAGGTGGGGAGAATGTAACAACCCACGGTAAAACCAATATCCTCGTAAATATTTCCGACATTCTAGTATATTATAAAATGTCCCAATATGTCTTTTATTACACCCGTATGTGAAAACCGAGCCCTAAATAGATTATAACATATAAAATAAAATAAAAAAAGAAAAATGGAGTTTAGGCGGGCCGCGTAGACCCACCCCAACATCTTACGCGGGCGGTATCAAGACTGGATTTGACTCCGCTAAAACCTTTAGTTCAAGCGGGCCGCGTAAGAGTGGTGTTTAGTTGACGCGGGCCGCGAGAGCTCATCAAACGCGGATACATCCTGAGCTGACACGTGTCGTCATCGTGTCAAGCCTAGTGGTGATCCGGATAAGCTATGCGTTGACCCTCGGTTTGACGCGGGCCGCGTAAGGCTTCGCCTTACCTTACGCGGGCCGCCTGGAAGTCAGATATCAGCAATATAAATAGCAGGCATCAGTTTTCGTTTTCCGTCGCTCATTCTTAATTCTCAATCTCGAATTCTCTGATATTTGGCATAATTTTCAAGTATAATACCCCCTAATTAGCGAGATTCTGCTCCGTTGTAAGTATTATAACCCCAGTTTCATAATAGTTACGCTGCCCGATTGATTTAGGGTTCCGTAACAACTGTCGTGGTTCTGCCCGACGTAGTTGTTGGAATGCCGTCTCGGGGAGGGTATTATTAATAATTTCAAAGGGTTATGGTACTAACCAATGTACATTTGTATAAATTATAGATTATATCCAGGAAACCCTTACGAAAAGCCTAAGACAGCAATGTGAGTTTATCCTCTTTTTGTTAACCTTTTTGGAATGTTTTACAAAACCTTAATTATTTTACAATGTGATTAAGCGGTGATTGAGTCTTTGTAGTTCTTCAATTACTGCTGGTATTATGGGGTTTTGTATACAAAATTTACTACGAGTAGTAGTAAGTCTGAATGACAGTGCATTACCATTGGACGACGAGTTAGCCAATGGGTAATTTGACCATAGCCATAGATCCGGTCGAGTGGCAAATACTGAATGAGTAATTGTGTAGAAATAAACAATGTGATCGCTCTCAATACTGTTTTAATTGATAAAATGTTTCTTGATTAAACTGGGATTCACTCACCAGTATTTCCGACTGGCAAATGTTTTTAAAACGCGTTACAGGTAACACAATGTGAACAGCCAATTAATGAAAGCCAGCTAGAGAGCACTGAAGGCTTGGGGAAAATGTGGCTATAAAAGTTACCTAATAAACGATGTTTTAAATTCAATAAAATAGGGTTTGTCCCTATAAATGTATTGTAACAAGAAACTTGGGTTTTACCCATGTGATTATTAATAGTAAATGAGGTGGTTTTACTCTGATAAACATTTCCTAACTACGGTCCTGATGTAAATTCCACTGCGAGATTTAATAACCTGATACCACCAAAACTCTGAGATCGCGTCCGCCCATTCCCGGGAATTAGGGATCGGGGGTTGCGACACATGCTCTGCTTGTCATACTTTGGATCGTTCCTTCGTCAGATCCCCTATTTGTTAAACTCCAGCTATCTTTGGATGCAAGTGTCCTTCAACTAAAACATTTATAAAAGTTAGTAATTTCGACATTAATGAATGTCCGTATTGTAATACAAGGCTTTTCCACTATACGTGTCAACACAAGAAATGTTTGTTAACTATATCGATCCTTTATAGATTTAATTGGGGTAACGTGTGTTACACGATAACCCTATGTGTTGTTCACAGCACTTTAATCATACTAAATCATTAATATACATGTACTTACCGGATTTGCGATCAAGCCTCGAACTGAACACACTTTACTCTTTAACCATGAACTCTGATTACCAACTTGTAAGACCCTTAATAATATTTTCGTATAATTTGCGTCTAAAAATGTGTATTAACGATTACACATACTTACGAAAATACGGGTTTACTTAAACGTTTCTCAAAATTAAAACAATACCACATAATGTAAATGAGTTCGTCGTCTAAAATGATGACGAAACAATTTGCGGAAGCATGTAACTTGATCGTGTTCGGTTCTTCGTTGAGCTTGATCGTCCTTCGGTATTGTAAATTATACCTACAATTCATAAAACATGAATTGAATTAGTCATACGTAGTTTAAAACGTGTTTAAACGAGTTCGCGAGGCAAAGTAATTAAAAAAAACAATTTTCAGAAACCGGGCTCCGTCATGCCACGAGACAGAACCACCTTGCTCCCTCGCGTGGCGCGAGGGAGACCCTTTTCCAGCAGGTCCGTTTCTGGGACCTGTACTTTGCCAGCTACTATAGTTTTTACGGAAACGACCATAACTTATTCGTTATTGATCTGTTTTACGCGATTCTTTTTCCTAGGCGATCGTAATTTGATCCTCCATCACATGGAGTTAAAATCCGACATCCGGATTAACAATTTTCTGGATTCTAAGCCCTCGGCTTTATATTTAGTTTCTACGCATTTGACCCGTTTGTGTTTAAAAATCACGAACTTGTTTCTAGTTAATCATAAATCATACCCCAATGTATTTAACACAAAATATTTATCTTGGATTCATAACTTTTGTGAATTACGCGGCCAATATCCAAGTTTTGCACATAATTCGTTTAGACCAAAAATCCAACTTCAAATTGCCATAACTTTTATTCTACTCATCCGTTTTACGTGATTCTTTTTCCTATGCGTTCGTAACTTAATTACGGATCCGTTTATCATCTTGACTCACATCAAAAGCTGAATTTTAAGCTTTTTGCTTATAAATCCTTTATGTGATTATTCGACCCGTTTAGTTTTTAACATCACACTATAAGTTATATGACAAGGTTATGACTTGTCCCTTTTTACCCATCCCGGACTTATCAAACATTAGCATTTTTGTTCCCATTACAGCGTTTGCGTATGCATTTACATTCACCGATTTATTTGTATCTTTCTAAACACTTAATCCACTTTTATTTTCTTAGTTTATTTTGACCCGTTTAGGGGACTTTTAAGCATTTAAGCATTCAAACTCGCTCTTTTCTTTTCATACTACGCATTCCCATATTAAATCACATCTTATATTTGACCACAACTATTTTTGTGGTGGATTTAACATAATGAACCAATTATCCCAAATTTACCATTCGGTTAGTCATTTTACGCAAATGGCCCATTTTAGGCATTTGACCCACGGATGTTTATGCCTATTACTTTTATACGTATCTAAGGATTTCATAATCAAATACAAGTTCCTAAACAACCCATGAGGGTCGTTTGCCCGTTTTAGCCTTCAAGGGCATTTTGGTAAATTTTAGTCCCTCATTTTACGACTAAGGACTTTCACTAATTATTTGACCAAAATATCACTTTTAACTATAAATCTATTTATGCGTACCTGGATCGGGTCAACATATTGATCCGTTTTAATACCTTGTCTCAACAATTGCTAATCCATAGCATCACTAATCCATAAGCCATCTTATCCTGCGAGCGTAGGACTCAACAACGCTTATTAGTCTAAATGAACAAATATTTTGCGCTTATAATCGAATGGTATTTATTTACCACTTGTAGGATCGTGTTCTGACCCGAAATGAGTCGATCAGAGGCGTTCTACACAATATGAAAGGCGGAAACAGACATATTGTGTGTGATTCAGCAAGGTATTCACTTTAATACTCTTTCTGATTAATCTGACAAAGTTTTACAGCAAGACGAGACTTCGGCAGCACTTCGGCTACGGAAACACACATACACAACTAACTGAAACGGAATCAGAACACGCATATATATAGGCCAAGTAATTCCGTTTGAACTTGACTCAAACGGAATCACAGTTCAAACAAGATTACCATCCAAACGGAATTACATGTTCAAGCGAAATTAGCAAGGCTAATTTCGTTTGAAATGTCTTGACACTTTCAAGCGGAAATTCATCATGTAATTTCGTTTGAACTTGCCTGTTAGCATATTTTTAACAGCTTTCTCATATAACGCGCCCTGATCTATTAAAACAACTACAAGACTCGATACAAGACGAAGTCGACAGACGTATGCACCAACAAACTCCCCCTCGGATGTTGACGAGTCTTAAGTGTCGAGTCTTCAACGTCTTCAGTCTTTATCAGTCTTCTCAATCTCTTTCGAAGTATCTGACAATGTAAAACTTATTCAATCTTCTCTTTATTCTCCTCTCCAGCATCAACAGACTCCCCTTGAATAATCTCATCTACCCTCGGATGTTGATCGCAATCTGGCTTTCACAGGATCAGGATTGTGTCCTGGATTTATATTCCAACTCAGAATCCAGGCTATCCTGCACATCCTCTACCTCACAATAAATTTCACAAATTTAACATTTTACAAAATTTATATATCTAGACTCCCCCTCAAATTTATCCAGAATGATTTAACAATGTTAATAACTGATGAACCACTTGTAAGTAAATAATCAAACCTTTTAGTTTAAACGACTCTCCCTCAAATTGATCATCATGTTTAGCACTTGGAACTTTGAAAATTAGCTCTCCAACATTAGTTGTCGAAAATCTTTTTGTATTTTTCAAAATTTATGCTAAAACACACAGAAAATCTTTTTGGATTTTTGAATAGAATAAAAATGCAGTAAAGAAATATATAAAGACACTATTTTTGTGAGTTTGTGTAAGAGGATCATATCAGTTTTTGACAAGTCGCAAGTACCATTGAGCTTAGTTACACATTTAGAATTAAACAATTCACTTAGATTGCCGATATACTGACTGATCCACTTAAATTTTTACACAAATTTCAACTGATTCAGGATATAAATTAGGTGTATTAAGGACTTAAACTCATTCATGTGTCCCACCTCTTGAATATACCCCCGTATCCAGATCCCAATATTCAGTCTTACAGGTGAGTATACCACAGATGATATCTGTAAGGGATTAAATGCAAAGGCCGTGAGAGCTCAGGTCAGAACTTCCATTCAGCAGAGAGATGACGGCTTCGACTTTTGGTGGGTCCCCTTTAGAGGATCTTTTTTACAACAGCACATGATTAGCATTTTTCAATGTTTCATCATTTTTTATGCTGAGGGTAGGCTTTAATTTCAAGCAAGCGTAAAGTATTCTCCGGGGACTAGGCCATTGCTTCCGCAAAATCAGAAGTCCCGGGATAATACCCCAGATATCACTGAGCATAAAGACCTAGTATCTTAGAAAGAGGGACCTTTCAAACGAAATTTCAGGGGTTACCTATATATCCAAGTAGTGTTCCCCACAAAATAAGCAAGTTTGAATTTAAGTTTATATCCCGAAAAAGCTTACTAAATGTGTAAAAACCTATCGGCATATCATCAGTGAGACCGTTTAACACTCTTTAAACATTACATTTCTTTAGCATACTGTAACTGTCTATTGATGTACTATCATTTCCTATTCTTTGACACCAAAACTCATTTTTGAATTTTATCATGTTTTTGGCATTTTCAAATTTTCTAATGTTTTTGGATTTTCTGAAAATTCTTACTCCCCCTAAAATACAAAAACATTTAAAGGAAATTTGAAAACAAACTGTACAAGTAACGTGACAACTGATATCGAATCGCTTCAATTCGCCATCCACTTGACATAAACAATCAGAACTCCCCCTCACAACAAACTATTTTCTCATAATGATTTCAAAACACTTAAGTTTGTTTTAACCAAAATGATTTTTAAGGAAAATATGTGTTGTTGATTTTACCACATGTAGGTTAAGGGTTCATCACATTGTTTTTCTCAACCATTTGACAAATATAACAATTTTAGATTTTAACAACAATATCACTTGTAGAAAATCAAGTACAACTTAATGTCCCTGATTTACCACTTGTAAATCGAAATATCACAAAAATGAATTTCTCAAGAAAGATGCCGATTCCTGCTCCACACTTACCAACCTGGGAGCTCCGGCAAGTCAGGATTTTTACTTATGAAAAACTTCCATCCAAGCCTGACCAAACTTGGATGTATCTTCTTCGACTTCACTTGGGTAATAAGTTGCTTTCTTGGTTTCATAAAAATCCTTTATCCCTTTGGTCTTTCCCTTAACCATTTTTCCAAAAATCTTTTTAACATTTTCATTAAACACTTTCTCAACATCAAATTCTTTCTTTTAAGAATAGAATTGATTCGAGATCTCAACCTTTCCAACTTTTGATTTAAAATTCTCAGCCCTCAATGGTGGAAAATGAACATCATCCATTGGAGGCACTGAGTTTTCTTCTTTTACCTCAACCTGTGGCTCCTCTGACTTTGTGGAATCAGATTCATTGCCAGGTTTTACATCTGATTTCTTAACAACCCAAGCTTGATTGTTAAGATTTCCCCTTCGCTTGTAAAACCTTTTTGAACACTCACCAACTTCATATGTTGAGTTTTTAAACATTTTAAACCTTTCAGTTGGTGGTTCAGTTTTATCAACAACTATTTCTTTGAGTTTTTCTGAAACTCCCTGTTTTGTGTTGGTTGCCTTAGGACAGTTCCATGCGATTTGACCAACTTCTTGACATCTGTAACAAGTTCTAGTCGTTTTTCTCTGATGAGCTTCAGTGTTCTTCTTTTCAGCAAGAAATTCCTGATTTGACTGTCTCCAGAATGAGCTCTTCTTTTCATCCTCAACAGAAGTTCCTGACATAAATTTTGTATTTTTAGAAATTTTCTCATTTTTATAATTTTCTGGTGGAATAAAACCCAATCCTTTCTTTTTGAAATTACCGTTATGGTTTGGTTTCCTTCGATAACCTGAACCAAAACTGTAACCCATTTTCTTGCTTAATTTTTGCTTTATTCTTGAGGTGTAAGATTTAGGTTTTGTAGAAAAATTTTCATCTTTTATATCAGAAATATTAATTTCTGTCAATTTGAAAACCTTTTTGATCATTTCAATTTTAACACCTCTTATTGGGAATTCTTTATCAAAATATAATTTGTCAGAATCATTCAAAGTATATGCAACTTCAAATGTTTCGTCATTCAAATTAGATTTTAACAACAAAAATTCTTTACTATACACCCGTTTACCCGACGACTTTGAACTCCTGACAGACGAACTCGAACTCCTAGACTCGGACATTGACTCGGGCTCCTCATGCTTATCACTACAAAAAAAAATGACTTTTGGGGACTGAAAAATCAGTATCTGATGCATAATAATCAGTCCCTAATGGTTATCAAGGACTGATTTGCCAGTCCCTAGCCAGTCCTGGATACCTAGTACTAGATACTGGTTTTAACAACTAAGAATCAGTCCCTATTGTATGACACCAAACAGGACTAATAGTCAGTGTCAGATACATAAAAATTCAGTCCTAAACTTACCTCCCGGTACCACGTCATTTCAGTCCCTGATGCATTTTTTCCATGACTAAAAAATTAGTCTCGGATACTACGATAGTTTAGTCCCAGGTGTATTACTTTAAGGACTGAAAATCGGTCCTATAAACATGTCTGTATTGTCCCTAATAAGTTTTGTTAAGTTCGTGATTCCATGTTAAATCAGTATCCAATAAGATGTTTTAGAGACTAAAAATTAGTCTCAAGTACGACATGATTTCGGTCCTTAATATGCTTCTTTTAAGTACTAAAAATTAGTCTCACATACTATCTTATTTTAGTACTTAATATGTACTTTTAGGGACTAATAATCAGTTTAAGATAACAAATAATTTTAGTATCCAATATGTTTATTTAGGGTCTGAAAATTAGTCGCTTAAGTTAGTCCAAAATATCTTTTTAATGACTATCTTTTAGTCTTTTAACCACCCGATTCAACCGAACCGAGACCTGAATCCGTTGCCATTGTCAGCCAGGCCGGAGCTCCGATGACCTGAACCAAAAACAAAACTGAACGAAAACTGAATCGGAATTCAAACAAACAAGACCTGAACCGGATTCTAACCTGAACCGATTAAACTCGAAACCCGAATCGCGACCCGAAACAGGAACATGTCTGAACTCGAACCTAAACCATCGAGCCGCCGCCCGTCGTTCCGATCTACCGCCGCCACCGCCGCTCAAACCTTCGTCGACCTTCTGTGTTCGTCGTTGCCGCCGAGAAGCTGGCGCCGCCGCCACCCGGAGTGGTGTCGGCCACCTGCTGGAGAGAGAGGGGGGAGATGAGCGAGAGAGAGAGGTGAGGAGATAGGGGGTGTTGTCTGCTTTAAGTGTTGTAGGGTTTTGTGGCCGTTGGATTGGTTTTGATCAACGAATGATGGTGATAGCATGGTGATTCGTGTGAGTTTGAATAGACCAAACAGTTAGTGCTAGAATATTGCTTTTTTTAATTCACCTATTTTGTTTTATTTTAACAAAAAACAAATCCTTTTTTTTTTTAGAGATTTATGATTTTTGCTAAGTCCATGTGTAGTGGGGCGTTTTTTTTTTTTTAAATTCAAAAAAAATGCCCGAAAACGCCCAACGCACCATTACACTAGGCGTTATTTTAAAAAAAAATTCAGAAATTTGCTTTTGGCGTTGTTAAGAAAACGCTGCAATTACCCATTTGATTCTTGCATTGGCCAATGGGAGAAGATGGTCCACTGCATGTGGCCTGACATGGTGAGGTCTTGCATTATCCATTTGCTTTTTTTTTTAAATCCTTTTCTCTATAAAATATAATAATTATTTATTGATTGCATGGGGGTTATTGGAATAATGCCCCACTACGCCACTTTTGCTATAATGCCCAACACTGACTAGGATGCCACGTGTCGGATAATGCCCCATGGTGGGGGCATTTTAAGTTGTTACCACTACACATGGTCTAAGAAAGGGTTTGGGTAACAAATTTGATTAAGTATAAATATTCCATATGTAAAGAAAATAGACTTGAGGAGTAACAAATTTGTGTTATTGACCATTAATTGAAACCGATTACATAATTGATATATAAGTTAGTTGGTATTTTAACTGGAACTGTTATTTGTACTCGTACGTTGTTACGGAATACGGAATACCCCACCTTTTAGCGGATTCCGACGATGAATAGTTAAATTAGGTTTTTTTATTTATTTTTATATTTTAATGTCATGTTAGTTATTTTAATTTTATGCAAATGCAGTTTAGATGGGTTATGCAAGATGGCTGCTTACTAATCATTGCTTCCAGTTTGAGACATCGTCATAAAGAAAGAATATGATTGGTCAACAAGAATATCCATGTTTGTGTAGTTCTTTTGTAGTGTGTATGAACCTCGTCTCGGCCCGAAACTCAATTTGAAGGTCGTGATTCCGGTGGAGTGGGCGGCGATGGTCGTGAACGGTGGTGGAGTAACTGGTTGCATATAAGAAAACCCTATTTTGGGGTTTAAGTTTTATTTACATCCAACTTTCTACAAATTTTGCTACCAGGTTTATTTAACTTCTTTATTTAATTTTCAAACATTTCTTTTTGCTACCGATTTTGCTACGTTATTTTTTTATATTTTTTTCCTCAGATTTGCTACGGATGTTGCTACAACTTTTTTCTACGCTTGGTTTAATTTTTTTTATAAAACGCCTCAATTTGGACATTACATCAACAGAAATTAGTGGTAGATTCCACTTTTAATTTTATAAAAACTACTTCGGTTTCATCGAAGTCAGGCACGTTCGAATCAATTAAATGTGCGTGGGAAGTTGCTTTTGAGGTGCAGAGAATAGGCGTGCAACGACATTGATCAGATAACCCATTAACATCGGAGTTTGTCGAAGTCCGGTCAACAGCGCGGATATGCAGGTTTAAATATATATATTTTATATTTCTAAAGTGTATATATATATAACATAAATCTGAGATATGAACAACGATGGTGGTAGTCCAGCCGGTTATGCATGTGTGTGTGTGTTCGAGGGGCGCGGGTTCGAGTCTTGTTGGTGACCGATTTGAACCTTTTTATTCATTTTAACAAAAATTTACACTTTGGCCCCTGTGGTTCCACATTTACCTAAATAGTCCCTGTAATAGTTAACTGGGTATATTAACTAAGTTAGTTGTTTAATAAGGAACCTTTACAAATCCATTAACTCGGTTAGAATATAAGGTTAAAATACTTTTAAAAATAACCAAATCAGCCCCTGAAGTAGTTAACTGAAAAGACTAACTAGGTTAGTCTTTTTAATAGAAATCCTTTTATAATTTTTAACTGGGTTAGTCTTATTTAGTTAAATCAGTCACGGAAATCAGTCACAAAAAAATCAATCTCTAATACAATTAGTAACTAATAAATTAGTCCCAGATACTACGTATCCGAGACTGATAGATTAGTCCCTCATAGTTTAGTCCCTCGGTGTCAATATATTAGTGACTGAATATTAGTGACCAATAAAATGGCGCCATTTTTATTAATGGGTCAGTTATTTAGGACTGAATTTCAGTAACCAATAAGTTTCCCCCCAAAATTTATTTTTAGACAAACATATTTGTGACTAAAATTCAGTCACGGACATCAGTCACAAAAAAATCAACCTCTAATACAATTAGTAACTAATAAATTAGTCCCAGATACTACGTATCCGAGACTGATAGATTAGTCCCTCATAGTTTAGTCCCTCTGTGTCAATATATTAGTGACTGAATATTAGTGACCAATAAAATGGCGCCATTTTTATTAATGGGGTCTGTTATTTAGGACTGAATTTCAGTAACCAATAAGTTTCCCCCCAAAATTTTTGTGACTAAAATTTAGTCTCAGATAAGTTGTCCAAGTATTAAGGACTGATTATTAGTCACGGACATCAGTCACAAAAAAATCAGTCTCTAATACAATTAGTAACTAATAAATTAGTCCCCGATACTATGTATCCGAGACTGATAGATCAGTCCCTCATAATTTAGTCCCAAATGGTCATTTTTCTTGTAGTATCCAACACCTGATCGACCATCCTTTTTATTAACTCAGACTCATGATCTATGTCGGACGCTGTGAATGTGATGTCAATATTGTCTGGTAATACATCAGTTATCTCGGACTCCAACTTTATATTGACTACCTTTTTTACTTGTTCCTCATTCGGTTTTCTAGACGAATACCCTACCCAAATTGGAGGCGGACACTTGTTATAACTGACACTCTGTTTCTTACCAGTATCCTTTTTCTTCGGCTTCTTGTCGTCAAATGCTTCAAAACCTGCAACAGTTGGATAAATTCTATCAATTAAGTAATCAGAACTTGAATAACTTTTCAATAATCGTCTGATTCTTTCATTTTCAACTTTTTCAATTTCCAACTCCTTCTTCAACTTAGCACACTCTTCAATGTAGTAATTGATCTCTTTCTGTTTTGACATCATTGTTGCATTCATCATTGTCAAAGCATCTTCTCTTTCAGAGTTAGTCTTTTACAAACTATTCACAGTTTTGTTCAATACATCGTACGACTCTTTCACATTCTTGACATCAAACAACAACTTCTCTTTCAACTTTTCAAGCTCACTAAACTTTTCATCTTTATCTTCACATTGTTTGCAAGATTCCAAACATGTAATACAGGGTTTAGTTACTTCAATAATCTTTTCAATCTCCATAATCTTCTCGACTTCAACTACCTTTTCCACTTCAACAATCTTCTCAACAACCTTAACTTCTTCCATTTCTTTTGCAGCTTTTCTCTCTTTAAGTTTCTTCAATTTATCTGCAAAATAAAATTCAAAACTGTCAGAAGATAAATGAGTTTTTCTAATGTTTATCTGTTCAATTTCTTCATCATCATCACTAGTATTTGTTGAACTGTTTTCAGAAGAAACAGATTCTTCATCTTGACTTTTCTCTTCATCAGATAACACTGCTATCCATTCTTTCATCAATTCTGGCTTTTGAACAATTTGAGCAATGAAAGCTTTAAATTCCCTATTCTCATCCACAAACCTATCCCAGCTAAATCCTGGAGCCATTTTCTCATCGTCTTGATCAATGATACCATAATAATCTTTCTTGTTTACATCTTCGATCACTTTCCCATGAGTAGTTTGTGAATCTTTTTGTTGATGTTGTTGATGAGCAACTTGTTGATATATGGCTTTCCGATAGTAATTATCCTTTCCAAATGGATTCCTTGCTCCACTCGCTTCCTGATTTTTGCATTCTCTTTTGAAATGACCTTTCTCCCTGCATCGAAAACAAGTAACTTTAGATTTATTAAAACCCAAAGTAGAAACATGTGCATCCAAGAAATCATTTCTTCCTGTAATCATTTTGAATTTATCAGCTCTCCTCAGAACACTTGCTAAACACCATTTAATATCCATAAGCTCCAATTCCTCTGCATCAATCTGGTCATAATCTTCCTTGGTTAGCATAGGATTACCAAATCTTCCAGCAATCAATCCTTCATACGATTCCAAAGTAGTAACCAGTAATGCCATATGACTTTTAACAACTTCATCAGAAAAATTTTGACCATTTTGAAGATGCAATGCAACATTGCACTGAATCATATGTCCATTACCAACATTTGCACTTTGAACACTTTGAGGATTAACATTTGAAAATCCACTAGTGTTGATTGAATTTTGACTGACTGATCCAGATGAATTTCCTGTACTAAAGGCGGTTTGGATCTTTGGACTTGCTTCAAATTTCTCAACATTTCCTTTGTAATATAACTTGATGTCTTGTTGAACATTTGCATTATTCATTCTTGCAATTTTTTGTTGTTCAAGATCTTGTCCCTCAAGTTTCTCAATGAATTGTGCAATTGATAATCCACTAAACTCTCCTGTATTCTTTAAAATCATGAGATATGTACCCCATTCTTTCTGAGGTAAAGCATCAGCTAACTTCTCAACCCATTCTGCTGGAGTTTTAGTAATTTTCAACTGAGACATGGTACGCACAAGATGACAATATCTCTCAATGAGAGTCTTTGTAGATTCACCTGGCATACTTGTAAACAATTCAAAATCTTTCTTCAATAATGATTTTTTGCTATTGATCATTTCTGTACTTCCTTCGAATTTCTTCTTAAGTGCCTCTCATATTGAAAAAGCACTACCATCATGCTGAAGCAACGCAAATATATCCTCTTTGACAACTTGTTGTAGAAGACTAATCATTATTTTTTTCTCCTTTATAACTATCTCTCTCTTTGTCTGAAAATTCTGAGATAATTTTATCAACATTCAAAGCTGTCTGTGGTCTAACATATTTTGTCTCAATGCTTTCCCAAGCTCTCAGATGGTTTTCCTGAACCCAATTCTCAAAACGATTTTTCCAGCCATGGTACTCTTCAATTCCCATAAGTTTCGGGGGTTTTTGAAAAGTTCCAGTTTCGTTTTCCGAGTTCAAGTTTTGAGCAATGGAAGCTGGACTAGTCGAAGATGTAGCAAATGCGTTATAGAATTCTTCTTCCATGATTCGATAACACGATTATCAAGACAAGTACTTATCAAGCGAAATCAGGTCCTTCAAACGAAATTACTCCCAAGAGAAATTACCTTCAAGCGAGATTACCCTGAAACAACAACTTCAAACGGAATTAAAAATTCAAATGGAATAACCAGTTCAAGCGGAATATCCACTCAAACGGAATACCAACTTCAAACGGAATTACATTTTGAAACGGAATTACCCTGATTTGAAGCGGAATCACCAACCAAAATTACGTTTTCAAGCGGAATTAACACCAACTTTCAAACGAAATTCCAACTTTTGTCAAATTGATCAGGTTATAGCTCGATTTTAGGTCCAATTTTCTCGAGGGTTTGTTAAAACACAATTTCGCTTATGTTGTGAAAAAATAGGCTATTTTAACCGTTAAAACTTGTTCAATTGAGAAAAGAAGGTGTAGAAGTTAGAAAACAAGATGAATTCAAGCTGAAATCGACAGAACTCCTCCTCCTGAGCTCTGATACCACATGTAGGATCCTGTTCTGACCCGAAACGAGTCGATCAGAGGCGTTCTACACAATATGAAAGGCGGAAACAGACATATTGTGTGTGATTCAGCAAGATATTCACTTTAATACTCTTTCTGATTAATCTGACAAAGTTTTACAGCAAGACGAGACTTCGGCAGCACTTCGGCTCCGGAAACACACATACACAACTAACTGAAACGGAATCAGGACACACATATATATAGGCCAAGTAATTCCGTTTGAACCTGACTCAAACGGAATCACAGTTCAAACGAGATTACCATCCAAACGGAATTACATGTTCAAGCGAAATTAGCAAGGCTAATTTCGTTTGAACTTGCCTGTTAGCATATTTTTAACAGCTTTCTCGTATAACGCGCCCTGATCTATTAAAACAACTACAAGACTCGATACAAGACGAAATCGACAGACGTATGCACCAACACCACTTTATTTAAATAACTTATTCAGGATTTTTCACAATTTTTTTAGTTTTCTTAAATCCGTTTCTTACGCGTTTAGCCAACATGGCTTATGCCATTTGGTGCCGTTTTAAACATTGACTTTGATCCATTTATACTTGAACAAATCACTATTTTACCCTTTTTATTCCTTTTTATTCATACCTTTAAACGTGGTCTTTCATTATTTTATATGTTCCGACCCGTTTCAATTCGTGTCGGAATCATATTTCGGATATAGCTTTTGTCGTATTTACAACCTATGAATAAATACATATCTTACAAAGGAGGGTGTAAGCTTTACTTACCTTTCATCTGATTTCGCCCTTTCTCCGCGTATTCAATCCGTTTGACCCGCTTCTTTTCCCAAGCCGCCACCTAGCTCGTTAAGCGTCAAACTATCTTCATCATTTACAAGGTGGTTAGATTAGTCATTAACAATCACGACTATTCCACCTTATGTATTTTCTATGTCGAAACCATTATTCGACTTCATCATTTGTTACTTTAACTTATCAAAAGTTAACTACTTTTGATAACATGATTTACATAATTAAGTCTAAATCAAAATGATGTTTAGAACCCTTATTGCTTCATATTACACATAATTTGCCATATGATTCAAATGCGTGTTTCGCTCGAAATTTCAACATTTTAGCTTTCATTTAGTCATTTTAACAAATACCTAGTGGGCATGATTTCTATACTTTTTTCAATCTAGTTCATGGCTAATCTTTTTAACCAAGTTTCAATCATTAAATCAAACCCTTATGTCTAGAACCCATGAACAATATCAAATCTTGCATCATAACATCTATTTTTCACAGTTTAGCATACATAATCATATGTTCATCACAATGGTATAAAAACCCACTAAGCACTCATATAGGTAGTCATCAAATTTCATAGTTTTCCACACTAAATCATCAAACTTTAAACTAGGGTTTACTCCTAGACATGGATTCATCATAATTTCACTCATTCATTCAACATTTACTCTAGAATTTCGATTATGAGTGTTTATCATAAATTAAAAACATCACCAAATTACAAAATTTGACATACCTTGTGATTCCCTAGCTTAGGTGATCACTAATTTAGTAATATCCCCAATCATTGGCTTGATTTCTCTTTGATTTAGAACAATTTAGTGAGTTTTAGGGTTTGAAGGGATGAACCCTTTTTCTCCTGTGCAAATTTCGACCAAAACACAAACACCTAGGTGTGTGTTTGGTTTTGATTTATCTTTAGTTAAAAAAACATCTTTTACATATGCCCCTTTTAGTCCCTTAAAATTTCAAGGTTTATAAAAGGGTTACTAATTTCAAGTTTCTTTCTTATTTTAACAACATTTATTTAACTCGGTTGATATTTCTAGTTACCTAGTGGGTTCGGGGAAGTTATAACCCATTTTTGTTTTAAGTCCCGTTAACCCGGGCCTCTTATGAACTTTATTTCCTCAAAAGTTTTTATTCTCTTTTATTTAATATTAGGTTTATTTAATTAAATCCTAATATTTACCGAGTTAATTTTACCACTAATGGTATTTACCCGTTCATTAATATTAACGTGGTTTGATTACCAAACCCGTTTTTGGGTGTTACAATCTCGGATCTATCCGAGATGGGCAAGTTCGAATTTGTCTCGGTTCTATCTGAATGTGTTCTTCAAGATTCGAAATCCCATAATTTTGGCAGTTGATAAGTGATAAGGGTGAAATTCGAATTTTAAGTGATTATGGGGATTATGTTTCTTGTTTTAATGTGTTTAGGTTTATCTAAATATTTCAAAAATAATATCCATTAATAATAATAACAGATTTCGAAAATTTTTAATGAATAAACTAGTTCAAAACAGAAAAACATCCAATGATCCTTAATTCATTCCAAATTATATGAATTTATTCGAATTTCCTATATGAGCATTAAGAACCCTAAAACATAAATATGAATCCATGAATCCGAAATCTGAAGATTTTTTTTACAAATTAATGCAGATTTCTGAATAGTGGTTTACCCATTTGAATTTAGGAACAGTAATTTATGAACAAACATAAGATCTGAAACTTAATATATTATCCAAAACACAAATCATCATATCCGAAACAGTATCTCAGATGGGATTACGAATTTTTATTAGGGTTTTCAAAAAATTATGTTTTCCAGATTATTATTCCAGATTTATGGATATAAAAGAGAACTGATTTATCAACATATGCTCTGATACCACATGTTGATCAGTTCTGTTTAAACATAAGGAAAAACATGTAAATAATACTTGATACAGCAGACAGGCCAGCAGAGAATCCAGTCAGAGACGCAACCATGGAGTTCGACATAGAATGAGCCTGTTGAGAATGTTGATTTGACAGGAATTGAAAGTGAAGATGATGAAGCTGACGCTAGAATGTTGGATGATACTGAAGTGAGTGAGAACGTAGGAGAAGGAGAAATAGAGGTCAATACTGAAAGCCTCACAGCAGAGACTCAAAATGTTGAAGAGACAGTTAGTGTGGGCCATCCTCATACTGAACCGGTTGTTATTAGTACTGCTGAAGCTGAGGATGCTGATGAAGATCCTACGGCTGATCTTCCTCCTAAGAAACGGAGTAAAAGAGATCCTAGGATCAGCTGTGAGGATAACACTGAATCAAGGATAACAACAGAATCAACCCTGCCTGTTACTACTAAACGACCACCAATTCATTATAAGCCATCTCCTCTTAGCCCTGCAATTATTGATTTTATGCAAAATGAAAGAGCTGCGATGTATATACCAGCTCTTAGTCCCGATGAAGGTTCGAGCAGCGGTCCATTAGATGCAGATGTAGTTCGTGCCGCTGAGCTATTGCAAGCTGCTGCTAGGGAAGTTGAAGCGGTAGCTAAATCCAGTCAAGAGGTGAACCCATGAAGCTGCAGACAGTTCTGATAGCGATGACTTGTTTGATGAAAATGAAACCACCATTCTGATGCGCAGAATTATTGTTCTTGAAGAAGATAAGATCTTTAAAGATGCTTAGATTGCCAGTTTGATGGAAGAGCTTGTGGTAAAGAATCAGAAAATTCATGAGCTTGAAACGAATCTGGGAGCTCTTACAGCAATAGTGATGGATATGAAGCAGAAGCTTGAAGAAAAGTTTCCAAAGGAGTTTGCTGATCCTCCTAAGGAAACTACTACTAAGGAGAGAGCCAAGGAACAAAAAAAATACGTGATGAGGCTATGGATCGTTACATTCCAATCCTCCTCGTATAGCAAATCAGAAACCGAAGAAAAGAATGGTGGTTATGAGAAACGTGGGTGCTGAAAGGGGTCTGCAGTTTGGTGATAAACCAGATAGGTGCGTGATTACCACTGAAATGGATAAGCATGGAAACAGGTCTGGTATTCATAGCTGAGCTTACATTGACGAGAACAGAATGTTTATAGTGAAGAGGAAGAATGGAGATGTAGAATATTATGATAATTCCGCTGCATTTGAATCTTGGACAGCGGTAGATCTGAGAGAATTAAGCAATGCAGGCTATCATGATCAGTGTAAAAATCCAAACTGCAAAATCAGATGGAATTTCTTCAACAGGCTGCAGCAATAGACTCGAGTTAATTTTAAAGATATGAAGTTAGCTCAATCTACAATTGAAGAAGATGAAGAAGTAGTGGATCCTACTATAGGCAAGCCTTACAAGACTATGAGGTGGCCTGCTACCAAGCAAACCAAGACTATACTACTGCTCAAAGAGCTTCTTGATAACAGTCTAAAGGACTTACATTTTGGATGTATGATCCTATTACAGGTCAAGCTGTAATTGTTTGTGATAATGTTGAGTACAGGTTCTTGGACACAAGAGACTTTATGTGCTTTGGAGAGAACGACAAAAAGTTCTTGTCAAAGACTAATATTCAAAGCGATCCTCAATATGAAGTCTGTGCAAAAAGTTGGACGGGTGCTGTAGCTCAGATTTGTCACACCCCAACCGATGGCGGAATCATCGGGGCGTGGCACTGAGCGAAATAGATTGTTCAAGAGAATCCATAACAACTATTAATGACAATATATTTAATGTTAATATCCCATACTACTAACATATAAAGAAAAAAGAGTCATTACAGATAGTGTTACTAAAAAACAAGTCTATTCCGACAACTCAGGTTTTATTTAGCGTGTTTCTAGACTTCCTAGCTTGTTCATCACAGCATAGCATCCTATCAACCTGTCACATATGTTAAAATAAAGTCAATACATAGAATGTAAAGGTGAGTACACAAGTTTGAGTAGCATATAGTATAGAAAAGCATTTACGCATAACCAGCATGTAACACGTAACGAGCGAAGCATGTAACTATCAAACTATGTTCACACTTAACCACGAGATTGCGTTTTGAGTATGCACGACACACGTTCAAGTAACATGTGAAGTAAAGTAAAGTAATCCTTAGCAACCCCCCTCCACGACATGTGCTGAGTCGAAACTATAATACTATCGTTGCTAGAGGCGGTATAGTGTAACACTGTATAGCATAGTACAAACATTCAAAGTGCACGTATAGCATGCGGGAGCGGTTAGTGTTGTAAGGTGTTTGCATTGTGTGTTGTTGAGTTTTGGATAGAGAACGTATGTAACACCCAAGAGTGCGTTAAAAGAAAATGGGTTCGAGTATACTCACAGTGTGTGTCTAATAAATAAACACAGTCTTGGATTAAAGGGAGCGTGTGGGAGTTAGCCTGAGCATAGAATAGTAGCATAAGCGTTAAACAGTGCGTATCAGGGTGTCGAATGATGCACCGAACGAATGGAGATAACCCACCGAACGGATGGTCATCCGAGCGGATGGTCATTCGAGCGGATGGTCATCTGAGTGAATGACCATTCGGACGGATGGCCATTCGAGTGAGTGCGTGGGTGTTTGTGAAATTGCTTTGAAAATTTGAAGTTTTCGTTGTAGCGTTTAAACAAGGTAAAGTATGGATGCCTAGTCATCCGGTCGGATGGTCATCCAGACGGATGGCCATTCGATCGGATGGCTATTCGGATAAGAAGCTGTAATTTGTAGTTCTCCCAAGGTTTTCTAAGTAAAAGTTTTGAGTTTAATGGAGATGGCATGATGACGTGTCAAACAACGGAAAACACACCAAGTCTAGCTCATCCGATCGGATAGGAACCACCCCGTTCGGTCAGACTCACTGTTCTTGGGTGAAGTTTCATATTCAACCCGTTAATCGGTCATCTCTCTGGTGGAAACCCGTTTTCAAGCCGGCTCTCAACTAGGAAATAAGCAGAGAGTCTGAATGACTCAAGATTCCCTCGGTTTTGTGTAGAAAGTTGAAAAAAAGTTGGAGAAAAGTTGAAAACAGTTGAAAAACGTTGGGATCTTGCAAAATCTTGTTTGAAAAGTGTAGAAATCTTCTAGATCTGAACCAATCTCGATGAGTTGGTGCTCTACATCAGGTGGCAAAAGCAAGGTGAGTGAAGAACACCTTCAAGAGGTCCAAATCAGGCGATTTCGAGAAGAAAATGTGTGATTTTGATGGAGAAGATAAAGTAGAAGTGTGTAGTGATGATGATTGTACAAGATTTGAAGGGAAATACTTACGAAATAGCCTTGAATAGAGAGAAAGAGTGCCTGAGAGTGACTGAGGAGCGAGTGGTCGAATGGAGATGTCACATCAGTGAACAGTAGTGTACGGGTAGTATTTATAGTGGTGAGAGGAGAGTTAAGGCAGTGGAGTAGTGTGAGGTGTCGGATGTCTTGCCGGTCGAATGGCCATCCGATCGGATGGCCATCCGATCAGATTGTCATCCGGACGGTAGTCCTTTCGATCGGTTGATCAACCGAGTTGTGTTTTGTTGCTTTCCGACTTTTGTTTCGTGTGTTAAGCCTTGCATTGCGTTTAAGCGAGTTGCGAGTAAGTGTTGAGTGTGTAAGAGTTGTGTTGATAACCACAATACGTGTAAACTAATAATCACACAATCTAAAATGCATAAAGTAGATCCGCGTTTCGAGTCTGCGTTGAGTTTTGCGTTGTGATAGAGTTGTGATTGCGTTTGCGAGTATCATCTCAAAACATATATAAGGCACACACAGGTAAAGCATATAAGAACACACACACATAATATTACTAATACCAATGACTGCGTTTCGAGTTTGCGTTGCGTTGGCGTTGAGATAGCGTTTAGTCTAAACATGCGATGTAACCAAGCGATAAAATTTGTTTAAATAGTATGCGTTGTAACCAGTGTTGAATGCGTTAACTGTGTTGTAATATGCGTTTAAAACGCGTTGTAAAACATAGTTTTAAAATAGTTAACCAATACATGGATTAACATCATGGGTTAAACTATTATCGAATCTCAAAGTACAAGCAATTAAGCAAGAAATGTGTCATCTGTCATTTCTTATTATAATGACCCGAAAGGTCGGGCTGTTACAAGATTATGGGGTTCAAGTTATGGTCAGGGAAACGTACAAGAGTTGAGACTCAGCTGTTTGGTCCATACGTTGGAAGAAAGTTGCCTGATTTACCTGAATTGCAGAGGAAACAGAAGAAGCAAACAAAGAAGCACAAGTAAAGACGAAGCTGCCAAGACAACATAAACCTAGGGGGATATTGTAAGGGCATAAACTAGTTTAGGTTTATGTTTGTCTTGAGTTACTTGTTTTGTTTGGTTTCGTTTAGACTAGTGGGCTTGGTTGGCGGTTTAGAGGTCAAACGGGTATGGGCTTGGCCCAATGTACTAGGGCATCCTATGTAACTATAAATAGGATGTTCCTCATATGTTTTAGGTTGTTGATTCTCTTTGCAACTTTTGTGTTTGTGCGATACCAAGTACTAGACGGTCCCTTTGTGATCGTGTGCTTGTGTTCTTGAATCAATACAATTTGCTTTCAATATTCTACATCATTCTCGTATTTCTGCTACTTGTTTGGTGTCGTGATATCCGATTGTTAAGTGTTTCTGGACTTACAATGAGAAATTAAGTAGGGACTAACGGTTACATAATTAACCTACGGGATAATAACTGACGCCTGCAAAAAACTGTCACATCCGTCAAATCAACCGTCCTTTCAAATTCAAATTCCAGCGGTTTCGCTGCCCAATACACGAAGCTTGGAATCTTTCAAGCCTTGAAGCCTTTAAGCCATTAAAAAAATTGCACAAAAGTCAGAAGCCTTTGAGCTTACGCCACAAATACCTCTGACTTGGGGGGGCTGACGACGTGGGTAGCTCAAGCTTAATAAACTAATTATAAGTACAATAGGGTTGAAAGGTTAAAGGATTCAGAAGACGACCAGCTGTAGTGAACAGCAAAAAGCATGGAACAATGTCACGTCCCATCGCACTTTACGTGTGACTTCTCCCACTCAGCCGTAAAAGTGGCACGTGAGAAGCGACATCCTTTTACCCTCATGTCCGAATCCGTCAACCTACCAAAAAGGGCAACCCCCTCACTGCATCACCAGATCACTAGTCAAAGGTTTCCTCTCTTGGCACATTCCTTCTCTATAAATGACCACACTTGGTCATTTGGCCAAACATTCCGAAATCTTACTCTCTCTAGAACTTGTACTTTACATGTTCTATTCTAAACTTATCAAAACACTATGACATTGCATGCATCAGTTCTGGGTTGAATCTCTTTCAATCCTGAATTCAAAGCAATGAGTGATCCGACCCTACGTATTGCATACGTAGGGGGACCCCACGACCTGCGTTAGGCAAATCAAGACTCTTGAACCCTTTTGCCTAACCAGTCCACTCACTATTCTAGGTCTTACATTTGTTGTAGCAAGAGTGGGTAAACCTCCCACCTCCCCAAACCAATTGGTCTGCATATCATTAGCTATGTTGATTTTTTTATTGATCAAATCTTAGCAACGTGTAAAAAAAGCTTACCAAGTAAATTCATATCACATTTTTGAAAAAAATAATTAAAAATAAATCAACATCAATATAATAAAAAAAACTTGTTTAACTCAAATTTGGAGTCAAAATCTTTGTCTTGGTTTAACATACGTCCATATCCGCACAATCGTTACTTATGTTAAGTCCGTACACACACACAAATTTTCGTTACTTAACGTGAATACCTTTTATACTACTTTGAATTTGAATGTCTAATATATAAATCCATATCATCTAATACAATAAAAAAATTTCTCCAACATTTGATGGGTTTAAAGCGCGTAACAAGTCATAGGGTGATAACTGTTGTTGTACGAGAACTCGACTAAAGGTAAATGTGAATCCCAATTACCACCAAAATCTATAACACACGAACGAAGCATGTCTTCAAGGGTGCGAATCGTGCGTTCAGTCTGACCGTCGGTCTAGGAATGGAATGCGATACTGAGATTAAGGTTAGTACCGAGAGCGGATTGGAAGGTCTCCCAGAGACGCAAAATAAAATCGACCACTGTGGTCAGAGATGATGTCACGAGGTGTCCCATGTCGATAAATGACCTCGTCGGTATAGATCCGTGCTAATCGTTCAACCTTGTAGTCTTCGTAATGAAGTCCATAGCTATACTCTCCCATTTCCACATCGGGATCTCGGGTTATTCGAGTAAGCCAGAGGGTCGTTGATGCTCGGCCTTAACTTTAGAGCAAGTTAGGCACTTTGCAACATAGAGAGCGATATCCTTCTTCATTCCTGGCTACCAATACCTTGAACTGAGGTCTTAGTACATTTTGTCGGCATCGAGATGAATAGAATATCAGGATTTGTGGGCTTCAGTCATCACTATCTCACGAAAATTATGACGATTGGGAATCCAAATTCGGTCGAGATATTGAAAAATACCATTCGGTGTATTCATAAGTTGATTTTCGGATCCAAGTATCCTTTCTTCCTTCAGGGTATTCTCTGTATGGCACGAGATCGGAGATGCGTAAATTACCGGTCCTGAGGTATTACAAGAAATGACTGACATTTTCTTCAATATAATGCCTCCGAGGGTGACATTTGAATACTAGCGTGATAACTATTGTCGTACGATAACTCGACTAAAGGTAAATGCGAATCCCAATTACCACCAAAATCTATAACGCACTAACGAAGCATGTCTTCAAGGGTGCAAATCGTGCATTCAGTCTGACCTTTGGTCTGGGGATGGAATGCGGTACTGAGATTAAGGATAGTACCGAGAGCGGATTAGAAGGTCTCCAGTGACGCGAAGTAAATCGACCATCGCAGTCAGAGATGATGTCAAGAGGTGTCCCATGTCGACAAATGACCTCGTCGGTATAGATCCGTGCTAATCGTTCAACCTTGTAGTCTTCTCGTATCGGTAAGAAGTGAGCGAATTTAGTAAGACGATCAACGATAACCCAAATGCTATCGTGACCTAATGGCGTGCGAGGGAGTTTCGTAATGAAGTCCATAGCTATACTCTCCCATTTCCACATCGGGATCTCGGGTTGTTCGAGGAAGCCAGAGAGTCGTTGATGTTCGGCCTTAACTTTCGAGCAAGTTAGGCACTTTGCAACATAGAGAGCGATATCCTTCTTCATTCCTGGCCACCAATACCTGGAACGGAGGTCCTGATACATTTTGTCGGCACCAGGATGAATAGATTATCGGGATTTGTGGGCTTCAGTTATCAATATCTCACGGAGATTATGACGATTGGGAATCTAAATTTGGTCGAGATAGTGAAAAATACCATTCGGTTTATTCACTAGTTGATTTTCGGTTCCAAGTATCCTTTCTTCCTTCAGGGTATTCTTGAGAAAACAAGCGTGTTGAGGGTCGTGTATGAGAGCTTTGAGGTTGTGTTGGGCTTGAATGTTACGAACTCTATGTAAATAGCTTCGTCGGCTAAGGTCATCAGCAACGACATTTGCTATGCTTGGGTGGTAGTGTATCACGCAATCGTAGTCGTTGAGAAGTTCGACCCATCTGCGTTGGCGCATGTTTAGTTCTTTCTGGTTAAAGATGTGTTGTAGGTTCTTATGGTCGGTGAAGACCGTACACTTAGTACCATAAAGGTAGTGTCGCCAAATTTTTAACGCAAAAACAACTGCACCGAGTTCGAGATCGTGGGTTGTGTAGTTCTTCTCATGGACTTTGAGCTGGCGAAACGCATACACGATAACCTTGTCTCGTTGCATAAGAACACAACTAAGACCTATGTTAGAGGCATTGCAATAAACCACAAAGTCGTCGTTTCCATCGGGTAGCGCGAGTACGGGAGCGTTGCAAAGCAGATGCATGAGAGTTTGAAAGGCTTCCTCTTGTTCGGTTCCCCAAACAAAAGGCTTGTCTTTATGCGTTAGAGAGGTGAGAGGGACTGCGATTTTTGAGAAATTAGCGATAAATTGACGGTAATAACCCGCCAATCCGAGAAAAGAACGAACTTCGGATGGGGTTTTCGATGTAATCCAACTCTTAACCGCTTCATTCTTTGCGGGATCGACGTGAATACCTTGATTGTTGCGATGTGACCGAGAAATTGAACCTCCTCAATAACAACCCTCCTAAAATATTTAGAACATCCCTATACGTCCTAAACGACACCCCGTATACGAATTGTGGGCCCGAAATACCTTAAAATTAACAAAAATTAAATAAAAATAATAAAATATGTCTGTCGCGGGGCGCGACAGACTTCACTTAATCTGTCGCGGGCCGCGACCTAGTGCCACCAGGCTCAACCCGGTTACGACCACATGGCCTATGATTCGACGTGGCTAGGGTTTTGACTCAGCCAAGCTACGCCCTACCTGACACGAGACGACCCCTTGTGTCTCCTTCGCGGGTCGAGAGAGACTGTCGGATCAAAACTATAAATAGAGGCCATCGGCTCTCATTCTTTGTCGTTCAAAATCTCAAACTCTCTCTAAATTTCTGAAGTGTAGAAATTATATCGGGTATAATACCCACTAAAATAGCGAAGCTTTGCCTCGATGTAAGTATTAGAACCCCCGGTTACGTACTAGATACGCTGCCCGATTGATCTAGTGCTCCGTAACGGCTGTCGAGGCTCTGCCCGACGTAGTCGTTGAAGTTTTGTCTCGGGAAGGGTATAACTAATGTAGATTTGGGTTATTATACTAACACATGTGCATTGTTTAATTGATAGATTATAACCAAGAAGTCACAAGGAAAATACCTAAATTAGCAATGTGAGTAATCTCCTTTCTGTGAAACCTTTTTGTAAACTATTTTTACAAAACCTCAATTGTTTTACATTATGATGAACAGTGATTGAGTATTTGTAATTCTACAATTATCGTCGGTATGTTGGGGTTTTGTATACAAAATTTGTTACTACACTGTGAGTAGTAACATTTCCACAAGTCAGGATTGATAGTGCCGTGGGTGGTAATTGAAGTAAGAATTGGAAAAAAAATATATAATTGCGAGATCGCCCTCATTACTGTAAAATGATAAAACCTGTTTTGATTAAACTGGGATTCACTCACCAGTATTTTTCGCTGACAAAAATGTTTTAAAACGCCTTTCAGGTAACAGAATGTGTAAGCCAAATAGAAGCCAGCTGGAGAGCACTGAAGGCTTGGAAAATGTGGCTATAAAAGTTACCTAAATAAAGAAGATATTTTAATTCAATAAATTAGGGTTTCTCCCTATAAACATGTTTGTAATGGAAACTTGGGTTTTTCCCATGCATTTATTATTATAAAAATGTGGTATTTTACTCTGATAAAATATTTCCAAACTACGGTCCTGATGTAAATTCCGATGCCAAAATGATAAACACCGATTTCACTGATTCTGGCTCGCGGGCGCCCGCTCCCAAGAGATAGGGGCCGGGGGTTGCGACAGAGAGTGATATCAGAGCTACAGCCACTTATTTAAGCCACAAAAGTGTTCTGCTGACATTGAAATTGTCAATTCTGTTAGGAAATAAATTATGTAATTATGTTCATACGTGTATATTATTGTTTTGTGTTATTTGAAAATTTGTTAGTTTACAGTATGAGTGATCAAGGACCATCGGACGCCTATCGTCAATTGTCTAGTTCTCCTAGAGATGAAGGAACTTCTTCCCAGCCTACCCCCTCGGGGTATTCAGCTGACACAGAAGAGGGGATCTTTATATTCAAAGCGCAATCTGAAGAGCCATTCCCTACCAAAAAGAGAGGATGGTTCAGTCGGGGAGCTCACGAGCGTAGGAAAAGAATGAGGAAATTAAAGCAACAGAGATCTTTAGCAGCTGCAAATTGGGAGATGAATGCTCAAACCCAGGATATAATCAATAGGAGACTTACCAATTTTCACATATTAGCTACCACAGCCGCAGACCCAAACTTAGAACAAATTATTGCACCACAACCCTTGTTCCCAACTCAACCTATGAAAATAGAACCTAACCAAGGAGACCAGATTCCCTTACCTCCCTTTGACCCAAATGAAATCCTTAGAGTCCCAGTAGCACCCTATCCAAACCTTGACCCTCTAGATCCATACTAGGATAACGACCAGTATATTCGAGAAATCCTAGAGAACCCATACCCATACGAAGAACCGATGCCCCAGTATCCTGACCCGATACCAGCACCCACACCACCTGTGAGTACTGAGAACGTGCAGGAACTCCTCACTTTTGGTGAGGAGTTGTTAGATGAAAGTGAAAAGATAAGACAAATAGGGGAGATGCTCTTTTGGAAATATGACGAGCGTAATATACAATATTGGATGGACCCCCACTACTACTAATGATAATAATAATAATAAACAATATATATGTGTGTAAGTTGAAAATATATATATATAGGGAGGAGCTCATGCGAGAACCACCCTTATTGCGAGAACCAATGTGAACACAACCTAAAATAGCTAAAAAAAAACTAACCCCCACCCCCCCCCCCTAAAAAAACCTAAACCCCCCACCCCCCCCCCCAAAAAAAAACAAAAAAAAAACCTAACCCCCCCCCCCCCCAAGCTAAATGCTAAAAACTAAAAACCTAAAAAAACATAACCCACCCCCCACCCCCAAGCTAAAATGCTAAAAACTAAACCCCCAAAAAACCTAAAAAAAAATCAAAAAAAAAAAACTAAATTTTTTTTTTCTTTTTAATATTTTTTATGCTTAAATCGCTACTTTTAGTGGCCAATATTTTTTTTTTAATTTTGTTTTTGGCTTCGAAAAGTAGCGATTTTTATATAAAAAATATTTAAAAAAATTTGTGTGATTTTTAGCTATTTTTAGGCATTTTTGGTTGTGTTCACATTGGTTCTCGCGGTTCTCGCAATAAGAGGTGGTTCTCGCATGATCTTCTCCCTATATATATATATATATCGACTAAAATAGATAATCCAATAGCTACTGATGCATATTAGTATTGTATTTTATATTTTAGTTTCAGTCTGTAATAGATGCATAATATATAAAATAGAGTAAATGTCGCAATGCACGACGATTTTGATCAATATGCTTGTTGTTTGATTATTCGCATGTGATATTAATATATGGTAAATGTTTATAATCCAGATGGACAATGCAGCAAATCAGGAAAACCAGAATAACAATAATAATGGCAACCAGATAAATAATATTGCTATTCAACACATAGTAGCATAAGGAATTATAGATGCTATGCCATATATCATTAAGACGGTTAAGGAAGCAGAAAATAAATCTGCAAATGGAAGTAAACATCAACACACTGAACCAAGTCATAGTGTGAACGATAATAACAGACCATTACTTCAATTGCCTATCCCAAAAAGAAGAAGAACCATGTCTTATGGTTGTTCTTACAAAGAATTCTAGTCCTATAAACCAATAGAATTCTTGAGCAATGAAGGAACCATTGCAGCTCTACGCTGGTTAGAAAAGACTGAGGCAGTCTTAAAAATAAGCAAATGTGCAGAAGAAGATAAGATCATGTTTGCTTCCAATCTTTTTAAGAATTCAGCTTTAGAATGGTGGAACACTATTCTCCAGTCTAGGGGAAGTGCCAAAACCTATAATATGGAATGGACTGAATTTAAGAGCATGGTTGAAAGGAAATTCTGTCCTCCCAACGAGAAAGAACAAATAACTAATAAGTTCTTAAACCTTAGAATAACTAGAGTAGACTGTAAGGGTTACACTACTATATTATTCGAATATGCTAGAATAGTGCCAACCGTAGCTTCACCAGAACCAGTATTAATCTCCCGTTATATCTGGGGATTAATCAGTGAGATTAGACATGTAGTTAAGGCAGCTAGACCACAAACCATAGTGGAAGCGGTAGAACTAGCAAATACCTTGACAGATGAACTAGTGCGTTCACAAGAAGAAAACCAGAAAAAGAACCTAGCTCAGAAACTTACCCAAGAATTTCGCTATGGAAATTCCAACCGTGGGAAGAACGTAGGTTCTACTTCTACATCTTATTGTAAGACCTGCAAGAAAAAACATTCAGGAAGATGCTCCATCTACTGCAATTTCTACAAGATACCAGGACACAAGGAAGAAGACTGTAGGAAGAAACCCAGCAATGGAGTATGCTTCAATTGTGGAGAAAAGGGACATATCAAACCGAACTGTCCGAAACTAGCTCTAGCCATGAACAACAAGACTACTAAGAATGCTAGGGCATTTGTTCTTTTTTTTTGAACGGCAAATTTGGATCACTGACGGACCACGGGAGTATCATCGTGCCACCAGAGGAACCACCCGATCATATCCATCTCCACTAGGCATAACGCCACACCAATTCAGGAGGAAACCCAATAAACATGGGAAAACCCCCTTGTGGGAATCGAACCCAGGACCTATTGGTCCCAAAGTCTTATCCCACCACCAAGATGCCACTAGGCTATAAAGCCATGGGCAGCAAAGATGATTCCGGACGTGATTGCCGGTACGTTTTTAGTTAATGATGTTTTTGCTAAAGTATTATTTGACTCTGGTGCGAACCAAAGTTTTATTAATACTTCATTTTGCAAAATTCTCAACCAACCATTAACTAAACTTCAACAAGAATGTCTAGTAGAGACAGCAAATGGAGAATCCATTAAGATCACTGAAATCTTGCAGGGAGCAAGAATAGAAATTTTAAATCAAAATTTTATTGCTAACCTTTACCCAATGAATCTGGATGGATTTGATATTGTATTAGGAATGGATTGGTTAGTAGCCAATAAAGCCAGTATTCTATGTGATCAAAAGTCAATCCAAATAAATTCACCAAAGGGTGAAAAGATCACAATCAAAGGAAATAAGCCATCTAGACCCACGAAATTCATCTCTGTGATGAAAACCGCCAGTTACGACAGAAAAGGATCCCTAGTGTATATGATTTCCATAATCATTAACACTAAAGGAAAAGAATTAAAAGATATTCTCGTAGTATCTCAATTCTCAGATGTTTTCCCAGAAAAATTACCAGGACTACCGCCAGACAGGGAAGTTGAATTCAGAATTCACCTGTTACCAGGGACAGCACCAATTGCCAAGGCACCTTACCGTTTGGCACCAACAAAGATGCAAGAACTGAAGAAACAGTTGGACAAACTGCTAGAAAAAGGATTCATACAGCCAAGTTCATCACCGTGGGGAGCACCAATTCTGTTTGTAAAAAAAAAAGACGGATCAATGCGTATGTGCATTAATTACCGAGAATTGAACAAAGTCACGATTAAAAATCGATACCCATTACCGAGAATCGATGATCTGTTTGATCAATTATAAGGAGCTCGATTTTTCTCAAAGATTGATTTACGCTCAGGATATCATCAATTAAAGGTACAGGAAGAGGACATTCCTGAGACCGCCTTCAGAACAAGGTATGGCCATTATGAATTTACAGTCATGCCATTTGGTTTAACCAATTCCCCAGCCGCATTTATGGACATGATGAACAGAATATGTAAACCATATCTGGATAAATTCATAATTGTCTTTATAGATGATATTCTCATTTACTCTAAGAGTAAAGAGGAACATGCAGCGCATCTGCATGCACTCCTAAATTTGCTGAGAAAAGAAAAGCTTTATGCTAAATTTTTGAAATGCGAATTTTGGTTAGAAGAAGTGCAATTTCTTGGACATTTAGTTAATCATGAAGGAATTCATGTGGATTCCACAAAGATTGAGGCAATTACCAAATGGAAAGTCCCTGAATCACCAACGGAGGTGAGAAGTTTTCTCGGACTAGCAGGTTATTATAGACGATTTATCCGAGATTTTTATATAATAGCCATTCCCTTAACCAAACTGACCTGTAAATCTGTTAAGTTTGAATGGGGACCAAAATAGGAAGAAGCCTTTAGAATTCTTAAGCAAAGATTAACCAACGCACCCATACTAGCGTTACCAGAAGGAACTGAAGACTTTGAAGTCTATTGTGATGCTTCTAAGTTAGGTTATGGATGCGTGTTGATGCAACGTCAAAAGGTTATAGCCTATGCATCTAGACAACTTAAGAATCATGAAGAGAATTATTCAACCCATGATTTCGAGTTAGGAGCCATAATTTTTGCCCTTGAGATTTGGAGACACTATTTATATGGAAATAAATTTGTAGTCTTCACAGATCATAAGAGTTTAAGATACATTTTTGGGCAAAAAGAGTTAAACATGAGACAAAGACATTGGATGGAATTTCTCAGTGATTATGATTGTAATATCCAGTATCATGCAGGAAAGGCTAATATAGTAGCTGATGCTTTAAGTCAGAAGTATCATGAAAAGCCAAAAAGAGTACATTCTCTTAAATTAAATCTGCAGATAGATTTAAATGAGAAAATTAGAAAAGCACAAGAATCAATAATCAAGGACGATACTGAAAAATTGAAAGGGGTGATTAAGGAATTAGAACAAGGAACAGATGGAATTTGGAGATTCCATAAGAAAAGAATGTGGATACCTAAACGAGGAAACCTACACCACCGAATTTTAGAAGAAGCCCATAAGTCTAAGTATACGATACATCCTGGAAGTGATAAGATGTATCAAGACTTAAGAAAGAATTTTTGGTGGATAGGAATGAAAAAGGATATAACAGCTTATGTTGCCAAGTGTCTAACCTGTTTACAGGTTAAAGCTGAGCATCAGAAACCTTCAGGTTTATTGCAGCAATTGGAAATTCCTATATGGAAATGGGAATTGATAACAATGGACTTTGTTACCAAATTACCCAACACACGAAAAGGTAATGATACAATTTGGGTAATTGTAGATAGGTTAACCAAGTCTGTTCATTTCTTACCAATGAAGGAAACTTTCAGTATGGAACAGTTAGCCAAGTTGTATGTAAATGAAATAGTTTCATTACATGGTATTCCTTTATCTATTGTTTCCGATAGAGATAGTCGTTTTACTTCTCATTTTTGGACAAGTTTCCAAAAAGTAATGGGAACCAAGTTAAATCTAAGCACCGCTTATCATCCTCAAACGGTTGGACAAAGTGAAAGGACAATTCAAACAATGGAAGATATGCTTAGAGCTTGTGTAATTGATTTTGTAAGAAATTGGGATGATCATTTACCATTAATAGAATTTTCCTATAATAACAGCTATCATACCAGTATCAATGCTGCACCATTCAAAGCACTTTATGGACAAAAGTGCTGAACTCCAGTCTGTTGGGCAGAAATTGGAGAAAAGCAATTGTCTGGACCAGAGATAATGCAAGAAACAACAAACAAGATTATTCAAGTCAAGGAAAGACTAAAAGTAGCACGCGATCGACAAAAGAGTTATGCTGATAACAGACGAAAGCCATTGGAATTTCAGGTAGGAGATAAGGTATTATTAAAAGTTTCTCCATGGAAAGGAGTGGTAAGATTCAACAAAAGGGGAAAGCTAAGTCCCAGATACGTTGGACCTTTGGAGATTACTAAACGAATAGGACCTGTAGCATATCAGCTACAACTGCCAGAGCAAATGGCAGGAATACATGATGTATTTCATGTATGTAATCTAAAAAAGTGCTTAGCCGATGAATCATTAATGGTACCTCTTAAGGACATAGAGGTAAATGAGAAGCTTAAGTTTGTAGAGAGAGACCCCTACAGATTAAAGACATAAAGATCAAGAATCTCAAACACAAGAGAGTGGTTCTAGTCAAAGTAAAATGGGATTCCAAGAGAGGACCAGAGTACACATGGGAGCTTGAGTCTGAGATGAAGAGGAAATATCCACGCCTGTTCCAGTAGACCTCGAGGACGAGTTCTAAAACAAGGTGGGGAGGATATAACAACACTCCTAAAATATTTAGAACGTCCCTATACGTCCTAAAATACACCCCGTATACGAATAGTGGGCCCGAAATACCTTAAAATTAACATAAATTAAATATAAATAAAAAAATATGTCTGTTGTGGGGCACGACAGACTTCACTTAATCTGTCGTGGGACGCGACCTAGTGCCACCAGGCTTAACCCGGTTATGACACATGGCCTATGACTCGACGTGGCTAGGGTTTTGACTCAGCCAAGCAACGCCCTACCTGACCTAGCTCGCGGGGCGCGACGGCCCCTTGTGTCTCCTTCGCGGGCCGCAAGAGACTGTCGGATCAAAACTATAAATAGAGGCCATCGGCTCTCATTCTCCATCGTTCAAAATCTCAAACTCTCTCTAAATTTCTAAAGTGTAGAAATTATATCGGGTATAATACCCACTAAAATAGCAAAGCTTTGCCTCGATGTAAGTATTATAACCCCCGGTTACATATTAGATACGCTGCCCGATTGATCTAGTGCTCCGTAACGGTTGTCGAGGCTCTGCCCGACGTAGTCGTTGGAGTTCTGTCTTGGGGAGGGTATAACTAATGTAAATTTGGTTTATTATAGTAACACATGTGCATCGTTTAATTAATAGATTATAACCAGAAAGTCACAAGGAAAATACCTAAATTAGCAATGTGAGTAATCCCCTTTTTGTGAAACCATTTTGTAAACTGTTTTTACAAAACCTCAATTGTTTTACATTATGATGAACAGTGATTGAGTATTTGTAATTCTACAATTATCGTCGGTATGTTGGGGTTTTGTATACAAAATTTGTTACTACACTGTGAGTAGTAACATTTTCACAAGTCAGGATTGACAGTGCCTTGGGTGGTAATTAAAGTAAGAATTGGAATCAAATATAATTGCGAGATCGCCCTCAATACTGTAAAATGATAAAACTTGTTTTGATTAAACTGGGATTCACTCACCAGTATTTTTCGCTGACAAAAATGTTTTAAAACGCGTTTCAGGTAACAGAATGTGAAAGCCAAATAGAAGCCAGCTAGAGAGCACTGAAGGCTTGGAAAATGTGGCTATAAAAGTTACCTAAATAAAGAAGATGTTTTAATTCAATAATTTAGGGTTTCTCCCTATAAACATGTTTGTAATGGAAATTTGGGTTTTTTCCCATGCATTTATTATTATAAAAATATGGTATTTTTACTTTGATAAAATATTTCCTAACTACGGTCCTAATGTAAATTCTGCTGCCATAATGATAAACACCGATACCACTGATACTGGCTCGCGGCCGCCCGTTCCCAAGAGATAGGGGCCTGGGGTTGCGACATCCTCAAGCCAAAATTCACACTTGGAGAACTTGGTGTAGAGACGATTCCATTGGAGAAACTCGAGAACTAAACGAAGATGCTACGCGTGTTCAGTTTTCGACTTAGAATAGATGAGGATATCATTAATAAACACGATGACGAAGCGATCAAGAAAGGGTTTACACATGTGATTCATCAAATCCATGAAGACTGGGGGTACGTTGGTAAGACCAAAGGGCATGACCACGAATTCGTAATGGCCATAGCGGGTGCGAAAAGCGGTTTTATGGATGTCTTGCTCTTAAATTCGCAATTGATGATAGCCAGAACGTAGATCGATCTTAGAAAAATACGTAGCGCCTTGTAGTTAATCAAATAAATCGTCAATTCGAGGTAAAGGGTAGCGATTTTCTTGATAGTAAGCTTGTTGAGTTCCCTATAGTCGATGCACATTCGGAACGATCCATCCTTCTTTTTCACAAAAAGGACAGGTGCGCCCCATGGTGATGTGCTAGGGCGTATGAAGCCTTTATCAAGTAGATCCTGGAGTTGACAAGAAAGTTCACGCATTTCAGATGGTGCGAGGCGATAAGGGGCTTTAGCAACAGGGTTAGCTCCATGAATAAGGTCGATACGAAAGTCGATATCATGAGTCAGGGGTAAATTGGGTAAATCTTCAGGAAACACATTAGGAAAGTCACGAACCACAGGAACGTCCTTCACAAATTTCTTTTCCTTCTCTGCTACTACAATGTGTGCCAAGAAGGCCATGTATTCCTTTCGGATATACTTGCTTGCTTGAATGCACGACATAAGTTTCAATTCCTTCAAGGATACTTCGCCATATATACAGAGTTGATCACTGTTTGAGAGAGAGAAACAAATCATCTTTTCGAAACAGACAACTTCAGCATGATTTTCACGAAGAAAATCCATGCCTACTATGATATCGAAGGGCATAGCGGGTACGTTGGTAAGACCAAAGGGCATGACCACGAATTTGTAATGGCCATAGCGGGTGCGAAAAGCGGTTTTATGGATGTCTTGCTCTTAAATTCGCAATTGATGATAGCCAGAACGTAGATCGATCTTAGAAAAACACGTAGTGCCTTGTAGTTAATCAAATAAATCGTCGATTCAAGGTAAAGGGTAGCGATTTTCTTGATAGTAAGCTTGTTGAGTTCCCTATAGTCGATGCACATTCGGAACGATCCATCCTTCTTTTTCACAAAAAGGACAGGTGCACCCCATGGTGATGTGCTAGGGCGTATGAAGCCTTTATCAAGTAGATCCTGGAGTTGACAAGAAAGTTCACGCATTTCGGATGGTGCGAGGCGATAAGGGGCTTTAGCAACAGGGTTAGCTCCACGAATAAGGTCGATACGAAAGTCGATATCATGAGTCAGGGGTAAATTGGGTAAATCGTCAGGAAACACATTAGGAAAGTCAGGAACCACAGGAACGTCCTTCATAAATTTCTTTTCATTCTCTGCTACTACAATGTGTGCCAAGAAAGCCATGTATTCCTTTCGGATATACTTGCTTGCTTGAATGCACGACATAAGTTTCAATTCCTTCAAGGATACTTCGCCATATATACAGAGTTGATCACCGTTTGAGAGAGAGAAACAAATCATCTTTTCGAAACAGACAACTTCAGCATGATTTTCACGAAGAAAATCCATGCCTACTATGATATCGAAACTACCAAGTTGCATCGGGATGAGGTCGATCGGAAAAACATGATTGTTGAGTTCAAGAGTACAATTATGGAGTACAAAATTGACGGTGACGGTTCTTTCGGTGGCAATTTCTACGTCGAACGTCGTTGGGAGGTTATCACATTTACTGTTTAGGAGCTTTTCGAATTCAAACAACACAAAACAATTATCGGCTCTAGTATCAAATAAACACGAAGCATAAATACCATTAACAAGGAACGTACCATTGACAACGTTGTTGTCAGTATGGGCCTGGCGGACATTGATATTGAAAGTTCTCCGCGGGCTGCTTGCTGTGGCTGCTGCTGCTGTTGTTGCTACTGCTGTGGTGGTTGTTGCTGCGGTTCTTGTTTCACAACGCGATTTGGGCAGATATTAGCAAAATGATTTGGGTCACCACAAGAGTAGCAAGCTCGTGCATGAACAGCTGGAGCAGGAGCTGCTTGGTTACCCTGGATAGCGAGGGGTTGAGCTGGTGGTGTTGGAGGATTTTGAGCAGCTTGTTGATGCGGGTTTGAGTGGCAATGAGGAGTAAAATGCCCATAGATGTTGAAGTTTGCACAGAATCGACAATTCACCCCAGCTGGCTGATGGTAGGTGCAAGTAGGGCAGAGAGGATGAACATCAGTATACGCACGCTTAGCAGGCGGTGCGTTGGTGTTTGGAGCTGTGATTTGTCGGTTCTGGTTGGGTTGAGCAGGGACAATGTTAAGAGAAGCGGCGGTAGTAGCGTAGTTCTTGTTGTTGTTTCCCTTGAGCTTGCGATTCTGACGTGAGGACCTTGATCCTTGAGATGATGCAGTATCAGTAGTAGGAGCTGGAATAGTAGTGACTTGACTGAGATTCTTGGTTGAGGTCTTGAAATACCCAGCTAAGACTCGCTTGTTGTTGATCTCAGCTGCGAGTTAGTATGTCTCCTCAATGGTAGCAGGCTTAGTTGCTTGAACAAAGTCAGCTACACAGTCGGGTAGAGCTCGAATGTACTTCTTGATTGTCATATAAGGTGTTGCCACCTGACTAGGACAGATAATACTGAGCTGTTTGAAGCGAGCGGTGAGACCAGCGTTGTCACCTCCATCCTGTTTTATATGCCAGAATTCTTTCTCCAGCTTTTGCACCTCATGAGGAGGGCAGAACTCCTTGATCTTGAGCTCTCTGAGTTCCTCCCATGAAAGTCTGTAAGTTGCATCATTACCATGCCTGTTGCGCTCAGCAGTCCACCAATCCAGTGCCCTAGACTGGAACACCCCAGTAGCATTAACAGTACGTAGGTTTTCTGGGCATCCATTTTGTCTGAAAGTAACTTCGATGTCGTCAAACCACTGGAACATAGCACTGGGTCCGTCTTCACCAGTGAAGTTTGCAGGACCATAAGCTTTGAATTGCTTAAAGCTGAATGGAGCTTTTGGAGAGTCACTCTTTTATTCCACGGAGGAGCTGCTCTTTACCTCGTTGATCTCACTGACGATCTGAGGTATGACTTTAGCCATTTCCTTGGCTACGAGAGAAGCGATACGCTTATCAGCCTTGCTCCTCTGAGCGTTTCGGCGACTGTGGGAACCAAGAGACGACATTGTCTGCAACAGACATCGTCATATGGTTTAGACGAGATTCGATTGTATCGGGTTTTTGAAAAATTTAGCATTTAACCAATATACTTATTATTATTATTACTCCATAAAGCACAGGAACACGTTGGCACATAACACATGGGCACATAGTCATGTAGGCACGTAAGCACAGAGGCACATAAGCACATAGGAGCACATAATCCACGTAAGCACATATTTTGCACATATTCACCTACATATTTTGACGTATTCACCTATCTTTCAAGTCCGCATAGCGCGTTCGAGAGTTGCGAGCGATTACGTGTAGCGTGGCGAGTAGCGTTGAGTAGTACAGGGAGTAATTCAGCGAGTAGTATAGCGTACGAGATTTCTTAGTATGTCTGCGATTCGTTAGCATTTGAGATTCGAAAGCTATGCATGTTGTGCGCGTTTAGTAAAACGATGAGCGAAAAGCGTATGATCTTCCAAAATCAAAACAAATAAGCATGTAAACACATAAAACACATAAACCCGATAACGTTTGCGGGTTTAGAATCGTAATAGAGTGTGCCTTGGGTGTTGAGCATTGACTACCCAAAGTGATTCGACTATCCTCAACGAGATCGAGTACATGCTTTGGCCTAATAGACTGTGATCTCGCCAGATATGGCGAATGACACTCACCCTTTTGGGTTACTACGCGACTCGGATTGTTGGAATCCATCGAGATTTTGGTGAGAGTTTTTGTAAAATCAAAGTAGAGAGTGGTACTTGTTTTTAAGATGCGGGTTTCACCCCTAACTTAACAACTTTGTTCCTGAAAGTGTGGTAAAAACCACGAGATAGAGATGGAGATTCTCTGTCGAGGTATGGATGTCACTCCTAACTCAACGAAGATTCTCATGCTGAGAGTAAAAGTACGCGTAGAGCGAGTGATTTTATCGAGAGTTTTTGGTTTTCTCACCTAATCTCGGTCAAATCACTCGATTGTGTTATGTGAGTGTTTTCGAAAACGTGTGTGTTATGTCAGCCTTAGGAAAGGCAAGTATGTGTTTTCAGCTTTAGGAAAAGTTGTCTTCATGCGGAGATGTAGTATACGGTGTTTGCACAAAGATGTAGTTTTCGAGAGTTTGAGCAGGGGTATCAAGAGTAAGTTCGTACGAAACCCCTACTGGGCTCGCACAAAGCGGTCTATTGGTACTTAGACTATAGACTAGGTCAATCCTAAGACTCGACCTAATTCCCTATAGTTATGGCTCTGATATCAATCTGTCACACTTCAACCGATGGCGGAATCATCGGGGCGTGGAACTGAGCGAAACAGATTGTTCAAGAGAATCTATAACAACTATTAATGACAATATATTTAACATTAATATCCCATACTACTAACATATAAAGTAAAAACAGTCATTACAGATAGTGTTACTAAAAAACAAGTCAATTCCGACAACTCAGATTTTATTTACCGTGTTTCTAGACTTCCTAGCTTGTTTATCACAGCATAGCATCCTATCAACCTGTCACATACGTTAAAATAAAGTCAATACATAGAATGTAAAGGTGAGTACACAAGTTTGAGTAGCATATAGCATAGAACAGCATTTACGCATAACCAGCATGTAACACGTAACGGGCGAAACATGTAACTATCAAACTATGTTCACACTTAACCATGAGATTGTGTTTTGAGTATGCGCGACACACGTTTAACTAACATGTGAAGTAAAGTAAAGTCATCCCCAGTAACCCCCATCCACGACAGGTGTTGAGTCCAAACTATAGTACTATCGTTGCTAGAGGCGGTATAGTGTAACACTGTATAGCATAGTGCAAGCATTCAAAGTACACGTATAGCATGCGGGAGCGGTTAGCGTTGTAAAGTGTTTGCGTTGTGTGTTGTTGAGTTTTGGATAGACAATGTTTGTAACACCCAAGAGTACGCTTAAAGAAAATGGGTTCGAGTATACTCACATTGTGTGTCTAACAAATAAACATAGTCTTGGATTGAAGGGAGCGTGTGGGAGTTAGCCTGAGTATAGAACAGTAGTGTAAGCATTGAACAGTGCGTATCAGGGTGTCGAATGATGAACCGAATGAATGGGGATAACCCATCCAAACGGATGGTCATCCAAGCGGATGGTCATCTGAGCGGATGACCATTCGGACGGATGGCCATTCGAGTAAGTGCCTGGGTGTTTGTAAATTGCTTTGAAAATTTGAAGTTTTCGTTGTAGCGTTTAAACAAGGTAAAGTATGGATGCCAAGGCATCCGGTCGGATGGTCATCCGGACGGATGGCCATTCGATAGGATGGCTATTCGGGTGAGAAGTTGTAATTTGTAAGTCTCGTAAGGTTTTCTAAGTACAAGTTTTGAGTTTAACAGAGATGGCATGATGACGTGTCAAACAACGGAAAACACACCAAGTCTAGCTCATCCGATTGGATGGGAACCACCCCATTCGGTTAGACTCACTGTTCTTGGGTGAAGTTTCATGTTCAACCTGTTAATCGGTCATCTCTCCGGTGGAAACCCGTTTTCAAGCCGACTCTCAACTAGGAAATAAGTAGAGAGTCTGAATGAGTCAAGTTTCCATCAGTTTTGTGAAGAAAGTTGAAGAAAAGTTGGTGAAAAGTTGAAAACAGTTGAAAAATGTTGGGATCTTGCATAATCTTGTTTGAAAAGTGTATAAATCTTCTAGATCTGAACCAATCTCGATAAGTTGGTGCTTTACATCAGGTTGCATAAGCAAGGTGAGTGAAGAACACCTTCAAGAGGTCCAAATCAAGCGATTTCGAGAAGAAAATGTGTGATTTTGATGGATAAGATGATGTAGAAGTGTGTAGTTGTAACAACCCGACTTTCCGAAGTACAAGTCAAAGTCAATGTAAAAGTCAGGTTGTTATTCAGATCTGTCTTTTCTTGCTTAATTATTGCCTAATTAACTATACTACACTTATTATCGCATGCAAAACGCTATTTACAAATGCATACTATTTAAACGCACTTTATTGCAATGTTACTACCGCTATCACATCGTAAACAGATCGCAAACGCAGTTACTATTATTGTTCTATGTGTGTTATTAAGTGCTTAACTTTTGTGTGCCTTATATATGTTTTGGGATGTTACTCGCAAACGCAGTAGCAACACTATCGCACCGCAATCTCATCGCAAAAGCCGCAACTATTATGTGTTTTTATCCTTTTTAGGAGTTATGTTATTTGTGTAACTATTGTTTAACAAAATCGCATCGCTTACTCGCAACTCGCTGAAACGCAACGCAACGCTCAGTGCACAAAACGAAAGTTGGAAAACTAACCCGCGCGAGCCAACCGATCGAACGACCATTCGATCAAATGGACATCCGACCGGATGACCATCCGATTGGATGGCCATCTGATTGAATGGCCATCCGACCCGCTTAACTTTCCACCGCCTCTCACCCCCTCACACTATAAATACTCACATGTCACATCAACTGTTCATTGATGTGACAGCCCTATTCAACCAGCACACTCCCAATCACTTTTCTCTCGATTCCATGTGATTCTTGTAAGTTTTCACGCTAAAACTCGTACTTATATCATTAGCACACACTTTTTCATCATCTTCTCCATCAAATCGCTACTTTCCACCATGAAATCACCTGATTTGGGCTGTCTTAAAGTGACGTCACCTCGGTTTTGTATGAACACTGAAGTGTGACCTCATCTCACCAAGAACGGTCCGGATCTAAAGGATTTCTACATACTTTTACACTGATTTCGACTAAATCTAAACGTTTAACAACTGATTCAAACTTTTCTTCAACATCTTTCACTTTTTACTCAAAACCGTTAGAATCTAGACTCGTTCAGGCTCTCTACTCATTCTCTAGTAGAGAACCGGGCTGAGAATGGATTTCTACCGAAGAGACGACCGATTCACAGGTTGAACATGAAACTTCATCTTAAACAGTTGAGTCTGATCGAATGGGGTGATACCCATCCGATCGGCTGAGCTTAACTTGGTGTGGTTCCCGTTGTTTAACAAGTCATCATGACGTCTTCGTTAAACCGCAAAACTTTTCAACTTAACTGATTTTACAAGGTTTACCAAACATCAGATTGCGTGATCGAATAGCCATCCGATCGGATGACCATCCGATCGAATGACAATTCGACTAGGTGTTGAACTTCAAAGTGTTGAACTTACTTAAACAATTTTTCAAAATTTCAAAGAATATCAGCTTTCAATCGAATAGCCATTCGATCGAACGACCATCCGTCTGGATGACCACCTGATCGAATGACTTTATTTGCACTACAATGAAAACTTCAAAAGTTCAACATTTTTACAAATACACTTCCTCAATATAATGACCAACCGACCGAATGGTCATCCGTCTGGATAACCATCCGTCCGGACGGCCATCCGATCGAATCATCATCCGATCATTCATCACACTCGACACACTATTTCACGGTGTCCAACTCTTACGCTATCGTTCTGTACTCAGGCTAATCTCAAAGTGCTCCCTTCAATCCAAGGAAGTGTTTATTTATTAAACACATACTGTGAGTATACTCGAACCCTTTTTTCTTTACGCACTTTTGAGTGTTACATACGCTACCTATATCAAATCACATCAAGCACACAACGCAAATACTCTTAACGCTAACCGCTCTTGCGTGTTATACGTGACTCAATGAATGCATGTATGTTATGTTTACACAGTGTTTATTTACCTGACACCTTAGCAACGATAGTACTATAGTTTGGACTCAGCACCTGTCGTGGACAGGGGTCGTTAAGGGTTTTACTTCACATGGTCAGAGTGTTGATAATGTGTTGCGCATTCTACAACTCGCTGTCATGTCGGTTGCGTACTTCATTGTCGATAGCTTACTTGCTTCACACTCTACGTGTTACATGCTGGTTATGCATAAACGCTTTCGGTATACTATATGCTATCAAACTTATGTACTCACCTTTACACTATGTGTATTGACTTTATTTTAACGTATGTGACAGGTGTTTAGGATGCTATGCTTTGCTGTGATGAATCAAGTTAGGTGGTCTAGAAAGCCACGAATAAAATCTAAGTTGTCGGAACTGTTTACTTGTCTTTGAGAACAATGTCTGTAATAACTGTTTTTATTTTATATGTTGATGGTTTGGGACATGAACTTTAAATATATTATAATTAATAGTTTTTATGGATTCTCCTGGACAATCTGTTTCGCTCAGTGCCGCACCCCGATGATTCCGCCATCATTGGGGTGTAACAGATTGGTATCAGAGCCATAACTATAGGGAATTAGGCAAGACACGATCTAGTCTGGGTCGTCGTCTTAGAAGTGACCTAGTCTGTAGTCTAAGTACCAACAGACCGCCTCGTGCAAACCCGGTAGGGGTTTAGTACGAGCTTACTTGATACTCTCACTCGAACTCGCGAAAACTACTCAGCTTTTCCTAAAGCTGACACAACGCACACACGTTTTTCGAAAACACCCGCATTACACAAACAAGTGATTTGGTTGAGATTAGGTGTGAAAACCGAAAACTCTCGATGAAATCGCTCACTCTACACGCATTTTTTTTACTAATAACACGAGAATTTTAGTTGAGTCAGGAGTGAAATCCATATCTCGACAAAATTCTCCATCTCTCTCTTGTTGTTCTGCCACACCAACAGGAATAAAGTTGTTAAGTTAGGGGTGAAACTCGCATCTTAATGACTTATTCCGCTCTCTATTTTGGTTTTTACAAAACTCCCACCAAAGTCCCAGCGGACTCCAACGACTCGAGTCCTGCAGTAACCGAAAGGATGAGTGCCGATCGCTGTGATATAGCGAGAGCACATTCTATTAGGCCAAAGCGTGTACTCGAAGTCCTGTGAATAGTCGAATCACTTTGGGTAGTCGATACCTAACACCCAAGGTACTCTGTTTCGATTCTGAGCTCGCGGCCGCTGACTCTGTGAATTATCGATTTTATGTGTTTTATGTGGTTTTATATGTTTGTGATTCGATTTTGGAGACTTATTTGCTTTTCGCCCATCGCCTTGTTAAACGCGCACAACTCGCACTGCACTTTTATCTCAAAACGCTAACAAATCGCTGAACTCTTTGTATACTACTCGCTACTCGCACTCGCAACTCTCGATCGCTTTACGCAACGATGAAAGATAGGGGAATATGTGCAAAATATGTAGGTGAATACGTGCAAAATAGAAAGGTGAATACGTGCAAAATATATGCTTACGTGGACTACGTGCTTCTGTGCTTCTGTGCTACATCGACTACGTAATTGAGTTCCTATGTGATTGATGTGTTCCCGATGCTTTATCTAGTAATACTAAGTATAATGGTATGTAGAGATTCTATTGTATCTCGACTAAATCATATGACGATGTCTGCAGTAGACAATGTATTCCCTTGGTTCTCACACTCGCCGCAATGCCTAGAGAAGCAAAGATGATAAGCGCATCGCTTCTCTCGTCGCCAAGGAAATGGCCAAAGTCATACCTCATATCGTGAGCAAGATCAACGAGGTGAAGAGCAGCTCGTTTGTTGAATCTAAAAGCGACACGCCTAAATCTCCCTTCAGCTTTAAGCAATTCAAGGCATGTGGCCCTAAAGACTTCATTGGTGAAGACGGGCCCAGCGCCATGTTTCAGTGGTTTGACTCGATTGAAGTCACTCTTCGTCAAAGCGGATGCCTAGATGTAACATCCGTCTCAATTTAACATGTTTATAACCTTAATTACGCATTTTATATGAAAAATGTGACTTTCTAAAAACTTTTTCAAGTCAAAGTTCATACGTGTTTAAAGTAAACAAAATATAGTTCCAAATGTTTACATAGTTCACTTAAAACAAAAACAAAATAAGTCATTGCGGAAGCTTCATTTGACATGTGTTCGGTTCACTTGATTGCTTGATCGTCTTCCGGATGCTTGCTATACTCACCTATGATCAAAACTAACTTAAAAGTTAGTTTTGACAACTTATAAACATGTATAAATAAGTTCCAATATCAAATAATGATAATCAAAATAAAATTTCCAAAATTATGCCTCCCGTGTGTCGCGGAAGGAAACCTTTAATCTGTCGCGAGTCGCGACACCTGTCGCGTGTCGCGCCCCAATTGAGGGACCCTGTCGCGTGTCGCGAGGGAGACTAATTTCCAGCAGGTCCGTTTCTGAACCTGCATTTTCTGCCCAGCTCAATTATTCAACAAAAATCGAACTTTAAACGGCCATATCTTTTTATCTACTAGTCCGTTTTAGGCGATTCTTTTTCCTATGCGTTCGAAATTTAATTCTCCATCTTATGGAGTTAAAACCTGACATTCCACTAGTTCAAAAATTCAGATTTCAAGCTCTCGGCTTGAAATCCCTTTTTAACACGTTTGACCCGTTTCATGATTCCTTAAACCACTTTCACCCATCATTTTGCTACATTAAAGTATCTACTTTTATTTCGTAATCTTAGTACTAATTCCTAGCAACCTCTAAGGGTCGTTTGCCCGGTTTTCCCATCAAGGGCTTTTTGGTCAATTTTAGTCCTTCATTTTACGACGAAGGACTTTCGCTAATATTTGACCAAGAATATCGCTTTTAACAATAATTCTAAATACGCGTACCTGGCTTGAGTCATAGGATTGACCGGTTTAAATATCTTTCACTATTAATTTCTAATTAATACCAATGCACCGTATGATATTTCCTGTAATCACAAAACTCAACAAGCGATCATCAATTAATATTGTCAAATGATCTTGCCAATGTCATTTGACCCGTTTAGTCCGAACGACCCTTTTCTGTTATGAGATGATATCTAGTTACCATCTCGCCCTTTTACCCATTCTGGTTTACACCATAACGTAGTGTTTCAAAATTTCTTATTAGTTCATCGTGATATGACTAATTTACCAATTTACCCGTTTTGCCATTGTTTATGATTTCTCACCATTGCACTAGTTCCGACTCATATTATTTGCGTCGGAACATTATAACTCTATTACTAACTTTTCCTTATTCATTTTCAATACACACAACTGATGTATACTAAAAAGGGTGTAAGCTTTTACTTACCTCGCATCCAAATTACGCTTTCCTTTTCGTACTTGATCCGTTTGACCCGCTTCATTCTCAAGCCTCCATCTAGCTTGTCAAGAGTCAAACTATCATCATAATTCACAAGGTGGTTAGATTAGTCATTATAACCACGACGATTCCACCTTACGTATTTTCTATGTCAAAACTACTATTCGACTCCGTCCATGGTTAGTTTAACTTTTCAAAAGTTAACTACCCTTAATTATATGATATGTGCATATAAGCTAAATCGACTTCATAATTAAAATTTGTATTACCCCACATCACACGTAATTAGTCGAACTAGGAAATTACGCGTTTGATTCATAATTTCAACATATAAACATTGTGGGCATAATTTATAACATCAACAATCAAGTTTTGTATTACTGAAAATAGGCTGTTTTTGGTGACCTGTTTAACCTGTTTACAAGTCTTCAAAAATTATGATTTTTTTATGTGGCGTACCTCTCGGAGGGTTAGACCTTGTGTTAAAATTTCAAGATCTAAATCTTTACCAAAAGTTCGTAAAAATTCATCTACTAAGCTGCAATCAGATTCGTCACTTCTGACTGCAGCTTACGGAAAAATTCATTAAAAATTCCTCGTTTATCCGATTGACGAAATTCCAATTGGAGATTCTTTTAATCACTTAATACTTTCTACAATAAGAATTTGAGATCATAACTCAATTCCTAAATTGAGTTATGACATTCGTAATGGGCTGCAAATTCTGCCAGAAAACGCAGCTTGAACCTTTGATACGGAAAAATTCATAAAACGCTCAATTTTCGTCGAAAAAATGCGATTCCAGTGGGGTTTTAAAGATATTTCCTGGAATTATATTTTAGACTCAAGAAACAAACGTTTTTGTCACGTTTTGTCCACGTTACAGCCAATACAAGTTGGCTGTAAATTCTGATCATAAGCTGTTTGAATTTAGCTTTCAATCGAAACATGTTTATGACATTATAGCACTTTTTTTAGCCATCAAAAACCCTAAAAACATCACATTACACGAATTTAGCATCATCACACTTATCACCTTCAATGGTGATCATGAATTCACAAGATTTAGACCTAATTTCATCATATGCTTGTCTAGGGTTTACTCCTAGACACTACAATGTTCCTATTTCATCATATAACGAACATGCAACCATCTAATTCGAATTCTCTAAGTTCATCCAGAAATTTAGATGGAAATTTTCTACAAAATTTACATACCTTATGACCCTTTTTCAGAGGAGATCACCAATCTATGCTCAGATTTTGTTTTAGAACCGATTTGTGCCTTCAATTTGTGAGATATGCAAGAGTTTAGGGTTTGAGGAATCCTGTGTCGCCCCTCTATGTTTGATCGAACCAGACATACTGGTTTTAATTTTTTTTATTGTTTTAATTATTATTAGTTTCAAACTTAACAACTTTGGTCCCCCATCTATTATTTGGTTCATTATTAACTAGGTCACAACCTAATTATTTTTAACAATATTCCCATTAATTAACTAGGTTAAATGTTCCTAGTTAACTTAGTGGGTTCGGGAAATTTATGGGAAATTTATGATTAAGTTTATTTTAAGTCCCGTTAACTCGGGCCTCTTATAAACTTATTTCCATAAAAGCTTTTATTCACTTGTATTTAATATTAGGATTATTTATTTAAATCCTAATATTTACCGGGTTACTTTTACCCGTCTTTTAGTATTAACGGGGTTTAATTACCAAACTCATTTTCGGGGTGTTACACTAGACAACCTCCGCACTGTTAACGCAACTGGAGTTTTTCAGTCCTGGGCTCTGGACTGGTGGACTGCGGAGCGAAACAGGCATGGTAACGATGCAGCCTATGGACTCTCCTTGGAGGAACTGAAGGAAGTCATGATAAAAGAATTATGTCACCCATATGAACTCTAGAAGTTGGAAAACGAGTTCTGGAATATCAAGCAAGAAGGTGGCGACAATGCTGGTCTCACTGCTTGCTTTAAGCAGCTCAGCATCATCTGTCCTAGTCAAGTCTCAACTCTCGACATCACAATCAAGAAGTACATCCGCGCTCTACCTGATTGTGTTGCAGATTTCGTTCAAGGAGCTAAGCCTACTACTATTGAGGAAACCTTCCAACTCGCCGCTGAGATTAATGATAAGCGAGTTTTAGCTGGATATTTCAAGACCTCAACCAAGAGTCTCCACCAAGCAACTGCTACTCCTGCTCCTACTACCGAAACCGCAGCACCTCAAGTCTCGAAGTCATCACGTCAAGGATGAAAGTGCAAGGTAACAACAACAAGAACTATGTTGCAACTGCCGCTCCTCTGAACACTGTTCCTGTCCAAACCCACCAAAACCAGAATCGGCAAGTCACAGCACCTATGACAAACGCACCGCGTGCTAAGCGTGCATACACTGGTCCTCATCCTCTATGCGCTACTTGCACCTATCATTACCCAGCTGGGATAGCTTGCCGTTTTTTGTGTCCACTGCAATATCTACGGACACTTTACAGTGAACTGTCGCACTGGCCCATGCCAACAAGCTCAAGCACCTCCTTCATTGCCAGCTCCACTCCCCGCTCCTTAGGGTAACCAAGCAGCTCCTGCTCCCTCTGCTCATGCACGATCCTGCTATGCTTGTGCTGACCCGAATCATTTTGCGAATGTCTGCCCAAACCGTGTGGTGAAACAAGAGACGCAGCAACCACCGCAGCAACAACTATAGCAACAAGCAGCCCGCGGACGAGCCTTCAACATCAATGCTCGTCAGGATCAGACTGACAACAGCTGTTTTGTATCATTTGAATTCAAAAAGCTCCTAAACCGTAAACGCGCAAACCTCCCAACGACGTTCGACGAAGAAATTACCACCGGAAGAACCGTCACCGTTAGTTCTGTTCTTCGTGATTGTACTCTTGAACTCAACAATCATGTTTTCCCGATCGATCTCATTCCAATGCAGCTTGGTAGTTTCGACATCATAGTAGGCATAGATTTTCTTCGCAAAAATCGTGCTGAAGTTGTTTGCTTCGACAAGATGATTCGTTTCTCTCTTGCTAATGGTGTGTCTATGGCGAAGTATCTTTAAAGGAACTAAAACTCATGTCATGCGTCCAAGCAAGCAAGTATCTCCGCAAGTAGTACAAAGCTTTCTTGGCACACATCGTAGTAGCAGAGAAGGAAAAGAAAAAGAAGGCAATGGAAAAGGTGCTCGTGGTTCGTGATTTTCCTAATGTCTTTCCTGACGATCTACCAGGTCTACCCCCTACTCAGGATGTCGACTTCCGTATTGATCTCATTCCTGGAGCTAACCCTGTCGCTAAAGCCCCTTATTGCCTTGCTCTATCCGAAATGTGTGAACTTTCGAGCCAACTCCAGGAATTGCTTGATAAAGGTTTCATACGCCCTAGCACATCTCCATGGGGTGCACCTGTCCTTTTCGTTAAAAAGAAAGATGGATCATTCCGAATGTACATCGATTATAGGGAACTCAATAAGCTGACAATCAAGAATCGCTATCCCTTACCTCGAATCGACGATCTGTTTGATCAATTGCAAGGCGCTACGTGTTTTTCTAAGATCGATTTACGCTCGGGTTATCATCAGTTACGAATTCAAGAAGAGGATATCCCTAAAACCGCTTTTCGCACTCGCTACGGCCACTACGAATTTGTCGTTATGTCCTTTGGTCTTACCAACGCCCCCACAATTTTTATGGATTTAATGAATCGCGTGTGTAAACCCTTTCTCGACCGCTTCGTCATCGTGTTTATCGATGATATTCTTATCTATTCGAAGTCAAAAACTGAACACGTGCAGCATCTACGTTTAGTTCTCGAACTACTCCAAGGAAATCGCCTCTATGCCAAGTTCTCCAAGTGTGAATTTTGGCTTGAGGAGGTTCAATTCCTCGGTCACATCATCAATAGTCAAGGTATTCACGTCGACCCCGCGAAGATTGAAGCAGTTAAGAGCTGGATTACACCGAAAACCCCGTTTGAAGTAGGTTCCTTTCTCGGATTGGCGGGTTATTACCGTCGATTTATCACTGATTTCTCTAAAATCGTCGTTCCTGTCACTTCTCTAACGCATAAAGACAAGACTTTTGTTTGGGGAACTGAACAAGAGGAAGCCTTTCAAACTCTTAAGCGTATGCTTTACAATGCTCCTGTACTAGCGCTACCCGATGGAAACGACGACTTTGTAGTCTATTACGATGCCTCTAACCTCGATCTTGGTTGTGTTCTTATGCAACGAGACAAGGTTATCGCGTACGCGTCTCGACAGCTCAAGGTTCACGAGAAGAATTACACAACCCACGATATCGAACTCGGTGCAGTTGTTTTTACGTTGAAGATCTGGCGACACTACCTTTATGGTACCAAGTGTACGGTCTTCACCGACCATAGGAGCCTACAACACATCCTAAACCAGAAAGAACTTAATATGCGCCAACAGAGATGGGTTGAACTTCTCAACGACTACGACTGTGAGATACGCTACCACCCAGGCAAGGCAAATGTCGTTGCCGATGTTCAAGCTCAACACGACCTCGAAGCTCTCATTCGTGACGCTCAACATGCCTGTTTTACCGAACGCACCTTGAAGGAAGAAAGAATTCTCGGAAACGAAGATCAACTAGTGAATAAACCGAATGGTATTTTTCACTATCTCGACCGAATTTCGATTCCCAATCGTCATAATCTCCGAGAGATCTTGATGAATGAAGCCCACAAGTCTTGATATTCCATTCATCCCAGTGCCGACAAGATGTACAAGGACCTGCGTGCAAGGTATTGTTGTCCTGGAATGAAGAAGGATATCGCTCTCTACGTTTCGAAATGCCTAACTTGTTCTAAAGTCAAGGCTGAACATCAACGACCTTCTGGCTTACTCGAACAACCCAAGATCCCTATGTGGAAATGAGAGAGTATAGCTATGGATTTCATTACGAAACTCCCACGCACGCCATCAGGTCACGATAGCATTTGGGTTATCGTCGATAGTCTTACTAAATCCGCTCACTTTCTACCGATACGGGAAGACTACAAGGTTGAACGATTAGCACGAATCTATACCGACGAAGTTATTTGTCGACATGGGACACCTCGTGATATCATCTCTGACCGCAATGGTCGATTCACTTCGCATCTCTAGGAAACTTTTCAATCTGCTTTTGGTACTATTCTTAATCTAAGTACAGCTTTCCATCCCCAGACCGACGGTCAGACTGAACGCACGATACGCACCCTTGAAGACATGCTTCGCTCATGCGTTATAGATTTTGGTGGTAATTGGGATTCGCATTTACCTTTAGTCGAATTCTCGTACAACAACAGTTATCACTCTAGCATTCAAATGGCACCATTTGAGGAATTATATGGAAGAAATGTCGATCGCCTATTGTATGACATGAGATCGTAGACGCGCAAATTACCGGTCCTGAGTTATTGCAAGAAACGACTGACAAGATCCTCTAGATACGAGACAACCTCTTGAAAGCTCAGAGTCGTCAAAAGAGTTACGCCAACAAACGCCGCAAGCCCCTTGAATTTGACGTTGGTGATCACGTACTCCTAAAGGTTTCACCTTGGAAGAGGGTGATCCGATTCGGCAAGAAAGGAAAGCTAGCGACTCGATATGTTGGACCCTTTAAGATTTTGGAAAGAATTGGCAAAGTGGCCTATAGACTTGAATTACTGGAGGAACTCAGCAACGTACATCCAACTTTCCACATCTCAAACCTCAAAAAGTGTCTAGCCAAGCAGAATTTACATGTTCCTCTTGAGGATCTACAAGTGGAGGAAACATTACACTTCATGGAAAAGCCAGTAGAAATCATGGACCGAGAGACCAAGAAACTCTGACGCTCTCGCATTCCTATAGTGAAGGTTCGCTGGGAAGGCAAACGCGGCGCCGAGTTCACTTGGGAACTCTAGAGTGATATGAAAGCTAAATATCCACAACTATTCGTTACGCCTGCTCCTTAATTTCGAGACGAAATTTCCTAAAGTAGGGGAGGCTGTAACAACCCGACTTTCCGAAATCAAAGTCAAAGTACAAGTCAAAGTCAAAGTCAATGTAAAAGTCAGATTGTTATTCAGATCTGTCTTTTCTTGCTTAATTATTGCCTAATTAACTATACTATGCTTTTTATCGCATGCTAAACGCTATTTACAAATGCATACTATTTAAACACACTTTATCGCAATGTTACTACCGCTATCACATCGCAAACGGATCGCAAACGCAATTACTATTATTGTTCTATGTGTGTTATTATGTGCTTTACTTGTGTGTGTGCCTTATATCTGTTTTGGGATGTTATTCGCAAACGCAGTCGCAACACTATCGCACCGCAATCTCATCGTAAAAGCCGCAACTATTATGTGTTTTTATGCTTTTCAGGAGTTATGTTATTTGTGTAACTATTGTTTAACAAAATCGCATCTCTTATTCACAACTCGCTTAAATGCAACACTCAGCGCAAGAAAAGAAAGTTGGAAAACTAACCCGCGCGAGCCAACCCATCAAACGACCATTCGATCGAATGGACACTCGATCGGATGGCCATCTGATCGAACGGCCGTCCGACCCGCTTAACTTCTACCGCCTCTCACCCTCTCACACTATAAATACTCACATGTCACATCAACTGTTCATTGATGTGACAGCCCTATCCGACCAGCACTTTCCCAAGCACTTTTCTCTCGATTCCACGCGATTCTTGTAAGTTTTCACTCTAAATCTCGTACTTCTATCATCAGCACACACTTTCTCGTCATCTTCTCCATCAAATCGCTACTTTCCACCGTGAAATCACCTGATTTGGGCTGTCTTAGAGTGACGTCACATTGGTTTCGTATGAACACTGAAGTGTGACCTCATCTCACCAAGAACGGTCTGGATCTAAAGGATTTCTACATACTTTTAAAATGATTTCGACTAAATCTAAACGTTTAACAACTGATTCAAACTTTTCTTCAACATCTTTCACTTTTTACTCAAAACCGTTAGAATCTGGACTCGTTCAGGCTCTCTACTCATTCTCTAGTAGAGAACCGGGCTGAGAATGGATTTCTACCGAAGAGACGACCGATTCACGGGTTGAACATGAAACTTCATCTTGAAAAGTTGAGTCTGATCAAATGGGGTGATACCCATCCGATCGACTGAGCTGAACATGTTGTGGTGTCCGTTGTCTAACATGTCATCATGCCATCTTTGTTAAATCGCAAAACTTTTCAACTTAACTAATTTTACAAGGTTTACCAAACATCAGATTGCGTGATCGAATAGCCATCCGATCGGATGACCATCCGATCGAATGACAATCCGACCTGGTGTTAAACTTACTTAAACAATTTTTCAAAACTTCAAAGAATATCAGCTTTCAATCGAATAGCCATCCGATCGAACGGCCATCCGTCCGAATGACCACCCGATCGAATGACTTTATTTACACTACAACGAAAACTTCAAAAGTTCAACATTTTTACAAATACACTTCCTCAATCGAATGACCAACCGACTGAATGGTCATCCGTTCGGATGACCATCTGTCCGGACGGTCATCCGATCGAATCATCATCTGATCACTCATCACACTCGACGCACTATTTCACGCTGTCCAACGCTTACGCTATTGTTCTGTACTCAGGCTAATCTCCAAGCGCTCCCTTCAATCCAAGGCAGTGTTTATTTATTAAACACATACTATGAGTATACTCAAACCTTTTTTGCTTTACGCACTTTTGGGTGTTACATACGCTACCTATATCAAATCACATCAGGCACACAACACAAACACTCTTAACGCTAACCGCTCTCGCATGTTATACGTGACTCGATGAATGCATGTATGTTATGTTTACACAATGTTTGTTTGCCTGGCACCTTAGCAACGATAGTACTATAGTTTGGACTCAGCACCTGTCGTGGACAGGGGTTGTTAAGGGTTTTACTTCACATGGTCACAGTGGTGATAATGTGTTGCGCATTCTACAACTCGAAGTCATGTCAGTTGCATACTTCATTATCGATAGATTACTTGCTTCACACTCTAAGTGTTACATGCTGGTTATGCGTAAACGCTTTCGCTATACTATATGCTATCAAACTTGTGTACTCACCTTTACACTGCCTGTATTGACTTTATTTTAACGTATGTGACAGGTGTTTAGGATGCTATGCTTTGCTGTGATGAATCAAGTTAGGTAGTCTAGAAACCCACAAATAAAATCTGAGTTGTCGGAACTGTTTACTTGTCTTTGAGAACAATGTCTGTAATAATTGTTTTTATTTTATATGTTGATGGTATGTGACAAGAACTTTAAATATATTATAATTAATAGTTGTTATGGATTCTCCTGGACAATCTGTTTCGCTCAGTGTCGCGCCCCGATGATTCCGCCATCGGTTGGGATGTGACAGTAATGATGATGATTGTACAAGATTTGAAGGGAAATACTTACGAAATAGCCTTGAATCTAGAGAAAGAGTGCCTGAGAGTGACTGGGGAGCGAGTGGTCGAATGGAGATGCCACATCAGTGAACAGTAGTGTACGGGTAGTATTTATAGTGGTGAGAGGAGAGTTAAGGCGGTGGTGTAGTGCGAGGTGTCGGATGGCCAGCCCGTTGAATGGCCATCCAATCGGATGGCCATCCGAGCGGATGGTCATCCGGACGGTAGTCCATTCGATCGGTTGATCAAGCGAGTTGTGTTTTGTTGTTTTTTGTAACAACTCTCATCAAAAGTCATAATTATTAAAATAATCAGTCCAAAAGGAAACCCTAATTGAGACACCCAAGTGATTCTGAACAAACCCTAAAATTTTCATAATTTTCAGAATCAGGATTAGGGCCCCTAAAACTCAGGGGGGGTTAAACCCTATGGACGATTATCCATCTAAAACGTTGGCAACAAGGAATTTACGAAAACTATCAACTCAGCTAAGCTAGTCCCAAACGTGGCAACCTATAGCTAGAAAATAGGTCTCACGCGGCCCGCGTGAGAATAAGCCAAAAACTAAAGCGGGCCGCGTAAGGGTAAAATTTTACCTATAAATAGTGGGGTTTGGGACTGGAATCTGGGCACAGAAACGACGTAAAATTTCGAAATATTCACTGAGTTACGTTCAAATTACTCTAAATCCACACACGGGTCTCGAAATTCTGCTGCAAAACAGGGTATTAGCACAATCGCTGCTACGATTCATTTATCCGACGATCAAGATATCCAATGGATGTTTAAGTGCCGCCCACATTAGGGTTATACTTTATCTTTCGTCATTAATTTGACGGATCATCGTTAATTCGATGGATAAAGTATTATACTTTGTCGTTCGTTGTTAATTCAACGGATCATCGTTAATTCGATGGATGAAGTATTGCATTTTGTCATTCATTGTGAGAATTTGATCTCGTAAATTATCGTAATTGCTGGATTGATTACTAACCCAGTTTTGTGTGCATTGTTATTTATATTAGGTTAACAAGGCTAAATCATAGATTAGACTCTGACCATATTAAACCAGCAATGTGAGTCATTCTCTCTTTTTATCAAATTTATTTACAAAATCATGTTTATTTTCAAAGTTATAATTACGGGGATTAAGTCTTTGTAATCACCAAGTTACAGCCGGTATGTGGGGTTTTGTATACATTACTTGATAATCGTCACCATTGGGGCAGCCAATGGGGGATATGACCATAGTCACAGACACCATTGGACGAATGGGCCAATGGGTCGAGTAACAAATACCGTGGGTAGTTGGCTTGATATCAGAAACATTGTAATCGCTCTTAATACTGTAAATTATAACAAATGTGTCATTTTAGTAAATAGAATGATTCACTCAGTATTTCCCGCTGACAAAACCTTTTTCAAACATGTTTCAGGTGATTTGCTGTAATTCAGGAAAAAGTGCTGGGAAGCATTTCAAGCTTAAGATAGTGGCTCATTATAAAATAAAGAAATAAGTTTTGTAACATAACGATTTTATAGTAAAATCATACTATTGTAAATTATCGGGGTTTTATCCCGAATTGTGAAATAAAATAATCGGGGAAAATTTTAGCTTTAAACGATCTTGTTTCCGCTGTTAAACTCAACTAAATAAATACCGCAGTATTTCTGTCCCGCGGCTCCTGAAACGGGTCAAACCGGGTCGGGGGCCGTGACAGAAAAAGGTGGTATCAGAGCCACTGAGTTAAGCTAATTAAGTATTTAGAAATACTTAATTTTTTCCTGATTACTATTATGTGATTATTTGTATTATTAACTGATTATTTGATTATTTGTTAGTTACAGTATGGGTAAGAAAAAGCTGTCAAGTATCTATCTTAAATTAGATAGATCATCTAATGAGAAGGGAAGTTCATCCCGAACCAAATCCTCGAATCAGGCTGAAATTCCTGAAGAAGGAATATTTGTGCGAAAGGCACAATACGAGGAATCACTTTCTCCTAAAAAGAGGGAGATGATTATTAAGAAAAGTAAAGAGAAAATTCGAGAAAAGAGGATTAAACAAGAAACTCAGGAATTAATTGATAAATCACCTTGGGAAGATAAACTAGATGAGAAATGGGCAAATTTATATATGCTAGCCACAGTAGCAGAAAATATAAATCTTTAAAAGTTTAGCACCCTACTCTCACAATCTAGAAACCCTGTGTGATAAATAAAATTTGAAACCTAAGTGTGTTTGTCAGTTATCTTTGTAATCAACTAGTACACAGTGTGTAATAAATTACAAAGTTATTTGTAAATTTTTCACTTAGTATTTTATGCATTTTGCATATATGCTACATCAGCATGAGTGGAATATCCGAAGTTTTTCAGAACCTTAATCTTTACCCCGTAACTATCGAAGCTTCCAAAGAATATACTAGCTACTATCCCGATGTTGAACAACCAGTAGAATTCAAGGTTCCACCTTTGAGCAAGCCAAAACAAAAGAAAAGAACTTATGTAGGATGGAGGAAAATCCGTAAGAAGAAGCCAGCTAAAAAACTGCCCAAAATAAACAATCCTTTGAAAAAGGGAAAAGAAGTTATAACCGGAGAGAGTTCTAAACAACAAGAAATGGAAACTGGAGACAAAGAGGAAGGTAAGGAGATAGAAATATAGATGGAGGAAATTACTAAAGAAGTAGTAATAGAAGTTGGACAAGGGTCTATACCAGCTCAGAGAGAAATCGGAGAGAGCTCCAATCCAACCCAGGAAAGAACTTTTCAAGATGAGATAGATTTCCTGTTGGCAAGCTGTGAAACCATTCAGCCTGTCAATAATAATAATAATAATATTTTTAATTATCCTCTTGGAAACCAATTCCCTATGAATTGGGAACCAGCAATTCCAGATCCAATAGTCCACTCCCAACCCATAGGAATGGACGAATGGTGGACGAACGATTGGCAATTTCAAAATATTGTCAATGATCCTTACTCTTTTCTTCCACAATTCGATCCAGAACCCCTACCTAATCCACCCATGAGTAATGAAAACATGACTGAACTTCGCCACTTTGGTGAAGAGTTGTTTGATGCTGGAACTAGAATCAGGGAAATAGGGGGACAGATTGCCTGGAAGTACGATGAGAGGGAACTACGTTTTTAGAACAGCAAGTGACAAGAGATAGTAGGATGGTAAAACAGTGTTTGTATAATAGTAATAATAAAGTTAGTCTGTAAATAACAAATAAAACTCTGTATGATATTGGTGTGTAACGATGCATACTATGATAGATATAAAAAGAAATCGAGAAATCGATTGTTTTGACTATATCTGTATTATAAAATTTTCTGATTGTTTGTATGTAATTATTATTTAGCAGATACTAATAAAAGCTATATATATATATTAATCAGATGGCCAACAATGGTAATGAACCAGTAAATGAAGATAATCAGTCTGAGCAACATCCAGGAGATCAATATATGACTCGGCAAGATATCGAAAACATTGTTGCTCAAGGGATAGCTAATGCTATTCCAGCATTCATTGCTGCTATCAAGAATCCACCCGAACCACAACAAATTGTCCCTAGTAAACAGATTACTGAAGATAACTTCAGTAATAGTGTAAATGGAGGCAATAATCATGTTAATCATAATAAGGAACCACATCAAGCTCCATTACCCAAGAAAATGAAAACTGCAATGCCTGGTTGCACTTTCAAAGAATGCCTTGCTTGTAAACCCACTGAATTTGCAGGCAATGAAGGAGCAACTGCATCACTGCGTTGGTTAGAGAAAACCGAAGCAGTCATTGCAATAAGTAAATGTGGTAAAGATGATCAAGTTATATATGCATCCAATCTGTTCAAAGAAAGTGCACTTGAATGGTGGAATACTGTGTTACAATCAAAAGGAAGAATAATAGCTTATGCTATGACTTGGGAAGAATTTAAGGGTTTGGTGGAGAGAAAATTTTGTCCTGAGTATGAAAAGGAACAGATGGCGAATAAGTTTCTAAATCATCGGATGATGGGTGTGGATTGTCGTGGGTATACCTCGACATTCTTTGAATATGCAAGAGTAGTACCAACACTGGCTTCGCCAGAACCGGTACTCATTTCTCGCTATATTTGGGGGCTAATTAGCGAAATCCGCAATATTGTTAAAGCTGCGAGACCTCGCACTATTGATGATGCGGTAGAATTAGCCAATACTCTAACCGATGAATTGGTACGCACAAGAGATGAAGATAGGAAAAAGGCACTAGCTCAGAAAATTACCCAAGGATTTCGTGTGGGTAATAATAACAACTTCAAGAGAAAAGGAACAGGGCAAGCTCCAGTTCCGTCATTCTGCAGGAAATACAAAAAGAAGCATTATGGAAGATGTGATATCACTTGCAATTTTTGCAAAGCTGTAGGACATCGTGAAGAGAACTGCAAAAAGAAAATAGTAATCTGTTTTAATTGTGGAGAAGCTGGGCATTATAAAACAGAATGTCCTAAATTGGTCAAACCAGCAGATAACAAACCCAAAGCAACCGAAGGCACTACTAAGAAGAATGCCAGGGCATTTCAGCTGACCACTCAAGAAGCAGAACTTATTCCAGATGTGATAGCGGGTACGTTCTTAGTTCACAACGTGTACGCAAAAGTATTATTTGACTCTGGTGCAAACCAAAGTTTTATAAATACTTCATTCTGTCAAGCTCTTAGTTTACCTTTAACCAATATTAGGCAGATTTTTACAGTTGAAACCGCAGACGGAAATTCAGTTAAAATAGATAAAGTATTGCAAGAAGGAAACATAGAACTTTTAGGACATAAATTCTCTGCAAAACTATTGCCAATGAATTTAGCTGAATTTGATGTTGTATTAGGAATGGATTGGTTAGTAGCCAACCATGCTAGAATCCTTTGTGATCAGAATTCCATAGAAATTCAATCACCTACCGGAGAAGTGATTAGGATTACAGGAGATAAACCACGGAAACCCATGAAGTTCATATCAGTAATGAAAGTTGCTAATTATGAACGAAAACAAGGAATAGTGTATATGATTTCAGTAATCATTAGCACTAAGGGAAAAGATCTTAAGGAAATACCAGTAGTATCAGAATATCCTGAAGTATTTCCAGAAGATTTACCAGGATTACCTCCAGACAGGGAAGTAGAATTTAGGATTCATCTAATTCCAGGAACTACACCGATAGCCAAGGCACCTTATCGGTTAGCACCCACAGAAATGTTAGAACTGAAAAAGCAATTAGATGAATTACTAAGTAAAGGATTCATACAACCTAGCTCATCCCCTTGGGGAGCGCCAGTGTTATTTGTAAAGAAAAAGGATGGTTCAATGAGAATGTGTATCGATTATAGAGAATTGAATAAGGTTACAATTAAGAATCGATATCCATTACCTAGGATTGATGATCTTTTTGATCAACTTCAAGGGGCTAGATATTTTTCTAAGATAGATTTACGCTCTGGATATCATCAATTGAAGGTACAAGAAGAAGACATACCTAAGACTGCTTTCAGAACTAGGTATGGTCATTACGAGTTTACAGTCATGCCCTTCGGGTTAACGAATGCACCTGCAGCATTCATGGACATGATGAATAGGATCTGTAAACCGTATTTGGATAAATTTGTAATTGTTTTCATAGACGATATACTTATTTATTCCAAAAGTCAGACAGAGCATTGTGAACATCTTCATGCACTCTTAACCTTGTTAAGAAAAGAAAAGTTGTACGCCAAATTCTCGAAATGCGAATTTTGGCTAAAGGAAGTACAATTTTTAGGACACATGGTGAATCATGAAGGTATTCATGTAGATCCTGCTAAGATAGAGGCAATTACCAAATGGAAGGTTCCACAAACAGCAATGGAAATAAGAAGTTTTATAGGTTTAGCTGGATATTATAGACGGTTTATTAAGGATTTTTCTAAGATAGCTGTACCATTAACTAAGCTAACCTGTAAAGCTACTAAGTTTGAATGGGGACCCAAACAAGAAGAAGCTTTTAGAATTTTGAAACAGAAATTAACCCATGCACCAATCTTAGCCTTACCAGAAGGAACTGAAGATTTTGAAGTATATTGTGATGCTTCAAAATTAGGATTTGGATGTGTGCTTATGCAACGCAAGAAGGTAATTGCATACGCATCAAGGCAATTGAAAAAGCACGAAGAGAATTATACGACTCATGATTTAGAGTTAGGAGCCGTAATTTTTGCCCTTAAGATTTGGAGACATTATCTGTATGGAAGTAAGTTTACTATCTATACAGATCATAAGAGTTTAAGATATATCTTTGGGCAAAAAGAGTTAAACATGAGGCAAAGGAGATGGATGGAAATCCTAAGTGACTACGACTGTGATATTCAGTATCACGAAGGAAAGGCGAATATAGTTGCAGATGCCTTAAGTCGTAAGTATTATGAGAAACAACGACGGGTTCGTGCTCTCAGATTAAATCTACAAATAGATTTAATGGAACAATTGAAGAATATTCAAGTTACAGCAATCAAGGATGATGCTGAAGGAATGAAAGGACGAATCAAGGAATTAGAACAAGGAGCAGATGGAATTTGGAGATTCCACAAAAGTAGAATTTGGGTACCTAAGCAGGGAGACTTAAGATCTAAGATTTTAGAAGAAGCTCATAAATCTAGGTATACTATACACCCAGGAAACAATAAGATGTACCAAGATTTAAGAAAGAACTTTTGGTGGATAGGAATGAAAAAGGACATAGCCAGCTATGTTTCTAAATGTCTTACTTGTTCACAAGTTAAGGCAGAACATCAGAAACCTTCAGGTCTACTACAACAGTTAGAGATGCCAGTATGGAAATGGGAACTTATAACAATGGATTTTGTTACTAAGTTACCCAAAACCAGAAAAGGTAATGATGCGATTTGGGTAATTGTAGATCGATTAACCAAATCAGCTCATTTCTTACCAATGAAAGAAACCTTTAGCATGGAAAGACTGGCTAAATTGTATGTAGATGAAGTTGTATCCTTACATGGAGTTCCACTCTCCATTGTTTCGGATAGAGATAGTCGTTTTACTTCCCATTTCTGGAAAAGTTTCCAGCAAGCTATGGGAACTCGACTAAATTTGAGCACTGCATATCATCCACAAACAGATGGGCAAAGTGAAAGGACAATCCAAACTCTAGAAGACATGCTCCGAGCATGTGTGATAGACTTTGGTGGAAGTTGGGATGATCACTTACCATTAATTGAATTCTCCTATAACAATAGTTATCACTCAAGCATTGATACTGCTCCATTTGAAGCACTGTATGGAAGAAAGTGCAGAACTCCAGTTTGCTGGGCAGAAATCGGAGAAAGTCAATTGTCAGGTCCTGAAATAGTGCAAGAAACAACTGATAAGATCACTCAAATCAAGGAAAGACTGAAGACAGCTCGGGATCGCCAAAAGAGTTATGCAGATAATAGAAGCAAGCCGTTAGAATTCCAAGTTGGAGACAAGGTATTGTTGAAAGTTTCTCCTTGGAAAGGAGTGGTAAGATTCGGTAAGAAAGGAAAGCTAAGTCCAAGATACGTAGGACCATTTCCAGTGATCCAACGTATAGGACCAGTAGCTTATCGTTTACAATTACCAGAAGAATTATCTGGAGTACATGATGTATTTCATGTATCCAATCTCAAGAAATGCTTATCAGATGAATCACTGGTAGTACCTCTTCAAGACATAAAGGTAAACGAAAAGTTGAAATTCGTTGAAAGACCTCTTCAAATTGAGGATCGAAAGATCAAGTTTCTCAAACACAAACGACTAGTTCTAGTCAAAGTTAGATGGGATTCAAAGAGAGGAGCTGAGTATACTTGGGAACTGGAATCAGAAATGAAGAAAAAGTATCCTCATTTATTCCAGTAAATCTCGAGGACGAGATTTTTCATAAGGTGGGGAGAATGTAACAACTCTCATCAAAAGTCATAATTATTAAAATAATCAGTCCAAAAGGAAACCCTAATTGAGACACCCAAGTGATTCTGAACAAACCCTAAAATTTTCATAATTTTCAGAATCAGGATTAGGGCCCCTAAAACTCAGGGGGGGTTAAACCCTATGGACGATTATCCATCTAAAACGTTGGCAACAAGGAATTTACGAAAACTATCAACTCAGCTAAGCTAGTCCCAAACGTGGCAACCTATAGCTAGAAAATAGGTCTCACACGGCCCGCGTGAGAATAAGCCAAAAACTAAAGCGGGCCGCGTAAGGGTAAAATTTTACCTATAAATAGTGGGGTTTGGGACTGGAATCTGGGCACAGAAACGACGTAAAATTTCGAAATATTCACTGAGTTACGTTCAAATTACTCTAAATCCACACACGGGTCTCGAAATTCTGCTGCAAAACAGGGTATTAGCACAATCGCTGCTACGATTCATTTATCCGACGATCAAGATATCCAATGGATGTTTAAGTGCCGCCCACATTAGGGTTATACTTTATCGTTCGTCATTAATTTGACGGATCATCGTTAATTCGATGGATAAAGTATTATACTTTGTCGTTCGTTGTTAATTCAACGGATCATCGTTAATTCGATGGATGAAGTATTGCATTTTGTCATTCATTGTGAGAATTTGATCTCGTAAATTATCGTAATTGCTGGATTGATTACTAACCCAGTTTTGTGTGCATTGTTATTTATATTAGGTTAACAAGGCTAAATCATAGATTAGACTCTGACCATATTAAACCAGCAATGTGAGTCATTCTCTCTTTTTATCAAATTTATTTACAAAATCATGTTTATTTTCAAAGTTATAATTACGGGGATTAAGTCTTTGTAATCACCAAGTTACAGCCGGTATGTGGGGTTTTGTATACATTACTTGATAATCGTCACCATTGGGGCAGCCAATGGGGGATATGACCATAGTCACAGACACCATTGGACGAATGGGCCAATGGGTCGAGTGACAAATACCGTGGGTAGTTGGCTTGATATCAGAAACATTGTAATCGCTCTTAATACTGTAAATTATAACAAATGTGTCATTTTAGTAAATAGAATGATTCACTCAGTATTTCCCGCTGACAAAACCTTTTTCAAACATGTTTCAGGTGATTTGCTGTAATTCAGGAAAAAGTGCTGGGAAGCATTTCAAGCTTAAGATAGTGGCTCATTATAAAATAAAGAAATAAGTTTTGTAACATAACGATTTTATAGTAAAATCATACTATTGTAAATTATCGGGGTTTTATCCCGAATTGTGAAATAAAATAATCGGGGAAAATTTTAGCTTTAAACGATCCTGTTTCCGCTGTTAAACTCAACTAAATAAATACCGCAGTATTTCTGTCCCGCGGCTCCTGAAACGGGTCAAACCGGGTCGGGGGCCGTGACATTTTTCGACTTTTGTTTCGTGCGTTAAGCGTTGCGTTTAAGCGAGTTGCGAGTAAGCGTTGAGCGTGTAAAAGTTGCGTTGATAACCACAATACATGTAAACTAATAATCACACAATCTAAAATGCATAAAGTAGATCCGCGTTTCGAGTCTGCGTTGAGTTTTGCGTTGCTATAGAGTTGTGATTACGTTTGCGAGTATCATCTCAAAACATATATAAGGCACACACAGGTAAAGCACATAAGAACACACACACAAAATATTACTAATACCAATGACTGTGTTTCGAGTTTGCGTTGCGTTGGCATTGAGATAGCGTTTAGTCTAAACATGCGATGTAACCAAGCGATAAAATGCGTTTAAATTGTATGCGTTGTAACCAGTGTTGAATGCGTTAACTGCGTTGTAATATGCGTTTAAAATGCGTTGTAAAACATAGTTATAAAATAGTTAACCAATACATAGATTAACGCCACGAGTTAAACTATTATCGAATCTCAAAGTACAAGCAATTAAGCAAGAAATGTGTCATCTGTCATTTCTTATTATAATGACCCGAAAGGTCGAGTTGTTACAAGATTATGGGGTTCAAGTTGTGGTCAGGGCAACGTACGAGAGTTGAGACTCAGCTGTTTGGTCCATACGTTGGAAGAAAGTTGCCTGATTTACCTGAATTGCAGAGGAAACAGAAGAAGCAAACAAAGAAGCACAAGTAAAGACGAAGCTGCCAAGACAACATAAACCTAGGGGGATATTGTAAGGGCATAAACTAGTTTAGGTTTATGTTTGTCTTGAGTTACTTGTTTTGTTTGGTTTCGTTTAGACTAGTGGGCTTGGTTGCCGGTTTAGAGGTCAAACGGGTATGGGCTTGGCCCAATGTACTAGGGCATCCTATGTAACTATAAATAGGATGTTCCTCATATGTTTTAGGTTGTTGATTCTCTTTGCAACTTTTGTGTTTGTGCGATACCAAGTACCAGACGGTCCCTTTGTGATCGTGTGCTTGTGTTCTTGAATCAATACAATTTGCTTTCAATATTCTACATCATTCTCGTATTTCCGCTACTTGGTTGGTGTCGTGATATCCGATTGTTAAGTGTTTCTGGACTTACAATGAGAAATTAAATAAGGACTAACGGTTACATAATTAACCTACGGGCTAATAACTGACGCCTGCAAAAAACTGTTACGTCCGTCAAATCAACCGTCCTTTCAAATTCAAATTCCAGCGGTTTCGCCACCTAATACATGAAGCTTGGAATCTTTCAAGCCTTGAAGCCTTTAAGCCGTTAAAAAAATTGCACAAAAGTGAGAAGCCTTTGAGCTTACACCACAAATACCTCTGACTTGGGGGGCTGACGACGTGGGTAGCTCAAGCTTAATAAACTAATTATAAGTGCAATAGGGTTGAAAGGTTAAAGGATTCAGAAGAGGACCAGCTGTAGTGAACAGCAAAAAGCATGGAACAATGTCACGTCCCATCGCACTTTACGTGTGACTTCTCCCACTCAGCCGTAACAGTGGCACGTGAGAAGCGACATCCTTTTACCCTCAGGTCCGAATCCTTCAACCTACCAAAAAGGGCAACCCCCTCACTGCATCACCAGATCACTAGTTAAAGGTTTCCTCTCTTGGCACATTCCTTCTCTATAAATGACCACACTTGGTCATTTGGCCAAACATTCCGAAATCTTACTCTCTCTAGAACTTGTACTTTACATGTTCTATTCTTCACTTATCAAAACACTATGACATTGCATGCATCAGTTCTTGGTTGAAGAATTCAAAGCAATGAGTGATCCGACCCTACGTATTGCATACGTATGGGGACCACACGACCTGCGTTAGGCAAATCAAGACTCTTGAACTCTTTTGCCTAAACAGTCCACTCACTATTCTAGGTCTTACATTTGTTGTAGCAAGAGTGGGTAAACCTCCCACCTCCCCCAAACCAATTGGTCTGCGGATAATTAGCTATGTTGATTTTTTTTTTATTAATCAAATCTTAGCAACGTGTAAAAAAAGATTACCAAGTAAATTCATATCACATTTTTTAAAAAATAATTAAAACAAATCAACATCAATTTTTTAATATGTAAAAAAACTTCTTTAACTCAAATTTGGAGTCAAAATCTATGTCTTGGTTTAACATACGTCCATATCCGCACAATCGTTAGTCATGTAAAGTCCATACACACACAAATTTTCGTTACTTAACGTGAATACCATTTTATACTACTTTGAATTTGAATGTCTAAAATACAAATCCATATCATCTAATACAATCCAAAAATTTCTCCAACATTTGATGGGTTTAAAGCGCGTAACAAGTCATTTTGTTCAAAAATAACTGACCTTAGTTAATATATACAAATTAAAATTAACCTAAGAGAGTTTTCTTGCAAATATTATCAAATATGTTACAAAAACACACACAAAAAAACCATTAATAACGTAAGCTTTCTGGGGTTTTGTATATGACAACAAAACATGGAAGAATAGCCTTCGGATTATAAACGTACAACTCCTCAAGGTTAGAGTACAACCCGGCAGAGCCTGCCATCGAATCATACACCCCATCATCCTCCGGCGGCACGTGCTCCTCCACGCGCTTCACTTTTCCGGCAATAACCCGACACACCAGCATCGCCCGCCTTCCACGCGCGTCAACCCCAAGGCAATCATGTGCCCTACCACTACTCGCGGTAGTCCACGCGCCGCCGGATTTTGTACTCTGAAACCCATGGCGGATGACGGTGCACACCCCGCAGCCGGGGACGGCGGAGCAGAGGGTGGTGGAGTTCCGAGAACCCAGTGAGCAAGAAATGGTGGTGCAATGGAAGCGGAGGAGCTCGTTCCCATCGGCGGCGCACCGGGAGGCGGTGGCGGTGGCGCGTGTCTTGACGGCGTCACGGCAGTCTTCGAAACGTTGGATGGTGCGGCGCGTGTTGTGGACTTTTAATATCCGTTCGATTGTGAAGATCGGATGGTCCTTTTTAAGCCAGCTGGATTTGAATATTATTTCGACTATGTTTCGACCCGAATCTTCCGGACCCAGTTCTGATACTGTAGATGAAATTAATAATTAATATTAGTGAAAGTTACATAAATGGTCCTTGTAAAATGGAAAAGTGCAGTTAATGCCCTGGATGTGTTATTTTCTTGTTTTGGATTTGGATGTTACTGTCGGTGGGTGATCTATCAATTTTGTTATTTATTTTAGTGATTGAGATTTTCCTTCCAAAAAAAAATATTTTACTGGTGAAGTAGTTAAAGGCTGGTCAATGGACCTCATGGAACTCTATATGTTGAAGTAACAGTTAATAATTGAAAAAAAAAAAAGAATTTTACAATTGATTAGGCTACTCTTTTTTATTAACCATATGATTTATGAGGCTAAATTATAAGAAAACGACATGTTTATAAACTCAGAAAGTGATGGCAGCGCAGTTTGTTGCTTATCTACCTGTTATCTTATGTAATTTGCCCAAATTATTGGAATGAAAAATATTTTGATTAAAAAAAAATTATAAAAAAAGGATATTTAATTAATGGACTTCATGAAACTCTTGTGTTCCATCCCTTTTTTGTGTTTATGAGGTGTCAGATGATGACAGTTGACAAATTAACATAAATAGCGGTACGAAAATATTGAATTGGGATAGAAAATAGAAAATTGTGTGTAAATATGATGGATGTTTAAGTAATGCAATATAACCCCTTCCGTGGCCCAGTGGTTCCCATTGGGTATGTTGGGCCGGTTCCTCCTTTGGGAGGTCACCGGTTCGACTCCCACTCGTGGTCTTAGGGGGGGGACGTCCCAATGATAGACCGTATCCTACCGAGGCATGGTGCGGTCTTGAGGGCAACCCGGTTTTACCCAGCTGTTACCCCAGCGAGTCTCTCGTGTGGGGGCAGTATGGTTTCCGGGCGAAGGTCAGTCAGAGCGGCAGCCGGGGCCCGATAGAACATCGCGTCTGCGAAAGCTGGGCTGACGGGTAACCGTCCTAGACGGGAACCCGGTGACCAATGGTCAGTACATATCGAAAGTCACCCTTCAAAAAAAAAAAAAAAAATATTTAGCTAAATTAGTTTTTAATTTCATGAAAATGAGATGTTAATTAGTAGATTACCAGCATGTCTAACAGCTTGATGATGTTCCAAGCTCTCCATTTTAGGGAAAACCTCTCCACATTGAGAACACACACAAACGGTACTTCTTGGTATCGTATACCTGCCCATACATAACATATTTAAATCTACAATTCATTCTGCATAACTGTTTAAAATAAAATTATTACAAAAATAAAGAAATCTGAAAACTCTTTTGTCTATATCATTATGTCATTTGTAAATCTAAAAGTTATTTTTCATAATAAATTTACAATAAAATGGATAAAAAATAGAAATCTATGAACTTGTGTTAAAATTATTAGACCATCCTCAATGCAATATATCCGTCTTGACGGACGGACACCCTCTCTCCTCCCGTCACAAAACCAACCTGCCCGTCAACACCTTTTTGCACGGGCTTCTTCTCCTCCACGTCATCTGGACACCCACACCCACACCGTCTTAGCATTGGTGATGGTCTTATGATAATAATAATAATTATTATTATTATTAACAACAAAACAGTAACATTAAAAACAATAATGAAATTGAGATGTACCTTGAAGGATCAACAATGGCATGACATTCATAACATCCAGAAAGCTTTCTAAACTGCATGCTTCTTGAAGAAGACGAGAAACTACTCCCATGGCCAGAAGATCTCACCGAACCGGTTAAAGTCTTCGAAGAAGAAGACGACCCGCCATCAGCCAGCGGTTTTTTCCGGCTAAGAAGGCCGGAATCCATACCAACGGTGCTACTCTCCGGCGAGTTATCAGCCCTATGCACCACTCGTGTGTTCCCATGCACAACATCCTTAAAACTACAAATGGAGCTACAAGAACTCAATTTGGAGTACCCATTCGGGTTCTTAACCGGGTCATGGACCTTATTTGACCCAACAACAACGTCCATCTGTTTGCAAGTCAACAAGTTCTTGAATTGGTCCCATGAAGATGTGTTTTGTTGTTTGGGTTTGGATTTAGGGTTAGGGTTTGGTTTAGTTTTAGGTTTTTGTTGGTGTTGGTTTCTCCTAGTGCTTGTGTGTTTTGTTGGTTGTATCTTTTGGGTTTCTGAAGATGATGGGAAAGTAAGAAGTGCCATGAAAAGAAAAGTTTGAAGACGAGAGAGAGAGAGAGAGAGAGAGAGAGAGAGATATGCTTGTAGAAGGTGTTTTGAGTCCTTTAATGGAGGATGGGATCCAAGAAGGGTAGATTAAATGGCAATGGAGAGGGTGGGACTATATTTTATATATATGGGTTTTTAGAGTTGATTTATTTTCATATTATATTATTTTTTTTCTTTATACATAATAATGCAAACAATATGAAGGGTGGAGATATAATAGGAAGTTTATTTGGCTAGGAAGGCTAGGAAGTGATCTTGACCATCCATTTACTTAATCAAGGGCTAAGATTAAATCAGGGAAATTGAAAGTAAAAAAAGAGGCGCGTGACTTTTTTCAGGGGCAATCTAGTCAATCCAAGCCAATAGTTTCTCTCTCCTCCAATTCCCCCCCCCCCCCATTTTTTAAACGTTAATAACTCTTTCATACGACATTATTTTTTTATAAAAATTGCACCAAAAAACGAGCGTTTTTTTATCTTTAAAACAAGTATACTATTGCTATATTTTGAAAAAAAAAAAAATTTAAAACCCAGTTGCGTAAAACGCAATAGAAAAAACCCCAGTATCGTAAAACGCAATGAAAAAAAAACCCTAAAAAATGACATTTTTCTAAAACGCAATGCACAAAAAACACAAAGAAATGACTTTTTTGTAAAACGCAATGGCCAGAAAACACATAAAAATGTGTTTTACCTAAAACGCAATGCACAAAAAACACAAAAAAATGACTTATTTGTAAAACGCAATGGCCAGAATACACTTAAAATGTCTGTTTTCTAAAACGCAATGGACTGAAAACACATAAAAAAGTGTTTTACCTAAAACGCAATGCACCAAAACACAAAGAAATGTCTTATATGTAAAAACGCAATGGCCAGAAAACACTTAAAAATGACTCATTCTAAAACGCAATGGACTGAAAACACCTAAAAAATGTGTTTTACCTAAAACACAATGACTAAAAACACTTAAAAATGTGTTTTTTTCTAAAACGCAATAGCTGTCTGTCACTGTGAACTGTCTGTCACTGTGAACTGTCTTATTTCTAAAACGCAATGAACACATAAAACTGTCTGTCACTGTGAACTGTCTGAATTGTCTACGAATTACTGTCTTCGAAAACGCAATAGCTCAACCCCAGCCAGGGGCTCTGCCCCTTGGACCCCGCCAGGGGCTGCCGCCCCTGGGACCCCGCAAAGATCATAAAACGCAATGACTAAATCAAAAACCAAGATCATGAAAATGAAATTAAAGAATTTCTTACATGGATCGAAGCCGATTTCTTCATCAATTGACGGAATTTGAATGATAGAAACACTTATCAACGCTCGAATCGAACGAATCGAGTGATTATCTCCAAAATCACCGGAAAAAAACGAGATTTTTTTATGAAATTAAATTGGGTTTTCTTCAAAAAAAGCTGAAGAACACGTTGATCGGGTTCTGAATCATTGATTTGTGATGAAAATCGCACTATAATGTAGTGATTATTGAGATAGAAAGTGAAGAAATAGTTGAAGATGGTGGATTTTGAAAATGATGGGTTTTTGAATTTACTGGGTTTTGAAAAAGGATGAAGAAGGAGTTGGATTGACTAAAATACCCTTTCTCTTTATTTTAAAATTTGTCACATGTGATAATCCTATGGCTTCCTATCCTTCCTAGAGAAAATTAACTTCCTATTTGATCTTTACCCACAATATGAATATGAAGATAATATATGAGTCATATTGTTTTTCTTGAGTCTTTAAAGTTAGTAGCTACTAGGTTAACACTTTGAATCTCGTCTAGGATGTCGAAGAAGGCTAACGCTAAGTTCATTCGCATAGAGGGGTGATCGATTCGGGCAATAGACTACATCTTCATGATAATTTACAATAGCACAAGCAAACACCTTCTACAGAAATTGTATGATATATAAATATTTCAATTATTAAAATCTCCGCATAGACTAGTACATGATCACATGGTATTAACTTATGGCTTGTGACATGTTATTGTCATTGAAATATAGATTTTAAAGTTTCTTTACTTGAAATATCATATAAATGTTTAATATCATCTGGTATCTAGTTAACTTATATGATATTGAATTGTTAGTAGGTTGTTTTGAAAGAACATAAATTTATTGTTTGCTTTTTATCCTTAGGTTGGAAAAACTATGTTAAAACTTATCTATAAACCTTAGCTAAAGATCACAACATGACAACATTAACCATAAGCCTTATGTCCATCAATACCGTATGAGATGACCATTTGGTAAAATTATATTTAAGACTTATAGAAGTGGTTCATTTCAAATGCGGTGATAACATTAGTGTTTTCATGCAAAAAGATTCTTAGCCAGGGTTTGTAGATAAGTTTTATTTTTTCACATTTTTACAATGAAAAGATTAAAAAACCACAATAAATTTAAGCTCTCTCAAGATGACTTACTACCTACTTTTTAATTTTGATGAACCAACTCCACCCAGGATAAAACCTGATAAAGTAGCGACGGACAGAGATGTTGAGAATCGGAGAAATCCAAGGGCAAATCTTAATTCGAAAATCCTGTTCCCTGCAGTCTTCAAAGCACAACAACCTGTGACTAACGTAATTCCGGATCCGGAGCCTGACAATGTTCAGGTATAAATTAGCATAACTTTGAAGTTAATCGACCAATTGATATGGGCGAATCAGTAGGTATTGTACTCGGTGGCTTTGAAAACAACTTAGACGGACCGATTAGAGAAGAAGGTAAATTGATTGTGGATCAATGAATGTGTTGTCATATAACATAAGGGGTATGAAAGAGGACCGAAAAATCCTCTCTCTGGGCGATGTAATTAGACAGCATAAGGGAATTAACATTAGCTCGGGATGGGTTGAGAATTCCATTTAGGAAAATAGGGGGTTAGGGTGCGCTTGAAGTCGATTGGGTAAATGCAGACGGGAGGTCCGGGGGATGGTGTGTTTATGGGATCGACGTTTTTCAGCAATCATATGTGATTTGGAAACATAATCTTTTGGTTATCTCGAGTTCAGTGCAGAATAATGAAAAAGTGAACTTTGTAAATTTATATGCTCCATAGAGACTTGCTCCTGAACGAAACTGTAAAGAGAATTAACTGAGGTGGTGAATGCTTTAGAGGGTATTGGGTGTTATTGGGTGATTTCAATGTAGTTCAGGTTCCGGGAGAGAGGCTAAATACAGAGTTCATCCCAGGCTATGCACAGGCCTTCAACGATTTCATTGAGGAAAATGGTTTACTAGAATATCCAGTGTGGGGAAGAAAGTTCACAAAGGTTTCGTATATGGGGGATAAGCTAAGCAAGATTGATCGATTTCTTATATGTCATGAATTTTGGAGCAAATGGTCGGATACCTCAGTGACGGAACTTCCACGATGATTCAGATCACAACCTAATTCTCCTTTCTACTTTTGTATGTAATTCGGCTCTACACCTTTTCGTTTTTCATTTCATGGATTAATTGGGTGGGGTTTGAGTCGATGGTGGTAAATCTAGCCCTCCTGATATCATATTGGCTGGGAAATTAAAGTTGATAAAAAAGCAATAAAAATCTGGTTGTCATCTAGGCGAGATAAGGAGAATCATATTAAAAAGAATTGGAATGAAGAAGTGATGCACTTGACTTAATTATGGAATAACGACCGCTGACTAGGGCTGAGAAAGAATTGTGATTTGAAAGTAAACAACCTATGAAGGAAATAAAAGTAGTCTAAGCATCCAATCTAAAACAAAAATCAAAGGTAAAATGGGCGATGGAGGGTGATGAAAATTCAGCTTTTTTTCCATGGTCTCATTAATCAAAACGGTAACATCAGTAAAAAACGAATTCTAGAACCCGACCCGTTTTTGTAACCCGATCCGTTTTCATATTCCATGTATTTTTATTTAATGTTTAAGCGATCAATTGTCTCAGATTCTATGTTTTAATCATACATGTTATCATATCTGGTGATTTATAGTCTTATACATGTTTTATACAAGTTTGTAAATTCAATTCCATGTATTTTGAAGGAACCATCCATCTCTCAAGGACTAAGACTAAGGTTTTCCTTAAGTTGATCAAACACTTTGGAGAATTCCTATATATAAGTGCATCTTTCAAACTATTAAAAGAAGCGTTGAACTAATCATGAGAGATTCTCTATTAGTTTGGTTTTGTTATGTGTTTTGTGTTTTTTATTCAAATTCTATGACATTGCACGTTTAACTCTATCATTGTAGCGTTTTATGAGAATTTCTTTCAAAATCCCAAGTTGTGATATGAATTTGTTTAGGCATCATGAGTATACCTTACGACTCAGTGTAACACCCTTAAATTTTACACTTGATTTTTTTTATAATAAAATACACCATTTATATTAAAATATTGGTTAAGTAACATAATATTCATTAACGGAGTTCATAAGTAAGGTCAACCTTAGTCAATTAATAACTAAGTTAAAACATTTCAAAAGTAGTTTAACAAGTGTTTACAACCCATACACAAAGACTACAAAAATTAAAACGTTGCGGAAGCTTCAAAATGTAGTGTTCGGTTCTTCATCATATGCTTGATGGCCATCCGTAAGATCCATCTTGTTACCTATGGTCAAAACCTTTAAAACATTAGTTTTTGAACATTATTATATATCACATAAACACAAGATCCAACATCAAATTTTAAATAATAAATTACAGGATTTCTGGTTCCACCGTAACTTACGGTATGACCGTAAGTTACGGTAACACCTGAAACCATATGGTTCACCGTAAAACAGGGGTGAACCACCGTAAATCTTGACCCATACCGTAAGTTACGGTATTACCGTAACTTACGGTAGTTCCTGGAATTCCATCCTTTGTTTGATTTGTTCAATACTCTCGAACCCAACTCTCGGATTTCACCTTTTAGCACACCAATTCATTAAAATCTCGTCTTTCTAATATGCTATATATCAACCAATGTCAAAGATCAATTCATCATATTTCGGGGCATTAACCATGCCTTACTTGATTATTCGACCCGTTTGGCATCGTCTAAGAAATCCACCATTTTGCCGACTACCAACGAGTTCCAATCAACTTTGACTTATTATTCAATATGGCGACATCGCCACTTTAACTCAAAACAACTCTTATTCTAAAATTAAATTTCACATTTCATAATCATCAAAATCTATTTAATGTAACGGGTTAAGTTACATACCTTAGTGTAAGCCCTTCAACCGCAAATCACCACCGGCTTGTCCACTCGACGTTCCGGTATCCTTTTCTATAGAGTTCAATTCAAGACATGTTTAGAACTCTCTTTAAACCTTACATCGCATAATTCACCGAAACATCATGATTATGCGTTTAAACTTAAAATTTCAGTTTTAAGCCTTCATAGAGCCATTTCAACAAACACTTCATGAGCAGATTTTTACATGATTAAACATCATATCTTTAGTTTATCATTCAGCCCTAATTTCACATAAATCAACCATTTTACATGGTAGCTAGCTTCTAATTTCTGAAATCACTTCAAAATTGCCAAATTACACTAGATTAACAACCTATTTCCTAGTGTTCATCCAAATACACATAACCCACTAATCACCTACAATGATGTACATGGATTCACCAAAATTTCCTATGATTTCAACTTCTATTTGTCTAGGGTTTGTCCCTAGACACCATAGTTGTTCCTAAATCATCATAAGGCAAACATGCAACTAGAATTTTAGGTTAATTCCCAATTCATGAGAATTTCGAGTTAAGAGTTTTCATTAAATTTTACATACCTTGAAATCCTCTCGCGATGAGGATCACGATTCTAAGCTCGGATTTTCGTTTGGACCAGATTTGCACCTCCAATTTGAGATTTTAAGTAAAATTCTAGGGTTTGAAGTGGGGGTGTTGCCCCTGCTCTTGTTCTGTACGACCAACACCTCCTTTTGGGGGTGTTTGGTTTGTTTTATTTTTCTAACTAAACCTCAAGTTTCACTTTTTACAAATTAAGCCCCTCCATTTTAATCAACATTTAATTTGGTTACTTTTAACCCTAGTTTGAGTTATTTCTAGAAATTAATTAACTAGGTTAAAATTCCTAGTAAATAAATTCTCGTTTATTTAAACTTTATAATTCTAATATAAAGTTTTATATTTTTCGGGGTGTTACAAGTCCACCCCCCTTAAAAGGGTTTCGTCCCCGAAACCGAAGTACGTACCAAATAATGTAGGGTAGAGTCGTCGCATCTCTTCCTCGGACTCCCACGTAGTGTCTGAGCCTTTTCTATGCTCCCATTTGATTTTGACTTGATCGATTTGTTTATTTCGTAAGTATTTGACCTTTCGATCTAAAATCTCCACCGGTCTCACCGCATAATTCAGACTATTATCTACTTCGATATCATCGAAATGAATATAAGTTGTTTCATCCGCTAGGCACTTTCGTAATTGTGACACGTGAAACGTGCTATGAATTCCACTTAGTTCCTCCGGTAGCTCAAGGCGGTAAGCTACCTTGCCGACCTTTTCAACGATTTTAAATGGCCCAATAAAGCTCGGGCTTAGCTTCCCCCTTTTTCTGATTCTAATAACGTCCTTCCATGGGGAAACTTTTAGCATAACCATGTCACCAACCTGGAATTCGATTGGCCTATTCCTTTTATCAGCATACGCCTTTTGCCTGTCTTGATCTGCTTTCAAGTGTGCCCGAACTATATCGATCTTCTCATTCGTGGCTCGTACTATATCTTGGTGGGCGAGTTCACGTGGACCCACTTCACCCCAACATATCGGGGTTCGACACTTCCTACCATAAAGCATTTCGTACGATGCCATTTTAATACTAGATTGGTAGCTGTTATTATACGAAAACTCAACTAACGGTAGGTGAACATCCCAACTTCCTCCAAAGTCGATTATACACGCCCGTAGCATATCCCCCAATGTTTGTATTGTTCTTTCACTCTGTCCATCTGTTTGAGGATGTTACGCAGTGCTAATGAACAATTTGGTTCCCATTTGCTCTTGGAAATCTCGCCAGAAATTTGAAGTAAACCGGGTATCCCTATCAGACACGATGGATACTGGCACCCCATGACGTGCTATTATTTCATTAGTGTAAACTTCTGACATCTTTTCTGACGTATAAGTCTCACGAATCGGAATGAAGTGAGCACTTTTCGTCAATCTATCCACCACTACCCATATGGCATCGAAACCACGATTCGTCGTAGGCAACTTGGTTAATAGGTCCATTGTAATATGTTCCCATTTCCAAACCGGTATTTCTAACGGTTGGAGTTTGCCATATGGTTTCTGGTGCTCCGCCTTGACTTGTAAACATGTCAAGCATTTTTCCACATACTTTGCCACACCCCTCTTCATTCCGGGCCACCAATAATTTTGTTTCAAATCATTGTACATTTTGGTCGCACCCGGATGAATTGAATAACGGGATTTATGAGCTTCATCAAGTAGAAGCGCCTTCACTCCACAAGTATGTGGGACCCATATCCTTCCGGATCGAGTCTTCAACACGTTATTCCCATCCGATAAATCTTTCAATTGACCGATTATTCTTTCTTTCTTCCAATTCTCTTCTTTCATTGCTTCTGATTGCGCCTCTCGGATACGTTCAAGTATACCCGAGGTCACCACGAGTTGCATCGATCTTACTCGTATTGGGACATAGTCCGCTTTTTTGCTCAGCGCATCCGCCACCACATTAGCCTTTCCGGGGTGATAATGTATTTCACAATCGTAGTCTTTAACCGTTTCCAGCCATCGCCTTTGTCGCATATTTAACTCCTTCTGATCGAAAAAGTATTTCAAGCTCTTGTGGTCGGTGAATATGGTGCACTTTACCCCATACAAGTAGTGCCTCCATATTTTTAATGCAAATACCACCGCAGCCAACTCGAGATCGTGCGTGGGATATTTCTTCTCGTGTATCTTCAATTGTCTCGAGGCATAGGCTATTACCTTGCCCCGTTGCATCAACACGCATCCGAGCCCCGATAGTGAAGCATCCGAATAAACCACCATGTCTTCGACGCCGTCCGGCAATGTCAATACCGGAGCTTGAATTAACTTTTCTTTTAGCGTTTGAAACGCTTTTTCTTGATCGACACCCCAAATAAACTTTTTTTTCTTTTGGGTTAGCTTTGTTAGCGGTGACGCAATCTTGGAGAAATCTTGAATGAATCTCCTATAGTATCCCGCAAGCCCCAAAAAGCTTCTAATTTCTGAAGGGTTCTTCGGGGGATTCCATTTTGACACAGCCTCTATCTTTGACGGATCCACCAAAACTTCGTTGGCACTTATGACATGGCCAAGAAATTATACCTCTCGTAACCAAAAGGCACATTTAGAGAATTTTGCATATAATTTCTCTCGTCTAAGTGTCTCTAACACTTCTTGTAAGTGGCGTGCGTGTTCAGCTTCACTTTTCGAATACACCAAGATATCATCGATAAACACGATGACCGACTTATCCAACATTGGCTTGCAAACCCGGTTCATGAGGTCCATGAAAGCCGTGGGTGCGTTTGTTAGCCCAAATGACATCACGAGGAATTCGTAATGTCCGTATCTCGTGCGGAAAGCCGTCTTCGGCACATCTTCTTCTTTGACCTTTAGTTGGTGATACCCCGATCTAAGGTCAATTTTTGAAAACCAATTTGCACCTTGTAGTTGGTCGAATAAATCATCTATCCTCAGGAGCGGGTATCGGTTCTTTACCGTGAGTTTGTTTAACTCCCGGTAATCGATACACATGCGCATGCTCCCGTCTTTCTTTCTCACGAACAACACCGGTGCGCCCCAAGGAGACACACTCGGCCTTATGAATCCCTTGTCAAGCAGGTCTTGGATTTGGGACATCAACTCTTGTAATTCCGATGGTGCAAGTCGGTATGGGGCTTTTGCTACGGGTTTCGCGCCCGGAATCAATTTGATCCCGAACTCTATTTCCCGTTCAGGCGGTATCCCCGGTAAATCTTCCGGAAACACATCTTCATAATCTTGTACTACCGGTACATCTCCAATCTTTCGTGATTCTTTTTCGGGCTCATTAGCGTATATCATGAATGCCTTGCATCCTCGTTTCATAAGCTTGTGAGCTTTCAACATTGAGCATACTATGGGGTTGCCTCCTTTTTCGCCATAATTGGTGACGTGTTTCCCGCTTGGAGATGTTAGTTTTATCTCTTTACGAAAACACACGACCTTTGCATGGTGTTGAGATAGCCAATCCATCCCAACGACTACTTGAAATTCTCCCATTGACATCGGGATTAGGTTTATCAAATATTCTTTGTTATCAATGCTCAGTTTATAGTTTTTACATACATCACAAACCATAAAGCTCTTGTTATTACCTATCTCTACTTCTAAGGGCACAGGTAATTTTGTTAGAACAAATGAAGGATGTCGAATAAATCCATATGAAACAAAGGATTTATTCGCACCCGTATCAAATAACACGCGTGCAGGAATCGAATTTACAGCAAATATACCTGAGACCACGTCAGGTTCAACCTTTGCTTCTGCGGCGGTTAGTTGAAAAGATCTTGCCTTTGCTTTTGGGGCTTCACCTTTCGGGTCCTGCCCATCTTTCTTTCCAACCAGTTCCGGGCATTCCGACTTTTTGTGACCCGTTCGATAACAATTGTAACAAACCGTCACTTTCTCCGGGCACGATATAGCCATATGTCCCGTTTTCTTGCATATGGGACAAGGCTTATCCTTGTAACGGCATTCGCCTTTATGACCCTTTCCGCAGATTCTGCAACTTGGCGACCCACCTTTCGTATCAAATTTCTTTGCGGTTTCGTTTGTTCGTGCCTTCTTAGCAGGGCTTGGGTTTACATCTTGTGCTTTCCGTTCACCCCTTTCAATGGTCTTTTTCAGTTCGATCTCCCTTTCCCGAGCGGCATTTATGATCTCGGTAAGGGTCTCGTATTTGGAAGGGGTGATAAATTCCCTATACTCAGCACTCAACATGTTGTGGTAGTAGTATATCTTTTGTTCTTCATTCGTCCCTAGATCATCGCAAAACTTCATCTTATCCATAAACGTTGCCGTAATCTTGTCTATGGTCTCATTCTTGTGCCTAAGTTGCATGAACTCCTCCTTGATTTTATTCATAACCGCCTTGGGGCTATGATGCTTAAGAAATGGTGTCTTGAATTCTTCCCAAGTCATGACCTTAGCAGCTTCAATACCGATCTCTCTCTTTTTGTTATCCCACCAATCTTTCGCTTGACTCCTTAGTTGACCCGTACCATAGGCTACATAGTCATCTTCGTCACAATGGGTCCTCTCGAATACCCCTTCGATATCACTTAGCCATCGTTGGCACACTATTGGGTCAACCTCCCCATTATATATTGGTGGTTTACAAGCCATGAATTCCTTGTATGAACAAGGCTTTCGTCCTCCATGCTTTTCCTTTGCTAAATTTGAATCATCTTCCAATTTCTTGATTCTCTCTTCTACTATTGATAAAACTGTGTTTTGAATTTTATCAATAAAGCTCGACAAACTGTTTTCGATCGCCTTTCCAACCTCTTCGGCAATCACTTCCCTCATTTGTTCGGTGACTCTTGGCACCGCAATATCATTACCTCCATCAGCCATCTCTATTTCTGAAATATTTACATAGGTTGTTAAACATTCCATTTATAACACATGCTTTACTTGTTTTGATTCAATCAAGTTCATAACTTGATTTAATCGTTCTTGTTTCAATTCATTCAAGTTCATAACTTGATTTAATCATTCTTGTTTCAATTCAATCAAGTTCATAACTTGATTTAATCATTCTTGTTTCAATTCAATTAAGTTCATAACTTGATTTAATCATTCTTGTTTCATGCATTTCTTGTATTTGAGTGAGCTTACACACTCTTTTCATGCATATTTGTTCATTTCTCATTCTTTACATAATACATAATTTATTAACAAAATAAGTTAATTCTTACCGGACGATCGATCAAGCTTGAACCGAACACTTCTTGACAACCTTGAGCTCTGATTACCAACTTGTAACACCCTTAAATTTTTCACTTGATTTTTTTTATAATAAAATACACCATTTATATTAAAATATTGGTTAAGTAACATAATATTCATTAACGGAGTTCATAAGTAAGGTCAACCTTAGTCAATTAATAACTAAGTTAAAACATTTCAAAAGTAGTTTAACAAGTGTTTACAACCCATACACAAAGACTACAAAAATTAAAACGTTGCGGAAGCTTCAAAATGTAGTGTTCGGTTCTTCATCATATGCTTGATGGCCATCCGTAAGATCCATCTTGTTACCTATGGTCAAAACCTTTAAAACGTTAGTTTTTGAACATTATTATATATCACATAAACACAAGATCCAACATCAAATTTTAAATAATAAATTACAGGATTTCTGGTTCCACCGTAACTTACGGTATGACCGTAAGTTACGGTAAGTCCTGAAAGCATATGGTTCACCGTAAAACAGGGGTGAACCACCGTAAACTCTTGACCCATACCGTAAGTTACGGTATTACCGTAACTTACGGTAGTTCCTGGAATTCCATCCTTTGTTTGAGTTGTTCAATACTCTCGAACCCAACTCTCGGATTTCACTTTTTAGCACACCAATTCATTAAAATCTCGTCTTTCTAATATGCTATATATCAACCAATGTCAAAGATCAATTCATCATATTTCGGGGCATTAACCATGCCTTACTTGATTTTTCGACCCGTTTGGCATCGTCTAAGAAATCCACCATTTTGCCGACTACCAACGAGTTCCAATCAACTTTGACTTATTATTCAATATGGCGACATCGCCACTTTAACTCAAAACAACTCTTATTCTAAAATTAAATTTCACATTTCATAATCATCAAAATCTATTTAATGTAACGGGTTAAGTTACATACCTTAGTGTACGCCCTTCAACCGCAAATCACCACCGGCTTGTCCACTCGACGTTCCGGTATCCTTTCCTATAGAGTTCAATTCAAGACATGTTTAGAACTCTCTTTAAACCTTACATCGCATAATTCACCGAAACATCATGATTATGCGTTTAAACTTAAAATTTCAGTTTTAAGCCTTCATAGAGCCATTTCAACAAACACTTCATGAGCAGATTTTTACATGATTAAACATCATATCTTTAGTTTATCATTCAGCCCTAATTTCACATAAATCAACCATTTTACATGGTAGCTAGCTTCTAATTTCTGAAATCACTTCAAAATTGCCAAATTACACTAGATTAACAACCTATTTCCTAGTGTTCATCCAAATACACATAACCCACTAATCACCTACAATGGTGTTCATGGATTCACCAAAATTTCCTATGATTTCAACTTCTATTTGTCTAGGGTTTGTCCCTAGACACCATAGTTGTTCCTAAATCATCATAAGGCAAACATGCAACTAGAATTTTAGGTTAATTCCCAATTCATGAGAATTTCGAGTTAAGAGTTTTCATTAAATTTTACATACCTTGAAATCCTATCGCGATGAGGATCACGATTCTAAGCTCGGATTTTCGTTTGGACCAGATTTGCACCTCCAATTTGAGATTTTAAGTAAAATTCTAGGGTTTGAAGTGGGGGTGTCGCCCCTGCTCTTGTTCTGTACGACCAACACCTCCTTTTGGGGGTGTTTGGTTTGTTTTATTTTTCTAATTAAATCTCAAGTTTCACTTTTTACAAATTAAGCCCCTCCATTTTAATCAACATTTAATTTGGTTACTTTTAACCCTAGTTTGAGTTATTTCTAGGAATTAACTAACTAGGTTAAAATTCCTAGTAAATAAATTCTCGTTTATTTAAACTTTATAATTCTAATATAAAGTTTTTTATTTTTCGGGGTGTTACACTCAGTTTGTAAACTCTCTCGTGTTACAAGTCGTCTTCGTGACATGATTTTCTCTTAAGCAACAATCAATCCCGATATACCATTTTTGGGTTTCATGAAATAATGTTAGTATCGCCTATGATCGACTACCTCATATGCTACCATTAACACCTTTCACTTTTGCACCTCTTTCATCAAAAGCGATTCCTCTATTTGGGTATTCAACCCTTACCAGGAACGCTACCGCCTCATCTAGATCTAAACCTTACTTTTGATATACCTTAACTTGAGCACACCCTCAATATATTTAAGACTTGTGTTTAACGCTTGTTATCTGACATTCCTAAGAAACAAGCTGATCCTAATTTTCAATTTCCTAGTGTTACTACTAAATCTAACCGATATCCTTACGCGTATGAAAACCCTACACACCATCCTATGCAAACGGTTTACATCTAATTTCCGGATGAAATTCCCAAAAGTGGAGGAGACTGTAACATCTGTTAATAACGAATCCTAGAACCCGACCTGTTTTTGTAACCCGATCCGTTTTCATATTCCATGTATTTTTATTTAATGTTTAAGCAATAAAATGTCTCGGATTCTATGTTTTGATAATACATGTTATCATATCCAGTGATTTATAGTATTATACATGTTTTATACAAGTTTATAAATTCATTTCCATGTATTTTGAAGCAACCATCCATCTCTCAATGTCTAAGACTAAGGTTTTCTTTAAGTTGATCAAACACTTTGGAGACTTCGTGAACACACCTAACACTCATATCCTGACCTTCTTATTATCTAAACTTCATTATATACAAGCCTTGAGATAGGACATTGTGTTTTGGAGGGTTTAGATGTAAATGATAATAAGTAAGAAGCTCTACATTTTGTATTTCTAGTTTTGTCATAAGATGACTTTCGGGTGACTTTCTTGCCAACTTTTCTCCATCCTTGAGCTATCATTCTGGTCCATTCAAAGCTCCAAGATATACTTGGTATACTAAGGAGCAAGTAGGTTTAAATGGTTCATAAATCTGAGACCAAGCAAAACAGGAATTACAAACACAAGTTTGAGAACGTAACCCTTTACCCGCATCAAGATCCAAGGTTTAAGCCCAATTCTCGACACCATCAATATTGGATTACTCTTTTCTGATTGATAGTACTCTGAAAATAATGAAAGTATGCGAAAAATGTGCGCGAAACGGAGTTATAACATAGAGGGAATCGCGAAAACAAGTTTGGTGTTTGTTGCTGATTTGCAAGACACGAAAACTCATTTTAAATTCATCCCGCATCACCCCAAATACCATTTTGTGTTCCCTTTCACACCTATAAATACCCTTGCTTGGTTCCTTATAGCTTCAACACCTAGTTTGAGTATAAACAAATGGAATAACCAAATTTGGTGGTTCCACAAATGCAATACCCCTTTGGGTGTTGTGCGTAGTAGTTTTTATTTCCGCTCTCGACGAGGATGTGCTGCCTTCAATCTCTTCTCATTTTGTAAAGCTTTCTTTGAGGTAATTTTCATTTCCTTTTTGTTATTAATTTATTTATTGCTTTCTTAGTTTAATTAGTTTAGTAAAGTTCTTAGTTAAGGAGCATTAGGCTCATTTAGGTAGCCTTGTTTAGGCTCGCCTTTAGGCTTGGCATGGCCTTGTAGAGGCTCGGTAGGCCCAACGAGTCCAACATATCGTGTTCGTTCATTTAGCTATGCCTAGCCTAACGTTTACCCTTTCCTTGTTGCATTTGTTTGTCTAGGTTAAATCACGCTTATCATTTGAATTTGCTCCTTATTCTCGTGCGGCTTTTCACTAAGGATTAATGGAACATAAACTGTGAGTGGATCTTTCATTTCCCTTTTTAATACATGTTTTGGGGTGTATCATGTGTCACATTACAATTATTACATTTTCATGATTTAATACGTGCAAATACCAACTTGTGTAGTTGATGTGTTACGTGTTAATTGTTGTTCATCATTTGGTGCATTACATTCATGAGATAGTTACATATGGATCTATTTGCTCGTCCGTTCCCCATTACCATAAGCGGAATTAGACGTTGCCACCACACGAGATCAGCTCCGTTTGATTGAGCTCGAATCTAGCAATACAAACCAGCACACCATAATACCGTGCACATTCACATACAGTTGATTTGATTATTGTTTGAGATTGAACATCGTTATCCAATGCATCATACATACATTCATTTGAATAATTACAATATTTTCTGATTGGTTGCTTGAGGTTACCTACAACACATTAAATTACATTTGGTTATATGCACATTTTCTATATACAAAAATAAACTCATCATTTTCACAAAAAACAATATGATTCACTCACCAACCTTTGTTGACCCAAAAACTACTTTTTACACATGATACATGTGAACAGGAATGAAGAGGAAATCAACATAGGAATGGGACTTAGTATCAAGAAATGGACTTATAGTTGATTATCTACTTTGTACAATGTATTTTATATATTGTTTCATTTGAATTATTTGTTATGTGAAACCTTTAACATGGATTTAATGAATATTTAACCATATAATAGCAAGCTCTAAGATTTGGATCAACCAATCATGCCCCGGTCACTTATTCCGTTGCGGGTTGGGGTATGACAAAAATAACTTGGATAAAAGGCTGAATGGGATTAGTATTGTCACTCCCAACCAATGGTAGAAACGTCGAGGTGGGACGAAATAGATTGCTCGAGACTTCATAACTTGCTAATTATGACAATAATTTAAATAACAATATTTCATTTCATTCTAAATGGAAGTACATAGTCTTGAAAGGAAAATACAACAATTTTCGCAACTTAACATAATGAAACAAAGGAACTACATAACATGAAAATTTAGGTGCGTATCTAGTTCACCCTAACCAATTTCTTCAAATCATCAAGGCTAATTTCCTACAACATGTATTAAAATAATTTGTCAGCACATAATGGTCGGTGAGCATACAAGTTTGGTTTACATAGCGTATCATAAAAGACTCAAATCCTACATGGCAAGATGTACACTAAGTTGAAGTTAGCATGCATAACTATAGGTCAAACCCTTGTGTCCACTGAATATTATGCGAACCCTCTTCAGCGAAGTGAACGAGACCTTAAAAGTTTATTGAATACTTAACAATACCCAACACAAGGGCAGTGTGCTACTCTTATAGTGCTAAAATTGTTAAGGTGGGTTAGCTAAGTAAATGGCAAATAGTGTGCATGAATGTTTTCTAGCATGAATAACCTAAGCATAACAAATAGCATGTTTGGTGGATTGAGTGATTGAATATGATTGATTGTGTGCATTGTGAATTTTGATAGATTATACACGTGACACCTAAAAGTGCATTAAAGTGTAAAAAGAGTCAAGTATACTCATGGTTGGAACACCAAAGTTACCCTACAATGGGAAACGAAGGTGTGTGAGTCGATGGAGTTGATATGAATGGGATGATTGGAACACCAAAGTTACCCTACAATGGGAAACGAAGGCGTGTGAGTCGATGGAGTTTGATTATGAGTTAGATTCGGAAGTTAAGAATTAGGACAAGAAAATATGTATGAAAATACATCTTGTCTAGATACTCATCCGGACACTAGGTTGTGGTATGTTTTCATGGGTCCCAAATCACCCATTAGAATCCTAAACGAGGAATCAAGAACTAGGATGATGGACATCATAACTCATAACTCATAACTTTCAACCATGAACTAGTCGAAGTTAAGGTTCAGTTTTGTAAGTATATTACATATATGTATTAGTATAGCTAGTCATGCATGGTCATGTATGGAGGTAGGATGAATTCCATCCATTTATCCTCATTATTAGGATTTACCAAAGCACAAGATCTTCAATGTAATTGATTATTTTGGTTAGTTAGGAACATAACATCTCCTAATTCACCAAGACTACCAAGTGAGTAAATTAGATGAGTGCATTTCAAAAATGGAGAATGTTTGAATACTTGGTGTAGTTTGTTCACTTTGTTTTCTTGGAAATTGTTTGGTGACTTAGGATACATAATAAACGACTAAGAATACAGGTGAGGAGGTGGAATCATAGTTGGAAGCCCAAGCTTCCATTGTTCACACCTTACCAAAACACAAGTTTCACAACGTTGAAGGTTGAGGACTTGGATGGTTTCAACACTTTGTAGGTCACTTGGGACCTTTGGGGCAGCAAGAAATCGAGGTTATGAACCTTGAAGATTCTGATTTCATACCTTAACTCAAGTCTCACAACAATGGATTTGTTGGCAACATGGTTTGGTGCATAGAAATCTAAGAAACAAGTATGAACATTGTTTTGAAAGTTTGTTAAAAAAAAATATATATATCCCACTTAGGACCTCAAATACGATGAATTTTCATCATAGTTAATCATGGTAAACTTGTGGACACATTCCTAGAGGTTATCCAAGTGGATTGGATGAGAAAAACATAAAGAAATAAAGAGGAAAGTGAGTGGAACACTCACTTGAGCACTAGAAAGTTTCTGCTCAAAACTTGGAGTTACTTGAGAATTCTTGAGTGTTTGAGAGTATAATAAAGTTGTGAAAAAATGAAAATGTGATGGAGGAGGCTTGGTTTTATAGGGAATGATTAGGGTTTAGCTTTAAAGAATGTTAGAAGGTGATTAGAGGAGAAAGTAGGTGGAAAAGGGTGAAACCCGGTTGGTGGGAAAATCCTGCTACAGATTGACCGCGGTCGCGCCACGTGACCATCCAAGGTCTCTCCCGTCGCATGGCGCGACGGGATGCTTTTTCCAAAACTTTGTTTTTGTTCACTTTTGGCCCCTACACTTGGTTTTTAGGTTGTTTTATGCCATAAACTTGTTTTTTAACTTGTTTTTAGGTATTCAATGTGTATTTGAATATGGTATAAGTATGATGCATGCATGGTTGATGTTTAGATAGTATTTCAAGTCTCGGTTTTGTGTATAAATGCGTATTTGTTGATTGATTGGATAACAATTGAGTATGAATGTAACGTGTATATAATAAAACATGAATTTCCATTATGACCGAAGTCTCGGATTACAAATGTGGAAATGAAATTCGAATTACGAGTTTCCAAAATTAGAAAATACAAAATCACGGAAAGTTACAAGTATAATAGGGAATGTGACACAGATCCAATAAAAATAAAGCACGAAGCAAGGAAATTTTTCGCCTACTAATTTAGAGAACCAATGACTCAACAGGCAGTATTTTGGTATCCGAAATTAAAACAGATATCGGTCGAGGTTTCCAATGGGTTGGTTGCATCTTTCTTGCTTCAAGAGATAAAATGTGCGGTATGGGAATGCGATAGTGACCACGCTCTAGACCGGATGGGTTTAGTTTTGGTTTTCTCAAGCACTTTTTGTAACACCTCGAAAATTTACGTCCAATAATGTATTGACACGTGTCATAAGCTTGGAATATGTGAAAAAGCACTTTAGAGGGACTAAAGTTGACAAACAGTAAAACTATGTGAATATAAGGGTCCAAAGTGTCAACAATGGATAAATAGGCTCTAAAATAACCCTACATGATGTTTATAATCTTAAACGGATAAATCATGGATCATACGAAGCGGAAAATGAAAGAAAGTGAGGAATTACAAACTATAGGGGCTAAATGTGTCAACATGTTGAAAGTATACCTCTGAGTGACCTTTTGGCAAACCCGAAGCTTTGTAATGGTAAAATATACTCACTAGAATATGTGGTAAAAATTTCATCAAGTTTCGTTAAAGTTATGATCAAAACCGTGCACGAAGGGTTAAATGCGTTAACGTTGAATTTCGTGACTTTTCGGGTAAGCACAAAGTTAACCAAGGACCTACCCAAGTTTGTAAATGTCCCAAGGCCCTTAAAAGTCAGGTTTAAGGGTCAAGAGTGCAAAATAAATAGCCAAAACCACGTTACAAAGGACAAGGACTGAATTGTAATTGTTGGAAACTTGCTTAGCTGGTTAACAACTTGCTTAGCTGGTTAACAGCTGGAAACCTGTTTGATCAGTAAAGTAACATGGAAATTAATGTAAGAACATGTCTCAACATGTTCAACTCGACAATTTTCAGTTTAAACCCGGATTGGACCCGAAAGTCGCATATTTTGACTTTTGCTTTGACTATCAGTTCTGATCTGTTAATGCATGTTTGAGATCTGTCTTAGAGCTTATTTTGGACCAGGTTTCATATATGTATAACTCTCTGAGATTGTACAACTTGGTTCAACACCTATCCGATTTATATGCATGTTTCCGATTTATGCTTAAAGTTGACTATTATGCCCTTTTGACTATAAAATGTGATTTTTGAAAAAGTGAAAGAGTAGAAACATTTGTTAATGATTTATAAACTTGCACCAAAAATTTGATTTCAGTTTGAGGTCTAGATTAAGAGTTATGCTCATTATCGTAATTTGAAAGCTTTATGTTAATTAATTGGCGTAATTAGTATATAACCTATTTAAACCCACTTTTTAATATCAAAATTTTTACCCACTGTTATAATATAATATTTTGGGATTTTTAAAGATTTTTATTTAATTTTTGGCTGCGCATAACATAGGTCTCTAAGCTTAATTCGGTTAATACCGATTTTGCCCTTTTAAGCCATAAAATGAGTTTTATAAATCCTTTTGACCCCAAACCTTTTTCTACTGATTTTATTTGATAAATAAAATATTTTGAGCATTCTGGAATTATAAAAATATCAGCTTTCTTTTACAAACCCGGAAACGGCTCCAAATCGCCTTTTTAAGCGTTTTTAACGCATAGTTTGTACTATAACCATATTAAACATATAAGGTTGATACCTACTGATGTTTTTAGTATATTTTTATAAAATAACAGTAAGTACAAGTTTTTGAACTCAGGTTTCCAGTTTTGACCTTTTTAGCCCTTGTGAAATTACCAAAATACCCCTAAGGTGCATAGTTTGGTTTTAGATGATAAGTTTCACATATGGGTCATACCCTACTGTTATAACATGTTAAATTAAATATATTTACTGTATAAACCAGACCTGTAACTCAGATTTCCAATTAAACTCTTTTATAATCTTTTAAATTACCAAAATGCCCTTATGAGGCATACATTGTGTCTAAATCCGTTTTGGGCATAATAGAAGATATCTTACTGATATTATAACATAATTAAGGAATATTAACTCAGGGAACTTGCATATGACTCTTTTGGTTACCCGTGACGCCCTTTTCGCGTTCGGCTCGGTTTATGTAACTAGTTTGCATAAATTGACCGAAACGGATCAAACATTATCATTTTTGTCTCAAAATCCAGAATGTGTTTAGTATACCCATATTATACAAGTCTTCAAACTTGTCGGGTCTAAATCACATTCTATCCGGTCTTCGCTTAATCGTGCGTTTGAACCGTAACGCCCTTAAAAACTAGCCGGTCTAAGCTTAAGCTTAAATAAAGACCCGTTAGAAATCTAATAGGTTATTATAAACCTTTGTTCCAGAATAAGAAGAACCAGTAAAAGCTACCTTCACTTGCTAGTTGTGATTTATACTTTACTCAGGTAAATACTTTTAACTTATTTTCCCTATACGGGCTTGGGTTACAGTATATAAAATACCGCTTGATCGAGCATCAAATCTTACATCTTTGGGTGGTTAATTGAATAATTTGAACGGCTCATTTAAACAGTCTTGTTCACTTAAAGCCTTTGGGGGGTTAATGACCATGTCCCGGATATCCTTGGCATCATCTTACGAGATGGCCACGACCTGAGCACGGGGTGTAGGCGTACACCTGTCAGTGTATAACTCTATAATGTGGTGTGTCTATTGATCTTTAACCCGGACAAGATCTGGGCTACTGAACGCACAAGTAACATGTAATTCATTCACAAGATTATATTACATAATTATCCCAAGTTATAAAAAGGTTTTGTGCCACGTGCATTCAAATCAATTTTCAACCTTTCCAAAATGAGTCAGTTAAATTGTATTTACCAGTGTAAACTGACGTATTTTCCCAAAAGGTTAAGTGCAGGTACTACACGTACTAGGCTGGCTGTCTTCTAGAGCGTCCACAATAAGTCTCGCAAGCTTGGATGACAATAAAGCTGTTGAACAATATCTTATTTTATTTTGATCCGCCTGTGGATCCGTTTCAACTAATTGTGATATTTAATATTACACTTTATTAAAGTTGAAATGAATCTTTCTTTGCTTCCGCTGTGCATTTATATATTGTGTTATTTGTCTATGATGATACCAACTACGTCACGATACTCCCCACCGGGCCCACCGGTGACACGTGGAAAATACGGGTGTGACAGGTTGGTATCAGATCCAACTCTGAGTGGATTAAACACTAGCCTTTTGTGTTTAATCTCAGTTACACAATTGCACATTCCTCGATTCTCTACTCTAGACAAAGAACTTAGGAATATCCTAAATGGGTTTCATTTCTAATTTTGGTTTTTATTCTAACTTTGTCTTGTATATATTTCTTGTTGTATCACTTGTTTGTTTTTGACAGGTTGTCAACATGCCGCCACGTATGAGAGGAAGAGGAAGGGGAAATGGAGCACATGTAGCCCCAAACGACCACGAGGCCGGACCGTCACACCGGTGAACACCTTCGGACCCCCATAACAAAGATGCTCAAGATCTTTGGAGGTCTTTTACTGAGCCTGCTAGGCGATCAGTATCACTGAGTACCTCCCCATCAATCCCACACTCTTTTGGGCCTTATTCCCAAAATGAACCCCAAAACTCTCACCAGTCCTTCATACCTCTCCAAGGACACCAATCACCCTTTGACCAACCATCACCTGTTTTCCAGGGCTTGTTCAACCCTGCTGACTACCTTGATGTGCCTATGGGTGTTAACCCACTTGGACCCGAAGACCACTTTTCTTGTGGCAACCCGATGGACATTGATGAAGATACCGATCCTTCAATGCCACCATCCGGAACTCTGAACCACCCCATCGAGATTTCTGATGGGTCACCGTTTGTGGGATCACCTTACAATGGTCCCGACAGCTTTGAGGAGAATTTCAAGCAGTATGACTGGGCATTTACTCCCAGTTACCATAACTCTCCCCTGCACCAGCCACACCACTCTCCCCTGCACCAGCCACAGCAGCAGCAGAATCCTTCCGAGGATTCCCGACTAGTCGCGGTCACTCCGCCGGTAGCACCACCTCAGCTTCAGCCTCCCTCGCCCCCGAGGCGAAGGAGAACTACCTTACGAATATCCGCACGAGGGGGAATACGCATCAGCACCCCTCCACATTCGAGTGGCAGCCGGTACTCGCCACTTCACGAAGAACCGGAGACGGGAGAATCTTCACACCCCATCTCAGAGGTGAACACTGCGCCAGTTGCGCCACAGCCACCATTAGGTTTTGGAGACCCAATTTCCACTTACACTGGCGCGGCTGCATACAATCCCTTCGAGCAGCTAAACCACACATGCTATAACTTTGCAGAGGATCCCTACTGGATAGCAGCAAACTCCAACACTCTCCATCAGGAAGGTCCCTACGGAGGTCCCTGGGCTACGGGACAATCGACCTATGGATACCCACCATATGGGTATCAACAACCGCCTCCTCGACCTCCGCAATATCAGCAGCCTCCTCAAGCGCCGGCAATGTCACCGCCACAATTTCAAGAAATCCTTCATGAGATACATGAGGTGCGACAAGAGGTGCGGCATGAGATGCGGCAAGAGCGAAGGCATAACCGGGGGATGTTCAAGAAGATGGTGGATTTGATCAAGGGTAAAAGCAAGAAGGATCGCTGAATCCTTTGTTTGTTACTTATTTTAGTTGTTTCATGTCCCTGCGAGGACATTTATTTCTGTACTCTGCCCCTGCGTGGGCATATTATCCTTTCTGTTCTGCCCCTGCGTGGGCATGTTTTTCAGTTGGCCCCTGCGTGGGCATGTTGTTTATGTAAAAGTCCCGTTTAGGGCAAACTCGTACTAGTTTAAATTTTGTTTGGAATGGTTAATTTAAGTTTTTCATTTATAAATTATGCATGAATGTAATATGTGAATAAATGAAAAATAACATATTTTGATTTACCATTTTTTATAATAATAAGAATCTTAAAAAGGTAAAACCTAGCTTGAATGTCATATTAAAGACCTGGCCAAAATGGTAGAACCTGTTTAAAAAGATTCAATCTCAGTTAACATCTGCAAATATGTTAACATTCTTGGCTAGTGTGATCCGCAAAATCACACATGTCACCCTTTTATTAATTACCCAAATTTATATTTTTATATATATTTGATTGTGACAAAATACCTACGGGTTATAATTAATGTCATATAAAACAAAAGGCAGCTGTAGTTTACAGACTCCCTGCCAAGAAAAGGATTGGTTTTTTATTTTATTCAAACTTTAATCCTATCAGATCTAAATTTATAATTTAGAAATTTGTCTACGTGACTAGGCCTGTTGTGCCAATATTTTATTTCATTTTTTGGATAAGGTTACTAATAAAAAGTCCTGAATGAAATTTCTTAACAAATTAACTAATATGGCTCTTATTTACCATGGTTAATAAATCGTCAAGAACGATAGTACTGTTTAGGCTTCTAAATAGACCTTGTCCTTATTTTTATGTAGCAATTAAGACTACATGGCTAAGTCTGAAGAATTAAACAGTCGTCCAGCAGAAAACCCTGATACTGCTAAGATACTTGTAACTGGTGCGGAGTTACAAGCAATAGTGGAAAATGCTGTTAACAAAGCCATCGCGAGGCAATATAGTGAATCGAGTGGTACTCGAACAAGGACCAGATCAGCTCCTCACTCTAAGCCAAAGTTCACTCTGAGGCTCATAGCAAACCGCCCTCTAAGATAGATGAACTTAAGAAAGATGAGCTCAAGAAGGATGATGATCGACACTCATCAAATCAGAACAGTGTTCCATCAAGAAGGATGGTGTATGATGCCAAACCACACACCAAGTCCTGTACTTACAAGTACTTTGTTTCTTGCAAACCCCGGGACTTCACCGGGGAGAAAGGAGCAGTAGATTGTATGACTTGGTTGGACGAAATGGATACGGTTGTAGACATCAGCGGTTGTGCTGAAAGGGACGTAGTAAAATACGTATCCCAACCGTTCAAAGGAGAAGCACTGGCATGGTGGAAGTCTCTCATACAAGCTGCTGGAAAGATCCCACTCTACAATCTATCATGGGATCAGTTCGTTGCTCTCGTTAAAGATAATTATTGCCCGCAGCACGAAGTTGAGAGAATTGAGTTAGACTTCCTATCTTTAGTGATGAAGAATTTAGACTGCCAGGCATACCTCACCACTTTCAATACCCTATCTAGGTTGGTTCCATACTTGGTAACCCAAGAACCTAAGAGGATTGCTCGATTCATCGGGGGTTTAGCCCCAGAGATTAAAGCTAGTGTTAACGCATCAAGGCCTGCAACATTCAGATCAGCAGCTGATCTATCTCTCTCTCTTACCTCGGACGTAGTCAGGTTGAGAGCACTCAGGAATTCAGAAGAGAACAAAAGGAAGCGTGAGGACGATACCTCACGAAGATCAGGTAAGAAACACCGAGGAAATGACGAACACAAGAAGGGGTCGGGATCTAAGAGAGGTGGGCAACAATCGGGAGATAAGCCCAAATGTAAAACATGCAAGAAGAACCATTTTGGGAGGTGTCGATTTGAGTCGAAATCCTAGTCTCACACGAGATCCTGTGGGATTTGCAAATCTACGGATCATAAGACTTTGGAGTGTAAGAAGCTGAAGGATGCAACATGTTACGGTTGCAACGAAAAAGGGCACATTAAGTCTAATTGCCCAAAGAACACCAAGAAAATCGAAGATGGGAAAAAGACCAATGCGAGGGTCTTCAAAATGGACGCTAAGGAAGCTGTTCAGGATGACAACGTGATCACAGGTACTTTTCTCGTAAATGATGTTTTTGCTAGAGTATTGTTTGATTCTAGAGCAGATAAGTCTTTTGTAGATAATAAGTTTTGTGAGTTGTTGAAATTGCCTGTAAAACCCTTAAGTGTGAAATATGAGGTGGAATTAGCTGATGGAACCATAGAAACCGCCTCAACTGTTTTAGATGGATGTGTTATATCCATTAGGAATCACTCTTTTCCTTTATCCTTACTTCCCTTTAAGCTAGCCGGTTTTGACATAGTGATAGGCATGGATTGGTTATCGCATAACCAAGCCCAGATTGTGTGCAATAGAAAGCAAGTAGTAGTCAAAACTCCGTCTGGTGAGTCACTCACCATCCAAGGAGATACCCAGCACGGATTGCCTGAGCAAGTGTCTATGCTCAAGGCATCCAGATGTCTGCAGAAGGGTTGTGTCATTTATATGGCACAAGTTACTATGGACGAGCCAAAGCCTAAGATTGAAGACATCCCTATCATTTCGGAATATCCTGAAGTTTTTCCCGAAGAACTACCTGGTTTACCACCAGATAGGCAAGTGGAATTCCGAATTGACATCATTCCGGGTGCAGCACCAGTAGCGAGAGCGCCTTATAGGTTAGCACCAACGGAGATGAAGGAGTTAAGGACGCAATTAGATGATCTGCTAGCCAAAGGTTTTATTAGACCTAGTTCGTCTCCTTGGGGAGCGCCGATCTTGTTTGTCAAGAAGAAGGATGGATCGATGCGCCTGTGCATCGATTACCGTGATCTTAATAAAGTCACTATCAAGAATAGGTATCCTTTGCCCAGGATCGACGATCTGTTCGATCAGTTACAAGGGGCAAGCTACTTCTCTAAGATCGACTTGAGGTCAGCCTACCATCAGTTGAAGGTCAAGGATGAGGATGTGCATAAGACTGCATTTAGGACTCGTTATGGTCATTATGAGTTCCTAGTGATGCCTTTTGGGCTCACTAATGCACCGGCCGCATTCATGGATCTCATGAATCGCGTCTGTAAACCTTACTTGGACAAATTCGTCATCGTCTTTATTGACGACATCCTTATTTACTCGAAGAACCAAGCTGACCATGAGAAACACCTTCGTTGTATTCTCAAACTTCTACATCAGGAGAAACTCTACGCCAAATTTTTGAAGTGCGAATTTTGGCTTCGGGAAGTCCAATTCCTTGGACATGTGGTAAGTGAGCCTGGTATCCAAGTGGATCCCGCTAAGGTAGAAGTAGTTATGAATTGGCAAGAGCCGAAGACACCTACTGAGATTTGTAGCATCCTGGGTTTAGCAGGATATTATAGGCGTTTTATCGAAAACTTTTCAAGGATTGCTGCACCCCTAACTTCGTTGACACGTAAGAAGGTTAAGTTTGATTGGGGCCCTAAGCAGCAGGAATCCTTTGACATTTTGAAGAAAAAGTTGAGCAATGCACCAGTATTAACATTGCCCGATGGTATAGAAGAATTTGTGGTGTATTGTGATGCATCCCACACTGGTATGGGCTGTGTACTCATGCAGAAAGGCAAGGTCATTGCCTACGCTTCACGACAGTTAAAGGTACACGAGAAGAACTACACCACCCACGACTTGGAGCTGGGTGCCGTTGTGTTTGCATTGAAACTATGGAGGCATTACTTATATGGAACCAAGTGTGTGATCTATTCAGATCACAAGAGCCTTCAACATTTGTTCAATCAGAAAGACTTGAACATGCGACAAAGACGATGGATGGAAACTCTAAATGATTATGATTGTGAGATAAAATACCATCCAGGCAAAGCAAATGTAGTTGCTGAGGCCTTAAGCAGAAAAGAAAGAGTGAAGCCGATAGGAATCAACGCCAAGCGCATTGAAATAAGGAATAGTTTGAACGAAAGGGTGCTAGCAGCACAGAAGGAAGCTGTGCTGGAAGCTAACTATCCTGAAGAAAAACTGGGAGTAACTGAGGAGCAGTTATCCCATGACAAGGACGGAATGCTAAGATTGAATGGACGAATATGGGTTCCAGTTTTTGGAGGACTTCGGGATGTTATCCTCCAGGAAGCCCACAGTTCCAATTATTCTGTTCATCCTGGAGCTGATAAGATGTACCAGGATCTAAAGGCAAACTACTGGTGGATTGGTTTGAAAAAGTCTGTAGCTGCCTATGTAGCAAAATGTTTGACTTGTGCGCAAGTCAAAGCGGAGCACTAGAAGCCGTCAGGTTTGTTACAACAACCTAAAATTCCCACATGGAAGTGGGAGATGGTGACGATGGATTTCATCACCACGTTGCCAAAGACAAGGAAGGGGAACGATACTATATGGGTTATAGTAGATAGACTGACCAAGTCAGCACATTTCCTACCCATTAAGGAAACTTACAGCTCAGATATGTTAGCTCAATTGTACGTAGATAAAATTGTAGCATTGCATGGTGTACCATTGTCAATTATCTCGGAAAGAGATACGAGATACACCTCTCATTTTTGGAAAAGTTTCCAACAGTCTCTGGGCACGCGCTTGAATTTTAGTACGACTTACCACCCACAGACAGACGGACAGAGTGAGCGTACCATTCAAACATTGGAAGACATGCTTCGTGCATGTGTGATTGATTTAGGTGGCAGTTGGGATAAGCATCTGCCATTGGTCGAGTTCTCCTATAACAATAGCTTCCATACTAGTATTAAGGTTGCGCCCTTTGAGGCATTATATGGTAGAAAATGCAGAACACCCATTTGTTGGGCGGAAGTAGGAGACGTTCAATTGTCAGGACCAGATTTGGTCTTTGAAACAACGGACAAGATTGTCCAGATTCGCGATCGCCTGAAAGCTGCCAGGGATAGGCAGAAAAGCTATGCGGATCCAAAACGTAAGTCTTTTCACTTCGAAGTAGGTGACAAAGTATTGCTTAAAGAATCACCTTGGAAAGGGGTGATGCGATTTGGTAAGAAAGGCAAGCTAAGCCGGAGATACATAGGACCTTTCGAGGTTATCGAACGTGTCGGATCAGTTGCTTATAAGTTAAACTTGCCTGAAGAGCTTAGTGCTCTCCACAATGTTTTTCACATCTGTAATTTGAAGAAGTGTTTCGCTGATGAATCACTGGTCATACCACATACGGATGTGCATATTGATGAAAGCTTGAAATTTGTGGAGAAACCATTGTCGATTGAGGATCGACAGGTGAAGAAGCTTCGAAGGAAGCATGTGCCTATTGTAAAGGTCAAATGGGATGCCCGTAGAGGTCCCGAATATACATGGGAGGTAGAATCCACGATGAAAGAGAAATACCCTCATTTGTTTCAGTAAATATCGAGGTCAAGATTTCTTTTAAGGGGTGAGGATGTAACACCGCGAAAATTTACGTCCAATAATGTATTGACACGTGTCATAAGCTTGGAATATGTGAAAAAGCACTTTAGAGGGACTAAAGTTGACAAACAGTAAAACTATGTGAATATAAGGGTCCAAAGTGTCAACAACGAATAAATAGGCTCTAAAATAACCCTACATGATGTTTATAATCTTAAACGGATAAATCATGGATCATACGAAGCGGAAAATGAAAGAAAGTGAGGAATTACAAACTACAGGGGCTAAATGTGTCAACATGTTGAAAGTGTACCTCTGGGTGACCTTTTGGCAAACCCGAAGCTTTGTAATGGTAAAATATACTCACTAGAATATGTGGTAAAAATTTCATCAAGTTTCGTTATCGTACGAGAAAGTTATGATCAAAACCGTGCACGAAGGGTTAAATGCGTTAACGTTGAATTTCGTGACTTTTCGGGTAAGCACAAAGTTAACCAAGGACCTACCCAAGTTTGTAAATGTCCAAAGGCCCTGAAAAGTTAGCTTTAAGGGTCAAGAGTGCAAAATAAATAGCCAAAACCACGTTACAAAGGACAAGGACTGAATTGTAATTGTTGGAAACTTGCTTAGCTGGTTAACAGCTTGTACGCGGCCCGCGACAGGCCCTTCGCGGCCCGCCTACAAGTGCCCAGCGACAAAATCAGCGACCAGGTGCCAGTTCAAGTCTGTTTTCGAGTTGTAACCAGCTGTATCCGATCCCAGAGCCTCACCAATGAAATTACATGCATCTAGGGGCACTTTGACTCATCTTACAACCTCAGTAGACTCACATGGCAACATCAAATGTGATCAAAATTGTTATAAAGTGGACTTGTAGTTGCAAACATTCAACACTTGCGTTCACAAAATTCACAAGACAACTTCTGGAGCTCTCTAGACATCAAGCCAACTTCCTAGTGATCTCTAAGCTTAATTAGGACTCTTGTAAGTGTTCATAACCCTTTCTAATTCGTTCTAGCTTAGTTAATTAAGCAAAAGTCAAACCATCGTAATTTAAGTTTGACCTTGAGATTAAACGAAATTTGCTCAATCATTTCTCGAATTGAAAGTACCTACAAGTTGGTATTTATGTGGGTAACAAACCCTTAAAAGGGTACTTTCAGATTCCTACTCTAACTATGTTAATTGTCGAGTCAAAGCTTGTTTCAAAAAGTTAACAGAATTATTATTTGCAAATTTAAGCATGATTAGCAATGTAGGGTACATTCAACCTGTTTTATCAGTAAAATAACATGGTAATTAATGTAAGAACATGTCTCAACATGTTCAACTCGACAATTTTCAGTTTAAACCCGGATCGGACCCGAAAGTCGCATATTTTGACTTTTGCTTTGACTATCAGTTCTGATCCATTCATGCATGTTTGAGATCTGTCTTAGAGCTTATTTTGGACCAGGTTTCATATATGTATAACTCTCTGAGATTGTACAACTTGGTTCAACACCTATCCGATTTATATGCATGTTTCCGATTTATGCTTAAAGTTGACTATTACGCCCTTTTGACTATAAAATGTGATTTTTGAAAAAGTGAAAGAGTAGAAACATTTGTTACTAATTTTTAAACTTGCACCAAAAATTTGATATCAGTTTGAGGTCTAGATTAAGAGTTATGCTCATTATCGTAATTTGAAAGCTTTATGTTAATTAATTGGCGTAATTAGTATATAACCTATTTAAACCCACTTTTTAATATCAAACTTTTTACCCACTGTTATAATATAATATTTTGGGATTTTTAAAGATTTTTATTTAATTTTTGGCTGAGCATAACATAGGTCTCTAAGCTTAATTCGGTTAATACCGATTTTGCCCTTTTAAGCCATAAAATGAGTTTTATAAATCCTTTTGACCCCAAACATTTTTCTACTGATTTTATTTGATAAATAAAATATTTTGATCATTCTGGAATTATAAAAATATCAGCTTTCTTTTACAAACCCGGAAACGGCTCCAAATCGCCTTTTTAAGCGTTTTTAACGCATAGTATGTACTATGACCATATTAAACATATAAGGTTGTTACCTACTGATGTTTTTAGTATATTTTTATAAAATAACAGTAAGTACAAGCTTTTGAACTCAGGTTTCCAGTTTTGACCTTTTTAGCCCTTGTGAAATTACCAAAATACCCCTAAGGTGCATAGTTTGGTTTTAGATGATAAGTTTCACATATGGGTCATACCCTACTGTTATAACATGTTAAATTAAATATATTTACTGTATAAACCAGACCTGTAACTCAGATTTCCAATTAAACTCTTTTATAATCTTTTAAATTACCAAAATGCCCTTATGAGGCATACATTGTGTCTAAATCCGTTTTGGGCATAATAGAAGATATCTTATTGTTATTATAACATAATTAAGGCATATTAACTCAGGGAACTTGCATATGACTCTTTTGGTTACCCGTGACGCCCTTTTCGAGTTCGGCTCGGTTTATGTAACTAGTTTGCATAAATTGACCGAAACGGGTCAAACATTATCGTTTTTGTCTCAAAATCCAGAATGTGTTTAGTATACCCATATTATACAAGTATTCAAACTTGTCGGGTCTAAATCACATTCTATCCGGTCTTCGCTTAATCGTGCGTTTGAACCGTAACGTCCTTAAAAACTAGCCGGTCTAAGCTTAAGCTTAAATAAAGACCCGTTAGAAATCTAATAGGTTATTATAAACCTTTGTTCCAGAATAAGAAGAACCAGTAAAAGCTACCTTCACTTGCTAGTTGTGATTTATACTTTACTCAGGTAAATACTTTTAACTTATTTTCCCTATACGGGCTTGGGTTACGGTATATAAAATACCGCTTGATCGAGCATCAAATCTTACATCTTTGGGTGGTTAATTGAATAATTTGGATGGCTCATTTAAACAGTCTTGTTCACTTAAAGCCTTTGGGGGGTTAATGACCATGTCCCGGATATCCTTGGCATCATCTTACGAGATGGCCACGACCTGAGCACGGGGTGTAGGCGTACACCTGTCAGTGTATAACTCTATAATGTGGTGTGTCTATTGATCTTTAACCCGGAAAAGATCCGGGCTACTGAATGCACAAGTAACATGTAATTCGTTCACAAGATTATATTACATAATTATCCCAAGTTATAAAAAGGTTTTGTGCCACGTGCATTCAAATCAATTTTCAACCTTTCCAAAATGAGTCAGTTAAATTGTATTTACCAGTGTAAACTGACGTATTTTCCCAAAAGGTTAAGTGCAGGTACTACACGTACTAGGCTGGCTGTCTTCTAGAGCGTCCACAATAAGTCTCGCAAGCTTGGATGACAATAAAGTTGTTGAACAATATCTTATTTTATTTTGATCCGCCTGTGGATCCGTTTCAACTAATTTTGATATTTAATATTACACTTTATTAAAGGTGAATATGGGGAAAATAATATAAGGTATATCATAAGGCTTATGAGGTGCTTCACCTAATCTCAGGCGTTAAACTCAGCCATAAAAAATCTAGTTTTTTGCCTCGGTGTGGAAAAATCAAGAGTCATGAGCATAATGAATATAATTAAGTGTAATGTGGGGATGTTACCTTGTAAGTACCTTGGTTTACATGTGGGCGCAAATATGAACCAAGCGAGGTATATGAAAGGTGTGGTTGGTTTTCCCAAAGTGAGGTTGTTAAAGTGGAAGTCTAAAACGTTATCAATTGGGGGGGGGGGTTATATTCTTAAAATCGGTGCTTGATAGCTTACCTCTTTATTACGTCTCTCTCTATAAAGCTCCAAAATGCATTTTGGATCTTTTAGAGGGCCTTAGACGACAATTCTTTTTGGGGGGATGAAGATAAGGCAAAACCGACATGGGTTTGTTGGAAAAGGGTTATTGGGTCGATTGATAAAGGTGGGCTAGGGCTGGGTTTGCTTAGGGATATGAATGTTAGCTTATTACACAAATGGTGGTGGCGGTATAAGAAAGATGGGAGCCTATGGAAGAGAACGGTTGTGGCGATACATTTTAATATAGCCCCATTGTCTTATTTACCAATAAAAACAATGATTGCGGGAGTATGGAATGGAATCTCTAAAGTGGAAAAAGAATTATGCAAACTGAATACTCATATTTCTCCTTTGTTAAAGCTGAAATTAGGAATGGAATGGTTACCGGGTTTTGGTTGGATAAGTGGGTCAGGGATAAGATTCTTAAAGACCTTTTCCTTGATCTTTTTTTCATGGAAACAAACAAAAGTACCAATGTTGCATCACGACTTGGAACATGGGAATGGAAACGAAAACAAATCACGCAGGCGAAGCAAGTTGAACTATCTTAATTAAATGCAATCACGACAGGTACGATACTATCTGAAGGTGAGGATCGTTGGGTTTGATAGTAGGATGTGGACGAAGTCTTCTCGATATCATCTTGCCGAGGGGTTTTTTCTAGGTTTGCGGTACCATTTTGCCCTTTAACCATAGCAAAATGTTACCAAAGAAGAACAATATTTTCGGCTGGCGAGGGCTGTAAGATCATCTACCTACAATGAAAGGGTTGCCAAAGCGTAACATGTTAAACGGTCCAACAACCTGTCACTAGTGTGGGGAACAAGAAGATGATTCGGATCACCTTTTTGCAGCATGTTATGTTGCCTCAATAATCTGGAACAAAGTAAGTATTTGGTGTAAGATACCAAATATTTTTGTTTTCACTATGATGGATTTGTTGGGATTGCATACTATGAATATCTGGAAGCTTCAGGGAAGAAACGACAATTAATACAAACCATAATATCAGCTGCATGTTGGGCGATATGGAAAGCATGTAACGAGTTAATTTTTTCCGATAAACGAGCAATAAGTGACAAAATCTTTGGCCACATACAAACATCGACCTATTTATGGGCCAAAAGCAGGGGAAAGCTCACAAACATGGAGTGGCGCAACTGAGACTTTTGATTTGGCCGAGTAATTGTGTTTTCATGAAATAGTAATATAGGTGAAAGGTTTGTAAGTGGTTGGGTGATGGTTGTTTTTGTTTTAGACTAGTTCCTTGTTAGCTCTAAAACATTTTTATATATTTTGGTGATGAATAAAGTATCGTTTGCTATTAAAAAAATCCAATATCATATAACTTAATTAGAAACAAAATACGAGAACATATAGATGTTTCAAGTAAACAAACTTTATAATCTTTATTTCGGTGACAATAACGTGTCAAAAGCCATGAGTTAATACCATGTGCTTACATACTTGTATATGTGGAGAATTTAATAAATGAGATAGTTATCATACAACTGTATAGGGTAGAGATGAAAAAAAAAACGGTTTCGGGCCCTATTTGGAACCAGATCTGAGTCCTACCCGGTGGCATCAATACCCCGTTGTGGATTTAAGTAGTTCCATCAAAGCGGTTGATATGCACCAAATGCAACATATAAATTATATCAAATAAAGTATAAAAACAACCCTTTTTAGTACTGATGTTGGAAAAAGTGCATTTCTTTGTATACTTTTGATTTTCAGGATTAAAAGATCTTAAATGTACAAAAGGAACAAATTAACAGCAAAAATCAGCATAAATATAAAACAAGGGAAGTTGATACCATATACTAACCCTTTGAGCTTCACCACAAGACCAAAAAGAACGAATCATAAGACAAGCATGGGCCATGCCATCAAGGCATGGGGTCGTGCCCCACCCAAGATTCCAGGAAGAAGAAGACAAACAAAAGCAGAAAAGAGACACGGGGCCGTGTCCCATGGACACGGGCCGTGGTCAACACCTAAATATGCAAATCTTGGATAGTACAGCAAGTATAATGGCCACAGGGTCGTGCCGTTGACACACGGGGCCGTGTGAGCATCTAGACTGACAAGCTCATTTAATGAAGACAGAGAAGAAGGAGGGCACAACACGGGGCCGTGTAAACGGTCTGTTTCCAACTATAAATAGGGGTGCTTGGTTCAATTGCATCTCATCCCTTGGTAAACCATTTCTCTCACATCCACCACCACAACACCACAATCATTAGAGTTAGAGTGGGTAGTAGTCTCGGGATCCAAGATTGATAGTAAGAGCTTTTGTCAAACTATGGCCATGCTTGGCTAATCTCTTACATCACTTAGTGAAGACAAAATCTTTTATGTATTACTTTTGATTTCTAATCTTTGGTTAACTTTTTAATTGGTTATGTATTAATGACTTAAAATAACTAGTTTTTAATATTGAAAGTGAATTTTATCCTATCATCTCTTCATGTTTCATTGATTCACTCATTCGTGTCTTTACAGTTTATATAAAGCGCGTTAACTGTCTGGAAGTCGGTTAGAAGGGTGGTTTGGGTAAATTTCTTGCCTCGTTCAGTGTATAGATCCTCCGAGGACTTGACTCAAGCTTATTAGGACTTCCTTTGAGGTAGATAACATCAAATCGGGGGAAGTAAGAACGGCTTGAATCCCTTATAAATAAAGTACTATTAAAACTTTAAACCGGCCTTACGGGACTGTATCCCTGCTGACTAAGACAAATATGGCCAAAGGTAGCATTGCCTCCAAAAGAGGGACATGCCACATTTTGCATTAATAACTTACTTACTCATCTTTCAATATTCTGGCCTTGCGAGACTGTATCCCTGCTGACTCAGACCAATATGGCTGAGAGTAGCGTTGCCTCCAAAAGAGGGCATGTCACTATAACTAAGATAATCTCTTAAAAAACCCAAAGTGCGGAAATCATCAAAGGATGCATAAAAGATGAGTCGGAACCAACTGATTCTCTCTTGTTTAATTGTTTCTTTTATTACTTTAGTTTCTTTCTTTAATTTTACTTATTAAAAAGCCTTTTCTCAAATTTGGGTTGATTAGACGTTGATGATAATCCGGTATTTACAGTTCTTGTGACCTTGGATGACCTCGATATCTTACCATCACTATGCTACGCCAACGATGGATGCACTTGCCCTAGCGTGTTTTAGAGAGTGATAGTGTTATATCGTGTGTTATAAATTTAAAACTTGATAAAAGAGTAAAAGAAGTGCTTAAAAATATAATAAAAATCACACCCTCGCTCACGTGTCAGTGGTTTTTGGGATGTGAATCTAGTGTTTTATTTTTGTTGGATGTTTGGTTGGATCCGACTCCCTTGTATACGGTGTTTCCCCTTTTGCAATCGAGAAGGATTAGATGTGCTTTGTTGCTGATATGGTTAAACCACCTAGGTCTTGGTTTGTTTGGGTTTGGGATTGGTCAACGTTGCTTGCTCCTTCTTACTAAATTAAAGCGGTTCCAAGTCGCCTTATTTATATGGCCACTATCTACCTTGGTGATTTCAAAGCATGATGAGTGGAAATGAAAGTTGCATCCTCTGGGTTAATTCACAGTTCATAGTATGAATAAGTGTGTCCCAAGTTAAGGAAAGATATTATGTGCTTATACTTTTTCTTGGAACAATTGGGTCCCCTTGAAGGTGTATATAGTAGCATGGAATGCTGAGCAAGAAAGATTCCCAATTTTGGGTTCCTTGGCTACGAGGAACATCTATTTCAAGTACGAGGTGCTTGTTTTGTGGTGATTATAGTGAGTCTAGCGATAACTTATTTTTCTCGTGACACCTATCCCAAATGGTATGGAAAATTGCAATGCAATTATGTAAGCTTTCTACATTTTTTTTTTGCTTTTAGCTAGCCTTAGAGATGTCTTGGATTTTCATAATAGCATCCAAGGTTCAAAAGACAGAACCAAAAAAAAACCAAAACTAAAACTAAACCCATTCAAGTGAAAATTATCCATCACTTAAGAAGCTACCAAAAGTGCTTGAGAAAACCAAAACCAAAACTAAACCCATCCGGTCCAGAGCGTGGTCACTATCGCATTCCCATACCGCATCTTTTATCTCTTGAAGCAAGAAAGATGCAACCAACCCATTGGAAACCTCGACCGATATCGGTTTTAATTTCGGATACCAAAATACTGCATGTTGAGACATTGGTTCTCTAAATTAGTAGGCGAAAAAATTCCTAGCTTCGTGTTTTATTTTTATTGGATCTGTGTCACATTCCCCATTATACTTGTAACTTTCCGTGATTTTGTACTTTCTAATTTTGGAAACTCGTAATTCGTATTTCATTTCCACATTTGTAATCCGAGACTTCGGTCATAATGGAAATTCATGTTTTATTATATACACGTTACATTCATACTCAATTGTTATCCAATCAATCAACAAATACGCATTTATACACAAAACCGAGACTTGAAATACTATCAAAACATCAACCATGCATGCATCATACTTATACCATATTCAAATACACCTTGAATACCTAAAAACAAGTTAAAATACAAGTTTATGGCATAAAACAACCAAAAAACCAAGTGTAGGGGCCAAAAGTGAACAAAAACAAAGTTTTGGAAAAAGCATCCCGTTGCGCCATGCAACAGGAGAGACCTTGGATGGTCGCGTGGCGCGACCGCGGTCAATCCGCAGCAGGATTTTCCCACCAACCGGGTTTCACCCTTTTCCACCTCCTTTCTCCTCTAATCACCTTCTAGCAATCTTTAAACCTAAACCCTAATCATTCCCTATAAAACCAAGCCTCCTCCATCACATTTTCATTTTTTCACAACCTTATTATACTCTCAAACACTCAAGAATTCTCAAGTAACTCCAAGTTTTGAGCAGAAACTTTCTAGTGCTCAAGTGAGTGTTCCACTCACTTTCCTCTTTATTTCTTTATGTTTTTCTCATCCAATCCACTTGGATAACCTCTAGGAATATGTCCACAACTTTACCATGATAAACTAAGATGAAAATTCATCATATTTAAGGTCCTAAGTGCAGGATCGGTTTGCTGATCCGAATGAGTCGGTTCAGAGGAATTCCATCAAATACAGGTGCGGAAAACAAGTATTTGACTTAAACACAGCTGAAACTTCACTTTAACACTGATTTGTATTGATATGAACACAAATACAATCAGTTCTCACACCGGCAGCACCTCGGTATGGAAATTTCTCAAATGTTACCTCTTGATTTCGCTTGACCTAGACCTCCTATATATAGACATCAGGATTTCGCTTCAGCATAACTCAAGCGAAATCTTAACATGTTGATTTCGCTTGAGCTGATTCAAGCGAAATCCTTTACACATTCAGATGTTCAAGCGAAATCTCATAAACTCTCTCTCATTCTCTCTTTCTACGTGCCCTGATCTATTCTAATCTAAAGTAAAACTCGATACAAGACGAAGTCGACAGATGTAGTGCACCAACAGACTCCCCCTCAGATGTTGACGAGTCGACTATCGAGTTACACCAATGCTGTGTCTTTACATCTTCATTCTTGATCAGTCTCTGGGCTTTTCTCTCTCTATCTTCTTTTCCAAAAACACCTTGCTCTATCAGACTCCCCCTCACGATTTGCTGGTATTCGTTTGTTCTTCAGCAACATCTGCTTTAGGATCAATGTCTGACTCAAATGTTGTTTACAAGATCATTGCCTGGATTTTATCTAATTCTCTTGATCAGATCTCTTGATTCCTTAAGTTCATCAGCATTATCAGCTAGCAAACTTTTAGATTCATGATCAGATTCTGACTTTTGTAAGCTTTGAATGAATTAACCTGGCTCACCTGTAACAATCTTAACCCAGAAATAAATTTTCTAAATTTAACAATTTAACTTCACCAATAATCTGATATAATCAGATAATTCTCCCTCATATCACCAATCAATGATAAACCAAAAGTAGGTTTTAAAAATACCAAATTGTAGGATTTTAACAAACCTTTTAACATTTTAAGATTCACTCCCCCTCACAATCAAGTCATCATGTTTAGCACTTGAAATTTTGACAATCAGCTTTCCAATACCAGTTGTCGAAATTTTTTTTAATTTTTTTTTAAATTTATGCTAAAACACACTAAAAATCTTTTTGTAATTTTTGATTGTAAAGGAATGCAATAAAGAAATATTTACAAACAATATTTTTGTGAGTTTGTGCAAGAGGATCATATCAGTTTTTGAAACATATCACTAACACCGTTAAGCTTCATTTCATATTAAGTTCTAAACAATTTACCTATATTGTCAGTATGTTTGTCCACTTAAATTTTCACACAAAGTTCAACTGATCCGAGATACGATGTTAAATGTTTTAAGAGACTTAAACTTATCCGTGTATCCCACTACTTGAATATACTCCCGTATCCAGATCCCAATATTCAGTCTTACAGGTGAGTATACCACAAATGATATATGTCAGGGAATAAATTATAGTACGAGGGCCGTGAGAGCTCAGGTCGATCTTTCGATACGCAGAGAGATGACGGCTTCGACTTTTGGTGTGTCCCCTTTAGAGGATCTTTTTGCATTACAACAGCAGCGACTATCAATTTTATTGTTTCATCAGCTTGCTGAGGGCGATGCTATGTTTCAAGCATTTGCAGAAAGCATTATCAGGGGACTAGGTCAGAAATTTCTTTCAGCAGAAGTCCCGGGATAATACCCCAGATATCACTGAGCATAAAGACCTAGTATCTCAGAATAAGGGACCTTTCAAACAAGATTTCAGGGGTTACCTATATATCCAAGTTTGTGTTAACCCACAGAACAAGCAAGTTTGAAATTTAGGTTTATATCTCGTCACAATCTACTAAACGTGCAAAAACCTACTGACATATCCACAGTAAGATTGTTTATCACATATTTATCTTTACATATCTCTAGCATGTTGTGATAGTCCACTGATGTACTATCATTTCCTCTATATGCAACAAAAACTCATTTTTGAATTTTTATCATGTTTTTATCTTTTTCAAATTTTCAAATGTTTTTGGATTTTCTGAAAAATTTTTACTCCCCCTAAAATGCAAACACATTCTAGGAAATTTGAAAATAAACTGTACAATAAAGTGACAACTGATATCGAATCGCATCAAATCGCCATTCACTCGGCATAAACAATCAGAACTCCCCCTATCACAAAACTATTTTCTCATTTAGATTTCAAAACACTTAAGTTTGTTTTAATCAAAATGATTTTTCCGGAAAATAAGTTTTTATGATATAATCATTTGAAAATTCGGAGTGTGGTTCATCACATTGTCTATTCGAAATACCAATTGTAAGTATGATCCAATCAAGTTCAACTTAATGACCTTGATTAACCTTTTTCATGTATGCACCTACTATACCAAAAGTAAGAATTACCACATGTAGGAATGTTACGTCTACATCACCATTTTACCAATCAAAATGCCGATTCCTGCTTCGCACTTACCAACCTGGAAGCTCCGGCGTAGTCATACAACCTGTAAACATCCAAACACTATCAAAAACTTTTAACCAAAATCTTCAAACATTAGAAAGATGCCGATTCCTGATCCACGATATACACTTGGGATCTCCGGCAAGTCCTAAGACTTTCATGGAAAGCAAACTTCCACCCAAGTCTTCTTTGACTTGGTGGCTTCCAATTCCTGAGCAGTAGGGTTATAAGTTGCCTTTTTAGTTGCATAAAAATCTTTAACCCCCTTTACTTTCCCATCAACCATTTTCTTGAAAATTTTCTTAACATTTTCACCGAATGTTTTTTCAATATCAAAATCTGAGCTTTCAATTTTATCAACCATTTGTTTAATCTCTTCTACACTCAATGATTTAATGTCAACATCATTCATCAAATCTTTGATCTCATCTTGTGACTCCTCTGATTTTGTGGAATCAGAATCATCGCCAGATTGTACATCTGATTTTTTAACAATCCATTTTTTATTGTCTTTTGCCTTCTTTTTGTACAATCTTTTAGAATCTTCACCAACTTCATTCTTTGAATTTTCAATAGTTTTGAAGTTTGTAGTTGGTGAATCATTCTTTTCAACCACTTTTTCTTTAAGTTTTTCAGAGACTCCCTATTTTTTGTTGACTTTGTTTGGACAATTGTGAGCTATGTGTCCAACAACTTGGCATTGAAAACAAGTTCTTGTGTCTTTTGGAATGTCTCTTGAATGAAAAACTCCAGTTCCTGTCCTTTTCCTTTCAGCAAGGAATTATTGATTTGATTTCTTAAAAGATAAGCTATTTGACTCCTCTTCATAGCTTTTTCCTGCAACATATGTCATTTTTGATTTAAAATCTCTAACATACTTTTCATTTTTACGATTTTCAGGTGGAGTAAAACCAAGACCTTTCTTTTTGTAACTACAATTTTGATTTGTTTTCTTTTGAAAACTAGAATCAGAATTGTAATTTTTTTTTCCTTTTTTCTTGTTTAACCTTTGTTGAACTCTAGAAGTATATTTTTTAGGTTTTTCAGTAGATTTTAGATCTTTAATTTCAGAAAAATTAATTTCCGTCATTTTGAAAACCTTTTTGATCATGTCAAAACAAACACTTCTAATCGGAAACTCTTTGTCAGAGTATAATTTGTCTGAATCATTTAAAGTATATGCAACTTCAAATGTTTCATCATCCAAATTTGCCTTTGATAACAAAAATTCTTTACTGTAAGACCGTTTTTCCGATGTTTTTGAACTGTTGACTGACGAACTTGAACCCCCAGACTCAAACTTTGACTCAGACACCTCCTCAGTATCCAACACCTGATCGACCACCTTTTTTATTAACTCAGACTCATGATCAGTATCAGACGAGGTAAACGTGATATCAATGTTATCTGGTAAAACGTCAGTTGTCTCGGATTTTAACTTTATATTGACTGCTTTTTCGACTTGCTCCTCATTTGGTTTTCTAGGAGAATATCCTTCCCAGATAGGAGGCGGACACTTGTTATATTTAACAGTCGATTTCTTACCAGTCTCATTCTTTTGCTTCTCATCCTGAAATGCTTCAAAACCTGCAACAGTAGGATAAACTCGATCAATAACATAATCAGAACAAGAATAACTCAGTAATAACCTTCTGATCCTTTCATTCTCGATCTTTTCTTTCTCCAACTCTTGCTTTAGACTAGCATTTTCTTCGATGTAATGATTAATTGCCTTTTGCTTTGTCATCAATGTAGCATTCGTCATCGTTAAAGCCTTTTCTCTTTCAGAATTCGTTGTTTGAAGACTTGTCACTGTTCTGTTCAACACGCTATACGATTCTTTCACATAGCTGATGTCAGATAGTAACTTTTCTATCAGTCTTTCTCTATCAAACAAAATCACATCTTTTTCTTCACAACTCTTACACATTTCCAAACATTTCTTGCAAGGCTTTTCCACTTCAATAATCTTTTCAACCTCAATTGTTTTTACCACTTCAATTACTTTTTCAGTTTCAACTACTTCAGTTTGAACAACATTTTCAATCTTTTCATCTTGTTGTTGTTCTTTTGCAGCTTGTTTCTCCTTTAATTTCTCCATGTAATCTGCAAAATAAAAATGAAAACTTTCAGGAGAAAGATGATTTTTAGCAATATTAATATGTTTCTCTTCTTCATCATCACTGCTACTCTCCATTGGTGTTTGATCAAACTCTACAGATTTTTCAGACTCAGCATCTGAAACACCAGAATCAAATGATGTTTGATCAAAAACAACTTCTTTTTCTGAAGTATCCTCATTTTGCACACTCTCATTTGTACTTAATGAATCAGAATCAGCACTTTCTGAACTTTCTTCAGATGTACTCGATTGATCTTTCACTTTTTCACCAATTGATCTCATCCAAGTAGCAAACAAATCTGGTTCTCTAACAATCTTTGCAATGAAAGCTTTGAAATCACCCTTTTCATCAACAAACATATCCCAGCTGAATCCTTCAGGTAGTTGTTCATCAACTTGGTCCACTATACATGCTGTGATGTTAGAAGAAATGTAATTGCTCCAGTTGAAATCTACCAAACATCCTTTCTTTGAATCTTCAATCTTTCTACCATGAGCTGTCTGTAATTCTTATGTCTGACCAACTTGCTGATAAATGGCTTTCCGGTAGTAGTCATCTTTCCCAAATGGATTCTGAGCACCACTAACTTCTCTGTTCTTGCATTCCCGTTTAAAATGACCTTTTTCTCTGCACCTGAAACAAGTAACTTTAGATTTATCAAAACCTAAAGTAGAAACACAAGCATCAAGAAAGTCATTTCTCCCAGTAATTGTCTTGAATTTTTCAGCACGTCTAAGAACACTTGCAAGACACCATTTGATATCCATTAGTTCCATCTCTTCAGCATCTATTTGGTCGTAATCCTCTTTAGTAAGCATAGGATTTCCAATTCGACCAGCAACTAAACCTTCATATGAGATAAGCACGGAACCAAGTAATGCCATATGATCTTTCGCAATGTCTTCAGAAAAACTTTGACCTTCTGGAAGATTTAGAGCTATGTTGCATTGAATCACACAACCATTTCCCATCTTTGTGCTTTGAGACTGAAAACTTTCTGATGAGCTTTTCGGATTAACACTCGGATACAATGAGAAACCACTGTTGCTTTTGTTTGAATTTTGATCAGTCTTTTCTGTAGAATCTCCAACACTATAAGCAGTCTGAATTTTCGGACTTCTCTCAGCTTCTGAAGTCGGAATACTACCCTTGTAATACATTTTTACATCTTGTTGACCACTTGGATTATTCATCCTTGCAATCTTCTGCTGTTCTAAATCCTGACTTTCAATCTTTTCAATGAACTGAGAGATCGACAACCCATCATAAACTCCGGTATTTTTCAGTATCATCAAATATGTTCCCCACTCTTTCTGAGGTAAAGCATCAGCTAGCTTATCCACCCATTCCTCATCTTCTTTGTTGATGTTCATCATCGACATTGTTCGAACTAAGTGACAATAACGTTCAATGAGTTTCTTTGTATCTTCTCCGGGCAAACTTGTGAATAAGTCAAACTCCTTTTTAAGCAATGCCTTTTTGCTTTTAATCATGTTTGCACTACCTTCAACTTTGACTTTCAAAGCATCCCAGATTGACTTTGATGTTTTATCATGTTGAAGTAGTATAAAGATGTCTTCTTTGATAGCTTGTTGAAGCAAACTGATCATCATTTTTTCAGCTCGATACATTTCCCGTTCTTCATTACCAAACTCTGATATCTGTTTTACTGTTTCCATTTCAGAACGTGGTAGCATATACTTTTTCAGAATACATTCCCATGATCTCAAATGATTTGCTTGCACCCAGTTTTCGAAACGATCTTTCCATCCATAGTATTCCTCAATGCACATTAGCTTTAGGGGTTTCTGAGTAGTTCCCGTTTCATTTTCTGAATTCATGTTCTGAGCAATGGAAGATGAACTAGGTGATGTTGCAAATGCGTTGTGAAAATCGTTGTCCATGTTTCAATTACTTTCAAGCGAACTGGTCAATTTGGTTGAAGCGAGACCTTTGAAGCGAAATTGTTTCAAGCGAAACTTTCAAGTAAATACTTTCTGAACCAAAAAACTTGAAGCGACACCTTGAAGCGAATAAGAACTCTGAAGCGAGATCCTTGAAGCGAAAACAGATAACCTCTGAAGCGAACTGATAAGTGTCGCTTGAGAGTTCAAGCGAAATCGTTCAACACAAACTTTGTTCTTCAAGCGAAATCCATTCGGAAGTCAATTTTGATCACTTTTAGGTTGAATTTTTTTGTGAAACTTTCAAGGGTTTGTTATCTTGTACTATTAAACAATCCGTGAGAAATTGAATAGATTTTGACCGTGAAAAAATTCTGAACTGATGAAAAGAAGGTGTAGAAGTATGAGAATGATGTCAATTTCAGCTGAAATCCTGTAGAACTCCTCAACTGGCTCTGATACCAATTGCAGGATCGGTTTGCTGATCCGAATGAGTCGGTTCAGAGGAATTCCATCAAATACAGGTGCGGAAAACAAGTATTTGACTTAAACACAGCTGAAACTTCACTTTAACACTGATTTGTATTGATATGAACACAAATACAATCAGTTCTCACACCGGCGGCACCTCGGTATGGAAATTTCTCAAATGTTACCTCTTGATTTCGCTTGACCTAGACCTCCTATATATAGACATCAGGATTTCGCTTTAGCATAACTCAAGCGAAATCTTAACATGTTGATTTCGCTTGAGCTGCTTCAAGCGAAATCCTTTACACATTCAGATGTTCAAGCGAAATCTCATAAACTCTCTCTCATTCTCTCTTTCTACGTGCCCTGATCTATTCTAATCTAAAGTAAAACTCGATACAAGACGAAGTCGACAGATGTAGTGCACCAACACTAAGTGGGATATATTTTTTTTTGTTTTTAACAAACTTTCAAAACAATGTTCATACTTGTTTCTTAGATTTCTATGCACCAAACCAAGTTGCCAACAAATCCATTGTTGTGAGACTTGAGTTAAGGTATGAAATCAGAATCTTCAAGGTTCATAACCTCGATTTCTTGTTGCCCCAAAGGTCCTAAGTGACCTACAAAGTGTTGAAACCATCCAAGTCCTCAACCTTCAGTGTTGTGAAACTTGTGTTTTGGTAAGGTGTGAACAATGGAATCTTGGGCTTCCAACTATGATTCCACCTCCTCACCTGTATTCTTAGTCGTTTATTATGTATCCTAAGTCACCAAACAATTTCCAAGAAAACAAAGTGAACAAACTACACCAAGTCTTCAAACATACTCCATGTTTGAAATGCACTCATCTAATTTACTCACTTGGTAGTCTTGGTGAATTAGGAGATGTTATGTTTCTAACTAACCAAAATAATCAATTATATTGAAGATCTTGTGCTTTGGTAAATCCTAATAATGAGGATAAATGGATGGAATTCATCCTACCTCCATACATGACCATGCATGACTAGCTATACTAATACATATATGTAATATACTTACAAAACTGAACCTTAACTTCGACTAGTTCATGGTCGAAAGTTATGAGTTATGAGTTATGATGTGCATCATCCTAGTTCTTGATTCCTCGTTTAGGATTCTTATGGGTGATTTTGGGACCCATGAAAACATACCACAACCTAGTGTCCGGATGAGTATCTAGACAAGATGTATTTTCATACATATTTTCTTCTCCTAATTCTTAACTTCCGAATCTAACTCATAATCAAACTCCATCGACTCACACGCCTTCGTTTCCCATTGTAGGGTAACTTTGGTGTTCCAATCATCCCATTCATATCAACTCCATCGACTCACACGCCTTCGTTTCCCATTGTAGGGTAACTGCCGCCTAATTGTGAGCTTGAATTTAGAATTCACCTAATACTAGGAACTACACCGATTGCCAAAGCACCCCATCGAATAGCGTCAACAGAGATGCTGGAACTAAAGAAGCAAGTGGACGAATTATTGGAAAAATGTTTCATAGAACCTAGCTCATCGCCATGGGGAGCGCCTGTATTATTCATCAAGAAGAAAGATGGATCGATGCGCATATGTATTGACTATAGAGAATTGAAGAAAGTCACAACTAAAAATCGGCACCCATTACCGACAATAGATGATCTATTCGATCAACTTCAAGGAGCTCGATTCTTTTCAAAGATAGATTTACGATCTAGTTACCATCAATTGAAACTGCAGGAAGAGGACATTCATAAAATTGCTTTTAGAACAAGATATGGACATTATGAGTTTACAATCATACCATTTAGTCTAACAAATGCTCCAGCTGCATTTATGGACATGTTGAATAGGATATGTAAACCATACCTGGATAAATTTGTAATTGTCTTAATAGACGATATACTTATTTATTCCAAGAGCAAGGAAGAACACGTTAAGCATCTACATGTACTTCTAATATTATTGAGACAAGAAAAGCTTTATGCTAAATTCTCAAAATGTGAGTTCTGGTTACAAGAGGTACAATTTCTTGGACATTTGATTAATCATGAAGGAATTCATATGGATCCTACAAAGATCGAGTCAACTACCAAATGGAAAGTCCCTAATTCACCAACGAAAGTCAGAAGTTTTCTTGGACTGGCAGGATACTATAGATGCTTTATTCAAGATTTTTCTAGGATAGCCATTCCATTAACCAAGCTAAAATGAAAATCAGTTAAGTTTGAATAGGGACCAAAGCAGGTGGAAGCTTTCAAGATCCTAAAGCAAAGAATAACTAATGCACCAATACTTACCTTACAAGAAGGAACTAAAGATTTTATAATATACTGTGATGCATCAAAATTAGTTTTTGGATGTGTGTTAATGCAACACTAGAAAGTAATTGCTTACACCTCTAGAAAATTGAAGAAACATGAAGAAAACTACACAACGCATGATCTGGAATTAGGAGCGATAGTTTTTGCCCTCAAAATTTGGAGACATTATCTTTATGGTAGTAAGTTCACTATCTTTACAGATTATAAAAGTTTAAGATATATTTTTGAGCAAAAAGAATTGAACATGAGGCAAAGAAGTTGGATGGAAATCCTTAGTGACTATGATTGTGATATTTAATATCACGAAGGTAAAGCTAACGTAGTAGCTGATGCTTTAAATCATAAGTATCATGAGAAGCCAAGAAGGATACGCGCTCTCATATTGAATCTAGAGATAGACTTAATGGAACAATTGAAAGATACTCAAGAAACAACAATCATGGATGAGGTTAAAGGATTAAAATGAATAATGAAACAATTAGGAAAAGGAACATATGGAATTTGGAAATTCCATAATAAAAGAATTTGGGTACCTATCCAAGGAAATCTACGAAACCGAATTCTAGAAAAAGCTCATAAATCTAAGTATACGATGCATCCTGAAAGTGACAAGATGTATCAAGATTTAAAGAAAAATTTTTGGTGGATAGAAATGAAGAAGGAGATAGCAAGTTACGTTTCTAAGTGTTTAACTTGTTCACAAGTTAAAGCTGAACATTAGAAACCTTCAGGACTACTTCAGCAATTAGAGATGTCAGTTTGGAAATAGGAATTAATAACAATGGATTTTGTTACCAAACTACCCAAAACACGAAAAGGTAATGACACAATCTGGGTGATTGTGGATCGATTAACTAAGTCTGCACATTTCTTACCAATGAAGGAAACCTTCAGTGTGGAATATTTAGCTAAACTGTATGTGGATGAAATATTCTCGTTACATGGAGTCCCTTTATCTATTTTGTCAGACAGAGATAGTCGTTTTACTTCTCATTTTTGGACAAGTTTCCAAAAAGCTCTGGGAACCTGACTAAATTTAAGTACAACTTATCATCCTCAAACTTTAGAAGACATGCTTAGAGCTTGTTTGATAGACTTTGGAGGAAGTTGAGACGATCACTTGTCATTAATAGAATTCTCTTACAACAATAGTTATCATACAACCATTAATGCTGCTACATTTGAAGCACTCTATGGACGAAAATGCCGAATACTTGTATGTTGGGCAGAATTAGGAGAAAAGCAATTGTCAGGACCTGAGATTGTACAAGAAACAACTGACAAAATAATTCAAGTCAAGGAAAGACTGAAGACAGCCCGAGATCAACCAAAGAGTTATGCAGATAATCGACGAAAGCCATTAGAATTTCAAGTTGGAGACAAAGTGTTATTAAAGGTTTCACCATGGAAAGGAGTCGTCAGATTTGATAAGAGAGGAAAGTTAAGCCCAAGGTATGTTGGACCATTTAAGATTCTGAAGAAAATTGCCCCAGTAGTTTATCTGCTACAGTTACCCAAAGAAATGATAGGTATACATGACGTATTCCATGTATGTAACCTAAAGAAATTTGTAGCTGATGAATCATTGATAGTACCTCTTCAAGACATAAAGGTAATGAAAAAATAAAATTTGTTGAGAAGCCTTTACAAATTGAAGATATAAAGATTAAGAATCTCAAGCACAAGAGATTAGTTCTGGTCAAAGTGAAATGAGATTCGAAAAGAGGACCAGAATATACATGGGAGCTAGAATCAGAGATAAAGCGAAAATATCCTTACTTATTCCAATAAATCTCGAGGACGAGATTTAAAACAAGGTAGGGAGGATGTAACAACCCTAGAAAAAGGGACAATGAATCATAACCGAGACTCTAAACACGTACAATGAGAACCAGCACGAAAAAAGAGGGAAGCCATGTTTAAGCCTCGTCGTGCTACGCGACGGTGTTAGTGAGTTCTGGTTGCGTGACACGACACCTCATGGTACGACAGAGGACACGTGGCAAACCTAAAGTATTGACTCATGCCACCTAAGCTCTAATTAACCTGGTCGCGCTACGCGATAGTGTTGGACCAAGTTGGTTGCGAGACGCGACGTGGTCAATTTACGGCTATAAAAGGGACTTGAATTCAACATTTCAATATGCTCACAAACTTTCATTTCTTACTTTCTCTCTCACTCTGAACTACTCTACTATTATACCCAATACCTCGAAACCCTAACTCTGCTCCGTAGTCGGTGTTTTAACCCTGATCACTGGTATGATGCCCCGTCCGATCGATCTGAAACCCATCAACGGATGGCAAGTGCTGCCTAGACAAGGCTATACTTTGTTAACTATGTTGGGGTTTAATCTCGTGATTATCATTAAAGTTTGAATTGGGTTAATACACTAATACGTGTTGCATAGTGTGATTATTAGGGAACCAAGCTTAATACCAGGAGGCAATAGTAATAAATCCTAATCTACAAAGTGAGTCATTCTTTTTTTATTAAATGCTTTCAAAACCCTAAATGTTTTTACCAGTTGTAACTACAATGATTAAGTTTTTGTATTCTGAAATTACGGCCGGTATGTGGGGTTTTGTTTACATTACTAGTCCAACGTCGCTAGTTGAAAGAACGATCAACAGTGCTATGACCTTCGTCACAGGAACTGCCACCGTGAAAAATACTGATTTGAGTAATTGAAAGATATAAACAAATGTAAAAAATCTTAATGCTGTAATTATAACAGTGTGTTTTTTATACAAATGAATGAACTCACCAGTATTTTCACTGATAAAATGTTTTTAAACGTGTTTCAAGTAACTTACTATGAAAGTAAAAGAAGCATGCTATGAAGCATTGAAGGCTTAAATAAAGTGGCTATGTTACAAAAATAAAGACAAGAAATTATGTTTTATCAAAATAAGGTTTATCCCTATAAAAACCTTTGTTTGTAATTTGGTTTTATCCCAGTTGTTTAATATTAAACTTTGGTGATTTACAAACTCTGAAATTTTCCTAACTACGCTTCTAATGAAATTTGCCGCTACGAATTTAATCAACATCGGTACCACTGCATGTATCTGCTCACGACTCCCGCCCAAGGTGGGGTCGGGGGTTGTGACATGCTAAACCATAAAACTTAGCGGTTAGGAAAACTTAGCGGTTAAGAAAACTTAGAGGTTAAGAAAACTTAGCGGTTAAGAAAACCTACAGCTTAAGAAAGTTTAGTGGTTAAGTAAAAGCTAAGGAAACTTAACAAGAAATGAAATTTAATAGCTAAGTAAGTTACTTAATTAAACAATTAAAGTAAATTAATTTGTTAAACAACTTATTTTAACAACAAAACGTTTAAGTAAGTTTAATAACTTAACATCTAAATAGGTATATATAAGGATTGTACATATAAGGAAGGTATATATATATATATGTATATATATATATAAGGAAGATATAAGAAAAAAGTATATATGGGTAGATAACAACTGGGGAAGGTATATATGGGAAGCTAGTATCTAGGGAATGCTTATTTAGGGATGGCTTATCTAGGGAAGCTATATATGAAACTTCCTAGAAAAGAAAGACATGTTCCTTACCTATAGATAAGAAGCTTAAGATTTATTTTTTCCTTGCTCATTCCTTCTCTTCTTCTCTCTATACGTTGGTGTTCTAACCGATAATCACCCATGCGATATTCTGTCCGATTGATCAGAGAACCAACTAACGAATGCCAAAGTGTTGCCTGAATAAGGCTATACTTTGTTAACTTACGTTATGGTTCAGATCTCGTGACCATCATTTGATTTGAATTGGTTTTACACTAATACGTATTCTACTCTGTTAAACTAAATCTTTAACTATCAGAAACCTCAAAACTATAAACTTACTATCAAAATAGATGCTTAATTACCAGAAGATTCAAAACACCAAAGTTTAATATTAAACAACTCTGATAAGTTTCTAAATAAAAATCCCGGTGTTTCTAAACTCTGATAAGTTTCCTAACTCATGTCCCTGATGAAATTTCCGCTGTGATATTTTCAACATAACCACCGGTACCACTTGACTGTTCACGGCTCCTGTCCAGGGTGTGGTCAGGGGTTGTGACATAAATCGAGTGTCTTTTTGTTGTTGTCTTCATCTTAAAACTGTCTGTTTCTCTCTCTGCCACCGCATTTTCTCTTCCCCCTAATCAACCACCTCCGCATGAGTTCCATGATGTCTTCCATGGTGGCCGAATGTGGTCCAATCGTTTCAATATTTGTTCCGTTTAGGTATATCTTTACCTACTGTTACGTTTATCCTAAAATTTCTAGGGCTTCCGTCTTTTTTAATAAGAGTTGTCTGGTTGTAGTTTGTTTGGTGGTTTGTTGTGCTTTGAAGGATATCTTTTACATGTCCTTTTCTGATGTTAAGTCAGCCATGATTAAGGCCTATATAATCTTGTTGTTTATTTCAGTTGTTGTTGTTTTGGTTTTACGGATTCTGTTATGAGATTGTTGTTGTTATTTGGTTCACGATTGTGTATGATGACATATTTTTGGTTGGTTTAACTTTGGTTGTTCGGATCGATGAAGATGAAACTGTATTGTTCATCCGAGATCTTTATGGTTAAGCAGCTTTGTTTTATTTGTATTGTTTGTGTCGCAATTTTAAAGTTAAGTTTTTGTATCGATGAAGATGGCTTATTGCTTACCTGAGAGCAGTAACTATGATGGTGCTTTAGACTTGGCTGGGTATTGTGTATTGCAGCCGTCTATAGCTTATGAGGTTCGTTTTCTCATTGATTTATTGTTGGTTATGGCTATTAGAGCATGCACTGTCATTTATGTATTATAACTTAGCTGCGTTTTGATGGCTATCAAATGATGTGCTTGTCGGTTAGCCAAGTGATTCTAAACAGTTGATATTTTACGAACATTGGGTAATGGCCTATTGGTCATCCAAGAGCAATAACTGTGATGGTGCTTGAGGTTTGGCTTGGCATTGTGTATTGCGGTCGCCCTAAGCCTCTGAGCTTCGTTTTTCTTTGTTTATTGACGATTATGGTTGTTTGGGCATGTAATGTGATTTATATATTATCACTTGGCAATAATTGGTTGCCTTTTAGTGTTATGCGTGTTCCTTAGCCAAGTCTATTATGAACAGTTGAGATGTTGGGAACATTTGTATATTTGTATATTATCAATTAGCAACATTGTTTTGCTATATTTCCTTGTACAACATGTTTTAGTGGAGCTTTATGCATATTCGGCTTATACTTTGTGCTTTGCGGTTTGATTTGGGTGTGGGTATTTAAACATGTTGGCTTTAGTTGTTGGCTTCATTTTGAAGTCGTATTGTTGTGAAATTGATAATCGACGAAGATGACTTTATCATCATCTGAGATTGACTATATTATATTGTTATAAAAGCTATGATGGTGGTCGACATTTGGCATGGCATTGTTACTTACAGTTGTATCTTCTTTCCAAGCATTGATTGTTGCTAATTGATAATATCTAAATATGTATATTTAATGTTTGTGATTAGGAGATTGATGTGTAATGTGTAGATTGGCTATGATGTTAAAAGTGTGGTTTATAAAACTGAGACGACTTGATAAAAGTAACCGGTTAAGATCACATTTTTGTGCCTACCCATGAAAAATTAAAACCACATTATACGCATTGATGGTATCGTCAAGTAGTTTAGCTCATTTTTATATATGTTTTCTCGCTTTTTTTGTATAATCAGGTTTACAAAATTGTTGGCGATAACGAATTACATCAAAAAGGCGTAAGGCTAGAATGATGTACTCGAGCCTTTAACCTACAAATAGATAATTAGTTTAATTTAAAAAAAAAATTGGGGCCAATTTATTTGTATATTTATAGGTTACAATGGCGAGTTCGAATGAAGAGATAAATGTTCTCGAGCGACTTATGCGTCTTCTTGAGGATGTCGTTGTCTGACCGTCAGATTAACGAGAAACTAAATGAACTAGCCGAGCGCGTTTGGAAGATACGCAAAAAAAAAGGCTCGGCTCCAAGTTGCCTTAGACGCGCTTTATACGCGTCATGTTCAACGTACAAATGTTAATAAAAATTCATAGGTTTATGTGTTTTAGTAGTTTTTAGTATACGATTATAGTTTACTTACTATGTTAAAAAATTAATATTTTTGCTAACAGACCTTGTCGTCGGGCAAGAGGGCTTAAACCTAGTTATCGAAAAATATTATCAAACACCAATAGTAATGTTTTTTTTTTTTCAAAAACAGACATCTGATATAACTTTTAGAAGTTGCAACGTTATTTATTGTAATTAACTATACAATTCAATAAGGGTGTTGTAAATATTGATTAGTGGGTGGGGTTCAGCTACAAAGTCTATTTTTCCTACAAAGTGTACAAAGTCATAACACCACAATTTCAGCCATAAAACACACTCAAAACCCATAAATAACAAAGTGAAGATCACTAAAACACAATATCCAAACCCTATCAGTTCATAAAAACTTCAAACACACCATCATAGAACTATGAATATAAAACACAACATGATAATCAATATAAAACACACTAATGTTAGTCATTCGATAATCAAAGCCTTATCATTCAAAACACAACACACAACACAAAACCCACAAATATGACGTATTAGTAATCTTCACTTTGTTATTTGTGGGTTTTGAGTGTATTTTATAGCTGAAATTGTGGTGTTTTATGATTTTGTACACTTTGTAGGAAAAAATAACTTTGTAGCCAACTCTCACCATTGATTAGAAACCCTTTATTACATATTTAAATAATAATAAGACAATTGATCTTGATGTATTATAAAACATTGTTACCATCATCACACATTCTCACGTCAAATGGATTTTTTAGAACACCTTTTTTCATTTAATATTAAGTAGCAAGCTATCGTACTAGAAGAACTATAAAGACAAAGAAACCATAATGGGGCTAAAAAGTGCTTATTTTTCAATATTTTTTTAGTCATGAAAAACATAAGCTCTAAAAGAAATAATATTTTAATCAATAAATTGTTTGCTATGAACAAATGGAATGCAAACCATCTCATCGAGCATCTACTTTCCTTAAATAAGGGACTCGTGCTACACTTCCGTATGGCATTAAAATAATAGTTCTTTTTAGATAAGGTGGGTTTAATAATGGGAAAATGAATATAAATAATAAAAGAAAACAAAAAGAAAGGAACAAACATAAGAAAACAAGGGAGATGTCAACTAAAGAAAGAAAGAAACAACCGACACTAACATGTTTGTACAAATCAAAAAAGAAAAAGTTAAATCTGTATCTTCGGATGATCAATATGAAGAAGAGTGACATGAGAGATCATGAAGGTGCCTTGGGAGTTACCATGTAGACATGTAGTGCATGCCTAAAGTTTTTATAAAAGTCCTTTAAAAATATGTATCACGTCTCCTTTATATATGTACTTGTGCTTTGCTTTCTAATGATTGTGTTGTGAGATCCATCTTTCCTTATTGTTTTTACAATGGGTTGTTCTATTCTCACACCTTATTTTTTTATTTTCACATTCTTGGATATATACGGACCGTATAATATTATACGGCATGTATAGATGTTCTTGCACAGAAATAAATGTAGTGGAATTTTTTTTACATGTATACAGACCGTATAACATTATACGAGCCGTATACAATTGTATACAAGAAATATAATGTTATACGACTTAATGTGTTTTTTTGTAAGGTTTTTATCAATTGTATACGCGCCGTATAATGTTATACGACCCGTATATAATTATTTAAATTTTTTTTTGTGAAAACCGAACAATCGTTTAATAAGTTTTAGTAATTGTTTAGATAGTGTTTGCCGTATTATTTAGATATATCGGATTATGTTATGAGTTTGTAACTAAACGTACTAATAACGTTGAATATTTTCCACTTTATTGTGTGAAACGTCTACGTTACAATAGTATTTTTCACTTTGTGTATGAGTTGATCGATAAGCGGTACAACTTTATCCAGCGTGTTGTTGGGTTCGGCGAGGTATCTCTTCAAAAGAGCATGTTGACTCTCTACCCGGTTGGTTGTACGCTGTCCAAAGTTCAGATGTTGGTCGGTCTATAAAGAAACAAATCGTTCTCTAAATGGTTCTATGTAGTTTGAAAACAAATAATCCATAATCTCTGAAAACAAAGTGAAGTGCAGTCAAGACAAGTCAGATAAGTACGATTAATGAGAAAATTACTAGGAAACTTACTGGTGCGTCTTTTGCTTGGCAGTCTTGCTCGTATTCGCTCGTACAAGTAGGTGTAGTCAACATCGGTCGTTGAGTTAATCAGCTTGCCCCACTTGTATAAAAACTTTTCCCAGTCTTCTTCCGTTTTAAAGCTTGGCTTGCAATATTTGGCGATGTTTTGCTGTATGTGCCACCTACACAATGAATGTCTAGCGTTCAGAAACACGCTTGCACATGCGTTTATGAGGACGAGATCTTTATCTGTTACTATTACACGGGGCTCCATAACACTATCCAATGAGTCTTTCAACCTCTGTAGCACCCACGTGAAGTTTTCCGCTTTCTCGTTGGTTATGAACGCATGTGCAATGCAAAATGATAAGTATGTGGATGTGACACCGATAATCTGAACAAACGGCATTTTGGACCGGTTTGTCTTGTAGGTGGAGTCTATAAGCAACACATGCGGGAAGGCACGCCACAACGTGTTCGACTCCGGGTGGATAAAGAAAACATCATGTACACTTTCGTTATTTTCAGATGTTCTATGGAAGAAAACAAACCCAACTGTCTACAACCGGTGGAAAAGTATCTGCATTGGAGTCTCGCCGACTTACTCCCTTCGACCCAATTTGGGTCGCGCGTTGAGACATTTTCGGGGTTCTGTTCTTTAATGGTAGTAAGAATTTTAGTGGTTTCATGTTCCGATACGTCAGTTGCTCCAACGTCCTCTCTTTCGCTAGAGTCAGCCTCATTAGGGACGGATGACCCTCTCGATACAGAAAGGGTTCATGGTTATGCTTAGCTTTGTCAACCCTTAGATTCCAAAACCTAACCTCTTTCTGTATGTCCCGATCAGGAACTCGCAACCGGTTTTCTTGCTCCCGCTACGTCTGACCGTGGCTGTTGACTTGTGCTGGCTGGCACTATTACACATAAATGGCTGGCCGCTTGGGGGTTTCTCATAGATTGTGCGTTCGGTGACTATGGTGTACCCATTTTGGAATCCGACTTCTCTACACCACTCCACCAATTCATCCATGCTATCGAATTTCTAACGAAACACTTATATGTGTGAATTAATGATTAACTCTATTGAATAAGATGTTATGCATAGTTTTTGGACGAACTAAGATAATAATGTAAATGACATCAAATGTATAAACAGTAATATTAAACGTACGGTAAATAAACATATAAATAAATGTTATACCTGATCGGTTTTAAACTCACTAGGTTCCTGGTCACCGTTTGGACCCTCGGACGGTCTACCACTATCGGGAGGAGATTGAAAACTACCGGGCAACGGTCCACCAGTACCAGGAGAGGATTGAAAACTACCGGGCAGCGGTGGATAATAACCAGCATAATTACCCTGACAGGCATCCAAATCCCAAGGATCCTGACTTGCATCAGACGCAAGATTGAGATCGAACATAACATTTAGGTCAAACAAACTTGGATTGTTATTGAGATTGTGTAGCACCTCAGAAATTTGTGTCGAATTACATAATGACACGGGTCCAATTAACTCTCAAAATATGCCAAATGTTGGACGAGAGGGACTAAATGTGTAAAATTATTGAAGAATGGATGTGGAGGGACCATTTATGTCAACATGCCATTTTATTGGCCTTTAAGTGACCCTTATGGACCGCAAGGCTTAATGCCTTACGGACCGTAAGGTAAATAAATAATTGTTGATGGTAATCGGATACGGACCGTAAGCCATTAGTGCTTACGGACCCTAAGCTATTTAAATCAGTGGGGACCTGAAGGGCTTACGGACCGTAAGCCCAGGAACCTTACGGTCCGTAAGGCTTGTATCTGGCAGATTTTTGTTTGGAGGCCAAGGCATTCTGCCCTTGTGCCACCTTTCTCGCAATTTGACACTCTTGCTCAATTTCTTACACCTCACTAACCACCTAGAGACATCTTAGATCAATCCTAAACACTTGGCAAGATCTTGTATCAATTCTTCAACTATAAATAACGCTCATGTACTCATCATTTACTTGCTCACTTCTAAAAATCATTCTCCCTACTCTCATCTGGAATTGCTTCTTCCGAGAGGCCTCCCAACTGAGTTCATCTTTCTTCTGGAATACTAGTAAGTGTTCCCTCTTTAGATCTTTCATTTTATAGGCTAAGTATTTAGCTGAAAGTCAAGCAAATTGACTTTTGCTTTGACTTTTGGTTAAGACCATTATGGTCTAGCCATTGCTCGATTCGAACATAGCTACGTGATCATAATAAGGTAGGTGATAATCCCCTAAGAGGGCACCTCCTGAAGATAACGTTAAGTTGGTTAAATGACGGGTCAAAGTTATGTTTAATTAAAAGTTGCAGTTTTTCGGAAACTTATAAAATGAACATATAAATGTTTAAACACATATTTTTGACACTATATAAGTTGGTAAATAATATTAGAACGTGTCTAAGCATTTTCAGCTCCTCATTTCCAGTTTATAGCTCGGTTCGCAACCGAAAGTCAAGCAGTTTAACTTCTGCTTTGACTTTCAATTCTGACCCGAATTAGCCATGTCAGCTACAGATTTAAAGTTGCATTATGATCATATTTATGTATTGGATAACCCTCTGAGGTTATACTATTTGATCATAATTAGTTGTCGGGTTTATTGCAAGTTCATGTATTATGCCATAACTTTGACCAAAATGCCCTTATGAGCATAAATTGATTTTAAACGATAATTTGCATACAATATGGATTACCTACTTACTTGGTAACATAATAATAATGTTTTGGCATAATGAACTTGTTAATGACTCATCCGATCACCCAATACCGCCTATGCGCGTACGGTTGACTTATGTAACTTAGTTTACGTAAGTTAACCGAATTGGGTCAAAATCCTTCAAATTCTTATAAATTCCAAAATGTATTATTGTTTACCCATATCATACAAGTCTTAGTACTTGTGAGGGTTTAAACTACATTCTATCTGGTCACCGCTTAATCTAGCATACCGTACCGTTTTCTTTATATAATTAGTTAACTGGTCCAAGTCTATGACTTGAATAGGACCCATTAACATTCTAATTGGTTATTATACCATTCATTCCAGACTAGGGCGTCCAGTAAATTACAAACCTTGCTAGTTACTCTGTTTGAACGGCTGTGCTTATATATATATATATATATATATATATCTTGGACTCGTTAACATTCTACTGTGCTTATATATATAACCAGTAAATGCAACTCCATGCATTGAAGCCTAATAGTCTGTTTACATAGTCATTTTATTATTTCGATCCACCTGTGGATCTTTTATACATTTCTGTGTGTATATTATTTTGAACATTCGGACACTTGTAATTTGTAATAGTATTTTAATTCCCAAGACTTCCGCTTTGTTATTTGTGTATTTGTATCAATTTTTCATTTACCCCAAGTTCGGGCCCACCAGGAAATCAGGGTGTGACAGGTTGGTATTAGAGTGTAACACCCCAAAAATGGGGTTTGATAATTTAAACCCGGTTAATATAAAGGAACGGGTAAATTACCGTTTGGGGTAAAAGTGACCCGTAAATAAAAGTTGACTAGGAATAATTTACCGAGTGGTGACATGTATATATAAGTAACAAGATAATGAGTGTTAGTCTCTTTATTAATTGAAACGAAGTTGAGGGACCAAAACCGTTAAAAACGAAACATGATTTATTAAATAAAGGAAAACCCCACACACACACACACTTCGTGTGTGTGTGAGACGATCAGGAAGAAGAAGAACAAGGGTTCAAACCCTAGTTCTTGATAAATCTTCAAATTGAAGGGTGGAATGAAGTCTAAAATCATAACCGAGCATGGATAAATGATCACTATCATGAGAGGATCATAAGGTATGTCTTAAATTTAAGATTGGTGATCATTGGTGAAGTGGGTTATGTTCTAATCCGTGAGTTAATATGAAATTAATCATGTACAAGGGTTAGAACCCTCATATAGAACATCGGTTACGTATGGTTAGTGCTAATTTGATGATTAGAGGTGAAACCCGTTAGTTATGGTGAAGATGATGACTAGAATCACCATCTATGTCCAAGTCTTGTGGAAAGATTGATGTATTATGTGGGTTAGATGAATTCTTGTTAGATGAATTAGGAGAAATATGATGATGCTATGTTTGATGTTTATGTGTTAATGATACTTGTTGATTAGTAAGAAGATTTGATGAAATATGAATGAACTAGGAAGATTATGCATAAACTAGTTGTACATGGTGCCTAGGAAGTAGTACGCACACCACGTGTTTGATGAAATGTCTAAATGACAATAATAGGTGAAGGTTGTGTTATGATGATGTTGAGTATGCTATATGCTTGTTTGAATCGGCTAATGAAATACATATGTGAGATATGAACTTGATATGATCGTTCATATGAATAATCATGTATGCTAATAAGGATGTAAATGTAATGACATGAAAGTATAGGAATCATGTCAAGATGGATGGGAGCGTAGAAGGCTAACGGGACAAGAAGACTCAAGTAAGCGAATACAAATACGGACGCGTAAAGTAAGTAAACCCCGGACTTACACTTTAGATGCAAAAATATATTGTACTATGATCATTATTGTGATACATGTGAAAGTGTTAAACAATGGAAGTAAATAGGTAAGTTTACGGAAAAAGAAGTCGAAAGTGAATAGGAAAGTATAATGATGATAATTGTTTTCTGTTAAGAATGAAATGAAAGTGCAGGTATACTAGTAATGGAGAGTGACGGTTAAGTACGGAAGACGTACGAGAGTGTCCGAATGGATGGACTTATATGAACGAGAATAAGAGATGTTGATGCTTGATTATGCACGTGTTAAAGTATATATATTATGTCACTGGTTGCTAATGAAGTAATTGGTTGTGGTGGCTGCAGGTTGTACAGGTTTATAAATGTTTGTTCAAGATGCGTAAGCGGTTGAAGATCGAGTCAAGACATGGGTTGTACTTGGGTGTGTATGTGGTCACTTAATTCGATATACGTATGTTAGTTTCTAATTAATTTATGAAAAGGGATTAATGTATTTAAATGAAAGAAAGAATGATTTATAAACAAATTTTTAGTATGTATTTTCCGCTGCGTCAAAAAAAATTGGTTGAAACGATTTAGGGCGTTACATAGAGCCAACATTTGAGTGAATTAAACACTAGCCTTTTGTGCTTAATCTCAAATATCACAATAACATAACCCTTAGACTTTATGAGTCTAGGCATTGACCTAGGATTACTCATATCTATATTAAGTTATTGTTATTGTTTTTGATATTTAACAGGTGATATGCAGCCAAGAATCAGAGGATGACGAAAAGGTCCAATGAGGGGAGGACCAAATGGACACATACCTTCGTAGTCCCACAGTTCGGACCACCCACAGTATTCAAGCGAGTCTCACCCGTCCCAGTCTGCGAGACACTCTTTTTCACACCATTCCTCCCACTCTAATCATTCACACCATTCATCCCACTCTCACCATTCACATCAATCTCACCATTCCCACTCACATTCTTTTCATGGTTCATTTGATCCAAACCAGTTAATTAACACTCCACATGTTAGCCAAAACCAATTAGAACAACAAAACCAACCGGATGACGCAACTAATCAAGAGATGCCACCGTCTGGTTCTCACATACACCAAATTGAACTCTCAAGTGATACTGCATCTTATGCAGGATCTCCATATCAGGGTCCCGATAAATGGGACCAATACTTCAACCAATTTACTTTTGTTTACACACCTCCTTATCCACCTACACTGCCACCTCCACAAGAGGATGAGCTGAAGGAGCCTGCGGAGCAACCGCAACCGCCACCACAACCAAGGAAATCTCGTGGTGCACGTATGTAGGTACGTGCGGGACAATGGTCGGGTTTTCTTTCACCATTGCCTCCAACTTATCCCACTATTCCAGAGTACCCATAAATGGGTGGACCATTTAACACTGAACCTGTTGTTGAGCCACTTCAGCAATCATCTGCTCAACAACCACCTTTGGGTTTTGATAACCCCATTCCCACATATCCAGATATGACTGGATATGGTTCATCTTATTCGGCAGCTCCTATGGATTTTAACTATCCAGCGTCGTCGTACGACCCCTACATCCAGGCGGTTATGCATAATACACTTTACCCATCACCCTTTCCTCCCGCTTATCCAAATGCTAGATATCCCAGTTGTGGGTTCCAGTATCCTGTTGCACCACAACTACAACCACAACCACTGCCGCAACTCGAGGCTATTAATTAAGCCTTGAAGCGGGCGGAGCAGATTCAATGTCAGGCTAAAAAGAACGAAAAAAGAACAAACAAAATCTTCAAGAAGCTTACCAAGATATGGAAAGGGAAGAAAAATGAGTGAAGATTTGTTATTTATCTTTTATTTTATTGTAATTTAAATTTCAAAAGTCCCTGCGTGGACATGTTATTGTATTTCTTTCAAAGTCCCTATGTGGACAAGTATTGTAATTTCATTTCAAATGTCCCTTTTGAGGGCAAGTATTGTAACCTTTCCTATTTTAAATGATAATTTTGAGATTATATTATTTATATTATCCTTTTAAAGTGACCGTCTCGATTTTAATTCGAACTTTATCGATCTGCTCACAATTTCAGCAAGATCTTCTTAATGGTTTTTGACCAGCCATATGGCAAAGCCTATATTATTGACAATGATGAATGGAAGTGTGGCAATGAGGAATCACACTGACCTAATAGGTGGTGGACTATGTCTAAGCCTTATAGCCTATATGGTCAACTGAGACCATGGCTAAAGATATATATTAATTGTCAAACTATTAAGACATTATTCTTGTATTAGCATTCGAAGTAATGTTAATACTTCTGGCATTGTGGCAATGAGCAATCACACTAACCAAAAGGTGGAGGACTATGTCTAAACCTTATAGCCTATATAACCGAATAAGATCATGGCTAATATCACTAATGCGATGATCAATTATTTTAACATCCAATATGATGTCAAATGATTTGCCTACGGGCTATATATTTATTGTCAATTGAGACAATGACAGTTGTGGCCATATGGCTAACTGTCTAAAGATGGTGGACTATGTGCAAGCCTTATAGCCACATGATCAAATAAGATCGCGGCTCATATATTATTAAATTTTAAATTCTCAATTGTGACGATGGCAGTTGTGACCTTATGGTTCACTGTCCAACAGGTGGAGGATATATATATATATATATATATCCAAGCCTTATATGATCGAATGAGATCATGGCTAATGACATTATTGTCGAGTCATCAATTTTAAATGAACAAATTATATATATATATATATATATATATATATCCAAGCCATATATGATCAAATGAGATCATGGCTAATGACATTATTGTCAAGTCATCAATTTTAAATGAACAAATTATATTTAATATATTGCGCTGAGCAATCATTTGTTTTTGGCTTATAGTCCAAAGTCTCTAGACATGGCGAATCAGAATTTTGATGGTGCCAATGACGGGCGTAATGTAACATCCCGAAAATGCAAAATTTTATATTAGAACTATAAAGTGTATAATAAACAAGAAAACAAGCTAACTAGGATAAATAACCTAGTTAGTTAGAAGTCTTGTAGTAACACTAGAAGGGGTTAAAACTCTAAAAATATAAACTAAATAGAGTGGAGGGGCCTAGGTTGTCAAAATTGAAACTTGTATTATCAAATTTAATAAAAAAAAAAAAACAAAACCAAACACTCCATTCAGGAGTTCTGGTCGATCAGAGCAAGAGAAGGGCGACCCCCACCCTCAAAACCCTAGAAATAAGAAATTCAAGGCATAAATCAAGTCCAAATCGATTTTCTAAGCACGAATTGGTGATCACCTCACTGAAGGGATCACAAGGTATGTGAAATTCTAGTGTTTTGATTCATCTCAAGTTCTAGGTTAATTGTGAAAAATCAGAATTCAGCTTGATTGTGTTTTGCATGTGTGTAAATAGAAGAAATATGGTGTTTAGGGATGAACCCTAGGTGAAATCTTGTTAAAAGAATTCATGGTAATCATAGAGTTTATAACCACCATTGTAGGTGGCTAATGAACTTGAAGATAGTTTGATAAGTCCTAAAAATATGATCTTGTTCTAACATAAATCTGAATTTAAGAATAAATTCAGAAATATTGATGTTAAGACTTGTGTAGAATAGACTCATTAAAGTAGTTTGGATGATAATTACAAGTCATGAAATTAGTTTAGATCATGTAGGAATCTGACCCGCTAGGTGTTTGATAAAACGCCTAAATGAGGGTTAAAATGTTGAATGTTGGGTAAAACGCAGATTTGAATATATTAAGAAATAACGCGTTAAAGCTTATGAAAGAGTTCTAAACTTGTGATGAATTGAACTCTTTAGGCAAGGATTCCGGAACGTCAAGTGGACACGCCGGAGGAGATACACGCGGAAAAGGTGTGCTTTAAAGGTGCGTGACTTCAGTCTCGTTACATTATGTATATGTTTGGTTTTTGTGTAATAATGATATCGTAGTGTAAAGGACGCGTTTGATGCGTTGTTAAAGTGGTGAAGTTCACTAGACCATCAAACGGGTCAAAATAAAGATTTGGAATTTGGTTTGGTTGTCGATAAAGTGATGGTCTTCACTAGATAGCCAAACGGGTCAAAATAAAGATTTGGAATTTGGTTTGGTTGTCGATAAAGTGGTGGTCTTCACTAGATAGCCAAACGGGTCAAAATAAAGATTTGGAATTTGGTTTGGTTGTCGACAAAGTGATGATCTTCACTAGATAGCCAAACGGGTCAAAGTAAAGATTTTAAAGGAATCATGAGAGTAGAGACTTGAAAGTTTCATACCTCGCTAGGTGATGGATAGTGCCACACCAATAAATCGGTTATGTTAATTTAAATTTACGAACCCGTGTTAACGGGTCAAACACTAAGGTTAATAAAATGTGTCGTTTGGAACGGAATGTTAAATTCCGAGGAAACGGGCTTTTAGTTCCAATGCAACATAAAGCCACGATTAACGTAAACATACCAAGATGTACTAACCCGGGAACTTGGGTAAAGGCATCTAAAGGGTTAGAATAAGAAAGTTAAAATATATACTTATAGTTAGAATGCATCGAGCAAATGCAAGTATAGAAACTCGTAACCGAATGATCGGTTAGACAATTGTTGGTATAATAATCGAAGTGAACATGTCCGTAATGAAATTACAGACATACGGGGAAGGAATAGCCTAAAACGGTATGCGGTCAAGGGCGAAATCCATAAAATAGCCAAAGGACAAAGTTACAGCGTCCACCGTAAATTACGGTATCCACCGTAATTTACGGTGGAGATTAAATGACTTACGGTGAACCTCTACTGTGTTACGGCAGAACCAGGGTCATTCAGGGTCTACCGTAACTTACGGTAGACACCGTAAGTTACGGTGGAGCCCTGAAAAAACTTGAATTTTTAATTACTTTTGATGCCGGAACTTGTATACGATATGCTTTAATAATGTCAAAACTAATGTTTTTAGTTGTTTGACCATAGGTATGGATGAGACCTTCTCGGATGGTGATCAAGTACGTAGTCAAGAACCGAACACGCATTTTGAAGCTTCCGCACCAAACTTAATCTTGTCTAAACTTTAATCATGTTGTAAATGCTTTAGTTAATCATGTTTGAATCCTTTAAACTAGTTGTTAGTTGACTAGCAAGGGTAAACTTTAAACTGGTTATGCACTATCTTACATTGTTTTGGGTATTTCAACAAGTATGTATGGACTTTAAACATTAAAAGTTTTTGTAAACTCTGATTTGTACTTAATTAATATTAAGGGTGTTACACGTAATGATACTGTGAATGCTACCCGCGAAGGCGAAGGAAGTAACCTTCAAGCCTTGATTGCAGCTGAGGTCGACAAGGCCATGGAGAATTTCATGGCGAATTTTAGAGGATCGGGTTCGACCCATCCTAAGTCCAAATCAATCCCACATTCTTCCACACATAAAAATGAGAGCTAACACTATTCCTCGAATGAGAGGGGTGAGCCCAGACAAGTTGTCAAGGAAAATCCCGTACTATTAAAGACGGGTGCACATACAAGTACTTCGTATCTTGCAAACCCCGAGACTTCACTGGGGAAAAGGGAGCTATCGATGCAATGAAGTGTCTCCATGAAATGGAGACTATCGTAGATATCAGCGGCTGTGCTGATCAAGACATTGTCAAATATGTATCTTAGTCGTTCAAGGGTGATGCCCTGGCATGGTGGAAAGCCATGATTCAGTCTACAGGGAAGGTGTCCTTGTATAATATGAAGTGGTCCAAATTTGTGGACCTGATCAAGGAGACATACTGTCCTCCTCATAAACTGGAAAAGGTGGAGTCTGCTTTTTTACTCTCACCATTAAGAATCTGGATTGTCGGAAGTATGTGTCAGACTATAATTCACTATCCAGACTGGTTCCGTACCTGATCACTCCTGAATCCAAACGCATTGTGCATTTCATTGGTGGGCTAGCACCAGAAATTAAGGGTATGGTTAAAGCATCCAAGCTCACTACTTTTAGGTCTGCTGTGGACCTATCTCTCTCACACACGCAATTACTCACTCACTCAGGATGAAGTAAGATTGAAGTCAGTCAAGACTGAGACTGACGGGAAGAGGAAGAAGGATGATGACCACTTCCAGAAATTGTCACACCCCGATATTTCCACGTATTACCGGTGGGCCCGGTGGGGAGTATCGTGACGTAATTGATATCGTCATAGTCAAACAACACAAATTTAAATGCACAGCGGAAGCAAAAGATAGATTCATTTCAACTGAATAAATTGTAATATTAAGTATCACAAAATAGTTGAAACAGATCCACAGGCGGATCGAAAGAAAAAGGAAATTGTTCAACAGACTTTAACATCTAGAGCTTGCGAGACTTGGTTATTGATGCCTGGAGTAGCCAGCCTATTACGTATAGTACCTGCACTTAGCCTTTTTGGAAAATACGTCAGTTTACACTGGTAAATACAACTTAACTGACTCATTTTGAAAATGTTTAAAAATTGATTTGAATGCACGTAGGCAAAAATATCTTTTATAACTTGGGACAATTATTCAAAAATAATCCTGTATACAGTTTTACTTATTTGTCGTCCATTAGGGCCGGTTTGTAGGGCCGGACAAGATTAACTGACACGCCACAGGTATAATGCCCACAAGGTTGATTCCTTTAAGTGCATTACCAGTTTTTACATAATGCAACTGTCAGGTGTACGCCTACACCCCGTGCTTAGGTCGTGGCCATTTCTTTGAATGATGCCAAGGATATCCGGGACATGGTCATTTAACCCCCAAAGGCCATACACCAAATAATACAGATTAAAACGAGTTGTGTAAATACAACAATCACAATATGATTTAAATGACTACACACCCGACCAAGCGGTACTTTTATAGTACCGTATCCCAAGCCCGTATAGGGAAAATAAGTTAAGAGTATTTACCTGAGCAAAGTATAAATCAAATACAGCAAGTGCACATAGCTTTTACTGGGCTCCTAATCTGGAACGAAGGTTTTTAATAACCTATTAGAATCCTAACGGGTCTTTAATTATGCCCAAAACGGATTTAAACTCAAATTAAGCCCCGTAGGGGTATTTTGGTCATTTTAAAGGTTATAAAAGAGTTTAAATATAAAACTGAGTATCGGGTCTGTTTTAATCAGTAAAAATACTTGATTTACTAAGTTATATTAGTAGGGTATAACCTATATGTGAAATTTATCATTTCTAACCATACTATGCACCGAAGGGGCATTTTGGTAATTTCACTTAAGCCTAAAAGGTCAAAACTGGAAACCTGAGTTTAAAACTTTTGCTTACTGCTAAACTATAAAAATTTATTTAAACATCAGTAGGTATCAAGTCTTATATATCTAAAATGGTTTTAATACATACTATGCGATTAAAACGCGTAAAAAGGCGATTTTCGGGTTTTATAAAAAAAACAGATATTTTTATTGTTCCAGAAGGCTTAAAATATTCTATCTATCATATTGGATCAGTAGAAAAAGGTTTGGTATCAAAAGGATTGGTAAAACTCCTTTTATAGCCTAAAAGGGCAAAACCGACAATTTACCGGATCAAGCTTAGAACTCTATGTTATGCTTAGCCCCTAAATAAATAAAAATCTCCAAAAATCCCAATATATTATTTTATATCAGTGGGTAAAAAGTTTGGTATTAAAAATCGGGTTTAGATGGGCTATACGCTAATTACACCGTTTAATTACTAAAAAAGCTTTCTAATTACGCTAATGAGCATAACTCTTAATCTAGACCTCAAACCGATGTCAAATTTTAGGTACAAGTTTATAAATCAGTAACTAAGGTTTCTACTCTTTTACATTTTCAAAATTCATGTTTTAAGGTCATATGGGCATAATAGTCCACATTTAGGCATTTAACGAAAATATGCATATGAATCGGATAACTAATGAACCAAGTTGTATAATCACAGAGGGTTATACTTATATGAAACCTGGTCCTAATAAGGCTCTAAGACATTTCTAAACTATGCTCTAATGGGTCAGAACTGAAAGTCAAAGCAAAAGTCTACTTTTGCGACTTTCGGTTCTGAACCGAGCATAAACTGAAAATTGTCGAGTTGAACATGTTTAGACATGTTCTTACATTAATTACCAAGTTATATTAATGACAAAACAGGTTGCATAGCTTCTATATTGCTAATTATGCATTAATTTGAAATTAAGCTTTCTGTTGACTTTTTGAGATTAACTTTGACCCGACAATTGACCTAGTTAGAGTGGGAATCAGAGGGTGCCCTTTTAAGGGTTTATTGTGACAACTGGCACAAACCGGTAATTTCCGTACACTATAATTATTGCTTAATGACTGCAATTATGAGTTTAAGTGTCAGCAATGTCTGAACACATGATTAAACAAGTGAATTCATGCATGTTGTATACTACAAAATATTGCTTTATGCATAAACAAGAGCGTTGCGTCAGAATAATAGTAAACTCACCGGTAAGACACAATGTGTCAACAGAACTGCAGAAAGCAGTCAGACATCAGAATTGAGGCCTAGGTGTAGGTCCGACGACAAGAATGCATTAAAACCCAAGAGTACATACAAGGGTTTAATTTATATACATTGCGAAAGCAAAAATAAGCACTAAAAAGCACCCGAAACGCACTTTAAGTGCAGAATTTATACCAATCAGCAATAATTCAGCATTTAGACATATAAATATTATGCAGAAATGTCGTTTTATTATCCAGAATATTTCCCTAAGTGTTGGGAATTGAAAGAGTACAAGAAAGGTACTTAAACGACACTAAAAAGTGTAATTTAGCACTTTAACGAATCGGTGTGTAACCGGACAACCGGACTTTACCCGGAGCATGAAAATATTACTATTTTCACTATCTATAATTTTCTAAGCTAGTTAGGGTCCCTGATTACCCTAACACCCGTGGTAACGCACTACACACAAGTAACTAAGTTAATTACTTAACTTAACTAATTATCACCCTAACTATCTAGTTGTAACCGAACTAGACCCCCCCCCCCCTCCTTATAACCGTCCCCATGTATGGGGGACATGATAGTACAAGCAAGATTATTTTAATTGCCTTGGCTTAATATCTAGAGAGCATAATATCCAAGGGATAATAACACCTTAACTTTCCTATAAATAACACTTAAACACATGAGACTTTCATACTTAATCAACACAATTCACTCACTCTCTCTTGCCCTCTCTAGTCTCGGCCGAACCCCACTCCACCCACCATCCATTTTCGGTTTTAGATCTTGCCATTTCAAGGTTATTCAAACATCAAGGGTCACGTATTAGGAGTCTTGGAGCAAGCGGAACGCGAAGGACCACTTCCGTTAGCTTTTATCCACCTCTTTTTCGTCAAGATTCTTCCCTAGCCCCGAGCTAGAGGTATAACACTTAAAACTCATATTTAAGCTTATCTAAGGTGGTTAAAAGGATTTATGTCGGTTAAATATCGTTAACATATGATTTGATGCATTAAAGTCTAGTAAAAACTCTAAAAATGGTGGTTAATAGTATATGTGATGTGTAAAAGTTGTAGTATTTGAAATATATGGTTATCTAGACCCGATCTACGATGTGGTAGCTCGGATCATCGTTTAACCCGGTTTGGTAAGATCGTTGATCTTAACATAAGCTCGTTTTTAGTTAACACAAGGGTTAAAGGGTGAAACTCTACCACACACGAGACATGGACTTGTGTAAAAGTATTTTTGTTGTGTAAAAGCAATTTAACTTGTGAAATAGTGTTTAAAACTAGTAGATCTACGTATCTACAAGCGGTATTTTCAAAGGACCAAGTGTCCAAGAAATCACATGTTCTAAACCGGGTCTTACACAAACAAAAGTGGTTTTTGTGAACAAACAAGTGTATGGATACTTGTGTAACAAAGGTTTTAACAAAGAAATAATTTTCGTAAAAAAAAAAAAAACGACTAGAAGTTGTAAAACTTCATATTCTTTAAAAATAAAGTTTTTAAGAAATTAAACTTATTTTTAAAGATAACAAGACTTACTAAATGTGCTAGTAAGTTACTACACATTTTTGTAAATATTCAAGTTCATGAAATTAGTGATTATTGTTGACGATTATTGTTGATAATTGTTGTTGATGATTATTGATGATTGATGATGATTTAAAAGAAAATAAACACACGTTTTGAAAACGTGGGAAACCTCTATTTTTAGGGGAAACTCTGTCAAAATTTTTATAAATTTTGACACTTAGAAAAATGTAAGTTTTTGAGAAACTTATTCCCTAAAAATGTGTTTAAAAGCATTAACAAGGTTTCCCTAACTTTTGATGATAAGAAATGGTGATTTCTTGAAGAATAAAAATGGATAATAAGTATATATTTTTGAGAGAAAAATATATATTATTTTATCACCAAATTGTGTGCTAAGTGTATATAGTATGTGTTATACGTGCTAGTGTATTAAGACTTAAAAATACACTAAATACTCATGAGGAGTAGAAATATAAAAATACACATACAACATACAAGAAATATAACTCGGGTGCAAAGTGCAAAACACAAAAGACTTATATTTATTTTTGGAGAAAATAATATAAGTAAGATACGTAGTTAAAAATATAAGAATATTTTTAACACAAGAAAATATACACAAAAGAGAGTGACTGTACTTGTGCGACGCAAGTCTAGTGACTAACGTTAAGAAAACGCGTATAGGTTACGACGTTAATTAAGCAAATCCGGTGGAGTTTACGACGCTAGGAACGCAAAGTTGTGAGTTCATGCTCCCCCTTTTCTCTTTAACTGTTTTCAGTTTTTATAACTTCGGGGGTGAAATACATGTACAAAAGTACAATGTTTATAAATGGTATGATATAAATACAAGAAGTACACTTGGTGAGAACGAGAACCAAGTGTGACGAAATATATATGAATATGAGAAGCGCATTTGGTGAGACGAGAACCAAGTATAAGGCGCTATGAGAAATGATAACAAGAAACGCGCTTGGTGAGAACGAGAACCAAGTAGGAGGCGTTATGAGAAATAGTGTCACGAATAGGGTACAGAAGCACCATTAATCAACAATATACCTAGACCGCAGAACAAAAGGTTAGATCTAACGGGTGCCTGGCAGCCACACTCCTGGTCGGGGCGAGAATCGAGGAGTGCTTTTGTGTCTCAGAATATACCAATTAAATGCCTTAGGTTTGGTGACTTCCTATGACGTGCCACAGGTTAATGGCTTTGCAACCCATTAACAATCTGATAATTACAGAAATACTGTATTTACATAAAATTCATACCATACAAAATTGATATATAACTTGAAGTACGTGGGGTACTCAAGAAGATTGAATTATACTTGAAGTACGTGGGGTACTCAAGAGAATGAGAATTAAACTTGAGTACGTGGGGTACTCAAGAAGAAATTGAATTATACAGATGTACGTGGTGTACACATGAAACTGGATTTACATATGAAAACTTGATTTACTCACAAACTATGTTTTCATACAAAGTATACAAACATGAAATACAAAACCGCATGAATTCACACCAACTTTATGTTGACGTTTTTCCAAAACTCACATGTATTTCAGGTAACTAGGATGGATGTGCGCGTGGTCTTGCTTATGCTCGTGGATGTCGCTTGTGTTTAACTCTAAATAAAGTTGTAAACTTTTAAGACAATGTTTTATGCGACTTAGCGATGTAAACGCTAACGTATGTTTTCAAATTATGGTATTTGAATGTTATTTTACGAGCATGTAGCATGTTTACTCTTCGTATGCAATGAGAACCTTTCATGATCACACCTCGTGCTTCCGCCGTAGAAAGGGGTGTGACAGATTGGTATCAGAGCTGCGATTGTAGTGAACCAGGATTCCTTCTCGAGTCTAGTCTACAATCTCTAGGATCCATTCACGAAAACAATTTTCAAAGAGTTTTCATTGCATAAAACGTCCCGCGACATCCACTGCCTGAAACTGTCTACATGAGTCTAGAAAAGACACTACAAGACTTAGAGTGCACTAGAGTAGCACTTGTCATTGACTAGAAATTACTTGCAATTATGTGTGATAATTAGCATGTACTAGAAGTGGAATGTCACAAGTATATGTGACTTTACATGAAAGCGATGGCCCATCTGAAGGAAGAAATACGAGGATGAAACGAACTGTGCGGACTGTGCAAGGAGTTACGTAATTATGGATGCATACATAATTATGGAATTCAGTGCACAAAAATCACAGCAAGTCTTGTCACGTATAGATTCCCTCAGTGCAAGCCTACCAAGTACTCTGCTAGAGTAATAATTGTTTGATGTCACTTATGTGGTATATATACCTGTGAATATATATGATACTACTGTCCAGTGTGACGATATCAAACAAATGATTAACCCTGTTGTGTTATGTTCTGTCAGAACATGGCACCCAGGAAAGCTGTGAATGCTCGCAATGACGATCAACCTCCGCCTCCCCCACTGCCAAGAACTGCTGAAGAGCTGAACGCTCTACTGGAGGAAAGGATCTCCGCTGCTATCGCCCAGTACGAGGCGAACCGAACTCAAGACAGTGGAGGACCAAGCAACGCTAGGCGTAATGGGAATGGAGATTCGTCTGGAGGCAATGCAGCTCAAGGTAACCTTGAGACACTGTACTAAGCATGAGGAAATTTATGAACGGTCTATGTTTCATTATTTCTTCGATTGCTCACATATGAATTGGTTGAATCAATTCCAGGCTGCACTTTCAAGCAGTTCCTCGACTGCAAGCCGATAAACTATGACGGCACAGGAGGAGCAGTAGCATTTGTGCGCTGGACGGAGAAGACTGAAGCTACTTTCCGCATGAGCAAGTGTACCGCGGATCAACAAGTCACTTTTGCTACTGGGTTATTCGTCGATGAAGCTCTGACTTGGTGGAACCTGCAAGCCCAAACTTTGGGTGATGACGCCGCTTATGGCCTCACTTGGGAAGAACTGAAGGAAAGGATGAGAGAGAAGTACTGCTCTCGTGCTGAACTCCAAAGGCTGGAGACGGAGTTCTGGCACCTGACCATGGAAGGTGCTGACATAAATGGTTACACTCGAAGGTTCCACGATCTGTCTAGAGTACTTCCCTACATGGTGACTCCCGAATTCAAGCGTGTTGAACGTTACATTTGGGGACTGGCCTCAGAGTTTCGTGGCATGGTGACGTCGGCCAAACCACAAACAATCACCGAGGCTGTAACTCTGGCTGTCAGCCTTACTGAAGATTGTGTTCGTATGAAGAAGCTATCACTGAACCCGATAGAGAAGACCGAGACACATGCTGAGTCGTCCGGTGACAAAAAGAGAAAACATGCAAACCTGAACCAAGCAACTCGCAACAACAAGGGTTTCAGCAAGAAGCGTGACACTAATCCGCCTCAGGAGGCGAATACCCATGCAACCAAAGCATACCAAGGCTCCATGCCTAGATGCCAAAAGTGTAAGTATCATCATGATGGAGCTTGTCGCATTCCAAGGTGCGACAAATGTGGTAAATTGGGTCATCAAACAGAAGACTGTTGGGGAAAAGGAAAGAACCGAAATGGGAACGGTGCTGGTAACAAGAATGGCAACGGGAAAGGGCAAGGATGCTTCAAGTGTGGAAGCAATGATCATTTCATGAAGAACTGCCCAGAGAGAAACAACGCTCCAGCTCGAGCATTTGTGATTGGAGCAAGAGACGCACGCGAGGACCCTAACGTGGTCACCGGTACGTTTCTCATTAACAATCACTTTGCATCCATATTATTCGACACTGGCGCCGATTATAGCTTCATGTCTGTGGAATTTAAACGCATACTCGGAATAGAATCTAGTAGATTAGAAATTCCTTATTCCATAGAACTAGCCAATGGTAAACTTGTTGAATCGGGCGAAGTTGCTAGAGGCTGCACGCTAGAACTTGGCGAACGAAATTTTAGCATCGATCTCTTACCTATTCAATTGGGTAGCTTCGATGTAGTGGTCGGAATGGACTGGTTGTCCAAGAACAAAGCTGAAGTTATTTGCCATGAGAAAATCATTCGCATTCCTTTGGCGAATGGTGAAACTCTCATCGTGCATGGAGAAAAACGAGACGCGCCTCTTCGAATCATCAGTTGCATGAAGGCACAGAAGTGCTTGAGGAAAGGATGTGTCGCTTTCCTAGCACACGTTATAGACAAGAAGGCTGTGGAGCCAAAACTCGAAGACATTCCTGTGGTGAAGGAATTTCCTGATGTGTTCCCCGAAGATCTGCCAGGATTACCTCCGCAACGACAAGTCGAATTCCGTATAGACTTGGTTCCAGGAGCTGCTCCTGTAGCCAAGGCACCCTATCGACTTGCTCCATCCGAAATGCAAGAATTATCTACACAACTCCAGGAGTTGTTGGATAAAGGATTCATAAGGCCAAGCTTCTCACCCTGGGGAGCTCCAGTATTGTTCGTGAAGAAAAAGGATGGAACACTGCGGATGTGTATCGATTACAGGGAACTGAACAAGCTCACAATCAAGAATCGGTATCCGCTACCGAGGATTGATGACTTGTTTGATCAACTGCAAGGATCAAGCTACTATTCCAAGATCGATCTTCGATCTGGATACCATCAGCTGAGAATCCAAGATGAAAGCGTACCAAAGACTGCATTCAGAACGCGATATGGGCACTACGAATTTCTGGTGATGCCGTTTGGGCTGACGAATGCACCAGCGGTCTTTATGGACCTAATGAACCGCGTATGCAAACCATATCTCGATAAATTCGTGATTGTATTTATCGATGATATCCTGATTTACTCGCGAACGAAAGAAGAACATGAGCAACATCTCAGAACCATCTTGGAGCTACTGAAGAAAGAGAAACTTTATGCAAAGTTCTCGAAATGCGAATTCTGGATTCGCGAAGTACAATTTCTTGGTCACGTGGTGAATGAGAAAGGCATTCATGTAGACCCGTCCAAGATAGAAGCAATAAAGAATTGGGAAGCTCCCAAGACCCCAACTGAAGTTCGTCAATTTTTGGGTTTAGCGGGCTATTACCGGCGATTCATCGAGAATTTCTCAAAAATAGCTCAACCGCTAACGACCCTTACACAGAAGGACATGAAATACGACTGGGGTCACAAACAGGAAGAAGCCTTTCAGCTACTTAAGAACAAGCTCTGCGATGCACCGATACTATCGTTACCCGAAGGCACTGAAGACTTCGTGGTATACTGCGACGCCTCACGACAAGGCTTGGGTTGCGTGCTCATGCAACGCCAAAAAGTCATCGCTTACGCTTCAAGACAACTGAAGGTTCATGAAAGAAATTATACCACTCACGACCTGGAGCTGGGTGCAGTGGTATTCGCCTTGAAGATTTGGCGACATTACTTATATGGTACTCGATGTACAATCTTCACAGATCACAAAAGCTTACAACACATATTTGATCAGAAGGAATTGAATATGTGCCAGCGACGTTGGGTCGAGCTGCTGAACGATTATGACTGTGAGATTAAGTACCATCCTGGAAAGGCGAACGTTGTAGCAGACGCGTTGAGCCGAAAAGAAAGGGTTAAGACCCTAAGGGTTCGAGCACTGGAAATGACGATTCGAACAAACCTCACAGCACGCATTCGAGATGCACAACAAGAAGCTCTTAAAGAAGAGAACCGTAAAGCTGAATACCTCCGGGGTGCATTGAAATACATGGTGCCAAATGAAGAGGGAGCCTTATACTTCAAGAAGCGTATCTGGGTTCCACTCTGTGGTGGTATACGTGAGGTCATCCTTAATGAAGCCCACAAATCGAGATATTCGATCCATCCAGGATCGGACAAGATGTACCAAGACTTGAAAGAGTACTATTGGTGGCCGAGACTCAAAAGCGACGTTGCTGTCTATGTTGGAAAATGCCTAACTTGTGCGAAGGTTAAGGCCGAATATCAGAAACCGTCCAGCCTACTACAACAACCAGAGATTCCCGTGTGGAAGTGGGAACAAATCTCGATGGACTTCATAACGAAATTACCCAGGACCCCGAGAGGGCACGATATGATATGGGTAATAGTTGATCGATTGACGAAGTCTGCGCATTTCCTACCAATCCGAGAGAAGGATAGCACTGGAAAGCTGGCAGAGATATACTTAAGAGAAATTGTGGCACGTCATGGAGTGCCAATCTCAATCATTTCAGACAGAGATGGACGCTTTGTCTCAAGAATCTGGCAATCATTTCAGGAAGCCTTTGGATCTCAGTTAGATCTGAGCACGGCATTCCATCCGCAAACAGACGGCCAGAGCGAACGGACAATACAAACGTTAGAAGATATGCTTCGCGCATGTGTCATGGATCTAGGCGGCAGCTGGGATACTCATCTACCTTTAGTTGAGTTTTCCTACAATAACAGTTATCATACGAGCATAAAAGCCGCGCCGTTCGAAGCTCTGTACGGCCGCAAATGCCGATCGCCCTTATGCTGGGCAGATGCCGGAGATAAACGTATGGTTGGTCCTGAACTTGTACAAGAGACAACCGACAAGATTGCGCAGATCCGAGAGCGCATTAAGGCAGCTCGAGAGCGACAAAAGAGCTACGCGGATCCAAATAGAAAATCGGTAGATTTCAAGGTGGGAGACAAAGTGTTGTTAAAAGTCTCACCATGGAAGGGCGTAGTCAGATTTGGAAAGCGTGGAAAGTTGAATCCACGATACATCAGACCATTCAGAATACTGAAGAGAATTGGTACCGTGGCATACAAGTTGGAGTTACCGGAAGAACTTAATGGAGTACATGATACGTTTCATGTATCCAACCTGAAGAAGAGTCCAACGCAGGAAAACGTGACCATCCCGATGGATGAAGTGCATATTGATGAAGCCCTCCGATTTACAGAACAACCCGTTGAGGTTACTGACTGGAAAGTCAACAAGACCAGGAGGAGCAGGGTGAAACTTGTCAAAGTACGTTGGAGCTCAAAACACGGACCCGAGTACACATGGGAACCTGAAGACCAGTTCAAGAAAAAGTATCCCCACCTATTCAAGAAGACTCCAGCGAGAGTTAGTTCAGTCTGAATTTCGGGACGAAATTCTTTTAACGGGGGGAGACTGTGACAACTGGCACAAACCGGTAATTTCCGTACACTATAATTATTGCTTAATGACTGCAATTATGAGTTTAAGTGTCAGCAATGTCTGAACACATGATTAAACAAGTGAATTCATGCATGTTGTATACTACAAAATATTGCTTTATGCATAAACAAGAGCGTTGCGTCAGAATAATAGTAAACTCACCGGTAAGACACAATGTGTCAACAGAACTGCAGAAAGCAGTCAGACATCAGAATTGAGGCCTAGGTGTAGGTCCGACGACAAGAATGCATTAAAACCCAAGAGTACATACAAGGGTTTAATTTATATACATTGCGAAAGCAAAAATAAGCACTAAAAAGCACCCGAAACGCACTTTAAGTGCAGAATTTATACCAATCAGCAATAATTCAGCATTTAGACATATAAATATTATGCAGAAATGTCGTTTTATTATCCAGAATATTTCCCTAAGTGTTGGGAATTGAAAGAGTACAAGAAAGGTACTTAAACGACACTAAAAAGTGTAATTTAGCACTTTAACGAATCGGTGTGTAACCGGACAACCGGACTTTACCCGGAGCATGAAAATATTACTATTTTCACTATCTATAATTTTCTAAGCTAGTTAGGGTCCCTGATTACCCTAACACCCGTGGTAACGCACTACACACAAGTAACTAAGTTAATTACTTAACTTAACTAATTATCACCCTAACTATCTAGTTGTAACCGAACTAGACCCCCCCCCCCCTCCTTATAACCGTCCCCATGTATGGGGGACATGATAGTACAAGCAAGATTATTTTAATTGCCTTGGCTTAATATCTAGAGAGCATAATATCCAAGGGATAATAACACCTTAACTTTCCTATAAATAACACTTAAACACATGAGACTTTCATACTTAATCAACACAATTCACTCACTCTCTCTTGCCCTCTCTAGTCTCGGCCGAACCCCACTCCACCCACCATCCATTTTCGGTTTTAGATCTTGCCATTTCAAGGTTATTCAAACATCAAGGGTCACGTATTAGGAGTCTTGGAGCAAGCGGAACGCGAAGGACCACTTCCGTTAGCTTTTATCCACCTCTTTTTCGTCAAGATTCTTCCCTAGCCCCGAGCTAGAGGTATAACACTTAAAACTCATATTTAAGCTTATCTAAGGTGGTTAAAAGGATTTATGTCGGTTAAATATCGTTAACATATGATTTGATGCATTAAAGTCTAGTAAAAACTCTAAAATGGTGGTTAATAGTATATGTGATGTGTAAAAGTTGTAGTATTTGAAATATATGGTTATCTAGACCCGATCTACGATGTGGTAGCTCGGATCATCGTTTAACCCGGTTTGGTAAGATCGTTGATCTTAACATAAGCTCGTTTTTAGTTAACACAAGGGTTAAAGGGTGAAACTCTACCACACACGAGACATGGACTTGTGTAAAAGTATTTTTGTTGTGTAAAAGCAATTTAACTTGTGAAATAGTGTTTAAAACTAGTAGATCTACGTATCTACAAGCGGTATTTTCAAAGGACCAAGTGTCCAAGAAATCACATGTTCTAAACCGGGTCTTACACAAACAAAAGTGGTTTTTGTGAACAAACAAGTGTATGGATACTTGTGTAACAAAGGTTTTAACAAAGAAATAATTTTCGTAAAAAAAAAAAACGACTAGAAGTTGTAAAACTTCATATTCTTTAAAAATAAAGTTTTTAAGAAATTAAACTTATTTTTAAAGATAACAAGACTTACTAAATGTGCTAGTAAGTTACTACACATTTTTGTAAATATTCAAGTTCATGAAATTAGTGATTATTGTTGACGATTATTGTTGATAATTGTTGTTGATGATTATTGATGATTGATGATGATTTAAAAGAAAATAAACACACGTTTTGAAAACGTGGGAAACCTCCATTTTTAGGGGAAACTCTGTCAAAATTTTTATAAATTTTGACACTTAGAAAAATGTAAGTTTTTGAGAAACTTATTCCCTAAAAATGTGTTTAAAAGCATTAACAAGGTTTCCCTAACTTTTGATGATAAGAAATGGTGATTTCTTGAAGAATAAAAATGGATAATAAGTATATATTTTTTAGAGAAAAATATATATTATTTTATCACCAAATTGTGTGCTAAGTGTATATAGTATGTGTTATACGTGCTAGTGTATTAAGACTTAAAAATACACTAAATACTCATGAGGAGTAGAAATATAAAAATACACATACAACATACAAGAAATATAACTCGGGTGCAAAGTGCAAAACACAAAAGACTTATATTTATTTTTGGAGAAAATAATATAAGTAAGATACGTAGTTAAAAATATAAGAATATTTTTAACACAAGAAAATATACACAAAAGAGAGTGACTGTACTTGTGCGACGCAAGTCTAGTGACTAACGTTAAGAAAACGCGTATAGGTTACGACGTTAATTAAGCAAATCCGGTGGAGTTTACGACGCTAGGAACGCAAAGTTGTGAGTTCATGCTCCCCCTTTTCTCTTTAACTGTTTTCAGTTTTTATAACTTCGGGGGTGAAATACATGTACAAAAGTACAATGTTTATAAATGGTATGATATAAATACAAGAAGTACACTTGGTGAGAACGAGAACCAAGTGTGACGAAATATATATGAATATGAGAAGCGCATTTGGTGAGACGAGAACCAAGTATAAGGCGCTATGAGAAATGATAACAAGAAACGCGCTTGGTGAGAACGAGAACCAAGTAGGAGGCGTTATGATAAATAGTGTCACGAATAGGGTACAGAAGCACCATTAATCAACAATATACCTAGACCGCAGAACAAAAGGTTAGATCTAACGGGTGCCTGGCAGCCACACTCCTGGTCGGGGCGAGAATCGAGGAGTGCTTTTGTGTCTCAGAATATACCAATTAAATGCCTTAGGTTTGGTGACTTCCTATGACGTGCCACAGGTTAATGGCTTTGCAACCCATTAACAATCTGATAATTACAGAAATACTGTATTTACATAAAATTCATACCATACAAAATTGATATATAACTTGAAGTACGTGGGGTACTCAAGAAGATTGAATTATACTTGAAGTACGTGGGGTACTCAAGAGAATGAGAATTAAACTTGAGTACGTGGGGTACTCAAGAAGAAATTGAATTATACAGATGTACGTGGTGTACACATGAAACTGGATTTACATATGAAAACTTGATTTACTCACAAACTATGTTTTCATACAAAGTATACAAACATGAAATACAAAACCGCATGAATTCACACCAACTTTATGTTGACGTTTTTCCAAAACTCACATGTATTTCAGGTAACTAGGATGGATGTGCGCGTGGTCTTGCTTATGCTCGTGGATGTCGCTTGTGTTTAACTCTAAATAAAGTTGTAAACTTTTAAGACAATGTTTTATGCGACTTAGCGATGTAAACGCTAACGTATGTTTTCAAATTATGGTATTTGAATGTTATTTTACGAGCATGTAGCATGTTTACTCTTCGTATGCAATGAGAACCTTTCATGATCACACCTCGTGCTTCCGCCGTAGAAAGGGGTGTGACATTTATTGCCCACATAATTACCCACTCATAGGTATTTTCAATTTGGAATTTGACTGGACAAATTAAGATTAATGACGAAGTCAAGTCTTAATTATGACGGTTTGACTTTAGACTAATTAACTAAGCAAAACTGAATTAAAGAAGGTTAATGACACTTACAATAGTCCTATGCACGACTAATGACTTCTAGGAAAGGTGCTTGAGCTCCAAAAACCTCCAGAAGATGAGTTGTGAAGATATCAAGTGAATGAGCATTTGAATAACTCAACTCATGGCCTTTATATAGGTTTTCTAAAGCTCTAAGATCATTCCAACAAAGTCTAAGGATGATTCTTGATCATTACAAGTGTCCCTAGGCATGGAAAAAGCATTAAACAAGCCCATAGAATTGAAAACAAGCTCCATAAGTCGGTGTAACTTGCTGAAACAGACACCTGTGATGATTTTCTGCATCCGGGCACCTTAGGCGGCCCGCGTAAGGGTCCTTACATACCTTACGCAGCTGGTATGAGGTCTGGGCCAGGTTTCACAAGTTTTAACTATTTACATTTCAGCCCCTGGTCCTTCCAAATATGGTTTTAAGCTTCCATATTGCACTTTTAACCTTCAAAAATGATTTCTAAGGACCTCAAGGCATAACCAAACTTTGTTAAGTCCTTGGTTAACTTTGTGATCACCCGTAAAGCCTTAAATTTCAACGTTGACGCTTTTAACCCCTCGTATACGAATATTTTCATAACTTTCTCATACTTTATCGAAACCTTGTGAAATTTTTATCACTTATTCTCGTGAGTATAATTAATCATTACAAAGCTTCGGGTTTGCTAAAAGGTCACTCAGAGGTATACTTTAAACATGTTGACACATTTAACCCCTGTAGTTTGTAATCTCTCACTTTGTTCCACAATTAGCTTCGTATGATCCATGATTAATTCGTTTAAGGGTATAAACATCGTGTAGGGTTATTGTAAAGTATATTTATCCATTGTTGACATTTTGAATCCTTTTTACACACGTAGATTCTTTGTTTGTCAACTTTAGTCCCTCTAAAGTAATCTTTTACATGTTTAAAGCGCATGACACGTGTCGATATATTATTGGACATGAATTTTCAAGGTGTTACATCCTCTCCCCCTTAAAATAAATCTCGACCTCGAGATTTACTGAAATAAATGAGGGTACTTTTCTTTCATTGTGGACTCTACCTCCTACGTGTATTCGGGACCTCTACGGGCATCCCATTTAACTTTCACAATTGGCACATGCTTCCTTCGAAGCTTCTTAACCTGTCGATCCTCAATCGACAAACGTTTTTCCACAAATTTCAAGCTCTCATCTATGTGCACATCCGTATGCGGCATGACTAGCGACTCGTCAGCTAGACATTTCTTTAGATTGCAGATGTGGAATACATTGTGAATACCACTGAGCTCTTCAGGTAAGTTTAACTTATAAGCCACTGCTCCTACACATTCGATGATCTCGAATGGTCCTATATACCTTGGGCTTAACTTACCTTTCTTACCAAATCGCATCACTCCCTTCCAGGGTGATACTTTAAGCAGAACCTTATCACCAACCTCAAACTTTAGAGGTTTTCGCCTTTTATCAGCATAACTTTTCTGCCTATCCCTGCAGCTTTCAGGCGGTCACGAATCTGGACAATCTTGTCCGTCGTTTCAAAGACTAAGTCAGGTCCTGATAACTGAGCTTCTCCTACTTCTGCCCAACAAATAGGCGTTCTGCATTTTCTACCATATAATGCCTCAAAAGGCGCTGCCTGAATACTAGTATGGTAGCTATTGTTATAGGAGAACTCGATCAATGGCAGGTGGTTATCCCAACTACCACCTAAGTCAATCACACATGCATGAAGCATGTCTTCCAAAGTTTGGATGGTACGCTTACTCAGCCCGTCCGTCTGAGGATGGTAAGCCGTACTAAAATTTAAGCGCGTGCCCAAAGATTGTTGGAAACTTTTCCAAAAATGTGATGTGTATCTAGTATCTCTGTCAGAGATAATAGACACTGGTACGCCATGCAGAGATACAATCTTATCTACGTACAATTGGGCTAACATGTCGGAGCTATAAGTCTCCTTAATGGGTAGGAAGTGTGTTTAGTTAATCTATCTACTATCACCCATATAGTATCATTTCCTTTCTTTGTCTTTGGCAACTTGGTGATGAAATCCATTGTCACCATCTCCCACTTCCAGGTGGGAAGTTCAGGCTGTTGTAGCAAACCTGACGGCTTTTGATGTTCAGCTTTAACTTGTGCACACGTCAAACATTTGGCTACATAGGCAGCTATAGACTTCTTCAAGCCTATCCACCAAAAATTTGCCTTCAGATCCTGGTACATCTTATCAGCTCTCGGATGAACGGAGTACTTAGAACTGTGGGCTTCCTGGAGGATCACATCCCTAAGTCCTCCATAAATTGGAACACATATTCGTCCATTTAATCTCAGGATTCCGTCCTTGCCATAGGATAACTGCTCCTCAGTTACTCCTAACTTTTCATCCGGATAGTTAGCTTCTAAAACAGCTTCCTTCTGTGCAGCTAACAACCTTTCATTCAAACTATTCTTTAATTCAATGCTCTTGGCATTGATTCTTATAGGCTTCACTCTTTCCTTCCTACTTAAGGCATCGGCGACTACATTAGCGGGATCTAATTGGATACCACGCTCACTAACAACATGTCCAAGGAATTGGACTTCACGAAGCCAAAATTCACACTTTGAAAATTTGGCATAGAGCTTTTCTTGATGAAGCAGTTTCATAATGCAACGGAGATGCTTCTCGTGGTCAGCTTGGCTCTTCGAGTAGATGAGAATGTCATCGATGAAGACGATGACAAATTTATCCAAGTAAGGCTTGCAGACGCGATTCATGAGATCCATGAACGTGGCAGGTGCATTAGTGAGCCCAAAAGGCATCACTAGGAACTCGTAATGACCATAACGAGCCCTAAATGCAGTCTTGTGCACATCTTCATCTTTAACCCTCAATTGATGATAGTCTGACCTCAAATCGATCTTAGAAAAGTAGCTTGCCCCTTGCAATTGATCGAACAGATCGTTGATCCTGGGCAAAGGATACCTATTCTTAATAGTGACCTTGTTAAGTTCGCGATAATCGATGCATAAACGCATCGATTCATCCTTCTTCTTTACAAACAGGATAGGTGCTCCCCATGGAGACAAACTAGGTCTAATAAAACCTTTGGCTAGCAAATCATCTAGTTGTGTCCTCAATTCCTTCATCTCTGTTGGTGCCAACCTATAAGGCGCCCTTGCGACATGTGCTGCTCCAGGGATGATGTCAATTCTGAATTCTACTTGCCTATCTTGTGGTAAACCAGGTAGTTCTTCCGGGAAAACTTCAGGGTACTCAGAGATGACGGGAATATCTTCAACCTTGGGCTTCTGCTCATCAATAGTCACCTGTGCCATATAAATGACACAACCCTTCTTCAAACATCTAGATGCCTTGAGCATAGACACTTGCTTAGGCAGTCCATACTGGGTATCTCCCTGAATGGTAAGTGGCTCACCAGAAGGGGTCTTGATCACCACTTGCTTCTTATTGCAGACGATTTGGGCTTGGTTATGAGATAACCAATCCATGCCTATAACTATATCGAAACCGGCTAACTTCAAAGGAAGTAAGGACAATGGAAAATAGTGGTTCCTAATGGATATAACACATCCATCTAACACGGTTGATGCGGTTTCTATGGTTCTATCGGCTAATTCAACCTCATACTTCACACTTATGGTTTTAACAGGTAATTTCAGCAACTTACAAAACTTATTATCTACAAACGACTTATCAGCTCCTGAATCAAATAGCACTCTTGCATAGACATCATTTATGAGGAAGGTACCTGTGATCACATTGTCGTCCTGAACGGCTTCTCGTGCATCCATACAGAAGACCCTTGCATTGGTCTTCTTGACCTCATTAGGCTTCTTGGCGTATTTAGGGCAGTTAGTCTTGATATGCCCTTTCTCATTGCAGTTGTAGCACGTGGCATCTTTAATCTTCTTTCAATCAACAGTCTTGTGTTCCTTAGACTTGCATAACCCACATGCAGGTGGTCCTGACTGAGACTTGGTCTCAAGCCTGCATTTTCCAAAGTTGCGTTTTTGGCAAGTCTTGCACTTTGGCTTTTCCTCTGTTTGTTGATTACCTTTGTTGGACCCAGACTCCTTCTTGTGGTCCGTATTACCTTTGTGCTTCTTCTCAGATCTTCGTGAGGTATCATCCTCACGCTTCCTCTTACCCTCTTCAGAGTTCTTGAGCGATCTTAGCCTGACCGCATCTAAAGTGAGGGACAAAGATAGATCAGCTGCCGACCTAAAAGTAGCAGGTCTTGAAGCCTTAACACTGGCTTTGATTTCTGGGGCTAAACCCCCAATGAAGCGAGCAATCCTTTTGGGTTCCGGGTTACCAGATACGGAACCAGTCTAGACAGGGTATTGAAACTGGTGAGGTAAGCTTGACAATCTAAATTTTTCATCACCAACGATAAAAAGTCTGATTCAATCCTCTCAACCTCGTGTTGAGGGCAGTAATTCTCCTTAATGAGAGCAACAAACTGATCCCATGTCAGATTGTATAGTGGGATCTTTCCAGCAGCTTGAATGAGAGATTCCACCATGCTAGTGCCTCTCCCTTGAATGATTGGGATACATACTTCACTACATCCCTTTCAGCACAACCGCTGATATCCACCATGGTGTCCATTTCATCTAACCAAGTCATACAGTCAATTGCCCCCTTCTCCCCAGTGAAATCACGGGGTTTGCAGGAGACAAAGTATTTCTAAGTGCAGGACTTAGCACGTGGTTCCCTGTCAAATACTATTCTCTTAGATGGAGCACTGTGTTGATTTGAGGAGTGTTGAACATCCTCTTTCTTTGGTTCATCTTTCTTAGAGGGTGGCTTGCTATGAGCCTCTGAATGAGTCTTAGGCTTGGAATGCGGTGCGGATAGGGTCCTACTTCGAGACCCGCTAGATTCATTATACTGCCGCTCTATAGCTTTTGTAACAACATTATCTATTAATGCTTGCAGCTCCGCACCGGTCACATGTATCTTAGCATTTTCATGTTTTTCCACCGGATGACTGTTTACCTCTTCTGACCTGGTCATGTAGCTTTAATTGCTACATAAAAGAAAATAAGGACAAGGTTTATTTGGAAGTCTATACAGTACTATCGTTCTTGACGATTTATTAACCATGGTTTTAATAACTATTTTTGGTCAATTTGCTAAATATATTCATATTCAGGATCTTTATTACAATCCCTAATTATAATTTAATAATAGCACAAAAAGGCCTAGTCACGTAGACAAGTTTAATTTATAAGCCCAGATTTAATGGAATCAAGGCATTAAGGTTTGGATCAAAGTTCGTTACCTTTTCTTGACAGGGAGTTGTAGGCTACCACTGTCTTTAGTCTCAGAGGACGGTAATTATAGCCCGTAGGCACTTCATCTTTAGAGGGATGATTATTTTAATAAGGAAAATTGGAGTAATCCAATTTAAGGATAACTTATGCGATTTTATCGAATCACATTTTTGCCACCAATGTTAACATGTCTTCAGATGTTAACAAGGATTTGAATCTTTTGAATAGGTTTTACCATCTTGGGCATGTCTGCAACGACATTTAGGCTAGGTTTTACCTTTAAGATTCTTTTTAATATTTAACGCAGAAAAATCCTAAATTGAGATGTTAATAAGGATCTGAATCTAATTGAGGAACTACCATCTTGGCCTTGTCTTAAGGTGACACATGGCTAGGTCTTGTCCTTTTTAGATTTTGCCGTTTTATTATAATGGTAGATCTTAAATAGGAATGTTATTTTAAATCTACATGTTCTATTAAAATTTAAACAAGTACATGGTTGCCCTAAACGGGACTTCTAACTGAAATGACTTGCCCATGTAGGGGCTAATCAGAAAATAACAAAGGAAATAAATAAGGACAAAATAAAATGAATTAGGATTAGTCCTATGTTCTTTGTCTAGACTCGAGAATGTGCAACTGTGTAACTGAGATTAAACACAAAAGGCTAGTGTTTAATTCACTCAGTGTTGGCTCTGATACCAACCTGTCACACCCCGATATTTCCACGTATTACCGGTGGGCCCGGTGGGGAGTATCGTGACGTAATTGATATCGTCATAGTCAAACAACACAAATTTAAATGCACAGCGGAAGCAAAAGATAGATTCATTTCAACTGAATAAATTGTAATATTAAGTATCACAAAATAGTTGAAACAGATCCACAGGCGGATCGAAAGAAAAAGGAAATTGTTCAACAGACTTTAACATCTAGAGCTTGCGAGACTTGGTTATTGATGCCTGGAGTAGCCAGCCTATTACGTATAGTACCTGCACTTAGCCTTTTTGGAAAATACGTCAGTTTACACTGGTAAATACAACTTAACTGACTCATTTTGAAAATGTTTAAAAATTGATTTGAATGCACTTAGGCAAAAATATCTTTTATAACTTGGGATAATTATTCAAAAATAATCCTGTATACAGTTTTACTTATTTGTCGTCCATTAGGGCCAGTTTGTAGGGCCGGACAAGATTAACTGACACGCCACAGGTATAATGCCCACAAGGTTGATTCCTTTAAGTGTATTACCAGTTTTTACATAATGCAACTGTCAGGTGTACGCCTACACCCCGTGTTAGGTCGTGGCCATTTCTTTGAATGATGCCAAGGATATCCGGGACATGGTCTGTGACAACTCGAGTTTCCAAGATTTCCACCTCCGCATTAATTGCACGTTAATTGTTTATGTTGCTTGTTTACACGACTTGTACACGTTTGTAATATGTTAATCGTTGATGTTTGATATGCGTTGTCATAAACTATAACTGGAATAAATAATAATTTATGTGTTGGTTAGAGATCGGCCATCGGTTTGAAATCGGCCCATTATCCATCATAGTGATAGCTTACCTAAAAATTGTGCCAACACAATTAAATGGGCTTGAGCCCATTTCGGTCAAGGTGGGTAACCGCCCAAACCCTTATCAATATATTAATACACGTAACTTATTGTTTTGCCAAAACTCTAAATAAAAACCCTAGTGCATTACTTTCCCCTTCTCTAAAATACGGACGGCAGTAGACTACCCCTCCCATCGAATTAACCCCATATTTGTGAGGCATCACTGGTTTATTTCAATTGATCGGTATGTGCATTACTACTTTACATATTACTTATGTGATTTATATGGCTTATGTTTGATGTTAATAAGGATAATCTTGATTTTTCTTATAATAATTTCTGATGTCGAATGATGGCTGAATGACGACAACTGTTGTTTCAGTTGGATTGAGAATCACATGCAAACAATAAATGTATATTGATCTATAATAAGTCACATGATAACCTGATGCAACCTTTTGTTTATATAATATGATTAAATGGCCGACAATAGAGAATAGGATATAATAATTCTGGTTAAATGCCAACTAACAATATTAGGGATGAGATCGGCTAGGTTCTGACTTGCACATGGATCGGTCAGAAATCATGTGGGTTAGGTTTGATGCTATTAAAATAAGGGTCATGCTATTTACACACGGAGAAAATTATTTTCACACCCCAAAGCGCCGCGCTATGGCCAAAGCGGGGCGCTTTGGAGTAAAGTCAACCGACAAGAACTGAGCCTGTCAGGCTTTGTCTGTTGACTTTACATCAAAGCGCCGCGCTTTGGCCATAGAGCGGCGCTTTGGTTTTTTTTTTTTTTTTTTTTTTTTTTGGGCAAAACGCCCCTCTTAGGTCAAAGCGCAGCGCTTAGGGCCTTTTTAAAATTTTTTAAAATTGTTTTTAATTCACAAACGCGTCGATAATAGTCTAAATTTTACGTTTTTTCCATTATACATCATTTTTTAATATATATGGATTATACTGCAAGTTCCGGATCAAATCCGTTACGTGTGATGTCGTATTCCATTATATCGTATCATTTTGGTTTGAAAGCACAAGTACTCCTATGAGTAGTTTTATGTGTATCAGCCGCCTACCGTACATGTACATGACGTATTTTTTCATTAATTGTAGTATTATGATGTATATTGTCATTTTGGGTCGTACAAGTGCGTATTGAATCTAATTGGGTCGTGTCGGTGACATTCGGTTTTTAACGTGATGTAACGCATATACCCTAAGTTGAGCATTTCTTATTGTCCACTAAAACCATTATTTTTATAAAGCATTTTATTCTTGTTTTTTTGGTTATTGTCCTCTTTGTATTAAGTCAGTCGTTTTGTTAGAATACGTTTTATGTTTATATTTGATTCAATTTAATTCATTTTAATAAGAATAACTTTTTTAGAAGTGAAATTTTAAAAATTTTTGTTTCTTATTCTTATTTTAATATTTTTTTCTATTTCTTTGTCCTTTTTTATATATACTTCTTTAGTATTTTTTAGGATTACTTAACCCAATTTCATGTGTTATATTCCCTAAACATGCAAAGAAAACACACAAAATGCTCTTTCAACCTACATTTGTTACATATAAATATCTGTACTTGTATAAAATGCACGTAATTTGATTTTTTTTTTTTTTTTTGTATTAAATGGTAACTTGTTACCCTTGCATATTTTATAAAGTAAGATAGTAGAAATCTTTTTTTTTTTAATGTTAGAAAGTCATATTATCAAATTTTATCCAAGTTTTAAAGATTCTCATATAATTACTAAATGCATAAATAGCTATATAGACAATCATGGCAACAACACCTTTTCTTGTGGAAAACCAATAAAATTGTTTCAAAGTCAAATAAGCAGTAGAGGTGAGGTGACAACACAACAAAGCTTGGCTTCTGCATGGTCCTGAATCACGGCACCCCACAAAACCTAACCAATAGTGGTCCAAGCAAAAGTATACAATCGAAACTCAAACAGTGACATATAGACCAGACCTGACACACCAAGCTACAAACCAAAACAGTTCGAAACAAACTAATTAAATATATGTGCACAAACAAATTAAATATTGTAAAATTTGGACAAAAAATGTAAAATTTGAACTTAAACGTAGACCAGTCACCAGTCAAAAATACGCCCAAAATGTAAAAAAAAAAAAAAAAAAAAAAAAAAAAAAAAAAAAACCAAAGCGCCGAGCTTAGGCCAAAGCGGGGCGCTTTGATGTAAAGCAACAAACAAGGTCTGACCGGTTCAGACCTTGTCTGTTGACTTTACACCAAAGCGCCCCGCTTTGGCCATAGCTGGGCGCTTTGGAGTGTTTAAATAGACTAAGGGCGTGTGCGAATAGACCCGGCCTTAAAATAATTGTTTTGATCTATGTTCACTGTAATGTTTATTGATCATATAGATTCGATGTTGAATGATTTCGTATTACGGTCGGGTATGTGTGGATGATCGTTTGATGATTTAAATCTATAAGGGTTAAGCAATTTACATGGGTCTTATGATTGGATCTGATTGAGCGTAATTGATAAATTCGATTCGTGTAACTGTTCTGGTTGATGATGATGAGTAGATCGACGAAAACACCCCCACCTCACGAAATCACTTAGGTGATTTCGGCCAGGCTTAGTTTTCGGCCCAAGGATTGATTGGCCCAGCTATTATGTATGTTAAATAAGTTAACTTTGTTAAGTAGTTAACCCTATTAAACTGTTGACTTTGTTTGTTAACTCTGTTAACCTTATTAACTGAGTTAGTATGTAACTCTGTTAAACATGTAAACTCCGTTAAGTTGTTAAATCTAATTGTTTGTTAACTCGGTTAGTTAACCAACACTCTTAGTTATAAATTCTGTCAAGTATGTTAGCTCAGTCAGGCATGTTAGTTCTGTTAACTCAGTTGAACTTGTCTTATTTGTTAAGGGTTGACTATGTTAGAATTAACTGAGAAAGTTATTATGTGAAACATGAAGTTGCATGGGATTGATTAACTGGTTACGTGATACAAGATGCTAACTGCTAAGCACACTCTGTGATATTATTGTGACACTAGTTATATGTGAAACATTACGAACGTGAACTGATTTAATATACGCGCATATTATAGGACGTGAATAATTATTTGCGAGCACTTAACTTAGCATACCGAGCAAACCTAAGGTGAGTTCACTGCACTTTTCTAAGCATGCGTCCTGGTGGTTTGGGACATCTGGTAAACGTTTCTAAAGGGAATACTGGGTAAACTGTTATTTGGGATGTTGGTTATTGAACACAGAATCGATCATCTACCGTGTTGCCTGTAAGGCAATGGGGTAACTAGTTGATAGCGCTATTAGGTTTGACACCCTCACACCGGGCCGTAAGGACGGGCGTGATCTAGTTACCTGGACATCATTACCAATGCTTGGTTAGGGGCATTGGGGTTGGGCACACTCCCAGGTTATATTGGGCACACTCCCAGGTTATATTGGGCACACTCCCATGGTATATATTGGACACACTTCCAGTATATAAGACTCTCCTACGTTAATAACAATTTCAAAACGAAACGATGATTTGACTTAACAGATATCTGGTAACTACACACATTAACAAAACTTTGAACTCACCAGCGTCGTCTGACACACTTGTTTACATGCTTGTAGGTAATCATTGAAGGAACTTGGGAACTTGCCGTCTGATGCTGCTGGAGTGGTTGTGGTCATGATAAACAATTACATTGATTTGGTTTTGATACATTTACACATTTATACATTTATGCTTCCGCTCAATACTTTGGTTTTGGTTTAAAACGATACATTTCTTTCAATTGAGTATTTCAATACATTATTACTTGTGTTTGATATGATTGGTGGCTCTTTGTTGGATCGTTGCACCTCCATTAGGGACATGCCCTAGGTGGTAATTTGGGGGTGTGACATGGTCATTTAACCCCCAAAGGCCATACACCAAATAATACAGATTAAAACGAGTTATGTAAATACATCAATCACAATCCGATTTAAATGACTACACACCCGACCAAGCGGTACTTTTATAGTACCGTATCCCAAGCCCGTATAGGGAAAATAAGTTAAGAGTATTTACCTGGGCAAAGTATAAATCAAATACATCAAGTGCACGTAGCTTTTACTGGGCTCCTAATCTGTAACGAAGGTTTTTAATAACCTATTAGAATCCTAACGGGTCTTTAATTAAGCTTAGACTTAGACCGGTTAGTTTTCAAAAGGAAGACACGGTTCAAACGCATGATAAAGCGAAGACCGGTTTAGAATGTGGTTTTGACCCGACAAGCTTGGACACTTGTTTAATATGGGTAAACTAAACACATTCTGGATTTTGAGATGAAAACGATATGGTTTGACCCGTTTCGGCTAATATATGCAAACTAGTTACATAAGCCGATCCAAACGCGAAAAGTGCGTAACGGTTAACCAAATGAGTCATACACCGGTTTCCTAAGTTAATATGCCTTAAATATGTTGTGACATCAGTAAGATATCTTCTATTATGCCCAAAACGGATTTAAACTCAAATTATGCCCCGTAGGGGTATTTTGGTCATTTTAAAGGTTATAAAAGAGTTTAAATATAACACTGAGTTTCGGGTCTGATGTAATCAGTAAAAATACTTAATTTACTAAGTTATATCAGTAATGTATAACCTATATGTGAAATTTATCATTTCTAACCATACTATGCACCGAAGGGGCATTTTGGTAATTTCACTTAAGCCTAAAAGGTCAAAACTGGAAACCTAAGTTTAAAACTTTTGCTTACTTCTAAAGTATGAAAATTTATTTAAACATCAGTAGGTATCAAGTCTTATATATCTAAAATGGTTTTAATACATACTATGCGCTTAAAACGCGTAAAAAGGCGATTTTCGGGTTTTATAAGAAAAGTTGATATTTTTATTATTCCAGAAGGCTTAAAATATTCTATCTATCATATTGGATCAGTAGAAAAAGGTTTGGTATCAAAAGGATTGGTAAAACTCCTTTTATAGCCTAAAAGGGCAAAACCGACAATTTACCGAATCAAGCTTAGAACTCTATGTTATGCTTAGCCCCTAAATAAATAAAAATCTCCAGAAATCCCAAAATATTATTTTATATCAGTGGGTAAAAAGTTTGGTATTAAAAATCGGGTTTAGATGGGCTATACGCTAATTACACCGTTTAATTACTAAAAAGCTTTCTAATTACGCTAATGAGCATAACTCTTAATCTAGACATCAAACTGATGTCAAATTTTAGGTACAAGTTTATAAATCAGTAACTAAGGTTTCTACTCTTTTACATTTTCAAAATTCATGTTTTAAGGTCATATGGGCATAATAGTCAACATTTAGGCATTTAACGGAAATATGCATATGAATCGGATAACTAATGAACCAAGTTGTATAATCACATAGGGTTATACTTATATGAAACATGGTCCTAATAAGGCTCTAAGACATTTCTAAACTATGCTCTAATGGGTCAGAACTGAAAGTCAAAGCAAAAGTCTACTTTTGCGACTTTCGGTTCCGAACCGAGCTTAAACTGAAAATTGTCGAGTTGAACATGTTTAGACATGTTCTTACATTAATTACCAAGTTATATTAATGACAAAACAGGTTGCATAGCTTCTATATTGCTAATTATGCATTAATTTCAAAATAAGCTTTTTTGTTGACTTTTTGAGATTAACTTTGACCCGACAATTGACCTAGTTAGAGTGGGAATCAGAGGGTGCCCTTTTAAGGGTTTATTGCCCACATAATTACCCACTCATAGGTATTTTCAATTTGGAATTTGACTGGACAAATTAAGATTAATGACGAAGTCAAATCTTAATTACGATGGTTTGACTTTAGACTAATTAACTAAGCAAAACTGAATTAAGGAAGGTGAATGACACTTACAATAGTCCTATGCACAACTAATGACTTCTAGGAAAGGTGCTTGAGCTCCAAAAACCTCCAGAAGATGAGTTGTGAAGATATCAAGTGAATGAGCATTTGAATAACTCAACTCATCGCCTTTATATAGGTTTTCTAAGGCTCTAAGATCATTCCAACAAAGTCTAAGGATGATTCCTGATCATTACAAGTGTCCCTAGGCATGGAAAAGCCATTAAACAAGCTCATAGAATCGAAAATAAGCTCCATAAGTCGGTGTAACTTTGCTGAAACAGACACCTGTGATGATTTTCTGCATCTGGGCACCTTAGGCGGCTCGCGTAAGGGTCCTTACATACCTTACGCGGCCGGTATGAGGTCTGGGCCAGGTTTCACAAGTTTCAACTATTTACATTTCTGCCCTAGTCCTTCCAAACATGGTTTTAAGCTTCCATATTGCACTTTTAACCTTCAAAAATGATTTCTAAGGACCTCAAGGCATAACCAAACTTTGTTAAGTCCTTGGTTAACTTTGTGATCACCCGTAAAGCCTTAAATTTCAACGTTGATGCTTTTAACCCCTCGTATACGAATATTGTCATAACTTTCTCATACTTTATCGAAACCTTGTGAAATTTTTATCACTTATTCTTGTGAGTATAATTAATCATTACAAAGCTTCGGGTTTACTAAAAGGTCACTCAGAGGTATACTTTAAACATGTTGACACATTTAACCCCTGTAGTTTGTAATCTCTCACTTTCTTCCACAATTAGCTTCGTATGATCCATGATTAATTCGTTTAAGGGTATAAACATCGTGTAGGGTTATTGTAAAGTATATTTATCCATTGTTGACTGATGTCCGGTAAGTGTCGTATATTTTAGGTGTATATTTTAAGCCCTTTTTAACACTTATTTTAGCCAAGTTTTAAATTTATAAAACACGATATTTCACTGACACTAAACACACATATGGGCAAGTGCACCCATCGTTGAGTGTAGTATAGTGTTGGTAAGATACCGAGGTCGTCCAAGGACACAAGAGCTTTTAGTACCGGTTTATCCTCAACGTCTAACCAAAACAAAAGTTTAGAAAAATGTTTTAAACTAAGAAAATTAAAATCTAACTAAAATGCTGAAAATAAAAATAAAAGAAAAACAGATAGACAAGATGAATCACTTGGTTCCGACTCGTATCTAGTATAACCTTTGATTATTTCCGCACTTTTGCACACAATTAAGAGATTATCTTAGTTATTGTAGTAGGCCCCTCTTTTGAAGGTGACGTTACCCTCACCCCAGTAGTTTGAGTCAGCAGGGATACAATCCTAAAGGGGTGGATTATTGGAAGATAATGAATTAAGTTATTAATGCAGTATTGTGGTAGGCCCCGCTTTTGGCGGTGACGTTACCCTCGGCTAAGTAGTCTGAGTCAGCAGGGATACAGTCCTAAATAGCCGGGTTATAGTATTAATAGTAGTTAACTTATGAGGGGATCAAAGAGTTTGGACCCCCGCCATCCAATACCGTGAAGTATTGAAGGAGGTCCTACTAAATTTGACCCAGGTCCATTGCAGGACCTCTAAACGCTGAACAATGGCAAGACCTTTACCAAACCGTTCCCTTAACCCCCTACCAGGTAGCCAACATACCTCCATATAGACCGTGGAGATATGAATGGTGAAAATCCTTTATTTTATATAGACAGTAAAATAATGCCAAGACACCACGGACAAACGATAAGGAAAGATCACCTTCAACATAAGTAACTAGTTATTAAAGTCATTAATACAAAACCAAATAAAAAGTGCAAAAGATTAGAAATAAAAAGTATTATACTAGACACTTTGTCTTCACCAAGTGATGTAAGAGACTTAGGCAAACATGGCCTTGATTGTCAAGAACTCTTACGATCAATCTTGGATCCCGAGACGACTCACACACTCTACGATGGACAATGGATGATGGTGGTGGATGATGGTGTTGTGATGGTGGTGGGTGGTGGATGAAGTGTGAGATAGGTGGTGTGCCAAGGGATGAGATGAAATGAATCCAAGCACTCCTATTTATAGGCTGAACAGAGTGCTGGACACGGCCCCGTGTCCGCTGGGCACGGCCCCGTGTCCGTCTGACAATCTCTCTCCTCATTAATTGTAATTCGTAATTACAATAAATGCGCCTGCTGTACTTTCGACACGCCCCCGTGTCCGCTGAGCACGGCCCCGTGATGGGCAATAGAAGCTTCTATAGATTTGTCTTTTCTGCTGCTTCTTGGGCACGGCCCCGTGCTGGCTGAGCACGGGGCGTGTTCAGCCTTCTGTCTTCTCTTTTTTGCTTTGGAAGGTGCCGTTGAGGGGTCGGGCAGTCCACTAATGTTCCTTTCCTTGTATTTATGTTGGATTTAGCTGTCTTTTTGCTTCTTTTGCGTTTTTGAGCTCATTTAATCCTGAAAATACAAAAGGAAGACAAAAACACTCTTTTTCCAATATTAGTACTTAAAAAGGGTTAGTTTTATGCCTCATTTGATGTAATTTATATGTTGCATTTTACACACATCATTGACATTTTGAATCCTTTTTACACACGTAGATTCTTTTTTTGTCAACTTTAGTCCCTCTAAAGTAATCTTTTACACGTTTAAAGCGCATGACACGTGTCGATATATTATTGGACATGAATTTTCTTGGTGTTACAGAAATCCAAAAAGGGCAAGTCTGGGTTCAATAAGAAACAGCAGAGGTCAGATGATAGACCTGTCTACAAAACTTGTGATAGACGACATTGGGGACGGTGTCGTACTTACCAGCAATCAAAGCCATGTGGAATATGTAAGAAGACTGGTTAAAAGTCTTTGGATTCTAAGGACTTGAAGAACGCCGTATGCTACGGATGTAGCGATAAGGGCCACATAAAGGCAATTTCCCTAAACGAGCTACTGAGGCCAACGCAAAGCCTAAGGAGGCAAAGAAATCTAATGCTCGAGCTTTCCAGCTAACTGCAAGGGAAGAAGTTATGGATACAAATGTCATTACGGGTACGTTCCTCGTAAATGATATTTTTGCTAGAGTTTTGTTTGATTATGGAGCTTATAAGATCTTTGTTGATCATAAGTTTAATAAACTATTAAACCTACCACTAAGAGCTTTAGATATTACTTATGAGGTAGATATGGCAGACGGTAGCATAGAAACCACTTCTACTATTCTTGACGGATGCCTTATATCCATTAAGAATCATTCCATCCCTGTTAGTCTTTTGCCAATGAATTTGGCAGGGTTCGATATAGTTTTAGGCATGGATTGGTTATCTCATAACCAAGCCCGTATTGCATGCGATAAGAAACTTATCGAGATTAATTCCTCATCCAGTGAAGTGCTCACCATTCATGGAGATCTATACTATGGTTTGCCTGAGAAAGTGTCTCTGCTTAAGGCATCCAAGTGCTTGAAGAGAGGTTATGTCATCTACATGGCACAAGTGATTATTGACGAACCAAAGCCAAGGATTGAAGACATTCCTGTCATCTCTGAGTACCCAGATGTGTTCCCTGAAGAATTACCCGGTCTGCCACTGGAGAGACAATTCGAGTTCAGAATCGACATCTTACCTGGAGATGATCCTGTAGCTAGAGCTCCATATCGATTAGCACCAACAAAGATGAAGGAGTTGAAGACTCAACAGGATCAGCTTTTGGAGAAAGGCTTTATTCAACCTAGTTCCTCGCCTTGGGGAGCTCCTTTCCTATTCGTCAAAAAGAAGGATGGTTCAATGTGGATGTGCATTGACTACTGTGAGCTGAGCAAGATAACGATCAAGAATCGTTACCCATTGCCAAGAATCGCGACTTGTTCGACCAATTGCAAAGAGCTAGTTATTTCTCCAAGATTGATTTGAGATCAGGGTATCATCAACTAAAAGCTACGAGCGAAGATGTTCCAAAGACGGCTTTCAGGACCAGATACCGCCACTATGAGTTTCTAGTGATGCCTTTTGGGCTTACTAATGCACCTACGGCATTCATGGATCTCATGAATAGAGTCTTCAAGCTGTATTTAGATAAGTTTGTCATTGTCTTTATAGACGACATACTTATCTATTCTCATAATCAGAATGATCACGAGAAACATCTCAAATGCATTCTTGAATTGCTAAAGCAAGAGAAGCTTTATGCAAAGTTTTCTAAGTGCGAGTTTTGTCTTAGAGAGGTCCAGTTTCTTGGATATGTGATTAGTGAGCGTGGTATCCAAGTGGATCCTGCCAAGACTGAAGCTATTATGAATTGGGAAGCACCCAAGGCTCCATCTGAGATTCGTAGTTTCTTAGGACTGGTCGGTTATTATAGAAGGTTCATTGAGAACTTCTCAAGGATAGCCACTCCTTTGACTACTCTGACCCGTAAGAATGTCAAGTTTGACTGGGGTCCCAAACAGAAAGAATCCTTCAAGATTCTGAAACATAAATTGAGCAGTGCTCCTGTTTTAACTTTACCTGAGGGAATTGAAGACTTCGTTGTATACTGTGATGCCTCGCACATAAGTATGGGTTATGTACTCATGCAAAGAGGCAAAGTGATTGCATATGCATCACGACAACTTAAGGTCACGAAAAGAATTACACCACCCATGATCTAGAATTGGGTGCCGTTGTATTTGCACTTAAGTTATGGAGACACTATTTATGACACAAAGTGTATTATATACACTGACCATAAAAGTCTCCAGCATTTGTTTAATCAGAAGGATTTGAATATGCGACAACGTCGTTGGATGGAGACATTGAACGATTACGATTGTGAGATTCGTTATGATCCCGGTAAGGCAAATGTCATTGTTGACGTCTTGAGTCGCAAGGAAAGGGCTAAACCTATCAGTGTTAACACCAAAAGCATAGAACTACGTACTAGCTTGAATGAGAAGCTGCTAGATGCTCAGAAACAAGCCTTATTAGAAGCAAATGCTTCTAATGAAGGATTAGCTGGAACTGTTGATCAATTGGCACCTGGGAAAGATGGAATCCTGAGATTGAATGATCGTATTTGGGTTCCTATCTTTGGAGGACTCATAGATCTGATCCTCCAGGAAGCTCATAATTCTAGATATTCTGTTCATCCTGGAGGAGACAAAATGTACCAGGATTTGAAAAAGAATTATTGGTGGATGGGTATGAAGAAATCCATAGCCACTTATGTAGCTAAGTGTCTGGCGTGTTCGCAAGTTAAAGCTGAACATCAGAAACTGTCAGGACTGCTGCAACAACTTGAAATTCCCACTTGGAAATAGGAGATGCTAACTATGGATTTGATTACCAAGTTACCAAAGACCAAATGTGGCAATGACACGATTTGGGTGATTGTCGATAAACTGACTAAGTCAGCCCATTTTCCGCCAATCAAGGGGACTTACATTTCCGAAAAATTGGCCAAGTTATATGTGGACAATATTGTTTCCTTGCATGGCGTGCTAGTATCTATTGTATCTGATAGAGATACTAGATACACATCTCACTTTTGGAAAAGTTTCCAACAATCATTGGGCACGAGATTAAATTTCAATACGGCTTACCATCCACAGACTGATGGACAAAGTGAGCATACTATTCATACATTGGAAGACATGCTGAGAGCATGCGTGATTGATTTAGGTGGTAGTTGGGATGATCACCTACTCCTAATTGAATTCTCCTATAATAATAGTTATCATACTAGCATCAAGGCCACTCCTTTTGAAGTCTTGTATGGGAGAAAGTGCAGATCGCCCGTTTGTTGGGCTGAAGTTGGGGAAAGCCAACTATCAGGACCTGAGATAGTCCTGGAAACCTCGAAGAAGATTATTCAGATCCGTGACAGGCTTAAAGTTTCCTGTGATAGGCAGAAGAGCTATGCATATAAAAGGCGTAAACCTCTTAAGTTCCAAATTAGGAACAGGGTTTTATTAAAAGTATCACCCTGGAAAGGCGTGATGAGATTTTGGGAAGAAGGTCAAGTTGAGCCCAAGATACATTGGACCATTCGAGATAATCGAATGTGTCAGTTCCGTAGCCTAAAAGCTTAAGCTACCTAAGGAACTCAGTGGAATTCACGATGTGTTCCACATTTGCAATTTAAAGAAATGTCTAGCCGATGAGTCTCTAGCAATGTCGCACCATGATGTGCAGATTGATGAAAATTCGTTGAGAAACCGATTTCAATCGAGGATCGACAGGTTAAAAAGCTCCGAAAGAAATTGATCCTCATCGTGAAAGTAAGATGGGATGCCCGTCGTGGCCCCGAGTATACATGGGAGGTTGAGTCCAATATGCGACAAAAGTACCCCTATCTTTTTTAATAAAATCTCTAGGACGAGAGGGACTAAATGTGTAAAATTATGGAATAATGGAAGTGGAGGGACCATTTATGTCAACATGCCATTTTAATGGCCTCTAAGTGACCCTTATGGACCGCAAGGGTTAATGCCTTACGAGCCGTAAGGTAAATTAAGAATTGATGCTCGTAATCGGTTACGGACCATAAGCCATTAGACATTAGTACTTACGGACCGTAAGCTATTTAAATCAGTGGGCGCCTAAAGGGCTTACGGACCATAAGCCCAGGACCCTTACGGTCCGTAAGGCTTGTATCTTGCAGATTTTTGTTTGGAAGCCAAGGCATTCTGCCCTTGTGCCACCTTTCTCGCAATTTGACACTCTTGTTCATTTTCTTAAACCTCACTACCCACCTGGAGACATCTTAGATCAATCCTAAGCACTTTGCAAGATCTTATATCAATTCTTCAACTCTAAATAGCACTCATGTACTCCTCATTTACTTGCTCGTTTCTAAAAATCATTCTCCCTACTCTCATCTGGAGTTGCTTCTTCCAAGAGGCCTCCCAACCGAGTTCATCTTTCTTCCGATAAACTAGTAAGTGTTCCCTCTTTAGCTCTTTCATTTTATAGGCTATGTATTTAGCCGAAAGTCAAGCAAATTGACTTTTGCTTTGACTTTCGGTTAAGACCATTATGGTCTAGCCATTATTTGAATCGAACATGGCTGCGTGATCGTAGTAAGGTAGGTGATAATCCCCTAAGAGGGCACCTCCTAAAGATCACGTTAAGCTGGTTAAATGACGGGTCAAAGATATGTTTAATTAAGAGTCAAAACGTAGTTTTTCGGACAACTTATAAAATGAACTTATAAATGTTTAAACATGTATTTTTGACACTATATCAGTTGGTAAATAATATTAGAACATGTCTAAGCATGTTCAGCTCGTCATTTCTAGTTTATAGCTCAGTTCGCAACCGAAAGTCAAGCAGTTTGACTTCTGCTTTGACTTTCGATTGTGACCCGAATTAGCCATGTTAGCTACAGATTTGAAGTTGCATTATGATCATATTTATGTATAGGATAAACCTTTTAAGGTTACATTATTTGATCATAATTAGTTGTCGGGTTTGATGCAAGTTCATGTTTTACGCCATAACTTTGACCAAAATGCCCTTATGAGCATACATTGATTTTAAACTATAATGTGCATACAATATGGATTACCTACTGACTTGGTAACATAATAATAATGATTTGGCATAATGAACTTGTTAATGACTCATCCAATCACCCCATACCGCCTATGCGCGTACGGCTGACTAATGTAACTTAGTTTACGTAAGTTAACCGAATTGGGTCAAAATCCTTCAAATTCTTATAAATTCCAGAATGAATTATTATTTACCCATATTATACAAGTCTTAGTACTTGTGAGGGTTTAAACTACATTCTATCTGGTCACCACTTAATCTAGCGCACCGTACCGTTTTCTTTATATAATTAGTTCACCGGTCCAAGTCTATGACTTAAATAGGACCCGTCAATATTCTAATTGGTTATTATACCATTCATTCCAGACTAGGGCGTCTAGTAAATTGCAAACCTTGCTAGTTACTTTGTTATATATATCTTGGATTGTAAGATATTAAGCCAGGTAAATACTCTTAACCTATTTTCCCTATACGGGTTTGTGATACGGTAAATTATTACCGCTTGGTCGGGTATGAGATCAATGACGAATTATGTCTAAAAATCCACATAACCTGTTTTAATTCGTTTTGCTTGATAACTTAAACATTAGGGGTTTATACGACCGTGTCCTGGATATCCTCGGCTCATTTAATTGCAAATGGCCACAACTTAAGCACGGGGTGTAGGCATACACCCGACAGATGCTAATGCTATAATAAAATATTTTTCTACCTATATTGGGGATACCCTTTATGGGTTAAAGTGGCGTATTGGTAAATTATGTTATCGGTGTTTAGTACCGAGCCCCATATGTATTGACAAGCATGTAAATACTGAATAAAAGAGAAATATTTTATCCTAAGTTATTTATGAAAATATATGTGCCATTGTGTGCATAAAAAAATTTTGAAATATTTTTAAAATGTGTCGGTTATTTGTATTTACCAGTGTAAAATGACGTATCTTCAAAAGACTAAGTGCAGGTTGCAAGTTACGTAAAGAGGCTGGAAGCTGCCCGGTAAATGCTTAAGTGGAATTTGCAACTCCATGCATTGAATCCTAGTAGTCTATTTACATAGTCATTTTATTATTTTGATCCGCCTGTGGATCTTTTATACGTTTCCATCCGTATATTATTTTGAATATTCGGACACTTGTAATATGTAATAGTATTTTAATTCCCAAGACTTCCGTTGTGTTATTTGTGTATCTGTATCAATTTGTCATTTACCCCAAGTTCGGGCCCACCGGAAAATCAGGGTGTGACAGATTGATATCATAACTCCTTTGATTCAACTCGCTAGTCGAGTCACTACCGAAAAAGTTACCGTCACCCTAAAACGACATTGATATAGAGAAATATAGAAGAGACGAATAGAAGTTGAATGAAAATGAATAAGATTAGTGTCGTTTATATAGAGGTTTTTACGGAACATTACATCATTTCAAATGATTAACATGCGCATCGAGGAATCTAACGTCGAATCAAATAACTCGCACAAATATCGAGGAATATAACGTCTAATCACATAACTCGCATGAGAATCGAGGAATATAACATCGAATCGAAGAATCTTACGTGTAGTCGCATGCGTATTGAGGAATAATATGTCGAGTCAAACAGTTTAAAAAAATAGAAATTCGAAGTATACGGGTCGTATAACCTTATACGACCCGTATAAACGTATCGTATACATTTTATACGACCACACTAAAATCTTATTCTCACATGGTGTATATGGGACGTATAACCTTATACGACCCATATAGAATAAAATAAACTGACAAAGGTTGTACGGCCCGCATACACCATGTGAGAATAAGATTTTACCATGTGTGATTATTAGTTCCTTTTTACCATACCCTGATGAGAAAATGAAACGGTAGCAACAAATCATTCCTAAAAAATCATAAAATAAGTTACTAGCAATCACCAAAATGCAAATAAAAGTGCCATAGTTTTGCTTAATTACGGAATCCATCTTTCCTTAGGGCATGGTTCTGGGCAGGAAGCATGAGTTTCAAATGTGCCAGGATCTGAAAGCCCTCAGGAACTTATTGAATTGTTTTAGAGTTAGGACGTCGAAACTCGCTCTTATATTGTCTTTACCGGGAGCCATGTTTTGAAAAAGGAAAGAAAAGGCATAGAGAACCCACTTCTTTAAACTTGTAAAGGCTCGAAAGTAGTCTTCGGAAGGTAAGAACTTCAGATTATAGGAAGGGGAAAGGGGTGGAGAGAAAAGAAGCAGTGAAAAAGATATTACTAAAGCCATTAAATATATGGGATCATGGAAGACAGTTGTTCTACGTGTCCAATCAGGCATCGCATCAGGCGACAGTTACGCTTCTCAAGGGGAAAGTTATGAATACGGGCGGGTGACGCACAGTATTATGCCACATCACTACTTAAGTGACAGGTGGTCACCCACTAGAATGAAACAAGTCTCACCAAGTTCAGATACCGGACTTAGCAGACTGGGGGATTTGTAGATACATAACCGAACTAAATGTCCGGCCACCGAACAATAAAACAGTTGTCTCCAATAAGCAGGACATAATAAATGTTCGGCCTCCACACAAGACGCACATCAAAATATGCGTCCTGGACTAACAACGTTGTCTAACAAGCAAGTATAAATACCCTTCTCCAAGTACACTTCAAGAACGATCTCTTTGAACCTTCATCCTAATTTTCTCGCTGTATACATACACTTATCCTCACGCTGGAGAGTGGTCGCAGAGTGGCCATCCCACCTCTGCGACGAGCCTATAATTTGCTGCTTGTGTTGGACCATTTTCTTGCGGGTTTCAAGGTAGATTAACTTGGCCAGACTCCGGCCCAATTTTTGGATCTTCAGTACCCAAAGATCATGACCTTGTATTCTTCTTCGTCTGCTTTTACTAGTTGTTGATGTTAAAATATACCTTAAGATATCGGATTCTTGCATGGCACAACAATGAGTTAAATTTGCAAGAAAAACATGCCAATGATAAGCAAGCTCCTATCCATCTCTTGCGGTCTAGTGGTTGGACAGATTTGGGTTCTCCTTTGAGACTCAAGTTCAATCCCCACTAGTGCCATATTTTGTGGATAAAGGCAATGAATGCTAGTTCTCCTAAACCTTAGGTCAAGAGTTAGAGCCCGAGCCACCCCGGGTTTTAGTCCACCATGTGTTATGCCAAATAGATTCTCTCTTGTGGCAGCGCAAGCCCCTGTCACTGGCAGTGGGTGGTATGGTTTCCTAGTGAACGTCGTTAGCCAAACTCTGATGCCAGCATGGGCCTTGTTAAGACAACATAGTCTGGCCAGAGTGGGGTAGGGCCCTCTGTTTGGGAGGGTGTGAGATCTCTCTCTCAACTGTTAAAGATTCTCACCTATTGATCCCAGATAATGATGCTCTTTAACTAAATTTGTATTTTGTTTCTTTTCATTATTTCTCCTCCTTCATAAAGATTTTCCAACTGATCCCATATTTCCTTAGCAGATGCACATGCATCCACCAGAGAAAATATGTCATTAGGAAGTGCCATAATCAAAAGTGATTTAGCCCTTTCATCAGCTTCCACCTTATCCTTATCCTCTTTGCTCCAATGTATTTCTTGTTTTGGAGCCAAAGAGACAAGTATTTCTTGTGTATGCTTAGTTGCTGGAATAGTTGGGATTTCAATAGTAGGTGTATGTGGGCGTCTCTCAATGGATTGAAACAGAGCTCGATCATGTCCATTTAGGAAATTGATCATCCTAGTTCTCCATTGGGGTACTCCTCTCTGACCAAGGTCGGAGGCTTTGACATAGACCTAATATTGAATGCATTGTTCCATGTTTGAAACTTTGCCATATTTAGTTAAAAAGATTGTTATAAAAAAATGAGCAAATGATCGTTTGAAAATAGTTTATTGAATTTGCTCTGATACCAATTGTTGATCCCAGATAATGATGCTCTTTAACTAAATTTGGCAATTGATTTCAACAAGTATGAAAATAATGTGCGGAAATGGAAATCAAACTTTCAAGAGACACAACTATAGAATTCAAGTTTATATCACTTTGAAAAACAATGTTTACAAGGTTCTTGTGTGGTTATTGACTAATACAAATGAATACTTTAAGAATTATGTAATGAAGGGTAATGGAGTTTTGTTGTATGTAATGAATGCTTGGCTTAACTCATTTTCCTTCGGTGGTGACATCTCTATTTATAGAGAGTCTTTGTCATTAATAAACATTTGTTTATTCATACACTTGCTCTGCATAAAGTAGTTTTTTGGCATATTCATTGAATCCATCAAGGTCAACTTGCTACTTCACAAATGTGGCATAGCCTTATCTTTTAGACAAATTGGCTCATCAGAATTTCTGATGATCAGAAGTTACCAGATTCTGATGATAAACACCAGATTTATCATCAGATTGGTTTATTCTGATCGTCTTTTTTTACTTCTGATCAGATTTTGATATCTGATGAAGATGTGTATTTCCTTCTTTTCTTGTCTTGTTTTCTTGTATCTTCCTTTTGTTGATCTTTTTGAATTTATCTTCAGCATATGATCAAATTGATCATATTTTTCTTCAATACTTACAAATAATTTCCTAACAATTTCCCCCCTAAGTATTGTAAGAAAAATAACTACTCATAATCAAATAACATAAAGGAAATTCAAACCACAGAAATTTTAAATGTTTGACAGGAAGATTGTTCAAAATAAAGAAATATTAGAAACAAATTGTTTGTCAATCATTGGTTAATCCTGTAAAGATCGCCATCCTTCAGCTTTTTCTTGAAGTCAATCATCTTGTTGCATTCCTTGCACATTTCTTTATACCAGATTCTTGCTTGAATCCATTCATCATGATTTCTTCAATTGTTGCTCTCAGCTCCTCTTTGTCACGTCCCTTTGCTTTGAGCTGCTCATGTTTCTTGTTCATGCAGTCTTTTATGTATTTAAGCGTCTGATTTGAGTACCTGCATATTTCATCAACCCTAAAGATAGCCTTCTTTTCTTCATGATCTCTGAAAACAACCAAAAGTTCGGGTTCTTCAAAGATGACTCCAGTTCTGGCTTCTCTTTGCCCTTCTATTGGGATTGATGTGTCAGGAGGGGACATGTGCACCTTTCTGTTGTTTACCTGATCATAGATGATGCAGAGATCAAAATCAGTCAACCCTATTCTTGTGAACAGCTTAACTCCAGCTTTTGAGAGGCTGTGAAGAGCTCTCCTAATAAACCTTGTGTTTCCCTTTTCTTGATCAAAGGACTTTTTTATCATGGTTAGGTCTATTGGATGAAGCTTATCTGCCAAATCACCATCTGTGATTACCTCTTCCTCTCCATTTTTCCTCACCAAGGTGTACTTGTTTTGCTCACGGAATTCTATTACTCCATTTATTGTATTAAAGGGAACCACTTTTCTAATTCTCACTATCGATTTGGATGAACTCTGTGAATGCAGTAATCTACTCTTTTAAGTCTTTCCAAACTTAAGTCCCTGCTCATGAGACTTGGCGGTCTATCTAACTTATCTTGCTCAGACCAATAAAATTCTTTAAGTTTTTCTCAAGAAACATCATGTCTTCCCTGTCAATTTCTTGTACTAAGGAGACATTCCCTGTTGAATCCCTTACTTGCACTAACTTTGGTCTTTTTGAAGATGTAGCAGATTCTTCCCATTTTCTTTTCTCCATGAGGTTCAAGGACTCACTAAAAGCAGTTTCACTAGATGAGGTCCTTCTTGGTGGTACCTGTTGCTTTTCTTTGTCCTTTGGTATACCACTGCTTAAATAAAAAATGACAAGAGGAGAGGTTTCAAACCTCTTGACAATTTATGATCTTGATACTAGAGGTGGGGGTCCCATTGGTGTAGGCCCTGATTGACTTGCTGGAGTTACTGGTTTTGGCTGAGATGTGTTGGTGATCTTTGTTGTCTCCAAATGTGAAGCTTCTATTGGAATGGAAGCTCTTAACTCTTGAATGTCTATGTTTGTTAATCTGGCAACATTGTACTGCATTCTTTTCAGTAGTGTGTGCACATCATTCAGGAGTTGAGCGTTTTTCTTTTCTTCTTCATGCACCTTTTCAAAATTTGTCTTCATTTGTTCTTCCTATGCGGCCCATTCATGTACTTTCTTTTCAAGAGTATCTGATAGACTATTGTTGCTTGCTCTTAAATTGCTATTTCTTATAGAATTTCACCAGAACTCGAAGCTCCCCTTGTTTCAACAGCTTCCTTCACTTTCGTCTTGATGTTTTCCATTTCTTCAAAGACCATCTTGAATTCGGCTGTGAATTTGTCATTTTCTGATGAGCTTTCTGGTGGCTGGTACATGCTTCTCAGAGTTTCAGCGTTCTTTTCTGTTTGACTTTTAATTTCCTTAACTGAATCTGATAAAGCTTTTATATCAGACTTTTGACTTCTTATTTCTTCAAGCAGCATATCTAGTTTGGCTTCTACAGGAGACTTTGTTTCTCTAGTTGAATCATCTACTGTTGCTCTTATGACATTGTTTAACACATTGTCAAGTTGTTCTATTGAGATGAGTGGTGTTTCAGTGAGCAAAGTTGGAACAACAGATGTTCCAGCTAACAAACCAGTAGAAGACACATGTGCTGTTGTTTTTAAAGGGTCAGGTTGGTCCATAGATCCACAAGAAAAACCTTCACCAGATCTGTGAAACTTATTCACATCTGGAATTTCCTCACTTCCTTGAATCATTCTTGAGAATAACCCTCTGTGAGTTATTGAGAAAAGCATATTTTCCTCTTCCAGGTTTCCTTGATCAATGAGATGATCTCCACCTATTGCTATCTCAAACACCTCCTCACCAGATTTGGAGTCAAGATGTATGGGACTAATGACGTGTGTGGGTGTGGTTATATATTTTTAGATATATTTTAGTTCTTTTTACTCGCGAATCGAGTTTTAAATTTATAGAACACGATATAATACTATCACTCTACATACACGTTAGGGCAGGTGCACCCATCGCGGACGTAGTATAGTGATGGCAAGATACCGAGGTCGTCCAAGGACACAAGAGCTTTTAATATTGGCTTATCGTTAACGTCTAATCTAACCAAATTTTTGATGAAACGTTTTGAAAGTTATAAAAAGATAAACTAAAAATTAAAAATGAAATATAAGGAAAAACAAATAGACAAGAAAGAATCACTTGGTTCCAACTCCTCTTTTATGTATCCTTTAATGATTTCCGCACTTTCGGCATTTTAAGAGATTATCTTTAAGTTATGGTAGTAGGCCCCATTCCAGGTAGCGTTACCCTCAACCTATTGGTCTGAGTCAGCAGGGATACAGTTCTGAAAGGTCGGATTATTAAAAGATAATTAAGGAAGTTATTAATGCGAAAAGTGGTAGGCCCCCTTCCAGACAGCGTTACCCTCAACCCATTGGTCTGGTCAGCAAGGATACAGTTCCGCATAGTCGGTTTAAAGTTTTAATAATAGTTTGTAGATAAGGGATTCAAGCAGTTTCTTACTTCTCCCGAGGCAGACATTACCGCCCACTCGTGAAGTCTTAATAATCTGGAACCAGGTTCTCGCAGGATCTATACACTGAACGAGACATAGAATTACCCAACCACCCTTCTAACCCCCTTCCAGGCAGCTAACGTGCTTTATATAGACCGTAAAGACACGAATGAGTGAATCAACAAAACATGAAGAATGGTTGAATAAATTCGCCTTCAATATAGAAAACTAGTTATTAATGTCACTAATACATACCCAAAAAAGGAGCCAAAGGTTGGAAATCAAAAAGTAATACATAAAAGATTTGTCTTCACCAAGTGATGTAAGAGTTTAGCGAAGCATGGCCTTTGTTTGACAAGAACTCTTACGATCGATCTTGGATCCTGAGACTACTACACGCTCTAAATGATTGAAGATGGATGATGGTGGTGGGTGTTGGTGTTGTGGTGGAGTGGAGTGGTGGTAAGTGTGAGAGAAATGGTTTGTGAAGGGATGGATTGGAATGAAACCAAGCACCCCTATTTGTAGCTGAAGTCAGACAACCAACACAGCCTTGTGCCCTCCTAGCATGGCCCCGGGGCCTTGAATCTCTCTCCTCTTCATTAACTAAAGTGTCAGACATTGTACTAACACGACTCCGTGCGTCGACGGCACGGCCTGTGGCCATTGTACTTGTTGTACTATCTCAGATTCTGCGAATCTTAGAGTTGACCACGCCATGTGTTATGTTAGCACGTCCTCGTGTTGGTCTTTTGATTTGTTTTTTGCTGTTGTCTTTTCTTCTGCAGAGAATCTGGAATGGGCACGGCCCATGCCTGGTAGGCACAGCCCTGTGCCAAAGCTTCTGATCTTGTTATTTTTGTTGGTTTGGATGTGGATGGGGGCTTGGCGAGTCGTGTCAATCCTCCTTTTTTGTATTTATGTTGGTTTTTGCTGTTAATTTGCTTCTTTTGTTTGTTTAAGCTCTTTTGTCCCTGTTAATTAAAAAGGAACAAAGAGACATGTTTTTTTTTCCCAACATTAGTACCAAAAAAGGGTTGATTTTACGCCGTATTTGATATAATTTATATGTTGTATTTTACGCACGTCAAATACCCTCACACTTGAATCTTTGCTTGTCCTCAAGCAAAACTCTATAATGTGGCTTACACACCCAAACTCAATAGGTAGAAGAGAAGATTTTGGGCTTATCTTTACAGTGTCGGGAACCCAAGTTTTAAATTTAATTTGTTTTTATTTTATTTACAATCTTATTTGTCATGATTTATTTAAAACACAAATTAGGAAAAAATATTTGTTTTGGGCATAACATGCCTCTATAAAATTCTAGTTAGTTATATACAAACTTACACACCTCACTAGTGGTAACTCAACACTCGGTCGAAGATGTATAAGTGAAGACGCTTGTACCCGATTTGGAAATTACTCCTACTATAGACTTTACAAGTAATCAAACCTCCTCCTTTTTGACGTTTAATCCTCATAAGTATCAAGAGGGCTTTTAAAAGGGTAGGTTGTGGCTCGGGTAGGTGTGTTTTATTGAAAGTGGCTAAAATTGTAAAATGCTGGCTTTTTCTTTTGAAAATTTTATTTGCTTGTGACTTAGTTAAAAGCTAGATACTTATAAGCAATAATTCCTGCTTATTTATTTCAAGTAGCTAGTTTTTTTTTTTCAGAAAACTAAGTCACTTCTTTTATATAATTTTCAAAAGAACCGCATTTACTGAAAATCAGGGGTGTGAAAGTAAAAAGGATTGGTTTTGAGGTGATGGGTGGTTGTTTTTGCAAAAATATATGTTTGCGGGTTTAGAAATGAAAGGTTTTAAGGCTCAACAGGGTTTATCTAGGGGAATGTTTTTATAAAGAAAGAAAAATAAAGGTTTTAAACAAAAAAACGGGTTTAGTCCTAATGCCTCTGTCATTTACTTACTTGGATTTGTGTCGGTAAGGATTTGGAACGTATTGCTTTGGCAAGTTCTCGATTTGTAAGAACCAAACTGGCTATTCACACAAGAAACGAAAATTGAGCAATTAGTATAGATGTGTATTTATATGCTCACTAAAAGCTCAAAACTCACTTTTGTGGGAAAAGGGTTATAGTGTAAAGATGTATATATAATCAAATTTTACAATGATTTGTTATCCCGTTTTTATAATTTTCTTAATTGGTTCTTTTTATCATGACGCTCTCAGGTGTAAATTAGTAAAAACATAATTGTAGAACTTATTTTGCCCAACTAAACCAAGATAAGTAGAAAGAAAATAAAAGAAATTTTGAAAAAGTTTGGGGTGATTAGCGGTTTTCCAAGGCGAGTTTTGTGTAAGGGTTGTTTTTAGGACAAACGATTCAAGGTTTTATCATCCCCCCCCCCCCCACACTTAAATTACACATTGTCCTCAATGTGTCCCAAATAGGATTTATTTTGGTTAAATGTGTAAAAAGTGGGTAAAAATAACAAATTTTATGGTTACTGGCACTTGCAGCACGGGGGCGTGCTATGGGGACACGGCCCCATGGCCAAAGTGCTAGTAACAATGTTGATCAGAAAACTCACAGTATGGTGGACACGAGGGCGTGCTGGGTGAGCACGGCCCGTGCCACCTTCTCGGCAGAAAATTTTTTGGATATCAGATAGTTAAGCACAGGGGTGTGCCTGGTGGGCACGGCCCCGTGCTGCAGACACTGGTCTACAGTTTTTGAGGTGGGAGGCTCTAGTTTCCGTGCATGGGTTCCATTTTTCATTGTCCATCATCCTCTTTTGAGCGCGCTTTATTCCTACAAAGATAAAACTTAAAAGAAACATTAAACTAAAGATTAAACTAAGATTTAAACTACTTAACTAATGGATAGTCCATGGAATGCTCAATGGTGCGCCACATTTATAAGGGTCCTTGGCTAGACCCCACGTATCGTGTGGTTCTGGCTCATCTTCCAACAAGGGGTAGCCATTGCTTATTGGATATTTCATTGATTGGTCAAGATTGGCGTACCTTTTTCCGGCCCCTAATTGAAGTGGTAGGTTGTTTTACTTCCGTTTGACTAAGGTTTGATGGGATTTTATGAACGGTTATCCCAACACGAGTGGGTATCATCTAGGATGATAAAGTCTGTTGGTACTACCGCTTGGTTTGTTTGAATTAAGACATCCTTAACCATTCCCGTGGTGTTAATCATTTTTCGGTTAGAAAGAAAATTAAGAATTTTAAGAGGAGAAAAATCACTAGTACCCAAATTTTCAAAAATATAGCTTGGCATTATGTTAACACAAAGATTTTTATCAATTAGCATGTTACTAACAGAGATGTTTTGAAAAAAAAAACATGGTACCGGTTTTATGTTTAATTCATGGTATTCATCTTGTATTAGCGAAGTTTGATCATTTGATAATGTGATGCTAACTAACTCTTCGATTTAGTGGTAGTCTTTAACTCTTTTTAAAACTTGGCATGAGAAGGTACCAAACAATGGTTTTCAAAAGAAGGTTGTAAAACGTGAATTTCTTAAAAGTTTTGTTCTGTTTTAAAATCTTTAGTTTAGACTTACCTTCTTCTTGGTTTAGTTCATGCGTGAGTTTTTCGTTTTGTTGCTCTTCTATTTTTACCTCTTCGATTATTACCTCTTTAGTACAAATGGTCTCTTCCTTTTCACGAGATCTTTTAATTAAGATTTCTAGATTTTTTAGACTTTGTATCAGGCTTTTGGCTTCGGGACTAATTGTTGGTGACGTGTCGTATGTTTCAAACGGATTGGTATCCCAGTCAAAGCTTGACTTTGGGAGCTCAAACCTTGGTTCTTCATATGTGGTGTATGAGGTTGATGGTTGAAAAAGGTAACAATGTTGTACCAAATGGTACAATAAGGTTCCTTATAATCTTCCTCAATATAGTAGTTGTAGTCTTCTGCGTAGTAATCCATTGTATTGGAAGATACCTAGAAGAATAACGAGCCTCAGGATCAGACAACAGAAGATTAAAATTTAACAGATTACTGACCACGGCCCCGTGGGCAAGTCTGTATCTGGGCGTTTGAAAAAGTTTTTCTGAGAATTTGCAGCACGGGGGCGTGTCCCAGTGGCACGGCCCTGTGTTAAACCTACTGTAAAAGAAAAAAAAGTTTTGAAAACGCGCACGCAGTTTTGAAAATGTTTAGAATTTGATTAGGCTGCTAATTTTAAGCTTTCTCAAAATCCTTGTGTACCCGGCAACGGCGTCAAAAACTTGACGTGTGAGGGTGTGGTTATATATTTTTAGATATATTTTAGCTCTTTTTACTCGCGAATCAAGTTTTAAATTTGTAAAACACGATATAATACTATCACTCTACACACACGTTAGGGCAAGTGCACCCATCGTGTAGGTAGTATAGTGATGGCAAGATACCGAGGTCGTCCAAGGACACAAGAGCTTTTAATACTATCGTTAACGTCTAATCTAACCAAATTTTGATGAAAAGTTTTGAAAGTTATAAAAAGATAAACTAAAAAGCAAAAGTAAAATATAAGGAAAAACAAACAGACAAGAAGGAATCACTTGGTTCCAACTCCTTATTTATGTATCCTTTAATGATTTCCGCACTTTAGGCATTTTAAGAGATTATCATTAAATTGTAGTAGTAGGCCCCCTTCCAGGGAGCGTTACCCTCAACATATTGGTCCGCGTCAGCAGGGATACAGTCCCGTTAGGTCGGATTATTGAAACATAGTTAAGTAAGTTATTAATGTGAAAAGTGATAGGCCCCCTTTCAGGCAGCGTTACCCTCAACCCATTGGTCCGAGTCAGCAAGGATACAGTCCCACAAGGTTGGTTTAAATTTTTAATAGTAGTTTATAGATAAGGGATTCAAGCGGTTTCTTACTTCTCCCGAGGCGGACATTACCGCCCACTTGTGAAGTCTTACTAAGCTTGAACCAGGTTCTCGCAAGATGCATACATTGAATGAGACATATAATTACCCAACCACCCTTCTAACCCCCTTCCAGGAAGTTAATGTGCTTTATATAGACCGTAAAGACATGAATGAGTGAATCAACAAAACATGAAGAATGGTTAAATAAATTTACGCCTTCAATATAGAAAACTAGTTATTAAAGTCATTAATACATACGCAAATAAAAAGGAGCCAAAGGTTGGAAATCAAAAAGTAATACATAAAATATTTGTCTTCACCAAGTGATGTAAGAGTTTAGTCAAGCATGGCCTTTGTTTGAAAAGAACTCTTATGATCAATCTTGCATCCCGAGACTACTACACACTCTGAATGATGGAAGATGGATGATGGTGGTGGGTGTTGGTGTTGGTGTTGTAGTGGTGGTGGAGTGGTGGCAAGTGTAAGAGAAGTGGTTTGCCAAGGGATGGATTGGAATGAAACCAAGCACCCCTATTTACAGCTGAAGTCAGACAACCAACACGGCCATGTGTCCTCCTGGTACGGCCCTGTGGCCTTCAATCTCTCTCCTCTTCATTAACTGTAGTGTTTGACCTTGTACTAACACGGCCCCGTACGTTAACGGCACGGCCCTAGGCTATTGTACTTGCTGTACTATCTCAGATTGTGCGAATCTTAGAGTTAACCACGCCCCATGTTGAGTTAGCACGGCCCCGTGTTGGTCTTCTGATTTATCTTTTGTTGTTGTCTTTTCTTCTACAGAGAATCTTGACTGGGCACAGCCCCGTGCTAAAGCTTCTAATCTTGTTATTTTTTTTGTTTGGATGTGGATGGGGGCTTGGCGAGTCGTGTCAATCCTCCGTCTTTGTATTTATGTTGGTTTTTGTTGTGAATTTACTTCTTTTGTTCGTTTAAGCTCTTTTTGACCCTGTTAATTTAAAAGGAACAAAGAAACATGCTTTTTCCAATATTAGTATAAAAAAAGGGTTGATTTTACGTCGTATTTGATATAATTTATATGTTGTATTTTACGCACATCAACTAACATTCTCCTTAATTATTGCATCAGATTTTCTATGCATAATTCTATAACTCACTTGAACAGATTCTTCAGAATCAAAATCTATTGAGTTTCTATGCTTCTGGATTTTGTTCCACTTGATCACCAGTTTCCATCAGATCTGGTGAGATTCTAGTCTCATGCTGCTCTTGTTCCCTTGCTTCATCAGCTTCTGGTGCCACATACATCTGAACATTGTCTTCTGGTGAGGAGCTGCTATCATATACTTCTATTTGTTCATCTTCCTTGTTCAATATGTTTTCATGCAGCCTCCTGTACTGTGAGTCTTCTACTATTAGACATAGCATACTTTCTGGTAAGATTGGTACATCTTTGTTAGATGTCCAACCTTATGTTGCACACCATGGCTTCATTATTGGTGACCTCCAGATATTTTCTGATGTAGACAGCTCCACATTTCTATCTTCAAAATTTCAGCAATGATGATTGACCAAAATCTGGGATAGTGTAAGTGGGACGTTATCCTTCCAGTCTTGGTAAGAACTGACCTCTTCATCAAGTTGAAGATTTCTGTCCCATAATCAACGTTGAACCCAGTGATGAGTCCATACATGATTGTGACAATGGATTGATTGATTTGGTCAGCTCCTCCAATCTTTGAAGTTAAACACTTATTCAAGGTTTCCATCATTACTTGCCAGAATTTGAGGATCATGATATAAGTTGACCAATCTCCACCCTGTGGTAGAGCGTCAACTAACTTATCCACTAATTCATCTTGCTATTTATTTATACCCATCCTTCTCATCTCAACTATCAGATGGCAATATCTCTCGATGAGTTGCTTTAATGATTCACCTTTTAAGCAAGAGAAAATATCAAACTCTTTCTTGATCAACGCCTTATTACTTTTCAACATCTCTTTAGCGCCTTCATATTTGTTCTTTAACCCGATCCAAATCGAATGAGTGGTTCCACTGTGTTGTAAAAGAGTAAAAATATCATCTTTTATCGCTTGTTGAAAGTAATTCACCATCTTCTTTTCTCTGACAAACGTATCTTTACCTTGCTGATTATATTGCAATAAAGTTTTCTTGTGTCCACTTTCATTTAAAGGTTTAGTATACTCTTCTAGAATCGAAAACCGGCACTCCATAGAGTTCGCTTGCACCCAGTTACAAAATCTTTCTCGCCAACCGTTAAATTCATCCATGATCATCAATTTCGGTGGTTTAACAGATGTACCAAACTCGTTGTCAAGATTCAAATTCTTGGCCATTGAGGTAGATGATGTAGCAAATGCGTTACAAAACTCGTTTTCCATCTTGTCAAATTCTCGAATTTCGTGCAAAAGAACCCTAAAAATCAGTCAAACAATCACTTCATGCGAATGGAACAAAATCTGTACGAACAAATCTCTTCATGCGAGTGGGGTCTATTCACCCGAATGGTTCCTTTGTACGAGTTTTCAAGTTGCGTGTTTTTGCATATTTTAACAAATTTTTGATGATTCTGATTGTGTTTTGAGCCATATTTTTCAAGGGTTTATCAAAAACATGTTTTAAACAATATATGAAAAAAATAGGTCATTCTATCCATGGATTCAATCAGAAAAAGATGAAAAAGTAGAACGAGTAGAAGTGAGAAGTATAGAAATGTCTTCAATTTCTGAAATCTTTTGTGCATAGTCTCTAAAGTCGGCCTCCAAGCTCTGATACCACTTGTAAGGACCGTTTGGATCTCGTTAATGCTTAGGCGACCTCAAATAAGCTCTTCATATTGTGCGGAATCCAATTGAAAAGTAGACATACACAAGATATCATCAATTAGCACTGATTTCATTAGAAAATATCAATTACAGACCCTGAAATTAAACTAACAGCGCTCCGCAGTCTGAGTGCCAAAAGTTCTCAAATGCTCACACCCACTCACCTATTTATAGATAAACTGACTCGTGCGAGTGGATCTATGAGCGAATGAAACTATTCGTGCGAGTGACTCTATCTCCCTTCGTGCGAAGGACTCCTTCGTGCGAAGGGTATTTACATCTAAAATCCGACACTCTAACACGCTAACCTATTACATGCATACATGACTCGATACACTGAGATAGGCTGCAAACGTTATGCACTAACACTTTTAGTTGAGGTAAAACACAATATTTAGCATATTTTAGACTTTTTACTTTTAAGGTCGATCTTTCTTCATTCTTCTTATCCATAAGCTATTGAATTTTATTGTAATATCCCAACTAATAGTATTTACTATATATTTTACCATAATTATATATGTTTTATACTTTTATAAAAACATCAACGAATAAACTACATATTTTTTACCTATTTACCATAATTATATATGTTTTACTCAAGAAATGACTTTGACCCAAATGGACCTGAACATTAGTATTCGCCGATGATAAAGTCCATTTACCTATTTATAAGCAGGTCCTTAGAAATCGGTCAAAGTCGTTTCTTGAGTAACATATCAAAATAGGCCGAGTCAAATGGAATTTATCATATTTAGGTAAATGAACTTTTATCATATTCATTAATATAAGTGAAATTAGGATTCTGAATCATAATAGTATTTATTTATTTAATGATTGTACCAGGTGGCAAAGAATTGATGTTATCGATGTTGGAGCTGTGAAAAATACATGTGAGTTTAGGCAAGAGCTACAATATTATTTATATGTAGCATTCGATTTTGGAAGAATAATCTCTCATAGTTTAGGTAAGGTAAGCTGTTAATAATTTCCAATGAGTTTCTTGATTATCTTAAAGTTTCTTTTTTCACTAAATTTTAAAGTTTCTTTTTTCATAAAATTTCTTATTTACTTGATTATTTAGTTCCACATGTGTATCACACGGTTTTTAGTACATTTTTATAGGAGCATTGTGCTACATATAATTATAAAATTTGTATTATTTCAATAATTTTTTTAATAAGCCGATTTAGTAGACTATGCATTAAAATATACTTTGGAAAATTGTTGTGACAACTCGAAATTTAGAACCTTTCGTTGTACGTTTGAACACTAAGTGACTAACTAATTTGATGATTTAATGATTGATAAGTGAGCCTTTATATGATTATGTGTTATGTTACATGTATGCTTGTGTGTATGTATGCGAGTATGTATATGAACCGAGACAACACGAACCCGACTCGAGACCATGTGGTCTCGAGTGAACGATGACTTATGGGCCGGCTGGGCCACACATACACACTTAGCCTAGTTCGAAACCCATTAGGGTACACCATAGAGAACAAGTATATAAATCTTAGTGTTAGCCATGTTGCCATTTTCTTTGGGCAACACACTCACCCACACACACACTCCATCCTCTTCACTAAAACCCTAAGCTACAACATTGCTCCCCTTCATCTCGGATCAAACCGGTGGCCACAAGGAGACTCGGTTGAGCTCATCAACATCACTCGAACACCCCATTTCACTCATCTTCCTTAGCAACTCGGTGTCCTTTCACAAACCGGTTAGTGTTTATGATACTTGTGGGTTAGCGATTCTTGTTATGTATTTCGGATGTTGATGATGATAATGTGTTTGCTTGCTAAAGATTCATGTATGATTAAGTGTTTGTTTGATTGATGAGCTCTTGTTTGATTAAATGATACATGCTTAGGAGAACATGACTATCATTTGAATATGACAAAGGTGTTGGTGGATTTAATGAATTCTTGGTGATGATACATGTTTAGTTACAACATTTGTTATGAACATGACCTCTTTAATAAAGGTCTAGATTTTTGTATGATAAAAGAATAATGATGACCATCCGATTCATGAGGATTATAGAATAGATGTTTTGTTGCAATATGAGCTTGATATCTAGTTTAGATAATATAACTCTTGACCGAAAAATGCAAAATATGTTGAATAAGGGCTGTTTGTGTTTGATGATCATGATGAATGTATGAAGAACTTGTTGAATGTGATATGAACATGCTTGAATATTTGAAATCTGATATGTTTGATCCAATTTAGTAAATTGCTAGACAAACAAACATGTTTAAGTGGATAGTACAAACCATTTCATGAAATCAAATTCCCATTGGATAGTACACTGTACCGAATCAGCAGTTGTCCAACCGAAACCTCCAGTTGCGACTCGAAACCAGTGCATGATGAGTCGAAATCTCCCGGTTGCGACATCGGTTGCGAGTCGCAAACACCTGGTTGCGACTCGAAACCACACATGATCAGCACACCAACCTTGTGACTCGAAACCACAGTTGCGAGTCCGGTTGCGACTCGAGACCAAAACAGCACGAACCGAAACCATGATTGCGACTCAGGTTGCGAGTCGCAAACGCCTAGTTGCGACTCGAGACTATACACGGATACTCGCTGTTTGGGCTTGCACCTCATTTCGGACTTAATTGTTTGGGCCGGACTCTTGGGCCTAATGCACAGACCTTATATGTTACTGTTGAGCGTGAGTGTTGATGAACTGCCATGATTAAACGTGTATGCCATGAACGGTACTTGAATGCATTATGCTAGAAACCTACGTGTACTGATTGAATACGAACCTGATTGGTATGATACAACTATGATAGGACGTGAGTAGCCATGATATTGCTTGATTGACTTTTCTGTCTATCTACCGAGCAAACCAAGGTGAGTTCACACCCTCTACAAAGCATGGGATTCCCAGGGGTCGGGAATTGGGGTTAAGGAACATGGGTTCCTCGTCCTCCTTGGGTAGGACAGCAAAGGTTCAGGAATGTAATTCCTCGTCCTCACGGACAGATAACTCGTACTAGACCAAAACTCTATCACGAAGTCCCTCATTTTTATATCGACTTAATCGCCGGGCCAATGGCGAGCGGGTCATTAGTTAGATAGCGCTATTTAGGTCTGACAAACCTCACACCGTGCCGCAGAGGACGGGCGTGAACTAATGGATCTGGGGCACGTCAATGATGATAGACATTGACAGTTTCAGGGCACATAAACATGACTACAGTCAGCAGTCGATATGGTAACGAGTCTAGTGTATACATGGGGTAGCCCCCACGGCCGAAATGCCAGATAACTACATGGGGTAGCCCCCACGGCCGAAATGCCAGATAACTACACGGGGTAGCCCCCACGGCAGGATTGCCAGAGTAACCGGGAATAAACAAGTCACGTTTTTAACTATGGGGTAACCCCCACGGCAGGATGCCAGCTAAAGGAAACTATTTTCGAAACAACTTAAAACGAACACCCAACCGTGAACTCACTCAACTTGTTGTTGACTCGTTACTACATGCTTTGCAGGTCCTTAGGTTCTTAGCTGGAGCTTGCATGGAGGAGGATCGTTGTGGGACATGGACGGCTGTGTGCCATGTTAACCTTGGAAACAATTAAACTATGTTTTGTTTTAAGACTTATGCTTCCGCTTGCAACTTAACTATGTTTTGTTTGAACACCAATTGTATTGGTTAAACTCTTATATCTTTTAACTTGCATGTTCAATATGATTGGTGGCTGGATCCTGGTCAGTCACGCCTCCAAGCGGTAGTACTCCGCAGGTGGGTTTTGGGGGTGTGACAGATTGGTATCAGAGCCATTGGTTATAGAGAACTTGGTTTTAATAAAGGGGAAAACGTTTTTGTTAAAACCAGACTATAACCTGTACAGTGCTCAACGGTCCACAACGATGCTTCACTCCACATGCAGGGCTCGACATTCTTGGTGATATGGTCTGTGTATATATTGCCTACTTGTTAGTTACATAGTACCTTGCTTATGGTATGCTTGGTTAGTATAACTAATGTTGCTTGAACACGTGCGTGCTTACTCTATTTCATCGTCGTACCTTCGCGAACCCCTCTCACTCACGTTCTTCTTGATATGAAGATCATGTCAGGACGCGTTAACCTGACACAAGCCCAGTTGACGGCTCTGATCAACGAACGAGTTGCCGCAGCAGTTGCAGCTGCACACGCAGGAGGTATATCCTGCAGTCTGAACTCATTCTAGGATCTTTAGGATCCTACTTTCGTGAACCAACCTTTGTGTTAAACTCTGTCTTTTCTTTCACCCACGATAGGTCATCATGTTCAGCCACCCGTGTGCACTTTTAAGACTTTCATGGACTGCCGACCAACTACTTTTAGCGGCACTGAAGGAGCAGTAGGTCTCCTACACTGGTTTGAGAAACTAGAATCTGTCTTCGAAATATGCGAATGCCCTAAGGCGCGCAGGGTGAAGTATGCTACTGGTACTCTCGAGGGTTTAGCCCTCACATGGTGGAACGCTCAGGTTCAGATGCTAGGGTTGGTTGCTGCCAACGCCACCCCATGGGAGAATTTTAAGGAAATGATCAAGGAGGAATACTGCAGTCGTGATGAGATTCACAAACTAGAAGTGGAGTTCTTCAACCTCAAGATGACGGGGTCCGAAATTGAAGCTTATGTGAAAAGGTCGAACGAGCTGGCAATTCTGTGTCCTACTATGGTGGATCCTCCCATCAAACGCATCGAACTATTTCTTCAGGGCTTAGTCCCAGAAATCCAAAGCCATGTGACTTCAGCGAACCTCGCCACCTACCAGCAAGCCGTTCAGTTGGCTCACCGTCTCACGGACCAGGCGGTGGAGCAGAACAAGTTACCAAAACGCATAGGTACTGCAACTACTTCTGGCACCTCTGGTGACAACAAACGGAAATGGGATGGAACTTCAAGTAAGGGTTCAGCTTCGGTTCAGTCTCAGTCCCAGCAGAGAAAGACTGAAGACTACAAGAGCCCTACTCAGCAATCGTCTGGTGGTCAAAGCCATGGTGGGTACAAAGGAAATCACCCCAAATGCAATCGCTGCAGCCTGCACCACAGCGGGCCATGCACCAGGGGCAACTGTCATCGGTGCAACAAGCCTGGTCACGCTGCAAAGGATTGTAGGAGCTTATACCCCGCCAATCAGAATCGTCATCAAGCTCAACAGAACCAGCGCCAGCAGCAGCAGCAAGGTGATAACAAAGGGTGCTTTCAGTGTGGAGCTGAGGGCCACTTCAAAAGAGATTGTCCCCAACTGAACAGGAACCAGAACAACAACAATAACAACAATCAGGGGAATGGTAACAATGGGAACAACAACAACAATGGCGCCAGGGGGCGGGTGTTTGTGATTGGCCAAGGTGAAGCAAGGAATGACCCCAATGTTGTGGCGGGTAAGTTCCTTCTCGACGACTTTTATGTTTCAGTTTTATTTGATTCGGGTGCCGATACTAGCTACATGTCACTAGAAGTTAGTCGAATGCTTAAGCGTATTCCAACCCCCTTGAACAACAAGCACACCGTAGAGCTAGCAAATGGTAAGAGTTTAGAAGCCACACACATAGTCAAGGGTTGTAAACTTATTCTCGCTGACCAGACCTTCTCTATCGACCTCATTCCTATTGTCTTGGGTAGTTTCGACGTTGTCATTGGGATGGATTGGTTATCCCAACACCGAGCAGAGATTCTTTGCAACGAGAAGGTTGTCCGTATTCCAGGTCCCGATGGTGAACCTCTCATGATTCATGGCGACAAGAGGAGTGCTGTTGAGAACGTCATTTCTCTCCTTAAGGCCCAAAAGTGCTTGCGAAAGGGGCACACTGCTATTTTGGCTCTCATTACTGACACCTCAGAAAAAGAGAAGGAGATAGAAGATTTTCCAGTTGTACGCGATTTTCCAGAGGTATTTCCTGAGGAATTACCTGGTCTTCCGCCTCATCACCAAGTCGAGTTTCAGATCGAACTAGCTCCTGGAGCTGCGCCTATAGCCCGTGCACCTTATCGTTTAGCCCCATCAGAGTTGAAAGAACTCTCCACGCAACTACAAGAGCTCCTGGATAAGGGTTTTATTCGTCCTAGCTCATCGCCCTGGGGAGCTCCAGTGCTATTTGTGAAAAAGAAAGACGGTACTTTCAGAATGTGCATCGATTACCGGGAACTCAACAAGGTGACGGTGAAGAATCGTTATCCTCTACCGCGTATCGACGACTTGTTCGACCAGCTGCAAGGGTCGAGCTACTATTCGAAGATCGATTTGAGATCGGGTTATCACCAGCTGAGAGTCCGGGAAGAGGACGTCTCCAAAACAGCTTTCAGAACTCGATACGGGCACTATGAGTTTTTGGTCATGCCTTTTGGGATGACAAACGCACCTGCGGTTTTCATGGATTTGATGAATCGAGTGTGCAAGCCCTACCTGGACAAGTTCGTTATAGTCTTCATCGACGACATCCTGATCTATTCCAAGAGCCGGGAGGAACACGAGCAACATCTGCGACTTATTCTGGAACTCCTCCGAACAGAACAGCTTTATGCAAAGTTCTCGAAATGCGACTTCTGGCTTCGAGAAGTCCATTTCCTAGGCCACGTGGTAAACAAGGATGGGATTCACGTTGATCCATCCAAGATAGACTCGATTAAGAACTGGCCTGCACCTCGTACACCAAAGGAAATTCGCCAATTCTTGGGTTTGGCGGGATACTACCGGAGATTCATTAAGGATTTTTCTAAGATTGCACAGCCTCTCACCTCACTAACGCAGAAGGGCGTTGTTTATCGCTGGGGAAACGCACAGGAGTTGGCATTTCAGCACCTAAAGGATAGACTTTGTAGCGCACCTATCCTTTCCCTGCCGGAAGGCACAGACGATTTTGTGGTCTATTGCGACGCATCAATTCAGGGTCTTGGTTGCGTGTTGATGCAACGAGACAAAGTTATAGCTTACGCCTCACGCCAACTTAAAGTTCACGAGAAGAACTACACTACACACGATTTAGAGCTGGGAGCTGTTGTTTTTGCACTTAAGTTATGGCGGCATTACCTGTATGGTACCAAGTGCGCCATCTACACCGACCACAGGAGCCTCGAGCATATCTTCAAGCAGAAGGAACTGAATATGCGACAACGACGGTGGGTTGAACTACTAAATGACTACGAGTGCTCAATCAGGTATCACCCGGGCAAGGCCAATGTTGTGGCTGACGCCCTCAGTCGAAAGGACACTGCGCCTAAGCGCGTGCGAGCTTTACAACTTACGATACATTCCAGTCTTCCCTCCCAGATACGAGCTGCTCAGATAGAAGCACTGAAACCAGAAAATGTCAGGGCTGAAGCCCTACGCGGATCGAGGCAACGATTAGAGCAGAAGGAAGACGGTGCTTACTACGTAACGGGACGCGTTTGGGTCCCACTCTACGGCAACCTACGAGAGCTTGTGATGGACGAAGCACACAAGTCTCGCTACTCAGTACACCCTGGATCAGATAAGATGTATCATGATATCAAAACTACGTATTGGTGGCCTAGCATGAAGGCCCACATAGCGACCTACGTCAGCAAGTGTTTGACTTGTGCGAGAGTCAAGTCGGAATACCAGAAACCATCAGGCCTACTCCAACAACCAGAGATACCTCAATGGAAATGGGAGCAAATTTCCATGGATTTTGTCACTGGCCTACCTAGATCCCAGCGCGGGAACGATACTATTTGGGTGATCGTGGATCGACTTACAAAATCTGCACACTTCTTGGCCATCAAGGAGACGGATAAGTTCTCCACTCTTGCAGAAATATACCTTAAGGAAGTTGTTTCGAGGCACGGGGTGCCCACCTCCATTATCTCGGATCGAGATGCACGTTTTACTTCAGAGCTGTGGCAAGCAATGCACAAATCCTTTGGCTCACGATTAGATATGAGCACAGCGTACCATCCTCAGACGGACGGGCAGTCCGAGCGCACTATTCAAACCTTAGAAGACATGCTTCGTGCATGTGTAATCGACTTTGGCAACCGCTGGGAAAAGCATCTGCCACTTGTGGAATTCTCGTACAATAACAGCTACCACACCAGCATTAAAGCTGCTCCGTTTGAGGCATTGTACGGACGTAAATGCCGGTCTCCTCTTTGCTGGGCAGAGGTGGGAGATAGTCAGATCACTGGTCCAGAATATGTGGTAGATACAACCGAGCAAATCGCTCAGATACGAAAACGCATGACGGCCGCTCGTGAACGTCAGAAAGTTTACGCCGACATGGGCAGGAAACCACTTGAGCTCCAGGTTGGGGAGCGGGTACTACTCAAAGTTTCACCCTGGAAGGGTGTGGTTCGTTTTGGTAAACGCGGTAAACTTAACCCACGATACGTTGGACCCTTCGAAGTCATCAAGAAAATAGGCAGGGTGGCCTACAGACTCAACTTACCAGCGGAACTCGGTGCAGTTCACAACGTTTTTCACGTGTCGAATCTGAAGAAGTGTCCGTCAGATGAGACCCACGTAGTTCCTTTGAAGGAACTCACTATCGACGAGCAGCTACGATTCGTCGAGGAACCAGTCGAAATCACGGACCGGGATGTTAAGGTCCTCAAGAGCACTAGAATACCTCTCGTTCGAGTTCGTTGGAACTCACGTCGCGGCCCAGAGTTCACCTGGGAGCGCGAAGATCAGATGAAACAAAAGTATCCCCAACTGTTCGCAAACAGTACACCCACTACTGAGGCCGAAGCTACGGAATTTCGGGACGAAATTCCAGATCAACGGGGGGTGGATGTGACACCCCAGGAAAACCAGGAAAACCATACAACTTAACTAGCTTCCTCAGTGAGTGCCTACCAAATTTCGGGACGAAATTTCTTTCAACTTGGGGATGATGTGACAACTCGAAATTTAGAACCTTTCGTTGTACGTTTGAACACTAAGTGACTAACTAATTTGATGATTTAATGATTGATAAGTGAGCCTTTATATGATTATGTGTTATGTTACATGTATGCTTGTGTGTATGTATGCGAGTATGTATATGAACCGAGACAACACGAACCCGACTCGAGACCATGTGGTCTCGAGTGAACGATGACTTATGGGCCGGCTGGGCCACACATACACACTTAGCCTAGTTCGAAACCCATTAGGGTACACCATAGAGAACAGGTATATAAATCTTAGTGTTAGCCATGTTGCCATTTTCTTTGGGCAACACACTCACCCACACACACACTCCATCCTCTTCACTAAAACCCTAAGCTACAACATTGCTCCCCTTCATCTCGGATCAAACCGGTGGCCACAAGGAGACTCGGTTGAGCTCATCAACATCGCTCGAACACCCCATTTCACTCATCTTCCTTAGCAACTCGGTGTCCTTTCACAAACCGGTTAGTGTTTATGATACTTGTGGGTTAGCGATTCTTGTTATGTATTTCGGATGTTGATGATGATAATGTGTTTGCTTGCTAAAGATTCATGTATGATTAAGTGTTTGTTTGATTGATGAGCTCTTGTTTGATTAAATGATACATGCTTAGGAGAACATGACTATCATTTGAATATGACAAAGGTGTTGGTGGATTTAATGAATTCTTGGTGATGATACATGTTTAGTTACAACATTTGTTATGAACATGACCTCTTTAATAAAGGTCTAGATTTTTGTATGATAAAAGAATAATGATGACCATCCGATTCATGAGGATTATAGAATAGATGTTTTGTTGCAATATGAGCTTGATATCTAGTTTAGATAATATAACTCTTGACCGAAAAATGCAAAATATGTTGAATAAGGGCTGTTTGTGTTTGATGATCATGATGAATGTATGAAGAACTTGTTGAATGTGATATGAACATGCTTGAATATTTGAAATCTGATATGTTTGATCCAATTTAGTAAATTGCTAGACAAACAAACATGTTTAAGTGGATAGTACAAACCATTTCATGAAATCAAATTCCCATTGGATAGTACACTGTACCGAATCAGCAGTTGTCCAACCGAAACCTCCAGTTGCGACTCGAAACCAGTGCATGATGAGTCGAAATCTCCCGGTTGCGACATCGGTTGCGAGTCGCAAACACCTGGTTGCGACTCGAAACCACACATGATCAGCACACCAACCTTGTGACTCGAAACCACAGTTGCGAGTCCGGTTGCGACTCGAGACCAAAACAGCACGAACCGAAACCATGATTGCGACTCAGGTTGCGAGTCGCAAACGCCTAGTTGCGACTCGAGACTATACACGGATACTCGCTGTTTGGGCTTGCACCTCATTTCGGACTTAATTGTTTGGGCCGGACTCTTGGGCCTAATGCACAGACCTTATATGTTACTGTTGAGCGTGAGTGTTGATGAACTGCCATGATTAAACGTGTATGCCATGAACGGTACTTGAATGCATTATGCTAGAAACCTACGTGTACTGATTGAATACGAACCTGATTGGTATGATACAACTATGATAGGACGTGAGTAGCCACGATATTGCTTGATTGACTTTTCTGTGTATCTACCGAGCAAACCAAGGTGAGTTCACACCCTCTACAAAGCATGGGATTCCCAGGGGTCGGGAATTGGGGTTAAGGAACATGGGTTCCTCGTCCTCCTTGGGTAGGACAGCAAAGGTTCAGGAATGTAATTCCTCGTCCTCACGGACAGATAACTCGTACTAGACCAAAACTCTATCACGAAGTCCCTCATTTTTATATCGACTTAATCGCCGGGCCAATGGCGAGCGGGTCATTAGTTAGATAGCGCTATTTAGGTCTGACAAACCTCACACCGTGCCGCAGAGGACGGGCGTGAACTAATGGATCTGGGGCACGTCAATGATGATAGACATTGACAGTTTCAGGGCACATAAACATGACTACAGTCAGCAGTCGATATGGTAACGAGTCTAGTGTATACATGGGGTAGCCCCCACGGCCGAAATGCCAGATAACTACATGGGGTAGCCCCCACGGCCGAAATGCCAGATAACTACACGGGGTAGCCCCCACGGCAGGATTGCCAGAGTAACCGGGAATAAACAAGTCACGTTTTTAACTATGGGGTAACCCCCACGGCAGGATGCCAGCTAAAGGAAACTGTTTTCGAAACAACTTAAAACGAACACCCAACCGTGAACTCACTCAACTTGTTGTTGACTCGTTACTACATGCTTTGCAGGTCCTTAGGTTCTTAGCTGGAGCTTGCATGGAGGAGGATCGTTGTGGGACATGGACGGCTGTGTGCCATGTTAACCTTGGAAACAATTAAACTATGTTTTGTTTTAAGACTTATGCTTCCGCTTGCAACTTAACTATGTTTTGTTTGAACACCAATTGTATTGGTTAAACTCTTATATCTTTTAACTCGCATGTTCAATATGATTGGTGGCTGGATCCTGGTCAGTCACGCCTCCAAGCGGTAGTACTCCGCAGGTGGGTTTTGGGGGTGTGACAATTGTTGACCCTTTTCTATTTGTGGAATGAAGCTCTAAATAAGCGGCTCGGTACTTAGGTTGGAGTAGTCATTGTGAATGTGTTGTATGTTAGGTTGTATATATTTACTATAAATAGAATTTAATTTGGTATGCCCATATTACTATTAACCTCAGTTGGTGATCAGTCGATATGTGGACTTCATTTTCGTGTTGATTTGGCTTTGGTTTAAAGCTTTTTTTCCATGAAAATTGATCAGCGAGGCATGTTTCTTTTGGAATATACGTAGTTTTTTAAACAAATGGACAATATATATATATATATATATATATATATATAATTAAATTTATGATAATTTTGAAATATGTTTCTTTTCTCTACTGCAGAAAATGAACACCGGTTTGAATGTATGTTTTAATAGCAAATGGTCACATGGGTATGAACTAAGGTAAACATATGAAAGAATTTTGGTGCAAGTGCTACAAATTTCTGTTACAATTTTTTTAATCGGGTCAACATTTTGAAATGAATTATCAAGTAACTTTGTGTAAGTGTTACGCTTAGATTTTATACATGTATTAAATTTATGGAGATTATTTTAGATTTATGAATTATCAAGTAACTTTGATTACACGTTCACAACCCGTGATTAAGTTTATAAAAAGTTTATAACTCTTCTTATAGAGAACACATTTAATACGTCATATTTTTCATATGTTTTATGTATGTATTATAATTTCACTTTGTCATAGTTTATGTAATATGTAACTTTTTGTGTTTTTCTTTTATTTATACATTTGTGCTTTATTTAAATTCAATGCCTTAAAATACATATCGGTTTAATATAATTATTATTTAAAAGGTATGTCGTACTTTCTGTATGATTTTAAGTATGTACTTGTCACACCCTGCTAGTAGCGGAAGCGTATTGTGTGTGACGTAAGAAAGGTAATCATTGCATCCAAATGAGTAAACATAATAAACCACAACGATGCCATAGATATATTGTTTTCCACAAAAGATTACAAGTTTTCCAAGTTTCAACAACGTTTGACATGGCATATTCTAAGTTATTTTACACATAACAAAAGGTAGTTTTTGACAAAAAGACGTAGTGAGGTTTTGTCCCCTATATACCCATACGAGGTTGGGATATAAAAGACAAACCCTCCAAAAGTGGTCATCGTTGTCATTGACTTTCCCATTTCCCGTAGTGAATCACCGGCTCAAGACATGTTTCCTGAAATACATGTAGTTTTAAAAAGTCAACAAAAAGTTGAGCGAGTTCATGCAGTTATTGTTATCATATGAAATCTTTGCATTCTTGTATTGAAATCCAGGTTTGTTAATAGCATATATGGAGTTTAAGGATCTATCAGTGGGTAGCGAACCCCTGACATTATGTACCATAAGTTACGTAACCAAACCGAAACAACTTTGACATTTTCTGGGATCACAAAAACACTCCTATGGCCTATCAAAGGAGTGGAGCGTGTCTCAAGCTCAATAGATCTACACCTTTTGCACCTTGGTCACTAAGTGATTAATGGTTACTATGTTATCATCCTACTTATGTACATTGATCGTGTTATCATCTAAACCCATAGCTAACAAACCCATAGTATTAGCATGTATGCTAACATATCCGTAGTTTTAGCATGTATTTCCCCTCGATTGTTTTAAAACCAAAACATTGAAATCATTGAAAGGAGGGACATGAACTCACAAATTTGCATTCCGTGTATTATGATATCGAAGTGAGCGTCCATACATGTCAATAACCTACATGTGTACTAATCTCGTTAGACACTAGGTCTTTCGGACCTCGTACAAGTTGTTCATCTTGAATTCTTTATTATGTTCTCGTTTGTCAACTTTGGAACAACTTTGTATTTTAGAGTGTTGATAGTTTACTCGCTCGATTGTTATGTATATACATGCATTCTATACGTATTGAATTATATGTGAACGGCTTCGAACCTATGTCATTGGGCTTACCCCACATTTTATTGTTATTGGGCCTAGCCCTAGTTTTATGTCATTGGGCCTCGCCCTAGTTTTCTTGTTATTGGGCCTAGCCCTAGTTTTCTTGTTATTGGGCCTAGCCCTAGTTTTACTGTCATTGGGCCTTGGCCCATGTACTTTGGTAATTTGGGTCTTGGCCCATATATTTTGCCATTGGGCCTTGGCCCATGTATGTTAGTAATTTGGGCCTAACCCAAATAATTTATCTTTGGGCTCTAGCCCATGCATTTTAGTAATTTGGGTCTAGCCCAAATCTAATTTTGGTGAGTGCATTAAATATACTCTTGCATTTTTACCAAAAATTCACCAAGCATGTAACTTAATAAGTTCGTTTTTCACATGAAAAATTCTTGGTAATTTTTATAGTTTTCGAATTTTTGGATTCTTGTTTTTGACCACTTAGATATGTGTTCGTTTAATTGTCTAAAAATAAGTTATTTTTAGACTCGACATTGTAGTAACTTGTTCACGATGTCGATACACCTAATTTGTCGTCATCAAGTGTTATGTATTTCCATTTCGGCCATTTTATTTAGTTGTCCGATTTACTAGCATTTCTTGGACCATGTAGGAACATGTATGTGTATTTATTTTGGTCACCCTATAGGTATCTAATACATACACATATAGCATATATTACATGCACTTGACAAGTTTCCAAAAATATATAATTTTTACCAAAAATTATATATACATATACTAGCTTAAGACCCCGTGTGTTACACGGGTGGCCTCAAAAAAAATATTATTTAATGGTGTTTTCATAAATCTTTTATTGAAAGATTTGTTTCGGTATATATTCATTTTGGTATCATCGTGAACTCATCAAGACACGCAACATAATTACTGAAACACAATAGTTTGATATATTCAAAAGCTCATACATTAAACAATTTACAACAATGCCAACTAATCCACCTTGTTTTTGTTGCCCTTAAATTTATTTAGTCAAAGAATAATCTTGATATAGCTTGATAAGTCAACTTTAGGTGGATTGATTGCCTAATAATCTCTTTCGTATATCTTATTACCCTATGCATGTGCTCATAACATGTTATGCATAACAATTTAGACATGTATGTATTTATATGGATGTATGCATGTAGTGCAAATAAAAACCTTCTGGCAACTTTGGTATGTTCAACCGAATTGACCCATTACCTTTCGAGTAACTATTTTATTTGACCCATCAAAGATAATGTATAGCCCAGAATCCACATCAACTTGTTTTAAGTACATACATGAAAATCAAATAGATCTATCAACCAATTCAGATAGAAGTTTCACAAATGAGCAAACTGGAACTTACATTACATTCGGTTCAATATAAAAATCCTTATTGAAATCTTCAATATAAAAACCATTCTAAAATAATTCAACATTATATAATACTATCCACCTTTGCAAACATGGAGGTTACATTAAAGCACACATAGCATTAGTAGGGGATCCAGGATTTTCATCATTGGGAGACAAATATGAGTCATGTTGTAACAGGTCAGGCGTTCATAACTGGTCAGGTAAAAAATTTAATTGAATCATAATAAAATCTAGACTAAACTATCTATCCATTTAATACTTATAACCACATATGTTTATCTTCAAACCATAAAGTTAAAAGCACGATTATGAACCTATCCATGTTATGAGCCCTTTTGCTTCAACATTTGAGATCTTGCTATAAACAAAACTGTCTTTAACACTGGAGCAGAGTTCCAGTTTGGCTGCAACTGAGATCAGCTCCAGAAGCAAACAACTGAGATCAGCTCCAGAAGCAAACAAACTTGCACATTAAATATTTACTTATGTTTTCTTAGTTAAATTAATCTATATTCATTCAAATACTCAGCCTACATTTTTAAGAATTGAGCATAAGAAAAAAAAAACAATAAACTTACAAAGATCAATGTTAGTAGTCCATGCTTCTACAAAGATCTATCTTCACCGACTGAGCAAGTGTTAAGGTCTGGTGCATTCATAAAGAAAGGCATCATTAAGAAAAGCACGAACTAAAGATCTAACATTACAATATCAAGTTCGGGAAATATTTAAAAAGAGTTAAAGAGTTGACTAAGTCAACAAAATCAAACAAAAATAGACTTACCTGCAGCTATAAAATTAACCGTCTCCGGCTAACATGATGCTCACAGAAGCGCCCAATTAACTATCTCTTCCTAAACATCTAAATTAGATATTTCTTAAGCGTTTCCAACCCGACCCATATTTAATATGACAAATATGATCTATTTACCTATATATGAATCGAATAGGGCTATGTTTATCAAAAACAACTGAAATTCACCCAAGGTGTAATCAGACCTTCAAAACCGTTTTGTAATTCGAAATATATGGAACTATTAGTGTAACCTCCGCCATGCCTGCATTAGGAACCGGTTAAAACTCCACGTGAGCTTATATAACTTAAGTGATACATTAAAAGCTTTAACTGATATTATTCTTCTAATAACTGAGCTAGACACATAAACATTACTGACTCACAAAACTCTTTACTTTATTTCTTTCCCTTTCCCATTGTTTATAAAACACTCACCCTTATTACATGTAGTCAACATGATCTATTCAAGTGCAGGTACCTGATAGTCTTCATGCTTCCCAAAGAAAATTTTCCACATAAATGAGGAGAATCGAGCAATCCGAGTTCCTGTTGCAAGCTGCAATGAAACAACATTTTAGGATCACAAATTATTCTTCTTTTGCTCCATGTCAACCACAAAATAAAAGGTAAAATATTAATTATGAACTATTATCAAAATTGTTACTTACCATTATAATGGTAGCATTAGGATCCTTTGGCATCAGCAAATTACACCAAACGTCTTAATGAAACAAAAAAGCAAGCAAAAGTTTACACTCAAACTTAACGATTGTAACCTCTGCCATGCCTGCATTAACTTTAACAAAGATATAATGAATAAAGATTAAAAAACGGTCATTTAACTTGGGGTTGGTGTAAACAACAAAATTATAAAAATAAAAAGTGTTTATAGTGAGGAATGCCAGCTGTCTTCGCATTTACATAATAAGGTTTTAAAATAAAACATGAATACCAAATGTTTGTTAAGCCGGTTAATGGATCAAAACCCATTTAGACTAAATTTGTAGGCAACTGAAGCATCCTCTCAAATTCAAATTAAGCACTTAACCATTGTTAATTTAAAATTTGTGTCCAAAATCAACAAATTATTCAAATAATAACATGAAATTGTGAAATCTAAAAAAAATACAGCCAAAAGGTTTCTAAAGAAGCAAAGATCTTAAGTATCACTTAAAAGCATACCTATATAATAATTATTTTCCTCTAAGACGTATCAAAACCGATCACCAGTACCTTATCCGCCATTGAAGAGGCGGCGGCTAGGTCTTCCAGACATCACCAACGCCGCAAAAAAGAAATTGAAAACACTGATACATACCTTATACTTCATCATGGACTCTTTGTTATTGAATCCTAACTTCCACCGTATGACGTGTGCGTTCCCAATTTGGGGGATACTGGGAACCACATGGCTGACATCATCAAATCCACTAACAACAAAAATTCAAGTGGCTTCGTATTGTTATTTACGTTCCATTAGAACCGTGAAAATTAGAAAGTTAATGTTAAAAAGTTTAATACCCATATCAATTTAAGTTGAATATCAATATTGAATTAAACCTAAGGCAACAATGGAAAAAAACAATTCTAAGAAACAAAACCACAACTCGCCTGCTACACGAACACATAGTTATGTAGAACGCGCGAACCGAAGATGAATCAAAGTTTTCGATATGAATAGCATAGCATTCGAACACTAAATCACGCGTCAATTCATTGATTTGGTAAAAAACATGAGAGAGCGAACCTGATACTTTATTCCAAGCTGATACGTGAAACGGACAATTGAGCTTGAAAGATTATGTGTGGTTTAGTACTTGAGTTAATGAAGAAGATGATGGAACTTTTGGTTGTATGAGGCGTCATGCCTTCTCTCCAGACCTAAACAACTCTAGCAAAACATGCCAAACATTCAAATTATGCCTTTATTTTTTTATTTTAAATGAACTGAATCTTTGTAATTCTTGTGGTTATCTAGTCTAAAACATATAACAATCAATCTCAATCTGGTTTACAACAAATGCATCATATACTAATCAATATTCATTCAAATCCTTGTTAAACTCTACCATATAATCTATATTCATTCAAATACTCAACCTACATTTTTAAGAATTGAGCATAAGAAAAAAAAACAATAAACTTACAAAGATCAATGTTAGTAGTCCATGCTTCTACAAAGATCTATCTTCACTGACTGAGCAAGTGTTAAGGTCTGGTGCAAACATTAATAAAGAAAAGCATCATTAAGAAAAACACGATCTAAAGATCTAACATTACAATATCAAGTTCAGGAAATATTTAAAAAGAGTTAAAGAGTTGACTAAGTCAACAAAATCAAACAAAAATAGACTTACATGCAGCTATAAAATTAACTGTCTCCGGCTAACATGATGCTCACAGAAGCGCCCAATTAACTATCTCTTCCTAAACATCTAAATTAGATATTTCTTAAGCGTTTCCAACCCGACCCATATTTAATATGACAAATTTGATCTATTTACCTATATATGAATCGAATAGGGCTATGTTTATAAAAAACAACCGAAATTCATCCAAGATGTAATCATACCTTCAAAACCGTTTTGTAATTCGAAATATATGGAACTATTAGTGTAACCTCTGCCATGCCTGCATTAACTTTAACAAAGATATAATGAAGAAAGATTAAAAAAACGGTCATTTAACTTGGGGTTGGTGTAAACAACAAAATTATAAAAATAAAAATAAAGTGTTTATAGTGAGCAATGCCAACTTTCTTCGCATTTACATAATAAGGTTTTAAAATGAAACATGAATACCAAATGTTTGTTAAGCCGATTGTTTAAGAAGACAAAACGAATGGTCTAGCTAGTTCTGTAATGGATCAAAACCCATTTAGACTAAATTTGTAGGCAACTGAAGCATCCTCTCAAATTCAAATTAAACACTTAACCATTGTTAACTTAAAATTTGTGTCCAAAATCAACAAATTATTACCAGAAAAAGTGCATTAATGCGGTGATACCAAACGCTCTCTCTCAGATGGTTTGCCAGCAAAACAACTGCCTTTAATTCTTTTGATCGTGACATCTGAACCCTTCCACTTCCTGTGATAAAAAGCTCCATATGTACCAGATCCTAACTCCCGTACTTACTCAAGATCGTCATTTCTAATAATTTGGTGAAGAATCTTAATCAAACTACTTATAGATTATATTAGTTTTGCATAAAAGTTAATATAGATAAGGGTTAGAAGTACCGGTAAACCCCTAGCAAAAGCTTTCTCCACGACCTTTATCAATTCAATCTTTGTTTTGACTTGGGTGTCATTGTCAAAATCAAACTCTAAATCTGCAGGTGCATCCTATAAAACAAATAAAATATTAAACAAACATTGTTTTATAATCTAAAAATCAACTTTATGCGTTTTAGGCTGCTAACTATAGCATGTATGTTTAGTCAAGTTGCGATCGAGTAATAGTTTGGTATGTTCAGTCAAACTTGTATATTCCAACATAATCCCCCTCAATTACAATAAACAAAAGAGAAAAGTGTTGGCAAGCTGTGTTTATAATTATCCCATCTGACCTGCTACCCAAATTGCATGACCAACCCAGTTTCCCCAGTACCTTCACAAAGATTTATACATTCCTTTATTACTTAACCCACTTTGCATGTGGCCCTAAGTACTGTAACACCCCGAAAACGGGTTTGGTAATTAAACCCCGTTAATACTAAAGAGCGGGTAGAATACCGTTAGCAGAAAAGATTAACCCGGAAATTATTAGGATTCAAATAAATAAGCCTAATAATAAATAAAAAGAGAGCAAACGACTTGAGAAGACAAAGTTTATAAGGCCCGAGTTAACGGGACTTAAAATAAAACGGGTTATAATTTCCCGAACCCATTAAAATAACTAAGAATAAAAATAACCTAGTTAGAAAGAAGCCTTGTAGTAATATGTTAGAAGGTTAAAAAAAAACACCTAAAATAAGAACCTAATAATAGTTTGGGGACCAAAGGTGTTAAGTTTGAAACTAATATTATTAAAACAAAAAAAAACACCAGACACACATGTCTAGTTCGATCAAAAACACAGGGGCGACCAAACATCCTCCACCAAACCCTAGTTCATGCAAATTGTCCAAATTGAAGGTCCAAATCAATCCCAAATCAAAATCCGAGCACGAATTAGTGATCTCCACTGAAAAAGTAGTCACAAGGTATGTAAATTTCATGAGAAATCTCTAGTTGAATTTCTGAGTAAACCTAGAGAATTCAAAAATTGTTGATGCATGCTTGTTATATGGATGAAATAGGAACATTGTAGTGTTTAGGAGTAAACCCTAGACAAGTATATATTGAAATCATGCCTAGCTCAAGTAAATTCAGATTTTGTTGATGCTAAATTCATGTATGAGATGCTTTTAGGGTTTTGATTGCTAAAAACATAGTGCTATGATGTTAAGAACATGCTTAAATTGAAAGCTGAATTCAAACGGCTCTTGATCAGAATTTACAGCCGACTTGTATTGGCTGTAACCTGGACAAAACTTGACAAAAACATGTGTTTCTTGAGTCTAAAATATAATTCCAGAAAATATCTTTAAAACCCCACTGTAATCGCATTTTTTTGACGAAAATTGAGCGTTTTATGAATTTTTCCGTATCAAAGGTTCAAGCTGCGCTTTCTGGCAGAATTTGCAGCCCATTACGAATGTCATAACTCAATTTAGGAATTGAGTTATGATCTCGAATTCTTACTGAAGAAAGTTTTAAGTTATTAAAAGAATCGCCAATTGGAATTTCGTTAATCGGATAAACGAGAAATTTTTAATGAATTTTTCCGTAAGCTGCAGTCAGAAGTGATGAATCTGATTGCAGCTTAGTAGATGAATTTTTACGAATTTTTTGTAAAGAGTCAGATCTTGAAATTTTAACACAAGGTCTAACCCTCCGAGAGGTACGCTACATAAAAAAATCATAATTTTTGAAGACTTGTAAACAGGTTAAACAGGTCACCAAAAACAACCTATTTTCAGTGATACAAAACTTGATTGTTGATGTTATAAATTATGCCCACAATGTTCATATGTTGAAATTATGAATCAAACGCATAATTTCCTAGTTCGACTAATTACGTGCAATGTGGGGTAATACAAATTTTAATTATAAAGTCGATTTAGCTTATATGCACATATCATATAATTAAGGGTAGTTAACTTTTGAAAAGTTAAACTAACCATGGACGGAGTCGAATAGTAGTTTTGACATAGAAAATACGTAAGGTGGAATAGTCGTGGTTATAATGACTAATCTAACCACCTTGTGAATTATGATGATAGTTTGACTCTTGACAAGCTAGATGGAGGCTTGGGAATGAAGCGGGTCAAACGGAGCAAGTACGAAAAGGAAAGCGTAATTTGGATGCGAGGTAAGTAAAAGCTTACACCCTTTTTAGTATACATCAGTTGTGTGTATTGAAAATGAATAAGGAAAAGTTAGTAATAGAGTTATATTGTTCCGACACAAATAATATGAGTCGGAACTAGTGCAATGGTGAGAAATCATAAACAATGGCAAAAAAGGGTAAATTGGTAAATTAGTCATGTGACGATGAACTAATAAGAAATTTTGAAACATTACGTTATGGTGTAAACCGGAATGGGTAAAAAGGCGAGATGGTAACTAGATATCATCTCATAATGAAAAATGGTCGTTCGGACTAAACGGGTCAAATGACATTGGCAAGATCATTTGACAATATTAATTGATGATCGCTTGTTGAGTTTTGTGATTACAGGAAATATCATACGGTTCGTGTTGGTATTAATTAGAAATTAATAGTGAGAGATATTTAAACGGGTCAATCCTATGACTCGAGCCAGGTACGCATATTTAGAAATTATTGTTAAAGGCGATATTTTGGTCAAATATTAGCGAAAGTCCTTCGTCGTAAAATGAAGGACTAAAATTGACCAAAAAGCCCTTGATGGGAAAACCGGGCAAATGACCCTTAGAGGTTGTTTAGAAATTTGCATTAAGATTACGAAATATAGGTAGGTACCTTAATGTAGTAAAATGAGGGGTGAAAGGAGTGTGAAATTTAAAGTAAGATGGTAAATCCCTCTAACGGGTCAAAATAAAGTTTTACGCATAACTCAACCTTTAGTGGTATAATGTATGAAAGTTTTAGACTTACGAGTTGATAGTTTTGAGATAATAAATATTTCAAAAATTTGCAATGATTTAAACAAAAGTGGTTTAATGAATCATGAAACGGGTCAAAAGTGTTAAAAAGGAATTTCAAGCCGAGAGCTTGAAATCTAAATTTTTTGAAGTAGTTGAATATCAGGTGTTAACTCCATAAGATGGAGAATTAAATTTCGAACGCGTAGGAAAAAGAATCATGTAAAACGGACTTCTAGATCAAAAGTTATGGCCTTTGAAAGTTTGATTTTTGATAAATAAACATAGCTGGAAGAAATGCAGGTCCCAGATGCGGCCCTGCTGGGAAACGATCTCCCCCGCGGCACGCGAAGGAGAACCGGGCACTGGGCGTGACACGCGGGTGCTGTCGCGGCACGCGAAGGAAAAGAAGGAGCCTCTCGCGTGGCGCGAGAGGCAAAATTCCGAAATTCTATTTTTATTTTATTTGTTTGTTTATGAAACTTGTTTATGCATGTTTATAAGCTATCAAAACTAACTTTTAAGTTGGTTTTGATCATAGGTGATATCAAGTGTACCCGGATGGAGATCAAGCGATGGCAAAGGACCGAACACACGAAAAATGAAGCTTCCGCAAGTTGTTTCGTCGTTATTCTAAAACGATGAATTAAATCACATTATGTTGTATTACTTTAAATTGTAAAAGTTTTTAATAAACCCGTATTTTTCATTGTAATTGTAACCGTAATTACATGATTATGGACTTAAATTATACGAAAATCGTTAAATAATAGTAAGGGTGTTACAAGTTGGTAATCAGAGCTCATGGTTAAAGAATAAAGTGTGTTCGGTTCGAGGCTTGATCGCAAATCCGGTAAGTACATGTATGTTAATAGTTTAGTAGGATTAAAGTGTTGTGAACAACACATAAGGAATCGTGTAATACACGTTACGCCAACGAAAATGATTAGTATAGTTAACGAAATCACGTGCAGTAAAAATCCTTGTATTACAATACGTGCATTTATTAATGTTGAAATTACTAACTTTTGTAAATGTTTAGTTGAAGGATACTAGCATCTGAAGATGGCGAGAGTTGAACGAATTGTGGATATGGCGGTGGAACGGTCCGAGGTATGACAAGCAGAGCATACTCATCAAGGACCTAAATCGCGTGACGATCGCGAACAAGGTTAATGACATGGAAAGCCCGATAGGGCAAGCATTTACAGGTGCACATTTTAAATTTATTGCACGAATAGTAATATGCAACAAATACGTAGAGCCTGACCGTTGCATATGTAATTAAAAACTTGGAAAAAGCCTGAATAGAATACCTATCTAGGATATTATTTCCAAGAAAACTAAATAGAGGCGTTACTTACATGGGATGTAATGTGAAAATTATAAAAGGGCATGTATATCAAGTGTTGAACGCTTACTCTGGCCAAGTAAGTAGTGAACACGTGGTACCATGAACTTTTATGATGAACATACTTACATTCGATGTAGTAAGGACAGGGTGAATGAGATAAATTAAAAAGATACCCAAATGAATCAAATAAGCAAAATATTTGATGATAAACGTAAATGCAAGTCGGATGACGGAAGCGTATTACGTTAGAATAACGAACCCGAGAGAAGGGACAAGGAACAAAGTAAATGAAAATACAGACCGAGTAATAGGAATGCTAAGGCATAGAGATGACTTTGGTAAGATACCAAAAAAATTAAAACAAGGTCTTAATACATTCCGGGACGGTTGCTTTAATAATGACTTTGGTAAGATACCCGATAGATGGGTAGAATTTTAAGAATATGCGTAAACCAAGAGACGGGAACGCGGATTAGAAAGTCAAAAGACTCGGATTATGGGCCATGACTAAAAGACGATAAGATTTTGCAAACAGAAATTTTTGATAATTACGTTCAACTATTTTAAAGTAAACGGGTCGAACAAAGAACGAAGTTTGACGTTCATAAGTAACGAAGTTTCACTCAAACAAGTCAAACGAGATTAATAAAGAATAACGCTGGAAAATGAAAGTAAGCGCAAGCTGGATAATGAAAGCGCGGAATATTAATGAACCTATGTGATAGGTCGTAAAAGAGTATAGAAAGGAAAACGCAAACCAGTGAAACTGGAGTGTTAAAAACAATAAGATAAGGAACCCGGGTAACGGTTCAAAAGGAAATAGAGGCGTAAACTGAATAATGATAAGAGTGGGACAAACCGACGTGTAAATGACGGAAGAATTCATAGAGTCGGAAGAATAATTCGAAGGAAAACAAATGTAGCCTTAGACTACGGTCAAGGTCAAATGAAATACAAAAGCGAAAATAAATGATTCTAAACATAAAAAGGGTACCTTGACACCCTAATTATATATACAGTTAAAAAAATAGCCTTCGAGGCTAAGTGAAAGAACCTACGGGTCATATGGGTTAAGCGTGGGAAATAGTTATAATTCCCCGCATTAAATAATATTGGAAAGGAATAGATCATCGGAAGTAGCATTCCTAAAAATGAGAGAAAGAGGTAAGACAAAGAGGAAACGTAAACTAAAAACTTAGTCTTTAGTCAAAAGCAATGTTTTAACAAAACATAAGTGGTATGAGGTGGTTTAGAAAATCTTACAAACACATAAGGCCGATGATGGTGAAATAGTATACCCGGGTGACGGGGTATGAAGTGAAGGCGACTAATTAGTCTAGCCGGTAAAACCATTCGAAATCAAAATAAGATTAGGAATTATGCAAAGCGCTCATCAATATAAGATTGGCGTGAAGTAAAAATATTGAAAGACTTAGTGACCGGGTGATCAGATGACAACTCGGTCAAATAGACAACAAGGATAAGAAATACATGATAAAAGTTACAGCCCATGAGTCCATACACATGAAAGACGCGCACATCAATACAAATGATCATTATAGACTGAAGAGAAGGAAAACCTTGAAAACGAAGCTAAGTTCGTTTGGTTTAATCAACGAACTACATAAAGAAGGTTTCGGGGACGAAACCTCTTTAAGGGGGGTAGACTTGTAACACCCCGAAAACGGGTTTGGTAATTAAACCCCGTTAATACTAAAAAGCGGGTAGAATACCGTTAGCAGAAAAGATTAACCCGGAAATTATTAGGATTCAAATAAATATGCCTAATAATAAATAAAAAGAGAGCAAACGACTTGAGAAGACAAAGTTTATAAGGCCCGAGTTAACGGGACTTAAAATAAAATGGGTTATAATTTCCCGAACCCATTAAAATAACTAGGAATAAAAATAACCTAGTTAGAAAGAAGCCTTGTAGTAATATGTTAGAAGGTTAAAAAAAAACACCTAAAATAAGAACCTAATAATAGTTTGGGGACCAAAGGTGTTAAGTTTGAAACTAATATTATTAAAACAAAAAAAACACCAGACACACATGTCTAGTTCGATCAAAAACACAGGGGCGACCAAACATCTTCCACCAAACCCTAGTTCATGGAAATTGTCCAAATTGAAGGTCCAAATCAATCCCAAATCAAAATCCGAGCACGAATTAGTGATCTCCACTGAAAAAGGAGTCACAAAGTATGTAAATTTCATGAGAAATCTCTAGTTGAATTTCTGAGTAAACCTAGAGAATTCAAAAATTGTTGATGCATGCTTGTTATATGGATGAAATAGGAACATTGTAGTGTTTAGGAGTAAACCCTAGACAAGTATATATTGAAATCATGCCTAGCTCAAGTAAATTCAGATTTTGTTGATGCTAAATTCATGTATGAGATACTTTTAGGGTTTTGATTGCTAAAAAAATAGTGCTATGATGTTAAGAACATGCTTAAATTGAAAGCTGAATTCAAACGGCTCTTGATCAGAATTTACAGCCGACTTGTATTGGCTGTAACCTGGACAAAACTTGACAAAAACATGTGTTTCTTAAGTCTAAAATGTAATTCCAGGAAATATCTTTAAAACCCCACTGGAATCGCATTTTTTCGACGAAAATTGAGCGTTTTATGATTTTTTTTCCGTATCAAAGGTTCAAGCTGCGCTTTCTGGCAGAAGTTGCAGCCCATTACGAAAGGAATTGAGTTATGATCTCAAATTCTTACTGTAGAAAGTTTTAAGTGATTAAAAGAATCGCCAATTGGAATTTCGTCAATCGGATAAACGAGGAATTTTTAATGAATTTTTCTGTAAGCTGCAGTCAGAAGTGACGAATCTGATTGCAGCTTAGTAGATGAATTTTTACGAATATTTGGTAAAGAGTTAGATCTTGAAGTTTTAACACAAGGTCTAACCTCCGAGAGGTACGCCACATAAAAAAATCATAATTTTTGAAGACTTGTAAACAAGTTAAACAGGTCACAAAAAACAGCCTATTTGCAGTGATACGAAACTTGATTGTTGATGTTATAAATTATGCCCACAATGTTCATATGTTGAAATTATGAATCAAATTTTAATTATAAAGTCGATTTAGCTTATATGCACATATCATATAATTAAGGGTAGTTAACTTTTGAAAAGTTAAACTAACCATGGACGGAGTCGAATAGTAGTTTTGACATAGAAAATACGTAAGGTGGAATAGTCGTGGTTATAATGACTAATCTAACCACCTTGTGAATTATGATGATAGTTTAACTCTTGACAAGCTAGATGGAGGCTTGGGAATGAAGCGGGTCAAACGGAGCAAGTACGAAAAGGAAAGCGTAATTTGGATGCGAGGTAAGTAAAAGCTTACACCCTTTTTAGTATACATCAGTTGTGTGTATTGAAAATGAATAAGGAAAAGTTAGTAATAGAGTTATAATGTTCCGACGCAAATAATATGAGTCGGAACTAGTGCAATGGTGAGAAATCATAAACAATGGCAAAAAAAGGTAAATTGGTAAATTAGTCATGTGACGATGAACTAATAAGAAATTTGAAACATTACGTTATGGTGTAAACCAGAATGGGTAAAAAGGCGAGATGGTAACTAGATATCATCTCATAATGAAAAATGGTTGTTCGGACTAAACGGGTCAAATGACATTGGCAAGATCATTTGACAATATTAATTGATGATCGCTTGTTGAGTTTTGTGATTACAAGAAATATCATACGGTTCGCATTGGTATTAATTAGAAATTAATAGTGAGAGATATTTAAACGGGTCAATCCTATGACTCGAGCCAGGTACGCATATTTAGAAATTATTGTTAAAGGCGATATTTTTGGTCAAATATTAGCGAAAGTCCTTCGTCGTAAAATGAAGGACTAAATTTTACCAAAAAGCCCTTGATGGGAAAACCGGGCAAACGACCCTTAGAGGTTGTTTAGGAATTTGCATTAAGATTACGAAATATAGGTAGGTACCTTAATGTAGTAAAATGAGGGGTGAAAGGAGTGTGAAATTTAAAGTAAGATGGTAAATCCCTCTAACGGGTCAAAATAAAGTTTTACGCATAACTCAACCTTTAGTGGTATAATGTATGAAAGTTTTAGACTTACGAGTTGATAGTTTTGAGATAATAAATATTTCAAAAATTTGCAATGATTTAAACAAAAGTGGTTTAATGAATCACGAAACGGGTCAAAAGTGTTAAAAAGGAATTTCAAGCCGAGAGCTTGAAATCTGAATTTTTTGAAGTAGTTGAATATCAGGTTTTAACTCCATATAAGATGGAGAATTAAATTTCGAACGCGTAGGAAAAAAAATCACGTAAAACGGACTTCTAGATCAAAAGTTATGGCCTTTGAAAGTTTGATTTTTGATAAATAAACATAGCTGGAAGAAATGCAGGTCCCAGATGCGGCCCTGCTGGGAAACGATCTCCCCCGCGGCACGCGAAGGAGAACCGGGCACTGGGCGCGACACGCGGGTGCTGTCGCGGCACGCGAAGGAAAAGAAGGAGCCTCTCGCGTGGCGCGAGAGGCAAAATTCCGAAATTCTATTTTTATTTTATTTGTTTGTTTATGAAACTTGTTTATGCATGTTTATAAGCTATCAAAACTAACTTTTAAGTTGGTTTTGATCATAGGTGATATCAAGTGTACCCGGATGGAGATCAAGCGATGGCAAAGGACCGAACACACGAAAAATGAAGCTTCCGCAAGTTGTTTCGTCGTTATTCTAAAACGATGAATTAAATCACATTATGTTGCATTACTTTAAATTGTAAAAGTTTTTAATAAACCCGTATTTTTCATTGTAATTGTAACCGTAATTACATGATTATGGACTTAAATTATACAAAAATCGTTAAATAATAGCAAGGGTGTTACAAGTACACACCTTAAACTTTCAAGATATGCAAATTGCTAAAATTAGTTCAGAAATTAGCATCACTACTGAAAACTATCTCACCTTCATATGCTCTTTGTGGTTATGTTGCTTATTTTAAAAAAATACACAAAAACATTAGCAACCAAACTACAAACAAAAAAAAAATGCTTCATCCCACATGTTAAAATTTGAAAATCAGATTAGTGTGTTAAGTACGAATAGCCGTAATCAACCACCTTAGAATTCAAACTCAACGGTGATAAGACAATCGCTTTCTCTAGTTCTTTCAAGGCCTGAATGATTCAGATGCAATGTCAGAACATAACACAATAGAACAGATGCAATCTGGATAAAAGTCATAATATGATAAACCTGTATGAGCCTTAAGAAACTCACATTACATTGGTTGGTTACAAACAGCAAAGAACCATTTTAAGCTCCATCATTCTAAATTTGGTATAAAAGCTGTGTACTTACAAATGGTATCTTAGAAGCTTTATCATTCAGAGTAGCCATCAATCCAAAGATTGCAAAAATCCCAATCTACCACATAACCAACCAAGTGCTTCATACTGAAATCAAACATAACTTCAATGAGGTCAAAACAAAGGGATAACTAAATTATATTGAAAAGCACGCATAAAATATTACCTTTCCAACAGTTTCGGCTCTACAATTAATACACGGTTAAGAAAACGGAGTTCCATTATACCAAACCAGCTCATAGCATATAAACAAATAGTTGGTGGGTGTGTTTAACCAGATTGCTTAGAAATAATCGGCGAGCAGACCCATCACATAAAGTACAACGTATGATATGAAATGAAATATATCAAATAATAAATAACAAACAAAATCCAAAGATTACAAACTTGATTCCATTATGGATTATTGCTGACAAAAATTTGGGGCTGGTTAAATGCGAAAAATCAAAAGAATATCATTCAAAAAAATCGGAAATAAGTAACTTCTTTACGGGCAGCCAAATGAAAAGGTGTTGCCCCTTTACCATCTCTAATATTCACGAATCTTAAGAATCCCCTTAAAACCTTAATTTAATTTACAAAATTCAAGTACAGATCATATAAAAGTATCATAAGTCCTTGAAATTACCTTCAAGTGAAAGAAACCTAGCCGTCGCCGACGTCGCCAATGCTCTAATCGGAACCCAAACATCACCACTGGATGGATGGCTCCAACCACCACTTGTTTCCATTGTCTCTCTCTCTCAAGCTTCAAACTTTTCTAAAGATTTTAGGGTTTCTCGATGGACGGCTGAAAGGAAGGAGAGTAACCAACACCACAAGTTTCATAGGATTGTAAGATTAAAAGCTTAAATAATCGATGTAAAAAACAATAAGCATACCTGGATTCAATTCCACTGGTTACACTTTAGGGATTCCATTAATCATTTTGATGAGAATCGCCTCTGCTAAAGATTAATCAGTGTATAAGACAATCACAGATGTATGAAATCGCCAGAGAATCACCTCACCTATATGATAATTAGGGTTTTTGAATGATACTAATGATATCTCCATGAAAGAAAACGAAAGAGTTAGGGAGAGATGTTCAGGAGGATTAAAGAAAAATTAGGGTTTTTGAATGATATGGATGAAAAGCGTGTCTAAGAAGCCGCCTGAAAGGAAAATAGAGGAAAAGAGAATGGCGCCCAAGATGAATTCTCTGGCCAAAGAGGGTGTCCACATCATCAAAATGATTGGCTAAGAATAGCCCTTGTGGCTAAGGAGAATTCATTTAGTATAATAGATAGATGGTTACATTTTTAACCATTTATTTTTATAAAAGAATAAGTTTTAGTCCATAAAACTTATTGAATATTTAAGACTTAAATATTCTTATTAGGGTTTCCAAAATGACGTTTATGACCACTAATCGCGTTTAACGTTGTTAATCACCCTTTAATCCCCTCTTTAATCGCGATTAGATTTTAAGAAAAATTCGTCATAGTTTCCCCTAAAACTATGACGTTTCCCACGTTATAAAAACGTGTTTAAACCATAATCACAATCAATTTTCCAAATCAAGTTTCAATGTATCAACTTTTTATACATGATAACATACACTTTAACCCTCATTTCCATGAACTTAACAAGTGTATTTTAACAACTTGATTATGACAAATAATTTTCATATTTTTACTAGACTTTTAAATACATCATTTTTGTCATATGTTCAAATCAAGTTTCACACTTTAACCCCTTTATTTACAAGACTTTTTATGAGGATATTTTGTAATAATCAAGTCTTTTACCTAGTCTTGTAAAATCAAAGTCTACTAATCTTCCAAGATTAGGTTGTAAATCCTTCTAAACACTTGTTTCCTTATGTGATCATTAAAATACATATTTAGTTCATGAAAGTTAGTATGATGATCTTACAAGATTTAAACATATCCATGTTTAAATCATATATTTATGTTCATCATGATAAGATGAGCATAAGTCTTAAATACTACATGAATCTAATCATGAGAACATCATAAACATAAGCTTTAAGCTACTAATCTCAACAAAAATAACATAATCAACATGAACATATGAACATATTAACACTAAACAACATAAATCAACACATAATATATTCATATTTAGTGTTTATTAGCTTTGTGTTTAGGGTTTTTGATTATGTTAAGCTTTAAATTCAAGATAATCAACTTGTACAATAATAATCTACTAATAATATGGAGCTTAAAAATGATGGTTAGAGATCTTACAACTTTGCACAAGCCAAAATAAGAAAATAAGAAGAATATTAAGCTCCAAGAAGACTCCTAATGATGCTCCATGTAGGCTCCAAGTGTGTATGATCTTAGAATGGTTAAATTATGGTGAAAATAAGGTGTTTATTGGTTGAAAATGGTGGGTTCTTTATGTGTTTATGGCTGCCGAAATTAGAGGGGTCTTGGGAGATGTTTTTTTTTTTTTTGTGTTTGAAAGATGATAAGAATGAAGGGTATGATATTAGATATGGCATGAAGATTTGGTTGTAGGATTTGTTATGATTTCATGTCCGAAAAAGTCTTCCCACACCATACATATTTATCCATAATCTCACTTGTAGGTTGAACATTGGGGCCCACCATGAACGAAAATGGGGGGTTAAATGTAACTTTCCCTTTTTTTTAAAGTCCTTAATCACTAGATATTTTGGTAATTAGATGAAGTAGGGTGATTAGGGTTTTAATTATACCATTAGAGGGTAATTAATAATCTAGTATGATAATTATTGTTAACTAGTTCACTAAACTAGTAAAAATCATGTTTTGGTATCTTGGATGCCTTTTGTTCGGTTGTCGGTTCATTAACGGTGCTTTTATGGCGTACCGAAAAATATTTCCCCAAGTTTTTATCTCGCATCCGAGTGATGTATGAAGTTATTTCGAGTTCCAAATTAAACTTAACTAGCTCGCTAGGCTCTTCGTTTGGTTGTTATAGTGGCGAAAATATCGCTTGCTAGTTCGTTGGTTTGCTAACGAACTAGTTTAATGCATAGCGATGTAATGCCGGAAACTTGTGATTTTGGACATCCCGTTGATATCCTTAAAATGTTTTAGTGTGTTTTTCATCAATTGACAAAATTTCGGAGTCCCGGAAATGCTATATTACGGATTCGGACGCGTTAAAAATGTTATATTTTTAGCCGAAATGGACATTTTTGTAATTAGGGCGTCGTACCGGAAAGTCTCGTATCTTTGCAAGATATGTTTTCGTATTATTGTTTTTTTTATATGAATGGGCTCAGTTATGTTATCCGTGTGTCATTTTTCAGTATTCCATTCTGTTTTCATGGTTTACTGGCATGAATAGTGTGACCGTGAATAGTGCGCGCAACACTTTCTACTAACACTTTTAGGACATTGTTTGATTGGTTTCGCAATACGACGAAAACCAACAATGTTTTAGCATTGTTTTCTTGTCCTAACACTGTTATCTGTTTTACGACACAGTTACGTAATTAAATTACGCTAAATGCATGAGATTATGTAAATAAAATAGTGATTAGTTTGTACGGAATCACCGGTTATTTTCCATTTGTCACATTCTCCCCCTGTTAAAAAGAATTTCGTCCCGAAATTCATTATCCTTTGCAGGAGTCTTTTCAAACAGGTGGGGATATTTTGCCTTGAACTGATCTTCACGTTCCCAGGTATACTCGGGTCCATGACGTGAGTTCCAGCGAACCTTTACTAGTTTAATACGACTTCTCCTTGTCTTGTGGACTTTCCAGTCCATAATCTCAACAGGTTCTTTGGTAAACTAGAGTGTGTCGTCTACATGAATTTCATCCGCTGGGATAATAACTGTCTCGTTAGTCGAACATTTCCTGAGATTCGACACATGAAATGTGTCATGTACATTATTGAGTTCTCCTGTCAGTTTTAACTTGTACGCGACGGTACCGACCTTTTCTAGAATCTCAAAAGGTCCAATGTATCTCGAGTTTTGTCTTTCGCGTTTCCCGAATCTAATTACGCCTTTCCAAGGAGAGACTTTTAGTAAGACTTTGTCTCTGACCTCGAAGACTAATGATTTACGTCTTCTGTCTGCGTAGCTCTTTTGTCTATCACGAGCCGCTTTGATACGGTCTCGTATCTTTTCTATCTTGTCAGTAGTCTCTTGGACTAGTTCAGGGCCAACGAGTTGTTTGTCTCCGACTTCCGCCCAACACAGCGGTGATCGGCACTTCCGTCCGTATAGTGCTTCGTATGGGGTGGCTTTGATGCTTGTGTGATAACTGTTATTATAGGAAAACTCCACCAGCGGTAAATGAGTATCCCAGTTTCCGCCCAAATCCATCACACAGGCGCGAAGCATGACCTCCAACGTTTGGATGGTTCGTTCGCTTTGTCCATCGATTTGCGGATGAAATGATGTGCTTAGATCCAAACGAGATCCAAGCGATTCCTGAAATGATTGCCATATTCTTGACACAAAGCGACCATCGCGATCCGAGATTATTGAAATAGGTACTCCTTGACGTGCTATTATTTCTTTGAGATAAAGCTCAACTAACTTCTCTGTACTGTCTTTCTCGCGAATTGGCAAGGAGTGAGCTGACTTGGTTAATCGATTGACGATAACCCAAATCATGTTCATGACCTCGAGAGGTCCGTGGGAGTCCTGTAATGAAATCCATTGATATATGTTCCCATTTCCAAACGGGAATCTCGGGTTGTTGTAATAGTCCAGATGGCTTTTGATACTTGGCCTTGACCTTTGCACAAGTTAGGCATTTCCCAACGTAGGTCGCACTATCTCCTTTGAGATTAGGCCACCAGTACCTTTACATCCTGATACATCTTATCAGATCCGGGATGTATTGAATATTTTGACTTATGTGCTTCATCCAACACTAAGTCTCACAATCCGCCAAAGTAAGGAATCCAGATTCTTCCCATGAAGTACCTTGTGCCATCTTTGATCTCTTCCAGTTGTTTCTCTAATCCTCGCAAGGATTCTGCTTGAATGTTCTCCGGCTTTAGAGCTTCTAGTAGTGCATCGTGCACACGAGTAGTGAAGTTCATCTGAATGGTTAACTCTAAAGCTCATACTCGTAAAGTTTTGACTCTTTCTTTCCGTCTCAAAGCATCCGCCACAACGTTTGCTTTTCCCGGATGGTACCTGACTTCGCAGTTATAGTCGTTCAACAATTCTACCCATCGCCGTTGGCGCATGTTTAATTCCTTTTGGTCGAATATGTGTTGAAGACTTTTATGATCAGTGAATATGGTACACATAGTACCATAGAGATAGTGACGCCAAATCTTTAAAGCGAATACCACTGCGCCCAACTCCAGGTCGTGAGTGGTATAATTCTTTTCATGAACTTTCAATTGCCGTGATGCGTACGCGATGACTTTTTCACGTTGCATTAGAACACAACCCAAGCCTTGGTGCGATGCATCACAATACACCACAAAGTCATCGGTACCGTCAGGGAGTGATAAGGTTGGTGCTTGGCATAGTTTATCCTTAAGTGTTTGAAATGCCACTTCTTGTTTTTCACCCCAATCGAACTTTTTATCCTTTTGAGTGAGTGAGGTTAGAGGTTGAGAAATTTTAAGAAATTCTCAATGAATCTACGATAGTATCCCGCTAAACCCAGAAATTGTCTTACTTATGTTGGGGTTTTTGGAGTGTTCCAGTTCTTTATGGCTTCTATCTTAGCCGGGTCAACATGTATTCCGTTCTCGTTCACCACATGACCAAGAAATTGCACCTCGCGAATCCATAATTCGCATTTTGAGAAATTGGCATACAATTGTTCTTTCTTAAGCAACTCCAAAATAATTCTCAAGTGTTGTTCGTGTTCCGCCTCTGTCCGTGAGTATATCAAAATGTCATCAATGAATACGATCACGAACTTGTCAAGATATGGCTTACATACTCGGTTCATCAAATCCATGAATACGACAGGGGCATTTGATAAGCCGAAAGGCATAACAAGGAACTCGTAATGCCCATAGCGAGTCCTAAACGCTGCCTTAGTAATGCTTTCCTCTTGAATCCTCAACTGATGATATCCGGATCTTAGATCAATGTTGGAATAAAGGCTGGAACCTTGTAATTGATCGAACAAGTCATCGATCCTCGTAAAGGATACCGATTCTTGATAGTTAGCTTGTTTAGTTCTCTGCAATCAATGCACATCCGAAAGGTTCCGTCTTTCTTCTTGACAAATAGCACCGGAGCTCCCCAAGGTGAGAAACTCGGTCTATTGAATCCTTTGTCAAACAATTCCTGAAGTTGAGTAGATAATTCCTGCATCTCCGAGGGTGCAAGTCTATATGAAGCTTTCGCCACCGGTGCAGCTCCTGGCACAAGATCGATACTGAATTCGACTTGTCGCTGCGGAGGTAGTCCCGGCAAGTCTTCTGGAAAAACTTCAGGGTATTCCCTTACCACAGGGATGTCATCCACCTTGCGCTACTCGGCCTTCTTGTCGACCACATGGATAAGAAAGGCGATGCATCCTGTTCTCATAATCTTCTGAGCCTTCATACAGTTGTTGGTCAGCAGCCGTGTGTCGTGTTTCTCTCCGTGCACCAAAAGATGTTCTCTCGTCAGACAGGGGGGAAAAGAATAATAGTTTTTGCAGCACAACTACTTCTGCTCGGTTGTCGGCCAACCAGTCTATGCCAGAAGTTAAGTCGTAACAACCTAATTGAATGAGTGAAAAGTTGTTACTGAATTTTCGTGCTCCAAGTTCGAGTGTGCATCCTTTGATGTCTTTCCTGACTTGACTAATTAACCATTGGTCAATCCTATTGAATGGGAGGACGTCTTGTTTACTTGACTCGGCCAAGCATACTTTGAATTTTATGGGGATGAAGCTAATACCGACACCGGTGTTAAACAACACGGATGCAACGGGTCGGTTGATAGGAACGTATCGGGGACCCTTAATGACTTCACATGACTTCGCTAATTCCTCATTAGCTAACTTGATGGAGCAAGACATGTTTAACCTACATGACTCTAATTCGTGTATATGCTTAGTATCTAAAGACACTAAGTTCAGCCGACGTTGGTATCCAAAGAATTGATACATGATGGTTGTAGAGTAGAGCATACCCCTAGACTTGCTTACTCACTAGTTTGATTCATCCTTAACCATCCATGCTCGTAGTGACCTGCTTGCCACAGTAAAAACCATCTCGTTCATTATTAAATATAGCTAACTCATTAGTTTTTGTTTTGTGCCAAGTCTCACCACACTGCTACTCTTGTCACTTTTGCAAGTGCCCTCATGATGAAAGTTTCACCTATCTCATTCTGAATTTTGACAAGTTATTAGCATACTTCTTAATGCGAGCATCGATTATGGCAGTAATCGCCTTCGCTTTGCTTGTCACGGGATTTCTCTTTCTCTTAACACCCTCCTTGGGCAGTCCCCCATCCTCACCACATCCTTGGTGAGACTAACTGAGAGAGTTACTTGAAAATAAATCTAGGTAGGGTGACATGATGTGATCATGATTCGGATCTCAGGGCTAAACCCCAAATGTAGCGCTCAGTGCGTTTGGATTCGAGTGTTATCCAATATGCAATCAATCCTTGACAGATTGTAGAGGCGTCGGGGTAACTAACAACATTAGCTCTAATCATGATCGAGTTCTAGAGCTCGGTTCCCAAACTTGGAATTTTTCCACCAGCGAGCAATACTCTTCTCGCTTAAGATTCTTGAGTTCTTCCCACAATAACCTCTTTGTTGTATTACTCCCTATAGTTTGCACTTGGAGATTCCACCAAGTTAACGCCTCATTCAATAGAAGGCTATTCGTTTACCAAAACGTTTACTTAGGAGTAGATTTATTAGCAAGGTTAACTGACTTCCTTGTCTTTATATCACCGCACCTTCCGTATCAATGAGGTCTCGCGGCTTATAATCCTGAAAAGCCTTAGGATTAAAATCTGGTGTGATTGCATCTCCAAGTGTGGCATTGCCACTCATTCTCGTCCCACCGGGATTTGAACCACTTGAACTACCGGTACCATCAGTACCATCACTAGTGTCGACTCGACAACCTCATGTTGTTCCATATGACCTCTAGTTCAACTTTAATAGTAGGGCGATGATTAACTGACCCTCTTCTAGGCGTAGATTTTCTTGTCGACGCCACGTTGTTTCCGATACATAGTATCATTGGGTCTAGGCTTTTATTTGGACAGATATAGCCTATCATGCGCCTAAGAATTAAGAATGTGATTGGTCATGGAAACCTCAAGACAGCGTTGCTCCGGTATGTTTGAACAATGATATTCATGAATAAATGCATTCCAAAATGCATAGTACCTCTTGAGTGTATTAGCCATGTTCCTAAATGGGAAAAGAAGTAATTCGTTGAGGAGGAGAAACCAAATGGTGGTCTCCAATTTTTACAACGTGTATCCCATACTTCCTGGATCTCGATCGCCCAAAGTAGGAAAAATCCTACGCCGCACTAGCCCGTGTGACGAATACGTTGATACTCCTTGAGCTCCACGAGCTTCGACAAAATTGTTATAATTTCCCTAGATGTCAAATAATACAATGAAGGGGTTGTAGCTTGGCTCATGCCATAGTATCCCTTGGAACAAGACAAATATCAAACGACAGAGTTTAATGTAATCATCTCTGATAACTAAGATAAGGTAAGGTGTCATAGACACCAAAGAACCAGCCCATTTACAAGAATTTCGAGAATGTTGAGGAAAAATCCTCCATGAGTGGCTAACGAGTTTTGTTTGCTTTCGATGACTAGTCTCATACGACTCGTGTTATAGATCGAATGTTAAGTGCAAACAATACGTGTAGTCTTCTTGTATCATAGAGTGTTATAGTAACCATTCCGGTTAGTGTTCTACTAGATAGAAATTTGAACAACTTAAGAACTTCGAATGGATAGTGATCTCTGGGTTTGACCCGCAGAGCCCACCAGGATTCCCATGCACTACAAGTTGTTATTAAGTGGGCCCCCGTAATAATAAATTGTCTTGCATGGTCACCCCAGTGTCTCTCGTTCAAAGCAGACGATCAGTCAGAGAGAGGAGTCTATTGTCTACATACCTTCAACATAGAAGGGACCTTCGTGCTGGTCCACGCGCCAATGCCCCTTGTCATTATTCGTGAAAGGGCACAACGTTAGTCTAAAAAGAATTCGTAATAATAACCACTGGAGGGGCACCTTCAAGATGAATACCTCATCTTCCTTGCCTTAACAAGAATGAAATCAACCATGACCTTTATGAATCTCAGGGACCTCTTCCCACTAGTAGAGTTGTTGTCCAAGGCTGCCACCTCCGCCTCATCATCACAACCGAAGCTAGACATATACTACCTGAGGGAAGCAACCATCTTCCACGGAATCAATGCTTTAGGGTCTCGATTAGGGACCACTTCCGCCAAAAGCTTCGTAATAGACGCGAGGTCGTCATTCTCATCGAGTGAGTTAAGTGTAGTAATAGAATTCATAGTCGAAGGTATTTTCATTCATGGCAAATATTCCATACAACACATATATAAATATATTATATATATATATATATATATAATTAATCACTAAATCTCATGTTGTTTTTGTTCTCATGTTTCACATGTAAGCCTTAGTGTTTTCAAGTCTATTCCTTATAGACTAAACATGTATTGAACCATATCAGTTACTTATGATTGAGCCCGCGTGATAGATCCTCATGTTATAGTGACACAATGAAAACCTTTTGTCATTTTGTCATACTTTTTGAAATCATCTTTGTAATGTTATCAACTTTTTTTCATGTGAGAGCCCTTGGTGATTGTAGACCAAACTTTATAAAAGTTTGTCCCCGGTTCACTACAATCGAAGCTCTGATACCAATCTGTCACACCCTGCTAGTAGCGGAAGCGTATTGTGTGTGACGTAAGAAAGGTAATCATTGCATCCAAATGAGTAAACATAATAAACCACAACGATGCCATAGATATATTGTTTTCCACAAAAGATTACAAGTTTTCCAAGTTTCAACAACGTTTGACATGGCATATTCTAAGTTATTTTACACATAACAAAAGGTAGTTTTTGACAAAAAGACGTAGTGAGGTTTTGTCCCCTATATACCCATACAAGGTTGGGATATAAAAGACAAACCCTCCAAAAGTGGCCATCGTTGTCATTGACTTTCCCATTTCCCGTAGTGAATCACCAGCTCAAGACCTGTTTCCTGAAATACATGTAGTTTTAAAAAGTCAACAAAAAGTTGAGCGAGTTCATGCAGTTATTGTTATCATATGAAATCTTTGCATTCTTGTATTGAAATCCAGGTTTGTTAATAGCATATATGGAGTTTAAGGATCTATCAGTGGGTAGCGAACCCCTGACATTATGTACCATAAGTTACGTAACCAAACCGAAACAACTTTGACATTTTCTGGGATCACAAAAGCACTCATATGGCCTATCAAAGGAGTGGAGCGTGTCTCAAGCTCAATAGATCTACACCTTTTGCACCTTGGTCACTAAGTGATTAATGGTTACTATGTTATCATCCTACTTATGTACATTGATGGTGTTATCATCTAAACCCATAGCTAACAAACCCATAGTATTAGCATGTATGCTAACATATCCGTAGTTTTAGCATGTATTTCCCCTCGATTGTTTTAAAACCAAAACATTGAAATCATTGAAAGGAGGGACATGAACTCACAAATTTGCGTTCCGTGTATTATGATATCGAAGTGAGCGTCCGTACGTGTCAATAACCTACATGTGTACTAATCTCGTTAGACACTAGGTCTTTCGGACCTCGTACAAGTTGTTCATCTTGAATTCTTTATTATGTTCTCGTTTGTCAACTTTGGAAAAACTTTGTATTTTAGAGTGTTGATAGTTTACTCGCTCGATTGTTATGTATATACATGCATTCTATACGTATTGAATTATATGTGAACGGCTTCGAACCTATGTCATTGGGCTTACCCCACGTTTTATTGTTATTGGGCCTAGCCCTAGTTTTATGTCATTGGGCCTCGCCCTAGTTTTCTTGTTATTGGGCCTAGCCCTAGTTTTCTTGTTATTGGGCCTAGCCCTAGTTTTCTTGTTATTGTGCCTAGCCCTAGTTTTACTGTCATTGGGCCTTGGCCTATGTACTTTAGTAATTTGGGTCTTGGCCCATATATTTTGCCATTGGGCCTTGGCCCATGTATGTTAGTAATTTGGGCCTAACCCAAATAATTTATCTTTGGGCTCTAGCCCATGCATTTTAGTAATTTGGGTCTAGCCCAAATCTAATTTTGGTGAGTCCATTAAATATACTCTTGCAATTTTACCAAAAATTCACCAAGCATGTAACTTAATAAGTTCGTTTTTCACATGAAAAATTGTTGGTAATTTTTATAGTTTTCAACTTTCCGGATTCTTGTTTTTGACCACTTAGATATTGTTCGTTTTAGTGTCTAAAAATAAGTTATTTTTAGACTCGACATTGTAGTAACTTGTTCACGATGTCGATACGCCCAATTTGTCGTCATCAAGTGTTATGTATTTCCATTTCGGCCATTTTATTTAGTTGTCCGATTTACTAGCATTTCTTGGACCATGTAGGAACATGTATGTGTATTTATTTTGGTCACCCTATAGGTATCTAATACATACACATATAGCACACATTACATGCACTTGACAAGTTTCCAATAATATATAATTTTTACCTAAAATTATATATACATATATGGTTACATTTTTAACCATTTATTTTTGTAAAAGAATAAGTTTTAGTCCATAAAACTTATTGAATATTTAAGACTTAAATATTCTCATTAGGGTTTCCAAAATGACGTTTATGACCACTAATCGTGTTTAACGTTGTTAATCACCCTTTAATCCCCTCTTTAATCGCGATTAGATTTTTAGAAAAATTCGCCATAGTTTCCCCTAAAACTATGACGTTTCCCACGTTATAAAAACGTGTTTAAACCATAATCACAATCAATTTTCCAAATCAAGTTTCAATGTATCAACTTTTTATACATGATAACATACACTTTAACCCTCATTTCCATGAACTTAACAAGTGTATTTTAACAACTTGATTATGACAAATAATTTTCATATTTTTACTAGACTTTTAAATACATCATTTTTGTCATATGTTCAAATCAAGTTTCACACTTTAACCCCTTTATTTACAAGACTTTTTATGAGGATATTTTGTAATAATCAAGTCTTTTAACTAGTCTTGTAAAATCAAAGTCTACTAATCTTCCAAGATTAGGTTGTAAATCCTTCTAAACACTTGTTTCCTTATGTGATCATTAAAATACATATTTAGTTCATGAAAGTGAGTATGATGATCTTACAAGATTTAAACATATCCATGTTTAAATCATATATTTATGTTCATCATGATAAGATGAGCATAAGTCTTAAATACTACATGAATCTAATCATGAGATCATCATAAACATAAGCTTTAAGCTACTAATCTCAACAAAAATAACATAATCAACATAAACATATGAACATATTAACACTAAACAACATAAATCAACACATAATATATTCATATTTAGTGTTTATTAGCTTTGTGTTTAGGGTTTTTGATTATGTTAAGCTTTAAATTCAAGATAATCAACTTGTACAATAATAATCTACTAATAATATGGAGCTTAAAAATGATGGTTAGAGATCTTACAAATTTGCACAAGCCAAAATAAGAAAATAAGAAGAATATTAAGCTCCAAGAAGACTCCCAATGATTCTCCATGTAGGCTCCAAGTGTGTATGATCTTAGAATGGTTAAATTATGGTGAAAATAAGGTGTTTATTGGTTGAAAATGGTGGGTTCTTTATGTGTTTATGGCTGCCGAAATTAGAGGGGTCTTGGGAGATGGGTTTTTTTTTTTGTGTTTGAAAGATGATAAGAATGAAGGGTATGATATTAGATATGGCATCAAGATTTGGTTGTAGGATTTGTTATGATTTCATGTCCTAAAAAGTCTTCCCACACCATACATATTTATCCATAATCTCACTTGTAGGTTGAACATTGGGGCCCACCATGAACGAAAATGGGGGGTTAAATGTAACTTTCCCTTTTTTTTTAAGTCCTTAATCACTAGATATTTTGGTAATTAGATGAAGTAGGGTGATTAGCGTTTTAATTATACCATTAGAGGGTAATTAATAAACTAGGATGATAATTATTGTTAACTAGTTCACTAAACTAGTAAAAATCATGTTTTGGTATCTTGGATGCCTTTTGTTCGGTTATCGGTTCATTAACGGTGCTTTTATAGCGTACCGACAAATATTTCCGCAAGTTGTTATCTCGCATCCGAGTGATGTATGAAGTTATTTCGAGTTCCAAACTAAACTTAACTAGCTCGCTAGGCTCTTCGTTTGGTTGTTATAGTGGCGAAAATACCGCTTGCTAGTTCGTCGGTTCGCTAACGAACTAGTTTAATGCATAGCGATGTAATGCCGGAAACTTGTGATTTTGGACATCCCGTTGATATCCTTAAAATGTTTTAGCGTGTTTTTCATCAATTGACAAAATTTCGGAGTCCCGGAAATGCTATATTACGGATTCAGAAGCGTTAAAAATGTTATATTTTTAGCCGAAACGGACATTTTTGTAATTAGGGCGTCGTACCGGAAAGTCTCGTATCTTTGCAAGATATGTTTTCGTATTATTGTTTTCTTATATGAATGGACTCAGTTATGTTATCCGTGTGTCATTTTTCAGTATTCCATTCTGTTTTCACGGTTAGTGTGACCGTGAATAGTGCGCGCAACACTTTCTACTAACACTTTTAGGACATTGTTTGATTGGTTTCGCAATACGACGAAAACCAACGATGTTTTAGCATTGTTTTCTTGTCCTAACACTGTTATCTGTTTTACGACACAGTTACGTAATTAAATTACGCTAAATGCATGAGATTATGTAAATAAAATAGTGATTAGTTTGTACGGAATCACTGGTTATTTGCCATTTGTCACAGTACTAATCATAAATAATAATTAATAGTAATAACTTGCTATAGCCCGTAAAGCAATCCGGGGTGATAATATATATACATATATATATATATAGGGAGCCGCTAGAATGAGAACCACTCCCAGTTATGAGAACCATGAGAACCACTTTCAGCCAATAAGATTATGCCACCTCAAAGGGTATATTGGTCTTTTACCCCAAATGTCATTTCCCATCCCTCACTCCTCATTTATGATTGTCAGATCTCTCTCTCTCCACCTTATTGAAAACTCATTCCTCTCTCCTCTCAAACTCATCTGGTTATTTTGTTTTATAAGCTTCTTCCTCATTTTGTAATTTCCATTTCCATGTTCATCTTTGATGAGAGAGAAGTGGAACCGGCGAAACTTACCTGCAACCACCACCGCCGAACTCGGCGACCGCCGGCCACGTCCCCTTTCCCACCGTCTCCCACGACCCCCTGAGTGACTTCCGACGATTTCCGATCCCGTATCATTCATCTCCGTTACCATGACTTCCGACGATTGGTGGGAGTTGTGCAGAGTTGTGGTGTTATGTCGTTGATTTTTGTTTGAATCAGTGAACTATGATTATGTGTTCTTGATGTTTCTGGTGATTTTTGATGTTTGCGGGGTTGATCTGGGTTGATTCGATTTTTGATGTTTGGGGGGTTGATCTCAGTTGATACAGGTTTGAATCTGGTTTGAATATGTTTGAATGATGGAATGGGTGGCGATGATGCAAAAAAAAAAAAAAAAAAACTAGATTTTTGATGACGATGGCGCGGCAACGATGGTGGATGGTAGGTTTTTGAACCCGCAACCCCACATTTGCAGCCTTTTAATTATCGGAAAAAATCTGAGCCAAACCCCGTTTTTTTTTCGAGATACACATTTGTTTTGTTGTTGTTGGTTTTTTATATTCTTTTCTCTAGTCGATGACGATAAAAATCTATCCGAGACACCTACCGACTTTGCGATTTATGGGTGCGTTCGTCTTGCGTAAACAAGTTTTTGTGTAAAAAAGTCTTTGTGAAAAAAAAACGTAAAATGTAAAAAAGTTTAACGTACAACGTAAAAATTTTAACGTAAAACGTAAAAATTTTAGCGTAAAACGTAAAAAGATTAAAAAAAATAACGTAAAACGTAAAAAAGTCTTAAAGTAAAACGTAAAACGTAAAAAGTTTTACGTTAAAACGTAAAACGTAAAAAAGTTTTAAAGTAAAACGTAAAACGTAAAAAGTTGTACGTAAAAAGTTTAAAACGTAAAACGTAATAAAGTTTAACGTAAAACGTAAAAAGATTAAAAAAATTAACGTAATACGTAAAACATACTTTTTAATGTAAAAATGTAAACTTTTAACGTAAAACGTAAACTTTTAACGTAAAACGTAAACTTTTAACGTAAAACGTAAAACTTTTAACGTAAAAAAATTAACGTAAAACGTAAACTTTTAACGTAAAACGTAAACTTTTTAATGTAAAAATGTAAAGTTTTTAAAGTAAAACGTAAATATTTTAACGTAAAACGTAAAAACATAAAACGTAAACTTTTTAACGTAAAACGTAAATTTTTTAACGTAAAACGTAAATTTTTTAACGTAAAACGTAAACCTTTTTAACGTAAAACGTAAATTTTTTAACAAAAAACCTAAACTTTTTAACGTAAAAAGTCGGCCGTAAAAGCGGCGTGTTAAAAAACGACGCGTTAAAAAGCGACGCGTAAAAACGTAAAAGGTAAAAGGTTTTTCGTAAAACGTAAAACGTAAAAAGTTTTACATAAAACGTAAAAAGTTTTTCGTAAAACGTAAAAAACGTAAAAAACGTAAAAAACCGACGCGTAAAACGTAAAAAACCGACACGTAAAACGTAAAAAACCGACGAGTAAAACGTAAAAAATCGGGGCGTAAAACGGGACGGCTTGTAAAAAAACGGGGCGGCTAAAACGGGACGGCAGAAAACGGGACGGCTAAAACGGGACGGCAAAAAACGGGACGGCAAAAAACGGGACGGCAAAAAAACGGGACGGCTAAAACGGGACGGCAAAAAACGGGACGGCTTGTAAAAAAACGTGACGCTAAAAACGGCGCGGCAAAAAACGTGACGTAAATAATGGGGCGAAAAAACGGGACGTAAAAAATGGGGCGCAAAAAACGGGACGGCTTGTAAAAAACGTGACGTAAAAAACGGCGCGGCAAAAAACGGGACGGCTTGTAAAAAAACGGGACGGCTAAAACGGGACGGCAAAAAACGGGACGGCAAAAAACGGGACGGCTAAAACGGGACGACAAAAAACGGGACGGCTTGTAAAAAAACGTGACGCTAAAACGGCGCGCTAAAACGGGACGGCTTGTAAAAAACGTGACGTAAAAAACGGCGCGGCAAAAAACGGCGCCTAAAACCGGGCCTAAAAACGGCACTTAAAAACTACGGTCGCAAAATCGGCGTGAAAAAACGGAGCGTAAAACGGGTCGTAAAAAAACGCGCGTAAAAAACGGGTGGTAAAAAAACGCGCATAAATTTTTTTTATATAAAAAATCTGATTTTCAAAATTTTTGTTTAATAAAGAAATCTTTTTAAAAAATAAAAAGTAATATAATAAAACTAAAAAGTAATATAATAAAACAAAAAGTAATTAAAAAATAATAAAGTGAAAAAGACAAAAAAAAGTTATTTTACCAATCTACCCTTTTTGATTAAAATATAAAAGACATAATAAGACAAATTTTATTTAATATTAGTTTTTGTTACTTTTAATCTCATCCATCCATTAAGTTGATCTAAAGGCTATAAAGTGGTTCTCATGGTTCTCATAACTGGAGGTGGTTCTCATTTTAGCGATCCCCTATATATATATATATATATATAGGGGAGGGTTATCTTGAGAACGCTAAATATTGCGAGAACCGTGAGAACGAATGAAAAAACCAATCAAAACCATTTTTTTAATACAAACCTCATTGTAATAAAGATACAACATCAAAAAAAGAATTTACAACATCAAAAAATTCATTTCTCCTTTCAAAATCACTCTTTTTAGATTTTTTACACATGTGTAAATATAACAGATTTACACATGTGTAAATGGCAAACTTACACATGTGTAAATTTTTTTTATTTACGAATTCATGTAAATTTAAACGTGTAAATTAAATTTCTAACATTGTATTCGAATAATAAAGATAAGTGTAGAAAAAAATTTTGAATTTGAATTGTTTTTGACCAAGTTCTCGCGATTTTTTCAATTGTTCTCACGGTTCTCACAATATTTAGCGTCCTCATTTAAACCCTCCCATATATATATATATAGGGGAGCGCTAGAATGAGAACCACCTCGAGTTGTAAGAACCGCGAGAACCACACCATCCGGGGCGAGGTGGACCAAAATTTTTTTTTTACAACTAGATGTGTGTGTTACAAACACATATGTAAAAAAAAAAAATTTAAAAAAATGCCGTGTGGGTAGTTTTTTACACCACAAGTTTGGTGTTTTTATTTTTTTTTGTTTTTTTTTTACACCAAACTTGTGGTGTAAAAAACTACCCACACGGCATTTTTTTTAAAAAAAATTTTTTTACATATGTGTTTGTAACACACACATCTAGTTGTAAAAAAAAAATTTGGTCCACCTCGCCCCCGATGGTGTGGTTATCGCGGTTCTTACAACTCGAGTTGGTTCTCATTCTAGCGGTCCCCTATATATATATATATATATATATATATAGGGGAAGATTCAAATGAAAACCACTAGTTATTGTGAAAACTCGAAAACTAATTAAAAAAGCCAAAAAAACATACCAATTTTTTTTTTTTTGCATACCAATTTTCGCCACTTTTAGTATATAAAAAAAATTCAAAAAAAAAATTTGTAGTGCACATGTGTAATACTACACTTGTGTAGTACACATACACATGTGTAGTATTACACATGTGTAATACAAAAAAAAAATTTGAAAAAAAAAATTTCATATAAAAAAACCTACGCTTTTTTATAAAAAAAATTGAAAAAAAAAATTTGGTGTGTTTTTTAGGCTTTTTTTTAGTTAGTTTTCGAGTTTTCACAATAAAAGTGGTTTTCATTTGAACCATCCCCTATATATATATATATAGAGAGAGAGAGAGAGAGAGGCCAGTTAACGTACAATACGGTATAACGTACATCGCGTACGACAGATAATTACGCTCGTTCATTTGAAAATCATGCACGTTGTAAACTAAAAAAGCCAAATCACGCATGTTGGAAAACATTAAGCACGCATGATGAAAACATTAATCATGCACGTTATACACATAATCACGCACGTTGTCGTATATATATGGGAAAGAAAAACGAAAACCCACTTGAGTTGAGAAAACTCAAAAAACCTTTGTAAAAACCTCATGTAACATTTTTATTTTTTTCTAAAAAAATAGGAAATGTAACATACATATATTTGAAAATTTGTATAAAAGAAAAACAAAAAACCGCCGAGTAGTTTATTTTTTTTTTAAATGTTAAAAATTTCATGTTACATATTATATATGTCCAAAAAAAATTATCATACAAATTTTAAACATTTTTTTCTAAAAAAACTAGTAGGCGCTTTTTACATTTTTTTATAAAAACGTTCAAGTACATTTATGTTACATTCCCTGTTTTTTACTGCAGAAAATGAACACCGGTTTGAATGTATGTTTTAATAGAAAATGGTCACATGGGTATGAATTAAGGTAAACATATGAAAGAATTTTTGGTGCAAGTGCTACAAATTTCTGTTACATTTTTTTTAATCAGGTCAACATTTTGAAATTAATTATCAAGTAACTTTGTGTAACTGTTACGCTTAGATTTTATACATGTATTAAATTTATGGAGATCATTTTAGATTTATGAATTATCAAGTAACTTTGATTACACGTTCATAACCCGTGATTAAGTTTATGAAAAGTTTATAACTCTTCTTATAGAGAACACATTTAATACGTCATTTTTTTTGTATGTTTTATGTATGTATTATAATTTCACTTTGTCATTAGTTTATGTAATATGTAACTTTTTGTGTTTTTCTTTTATTTATACATTTGTGCTTTATGTAAATTCAATGCCTTAAAATACATATCGGTTTAATATCTATACTATCTATAATAAGAGAAAATGAGCTGATGTAAATCTGCCTTAGTGTCAACTCCTGAGCTATGCCAAGTGTCAGTGCTGATGTCATAATTCCATTTTGTATATTTAGATCTAAATAATAAATAAACTATATTATATGGATACCATTTAAACCACTGCCCATATTCAAATCTTGGCTCCAGATTCAAAATTCAAAATTCAAACCGTATACATATATAACCTACATTATTCTGGCTCCACTTTCGAAATTCAATCCCTCTCTCAAATCCAGAGCAGCTCCACATCCAATCGCAAACCCTAGAACCTCCTCCATCGCCGATTCTCTCCGGTAATAATACAATCATCTCTTCGAATCAATCAAGAACAGTTGGAAGCTAGGGTTTTGTTCAGAAGATTCATCAAATTTACTATCAAGTGAGTTCCAGCTCAAAACGAGGTAACCCACTTTCACAACTGGTACTCAGATCGATGATGCCAGAGGTTTGTTAATTTCATATTTATGTGTTTGACCGATTTCGAAATCATACCATCCCTTTTTTCTTTCACCTTTTAATCGTTATATAAACAAACAATTCGATCTATTTCTAACTCTTGATCTTTTTCTGTAGCAGATCTCAATCAATACATCAATCACAATAATGGTTGGAGGATTGTTGAACAAGCTCGCTTCGAAATCGCTCAAAGTCGCCGGAAAATGGCAACAACAGCAGCTCCGTCGTCTTAATATTCATGAATATCAGGTCTTGATCCGTTTTTTTCGTTCGTAGCCTCTGATTTTGACCTAATTAGGGTGTATTTGTAAAATTATTGCATCATATATGATATAACACATATAGATGTAGGATGTGATTGTGACCTTTGTATGCTGAACTTAATTGTTGGTTTTTAGGAATGAGATATATGTCTGGTTTAGTTATGGTATCAGTGGTTCATGATTTTGACTTTTGTATGTCTAAGTTAAATATTGTTTCTAGAAACTAGATATATAGTTATATATCTCTGGTAGCCATTTAGTTAAAATCTGTTATAATTTGGACAGTTGTGAGTTAGTGAATGATCTTGACATTGTATTGAATTTGTTTTGTAGAATCGTTGCATTGTATAACACGTATTGATGTAGGATATGATCTTTGTATGCTGAAATTAATTGTTGCTGTTAGGAATGAGATGCATGTTTGGTTTAGTTATGCTATCAGAGGTTCATGATATTGACTTTTGTATGTTTAAATCAGTTATTGTTAGACACCTCTGGTCCATATAATGCAATAAGTATGGTTCATTTAGTTGAAATTTGTCATAATTTTGACAATTGTGAGATAGTGAATGATCCGAAAAGCTATACAAACAACGTTCCCAAATGAGAAGGAGGTAATTTGGGGTAAATTAAAAGTAAATCGAAATTTTAAATAACTGATACTGTTCTATTTGGTTCAGTTGGTGGTGAAGAGCCAAATCCTTTCTGGTGGAAGGGGCTTAGGGAAGTTCACAAGCGGTCTTCAAGGTGGAGTTCACATTGTCAAAGCTGTTGTTAAGCATCTGATCATATATAGTTTGATTTTGTTTAAGTTTCAGATTGCAGCAGAACAAGTGGTGAAAAAGAAATCATATATAGTTTTATGTATGTTGCAGTTCCATATATAGTATCATGTACTGATTGAATTGTTTTTTTATAAAACACTTCACCGAAACAAGTGGAGCTTCCGTTCAGGGCCGGCTCTAAGAATTCAAGTGCCCTGTTCAAGCCCAAAAAAAGTGCCCCAATCTGCTGCTTGCAACAGGCCCAATCTATTTCAACCACCTTAAAATTGATATAATGGAGTAAAAAAGGAGACCCTTGGAGTTGAACCCAGGATCTAGGTATAGATATTAAGCGCAGAAACCAGCTGAGCCAAATCAATATTTTGAAATATAAGGGTTTTATAGTCTTTTATATACATATATGTAGTATTTATTCAAAGAAAACGTGCCTCTCGAAATCACGGGCCCTGGCCGGTGGTCCTCCTCGCACACCCCCAGGGCCGCCCCTGCTTCCGTTCAAACATGCTCGTGTTCTCTTACAGGTGAATATCATCAAATACACTTGTATAGAGTTTGTAGCCGTTTATTCACTTTTAGTAATTCATGATTTTTTTATTTTAGGATTTTACTGGAGTTCCATCTGTAGTTTACCTTACTTGTATGCGAGATGCTATGAACAAGCTCGGCGGTGACTCTAAGAAGATCAATCCACTGGTGAGTAATATCTATTTCATCTCTTTTTTTTAAATAAGGTTTTCATTATTTGGAAATAATGACCCATGAAGGCATATTTTGGAGCATTGTTAGTTATCTCATACTTTGAAAAATTGGTATTTGCAGGTGCCAGTAGACCTTGTGATTAACCATTGAGTTCAAAATGACAACTTTACCCTTTGAAAAATATAGTTATTTGATTCATACAACTTTGGTTATCTATTTTTTCTTTCTAGACTTATTTTTTTTACTATTTGAAGAGATGGCTTTTTTGTGGTTTATTATGCTTATGGGTATTGTTTGTTTTGGTATAGCAAGGTACATTGTGAGGTCATTTGGAATCAGGCATAATGAAAATATTGCATGCTATGTAACCGTTAGGGGTGACAAAGCAATTCAGCTACTGGAGAGCGGGTTGACGGTCAAAGAATACGGTCAAAGGTAATATCGATCTCAATCAAAAGCTTGCAGTTCAGCTTGGAAATAGGAGAAGAGCCTTATTGTGGTAAGATGCTTGGCTCTCAAGTGGCGCTCTGTTTGAATCCTTCCCGGGAATCTATAAACTAGCAGCCCATAAAAAGGCGATCGTTAGCAAATGTTACGAGAACATTGGTGGTTCAATCATGTGGTTATCTATATCAATACTGCAAACTACTCTGTTCAGGTTAGTTGCCAATAACTTTAATTTTGTTTAATGTCTTTGAAACCTTATAGTTGTGCTTTCTTATTGTGTTTGAACGAACAAGGGCATGCTTTTGCTAATAATGATGCCATTTCTTTGATGGCATCTAAATGTATTTTTTTTTTTTTTGTCTACTTGCTTCATTATGTATCATTTAAATTTGCATCTCTTCATATGAATCATTTTCATTTGAGCCGATTCACAAATATGTATTACTTTTCTTTGTTATCTTGATCTTATAGGTATACAAATTTTGGTTGGTTATGATTATATCATGGTATACCATAACTGATGCTTCTTAGTTATTAGTTTCTTTTAGTAAATCATTTTTTTTCTCTTTTGTATTTTTTGTGTTTTTATGTATAGATGTTTAACCAGTATTTTCATTTATCTATGAATAGGTTGTTTTAGGATGTATTGCTTGCATGTCGTTAGTTTAGATCTTATTGTGGTTAAGTGGTTGATATGTTACTATAACATGTTTTTGTTTTTTTGTAAATTAGGTCGTATTCAATGGCAAGTATGATGTGTAAAAGAAGAAATGGGGTAGTGGAATATGGATGCCAAATCTCAGGCAAAAACAAAGGCAAATGAGAGGGTTTAGGCCAATGAGAGGGTTTAGGCCAATGAAGCTACTCGAGGATAAATTAAACTATTCATCTTTATATCAATGTGTTATCTCCTTTACAATTTGTTAGAGTTTTGTTTGTTTTAAACTATTGGGAGTTAAATTACTTGCTATGGTTATTTTTTATTATTGCGTAATTTTAATAAAGAAGCATCTATAGACAATTTCTTCTTGTGATACCAGAAAAAAAGATACATTCAGGTATATCATATACGATCAGGTATATCAATGTGTTATTTTTTTTTATTATGAGTCATGATGTAAAGCCCTACTCATAAAAAATGTAAACCTTTAACCACTGTTACATATAACTACTGCTACCTAAACACTGATACTATTACAATAGACAAAGTAAACAATTGTTTCTTCATTCCACTGCTTCATTCCAAGCAGGGCTTTGGTCTTTAGCAGCACTTGACTTAGGGCAGTAGATTAAATAGCAGCACTTTGTCTTCAGCAGTTGTTGTACACAAGCAGTACTTAATGGACAGCAGTTGTAGTATACAAACAGTGGATGAGGGCCATCAGATGTTATAACCACTTTCAAGGGGAAGGTGTAATGCAAACAGCTGCTTATGATAAATCCACTGATATTTATCACTTACCAATGCAACTTTTTTGTTGACTTCTTCAGCTTATAATATTTATCACTTACCAACGCACTTTGTCTTCAGCATTTGTTGTACACAAGCAGTACTTAATGGACAGCAGTGTCACCTGGTATATCGGGGGTGAGTTCACATATTGTTTACCATTATCTCATTGAAAAGTTTTAATGTGTCACCTGGTCCGATTATAAACCACTGATCACCCTAAAAATAAACCACATACCTAAAAAAGTTGCGTTGGTAAGTGATAAATATTATAAGCTGAGGAAGTCAACAAAAAAGTTGCGTTGGTAAGTGATAAATATCAGTGGATTCATCATAAGCACCTGGTATATCGGGGGTGAGTTCACATATTGTTTACCATTATCTCATTGAAAAGTTTTAATGTGTCACCTAGTCAGATTATAAACCACTGATCACCCTAAAAATAAACCACATACCAACAAAAATAAAGCCCTGCTTGGAATGAAGCAGTGGAATGTAAAAACTGCTGACATATAAAGATTGACAATTTGTGTCTAAAATATATTTTGTTAAGGATGGCATTCTTGCAGGTATTTCATAAATCACCATCAACAGATGTTGGAAATGATATTGTGTTTACGCAAGACAAAATCATTCAACATAATCTCATTAAACAGTTGCTGATTTAATAGTCTTTCAAATCATTATCATTTCCTTACCCCTAACTACTGTTGTGCTCAAACATCTGTTTTCTAAATACTGTCCACTGCTATTTATCATAAGCAGCTGTTTGCATTAGACTTTCCCCTTGAAAGTGGTTATAACATCTGATGGCCCTCATCCACTGTTTGTATACTACAACTGCTGTCCATTAAGTGCTGCTTGTGTACAACAATTGCTGAAGACAAAGTGCTGCTATTTAATCTACTGCCCTTAGTCAAGTGCTGCTAAAGACCATTTCCTTACCCCTACCTACTGTTGTGATCAAACGTCTGTTTTCTAAATACTGTCCACTGCTTCATCAGTGGTTCCGTAAAACAACTGTCCTCCGTTATTCATCTTTTAATCAGAAGTTGGCACGTGGCCAATTCTTAGCCATCAGATCTTTGTAACCGCTGCCTCATCAGCATTCACCTTTTTACTCTATAAAACCCTGATCAAAAACCGCAAACAGGGTTTTACACTGTCGATTTGAATTCCAAAATTCCTTTTTCAAAGCAGTTTCCATCCTTCAGTCTCAAGTCGTTGTTCGTTCTTCTTCATCAAAATGACAAAATCAAATCCAAAATCAAAATCATCCTCATCTTCATCTTCTAAAAAGGTCACTCAAAAGGCTACTGAACCCATTGAAATCCCATACAAATCCCCTCACAATTACTTGGGTTTACTCACAAAATCCCCCACCACCAGAACCTTCGATTCTATCATTGACATTCTTTCAGCTTCAAAGTACAAAACTTTGTTAACTGCTGATGCACCAATTTACCAAGAAACCCAGACAGAGTTCTGGAAAAATGCCACACTTGAATTGCAAGGTGACACTGTTATAGCCATTAACTCCTCCATACAGGGTAAAAAGGTTCAAATTACTCCACAATCCATATCGGAAGTCTTTAATCTCGATGATCAGCAAGGTAAAACCTTTTTTTCCCAAAAACGAGATAAAAACAGATTTCCTTGAAAGGGGGTATGCGGAACAAACAAAAAGGGATACCTTACAAAAAGGCTTTTTGCCTTCTGCACCTAGGTTTTTATTCCATACTCTTTTGATGTGTGTTTCAAATAAAACAACTGCTTGGAATGAAATACCATTAAAGATCCAATATCTGGGTTTTGCTATTTTACATAATGAAAATTTTAACTATTCACTGGAGATCTTTGATGACTTGGTAAAAAATGTTGATACCAAATCATTTTTACTTTTTCCAAGGTTTCTAAGCTACTATTTTAAACAAAAATTCGGAAAGGTAAATGAAAATTTGCTCAAACAAGGTGTTTCTTTTCAAATAAAGGGTTTAACACCTGAAACATTCACTAGAATGTTAACACCTACAAAAACAAAAGCAGATGCGCCTGAGCAGACTTTAGCAGATAACATTGTTCCTCAGGCATCTACTGTTGAGCCCACTGCTCCAGGTGATCATAGTAGCACAACCACTGCTATGAAACCCACACCTGCCATTACCAAAAAGACCAAAAAGAAATCATCCAAAAAGCCCCCCAAACACAAATCAAAGGCAACTCTGGAAGATGAGATCCCAGAGCCACTGCCAGTGACAATACAAATGTCACCACCAACCACTGCTGCTACTTCCTCACAGCAGATGGAAGAAAGATCTCCACCCTTGCCTCAAACTCCTCCTGCATCCTCACAAAAGGATCAGGTTGTAAGCACAGGGACCCCACATTATGAAGCTCTGGATGCAATTGGATCCATCTTCCTCAGTCCTGATCCCAAGGACATGTCTCTTTCAACAGCCATATCTTCACCCCTCTCATTACCACAATCCATAATACCATTGTTGCATGCAGTTGCTATAGCTCAGACACAAACCAGTTCCTCTCAATCACCTGTCACTAAGACTACACTCCCACAAGTGACTGGGTCTGGTGCTTATACCTCTGCTATCCCAGCAATAATTGAGGAGGTTACACTGCAGGAGTTACAAGTAACCCCTGTCAGTAGTTCAAGTGGAGTAGCAACTACAAGTGTTGGATCAACAGATCTACATTTGGCCAGTTGTTTCATCAATCAGACTCCCTTGAAGGCAATTCCTTCTATAGCACCTCTGATAACCACCAGTGAGTTTGTTCTGACCACCGGTACCATCAAAAGCCTATCAAGTGTTGAAGGAAGAAGACCCCAGTACCAAGAACAAGGGGCATCAATGGATGATTTTTGGAATTCGTTCCCTAAATCACACATTGATACAACCACTGCCGGTGGGGAATCAGATGATCCCATTAAATTGGGTGATGATTTAAAATATCAAGAATTGATGGGTAGAATTGACAATCTTGAGACATCTGTTGCTGAAATAAAAGATATGATGCAGCAGTTGTTGAATGCTCAAAAGGTCTCAGCCACTGCTGTTCCAGCTCAAGCACCTGCACAACCTGCACTTGCTGCAAATGAGTTATGGAATTTATTTCAACCCCTGCTCCAACAACAAAGACAAATGGCTGATCAGCAACATGCAATACATGTACAAGAGCTGAGAAACATGATGGAGTCAAGGTTTAGAAACACCCAAGCAGACATCAAGGCTATAAAGGCCCAAATCTTGAACACCACTAGCACTGCTCCTCCCACTGTTCTCTTCATTGATAAACTTCCTCCAGATAATGCCAAAAAGGGGGATAGAATCAACCAGTGGAAGAAGAAGGGAATAGATGATGGTCTCTATCTTGAACCGGAAAAAGAAAATATGACAAAACAGATTCCCTTGCCAGATGGAAGTAAAAAGGTTGATACTACAACAAATGCACTTGCTGAGGCAAAAGCAAGTGTAAAAAAGGATAGAAAGTCTAAGGATAAAGCCAGGTGGGAACAGGAGAAAAGAGCTTATATGGAGTTGAATGCACAGGGTACTTCTGGGGAAAAGGATGATGAAAATCATAAGGATGAAAAGAAGAAGCCCACTAAGCATGTCTCCAAACCACCTTCCAAAGGCTCCAAGCATCAAACCTCTACCCAAACAGCTGTTATAACTCCTGTTGTATCAACAATTGTTGGTACATCAGTGGTATCAGCAGCTGTTAAAACTAAAACCACCACTTCAACACACACCTCTTCAACACACACCACAACCACTGCCTCACCATCCCCACCACAAATCACCTCACCATCAAAAATAACTTCATCACCATCATCACCTCCTGCTAAGAAGCAGAAGACATCAGATGTTACAACATCTGTTGTAATGGCCATAGTGGTTGAAACACCGGTTGTTGCAACTACTGTTAGTCAATCACTTATCACATCAGAGGCTTCTTCAGAAGCCATGGTTCCTCTTGTGCCAAAGTCCGCTTCAAAAACACCTTCTCCTTAAAAAGGTGTATTCTAGAAATAGGAAACCTCAAAAACATGATGCTGACATACCAGCACCAGATCCTATTTCATCCATTCCCTATAATGTCATTAAGCCACAACCTTTCATACCACCAATTCTAGCCAGACCAATAAAAGATCCAAAAATTCTTGAAGGCTTTAATTCTGCTGATATTACACCAATAGCTGCAAATTATCCACTAGAACTGGAAGCTGTAAAGAATGAAATGAGACAATTTTATACAGAAGATGATCCTTCAAAAAGAAGATTTCCTTCTCTCATGGGCTTCAGACCTCCAGCAAATATGGATGAGTATCTAAAAGTCAAAGCTAGGCAAGCTGATTTAAGAGCTAAACTTGAATATAAAGATGAAGGTGACAAAGCTATTTCTGAAAGAATGCAATTCTAAAGTGAGACAAATGGAAGATTATGCAAGAGACCTGAGCAAAGAAATGTCTAATCTACCACCTGGAGCTGACCTACAAAAGGAAATGAGAAAGGATTATCTTGCATTCATCATGAAAGAAAAATTCTATCCAGCCAAAGAAGAACAATTCAGTGAATGGCCACTCATTGCCTTAAAGCATGAGGTGAACAGAATTGAGAGGATAAAGAATGTTCCAGGTATGAAAAGGTCAGCACCAAACTGGAGTAAATATAAAAAGGCCATTGATGAGCTTACATTGTATTATAAACAAAAGAAGCAAGAATTGGTTGATGCAAAGGTAGGAACTGCCAAAGGCATAGCAAAATGGACAAAGCAGTATATAGATGAGGCTTATGAAAGGTTAAAAAGAAGGAGAATGACAGATCCTAACTTACCAAAGAAGCCTGAAAACAAAAGTATTCATAAGCCAAAGAAGCAGGCTCATACTTCTGAACCACTGTTCACCTCAGCAGATACCTCTGTCATTGTGTTAAACCAAAAGAAGAGGAAACAGCTGACTGATGCAGAAGAAAAAGAACAAGAAGCTGTGTACTTTAAAGAAGCCATCAAGAATATGGCATTAAATGAAGATAACATCTGATAGCCTTATCCACTGTTTGTATACTACAACTGTTGTCCATTAAAGACTGCTTGTGTACAACAACTGCTGAAGACAAAATGCTGCTATTTAATCTACTGCCCTAAGTCAAGTGCTGCTAAAGACCAAAGCCCTGTTTGGAATGAAGTAGTGGAATGAAGAAACACTTGTTTACTTTGTCTATTGTAATAGTATCAGTTGTTTGCATTTGCGCTGCATTTAATATCAATTTATATCTATTGATTTGCTCAATTTATACAAACAAACACAATCATGAGGGCCTCCGATTCTAACATCTTTACCTGTGTGTTTGTTATGCTTCTCTTATATTGAACTGGTATATTGGCAACAAATAATGTTTCTTGCGTTAGTTATGCTTTTCTTATTTTTATAGTTAATCAGTCGACAAGTTTAATGTATACTTAACTAAAAAAGCAATTTGCGTCCCTGTGGTTTGTTTGAAACATCAACCTGAGCCCCTAAATTCATTTTTTCGCTTTTGGAGCCCCTGACCTTATGAATTCATAACAATTTGAGTCCCTCCATCAATGTGCCGTCTGTTTGACCGTTTGAACCGGTGGTATGAGTGAAATATCAACCTGTGCCCCTAAATTCTTTTCTTGCTTTTTTGTTAAGAAATCATTGATTTAATAATTTAAATTAATTCTTTTTAAATAAATCCAATCTAATAATTAACTCTTTTTAAATAAATGCAATCTAATAATTAAAGGTATACTATATATAACAAATTATTAAAGCCTAAATTGTTTATTAAATGTAAACTTTTAATACATACAATACAGAGACAAAACGTCATACCAACTTCGTAGACTTGACGGGACTTACAGACTCAATAACAAAAGACCGTAACATACAATACAGAGACAAAACGTCATACTACCACAACCAATTGTGGATCTTTACTGACGGGTGCACTTCGGAATGTAGCAGATATGAATAAATATAACCCCAGTGTAACTAATTACATATCTGCCACTGGGGTTATATTCATTCATATGAATGAATATAACCCAAGTGTAGCTCTTCGATTTTCCTTGAAATTCCAGAGCTCGCTAATTACATATCGGCCACTGGGGTTGTATTCATTCATATGCAATTGATCGTTTTGATTAATTAGTTCCTTGTGTGCACCGCACCATCTTCTAGGAGGTTGTCAAGTCTTCTCGCCTTCGTAGTTGGTGTTTTGCATATCTTTACATCCGCAGCCATTCTGTACAATATTTTCACAAAAGACATTACAAACAAATCTGAACAAAGCCAAACAAATCAACCCTCTGTTTTTTCAAACGAAAACAAACAAACATAACAAAGCAGAACAAAAACAAAACAAACAAACAGAACAAAAACATCACAAACAAACCTCAAAAACTGAAACCAAAATACTCCAAATCAACCCATTCACAAAAAAAACTGATTATCATCATCATCATCATTATGCGGCATTCAGATTATCATTATCAAAAACTGAAACCAAAATACCCAAATCAACCCTCTGTTTTCTCACAAATAAGTGATTATCAACATCATCATGCGGCATTCAGATATCATTATGAAAAACTGAAACCAAAGTACCCAAATCCACCTTCTGTTTTTTCACAAAAAACTGATTATCATCATCAACTCTTTTTTTTTCACAAAAACATTTACAAAAAACTGATTATCATCATCATCATGCGGCATTCAGATTATCATTATCAAAAACTGTAACCAAAATACCCAAATCAACCCTCTGTTTTTTCACAAAAACATTCACAAGAAACTGATTATCATCATCATCATGCGGCATTCAGATTGTCTTTATCAAAAACTGAATCCAAAATACCCAAATCAACCCTCTCTTTTTTCACAAAAACATTCACAAATAACTGATTATCATCATCATCATCAACCGGCATTCAGATAATCATTATCAAAAACTTAAACCAAAATACCAAAATCAACCCTCTGTTTTTTCACAAAAACATCACAAATATCAAAAACATATATAGATAAGATGATGATACAAACCTCTGTTTTGAAGACGAAGATGTATGAAGATGATGAAGACGGATGAAGATGGATGAAGATGATGATGATCGGTGTTGAGAGTTGAGAGAGAGATTTGGAGATTTTTGAGAAGTGTGATGATGATGATGATCGGTGCATTTAATATATATTTGAGATTATGTGGATATTAAGGGATAAGGGTATTAAGGACATTTCATACATGTCTTTAACAAATCTAATCCATATTTGATAGAAGGGTTTTAACGGGCCTACAATATAAAATTAGGTCATGCTTTCATTTTAGAGAAGAAATTTTGAGTTAGTTACCTAATTTCTATATCAAAGATGAACTAAATACAAACAATTTAAATGATGTATTATAATCTATTTCGATGGTTATTAAAACTACCCGTGTGGTCATACATACTGTCTTGAACATTACTTTATAAAGATATAGAATTAAAGACCAAAATTTAAATGATATATTATAATCTGTTTTTTAGTATTTGATTTCGATCATTACTAAACCTACCCGTGTGGTTACACGGGTCCTACACCTAGTAATTATTATTTAAAAGGTATGTCATACTTTCTGTATGATTTTAAGTATGTACTAATCATAAATAATAATTAATAGTAATAACTTGCTAGAGTCCGTGAAGCAATCCCGGGTGATTATATATATATATATATATATATATATATAGGGTCAGGATCTAGAGAGAACAGTGAAAAGTGTGAAAATGGTGAGAACGATCTTGGAGTTGACATGTGGCATTGATTCTAAATTACACTAGGGGGTAATATTGTCAAAAAACCCATACACATGAACTGGGTGTTCAAATAAAACGCCATAAAAACACCAAATTTAGAAAAAAAACGCCATGAAAAACCCAGATAAAACGCCATAAAAACATTAAATTCAGAAAAAACACCATGAAAATACCCAGTTAAAACGCCATAAAACACTCGGTTCATAAAAAACGCCATGAAAAACTCAGTTTAAAACGCCATAAAACACTCAGTTCAGAAAAACGCCATGAAAATACCTAGTTAAAATGCCATAAAAACACATAGTTCAGAAAAACGCTATAAAAATAACTAGTCTAAAACGCCATAAAACACCCGGTTCAGAAAAACGCCATAAAACCCATTTCATTTTTTTTCGAAAAGTATATCAATAGTATACTCGTTGGAAAGATAAAAAAAACGCTGAGTTTTATTGTGTAATTTTTTTAGAAAAATAATCACGTATAAAAAAGTTATTGGGGTTTAAATATGATGGGGGGAAATGACATGTGATTAGCATGTGCACCCTTGTTTGAATCTTTCAATTTTACCCCTTCTGGTACTTATAAGGTTCCCATTATTTACAAAAATGCTACCGCATCATCTTAGCCACAAATCACAAAGATCCTATGGCTGAAAATCGTTCTCACTGTTCTCACACTTCAAATCGTTCTCTCCTGATCCTATTCATATATATATATATATATATATATAACGAAAACCCACTTGATTTGAGAAAACTCAAAAAACCTTTGTAAAAACCTCATGTAACATTTTTATTTTTTTCTAAAAAAATAGGAAATGTAACATACATATATTTGAACATTTTTATAAAAGAAAAACAAAAAACCGCCGAGTAGTTTATTTTTTAAAAAATGTTAAAAATTTCATGTTACATAATATACATGTCCAAAAAAATGTATCATACAAATTTTAAACATTTTTTCTAAAAAAAAACTAGTAGGCGCTTTTAACATTTTTTTTATAAAAATGTTCAAGTACATTTATGTTACATTCCCTATTTTTTAGAAAAAAATAAAAATGTTACATAGGGTTTTCTTGAGTTTTGTCAACTCAAGTGGGTTTTCGTTTTATCTTTCGCCTATATATATATATATGGGTATATATGGGTGGGAGTTGGCTACAAAGTCTATTTTTCCTACAAAGTGTAAAAAGTCATAAAACACCATAATTTCAGCCATAAAACACACTCAAAACACAAAAATAACAAAGTGGAGATTACTAAAACACCATATTTGTGGGTTTTTTGTTGTGTTTTAGATAAAAAGGCTTTGATTATCGAATGACTAATATTAGTGTGTTTTATGTTGATTATCATGTTGTGTTTTATATTCATAGTTCTACGATGGTGTGTTTGAAGTTTCTATGGACTGCTAAGGTTTGGATATTGTGTTTTAGTGATTTTCACTCTGTTATTTGTGGGTTTTGAGTGTGTTTTAAGGCTGAAATTGAGGTGTTTTATGACTTTGTATACTTTGTAGGAAAAATGGACTTTGTAGCCAAACCCCACCCTATATATATATATATATATATATATATATATAGGATTAGGTTCATGAGTGAACAATTTCTTGAGAGTAAACTTAGTGAACTAATCTTGGCCCTTGATCATTTTTTAGATTAAAAGGGTAAAATTGACATTAGCCAATTACTTTTAATTAAAATCACTTAATTTTCTCCTCTCTTAGCTCTCTCTCTCTCTCTATTATTTTAATTATAAGAGATTGAAGGGCTAATGTTTGTTTTAAATAAACTGTTATGTTTCTTTTAAAATTAAATATTAAACCTAATTAAATTATGATTTTTAACATATGTGTATACAGCTCAGTATATACAAGACTTATACACTCGTGTATTATTACATCTTGTTTCCACGGGTCGGTATAAACCAGATTTATACACTTGTGTATTATTCAAGTACATATGTGTATACGGGTCGGTATATACCAGACGTATACACATGTGTATTATTCAAGTACATAGTGTATACATGTCGATATATACCATACTTATACACTTGTGTATTACTACATATTGTTTCCACTATACATCTTTTCATCGAACATTGATCTAATATATATATATATATATATATATATATATATATATATATATGTATGTATGTATGTATGTATAGAGAATGTAATTAAATATTTTTAATTGTGTTCTAGATGGAACAATATTTGATAATGTTTGTAATTTTTTTTTTAAATTATGAAATATTATGTTAGGTAATATGTGAGAGAAAAAATATATAGAGAATATAATTAAATTTTATTTTAATTGGAGAGAGAAATCAGGAGAGAGAAAAAAATCAATTAATTAAATGAAGATAGAAATATACAATTATACCCTATTGTCTATTAGAATACATGTAAGTTACAAAAGATAATTACAATCTTGCCACTAAAGAAAAAATCAAGATCTACAAAATCAATGGTCAGGATAAGTTCATTTTGTTCACAAATAAATCATTATTCACTCATGAATCCTACCATATATATATATATATATATATATATATATAGGGTGACGTTCTAGAGTGAACACTAGTGTATTTGTAAACTAAGTGAACTTATCCTCGTCATTGATTTTGTAGATCTAGATTTTTTCTTTAGTGGCAATATTGTAATTACCTTTTGCAACTTACATGTATTGTATTTTAATAGACACAAAGGTATAATTTTAATTTTCTTTCTTCATTTAATTACTTGATTTTTTTCTCTCTCATGATTGTCTTTCAAATTAAAAAATATTTAATTACATTTTCTATATTTTTTTTCTCACACAAATTACCAAACTTAATATTTGATAATTTAAAAAAATACAACATTATTAAATATTGTTCCATCTATAACACGATTAAAAATATTTAATTACATTCTCTATACATATATGTATTAGATCAATGTTTGATGAAAAGATACATAGTGGAAACAATATACGACTTGTATTCACTATGTACTTGAATTATACACAGGTGTATATGTTTGGTATATATAGACCTAGGGGAAGGTTCTACGCGGAACACTAAATATTGCGAGAACACGCAAAACAAATTGAATCACTCATTTTTTTCAATCTTAAAAACCTAAAAAGTAAATGAAAATGTTATAAATGTAAGATTTATTGTTTCTCACACTAGAATGTAAAACAAAATATGAAAAATCTTCAGTTTTTAAATAACCTACACAAATGTAGGTTATGTGTAGGCTAAATTACCTACATGTATGTAGCTATGTGTAAGGAAAAATATATGATTTTTTTATGTATATATAATACACATATGAATGTTAGAAACATAAAATTTTAGAAATATGAACCTTAAATCCCAAAATTTAGTGATTTAGTTGTTCTTTTTGTTCTCGCAATAGTTAGTGTTCTGTAATGATCCTTATCCTATAGACCTATATACGCATATGCACTTGAATAATACACAGGTGTATAAATCTGGTTTATATCGACCTATGAGAACAAAATGTAATAATACACAAGTGTATAAGTCTTGTATATACTGACCTGTATACACATATGTTAAAAACATAATTTAATTAGGCGTAATATTTAATTTTAAAAAGAACATAAGAGTTTATTTAAAAAAAAGCATTAGCCATTCAATTTCTTATAATTAAAATAATGGAGAAATAATTAAAAATGAGAGGGAGAGAGTTAAGAGATGAGAAAATTAAGAGATTTTAATTAAAAATATTTGGCTAATGTCAATCTTACCCTTTTAATTTAAAAATGATCAAGGGCCAAGATTAGTTCACTCTCAATAAGTTGTTCACAAATGAACATAATCCTATATATCAAAAAGGAACTACGATAAACTACAAACGGTTAGTATTTATTACATTTTTTATATCATATTTTATTTATCATTTAATTTTGCATTCGTTTCAGTGATGAATAGTAAACAATTTTTTAAGTATTTATTTATTTTTTATAATATTTTTCTTATCATTTAAATTTTGTGTTTGTCAACTTTTAAAATATGATAGAGTTAGTCTACAAATTATATTTTTCCTACAAAGTATGAAGTTTATATAGACATCGTATTTTAAATTTGGAGCATGATGTTTTAGATTCTTCTTTCATGGTATTGTATAGAAAAACACCAAACGTAACAATTTAAAACGTAGTCAAATGTATACTATCCATTAAATTTAAAACACACTGATTAACTTAATGTCGCATGGTGTTTAAGATTTCATGACTAGAATACATTTTATTGTGTTTTAAATTGTTACGTTTGGTGTTTTTCAATATAATATCATGCCAAAATAATCTAAAACATCATATCTTCATAGACTTCTATATATATTGAAAGTATCGGGAGAAAACCCATAGTTAGGGCAAAAATCTAGGAAACTCTAAGTGATTACAACGATGAATCTAACACCACTTGTAATTTAACAGACGCGTCTAACATCATAGTAAAATACAGGTGTGACATACTGGAGTACACTTCAGATTCTAAATTTCCTTTATACAATATCCCACCCTGTTTATATACCTATATTTATGTGCGTAAGTATCGTATTTATGCCAATGAGATAGTGGTTGGGTGGTTGGGGAAAAACTTGGTATTCCTTGTGACTCAGGTTCGACTTCCACTCTCTCCATTATTTTATGCGGCATCCAGGTGAAGGGTGAATACAGGTGGTGCCGGTTCGTCTTGGATGGGAGGCGAGGTTTTACCGATTATTCAACTGTCGTGCCTTCGGCCAGGTGGAGGTCGGGTTTCTGTGCATCTGGAGGCTGGCGGCGATCGAGTAGTCGATCTTGCCCACAACGTCCGATGTCACGATAGTTGACATGTCGTTCCTTGTCGTTCAAAAAAAATTATCGTATTTATTATGTATCCAAATTTGGTACGAATAGTTTACTAAACTTATACCTAATATAAAACTAGAAATATTTGAAATCCTATAATTAAATGCTAGACAAGAGTGTGTACCTCAAGTGGTTGTCCTTTAATGGTAGATCATGAGGAACCAACTACCATTTTTAATGCTAAATATGAAACGCTATAGAACTCAGGGTGGAGGGTATAGTCAATCACCCTAGGGTGTTTGAGTGAAATCTTACCCAATAATATTATGCTATGTCAACTCCCCATTCTACTCCCCATTTTACACTCAATCACTAGGTATGGTCAAACACCCCTCAATTAAAAAAAAAAAACCTTGATTGGTCTCTCCTCTCTCTCTCCTCTCCTCTTAATCACATCGGTGAACAATCACCAATTTTTGTTCACTCTCTCCAACTCAATCAAGTGGGGGTGGTCACCGATCGGTGACTCCCACTCAAACACCCAACTCCCCGAACCTATACCCTCAGACGTGCAGCTTTACACGTATGTAAAATAAAACAAAAATAATAATAATAATAACACTTTTTTATATTAATATACAAACCAATATTCTTTGATTTCCTATGTCATTCATACACAAAAGATATCCGATTTCAAAATGCAGGTAGAATTTTATACAAGGTTTTATCAAAATTCAAATTTTGTAATCACAAGTAATATAAAACATCTCTAGTACATTAGATTCCTTTGTGCATTAAAAGAGCGAGTATAGAAAATATATTAAGGAAGAAAATAGCCGTTTTTAAATGATTTAGGCAAAACTGTTAAAGTGAACAAACCACAGGGAGCAAAACGGAAGTTAACTGTTATGAAAATAATTGTAACTTAGAATAAAGTTAGTTATCATTCTACCTACGTATTTATTTATATATAAAGATTAAGCAAGTTGAAGAAATGTGTGGGTGTGAGTTTAGTGGGTAAACGGTGGCTGGGGCCTAATAACATGTGTGTGCTTGACGTTTGGACTAGTAGTCGTGGTTCTAGTCATCCTAACATCTCATCATTTGGAGTTATTCTCTTGTAATTGAACCTTCCATTTTCCATATAGTGCTATGAATGTGTAGGTGGGTACTACGTGCTACCTACGCTCACATGAATCTATCTCCTTTGATTGAACCGGTCAATACGTTATATAGATAGCGTGTCTGATCATTAGTGTGTTTTGTTTATAGAATTTATTTCAAATGTTCAAAATCTATTAAAATTAAAAGAACTTAGAATTTGATGAAACTAAAATCCGTGATGAGTTTTTTTAAACACGGTTGTGAAGTTTAAAAAAGCTTCATCTAAAATACAAGTTATCGGACTGATTTAGGTGAAGCTACAATCGCATTGAGAGTATATGCAAGAAGCATGGTTGCACAAGTCGACAGAAGCTTTCAGTCTTTCAGATTGGTTGACTAGTGAGTTGTGAGGACTCAGCCTAGACGGAGAGTACTCGGTGAGTACTCGGACATGTTTAATTATAAAAAAAAATATAGTTTTTGGGAAACGCATATATATGTCCAATATCATAAGTATACTAATGTATAATAAGATACGTGAATATCAATATAAATAAAAAAAATACATATGTTCAAATAGTAAAGTATTTCAAAAATTGATATTCATTCTTTGAAAAATGATTTTCATTATTTAATATGATAGACATATAAATTATGTTCTATTTTTTTTCAAACTCGGTCTGAGTTGACCAACTAGATCCGATATTGGTCGGGGTTGACTGCGTTTGATCGATTCCGAGTAATTAGGACGAGTTGAAAAAAATCGGCTCGGCATCCTATCTTATAGCGATTACTCGGCGACTAGTTAGCCTCCAAGGCCTTATTTTAAGTATGGCCCATTTACTAGTAATTTAGAATTAAAAGCTGCAAATTTCCCTGGTTAAACACATCTTATAGCACATCACTACTGTTACGAGGTTGTTGAAGGAAATAGATTTGCTATTTGATTTTATGATATTGATATTACTGAAGAAACATAAAGTGTGATAAATACTGTGGAGATGAAAAAAAAAGTTATGTTGTTGAATTTATTGTTATACCAGATCATATGAAGCTTCAAATTATACGGTTTGGCTGTAAAAAAGTATATATGTTGATCACAGACAAAAGTATGAGAAAGAAACAGTAGAAAACATGATATGTTAAAAAACAAGATGCAATTATTGGTTAAAGATTATGAGGTTTTGTATCAATATGGTCCAAATAATCTCCTGTCATGAATATAAATTTGAACAATTTTGGTTTAGTGAAAAATGGTTTCTTGATGCTTTTGAATATATATATATACATTTTTTTGGTTATTTTTATGGCATCTTGGAAGCTAAGGAGGTGTTTGTTTTTTCTTCAAACATCTTAAAAGGAGCTGATGTCTATAGGCACGCAGACATTACCCTTGAAGACTATTTTTTTTTAAACAAATCTGAACTCAGTTTTTTTTCATCTTAAAAAATAAGCTATGAACCCTCTTCTTAAAACATCTTCACAAAAACCCTAACATATTCCTCCCTCATATACGCTTAAAACATCAGCCCTCTTCTCCTCGTCGCTGCTCCTCCTCCTCCTCCTCCGACCAGTTTTCAGGCGACCTCCCTCTTCTCCTCGCCGTCTGACGACCTCCCTCTTCTCCTTGAAGACAGTAAAAAACAAACCAGTCTTATATTTTCAGCTTGCAGAGCTTCAGACCACATCTTCAGTTGCATACATGAAAACAGATGAAATCAGCTTGCAGACAATTTATGTCTGCAAAAACAAACAGCACCTAAATTCGTTTTGGTATCCAACTCTCACAAGGATGGTGAAGGGTATTTTTTTTTATTTATTTAACAATTTACTCGATGCTAATTGTTTTTAAAATTTGGTTAAAATTTGAATTGTTTTTGGTTAATTAGTTGATGTCAACAAAAGGTTACCATGTTTTTTCCTATTGTTGTATTATGACAAAATATTTCAAGTCGTCAATGAATGAGGCCCATAATGTGAATTTTAGCTGCCAAATGCCTACCATGGATAATGGAGAAATCAATATAATACGTTTAGCCCAATACAAATCCATCTTTACTCAAATACAACTAGCCCAGTAGAAATCATAACTAACCCTCTCTAGTGGGTCCATAAAGAGCCCAAACTCAGAAATTTGGGTCCAAAGTCCTAACCCGACCTAAAACGCTGCTGAACCCGTCACAGACCCATCCTCGGCCATCATTATTTGGTTCTCCCAGTCCCAGGTAGGTTTACTTTGGGCTGGTCCGGGTTTAATCCGTTGATTCCCCCCACCCCCGTCCTATTATTTTTTTATCTTACTCTAAATAAATTATATTTAATATTCATAAATTAATTTTTAAAACGTGATCCCTATATTTTTTTATTTAAAGAGTTAATTACGTTTTCCGTCCCTGTGTTTTGTCAAAAATTACTATTTCAGTCCATTAGTTTAAAAATTGGCAAAACAGTCCCTGTGGTTTCACTTTCGTAATTATTACAGTCCACCTTCACTAACGCCATCCAGCTATTCTGTTAGTTTATTTTAAATGAATATAATGACCCTTTTATTAAAATAAATAAAGAGTTAGATACTTTTTTCGTCTCTGTGGTCTATTAAAAAATAATCATTACAGCCCATTACTTTCAAAACAGTACCAATACTTTCACAACTTCCACCTTCAATTCACTAACAATGGCGGTTAACAGCTTTATTTATCTATTATAATTTACTCTACTTTTTTACTCTCTCTGTTTCCTCAAATCCAACCGGAAGATCACCTGCTCTGGTTCCACATCATCTCCACTTTATCCATCTTCAACATCTCCCACCACCACACACACACATACTTCAACGATGACCACCTCCACCACCCATTATGCCCACCATCGTCATCAAACTACCACACACCCCTACCCCCACACATCATGGCCATTCTCTTCAACCAAATCATCGGCCAACTCCTTTTCTATCGATGAATTCTACCAATTCCGACCACTACACAGGGCACCGCCCATACTATATCTCCGCCCCTCAAGTTTTTCAGGTAGGCCTCAAGTTTTCCTGCTGACATCGATTGTGATAGGGAAAATTTGGTGGTTAGATCTGAAGAAACGGGGAGAGTGAAAAGTCAAGTGAAGGATACTTGTATAGTTTTGGCAAATTTTAAAACTAATGAATTGTAATTGTTATTTTTAACAAACCACAGGGACAAAAAAACGAAACTACCTCTTTATTTATTTTAATTTTAATAACATGAGCATTATGGTCATTTCAAATAAACTAACAGAATAACTAGATGGCATTAGTATAGGTGGACTTTAATAGTTACGAAAGTGAAACCACATGGACTGTTTTGGCAATTTTTAAACTAATGGACTAAAATAGTGATTTTTGACAAACCATAGGAACGAAAAACATAATTAACTCGTATTTAAATTACCACATTTTAGGTATAACAATTACTCGTTTAAATCATGGTTCCCATCGTTTTGTTTTTCTTTTAAGAATTAACTAGGTTAGAACCTCGTGTATTACACGGGTTGAATAAGTGTAATTTTATATACCAAATATATATATATATATATATATATATATATATATATATATATATATATATATATATAGGGAGGGGCTCATGCGAGAACCACTCTTATTGTGAGAACCTTGAGAACCAATGTGAACACAACCTAAAATAGCTAAAAAAACCTAAAAAAAACCTAACCCCCACCCCCCCCCCAAAAAAAAAAACCTAAACCCCCCCCCCCCCCAAGCTAAAAAAACCTAAAAAAAACCTAAAAAAACCTAACCCCCACCCCCCCCCCCACCCAAAAACCTAAACCCCCCACCCCCCAAGCTAAAAAAAACCTAACCCCACCCCCCCCCCCCCCAAAAAAAAAAAACCTAAACCCCCCTCCCCCACCCCCCAAAAACCTAAACCCCCCCACCACCCCCCCCCCCCAAAGCTAAAATGCTAAAAACTAAACCCCCAAAAAACCTAAAAAAACCTAAAAAAATCAAAAAAAAATCCAAAAATTTTTTTTTGATTTTTTAAATATTTTTTAGGTTAAAATCGCTACTTTTCGAAGCCAAAAAAAAAAAAATTTTTTTTTTTTTTTTAAAAAAAAAATTTTAAAATTTTTTTTTTTTTTTTTTTTGTTCGAAAAGTAGCGATTTTAACCTAAAAAATATTTAAAAAATCAAAAAAAAAAAATTTGTGTGATTTTTAGCTATTTTTAGGCATTTTTGGTGTGTTCACATTGGTTCTCGCGGTTCTCGCAATAAGAGGTGGTTCTCGCATGATCTTCTCCCTATATATATAGGGCAAGGATAAATCGAAAACCCAGTTGAGTTGACTAAACCCTGAAAACTCATTAATCACCATTGATTAAGCATGATGGATGGCTGAGATTCATTTTGGGCCATTCATTGATTTTGAATTCCTTCATCTTTTTTTTTTAATATATTTAATGTACGTAAAGGGCAATATAGGAAATATTTAACATAATCTCTTACTAAGAGACAAAAATCTGCAAAGTGTAACCAAGCCTTACATCGCTCATCATTACATCTAACCTACAACTCTACATTAGTCTTCAATATTTCAAAAACCACAAAAATAAACACTCTCTCTCATAAATCTTCATCAACCAGAGATCTTCAAAAGTCACCTAGCACTCACTCTCTCTCATAATCTTCATTTTACCCTCTCAAAATATTCAGACAATCGCCCACAAAAAGAGACTATCGCTGCAGATATTCAAAAATCGACGGACAACAATCAAGGATCGCCGGAAATTGTAGGGTTCAGGTGCATCGGCGTCGGTTCAGGTGCGGTCAGATCGGTGGTCGGAGGTCCAACCGGAGATTCGGTGTCGAACCGGTGAGCGTTTCTTAGCGAAATGGAAAAGACCAACAATCTTTTTGTCGCCGGAGATGGGCCCATACTTCACCGGAAATTCGACCTTTTCGTCATCATGGTTTGATTACATTCTGGTATTTTCACTTTTGTTTATGTTATCTACTTCTTTTTTTAACCCTTTTGTGCATTGATGTGTGTTTTAATACATGCATACCACATGCTCGACAAAATGTCTCTGTGAGATGTTAAGATGACTAATGCAAGATAATGGACAATTTAGAGACACCAATTGTTATGTGTGGGTCATTTGCTGTACTCATGTTTTTTTTTTTTTTTTCTTAAAGGTTGGGTTGTAGTTTTGTTTTGTTTGTATATGTTATTCTTCTATGAACTTATCATATGCACAATAACAAAAAGAATGTAATCCTCAAAGCCCCCAACAAGCAGCTATGTGTTTGATCTTGTTCTCGTCAATTGCTTGAGTTTGAGTTACGTGAGTGCAATATTATCGATGAAAATTCTGACATGAATATGTATGCAGGTTTTGAAAGTCTTCCCAAATCCAATAACTGTCACTACGGTTCAGTTTGCTGTTGGGAGTGTGATTGTATTCTTGATGTGGACATTGAATATTCACAAAACGACCTAAAACCAGTGCGGCACATGTACTTCCATGTTATGAAGGAATGAATTTGTTATGTATGTACATATAAAGACTCTTTTGTTTTATACATGTGGACCATATATTTAAGCGAATTGAGTTTTTTTTAGGAATATGATTATAGATGGTGATTAAATTGTTATGTAACATTAAATTGTTAGATGGTTTGTTACATTTATGTTTGACAATTTATTTTGTAACAGTGTTGGAAGGCAGTGAATCGGACACACCAGCAAAGCATTTGAAAGAAAAGAAAAAAGTATTTTTGTAACTTAAGTATTTTGTTTTTTAGGGAACAAGTGTGTTGTATGCGTTGTTAGGTTATATAATAATGTTGTTGCACCTTAACACTTGTGGGGGCAAAATTTTGTAACTTAAGTATTTTATTCATAAAGTTGTTTTACGATACTTTTTTTTAATTTATCGGTGTTTGGGCCACCGGTGTTGTATATAACAAATAAATGTAAAAGCATTAGGTGAAAAACTGGATATACACGTTGAATAAGGTTACATTATATGTTACTTTATATGTACCATCTTATTAAGGTTACATTCTACAAATGAGCAATAAATATTACATTATATGTAACATTTTACAAAAAAAAAAACAAAAAAAAATGTAACCAATGAGGAAAAATGTTACTTTATATGTACCATCTTATTAATGTTACATTCTATAAAATGAGCAATAAGTATTACATTATATGTAACATTTTACAAAAAAAAAAGTACAAAAAATAACGTTACATTTTTTGTATAATTTCAAAAAATGTAAACACCCAGTATACATGAAAAAATGCTTGTTTTTTTTACCATTTAAAGGATATCCACATACATAAGAGTGTAACGCGTTTTCTTTTCTTTCTCCTCCGACACAAAGTGTTATATTACATCACATTGTTACAAAAGTCGTCTTCCTAGAAAAAGATGTTACATGTAGGTACGTACACTACAAGAAAAGATGTTACATATATTATACATATATATGAAGTTACACCACGTGTAAACATACATTTTATGTATAATTTCAAAAAATGTAAACATCCAATAAACAAAAAAAAATGAGCAATAAGTATTACATTATGTGTAACGTCCTTCTACGTTTCATATACACAACCAACAACAGGCTTTAAAACAATAGGAACATTAGGACACCACATTCTAGTGTCATTGGGTGTGTGGTGAACATAAAATTCCTCGTCCGCATGAATACCTACAAAAAAGGTCACGAGTCTTTTAGAAAACATTGTATTGTTAATAAATTTTAACACGTATAAGTTAAAAAAAATTACTTGTAACATGAAACCTAACAAACTGATGCATTTTACTGTATTGTCAATACAAGTTTAACACGTTTTGCTACAATGCAAACAAAACATGGTGGTACATTTTTTTGGTGTCACCAAAAAGTGTAGATGCTGGTGCATTTTCTGTATAATTTGTTTTGTAACACTCTCTCTTACTCATTTTCCCATACACACTCTCTCTCTATCGTTTTAATCTTTTTTTTTCAAAGATAATAATTTTAAATGTAACTGTAAAAAAAATTGTTACACTTTTACAAATAAAAACTGTTACACTTTACTAATAAAAAAAGAATGTAACTACAAAAAATGTAATGTATTACTGATAAAAAAAATACATGTAATTGCAAAAAAAAAAAATGTTCCATTTGTAACTATCACTTCTACAAATCCAGATCCATTACATCTTCGTCGCACAATTATTATTGAACCACAATGTATCCAGATCAGTTGCATAACCTAAACATATAAAAAAACAAAAAAAGGAAATTTAGCCTTTGAAGTAAATTTATATTTTTTAGAAATAACAAAAGCCTATAATAAATGTACATGTTAAATAATAATGGATGGCTTGTAAAATGAACAATACTTCCAGATTAATTCAAAATAATGTCTTCAAAACACGACCCCAAATGTCCAAATGAACTTTTAACTTTAATGCCTCAACTTTAGATAATCGAGACTGCACACATCACATAACATAGGTACAAGGATCAATTAACCAGAATCAAAATCAAAATTATTAATACAAAAGAAGACAAACATGATCGAAAAAGTTAAAAGTCAAGAAAAGCTAAAACTTCAAACAATCAAAAATTTGTGATGCATATTTTTTTTACCAGAATCTCACTTTTAAATAGAGTAATAATTTTTTTATCTAGAGAGAAAAAGATCCAAACCCATTTCAAAACAAGAAACAAACAACCCAAAATACAAATTAAAAAGGCCCATATGCCAAATTCAATTAATCAAGAAAACAACAAATAAATCATCCAAAGTTATCAAGAAATGAAAAGGATTGTACCTTATGGATCTGGAGGATCTTTTAGAATTGGAACATCATGTTCAACATCGAACACCTTTTAGATCATCTTCAACATCGAACCGTCATCTGAAACATCATCTTCAACATTGAACATATTCAACCGGATCTGGAGCATCTTTTGGATCTGGTAGCATCTTTTCGGAGCATCTTCAACCGGAGCATCTGGAGCATTTTCAAACGTCATCTGAAGCATCATCTTTTAGATCTGGATCATCTTTTGATTCGGAGCATCTTTTTGGTTCGGAGCATCTGGATGATGATCTTTTGATGTTCATATGTAGCCATGGAACCAAGCCACCATGTGAACCAACTGTCAACCACAACCACCGTCACCTCCACCACTCGAACCGGCTTGAACTCCGCCATTTGAACCGAAACCACTGACCATCTCGACACCGTTTTGTTGAGATTTTGTTGATACAATCATGGTATTTGAAAAAAAAATGTTATTAGATCTAAAGAAGAAATTGAGGTGAAAAAACATGAGTTTTGGTTTAGAAAATAAGAGAGAGAGAGAGAGAGAGAGAGAGAGAGAAATGAAAAGAATAAAGAGAGTACGTCTTTTACAAATGAAAAAAGGAGTGGATGAGAGAAGAGTGAATTATTATATTAGAGAGATAAAGTTTTTCAATGTAGTACATAAATGTGTCAGGTGAAAAGTTTGATAAGTTTGAAACTATTACATTAATTGATGGATGGAGGTGAATTTCCAAATTTACCCTTTAAGCTATCTCTTACAAAAAACACGTGGAAGCTTATTGTCCACACAATTGGGTTTCTTGGGTTTAGTCAACTGGAGTGGGTTTTCTCCTTATAATTAGCCTATATATATATATATATATATATATATATTCAAAAATCTCGTTTATTACACGGGTTGAATAAATATAATTTTATATATCAAATAATAAAACAAATATATATTTAAAAATCTCGTTTATTACATGGGTTGAATAAATGTAATTTTATATATTAAATAATAAAAGATGTTGTATTTTTAAGAACCCCGGTATTGTACGGGTTGAGTAAATTAAATTTTATATATTAAATAATGAAAAGGTTACATTTTTAAGAACCTCACATGTAATTTCATATACCAAACAATAAAAAGTTATATCTTTATAAACCCTATGTATTATATTGATTGAATAAATCTAATTTTATATACTACATAATAAAAAAAGTTATATTTTTAAAAACCCGGTGTATTACACAAGTTGCATAAATGTAATTTTGTATAGTAAAAGATAAAAATGTTATATCTTTAAAAAACCTCGTTTATCACATGGGTTGAATAAATCTAATAAAAATTTATATCTTAAAAAAACTAACGGATATACTCGATATACGATGGATAGGGTGATTGCGGTGATGGTTCTTATAAATGTCACGTAAACATAGTGATTACCGTATTTGAGTTGAGAGTTGAACACGAAAATAAAAGTATAGAACCAATAAACATTGATTAATATTTTTGTTTACCCCTTATAAACATTTTTTAAATAGGTTCTACCTTTAACTACTTTAGTTTAATAAAATAAATAAATCATTTACATTATATTAATTTATATTTAGCGTACATCTTTTGTTAATTTCAGGATAAATAATTTTGAAAACTGATAAATATTTTAAAATATTAGATTATCTCCTATACGAATTGTTTAAATTTATATTAAATTTAATTTTATAATTATCTTTTAATTGATATTATAATTATCTATAAAAAATAGACGGCTTTCAATGAATGACATGTGTCCTCTCATTGGTTTCTTTTATTATATAGTATAGATAACCGATTTGATGATTACCTAAGCAATTCCCATCAAATTATATAAATCATATTGAAAATCGGACTGCCCGATCCGAGCTGAAAATTGGAGTAGAACCGATTATGGCCATTCTATCAGACCATTGACCGACAACCCTTTATGGGTGGTCCGGTTTCAGATTATGTAGGTTTCCCAGGTCAAGTTATAAAATGGGTCAGGTAGTCGGACTAAAAAGGTCAGTTGGGCTTGAAATTTCATTTGGGGCTTTGGTCATTTGAGCTGTAAACTTTCATCAGGGCTTACGAATAGGGTTGTAAACGAATGTAACAAACACAATTGAGATCATGTTCGTGTTTGTTCGTTAAGGAAATGCAGTTGTTCGTGAACACATGTTGAACAAACGTTTATATTCGTATTCATTTATTAAGGGATTATAGTTATTCGTGAACATTGGTCACGAACACAAAAAATCGCAAACAAACACAAATGAACATTAAACCTGAAATTAAAAAAAGCACAATTAACTTTAAACATCCGACATAAATCGTCAAATAGAACCATTATACGAAAAATAAAAAACTCAAGACACAAGAAGTCTGCTACAAGCATCGTACGCTAAATCAAGTTTAGCTAACTTAAGACATAACTATTACTTAGACATATCCCAAAAAATATTTTTAGTGTCCAACTTTTTCATATGTTTAGATAAGAGTTTACATTTTACAATTTTTTATAATATAATTATTAACTAATGTGTAGGGGGAACTAAAACTTAAGAAGGAAAGTGAAATATTAAAAATCATGTTAAACTTTTAACAAATTAACATAAATAAAAGAACACAAATGAATGGACATGAACGAACGTAAACGAACATATTACCGAGCATTTACGAACACAGTCGATTGAACGAGGCATTTGTTCGTGTCCGTTCATTTAGTTAATCAAACGTAATATCTTGTTCGTGTTCGTTCAATAACTAATTGAACTTTTCATCGAAAGGTTCACAAACTGTTTGCTTAACGTTTGGTTCGTTTACAATCCTACCTATTACTGACTATATTTTTATTACTAGAAACTATGTTATAGACCCGCGTATTACATGGGTTGTGTATGTGTGTGTGTGTGTATAAATTATAAATTTCTAAATACATCATATGATTGAAATTATATTTTACATATAATAGTGGAAACAATCAATTAGAGTCGTATTTTGTCGGAAATATTCAACCGAGTAATATGTTTCATTTTTTTAAAAAAGAAAAAAAGTGAAATGACCAAATGTGTCAAAAGTATTTGAATGCTAAAAATGTTCTTAATTGTTTTATTAAAAAGAAATCTTACATCAAACTTTACAAAATGTATGTGTGTATGTATGTATGTATGTATCAGGAGAAAACGCGTAAAAGTGTGAAAACGGTGAGAACGGATCCTGGCCGAACACGTGGCGCACGATATAATCAAGGCGGAGGGGCTTTCTACCTGGCATTTTATTGTTTTTTCTTCCTTTCAGGGTTTTTTTTTAATTTGGCGTTTCGGTTAAAGATAGCGTTTTTAGTATGATCAATGGGAGTGATGATGGAAGCGATGGTAACATCATTTATATAATGATGTTTTTGGTGCGTAGTTTAGGAGGGAATTTTTGTAATAAATATTAATAATTAACTTTCAGTTACTTTTTGTTCCATCTATTTGCTAAATCTGCAACGCGTTTTATCATTAAGGTTTGGCCTTTTGTATTAATGGTGTTTTAGTCGTTTTAAATGGCGTTTTGCTCATTAGTTTGGCGTTTTGAATTAGAGCAGTAAAAAGACCCGTTTACCCTTAATGAAGCATGTTCCAAGTAATAAAGTTGATGTTATTTACGAAAACGCCACTACGTCAATCTAGTCCATAGATTGTTTTGATCCAACGAATGAGGGGCGTTCTCACCGTTTTCACACTTTTAGGCGTTTTCCCTAAATCCTTCCCCTATATATATATATATATATATATATATATATATATATATATATATATATGGTCAGGATTTAGGAAAAATGGTGAAAAGTGTGAGAACAGTGAGAACGCTTATGGATCCTCAGATCAAAACAATCTATGGACTAGATTGGCGTGGTGGTGTTTTCGTGAATGACATCAATTCTATTACGTGGACGCGCTTCATTAAGGGTAAAAAGGTCTTTAGACTTCTCTAGGCAAAACGCCAAACTCATGAATAAAACACCATTAAATTCCCGCCTTAAAATACAAAGCACACATCATCCTCATCTAAACGCCATTAGATATAAAACGTTAAAATTTGTTTTTAAACGATAAAGATGAACAAAAAGTAACTGAAACGACATAAACTTCATTACTTGCATTTATTATAATAAAATTCTGCCTAAAATACGCGCCAAAAACATCATATATAAACAACGTCTCAGACCTTCCATTGAACACACCAAAACCAAACGCCATATTTTACTAAATACCATTCAATTTATAAACGCCAAAATATTCAAAACCCACATATTCCAAATGACGTTTCTTTGAAATTCAGCTTTGTTCTTAGTAAAGTTTCACTTAATGTGATGGACAAAATCCTTAAGTGTTGAGCAAAATCTTATTGAGTTTATCCTCAACTTCCATTGTTCACCAAAAAAACAACCGCCATATTTGACTAAATACCATTCAATTTATAAACGCCAAAACATTCAAAAACCACAAATTGCAAACGTCATTTCTTGGAGATTCAATTTTGTTCTCAATAAAGTTTCACTGAATGAGGTGGACAACATTCTTAACTGAGGATTAACAATGTTGTCCATCTCATTCAGCAAAATATTATTGAGTTTATCATGACCAAATTAGAGGTTGAAGGTACTTTTATTTGGTAAAATGTATTCTTTTTTTTTGGCATTTAGTTTGTGTGTCCGATCTTATATTATTTGTTATGTAACTTCCAAATCACATATTATGCACAATAAGTAGAAAAAAAGATGGGGAAAAAAATAAAAAATGCTATATAAGAAATATAAAACGCCAATTTCCAATGTGTGTGTGTGTTCTGGAAAAATAAAAAATACAAAAAAACGCCAAACTACTCTTCGCTTGCTCTCGAAGACCATGTCGATTTTCGTTTAATTACGGCCTTTTTGCATGTCGATGCGTAGTATCCATAACCTTTACAATTCTGACACTGTCTTTCTTTGGCCCTGGGTTTCGATTTTGTTTTCGTTTTTTCGATTGCTACCTCCTGTTTGGATTTCAGGCGCTTCCGAGATCCAAAACCTTTCAACTTATACCCAACAGGGACCCTTATCGGATTCTTGTCGTTTTTATATTGACCGGTTATCTCCGAAAATCTATCCCTAGTACTAGGAGGAGGAGTGTTAGGGAACTTTTATGTAAGTATTGAAGAAAAAGATGATCAACCTGATCATTTGCTGAAGACACAGTCAAGAAAGATCAATAAAAAGGTACCTACATGATAACAGGACAAGAAGAAATGAAAGATACATCTTCAACTAAATATTAGGAAGAGATCAAGACAAAGAAGACGATTGGAAAAGACCATTATGATAAGTCTGATGATAAATCTGGTATTTATCATCAGAATCTGGTAAGTCTGATCATCAGAATTTTCATCAGAATTCTGGTAAGCTGGTCATCAGAATTTCTGATGGACCAACTTGTCTTGAAGATAAGCCCTGACACAATTGAAAAGTAGCAAGTTGACAATCACGGATTCAATGAATATGCTAAAAAGCTACATTGTGCAGAGCAAGTGCATGAATAAACAAATGTTTATTCATGATCAAGACTCTCTATAAATAGAGATGTCAACCCCGAAGGTTAAATGAGTTGAGCTAAGCATTTAATACACACACCACAAACTCCATTACCCTTGTTATGGGTGGAATTCTGAGCCCATATCTTGAATATATAATAGCTATTTACGATCAGGATACCGGACCAGGATTTTGGTAACATCCTGATGCAGTATCCTGGTAGTTGCTAACAATTCGCTTGCCTGTTATGGATGCAGGATCATAACGTTAACAAGGACTTATTCTCCTGAAGACTCGCTCCATTTGGTTGAGAAGTGGATGTTGAAGCCGGAAGACTAGTTCTCCAACGTTCCAAAAGGAATATTCCGGAGGACCCCAAGTTTTTAGGAGAGTTTGTTTATTATTTGTAACTATATAAATGGATAGCCAGATCTCTAGGTCACACACTACACTACAGCCCTCGAACTCGCACAATTCTTTCTTACATTTACGCACTAACACTCCATACTAGCAATCATTGTAACACTTAGTGGCGATCTGAGCTATATCCTGCACTGTATCCTGAATATTCAAGCAATAAGAAGAATAAGGCAGCCGACGATTGTCAGCTCCCGAGGTTTTATGCCAGAGATCGAGATTGATCAAGGGTTTTCCTCGTACATCATGTGTCCACTTTTACTTTTTCAGCTCATTGTTTGATTGTTGGTATAGTTTCATATCCTAAGGCTATATCCTGAAACTGTTTTTATAAACGACCAAACCAACATATTTTTCACAAGCATTGCTAGCACGCTACCTCACAAACTAATTTGATCACTTAATTGCTTTGGTAATTTTTTTACCAAAACAATGTGGCGCCCACCGTGGGGCAAGTGGTGCTATTTCTATTAAAAGCTTTGTTAAAATCACTACTTGGCTTTTTTTTCAAAACTATTTACACAACTATTTTCAATGGCTTCGAAATCAAACATGAGCTCTTCTTCCATGCCTGCTACAACCTCTGCTACAACCGATTCGGTGCTTCCACCACCTCCACAAATGCAAGCTTCTTCACAAGCTCAAGCTCCTCCAAGGAGGGTGGTTGAAACTCATATATCCCGAGACACTGTTCCTGCTCAAAATGTCCACAGATCTGGTGTCCCAGGGAGAACTCCCATTATGGCCTCTAATGATGAAATTTTAACTTTGTTTGGTAGTATACAGGATCAGATGAAGCAACAGCATGAGACCAACCAGATAATAATGAGGGAAATACAACTCTTGAAGTCCAACTCCAAGAGACCTGCTAAGGATACTGTCACTCCCTTACAGCCCAGAGCACTGAACTTTAGTTCAGCAGTGTATACTGAGGATAATCAGGCAATGTTGTACCAAGCCATTCCTAGAGCCATGCTCCTGAGATACCCTCAACAGTCAGGATATCGACTGTATATGCTCTAGGATATGGCCAGAATCATCAAACTGGTAACTTATCTAATAATGTTAATACTCTTGCTACTAACAATCTTGGATCTTCGCAGTAAGTGTTACATAAATGTTTTTTTATATTTTTCGCATGTTATATGATTTTGTAAACTTGCAATATCGCATGTTAATATACATTGAAATTTAGGTGTTGAATATATCGCATGTTTTAATGCCTATTTCGCATGTCATATTGGGTCTATTTCGCATGTTATACTGTCTATTTCGCATGTTTTACTAAATCATGAATTTTATTGAATTTCAGGTACAAGATGGTGTTTATTCCGTTCACTGGGATTGACAACCATTGTCGAAATGTAACCCTTGGAGTTGGGTTGTTGGCATCGGAGAGCACTGACTCTTATAAATGGCTTCTCAATTCATTTGTAAAGTCATTTGAACGGTAGCCAAAGGTTGTAGTGACGGACCAAGACCCTGCGATGAAACAGGCTATAGAGGGTCTTTTTACTACCATCAGACACAAATTGTGCATGTGGCACATAATGAAAAAAGTGGCATATAAGGTATACTATGCTATGTTGTCTTTCATTAGCATTTTTTTATACTATAGATTCGTTACAGGCTGATATGAAAACCATTTATCAGTATAGGTTGGACACGAGTTGTGCAACAATGATGACGTTAAAAGGAAGATGTGCGATATTGTATGGACTGATTCCATTGAGCCAAAAGAATTTGAGAGACAGTGGAAGTTGGTAATGATTGAGTACGGTCTTACACAAAATAAATGGATTGATGATATGTTTGTGATGAGATCCATGTGGATTCCGGCTTTTTACCGGCACGAGCCAATGTCTGTACTTATGAGAACAACTTCGAGATCAGAGAGTGAGAACCATTTTTTTTGCCAGGTGGCTAATTCACAACTCACTCTTGTAGAGTTTATGAATCATTTTGACGGTTCAATGGATGTCCAAAGGTTCAATCATAGAAAGAATGATCATATTTCACGATATACTGAGCCTGATGATTGGAGCAAAACTACTTTGGAAAAAGATGTTGCTAAGATATACACAAGGACTATATTCTTCGATCAGCAAACACAGATATAAGGAACTATTACTGAATGTTTGCCAATGGACACCAAAATCGAGGGTCCGCAGATAAGGATATCGTTGAAAGACTTTAAAGCTCATGGAGATGGGTTTTTAGAGGTAATATATTTTAAAACATGCGATTATTGAAAACCCCCATGCGAATTTAATACAGAACATGATTACAATATGCGATTTTGATGAACGCATGCGATTTTAAATTACTTCAAGAAAATTATTTTTTTAGACATGTGAAATTGTTCACATGCACATGCGATTTTAATTTTTTTTTTTGTTTTTTTTTTTGTTTCTGTAGGCGTGTTTCAAGAATCTTGAAGAAGATGTAACTGCACAATGTAGTTGTCTGCGTTTTGAACAGTATGGGCTGCTATCTAAACACATTTATTTTCTTTTCAAGATGTTTGGTGTTAAGGAAATACCAAACAAATATGTTATGAAGAGATGGACAAAAGATGTGGTTTCGAATGAATTAAACGCCACGTTTGATGTAAAGGTGGATGCTAAGGATGAGCAATACAAGGCTAAACAGATTGCACGCGAAATCATGTACACAGGGGGTATTTGGTTAGCAATTTGATTACCGACCTTGATCAACTTGTTTTAGTCAGGGATCAAATTAAGCAGATTAAAGAAAAAGTTGATCAGAGTCGTATAACCAAGCAGCTTGATCCAAAGTTTGACCGGTTTTCAAAGTTGATTGGTTATCAACAACCATTAACTAATGCACCTCCTACTGTCTGTGTGCCAGCTGGTATAAGAAACAAAGGTCGTGGCTCGCATAAAAGGATTAAATCAAAAAAGGAACAAATGGTCGGCCGCAAAGGAAAAAGGTCAAGGACATGTAGTGTATGCATGATATTAGGACTTGCGAGATACTGAAAGGCAAACAACAAAAGAAGATGAAGGGAGTCCAGATTGAAAAAGATCCCAGGCACAAAGTCAATGAGGTCGAAGACGATGAAGAGGAAGATGAGTTCGAAGATTACAGTGGAGGGAGTGATGATGGCAGTGAAGAAGATGTTTGGGAAGAGGTTTCAGAGGAGGAAGATTAAATTTTTTAATTGTACATGCGATTTTACACGAGAAACAT